>OY728131.1:2070691565-2075691565 GCA_963277665.1 Viscum album
TCATGGATTACAAAACCCTCGGCAATACTTCATAAAGCAACATCCAATAGGGCAATCCCCTACTACACCCATGACCTCGATCCATGCCAATAAAACAACCTCAACCAAGACAAAGGCCACAATAAGAGTGGGACAACCAATGAGGGGTTCCTCTAGATCATAAAAAATCTTGGGACACACCTTGTGTTGAAACATCCCAAACACCAATCAATTACAACCAAATTATCCTCAATCAACAATGCACCCAAAAAGGTA
The DNA here is from genome assembly GCA_963277665.1 of Viscum album. Taxonomy (NCBI): domain Eukaryota; kingdom Viridiplantae; phylum Streptophyta; class Magnoliopsida; order Santalales; family Viscaceae; genus Viscum; species Viscum album. The sequence goes on from OY728131.1 coordinate 2,070,691,821, forward strand.
ATCCAAAAGTTCATTCCTGCCAGTAAGGGAATTCTCAGTGATCCTTAGGAGTGCCCAATAATAATGAGACCCTCCAAAATGTTTCCTTATCATAAGCCAAACCAAAACATGTAATGCATGAATTCTCAATATCCAAATACGGTAACCACTGATCACTTGATCAGAAACTAGAAAAAACCAGGATCCTTACGAGTCCCTTAGAATCATCTCATGAGGTTAAAAACACGAAACTATAACCTCCATCCAAAGGAATCTACACATACCAATGGTTCTAACAGTTCTGGTCTCCAAACATATAAGATAAACCAAAACAACATTATCCTTGAGGAACTGATCCCAACACATATGGAAGAAAGGCCTTCTTAAAGATACTACTCAATCTTTCTATCTCAGACATATCTAAATATCCTCAAACAAATCTCCATATATTACTCATGAAAGGCTGGTCATCGAGCTCACCAGCCTCGACCAGGCCTCATAGCTCACAATCCAAATCCCTTGGAGGATTCTCAAATGAAACCTCAAAGAAAATCTCCTTATAAAATCTCACCATCCAAATATTTTCTAAACATTGTAAGGATATAATTATTGTGAAAAATATGGGAAAATACCTATAATGAAATACTCAATGGGAAAATTTTGACTCTGAGGAAAAAAAACCCCAAAAGCACTTAATATGGGAAAAGTACACGGTCTGTTATTTTGAGTACATTGCATGTCCTCCAAATGCTAATCATCACCATTACATCATCATTACTAGAGTATAAATGAGGTCATTCTATGTAACACACTACGTGGATATGGTGTACATGGGATCTACCCATGTACAACTACATAATAATGTACCCCTCACATAGTGTGTCTTCCCAAGTATATGGCCACATCTCTATGTCACACTACATGACATATACTCAGAGTACACATCATGTACATCCCAAAATTCTTCCAGACCATGCACATAGACAAATGGATAGGTACATGACAAAGTTATACAGTATTATGTGTACATAAATTACATGTCATGTACTTCTAAAAACTATTCTTCCCAAAATAGTAAGAACGCATTACATGTGTTCATAAAACCACAAACTATGTACAGTCTTTTTCATGAATGAAAAAAATCTCGAATCATTAAAAACCCATGTTTTCGCCCAAAAATTTATTGATGGACCCACTAGGGTTTTTCAAAAACCCATAAATGAGATTAAAACATAAGAAAACTATGCTACCATGATTTACAGTGTAAAAAATAAAATGGGCCTATCCCTATGTAGAAATCGCCAATGCATTGTACAGATCTGTGATTTGCATCTGTTGTATGATTATCCATCATGACCCGAGCTCCGTGATGATGCATTTTCTTATCACTCTACCTCTATTCTCTTCACATCTCTCCCTTGATAAAAATCCAAAGGGGGGTATCCCCTGGGTTTTACCTGAAATGATATGGGAAAATAAATTAGAAATAAAAAAAAGCAAAAAATGAAAATGAAAATGAAAAGGAGGCCTAGCCCCAACATTGATGCCCAACCTAATGTTATGAAAAACCCAGGCAAATGCCACCATTATTATGACAACCCTTCTTTTTATTACAACTTAAACATGATTTATTACAAAAAAAATCACTTTATACAACGCAGAAGAGAGAGAGGTTTAGTGTCTTTGGGGCTCAGGATAATTACATAAAAACTAGAAACATGAAATAAAACATCTTTATTGAAAACTTCTTTTACATGACCACTACATCCCCTCGTACTTAGCATTGCATGGGATAACCTGAGGACATGCATAACAAAACGGTAAGCTATAAAGCCCAGTAAGGGAATACAAATAGAATAACATGAGGAGTACAATACATGTTAGACATTAGGCATATCAATAGAGAAAAAGAGAAACATGAACATAAATGATTGATAAAGCATGATAATCATAACATGGAAATGTGGCAACAACACTAACATTGAATTAGCATGATCCAAGGCTCATTGCACATAGAGCATGAGTAAATCCACATTGCACATAAAGGACGATTAAAAACTCATTTCAATTGAATTATAATTAGTCAACAATCATTGCACATGACGTATCATTATACTATACTTTACCCAATGCATTGGAGCGCTATTAGGGGGCACACTTCTAAAACATTTCATTTCATGCATAAGTGTGCCACATGGATCATGAAACATGTATTCATAAAACATAATCATTTATTAAACGATAAAGTAATGTCTAATTCATAAATGAAACTTAATAATAAATAAGTAAATGTGCATAAAGGTGAATACCCTTGATGAAGAAATGGGCATGGTATTCACTACACAAAGGCATTGGCTTAGAAAATCAATGCGATTTCGGCAGCATAACACCATTACATAAGAATTCATAAAAACGGTTGATGAGAGAGAAAGGGGTTCCTAATCATATTTACATGTAATGGACAATATGCAGGTCATATGGATAAATATCCCAACAATTGTAATGGAATTTAGATTCGTGATACAAAATTATTGCTTGAATGTAAATGAAGAGAGAGAAGTTCCTTTCAGAATTTCAGCATAGTGACGAGTGTACATGGGAGGCATTTAATGAGAGAGAAAGGGGTTTCCCATAATTCATACATGAAAAGGGAAGTATGAGGGTGGTTTGAAACCATACCCCTAACATTCATAATTGAAATTAAAATGGAAAAACAACTTAAAGAAAATTGGACAAAGATGATAAAGGAAGAAAAAACCCTTACTTGGAAGTGTGCTTCCAAAGGCTAGAGAGAGGCTTGTGAGAGGCTTCTTGGGAGCTTGGGGAACCTTTGGAAGATTCTAGAAAGAATATGGTAGTGGTTGGACGAACTCCAAAGTCTTTGAGGTAGGTGGAAGTTGGAGGTGGGGTGGGTTTATATAGGAAAGGTGAGGAAATTCATTATTATTTAGGTTTGGGTCCCCTTACATTAAATTAATCCAAACCACAAACCATCCCAAGGTTTTTGCCCATGGTTTTTGGGAAAGGGAAAAGGGAAAAAATATTTTATAAGGACAGAGTCCGAACTTCTTAAAATAATAGGGTTGCTTATGTGGAGGTGAGTTATACTCCATGAAAATTAATTTAAAAAGACAAGGTGTTTAATAAGTCTTGAGGGGTCCATTAATTCTTTGAAAAGTAAGAAAACAAACCTAAAATCACATTATTTTAATGGTAAAACGTATATTGGAAGAACATAAATATTATACTATTTTATTACATCACTATTGCGTTGTTATGATGTCATAAAACACATTATATATTTAAACTGTATTTAATTTTTACCCAAAAATTTGACTGTCTCAGAAAATTATGAAAAATTCACTATTGGATAACTTCGACGTCCTGATTCCAGAAATAACATTTATTTTATCTACATAATTTTCCAAATATGTTAATTTTCACTTTTAAAATAAAAACTGACATTTATCGAAAATTCAGGGGTTTTGACAGAAATGGATTTCAAACCATAATAAAAATTAAAATTTCATTCATCGAAATATAAGATCATTTATATTTAATGAAAATTAATTTAATAATAATAATTATATTTTATTAAAATATTATTTAATTCAAAAATTCCATAATTTAATAAAATAGTATTCTTAATTAAATAATAACAGAAAACATTATTTGTACTTTAAAAACTATTTACAATGTATCAATAATGACAAGAAATTATATTCATCATTATATAAAAAAAATATAGATGAACATAGTACTATTTATTTGTTACATAACCCCTTAAAACAAACGCATAAGACCTAAGGGTAAGGTGTCTGATGGTGACAGACTCATGGGGTGGCTCAGATAACATCGCTCGAGTGGAAATCTCTATAGACTTCCAATTTTCCCGTAGATGGTCCCATTTGAGCTTGACATGATGAAGCTCAGCTTGGGCTTGGTCAAGGGTGAAGCCCAAGGACGCCACATCTTTTCCGAGCTCTGACAAATGGGCTTCATATGGAGAAATTCTAATGGATGAGGCCATCGCTTATTTTGACTGAGTAAACTGGATTTGTTGAAGTCCTATATTTATACTAATCTTGTGATCATTGTTCAATAGCTATATTAGCAACAGTCAAAATTATTAACATAAAACCAAAGAATTTGACATATTATATAAACATAAAGAGACATTTAATTAGATCAATAGGGATTTCAATTAATGAAATTTTTGGTCTTTACAATTATGGACTCAATGGAAAAGAAGGAATATCAGTAAAATTTTCCATTTAAAAGATATGATTGAATGAATGTTACATCCCAACCTATGATCCACTAAACAGTTCCCCAAGTCATTGGTTCATAGGGACTCAAGCACGAGTCCCCTTATACCAATGTTTTCTAAATAGTAGTGAGTGTCTAAGGTGGTGAATGGGTTGAATATATTCACATAATCATAGTAGAATAATGGTAATGAAATGGATGTATAAGAAATGCAATGATAAATAATTATTACATGAACAAAATATGTAAATCATCTAGATGATAAATAGACCATCAACAATAGAAATATCAAGTACCATAAACAAAATGATATAATTTCATATCACTAAACTAAAATGAATAAGTAAACATGTTAGAAAGTTATCATATATTAAGGTATGTCAAATGAACCAAAAATTAATATCTCCAGATAGAATCACAATCCATTGTTGCGTCTAATACTCCCCCTCCCCATGCTACAATCAATCACACATCGACAAATGAACACATTCCCAATCCTTACATGCATTCATGAGGCCTATCTGGGTACCATTCAGTGGACTAAAATGGGTTTGAGATATATTCATTAGGCCTCCACATGTGGTTTCTAAAAATAATCAATAATTTTCATATAATCCATAACCATGTGCAGTTATAATAGGTAAGATGTAAGTGATTAAAAGATATGACAAACCCATATGAACACGCTATAAAACATGAAGACAAATTTTTTTATATTATATTTCATTCGTAGGTAACTACAAGATTGGAATATTCTGCATGTGAAAGGAGTATGAGGCTTGCATGGGCCAAGACCTAAGGAAATAATAATGGAGACCTCATCGAGACCAAGGATCTCATCTAATGGAAAACTCAGAATAATAAAAGATCTACATGGTCCAATTCCCAAGTCTATAACTAGGCCAACCTATATCCATAGATATAAATGTATATAAAAGTCAAAACTTCCATAACTAGATCTTCCCCATCGGCTCCATAATGTTAGTAATCATAACCAAGGGTTGTAGGTTCCATTCATCGACAGCCTATTCGATTCTATACCGAGATATCCACCATCATGAATGTAATATAATAAAGTCAAGGGTTATTTTAGTTCCATACCTAGTTATAACTATCAATATAAAAAGGAAAACTCCAAGATAATATCCAACTCATTCCACATTTCAATTTATGACCAAACATTTAATTACTTTAATAAAATTTAATACCATTAAAAAGAATGAATGTCCATCTAAAACTAACTCCTTTAATTTAAACTAGGTTCGTAGTAGCCAATAGTTAGACCACACACCAAAATGGGTGGCTTGAACACAATTGATATAAAATTTCAATCCTCATGGCTATCTTAGTTTAAGGTTTAAAACCTCTAACCATGTCTAAGTGCTTCAAGGTAATCACAAACTCATCTTAATCAATTATTTAATAATTGTCATTAATTTTAAGAGTAAAATCTAAAAGGTCTAATGTGTGGAATAATTAAAATATTTTATTAAATAATGAAACCATAAATAAATAATATAGACCACCTACATTATTCCTATGATAGAACACTCATACATTATCATCTATTAGATTGACCTAAATTAGAAGGAAATAAATTGATAGATGAATTCCAAAAAAGGGCATATGAGCTTGCACCAAAATAGTTCTGAAAACATCAAGACAAACAATTAAAGGTAGTAAGTGGATCCTATCACCTATTGATTGTGATCCAACATGATAGACGAAACTCAACAAAGAGTCCATATGAAGGAATGGATTTAATTATTGGGTTATACTTGAGAGAGATTTAATAGGAGGAGGATTGAGATATGCGTCTTCTAAAAAAGAAGAAAATAGTATGATTCTTAAAAAATAATTGGTGAAGAATGGTCTTTTCACCCAAAATTTAATGTTCACATGATTTGTCCAAAGGATTTTCCATATAGCGAGCTAACCATGAACACCCCATTATCTAGTTGATAGACACCACAGGACATGGGGCCCAATATTAAAAAAAATTGTGCACAACCCAAGTTCACATGCTTCAATTGGTATGACATAAGATTCATTGCATTGGAGGTTGGTTTTCATGGTTTCCTCTTATTGTGTGACCCTAAAAAGTTCTCTGGACCACCATTCATGTTTTTCTCTCTTACCATATTGACTGGGCTCCATGGTTTATACTAGCCATGTGGCCTAGTTGTTTCCCCCAAAAGTCAGGGCTTTGAGCTCTGAACAAGCCCTGGACACATTCATTTCCTCCGAGTCCTCATCAGGAATATCCAATAATATAAAACTATGTAAATTAATTGACATTAAAATGTTTTCTTCATAATTAGAATTCCGAGATATTATGATTAAGATTTATGAAAAAATTAATATATAATTAATTAAATATTAAATATTCCTTGAAAATTCATCTGACTCGGATTTCTATAAAAAAATATTCTATGGGTAAACACCCTATAATTGGACAAATGAAGGTGTATGAAAATTTATCTAGGATTATAATACATGATAAATTACCATTTTCCCCTAAAAAACTTCTATATTAAAAAAGGATCAAATATCCCATTATTTTCACAACCCATGATGTCACATGTCATCATAAAATCCCAAGAATGAAATGATTCTCACCCCCAAGAATCCTTGTTAGATAGATATCAGTCAATCTCTCCCCGAAGAACTGGTACAACTAATGTTATCTTAATTGTCCCATGACTGGTCATACAATATCAACAACTCTATTACAATTTAAGGGAAATTATATTCTGACTAATATGATTCTCCCCACCACATTATTATCCATATAATCACAATTCTTCCAAATGATAAACCACACAACCTAATATAAAAAGATCCCCAAATGTAATTTTTAGACATGGAAGAAATTCTCACACCTGAACACCAGAATGAAAACCCCAAACCAATTCAATCAACAAAAAAACATAAAATTAGGATCATGAAAAAAATTACATATTGTTTACTCTCTGATATAATTATTTTTTACCCTTTTCCTTGATAACAAAATAATACTCGAACTCACATGGAAAATTTGCATATGAAACTAGGCTAACATGATTAAATCCACTAATTATGCTCCTCGAAGAAGCAAGTTCATGAAAACGTCATCCCCATTAACACTCGGACTTATCATCGATGTATCTACCTCATTCCAAAATTAACTGTTCAGGCAGTCTCCACTTGGAAATCAGTCCAAATCCACAAGAACCCAACTGTACTATCACTATACCACCCAAGGTGAAACGAAAATTAAAAGTTATAGGCGTCAAACCAAAAACTTCCCTCTCAAGATAGAAACAATATATGGTGCACTAAAACTACACTAATTAGAAAACATCAACTATCCTCATGCCTAACCACACACTGTAGGTAGCATAACTAGACAAACCCACAAAGGAAAAATAACCATGCTCACTAAATGCATCAGTGGTAACATGAACATGGGTCCCACCACATGAATCAACAAATAAATCTTGGAAACAAGAGTTCCCACCAATGTGAAAACACTTTGAGAAGTTAGGGGAACCATAATCTCAAGAAAACATGAGACCAAACCAAATATACTTGAGGAATCCTTACCTCTATTGAGACATAAACATGGCACTCACAACCTAATTCTGACCCACACAGGTCATGATGCATCCCTTGTCGAGGGGAATACATCTCCACCACCAGAGAATGAATCTCACCACAATCCACATGACACATAATTAGAATAAAATATATATTAAAACACTACAGAAATGAATATGTCATTTGAATTCAACATGAATAGAATTAGGAATGAACCTTGGTCTCTATCCCATGGTCCAATATCTAAAAATAAAAAATAAACCACATATCCACAAACAAACTGTATCACATGAGGTAAAATCATGTAGTTTTAAAAATTAATACCGTGAAAATAAATACCATGCCATGGAAAGTTGTACATCCTATTTACAAGTTGTTCATAACCCACCAGTCTAACATCTATCATATGTTCCAACACATTCCGTGACCACATCTCTAAAAACTACCTAAATCATAAAACTAAATGAACTCTAATACCTATTTGTAATGAAGCATCCTAGGTTCACCGGACTTGTCTCATGATCTGACCCCCCAAAAAGTAAAATGCGTGACTCTACAAATAAAAGATGTTGATAATCAATAGAGATAGTCTAAAAGGTTTTGTGGGTAGACTATACGATATAGTTTCTGTAAAAAAATGGAATAAATAACCAAAACATCCACATGAATACAAAATATAGTTCATAGAACAATCAACTAAAAAATAAGAATGATATATTAAATAGAATAAAACATACAGTCATATATAACCCCAAGAATGAAAACATTAATAAAGTACTTCCCACTCAGCCCACAACATACAAAATAAAAATAACTAAATGTAAAATACAATAGGATATAAAACCAACACCAAGCCAACCCATATACCTGATCTCCAAGATGATCGATATATACTAGCATTATCCTGAGGCTCAACATGATTGGATCTTTATAATATAGCAACACTGGGCCTCGACCCCATTTGTCATGCTACATATCCACCAACCTAAAAAAATCTTCTAGTATGCATGCACACCGATGTTTCTATATAGGGGGTGAGAAATAAATCTCAATAGAACACCACAAACATTGAACTAATATATCTTATTTTAAAACAAGTTCATGCACACAAGATTGGTGCAAGAAATCCAAAAACTAAAAATAGATTTTATAAAAGAACAAATTCATAAAAATTGGGAAAACAACAATAAAAATTTAGTTAACTAGTGCGTTTTATCCTGAAAATATTGGTAAATATACCTCTTATTTGACCCATTCTATAGGATTTAACGCATGCATCTCCCCCACCCACAAAGGAACAAGTTAATTATCAAGATCTACAATGGATCTCCAATATGTCTAAATGAAACAATCATTAATGTTAGACCCCATGGCATATGTATAGTTGTCCAAAGAAACAATAACCATTTATTATGCACTAGGACATCAAGGAAATGATATGAAATTATGATAGGAAAATCTAGGATGAAAAAGATGAGAACCTACCAGTCTTGAACGTCCAACAGAATGAATCAGACATAGATATGGACCTAGAAAAAAAGTCCCTTGGCCTCTATATGAACTATGGAAGAAAAATTATCCATTGACTTGGGAGTGAAAATGCATCCACCATACGGAAAATGCACTCTGTGAGTGCCTTAGTACCCCATGACCACGAAGACACACTATACATGGATAAAAACTAACTACATGGTCATTAAACTAATCCATATCAAACATTATCTCCCCATGAACATCTAACAATAGACATACAAAAATGGAGAGAAACAGATCAAATCTTAGGGACAATGAAAAATAAAAGATATTCGACAGGTTTTCTCCTCAAACCATAGTTGGGAGATGAATCTTTCCCAAACATCATTACCAATAGACAACACAATATGGGGTAAACAACCTCAAACTCACTGTAAAAATAGAAAACTATCAGCACTAATCCACTCTTGACCAAAAATAAATGGGCTCTCATGAACACATAGATATCATCATCCAAACAAATATCCCCATGTTCTCTTCATGACACAACTTAGTGTTAAAAAAACTCAAGGCTCACATATACCATGAGGTTATAGCATAAAGTTGAGTCTATCAAGGTACTCCCATGTTGCACCCATGCCCTCAGGACATGCCCATAAAAACAAAATCAACATTCCAAAAGGCCATAATAAGAGAAGGACAGCCAATGAAGGGTTTATCTATCTCATCCAATGTAATGGGACACACCTAGTACTAAAACATCCCAAAAGGACCACAATGACCAGAAATTGATCATCGATCAATAAGGAAAGAAAAAGGGAATCTAAAAGTACACACCCACCAAAAAAGGCATTCTCAATGGTCCTTATGAACAAATAAAAACCAGAAGTCACTCCATGAGGTTTCATCATCATAATCCAAACAAAACCCATATGGAAATTCTCAACATTAAACTACAACAACCACTGTTAACATGATCTGAAACTAGCCCACAAAGGAATCCCCACACATCCCTCAAATTCATCTCAAAAGGCCATAAAAACTAATATTTTACTACCATTAAATGGAATCAAAACAACCCAATGGCTCTAATATCTTTGTTATCCTAACAATGAATTTAAACCTCAACTTATCTAACCTCGAGGAACTGTTCACAATTCATAGGAATAAAAGACCTCCTCAAAGATACCACTAAATCCTGCCTATCAGAATATTTCCAAATGAACTCAAATAGACCTCCATGGCACACCAAATCCAGTTTAATCACTAAGAACATTTTACATACCTGGGAACACATTTCACATCCCAAACCCCCAGGAGGATTCTGAAATGAAGCCTCAAAGAAGTCATCCTACTAAACTCTCATTGTCAAAAAAAAACCATCATAATAGAATATAAACACCTAAAATACATCACCATTGCTACCTATATTGAAAATTTATTATAATGGACAACACAAAAGCCCAATTATAAATATGGGGAATAAAAAACAAAAAAATCCTCCAAGATGGAAAATGCACACGATGGGTACTTCTGATTACATAGTGTGTACCCCCAATGTTGCACGTATCCAAGTACTTCTTATTAGCTAAATATTGAATGTGTTCTTACAATATTCTACTACATGAAAAGGCCTAAATTTATTCAACCCGTGTAATACTGAACATCCATGTACTCCTCACATTGGGATAATTACCATGTACATAGCCACATGGCCATGTCACACTCCATGGATTCTACCCAGAGTACATGAAATGTACTTCCCAAAACTCTTCCAAACCTTGTAAATAGCCACATGTCTAAGTATATATCTTTGTAATACTACATGGTGTATACATAAATTACAATATGTGTACAATTAAAAACTAATATTCCTTAAACAGGAAGAACATATGCTGGGTGTCATTAATACTACACACCGTGTACACTCTTTTCCCAAACAAAAAACACTTGAATCTATATGAAACCCCTTTTTTGTCTTTAAAAGATAGAGATAAACACAATAGGGGTCTCCAAAACCAAAAAAAGTGATTAAAACATATAAAAATATGATAATGTTATTTGATGAATTAAAGGTAAAATGGGTCTACATTTGAGAGGAAACTACCAAAGCATTTCCCCAATCAATGATCAGTAGCTACCTCATGATGATCTGGAATGACACGACCTCTGTAGTGATTCATCCTCTTCTCCCTACACATATTTTCTCTATGTCTACATATCTCATCCAATGAAAAAAATGTTGGTCACCTTAGTCACATATGAAAATACAAGTTAGAAGGAAGAAACAAAAAAATATTAAAGGAAAAAGAAATAAAATGACAATGAAAAAGAGGCGGTCTAGGCCTAAACCAAATTTTCAATGAAAGGTTATGACATGACATAAAAAACCCCCATTATAGACTTAATGGAGGAGAAAAAATCACCATATGATAGTTTTTTTAAAATATGTGGCCAAATGAACATGAAAAAAAATTGTATTTAATTATTTAAATATTAAATATTATGACAAAATCCAAACATTTGATATTTCTGCAAAATTTTTGTTATAGGGAAAAAACCTCATTCTGGGACCAATGGAGTTGTTGGAAAGATTATATAAGATCTTATTGCAATACAAATAACAATTTTTTCCTGTAAAATTAATAGAAACAAAAAAGTTCAAATTTTCCCAACTTTTCACAACCCATAACTATGCGGGCCTTGACAAATAAGTTCAAAATGGTTCTAAATTGGTTTCTTGCTCTTGTGGTAGGAATTTCTTTGAAATTTTTTCATTTTGTAATTATAAATTTGTTTATGAATTATAAATTTCTTTTTAATGAAAGTATAAATATATGTGATAGTTTTGAAATGATTTGAAATCATTTCTTGGTGATTTATGCTTGGAAAAATAGGGTTTCTATGTGAATTCCACGTCTTCATATTTGAAAAAGAATATTTACAGGTGATAGTAATTTTTCATATTTTTGGATGGTTTTTTTCAAATTGTTTTCATGTTGTGCAATGTGTTTTGACATGGTTGTAGTTTTCAATGGTTGAAAAAATGATTTAAATTAAATTATGTTTTGAAATGGGATTTTGACCCAAAAAAGATTTTAAAAGTGATTCCATAGTATTTTTAAAATAGTTATTTCAAATGTATGGGTATTTTTTCCCACCTGAAAATTATTAAGAAGGATTTTATTAAATGATTTGATGTAAATGAATGGACATTGGTTATATTTTGGTTTTGAAAGAGGAATAACCTTGTTAAATTGTATATTTTAAATGATTTAAAATGGTGTGAGTGTTTTCCATCATTATAGAGATAATAGTTTAAGTGATGTTTTATTGAACGAGAAACGAATTGGAATTTTGAGTCATATTTATTTATTTAATGCCCATTTAGAACTTTTGTTTTAAATTAGAAATTAAAAATGTATCCCTTGATTTTCCCTTTCATGTCCACTCTTTTTCGTGGGTTTTGATCACTATGTAATCCTTGGTTATTCCCCTTTGGCAGGGATTCACTTGTTTACTCCATGGTGCATTTTTATGTATGGGGATATTAATCATTGGGTGTTAGTGGTGAGGTTGGTTATGGTTGTTTCTTATGTCTTAGACATGGATTGTTTGAGCTATGCCTCACATCCACTATATTGGTCTTGGGAATCTGGATGCTAGGTGGGAGTCTAGATCTCTACAACACCTAGGATCTATTCAAAACTATTGGACCCTCTAGTTTGAAGAAAGGTAGTATGAGGTGTTCCATTATAATTAGGTTAGTGAAACCTAATAATATTGGTTTTTGTTAAGAATAAATTTATACTCGAGATTTGGTCTATTTTAAAAGAATCTAGGACATCCACACATTAAGAATCATAGAGAAGTGCCTAGGGAATGCTTGATTCCTTGATGGTTGGTTGGTGACTGGGGAGAGTTTGATCTAGTCATTATTTTTATAAATTTCCATAAATTAATTGTTACGGAACCTCCACTTGATTATATTTGATATATTTTATGTTATTATAGGTGCCTGGTTTATTATGATTAACCAGTGTTTGTGTTGGGTCATTTATTTGGAAAATTTATTTTCAAAGATGTTTGGAAAACAAGTTTTGAATTTAAATACTCTGGTGTGGGTGATTTAAAATGAATTCCAAGATGGGAGTTTCATTTTAATGATGGATTCTATTGGTGAAATGTTTTAAAGAGACTATTGTCAATTAGATAAAATGTGGGTTTTTTTAAGAAATGTTAATGGTGTTCATGGTTTTGGATGTAACATCCTGACTGGACCAGCCAGGACGAAGTCAGACCCTAGTAGACCTCAGGAATACCTTCCCATATTCCATATGTTACTGACTACACATGAGTGTCTCAAGTGAAATAATGGGGAGAAAATACACACCATATGAATAAATAGAATAAATAAATAACAAAAATAAAAAATAATAATTTGAGTAACACTTGCAGAAACAAAATATGGAATACATGTCGTACAATAAATACAAAAACTAAAAATGGATCCCTGTTATGGGATAAATTCTATAAATAAAAGTAGTTGACTCACCACTTGAACTTTATCGAGAAACCACTACATCCTCTACCTAAAAATTCTCAACCATCCACCACAGAACTATTTCCCCTTTCCAGGTCTCTGGTATTGAAGTATTTAAGTGCACCAAAATTCCTGGGTAGGGTGTGAGTTTAAGACTCAGTAGGAAACCAGTGATGACCCTTAATATTAGTGCATAAAATATAAAATTTTATGTCATGAATATTAACAGGGTAATGATATAGAAACAATATATCACAAAAGTACCACAAACCTGTTGGGTCCTCAGGGACCGACTCTACCCTCATCAACACCTTTTTAAGAGAAACATACATACTTCGACACAATTATTTTTATAATATCAATAACCAACCCAATACATCCTTTTTTGGTGGTTAATCCAAACATGTGATATATTATATCAGTTAGGATGGTCCAAGAACATGCTGATCACAATGGTATTCACACATATGTATCGAGTGGATAGATAAAATCATGAATGAAATATATCATATCAACCATAGTCTTAACACATGCATCCCATACAGATAGATGAAATCGTGTGACTCATACCATCGACTAGAATAGTTCATTGTACATGTTGACCACAATTGTATTATCACATTTATATTGAATGGATAGATGAAATCATGCCTCAAATCTCACATGTTGTGAATCATGTGTCTTTTCTCACATGCGGATCATTTAGGCCGAACCTACATGATCAACTAAAATAGAATGAAATAAAATATTTACGATACATAATGAAAATGATATTTCAATATCACAATAAAAAATTTAGTAATTATATTCATATTAATCCATATAAAAGAAAACATGTATAGATTAAAGGAAACACAATGATATTTCAGTTGGGCATGCATCAAACATATTTATTATGAGATACACATGCACAACAAAAAATCAAGTTCATAACCGATAAAAAATTTGTACTAAAATCATGTCCTTTATATAGAAACACATACATTCCAAAAATCATTTCAATAACTCATATAAGATACGTTCAGAAGTTGAGGATTTCCAACAGCTACACATGCACATCAACAATCATGTTAATTAATCATATAAGATTTGAGTAAAAGTTAAGGACTATGACTTTATGTATAATGAATAATGATGATCAACGATTTTTTCATGTTTAATTGAACCATTGAAACCATAATACTTTTGAGGAAAAAATATTTTTAAAATTCTACTTATCAAACTGAACCAAATGACACCACTAATGCATCAATACGATCCACATCACAATTGATATTGAAGAGATAAGTTGGGATAAATAAAAAATAAAATAAAAAGAATAATAGAGAGAGGGGGAGGGAAATTAATGTTATGAGGAGAATATAGGGGGTGATGAGAGGTGGGAATAATTTTCCTCATGTATGATTCTCTTAGGCGATAACCATTATTTCCCCCTTTTAAAATATATTCTCTTTAATCACAATTTATTACTCTCTCTTCATGCCTTATGTTCAAGGATCATTTAAAACCCCCTTGTTACTTATGCCACACCAACCACCATTTTTCTCAAACAATATACCATTTTTAATCATTTTTCTTCATGTATTATCTCCTCTTAATTCCACTTAGCCATTAATTAAATAAATAAATATATATATATATTAAATGTAATATATATATATATTATATACACAGCTACATGCATATATATAAATATATATTTAACCAATATACATACAAGTTATATATATACACATCGTTATATAAATATATATACCCACACATGTATATATAAACCTACATATGTATTCCATATATATATAATACTTATATATATACTAACCAACATTATTTTTCGAATTTAATAATAATAATAATGATATTTTTTTTAAATCTATGTCATCATTAATACCATAAATATTCCAATAGTAATCTTTAATAATTATGGAAAACTAATTTATAAATTTTTATAAATCAAAAAATCAAACTTATTTTACATAATTAATAGTATCACATTTATTACATTGTTCAGCATTAAAATATCCACCTTACCAATAACATATTTATTTGTTACACATGTATAGTTTCATTTTTCCTTCAACATAGATAAATGAAAAATGAAAATATAATTACCCTTACATGAAATTTACAAAAACACATAATGACCACAAAATTTATCTCATGCTAACATAGTTCCTAAATCTAAAAATATTATCTTGAATATTTCAAATCATTTTTAGAAACAAAAATAGAGTCATTTCCTTAATTATAATTTTACCCTTTTGTAAATCTTAATAATTTGAAGTATTGAAAAATAAAATTTTCACACTAAAAAAATATGTAATTTTTGTAAAAAAAATATGTCTTTATCATCATTTAGAATTTATGATATTATAATTCCCCTACTGTAATTCTTCTCATCCTAGAGAAGTTATTTAGATCATGGTTTCACTAATCCCTTCCAAATTATTTTTAATATTAATTATTTATATTTAAAAAAAAATACAATCTTAATATTCTAATTTTGTTTCAATTCATTAAAACTGCCACTTCTTCCAAGTGATAACCTAATCCAAGTTACCTATTAAATCCATTTTTAGAGATTAATTCTATGTTAATAACTTATTCATGTAATTCCTAACTACATATATACATTAAATCATATAATATATCGAGATCAAATAAGGATTGATAAAAAATTCCACAAAATAACATATCACAATGTTAATAGGTATTTATTTATTTGGGATCTATCTAAGGAAATAAATAGGTCTATATGTCATGTAAACCTACATGCATAGAATTATGTATGGACACACACCAAAACACAAAAAAAAATCCCAAATATTTCACTATTTTAGTGCCTTTGGAAACATGAAAACATAAAAATACAAAAAAAATGAGCTACGTCATCTCCCACAAGGTTTTTCTTAACAAGAACCATTCTTTGACATATCAAACATAATACATATCTTCATAACCTAGGGGAAGTAAACATAATAAGGTTTGATCTAAAATTCTTAGTAAGGGAATACAAGGGATATGCATTAACATAATTAAGAGAATAAGTGTATGAGAACATGATCAAGAAAATATAAGATCATACCATTCATATTGATGATCATAAACATGAATCATGGAAAAAATCATTGTAGTTCATAAGATAAGAATCATAATGAAATAATGACCATAATCCATGGAAACATAACATATGAATAATAAATTGAAATTTGTCAGACGCATAAGCATATATAATGATTTATATAGTAGTAAAGACATCACTTATAAGGATATATTAGGGGAAAAGTCTTTTACTGCACTGAGTTCAACCCAATGACAGCCCTGTATTACTAAAATGAGTTCACTCATCGTTTCATCCCTGTAATATTTTATGGGGTTCATTTATCATTATTTCCTATTTATTCCAAAATAATGTCATTTCTCATTCCATGCAGGTTTATCTCGTGATATATAAGTATTTACCCAATTCATTGGAGGGAGATATAATTCTCACACATCTCATAATAAAATTATACATACATGTGACACATGTTCATAAATAATCCTATCATATCCCATGAAATAAAATTGGTATTATAAACATTTAATCATATCATAACAAATAAATAAATATTAGTTTCATAATCATTTCATGATAAATATAACCTGTGAAAAGAATCTGGTTCCAATAGCATATAACATGTGAAAGAGTAATGTGTTTCGTAAATATCATGATATAAAAATATAACCCATTATAAGAAATAATATGAATGGAAAAATTGAATAATTTCTCCATAAAGTCATGAGTAACACCACTGAGTGTTATATTATACATAAAATAAATTTTAATGATCTTTTGGAAAACATTTTTTGTGGACAATATCTTTTCTACATTGAAAACACCTTTTTAAAAAATAAATCATTTTTTAAAACTATTTACATTGAAAATATCTTTCAAAAATTTTATAGAATGATTATAAAACCATAAAATAATTTTAAAAAAATTAATTCCTTAAAAAATTTCATCAAGGGACATTTAATTGTTTTTTATAACATGATTTTTTTTAAAAACAAATTTCCGATTGAAGAGAGAAACACTATCAAATTTTTATAAAAATATTATCTTCAATATAATAATTACAAAAGAATTGAAAAATGTTACTAAAACATGAATAAATCATTAATTACCATATGAGATGATAATTAATGAGTGTTCATGAGATATACATCATAATATTTATATAGAGGAAGCATAATAACAAATAATATTGATAAATGATGAGATTGTTTCAATAAACTATTACCACATGATAACAATGGATCATACTCTACATGTAAAGAAAATAAAATTACATGAAGATTAAAATATCATGAAAATAATTAGATTCATTATATAACATTTCAACTGTAATTATATACACCTCGAAAAATAATGAATGTGATTAATAAAATATGTGTATCAATGAATGAAAATTAAGACAAAAATGTATTACAAATTTGGTTTCTTCTAAAACATTAACCCCATGAAATAACAATAATATAAAGGATATTTAAATACATATAAATTTAATTATATCAATCATTTAATACATCCATGTTTAGTATACACATCACACAAAAGTATTGCGTGGTGAATAAAGTATATATATCATAGAAATAAAAAGTGAGAAAAAATCAGATTACCATGTGCCTGGACTCTCATTGAACATGTAAAAATATCCTATGTACTAAATATAATTTTATTATAAGTATATAAAAGAAAAATATTCTTATATCTAATACCATATTTTTTTTATTTTCACCGTATATAAACTATTTGATAACAATCTTATGTTATAGTTTCATTTCGGGAAAAATTCTATTTGTTCATTACAAATGTCTTCTTTTTTTATATCATTGGACCATATACTTATATCATGATTTATATAATGATCACCTTGATATAAATATCATTTATATTAAATATATGTGTATTATCATAATCTATAGAAAATATAATTGTGAAATGTAATACACTGTTGATGGAGACAGTAGGTCATACGTACGCATGAACATGATTTCCATTTTATTGTCATATTGAAAGAAAGAGAGTAAATGGAATACATATATATTATTTATATATATGTATATATATAATTATTACATTATAATTATTATATAATATATATCATATAATTTTACTATATCCATCCTTGATACATTCCATGTAGTGTGTGAATGAATAACATCGCTTTGAGGGGGCGATAGTCCACACTTCATCGAATGAAATTATTGTATTTACACAAGATGAAAAGAATAAATGTTTGTTATAAATACAAATTATATAAATACAAATCCATTATAAATATCATATTTTTGAAATATAAATATATTTTATATTATAATGTCCACCAAGATACGCAGTGAATGATAAATGAACAATTATTGTTTCATGAGGTGGTAGTTCTTCGTACACGTAAACAATATTTTTATTACCCATTAGATTAAAGTGTATTTATTTTTAGGTGTAAACCTTAGAATAAAAAAATAACAATATATTTATGATACTATTTTCATTATAAAATATTGTAATAATAAGATTTATTAGCGGTGGATAATTGAAATAAAATAAAATAACTCAAGGAAGAATGTCACCTCTTATTTGGGTAACTCCTTTTGGTTTTCACCAAAGGGAATAATTAGATTTATATATGCCAAATGATAAAATATTAATATTTGGAGAGGTATTTTCAAGATCAATTTGTTTGGATATTGGTATAGCCAAAGTGTCTTGAAAGGTGTGAGAAAGTGGGTGGAGAGTCGTCCTTTTTAAAGTTGGGGAGGAGTGGCAGTCTTGTAAATTTTGGGAAAAGAAATTCCACCCACATTTTTCCCAAGTCAAGTGGACCCAATAATAGAATAAATTAGATAAAAAAGAGGATATTCTATAAATATGGCCATACAGCGGATCTTGGAAAACTTTCTAGGTCGTTTGGGCCGTTATGATTAATGTATAGTCTGTAATTATGATTAATTTTAACTTAATAATTATAATTAATTAAAATTACATTCACTAATATTTTTTGTAAGAAACTAAGTTGAAATTTTAAGTCCTTATAAATTATTCTTACTAAAAATATTGAATCAAAATTTCTAAATTACAATCATAGAAGTGATATAAATTATTATAAAATTTATCTCGTAGTTGGTCGACAATGAGAGTTTGGAAATAAATATGTTATATTTATATAAAATAATTATAAAAAATATTTTAAAATCATTTATTATTATTCATATTACTATTTTTAAATTATAATTTATAATTATCTCATTTTAATAATTATATCAATAAAATGATGTTTCATAGAAACTCAATGTTGCATGTAACATATGCTAAGTAGGTGTTGTATGTAATGTAAACCAATTTTACGTTCTATGTAATGTATTATGATTCAGTTCTATGTGAAAGGAATTTTTTAATTTATATATTTCAATACATAAATTAAAATAAATTTATCCAAAAAAATGTTCCATAATAACTTGGGGTGTTATATTCCACCCCCTAAAAATGAATTTCTTAGTCAAAATATGTCACTGAGGTAAAAAATGAGGATAATCCTGATTAATCATAACCTCATATTCCCATATAGCTTCCAATAACTAGTTATTTATATAGAAAACATTGACCAAGTGAGTGTTCATGTTTCATAGAACATTCTCTGTATGATCTAGAATTTAAACGGGTTGTTACTCATAAAAAAGATCATGATCTAGCTTTACATCCTCTGAGTTTATTATATGTGAAGGGTCTGATATGTAAGTAATTAGGAGAGATAAATGGAACACATCATGTACATGAGGGATATTTGGAGAAATTTATAAGATATAGGATAACATCCAGATACGATCAATACATTAAATGGGAATGATATACCTATGGATTAAATTCCATTTCTTTCGAAATATCATAACTTTATGCCAGGATGAAATATATAGAAACTCCTTTTCACAAACATTTAATTCTAGATCACCCCATCTTTTATCAACATGACTTTTGTTTAAAATTTGTGCTACCTTCATATGTTGCAGAATGGTTCTAAACTTCATGATAATTTCTTTAATGATCTCACGTACCAATAGTTCTCTTTCTCCAACCTCATCCCAAGACATTGGATATGTATAATTATTCCCAAATAGGTATTCATAAGGTTCTATATGAATGACTTAGTGAAAGATATTTTTTTAATTAAAACCAAATAGAGGAAGGGTTTGATCACAACCACCTCTGAAATCTAGTGAACATGATCTCAACATATCCTCTAGGGTTTGAATTTTTCTTTTAGACTGATGATTTGTGTAAGGATGATAACTAGTAATGAAACTCAATTATATGTAATGTTCTAGAGAATAAATTCTCTATAACTTTGATTTGAACATATGACCCTAATCTGATATAATAGAATGTGGTACTCTATGTAACCATACCCCTTATTTAATGTATATCTTGGAATTAAGATCGAGAGAGAAGTCTTATTTTTTAACAATAAAGTGTGATGACTTAGTAAGGCGATCAACTACCACCCATATAGAATTAAGCCCTTCAAATATTTTGTGTAGTCTAAATAAATACATAGTGATGTTCATCCATTTCTATTCTGGTTTTCTTAATGGATAAAACAACCCCTTTTATTTTTTTTCTTTCATCCATAGCTTATTGGTATACCAATCACCGAGATATGAACTCTGTGATTTATCTCTTCATGAAATACCACCAGAAGTATTATTTCAAGTCCCTATACATTTTTTTACTTTTAGGATGAATAGATAATGAAGTAATCTGAGATTTTAATAATGGATCCTTCTAAAATTCGGGTTTAGAAGTAGAAAGTACAAGGTTCATGAACCTTATGATTTCATCCTGATTAAGGTTAAACTAAGGAACATTTATAACGTTCTTTTATAGCTCTACATCATCCTTTTGTGACTCCTTAATCTTCACGAGGACAGAGGGTTAACATTCATTTTATAAAGATAATATTTTCACCATCCATTGGACTTCTAGATCCATCCTTTTAAAATTTATAAATATTATATATTTATTCACCTCATCATAGATAATCAAGTACTATTCTTCAGACTCAAAGCATCAACAACCTTGTTTTCATTTCGAGGGGTAATGTATTGAGAACTCATAATCCTTTATCAACTCTTACCATTTCTATGGAAAATTTTCATATCATTTTATGTAGATATATATTTTATACATTTATGATATATATTATTCATTTATTAATAATGACAATGCCTCAATTTTTTTAATGAAAAAATTACCACTTCTAACTCCAAATGATGATTTGGCTAATTTTTTCATGTGCATTCAACTATCACAAGGCATAAGAGATAAATATGTTATTCTGAATAAGAACACTTTCCAGTCCCCTCTTAGATGCATCACAATAGATTTAGAACCCTTCAATACTATAGGGTAATGTAAGCACAAGTGAACTGAATAACATTCTCTTTAGTTCCTCAAAATTATCCACACATTAATCATTCTAGATGAACTTGCCACCCTTCTAAGTTAAATTTATCATATGAGTATATATTTGTGATAAATTATCTAAAAACCATCAATAATATCTAGATAAAATAATAAATCTACATATCTCAGTCATCATGGATGGTACAAGATATCATTTAACATCTTATGCCTTTGAGGGCTCTACTATTATACCATCACTGGAGATTATGTGACCCAAAAATGAAACCTTTTATATCCAAAATTTGCACTTTTAAAATTTTCATACAGTTTCCCCTTCTTTAGGTTATTTGGTAAAATTCTCAAGTGATCATAATTATCTTCCTTACTCTTTTAATAGAAATGAATATAATCTATAAATACTACAACAAACTGACCTAGGTAACATCTAATCACTCTATTAAATAAATCCATGAATTTAATACGAGGAATTGGTAAGAACAAATTTCATCACCATATATTTATAGTGTCCATATATTTTAGGGAATTCCATCTTGGGTATATCCTCCTTCATCACCTGAATTAAAGATATTCTAAAACAATGGTCAGTCTTGAAAATGTATTGAGCTCTACACAGTTGATAAAATAAGTAATCAATATGTTAAAGAGGATACGTGTTCTTGATTGTGATCTTGTCCAACTACCAATAATAAATGAACATTCACATTGATCCATATTTATATTTCACAAAAATAATTTTTGCACTCCAAAGTGAATCAATTGGATGAATGAATCACTTTTCAAGGTTTTCATGATGTTCTTTCTTCTATTCCTTTAACTCAATCAGGGCCATTCTATAAGGAGACTACAAAATTGGCGTGGATCTTGGTATGAGTTCTATTGAAAACTCATCTTTATTATGTGGTGTAAGTCTAGGAAAATATTCTAGAAATACATCCAAAAAATACTCAAACAATATGCATACCATCGATGTTGATTTTATCCCCAACCATTTTAGATAAGAAACCCTTTTAAATGAGAATAAAGACCCATACACTAGATGTAATATCAACAAGAATTTAATTATTATCATCACATTCATGGATGATCATAGGAGGGTTAAAAATATCAAATGTAACATCACTTCTTATATAATTTATGTGGTGTTAATGAATTGAAATCCAATACATGCTTAATATTTCATCAAATTCAAACAAATTAATAATGAAAATATTTGCAATAAGCACATTTCCAAAAACTTCAACTATAGAGGAATCATTAATTAGGATGAAATCATCATACAATTAGGGGTTTGCACTATTAATTTAAAATATAATTTATTTTATGGAATAATAAAACCATTAGAAAAAATTTTACATATGAAAAAGTGGGTAGATCTAGAATCTAATATGGCATTAGAAGTTCTATAGTGGATAATAAGAGTACATTTAATCACATCGTTATCACACCACTTTTCAGAAATATAAATTGAGTGATATATCCCCTTTTACCTCTTAATAAGAGGTTGAAAATGTCTATCATCAGCACCAACCGTTTTGTTTTCTAACTGGTTAGAATAATGCCTATTTTACTTACACTTATAGTACTAAAGCTAGGGAGGTTCATTATTTTCATATTTCTCTTCATTAGCATTTTGATATATCTTCTTCCCATTATTTTGTCAAAAAATGCCTAGTGAACTTCCATTAGAAACTTATAACATTAACTAGACTACTAAAGACAAATTCATTCATGCTTCTTCCCATATTTAGAGCATGATGGAAAACCCTTATTCTTCACTTCACATCTTTTATATTTTTATTTAAAATCCATCATCCATTTTTTTCAAAACCATGGGATTGATATGTGACTCCATCCATCATTTCAACATTGATTTTACAGTTTAAAATCTATTAATAGATACTAATGTCTCTTATTTAAAACTCCCTTCTAATAATTTTTTTACCACTAATGAACCTATCAACATTCCTTTTGAGTTGGATGATAATTCATGAATCATACCTTGTATGTATCAAGAAATTATCCTTGTAGGTACCGACATATTCATCATCCATTTTATTCTACTCAAGGAACTCTTTCTACGTCTTGTTATGAAGAATCTAATGAAATTACTTATTAAAAAATATGTTCTTGAACTCATCCCTATACATGGATTCAATATCAACTTTCCGCCTCATATTATTAATTAGAATCCATCATTGGTAAGCTTAACCTTCTATCCAATAAAAATCTAGTATTAATTTCTAATGATTTTAATGATGGAAAACAAAGAATATCTTTTCAGTAGTTCTGGTCCACTGTTCAGAAACAAGTGGATCAGAAGACCCTTTGAAATAAGATGGACATTTTAACATAATAGTGTTCCCTTCATTGCTCATTAATAAGTCCACCATGATTCCTAGATATAGAATGTTGTGTGAGTATAGAAACAATGTTTTTCATTCCATATCCCATGCCATTTGTTTTCTCAAGAAGAAAATCATTTTATTTTACATCGCAATATCCATGAACACAGTTCCTTCAGGTTCCATCTGTTGACTAAAACCCAAATAATAGAGTAATAAATAGTTAACATAATGTGAAACTGAATAATCATGAAACATTTATTACAGGATGTCTAAATTATGATACCTTCCTTAATATATGAAACCATAGTTTTATCCTATGTTACTCATAACCAAATTCTATTTTTATCCTTACAAATGGTATTTGAGGAGTTTTTGAATTCATAAAGCCTTTCAACTAGGAGTGTCTAACAATGCGGGCACTAAGGATTGTTATCATGAACCCAATTTCCCCAAGTTAGTCCTAGAAAATTTTGTTAGATTTTTTACACCTAGGTACATCACTGTCATGTCAACATCCACTTGAATTATCCATACTAGAATGTATTGATAAGAAATCACTCACTATATCCTTTACCAAAATTCAATGAAATTTTCAAATAAATTTCCTTATCCTCATACTTATACCTATATATTACCTTAGGTTTTTCACTAAGGTTTATCATCCTACCATCCAAAGGTTATCAAAAAAATTCTCTGATATAAAATATAATGAACCTCTATTTTCATACATTAACATTACATAGCATTTATTGAATACATAAAATATTTTACAAATAGATGACCAAAGGCCATACAAATATAGTGCCTTGGGTAATATGGGAACATAAACAATTCCACATAAATGAGGTATGTCATCTCCCACTAGTTTCTTTTGTACTGAAAACCTTATTAGAAACATCAAATATTATACATATCATCATAACCTGGGGGGAGGAAATATTAAAATGGGTGAGCATAGTTGCGTAGTAAGGGAGAACATGGTAAATATATAAACATAATCATGAAGATAAGGGTAATAGAATATGACCAGGAAAATATAAGATCATATCATGTATATCAAAGATCATACACATGAATCATGGCTTAACGCTCGTTGGTTAATAAGACATGAATCAGAAGGAAATAAAAAACATAATCCACAAAAGTATAACATAGAAATAAAACATGGAATTATGGTAGACACACAATTATATATAATGATTTATATAGTAGTCAATGCATTTCTTACAAGACTATCTTGGTGGAAAAATTATTTTACTAGGCTGGGTTCACTCCCCATTTCAGCCATGTATTAAAAAATTGAGTTCACTCCCCCCTTCCATTCCTATAATACTAATCAATTTTAATTTCTCATTATATCTCTATAATAGTTAACTGGGTTCATTTATCATTCCAATCATGTATATATCATGATATTTAATTCTTTACCCAATGCATTGCAGGGAGATATAGGTCCCATCCAAATCATAATTAAATCATACATACATATTCCACAAGATCATAAAAATTCATAACATATCTCATGACATGAGTTGGGTATTATAAACATGTAATCATATCATAACATGTTGGAAAAGAATGGTTTTTTAATCATTTCATCATAAACATTACCCACGTAATAAAGTGGGTTTCAAAATCCTATAACCCATGAAAGTGAAATTTGTTTCATAAACATCATGAAATAAAATCATAATACATTCAATGAAAGAATATGATTAGAAACATTGAATAATATCCACCTAAATAAATGATTTAAAATAATAGATGTTCTATTATATGGGAAATAATTTTTAAATATCATTTAAAAAACATTTCTTTAGTGAAATAGCCTTTCTTCATTAAAAAATGCTTCAATTTTTTTTTTAAAATCCTTTACCTCT
Organism: Viscum album; assembly: GCA_963277665.1. NCBI lineage: Eukaryota > Viridiplantae > Streptophyta > Magnoliopsida > Santalales > Viscaceae > Viscum > Viscum album. The sequence goes on from OY728131.1 coordinate 2,070,718,350, forward strand.
GGAAATAGATTTTAAAATATATAAAGAAATATTTCAAACCATAAAAAAAATTACATCATTTTTTCTTGAAAATTATAATTAAGATCATTTGAAAACTTTTTTAAAAACATGGTTTTTGGTTAAAACTAATTTCCGACTGAAGAGATAAATATTATTCGATTTTAATAAAAATAACACTTTATTATATTTGTTGAATAAAAATAGTAAAAAATGGTAGTAAAACATTAAAATATAATAAATAATGAGAGGATAACAAAGGTAATGAGTTTTATTGAGATATATATCATAATATTTCAATAAAAGAAGATTAATTATAATCAATCTCAATAAACAGTTATATTGTTTCAATAAACTCTTACCACATGGTAACTTGGGACCATACTCTCTATGTAAGAAAATTAACTTACATGAAGATTAAATTATCATTAAATGATGTAAATTCATGATAGAACATTTCAAAAGGAAGTGTATACACCTCAAAAAATAAAATAGGTTCATAAAAAAATGTGTCTCAATTAACACAAATTGAGACAAAACTGTCCTATCGATTTTGTAGATTGGAAACATTATCCGCATGAAAATTAAATTATATAATGGATATGTAAATACCAATAAATTTATTTATAATAATAATTTATTATAGAAATGGTCAGTATACACACCACACAACGAGAATGGGTTGTGAATAAGGCCTGTATCTCATGGAAATAAAATATGAGATAAAATCCTCTTACCTTGTGTCATGACTCTTTTTATACTCATAAATAGTTCATGTAAAATAAATATAAGTTTATTATAAATAAATAAAATAACTATATTATTATATCTAATACAATTTATGGATTTAATATGACATTATATTACTTTCTTTTCAACAATCCTATGTTATGGTTTCACTTTAGGTAATATTCACTCTGTACTTAACATGTGTCTGAATTTTTTATATCTATGGTTCATATAATTATATCATGATTTATAAAATATAAACCAAGATATAAAAATAATTTATATTAATAATTTTTTTATTTCAATAATCTATATTATATAGAAGAATTAAATTGAATACACCATTCCATGAGACGGTAGGTCATATGTACGCATTGATGATGTTTCTGTTCTATTATCGTATTGAAAAAAAAGAGTAAATGGAATATATATATATATATATATAATTATAATAGTATAATTTTATATCATATATATCATAAATTTTCACCATACCCATCCTTAATACATTCCATGAAGTCTGTGAACAAATCAGATCCTTTTGAGTGGGCGGTAGACCACACTTCCTCAAACGAAATTAGCTTATTGACAGAAGATGGAAAACATAAAGGTATGTTTTAAATAAAAATTACATAAGAATAAATTAATTATAAATATATAATTTATCATATATAAATATATTATCTATCAAAATTTCAACCATGACAGGAGTTAAAATAAAAATTAGCAATCATTATTTCGTGAGGAAGTAGTTTTTCATACCCGTAGATAGTATCTTTATTACAAATTATATATAAGTGTGTGTATGTGTAGGTTTTACCCTTATAAAAACACATTCTAATGTATTTATTATTATATTTTTTATAAAATAATTCCATAATAATAATTTAGGGTGTCTAGAATAGAAATAAAATAAAAGAACATGAGGAAGAATGCTACCTTTTATTAGGGTAACTCCTTTTGGTTTCCACTTAGGTATTCCTTGGATTTATTTCTGACAAAGGAGATGATTTGAGGATTATGGGATGGAGTTTTATGGGATATTAGGGAATATTTTGGTCAATACAACCTGTCTTAGGAGGTGTGGGAATGTTGGAGGAGAGGAGGCCTTTTATAGTGGAGGAGGAGTGTAGCCCTTGTAAATTTTGGGAAAAGGAATTAATCCCATGTTTTCCTATGTAAAGTGGATAAAATAATAGAAAAAAGTGATCCAAGATGGTTATGATACAAATATGTCCATTAAATTGTCCTTGGGAAAATTTCTAGGTTGTTTTGGACCATAATATTAATAATTAGTCTATTATTAATCTTAATTTTACCTTAATCCTTGTAATTAATTTGAATTAATTTCACTAATTTATTTGTAAAAAAATAAGTTAATATTTTGATAAATTATAAATAATTATGATTCCAAATATGGAATATATTTTACAAACATAAACCACATAACTGGTAGAAATTAATTTATTCTTAATACCAATGTTGAGTCGACAATATGAGTTTTTAAAGTGAAAAGATTCAAAAACAATCAATGTTTTTTATTAAAGTTCAAAGAGAAATTGATTCCAATGGTCCAAATTGGGTTTATTGATAATAATATTATCCAGTTAAAATTTAAATAAAATCAAAATATAATTTAACCTTATAAATAAATTTGATGAAAAAGTAGTTTTGAATTGAAATTCAATATTTTTCACTATTCATAAAAAAATGATGTCTCTCCAAAAAGTATCATAAATTCACGATAACATATTTTCAAAATTATAAATTAATAAATGAATTTTACTTTTATCAATTTAAATTTCTGAATATTTTTAAATTAACTTTATTATTTTTAAAAGTAATACATTAAAAACAAATCATTTGAGAAAATAGTATATTTTAAACATATTAGGAGTTTAACAAATAAATTATCTTTCATTATCAATCTGTTTGATTAAAATAATATCATTATAAACATTATTTAAATTTTTTTTATTACTATTAATTTTACGATGTTTAACAACAAGGTTATAATTATCTAATTTAAATAATTATAACAATAAATGATGTTTTGTAGAAACTCAGAGTTGTGTGTAACGTATGCAAACTCAGTGTTGCGTGTAATGTATTCCATTTCGGTGTTGCGGGTACCATATACTGAGTCCATTATGTGAGAATCTAATACTTTTTAGTCCATTTCAAGACATAAATGAATATTAATTAATTCAAAAAATAGTCAATAAAAACTTGGGGTGTTTTACAAGTGCTACTCATAATGCTCCTCGGTGGGATATTATGTTATAGGTCCCGAGTTCGAGTTATTGGGTGGATAAAAATCATTAATGGAAGGGGAAATTATCTACCAAGTGAAATGTGGTGACGAACTTTTCTACCACTTGGCAGGTTTGAATGGCCAATTTCAGTGTGTCGTATGAACTACCAATGATCATTACTTAAGAAATAGATTTGGTTGTAAGCTTTATTCTCAAAACCTGTGAGTACAGTTTAAAAAATGGTAAATACATTGAATGTGGTTTATTGAAGTTTTTTATTTCCATAAATTTATATGTATTAAAAACATACTTTCTAGTTTATTTTGACCCTATAATTGATTAATTTCATTATAAAACATATTTCATTTTTTTGGTGGGTTGTATTGGCCTACTGAGATTTTTAGGTCATGCTTATATCATTATAGGTTATATGAACTTTGTTGGACCTTGTTTTTTTATTATGGATGATGCGAATTGAGTTTGGTGGTGGTGAGTGAACAAAGGTTTCATGATGATGGTTCGGTCTAATCTCGAGTTGGTATGTTTTATTTTCTATCGTGGATGTTCCATTCAGGTTATTATTGTCTGTAGTATGTTCAGTTTGACATGTTTATTTTTATTTGATTTTTCATTTATTTATTCCACTTTTTATCCCTTATTTTGGAGAAATTGTTTCCAAAAGGATTCTTTTTATGGATAAGAATAACTTTCCATACTATTGGAATCAGGAATGACCTTCGACCCTTGTGGAAAATCGAGTCTTCTGTCAGCTCATATGGAATCCTATATCAGTTCATTATAAAAATGTAGTAGATAATATTATTGATAGGAAGATAATATTCATAAGAATCCCTTGTTATTTTAGTATATCCTACTATAAAGGTGGTTTATTTTTATAAAATATTTAGAGGTAAAGAAATGTGGACTCTATCTAGCTCTTTCTTTCCCCAAGCCTCAAGGTACATAGGGATGTTGGGTTTAAAATTGAGATTTATGTTTTCTTTTATTTTTTTCTTATTTTTTTGATGTGATTGTTGTTTTTTATATCCCCTTTGATTTTTCATGTTTTATTGGGGATCACACTGTGGTTTCAAGGTGAATTAGAAGGAAATGTGATCTTCATATTTATCTCTCACACCCTAGGAAACCATGTATAAGGACCCATCCTTAAACATTACATAATATGTAATTAAATGAATAATTCACATTGAGGATATATTCAGGTTTAGAGTTTTAGAGAATTAGGAAATTACATTTACATCACAAAATATTACAAGGTAGGGATATCTACACAGTTTCCAATTTTTTCATAAAATAAAAACTCTTTAAAAAAAGGCTCATGTCTAGTTCTATGTTTTAAACATCATGACATTTTCTTAATCCCATCCTTGACCTTATTCGTCTTTACGTCCTGTGAAAACATTTTAAAACTTGGGATGGTCATAAAAATCTCAGTAATAATTAAAAAACAAATAATGAAAGAATTTGTTCATAAATAATTACAAAACATGAAATCTTTAACTTACCTCATGAAATCATAAGATTTATAAAAGACACATAGAAATCATAAATCATAAATGTAACTTGTGGCATCCATATCATACATACATTATAGATATCACATATATATAGGGAGTTAAATTGGAATACACGTCACAGTATATTACCTAAATCTCTTAGGAGAAACATTCATTTTTACCTCCGTCACATTACCCAATGCATTGGAGATCTATCTCGGGCTCACCCACCCTAGGTTTAACACAGAACCACCTGTATATGTAAATAATGCCCGAGAACCATAACATTATCATAACACTTAATATAAGCATAAAGGAAAGATAACATTTCGACATTGATATAATAAAATATCATTTCAAGATATTGAAATAATAAATCCATTATCAGAATCCTTTTCAATACCAAAATACCTAAAAAGAGTGTATGGCATTTGTTTTTCATTTTAAAAACATTTTGTCTTGTTAAGGAAGCCAAAGATCAAATAATACTCATGGCGGCGGAAAGGTCGTTGTCACCGATTAAGTTAAAAAAACATTCCTTTTTTTGTTTAGTAAAATTATTCATATAAAAATATTCCCTTTGATTAAAATGAAAAGTCAATGGGGTTTATACACTATATAAAATAAAGTCGTGTATAAAACTAAAAATCCCTCAATGAAAGGAGATTGAGACGAAGTCCCTTACCTCATGTATGACTTGACTCGTTCATTCATTAATCTCTTGAATAATATACTAAAGTTAATTTCTACTAGAATAATAACCTTTTTCATGTTTATTATTCGTTTTATATCAATTATTACCATGGTGTAAATGTCATGTTATCATTTATGTTAGTAAAGTCCATTTGGTCGATATTTGGTACTTGAGTCAAAAATGAACAACTTATATTTATAATTTTTCCATGTGGTCAATAGTACATTATATTAAGAATGATATACATGATTTAGATATCATATATATCATATATATCTAGTATATACATGTATTTGTAATATTGCATATCATTTTTAGGTAAGAAATGAAATGCACCGTTCATGGAGACGGTAAGCCATACGTACACATGAATGCTACTTTCATTTCTATTTATTATTTTAATAGAAATAAAACATAACGATACATAGGTATATAATAATTCCAGTACAATATCATATATAATATCATTAAATCTGTCCTTTATAAATCCCACATAAGGCATTAACGAATAACATCTCTTTGAGGGGGCGGTAGTCCGCACATCCTCAAATGAGATTATCGTCTTTACCCACTATGGAAACCATAAAGGCATGATATAATTGGGAAGTACAGAAGCATATAGAAATCATAAACACAATATAAATCATATATAAATACATTTCCTTCATAATGGCCACCCTGATAGGCGATATGATGTAATTGAACAACCATCATTTCGTGAGGCGTTAGTTTACCATCCACAGAAACATTTTGTTCTTCACCCATTAGATGGAGGTGTGTGTAAGTGTAGTTCGAATCCTTCTCATAAGAACATCCTAGTATATTTAGGATATTTTTTTTTGTTACAAAAGGAAGTAATAAAAATGGTTTAGGGGTTGGAGAAGTAAAATAAAAGAAAATGATATAAGAGAAATCATTAACTTTATTTTAGGTAACTTCCATTTGTTTGAACCAAAAGGACTTTTTGAAGTGCCTTATGACTAAGGTAAGGCATATATGATGAGGAGAGGGATTTAGGGAGCTTAATTGGGCAGTGGGTGGACGAGGCAAAAGGATTTAGAGGTGTGAGTAATTGGTTATAAGTATTCTCCTTTTATAAGGGGGAGGAGGGGCTCTTTTGGGAAGTGTGAAAATATTATTTTATAATACAATGATATTTGGTTTATAATGGTTCAAAAATCATTATATTCAAAGATAATATGAGTCATGGTCGAAATAAAATCATCCAATCATAATTGGATATGTTTTGGATTATATTTTAATCATTATAATCATACTTATTTAAATCATGTATTAATGAGGTAAATACTTCATCATTATTGTGTCATAAAAAATTTAATTGATTTGATGTGTAAAAATTAGAAAGAAAAAAATAAAATGATATAGTAAATATTTTTATCTTTTAAAATAAGATTTATTTTCCAAAATAAGACTTATATAACACCATATAAAAATTAAATACTAAAATAGTTTTGTTAATGTCAATTTTGTCTTAACATTAGATTAATTAAACTAAATTGTCATTATCACTCCCATGTTGATCAATGGGGTCCCAAAATCGACCCAAAGATGTCCATGGTAGTAAATGACTCAAAAAATAAGGTTTGGACAAGTGTTAAGGCAATTTTGAATTATTATAATATTCTTTTAACCTTGAATTACCTTATTTATCTATAACCGTGATAAATGAAAGTCAAAATTTACTATTCACAACAAATTATTTTCATCTTAATGAACCACATTTTACTTCATGATAACAACCATGTATGTCGGATTTTTGAAATTTAATTCACAGAAGTTGTAAATGTTCAATTAAATGGAAAAGTCGGTTTTTTAACTACAACTATTTGGTTTCACTAATCATCAAAAATTGATGTTTTTCAGAATAATACCAAAAATTCAGCCTAATATATATTCGATATTCCGAATTCAAAAATGCTGTCTATTTTTTGAAATTCAAAACATAGAAGTAAAATTATTTAATATTAATATTTATTCTCGTTATCAAAACAAATAGCATGTTTTTAAGAAACAATAACTACCAAAATAATGATACTTGTTTTTGTCCAATTTCAAAGTGAAATTAATTCCAATGACCAAGATTGGATTAAATTGATAAAAATATATTATAATTACACATTAAAACTAATTAAATAGATAATATAACCATATAAATTAATTAGATTAAAACACAGTTTTGAATTAAAATACAATATTTTCACTGTTCATTAAAAAATGATCTTTGTCGGAAAAATTCCAAAAATTTACAAAAATTAAATTTTGATGTCCCCATTCTAAATAATGATTTTATATGGTCATTTAGAATGTATTAAATTGAATGAAACTATATTTAATGAGGTATCTCCATTAAAAGGTGATAAATCAACCTTTTAATGTAAATTATGCTAATAATTAAATTAATTCACTTTTTAAGCCTCTAAATTTTAATTAGATAATGTAAATACATTTAACAACCATGTATAATCATATTGTAGTTAGTTTTGTTCATTCTCGCCTATATAATTGCTAGAAGTTAACTACCATTTAAAATAATAATATTATTTTATTAGTGTGCAACATAAGATTCCAATGAAACTCGTTGTTGCGTATCGGGTATGCTATCGAACATAGCAACCCCTTTAAAGTAAAATTAATATATAATTCACAAATATTAAAAAATATTAAATATTCCTGATTCATCATTTACCTGGGATGTTACATCCTTCCCCCCTTTTTGGAATTGTGTCCTCACAATTTTTATTCACTTATAAAAATTAGTGGGGGGTATTTATCCCTCATAGCATTTTCAGATTCCCATATTGCCTCTTCAACCATATGGTTTTTTCCACAAAACATTTTCCTGGTGAATTACCTTATTCTACAATAATTGCTCTCTACAGTCAAGAATCTGGACTGGTTGTACTTCATAAGAGAGATTCTCTTCCAACTGATGTACCTCTAGGCTCAAAACATGAGATGGATCTGGTATAAACTTTCTTAACATCGAAACATGAAAAACATTGTGTACATGGTATAAACATGGAGGTAAATCCACTCTGTATGCAACTTATCCAACTTTTTCCAGAATTTCATAAGGTCCAATGAATCTCAGACACAACCTTCAATTCTTACCAAAATGCATCACACTTTTCCATGGAGAAACATTGAGAATGACATCATCGCCTACCTTAAAAGAAAGATCCTTCCTACAGTTATCAGCATAACTTTTCTGTCTGCTCTGAGCTATTCTCATGTGCTTCTGAATCAACTAAAATTTTTCTGCCATCTCTTCTACCAATTCTGATCTTATCAGCTTCCTATCACCTACTTCATCCCAGAATGCTGGAGTTCGACAATGCATTCCATATAATGCCTCAAATGGAGCCATCTGTAAACTAGATTGAAAACTGTTATTATATGAAAATTCAACCAAAGAAAGTTTTTGGTCCCAACTTCCCAGGTAATCCATCAAGCAAGAACGTAACATTTCCTCCAAGGTCTGAATTGTTTGTTCTGACTTCCCATTCGATTGGGGATGAAATACTGTACTAAATTCTAATACAGTACCCAACGACTTCTGAAGGCCTTTCCAAAAGTTAGAAGTAAACGTCGGATCACGATCAAATACAATGGAGAGGGGAACTCCAGGAAACATGACTATCTCTTTAACATAAAACCGAGCAAGTTTATCTAGAGACAAAGTATCTTTTATAGGAATGAAAATATCTGATTTAGTCAATCGATCGACAATAACCCAAATTTCATTATTACCTCGAGATGTCTTTTGTAATCCCACAACAAAGACCATGGATATATTTTTCCATTTCCACTCTGGCACCGGTAGAGGCTGAAGCATTCCTTTCGGTAGCTGTCGCTCACCTTTAACCTGGTGAAAAGTCAAACACTTCACATTAAAATCAACAATATCTCTTTTCATTCCATCCCACAGGTCATACCCTCGACGATCTTTGTACATCTTAGTACTTCCCGGATGAACTGAAAATGGAGAACTATGAGCTTCACATAACTACTCATTCTTCAACTGTGAATCAAAAGGTACACATAATCTCTTCACAAACCTCAATACACAATCATTACCAAGATTAAAATCTGGAAAATTACCCTTCTGATCCAACACAACCTTTTTCTGCAACTCACTGTCTTCTTTACGCGCTTTCATAATTTTATCTGATAGAGATGATTTCACTAACACCTGAAACAGAACAGAATAATTTTCTACAACAAAAACTTCTATTCCAAAGTTCATAAAATAAAAAACAAAGGGATCTCATTCCAAATGTATAATTGAAAATGAGACATTACATTTCTAACTCAAAGCATCGTCCACTTTATTTGCTTTTCCCGAATGTTAATGGATCATGCAATCATAATCCTTGAATAGTTACAACCATCTCCTCTGTCTCATGTTCAATTATTTTTTAGTGAATATGTACATTAAACATTTTTGGTCAGTATATATTTCACATTTCACTCCATACAAATGATTCCTCAAAATTTTTAAAGCAAAAACAACAGCCGCTAATTCCAAATCATGTGTAAGGTAATTTAACTCATGTGGTTTGAACTGACGTGAAGAAAAAGAAATTACCTGATAATTCTGCATTTTGACATAACCTAATCCTTTTAATGAAGCATCACTGTAGGTAACAAAATCACCATTTCGGGATAGCAGTGCCAAAACTAGATCATTCACCAATCTCTTTTTCAATTGCTAAAAACAATCATCACATTCTTTTGTCCAAACGAACATAACACCTTTTCGAGTTAACTTAGTCATTAGACTAGATAACCATGCAAAATTTTCCACAAACCTCCAATAATAACCTGCAAAACCTTGAAAACCAAAAATCTCAGTTATATTTGTGGGTCTTGGACATTCTTCAAAAACAATCATTTTAGTAGGATCAACAGTTATGCCATTTCATGAAACAATGTGACCAAGGAAAGAAATTTTTTGTAACCATAACTCACACTTGCTGAATTTCCCAAATAGTTTCTTTTATTTTAAGGTTTGTAAGAAAACCCTTAAATGACTTTCATGTTCCTCCTTACTTTTGGAATAAACAAAAATATCATCAATGAACATAGCCACAAACTTATCCAAGAACTCATGTAAAATTATATTCATAAGATCCATGAATACAGAATGTGCATTGGTTAACCCAATAGTAATAACTAGAAATTCATTATGGTCATATCTAGTACAAAATGCTATATTTGGAACATCTGCTTCCATTCCTTTCAACTGATGGTACCCCGACCTCAAGTCAATCTTTGAAAAATACTGAGCTCCTTGTAGATGATCAAAAAAACATTTATATGATGCAAAGGATACTTATTCATAACAGTGATGTTATTAAATGCTCTATAATCAATGCAAAGTCTCATTGAACCATCTTTTTTTTAAAAACAATACGGGAGAACCCCATGGTGATGTTTTAGGTCGAATGAAACCTTTATATAATAAATCCTGCAATTTCTTCTTTAACTCTAAAAGTTCAATTTGAGACATTAGATAAAGGGGTTTTGAAATTGGATTAGCATCAGGAACTAAGGCAACAGTAAATTCAACTTCTTGATCAGGTATAATACCAAGAAATTTATCACAAAAAACATCAAGGTACTCATTAACCACTAGAACATCATTAATCTGAATAGTTCCTTTGTTTTCAACAATATGTGCAAGGTAAAATTCATTTCCATATTTTACTAGTTTCTTAGCTTCCTGATATGTTATCAACAACAAGAGTTCTTTTTTGTATACAAACTCAAAATCATTCTGAAAAGAAACCTATTTAGCTCTAAAGTCAATCTTAGCATGATAAAAAGAAAGCCAATCCATGCCCAATATAACATCAAACTCTACTAAAAGGCAAAAAAAAGATTTCAGGTAGATTCTTTTTGCATAAAAGGATAAGAATGCTCTTATGTTTTCTTTTTTTCCTTTATATTTTATCCAGGTGATTTTACCGTAAGCTCAATATTCATATCATGAGATGGAATTCCCAATTTACAAGAAAACATCTTATAAATGAAAGAGTGTGTAGACCCTAAAACAAACAACACATTGGCATAATCTGAACAAACAAACAGTGTAACAGATACAACTTCATTTGATGGCCCAACATCTGCTGAAGAAGTTTCAAAGGATTTCAGAACCACTTACTGATTGTAGTATGGATTCTTTCCTTCAGTTGAGTTCTTTTTTAGACACACAATTGCATAATGACCCATTTCATTGCACTTAAAACATTTTACAGACTATAAATCAGATTTTGTCTTACCATTCCCCTGATCTTTTTCAGTGAAATTACGAGCCTTATGTACCATTCTACCACATCGGTAGCACTTAACATAATTAAAAATATATTACCCAGCATGCTTTTTACCACAATTTTTATAAACTGTAAACTGAAGTTTCTTACCATCAGACTTTTTTGAAGACATCTTCCCTTTTGCCTGCCACCTCGACCTCTTATTCTATTGTTTGTCAAAGAATACCGAATCATCAGCAAACTCCATTTCCACCTTCTCTGCACAATGAAAAAGTTTTTCATAACTTTTGAACTCATGAGAAGCTAAAGACCTTTGATACTTTGGGTTTAATCCAGAGTAAAAACAGTTGATTTTACTATCAAGATATCATATGAAATTTGTAGCATATTTTTCCAATCGAGTGAATTTTTTCATAAGTAGCCACTGAGTCATCCTCCTACCTCAATTCTAGGAATTGTTTTTCCATTGTAAGATCAACCAACTTAGGAAAATATTTCTCTAGAAACATACCATTGAATTCATACCAATCAAGAGTATAAATATCCTCTCTATCCCTGATATTCTTCACCATCGACCACCACTGATCAGCTTCACCTTCAAAATAGTAAACAATGAGACTAATAATTTGATGTTCTGAAAAACCCATGAAATCGAAAATCTTCTCTAGTGATTTAATCCACCCTTAATCCCGCACAGGGTCAGATGATTCTCTCAATGATGGGGGACTTTGCCTCATGAAATGATCCACTACAGACATGTTACTCTGCAGTTGATCTGGCTGATCGCGTGCATGGATACCACCACTATTTATAGCCTAAGTCAATTGTTCCATCACTGCAACAATCTGTTCAGTTCTGATTCTGACCATCTCTGGTTGATGATTTGGATGGTTGTCTTCCTCCTGATGTTTTTCCAACATAGATGCCATGTTTCCTCTATGGAAAACAATTCTAAACACAAAAATATCATAGGTGAAGCAACATGGTAATCTGGAAATGCTATATGATTTCAATATTAACATAAATTACCTAATGGATATTAATTTAACAATACCCTTACTCCTAATGTTCTTTAAACCGACCTCTGATACCAACTATAAGGACACAGACTTAAACATTACATAATATTGAATTAAATGAATAATTCACGTTGAGGGTCTTTTCAAGTTTACAGTTTTAGAGAATTGGGACATTACATTTACATCTCAAAATATTACAGGGTAGAAATATCTACACTGTTTCCAATTTTTTCATAAAATAAAAACTCTTGAAAAAAAGAGTCATGTATATTTCCATGTTTTAGATAGCATGAATTGTCTTTGATCCCATCCTTGACCCTATTCATCTTTATGTCATGTGAAAAAATTTCAAAACTTGGGATGAGAATAAAAAGATCAGTAAGGGTTATAAAACAAAGAATGAAAACATTTGTTCACAAATACATAAAAAACAAGAAATATTTTACTTACCTCATGAAATCATAATATTTATGAAAGACATATAGAAATCTTAAATCCAAAAAGTAACTTGTGGCATCCCTATCATACTTACATTGTAGCTATCAAAGCTACATAGGGAGTTACATTGGAATACCCATCACAGTATATTCCCTAAATCTATTCGGATAAACATTCATGTTTACCTCTATCATGTCACCCAATGCATTGGAGAGATATCTCAGGCTCATCTGCCCTAGGTTTATCATGGAACCACCCTTATACGTAAATAATTCCCATGAACCATAACATGATCATAACACATAACATAAGCATAAATAAAATATAACATTCCACATTGCAATAATTTAATATCATTTCAAGATATTGAAATAATAAATCCATTATCAAAATCATTTTCAATACAAAAATACATATAAAGAGTGTATGGTATTTATTTTTCCTTTTAAAAACATTTCGGCTTGTTAAAGAGGCCAAAGATCAAATAATACTCGCGGCGGCAGAAAGGTCGTTGTCACCTCTTACGTTAAAAAAACATTCCTTTTTCTCATTTAGTAAAACGATTCGTATAAAAATATTCCCTTTGAATAAAATGAAAATTAAAATGGGTTTATACACCATATAGAATAACATCATGTATAAAACTAAAAATGCCTCAATGAAAAGAGTTTGAGATGAAGTCCCTTACCTCGTGTCCAACTTGACTCATTTATTCTTAAATCTCCTGAATTATTAACTAAATTTAATTTCTACTTGCTTAAGAAACATTTAAAAGTTTATTATTCATTTTATATCAATTATTAACATGTTATAATCATCATGTAATCATTTAAGTTAATAACATCCATTTTATCGATATTTGGTACTTGAGTCAAAAATGAACACTTTATATTTATAATTTGTCCATGTGGTCAATATTCCATTATATTCAGAATGATATCCATGATTTAGATATCATATATTTAATATATATCCAGTATATACATGTATTTATTATAGTACATAACATTTGGAGGTAAGAAATGAAATGTAACGTTCATGGAGACGGTATGTCGTACGTACGCATGAACACTACTTTCATTTCTATTTCTTATTTTAATGAATATAAAACAAAATGATACATAGGTATATTATAATTCCAGTATAATATCATATATAATATCATTAACTCTATCGTTTATACATCCCACATATGGCATTATCGAATCACATTACTTTGAGGGGGCGGTAGTCTCAACTTCCTCATACTAGATTATCATATTTACCCACTATGGAAACCATAAAGGCTTGATATAATTGGGAAGTACAGAAGAATAAGGAAATAATAAACAAAATATATACCATATATAAATAATTTTCATCGTAATGGCCACCATGTGAGGCTATAATATGTAATTGAATAATCATCATTTCGTGAGGCGTTAGTTTTCCATCCACAGAAATATTATGTTCTTCACCCATTAGATAGAGGTGTGTGTAAGTGTAGTTCAAATCCATATCATAACAACATTTTAGTATATTGAGGATAATGTTTTTGTAATAAATAAAGGAATAAAAAAGTTTTATGTGTTTGATAAGTAAAATAAAAGAAAACAATTTAATAGAAATCGTTACCTATAATTTAGGTAACTTCCATTGGTTTGAACCAAAAGGACTTCTGGAATTTCCTTCTGCCTAAGGTAAGGATTCTATGAGGAGGAGAGGAATGCAAGGAATTTAATTGGTAAGAGTTTGGACGATCCAACAGGATTGAGAGGTTTGAGTAATTGGTTTGAAGTGGTCTCCTTTTATAAGGGGGAGGAGGGGCTCTTTTGGAAAGTGTGAAAATCTTATTTTATAATATAATGATATTCGGTTTCTAATGGTCCAAAAATCATTATAGTCGAAGATAAGATGAGTCATGGTCGAACTAAAGTCATCCAATCAGAATTATAAATATTTTGGATAATATTTTAATAAAAATAATCTTATTTATTTAAATCATTTATTAATGAGGTAAATATTGCGTCATTATTGTGTCATAAATAATTTAATTGATTTAATGTATAAAAATTATAAAACAATACCATGATATATGAAATCTCTTTAGATTTACAAATAATATTTATAGTCGAAAATAGGGCTTATATAACACCAAATAAAAATTAATTACTAAAAGATATTTGTTACTGTCAATTTTGTCTTCATATTAAATTATTTAATCTAAATTGTCATTATAACTCCCATGTGGCTCCATGGGGTCCCAAAAGAGACCCAAAGGATCCCATAGTTATAAAGGACTCAACCAATAAGGTTTGGAAAATTTTTAAAGTAATTTTGAATTATTATAATATTCTTTTAACATTGAATTACCCTATTTACATTTAAAAGCGGTAAATAAAAGTCAAAAGTTACTATTCAGCAAAAAATATTTTTCATCTTAATAAACCACATTTTAATTATTAATAACAACCATGTATGTTTCATTTTTGAAATTCAATTCACAGAAGTTGTAAAATTTCATTTAAATGAAGAAGTTAGTTTTCTTAACTACCACTAAGTGGTTTCACTATTTTTCAAAAATTGAAGTTTTTTAGAAAAATACCAAAAATTCAGCCTAATATATATTTGATATTCCGAATTCAAAAATGATGTCTATTTTTTCAAATTCAAAACATAGAAGTGGTAATAATTAATTTTAAAATCAATTCCCATTATCAAATCAAATAGGGTGTTTTTAAGAAATAATAACTATCAAAAGATTGATACCTGTTTATGTCCAATTTCAAAGTAAAATTAATTCCAATGACCAAAATTGGATTAAATGGTAAACATATATTATAATTAAACTATAAAACAAATTAAAATGATAATCTATCCATATAAATAAATTAGATTAAAACATTGTTTTGAATTAAAATACAATATTTTCACTATTCATTAAAAAATGAACTATATTGAAACATTCCAAAAATTTACAAAAATTAAATTTTAATGTCCCCATTCTAAAGAAGGATTTTATATGGTCAATTAGAATTTATTAAAGTGACCATAACTATATTTAAATATGTTTCACCATTAAAATGTGATAATTCAACCTTTTAATGTAAATTCTGCATAAAATTTGATTCATTCACATTTTAAGCCTCTAAATTTTTATTGGATAATGTAAATACATTTAACAAACATGTATAATAATATTTTAGTTAGTTTCGTTCATTTCAACCAATACAACGACAAAGAGTTAACTACCATTTAAAATAATAATATTATATTATTAGTGTGAAACATAAGATTCCAAAGAAACATGTTGTTGGGTATTGGGTACGCTATCGAACATAGAAACCCCTTTAAAGTAAAAATAATATTTAATTCACAAAAAATAATAAATAATAAATTTTCCGTATTCTTCATTTACCTGGGATGTTACACCATGTGGTTTTTTTTGTGGTCGAGTGGGCCTTCTTTTCATCGTGTGAGTAACGACCCAATGTTTTATCAGTGTAATTTACTTTTTATAACTATTTATTATAGTATAATCATATAATATTACATATAGAACACAATAAAAACCTTATTAATGAATGATGAGTAAAATAAAAGGTATCTCTTGAAGTTAGGGAACATATACCGATGAAATAGTAACATAACCTTTGGAATAGTTATCTGATCCTTATGAATAGTAAACCAACCAATTGAATAGTAACCTCACTAGTTAAATTTATCCATATTTTCAGTGACAATAAGTTATAACTATATCATAGTATAAGTAATTATTTTAAAAATTATAAATTATGTGTTGGAATTTTTTTAAGTCATCTATATTTTATTACAACTGTATGATTAATTTAAAAAATTAAAAGAAAACTTATGCATAAATAATTATTTTTATGAATTATAGTTAACAAATAATTTTAAGATACCTTAATTCAATTTTCAAACTGTAAGAAAATAATTTTTATCTTTAAAATTTTTATTTTTCATGTATATTTTGATTTTAATTAAAATTAAAATTTTTTATTTTTAGAAAAATATTTCCATAAAATAGAGTTAATTTTTTAATTCTACACATTTTAAAATAGTTTTGGGATTTTTTTTGGGATTTTTTTTAAATAATTGAATTTTTAGGGAGTATTAAAATAAGATAATTTACGATAAATGCTAAATGAATTAATTTCTGCATCATGCTTGAGTGATATATAATGTAAATGTCATTTTTTTAGAACTCAAATTCTTATTTTTCTATTTTTGGTAACAATAATCAAGACTATTCATAGTCTTGAGAAAGAATATTAAACTAATGATTAGAATAATGGGAAACCCCTCCTCTCCTCAACTATAAATACCCCCCCTTTACATCTAATCCCCAAACCTGTCTAACCTTATTACATGTCCAAATTCTACTAAATATATCCTTAATATAATATCCTAGGTTTAGGATCTCTTTTTATCATAAAATGAACAAACCCTCTCCCCTAAAGAGGCTCTCAAGGAAGATATATTCAAGAGGTAAATTCCTTTTTTATTTTCTATTATTTTATTTTCTCATTCCATCGATTCATTTCTATCGTCATGTATCCTCATCCAAATAGTGTGATAACTCCAATACCTTACATGTTTTACAATTTAGTTATGCTAATGTAATAATTCATCATCATCAATCATTTACCCTCCTTTTATACTAGAAACCAAAACACCATATGAGATGTGATAATTCATCACATTCACAGATGATGGGTTTTCAATTTCATTCACTGTCCTAAATTCTAGTCTTGAATCCATTTATAGTGTTGAAACAGACTATAAGATATTTATTATGTCTAATTTTGGTTTGATGTAGCTTTTGTAAACATGATATTAATTTATAAAGAAAAATGTGTTTGTTGTTATCAAAAACCACCAATTAACCAAAACAGTTGTCATTAATGTTTTAAATAATGATTCTTCTTCACTCAAAATAATCAAATCAAATTTATAACCATGTAATATTATGTATGATAAACAATAAAATATAACTCCAATTATGTACAAACATTCTCACATTACATGTTTATCATTAAATGTATATGAGTAAACTAATCATGAAAACCAAGGAAACTAATGCTCCCAAAATAATGAAATTGAACCTCTTATCCCACCTAAAGGACATGAATGAACATAATAAGGTTATAAAAAATCAATTATGTGTAAAATATTATCTATAAATATTCATTAATTAATGTAATTTTGTTATCCAGGACATTAAAATCATGTTAAGGACACCATCTTACTTAATGTAAGGAATTCTACCCAATCCACCATTATTCCTTCGGGTTACTCTATCTATTTTTTACCAAAAATTCATTATATATTATTTTTATATAAATAGTCTAAATTATGTTTATATTCTCCAAAATCTAGTATCATGATCAATTTATCATTCACTTTCAAGGATATATAAATTTTTATGTGGTCAACTTATCAATTCTTCCTGATAAGAAAACCCATTTTAAGGGAACATCCTAAATTCTTTCCCAATTTCAAGTGCACTATATAATCTACATTATTCTACAATTATTTTTAAAAAATATGTATTTTTATTTTGAAAACAATATTGGTTCAATTCTGGTTTTATATAAAATATTATTCCCCTTTTTCTTTTAAATAATCCTTATTATTTTTCTTAAAACCACACAAAAATGTTTTAATGCTATAATTTAATAAATACTCTTATTACATGTTATCACTTATGTTTGAATTATCTTACCATGATATATGACTATTTTAACTTATTAATATCCATGTATGTTTTTATTTCTTTCTTTCGTGGACACTTTTATGATACACCCATTTATTATACTATATGACATGATTATGATACCAATTTTGTCACGACCCGCCCTCGGGGTCCGTGCCGTGACTACCCCAAGCCCGCCTTCCATAGGCCAGGGGCTGGCGACTAGCACCAAGGCGTAAATCCCAGAAAAAGGGAAGGCATTGCCTTTGTAAGGTAAACAAACACCACAGAGTAAGCAAGCGGAAGTAAAACACTAAGTACAAAAAGAAGAGCTGAAAAGAAAAAGGGGCCGGAAATACAAGCCCAACTGTAAAGTACAACTCGAAAAGGGAAAACAGCGACTGAAAAGTAAAGCTGCTACGCTGAGATGTCCACTGGAAATCCCACCTGAAGGGTGGGTACAGATAGCTCCTCTGCTCTTCGGGTCCCTCCATCCGCTCCGAGTATGTCCCGCCCAGTGGTCCACCTCCGGGTACCGCCTCGTCGTATAGTCCACCTCCAGGTACCGTCCAGTCCTCGAACACTCGGCCTCTGTCAGTACGGCCGTCGTCTGCAACCAACACAACGAGGTGCGGGCATAGCCCGTGCAGGGGTGAGTATAACGATACTCAGTAGGGACCCCGAGACCCTCAAGGTCTCACTAAAACCAACAAGGATAACCACAAGAAGATCTCAACAGATAAACTCTACTTAGGTATATGCCCATACATATACCTAAGTTATCAAGTTACCCATCTCAATCATGAGGAAACACAAGGATTGTGAAAACGACGGATAACCACTACCCGGGTATATACCCATACATATACCAAAGTTAGCAAGTGACCCATCTCAATCATGAGGTAACACAAGAATCATGAGATCAACGGATAACCACTACCCAGGTATATGCCCATACATATACCTAAGTTATCAAGTGACCCATCTCAATCACGAGGTAAACACAAGGTCAAAAGTCTCAGCTCAAACCAGGATTTTCATTATCGAAACCGTAACTGCTGAAGAGCTCCGTCTCTGGAGTGTGCAGTGGTCCTGTCACGACTCCGAGGTACTGCTCACGAACCTAAGACTGCTGAAGTACTCCTCCTGTCGAGTACTGCGGGTTTGCGGCCAACTACCTGGCGCTCCGTCCGCTGAGGGTCTGTCGCCAAATATCGGGCGCTACCCAGATAGCCTACTGAGGTACTCTCCGGACGAGCACCGCGGGTCTGCACTGTCACACAGGTAGTGCTCCGTCCGCCATGGGTCTGCACCTCAGAAAGTAGTGCTCCGTCCACTGGGCTAGTCGACTCACTCCAAGTCGAGTCGGTCAAGCAGTCGTCAGGTCTCAGCCAGCTACACGGTCTCCGTACTTCGCACGCTCGTAACTGGGAGGGTCCGCTCCACGAGCTACAGGTCGATACTCCAAGTATCTCAAAGTCCACGAAGAAGTGTCTCAAAAGTCCGTCTCGTCACAGGGGTCTCAACGCAACAGACGGCGCGTCAATCGGACGCCCGGTCTGTGAGTTATTAGCCATTTCGTCCCAGGGGCCCGGTTGGTTTCGGGAGCGAAACCAATCCCGGCCGTATCTCAACTGTACCCCGAACTCCCATCGGGTAAACTCAAAGGGACCGTTACTCAACGTAACCACCAACGCCGCTGACGGCTCGTCAAGCGGTCGTCCTGTCTGTAAGATAACAGCTTTTCCGTTCCAGGGGCCCGGTTGGATTTCGAGTACAATCCAACCCGGCCAAACTCCGACTGCAACCAAAACTCGGGCGGAATTTGGCCGGGTTGGATTGTACTCGAAATCCAACCGGGCCCCTGGAACGGAAAAGCTGTTATCTTACAGACAGGACGACCGCTTGACGAGCCGTCAGCGGCGTTGGTGGTTACGTTGAGTAACGGTCCCTTTGAGTTTACCCTATGGGAGTTCGGGGTACAGTTGAGATACGGCCGGGATTGGTTTCGCTCTCGAAACCAACCGGGCCCCTGGGACGAAATGGCTAATAACTCACAGACCGGGCGTCCGATTGACGCGCCGTCTGTTGCGTTGAGACCCCTGTGACGAGACGGACTTTTGAGACACTTCTTCATGGACTTTGAGATACTTGGAGTATCGACCTGTAGCTCGTGGAGCGGACCCTCCCAGTGACGAGCGTGCGAAGTACGGAGACCGTGTAGCTGGCTGAGACCTGACGACTGCTTGACCGACTCGACTTGGAGTGAGTCGACTAGCCCAGTGGACGGAGCACTACTTTCTGAGGTGCAGACCCATGGCGGACGGAGCACTACCTGTGTGACAGTGCAGACCCGCGGTGCTCGTCCGGAGAGTACCTCAGTAGGCTATCTGGGTAGCGCCTGGTATTTGGCGACAGACCCTCAGCGGACGGAGCGCCAGGTAGTTGGCCGCAAACCCGCAGTACTCGACAGGAGGAGTACTTCAGCAGTCTTAGGTTAGTGAGCAGTACCTCGGAGTCGTGACAGGACCACTGCACACTCCAGAGACGGAGCTCTTCAGCAGTTACGGTTTCGATAATGAAAATCCTGGTTTGAGCTGAGACTTTTGACCTTGTGTTTACCTCGTGATTGAGATGGGTCACTTGATAACTTAGGTATATGTATGGGCATATACCTGGGTAGTGGTTATCCGTTGATCTCATGATTCTTGTGTTACCTCATGATTGAGATGGGTCACTTGCTAACTTTGGTATATGTATGGGCATATACCTGGGTAGTGGTTATCCGTCGTTTTCACAATCCTTGTGTTTCCTCATGATTGAGATGGGTCACTTGATAACTTAGGTATATGTATGGGCATATACCTAAGTAGAGTTTATCTGTTGAGATCTTCTTGTGGTTATCCTTGTTGGTTTTAGTGAGACCTTGAGGGTCTCGGGGTCCCTACTGAGTATCGTTATACTCACCCCTGCACGGGCTATGCCCGCACCTCGTTGTGTTGGTTGCAGACGACGGCCGTACTGACAGAGGCCGAGTGTTCGAGGACTGGACGGTACCTGGAGGTGGACTATACGACGAGGCGGTACCCGGAGGTGGACCACTGGGCGGGACATACTCGGAGCGGATGGCGGGACCCGAAGAGCAGAGGAGCTATCTGTACCCACCCTTCAGGTGGGATTTCCAGTGGACATCTCAGCATAGCAGCTTTACTTTTCAGTCGCTGTTTTCCCTTTTCGAGTTGTACTTTAAAGTTGGGCTTGTATTTCCGGCCCCTTTTTCTTTTCAGCTCGTCTTTTTGTACTTAGTGTTTTACTTCCGCTTGCTAACTCTGTGGTGTTTGTTTACCTTACAAAGGCAATGCCTTCCCTTTTTCTGGGATTTACGCCTTGGTGCTAGTCGCCAGCCCCTGGCCTATGGAAGGCGGGCTTGGGGTAGTCACGGCACGGACCCCGAGGGCGGGTCGTGACAAATTGGTATCAGAGGAGTTCGGTTCTACCACAGAACTTATAACTCTGATCTTTCTTTCTGTGAAGCGATAGTGTTAAGGGTACCGAGTGTGGTTTTCAGTTCAGGGAGTCCAGTGTTGGTGCGGGCGGCCGACGTATTCATACACCAGGACCCTGACAACTGATTTCCGACTTTGTGCACGAAAACACTGATTGCGTGTGTGTTTTCAAAGGTTTTTCCCCTTAAAACAGCTCAAACCAGGTCAGCTCACCAGGTATTATCGTTTGATCGTGTTACGTTGTTTCTTCAGGATGGCCCCACGACGGCAGCCAGCTAGGGTTCCGAGAATCGAACGTGACAACAGCCCACCGAGCGACGAGGCCTCGGTGCAGGGCCCTTTTTCAGCAGTGGCACCGGCGGTAGCTCTACCCGCCGAGCCCCCGATGCTTCCAGCAGCAGCCGCTGACGATGCACGTCGCCTCAGCGCACTGCATGAGTTTCAGCGCCAGCGACCGCCCAGGTTTCGCGGGGAGACGGATCCCCAGGCTGCAGAGGACTGGCTGGAGGCAGTGGTACGAGTGTTTAGGCTAGTGAGGACACCAGCAGACCTCATGGTGATCCTCGCTGCGAGCCTACTACACGCACCAGCAGGTAGGTGGTGGAGCCACTTGTTTCAGTTTTGCGATGAGATGAACTTCGCATGGGAAGACTTCGAGACCTTCTTCAGGGTGGAGTTTGTGCCAGTATCTCTACACCCCGAGCATGTACAGGAGATTCTGCCTTTACCACGTGTTTTTCGATCAGAAGCCGAGTCATCTGTGGGCAGTAGACAGATGATGCAGAGGTCCAGGAGGACCAGACTAGCAGTTGGGCGATCTCGGGTTTTAGGACCAGTGGTGCAGGGCACCCGGAGTGGGAACAGAGCTAGCCGTGCAAGGAGCAGGTTGTGTTACTCATGCCGCGGAAAGGGTCACATGGCTCGTGACTGCCCGACCCGCCATGCGGAGGAGCAGCAGACGGTTGAGGAACCACCTAGGCAGAGGCAGAGGTTCGACCGTGGCGGACCGTAGGGAGGAGGCGGACGAGGCAGAGGAGCTGGCCGAGCAGCAGGTGGTGGACGACGCTTTGAGGCTCTGCCACCACCACCACCAGGAGGTCCACCCCGACCACAGGGAGTAGGTGAACATGCGAGAGCACAGCTTCAGGCAGCTGAAGCTTACGATCATGGAGCTCTGGGAGCAGGTGGACAGGAGCGGAACTAGTGGATACGTATTTTGTACTTCTAGTTCCATGTTGATGTTGCTTTTGTGTAGCGTCTTGTATTATGAGCTGCAATAATAAAAGACGCATACTTTGCGATGTTTTCATTCATGTCCTCTTTTGTGATGTTACTAAGAGGTTCCAGTTGACTGTTGACTTGACCCTCACTTGTGAGACATCTACTGGAGGAGACCCAGTTACCACACACTGATGCCGACAGTGTGACTCAACCCTTGGAGGCGAGAGTAACGGTTGGATCTCTTAGTAGTAGCGTCGAGGCCTTACGACGTCATCATTAGTATGGATTAGTATCATCCATGTTAGGATTGACTGTTTTAGGCAAAGAATGTGGTTCATCCAGGGGATGAGACCAAGTTTCTCTTATCGGCAAAGATGAAATTTTGCAGCTCTTGTGGGACCAGAGATGGTCCGGGCCACGTCAAAAGAGGTCCATGTCATCCAGGAGCGGATGAGGACAACACAGAGCCGGCAGAAGTCATACGCTGTCAGGAGGCGGAGGCCACTAGAGTTCGAGGATGGTGACCACGTCTTCTTGCGGGTCTCACCTCGACGTGGTATTCGGAGATTTGGCCGAGGCGACAAGTTATCTCCGCGTTTCATCGGACCCTTCCAGGTCCTCAGCAGGGTAGGTGAGGTGGCTTATCGCCTGGCTCTACCACCTCAGTTGCACCGGGTGCACGACGTCTTCCACGTATCTCAGCTGAGGAGATACGTGCACGACCCGACGCACATCCCTGACCATGGGGAGCTTGACGTTGACGATGGGGAGACTTTTACGGAGGTCCCGGTGGAGATAGAGGATCGACAGGAGCGGGTCCTACATGGGCGATCGATTCCTCTTGTGCGCAACAGATGGCGGCACGGGAATCTCCAGGAGAGCACATGGGAGCGGGAGGCTCAGATGCGTGCTCAGTACCCTCTTTTGTTTCCCTAGTTTTTGTTGTATCTTTACGGGGACGTAAAGCCCTGAGGTGGGAGTAATGTAAAGACCCGTAAAATTCAAGGTAAATTTTTTTCTTAATTTTCTTTAGAATTTTACAAGAGCGCGGTTTCAGACGGCACCTGATTCCGAGGCCCGGAGTGCCCAGAATTAATTTCCGAAGTTTGGCTCGGGTACGTTCAGTGAACGAACGAGCGGGAATTTCTAACTTTTGATCCGGTGCTCGGAATTGAAATCCGAGGGCACCGATGAACTCGCAGCGCCGATATTCGCTTAAAGAGACATTTTCGGGAGTTGCGTTTGTTGCGGGTTGAAAGTTACGTTTTGGGGTTTTTTTGTTTGAGTTAAATAAAATTGTGAAGAACAATTTTATTACAACTTGTTAAAACCTATTCAAAGGTGGTTGGAAGTGGGACCCACACCCACTTAACCTCCCTTGGGAGGATTAAGTGTGGTGGGGCCCACACGAACCCCTAACCTTTTCAAATTCTCTCAACATACTTAACCCCTAATTAATTGGCTTAAGTTACTGTTAATTAATTGTGGGAGTTAAGTCTTTTTGAATTTAAAACTTTGAAATTCTTTTGTGTTGTGTTAATAAAATAAGAGGTAGTCTTATTTTATTTTGAGTTCTTTGTTTGTCTTTTTGAGAGCTCCTCTTCATCTTCTCCGGCGAAGAACGTCTTCATCCTCAACGAAGAACGACAACACTTCGTCAAGGATCATCGACTCGGCGACCCGGTATCTTCGGATCTCTTCTTCCTCCTCGGACCTTCTTCGTCGGCAAACGAAGATCCGCCAACGTCGTGTCTCTTCGGGCATAACACTTCGTCAACGGATTTGACGAACGACGACCGCGACGCCCGACCTCCGCGACGCCGTCTTCCGCGGGACGTAGACGATTCTTCGAATCTTAAACCCGAGGTAGGGGTTGTCGTTTTCTTTTAGTTTCCTTATTTTATTCTTGATCGTGATTCTATCAAGACTAACGTGTGACTTGATTTATTTTAAGTTGCGTTTTTATTTTAACGTGAGGGGGGGCCGGACCGCACGAACACGGCCGAACCCCCCATCCATCGTTCTTGTTTTATTCATGCGGGTGGAAGCAAGTGGCGTGGTGCCGTCGCACCACGCGGATGATCGTGCTTATAATTTACGCAACACCGTCGCGCTACGCCGAGGAGAATCTTCAAGAACGCGACGCCGTCGCGCCGCGTTGGAAGGAATCACGGTACGGCGAAGGGGCGCGGTGCCGTCGCACCGCGCCGGACGACGAACACCGCGGCCGGTTCCGGGCCGCGGCGGGGCGAGGAGACCGCGGCCGGTTCCGGGCCGCGGCGGAAGAGAAAACCGGCGGCCGGGCCGCCGGCGTCGGAAGCCGAAGAGGGGACCGGAAATTCCGGTCCCGTTGGAGAAAAACCGGCCGGCCGGCTGGCCGGCCGGATGCCGTTAAACCGGGGAATTAATTCCCCGGCCAGCTGGCAAAACCCCCCTCTTAAAGAGGGGGGCGGTTTTATTTTTAAAGGGAGGGGGCCGGCTGCCCCCTCGGTTCCGCTCCAGCAGGCCCCCCACGAGGGGGGGGGGGGGGGGGCGCTTATTAAAAAAACGGCGCGGCCAGTTGCCGCGCCGCCCTCCAGCAAAGCGGGGGCCTTGCCCCCCGCGTGCCACCCACGTGCGGCGCCAAGCGCCACCGCCGCGGCCCGCCGCCGCCGCCACCGCGGCCCGCCGCCGCCGCCTCCGCGCCGCCGCGCCGCCCCGGGGGGGGGGGGGGGGTCGGGCCGGGTCGGCCCGGACCCGGACCCCCCCGTTTCGTACCAGATTTGGTTTTTAGCCCATAACTTGAGCCTCGGACCTCCGAATGACGAACCGTCTGCGGCAACGCGATCCTTGGATCGAGACGGTCGTTTCGATATATCGCACTCAAGGTTTCGGATTACTTTGATTTCGACCGGGTTGGTTCGTTCACGGAACAAACCGGGACTTCGGAGCGGAAACGCTCATATCTTGAGCCACGAACGTCCGATTGACGCGCCGTCAGTCGCGTTGCGTTCCTCTTAATGAGACGGATCTTTTGGCATACTCCGCCCGAGGTTTGGACGTAGGTGGAGTACGGTCGGGTTGGTTTTGCCTTAAAAACCAACCGGGCCCCGGAGACGAAAAAGCCAATAACTCACAGACCGGGCGTCCGATTGACGCGCCGTCTGTTTCGTTGCCTTCCTCTTGATGAGACGGAACTTTTGACATATTCCGCCCGAGTTTTGGTTGCAGTCGGAGTTTGGCCGGGTTGGATTGTACTCGAAATCCAACCGGGCCCCTGGAACGGAAAAGCTGATATCTTACAGACAGGACGACCGCTTGACGAGCCGTCAGCGGCGTTGGTGGTTACGTTGAGTAACGGTCCCTTTGAGTTTACCCTATGGGAGTTCGGGGTACAGTTGAGATACGGCCGGGATTGGTTTCGCTCTCGAAACCAACCGGGCCCCTGGGACGAAATGGCTAATAACTCACAGACCGGGCGTCCGATTGACGCGCCGTCTGTTGCGTTGAGACCCCTGTGACGAGACGGACTTTTGAGAAACTTCTTCGTGGACTTTGAGATACTTGGAGTATCGACCTGTAG
Source organism: Viscum album (assembly GCA_963277665.1). Lineage (NCBI taxonomy): Eukaryota > Viridiplantae > Streptophyta > Magnoliopsida > Santalales > Viscaceae > Viscum > Viscum album. Next base: position 2,070,745,279 of record OY728131.1, read on the forward strand.
CTCGTGGAGCGGACCCTCCCATTGACGAGCGTGCGAAGTACGGAGACCGTGTAGCTGGCTGAGACCTGACGACTGCTTGACCGACTCGACTTGGAGTGAGTCGACTAGCCCAGTGGACAAAGCACACTGGAAAGGACAAGTGTTGGCCTGTGGGGACTATCATTAGTCAGATGACCCGTTCAGGCATGTGGGTGGTCCCTGGGGTGGGCCCCACGTGTCTGCGGGGCAACTGGGGGTACCTGGTGGGCAAGGACCCGACGGTCATGTTAAGGCGGGGTGGTTGTGCTGTCACCGGGACCCGGTTGTCACATTTGGTATCAGAGGAGGAACCCAGCCTTAAGTGCGTGGTGCACTGCCTGGGTTGAGATGTAGGGCCCACAACGAGGGCGTTGTGCTCTAAAGGGGGGGTGATTGTAACATCCCCAAATGATAAAGGGTTAAATGACTAATTGATATGACTCATGTCAACAAGGTGCACCTTCCTTTTCAAGAGCCTGTCTGATTAGAACTCCACAGTTAAGCGTGCTTGGCATGGAGTAGTGATCAGGATGGGTGACCTCCTGGGAAGTTTCTCAGGGTGTGTGTGAGTGAGGACAAAGCACACTGGAAAGGACAAGTGTTGGCCTGTGGGGACTATCATTAGTCAGATGACCCGTTCAGGCATGTGGGTGGTCCCTGGGGTGGGCCCCACGTGTCTGCGGGGCAACTGGGGGTACCTGGTGGGCAAGGACCCGACGGTCATGTTAAGGCGGGGTGGTTGTGCTGTCACCGGGACCCGGTTGTCACAAATTTCTTTCCACGGGTACCCTTATGTTTATATATGATTGATTATGTATGATTATTTATGTGGAAACCATATTAATGAATATGTTATAATGGATTCACCTAGATAGCGATCCAATTCTTTTGGTAAAGTTGAGTCTTAGGAGACGTTATATGCAACAATCTTGGTGGCTAGCCTTGACTCGTGCTACTATGTGTAACAGTCTTGGCGGTTCACATTAACTTGTTATCCTTTATGTGAACTGATAATTGAATCATGATAAAGTCATGTTTTATGTTTCATAAACATTACCAGAAATTCTTATTTATACGATCCCATGTTTATATGTTTTGAATCCATATGTTCTATGCCTTTTTATCTAATTATGTCATGCCTTCTAACCCAAATGCTAATGATTTATTCTTATGTTTATTCCCTTACTGGTATTTTTATCTTATCTATTTGTTCATGTTATCCTCAGGTTATCATATAAATATGTATTAGAATAATGGAATTTAGTATCTATTTATTAATATTAAATAATAAAATGTTCTATTTAGTCCCATGTTTTTAGTTTTATATACCTAGTCTTCCAAGAAACTAAACTTTAAAAACCTTGGCTTGCAATATGATGATTTATTACGCATAAAATCAAGTAATTATATGGTTAAAAGTCCATGGTCACTATAGTGTGTCACAACATTGAAACTTAACCACAAAAACCATGGTGGTAAAAGAATGCACAACACCATTCCTTCTATGGTTATCCTGTTAAGACTCCAATTGACTCTGTATCCTTCAAATGTGGTATTCACCAATTGGAGGCAGAATAAGCAGTGTTTTTTCCTTTTCGATATTTGGTTTTTGTGATATTTTCATCGATGATTTCTATATGTTTTGTTTCACTTGGTTTTTAAACCATTTTTTTTAAAATAAAGGGGTTTTGTAAAAAAAAAATCAAACATGGTTTCTGAATTAATTTTAATGGTGAATTCCCATGGTTTTATTGAATGTTTTATTAATGGTGGTTTACAATATGGTATTTGAGTAAAATGATATATTTCAAAAATGTATATCTGTTTTAAAACAAGTTTATAATGGGTTTTGAAAATGTGAAATATGTTTTGAATAATATTGGTTTTCTTATTTTCCAAATGGAAATGCTAATGTGAATATAATATTAGTGATTTAATTATCTAGGTAAATTTGTGTGTTCTATATAGGTTTCTTGGTTATAAAATCAATAATTTATTTCGTTCATGTGTTCAACTTAATGGAGGGTGATTTCTAAATTCCCTGGTGAAATTGTAGTTTTGAAAAGAAAATTTTCTATTTACCTTTATGTGGTGTGCCTAATTTCATGGATTGCTATTTTGGACTCGATTCCTACCTTGGGGTGGAATCATTTGGTCCTTGTTTGGGACATCGTATGGTGTAGTTTATGTATTTGTTGTTGTTTCCCCTAGAATGGTTGAAATGTTTCTTAAGTTATAATTATTATCCAAAATCAATGTGGAGTAGTGGATGTCGAACATTCATCATGATTAGAAGAAAATAGGTAGTCAGAAAAGATTGAGTTGATCCTCAATTATCATAGGACACAAAAAGCATCATGGGTGATATTTTTTGATATTTTTTGAATGTTTTATCTATTATTGTACAATTTTTTAGTCTCTCTTATGCTGCATGAAGGTTAATTTTGAAATATTTTAGGATAGACTTCATTTATTTGTTATCCCTTAAAGTGTAAAAGGGATAAACTGTTAGGGATTCCTTTATTTTTCTTCCATTTTGGCCTTTAGGACATCTTCAAAAAACATGTGAGATCATTTTTTGTAAAGGTCCAGAGATTGATATTTTTAAGGTGGGTGACATTTCTTTGGAGCTTTCTCTTTTTATTGGATGTTGGTTTTTTTGGTTGGATATTTTCAGATGTTTTTTGGGATGTTATTATTGTGTGAATTCATTCATTTTCGGATGTTTTGTTGGATGATTTTAATGTTGGGGTTTTGGAATGTTTGGTTGTTTTTGTTGAATCCATACCCAACCCCTCTCTCTTGGGTGTTTATAGATGGGTTGTGATTACTATTTGTGGGGCCAGAGTTTTTGGAAAAATATTTGTAGAGATATTTGGTTTTTCCATTTTATTGGTTGAGCCTTTAGGTTATTATTGTTTATAATTGAGAGTGTAATTTTAGGCATTGTGTCATAAGTATTGTTTGTGATAAACCAGTAGAGTTTTGGATACTAATTTGTATTTGGTTGTGAGTCTTTTGTGAGATAGACCATGTGAGGGTGATCCAGGCTATGATCATAAGTTATCTAAGAATGTTGTGATCCCTAGTGAGTTATATTGTCAATATTTTGGAGGATATTGTGATTATTTTTTGGGGTTTGTAAGTACATTTGGTTGAGACTGTGTTCCTCTATTGGCTTCATGGTGGTTTGGGAATTCATTTTTTGTAGTGGTTCTTTTGAGCCACCTTGTTTGATAAACTCTAAATAGTGGGGAGACCATGATAGGTCTCTTATTCTATATAGGAATTCTCATTTAATGTGCCTATGTTGGTTGTGTTGGGAGACATTTGGTATTTATGATCAATCCAATTTTGTTATTTTCTTGGTGTTGGTTATTGGATTCGAGGTTTAGCTATGTGGGGTGGTTTTTTGGGATGTATCCTCCATGGATCATCCTTTATTAATTATATCATTCATTTCAATGGAAACATTATAGGGGAATAAATTAGCAAGGTGGATATTATTTAACACTCCCATTTCAGGGTGTTTTTTAGATGTTTTGGTTTTGGTTTCATTTCCATTGAGTTGTGGTTTATAACATGAAAATCATATAAGTTTTCTTACTATGCATGGTTAGGGTGAAAGTTTAGATGGAAACAGTGTGGCCTCTCTTTAAGAGGATCATTTCTAGTTCATTATTAACTATTTATTGTTTTTAAGAATGGGCTATGATGGTTAAGTCCAAACCATGTGTCCAATAAGAGAATCCATGTGGGGTACTTCATATTTATGAGGGTTGTGCGTGACTTATGCATGATATGATTGACCATGTTTCAAGTGTGTTGTCGGATCTAAATTTTATCATAGTGTCAAATGGCACAAATTGGGCATGTTTTTCTAAATCATGAATTTCCTAAATAGTTACATTGTAGCCTCTTTGTATTAAGATAAGGATAGAACATGATTTCCACATTCTTAGGAAAACAATGCGGCCAAACCATGCAGTCTTCCTAGGTTTTTCAAATATTGGAAATTCCCAAAATTACACTTTCAAAATTAAGGGGTTTCACACCCATTTCTACCCTCTTAAGTTATTAGACCCATTGGGGGCTCATAGATAGTCCCATCCTCATCATTCGTGGATTCTTTCATTTTCTTTGATAATTTCGAAGAGATATAATATGATTTTTTCCTCTATTTTTGTCGTATTATTTCCTAGTTATATTCTATATTTGTTTTATATTCCCTTCGATCTCTTCTAGTAAATTTTATGATCTAAAGGGGATCTAATGATGTGAATTTTCATTTTTATGTGTTGTAGACACAATTACAATACCCATGGGTGTTGTATTCTTTGAAAGTGACATGTCCTAATGTGTTTCATCTTGGTTTCTACATCTTTAGGTTGATTTTCTATTCAATTATTTCTTTTTGTGAATTATAAACTCATTATTATTGAATGTGTTAATATATGTGATAGATTGGATGTTACTTGAAATCATTTATTGTGGATTTTATCTTTTAAAAATTGGGGTTTTATGTGAATTTCATTTGTTTATATATTAAATTGAATTCATAATGGTTCTGTGAGTTTGGTATTTTTAGGAATGGATTTTTGAAGTTTTTTTCATGTTCTGTAATCTTTTTTGACTCAGTTTTAGTTTTCAAAGGGTGAGAACATTGATTTAAAGTGAATTAATTTTTGAAGTTGGTTGTTTTCCAAAAAATATTTAAAAAGGATTTCTGTAGTGTACTTCAAACAATTTTTTGAAATATGAGTGTTGGTTTCCCCTTGTAAAAATTACAAGATGGATTATTTTAAAATATCTGATGGAAACTAATGTCGTTTGACCTTGTTTTGGTTTTCAAAGTGTAATAACCTTATTTAAGATAATATTTGAAATGTTTCAAAATTGGGTGATTGTTTTACATTTTTTTGGTGAAAATTTTTAATGTTTTTATGGAATTAGAATGGTCATATCATTCTGAGTTGTATTTTCATGTTATGAGATCATTTTTCACTTTGGTTTTAATGTTTAAAATTTGAATGTTGCCCATTTATTTCCAATAGCTTGCCCAAACCTTGTGTGGGTTGAGATCACTATGTGACGCTAGGGTTCTTTTCTTGTGTGTGGATGCACTTGTTTATGCCATTTGAAATTTTTATGTATGGGGATAATCATCTTTTGGAGTTAGGGGAGAGGTTTGTTATGGTTGTTCCTTTTGTGTTTAACTTTTATTGTTTGTTCTATGCATCACTTCCTTTATAATGGTCCTGGGAACTCATATTCTAGGTGGGATTCTAGATATATAATACACTATAGAGCCAAAAATTAAAGTGGCCCCTCTAGAAGGAAATGGTGATGAATGGATTGTGTCATTCTAATGAGGCTAGTGAAACCTACATGAATGGTTTTTTGGTAGGACACAATATATGTCCGAAATTATGTTTGTTTCATGTTTTCTAGGAAATCCACACATTAGAGTTCCAAGGGTAGATCCCATAACTTTTTCAATTTATTGATTCTTGTTTGGTGATTTAGGGGTGTCTAATCTAGTGATTTTTTGTATCATTTCCCCTTCTTTCGTGGTTAGGGAACCTCAACTTGTTTTTATTTTATACATTTCTTGTAATTTTTGGTTCCTCTATTGTAATGATTGAATTGTGTGTGTGTGTGTGTTTGATTTTTTATTTATGAAATGATTTTTTCAAAGATATTTGGAAAACCACTTTTTAATTTAAAGACTCTGTTATGGGTGATTTAAAGTGGATTTAGAATTGTGTGTTCCACATTAAATGTGGATTTGGACGGTGAATTATTTTAATGTGACTATTTTCTTTTAAAAAAAGTTGGGTTGTTTTTAAGAAATTAAAATGATGTGCATAGTTTTATTAATGGATTAAGTCCCTGAATTTATTTACAAAATGTTTAATTTTGGTTTTGGAAAACAACAGAGAAATTCATTAAAAGTGGATTATGGAATTTTTTTATTTCCATAAATTTATATGTGTGAAAGGTTTAATTTTTAGTTTTTTTTTCAAACTATCTTTGATGAATATTATTATGAAACATATTCAATAGTTTCAAATATTTTGGTTGAACTAATGGCCTTTTTAGCTCAAGCCTATTCCTTTTCAGGTTCTGAAGTCTATGTTCGATCTTGTTTGTTAATTATATTCATCATGGGGTGTGGTGGGTGGTTGTGAGAAAACAAAGGATGAATATAGATAGTTTGGGCTCATCTCAAGTTGACATCTTTAATTTTCTATTGTGTTTGTCCCTTTCAAATTTGTTTTGTTTCTAACATGTTCTATTTGAAATGATTAATTATTTTGGATTTATTTTTTCCATAGTCATTAATCCCTATTTTTGGGATAAATCATTTCTAATGGTATTCATGTGATTCCCAAGAACTATTTTTCATCTGGTGGGGATTGAAAATTCCCTTTGGAAATCGGGGAGAATCATGTTGGGTGTCTGGTCGGATGAGAGTCTTGACTAGTTAATTTTAGTATGTTTGTATATATGTATGTATTTATTTATGAGTGTATGTATTTATGTATGAATTTATATATATATATGTTTATATATGTGTGTATTCAGTTATGTGCATATGTATGATTCTATGTATTGATGTATGTATGTATGATATATCTATAAATGTTTGTCTGTATGTATATATGTATGTACGCATGGATGCATGAAATAAAGCATGTCTGTCTGTATGTCTCTATTATTTATTGTATATATGTATGTATGTATGTTTTTTTGTTGGATTGATTGTACATACGTACGTATGTATATATGTATGTATTTATTTATGTATGTATTCATGTATGAATGGATGCATGGATCCATAGATGCGTGGATTCATTTATGTGTGTATGTTTGTATGTATGCATGGATTTATGTTTTTATTTTTTACCACATTATTTCTCATGTTGATTTTATTTTCAGGTATTATCTACCTTTTATATATTTTTCCTTGCTTAGAGGTATCATTCTTGGTGCTCGAAATTGTTTTACTTTCATGATATAATTATCCCATGGGGGAGTACATTATTTTCGATAATGGTGAAGACGGACCTAAGACCATGGGGAAGATAAGATGATACCACAGAACAAAATTGAGAATGCAATAAGGTTACTAGATGTCAAGTATCATTTTACATGAAATATATTTTATTTGTGTGTAGTTCACTTGATTCCAAGATGATTTCAATTAGTAAGCGTTATTCCTAGTTGATTAGGGAGTGGTACACTTGATTCCTTGATGCTGAGAATAATTTCATACTTGAGCCCTGGAATAAACCAAGTCACATGTACACATGATTCCATGAGGTTTAAAAATAAACAAATACACAATCATGGCTGCTAGTTTTGTAACTTCTGATGACTTTTCTTATACTTAATACATGGAGCGAAAGTAGGTGTGATCGGGAGAATATGGCCACTTAGTTAGCACATGACCACTCAGTTTTAAATTGTATGTTTATTTTCATGTATTAAATTTAAAATAATAAAACAATATGTATTGATTTATAATATATATATATATATAAACAATATAAATGTTAAAAGGGAGGCACCAGAAGGAATTCACTCATAGGAGATTCTTCAAACCTCTCCCTCATGTCTCCCACTCTTATTTATTTATTTATTTTATTATTTCATCCAAAATTCATTCCATTATATCACTAGTTATAACGATTGTATTAAGGCGCTTTCAAAATCATTTGGGTTTGTCTCAATGAGTATTATATTAATCATAATTGTTCTTCCAGAGAGTGTGACACAATTTTTTCAGAGGTAATATAATCACTCCATTTATATTTTTTGAAATATAAAAGATGATAATAATTCTAAATCATGTTGTACAAACAATTGTACTAAGATTTAGTGTTGTAATTGAACTCATTCATCAATAATAAGAATGAAATTATTATTTCACCTATGGTATGAATTTCATTACCTTCTAGGATCTTGGTGCACATGTTTCCAAGTAATATTTTAGGTGTTCGAATAATTGAAATTAATTATTGATCATGAACACATGTGGGTGCGTGTATCCAATGGGACCTATTCTGATATTCTTTTCCACGAAAATTGTACAATTAGTTTTTTCCATGTTTTATTTTTATCACATGTTTCTATGTGATTATTAATTATGTATCATGTTGACACTATTTTCATGTATTTTATACCTTGTATATTTGTTACTTTTCAAGGAGGTATTGTTCTTGGTGCTTCAAATAGATGAACCTCTGTAATATGATTATACCTTAGAGGGAGATTATGCATTATTTGTGATGATGGAAAATATAGAACTAAGCGCAGTGTAAAGATATGATGATACCATGGAGCCTTTATGAGGATGCACTTAAATCATTGGAAGCCAAGTATTGGGTTTCTCAATAACTTGTTGATTTTAAATTAATATACTTGATGGATTGTTGATATATGATAATAATTCTTGATTAATAGTTGATTTATATGTGGTATATTTGATTCCAATATTATAGAAACATACCATACATGAGTCCTAGGGTGAACTGAGTTGCATGTAATAATGATTCACTGAGATTTTCAAGTATAAAATGAACAAGATTAGTGTCTTGTAATCTTGGTGTAATTTGTGGTGGTGGAGTGGTTTGGGACCATAATGGTTCAGTTCACATGGCTTTTAGTATATTCTATGGAATGGGGAGCTTGGTTATATAAGCGGACAACACCCTACTTACTGGGTTGGATTTTTTTATTTCTCATAATCTACAAGTGTTTTTTATTGAAACAGACATTGTAGTTATCCACATCTCTATTCCAGGAAAAGAATCCACTCCCTGGTATATTGATTATCTTATTCAGTTATTTATGGGAAATTTTCCTACTAGTGTATAATTTCTCCATATTTGGTTGGATGGAAACAATGTTTTGGACTTCTTATCTACAAGACTATCCCTCAACAAACCTCATATGATTTTCTCTATTGTGGTAAGTCTTCCTCTGAAATGCATGGATTCAGTTCGGGTTGACACCCTTGGTCTTTATTATTTTATACCTTTATAGATTTATATCCTCTTTGTATTTATATATTGAAATTATTTCATTTTTGACTTGTAAATGATATAAAAGAGTTTTTTATAGAATAGATCCAAAGAAAGTCAGGTCGGGGTACGTGTCGATTTGGTTAGCATGATACGACTTGATTTTAGAATGTATGATTATTTAAATGTTATACATTTATTATTATTATGGAATACACATGTATATGTAACAAAACATGGTTAAGGATTCATTATGTTTTCTTACTATGTCTTGTACTCCCACCCTACTCATTAATTTTGGTGAGCCTGTAGATTTTGAAAGGGATCCGAGAATAAAAATGGATCTCCAGTTGATGGATGAGAAAAGGATCACATATCATGTAGTGGACAGAGACAGACTATAAAGGACCCATTATTTTTTTTTATCTGTTACTTTATACACTGGACATGCCTTCCACATTGGGAGCAATTTTATTTATATGATATGTATTCTATTTATTTTGTTAGTCACAGTTACTATGATCATTTGTTATATTTTTTATTGATTATTTTTATCTTATTTCATGGTATGGAGTTCATAGACTCCCCTTTTATGGACACAGAGCATAACTGCTATTCGGAAGCCCTCTACATATGGGGAGGTTTTTATGATGCCTTGTGACCTTTTGGGTGGGACCAAGTGGTTTCGGTCAGGATGTTACAAAATGGTATTTAAGGACGAGGTCTTGTATCCTTTTTTATTTTATTGTTCTTGATTTAGAATAGGGTTGTTAGAAGATATGACTTTATAGACTTAGGCAAGGGAACTATGAAAATTCATGGCAATAAATATATAGTCGAACTTTGATTTTTTACAAAGTAGGGAAATTTTATTTTTATATTACAGTTGATTAAACTATCCTTAGATAATGCACATGATTTTGTTATGTGATTTAGGATATTCATATGTGTTCATCCATCATCAATGGTCATGTATGATCACATGTCATATATATACTTATGGTTGTATTGTATAGTAATTCTTTAATTAACTGCCAAGAACTTTTCTATCCATTCGATAAATATTTACTATTGTGTAATATATCTATATCTTATTGTTGTTATGATATATTGTTGTTAACACTAATTAATATAATTGAGAATCCTCTTATGTTACTATATATACAATGATTATGACTAATTTGTAGGGAGAGAGTTCAACGTTAATTGTTGGAGGGGTATACCTTGGGTTATTGGTAGACTCATAGGAGAAGCTTTTGTTATCCCATAGACGCAGTAATATATATTTATGTTCCTAATGTTCATCATATTTTTTAGAAATGAGAGAGGGAGTTCGATATTATAGCTGAGTGGTCTGATTTATTCGAACAAGACCACTAGAGTATTTTATTCGAATGTGAAGTCTATAGAGGGGTAGAATTGCAATATCGTGAAATATTACTAATAAAAAAAAATCCAATTTTTAATAATTTAGATGTATATTTTTTTGAATTTGTAATTTTTCAATAAAATCATTTAATAAATGATATAATTGCTTTACATAATGGTAAAACCATGTTAACCCTTTAGAATGTAATATGAATTACATTCAGAGTTAGGAACTAAGTTATCATGGCATTTCAAGGCCAACAGATCCTCTACGCTAATAGAATAAAAATATTAAATATATTTTACAGCATGTGTGCTATTTTTAATTAATAATATAATGTCACTAGAATGATGTATCATATAGGAAATATGATATCTCTATTAGGTTAGTATTGAAATATTTACCCTAGTAATGACACAACCTTTCTGAACAATATGTTTCATGTAATAGTCACTCGAGGGTAATTTATTTATTATTTTAACTATAATTTTTACAAAATAATTGATGTATCTCCGAAAAGGTGTATCAGATGAGAAAACTAAGACCAACCATAGGTTTTAAATTTTGGTATTACCCTAGGAAAGATATAAACTTTTTAGGTATCAGATGTTGGTTTATTTTAAACTTAAGGGTAACAAAAATTATATTATTTTTATTTGTGTCAAAGAAATAAAATAGTAATATGATTGTGTAATTAAATAATTTTGATTTCTCTTAATTGATAAGTAGTGTATTGTCAAGGTTCAATATTTATTTTTGAGGTCAGATTATAATGTTTATATTATTAACCTGTTCTAAATGAATGAAAATCAGTGGTTATTAATATTTTTAATAACTATTATGGGAATTTAAAAGAATTTTTTAAATGATAATGTTGGAAATGATTAGAGATAATTTATGGTAATAATAATAATTGTAATTATTTTTAATATTAATTTTTGGAAATAATATTACTTCAGTATGGGAAATTAAATGGTATATATATAGGATAAATATATATATGATTTCACATGTTCAAGTATATATACATATATATATATATATGATGTATATATCGATTATATTTGTGTGTGGGTGTTTGTGTGGTAATATATATGTATGTATGCATGTATCTGTTTGTTTGTGTATGGATATATATATATATATATCAGTGTGTTTATGTAGTGTATATGTACACATATGGATGACATTTTTAATATAAGTTTAATAAACGATAAAATGTGTGTTTTAAAGAGTTTTTGAATAAAAACCATGGAATGTGTTAGGTGTAGCACATTAAATTATAGAGGAAGATGGAAATTATGAATGAATTAAAATAAATAAATTTTTAATAGCCATATAAAAAATTATATATAATTTAGAGAAGGGGAAAAAGAGAGGCGCTACAAAGAATTCACAGACAAGAGATTCCACAACTCCATCCATCGTTCCTCCCTATCTCTTATTTATTTATTTATTTATTTATTTTTATTATTTTCAAATGTATTATTTGATATGTCATGTGATACTAATCAAATTAATGCAACACTTGTTCCAATAGGATCATCTCAATGAGTATAATTTTAATCCCAATTTTTTTTGAAGGTAGTGAGATATTTTTATCATAATTAATTTAATCCTTCTTTTTCTGTGTTTTAATATGTTGATGATGATAATAATTATAGATCTTGTTGAACCTGGAATGGTACATGGATTCAATTGTCCAATTACACCTAAAAATTAAACTTTATCCTCAAATAATAATTTTACATAAGGAAGAATATTCCTTACCTATTGGTATCTTGTTACACATGTTGCAATGTTATATTTTATGCATTGGATTATTTGAAATTTAGGTTTTATTGTGATCACATGTGGGTGAGTTTGTAGCCCGTTATACCTGTTGTGATAATATTTTCTATGACCATTCTTAGAGTAGTTGTTTCCATGTTTGATTATGATCACATGTTCTTATATTATGCTTATTTATTTCTCATATTGATTTTAGTTTCATGTATTCTCAACATTTTATATATTTTACCTTTCTTGGAATTATCATTTTTACTGCATGAAATCAAATGATCATCCTTGTATGAGTATCGCTTAGTGGGGGAGTATATATGATTTGTAGTGATGAAAAAGATGGACCTAATAATAGTGTGGTGATATGAAGATACCACAGAGCTATGTTGAGGATTCACATAGGGCATTGGAAGAAAATTATTGGGTTTTGGGACAACTATATTATTTGGGAGTAATGAACATGACGCATAGTAGATTCGTGAGTTGAATTATTGATACCTAGATGATTTGTGGGGGAACAAAATATTCCTAGATATCTACCAACATGACATACTATAGGATTAGGGTGATCCAAGTCACATGTATTGAAAAATCTATAACGTTTTCAATCATAAAACCCACTAGTTTGGTGGTCTATTTGGTTACTTCTGATATCATATTTATCCATTCACTATTTAGCCAAAGAAGGTAATTTTAAGGGTATGTGGTAGCTTGGTTAGTGAATGACCACTCAATTTTTGATTGTATTTATATTTATTTGTTATATATTTATGATTATTATGGAATAAACTTGAATACATGAGAACTCTTTGTTAAGTGCAGATTGGTGGTGCCCTAATTAGTCTTATACTCACATCCTACATGAGTATAACATTGTGCCTATAGATTTCATGAGGTATCTAGTGAAGGGGAAGAGACCAATGTAAGATTCTTGAGTTGATAAGAATGGACCAAGAAGAATATGTAGACAAACTCTGGGGGACACTCTATTTACTTATTTATTTTACATGCTGAATTATACATTGGACGGTCTATCCGCATTGGAAGCTATATTATTTATAAGATATGTATGAATTTTTTTATGTTCCTAACATTTAATCTAATCATTTATTATATTATTTATACACTATTATTGTTCCCATGAAATGATAATAAGGGTACAATCTCCCCACCAATAGACTCAGAACCTCACTGCTAGTCAGTATCTTTTTGCTTACATGGTGGCGCAAATGATGTCATCTGACCATCCATCTCAGACCTAGTGGTTTGGGTTGGATTTTAAGGTATTTATGTAGATATGTATGTTGGAATTTATGTTTGTTTGTTTGTATGAATGTATGTGTATGTTTGTCTACATGTGTTTTTGTCTATGTAAATATTTGTGTTTGTATATGTACATTCACTCAAGGATGAATGAATGAATGTATGTATGTATATAAGAATGTGTGGGTGTGCATGAATCTATGGATGTATGAATGTATGAATGTATGGATGGATTTATGTATGTATGTATGTATGTATTCATTTATGTATGTATGTGTGTATGGATGTATGAATGTATGTAAGCATGGATGCATGTATGTATGCATGGATGTATGGATGTATGTATGTATGGATGGATGGACTGATGCATGTGTGTATGTATACATGTATGTATGTACCTATAGATGTATGTATGGATTTATAGTTGTTTCTGTGTATGAGTGGATGTATTCTTGGATGTATGGATGCATGTATGCATGTATGTATGTATTGTTATATGGATGTATGTAAGTATGTATGTATGTATGTATGTATGTATTCATGTATTTATGTACCTATGTATATATGTATGGATCTATGGATGTTTGTAGGTATGTATGTATGTATGTATGTATTTTTGTATTTATGTATGTATATATGTATGTATATATGTATGTATGTATGTATGTATGTATGTATGTATGTATGTATGTATGTATGTATGTATGTATGTATGTAAGCATATACGAATGCGTGAATGTATGTATGGAAGCATGTATGTATGCACACATGTATGTATTCCTTAATGAATATATGTATATATGTGTGTGTGTGTGTAATATTTCGTTATTGTTTTTAGCTATTGATAAACCCTCATGAGTTAAATTATTAATATATTACATGGGAAAATATTGATTTGCCAATGAATTGTTGACAAACGTGTTAAAGACCATAACTACCCATTAACAACTATAAATATTCAATTTATTTTTTTGGGGTTCGATAATGAGTTGGTGTAATATTCCTAGCCCCGCAAAGGCTCATTGAAGGCATAATAAAATTATTAATTAGAATAAAATAGGTGTGAACCTTTTATTCAAAGTATTTGAATAACTCTAATATGGTGTGCCATTTGAGAAATGTGAGACCACTGTTGTGTCAAAAATATGTTGTTTACCTTAGGATGGGTATAACATTCGAAGGCGCCGGACAACTGGATGTATCTCTAGTGAGATAAATGTATTAAATAATATTTAGTTTATTATTTAATAAAAATAATTAAATATCTCTTAAACGGTGTGTCTTATGGAAAATCTGAGACGACTGATGGGTCCAGAAATATGGTTTAACCCTAGATGATGTTTATTATTTGTTAGCATAGGACGTTTGAATTTCTACTTCAAAAAATTACTTATTTTATTTTAAGTTATTGAATATTCTAATTTTTAAATAATAAGTCTTTAATATCTCTGAAATGGTTCATCGTTTGAGAAATTAGAGACCACCGTTGTGTTAGAAACAGAGTGTTTACCCTATAGAGGGTATAACTTCAATGCACAATGGCCATTTGGTGTAATTTAATTTTTATGTTAAATAATTTATTTTATTAATTTGTTGATTACCCTAAATTTTAAAAATTAAATGGAATTTTTTTTATTTAAATCAACTTTTCTGAACGGTCATTTCCACAATATTTAATGGTTATAGTTTTTGAAACTGTCAAACTAATGAATTTATGACCGATTAATCGTTTAAAACAACTATTTGAGTTGATTTTAAACTCTTTCTAAAATTTATTTTGTTCAAAATGTAGATAGATGTAGAATTTTTGTTTCTTTGATGATGGACATGAGTTTTTTGTTCTATAAATTAGTAGGTGATTTTTCTTCATTGGGATCTTACCATCCAAGTCTCATAGAGCACCTTACACAAGCCAGAGAAGGTGTTGATTCCCATTTCTGTGTTTCTTATCCAGGTTCCGCACGCGGCAGCTACTCTTCCTTCCTTGGAAACCATACGCATGGTTGAAGACAACCTTTCCCTCTTAATTTATCTTTTAATTTTTTTATTTATTATTTCATTTTCCCTTTTCTTTTTATTCTCTAAATCTTTTAAATTCAACAATTTCTTCATTATTGATTGGAATTACGTGTCTCGGTATTGTTGAATTTGTCTTGATAAGAAGAAAAAAAAATAATATTTTTTTTGAAGGCAGCAGTGTATCCCTCTATCTGTTTTTTCACTTTTTAATGGATATTTGAAAAGAAAAATTCAAAAAAAAATTCTAAATTATTAATGGATAATTTGTGATGATTTATCATAAAATAACTATAAATAATTAAATTGTAAAAGAAATTATTAGAAAATAATTTTACAATTGTCCAAGGATAATTATACTAGTATTGTCAAAAAATAAACAATATAATTATAAAACAATAATTGTGAGATTACAAGGAAAATTATTGATGGATAATCATGATGGAATGCATTGACCTAACGATTATTGAAAATTATTCGCATGAGACAAAATATTATCTCATGTGATAATCTAAATGATAACTTGAAAATTATCCAAGAAAGATATATATTATCACATGTAATATTTTAAATGATAATTTCGAAATCATCCAGGAAAGATAAATATTAACATAGGTAATATTTGATATGATAATTTACAAATTATTCAAGAAAGATAAAATCATATTTCATGTAATATTTTATCTGATAATTTGAAATTATTTTAGAGAAGTAAAAATTATTATCTCATTTGATAATTTAAATGATAATTAGAAATTTTTTGAAGAAAGATAAATATTATCTAATTTAATATTTTAATTGAAAATTTGGAAATTATCCAAGAGAGATAAAATATTTTCACATGTAATATTTTAATTTATAATGTGAAATTATTCAAGAGAGATAAAATATTTTCACATGTACTATTATAATAAATAATTACAAATTAACCATGAGAGATAAAATATTATGGTATGTGATATTTTAATCAATTATATTAAAAATATTCATGAGATATAATGTATAATTTCATGTGAAATTTTATTTCTTTTTGATATAAAATAACTAGTCATTGTTCTCATAACCCTTGATGAATTATGACAGTTGACGTGTCGATTATTATGATAAAAAGGATGTGATGAGTTAAATTGAACCAAATAAGGTGGTTTATCCTTGACACTATCATCAAGGAGCTTGAAATAAGTGGTTCTATTTAGATTATACAATTTGATTATCCTTGTATTGGTTGATTTATTTCAATATTTAATTTAAATTCAATTTCTCAAATATTCATTCAGTTAAATTGATAAAATTATTATTATAGTGAATCATGATATTGGAAATGGTTTTGGAATGGAAATTTGGAAAGCCTCTACTTCCAATGAATTGGGTGTGTTTATGGAAATTCACTGATTAAAATTCATTAATTTAAACTATTCATTTGATGGAAATGATTTCATTTAAATTTTTTAATTTAATTGTGGAAAAAAATTGTGTAATGAAGAAATTTGTTTTGAATGGATTTCAAACTGGTGAAAATGGATTAAAATTATTTGATATAAACCTAGAGGTTTTATCTTATGAAAAGGCATGTTTTTGAATAAACCCTATTTTTGTTTTAAATGGAAATACATTGACACTTCTGAAATTGAAGAATGAAACTGATCGAATTTTTAAGCAGGCTTTAAATAGTTCACACATCATGTAAGAGAGCATGTAAGCCTTAGGTAGTTGGTGAGTCATTTGGATACACTCTATGCTAAAACAAAAATCTAAACCATACGTGTGGCGGGGAGTATCCCAGATGGGTTGGCGACGAGTATTCTTTTTCCAATGTCATATAGATTCGTGTATACAAATTTTTATGAGTTCAAATAGAGAGTGTGGAATCCTATAGCTGGTTAATGATATTGTACATTTTGGAAAATGACTATATTTTTCACTAGTTTATTTATATTTGAGATATTAATGTATTCCAATGCTTTTGACCTTTTATACATGCTTGTTAATTTTATGTAAACTATTTTATGTAAATATTTTATTAAATACATTGTTTTAGAAATATTACATCATATTGGAACGTCATTGTTTGAGGTATTTTTCGATAATTTGAATGGTATAGCATGATTTTTTTAATTATTCTTTAAAATTTCAAACATATTTATATTTAAAAATTGAATGAATTCCATTGTTTAATTAATAGTTGGAATCTGTTATAGAATATGTGGTGAGACCATATTGGGCATTTTAGCTCACACCACACTTTTTTTTTGCTTCGAGTGTTTGTATACATTCTTCTGTGGATCATGAATGCCCTTCAGGCTATGTCAGGGTCATCTTGGTTATGGGTTAGCAGGGTACCCAAGCATCTTCGTGTAAAAATGGTATCAAAGGGAGGTTGGTCTTTTTTTGAAGTCAGTATGCATTTTTGATATATTATAGGGATTTAGGAAATATTTTCAATTGCGTTCTTATCCAAATATCACCGTAATACACCTTATATCAACAGAGATGGTTAGGGAAAGATATCCAGTTGATTAGTTCTAGTATTTTCCGTATATTGATTTTGATAGAGTTAAATAAAAATCATTTTTGTTATACCGGTCGGGATCATGTTTCCCTCGTTGCTCTGTATGAGCATTGTCTACTGTCTTCTATGTTTTCTGCTAATGTTGTGAAACACAATGACTCCGAAAATATGTGCGAATCAGATCCGAGAATATCCTATTGTTGAAACTCAGCAAGAGAATCCTACAGTAGACCAAAGTCTAGTTGAGGTGATTATGCACACTATCCATGCTCTGGGATAGGCACCAGATGTCACGGCTCGTCCCCGGGGCCCATTCTGTGACTACCCCAAACCCGCCTTCCATAGGCCAGGGGCTGGTGACTAGCACCAAAGGCATAAATTCCAAAAAAAGGTGAAGGAATTGCCTTTATAAAGTAAACAACAACCACAGATTCAGCCACCAGAAGTAAACACTATGTAAACAGAGTACAATAGTAAGTGCAGAAAAGTAAATGGGGCAGAATAAAAAGCCAAACTGAAAGTAAAGTACAACTGGAAAAAAAGTACAGAAACTGAAAGGTAAACCATCAACGTTGAGCAGTCCATCGAAAATCCAACCTGAAGGGTGGGTTAATATTATAAGGCCCCAGCCTTAAACCTTACTTAATCTTGAGTTATTACAAGATTACACGTTGAGGATCTTTTCGGGTTTAGAGTTTTAGAGAATTAGATCATAAAACTTGCATTACATTCCACATATAAACAAAGTGGTTACATAAAGATAGTATTCTTCATTCCCATCAATGGAAACACATTTAAAATAAAACATGGATTATTTCTTGACACATCCTTGACTCTATCATCTTATCATGTACCTTTCCCTTGACCTGTGAAAAACATTTCAAAAACTTGGGATGAGCGTAAAAACTCAGTATGGGTTATAAAAACATGGAAAGGAAACATGAGTTCATATATACATAAGAATGAAATCATACTTTACCCATAAAACATAGGCACTTTAACATACCTCATAAAAACATGAATAAATCATATAAATCATAATACGTAAATGTAACTTGAGGCATTCATAACATTCTTACGTAGGGGGTAACCCTCTTGGTTACGTTTGGAATACCCATCACAGTATATTCCCTAAAATCTCTTCGGAGAAACCTTAACGTTTCACTCCTTCGCGTTACCCAATGCATTGGAGAGCTATAATGGGCTCACCCGCCCTTAGTTTATCACGGAACCACCCGTCTTCATAATAATGCCCAAGAACCATAACATAATCATATCACATAAAACATGCATAAAGGAAACATAACATTTCCACATTTCAATCACGAGATATCAATACAACACATTGATATAATAAAAACATTATGAAAACCATTTTCAATACCAAAATAAAAGAAAAGTAAAACATGGTATTTATTATTCTTTTAAAAAGAAGGTATGGCTTGTAGAGGAAGCCAAAACTCAAATAACGGTTACGACGGCGGAGAAGTCGTTGTCGCCGCATACGTACGACAAAAACATTCCCTTTTGTCGTTTAGTAAACGCTTCGTATAAAAAAGATTCCTTTTGAGTAAACGTAAAAGTCAAAGGGGTTTATACACCGTATAAAAGAAAGTTGTGTATAAAATAAAATATGCCTCAACGAAAGGAGATTGAGACGAAGTCCCATACCTCGTATCCGACTTGACCCGACCGTTCTTTAAACTCCTGAATAATAAACTTGAGTTAATCTCTACTTGCTTATGAATCTTTTTCAAGTTCATTATTCCTTTTATACCATGTTATGAACATCATGTAATCATTTAAGTTAATAATGTTCATTTTGTCGGTATTTGGTTCTTAAGTCAAAAATTGACTTCTTATACTTACAAGTTGTTAATTTGGTCAAAGGTTCATTATATCCAGAATGGTATTCATTATGTAGATATCATATATGTCATATATAACCAGTACATACATTCATTTATAATATTACATCACATTTAGAGGTAAGAAATGAAATGCATCGTTCATGGAGACGGTAAGCCGTACGTACGCATGAACGCTACTTCCATTTCTATTTCATATTTTCTGGAATGGAATCATAATGATATAAAAGTATATTATAATTCCAGTATAACAACATATATAATATCATTAACTTTATCCTTTACACATCCCACATATGGTATTAACGAATCAAATCACTTTTAGGGGGCGGTAGTCCGCACTTCCTAAAATGAAGATATCGTGTTTTACCCATAATGGAAACCATAACGGTATGCCCAAAATGAAAAAAACAGAAGCTTAAGGAAAACATAAACATATAATATATCATATATAAAAATAGTGACATCATAATGGCCACCTTTGAAGGTGTTAAATGAGTATTGAACAATCATCGTTTCGGGAGGCAGAATTTCGCCATCCACGGAAACCGTATGTTCTTTAACCATTTGATGTAGTTGTGTGAGAGTGTAGCTCAAATATATCTTATAACAACATCCTAGTATATTGAAGATACTGGTGTTGTTACAAAAGAAGTAAATAAAAAGAGTTTAGGGGGTCGGAGAAGCAAAATAAAACAAATGAACATGAGAGAATGAAATACCTTAAAAAGTGTAACTTCTTTTGGTTTGAGCCTAAAGGCTTCCTTTGAAAGGATTCTGCCCAAAGGGAATCCTCTAGGATGAGGAGAGGGATGTGGAAAGAGCAAATGGTCAGGGGTTGGCCGAGCCAATGGCTTGAAGAGTGTGTGAAATGAGGTAGAGGTGGGGGCCTTTTATAAGGGGAGAGGAGGGGCACTTTTGGAAAGTAAAGAAACATTACATTATTTGAAAATGTGTTTCGGTTTTAAAAGGTCCCACATTGATGGAATTCGTGGATAAGGTGATAAGGCATCGAAATCCATTCATCCAATTGGTTTTGGACATGTGTAGTTCATAGATTTTATTTTATCTTTCCATTTTATTTAAATCGTCAAATAATGATGTCATCGCTGCATCATTATTATGTCATAAATAATTAAATTTATTTAATGTCTAAAAATTATAAACAAATTACTATGATGTAGGAAATCTTTTTATCTTTCCATTGAATATTTATAATCAAAATTTGGACTTGTATAACCCCACTTAAAAATTGTTTTCGCAAAACCTATTATGTTTGTGTCATTTTCACTTTAACATTTAATAAAAAGTAATTTATGTTATTTCCCAACAAAAGTGGATACATGGGGTCCCCAAGTTAGGCCATGACTTGTCTTGGTCGGCCATGACACAACCAATGAGGTTGGGACATGTGTCTAGGTCATTTTATATTATTAAAGCATTATTTATACATTAAACTACCCTAATTACCACTAATCGCGATTAAGAACTTAATAAGTTACTATTCACCAAAAAATTATTTTAATCTCATTGAACCACATTTTACTTCTTAATGACAACCATGTATGTCGGATTTTCAAAATTCAATACACATTAGTGGTAAACTTTAATTTAACTGAAAAAAACAGTTTGCTTGATTACCACTTAGTGGTTTCACTATTCATCAAAAATTGAAGTTTTTCAGAAAATTACCAAAAATTTACTTTAAGCTATATTTGATATTCCGAATTCAAAAATGAAGTTCATTTTACAAAATTCAAATCATATAAGTCACATTAATTAATTCAATAATTAATTCCCGCTGCCAGAGCAAATAGCGTGTTTTTACAAAACAATAAGTATCAAAAGATTGACACCAGTTTAAGTCTAATTTCAAAGTGAAATTGATTCCAATGACCACCATTGGATAAAATGGTAAAAATATATTCTAATTTTACTTCAAAACCAATTCAAAACATAATCTAATCATATAAATAAATTAGATTAAAAAGTAGTTTTGATGTAAAATGCAGTATTTTTCACTATTCATTAAAAAAATGAACATTGTCAGAAAATTACCAAAAATTCACACAACGTAAATTTTGATGTCCCAATCATAAAGGATAAGTTTATTTTGACAAACATAGTTTATAAAATTGTCAAAATATAGATTCAAAAATGGTTTTCCATCAAAAGGCACTAAAACAATCTTTTAAGAATATTAGTGTATTCCATGCATAAGATAGTATTTATTTTCATTTTAAGCCTCTAAAACACTATCTTTATCATTAATAGACATAGACAAAAATATCTATTATTCATTACTTACTTGGGATGTTACATCCTTCCCCCCTTTAGAAAATTGCGTCCCCGCAATTTATTTACTTATCAAATAAATTGGGGTACTTATCCCTCATTGCATTTTCGGATTCCCATGTTGCCTCTTCAATCATGTGGTTTTTCCACAAAACCTTTACCTGCTTAATCACCTTATTCCGTAACACTTGCTCCCTGTGGTCAAGAATCTGGACCGGTTGTTCCTCATAAGATAGGTTTTCTTCCAGCTGAACTACCTCTGGACTCAAAACATGAGATGGATCTGGCATATACTTTCTCAACATCGAAACGTGAAAAACATTGTGTACCTGAGATAAACTCGGAGGTAAAGCCACTCGGTATGCAACTGATCCAACTCTCTCTAGAACTTCGTATGGTCCAATGAACCTTGGACTCAACTTTCCTTTCTTACCAAATCTCATCACACTTTTCCAAGGAGAAACCTTGAGAAAAACATGATCACCTACCTCGAAAGATAGATCCTTCCTCCGGTTATCCGCATAACTCTTCTGCCTGCTCTGAGCTGTTCTCATGTGTTTCTGAATCAGCTGAACTTTTTCTGCCATCTCTTCTACCAATTCTGGTCCCATCAACTTTCTTTCACCCACTTCATCCCAGAAAGCTGGAGTTCGACACCGCTTCCCATATAATGCCTGAAATGGTGCCATCTGTATACTGGAATGAAAACTGTTATTATATGAAAACTCAACCAAAGAAAGATGCTGGTCCCAACTCCCCTGATAATCCATAGAACAAGCTCGTAGCATATCCTCCAATGTCTGAATTGTTCGTTCTGACTGCCCATCTGATTGAGGATGAAAAGCTGTACTAAAATTTAATTCAGTACCCAACGACTTCTGAAGGCCTTTCCAAAAGTTAGAGGTAAACCTGGGATCACGATCTGATACAATGGAGAGGGGAACTCCATGTAACCTGACTATCTCTTTAAGATACAAACGGGAAAGTTGATCAAGAGAGAAAGTATCTCGTATAGCAAGGAAATGAGCAGACTTGGTCAAGCGATCAACAATAACCCAGATTGCATTATTACCTCGAGATGTCTTCGGTAATCCAACAACAAAGTCCATGGATATATTCTCCCATTTCCACTCTGGCACTGATAAAGGCTGAAGCATCCCTTTCGGTAACTGCCGCTCTGCTTTAACCTGCTGACAAGTCAAACACTTCACAGTAAAATCAGCAATGTCTCTTTTCATTCCATCCCACCAGTAATACTCCCGCAGATCTCTATACATCTTAGTACTGCCCGGATGAACTGAAAACGGAGAACTATGAGCTTCACATAACAACTCTCTCTTCAACTGTGAATCAGAAGGCACACACAATCTCTTCCCAAATCTCAAAATGCAATCATTATCAATGTTGAATTCAGGCAACTTACCTTTCTGAACCAGCTCTACCCTTTTCTGCAACTCACTGTCTTGCTTCTGTGCTTGCTTGATTCTATCTGATAGAGAAGATCTCACTGATACCTGAAACAAAACAGAAGGACTTCCTGCACCAACAACTTCTATGCCAAATTTCATCAAATCGTTAACCAAATGATCACGTTCCAAACGCAACATTGTTAATGAAGCATTACTTTTTCGACTCAAAGCATCAGCCACTTTATTTGCTTTTCCCGGATGGTAATGAATTGTACAATCATAATCCTTGATTAATTCCAGCCATCTCCTTTGTCTCATGTTTAACTCTTTCTGAGTGAATATATACTTTAAACTTTTGTGATCGGTATAAATTTCACACTTTACTCCATACAAATGATGCCTCCAAATTTTTAAAGCAAAAACAACAGCAGCTAATTCCAAATCATGTGTAGGGTAATTTACCTCATGAGTTTTCAACTGTCGTGAAGCATAAGCAATTACCTGATCATTCTGCATTAGGACGCAACCAAGTCCTTTCAATGAAGCATCGATGTATATAACAAAGTCACCATTCCTGGAAGGTAGTGCCAAAACTGGAGCATTCACCAATCTTCTTTTCAATTCCTGAAAACAATCATCACATTCTTTTGTCCAGATAAACTTAACACCCTTCCGAGTTAGCTTAGTCATTGGACTAGATAACCGTGAAAAATTTCTAACAAACCTTCGGTAATAGCCCGCCAAACCAAGGAAGCTACGAATCTCGGTTACATTTGTGGGTCTTGGCCATTCTTCCACAACTTTTGTTTTTGCAGGATCAACAGTTATTCCATCTTTAGAAACAATGTGACCAAGGAAAGCAATTTGTTGCAACCAAAACTCACACTTGCTGAATTTCCCATACAATTTCTTTTCTTTTAAGGTTTGCAAGATAACCCTTAAATGTTTTTCATGCTCCTCTTTACTTTTAGAAAACACCAAAATATCATCAATGAAAACAACCACAAACTTATCCAAGAACTCATGGAAAATTCTATTCATTAAGTCCATGAATACAGCAGGTGCATTGGTTAGCCCAAAAGAAATTACTACAAATTCATAATGGCCATATCTCGTACGGAAAGCGGTCTTCGGAATATCTGCCTCCTTTACCTTCAGCTGATGGTACCCCGATCTCAAGTCAATCTTTGAAAAAAACTGAGCTCCCTGGAGCTGATCAAACAAATCATCGATATGAGGCAAAGGATATTTGTTCTTAACAGTGATATTATTCAAGGCTCTATAATCAATGCAAAGTCTCATAGAACCATCTTTCTTTTTAACAAATAAAACAGGAGCACCCCATGGTGATGTGCTAGGTCTAATGAAACCTTTCTCTAATAAATCTTGCAATTGCTCCTTCAACTCTAAAAGTTCAATTTGTGCCATTCGATAAGGGGGTTTTGAAATTGGCTTAGCATCAGGAACTAAGTCAACAGTAAACTCAACTTCCCGATCTGGTATTATTCCAGGCAACTCATCAGGAAAAACATCAGGATACTCATTTACCACTGGCACATCATTAATCTGAACAGTTCCTTTATTTTCAACGACGTGTGCAAGGTAACATTCATTTCCATCTTTTACAAGTTTCTCGGCCTCTTCATATGTTATCAAAAGTAAGGGTTCATTCTTGTAAACAAACTGAAAGTCTTTCTGAAAAGAAACTTCTTTAGCTCTACAATCAATCTTAGCATGGTAAATAGAGAGCCAATCCATACCCAGGATAACATCAAACTCTACTAGAGGTAGAACAATAAGGTTTGCAAGTAGGTTCTTTCCACAGATAAGGATAGGAAGATTCTTATAAATTCTTTTTGCCTCGACACTTCCCCCAGGTGTTTTTACCAAAAGTTCAGGAGTCATTTCTTGAGATGGTATTCCCATTTTACTAGAAAAGGTCTCAGAGATGAAAGAATGTGTAGACCCCGAATCAAACAACACACTGGCATAGTCTGAAAAAACAAACAAAGTACCTGATACGACTTCATTTGATGGCCCGACATCCGCTGAAGTAGTTGCAAAGGATTTCACCACCCCTTTCTGCTTGTAGTCTAACTGCTTCCCATCACTCAAGCTCCTTGTCGGACACTCGTTTGCATAGTGACCCATCTCATTGCACTTAAAACATTTCACTAACTGTAAATCAAATTTGTTTTTACCTTCACCTTGATCCTTTTCAGTGCAATCACGAGCCTTATGTCCCATCTTACCACATCGGTAGCACTTCCCAGAATTCAGAAGACATTCCCCAGCATGCCTTTTGCCACATTTATCACAAACTGGAAACTTAGTTCTCTTACCATCAGACTTCTTTGAAGAATTCTTACCTTTCTCCTGCCACCTCGGTCTCTTCTTCTGCTGGTTGTTATAGAACACTTGGTCATCGGCAAACTCCATTTCCACCTTCTCAGCACATCGAACAAGCTTTTCATAACTTTTAAACTCTCGAGAAGCTAATGCCCTTCGATACTTTGGCTTTAATCCTGAGTAAAAACGATTGATTTTACTATCAAGGTCCCGGATAAAATTGGGAGCATACCTTGCCAATCGAGTGAACCTTTCTTCATAGGCAGCCACTGAGTCTTCCTCTTGCCTCAATTCCAAGAATTGCTTTTCCATCCTAAGTCGAACAGCCTTAGGAAAATACTTCTCAAGAAACATACCTTTGAAATCATCCCAGTCAAGAGCATCAATCTCATCGGCTTCCCTGATATTTTTAACCATAGACCACCACTGATCTGCTTCACCCTCCAAACGGTAAATAGCAAGACTAACCTTTTGATTGTCTGAACACCCCATGACATCAAAAATCTTCTCCAGTGCTTTAATCCACCCTTCAGCTTGCACAGGGTCAGATGATCCTCTGAATGATGGTGGATGTTGCCTCATGAAATGTTCCACCACTAACATGTTCCTCTGCGGCTGATCTGGCTGATCTCGTGCATGGATACCTCCACCATTTATCGCTTGAGTCAACTGTGCCATTACTGCAACAAACTGTTCAGTTCCAATTCCGACCATTTCTGGATGCTGATTCGGAAGGTTATTTCCTTCTGTATGCCTTCCTAGCACAGCTTCCCTGTTTCCTCTGCGGAAAACCATTCTGAACAAACATGTCTTAGATGAAGCAACATGGTAATCTTTAAATGCTATATCATTTTGAAAAAAATATTTTTGGATAATCATTTAATAGAATTCTAACTCCTAAAGTTATCTAAACCGACCTCTGATACCAACTATAAGGCCCCATCCTTAAACCTTACTTAATCTTGAGTTATTACAAGATTACACGTTGAGGATCTTTTCGGGTTTAGAGTTTTAGAGAATTAGATCATAAAACTTGCATTACATTCCACATATAAACAAAGTGGTTACATAAAGATAGTATTCTTCATTCCCATCAATGGAAACACATTTAAAATAAAACATGGATTATTTCTTGACACATCCTTGACTCTATCATCTTATCATGTACCTTTCCCTTGACCTGTGAAAAACATTTCAAAAACTTGGGATGAGCGTAAAAACTCAGTATGGGTTATAAAAACATGGAAAGGAAACATGAGTTCATATATACATAAGAATGAAATCATAATTTACCCATAAAACATAGGCACTTTAACATACCTCATAAAAACATGAATAAATCATATAAATCATAATACGTAAAGGTAACTTGAGGCATTCATAACATTCTTACGTAGGGGGTAACCCTCTTGGTTACGTTTGGAATACCCATCACAGTATATTCCCTAAAATCTCTTCGGAGAAACCTTAACGTTTCACTCCTTCGCGTTACCCAATGCATTGGAGAGCTATAACGGGCTCACCCGCCCTTAGTTTATCACGGAACCACCCGTCTTCATAATAATGCCCAAGAACCATAACATAATCATATCACATAAAACATGCATAAAGGAAACATAACATTTCCACATTTCAATCACGAGATATCAATACAACACATTGATATAATAAAAACATTATGAAAACCATTTTCAATACCAAAATAAAAGAAAAGTAAAACATGGTATTTATTATTCTTTTAAAAAGAAGGTATGGCTTGTAGAGGAAGCCAAAACTCAAATAACGGTTACGACGGCGGAGAAGTCGTTGTCGCCGCATACGTACGACAAAAACATTCCCTTTTGTCGTTTAGTAAACGCTTCGTATAAAAAAGATTCCTTTTGAGTAAACGTAAAAGTCAAAGGGGTTTATACACCGTATAAAAGAAAGTTGTGTATAAAATAAAATATGCCTCAACGAAAGGAGATTGAGACGAAGTCCCATACCTCGTATCCGACTTGACCCGACCGTTCTTTAAACTCCTGAATAATAAACTTGAGTTAATCTCTACTTGCTTATGAATCTTTTTCAAGTTCATTATTCCTTTTATACCATGTTATGAACATCATGTAATCATTTAAGTTAATAATGTTCATTTTGTCGGTATTTGGTTCTTAAGTCAAAAATTGACTTCTTATACTTACAAGTTGTTAATTTGGTCAAAGGTTCATTATATCCAGAATGGTATTCATTATGTAGATATCATATATGTCATATATAACCAGTACATACATTCATTTATAATATTACATCACATTTAGAGGTAAGAAATGAAATGCATCGTTCATGGAGACGGTAAGCCGTACGTACGCATGAACGCTACTTCCATTTCTATTTCATATTTTCTGGAATGGAATCATAATGATATAAAAGTATATTATAATTCCAGTATAACAACATATATAATATCATTAACTTTATCCTTTACACATCCCACATATGGTATTAACGAATCAAATCACTTTTAGGGGGCGGTAGTCCGCACTTCCTAAAATGAAGATATCGTGTTTTACCCATAATGGAAACCATAAAGGTATGCCCAAAATGAAAAAAACAGAAGCTTAAGGAAAACATAAACATATAATATATCATATATAAAAATAGTGACATCATAATGGCCACCTTTGAAGGTGTTAAATGAGTATTGAACAATCATCGTTTCGGGAGGCAGAATTTCGCCATCCACGGAAACCGTATGTTCTTTAACCATTTGATGTAGTTGTGTGAGAGTGTAGCTCAAATATATCTTATAACAACATCCTAGTATATTGAAGATACTGGTGTTGTTACAAAAGAAGTAAATAAAAAGAGTTTAGGGGGTCGGAGAAGCAAAATATAACAAATGAACATGAGAGAATGAAATACCTTAAAAAGTGTAACTTCTTTTGGTTTGAGCCTAAAGGCTTCCTTTGAAAGGATTCTGCCCAAAGGGAATCCTCTAGGATGAGGAGAGGGATGTGGAAAGAGCAAATGGTCAGGGGTTGGCCGAGCCAATGGCTTGAAGAGTGTGTGAAATGAGGTAGAGGTGGGGGCCTTTTATAAGGGGAGAGGAGGGGCACTTTTGGAAAGTAAAGAAACATTACATTATTTGAAAATGTGTTTCGGTTTTAAAAGGTCCCACATTGATGGAATTCGTGGATAAGGTGATAAGGCATCGAAATCCATTCATCCAATTGGTTTTGGACATGTGTAGTTCATAGATTTTATTTTATCTTTCCATTTTATTTAAATCGTCAAATAATGATGTCATCGCTGCATCATTATTATGTCATAAATAATTAAATTTATTTAATGTCTAAAAATTATAAACAAATTACTATGATGTAGGAAATCTTTTTAGCTTTCCATTGAATATTTATAATCAAAATTTGGACTTGTATAACCCCACTTAAAAATTGTTTTCGCAAAACATATTATGTTTGTGTCATTTTCACTTTAACATTTAATAAAAAGTAATTTATGTTATTTCCCAACAAAAGTGGATACATGGGGTCCCCAAGTTAGGCCATGACTTGTCTTGGTCGGCCATGACACAACCAATGAGGTTGGGACATGTGTCTAGGTCATTTTATATTATTAAAGCATTATTTATACATTAAACTACCCTAATTACCACTAATCGCGATTAAGAACTTAATAAGTTACTATTCACCAAAAAATTATTTTAATCTCATTGAACCACATTTTACTTCTTAATGACAACCATGTATGTCGGATTTTCAAAATTCAATACACATTAGTGGTAAACTTTAATTTAACTGAAAAAAACAGTTTGCTTGATTACCACTTAGTGGTTTCACTATTCATCAAAAATTGAAGTTTTTCAGAAAATTACCAAAAATTTACTTTAAGCTATATTTGATATTCCGAATTCAAAAATGAAGTTCATTTTACAAAATTCAAATCATATAAGTCACATTAATTAATTCAATAATTAATTCCCGCTGCCAGAGCAAATAGCGTGTTTTTACAAAACAATAAGTATCAAAATATTGACACCAGTTTAAGTCTAATTTCAAAGTGAAATTGATTCCAATGACCACCATTGGATAAAATGGTAAAAATATATTCTAATTTTACTTCAAAACCAATTCAAAACATAATCTAATCATATAAATAAATTAGATTAAAAAGTAGTTTTGATGTAAAATGCAGTATTTTTCACTATTCATTAAAAAAATGAACATTGTCAGAAAATTACCAAAAATTCACACAACGTAAATTTTGATGTCCCAATCATAAAGGATAAGTTTATTTTGACAAACATAGTTTATAAAATTGTCAAAATATAGATTCAAAAATGGTTTTCCATCAAAAGGCACTAAAACAATCTTTTAAGAATATTAGTGTATTCCATGCATAAGATAGTATTTATTTTCATTTTAAGCCTCTAAAACACTATCTTTATCATTAATAGACATAGACAAAAATATCTATTATTCATTACTTACTTGGGATGTTACAAATATAGTCTCCTCAGATCCTCGGGTCCATCTGTCTATTCTGTGTACGTCCCACCCAGTGGTCCACCTCCAGGTACCATCTTACTCCACAAGCCTGAACCACGATCAGCGTTGTCCATCGTCTGCATCCAACACAATGCAGTGCGGGCATAGCCCGTGTAGGGGTGAGTATACGCTACTTAGTAGGGACCCCAAGACCCCCAATGGTCTCCCATAATTCACAATGGATAAACCACAAAGGAAAGATAAAATCACGAATTTACATCCAACACTAATTAGGTATATTCTCATACATATATCTAAGTCGTCAATTCTAGTTTGTCTCCAACATCTGAGCCCAAGTTCGATCATGTCCACACAGGATAGCACAACCAATCCACATAGGAAAACACAACCCAATCCACAAAGGAAAGCAAGTCAATCATATTGAAGATAATGATTGAAAGTCAATACTCAGCTCAAAGTAGGATTTAAATCATGATGTCTAAACCATTGCTGCTAGGGAACTCTCCCTATATCGAGTACAGGGGGCTTGCCGCTGCAACCAAGATCTTCCCACTAACCTTGGACATGTTGTAGTACTATATTTGTCGAGTACTGTGGGCCTGCTGCTACAACCAAGCGCTTCCCACTATGGATCTGCTGCCACAACCAAGCACTCCTCCTCATAGACTAAAAGTTACTCCTTCTGTTGAGTACCGATGGTCTGCCACTGCAACCAAGCGATCCTCCAACGTGGGTCTACCGCTACAACCAAGCGCTCCCCACTGGGCTATCCGAAACTCTCCGATTCGATCGATCAGCAGTCGTCAAGTCTCAACCAGCTCTAGGGTTCCTGCTCACAGCACGCTCGTTTCCAGGAGGGTCCGCTCCACGAGCCAAGGGGTGTCGATACATCAACTAAAACGTAGTCCAAAGTTTATGTATCTCAAAGTTCAGTCTAAACAAAAGGAACTCAACGCGACAAAAGGCATGTCAATTGGACGCCCGGTCTGAGAGTTATTGGCTTCTTCGTTCCAGGGGCTCGGTTGGTTTTTAAGACAAAACCAACCCAACCATACTACAACTACATCCAAACCTCGACTATAGTATGAAAAACGAACCGTCTCACTAAGATTAATCCAACAAAGTCGACGACACGTCAATCGGACGTCTGAATCTCAAGTTACAAGCTTTTCCGCCCCGAGGGCCCAGTGGGTTTCGTGTTCGAACCAACCCAGAAGTACCCAATGTTCTACCAAACCTTGATTGTAATATACCAAAACGACCGTATCGATCCAAGAAACTCATCGCAACTGATAGTGCATCGATCAGAGGTCTGTAGCCCAATTTACGGGCATTTAAACGAACCATTCCAGTTTTAGGGGGTTTTGGGCCCGGACTGACCCGGCCCGAGAACCCCCTGGGTCAGCCCAAACCGGGCGACCTGACCGGGGTCCAGGTCCAGCCCACTAGGACGCAGCTCGGCCTGGCACGGGCGGCTCGGCTCATCCCGGTGCGGCCGGTCCAGTCAGAACGACCGGTCTAGGCCGGCACGGGTGCCGTGACCGGGGTCTGGGTCCAGCCCACTAGGGCGCAGCCCGGCCTGGCACGAGTGGCTCAGCTCATCCCAGTGCGGCCGGTCCAGTCGGCGCGACCGGTCCAGGCCGGCACGGGCGCCGCACGCCGCATGAGTGCGGAAGGGGGGGGGGGGGTGGAACCACCACCCCCTTCGACGAAACGGCGGACCCATGGGGGGTCCGCCCAGCTGCGCTGACTGGGTGTCAAACCCCTGGTCTTTCCGGATCTGTCTGCCCATAACGGTCAGCCAACGCACCACGCGGGACCGGTTGGTCCCGCCCTCCAGAGAACCAGCGGCCGGCGACTCCGGCCGCCCTCCCTTGCTCCACCACGGCCAAAGGCTGCGGCCTTGGTTCAACTGGCATGGCGCGCGGCACCACGCCCTTCCACCGTGGACCTGCTCCAGCCACAGCCTCCTCGAGGTTATCTTTCGCGGTGTGACGGCGCCACACCCCTTCTCCGCGGCCTGACTCCGGCCGTGACATCTTTCAACCTCAACGGCGCGGCGTGGCGGTTCCACGCTTCTTCACCGCATTCCTCTTTGTTTCCACACAGTGTTGTTGCAACACACTGCCTTTTTCCATGCCGCAACAAGTACAAAATCAATGTGGGAGGAGGGTCGGCCATGTTCGTGTGGTCCGGCCTCCTCCCGTTATAACGATTACAAGTTGCCCAGAATAAAATAACTTCAACCAAGCATGAACAAATTTAATCCATTAAATTTGAACTCAAAATCTTACCTTGATGAAGTCATCGAACAAGGTTCATCACGGGAAAACAAGGTCGTGGAAGATAGCATCATGGAGGATGGCATCAGGGAAGATGGCGTCGTGGAAGACGGCGTCGTGGAAGACGGCGTCGTGGAAGACGACGTCGCAGAAGATGGTGTCGCGGAAGAGGCGTAGTATACATCAACGGTGTTCGCCCGAAGAAGGATGCAATGCGTCGTCATTCTCTAAAGAAGGCATCTCTTACCAGCTGCGGAGAGGAGAGGAGATGGCAAGGTGATTCCTTTTTGTGATAGTGTTCTTCATCATAGACTCGGCTTTCTTCGCGTTCATCGACGAGTAAGAAGATGTTCTTCATATCGCAAGAGTCCTCTCCTTATTTCCAAACAAAGAATCAACCCCCAATAAAATAATACATTGTCATATTTTATTAAAACACACGCATTCCAACATTAAATTTGAAATTTAAAAAGATCCCATTCAAATAATTAAATTAATTTAAGAGCCTTAATAGTCCATTAAATTGGGAGAGTTGACATGTCTTTAAAAGGGGGGTGTGGGTGTGTTACACAATTTAATTGCGAGAGGGGGCTTAAATGGAAAAGAAGGGGTGGGGTTCTTGTGGGCCCCACATCACTAATATCCTACCTATTGGAGTTAGTAAGTAGTGGGCTCCACTCCAACAACCAAGCATAGTTTAAAAAAACTTAGAATAGAAAACATATTGTGGCACAAATTTTTCTTTCATTCTTTAGTAAACCCATTTATTTAATAACCTCACCCGAGCAAACACAACTCCTGAAAAGGTGTTGCTAAGCAATTACCGGCGATGTGATTCCATCGGTACCCTCAGATTTTGATTCCGAGCAACGGTTCAAAAGCTAGAAAAACCCGCTCGTTCGTTCACAGAATGTACCCGAGCTAAACTTCTGAAATTGATTCTGGGACATCAGGCCTCGGAATCAGGTGACGTCAGAATCTGCATACTCGTAAAATCCCAAAGATAATTAAGAAAAAATTTCCCTTTAAATTTACAGGTCTTTACATTACTCCCACCTCAGGATTTTACATCCCCGTAAAGCTATAACACAAACTAGGGAAATAAATGAGGGTACTGAGCATGCATCTGAGTCTCCCACTCCAAAGTTCTCTTTTGGAGGTTTCAGTGCTACCACCCGAGGCGCATTAGAGGAATCTACCGTCCACGTAGGACGCACTCTTGTCGATCCTTGATCTCCACTAGGACCTCCTCAAAAGTCACCCCATCGTCAAAGATATGAGTCGGGTCATGCACGTAACTCCTCAGCTAAGATACGTGGAAGTCATCGTGCACCTGGTGCAACTGAGGTGGATGGGTCAAGCGGTAAACCACCTCCCCTACCATGTTGAGGAACTAGAAGGGTATGATGAAGCAAGGAGATATCTTACTGCCCCATCCAAAACTCTGTAATCCACGTCGATGTGATACCCATATGAAAACATGGTCACCATCCTCAAACTCTGGTGGTCCCCGACTCCAGTCAGCAAAAGACTTTTATTGGCTCTGAGCTATCTTCATCCGCTCTTGATGACCTAGTCCTTCTCTGGTCCTACAAGAGCTACTAATATTACTTCTTTGCCGATAAGAGAAATCTGGGCTCATCCCTAGGACGAACCACGTTCTTTGCCTACTATAGTCAATCCCGACATAGATGATACTAATCCATACCATGGATGACGTCGTATGGCCTCGACGCTACTACCAAGAGATCCAACCATTACTCTTGCCTCCAAGGGTTGAGTCACACTGCCGGCATCAGTGTGTGGCCACTAGGTCTCCTCCAGTAGGTATCTCAAAAGTGAGGGCCAAGTCAACGGTCTTTAAATCGGAACCTCGTAGTACAAAAAAATAGAGGAAGCAAACTTCACCAGGAAAAGTGTCTTTTATTATTGCATCTCATGTACAAAGACACACAACAAAGACAATAAGGAAACTAGAGGCACCAAGATAAAAGGATCCATTACTGGAACAAAGTCTCGCTCCTGTCCATCTTCTTTCAGAGGTCCATGGTCATAAGCCTCAGCTTCCTGAAGATGAGCTCTCCCATGTCCACCTATTCCCTGCGGTCGGGGTGGACCTCCTGGTGGTAGTGGTGGCAACTACTCGAAGCATCGTCCACCTCCAACTGCATGGCCAGCTCCCCTGCCTCGGTCTCATACTCCTCCCGGACAGCCTCGATCGAACCTTTTCCTTTGCCTAGTAGGTCCTTAGTTTATCTGCTGATCATCTGTATAGCGGGTTGGACAGTCATGTTCCATGTGAGAAACCCCACTGGAGGAGTAACACTTTCTGCTCATGGTAAGTTTTTCTCCACCCCGGGTGCCTCACACAAACAATCCTATGTCATGCGGTTGACCATTTGTAGGTCTGGTCCTCTTGGACCTCTGCATCATATGTCTAATGCCCACTACAAGAGACTCTGCCGCATGCCGGCAAGTGGTGGGTCCTGCTGCTGGAGACTGATTAGCCAGGAAACTCTCTGCTAAGGGGGATCACTCCAACACCCCTGTATGCGTCGGGATGCTGTGAGAAATAACTGAAGCTCTGATCTCTCACGTGAGCCCCTTCTCGAATGTTCGAGCCCTAAAGAACGGGTCCCCGTACCAAATATGTGGAGTAGCGTGAGAGATCGGTGAACCTCACTGAATACTGCACCACCGTCATGCTACCTTGCTAAAGATGAAGCAGCTTCTGTATGTGCACTGCTTGAAGGGTGGCTAGTACAAACTCTTCCCAGAATAGGCTCTCGAAGTCTGCCCATAGAAGTGATGCCTCATCGTGCCCCTGGAGCATAAGGCTCAACCATCTGCCTGCTGCTGCCTGATGGAGGCTGGTAGCAAAGATCACAATGATGTCTGATGGAATACCTACAAATCTAAAAACTCGAACAAGAGCCTCCAACCAATCCTCGGCTGCCTAAGGGTCTGTCTCCCAGTAAAACATGGGCGGTATCTGATGCTAAAAATCATGTAGTTCACTAAGGCGACGTGCACTCTCAGTGGCCAGGGCTAGTGGCATCGGTGGCTCGGCGGGTAGAGGTATCGTCGGTGCCTCCGCTATAAAAGGGCCATGCACCGAGGCCTCATCGCTTGGTGGGATTTCGTCTTGCACAAAGCTCTGAACCCTAGCTAGCTGCTGTCGTGGGGCCATCCTGAAAAGAAACAGGTGTGCCACGGTCAATACAGTATACCAGGTGAGCTGACACAGAGTAATCACAAAGAAAACATTTGAAACACACATGAAATCAATGTTTTCGTCTACTGGGTGGGAAATCCAAAGTCAGGGTCTTGGTGTATGGATACATCGGCCATCGCACCAACACTGGACTCCCTGGACTGATAACCACACAAAATACCCTTAACACTATTGCTTCACACATATGAAGGATCAGAGTCATGAGTTCTACTGTAGAACCGAACTCCTCTGATACCAATTTGTCACGACCCGTCCACGGGGCCCGTACCATGACTACCCCAAGCCCACCTTCCATAGGCCAGGGGCTAGAGACTAGCACCAAAGGCGTAAATCCCAACAAAAAGAGGAAGGAATTTCCTTTATAAAGTAAACAACCACAACCGAGTAAGCCAGCATAAGTAAGCACTAAGTAAACTGATTACAATAGTAAGTGCATAAAAGTAAATGGTCCAGAATACAAACCCAAACTGAAAGTAAAGTACAACTAGAAAGAAAGTACAACAACTGAAAGGTAAAGTAGAAACGTTGAGCCATCCACCGGAAATCCCACCTAATGTGTGGGTACAGATAGTCTCCTCAGCTCATCGGGTCCATCCGTCCGCTCCGTGTATATCCCGCCCAGTGGTCCACCTCCAGATACCGTCTTGCTCCACAAGCCTCAACCACAATCAGCGTTGTCCGTCGTCTGCATCCAACACAACGTAGTGCAGGCATAGACCATGCAGGGGTGAGTATACGCTACTCAGTAGGGACCCCGAGACCCCCCAAAGGTCTCCTAGAATCCAAAAAGGATAAACCACAAATGAAAGATAAAATCATGAAGTAACATCCAACACTACTTAGGTATATGCCAATACATATACCTAAGTCGTCAATTCTAGTTTGGCTCCAACATCCTAGCCCTTGTTCGATAACGTCCACACATGATAGCACAACCAATCCACGCAGGATAACACAACCCATTCCACAAAGGAAATCAAGTCAATCACATCGAAGATAATGATTGAATATAAAGACTCTTCTCAAACCAGGATTTAAATCATTATGTCGAAACCATAGCAGCTGGAAAAATCCCCCTCTATCGAGTACAGGGGGCCTGCCACTGCAACTAAGCACTTCCCACTAACCTTGGAATGCTGTAGTACTCCACCTATTGAGTACTGCGGGCCTACTGCTACAACCAAGCGCTTCCCACCATGGGTCTACCGCTACAACCAAGCACTCCCCCTCAAAGCCTACAGAGGTACTCCTTCTGTTGAGAACCGCAGGTCTGCCTCTACAACCAAACGCTCCTCCGCCGTGGGTCTGCCGCTACAACCAAGATCTCCCCACTGGGCTATCCGAAACACTCCAAGTCGATCGATCAGCAGTCGTCAAGTCTAAGCCACCTCTAGTGTTCCTGCTCACAGCACGCTCATTTTCGGGAGGGTCTACTCCATGATCCAGGGGGGTTCGCTTCTTAAACTGACACATAGTCCAGAGTTGATTTATCCAAAAGTTCTGTCTCAACAAATAGAACTCAACGCGACAGACGGCGCGTCAATTTGACGCCCTGTCTGAGAGTTATTGGCTTTTTCGTTCCAGGGGCCCCGTTGGTTTTAAAGTCAAAACCAACCGGAGCATACTCCAACTACGTCCAAACCTTGAGTGAAGTAAGCCAAAATAACCATCTCACTGAGAGGAATCTAACAAATTCGACTGCACATCAATCGGACATCCAGAGCTCAAGTTATAAGTTTCTCCACTCCGAGGGCCCGGTTGGTTTTGTGTTCAAACCAACCTGGCCATACACAAAGTTCTCCAAAATAATAAGTGTAATATACCGAAAAGACCACCTCGATCCGAGGATTTCATCACAACAGACAGTGCGTCGATCAGAGGTCTGTAGCCCACGTTATGGGTATTTAAAGGAACCTGTCTGGTTTTAGGGGGTTTTGGGCCCGGACCGACCAGGCCCAAGACCCCCTAGGTCGGCCCGAACTGGGTCGACCCGACCTGGGTCCGGGTCCGGCCCACTAGGGTGTCGCCCAGATGGCACTGCTCGGCCCGGCCCGGTGCGATCAGTCCAGCCGGCGTTGCCGGTCTAGGCCGGCACGGGCGCCGCGCACCGCGTGAGCGCGGAAGGGGGGGGGGGACCACCACCCCCTTCGATGAAATGGCGGACCCGCAGGGGGTCTGCCTAGCTGTGCTGAACGGGGGTCAAACCCCCAATCTTTTCGGATCTGGCCGTCCATAATGGCTGGTCAGCGCACCGCACAGGACCGGTTGGTCCCGCCCTCCAGAGCACTGGAGGCTGGTGGCTCCGGCCGCCTCCCTTGCTCCGCCGCAGCCAAAGGCCGCGGCCTTGGTTCAACCGACGTAGCACAAAGGCATCACACCCCTCTTTCGCGGTCCCACTCCAACTGCAGCATCCTCTATGTTCTTCAGCGCAGCGCGACGGCGCCGCACCCCTTCGCCGTGGCCCGACTTCAGCCGCGGCTTCATTCGGCCTCAACGACACGGTGCGACAGTGCCATGCTTCTTCGTTGGGTTCGTCATTCTTTCCGCACGGTGCCGTTGTACCGCGCTGCCTTTGTTCATGCCACAACAAGTACAACATCAAAGGGGGCGGAGGGTCGGCCATGTTCATGCGGTCCGACCACCTCCCGTTATAACGACAGCAGGCGGCCCAGAATAAAATAACTTTGACAAAGCATGCGAAATTTTAATCCATTAAATTTGAACTCAAACACCTACCATGATGAAGTTGTCGAACGAGGTTTGTCATGGGAAATGGATGTCGCGGAAGAGAGTGTCCTGGAAGATGGCGTCGCGGAAGATGGTGTCACAAAAGACGGTATCGCGGAAGACGGCGCCGTATACGCCATCGGTGTTCGCCTGAAGAAGGATGTGGTGCATCGTCATTATTCAAAGAAGGAATTTATTACTAACTACGGAGAGGAGAGGAGATGGCAGGAAGAATACCTTGCAGAGATGGAGTTCTTCGTCATAGACTCGGCGTTCTTCATGTTCTTCGACGAGGAAGAAGATGTTCTTCAGAGCACAAGATTCCTCTCCTTCTTTCCGCACAATTAATCAACCCCCAATAAAATAAGACATTGTATTATTTTATTTACACACACGCATGCCATCATTAAATATGAAATTTAAAAATATCCCATTCAATTAATTAAATTAATTGAAGAGCCTTCAACAGTCCAATAAATTGGGAGAGTTGACCTATGATTAAAAGGGGGTGTGTGGGTGTGTTACACAATTATATTACGAGAGGGAGGTTAAATGGAAAAGAAAGGGTGGAGATCGTGTGGGCCCCACATCACTAATATCCTACCTAGTGGAGTTAGGAAGTAGTGGGATCCACTACAACATCCCAGCATTGGTTAATACTACTTAGAATAGAAATAAAAATTGTGGCACAAATTTTTATTCCATTCTTTAGTTAACCCATTTATTTAATAACCTCACCCGAGCAAACGCAACTCCAGAAAAGGTGTTCCTATGAAATTACTGGTGATACGATTCCATCGGTGCCCTCAAATTATGATTTCAATCACCGGTTCAAAAGTTAGCAAAACCCGCTCGTTCGTTCACTGAACGTACCAGATCTAAACTTCAGAAATTGATTCCGAGCACACTGGGCCTCAGAATCAGGCGCCGTTAGAAACTGCGTACTCGTAAAATCCCAATGAAAATTAAGAAAAAAATTTCCTTGAAATTTATGGGTCTTTACACAACATATAGTCCCCATTCAGGCTCAAGCTATAGAACATTAGGGAAAGCTCTTTGAAATTATTCTCGAGAAATCATTCACAAATAATCACTAGTTTCCAAAGGCTAAACAGATCATCAACAAGCTGAGGAATGGTTGGAAAGGATATAAATTATATCTCTGTTCTTGGGGACTGTATATGAGATCAAGGTGAAGTGTGTCGCCTTCATTTTGGAGGGACCAAGTAGGAGATGGTGGGAAATGATAGTGAACATAGCAAAACATGAGGGATTGTAGTGGAAGGACTTCAAGGTTATTTTCACCGAACACTTATATCTATAGTCAAGGGTGTTGGGTAAGCCTATATAGTTTTTCAAGATTGAGATGGATGATAAAACTATAGATCCTACAGATGTTTAGGGAAATTACAAATGTTCTGCCACAATTTCTTCCACCCCATGTTGTGGAACAAAAAGATCAGCTCCTATTAAAACTGTGGGAAATTAAATTATTCACCTACAAAAGGGTTCCAACCATATGTATCTAGAAAGAATATTTTTAATGTAGTGGAATAGCCTCTAGTGGGATATGATATAAGACCATTGACAATGAGAGGTACCATTACTATAGTTTCCTCTTTTGTAACATATATATTTTATATGGGTGCATCTCATTCGTTTATTTCAACAAGTATCATTTTTAATCTTTATCTTTATATAGCGAATCTATCATATATAATGGATATTAATATGAAAATTTGATTAAAGAGTGAGTAGATTCTGTGTAATCTTGATTGTGACTTCTCTCTGTTATATTTAGAGTTTTCTAAATGTTTTCTACTACTCCACATGAAACCTCTTGACATCATATTCTAAATAGATTGGATCATTTCCAATAAAGAACAGATTGATTGTTATCATTGATGGGTTAGACATAGTACACACATTTGTGTTTATCTTTTCTATTAAGGATATTGGGATCCAAGGTTAGGCAGATACTGACCTTCTTATTTGAAGATGGGGAAAGTGATATCAGTGTTTACTTTTGATCTGTTGTGAGGTTCAATGAGTGGTGATATCCCTTTAGTTTTCATCAAGTTTCCCTTCATGTTTCTTTTTGACATTCCTATTTTACCATGCGGTTAGAGTGGTTATGTTTTTTATAACAATAATTACCTGTTAGTGATCATAATTTCTCATTTGGAGATCTTGTATGGTCATTACTATAAATATCTGTTTTGTTGGTCTGAGATTGGTGAATGTTCATTGGTTGGGCCATGTTTTGTGGAAGAGATGACAATACATATTTAGTTGATTCTTCTATGAATGTTAACAGCCCAGAGATGATATAAGTTATGTGTTGATCACAACAATAAAACTTCAGTGTTCTTAGTTGGTAACTAGGTGTTCATAAACGTTTCACCAATGTTGGGTCGCCATCTACTTGGAAGGAAATTGAAACTTTCTCCTTGTTTTTTGGGATATTTTGTGGTTGTTGATCAGGTGGGGCAGTAGCATATCATTTGGAAATTCCACCAAAGTTAACATTGATACATTAAGTGTTTCATATATCTCATCTTGAATGCTTTTATCTGATTCATATCATGTTCTGAGTTGGAATGATCTTGAAGTGGAACCTGTTCTATCTATGAATGAATTCACGGTCACAGTTGTTGATTCTGAGACCATGGTATTTCATGGGAGGATGATACACTTGATCTATGTGTTATGGAATGATGGTTATAATTATCATGATACATGGGAGAGGGAGGCACTGATTCTAGAGTATTGGCATAATCTTTTCGACTAGGAGTATTTTTCGAAGGATTTATGAGGATAGAAAGTTCATCTAGTGGGGAGGTTGTAACATCAAGTTACTTTTTTCTTGCATTGATAAACCCTGTTGTGTGAAATTGTTTATATCATAAGTGTAAAAAATAATTATTTGTCAACAAAATTTTGAGAAATGTGTAAAAAAATTTAACACCCAGTTAACATCTTGGAACATTCCATTGAATATTTTGGGGGTTCGAAATTGAGTTGGTGTAATATTTTGAGACCCACAAAGGTTCAGCAAAGACAAAATAAAAAAAATAATTAAAAAAAATTATGTACAAATTTTTTATTAATAATATTTCAATGACACCAAAATGTTACATCATTTGAGAAATCAGAGACCATTGTTGTGTACTAAATTTTTTGTTTACCCTGGGAGGGGTATAACATTCGATGGCGTCAGACATTTTGATATCTTTCTCATGTGATAAATTTATTAAATAATATTTAATATATTTTTTATTCGATTTAATTAAATATATCCTAAATGGTGTATTGTATGGGAAATATGAGACCCTTGATCAGTACGGAATGATTAGTCTACCCCATATGTGGTATAATAATTGTTAGCAATAGACGTTTGGACACCTCGCTCGAAAAAAAAATTCTTTTATTTAAATTAATTAATTATTACAATTTTCAATTAATGAATAATTAATATCTATCAAACTTTTCATCATCTGAGAAATCCAAGACTAACGTTTGTCCCCAACAGGGTTTTTATCATAGACACGCTATAACTTATATGCACAAAAAATGATTGGTGTAAATTAATTTTTAAGTTAAATAATTAATTTTATTAATTAAACGAATATTCTAAATTTAATGAAATTATATGGAAATTATTTTATTTATTTACTTCATCTTCTCCGAAATGCCATTCCCACCATGGTTAACGTAGAAGGTTATTAAAACCATCAAACCAATGAATTTCTGACCGATTAATCATTTGAAACAACTTTATGAGTTCATATTAAACTCTCTACATCATTTATTCAGTTGAAACACCAGATTGATAAAGGTGTCAATGTTCCTTTCAAGGTTTCTTATCTGGGTGTAGCGCACAGAGGTAGCTATTTCCTCATTGGAAACCCAACAAAAGGTGATGAAAAACTTTCCCTTTTAATTTATCTTTAAATTTATTTATTTACAATTTATTTATTTATTTTATTCTATTTTTAATCACCAATTCTTCTAAATTCAATATCTTAGTCATTTTTTATTGGAATTATGTATTGACAGTACCATTGAATTTATCTCGATGAGCATAAATAAAATAATATTTTTGTTTTTGAGTTAGAAAGTTATTCCTTGAAATGTTTTTCTTTTTTTAATGGATCATTGAAAATTAATTTTCAAAGGATAAATTCAAAATTATAAATGGATAATTTGTGATGAATTATCATAAAATAATTATAGGTGTATAAATTATATGAGAAATTATTTGAAAATTATTGTACAATCATTCAAAGATAATTTCAAGAGTATTATCACAAAATAATCATTATAATTATAATATAAAAAAATGTAATATTATAAGGAAAATTATTGATGGACAATCACGAGCACATGCATTGACGATAATTGAAAATTATTCAGGAGAGACAAAATATTATCTCTTGTGAAAACTTAAATGATAACACGAATATTATCCATGAATGATAAAAATTATCACAAGAAATATTTTAAAAGATAATTTTAAAATTATCGAACAAAGGAAAATATTATAGCATGTAATATTTAAAATGATAATTTGAAAATTATCCATGAATGAAAAAATATTATTGCATATAATATTTAAATTTCTAATATGAATTTATCAAAGAGAGATAAAACAATTATCTCATGTGATAATTTAAATGATAATTCGAAAATTATTCATGGAAGATAAATATTACCGAATGTAATATTTTAATTGATAATTTTAAAATCATCCAAGAGAAAAAAAATATTATCACACGTAATATTTTAATTATTAATTTTAATTTATCTATGAGAGATAAAATATTTTCACTTGTACTATTTTAAAAGATAATTTTAAATTTACAATGGGAGATTAAATATTATGGCATTTAGTTTTTTAATCGGTAATTTTAAAATTATTCAAGAGATAAAATGTATCATCGCATATTAAATTTTATTTATTTTTGAAATATAATAACTAATCTTGGTTATATGTACTGTTTATGAATTTCGACAATTGGTGTGTCGATGTTTACGATAATAAGACTATGAGGTAGTGTATTGAACAACATAAGGTGGTTTATCCCAGCCATTGTCATCAACGACACTAATGTAGGGGGTTCAATTCCGATTTTCTAAATTAAATATCCTTGTATAACTTGATTTTTTCAATTGTTGATTTAAATTCAATTGATCAAATTTTCTTGCAATTAAATTGATAAAAACCCTATCCTAGTGAATCGTGATATTTGAAATGGTTTTGGCATAGAAATTTAGAAAATTTCCAATTGCAATGAATTTGGTGTGTTTATAGAAATAGACTGATTTAAATTGTATAATAAAAATTATGGATTTGATCGAAATTATTTCAATTAAATAAAAAAATTAATTGTGGAAATAAATTGTGTAATGATGGAATTGTTTTTTAATGAGTTTCACACAAGTGAAAATGGATTTAAATTATTTGATAGAAACACAGTGTTTTTATCTTATAAAAAATACATATTTTTAAAAAAACCTGTTTAGTTTTAAATGGAAAGAATTTGGCACATTTTAAATAGTACAATGAGATTGATCATATTTTAAAATAAACTTAAAAATAGTTCACCCATCATATAAGAGCTCATGCAATTATTAGGTAGATAGTAAGTTATTTTGATACAATATACACAACAAAAATGTTCTAAAACATACATGCGGCAGGTCACATCCCCGACAGGTTTGTGAAAAGTCTTATTGGGAAAGTGTCATATAAACGTGTGTATACACATTTTGCTGAGTTCACATAAAGAGTGAAAAATCATATAACAAGTTATTACTATCATACCTTTTGAAAGATGATAATGTTTGTCACTTGATTATTTATATTTCAGATATAAATGTATGCCAATTCAGTTGAACTGCTTCACATACCTGTTTATTTTACTTAAACTTATTTTTGTAACTGTTTTATTTAAGAAATTATTTTAGAAATATTCCATCATTTTGTAAAGTCTTTTCTTAACATAATTTTCAATCATTTAAACTCTATATAATTATTTGTTTAATTGTGACTTAAAATTTCATACATATTTATCTTTAAAAAATGAAATATATCCTTTGGCTAATAACTTGTTAGAATCTATTATGGAATCTGTGGTGAGACACTACATGGATTTTTAGCTCACACCCAACTTTTTTCCTTCAGGTATTGGTAGACATTTTCTTTCTAGGTCCGAGCAATTGGAAGGGATCTCTTGATGGTGGATCCTGCTCTCAAGGGTTGAGTATGGTGAGTTGT
Organism: Viscum album; assembly: GCA_963277665.1. NCBI lineage: Eukaryota > Viridiplantae > Streptophyta > Magnoliopsida > Santalales > Viscaceae > Viscum > Viscum album. Next base: position 2,070,790,218 of record OY728131.1, read on the forward strand.
GTTCCTTAGTTCCTTGTGTTGTTTTACCTATTTTTATACTTTGGTTGTAGTTATTTGGGTTGGTTTATGCATTGTTTACTTCTAGTAAATTACTCGAAGTGGAGTTTATTTTGTTATGCATATTTCCTTGTTTGTCTTCTTCTGCATTATTGGTAGAAAAATCATTCCCACTTGGACATTGTGTGATGCTAGGAACAAGTTGTCGACCTGTGTGGATCAGGAACACCGTTCAGGCTATTTCAGAGCCGACTCAATTATTGGGTTACAAGTGTACCCGAGCTAGTTTATGGCATTATGTATGTATGTATGTATGTATGTATATATGTATGGATGGATGTATATATGTATGAATGTATGTATGCACACATATATTTATTCATGTATGTCTTATGTATGCATGTATGTATATATATATATGTATGTATGTATGTGTGTGTGTGTGTGTGTGTGTGTGTTTGTATGTGTGTGTGTGTGTGTCTGTATGTTGGTATGTATGTTTGTATATGTGGTTGTATGTATGTATGGATGTATGTATGTATGTTTGTATGTATATCTATCTGTATGCATGTATGTATGTTTTTCTATCGGTATGTTTCTATGTGTGTGTGTGTGTCTGTGTGTGTGTATGTATGTATGTATGTATGTATATACAGGTACATACGTACATACATCCATACATTTGTATGTTTGTATGTATGTTTGTTTGTTTGTTTGTTTGTTTGTATGTATGTCTGTATGTATGTTTTTATGTATGTATGTTTGTATGTTTGGATGTATGTATGTATGTATGGGTGTATGTATGTATGTATGTATGTATTTATGGATGGATATATGTATGTAGATACATATGTATGTATGTATGTATGTATGTATGTATGTATGTAGGTATGTAGGTATGTATATATGTATGTATGTATGTATGTATGTAGGTACGTACATACGCACACACGTATGTATGTACATGTATGTATGTATGTATGTAGGTATATAGGTACGTAGGTAGGTAGGGAGGTAGGGAGGTAGTTATGTAGGTAGGTAGGTAGGTATGTATGTATGATAGTATGTATGTAGGTAGGTACGTACGTAGGTACGAACGTATGTAACTATGTATATATGTAGGTATGTACGTATGTACATAGGTACACACATATGTAGGTAGGTAGGTATGTATGTAGGTAGGTAGGTATGTACGTACGTATGTATGTATGTATGTATCTATGTATGTATGTATGTATGTATGAATGCATGCATGTTTTCATGCATGTTGGTATGTATGTATTTATGTATTTATGTATGTATATATGTAGGTACGTAGGTATGTACGTATATATGTATGTATGTATGTATGTGTGTATGTATGGAGTGATGGATGTATGTGTGTTTGTATGTATGTATGTGTGTATGTATGTCTGTATGTGTGTGGTCATGTATGTATGTATTTTGGTATGTATGTAAGTATGCATGCATGGATGCATGCATGTATGCATGTATGTATTTATGTATGTATGGATGCATGTATGTATGCATTTATGTATGTATGTATGTATGGAGGTATGTACGTCGGTATGTAGGTATATATGTATGTAGGTATGTATGTGGGTTGGCAGGTAGATTGGTCGGTACATACGTAGGTATATAGGTTGGAAGGTAAGTGTGTTTATAAGAAGGTAGGTTTGTATGTATGTATGTATGGTCATAGGTATGTATGTATGCATGCATGCCTGCATGTATGTATATATGCATGTATGTATGTGTGTATGAATTTATGTATTTGTGTATTCATGTATGTATTTATATATGTCTGTATGGATGGATGGATGGATGTATGGATATATTTATGTATTTATGTATCTATGTATGTATGTATGTACGCATGTAAGTACATTTGTATGTATGTATATATGTATGTACATAGGTATGCACAAATGTGTGTATGTATACATGCAGGTACGTTTATATGTATGAATGTTTGTATGTATGTATATATGAATGTATATATGTATGTATGTATGTATATATGTATGTATGTTTATATGTATGTATGTTTGCATTTATGTATGTATGTATATATGTATGTATGTATGTATGTATGAATGTGTCTATTTGTCTTTGTTGTGTTTTTGTTTGTGTGCATCGGTGTTTGAACATATATGTTTATTTTTACATATGTATATATGCGTATGTATGTGAATTTGTATGTGTAATAGACCAAATTTTTCCAAACTCTTTCATTTCTCACATGTTAGGGGGTCAGGGATGTTTTCTTGTAATTCTGGGGGTTAGGGAACGTTTTTGTCAATTAAAATTAAGATTGAAAGTAATTATTATTTTTAGGGAATATTTTCTAATTAAAAGATATTTTATACGAATTTTGAAAATATATTACATTTGAAATAAATTTCAGACGTATATCCTTTCACTTTACAAAAATATTAATCATGTAGTTTAAAAATTACATCCATTGGTTTTAAAAAAAGTCAAAAAATGTAATTATTGAACTAAAACCATTCATTTTGAAAAAAAAACTTATGCATTTATAGAATATATTACATATCCGTATTTCTGTAAATGAAAATATATCATGCAATTTGTGATATATATTTACTATCAAATTCTCTCAAAGGTCTATATATTTTTTATTTGGAATATATTATTTATTCCCTAGAAATTTCTTACATATTGATAAACTATATCTCACATGTAATTTTTTTAAAGTCAATAATCTTATGCATGATGAATAATATTATGTATCTCATATATATATATATATATATTATATATTATAGGGAGATTTATTCCTTTTTTATTCAGAGGAAAAACAAATGCATGTAGCATAGTAGTTATCCAGCCCTTATGTAAGGGTTTTTCCCATAGTAACACTATTCATTTTCTATATTTAATCTCGAATCATTTATTTTGATTTAAAATGAAATTTTGATTTAGAAAATCATTAAAAATAGAAATTTTATATGTAATATTATTTCCTTAAACATTTTATATTATGTTCCTATATTTTAAGAGGATTAAATACTATTGTGTTTTAGAAGATGAACACACATTATTTTAATGGGGATTATGGACGAGTCGACCCGATTTGAGTATAGAATGTTTGGAAGAATTATCATGATGTTCCTCTATTATTTGAAAAATTAAAGAGCTCATTCCACTATGATCCTTATTATTTTCTCAAACAGGGATGACCATAGAGCTATTCTTAGAGTCTAGAGAGTTCCCTTTATCTATTATTATCCTAGAACTTTGAAGGGTCATCTAAAATGATCCAGATAAAAGTTAACCTCATGAGTTTCTATCAAACAAAACTTTTATTCCTTCCTTCTCATGTGAAATCAGTCATAGAGGATTACCAACCAGTTTGGGTATTATAAAAACTATATCTGTTATCTTTTTTAAATCATAGAATTATCATGCTTTTATTTTCATCATATATAAATTGTATAAATTATAGTAAAATAAATATAATAACAAAAATTAAGAAAACCAAAGGGAAAAGAGTATTACATGGACCTTCTGTTATATATGTTATATTTTTTATAATACTTGTTAGATTTTTTTTATCATCATTTTTATTTTCCCACTATAAATTATTTACTATCGTGGTGTGCATTTCTAAGTAAAAATTTATTTAATTATTGCGAATAATTCCAGAACTCACATCTCATAATGGGATAATTGTATAAATATGGAAACGAATGGGTGGTTTAGAAAATATTGAAAATAGTAATACTGTCTATAATATCCAGTAATAATATGTATGAAAATAATGATAAAATATTATTTCATTATGTGTTTGCTTATATTTTTTAGAAATAGTTTATTGTGATTGGTTGTGTAGTTATTCTATATGTTGGAGGTATTATCTGGGAATTGATGTTGTAATGGTTCAGTAATTGTTGTGTGGAATGAATTGATCCTTGGGGGAGATCACAGTTATTTTTTTTGTGGGTTCTCATTATGGGTTTTACAGTCGATGATTGAGTGTTGTTTGGCGGAATTCACCAACCAAGCGGGGTTGTGAATCCATTGGACACTTGATCTAGTCTGGGATATACCTGAGGTGTCTTCCTGATCACTAGTGGCTGAAAACATGTTCCATGATCTTTGTACATGGTCATTGGGAATTATTTCACCCATGAATAAACCACCAAGCCAATAAATACACATCCACATCATAGTAAGAAGTAAAAATTAAAATTAAGTGACGAGAGACTTAATAATAGAAAAGTTAACAACTCAAACACAATACCAGTGGATATAAATGAATAAACATAAAATCATCCAAAGAGATAATGTCTAAGGAAAAGGTTATTACATATACAACCAAAAATGGAAATAAAAATAAACTTTCTACATTCAATCTCCATGTGACCCTTTGTCACACTCCATACCACGTGCCAAACATTTGGTACAAACCCCAACCAAACCCAAGGGTGACCAATACCGAGTCACCTAGAATGAAACCATAAGAGTAACAGATACTAAGTTCTATATACAATTAATGATAAAAACAAATCCCATTAGGTAAGAACTACAATGTTATTACAATTTATACAAAAGAGATATCATTTTATTGTAGTTTTAAAATACAATTTGTAATTGGTTTTCAATATAAAAGTATAAAAAAAACCAAACCATGAAAACATGTCTTACAAAAATTATTTAATTTGGATTAAATGAAAATAATCACTTGAAATCCACTTTTCCCAAGCCCACGCCTTTTTATAAAACCCTTCCCACTTATTTTAAAAGATTGAAAGATTGAGTCAAAAAAAAATTCTGAACACCATTAAACACAAAAAGATGTGCCTTTGTTAGAATCTACATAAATAAACCAAACCAAATGTTATCCCTCATTCAAAAAATTTTCCAAATAACAATTTCAAAAGTACTACAATTTTCTTTCCATATCCACATCCAAAATAATTTTCAAAAACCATTTTCAAAGTGAATAAAAACACTACTCAGATAAGAGTAAGCAAAATGGTGCCAATAATAAAAAAACCAAATAATTGAAATAGAAATATAAGAACCATATATAATTAAATAAATGGGATAAAAATGATGTATAAACACTAAAATCCTTTTAATCATCCTACAAAAGATATCAAATCATCCTATGAAACCACCCAGATCTCTAATAAAATGTTTTAAATTAACAAAATGATCACCAGTTTGGCACCACTAAATCTTTCCCATCCCCAATAGTCTCACCATACTAACTTGAAATAAATATTTGGGAATATTATTCACTACATGCGCAAAAATAAGTTTCTATATTGAAAGGACAACGCCTTCTATTCATACCATTTTGAATTAACTGGGTAATACTCACTAGTCTAAAAAGTGTCTATACTAGTGTATCCACTTATCCAGACCTTTACATAGTCCCCCATGACTTCTATGACCAATATTAAATAGATTGATAAATATCACACAATAATATGTCAACAAAATAAATCACACCTCACCTCAACATTCTCCAAATCAAAATCCCTTTCACAATTTATTCAAAATACATGAAAGATACAACATTCCCCTTGGAATATAATTAAAATTAATTAATAATCAATAACCCCCAAGGGGTCATAAGATAACAAAGGGACATAATAGGGTCTCCCACTCACACATACGCCAGTTTTAAGACACCCCATGTATAAAATAGTCCTTTATCATAAGTATTTGGATGCCAAATCAAATTTCAAATGATTCAAGTCCCACTCTAAACCATTCATCAGAATTAATGTCTTTAAATCTTCTTGTAAAACATCTCCCAAATCAATTTGTATAAAAAACATTTGGAAGGAACATTTAAAACATTGCTTGAATTCAAAATAAAGTTGCAAAAAAGTTTTAAAAACCCCACATCCCATTTCACTGTACTGAAATTTATTTTCTCAAAAATTTCATTACATTTGAGTTTTTAAAACATTGCTTTAATTCCAAATAATGTTACAGAAAAGTTTTAAAAACCACACATCCCATTTCATTTAATGACCAAAAAACGTTCAAAGAACCAAAAATTCCACATTTTATTTAATATATACTTTTAAACAGTCTATCGATACATGGAATTTCAAGAATAATTTGAAATTTTATGTATAAACAGTTGTTCCATGTTGAACACTACCATAAACACCATTAAAAAAATAAACCATCCAATCACACATGGATTAAATTTATCAAATATTTATTTTTAAAACATCAATTTTCAATGAAATTATAATTTAATAAAATCACAAAAATATATAATTTTATTCTCTAAAAACCCTACAGGAATTCATTACCTACTATGGTGAGTGGTTCAATTAGAATTAAGGGATCATCCTTGGACACTAAATGGAAAAACCCCATGAATAAATCATCATTTTCCCCAAAAACCATTGGGTTTTTTAGATAGTGTAAATCAACGGAAAAATCTATAGTGGATAAAGAAGAGAGTACATAGAATAAATTATTTGAAAAGACCAATGAAATGAGGATTGTAATGCATCAAAATAAAAGGAAATTGAGGGATGATTGTCCTCGGTCACACACCTAACATGAATAAATTATAGGGGATACAAAGGAATCACATACGGATCTTAAAAACAAGGGGGTAAAAATAGAAATTTAATTTTAAGAGAATCTACTAATCCCACATTTATGGAATATGGTTTAGTAAACTGTGTGTAGACTATGTAGTTGGTGAATATTGCATTTTTCTCATAAAAAATAAAAGTGAGATATAATTCCATTACTTTAAGTCAAAATTTTTTTCATACGTGTTCCAACCTCTTATAATATAAATATATATTTATTATACATTATTTAAATAAATATAAGTATATATATATCATATCATACATGATTTTTGTGACCTTTTATTACCTGTTTATTAACAATTTCTGGTCAAAGTTACATTTTGGGTAATAACCCATTTTCTTTTTGTATATGTTTTTATTTATTATTTTTGGAAATATTACCTTAATTATTATTTGAACATCTCCTGTATTGATTGAAAATGAAAAACATCATTCATGGAGATGGTACATCATAAGTATTCATGAGCGCAGTTCACATTTTCTCCTCAAATTAAAATAAATAAATATAAATCACATATGAAGGTAAAATATCATTTTATTATATATATATATAATATTAAATTTTAAAAAATAATCAATATAATCTACGTTAAGCATCATTTAATCACATTTCTTTACGAGGTGGTAGATCATCGTACACACGGGCGACATTGTCATATTCTCATAAATTAGAAAGTATGAAGGAATATGTGATATAATAATTCAATAAGAACCCTAATATAATAAATTTAATATAAAAACATTTATTCCATCATTACAACCAACCAGGATAAGTGATAATGGAAAAATGAATGGCATCAATTTGCAAGACAATAGTTCGCCGTACAAAATATTGATGGTTTCATAACCCATTTGATGGAATTTGAGGTGTTTGTAGGTAATGAAATTAAAAGAAAAATATTTTAGTATATGTTATATATAAATTTTATTATATCATCATTTTATATTAATAATTGAAGGATGTGTATTAATTAAAAAAGTATCATTAATGAATATTACCTCTTCTTCAGATATCCTTCGTTGGTTTACACAAAAATCATTCATGGGTTGGATTTTAATCCAAAAAAATATTCTATAATTTGATGATGGAATTTTAAAATTGATTTATCTATGTACTGGATGATCCTAAATTTAGTAATTTGTGAAGAAGAGCGCATAAGGGGTATCATTTTATAAGTTGAGAGAGGACACACTTGGTATTTTTGAAAAGAATTAAGCTCCCCCATGTTTTTCACTTGTAAAAAGTGTAACACATGATAAATAATCATAATTCATATGTTTAATGGTAGAAATATTCAAATAAAATAGTTATTATAAAAGTCTATATATCATTTTAACCATTATTAGTATAGTTTAACCCCCAGAAAACCCATTTTACATTAAATATGGTAAATAAAATTTACTATTTTTTTAATATTTATTTTGATCAAAAATTTTGTTTCCGTTTTTAAATAATATAAATTATGATGATTATAAATATGTATCCCATTTTTTAAAATCAAATTCAATGTAGTGGAAAAAATTAATTTAAAATTAATCACACCGATTTGATGATAATTCGTGTTTTTAAGTATTTTTTTTCAAAAGTTTACAATGTTTGTATATCCAAATTAAATATAAAATTTATTTAAATTATCGAAATTGAATTAACGGAAGATTCAAAGAGTTAATTGTTTAAATATTAAAATATAATTTAATGTTATAAACAATATAATTGGAAAGGAAATTTTCAATTTAAATTCAATAGTTTCACTATTTATAAAAAAAGAAACATTAAAAAAAACATAATATTTTGATAAGCTAATTTTTACACTATAGTATCAAAAATTATGTTTATTTTTTCAAATTAATCTCATAAAAATTATCTAAAAATTTTTTTATTAGTGATCATAAAAATAATTTTTTTTTTGAGAAAATAAGATTTTTGAAACATATAAATAATTTACTAAAAATTATGTACTTTTTTATCAGTATGTTTTATATATATAAAACCTTTATACATAATATTTGAATATTATTTTTACTATTCATATCACTATGTTTAACATCTTGGTTATAAATGTCACGTTCTAAAAAAATTATTAATAATATATCATGGTTTTGTTAAAAATCAGTGTCATGTGTAATGAAACCTAGGACAGTGCTCCACGTAGCACAATATTAGTAGAGTTTTGATGTAAAAAAACCTAACTTTTTGTTTCCTGTGATTCCCAAACCCAGAAGCTCAGAGTCAGTACCTTATTTTATTACATTGGCATTGATACATGGAGGATGTGTCCAGAAGGACTGACCAGTTTAGTAGTTTTGGAATCCAGATACATAGAAGAGTTCAATATTGAAACATGAAACTAAAAAGAACATAATGAATTAAATAGAAAAGCCTATAATCTCTTAGATTAACCCTGCAATTCATTCATAGTGCAATCATCCTCGTGACCTGTTAGTATAAAACACCAGAAAGGGGTGAGGTAAAATGATAAGTAAGGGTAAGAAATATATCTGAATATATCAAAAAAAATGTTAAGATAGGTGAATAACGAAAAACACATGCCTTTAAAAATAAACATGAACACATTCTGGAAGTTATACGATCTGAATAAATAATTTCATATTAAAGCAAAGATATGGGTATTATATTATCTGAATAACCTCATGTAAATTCAATTACTAATTTCATAATAGAGGAAATTCATATGCTAGAAAATATAAAACATATAGTCAAGGCCTCTGCCAAGACATTTAAAAATGATTAAGGCCTCATCCAAAACCATATCTAAAAATGTGCAAGGCCTCAGCCAAGTCCATATCTATTTGTCTCAAGAGACCTACCGATGCATCCAGGGGATATATAAGGAACCACCCATCACATAATAAATCCAATTAATTCCTTATATGAATGGGTATAAACATAAACAACATATACATTCATATTTAACCTAACATATGAAACATAAATAACTTTCCCTGAACCTTAAGCACAAATATTAACCATTTCAACTTAATTGGTGAAAGGTTTCATGATAGAACTTCAAAAGTAAAACAAATTATAAAACATTATATTAAATATGGTATATGATATCATAAACATTAATCCTAATAATTCATAATAATCAATAGGAGTGTTAAAACAGATGAAGCTATTTTTATAAAATCATCGAGTAATTGTTGAGATTTATACTCTTTTATATTAAAAAGAAGAGTTCTATTGGAAAAGTGTTTGTATAAAAAATTAAGTAAGATAATATTTTAATAAAAAAATAGTGATTTTATAATTATAATATTTTCAATAAATATATTATATAGTTCCCTTTAAAATAGGTACGAATTTGAGAAATTCCCTTGAGTTGGGCTTGTATTTCAGAAATAATTTATTAAAGATCCTTTTAAATCATATAATTACCCAAAATGAATGTAGTATTATTATTGGTACAGATATATAGAACATTAAAAATGAATTTATGATGAGTAAATATTTATTAATATGAATTTAATTGATCTATGTGGATAATAAAATAACACGAATGAAATGGAGGTTCGGGTGGAAAACCCTTATCATTTAGTAATCAATCGATTTGTATGCCCAAAAATTAATAATAATCAAATTATATAGTTAATATTATAAAATTAAATAGATTCATGATATTTTACATCAATGGTATGTATACATTCCCCATACCCAAGTAATATTTGTGAATAAATAATTTCTCACAAAAATGGAAGTGAGATAAGTGAACCCCTTACAAACATTTCAGCATTGTAACGATTGTTCTCTTGAGGGATTAATGAGAGGTAAAGGGGATTTTTCATCATTTATATATAATAAGGTCAGTATGGGTGTGTTTAATAAACATAACACATCATTAGGAATTAAAAATAAAAGGACACAATATAGAGGGATTCTTGAAGAAAAGTGAGTGAGAGGATCCCATACATTAAATCTGAGGGTGTTTTTCACTTGATTTTAATGAAATGAATAATAATTAATTAAGAATTACATAACCACTTATAAGTTAATTTGGTTTATTATTTATTTATTAAGTTCATTCAGGGGATTTTTTTTGGGCTAGGGGATTCAATTTCATTGTTTGGGTCCTTTGTTTCCTGATCAGTATACTTATATACATGAATGGAGAATCATGTAAAATGGGGATGGTTTACCTTAATTAAAGTTATATGATATTAGTGAACATATATAAGGTTACATGTTTGTAAATTTCATTTGGTTAAATGGATTTAATATGTGACATTATATACATTATTTAATGATAACTGTTTGGGTTAATTGGCAGTATTTGAACACAATAAACTCATTTTGATTTATAAATCAAAACCATGTGTAAAACAAGATTCTGAAACCATAGACGAGACATAATACATATAATATTTTCAATTTCAACCATTATAAATGTTTTATTACCATAATTAAAGATGGTTATAGAAATTGAAAACCCATTGTCCTTGGATGTGGTAAATTTGCACATCTCGGATGATGTTTTCTTACTACTAGAATAAAAGAAGGATAAATCAATGATAATAAAATATTATTCAATAATCATAAAAAAAGAAAAAAAAATTTAGGTACTGAAGGTGTAATAACAATTGGATGAGGAGAGTTGAGAATAGGAAATAAAACAAAAGAACTATAAAAGAAAGTAAAAGAATTGAAAAGTGGAATTTACCACTTGAATTAATCTTCCTTGAGAGCCTCTTTAGAGGAGAGGATTTAGTCTTTTTATGAGATGAAGAGAATATAGACATAGATGAGGATCTTGGGAGCATAATTGAGCAGAATTTTTGAATGGAACAAGGCTTTTTAGGAGTGACAAAAAGAGGGAGTGAGGGTGGGGGGGGGGGGGGGGTTTATAGTGGAGGAGAGGAGGGTTTTCTTAATATTTTAATAACTAGTTTATTATTTTACCATAAGACAAGAAATAGTGATGATTCCATGACCAAAAATAGTAATATGTGAATTTTATTTCAATAAATTGGTTCTATCATCTTCTGAACATCATTAATGACTCAATAAATAATTTATTTAGCATTTATTATAAATTATCATATTTTATAATTCACAAAAAATTCAGGTGTTTTATAAAATTCTAAAAAAATCACCATAACCATTGTTAAACATGTAGAATCCAAAAATTAAGTCCATTTTTCAAAAATATTTTTATAAATATGATTAATTTAATTTTTAATTTAATTCATTATTTACTTAAAAAATACAGTTTTTAAAACATTTATATATATATTACAAAACATAGGTACATCATACTTTCCCATAAATACTATATATATATACTATCATTAGTTAGGTTAATATTAATAATGGTATGTCTCTATTTATAAGGATAAAATTACTATTTATGAGGGTATTTTATTATTCAACCATTATTTAGTTGGTTATATCAGACTCTAAATAACATACTGATCCCAATCATGCATGTCAAATTTTAAAAAATTCAAATAACAATGGGTGGTGAAATTATGTTTAATATTTTGGTTATAACAAAGTGGTGTTTTGTAGAGGCTCAGTATTTTATTCATTCAATATTAAATTTATTTGAAAATTTGTGGGGTGTTACATTATCCACTCTTTACATAAAATTCATCCTCCAAAATTAGATATTTCAGTTCGAATTTTATTTATTTTTACTAGAAAATTTCCTTGGAAAAAACCCATATAAAAAATAGGGTTAATAGAATACCTGCCTTAAAAAGGTTAATGGAAAATAGGTGGTAAAAATAATAATAATTATAATAAATGAATGAATATTTGAATAAATGAATAAATTATAATGTCGAATGGAGTGGCATTTTTTAGAATTGAAAACGTGGTCATTGAAGAAATACAAAACAATGAGTTTATTTTGATATAAAATAGGTTTTGATTAATATAGATAACCAAAATACCATAAATTATAGTTATAAAAAATTCACTAATGTTATCATTGATTATGATAATTGAAAAACATTTAAGTCTCTTTTCATAGATTTGAGGGGTTATTAAAATATATAAGTGTAAAAATATATGTTTAAATTTCATAAACATGATCTTATAATTCAATTATTCCTTGATGTACTTATACTTCTTGTCATGGAGTAATTTTCATCATGTGGTGTCATTAACATCTAAAACCTCATACAATGATCAATTTAAACCATTTCATAAATGGGTTGACATTGCAAAATTTCATGATCCAATACTTTAGAATCATTATTATGGTATTTACTAATATCAAATTTAATTTATCCATATATATCATCTCTATATTCTAAAAGTGACATCTCAGTATTATAAACATAATAAGGGTTGAATATCCCTCGACAAAATATTTTCCAAATTTTTGACATGCTACTAAGTCAATTATTTTTAATACCGTTAATCATATGACCTCAAATACATATATAAAAAGTACCGCAGTACAATACTCATAAATTCAATAATTCTTATAACTAATGTATTTCATATAAGATATTAAAACGGCATGTTTCTTGACGAGGAATATTAATCATTCCAATTCATATGTGGAAGTATAATACCTTGATCTTTATCCATTAACATCATTTGGGGTATATAACCTTTGACTCTTTGGACATTGATTCACATAGTGTCCCGTCTCATTGTAGTTATAGCATTATGCATTGAATACCTTTTTCTTACCCTTGAAATCATGAACATGGTTTCATTTATTTCCATTGTTATAAAAAAATCCAATTCCTATCAAGAATTTACCAATGTGACTCTTTCTAAAGTTATCACATGTGGGAAAATCTATATTTCCCTTCTTCAAATTATCCATGTTTTTCTCTACCATACCCTTCTTCATTTTCTTCCCTTCAATCCCACATAACTCATATAATTCCTTACATACCTAGCTAACATATGATTCTATTTCTTCTTATGATGAGGATACTTGGGATACTATATTCCTTTGAAACATTGAATTAAGACCGTTTGAAATATGACCTTCTTACTCTTTTAATCATGTGCATCGGTGAAGTTATCATTCATTCTACTAGGAACCATTTATAGTCAATTTCATATAATATTTTATCTCATAAAATTATGAACTCTCTATATCTATAAACATGGTATAACACATAACATAAATTCATGCATCGTAAATCCTAGAACTATACACTTTTTTTCTTTAGGGGTATAAAGCCTTTATAATGGTTTGTAATAAGGTTATGAATTTACCAAAGAATATACTATAGGAGTTTGAAACCAAGCATGCTGCAAGGCCCATTTTCCAGTTCCGTTTCAAATCTAGCTCAAAGTTGTGTTTTTAGGTTTTACCTCTAGATACATCTATCCTAGAGCCACCTCTACTTGTTCGTATCCAGAAATGAATGTATTTTTATGATAAAACACATAATATATTCCATACAAAAGTTCTATATATCCTTCTATTATTATCCCTAAAGTCGGTCTTAGGGTTTTGATTACTAATCTACTTTTTCTATGTCTAGTTTTCATGTTTTTTACTAAACATCATTTGATACCAACTGTTACACCCCAACCACAAAAGCTCAGAGTCTGTGCCTTATTTTATTACATTGTTATAGAAATAAAGAAGATTCTTCTCGAATGACCGAAGATTTTAGTAGTTTAGGAAATAAGATACATACAAGATCTCAAAAATACAACTAAAAACTAAAATCCACATAATAACTTCAACAGAAAATCGCATAATCTCTTAGATTAACCCTAAAATTCACCCATCATATAATCATCCTTCTGACCTGGAAGGATAAAACATAAGAAATGGGTGAGGTCAAATAAAAAGTTAGGGTAATAAATACAGCCGAATATTTCATAAACATAATCATTCGGCATGGTAAATAACTAGAAACCCATTCCATTAAAAATAAACATGAACACGTTATGTCAGGAATAAGTTCTAAATAAATAATACCATATTAAAGAAAAAATGGGTATTTTAGTAGTTGAATAACCTCATGAACAATCAATTACTAGTTTCATAATGAGGGGAATACATATGCTAGAAAATTTAAATATTATATTTGAGGTCTCAGCCAAGACATAAAAAAAATGAATAAGGCCTCAGCCAAAACCATATATAAAAATGGGAAAGGCCTCAGACAAGTCCATTTCTATTTGCCTCATGAGACCTAAAAATGCATCTGGGGGATATTGAGGGTGTCACAAACTAGCCCGAGTCGACCCTGAATCGGTCACAAGGGCCCACCCGCGACAATACCCAAGAGGCGTTCCTGATCCTCCTGTGATAGAGACAAGCACCAAGGTCATCAATAGAGTACAAAAGGGAACAATTCGCCCATATATAAACAATAAAACAAAGATCCGAAAGAAATGGACTACACAAAATATATTTTTATAAAAACTAAACTGAACATTATTTGTACAAGAAACTGAATGTACAACTAAACCAAAAACTTATCTGACCAAAACCGATAACCAAATAACTCCATGTGACCCTTTTGGTCACTCTCCAACATAATGATCACATTTCTCCAAAGGATATCGAACTCATGATGAAACCTACACAAGGGAAAAAAACAGAAGAAGAATATTGACATGAGTAATAAAACTCAGTAGGTTTTCCCGATTTATATTTACAATACACATCCATTAAATAAAATAAAAATCAATTTCATGATTTAATTACAAAAATATAAAGGTATGTTTTCAAAATAACATCCTATAATATATAAAACAAATTACCAGACAAAATATTTCGTGTTTTATAAACAAGAATGCTAGTAACAATTTTTAAAGAGGTGAAACATCAAAATGAAAACAGTTTACAAGAAGGTTGCATTATAGAATTTACACATTTAAAAAAATCACACACACTACTGATTTTACCAACCAAAACACCGTATGCCAAAGGTGAGTAAAAAATAACCAATGATCACAAGTCACAGTCACACCCCTAGGCACTAGTTAGTTGTGAGCCCCATGTACCTCATATCTAGTTGAATGTAACTGTAATTAATATCCTTTCTCGTGCACATGAGCCACTAGTAGGGAGAATACCCATAAACTTGTGGTCCCCCAACAAAATAACCATCATATTTTATTTACTGTTGTCATCGTTAAACTTTCTACATAAAATAGGGGCCAAACCCCACAAGATCACTAGCATACTAGTACACGTCTTCCCACCTAGATAACTGTGATTCCCCTTAGTTCTCAATAAAGATACACATATTATAAAATACCCATTTTACATCCAAATTCAATTCTGAAACCATAAACACACAAACAACCCACAATTATTCTTCACAATTCTTTAACGAATCAATAATCCACTGATGATTTTCGTAATACAATTTCATGAAGCGTATTGAGGTTTTACAGATGAAAATCATTCAAAAACACTCATTTTATTGAAAAACACAACAAAACCATTCAAAAACATATTTTTCAGCCCTAAAAACATTTAATAAAATCATTTCATGGACCATAAAACAATCCCATTTGACACAACATCGTATATACTAGCAAAACATGCATTCTTCATTTTTAGGAAAGACGAAACATGCCTTTAAACATTTTTTCCAAAATATCATTTCAAAAAGTTATGAATTAAAATTTTATTATGTATGTTTATAAACACAATTTATATAATCAAACCACATTCATAAATCTCTTAAAAATCACAAGTTATATATTCAAAACACTACAATTTTCATAAGAATGTGAAACATGCCATTTTTCGGAAACTCGGGCCAAAACATGTTGTAATTTTTTTTTGTAAAACCAAATACAAATGAAAAAACCATAAAAGGATCCCAAAATAAGTTATTTACATTCTTCCAATGTATTTATAAATCCAAATAAATCATTTTAAATTGCACTAGACACATAAAATCCAACGGAGAAATTTACCGAACACATGGAAGACACTCTTTAACAAAACAACATATGTTAAGGACAAAAAAGGGATAAAATACCATTTTCATTTCATAAAGATCATCAATCTACTGAAACAAATTCAAAATACCATAATAAATGTTCGAAATCTTATGGAATAATTTATCAAACAAGAAGAGTGAACATTTGTACCAAAAACAACTATATTTTTTAACAAAATATGTCGTAAAACCTAATTTGCACAAAAATCCATTAAAACCAAGGCTTCACAGAAGAACATATAATATAAATAATGATAAAAAATAATGATAATGATTAATCTTAAATGATAGAGGCTTGTGAAAGGGTATGTCCTACCTCAAATCCATGGCGTAATGGAAACGCACACCCCAAATCACCATCCGAGGGTTTACAAACCCTAAACCTATGTCGACCAACCCCAAATGAACAAAAAACCCATAAAAATGATGGGATAAGAGAACCCTAGGTTGATCATGATTAGGGGAGTTTATAAAATGGAAAAATAATGAAAGGAGGAAGAAGAGGGAGGATAATGGAGAAGGAATCTCACATTTCAATTATAAAACTCTTTGTATTCCATTAGATATGCACCCTTAGATAAAAGGGAATGTATTGAAACTTATTAGAGATAATCATATGTTCTGGATGAACTAGGTGAAGAATATTTGTTGTAGAAATAGTACAAATTGAATTATTTATGAATGATACAATTTACCTTGTCAATTCTGGATGATTTGAGAGGAATTGAGAATGTTTCCTCGCTCTGTGACTATTATGAGCTCCAAAGAGGGAAAATAGATAATGGGGATGAGGATAGGGACATTGGCTTCCGGTGGGAGGTAAAATCACTAAAAAATATGAAATATTGAATTATATATAAATGAAACGAATTGTATTTTAAAAACTAGAAATGAGCCCATGGGCTGGCCCAATACCAAAATAATTAACCCAAATTCTCCATGATTATGAATTCATAAGTGGTCCAAAAGGATATGGAAGTTTTTATA
The DNA here is from genome assembly GCA_963277665.1 of Viscum album. Taxonomy (NCBI): domain Eukaryota; kingdom Viridiplantae; phylum Streptophyta; class Magnoliopsida; order Santalales; family Viscaceae; genus Viscum; species Viscum album. Next base: position 2,070,807,713 of record OY728131.1, read on the forward strand.
TGTCATTATAGGACAAGTGGGATGTGTAATGGGTGAAAAATGTTGAAAAACAAAGGATTTATAAAAAATTGGTTTTTAAAACTAGAAATGGGCTCATGGTTGTCCCAAATCATGAAGTAACCATCCTTTCTTCAAAAACTATAAAACAAGCAATGAGGAACCCAAATTAGGATGATTATACATATATGAACCTTTAAAACTCATCATTCATCTCACCAAATACCCATGAAAAATATTGGGATTTCCAATAGACCAGATCAAAACAAAGACATGAAAAACTCTGTGTGATAATTCTCCCTACCATTAAAGCCTTTCAGCCCCAAAAAGACATAACACTATTCACTTGAAAGATAAACACTTAAGGATTCCATAACAAAATAATCCAGCCTTTAAAGATAATGAAAATATCAATAACCAACATTGTAAGTTAATACTCTTTCCCAAACAAAAAACTAACTCAGAACCACCTCCGGAGAATCAACGGAAAGATGAAGCCACCACCTCCACAACCTAGACAATAACTAGATTGTTGGGCCTTATCCCAATGAACCCAATGATCACCCAAACCATATTTTAATCAAAAAATTCAATTGCTTGGGTGGAGGCATGAATGGGCTCTCAACCATTAAATCACAACTACCACAAGACAAATCTTAAAGGAATGATCTTTGAGTCCCGTAGTGGGTCTCCCTACCATTAGAGACCAACTATAAATGAACAAAAAAAGAATAAAAAATGAACTATGATTGGGAATAAACAGCCTAGAACCACCAAAACTCTCCCACAAAAACCTACAAACCCAAGTTAATAGGGTTACAATAAGAACATCTAAACCACCCACTCCCAAATAAAGGGGACATCAACTGGGCCAAGACTTCTAGCATGGATCTGGACCTGCACCACTCGAGGAGGGGAGGGAAGGGGACGCAATAATTTGTCCACTGCAACCATAAATGAAACCAAGGAGCTACCAAAAACTCCCCACCTATGAATTGGCAACACTAATACCACACCCGATTTATAGAGGCGGTCCACAAAGTGACATTGATCGGAAATCCACATCCAAGAAGGAATATCCATAGACACTATGTGTGGGGAAAATCAACCACACATGTTGTGAAAAATGGAAATTCACAGTAATGAGGAACCATAATAGAGACATAGTAAATACCATACCATAATGGGGGAGGCAGGTGCCTGGTCAAGCTCCCCACACCTCTGTAGATTTCCTGACTACATGAAAATCTTCACTCCAAGGCCTATGGCTGGAGCCCCGATTCGTGAAGCATCTGATGCACCACAGTCAGGGTTCTAAGGATTACACCTCTAAAAAATCACATGCTCAACAAACACCTTAATCTAAATAAGATCTCATAGATTCATATCAAAATTTTCCTCACCATAAACGAGGTGAAAAATGGAAAAGGAATATGGCGAAACACATCAATGTCACTGAACACAAACGCTATGTCCAAAAGAATTATGATGACCGAGAATCACATTTAATTGATCAGAATGATAGATTTCCATTAGAGAATTGTATGTGTCCACATCACAACATCAAACACATGTTTAGAAACCCATTGAACATTACTCTAAAACTGAACCACCCACATGATCTCATCTCAAGATATATCATGATTATGACTTCTAGATCACATGTACGATTACTGAATAAACAACACTTCTATTAAATAGAAAAATATTACCCCATAACCATTGGTTTATAAAAAATGGCGACAAATTTTCAGCTAAAAACACTTTTGCAAAAACAAACTAACTTGGTGGGTTTTCACATTCGCCAATGGTGTTCCATTAAGTCTCACCCACATGAACATTTCAATGCCACCCCAGGCACCCAAAAACCATGCCATATATTCCATCCATCCAGATATCAATTAATCCATACATGTGAGCACCCATGAAAACACCAACGGCTAAAACAAAACAACATCATTCCAAAAATTATGTACATTACAAAGGAACACAAAACACCAAGTCAAAAACCCATTTCATATTTCAAAAAAAAACCACAGTTCATCAAGAACCATTTTTTTAATAACCAACCCCTTTCCATTTTCTAAAATTCAGCAAGGTATCTTTTTATAATCTGATGTCCATTGAGACCAATACCCTTTCTAAGAAAGCACCAACTGCTCAAAACCAATTTTCCTAACTAATTTATCTTATTCAAACACTTTACAATATCCCAAAACACCCCATTTAAAATAAATATTTAGAATCACCATAAAATGATTCACACATTCAAAACATTTTATTCCAAAAAATAAAAAGTTTAGATTATGGATAATCTAGTATCATTAAATCATTTCCACTTCCCTCCTAATTTATTTTGACAAAAACACAACCTTACAAAACCATTATTATATTTAATTTTGAAAACCCTTTATTTTTACACATTTAAAAATCCAATCCTTCCTTTAAAATATATTTCTATAATTCTCACACAACTATTATCAAAATAGAAATATAGATTTCAATAAAGGTTCAAGATACCCAAAAAAGGGAACTAGTGTCGGTGGGTGACTTGACCATATGGTTGGCAGCCATATGTCAAACAGAACACCAACATAAAGAGAGTTATTAGGACCATTCCCCATCTCCACATTGATTTCAAGGCCCTGCAAGCTCATGGAGTCCATTAGTTAGACTACCCTTGTCATATACAAACTCCAAACAATAAACAAGAACAAAAGACACTAATTAAACTGGATATCCCATGAAAACATGAGGATTAGAATGAGAAAGAGTTCTCGATACTCTTCCTGCACGTACCCCTCAAGTCACAAAAATCATACTCCAACTACCTTGACATCCCCAAAAAAACAAGGGTGCTTTAAAAAGAGATTACTTCTCAGAGTCGACCTCCTCTAATACAATTTTTTCACGAACCAGCTTGAGTCAACCCTAAACCGGTCACAAGGGCTAACCCATGACAAGTCCCAAGAGGCCTTCCTGATCTTCCTGGGATGGAGAAAACAACCAAGGGCATCAATAGAGTACATAATTGAATGAATTTTCCCATATTTAAACAATAAAACAAGCAGAGGAATGAAATGGACATCCCTATATACATTTATATAAAAACTGAACTGAACATTATTTGTACAAGAAACTAAATGTACAACTAAACCAACAACAAATCTGACCAAACCCAATAGCCAAATAACTCCATGTGACCCTTATGGTCACTATCAAACACAATGATCACATGTTTCCCAAGGTGATTGAACTCAAGCTAATACCTTCACAGGGGATAAAAATATAAGAAGACTATATGCGTGAGTATTAAAACTCAATAGGTTAGCCGGATATTATATTCCTAATGTACATCCTTTAAAATAAAATAAACATAAATTTCATGTCTTAAATACAAAATTATAAAGTTATGTATTCCAAATGAGGTCCTATAATATATAAAAAAAATTGACCAAACAAAAACATTCATGTTTTAGAAACAAGAATGCTAGTAACAATTTTCAAAGAAGTGAAACTTCAAAATGAAAATAGTTTTCAAGAGGGCTGATTTAACAAATTTACACTTTTAAATAAATTACACACACTGCTAAATTTACCATCCAAACACACATTATTTCAATGGTGAGTTGAAAATATCTAATGAGAACACGTCACGGGAACACTCCCAAGCACTAGTTAGTTGTGAGACCCAAGTACCTTGTATCTTGGTGAAAGTAACCATAATAAACATATGTTTTTGTGAACAGGAGCCACTAGTCAGGAGCTTACCCATAACATAGTGGTACCCAAATAACATCATCATCATGGTGTAGTTAGTGATTTCATTGTCAAACATTCTACGTGAAATAGGGGCCAAACCCCATAGGATCATTAGCATACTAGTACACGTCCTCCCACCTAGATACCCGAGATTCACTTTAGTGCTCAATCAAGTTACACATATTATAAAATACCCATTTCATATCCAAATTCAATTCCCAAACCATTAACACAGAAACGGCCTAAAAAAATTCTTTACATTTCTTTAACGAATCAATAAACCACTAATGGTTTTTAAAAAACAATTTCAAGAAGTGTATTGAATCATTGCACATAAAATTTATTGAAAAACAGTATTTTAATTATATAAAGACAAAAAAAATATACCCAACCATTTTGGGAAGCCCTAAAAACATTTAATAAAATTATTTTGTGGACTATAAAACAATCCCAATTGAAACAACATGGTATATACAAGAAATAAATGCATTCTTCATTTTTATGAAAGGCCAGAGGGGCCTTTTAACATTTTCTGAAAAATATCATTTGAAAAAGTTATTAATTTAAATTTTATTAAGTATTTGTATAAAAAAAACTTAAAACATTAAACCACTTTAATAAATATCTTAAAACACTCAAGTTACATATTAAAGACACAATAATTGTCATAAGAATGTGAAACATGCCATTTTTCAGCATCATGGGCTAAAACATGTTGTAAACCAAAAAACATTTGTTTGTAAAACCAAATCCAAATAGGAAATCCCTAAAAGGATCCCAAAATAATTTTTTACATGCTTCAAATGTATTTATAAATCCAAATAAATCATTTTATGTTGCACTAGACACATAAAATCCAACCAAGAAATTTACCAAACACATGACATAAAAAGGCATAAAAATCAATTTTCATGCCATAATGTTTTTCAAGCAGCTGAAACATCTTCAAAATTACATAAACCATGTGTGAAATCTCATGGAATAATTTATTAAACAAGAGGAGTGCACATTAATAACAAAACAACTATATTTTTAACCAAATAAGTTATAAAAAATAATTTTCACAAAAATACATTAAAACCAAGGTTTCACAGTAGAAAATATAATATAAATAAGGTTATAACAGAATGATAAAGATGAATCTTAAATGATAGAGGCTTGTGAAAGGGGATATCCTACCTCAAATTCTTGGCGTAATGGAAAAGCACACCCAAAATCACCATCCAAGGGTTTACAAACACTAATCCTATGATGAGTATCCCCAAACGAACAAAACCTAATAAAAAATCATGGGATAAAAAACCCTAGGTCAATAATGACTTAGAACGATTAAAAACCAAAAAATAATGAAAGGAAGAAGAAGAGGGAGGATAAAGGAGAAAGAATCTCACCTTTTAAATAGAAACTATTCATATTCCATTAGATCTACACCCATAGATAAAAGGGAATGGTCTGAATCTTCTTTTAGAGACTCCTAAGGTCTGGACGAACCAGGGAAAGAAAATTTGTGGCAAAAGAGTACTAATTTATTTTTTTATGAACGATACAATATACCTTGTCAATTCTAGATGATTTGAGAGGCATTGAGAATGATTCAAAAATCCGAGACTATTATGATCTCCAAAGAGGGAAAATCGATAATGGGGGTACAGATAGGGATTCTTGCTTCTAGTGGGAGGTGGAATACCTGAAAAATATTAAATATTGAATATGATATAAAAAACGAATTGTATTCTTAGAAATGGAAATGAGCCCATTGGGTAGCCCAATACCTAAACAATTAACAAAAATTCATTATGATTATGAATTATTAAGTGGTCCAAAAGGATATGAAAGTTTTCATATGTCAGTATAGGAAATTTGGTATGTGGAATGGGTGAAAAATGTTGAATAACAAAGGATTTCTAAAGGAAAAGAATTCTGTTTCTAAAACTAGAAATGGGCTCATGGTTGACCCAAATCAAGATGTAACCACATTTTCTTCATAAAGAACTAAACAAGAAATGGGGAACACAAATTAGGGTGATTAGGCATATATGAAACTTCAAAACTCATCATTCATCTCACCAAATACCCATGAAAAAGATCCAGATTTCCATTGGACCAGATATAAACAATGACATGAAAAACTGGGTGTGACAGAGGGCCCCAACCTTCACATAATAAGTCCAATTAATTCCTTATATGAATGGAGATAAGCATAAACAACATATACATTCATATTTAAACTAACATATGAAACTTAAATAACATTTCTTGAACATTAAGCATAAACACTATCCATTTAGAGTGAATTGTTGAATGGTTTGAAAAGAGAAAATCTATAGTCAAACTAATCAAAAACCAATAAAAATAAATATTTTAGACCATATCTTAAATATTAATCCCAATAATTTGTATTAATCAATGGGAGTTTTGAAACTGATGAAGATTCTCTAATAAAATCATTGAGTAATTCTTGAGATAAATACTCTTTTACTTGGAAAAGAATATTTATTTTGGAAAAGTGTTTGTATAAAACTAGAAATTAAGCTAGATAATATTTTTTATAATAAAATGAGTGATTTTATAAGGATAATGGTATCTAAAAATATATTATATAGTTCCCTTTAAAATAGGTATGATTTTGATAAATTCCCTTGACTCGGGCTTGTATTTCAAAATTTGTTTTTTAAATATGATTTTAAAGCATAAAATTTCTCACAAATAGGGGTAGGATTCCACTTTGTAAACATATATAGAACATTAAAATAGAATTTATGATGATTAAAAATTTATTGATAATAATTTAATTTGGGTAAGTGGATAATAAAAGTAACACGAATGAAAATGGTGGTTCGGGTGGAAAACACTTACCACATTGTAATCAATCCATTCATATGCCCAAAAATTAATAATTATCAAATGATTAATTGAATAAAATGAAAATAAAATTATTAATGATATTATACATCAAAGGGAAATATACATACACCATTCACATGTAATATTAATAAATATAGAATATCTCACAAAAATGGAACTGAGATGAGGAAATTTCTTACAAACATTTCAAAATGGTAACATGTGTTCTTGTAAGGGAATAATGGGAGGTTAAAGAGTATCCCATCATTTATATATCATAAGGAAAGGATAGGAGAGGTTAAAAATCATTGACCATCATTTGAAATTAAAAATAAAAGGACACATCATACGGTGGATTCTTGAATAAAAGTGAGAGAGGGTATCCCTTACCTTAAATATGTGGGTGTACTTCTCCTGATCTTAATGAGCTAAATAACCAAACTATGATCATTAATTAACAATTCTAGATCCCATTATACATTAATTAGGTATAGTATTAACTTATTATGTTCATTAATGACATTCTTTATTGTTTAAGAGATTCAATTTCATTGTTCTAGTGTAACACCCCAAGCTTCCACGTTACGTTTCCCTTTGAAATAATGCAGTAGCTTGAGTTTTACGTAATCTGGAGTTCTAACACACCACCACCAATTAAACTAGCCATTATGAATAGTAATACCAACTTTTTGAAATTTTATAAATTTTAATTTTCAAAATGGACTTCATTTTTTGGATTCGGAAAATCAAAATTGTCGTAGGGTGAATTTTTGGTATTTTTCTGAAAATATTCAATTTTTGATGAATAGTGAAAAACAATGCGTTATTTTTTAAAACTGACTTTTTATTTAAGTAATTAGTTATTTTTATAGATTATGTTATGTTAAAATAGATACATAATTCCTATATATGTTCAATTTAATTTATTGGAGTCATTTTATAATAAGTTTACATATATAAAATTTTATAGAACTTTTTACTGTCATTTACCCACCTTCTAGGATTATTTGAAAATTTGCATTAAACTCAATTTTACCACTTCTGAGAGTTGAATTTAAAGAATATGAGAGATACAACTGACATAAGTAAGTAAAATCTGGTTCAATAATATGAAAATAAATTTTTGTGAATAGTATCTTTTCACTTTTATTTACCACACTTAAAAGTAAATACGATAATTAAGGATAAATATGATATTATATTTACCATAACAGATGTATTAATTCTATTAGAAATGTGAAATTAGACCAAAAACAACCTTAGGAATAAAATATGGCCCTTTTGGTTCACATGTATTAGATTAATACATTTATTATTATTTTATTTAAAGAAGAGCTAAAGGAGGTAAACTTAATGTTTAATAACTAAACAAATTTTAATATAGGGTTATAAACAATAAAATTCAACTATAAATATTAATCACAAAGATAAAAATATTTCATACCTAATGTTATTTTATTTATAATTTTTAGACGTTATATAATTTATTTTATTTATGACACAATGATGATGTAGTAATTGCCTTATTAATGAAATATTTAAATAATTGATATTATAAATTTTCAAATAAATTTAAATTGAGACTTCTAAATAAATAAAATAATTTTATAGGTTAATATGACATTTTATGATTTATTAAAGATATTTTATTCGAAGTGATAAAGATTTTATGCCTTTCAAAAAAATAAAATACTAAATACTATCAAAATTTACATAATTGTGTTTTTACAATAAATACTATATTAATAACTGTTATAATATTTCTAAAAACTTAAGTATCAGAAAAAAGACTTAGATAAGGTTATATATATCAATAATGAACCCCCTGGGGTTCCCTTATCACTTTATAGTAAGTTTATTAACCATAAAATATAAAAATACAAAGAGACATGGTAAATGTCAAACTATTTAACTAAGAGCTAAATATAAAATTTAATGTTAATATGGTGACCCAAACCTATCTAAAACCTATTGGATTAGAGGTTTTTGACCCATAAACACTTCATCATTTAAATAAATAATTTTTGAGCCATTATAAACTGAAAATTATTTTATTATAAAATAATATTTCATGCTTTTCCTAAAGTGACCATCACCTCTCTTATAAAAGTGTACTTCCCCTTCTCTTAATTTCACACCTCCAAAGAAATTTGGATCAGAAAACTCCTACCCAAATACCGTTACAACTTCCCACACTTCAATCTAGAGTCCTTAAATTGATTTTAAATCCAAGATAAGGATATCTTTTGATCAACTCAGAAGAAAACATCCGAAGAATAGGTAGTAATTTCACCATCCTCTTTCAAGTTATTTTCTTCTTCCACTTCCTATTTCATTGTTTTTTCCATAAAAAAATATTAATTCCATCATTATCTACATACTATGATACTATTATAAATATGGTATAAACATATTCGCTATTCTATCCATCCTATAAATGACAAAGTCCCTATACATGCGTACGTACGGTTAACCGCCTCCACACCGTGGTGTTGTTTGTTATTCGAACACTTAATTATTTGGATTGGTATAATAATGAGTATAAATAATGTAAATAATAAATATAACATGTTAATGATCCGGTCTATCTGATATAAAATCTAATTACATATGATTTCACAATCAATATAATGATATGGTCGCCCATGCGTATGTACAGATTACCGTCTCCAAGAACGTGATGAGATTCATTCTCCATCATAATCATTCAAGAATAATTTTCATTTTATGATTAAAAATAATGATTATGAACATAATATCACTCTATATATGAATCAAATACATCCAATACATAATAAACATTTCTTACATAACCAATAATATAGAGGAAAACAAATCAGTTAACACCCAAAATGATGATACTATTGAAATATTATTAACAATGAAATATTAGAGGATCATATATGATATCATATATATGTATATAGTCCTTTTATAATTTAATAATAATTTGTTTACTATTATACAAGAGGTCATCATACCGTCGACTAAGGAAAAGTACAAGGTAAGGATTAATTCTGCAATCTCTTCATTATCTGAGGCTGTTTAAACATGAGTATCTACTAGGACCTATTTACCATCCACATCTTTGTTTCATAAAAATATATTTCCAAACATTTTTAATATTTCTTAGATTATGGTTTAATGTCATTTATACCCCTATTTGACTTTTTATAAAATGTTTATAAAGGAATATTTCTATCATTTTTCAAACAAGGTCCTTTATGACCTTGACAACAAAATTATAGAAAGAGTTTTTTAACTTATATGGTTGGTGCAGCTATTTTATTCCATATTAACACCTTCTTTGCTTACCATAAATTATTATAAAAATATATTGAAAATTAATTTTTTCTTTTGTAATTACAAGACTTCTATATGATTTCTAAATATAAAGAGATATTTCTGTCAAAAATTACCCATTTCATCTATGTCAACATCCTTTGATGGATTTTAAACATGATTGAAGTTGATTTATTATGATACAAATCATATATATTTTATAGAATATTTTGTGATATTCTTAAATTTGGATGTTTTATTTTTGTTCCATTCATGGTTTATGGTCAAAATATTAACATTTCTTTTGATAGTTTTAATACCAATTTTTATGTTATGTTTAATCCTTTTCATATTTGGAATGAATTGAACTTAGTTAGTGATGATTGGAGCCCACTATAACTCCCAGATGCATCAGTAGGTATCATGAGACCAACTAGTGTCTTATAACAATACCTTGAAAAAATCTTATTTTTAGTTTGGCACAAGGCCATGACTATGTGGTTATGAAATATAGAATTATGCATTCTATCGTTATGTAATTGGATATTGATATTGCATGTGATTATTCGACTAGTATAATTTCCATGTGAATAAGTAAATGTAATTATTTGATCTATATTGACCATATTATGCCAATGTTAATTTTTAAAAGGATTTTGTTATTGTCTTATACCTTGCCTTAAATGTTTTTTCTTATTTATGATTTTTTTCGCTATATTGTTATCCTTACTGAGAATCTGAGCTCACCCCTTTCTATGTTTTCTTTTTTCTAGGATGCAAAGAAGTATTTTATAACTTACATGTAGGGATAGTCTAAGTGATATAAATGTGGTCAATGGAGACAATGATTTTGTTTTTTTTTTCAATTTATAATGTAATGTAAAACTTCTGAATTTATCTAGTTCTTCCCAGGATACTAAACAGATTGTTCTTTTGGGATTTGATCCCTTGTGATCTTGACAATGTTATTTAGTAATTCACCAAATCTTTTTAACTGGGGTCGGGGAGTAATAATTAGTCCTCAAGGATGTTTATTATAAACCATGGATACTAGATTTTGATAAACTCGGATTAGAGCACATTACTGTATGATAAACATTGAGAATTAGTATAGAAGAACTATCTAGAATTTGGTAACGTAGTTATTTTGTGTATTTTGCAAACAATACATCCTAGTCTGGATACGAGCAGGTAGAGGCTGCTTTGGCACATATGTTCCTAAGAGTGAAAACTCGGATAAAGCATTTTGGGCTTGACTGGGGTATCCTAGAACATGACAACGGGCCTTTCTGCACTCTTGGATATGACATTGTCGAGGGATATGATTATGATAATTCTTATTTTTATTACAAATAATAATGAATGATTTATGAATATATAACTTCTCAAATATTTTTTGATGATTATAGATTATATCTGTAAACCGTTCAATTATTGTTAAGTGTTTTACAAGTTTTGAATTATGTATTGTGATTCATAAAATAATCAATAGAATGCCTTTGTTTAGAAATGGCGCTTAATGGAAGGAATGGAAATCGTATCAATGCACGTAATCCATGTCAGGAATTCCATCATACTCATGATAATTATAGTGGAGCTGGAGATGCACCTGGTGCTGATCACCTTATCACCATACTGGGACAAATCACTCAGGTTATGAATAATAACCTTACCTGTATGGAGCAGCCTCATCCACAACGCAGAGGATCATTGTTAGACCTTTTTATGTGTAAAAAACCAACAACAATAAATGTGAGTAAAAATACATTATTATATGAGTAATGGATATTTTATTTAGAGAAAATATTTCTTTCGTTGGTGAGTAGTGAAAGGGAAAAATTTGTCCTGACAGTTTATCGTCTCATGGGAGATGCAAATCAATGTTGGTCCTTAATTCAAAACACAAAGGACGATGTAGAATATCAACTTTGGAATGGAGTGAGTTTAAAGTGTTTTTCATATAAAAATACTTTCCTCATGACCATCGTGCAGATATGGAAATGCAATTTCAGATTCTAATGAAAAAGGAGGATGAGAATGTCGAAAAGTAGAAGGCTAACTTTACATGGATAGAAAGGAATGTAAGAAGATTATATAGGTAACCCAAGGAGTAGGATTTATCGATTATTTGATGGGTTAAAACTATTTCACCCTCAAGAATTAGTTTCACAATCATTCTCATCGTACGAAGATATTTTCTCAGGCACAATCAAGATAGAAAATGAATTCATTATGTCTTATGAATTAAAATCCAAGCAAGACAATAATATATTTTGTAAAAACCCAGGAAATGGAAATAAGGGGATGAAGGGAAAATTTGAATATCCATCATGTGGTAACTGTGGGAAGAAACACCCCAGTACTTGCCTAAAGGGAATGGATGTATGTTACAAGTTTGGCGAAAAAGTCTACGAAGCTCGTGATTGAAAGAGAATGAAAGAGTATTTCAATGTTGAATGATACAATTTTAGTGAAATGGGTAATTATGAAAATTAATGTCCTAAGCACCAAGAGAACATAACTGAAAAGGATAATGGAGTAAGTCCATGCTTATGTGATCACTACTGCTAAGGTTGAAGCTTCGAAAGACGTGGTGGTAGGTAATTTAAGGGTTTCCTCAAGTTTATCCAATGCATTATTTGATTATAGATCATCACATTGTTTTATATCTTCTCATTTTTCAATGAAAATAAGATATTTTCAATTTGATATAACAAGGGAGTTGTCAGTCAAAACTCATAAGGGAAGTATCATCACAATAATGTTTTCTGAATCCATTCACATTAGAGAATATAAATGTTATTTTTTTTTCTGATCTCATCATCATAGACATGAATGATGTTGATATAATCCTTGGTATAGATTGGCTTTTAGACCATGATGCGAAAATTTATTGTACGAAGAAGGAGGTTACAATTGTTGATGATCATAAGGTGTGCCTAATGTTTAGTGTAGAAATGTCACCACTAGATTTTTATATAGATCCACCACTAGTAGCTATACTAAATTAAATTATATTGAAGGAAGAGAATGAAATAAATATGGGTGAGGAAATGAATGCTCGAACAGAGGACATGCATATTGTGGAAGAATATATTATTTTGTTTCTCGAGGATTTACCTGGACATCCTCCAGAATGAGAAATTGAATTTTCCATTGATTTAATTCCTAGTTCATGGCCCATATCGAAGACCCCTCAAAAATGGACACTTTATAATTAGTGTAACTAAAGAAACAACTAGTGTCATTGAGTAATAATGTATTTATTCAACCTAGTGTTTCTCCATGGGAACCCCATTCCTTTTTGTTAAGAAGAATGAATGATCATTGAGGTTGTGTATTGACAATAGGGAGATCAATCCCATAACAATAAAGAACAGGTATCCTCTACCTCACATTGATGATTTAATCAACCAAATTCATAGAGATCAATTTTTTTCAAAAAATTGACCTTCGACTTCTATATCATTTGTTTTATCTGATGAAGGAAGACATTCTAAAAAAAGTATTTCGATCCAGGTACGGGAATTTCAAGTTTACATTAATGCCTTTTTGATTGACTAATGCACCCTCTGTCTTCATGGATCTAATGAATAGTGTTTCAAGGAATATTTGGATGACTTTTTAGTGGTATTTGTTGATGATATCTTAGTATACTAAAAATGATATGAATATCATGAAAATCACTTATGCACTATTCTAAAAACCCTTAGAATAAATGAATTTTATGGGAAGTTTATAAAGTGTGAATTCTCGCCTCAAGAAATTTATTTTCTTGGACATATTGTCTCTAAGGATAGAATCACCATTGATCCTTCAATGACCATGGAAATCCAAGAATGTCCAGCACCGATGAGTATAACTATCGTAGACAGTTTTATTACTTTAGTAGGTTATTATCGATATTTCGTCTAGAATTTTTCCCGGTTGGATAACCCATTTACCAATCTCACACATAAAGGGTTTAAAAATGTTTGGACAAACGAGTGTGAAGAATGTTTTGAAGAAAAAATGAGAATATTAGTCAATGATCCTATCTTGACTCTACCATCAGGGATCCTTGGTTTTTTATTTATAGTGATGCTTCAAAGAAAGGACTCAGTTGTGTCGTTATGAATAATGATAAAGTTATTACTTATGCATCACAACAACTAACAATTAATGAACAAAACTATCGTACTCATAATCTGGAGTTAGTAGGTGAAATATTTGCTTTGATGATATGGAGAAACTATCACTATGGTGAAAAATGTGAGATATATACTGATCCCACTAGTTTGAAGTATATTTTCACAAATAAAGAATTAAACATTAGAAAAAGATGATGGATTGTACTACTGAAGGATTATGACTGCACTATACACTACCACATGGGGAAGGATAATAATGTGGTAGATGCTTTTAGTAGAAAGGATCATAGAGTTTTGACCAAGATGAGAGTTTAATGGGATTTTATTTTCATGGAACTAGTAAAGATAGATATGGGAATAACCATGGAATATGAAACATCAATACATTTTAAAATGGTTGCCAAAACATATTTACTAGAAAGGATATAGAGTTCTTAGACTGAAGATGATGAGCATCAAAAGAAGATTAAATCTGTGAATGATGGGAGATTGAGTGACTTTGTGTATGAAGATGTAATTTCAAATTTTAGGAAGATACATTGTGTTCCTGACATAATTTATCTAAAAATGGAATTCTTGGATGTTTCCCATAGCCCCAATTTGTCTTTACACCCTGATAGCAATAAGATGTATAAATATTTGAAGGGAATTTTTTTGGGGGACTACATGATGAGATAGATTGGTGATTATGTGTCAAGATTTATGGTTCGTCAATTAGTAAAAGATAGAAGACAATATCCTAGAACAATAATGCTACCACTTCTCATACCTGAGTAGAAAGGGGAAGATATTACGAGGGACATTTTCATGGGGCTACCAAAGACTCCTAGAAGGAATGATGCATTATGGGTCATTGTTTAATATCTTAAAAATTCTACTCATTTTATTTCTATATGAGATGATTTACCACTTAAACATCTAGATAGACTAGATATTAATGAAGTTGTAGGACATCATGGTCTACCCCTATTGATTATTTCCTATTATGATCCCCATTTTACCCCATGATTTTTGAAATTTCATTAGAAGGTCGCGGATACTGAACTTTGTTTGAGCACTATCTACCACCCTCAAATCGATAGATAATCAAAACGGACTATTCAGAGCATACAATACATGTTGAGATCTTGCTCAATTGACATTAAAGTTATGCGGGATCAATATTTACCTCTTGTAGAATTCTCCTCTAACAATATCTTCCATTCAAGTATTCAGATGGCACCATAAGAAGCGTTATATGGAAAGAGATGTCACACACCAACTGGTTGGGTTGATTTTGATGAAGGAAAACTCATAGGACCAGATCTTATTGAGGAAACAATGGATGAAGTGTAGATTATAAAAACCCACATCAAAGTATCCCAAAGTGGGAAAAAGAGAAATTCTGATAAATGAAGGAAGGATTTGGAATTTCAGATAGGATACCATATTTTTTTGAAGGTATCATCATGGAAGGGTGTTATATGTTTCAATAATATGTGTATATTGAGTCCTAGGTACATCGAACCTTTTGAAATTCTAGAACTAATTGGAGTGGTAGCTTATCATTTGCCTCTAAGTCTCTCCAAAGTTCCTAATGTGTTCCACATATCACTATTGAGAAAATACATGTCTGACCGAATTCACGTACTCACCTATGAGTAAATTTAACTGCAACATAATCTTTCTTATTGTGAAAAGCCTATCAAGATTATTGATACCATGGAAAAAGTTCTAAGAAAACGAACAATATGCCTTTTAAAAGTTCTATGGAGAAAACATTAAGCAGAAGAGGTAACATGGGAACCCGAGTAGCTTATGATGGAAAACCCCCCAAATATTTTTATGGAGAAATATTCTAGCAATTTTTTGGAAAAAATTATTTTATGGAGGGGAGAATGTAACATCTCAAACTTCCTTGATATCTTTCGCTTTGAATAATGCAGTATCATGCGTTGTACGCAACATGGAGTTTTAACACACCATGACCAATAAAACTGGCTATTATGAATAGGAATACGCACTTTTTCAAATTTTATAAATTTTATTTTTCAAAATGGGCTTCATTTTTGGATTTAGAATATCAAAATTAGCTTTCCTTGATTTTTTTTAATTTTTTTAAAACATTCCATTTATGATGAAAAGTGAAAAACACTACACTATTGTTTAAAACTGACCTTTTTACTTAGTTATTTATTTTAATTTATTTTTGGTAAAAATAGATACATAATACCTATATATTTTCAATTTAATTCAATGGATTCATATTATAATAAGTTTAGATATATACACTTTTATTGAACTTTTTACTGTCTATTACCCAATTTCTAAGAGAATTTTCAAATTTGCATAAAACATAATTTTACAGCATCTATGAGTTGACTTTAAAAAATTTGAGAGAAATGGTTAACATCCGTAAGTATAATTTGGTTTAATAAGATAAAAATAATTTTTGCTAAATAGTAACTTTTGACTTTTATTTACCACAGTTAAAATTAAATAGGATAATTAAGGGTAAAAATGATATTATAATTTTCCTAGTACATTTCATAATTCTATTGTAAAAGTGTAATTCTACAAAAAACTAAATTATAAATCATATACGATCCTTATAGTCCACTTGGATTATATTAGGACATTTATTATTATTATATTTAAATAAGAGTTAAAAGTGTCAAATTAAATGTTTAAAAACTAAACCATTATTAATATAGGGTAATACACAATATAAATAAGCTTATAAATATTAATTATAATGATTAAAATATTTAATACATATTCATATTTTATTTATAATTTTTAGACTTTATGTAATTTAATTTATTTATGAAACAATGATGATGCAATAATTACTTTTCTAATGAAATATTAAAATATTTGATAATACAAATATCCATATAAATGTAAATTAAGACTTATGATAAATTACACTAATTTTATTGGTCTATATGACATGTTAGGTTCAATATAATATATTTTATTTTAAGAGATAAAGTTTTTATGGCTTTCAAAAAACTTCAAATACTAAAGTGTCAAAATTGACCTAATTGAGTTTTTAAAACAAATACTAAATTATTAATTATTATAATTTTCCTAAAAATATAAGGATCATCCAAAAGACATATATAAAGTTATATATATCAATAAGAAACCAATTGGGGTTCTATTTATAGTTTATAGTATGTTTATTAACCATATAATATAAAAATACAATAAGACATGGTAAATGTCAAACTACTTAACTAAGAGTTAAATCTAAATGATAAAATTTATATGTTGACCGAAACCTATCTAAAACCTGTTGGTTGAGGGTTCTGTGACCCATCCCTACATTATAATCTAAATAAATTATTTTGGTGCCATTAGAAACCGAAAATGATTTTATTATAAAATAATATTTCAAGCTTTTCCTAAAGTATCCCTCACCTCTATTATAAAAGGGTACTTTCCCTTCTCTTAATTTCACACCTCCAAATCCATTTGGCTCAGACAACCCCTGAGAAATATCATCCCAACTTCCCTCACATAAAACTAGAGTACATACATTGATTAGAAATCCACCTTAAGGATTCCTTTTGATCAACTCAAAAGGAAACACCTGAAGAAGAAGTAATAATTTCACCACCCTATTTCAAATTTTTTTCTTCTTCCACATCCTCTTTATTTGTGTTATTCATACCAAAATAATAAATCAGGTATCTTCTACATAATATTATGTAGTTATAAATATGTTACAACAATATTGTCTATTCTATCCATCCAATAAATTACAAACCCACCATACATGCGTATGTGCATCTTACCGTCTCAACGTCATGGTGTAGTTTTTATTCAAACGCATCATTATTTTTATGGGTATAATAATGATTATAAAAATTTAAATAATAAATATAACATGTTAATTATTACGTATATATGATATTCCATCCAAATATATATGATTTCACGATAAATATAATGATATTGTCACTCGTGCGTACGTACGGATTATTGTCTTCACGAACGCGATGAGATTCATTCCCCATTGTAATCATTCAAGAAAAAATTTCATTTTATGTTTGAAAATAATGTTTATGAACATAATATCATTATGTATATGAATCAAGTACATCTTATCCATAACAAACATGTATTACATAACCAATCTTATAATGGAAAACGAATCTACTAACACCCAAAACGATGATACTAATGAAATATTATTAACAATGAATTATTAAAGGGTCGTATATGAAGTCATATTTATGTATATAGTTCTTGTATAATTTAATAAATTGTTTTAACTATTATAAAGGAGTTTAACATACCACCAACTAAGGAAAAGTACAAGGTAAAGGGTAAATTCTACAATCTCCTCATTATTCAAGGTGGTTTATACGTGAGTATCTACTGGGACCTCTTTATCATATACATCCGCGTTTCATTAAAAAAATTCAAAAAAATTTAACTATTTCATATATTAGGGGTTAATTTCCTTTATACCCTTGTTTTAATTTTAATAAATTGTTTATAAATGAATCTTTCCGTCATTTTCCCAACAATGTCCCTTACATCATTTTTGAAAAAAATAATGAAAGAATGTTTTTTAACTTATATGGCAGGTGCATCTATTTTCAAATGTTATAACACCTTCTAAACTTACCATACACTATTATAAGAATATATTCAAAAATAAATGTTTTATTATATAATTACATGAAATCTAAATTGTTACAAAATAGAAAATGATATTTCTCTCAAAATGTTTTCATTTCATCTATGTCAACATCTATTCATAGATTTTAAAAGTGATTGAAGTCGATTTATTATTATACAAATCTTCCATATTTAATTGAAGGTTTTTTGATATGGTTTATAGTGGATGTTTTATTTTCATACCATTAATGGTTTATGGTAAAATTATTAACATTTATTATGATATTTTTAATAAAAATGTTTCTGTTATGTATAAACCTTTTCATACGAGGAATGAATTGGACTTAGTAAGTGACGGGTGGAGTCCTCTATAACACCTCAATGCATTGTTAGATCTAATGAGAAAAACTAGTGTGTTGTCACAAGGCCTTGAAAAAATCTTATTTGAAGTAATAGAACAAGTCCATGACTATGTGGTCATGATGCCTAGAATTATGAATTCCATCATAATGAAATTGGATATTGATATTGCATGTGATAATTAGACTAGTAGAATATCATTCTAAATAAGTATATTGAATTATTTGATATATATTGGCCATATTATGCAGATATTAATGTTTAAAAGGCTTTTGGTTTAGTCTTATAAATTGTCTTAAATGTTAATTCTTATTTATGAAAGATTTTGCTATATTTATATCCTTACTGAGCATCTGAGCTCAACCCTTTCAATGTTTTATTTTTTCCAGGATGCAAAGAAGTTTATTATGACTCAACTATAGGGATAGTGTAAGGGATATGAATGTGGTCAATGGAGAAAATTTTGTTGTTTTTTTTCATTTTATAATGTAATATAAAACTTATGATTGTATCTAGTAACTAAAAGGTTACTAAACTGATCAGTTATTTGGGATTTTATCCCATGCGATCATGAAAATTTTAGGTAATAATGCACTGAATCTAGGTAATTGGGGTCTGAACGTTATGTTGGGTCCATTTGTTTCTTGATCAGTATACTTATTATATACATGAATGGAGAATCATGTAAAATTAGGATGGCTTTATAGACTTGAATTTATTTTTTATTATTTAAAATACATAAGGTTACATGGTTTTAAATTTCATTTTCTTACTTGTAGTGAAGATGAATCATTATATAAATTATTTTTTGATAACTGTTTGGGTTAATTGGTAGTTTTTTAACACAACAAACTCATATTGAACTATAAATGAAAACCATGTTTCCAAAAAGATTCCATAACCATATATGAGATGTAATACACATATTATAGTCTGGTTGAACCATAATAATTGTTTTATGACTAGAATTGAATATGAAAATAGAAATTGAAAACCCATTGTCCTTGAATGTGGTAAATTAGCATATCTCAGATTTTGTTTTTTTACTACTAGAACAAAAGAAGGATAAAGTAGATATGATAATAACTTATTACATAATAATGTGCTTGTAAATTAATGGAGTTTTCATAAATATTTGATGATGATATGTGATAATATAAAAGAAAACAATGGAACATTTGAAGAAAGTTAAACAATTGAAAAGAGGAATTAACCTCTGGAATTAATTTTCCATGATAGCCTATTTAGGGGAGAAGATTTGGTCATTTTATGAGACCAAGGGTGGATGGATGTAGGGTAGGATCTTGGGAGGATATTTGATATGAATTTATATATGTCACAAGGCTTGAGAGTAGAGAAGGGAATACATATTGATGGGTTTTTTTATAGTGGGGGAGATGGGGGTTTTCTTAATATTTTATTCATTAGTTTATTATTTTTTATAAGACAATAAATAGTGAATATTACATGACCAAAAATAGTAATATATGAACGTTTGTTCAATCCATTGGGTTTTAAATTATTATAACATCATTAGTGACTCAATAAATCAATTATTTAGCATTTATTGAAAATTATCGTGTTTTACTATTCACCAAAAATTCACGTATTTTTTAAAAATACCAAAAACTCACCATAACAATTATTTTACATGTAGAATACAAAAATTAATTCCATTTCAAAAAACTAATTTTCTAAATATGACTATTTTAATTTTTAATTAAAATCACAAATTACTTGAAAAATACAGAAATTAAAACATTTATTTACTTATTCCAAAACATAGGTACATCATACTTTTACATATATCATATATATATATAATAATATGCGGGGTTACAATTCATAAGGGTATTTCAATATTCCTAAGGTTAAAAATACTATTCATAAGGGTACGTTACTATTCACTAAAAATTATGTTTGCCACATCATACTCTAAATAACTTACTGATCGCAGCTGTGTTTGTCAGATTTTTGAAATTCCAATCAGAGGGGTGGTAAAATTATGTTTACAAGATAGGGTATAATAAAGTTGTATTTCATTAGAGACTTAGTGTTTCATGCATTCAATATTAAACTTATTTTCAAAATCTTGTGTTGTTACATTTCATGTAATTAAATCTATCAAAGAAATTTAGATTATACAGATCAATACTTGAAACAAAAATCACCATGTTACTTTCTACCCCAATTAAAATTTATTTCACCAAAAAATTACTCACTCCAATACAAAAAATAGACATAATTATACCTCATCATATCCTTATGTTCACATGCATCTCCCTCAAACTGGTGGTTTCTGTGAAAAATGTTGACCAAGTGAGTGATCTTGTTTTGTAGAGATTTCTTTGTACAATACAGTATATTCACTGGTTGTTCATCAAAATAAATATCTTTATACAGTTGTAAAACCTCTAAATTCATTACATATGATGATTCTGGTATGTACTTCATTAGGATAGACACATGGAACACATATTTTACTTCAGAGAGGTTTGGTGGAAGAACCAAGCGATAAGATACCATCCCTATATGATCAATAATTTCAAAGGGACTCATGTACCTAGTGATTAGTGTATCTTTCTTCATGAATCTCATAAACTTAGTCTATGGAGAAAATATAAGAAAAACATTTTCACTAACATAATCACACAAAAAATTATCTGTATAAATTTTTTACTAACTCTAAGCTTTCATGATGTGTTTTTTAATGGATTTAACTTTCTCTAACATTTCTTCAGATATAATATGTCCTTATTGATTTCATTGTACTACATCGTTACAACACACTGTATATCTAAATTGATTTCCATTTTTAGAATCATAAGAATCAAAAATAATTTTTGAGTAAAATAAATCATTATAAGAAAAATACTCTAAAGGATGGTGTTAATCCCAACAACCTTTGAAATCCAAAGAGCATGATCTGAAAATATCCTATAGTGTTTTAACATTCTCTAAAACTCGCCATTTTTTTATGGATGAATCATAGTGCTTAGACACATGTTTATATGAAGATCATGTTAGATACTTCACTGTAACTTTGAGGTAAACCTAGGATACTTATCATACATAATATAATGTGATACACCAGGAAACCATTCAAATTTTTTAATTCTAATCTTGGAAAGATGATCCAGAGAGAATTCTTCTTTGATAGAGATAAACTATGCTAACATAGTAAGTTGATCAACTACAACCCATTTATAATTATACCCTTTCTACATTTTCGGAAGTCCACTAACAAAATCCTTTTTTATTTTTTCGTATTTCCATTATGGTATGGTTAATTTATGTATCGTCCCCTTAGAATTTTGTCTTTTAGACATAACATGTTGATATACCAAGAATGAAGATAAAGACCCTATGATATCTCACTTAAATACACTCCACTAGAAACACTCTTTCAAATTTCTATACATTATCATACATCCCAGATGAATAGAGAATAAATAATTATTAGCTTCCTCTTAAAAATCATTCAAATATAATACATAGGGAATGCATGCACTATTACTAAAACATATAATTCCATCATTACCATGGTTAAACTCATTATCATTTCTAACCATCTTTTTCATCTTTACAACATTTTTATAGTCTATTTAATATTCAATTGGATAGATGGTTGAACATTTAATTGAGAAATATACTATTTTTACACATTCATCCAGATTTCTAGATCCATTATTTTCAAATATAGAAATATTGGTTCTTTTTTAATCCTCATCTTGAACAATCTAGCATGATCATTTTGACTTAAATCATCATCCACCTTGTTCTATTTCCCAACGTGGTAATGTATTGAGTATTTATAATATTTAAATAGCTCTAAGAATAATATTTTATTCATATTCACTTCCCTAAATGTTAATATATATATTTAACTTTTTTTATTGGTATATATATAACAATTTTTTCCATAAATATGATGCCTCTATATCCTTAATTAAAAAATTATAATAACTAATTCTAAATAATGTGTTTGTAGTTTTGATAATGAATCATCTATTTTTTTGGGTAATAAGCTATTATCATATCATTATATATAGGAACAAATCCCATTCCCTTCATGGATTCACCATTTTAGGTCAAAACCCCTTCTCTAATATAAGGTAATGTATTTACTATTTTGATAACTAATCTTCCCTTCATTTACATTAAAATTTCCTCAAAATTATCTACCATAAGGAAATTGGTCCCTTATGAGTTAACTTGGTGAGTAGATTATATAGTCCTGAGAAATAATCAAAAAAAATTGATAATATCCCACTATAACATGAAAAATACATATCTCAGTCACATAGGTTGGTTTGATACAATACTAAATATTCTATATCATTGATAGATCTACAAACATACCATTTCTCGAGATTATATAACCAAAAAATGAAACCTTTTGCAAAAAATTTACCCTTTGTAATTTTTTCATATGCTTTATCCTTAATTGTGATCTTTATTAAAATCATCAAGTGGTCTTCGTGTTATTTCTTTCTCTTTGAATATATTAGAATATCATCTATAAAGGCTACCACCAACTAATCAAGGTAATATCTAATGATGTTATTCATTAATTCAAAGAAGATAGTGGGGGAAATGGTAAGACCTAATGGAATCAGTATATATTCAAAGATTCTATAACATCTATAGAATTGGGTCTTGGGAATATGCTCTTTCCGGACCCACAATTGATGATATCCAAAATGAAACTCAATGATGGATAAGTATTAAGCTCTACACAGTTGATAAAAATAACAATCAATATGTGGAATATGATACTTCTGCTTAATTGTGATCTTAGTAATCTATTTTTAATTAATGTGAAGTAAAACTATTCAATATTTCTTTTTCATAAATGAATACACCCACCCCATGGTTCCACACTTCGATGAATGAATCCCATTTTAGGGTTTTCATAGTTTTTCTTCTTTACTTCAACTCAATTTGGAAAATTCTATAGGGAGTCACTGAAATTGGCATGGCACTGGTTTTAAGTTCCATTGAAAACAAAAATTCACCTTTTTGTGGACTGATATGAATATTTAGTATAAATAAATAAATAAATTCCCTGAAAATATGCATATCACTGATGTTTTGTTTCTTCCAAAGCATCTAAGATAAACACTCATAAAGAGAAAAAATCCAAAACATTGGAAATGATCTCCATAAAAAATTTATACTTATGTTCACACTAATTTATGATCATCTCATGGTTTGAAATATCAAACATGACTTAACTTAATAAGAAATTGATGTGGTATTTTACTAGTGAAATACAATCCATGCCCATGATAACATCAAATTCAACAGAGAAAGAACATTAAAAAATTTCAGGAAGTAAATTCCCACCAATTTCTACTAGAAATAAATAATTTACATGAGGTGTTATCATTATTACATTAGGTATTTTCACTAGTAATTCTATATATAATTTGTTGGTTATTATCTTGATACCCTTATCAAATTATTCAGAAATGAAATAATGGGTAGACCGGAAGTCAAATAATACATTAACAGTTCTAGAGTGGATGGTATGTGTACCATTCACCATGTAGTTATTCCACCAATCTTGAAGAATAGTTATCACATAGGATTTAGCTTTTTCTCTCATATTAATAGGTTTATAAAATATATCATAATCATTAACCCTTCATATTTAGGAATTTTTTATCATAACTCCCATAATCCTTGCAATTGAAGCACTTGATTATGGGCGGTTCATTCTGTGAAACATTCACACTATTCACATATTTTGATAACTTCTTACTATCCCATAATCAATAAATTTCCTAATGAAATTCCCTTACACACCTAAAACATTTAATAGTACCCTTAATAAAATTAACTCTAATCTTCTTCCTATACGTTGAGAATAAAGGGAAATTTCATCTTCTTCTCTCTATAGTTCTTATATTTTCCATTGAATTCAATTGTTCCCTTATTATCAAAATAATTATGTTGAAATATAAATCCAAAATATATATCCACTGTGATATCACATTAAACAAACTATTTATACCTATTTATGTCTCTTATGGATAACTCCATTTTCAGACTTTGTTTTATTACATTGAATAATCTATCATACTTTATTTTAGGTTTGATGATAATACCATTAGAGGACATCGAATTCCATGTTAGATTTCTATTGTAGGTACAAAAATAATCATAATAACTTTTATTTATCTCATTAATCTACTCATCCAACTTCGTATAAAGAATATAATGCATGTAATTATTGGAAAATAAGTTCTTGAACTCATTCCAATCTATAGAGTCAATTTCATCATCTTGCATTATATTCTTGATTAGACTAATCTATTGAACTTATTCACCTTACCAATGGTATACAACTAAAATTATATTTAATTTTATTAATATTGGAAACTAGAAAAAATATTATCAGGGGTGTTGATGTTTTTTTAGAAACTAGTGGATTAGAAGACCCACTGAAATAGGGTGTACATTTCCTCATGAAGGAATAAAAAAATGTTATTCCCTCCTATTTTAATTTGTAAGTGCATCATAATTGACAAATTTATAATATTAGGTGGGAATAAAAAGGTTATTTTTTTTTCTAAATCCCCTAAAATTTAGATTCTCATTAGGAAAATCAATTCATTTTCCATCACACTAATAATTATCATTTTTACTTCAGGTTCCTAATATTTACAAAAACCAAAAAGAAATATTATAAGAAAAAAATATCCAGATGGTGAACCACCTAATAATGAAAAATAATTTATAGTATTTCTAAATCATGGCACCTTATTTAGTATATGACACATTATGCTAATGTTAGGCCATTTATGTTTATAATATATTTAAATCATTCTTGATGTTTTATAATGGGTTTTTGAATTTATAAAGAATATCCAATTTGGGTGTCAAACCAACTATGAAATATGGACTATTTTCATGCATCATGTGATTATTGAGTCCATATCAACGAACCCTTTTTATAGTTATTACCCTGAGGTACCTTCATTCCAGAGAAAAATCCATTTTTAGTAACTAGACACAGATGTAATTTTTTGAAACCACTCACTCTATCCCTTACTAAAATTCCCTGAAATTTTCCACTTATTTGAATCAACCTTATAAAAATTCATAGAAGTTTTATTTGGTATATCAATATGATTTTATTATCATAGTTTCCAATGGATAAATAAAACTACCCCTTTATAACAACTATAGGGATCTAATCTTATCATATAGTGTTAATATATATTAAAATGAATATTATTTAAATTTCACAAACCCATGCCTTCGGACTACAAAAGTTTAGTGTATTTTAAATCATGGAACACAATATTCCTAATTCATAAAATATTCTACCCTTTTGTACTCATACTTAAAAACCATTATTCATAAACTAAGGAAAGTAAACAAAAGAAAGAGTAATATCAGATGCTCTATAAGGGTAAATAAGGTAGATACATAAGAATAACCTAAGAATTAGTGTATAGGAACTTGAGAATAATATTTTAAAACCATACCCTGCATATCAAAGATCATAATGATGAGTAATGTCATAAATATTGGTAGTTTAAAACTGATGAATCATTAGGGAATCAAAGAACATGATTCATTAGAGCATAATATTGACATGATAAATGTAATTTTTTAATAAAAATAAAAATATAAAAACATTTACATTATATACATGGATTTTTTCCAAGGCTATCATATCAGAATATGTTCACTCCCCAAACCATCAGAGTAGACCAGGTTCACTCCAAAGATCATCAAAGAGTAAAATGTCCCTTTCTGAACTAGGTTCACACTTTATTCTATTCATATCTATCTCATGAGATATATATTTTTACATAATTTATTTGAGGGAGATATTGGTCCCACTCGTCACATAATAAAAATCATATATATGTGTGCCACATGATAAATAACTCATCATATCATAACCCATGAAATGAAATGGTTTTCATAAAAATTTCACAATATCATAACCTATGGAGAAGTGATAGGTTTCATAATAATTTCATCATTTCATCCTAGTATATCCCAATGAAAAATATGTGGATTTTAGAAAAAATTAATCATGGTATAAAACCTGAAAGAGAATTGGGTTAAATAAACATCATATCATTATAAACAGTAACAATTCGGTGAAAAAATAATAATAGCATCCTTGGATCATATCACTAGAAAAAAAGGTAACAACAATGGATTCATCTTAGATAAAAAACATATTTTGATCGATCATTTAAAACATTTCATGAGGAAAATATCCTTTTATATTTAAAAAACACTTTTTAAACGATAAATAATTCTAAAAATAATGGTATTTGAAATTATCCCGGAAAACATAAAATGTAATATTTAAATAAAATAAAGGCTATTAAGACCTATTTTTTTTTCATTCCACACACTTTAAAACAAAATTTCATTTCATATTTTTGATAAAATGAAAATAAGCATTATATAGAGAAACACATTGAAGATTCCTTTTTAAAACTTTTTTTAAAAAATTTTAAAAAGTGGTTAAAATTTACTTTTAAAAATTATATGAGAATAAAAAATATCTATTTGAAGATTTTCATAAAATATTGTTTTTCCAGAAAATTATTTTCCAACTAAAGAGTGAAATAAATTTGGATTATCTTAAAAATACTTTTCCAATTATTTTAAGTAAAAAAGAGTGAGAATATGGTAATATTACATTAAAATATTGTTAATGACAAAATGATAATAATATTAATGAGTTTATTGAGAGATGACTCATAATATTTTATCATAACAAAAAATCATAAACAATCCGGATAAATATGAAATTCTAACATAAATTTTTTACCACATTGATATCTTTAAATCAAAATCCCCTTGAAGGAATAAAATAAAATGGAAGTTAAAATATAATTAGTTTAAATAATCTCATGATATTACAATTAAAATGGGATGTATATACACCACTTGAATGAATATTGTTGTGTAACATAACATACGTCATAAAGTATGTAAATTGAGATAAAAAACCCCTTACCGATTTGGTAACATTTAAAAAGTAAACCCTGTAAATTGAGACAATAAATTTAATTTTTAAATAATTTTTTAATATAATAATCATAAAATAAATTCATTGGAAATATATACTTCTCAAAAAAACATTTTATGAATAAGGAAATTGTATCCCTGAAAATAAAAGTGAGACAAAAATCCCTTACTGTAAGTCTTGAATTTCATTATACATGTTTAAAAGTTATGAAATTTAATAAAATTAATTATAAAATTATTAATGAAAAATAATTACATAAATTATATCATATATTAATTTCAAATAGAATTTTATTTCTTGTTTATTGAAAATTCAATGTTAGTGAAACGTTTCAGAGAATAACCGCTTTTTTTTCACAAAAGATATGTTTTTTTGTTTTTTTACTATTACTTTAATGATGATATAATCATATACATAATTTTAACAATGATATAAATATCTTTTAAACTCATTATAAATTTATTTTTAGTAATCAAAAAAATTTAGTTTTAGAAAATGATATACACGTTTCTTGGAGACGGTAGGTCGTATGTACACATGAATGTTGTTTCATTTTCATCGCATAAAAAAAGAATGAAATGAGAATAATTTATTAAAATTATATAATAATTTTTATGTAATATATATTCATATTTTCATTAAATTATTCATTAATACCATCCATGTAATGTCTGAACGAATCATATCGCTTCGTGAGGCCGTAATTCATCGTACACACGGGCGTCATTATTGTTTTCCCAAAAATAGAAACTATGATGGTATCATTAAATAATAATTACACAAGTATAATATTTTTCATAAATATAATATAAAAACATTTAAAACATAATTAAAACCGTTGGGAGGGATGTTAATAGAAAATACGTATGACATCGATTCGCGAGGTGGTATTCTGCAATTCCCACAGAGAATGATTTTATAACTCACTTTATGATAATGGAGATTATTATAGGTCAATACCTTAATATAAAGTTTTATTATATGTTAGATAATGATTTTGTTATATTTTTGGGGTATAGTAATAATTTAAGGAGGTCTATTAAGAAATAAAACAAAAATGATCATTGATGAACGTTACCTCTTCTTCGGGTATCCTCCTTATGATTTCACCAAAATTATTCTTAGGATGGTTTTATATCCATAAAAAAATGATTCTTGGATGAGATAAGATAATTTTTGAAGTTACTTGTATAGGTAATTCATGAACCATACTATCCTTATAGTGTGAAAAAGGGAGTGGAGGAGGTGGACCTTTATAAGTGGGGGATTGGACATACATGGTATTTTTGAAAATAAATAAGTGCTCCTATATTTTTCATATATAAAAAGGTTACAGAGTTGGACATTATTTTAAATTAGAGGATTAATAGTCTAAATATTCTCATATAAATTTTTTAGGCAATTTTATTGGTTATTTAACTCCTATATTTTTAGTTAACCCCCAGTAGACATATTTTTACCTATACCATGGGAAATAATTTTTACTATTCATTTTGGTCAAAACTTATGTTAAAATTATTACATAATATAAATTATTATGATTCCAAAATTTTAATCCAATTGTACAAATTACATTCATATAATTTTAATATTTAATTTAGAACTAATCATTCTTAAGTGATGAGAAATATTGATTTTACAGTGACAATGTTCAATAGTTTTGAATGTTTTTGTATCAAAATTCCAAATTAAATCGATTAAAATGAATAAAATTGGATTAATAGGTGTATAATTGAACTAATTTTACTTTTAAACCAATTTAATATATAAATTATCTTCAAAAATAAATTATACAAAAAGGTAATTTTCAATTAAATTTTTTGTTTTTCACTATTTATAAAAAATGAATCTTTTCATAAAATACCCAATAATTGCACCCTAAACCAATTTTAACATTATAATTTTAGAAAATAGTATTTTTGAAAAATATAAAGACTTTACCATTATTTTTATAATTTTTTTATCAATATATTTTTTTAATATAATACCAATATAAATAATATTTAAAATTTAATTATTATTATTCATCCAAAAATGTTTAATTGTTAGTTTATAATGGTCCTATATGAATAACTGTATTAATAATATATCATAATATTATTAACATCCATTTTCATTTATAATTCATGATGACCCTATGTTGCTTAGAGTGAAAGATTAATATTGTTTTGTGTGTAAAAAAATATTAAAGTTTTATCTCATGTGACACATGCTATCAAATAAATTTATTTTATTCGAAAAAAATGCTAGAAACTCAGAGTATTACAAGATTATAATGAGACTGAGACCAAGCATTAGTCTCCCCAATTTTTTTTTAATTCTATAAATAGGGTTACATGATGAAAACAAAATGGAAACATCCACTATGAAGATTAATCTCCATAAATTTAATCATAAATAACCAATATAGATCACACATAATTGGTCACCAAAAATCCAATTTTGTCTTATAAGTCTAACACATTCCAATAGAATATCAACCTCAAAGGACTCAACACCCAAAAGGCTAATACTGAAACTACAAATAAAACACATCACATCCATGAGGTAAAAATCATAATAAATCCATAGTAAAAAACATTATGGTGTCTAGACTTGATCCATTATACTCAATGAGTAAAATAGTATCCAAAATTTGGAATATTGTCCCACAGAAAACCCCACCAAGATAGAATTACTGAGTACCCAACTTACTAAGGGAAATATCCATCATAGTAACCCATGAATCGAACTAATGGTCACCCATGTACCTATCAACATAAAACTAACATCATCTGGTCATGGAATAAGAAAACACCTAAATTCCCAAGAAAATGAAAATAAAACAAAAAGGAATTCCGCAAAACCAAAAAACTGAAAAGGAATCAATATAATCTAAAATTCCACACGCTAATAAAAAAAATACATGACCATCCACAAGATAAAAAATTATGAATAATTATTACATAAAAAAATAATTTCATTGAAGTAAATAAACATACTATAAAAACACACATTATTCCACCAAAACATCCACAATAATTCAATACAAAGAAACATTATAAATGGAACCTAATAGAAGGAAACGGTAGAACTACATTAATGACCCATCACAAATATAGGAAGGTCACTTACCCTGATGTATCTAATTAAAAAACAAGGCCATAAAAATCCAAAATCCACTTGGAGACTAGGAAGAGTCAGGAATAAAAATAGTCCAATCTGAAAAAATAGATAGAACCATCAAAGAATAACTACTAAAAATAACATCATATCATCCATCAAGGATATTCTGGTAAGAACATAGAATCAAACCTGAGTCATAAGCTAAATTTTTCATTATATTAAAAAAATAAATTTTCCCCATAACACATGGAATAAATCAATTAAACCATTTAAAATCCATTTAGTAATGACAATTTCAAAACATCTGTTGAAAACATGTTTTCAAACCCATTTTATAATATCATTTTTAAACCCAATCATTTTCCAAAAATAGTATTATGAAATTTTTCAAACTATTATCTAGACCCACTAGTCCCTACAACATCATTTCACCTAAGGGAAAACCAATTATTTTGTAAAATAATCCCATAACTATTCATAAAAATGATATCTAAAAACCCTTTCTAGAACAATTGATCAAAAATTTCAAAATAAAAATTATTAAAACATTTCACAGGATTAAAAAAATAGTCCCCACAATTAATTTTGGTATTAAACACAATTTTTTACTCCATTTTTTTAATTACATTTTGAATCCAATATGTTATTTGAAATTTTTTTCATTAATTATTCATTAAAAATGACATTTATAATTTAAATCCTTTAAAAAACTGAATTTTTTAGATTAATGTATATTTTTTCAAAATTTACTCTTTATATATAATTTTAATGAAAAATTTGACTTGGTAGTTATAAAAAACCACACTTATTTTCAAACCTCTAAAAAATGGTCTTCAAAACAAAAATCCTCTTTGAATTTCACTATTCCATTCTAGAAACCATTTATCATCACACACCTCCAATACCCCAAGGGGAAAACCAATCCAACCAGTATCAATATAAAATAGAAAAAAAATCAACCACGTCAATTAACATAAAAAACCAAATAAAACTCCCTTATATAAGATCACAGAAAAGGAATCCCCCATTAGAATTAATATATAGAGTAGTTAAGGAAAATAAATAATGATGAGAAGTTGAACTATGAATGGTTTGTTAACATGGCTAGTAAACTATGTTCTAACCATGGAACCAGAGCTATCATGGTTGTAGATCTATTCTGCATTTGCACAAAACAATCTAATAGACTATGAGTGATAACCATTTGTCCATGGTTTGTTCACTAATTTATATTTTGAAACACAAATAGTACCCCAATATCACTAGTATACATAGTAGTGATGAAATCATTATCACAACATATGAATATCAATTAAAATTTCCAAAAATGAACTAAAAAAATTAGGATACAACCATGTTAAAACAAATGTACCTTAAGGATAATTGCAATGAATTCTGGGCCAAGCACTTCCATACATACTTCACATGAGCCCCAATGATGATCATTGTCTCCAGACTACCTAAGAATAGTCCAATTAATAATTGGGAATTTTATGATACTATTTTTTCTAGAATCAATCTGAGTCATCCATCTATTAGATACCTGAACTGCTACTAAAAAAATCATAATATTCATTCCTAATCACAGAGAGCTAGAAACTAGTGCTAGGTTTATAGAACATGATAATTTTTAATCATTTCACACATGAGTAAATAAACTGGTAAATAGATAAACATACAAATTATATTAATTTATATAAATAAAAAATATTATATTGAAGAATAAATAATAACAATGGAAGAATATCATAAACAATAACAAAGAAAACAAATTAATAATAACAAAGTCATCATATTTAATTAAGACTAAAGATATAGATGATTCATATACTACTCGAAATGGAAAATAAAAAAAATTGATACCCACAATTTCCATTTGACTAATGGTCACACTCCACATCCCATGTCAAATATCTAGTACAACCTACATCCAAAAAAATGGGTGACCAAATCAAAGGCATGAAAAATTAATCCTTAAGAGCTATATATACCACATGGTATATATATTGTGTCGGTGAAACTGATACATGTATGTAAGAACCAATTTTTTTTTTAAATTATTAAAAAATTCATTCCATATTAATCTAGTTTAAAAATAAAATTCATAACATGTTTTTAATTTTAAGGTATATAAAATCCAAATCATACCCAACTATATCATATAAATGTCATAGTTTGAATTAAATAAATACAATATCTCTAATTAAACATTTTATGGGCCTCCACTCCTTTTAATAAAACAACTCTGAATTTATTTAAAATAAAGATGGGTTGAGTGAAAACAATTTTTATAAAGACCATTAAAACACAAAAAAACCCCTTTGTTAAAATGCATATGGAAAACAAATATTTATTTTGATCTTATTTCAAAACATTTTTAAAATACACATTTGAAAAAAAACATATTTCGTTCTATATACATTTTTCAAATCATTTTCATAAACCAAATTTGAATGTGAATAAAACCATTAATCACATAAGGGTAAGAACCATGGTACCTTGAATTAAAAACCATTGAAATGAATCCAAACTGAAATATAGGTGTGATCAAATATCAATAGAAGGTGATATAAACAATTCATAAAAACCAAAATTTCATTAAGTCATCCTATAAAAGAAATTTCAAAGAACCATGAGAACCCCTATGGAACCCAAATACAAGGGTCTAAACTGGTGACATAGTCACTAGGTAGAAAATGATGAATTTATCTCATCACCAATAGTCATATTAGACTATCTAAAAATAAATTTCTAAAAATCACCTTCGCTACATGGGAATAGA
This sequence comes from Viscum album, assembly GCA_963277665.1. Classification (NCBI taxonomy): domain Eukaryota; kingdom Viridiplantae; phylum Streptophyta; class Magnoliopsida; order Santalales; family Viscaceae; genus Viscum; species Viscum album. The sequence continues at coordinate 2,070,841,602 of OY728131.1, forward strand.
GAAGTGGAAAGATCATAAAGACCACCAACCCTTTTAGTCAAACCATATTTATGTATTCATGAAATTATCCTTAGTCATTTCACCATATAAACACATAGGGTTGCACTTATCTTGACCCCAACATAGTTTTATATGTCTCCCTTGAAAAACACCAAATGAAGGTCATCAATCATATGCATCAATATGTCAATGTTATAAATCAAAACACACCTAAAAACCCTCAAAATGAACAACCCATTAAAAATTTATTAATAATACAACAATGTTAAAAATTCCTATTAGGATATAATTCTCATCAATCAATAATAAGTAAGCCCAATAAGTTTATATGATACCAATGTGGCCCAAGATGGTCTTCCACTCATAAAAACACCATTTAGGAAACAACCAATGTGTCAAATATGACGTAATAAAAATAATATAAAGGTAATGTTACCATTTAATGGTTTGGACTCACACTTGAAACAGTTATTTTAAAACAAGTTCTTGAAATTATCTTATAAAACATCTTCTGAATACAATTATTATAAAAAACCATTGGAAGGAAAGTTTCTATAATCAACCAATTTTAATTGAAACCCCTAAATGAACATAGAGTAAATGTACCAATTCATGGAATTACACAAATGAGATAAAATCAATTCAAAATAACACAGAAAATTTAAAACACTTCTTTAAGTAATTTCAAAATATTTAACATTTAAAAAAATCACATGAATTCCTATGAAAAATGTTCAAAAGATTAAAAAACACTTACAATTTCCTTTCACAACCCTATTAGTGTGAAAGTATCATAAGTTATATTATTTATTCAAAATAAACCTTCAAATAAATTTACATCACTCGGAATTTTAGTTAACTATGGAAATTACAATTAAAACACTTACATCATGTTGAACACCACCTTGGACACTATTAAAAAACCAACCAAATCATCAAACATGAATTAAATTTTTCAAATTGGAGATTATATACCATCAAGAACTTAATGTAATTTTAATTAAACAACAATAACAAAAACACCTACATTTATTCAATGTAAACCAAGACCAAATCCATATCTTACAATAGTGATAACTTCAACACGGATCAATAGATCCTCTTTATGCCATAAATAACACCCCATGAGTAACACATTCTAAAACCATAATTTAAACGATTAAATCCCTATGATTTGTGGGAGGGTTTAAAATATATGGAAATGTGTATAGTGGAAAAAGAAAGTATAAACCATGATAAAGATGAAGAAAGTACCTAGGAACCTCAATATAAGGAGGCTTAAAAGGCATCAAAATCTATCTATGGAGAGGTAGGAGCCCCCTAGTTCACATTCATGGCTTGAAAAAATTATTTGGAAAAATATAAAATCCCATATTTATATTAAAAATAATAGGGTAAATCCATACATTCAATTTTATGTGAAAAATGGGAAACGTCCATGGTTAGGCCACAAAATTTCGTAAATCGTGTGCCAACAGTGTAGTTGTAACTTCCTAAGGAAAATAATTCTATGGGGTCTAAAATATTATTCCTTATTGGATTATCTACTCGTGATCAAACTATTAAAAATGTAACTACCCCATTATAGGGAAATATCACATTCTTTTCATATGGATTCCCGATCTTTGTGCAAGTCAGGCACAAGGAATCTCAAGGAAATGAAGATATGTGTGGTTAAAACTATGATTCACCTAACTATATTTCATCCTTGTAGGCGAAATGGTGTATTATAATAAAAATATCTAGAAACTTCCCCCTATTTTTTTATGATATGGGTACTCGAAAAATGTGTTCACCAAATCATTCACATATGTAAAATAATATAGAAAATATAAAATAAAACCAAAAAAATAAAAAATTTAAAATTACCCCTAACAACTTATCATTATTGTAAAAGATATAATGACATGGGGTGTTATAGTAGTGTTACTGGATACCTGATGGTATGAAATATGATGGAAAATAGTTCATAAAAATATGATAAATGAATTAGAATTTAATAATATAACATTGGTACAAGAACTAATGTGATAATAATGGACAGTTAAATGGTTGTAAAGAATATATGTGTTGTTAATATAATTTGGTCTGTAAATAATCAATCTATATTAAAAGTAATACATGATTAAATAAGCGAATCTATGGTTATTGTTGTGGCCTTTTGTTAGAATAATTAGATTAGTTGATGTTGTAAATGTAGTAGCAGTGTTTGTTGGAGGATTGTGGAGATATAAATATTATTATGGGTTATATAGTGATGCATGAAATCGATACTTGGGGTTGGTATTTAGAGTGATTTTGACATGTTATGATATATTCTCTTGGGATTTCATACACACCCCAGCCAAGTCGGGTAGCCTTAACAATTCCAAAATGTTTTTTATTCTGAATGTCTTCCCCAAATAGCTTCATCAATGAGGAAACATTTGGATAACTACTCCATCATCTCTACTTTCTATTCCAGAGGGAGTAAAATGATGATGGTATATTATTTATATAAATGGGTTTTGATATCCAAATTCAAAATTGTCCATGATGCGATGATGATGGGTTGAGGATATGTTATATAGTGGGGATCGTACATGGTAGGAGGAGGTAACAAGTATGATATCCTTAATGTTCATGATGCCCTACTATAATGGAAGTGTGATTCTTAATTGATATGTGGATATATGATATGGGTATTTTAATGGGTCTTTATGATGTAATTATGTGATATATGACTGTTTGGATATGGTTATAATGATATGGAAGGGATAAGAGAACAATTATATTTATACATGCATGTGAGAGTGATAAATAAGTGGGGAGACGGTTGTGGGGAATATTTTCATATTTTAATTGATATTATTTTAATATACTTGGATGTAATGTCTAGGGAGAAATACTTTATTAGGTTGGGTTATAATACTAGTTATATTTGTATGTTGGTTCTTCTATTTACTCACTGATACATCAATATGCTTCTTATACATTTTCACTAGAGGTATTGGGGTGGATAATATTGTGTATACATGTGTTCTAACACCTATGTATAAATCTATTTTACTTATTTCCAATTTTCATTATAGTATTAGTTGAAAAATTGATAGTTATGAGCTATGATCTTGGTTATAGTTTCTTCCTTTGGAGTTTTATGTTGGTATTTTATTTTATAGACTTATATATTCATAAAATTTCAAATTATTTTGTTTATTATGAGATAAAAGTATTATTTATATTATATAGGTGGTTGGTGTATTTCTTATTATAGACCTATGATTTATGAAAGAAATTTTCTCCAATTTTTAATTTTTACCTTCAGTGCTAGTTACTAACCCATAAAATCTTAGAGGCTTGCTTTGAGGGTTATACTAATTTTAATTATAGGTCTAGGTGGGGTTACCATAATAGAAAGTTTATGAAATATAAATGACAAAGATATGAATGAGATTTATAAAAATGTATGGAGTAATGAACTGATGAGTATTTCTAGGGATGATAGTGAAATGATATTAGTCAAGACTAGTGTTTGATACATGAAGGGAGATAATTAAGGATATAGATTATTATGCCTCATATGATCTGACATAAGCTCTTTAATATTATATAAATCCCAAGGTAAAATATTTTAGATGACATGGAAGATATCTGGTTAAAAAATATACATCATGTTTTTCTCAATAATTTCTTAATTGGGGTTATTTTTAGGAAAATAAAATAAAACTAATAAAATATTCCTTAAAGAATTCTATTGGACTAGGATTTGGATTTTTTTATTTATAGAGATATATGTTAGTTATAATATCCTAGTAGCTTTGTTTAGTAATATGTAGTAGGATTATCTATTTGACCATAGTATAGTTGGTCTAGTTGATCAGGATGAGTCATGGAGGAGGAATTAGTTCCAAAATTAGGGTATGGAGAATTATGGTGGAGCATCATTGATTTAGAGAAGTTGACTTTTTTATGTATATGAATATCTCATTCATCCCATTCTATTCTAGGATGGATTATCAGGTTATTTTTGTTATTATTTAAATGATAGGTATCATCTAATTGTGGTAGATCATGATCATTAGAGAGTGTGAGGTGGTGTTGGTTACATGGGATGATTTTTTGAGTAATTCTTTAGCAATGTTCATGTCATTTATGATGAGATTAGTTAATAGTTAATAATTTCTCTCCATTCGATTGGGGATTCAGATCGGGCCTGAAATTTTTATTTTGTTCCAGAAATTTCTTTTCTTTTCACATGGTAATTTTCTAGATGAAGAGTACAGGGCGAGGCACCTTAAGGAGGAACTATGTCTTGTTATTCAATATACAGTAACCCATTATTTTTATATGTATTTATATGTGAACATAAATTTATTTTGATCAATGGGATGATGAATAGTTAGTATCATTAAGCGAGGTAAGACATCAAGTCATCCATGGAAGTAAAGATATGGATTGAAAATCTTTGATTATCAGATAGTCAGGGTATCAAATCGTAGAGAGTAAGCCATATTAGTATTCATTATGCTTATTGGTAGCTATTAGTTCCATTGAATGCATAAAAAAATTTATTTCTATTTATTTTACTTATTTTTGTAATTATCATATATGGTTTCAGTGAATGATAATCCTCAAGGACTACTGCAGTACTGGAAGTCAGTTTTTATCTCATCCTCAAATGTTCTCTTCTTAATGGTTGTATTAGTATTTGGAACAACATATGTATATTCCCTCAATATGAGATAGATCCAGTATAGGTTAGTGACATGGGACAATCTTGGGGCTAATAAAAAACGTAATTCGTAAACTACCCAGATATATCATAGTGACTCGCCTTAGGGTCATCTTAATGAGGATGTTTATTCATCTCAGAGAAACCTAAAAAGAATCTTAGATTTTTTGAAAATTTTGAATAGAAATAATTAAATTAATAAAAAATGTTTCAAAAAAGTGATATATAAATAATAAAATAAGAATAAAATAAAGAATTTAGGAAATAAAAATAACGATAATCTGGAGTAGTCCTAGAACACTATACTTTTCAAATACCTATAATTGAACTTCTAAATGACTAAATCATCAATACTCAACATTTATATGAAAATGAGTGTTTTCTTGTATAAGAAAAAACTCTCACCACAAATATTTAATACTCATACAATGGTGTCACATTATGCATGAAATTTACACTAGGAAGGGAATACTAAATATTTAGTAAAATTACCTTAACAAGGATATCACAAAAGATAAAAAACAACCTATTGTGATAATAAAATAACTAAACCTCACTTATAACACTCATTTAATTAAATCAAAATAAATAATATTGGAATTAATAAGGAAATATAGTGACAAATAGATTTGGTATTGAAAAATTTGATGCATTCCCACTTCACCATTACTGCCATCAAAGAGCAAATAATAATTAAATGATCAAATTGTATCTGAATCATTGAGAAGTATCAAATTTTACTTCAAAAAAATAGTATGGTAGGCCAATAACACATATTTAAATGTTGAAAATACATTAATTTAGATAATAAAAACATCATTCACTACATGAATTATAAAAGAGATAAAAATTATAAAATTCTCCCGAGTAGAATGAGAAATATTTAACCACATTCAAAGAGATCCTATTATTATATGAAACAATAATGAATTAAAAAACTAACCAATATGAAATATCTACCACATTTAATAATGCATGAATGAAAATTATCTCCACTAGATCACACTCTCCTGATCCTAGATGAATCTCATACTGAATTAGATTCCTTGTGTTACATGGATCTTCTAGTTTGTTTCCTCCTATCAAATGTTCAAAAGCTTGAATCTCACCTATCCTATTAGGTCTCTTTGTGAAACTATTTAATAATTTTATTATATTTCATAATAAATTTAGCTTATGTCCCCATAAAAATATCAATTCCACATTTGATCATGATCCATCATTCTAAGACTTCATCATTAATCTTTATAAACTTTGTAGTATTCTTTTTTGAACTCGAAAGAGGCTGTAATCATCATCCTTGATTTTAATTTGATTTTTTAAATTTAGGGACACCCAAGTTGAAATACATTATTAAACTCTAATAAAAATTCTAAAATTAATTTTGAATGGTTAAGCCTCCAAACTATTAAACCCTTATATTTTAAAATAAAATATTTTTTGATAACAAATAGAATATACAACACCGAGAATAAATGAACAAGACAATATTATTATTTAAATATCCCCATTATATCATAGCCATTGAATTAGAATGTATGAATAAGAATAAATCACATATAAAAAATATATAAAGGAAATAAGCAACAAATTTTTTTATTAATTCATAGAAAATAACCCCTCATTTTATGTTATAGACATTTTATTCTTAAAAATAATTTTTTAAAAAAAATATTTTACTATTTTTATGAGTGATTATTATTATTAATTTATATAAATATAATAAAATATTAAAATTTATTATTTAAAACAACACATCAAAAATATCTTTTGTTGAATGTTTTGGTTTTTTCTAAGAATATTGATTTTCAAGTGAGTAATGAAAATTGCATATTTTTAGTGATGATTTCATTTTTTTCCAGCCATTAGAATGTTACATTTTATTTTACAATAGTTTCAAATAGAATTTTATATTTGACTTTTTTAATAATCCAATGATGTTCATTATAATCATTTTTATGGTTGAATTTGGCATAAATTTTTTTTAAAAAAGGTTTTTCTTCATTCTGATTTGTGTATTTATCTTAAATTATTTTCGCCCCTATTAGGAATTTAATCTTGATAAATGGTTACCATATTTTTAATTATGAGGTTCATATTTGGTAACTATGTTCCTTTTGTTTTTATTTATTGTTAATGGTAACCATGATAATTATGTTTCATCTTGGTAAGGGTAAAATAGGTAATATATAGTTAAATCCATGAGATGAGGTCTCAAAATCAATCCAAAACATTCCCTTATCCTATTGTATGTGTTTAGTACAACCATATACATCAAATTCTCAAATATAGGGCTTATTGGTGTAATTTTTCATTAATTACGACCATTATACTAATTTAGAAGCATAATAAATACAAAATGACACTCTCTTGAGTTGAATCTCTCTAATTATTTACATATGGTTAAAAGGGTATAAGTTTAATTATAAATTCTTATTTAAAAATAAATTAATTTATTATCATTGTATTTTATTTCTTATTTTTTTATTAAATAATTTTATTAAATCCATAGACAATGCCGATATAGTATATATTGAATTAGAAGAAAATGAAATAAATCACTATAAAAATAATAAAACATAATATATTTTTCAGGAATTATTATTGTACATGAATATTTTAAATTAAAATAAGATATTAGAGATGTGTGAAATTTTTATATTATAATTCCACTACTATCATGTAATTTCCAATCTCCAATAAGGATATTGGTTATTAAAATATCATTAATTATATTTAATGTTAAAAATATTTTATTAAATTATTTAAAAACATAAAAATATTGAAATAAGAATATTAGGATGTGAAATGGTATAAAATTTCACCCCTATAAAATTTTTGATTTATTAATTATCTTAAAATTAAAATTAAAACTGTCTAATATTAAAACAAATTACCACCATTAAGATTAAATTTGGTTAAGAAAGGGGTTTAAAGGAAGTTTAATGTTTAAAATGACTAAAAAACAAAATAAAATTAATTTGATGATGGTATTTTGAACTTATACTATTTTTATTTTGATAATATGTTTAATTGGAAGTATGTTTCTTAAGAATGACTTAATAATATTTTAATATTTTTTGAAATCCCAAGTGTTTCCTTTTACTCCATTATAAAAGGAAACCCCTTTATATCAATTCATCACACAACCTTGATCTATATAGATTTACCAAATCAAAATTATCAACTTTCATATTCACTAGTTGTAATTCCAGATCTTCTTAAAACATAATTCAAGGGGTCTTTAAGAATGAATCTAAATAAAGTCTACCAAAAAAGAGTTAAACCTATTTACAGAATCATTTAGATTTTTTTTTATTATACATTCTCTAAAATTGTTATACCTATAGTTAAATAATAAATAAATTAACATACATACAATGGGATATTATTATAAATATGTGAAAACAACTTTCTTTCTCTTTTTTATCATATAAAAAGTGAAAACAATGCTCGTGCATACATACGACTTACCGTCTCCACAAAGTAGTGTAAATAATCCTTAATCACCAATATAATTGGATGGTTTTGAAGATGGAACTAATTAATATATATTGTATTTATGAAATAATTATTTTAATATAATTATAATATCATATATACTATTTTAAATTTCAATCCTTTAGAAAATGATAACATTCCTCGTGTGTACTTGTGGACTACCACCCCTATAAACTGATGTGATTGGTTTTTAATTTATTATTCACATATATGGTAATAATTATTTATTTTAAGAATATATATGATATATATGATATAAAAATCATTATTTAAATATTTAATATTATTTTTCCTTCTTTATTTTCATCCATTGAAAAGTGTATACAATGTTAATGTGTATGTGTGGCTTATGTATCCATGTACAATGTAATTTTTTTTTGTCCCTAACTTTATGTATGATTATAAGTCTATATATAATGAATATTTATTATATTTACATAATTAATAAAATTCTGTAGATTATGGAACTGTGATCAAATTACATGGACAAAATCTATTTAACTAAAACCTCCATAAAAAACAATGTATTTAACATCATGAACAATTATTTTAATTAATATTTATTAATTTATAGGTTATGTAAGGTTATAATTAAATAATATATGGGATTATATTTGTGATTATAGTGATGTAAAATATATAAAATTAATTTATATTTATTAATCAAGAGGTTTTAACACTTAAGAAGGAAGTCAAACCTGATGTAAGGGTTTTCTCATCTCACTTTTGTTTTCATGAGACAAATACCGTATTAACAACTTGTTTATTTCATGATGTTTATATATTGAAATTTTTATATGAAATAAATTTGCTAAATTTATATTCATGGTATTTAAAGATTCATTTTTTAATTTATTTAATTTAAATATGTTATTATTCTAATGTTGTCAATGCGGTAGGGGTTTGTTTTACAATCTCATCATTATTTGGGATTGTTTATGCTTAAGTCTCCATCAGGGGAATTATTTTATCTTCCTATCTTTAATAAAATATATTTAATTATTCTATATTTATTTCAATAATTAAATTATTTAATTTAATTTTATTCTTTCTAAGAACTCACGTTACTAAAATAATGTTGTCATGGAATACTGACTTTGTTTTTATACATGGTTGGGAATATTTTTATTCCATGTCTATATTTTCATTAAAATGTTCTCACATATATTAATATCATATAATGATTTATTAAGGTAATTTTTTCACATGTTTGACTTTTTAATATTTTTTCTGAAAGGTCTCTTCGTGTTGCTTTACCAGAAAGGAACTTTTGAATTTTTTTCGAAAATGTGAAAATAATCTTTATTATTACATATAAAACATGAAAATAATTTTTCACCATTATTAACACACAATTATTTGAAAATTTATTAACCTGTTTCCATTATTCTTTAAAAAAATCATAATATTCAGGATTTTTTTTTAAAAAAATTATTTTTAAAAGTGAAAATGGATTTTCCCTCAAGAATTATTTTAATGATATTTTTATGATATTTCTATTCATCGATGAAAAAACCCAGTTATTTTAAAAATTCCAGAATAGGGATATTTTTTAATGATGTCATCCTTATTGTTTCTCTAGATTGTTTATGATAAGTTTGGATGGGGAAATTATTAAATTTTGTAATACTAGTTCTTCAAATATATATCATTGTTTATGTTTAATTGATGTTAATTAAGTCATATTATTTATTCATTTGATGGGAGATTGTAATTATTAAGAGATGGTTGGGGCATAAAATAATATAGCCCATCAATGCATTAATATTCCCCATGAGTAAAAAATATTGGATATTTGGATGATCGCTTTCCCACTTATGTAAGTTGTCTTGTCATTAGGCCTTGATGATAATTTTAATATATAAAAAATTATGTATTTTGTCTTTATAAAATAAGTTATTTATATAAATGTGATTATTTAAATATTTATGATATCTATGGACATGTTTCACGAAAATGTGATTGTATATGTTGAATTATTTGATTATCATTTATTCTTTCCATATTATTCTTCATGAGTAGGTTATTGATTAAATTACATGGGTTTTCATTAATTTACCTCTCCATATTGATTATGAATTATTTACAAAATATTGATTCTAATGTATGCATATCCTTACTGAGAATCTGAGCACACCCATTATTTATATTCTTTTCTAGGGGATATAAAGATGGATATTCTGAAAGATATCAAGGATGAAAGAATGTTTCTTATGATAAGTTTTTTATATTTCCAATGTAATATGGGAATCAGGTATATATTTATTTCAAAAAGACTACTAAACCATTAAATACTTTGATATATGATTGCTTGAATATGGTACAAAAGTAATAATGAAACCATTAGAAATCGGCTACTAGATTTAGAGTATTTGCAGTTGGTTTAAGACCAAGATTACTTAAAACCTTGAGAACTAGATTTAAGAAAACATTTATTAGGGAACATAAACCTATGATTAACTATGAGTTTTCTTCTATGTATTAGATAACATCTCAATGTTTTGTTAGGGTAGATATTAGGTGTTTTTCCTAACAATACATACCTATATTTATACTACAAGTGTATATGGATTTATAAAATATACTTCTATGTATAATAACCTTGAAAATATTTGGTCTATTATATTTCAAAAATCATTCTAGAGCATGATGAGTGTGACCTTACTACACTTATAAGGGATATTATTGGGTAAACTCAAATTTTCTTTACAAACTATTATGGAGTATTTTAATAGATGATGACATTGAACGACCTTGGTTAAACATAAGGAGTCTTATATAAAAAAAAGATTTCAAGATTTTGAAATGAAATAAATTATTTTCCTGATTATGTGGTTTCCCACTATGATTATTATTTCTCATACTAAGATATTTTTTGTTAATGTATACAACCATGAGGAATTATGTTATCACTAAATGTGATGGAAAATGTGGTGATAATGATAAAACAATTGTATGATGACTATAGTGAATGATATAGTGATTATGCCTAAAAAGGTATTATGAAATATGATTAACATCATACACATTAACAAACTCTCAAACTCACCTAATTAGAGAAGAATATATTTTTCTAAGCACTCGAGTGATGGAGAACATAGATTAAATAAGTATCAATCTCTTTGATTTAAATTTTTTTGAAATATATACCCTTTAGAATGTCTCAAATGAATGAGAAAAAGTATTTGGTATGGAAAAGAGGTGAATATATCAATGATTTTTATAGGAATATTTAATAGTTCTATGGAGGTATTTGAAGTTCATCACAAGGTACCATTTATCCTTAAATATATTATATTTAGGAAATATGGTAATTATCAACGCTAGTGCCCTAATCTAAGGGATAAATCCCAAACTGAGGAGGGGTTTATGGTATGTTAACCATTTAAATGAAATGATTTAAGTGTTTATATATTATGATAGAGAGATTATTTACATTTATTAAGGAATTTGGATTGTATTAACGAACATTAAAATGGTTATCAATTTGATGAAATAGCTATTTAAGACATATTTAATGTCATTTATTACATTTATTGATTTTTTAAATATTCAATGATTTTATTTGAGGGAAAAATTTTGTTTATTCTTGTAAGAATATGTATTTTCATTTGGGTTTAACATAATACTTATGAATTCCATCATGGATTTATAATTTTAGTGTTTTCATAAGTACAAAGTTAAAGATACTCCTTCGAGGTTTTAATTCATTGATTTTTAGTTGAATTGAAACATCTACTTTTTTTAAGAGGAATAAACTATTGAGGTTTAGATAATAAATTTGGTTTTGTTGTGATTTCATGTTATGGAAATTATGGCCTATTGTATTGTGGGATATAGATAATATCGGTGGTTTAAAAGATATAATTTGATAAAGTGACATTTGAGGAGATATTTTTGATCCATATAAAGAATACATTTAAGGTTAGTATCCATCTGTTATTAATTATATCTTACTGTGAGGTTCAATACATTTTATGATTATATAGTGATTTTTCATGGTGATTAATGATATTTTTTAGATTCTTCATTGGGTTGAATAATATTTAACATATATGTACAACATCTGTTTTATCATGAAATATTATTTGTGAAGAATGAAATTAAATTATTGGGAAGTAAGTTAAAAAGAATGAGATCAGTATTTAGGTCCAAAAATTATTTAATATTGATTTTATCATGGTTAATTGGTATATAGGTATATCTATTTGTTGAATAATCTCTGTTTATCCTTCAGTGAAATTTTAGTAATTTCGAAGTAAAATTTTATCATATAAAGGATTTTTCATTTTAGATATTATCTTAACTTGAGGTAACCATTTAAATTTTGGTTAAAATTTAATTATAGGATGTCTGAATTTTTATATTTTCTTGTATTATGTAATTCATTATAAGTTTATTTTTTTCTTCACACATTTAAAATTGATATTGAATAATCATCGTTTAAGGTAAAAGATAATATTGTGAGGGTTATTGATTTAAAAATAAAATTATACTCGATATGTAAGTATATTGTATTTTATTTTTTGTATAAATGGTATATAAATTCTTAATCACTAGTAAAATTATCTAAAAAATCATATTGCATTCATTCTTGATTAATCTGATGTAAGCATATCAATGTAGTGGTAATAGTCTTTACCAACTATTTAAAATTTCTTCACTCTTATACTTCTTCTATATTTAATGTACCCATAATTAAATAATAATTAATTTTTCATAAATATACCAATAAGTTGATATGATTATGGTCAAACAATTTTACATCTATTTTCATGCTTATGAAAAGAGGAAATGTCACTCGTGCATACTTATGGCTTAACGTCTCCATGTAGCAGTGTAATTCAGCTATCCTCACTAATTTACATGGATGTATATAAATATTAAACTATTTAATATATAATAAATTTATAAAATAATTATTATTTTCAAATTATAATATCATATATAACTTTTTACCATCAAATCCATTGGAAAACAATAACAACGCTCGCGTGTAACTATAGATGACCACATCCACAGAGTGATTGATTTATTTTTAATTTCTTATATAAAATAAAGTAATAATTATGTATTTAAATAATATATATATATATATATATATTATTTTAATGATTCTTTAAAGGTTAATTATTATTTAAATTTATACTTTCTATCCGACAAAAAGTGAAAACAACGTTCAACTGTACATATGGCCTACAATCTCGATGAATTATGTAATTAATTTCTCTATCAAAAAAGTATATATATGATTATAAATATATTTATAATGAATAAATATAATGTTAATTCCATTATAAAAATTATAGAGATTATGGATCCATTATCAAAGTATAAGGATCAAAACTTCTAAACAAAAAAAATTAAAAGTGAAGTCGTTACCATCTAGAATAATGATTTTAATAAATAATTGTTAATAAACTGGTGATGAATGGTTATAAGTAAATAATATATTTAATTATATATATTATTAAGGTTATAGAATATATGTGTAGTAAATACATATTTATTATACTATATTATTGAACACATACTAAGGAAGCCAGGCCTATGATAATGGATTTATAGATTCACTTTTTCTTCCGGGTGACATTTACCATATTCCCCAATTTTTAATTTTCTGTGGTGTATATTATGACCCTCTAATATGGTATATCATTATTAAATTTATATTTACCGCATTTGAAATTGAATTTGAAGTTATTTATTCCATTGGGGTTATGATTCAAAAGCTATCAAATAAAAAGGGATTATTTCACAATCTCATCATTGTTTTGGATTGTTTAAGACGTATCCATTAAGACAATTATTTGATAATTCTTTATTAAACTCAATATATTCTTTTATAATGACATTATTTCTATAAATTAAATGTATTCCTTTCATTTCCCTCTCTTTACGTACTCGAGATAATGAAATAATATTTTTATGAAATATCAACTTTGTTCTTAAACTCGGTCAGAAAATTTATTATTTCATGTCTATATATTTTTTAAAATGTTCTAAACAATATTCCTAATATTTTATAAAAAAATTATTTAATAAAATTTTACCCATGTTTTATTTTTTATAAAATGTTTTAAAATTTATATTTTTTTCTCTTTCTCAATGAGGAACTTTTGGTTTTATACCAAAATTATAAAAAGAACATTTTATTTAATGTTTGTGGCATGAATTGTTTTCTACTATCAGGACAAGCCAAAACATTAAAAATTACTTTACATGTATCATTTATTATTTTAAAAGAATAAACTTATCCTAATATTCGGTAAATATTAATTTTTAAAAGTAATTTTTAATGTGAAAAGTTTATTTACATCATGAATGTTTTAATTATCTTTTTTATTGTACATATTTCCATCAATGACAACAAAAAATTATTTTACTTATGATCATCTATGGATATGTTATAAATATATCATCCTTATTATTTCTCGATATGGTTTATGATCACTTTTTTTGGGGAATGTGTTGACATTATATAGGCCAGTTCTACAAATAGAGATAGTTATTTATTTTATAGGCATATTGATTAAGTTATACAATTTATTCATATAATAAATTCATTATAATTATTAATTGATGGGTTGAACCATGAATTTTATATACCCTAAATGAATTGGTACACCTCATGAGACAAAATAGGTTTGGTATTTGACTGTGGTATTACCCATTTATGTAATGTCTTTGATTGAGGCCTCGTTGGTATGTTTAAGATGTTTGAAATTGTGAATTCCGTCATTATGAAATTATTTATTGATATCCATGTTATTATTGAAATATTTATGATGTCCATGTATAAGGTTCAATATCATGTGGTTATTTATATTGAATTATTTGATTATCATTTATTCGATCCGTATGATTATTCATGCTCAAGTTACTAATAAAATGGAATGTTTTTTCATTGATTTACATTTCCATATTGGTTATGAATATTTTTACTCAAGATATCTTTCACTATATACATACCCTTACTGAGCATGTCATCTCTCCCTTTATTTGTTTTGCATTCCCTATGAAATGAAAAATGATATTTTAAAAGATATTAAGGATGTAATAATATTTCTTATGATATGAATTTTTATATTGTTAATGTAATATGGGAATCATGTATATATATAGTTTACCAAGACTAACAAAATATTTTCTCTATTGGGATACGATAAATTTTATCTACTTCCAATGTAATAATGTTACCATTGGATCCATGATACTAGGGAAGAGGTATTTCATCAAACAACAAAAATAATTTTTTCATAAAAAATTATAAATTAAGGAAAAGATCATTTGATAATTTAAACACTAAGAACACTAAATTTCATTAAAATATCTAAATAATCTCTATTTCTATAAAAATTTATAAATATTATAAATATTATAAATGAAAACCAATTTAACCATCAATACATTAATAGTTTCATTAAATAAGATAGAAAAAGAATCCTCAAATGTGGATACATAAAATTCCCTCACTCTTAATACATTTATTTTCCTTATGAAATTTGTTCAACAAAATTTATTTCAAGTAAAATAATATTAAAAATGAATGATTTTTCTGTCAAACTAATGGATATTTTTTAAAATGCTTCCCCTTATAGAATATATTATGTAATAAGGGATGACTTATCTCCAATAAAATTAAATGATTGTCCAAAATAAATTATTCATTTTTACCATGAATTATAAATTTGAGAATTTTGGAATGAGTTGAGAAAACAATGCCTTGAACTCATATTTTATTCTAAACATCGCTTTTTTGTACATGGTAAAAAACACACATAATTAGTATCTCTATATAATTAGACACAATTAAATGGATGAGTGATTTTAATAATTAAAAAATAATATAAATAACAAATTGAAATGTTTTATCATAAATAATAACATGCTCAACCAGTATTAGGAGTTCATTTATAAGTAAAATTTAATATAAATCTTATTCTATCAAATATTGAAAAGACATTCAATTTTAAATATGGTTCTAAATAATTACATTTAAATTTCACACAAAACAATTATGAGTTTAATGAAATATATATTCTAATATGAAATCCAAAGTTGAATTTAAATGATTATCCACTCAAAGTAGAAAAATAATTATCAAATTCAATAAAAATTATCAACAATTAAAAATGAAAATTTTGGTTTGAAAATAGTTAATTTAAAAATAATTATGGGGTTCTTATGTGTATTTAATGAAATAAAATTTAGCAAAAAAGATCCCCCTCCCACACAAAAAATAATTAACATTGTCCAAAATTTCACACATCAATGTAGAAGGATGCATTAAATATAGTTTCAAATCAAATTGATTTCTCCTTAAATAGTTCTAATTGATTATTAATGACACAATTTAAATCAAAAAAAATTTATACAACTAATTGGATAATAAAAATCCATAGCATGAAAAAATATATAGTTATTCCTTCAAATTTTTTAGTGCACATCCATCAATTTTTATAAATTGTGTACCCAAACATTGAAATTTCATAAAATTTTCTAAAAAACAAAAATAAAAATGTGATGGAACTAATTAATGTTGTCAAAGTAATAATAATAGTAGCAGTAACTTAATGAAGTTTTATTAATATTCCAATAAGAAAACTAAACCCTAAAATCAATTTTAAACCATTAATTTTTAAAAAAACTATATAAATATATTTTAAAAATAAAATTGGAAAAATTATAGTAAAAATTATAGGATATAGATTATTTTATCGTTCCTGTAAATATAATAACACTTCCCTTAATTTATTCTTGAGAGGGCCCTCTAATTTTCCAAATTTTCCACATACAATATATGAAATTTTATGATATTAATTAAATTTAAAGATAAAAAATAGATATAATCAAATTTTTGTTAATGGATAAGTGATTCATAATCTGATTTACTATTCTAATCATATTGTCAATGAAAAATAATTGAGTTTCTACCTTTAATAGTTCTGAAATTATTATCTTAGAGGTGGAATTCACAACAGGTTGATCATTTTAAAACACTAGTGAAAACCATAATTGATGGGCCTAACATTAAATGTGATGAGATATCTAAAAAATAAATACTTCGAGTGTAAAAAATTCATTGATTTTTTAATTTAAAATTTGTCTCATGGAACTAAGAGTGTACATGTATTTTATTTTTAAATTTAAAATTAATTTCAATGATGCTCATAAAAAATTCTTGTTTTAAAAATCATTCTTAGCAACAAAAAGCACTATTAAATAAATTTTCCAAATCACAAAAAACCATAACATGATTCGGGGTGTTAAAAAATGATATAAATAATGATTCATAATGGATTTGAATAATATACTAAATTTTTCACAATAATAAATTTTATAAGTATATAATCCCAATTTATCATGTAAAAAGATTGGAATAATTTATAATAGAGTAAACACAGATGATTCTAGATGAAGATCTCAAAAATATTAAATTCTTGGAAAAAATAGACATGTGTATTATATATTTCAGTATTCTGTTAATATTATTTCAGTATGAAAGAGAAGTAGAAAACCAAAAATAAATATACTTTTACCTCAAACTAGTTTTCCATCATTTAAATAAGAATTAAAACACATAATATGTTCATAGTGGAAAGTTGCAACATGATAATCCTTTTTTTATAGAAATTACCTAATAATAATATATATATTATATATTCCATTTCCTAAATATTCCCAAAAAAAAGAAAAAAAACAATAATATTATAAAATTTAAAACAATAAATTAAAATTCTTACTATGTTTTAATTTGAAATGGGAATCATTAGTTTTTGTTATTCAAAGGGTTTAAAATTTACTATCCATTTATTTCCAAGATATAAATCAACAAAACATTTATTATTATAATACTATAAAAAAGAAAAATGAAAAAAAATGAAAAAGAGGATAATATTGGGATAACCCCCTAAAGAGTGCACTATTTAGACACTCCATAAATTGATAGTTTTTTATCCATTGAAAATATGATGTTGGGATGTGCCTTATCTCAGAAAAACCAAAAAACTCTTCCAAAAATTGTTATTTTTAACTTACACTTCTTATTGAGTACCCATTGATTAGGTTCCCTTAATAACCACTCATTGGAACTGAATATCCCAAAGAGTGGTGAAAGATGGAACAAAAAGTAGGTGTACATCCCATCTTATTTATCTTGAGGATTACTATATATAGTTTGTTAAAACATAACTCTAGCATGTGAATTTTTTATGGTTTACTTCGAACAATAAAATATTAATTTAAAAATAAAAATGTATAAATATCCACTTTCTCTCTAATATTGAGTTAATATATATCTCTTCATCTTAAAGAATGAGAGGTTAGTTGTGGCATTATTTCCATTTACATTAGCATTTACCATACATAGTTTTTCAATAAAAACATGGATCGTATGTCGTGCCTTAATGGGTGATGTTTTAATTTCATATTGACTCTATAAAATCTCATAAATATCAATCAACTCATTGAAACATGAAAATTTCGAATATGTGTCATGATATTCTTCAATAAATTTAATATAAAACAAAAACACTAATTATTATTTAAAATATTCCACTCCATGAGCTTCTAGTTTATCTTAACAAAACAATTCCCCTTGGAATATGTCTAAGAGAGAAGAGGGGTAGTCAGCCTCTTTTTAATGTAAACCACCTCAGGTGTGGATTCATCTATCAAAAAAGAGAGAGTTTTCTCTAATAGTTAAAAAAAATTAATGTGTAGAAAAGTTATTGGACATAATAGTATAAATAAAATCTATAAAACTAGTTTTAAATGAAAAATGATATTCGAAGTTATATTCAAACTCTTCAAGTTTAGAATATTCCTCATCTTTCCATCCCATTAAACATCTCAGAGTATATTGATTATACATTTACAATTGGACATCATTTGGAATTTCATGTTGAAAATCACCATGTATTCCTTAACATTTTCCTCTATGTCATTATCAAAATCTATCTATAATTATACCCTTATATACTAATACCCAATAATTGAATTGGTATATAATGTAGGTAGTTTCATTAATCACCTATCTATAACCAATTATTCTCCATTGGGCACCTTATTTCACATTCCTTTAAACCAATCTTGAAAATATATCATACCTTCACTATGTTATTTCACTAGTTTGTAATATAATTGTGAAACATAATCAATATTATGATATTCCATCACTATTTATGAGACAATTTTAAAAAATAATAACTAATACAAACTTACCCCCTAAAAACAACCCTAATTTTCATAAGGGAATATCAATAGGATGATAAAAAATTAAAATTGTAAAATCTCTACAAATAGTATTGTGTTTATAATCAAGGTTTTCTAAATGATTCAATGTCTTATTTTATTTTACGATAAACCTTATTTTATGTTTTAAGAAGGAATCATTTCATAGACCAATGGCCTTGTGGCCAAAATTCCAAATACAATTTGATGGACTGATGGCCCAGTGGTATGAAATATTTCAAAATTATTAAATAAATAAAGAATATATTGGTTTAAAATTTGTGAAAAGGAAACAAGAAAAAAATCCATGAACGAAAATAGGGAAGACAATTAGAAATAATATGGACCTATCTTGGGTTGTTACACTTTTCTTCCACATATTATGGACTCAATGAAAGATTAAATCATCAATACCCAACTTCTCATTGTGAATGATTTGTGTCTTTACAAAATATTCACTCTAGAAAAATATGAATACTCATATAGGGTTTCCCATAATTCCTGAAATATTTATCTAAATTAAAAAAATCAATCTCCAAAATATATGTAACAAGGATATCTCACAAGATATTAATGATCATTTAGAGATAACACAATTACACAACCATACATATAATACTCAATTGTGTGAAACAATTGAATAATGGGGAATGTAGTAAGTAAAAATTGAATAATGTGAATCAGTTGTCACATTCCCAATTAACAATCATTTTGGGCTATAATATGTGAAGAAGGTAATGATATCCTTGTAATTAAATATCTTAGTAGCATCAAGATTGAATACCAAGAATAAGTTCTGTGGGTTATTCCTCTATCTATAATGGTTGAAGAAAGTGAGAAGAGAGAGAAAAAACAGATTATTCAAAAACAAACTTTTAATTGAGAATATAATGGTTTAATCTTCTAGAGACAAATAAAAAATATTTATCATATCAAAATAAACCTCCACCATTTGTAGATGAAACAAAAAAATCATTCAAAAAGTAAATAATATGTATCATCTTTCATAGGGAACAATCTATAAACGAATTTCATCTACACATGAATAAACTCTTAGGATCCCATTCAAGTACCAAACTAAAGTATCATATTTATGTTTCAAGGAACACCTAGTGTGTTTATTTATAGTACGTGCTTAATATATTATCTAACAGATCTCCACCCATATCTCTACATGAAACTATTTAATATTCTTTTTATCATTTATGATACCTTCAGTTAATGTTCCCTCGTGAATATCATGGCCTCACATGATATTTATTTATCATGTTATGGATTCCCTATAAATCTTTAAAACCTTTATAGCGTTCTTCAATATTGATAAAATATTTGAACCCCACCTTTATTTTAAATCAATTTAAAAATTCAGAGACCCATATATTTTAATTGTTTATTACACATTTACATATCATTATATTGATGAAGTTACCTATATGCAATCATCTTCATGAACTTGAAAAGGTAATGTATTGATTTCATTTATAAAGGTATTTCAATGGAATACAGAAACTCATATATTTACTTTAATAACATATTTTATCTTAATGAGATACATCAATTTAAAATTATAATTAAAAAAAATCAATGAATTTCAAATTAAAATATTCCCCAACAACTGAGAGTAAAAATAAAACACCCAAAATTGAAATTATTATTTTGAAACAAAAAAGTATCAAAATAAATATGAAAATGATATATCATTATATATTCCAAAAAATGACCAAAATATTATTTAGTTAAAACAAATGAAAATAATGTTAAATAATAATAGATAATTTAAGCACAAAAAATAAGAATTTTCATTAAAATATTGAATTAATTACTATTTCCATTCAAAACAACCATGAATCAAAATATTATCAATTAGAGACCATTATCTAATAAAAAAATTATATTTTAATGAATATAATATGGAAAATCATCATCCTAATGATTTCACATCAATCAGCCTCACGATGTTCATTACCCTCAGCAAGATAAGACTATGCATGGAACTATAGCAGTTTGTCAGCAAGGATCATAAGGAAAAGTAACTAGACACGGAAAAATTTATGTCATTTGGATTTTAGTGACTAATAGAAAAAATATAATTGTGAGGAACTATTTTTCTCTATTCTATTATAGATTTTACCTTGTTTTACTCTTTAACATTATATCCTTTTATCTTTCCCATATTGGTTTTCTCTTTGGGACTCAAGGTAGAGAGGATTCTAGTACTCTTGGTGTTTACTACATATGTAGGGGGTTAGAATTATTATTTTTATATATTTTGTGGATTTTAGATTATTATGGGGAATCAAAATTCATATAGTGATTTATTCTTACTATAGATACAACACTATGATGGAATTCTTGGCCTCGACAGGTTGTATTCCATGTTTGAAGTCATCAATTTATTTTTTAAGGTAAATTTTTCTATTATGATGAGGGGGGAAAGGTTTTATTCATTGGTTATTAGTATTAATATATTCTTTGTTGGAATTTATAGCCCCTAATGTCTTAGATGTCATTATTTTCATTGGATTCAGAAGAGGCATATGAGGGTGAGTTTCCTTGAGTCGTTCAGTGGTTTTTTATTTTTGTTAATTGGAGTTATCATTGATATACCTCACCAACATGATATTGAGTTTGAGATAAAGAAATATCTTGCTGTTTATTTTATATTTATGGATATCTATTTTACCGCACTATATAGGTTACTATATTTGAAGATTCTTATTGATGATTTAATGCAGAAGGGTTTCATTTGGCCCTGTGTATCACCATTATCCGATCCACTATTGTTCCCTAATACGGAAGAAATAAGTTTGAGGTTATTCATTGAATAATAATATGTTAATTATTTGAAAATATAGAATCATTATTCCTTATCAAGGATATATTATTTTTTAGAAAATTGAACATATATAGTTGGTTTCCCAAGATTCTTTCTCAGTCTAGGTATCATCAAATGAGGGCGATGGAACAATATATACTGATGGAAACATTTATATATCATTATAGGTGATTGGATCGCATGGTTATTATTTTAATGTCACAAATCCCAACTATTTTATAGTAATCATGAAATTTATATTTATTGATATCTTGGATTAGTTTGTGGAAGTGTTCATCGTTGAAATTCTCATATAATTAAAGTCAGAGGAGTAACATTCCAAGATTCTTAAAACTATTTTCCGATTCCTTTGACTCCATAAGATATATGGGAATTTATTCAAGGCTAATTTTTTTAAACACTTTGTGATTTTTTTTAATGTGGTGTCCTCAAAGTTATTAGTGTTTGTTTCATCAAAGATATAGGTAGTCTTTTCTTGGTTGGCGCCTAAATATGTTGTAGGTATTTATTGTTTTCTTTGTATCATATTCTATTATGAAAGATATTTATTTTATTTT
This sequence comes from Viscum album, assembly GCA_963277665.1. Classification (NCBI taxonomy): domain Eukaryota; kingdom Viridiplantae; phylum Streptophyta; class Magnoliopsida; order Santalales; family Viscaceae; genus Viscum; species Viscum album. The sequence goes on from OY728131.1 coordinate 2,070,864,442, forward strand.
ACTCAACTTTAAAACATATTTATATCCTTAACTTTAATGTACCATACATTTTTATGGACTAATAAATTTTGGACAATATTTAACTACTTGAAAAATAATTTAATTAGTTCTTTTTGTTCTTTGAATTCTAATGTTAGGGGCGATGTTCATGTTTTATTGTGAAACATACCATATTATATTTGGTTGTACATTGAAATAGTGGAGGGTTGTGATCTAATATTGGACAATGTAGTTACATCCTTATGTGCATAAATACACCACCCATGATATTTAGTTATCAACAAAAATGTTTTTCATAACTCATTGAAGATATTACCTCATTTAAATTATCATAACAATCTTCATAAACCAAAAGATCTTGAGGTATATCATTTCATTGTGGGATATGGATCGTTGTTATTAGATGGATTTTAAAAAGGGCTTTTTCTTTGTGATCTCATATACCACAAGGCATAAGAGAGTAGTTTCTGCAACAAGTTGAGTTGAAGTGGCATGTCACAAAGGTTGAGGTTGAATTCACATCATTGAGGTTGGATCGGGAAAGGTTGTCTTGAAGGTTTATAGTGTGATGTTGTTGATTTTTTTGCTTTATGATCTGATTTTTTTTGGAAATGGTTTCCTTGAGGCCTTTCGGTTTGTGTTTAAGGTAATCTGCAACAATTTCATCTACAATGGGGAGCGTCAGAGGCGGTTCAGAGAAGAAGTTTTCACCTGACATTGCTATTCAGATTCAGAAGGATGAGAGGGTATGGCATTTCCATCAGTTCCAGGCTTGTGCATTCATGCACGTCACAACTTTTTGAGACATAATGTGTATGTGGAATCTGATTTTCATGGTTATGTTGCTGGGTTTGAGCCATGATTTTCAGTTTTAATTAGTTGTTTTGTCCTTGATCAGACTGTAGGGGATTGGTTGTGGTTTATGTCGTGATGTCATATTGGGTTCCCCATAATCCCTTAAAAGGGGGATCATGATAATAATAAAATTAATTTTCAGTCAGTCATAAGAAAGTAGTTTCTAATTCACAAAGTAAGAATTAATTTGGAAATACTATTTGGATGTTTAAATATTCTTGGAGAGTGATAACGGTGATAATAGTGATGCATATTGATTAATATAAGGCTCGTTTTAGATATTTAATATACCATATGATGGAAAAATAATTATGTTATGATGAAATTAGAAGAGTCTAAATGTGGATACTTTAAGGTATAGGTTATGCGGGATCAAAAATTTTATAATGACACTCTTGAGGGGTGGTTGGAGGATGATCATCCTCAGATGATGTTTTGAGGGATATTGTTTGTTTCATAGATTATTCATGTTGTTGATCTCTATGAGATGAATATATCACCCTTATAAATTCATATTGGAGAATAAAATATGTACCATTAATTGTGGAGTCAATTCTGTTGAACAGGTATGAATCAATTTATAGAAGAGTTTTTATCTTGATGTTTAGTCTACCAGTAGGTTAATGTGGAGCATTCTGTTCCTAGTGGATTTTTATAGAAATTTTTTCTTGTTAAGTGGATGTGTGGATACATTTAAATGGAATTAATCACTACTATACTTTAATACCAGTATTTTTTTAATTTTATTGGGATAATTTTAGAATACCTTATGATGTTATCTAATTTCATGGAGATCAAAGAGTCAGGTGTTATGGATGTTCTAGAAAGGTCGAATGAAGATGAGATAGTGTGGATTCATGGGGTACCAGGAAACATAATATATAATTAGAGTGAACAATTTCCCTATTGATTCTATGATGATATTAACTATGTGTTTGGATCCCATCTATGCCTTAGAACTACATTCCATCCTTAAATAGATATATAGACGATGAAGACCATTCAAATAATAGAGGATATGGTTTTTTCTTATGTTCATGATTTTGTTGGATAATGTATGAAGCAGAAACCTTTGGTTGATTTTTCCTATAATAATAATTAACAATCCTCCAATATCATAGGTTTATTCAATGAATTATTTGTGTTACCCTTCAAATATTCATTATGTTGGACCATTGAAAGAGAGTTAGTGGTTAAAAGAAAAGATATGGTGCAGATCATGATCGAGAAATTTCTAATGATTTGATAATAGTTAAAGGTGTAATAGAACTAAAAAAGGCCTTATAATAATTATATTTGGATACTTCTAGAGTTTTAGGTTCATGATCATGTGTTCTTGAGTGTTTCCCCTCAACGTGAATAGTTATGAATTATTCAAGGATATATGCATTATTCTTTGTTTATTATTACTTTTGAGGTATTATTGAGAACTAGTGAGGTTAATTATCTGTTAGGTCTCCCTCCATAAAATAATTTTATCTATTTGGTTTTTCATGTGTCTCATATTCATTTGTATCATCAAAATAACTCTCAGTTCATTGAATAGAATGACTTGGGTGTATATGATAATGTGGAATTCGGATGAGGGTTAGTCAAAATCAGGGATCATTAGTTGAATGTGTTTCATGGGGGATTTATTCTCCCAGTTAAATATTTACATAGGCATATTATTATAGATAAATGTACCTAGGAATGAGATTCATAGATGCATGCTCAGTATCCTAAGTTATTTTAAGCATTATTTTCTTTTTTCATGATATTTTTCATTTAGTGATAATTTATTTGAGATTATTGGATTTGTATTCAAATTTTTTGCTTAGTGGTATGGTTATATATATTTGATAGCATCATTCTAGGGAATGTTAGAAAAATAACCAATGGGATTGGTGATATCAATGAGTGTGAGTGTGTGTTTGTGTGTGTGGGGGGGGGGGTGAATTAGTGAGTAATAATTTCATTTTTTTTCAAATAATGATTTCTACTAATTAGATTAAAATGGATTTGATTTTAAATATAACATCCAAACCTGAGATACCATGAAATTGGTTGTTGGACCAGTCACCACATGGTCTCATGCACACCTCCACCTACACTAGAGTCTTCTTACTAGAAGTGTGGGTCTAATAGTGGTGTGGTGGGGAGACTATTACCTCATTGTAAGATTCACACAACAATATAACATTATCAAGAAATTATAGAAGCATTTTTAATAAAGAAAATTCAATCAGCAGAAGGTAAATATAAAAAACGAGTAAATGAAAATTGAAATTCCTAATAAGTATAATTAATTCTTTTCAAAATGATTCTAAAATAATTAAATTGATAATAAAAAATAATAGGTGATATAAAATAAATAAATACATGAAGAAAGAAAAAATAGTAAAATGATTTGAGGGTGAAATCGATAAGCATATTGAGTACTAGCACAGTCTTGTGCACCAAATGCCATGTACAATGCATGAAAATACAACCAAATATCCTAACCCTACAACCAATGATGTCTTCTAAGTTACCCCAATGAAATAGAGGCCCAACAAGGGTTTGAGATATACTCACTAGGCCGCCACCAATAGTGTATAAAGCATAATCATGACTGTGAGTACATGTACAATCATATAAAAAAATAAAATAAATAGTTGAATAATTAAATAAATGTACAATTCAGGAATATGTTCCATATAGACACCTCACTGACCATATCTTCTTAGACCTAAGACAAAATATCTCTGAACAAAAACCAACCTATATAGATAAGATATAAATTTATATTGGGTTATCACACCTAAGATGCAAGGAAGAACCAACCACAGGGATGTGATTTTACCAGACATACATGTCTTTTAGTGTAATTAATTATCATTTCATTTAATTAAAATAAAGTCTCTTTTGTTTAATTAAATTTAATCATCAGCCCATATAAAGTGAACCTTATAAAGGGACCACATTATAACACTAGGAACATAAAAAATTTCCCAAGACGAATATGTCTATCTATGGAATCCAGAAATTGAATATCAAGTAACACTATCGGGAAAAAGTAAATCATGTCATCATTGATCCCATCCCTAGAATCATAGAATGATGTCTGAGTCTCATTTAGGGAATGTTATAACCATATTAACATTGTGCTCGCCCAATGGTTTTCCCTCGAGAACTAGTGTCACTCATATGGCGGTAAGTACCACACACATTGATGCTATCCATTATATATCATGTTCCATTCATAGTGTATAAATCCTCAACACAAAATGATCCCATCCTTTTAATTCTATAAAAATTAACATGGGTGTCACTAGAGGAATCAATTTTTTTTTAATCATTTAAAACATTTAACTTCAATCAACACAGAGGTCCAAACCCATTAATAATTTAAATTTGACAACGAAAGAGGGCATTCAATGAATAAGGACATAACCAATTGAATGGATACTAAAATATTTACATTCTTATTAGAGTTTCATTTTTATAATTAGGTAGTTCAATAAATTAATAATTGAATCCAATAATTGATTACATGTGCTGGTCGATGTGGCCTTCCTATTGAAAATAACACCATACATGAAAGATGGATAAAACATTTAGGTAAACAATAATTCAAAACACATCATCAAGATCATTCTATAAGAAAAATGGGCCTTAACCACTTAGTAGAAGATTTCTTCATTAGAGGAAGACATATAAGGGTTTCATATCCTCCATCATTACATTCAAACTACCTTTTATAATTTTTAATGACAATGCACCTCATTATGGGATTTCATTTGAAAACCCATTAATTAATTAAAGGTGTTGAAAAATAACACCCCTAAGCAAGGTTGCTTATTGTGGTTCATGACCTTGAATGAGGAAGATCATATTATACAGGGGATACTAAATTTATCATGTCTATTTCTAATAATTAAAATTCACCTTTTGGAATTGTTTTAAAACATTTATGGGACACCTCACAGTGACATAAAATATAAACCAGTGAGAGAATATAGAAAATGATATAGAGAATCTACCATATAACATGTGCATTCCACACATATAATAACGAGTCTCGACTTGTTCAATTTTGAGATAAATTTATGAAATGAATGAACACCATAAAAATAGGTATAATTATATCGAAATAGTGTAAATGAAGAGAATAGAATAAAATAAATGATATTGAGAAGAGAAGATCATATCACTACACATCTAACAATAACAATGATGTTTGATTCTTATAGTATATGAGGGAGAGGTATACATGCCTAGAATAGAAGAGGAGGAGAGCTCGAAGCTGTAGTTGAGAAGATCATATGTGGGAGAAGAAATGAAATAGGTTACATAAGTAAAATAGGGGAAATTGGTAATTTACCAACCATTTAATGGTATTCTCAGTTTGGATACATGTTTGGCCAGACTGTACATTAACCATTCTCATGGAACTACTTATGGTGGGAGTCTCATGGTTTATGCACAATGTTTGGGAAACCATGTGAAAACAATGAAATCTCCCAATGTCTAACACATATAGCCTGGAACGCGACTATATGGATCTACTCTCATAGTCTAACCAAATTTTTTGATTCCTCTCAGTCCACTAGAGTTAGCCAAATAGTTTTCCATAAAGACCATATAGTTTTAGACAAACTGTGTACCCTGTTAAACATCCCAATTTTGTGGTTTTGGAGCCCAATTCCCACAATACTCGACGGAACACTTGAGGTACCGTAAAATCCTTTATAAAAATCCTATAAACAACTGTTTTATCTGTTCCAAAACACATATTTACATTCCGAATCTTGGTTTACTATACATATTGTCCACTAATGATATAATTAAAATTCATTTAGAATTTTACCCCATCTAAAACAATGTGATGCTGAAATCATCTCACTTTAAAACAAAACATCCTTGAGTATCCTTTGTGAAATGAAGAGAAAATCACTCCATCTACTTTGGTGAGGAATTATTTCTCAAAATGTCATGTTGCGTTTCCAATGCCCAACTCACCTACAAGAACAACCTTAAACATATTGTATAAGAGATGTTGAACTTGATAAAATTCTAATTCAGAAAACCAAAACCACAAGAAGATTATTATTTTAGCCTATCATACTAATACATGAACAGATCACTATCTCCTTCATCAACTATCCTATGGTGCCCCCAACATAATGTATACCATTAAATGGCCATTTTTGGGCCATGGTGTCTTTATTATTATATTTGTTTTGTTTTATGTAGGGACATAGCATTGTAACGATACACTGGGAATGATTCATAACCTAAAAAAATAGTTGATCTAGTGTTTTAATATAATCATCAGACAACTATACTACACTCACCCTAACCCGAAAACATACCAAAATATGTCTGTCACCATGTATATTTGACAAGATTGAGAGACATCAAGTCAAAAAAATCTTTGGTTTACTGATGTAAAAAAACTCAACATAGATGGCCGTAGCATTTCAATAACTAGACCCGACAACCTACAAATGAAGGCACTGCCAGATTCACTCTAAGAATGCTAACCGAAGCCTATAACCGACTTTTTATGTCATCTCTCCACTTCTGATATTGTGCCATAGCATAAACATGTGTGCATTCCCAATATAGAAAACTGGTATTTATACCATTACAATAACCCATCTGATCCCAAATGATGTCTAAAATAACCATATAATCATTTATCTATAACCAATGAGCTCATAAGAGGCATTCCATATTCATCATTTATGTTTTAGACATCAGTAAAATGATGAATTCCCAGATATCAAGAATAAGGAGTTACCCCAATGTAGTATCTTCCTAGTGAAAAAGTCAAAGGGAATTAGGTGGTGTTAACTAGTACATTCAAGGAATTCCCAGATTGGATCCCTTGTATCTCTCAGAACAATCCACTACTCTTAGAGAAACCGTTATTCTGGAGTGAAACTCTGATGGTGACAACTTATCAATCTCAATGGAATTTATAATTTTTGCAGCATATAACTAACACTCTCTCAGTGTATCGAAATGATAAAACGATATGGAACATTATCGCCTCCATACATTAGTACTCTAAGACGGTATTAAGAACACCAAGAAGATTTCAGACACTTTTTCCACAACCATGATGATGTGATCGACATGGTTTCCAACCAACCACATCATTCTATGTACGAAAAATATAGTTGAACCATCACTAGTATACTTCCTTGGAAAATCATGGAAACACCTACTGACACATCATCATCACCAAAACATGATCCCTTTACCACCCAAATAATTATTTGAATGCTCTATTACAACCACTGAAGGCCATCCCCAAGGAATGGTATTCTCAATTGTTACATACACATCAAACCATTCCTCATCATACATACTTGTAAGAATTGACATACCTCAAAACACAAAAACCATAATATAATTTAGAACAATAAATACAATCTCTAAATTTCCCTTATTGATTGTGTTCTTTATATATTGAAAGATACATCCTAACAAAATTAACTTGATGCTCCCCACATTAGTAGTTCCGTTATTGTCAGATTTAATGAAAAATGGAGTTCATCCCATGGAGAAGACTTCATTGACCACTGAATATGTTTCTAGACATGACTAACATGATTTGTAATCAATTAAACCAAAAAGAGGGATCAAATGGCCACATACAAGTGCACTATGTTTTTTTCTCAATGAGTATGTGTGTCACTCCTTCATATATATGTCCATATATTCCATTTCATTTGGCATAAAATCTAGAACAACATCGACCAATGTGTTAAAAATTAGATTCTTTTTGGAACATCATCCCTTGTATTAGGATGAGTTTGATTTCTTCTAAAGATTATGTCACCGAACTCTAGAGATGACCAGAGAATGTAGCATAATAGATAAAGGCTTAAATAGATTGCACCAAACTCAAACAGTTCTATTTACTATTTTTTCAACTTGATGATATCACGTATGCTGACACATACATCACCTTAATAACATGAGAAAACAGTTCATCACTAATACAATCCATAGGATTATCGTTCCTCTTCATTCATTTATGTAATGGTCCATGAAAATATACAATTTAAAATTTATATTATCTTATATGAATGCAAAAATAGCAGATGACCACTCAAGTCATCCATCCCTGATGAGGAGGAAAGGAAGGGTCACATGACCCACTAAGTAGTTGATCATGCTCCATGCATGTTTATCTTTCTAAAAATGATAATTACACAATATTCATCTCCACAAAAATCGTATGAAAATAAAATGGACTCTCATCAAACATGAGTGTTGTTTAGAACTAGGATTCATACCTTGAATAAGTGACACCTAAACAACACTATTTTTTCGAAAGAAAATAGCATTTAGGAAGGAAATTAATTATCTAAGTGCACTACCTCTAACAGAATAGACCATTACTGAAGTGTAAATCATCAACCAAAAATGAGGTAACCATAAATAAGGGGTCACTTTTCTTAAGATGCTATCATTTTAGTTTAGGTTGAGGATGTAGGGGCCTATGGGTAATACCCATGTACCAGTTTCAGGGAAAAACATAGGAAAGGTTGAACTACACTTACTAAATTGTCTAAACTAAATCACCCCTTAATGTTCCATTTTATGTCATTACCATAATTTACATTTAATATTTTAAGAATTTAAAAGGCTCAAATTTTTTGTAGATACAGTTGGGGAAAAAATTTATACTAGTTAATTTATTTAGAAAAATAAACTAGGAAGACAACGTGTTTTATGAATATACTTTTAGGAATTTATCATTAATTGAAAACCCACCATATTTCAGTTAATTCATCCCATAAACAACATTTCAACCGTTATTAATTTTTTATTTTTTATTTATATAATATTTAAACAAATTGAATTGTTAATGAAAAATGTCAATCAAAATGTTTAGAGGAAAACACCCTTTAGGATACAATTGAAATTTTAATTAAATAATGCCTCATGTGAGTATATAAGAAAGAAATTAAAACGTATTTTATTAAATAAATATGTACTATTCAAGTAAGATTCCACCATATACTAATATTTGAACCATATAAACTGATGTAAAATATTTAATTATTAATTTCTCTATATTATAATCATACCCTCATGGGTAAAATTAGAATGTATATAATGTCTTGGTGACCTACAAGGGTCCAAATCAAGTCATTCTCGGTTAATAAAAAAACCAATAATTTTTAGAATTTATATTTAATGACACTGCTAGTGGGTTAATTTCATAAGAATCATGCCCCAAATGGCATAATAGAGTCCAATTAAGTATTTAAAAACATATCCTTATTAGTTATCATGCCTATGAAAAGTGGTACTAGCCTTAATAAGGTTACCAATTTTTTAAATGGAAAAATCAGAATATATTTTATATTATTTCAACAGTCCCTATGTATATAAGGCTATTTTTTTCAGTTATATGGCTTACCACTTCTCAACATGTATAGCACTGATACACTTTGAAAAATGTATGGAGAGTCACATTTAATAGCAACCAAATTATTTTGGATAATAATAATAATAATAATTAAATAGCTTAACATTTTTACAATATTCTTTAACTATGTGAAGAACATTCACAATGGTTTGATTATAAGAGATATCATTTTACAATTTATAATGATCCCATACACTATAAGTTAAAATTTGGCACTAAGGTAATTGGAAACAATATTTTTCATCTGATGAAACGAACAGTATATATCTAAAACATGTCATAGTAAGTTTTTAAAATAGTTATACCATAAATATATGTAAAAAAACACCACTTAGATTAATTTTTTCATTTCATTTAACCAACCATTTCATTGAAATTATATCATGTCATGTGATCATAGGCAGTAAATAAAAATGAACATTATGAAAAATCACTAAATAATGAAAAAATAACATGGAAAAATACTATAAAACCATGTAAAACACCAAATAATGGTAACAAAAATAGATTTTAATAATCATAATAGCATGTAAATTAATTACCTATACAACGAAAGCCTAGAAACATGATAACTAAATAAATACAAATACATAAGCATGTTGTATAGAGGAACACACAAAATAAATCACAAATCATGTTATATAAAGATAATGTTAATGGATTAATAAATAAGGTATTAGAAAAAAGCATTTTCATAAAAATTCATAACATGATATATTTATGGAATACAAGGATCACATAAGGCACACCAACAATTTTTTAGTTATCCTAACAATGCAACATATATGTAATTAAATATGCATGGAATGTTATTTCATATGAACCTATAATGATGCTTGTAATGCAATATCATGTTCATACAAGTCCAAGGAAAAAATAACATAAATATCTAAATAAATAAGAAGCAATATATACTTCAATAACTTAAGGTAAAATGATAATGAGTTATAACCATGAACAAAATGAACAATAATCCTTTCTAAGGGCTTGTATAATTTTACTCAATCAAGGTTTGATCAATTCTAGGAATGAATATTTACCATGTACAAAAATATTCCTAGTCTCTTATCTAGTAGCTCAAAAAGATTTACATAATGAAAATTGAGTTTTTGATACCACTTCGTAACATCTCTATCTAACTAACCACTAAAATGGTAACCATAGAAGTCTATGAATGGCCCCAAGAACACCTCTCAGTATGAAATAGTCTGTACACTAGAAGTATGGGTCCTATGGTGGTGCCTTTGAGGGAATATTTGCTCATGGTCATAGTCGCACTTCATTATAAAACAATCTTGAAAATTTGGAAGAAGTATAAATAAATGAACATCAGACAGGGGAAGGTAATTACAAAAAATAAATAAAAGAAAATGAACATAAAAAATATGTATAATAATTCATGAATTTCTAGATGATGTGAAAATAAATGAGCTAGTAATATAATAGATCACACGAGAAAAAAATAGAAAAATACCTAAATAAACTAAAAAGAGTAAAATTATTCGAGGGAAAACTACATGAGCATCCTGAGCACTAGATCAATCATATGATCAATGTCACGTGTAATATTCAAGAAAACATAACCATGTATAAGGATCTTGTATCCAATGATGTCTGATCTGGTAACCTAGGGTAATAGTGTGATGCCCCTGTTCCAAAATCCACCCAGGGGTGCCCCGTACCCGGTTGGACACATGGCCATAAGATAATTTCCCTGAATTCCAGACGCTCTTGACTAGTAGTGATGGAATTGGAAGTGATAGTGGGGAAACAATTCCCTCATTTGCAAGGCACACAATGAATGTAAACAAATACACACAAGAGCATAAGCATTAATAATATCATACCAAAATCAAACAGCATAAAAATTATAGGATAAACTGGAGCACATATATATAATGATTCATGAATCATATGCCCAGAAAAAAGATAGACAAAGAACAATGTTGAAATATTGTACTAAAATAGGTACACAAGAAAATGTTAATAATCTTCATAGCATTTCAAGAGTAATCTTGGTCCTTTTCTCTCTAGCTTCACAACATGTCAAGTACCTGAAGTCGCAGGGTGCTTCCCCTTGTCTATACCTGTAACAATATAATCTATTGGGGCCCAAAAGAAAGGCCCAAATATGGTGTGATACTAATCCCAGTAGGCAACCACCACAAGATTCATTCCTAACAATCAGTGAGTTTATTGTAGGTAAAATTATAGGAAACTATAAAAATAAAGGTACTCAATAGTAAACAATCCATAGTTTCAACATCAATAAACAACTAAAAAAGCAGATAAGCATAATAGGTAACCCTTTGGGAAGCACACTTAGTCTAACCCCTATGGTCCTACCTAACAAGTACAAGCAACCCTCTGGGTAGTACACTTAGTCTAACCCCTCTTGTACATCCTAATCATAGACTCTCTGAGGAACCACTCGTCGTCAATCCCCCCTATTGTCTCTTATCATAACTAATGGAGCTCTAGAGAATCACATACGTCACATTCCTCCTATGACTCGTGTCATTGAAATACAGACACTCTGAGGATGCACTCAACTTCAATTCCCCCTATGGCATCACATAGTAAAATTATAAAGACACTTTAGAGAAGCCCTCAACGTCTATTCTCCCTATGGTCTATACACAATGTTCTCACTGCCCTGTGTAAGTCAAGAAAGTGAATTAGCACGTATCGGCCAAGGTAAACCTAAATAACTACTTGTTTAGAATTCTACAGCATATTAGCATAATAGAACAATAGTCACACCATCCTACAATACAAGGCATGGGAATGTAAACAGCTTTAGATTAGGAAAACTATACCCAAAGGTCAAAACAAGAAAAAACATGCATGGGAAACATAGCCAAAGAACACCAATTTACCCTATTCACATTCAATTATCATTTACTTAAGCATACATTCATAGCAGGAAAATAATAGGTCTAAAACGGTAAATGTGCAACACACCTTTCGTGGTTATTGGGAAATTTTGAAGATAAAACTCATATATATCCAACAGAAAGGCACAAACCACCTACCTTGGCATTGTAGGAATGATATATGTGAGACTCCTATCTTGAATAACCCTAGAATGCTGAATATCTACAAAAACGCCAAAAAATATTCAACCCATGATATCTCACGAGAGAAGAGAAATTAGAAGATGGTGTTTTAGGAGAAGAGAGAACTCACTGATGTGATTCCAATGCAATATACAGTGTTTGATTCCATGAACTAATACACGCTCAGGAGTTCATCGATGATCAGTGTCCGTATGGAGCTCTTAGTCGATAGAGTCCTAAAATAAGAGTGTTCTAGGGTTTAGATGTGACCCCAGTGCGTTTAATGAAAAAAATAAAGTATATGGCTTGTACTTTTGAATTATACGGCGTGTACTTACGGTTTCCGTAATCCACATTAAGTGGCCTCCATGTCACTCCCACACGGTCGTGTGCATGGATACTACCTGACAAGAACACAAACTCCTGTGGTAAGAAATTTCATGGTGTGTACTCAGAAAGTACAATCCGCATACATAGAAAATTTCCATAAATTCCAATTTTTCTAAAAAATGGAAAGAAACGAAAAAAATACTTAAAAATAAGGTCCTGGATCTTACAAACTTTACCCCTTAAGAAATTCATCCCCGAATTTCCCTAGCACGGCGTAAATTAATAAACCCTGAACAACTCCAACCACTTTGATCGTACATCTGCCTCCCTCTCCCAAGTCTTGTCTTGTACTTTCCCATGATGCCAAAGAACCTGTACTAGAGTAACAGACTATCCACAGAAAACCCTTGTAATATGATCAACAATCGCAATAGGATACTCCTCGAAAGATGCATCTACATCCAACTCAACCTCCTCAGGTTGAAAGAAATGAGACATGTCTAAAAAGTAGTGTCGAAGACGAGAAATGAGAAAAACATTAGGCATAGCCCGGTACCTTGGAGATTACTGCAAATGATAGGCAACTGGCCCAACTCTCTCCAACACCTCAAACGGCCTGACAATCCTCGACAAAATATTACCCTCTCTCCTAATCATATTGTGTCCCAACCTCGGCATGACTTGCTGGAAAACATGATCCCCATCCTCGAACTCCAAAGGTCATCTCCGCTGATCAATATAAGACTTCTGTTGAGATTGTGTAGTTCACATCCTCTTCTAAATCATCTATATCTACTTTGTGGTCTCTTAAACAAGAGGAGGTCCCATCAAAGCTTATTCTCTTGCCTCCATCCAACATAATGGTGATCAGCATGGCCTACCGTACAAAGCCTCATAATGGGCAATCTGAATAGTTTCTTGAAAACTATTTTTTTAGGAAAACTCCATAAGAGGTATATTCTTCTCCCAAGAACCTCCAAAATCCAAAATGAAATCTCAAAGAATATCCTCAATCACCTGAATCGTACGCTTGGACTGGACATCTATCTGAGGGTGGTAGGATGTACTCAAAAGTACATGTGTACCAAATGCCTTATGAATCCCCTTTCAGACCCGAGAAGTAAATCGTTCATCCCTTTCTGAGATGATGGACTGTGGATCTCTATGAAGATGTACAATCTCTCGAATGTACAACCTTCCCAGCTCATCGAAACTAAAGTTCTTCTTTATCGGAAAGAAGTGATCAACCTTTGTGAGTCTTTTAATAACAACCCATACCACGTCATTAACTCATGGAGACCTCGGAAAACCGGTCAAAAAGACCATCGTGGCGTCATTTCACTTCTACTCTAGAATGGGTAACTGTTGTAAGAGCTCTACTGGCTGTTGATGCTCTTCCTTCACTTGCTGACAGGTGGAACAACTCATGACAAAACCTGTAACATCCCTCTTCATACCTTCGAACCAATACTGACGGTGTAGATCTTGATACATCTTGGTGAAACCTGGATGAACTTCCGAAACTCAGGAATGAGTGTCCCGTATCAGCTCCGTGTTCAATTCTGTTGGTACCGATACGCTCTCCTAGAAATGCAAGATCTCATCTTCGCATATGGTCCATCACGTAATAGGGTTCTCTCCGGACACACTTTCCTGTAGAATAGGTCCTATAGAACCAGATAGTTTCCTCATTTATACTCGATCAATAATGGTAGAGGTAACAACTACAGATGAAAGGTAAGTCTGGCCCTGTCTGTTATGCACCTCTAAATGCATCTCAGAGAACAGAGCCATAAGTTACCACTCACTGCTGTCCTCTTGAACTGCATGTATCTGAGTCCTCCTGCTCAACGCACCATCCATTGGGTTTCCTTTTCTAGGTGAACAAGCAATCTTTTAATAGAAGGACTATAGGTACTCAACCCACCCTTGCTGACTCAAATTTCGATCATGCTGAGTGATTATGTACATGAGACTCTTGTGGTCGGTGAAAACAAAAAAAATATCTCCCAGAAGATAATTTCTCCAACAACGTAAGGCATGAAAAAACACAGCCAACTCTAGATCATGTGTTGGGTAGTTCCTCTCATGTGGTCACAACTACAGAGGCTCGTATGCAACGACTCCATCCCCCTGCATAAGCGCATCTCCCAGCTTGATACCCAAAGCATCATAATACATAGTGTAACTCTTTCCCAGCTCTGGAAAGAAAAGTATCAGTGATGAAGTAAACCTCCACTTCAGCTCCTAAACGGTTGACTAGCATGAATTTAACCATAAGAAATTCGCACCCTTCTTAATCAGACTCTTCAGTGGTGCTGCTAAGAATGTAAAGTCTTGAATGAAACATCTGTAGTATCCAGCCAACCCCAGAAAACTCCGCACCTCAAAGAAGTTTTTCGGCTACTCCCAAGATACTACTAATCTCATATTCTATGGGTCTACTGACAGTCCTGTATCTGAGATAACATCACCCAAGAAGTGAATCTGATCCATCCAAAAGTGACATTGTGAGAGCTTAGAATATAACTGATGGTCTCTCAGTGTACTCAAAATGATCTCAATATGGGTATCATGGTCATGTAAAGTGTGAGAGTATACCAAGACATCATCCATGAAGACCACCACAAAGGAATCCAAGTATGTAAGGAACACTTGGTTCGTCAGTTCCATGAAAACTGCAAGCATGTTTGTGAGACCGAAAGGCATAACCATATATTCATATAGATGATACCTACCCAGGAAGGCTATGAGAGGTATATCAGAAGGTCTAACATGCAATTGATGATAACCAGACCTCAATTAAGTCTTTGAGAACACTTGGTCTCCCCGAAGTTGATCAAAGAGATCATCAATCCATGGTAATGGATATCGGTTCTTGACCATCAACAGGTTGATCTTCCGATAATCCACACAAAGACTAAGGGTGATGTCTACCTTCTTCGCAAATAGGATAGGCAAAACCCAAAGAGATGTAATGGGTCAGATGAAACCCTTTTCCTGTAACTCCCCCAACTAATTCTGGAGCTCCTGCAACACTGGTGTAGCCATCCTATAAGGAGTAATGAACACCGGTGTCGCTCCTGGAACAGGCTCAATAGAAAAGTCCACCTCTCTCTCCATAGGAAAACCAAAAAAGTCCTCTAAAAATACATCCCTTAAATGATCCACCACTAGAGTAAAGTCTAACTAAGAAGTCCCCTTATCGACCATATATAAACTAGCAATCTGTTCTATAAATCCCCCTAACCCATGATGCTCTGGACCCGCTCTTTTCACCTGGACACCCCTCTCGCCCTAATGAAGAAACGACACACCCAATGGTGATTTGAAACTCACACGAAGGTGATAAAAATTGAGGAATTCCTTGAAGGGAGGTAGACAGTCTATTACGAGAATGAAATCATAGCTTGTCATCTCTAAGACATAGAGGTCCCATAAAAAGTGACACCCACCAAACTCTTGAGGTCACTCCTTACACTGACGTACACTCACCGTTCTCATCCCCACTAAAGTTTTTAGGGTCAAGGTATCAGTAGAAGAAAAGATGCAGAGCCCAAGGCTCTCCAAAACCACAACAGATATAAATCTAAGGGAATCCCCTATATCGAATAGAGATGAAGCTAAAATCGAGGAAAATATGATCATAACTCGAACTGTAGAAGGTCCAAGATCTTGCTGCTGCTTGGTCTGCTCCACTAAAAATGTCTGGCATGCTCTATGGCCCTATGACCCTGCCTGACCACTCTGAGCTAATCTACTCATATGTCACTGAATGGCTCACAACTGACCACCATGATCACGACCTCCACCTTGGCATGAACGGATAGAAGAACTCTAGTTCCCTGACTGGTGAGAAATCAGTGGTGCTGCTCCTGAACGCGGAGACATAGAAGAACCCATGTCACCAGTTTCTGGTGAGAAGATCATACAGAAGTTCAGAAGGTGACCCAACTTGCTGCATCATTGGCACTCTACTAGGTCTCTTGTGTAGTGTGTCCTCGTATGTCTTCGCTTCCCACACTAGTAGCACACCACCTGGATACCATAAGAAGTGTCTCGACTCCTTGGATCTCCAGATGAAGACTCCCTATGGTGCATCCTACTATTAGTAGGAGGGATGCTTACTCCAGATGCTGAGCCGCCCTGGCTCACAAATCTATAATCCCTTAGATTTCACTCAGTGATCAGCACCTGGTTGATAATAGAAATGATAGATGTTATTTGTAAGATGTTGGCATGTGATTTGATGTTGTGCCTCAGACCATCCTTGAACCTCCTTGCCATGAATTACTGATAACCTCCAAAAAAGGGCATAGAATGCTGCAAATCATTAAAGAAGGAGGAATACTACATAACAGAAAGAGTACCCTACTTGAGGCTCATAAAATCTCGGGCTCGATCCGCCATCAAGGTTTTTGGATAGAAGTAGTCATAGAAGATGTGCTGAAACTCATCCCATGCCATAACCTGCTAGAGTCCCGCCTGTGAGATCACATCCCACCACCTCTTGATGGAGTCCCGAAGCATATAGGGAGCGAGCGTGACCCTCCTCTTTGGATGTGTCTCTAGATGCTCATATATTGTCAGCATGGCTTCTCGCCTTGACTCTCTACGTGGGGTCCTCCATCCCTTGAGAAAGTGGGAGGATGTTGCTATGGGAAGACCCGCGTCAAATTAGCCATAGATAGGGCAGGAGACGGTTCCCCCTGAATGGTCCGCATCATCTTCATAAATCATTTCATGAACTGTGCACAACACCTATGTCTGGTATAACGGCTGGAGCCAAGAATAGAAAAATAAGATGATCTACAAGTGGTGCAACATCCGATGTTCGATCACTACCCTGCAACTGGCACACAACCAGAGTACATCTCGGTAGGATGACTCTGCAAGGTCAAATGAACACCTTAGATCAATATTATCATGGACTAAAACTAAAAGTACAGGAAGGGAACAGAAAAAATAAGGCATTCATGTTTTTCAAAACATGAAGTCACTGCATGTATGTCCCTTACACGATGTGTTCCTTTAATTCATTCACATGGGTGTGTAATCCTGCTAGAACTACTCGTTAAACACCCCATACATACGATGTATTAACCAAACACATAGAGTGTTCTTGAATCCTCTTCCCCTTCTTGAGTCCTTCAACATGGTTAAGCCACCCGATCCTCCAAAGAAAAGAATGTCAGTGTGTTCAATATAGACACAACGTCTACTAGACAAGATTCACATAGCCTGTGTTCTTAGTGACATGTCCTGACACACGACGTGTTCAAGGTGGACATGGCGTGTATGTGAAATGATAACACCGACCCATGTTGTTTCTTACACAACCAGATACACGGATGATGCTACATGGAGTGTTCTACATGGACATGGCATGTAAGAGAAGGGATAACACTAACCCATGTTGTTCATGACATGACCAGGTACCTTGGTCAGACTACACGGTGTGTTTAATCCTGACACGATATGTTCCCACCAGAATTTCCCCACACCGTGTCTCTGCCCACATGGCCTATGACACAGTTAGAGACTAGACGGTGTTTATATAGAGTACATGATGTGTACTTAAGAAAAATAGTTTCTTCCTGAACACAAGAACACATGGCATGTAGTCGAGAATACACAGCGTGTATTCTGGGTTTTTCCTAATAGAAAGCCTCAGAAATTTCTATGAATCCCAGAAAAATACTAATACCAACATTGAAAGTGCCAAATTCCAATCCGTGAGGGCCCATACTCCCCGAAAATCAAATATTGGAATCATATACATATTATAAACCAGATAAAGAAGGCAATGATCAACCAAATTCCCATTCATGAGGGTCCATAACAATCCAAGAACCAAATTTAGGCATTCATTCAGAAAACACCTTAAAGAAACAATACACTATCAAACATCAGGAATTTTATCAAGGCATCTATCACAACAACATTAATATTTTACACAACATCTATCACGAGAACATGACATTGCTAATGCATCCTAGATGGCAAGGCAAGAATGAATGACATGTGATTTCTAGTATGTGCATGTATGATGCATGAGATGGAATACCCTTATCCCAATTGGCTGTGATAGAAATAGAACCTCAATACCATAAATTATAACCAGTAAAAAAACATGTGATTCACATAACGGTGAAAATCAAGGCAACCATAAGCTTGAAAACCCAGAAAATTGCATTAACAAGGTAGATTGGATTTCCCTTGTACAAGGGTTAGCTACTCCCAGACACCGTTTATTACCATGTAACTATTCCATCCTATCCTTGACTATAGGCTCCAAATAATAAGTCAAGAGAAATGAATTCCTCTGATACCACTCCGTAATGTCCCGGTTCTAGAAGCCACCTAGGGGTGCCCCGTACCCAGTTGGTCACATGGCCTCAAGCGCATTTATAACGACCCATACTTTACATACATTGTTATTACTTCAGAATTGAAGCACACTTATAACAACATATAACAAAACCAAGAAAAGACCGTATAGGTATAGTGTCTTTAGAAACTGGGAAACTTAAACAACTGGTTCATAACGCATCTACTTTGCCTCCCATTTATTTCATCATATCCAGAGTCCCTTTTTGGCATATTCTACCTAATAACCTTCTTCCTGACCTGGGGAAATAAAACATACAAAAGGGTGAGCTCAAATGCTCAGTAAGGGTAAACAAAAGAAATATCAATCACATCATATACATAAGCACATAACTTTTGGAAATCTTAACCTGCAAAGGAGATCATAATTTCATAACATGGGATAAATCATAGTAGTGAAATGTAATCCCAATAATAATAACATAAAACATGAAACTTCGTGGTATACAAACATAATCATAGAGAATCATTTCATATTTTCAAGACTCATTGCCAAGACTATCTTAGTGGACAAAGTCCATTTCTGAACCGAGTTCACTCCTCATTTCAGTCATGTTTCACTGAACTGGTATAACCTACCGTTCCAGCCATGTCTATCTCATGAGATATAAAATCTTTACCCAATGCATTGGATGGAGATATAGGTCCCACCCCTCTAATAATGATACCATTCTTATGTGTGCCACAAAATCATAAATCATACATCATTGCATAACCCATGTAGTAAAAATGGGTTTCTTAAACAACATGACATCATAAAACAATTCAGATAAGAAAAAGGAATTCATAAAAATATTTCCATCACAACATAATCAAATCCATGTAATAATAGGGATAGAAACAGAACCCCATATTATCTTAGATGGAAAACAATTTTGATAAAACACTTGAACTCCATTCCTGAGAAAAATATCCTTTCTACTTCGAAAACATTTTATTTTCTTAACATGTCATACAATATAAAACTAAAAGATGTTTATTAAAAATAAACTTGAAAACTTGTAAAGTAAGCTTCTTGGAAATAATGTTTTAAAAATCCATTCATGCCGTATAATTTAAAAAAACATTCTTCTCTTACTTTTGTCGGAAAAGTCAAAAAGTACCTCGTACAAAAAACGACAAAAGATTCCTTTCATATCTTTTACTAAAAACTCACCGAAGGGTAAAATTGGATTTAAAAAATTTTAGGTGGATGGAAATAATATTAAATATTGAGGAAACATGGATGTGGATGATAAAATACACCCCAGTAAATACTAAAGTATAAACAATCTCGGATAAAAATGAGATTGTGATATTTCGCTTACCTTAGGTCCGATATGCATTGTACGTGTCCAAACCTCCTGTATAATGATTTAAATAATGTTATTGACTTATTATAGAATCATACATATTTTTATGATATCATATTCGGTCATATTCTTAGCTTCGTAGTTGTAATATTTCATTGCTACTTGTTATTCGGGTGTTTATAACTTTTTGTTCTTATGCGTGTTTTGTCGAATAAATTCTTATTCTTATCTTTAGGTTAGAGATACCACATTTCCATAATGTTATTACTGTAATATATATCATATTCATTCATTCAATTCAAATATATAATCATTATGAAATGAAGATCATGTAGAACGAGTCACATCACATCGTGGAGACGGTATTCCGTACATATGCACGAGTGAGGATATCGTTCCTATGATCGTGGAATTGTATTGGAGTGTATGTATTCTATTTCAGAATTAGTATCACTTTATAATAGTCATATATAGTCATTATTTACACCATTATACCCATCCAAGTATGGTGGTGGTGGAAAATAGATTACACCACGGCGTGGAGACGGTATTCCGTACGTACGCACGTGCGGTGATTTCTTTTTCCGTAGGATGTATAGATGGTGAAATAGGGTTGTTTAATACTTATAATAACATACCAGTATATGAGTGACACGGATGTTATTAATTCATAATGAAACAACTAATCATGAAGAAGTTTAAGAAGAAATTAAGATGAAAGAATTGGTAACTGACATTACCTCTTCTTTGAAGTGCTTCTTTGAGACCTCCTTTTAAGGCACTAATATAGGTCTTTGAAGAAGACCAGAACCTCTAGGATGTTTCTAGGGAAGTGTAGAGAAGAAAGAGGTAGGGTTTGGCCGAGATTGAAGGCTCAATGTGGTGTGAGGTAGAGGGAGAGGAGGTTCCCTTTTATAAGAGAGGAGAGGGGCTCTTTTGGAAAAACTAAAAATATTATTTTATTATAAATTCATGTTCGGTATTAAATAGCTCCAAATTGATTTATTTCTAAGATAAGGTGGGGATGGGTCGAAATACTCTCATCCAATATAATTTAGACAAGTTTATGTACCTATTTTAACCTTATCATTTAGATTTAACATTAAGTTAAATAATTTTACTTTTACCGTGTCTTCTTGTGTTCTTATACTATAAGGTTAATAAACATACTATAAGAAGCCAAAAGTACCCCAAGATGTTTTTTATTAATATATTTAACCTTATCTAAGTCATTTGGCCGATCCTTAGATTTATAGGAATAAAATAACAATTACTAATATAATATTTGTTTTAAAAACTATTTTATGTCAATTTTGAAACTATTTAGTAATTAATTTTTGTGAAAATCATAACAGAATGATTAGTTCTAAAAAAGATAATTAATTCAATAATAACATGTCATATTAATCTATAAAATTAGTAGAATTCATAAAAAGTGTCAAATTACATTTATTTTCGTGTTTATAATATCAATTATGTCAATATTTCATTAATAAGATAATTACTGCATCATCTTTGTGTCATAAATAAATTACATTATTTGAGGTATAAAAATTACAAATAAAATACCATTATGCAGGAATTTTTTTTTATTTCTAATGAATATTTATAGTCGAATTTATCTTATGTATAACCCCATATTAAAAATGATTTACTTATTAAACATTTATTTTAACAATTTTAACCCATCTTTAAATAAATTAATAATAAATGTCCAAATCTAATCCATGTGGGCCTAAATGGTCATATTTTATTCATAAGGTTGTTTTTGGTCGAATTAAACTTGTCCAATAGAATTAGGACATGTGTTAGGGTAATAATAATATCATTTTTACCCATAATTACCCTATTTACTTTTAACCGTGGTAAAAAAAGTAAAAAGTTACTATTCACCAAAAAATTATTTTTATCACATTGAACTACATTTTACTTACTGACTTCAACCGTGTTTCTCGGATTTTCGAAATTCCACTCACAGAAGCGGTAAAATTATGTTTTGTGAAAAATTCAGTTTTTTTAACTACCACTTAGTGGTTTCACTATTCATCAAAAATTGAAAGTTTACAGAAAAATACCAAAATTTTACCCTAGGATAATTTTGATATTCCGAATCCAAAAATGAAGTCCATTTGGGAAAAAAATTATAAAATTTCAAAAAGTGGTTATTACTATTCATAACGGCTAGTTCTAATAATATTTTATTATCATATCATTGTTTAGTGAAACTCGGTATTGCGTACGATGCAAGCTATCGAGGAATGTCGTGATTTCGTGTAAAGCAAGCCAAGAAAGTGTTGTGTGTAGAAAAAGATTCCTTTGATGATTTATATAACATTAAAGTCTAGGGTGTTACATTCTACCCCACTTAAAAAATAATTTCGCCCTCGAAATTCGTCAGTTTGTAACAAATAGATGAGGATACCTCTCCCTCAACATATCCTCAAGCTCCCATGTAGCTTCTTATAATTGGTGGTTCCTCCATAAAACTTTCTCTAATTGAGTGGTCTTGTTTCATAGGAATTTTTCGCTACGATCTAGAATCTCTATCAGTTGTTCTTCATAAGAAAGATCTTGCTCCAGTGGTAAAACTTCTGAGCTGAGTACATGTGAAGGATGAGGTATGAACTTTCTTAGGAGAGATACATGGAACACATCTTGAACTTGAGAGAGATTTGGTGGAAGCGCCAATCGGTAAGCTACCTTCCCATCACGATCCAGTATTTCGAAAGGACCGATATATCTAGGGCTCAACATCCCCTTCTTTCCAAATCTCATAACCCTCTTCCAGGGAGTTATTCGTAAGAACACTTTATCACCCACTTCAAAATCTAGGTCTTTTCTTCGGTTGTCGGCATAACTTTTCTGTCGACTCTGAGCTGCTCTTATGTGTTGTTGAATAGATCTGACCTTTTCTGCCATTTCATCCACGAGATCAGGTCCTAATAGTTTTCTTTCCCTAACTTCATCCCAACAAGTTGGAGTCCTATATTTCTTTCCATAGAGAGATTCAAAAGGAGCCATCTGAATACTAGAGTGAAATCTATTATTATAAGAAAATTCCACCAAAGGTAGGTGTTTATCCCAACCACCTTTGAAATCGATAGAGCAAGCTCTCAACATATCTTCTAGAGTTTGAATTGTTCTCTTAGACTGACCGTCTGTCTAAGGATGATAAGCTGTTCTGAAACTCAACTCTGTTTCCAGAGTATGCTAAAGACTTCGCCAAAACATCGAGGTAAATCTCGGATCCCGATCAGATATAATAGAAAGTGTTACTCCATGCAATCTTACCACTTCCTTTACATGTATCCTGGCATGCTGATCCAGAGATAAATCCTATATAATAGCAATGAAGTGTGCAGACTTGGTAAGACGATCAACTATGACCCAGATAGAATTATTGCCTTTGGATGTTTTAGGAAGTCCTGTGACAAAGTCCATAGTGATGTTTTCCCATTTCCATTCGCGTATGGGTAATGGTTGTTACATCTCCTTATAGTTCTGTCTCTCAGCATTATCTTGCTGACAAACCAAGTATCAAGAGACATATTCAACAACATCTCTTTTCATGCCATTCCACCAGAAGTACTCTTTCAGGACCCTATACATCTTCCTGCTTCCAGGATGAAGAGAGAATGAAGAACTATGAGCCTCATCCAGTAGCTCCTTCTTTAATTCGGGGATGGGATGAACACAAACCCTATTCCTGAACTTTATTATCCCATCACAATCAAGGTTGAATTCAGGAACATTTCTCACCTTCTTTTGTAACTCAACATCTTCTTTCTATGCCTCTTTAATCTTCACATGTATATATGGTTGAACATTCATTTGAGAAAGATATGATTTTACCCTTTCATTATAATTCCAATATTCATCCTTCGTAAATCCATAAATATTGGATCTTTTGTGATCCTCATCATGGATAAACTAGCATGGTCTTGTCAACTTAATGCATCTTCCACCTTGTTTTCTTTCCAAGGGTGGTAATGGATTGAGCAG
Source organism: Viscum album (assembly GCA_963277665.1). Classification (NCBI taxonomy): domain Eukaryota; kingdom Viridiplantae; phylum Streptophyta; class Magnoliopsida; order Santalales; family Viscaceae; genus Viscum; species Viscum album. The sequence goes on from OY728131.1 coordinate 2,070,888,786, forward strand.
TCGTAATCCTTATTCAGCTCCCACTATCTTCTTTGGTGCATATTTAGCTCCTTTTGTGTGAAAATATACTATAAACTTTTATGATCAGTATAAATATCACACCTTTCACCATAAAGGTAATTCTTCCAAATCGTTAATGCAAAGATTACCGCAGCTAACTCCAAATCATGAGTTGGGTAATTTTTCTCATGTATTTTCAACTGTCGTGAGGCATAAGCTATAACCATATCATTTTGCATAAGAACACACCCCAATCCCTTCTTGGATGAATCACTATAGATCACAAACCTTTCTCCACTACAAGGTAGTGTGAGCACAGGTGCAATGGATAACCTTCTTTTCAACTCATTGAAATTCTCTTCACATTCCTCCGTCCAAACAAACATAACTCCTTTTCGAGTCAACTTGGTGCGTGTATTAGATAATCGTGAAAAATCATTCACAAAACATCGATAATATCCAGCGAAACCAAGAAAACTTTGGATCTCAGTCACTATTGTTGGTCTCGACCATCTTTCGATAACCTCTGTTTTTGCTGGATCCACAGATATCCCCTCTTTTGAGATTATGTGACCCAAAAATGCAACATTTTGATGCCAAAATTCACACTTGGTATATTTGGCATAAAGCTTCTCCTTTCTCAGGGTCTTCAATATAATTCTCAAGTGATCTTCATGTTCTTCCTTGCTCTTTGAATAGACAAGAATATCATCTATAAATACTAACACAAACTGATCAAGATAGTCTCTAAAGACTCTATTCATTAGATCCATGAAGATATAAGGGGCATTAGTAAGACCAAATGGAATCACTATAAATTCATAGTGTCCATACCTTGTACGAAAAGCCGTATTTGGTATATCCTCCCTTTTTACCATTAATTGATGATACCCTAAATGAAGATCAATCATTTAAAAGTATTGAGCTCGGCATAGTTGTTCAAATGGGTCATCAATGTGCGGGAGAGGATATTTGTTCTTGATAGTGATCTTGTTAAGTTCTCAATAATCAATGCAGAGTCTCATTGATGCATCTTTCTTCATAACAAATAGAATAGGTGATCCCCAAGGTGACGCACTAGGGCGTATGAATCCCTTATCAAGATTCTATTGGAGTTGCTTCTTCAATTCCTGCAACTCAATTGGGGTCATTCTATAAGGTGTCTTTCAAATAGGCAAATCACCCGGTACGAGTTCTATTGAAAACTCAACTTCAAAATTCGATGGAAGACACGGTAATTCCTCCGGAAAGACATCATCAAACTCTCGTACAATGGGCATATTCTTAATCGTGATTTTCTCACCAACCATTTGAGATAAATAACCTTCATTTAGTGGAATCAATACCCATAAAATGGATGAAATTTCCACTGGAAGGTTATGTTCATCCTTGCATCGATAGAAGATCACAGATTGATCTGGAATATGAAATGTGACTTCCCTTCTTTGGAAATTGATATGATATCCTTGTAGAGAATGTCAATCCATGCCAAGAATAACATCAAATTCCACTATAGGAAGGATCACAAGATTTTCAGGAAGCACTTTCCCACAAACTTCAATCAGAGAAGAATTATAAACTTTTGATGCGACTATTGTGCCATTAGGTGTTGTCACAGCTAAGTCAATATCTAATTGTTGAGGTAATACGGTGATACCCTAAGAAAATTCTTTAGAAATAACGGAGTGGGTGGATCTAGAATCAAATAATACATTTTCTACTTTAAAGTTGATGGTAAGTCTACCTTTCACCACATCATTATTGTACTCCACATCGCTGATAAAAATTTCATGTGACTTTCCTTTGTCTTTATCCTTAAGAGTTTGTTGACGTCGACCATCATCATCAACCATTGGATTAGGGCATTTATTGGCATAATGTTCCATCTCCTTGCACTTGAAACATTGACGTGTAGTAGGTTCATTCTGTGTATCCCTTCCTTTGTTATCGTCATTAGACATCTTCTTCCCATCATCACGGCATTCAAATGCCCGATGACCTTCCTTTCCACATTTGAAACATTTACTTTTCCTTTTTAGTCAACTCCCTCCATGTTTCTTTCAACACATTGATCATAAGGGAAAGCTCTTCTTTTTTTTAGTGTGCTCTTTAGATTTTCCTTTGAATTCCATTTTCCTCTTCTCATCAAACCCATATGACTGATGGGTTACTCCAATCTCCATCTCAACTTTGAGAGCTCATCGAATGATTTCCTCGTAGCTATTGAAGTCCCTTATGGCTAGGCCCTTCAAAGACTTGGTTTTAATCGACTAATGAATCTATTGATCTTACTCTCAGGTTGGATAATAATACCAGAAGCATACCTTCCAAGTCTTGTAAAATTTTCTTCATAGGTACCAACAGATTCATCATCCTTTTTCTTCAGTTCAAGAAACTCTTTCTCCATCTTTGTTCGCAGAATACGAGGGAAGTACTTATTAAAAAAATAAGTTCTTTAACTTGTCCCATTCCATGGACTCAATTTCATCCTTTTGCCTCATAATCATAATAAGATTCCACCATTGATCAGCATCACCTTCCAATCGATACACCACTAAGATGACATTATCATGCTCAGAACATTGATGAACTGGAAATATCTTTTCAGTAGTAATAATCCATTGTTCAACAACTAATTGATCAGTAGACCCGCTGAATGAAGGTGGACGCTATCTCATGAAGGATTCAAGAGAATGTTGCTCCTTCCTTTGCTCGTTTGGAAGTCCTGCATGATTCATATCTTGAGAAAGTAGTGTGACCATGGCTACATGATTTTTCATTCCAACTCCCCTAACGTTTGGTTTCTCATGGGGATAATCATTGCATTGCCCGTCACATTCCGCATTAACACAGTTCCTTCGGGTTCCAACCATTTACTAAAACCAAGAATAATAGTGTGAGAAACACTAATTATAATAGGAAACCCACATAATCAAGAATAAAATTTCACACTTAAGGTCTTATCCTAGGTTTTTCATGGCCATTTCTAAAACACTAAGATTGTGTTCTATGCTTAGACTTATCCTTAGGGTTCTTACTAAGGCTTTCACATCCTAGTTTCCAAAGGATGACTATACATTTCCTCTGATACCAACTATAACGACCCATAATTTACATACATTGTTATTACTTCAGAATTGAAGCACACTTATTACAACATATAACAAAACAAATAAAGGACCTTATAGGTATAGTGTCTTTAGAAACTGGGAAACATAAACAACTAGTTCATAAAGCATCTACTTTGCCTCCCATTTGTTTCATCATATCTAGAGTCCCTTTTTGGCATATTCTACTTAATAACCTTCTTCCTGACCTGGGGAAATAAAACATACAAAAGGGTGAGCTCAAATGCTCAGTAAGGATAAACAATAGAAATATCAATCACATCATATACATAAGAACATAACTTTTGGAAATATTAACCTGGAAAAGAGATCATAATTTCATAACATGGGATAAATCATAGTAGTGAAATGTAATCCCAATAATCATAACATAAAACATGAAACTTTGTGGCATACACACATAATCATAGAGAATCATTTCTTATTAGTCAAGACTCATTGCCAAGACTATCTTAGTGGACAAAGTCCATTTTTGAACCGAGTTCACTCCTCGTTTCAGTCCCGTTTCACTGAACCGGTATAACCTACCGTTCCAGCCATGTCTATCTCATGAGATATAAAATATTTACCCAATGCATTGGAGGGAGATATAGGTCCCACCCATCACATAATGATACCATTCTTATGTGTGCCACAAAATCCTAAATCATACATCATTGCATAACCCATGTAGTAAAAATGGGATTCTTAAACAACATGACATCATAAAACAATTCATATAAGATAAAAGAATTCATAAAAGTATTTCCATCACAACATAATAAAATCCATGTAATAATAGGGATAGAAACAGAACCCTATATTATCTTAGATGGAAAACAATTTTGATAAAACACTTGAACTCCATTCTTGAGAAAAATATCCTTTTTACTTCAAAAACATTTTCTTTTATTTACATGTCATAAAATATAAAACTAAAAGAAGTTTATTAAAAATAAACTTGAAAACTTGTAAAGTAAGCTTCTTGGAAATAATGTTTTAAAAATCCATTCATACTGTATAATTTAAAAAAACATTCTTCTCTTACTTTTGTCGGAAAAGTCAAAAAGTAACTCGTACGAAAAACGACAAAAGATTCCTTTCATATCTTTTACTAAAAACTCACCGAAGGGTAAAATTGGATTTAAAAAATTTTAGGTGGATGGAAATAATATTACATATTGATGAAACATGGATGTGGATGATAAAATACACCCCAGTAAATACTAAAGTATAAACAATCTCGGATAAAAATGAGATTGTGATATTTCGCTTACCTTAGGTCCGATATGCATTGTACGTGTCCAAACCTCCTGTATAATGATTTAAATAATGTTATTGAATTATTCTGGAATCATACATATTTTTATGATATCATATTCGGTCATATTCTTAGCTTCGTAGTTGTAATATTTCATTGCTACTTGTTATTCGGGTGTTTATAACTTTTTGTTCTTATGTGTGTTTTGTCGAATAAATTCTTATTCTTAACTTTAGGTTATAGATACCACATTTCCAGAATGTTATTAGTGTAATATATATCATATTCATTCATTCAATTCAATTATATAATCATTATGAAATGAAGATCTTGTAGAACGAGTCACATCACATCGTGGAGACGGTATTCCGTACGTATGCACGAGTGAGGATATCGTTCCTATGATCGTGGAATTGTATTGGAGTGTATATATTCTATTTCAGAATTAGTATCACTTTATAATAGTCATATATAGTCATTATTTACACCATTATACCCATCCAAGTATGGTGGTGGTGGAAAATAGATTACACCACGGCGTGGAGACGGTATTCCGTACGTACGCACGCGCGGTGATTTCTTTTTCCGTAGGATGTATAAATGGTTAAATAGGGTTGTTTCATACTTATAATAACATATCAGTATATGAGTGATACTGATGTTATAAATTAATAATGAAACAACGAATCATGAAGATGTTGAAGAAGAAATTAAGATGAAAGAATCGGTAACTGACATTACCTCTTCTTTGAAGTGCTTCTTTGAGACCTCCTTTTAGGGCACTAATATAGGTCTTTGAAGAAGAGCAGAACCTCTAGGATGTTTCTAGGGAAGTGTAGAGAAGAAATTTCTAGGGGTTGGACGAGCTTGAAGGCACAATGTGGTGTGAGGAAGAGGGAGAGGAGGTTCCCTTTTATAAGAGAGGAGAGGGGCTCTTTTTGAAAAACTAAAAATATTATTTTATTATAAATTCATGTTCTGTATTAAATAGCTCCAAATTGATTTATTTCAAAGCTAAGGTGGGGATGGGTCGAAATCCTCTCATCCAATATAAGTTAGACAAGTTTATGTACCTATTTTAACCTTATCATTTAGATTTAACATTAAGTTAAATAATTTTACTTTTACCGTGTCTTCTTGTGTTCTTATACTATAAGGTTAATAAAAATACTATAAGAAGCCAAAAGTACCCCAAGTTGTTTTTTATTAATATATATAACCTTATCTAAGTAATTTTGCCGATCCTTAGATTTTTAGGAATAAAATAACAATTACTAATATAATATTTGTTTTAAAAACTATTTTATGTCAATTTTGAAACTATTTAGTAATTAATTTTTGTGAAAATCATAACAGAATGATTATTTCGAAAAAAGTTAATTAAATCAATAATAACATGTCATATTAATCTATAAAATTAGTGGAATTCATAAAAAGTGTCAAATGACATTTATTTAGGTGTTTATAATATCAACTATGTCAATATTTCATTAATAAGATAATTACTGCATCATGTTTGTGTCATAAATAAATTAAATTATTTAATGTATAAAAATTACAAATAAAATACCATTATGCAGGAAATATTGTTTTCTTTCTAATGAATATTTATAGTCGAATTTATCTTATGTATAACCCCATATTAAAAATGATTTACTTATTAAACATTTATTTTAACTATTTTAACCCATCTTTAAATAAATTAATAATAAATGTCGTAATCTAATCCATGTGGGCCTAAATGGTCATATTTTATTCATAAGGTTGTTTTTGGTCGAATTACACTTGTCCAATAGAATTAGAACATGTGTAAGGGTAATACTAATATCATTTTTACCCTTAATTACCCTATTTACTTTTAACCGTGGTAAAAAAAGTAAAAAGTTACTATTCACCAAAAAATTATTTTCATCACATTGAACCACATTTTACTTACTGACTTCAACCATGTTTCTCGGATTTTCGAAATTCCACTCACAGAAGCGGTAAAATTATGTTTTATGAAAAATTCAGTTTTTTTAACTACCACTTAGTGGTTTCACTATTCATCAAAAATTGAAAGTTTACAGAAAAATACCAAAATTTTACCCTAGGCTAATTTCGATATTCTGAATCCAAAAATGAAGTCCATTTGGAAAAAAAATTATAAAATTTCAAAAAGTGGTTATTACTATTCATAACGGCTAGTTCTAATAATATTTTATTATCATATCATTGTTTCGTGAAACTCGGTATTGCGTACGATGCAAGCTATCGAGGAAAGACGTGATTTCGTGTAAAGCAAGTCAAGAAAGTGTTGTGTGTAGAAAAAGATTCCTTTGATGATTTATATAACATAAAAGTCTAGGGTGTTACATTCTACCCCACTTAAAAAGAATTTTTCCCTCGAAATTCGTCACTTTGTAACAAATAGATGAGGATACCTCTCCCTCAACATATCCTCAAGCTCCCATGTAGCTTCTTCTAATTGGTGGTTCCTCCATAAAACTATCTCCAATTGAGTGGTCTTGTTTCGTAGGACTTTTTCGCTACGATCTAGAATCTCTATCAGTTGTTCTTCATAAGAATGATCTTGCTCCAGTGGTAAAACTTCTGAGCTGAGTACATGTGAAGGATGAGGTATGTACTTTCTCAGGAGAGATACATGGAACACATCTTGAACTTGAGAGAGATTTGGTGGAAGCGCCAATCGGTAAGCTACCTTCCCATCACGATCCAGTATTTCGAAAGGACTGATATATCTAGGGCTCAACTTCCCCTTCTTTCCAAATCTCATAACCCTCTTCCAGGGAGTTATTCGTAATAACACTTTATCACCCACTTCAAACTCTAGGTCTTTTCTTCGGTTGTCGGCATAACTTTTCTGTCGACTCCGAGCTGCTCTTATGTGTTGTTGAATATATCTGACCTTTTCTGCCATTTCATCCATGAGATCAGGTCCTAATAGTTTTCTTTCCCTAACTTCATCCCAACAAGTTGGAGTCCTGTATTTCTTTCCATAGAGAGATTCAAAAGGAGCCATCTGAATACTAGAATGAAAGCTATTATTATAAGAAAATTCCACCAAAGGTAGGTGTTTATCCCAACCACCTTTGAAATCTATAGAGCAAGCTCTCAACATATCTTCTAGAGTTTTAATTGTTCTCTTAGACTGAACATCTGTCTAAGGTTGATAAGAAGTTCTGAAACTCAACTCTGTATCCAGAGTATGCTAAAGACTTCGCCAGAACATCGAGGTAAATCTCGGATCCCGATCAGATATAATAGAAAGTGTTACTCCATGAAATCTTACCACTTCCTTTACATATATCTTGGAATGATGATCCAGAGAGAAATCCTATCTAATAGCAATGAAGTGTGCAGACTTGGTAAGATGATCAACTATGACCCAGATAGAATTATTGCCTCTGGATGTTTTAGGATGTCCTGTGACAAAGTCCATAGTGATGTTTTCCCATTTCCATTCGGGTATGGGTAATGGTTGTAACATCCCCTTATACTTCTTTCTCTCAGCTTTATCTTGCTGACAAACCAAGCATCAAGAGACATATTCAGCAAAATCTCTTTTCATGCCATTCCACCAGAAGTACTCTTTCAGGACCCTATACATCTTCCTGCTTCCAGGATGAAGAGAGAATGAAGAACTATGAGACTCATCCAGCAGCTCCTTCTTTAATTCGGGGATGGGATGAACACAAACCTGATTCCTGAACTTTATTATCCCATCACAATCAAGGTTGAATTCAGGAACATTTCTCACCTTCTTTTGTAACTCAAAATCTTCTTTATGTGCCTCTTTAATCTTCACATGTAAAGATGGTTGAACATTCATTTGAGAAAGATATGATTTTACCCTTTCATTATAATTCCAATATTCATCCTTCATAAATCCATAAATATTGGATCTTTTATGATCCTCATCATGGATAAACTAGCATGGTCTTGTCAACTTAATGCATATTCCACCTTGTTTTCTTTCCCAGGGTGGTAATGGATTGAGCAGTCATAATCCTTAATCAGCTCCCACAATCTTCTTTGGTGCATATTTAGCTCCTTTTGTGTGAAAATATACTTTAAAATTTTATGATCAGTATAAATATCACACCTTTCACCATAAAGGTAATTAATCCAAATCGTTAATGCAATGATTACCGCAACTAACTCCAAATCATGAGTTGGGTAATTTTGCTCATGTATTTTCAACTGTCGTGAGGCATAAGCTATAAACATATCATTTTGCATAAGAACACACCCCAATCCCTGCTTGGATGAATCACTATAGATCACAAAGCTTTCTCCACTACAAGGTAGTGTGAGCACAGGTGCACTGGATAACCTTCTTTTCAACTCGTTGAAATTCTCTTCACATTCCTCCGTCCAAACAAACTTAACTCTTTTTCGAGTCAACTAGGTGAGTGTATTAGATAATCGTGAAAAAATCATTCACAAAACATCGATAATATCCAGCGAAACCAAGAAAACTTCGGATCTCAGTCACTATTGTTGGTCTCGACCATCTTTCGATAACCTCTATTTTTGCTGAATCCACAGATATCCCCTCTTTTGAGATTATGTGACCCAAAAATGCAACATTTTGAAGCCAAAATTCACACTTGGTATATTTGGCATAAAGCTTCTCCTTTCTCAGGGTCTTCAATATAATTCTCAAGTGATCTTCATGTTCTTCCTTGCTCTTTGAATAGACAAGAATATCATCTATAAAGACTACCACAAACTGATCAAGATAGTCTCTAAAGACTCTATTCATTAGATCCATGAAGATATAAGGGGCATTAGTAAGACCAAATGGAATCACTATAAATTCATAGTGTCCATACCTTGTACGAAAAGCCGTATTTGGTATATCCTACCTTTTTACCATTAATTGATGATACCCTAAATGAAGATCAATCATTTAAAAGTATTGAGCTCCGTGTAGTTGGTCAAATGGGTCATCAATGTGCGGGAGAGGATATTTGTTCTTGACAGTGATCTTGTTAAGTTCTCAATAATCAATGCAGAGTCTCATTGATGCATCTTTCTTCATAACAAATAGAATAGGTGATCCCCAAGGTGACACACTAGGGCGTATGAATCCCTTATCAAGATTCTATTGGAGTTGCTTCATCAATTCCTGCAACTCAATTGGGGTCATTCTATAAGGTGTCTTTCAAATAGGCAAATCACCCGGTACGAGTTCTATTGAAAACTCAACTTCACAATTCGGTGGAAGACACGGTAATTCCTCCGGAAAGACATCATCAAACTCTCGTACAATGGGCATATTCTTAATCGTGATTTTCTCACCAACCATTTGAGATAAATAACCTTCATTTAGTGGAATCAATACCCATAAAATGGAAGAAATTTCCATTGGAAGGTTATGTTCATCCTTGCATCGATAGATGATCACAGATTGATCTGGAATATGGAATGTGACTTCCCTTCTTTGGAAATTGATATGATATCCATGTAGAGAATGCCAATCCATGCCAAGAATCACATCAAATTCCACTATAGGAAGGATCACAAGATTTTCAGGAAGCACTTTCCCACAAACTTCAATCGGATAAGAATTATAAACTTTTGATGCGACTATTGTGCCATTAGGTGTTGTTACAGCTAACTCAACATCTAATTCTTGAGGTAATACGGTGATACCCTTAGAAAATTCTTTAGAAATAAAGGAGTGGGTGGATCTAGAATCAAATAATACATTTTCTACTTTAGAGTGGATGGTAAGTCTACCTTTCACCGCATCATTATTGTATTCCACATCGCTGATAAAAATTGCATGTGACTTTCCTTTGTCTTTATCCTTAAGAGTTTGTTGACGTCGACCATCATCATCAACCATTGGATTAGGGAATTTATTGGCATAATGTTCCATCTCCTTGCACTTGAAACATTGACATGTAGTAGGTTCATTCTGTGTATCCCTTCCTTTGTTTTCGTCATTAGACATCTTCTTCCCATCATCGCGGCATTCAAATTCCCGATGACCTTCCTTTCCACATTTGAAACATTTACTTTTCCCTCTTAGTCAACTCCCTCCATTTTCGTTCCACACATTGAGCATAAGGGAAAGCTCATCTTTTTTTTAGTGTGCTCTTTAGATTTTCCTTTGAATTCCATTTTCCTCTTCTTATCAAACCCATATGACTTATGGGTTACTCCAATCTCTATCTCATCTTTGAGAGCTCATCGAATGATTTACTCGTAGCTATTGAAGTCCCTTATGGCTAGGCCCTTCGAAGACTTGGTTTTAATCGACTAAAGAATCTATCGATCTTACTCTCAGGTTGGATAATAATACCAGAAGCATACCTTCCAAGTCTTGTAAAATTTGCTTCATAGGTACCAACAGATTCATCATCCTTTTTCTTCAGTTCAAGAAACTCTTTCTCCATCTTTGTTCGCAGAATACGAGGGAAGTACTTAATAAAAAAAATAAGTTCTTTAACTTGTCGCACTCCATGGACTCAATTTCATCCTTTTGCCTTGTATTCATAATAAGATTACACCATTGATCAGCATCACCTTCCAATCGATACACCACTAAGATGACATTATCATGCTCAGAACACTGAAGAACTGGAAATATCTTTTCAGTAGTACTAAGCCATTTTTCAACAACTAATGGATCAGTAGACCCGCTGAATGAAGGTGGACTCTATCTCATGAAGGATTCAATAGAATGTTTCTCCTTCCTTTGCTCGTTTGGAAGTCCTGCATGATTCATAGCTTGAGAAAGTATTGTGACCATGGCTACAAGATTTTTCATTCCATCTCCCATAACGTTTGGTTTCTCATGGGGAAAATTATTGCATTGCCCGTCGCATTCCGCATTAACACAGTTCCTTCGGGTTCCAGCCATTTACTAAAACCAAGAAGAATAGTGTGAGAAACACTAATTATAATAGGAAACCCACAGAATCAAGAATAAAATTTCACAATTAAGGTCTTATCCTAGGTTATTCATGGCCATTTCTAAAACACTAAGATTGTGTTCTATGCTTATACTTATCCTTAGGGTCCTACTAAGACTTTCACATCCTAGTTTCCAAAGGATGACTATACATTTCCTCTGATACCAACTATAACGACCCATACTTTACATACATTGTTATTACTTCAGAATTGAAGCACACTTATTACAACATATAACAAAACCAATAAAGGACCTTATAGGTATAGTGTCTTTAGAAACTGGGAAACATAAACAACTGGTTCATAAAGCATCTAGTTTTCCTCCCATTTATTTCATCATATCTAGAGTCCCTTTTTGGAATATTCTACTTAATAACCTTCTTCCTGACCTGGGGAAATAAAACATACAAAAGGGTCAGCTCAAATGCTCAGTAAGGGTAAACAATAGAAATATCAATCACATCATATACATAAGAATATAACTTTTGGAAATCTTAACCTGCAAAAGAGATCATAATTTCATAACATGGGATAAATCATAGTAGTGAAATGTAATCCCAATAATCATAACATAAAACATGAAACTTTGTGGCAGACACACATAATCATAGAGAATCATTTCTTATTAGTCAAGACTCATTGCCAAGACTATCTTAGTGGACAAAGTCCATTTCTGAACCGAGTTCACTCCTCGTTTCAGTCCTGTTTCACTGAACCGGTATAACCTACCATTCCAGCCATGTATATCTCATGAGATATAAAATATTTACCCAATGAATTGGAGGGATATATAGGTCCCACCCATCTCATAATGATACCATTCTTATGTGTGCCACAAAATCATAAATCATACAGCATTGCATAACCCATGTAGTAAAAATGGGATTCTTAAACAACATGACATCATAATACAATTCATATAAGATAAATGAATTCATAAAAATATTTCCATCACAACATAATCAAATCCATGTAATAATATTGACAGAAACAGAACCCTGTATTATCTTAGATGGAAAACAATTTTGATAAAACACTTGAACTCCATTCTTGAGAAAAATATCCTTTCTACTTCAAAAACATTTTCTTTTCTTAACATGTCAAAAAATATAAAACTAAAAGAAGTTTATTAAAAATAAACTTGAAAACTTATAACCTAAGCTTCTTGGAAATAATGTTTTAAAAATCCATTCATGCCGTATAATTTAAAAAAACATTCTTCTCTTACTTTTGTCGGAAAAGTCAAAAAGTAACTCGTATTAAAAAGGACAAAATATTCCTTTCATATCTTTTACTAAAAACTCACCGAAGGGTAAAATTGGATTTAAAAAATTTTAGGTGGATGGAAATAATATTACATATTGAGGAAACATGGATGTGGATGTTAAAATACACCCTAGTAAATACTGAAGTATAAACAATCTCGGATAAAAATGAGATTGTGATATTTCGCTTACCTTAGGTCCGATATGCATTGTACGTGTCCAAACCTCCTGTATAATGATTTAAATATTGTTATTTACTTATTCATGAATCATACATATTTTTATGATATCATATTCGGTCATATTCTTAGCTTCGTAGTTGTAATATTTCATTGCTACTTGTTATTCGGGTGTTTATAACTTTTTGTTCTTATGCGTGTTTTGTTGAATAATTTTTTATTCTTATCTTTAGGTTATAGATACCACATTTCCAGAATTTTATTAGTGTAATATATATAATATTCATTCATTCAGTTCAATTATATAATCATTATGAAATGAAGATCTTGTAGAACGAGTCACATCACATCGGGGAGACGGTATTCCGTACGTATGCACGAGTGAGGATATCGTTCCTATGATCGTGGAATTGTATTGGAGTGTATGTATTCTATTTCATAATTAGTATAACTTTATAATAGTCATATATAGTCATTATTTACACCATTATACCCATCCAAGTATGGTGGTGGTGGAAAATAGATTACACCACGGCGTGGAGACGGTATTCCGTACGTACGCACGCGCGGTGATTTCTTTTTCCGTAGGATGTATAGATGGTTAAATAGGGTTGTTTCATACTTATAATAACATATCAGTATATGAGTGATACTGTTTTTATTAATTCATAATGAAACAACTAATCATGAAGAAGTTGAAGAAGAAATTAAGATGAAAGAATCGGTAACTGACATTACCTCTTCTTTGAAGTGCTTCTTTGAGACCTCCTTTTAGGGCACTAATATAGGTCTTTGAAGAAGACCAGAACCTCTAGGATGTTTCTAGGGAAGGGTAGAGAAGAAAGTGGTAGGGGTTGGCCGAGCTTGAAGGCTCAAAGTGGTGTGAGGAAGAGGGAGAGGAGGTTCCCTTTTATAAGAGAGGAGATGGGCTCTTTTGGAAAAACAAAAAATATTATTATATTATAAATTCATGTTCGGTATTAAATAGCTCCAAATTGATGTATTTCGAAGCTAAGGTGGGGATGGGTCTAAATCCTCTCATCAAATATAATTTAGACAAGTTTATGTACCTATTTTAACCTTATCATTTAGATTTAACATTAAGTTAAATAATTTTACTTTTACCGTGTCTTCTTGTGTTCTTATACTATAAGGTTAATAAAAATACTATAAGAAGACAAAAGTACCCCAAGTTGTTTTTTATTAATATATATAACTTTATCTAAGTAATTTAGCCGATCCTTAGATTTTTAGGAATAAAATAACAATTACTAATATAATATTTTTTTAAAAAACTATTTTATGTCAATTTTGAAACTATTTAGTAATTAATTTTTGTAAAAATCATAACAGAATGATTAGTTCGAAAAAAGTTAATTAAATCAATAATAACATCTCATATTAGTCTATAAAATTAGTGGAATTCATAAAAAGTGTCAAATTACATTTCTTTTGGTGTTTATAATATCAATTATGTCAATATTTCATTAATAAGATAATTACTGTATCATATTTGCGTCATAAATAAATTAAATTATTTAATGTATAAAAATTACAAATAAAATACCATTATGCAGGAAATATTTTTTTCTTTCTAATGAATATTTATAGTCGAATTTATCTTATGTATAACCCCATATGAAAAATGATTTACTTATTAAACATTTATTTTAACTATTTTAACCCATCTTTAAATAAATTAATAATAAATGTCCTAATCTAATCCATGTGGGCCTAAATGGTCAAATTTTATTCATAAGGTTGTTTTTGGTCGAATTACACTTGTCCAATAGAATTAGGACATGTGTTAGGGTAATACTAATATCATTTTTACCCTTAATTACCCTATTTACATTTAATCGTGGTAAAAAAAGTAAAAAGTTACTATTCACCAAAAAATTATTTTCATCACATTGAACCACATTTTACTTACTAACTTCAACCATGTTTCTCGGATTTTCGAAATTACACTCACAGAAGCGGTAAAATTATGTTTTATGAAAAATTAGGTTTTTTTAACTACCACTTAGTGGTTTCACTATTCATCAAAAATTGAAAGTTTACAGAAAAATACCAAAATTTTACCCTAGGCTAATTTCGATATTCCGAATCCAAAAATGAAGTCCATTCAGAAAAAAAATTATAAAATTTCAAAAAGTGGTTATTACTATTCATAACGGCTAGTTCTAATAATATTTTATTATCATATCATTGTTTAGTGAAACTCGATATTGCGTACGATGCAAGCTATCGAGGAATGTCGTGATTTCGTGTAAAGCAAGTCAAGAAAGTGTTGTGTGTAGAAAAAGATTCCTTTTATGATTTATATAACATAAAAGTCTAGGGTGTTACATTCTACCCCACATAAAAAGAATTTCACCCTCGAAATTCGTCACTTTGTAACAAATAGATGAGGATACCTCTCCCTCAACATATCCTCAAGCTCCCATGTAGCTTCTTCTAATTGGTGGTTCCTCCATAAAACTATCTCCAATTGAGTGGTCTTGTTTTGTAGGACTTTTTTGCTATGATCTAGAATCTCTATCAGTTGTTCTTCATAAGAATGATCTTTCTCCAGTGGTAAAACATCTAATCTTAGTACATGTGAAGGATGAGGTTTGTACTTTCTCAGGAGAGATACATGGAACACATCTTGATCTTGAGAGAGATTTGGTGGAAGCGCCAATCGGTAAGCTACCTTCCCATCACGATCCAGTATTTCGAAAGGACCGATATATCTATGGCTCAACTTCCCCTTCTTTCCAAATCTCAAAACCCTCTTCCAGGGAGTTATTCATAATAACACTTTATCACCCACTTCAAACTCTAGGTCTTTTCTTCGGTTGTCGGCATAACGTTTCTGTCGACTCTGAGCTGCTCTTATGTGTTGTTGAATAGATCTGACCTTTTCTGCCATTTCATCCACGAGATCAGGTCCTAATAGTTTTCTTTCCCTAACTTCATCCCAACAAGTTGGAGTCCTTTATTTCTTTCCATAGAGAGATTCAAAAGGAGCCATCTGAATACTAGAGTGAAAGCTATTATTATATGAAAATTCCACCAAAGGTAGGTGTTTATCCCAACCACCTTTGAAATCGATAGAGCAAGCTCTCAACATATCTTCTAGAGTTTGAATTGTTCTCTTAGACTGACCATCTGTCTAAGGATGATAAGCAGTTCTGAAACTCAACTCTGTATCCAGAGTATGCTAAAGACTTCGCCAGAACATTGAGGTAAATCTCGGATCCCGATCAGATAAAATAGAAAGTGTTACTCCATGCAATCTTACCACTTCCTTTACATATATCCTGGCATGCTGATCCAGAGAGAAATCCTATCTAATAG
Organism: Viscum album; assembly: GCA_963277665.1. Lineage (NCBI taxonomy): Eukaryota > Viridiplantae > Streptophyta > Magnoliopsida > Santalales > Viscaceae > Viscum > Viscum album. The sequence continues at coordinate 2,070,904,873 of OY728131.1, forward strand.
CAATGAAGTGTGCAGACTTGGTAAGACGATCAACTATGACCCGGATAGAATTATTGCCTTTGGATGTTTTAGGAAGTCCTGTGACAAAGTCCATAGTGATGTTTTCCCATTTCCATTCGGGTATGGGTAATGGTTGTACCATCCCCTTATACTTCTGTCTCTCAGCTTTATCTTGCTGACAAACCAAGCATCAAGAGACATATTCAGCAAAATCTCTTTTCATGCCATTCCACCAGAAGTACTCTTTCAGGACCCTATACATCTTACTGCTTCCAGGATGAAGAGAGAATGAAGAACTATGAGCCTCATCCAGCAGCTCCTTCATTAATTCGGGGATGGGATGAACACAAACCCGATTCCTGAACATTATTATCCCATCACAATCAAGGTTGAATTCAGGAACATTTCTCACCTTCTTTTGTAACTCAAGATCTTCTTTCTGTGCCTCTTTTATCTACACATGTATAGATGGTTGAACATTCATTTGAGAAAGATATTATTTTACCCTTTCATTAAAATTCCAATATTCATCCTTCGTAAATCCATAAATATTGGATCTTTTATGATCCTCATCATGGATAAACTAGCATGGTCTTGTCAACTTAATGCATCTTCCACCTTGTTTTCTTTCCTAGGGTGGTAATGGATTGAGCAGTCGTAATCCTTAATCAGATCCCACCATCTTCTTTGGTGCATATTTAGCTCCTTTTGTGTGAAAATATACTTTAAACTTTTATGATCAGTATAAATATCACACCTTTCACCATAATGGTAATTCATCCAAATCGTTAATGCAAAGATTACCGCAGCTAACTCCAAATCATGAGTTGGGTAATTTTGCTCATGTATTTTCAACTGTCGTGAGGCATAAGCTATAACCATATCATTTTGCATAAGAACACACCCCAATCCTTGCTTGGATGAATCACTATAGATCACAAACCTTTCTCCACTACAGGGTAGTGTGAGCACAGGTGCACTGGATAACCTTCTTTTCAACTCGTTGAAATTCTCTTCACATTCCTCCGTCCAAACAAACTTAACTCCTTTCCGAGTCAACTTGGTGAGTGTATTAGATAATCGTGAAAAATCATTCACAAAACATCGATAATATCCAGCGAAACCAAGAAAACTTCGGATCTCAGTAACTATTGTTGGTCTCGACCATCTTTCGATAACCTCTGTTTTTGCTGGATCCACAGATATCCCCTATTTTGAGATTATGTGACCCAAAAATGCAACATTTTGAAGCCAAAATTCACACTTGGTATATTTGGCATAAAGCTTCTCCTTTCTCAGGGTCTTCAATATAATTCTCAAGTGATCTTCATGTTCTTCCTTGCTCTTTGAATAGACAAGAATATCATCTATAAAGACTACCACAAACTGATCAAGATAGTCTCTAAAGACACTATTCATTAGATCCATGAAGATATAATGGGCATTAGTAAGACAAAATGGAATCACTATAAATTCATAGTGTCCATACCTTGTACGGAAATCCGTATTTGGTAAATCCTCCCTTTTTACCATTAATTGATGATACCCTAAATGAAGATCAATCATTTAAAAGTATTGAGCTCCGCGTAGTTGGTCAAATGGGTCATCAATGCGCGGGAGAGGATATTTGTTCTTGATAGTGATCTTGTTAAGTTCTCGATAATCAATGCAGAGTCTCATTGATGCATCTTTCTTCATAAAAAATAGAATATGTGGTCCCCAAGGTGACGCACTAGGGCGTATGAATCCCTTATCATGATTCTCTTGGAGTTTCTTCTTCAATTCCTGCAACTCAATTGGTGTCATTCTATAAGGTGTCTTTCAAATAGGCAAATCACCCGGTACGAGTTCTACTGAAAACTCAACTTCAGAATTCAGTGGAAGACACGGTAATTCCTCCAGAAAGACATCATCAAACTCTCGTACAATGGGCATATCCTTAATCATGATTTTCTCACCAACCATTTGAGATAAATAACCTTCATTTAGTGGAATCAATACCCATAAAATGGTAGAAATTTCCACTGGAAGGTTATGTTCATCCTTGCATCGATAGACGATCATAGATTGATCTGGAATATGAAATGTGACTTCCCTTCTTTGGAAATTGATATGATATCCATGTAGAGAATGCCAATCCATGCCAAGAATCACATCAAATTCTACTATAGGAAGGATCACAAGATTTTCAGGAAGCACTTTCCCACAAACTTCAATCGGAGAAGAATTATAAACTTTTGATGCGACGGTTGTTCCATTAGGTGTTGTCACAGCTAACTCAACATCTAATTGTTGAGGTAATACGGTGATACCCTTAGAAAATTCTTTAGAAATAAAGGAGTGGGTGGATCTAGAATCAAATAATACATTTTCTACTTTAGAGTGGATGGTAAGTCTACCTTTCACCACATCATTATTGTACTCCACATCGCTGATAAAAATAGCATGTGACTTTCCTTTGTCTTTATCCTTAAGAGTTTGTTGATGTCGACCATCATCATCAACCATTGGATTAGGGCATTTATTGGCATAATGTTCCATCTCCTTCCACTTGAAACATTGAAGTGTTGTAGGTTCATTCTGTGTATCCCTTCCTTTGTTTTCGTCATTAGACATCTTCTTCCCATCATCGCGGCATTCAAATGCCCGATGACCTTCCTTTCCACATTTGAAACATTTACTTTTCCCTTTCAGACAACTCCCTCCATGTTTCTTTCAACACTTTGTGCATAAGGGAAAGCTCATATTTGTTTTAGTGTGCTCTTTAGATTTTCCTTTGAATTCCATTTTCCTCTTCTTATCTAACCCATATGACTGATGGGTTACTCCAATCTCCATCTCAACTTTGAGATCTCATCGAACGATTTCGTCGTAGCTATTGAAGTCCCTTATGTCTAGGCCCTTCGAAGACTTGGTTTTAATCCACCAAAGAATCTATCGATCTTACTCTCAGGTTGGATAATAATACCAGAAGCATACCTTCCAAGTCTTGTAAAATTTGCTTCATAGGTACCAACAGATTCATCATCCTTTTTCTTCAGTTCAAGAAACTCTTTCTCCATCTTTGTTCACAGAATACGAGGGAAGTACTTATTAAAAAAATAAGTTCTTTAACTCGTCCCATTCCATGGACTCAATTTCATCCTTTTGCCTCGTATTCATAATAAGATTCCACCATTGATCAGCATCACCTTCCAATCGATACACCACTAAGATGACATTATCATGCTCAGAACATTGAAGAACTGAAAATATCATTTTAGTAGTACTAATCCATTTTTCAACAACTAATGGATCAGTAGACCCGCTGAATGAAGGTGGACGCTATCTCATAAAGGATTCAATAGAATGTTTCTCCTTCCTTTTCTCGTTTGGAAGTCCTGCATGATTCATAGCTTGAGAATGTAGTGTGACCATGGCTACAAGATTTTTCATTCCAGCTCCCATAACGTTTGATTTCTCATGGGGACAATCATTGCATTGCCCGTCGCATTCCGCATTAACACAGTTCCTTCGGGTTCCAGCCATTTACTAAAACCAAGATGAATAGTGTGAGAAACACTAATTATAATAGGAAAACCACATAATCAAGAATAAAATTTCACACTTAAGGTTTTATCCAAGGTTATTTATGGCCATTTCTAAATCACTATGATTGTGTTCTATGCTTAGACTTATCCATAGGGTTCTTACTAAGGATTTCACATCCTAGTTTCCAAAGGTTGACTATACCTTTCCTCTGATACCAACTATAACGACCCATACTTTACATACATTGTTATTACTTCAGAATTTAATCACACTTATTACAACATATAACAAAACCAATAAAGGACCTTATAGGTATAGTGTCTTTTTAAATTGGGAAACATAAACAACTGGTTCATAAAGCATCTACTTTTCCTCCCATTTATTTCATCATATCTAGAGTAACTTTTTGGCATATTCTACTTAATAACCTTCTTCCTGACCTGGGGAAATAAAACATACAAAAGGGTGAGCTAAAATGCTCAGTAAGGGTAAACAATAGAAATATCAATCACATCATATACATAAGAACATATCTTTTGGAAATCATTACCTGCAAAAGAGATCATAATTTCATAACATGGGATAAATCATAGTAGTGAAATGTAATCCCAATAATAATAAAATAAAACATGAAACTTTGTGGAATACACACATAATCATAGAGAATCATTTCTTATTAGTCAAGACTCATTTCCAATACTATCTTAGTGGACAAAGTCCATTTCTGAACCGAGTTCACTCCTCGTTTCAGTCCTATTTCACTGAACTGGTATTACCTACCGTTCCAGCCATGTCTATCTCATGAGATATAAAATATTTACCCAATGCATTGGAGGGAGATATAGGTCCCACCCATCTCATAATGATACCATTCTTATGTGTAAAACAAAATCATAAATCATACATCATTGCATAACCCATGTAGTAAAAATGGGATTCTTAAACAACATGACATCATAAAACAATTCATATAAGATAAAGGAATTCATAAAAATATTTCCATCACAACATAATAAAATCCATGTAATAATTGGGATAGAAACAGAACCCTATATTATCTTAGATGGAAAACAATTTTGATAAAACACTTGAACTCCATTTTTGAGAAAAATATCCTTTCTACTTCAAAAACATTTTCTTTTCTTAACATGTCATATAATATAAATCTAAAAGAAGTTTATCAAAAATAAACTTGAAAACATGTAAAGTAAGCTTCTTGGAAATAATGTTTTAAAAATCTATTCATGCCGTATAATTTAAAAAAACATTCTTCTCTTACTTTTGTCGGAAAAGTCAAAAAGTACCTCGTACGAAAAACGACAAAATATTCCTTTAATATCTTTTACTAAAAACTCACCGAAGGGTAAAATTGGATTTAAAAAATTTTAGGTGGATGGAAATAATATTACATATTTATGAAACATGGATGTGGATGATAAAATACACCCCAGTAAATACTAAAGTATAAACAATCTCGGATAAAAATGAGATTGTGATATTTCTCTTACCTTAGGTCCGATATGCATTGTACGTGTCCAAGACTCCTGTATAATGATTTAAATAATGTTATTGACTTATTCTAGAATCATACATATTTTTATGATATCATATTCAGTCATATTCTTAGCTTCATAGTTGTAATATTTCATTGCTACTTGTTATTCGGGTGTTTATAACTTTTTGTTCTTATGCGTGTTTTGTCGAATAAATTATTATTCTTATCTTTAGGTTATATATACCACATTTCAAGAATGTTATTAGTGTAATATATATTATATTCATTCATTAAATTCAATTATATAATCATTATGAAATGAAGATCATGTAGAGCGAGTCACATCACATCGTGGAGACGGTATTCCGTACGTATGCACGAGTGAGGATATCGTTCCTATGATCGTGGAATTGTATTGGAGTGTATTTATTCTATTTCAGAATTAGTATCACTTTATAATAGTCATATATAGTCATTATTTACACAATTATACCCATCCAAGTATGGTGGTGGTGGAAAATAGATTACACCACGGCGTGGAGACGGTATTCCGTACGTACGCACGCGCGGTGATTTCTTTTTCCATAGGATGTATAGATTGTGAAATAGGTTTGTTTCATAATTATAATAACATATCAGTATATGAGTGATACTGATGTTATTAATTCATAATGAAACAACTAATGAAGAAGAAGTTGAAGAAGAAATTAAGATGAAAGAATCTGTAACTGACATTACCTCATCTTTGAAGTGCTTCTTTGAGACCTCCTTTTAGGGCACTAATATAGGTCTTTGAAGAAGACCAGAACCTCTAGGATGTTTCTGGGGAAGTGTAGAGAAGAAATTGGTAGGGTTTGGCCGAGCTTTAAGGCTCAAAGTGGTGTGAGGAGGAGGGAGAGGAGGTTCCCTTTTATAAGAGAGGAGAGGGGCTCTTTTCGAAAAACTAAAAATATTATTTTATTATAAAGTCAAGTTCGGTTTTAAATAGCTACAAATTGATTTATTTAGAAGATAAGGTGGGAATGGGTCGAAATAATCTCATCAAATAGAATTTAGTCATTTATAGGTTCCTATTTTATACTTATCATTTAGATTTAACATTAAGTTAAATAATTTTACTATTATCGTGTCTTCATGTGTTCTTGTACTATAAGGTTGATAATCTTACTATAAGCAGCCAAACGAACCCCAAGTTGTTTATTATTAATATATATAACCTTATATAAGTCATTTGGCCGAACCTTAGATTTTTAGGAATAAAATAACAATTACTAATATAATATTTGTTTTAAAAACTATTTTATGTCAATTTTGAAACTATTTAGTAATTAACATTTGTGAAAATCATAACAGAATTATTAGTTCTAAAAAAGTTAATTAAATCAATAATAACATGTCATGTTAATCAAGAAAATTGGTGGAATTCATAAAAAGTGTCAAATTACATTTATTTTGATGTTTATAACATCAATTATGTCATTATTTCATTAATAAGATAATTACTCCATCATCTTTGTGTCATAAATAAATTAAATTATGTAACGTCTAAAAATTACAAATAAAATACCATTATGTAGTAAACCTTTTTAGCTTTCTAATAAATATTTATAGTAGAATTTATTTTATGAAGAACCCCATATTAAAAATGATTTAATTATTAAACTTTGATTTTAACTATTTTAACCCTTCTTTAAATAATTTATTAATAAATGTCCTAATCTAATCCAAGTGGGCCTAAATGGTCATATTTTATTTATAAGGTTATTTTTGGTCGAATTACACTTGTCCAATAGAATTAGGACATGTGTTAGTTTAATAATAATATCATTTTTACCCTTAATTACCCTATTTACTTTTAACCGTGGTAAAAAAAAGTAAACAGATACTATTCACCAAAAAATTATTTTCATCTCATTGAACCACATTTTACTTACTCACATAAACCGTGTTTCTTGGATTTTCGAACTTCCACTCACAGAAGCGGTAAAATTATGTTTTATGAAAAATTCAGTTTTTTTAACTACCACTTAGTGGTTTCACTATTCATCAAAAATTGAAAGTTTTTAGAAAAATAACAAAATGTCACCCAAGGATAATTTCGATATTCCGAATCCAAAAATGAAGTCCATTTTGAAAAATAAAATTTATAAAATTTCAAAAATTGGTTATTACTATTCATAACGGCTAGTTTTAATAATATTTTATTGTCATATCATTGTTTAGTGAAACTCGGTATTGCGTACGATGAAAGCTGTCGAGGAAGGTCGTGATTTCGTGTAAAGCAAGACAAGAAAGTGTTGTGTGTAGAAAAAGATTCCTTTGATGATTTATATAACATAAAAGTCTCGGGTGTTACAGCATTTCCCCGAATACTAGAGGCAGTTGACTAGCAGCAAGGGCCTTGGGGGTGATTGTGGGGAAGTTATGCCCTCATTCGTAGAGAACACAATAGAAGTAAACAAATACACACAAGAGCCGAAGCATTAATAATATCATAACGAAAATAAACAGTGGAAAACTGATAGGATAAACTAGGGAACATATATATAATGATACATGATACATATGTTTAGAAAATAGTGAAACAAAGAACAATTCTTAAATACAGTACTAAACCATGTACAAAACATGGTAATCAACTCCACAACATCTCAACCCTAAGCGTGGTCTCGTGCTCTCCATCTCCACATAATGTAAAGTACTTGAAGTAGAAGGGAGAATGCCCTTGTATATACCTGTAACAATATAATTTTTTTGGGCCTAAAAGAATGGTCCAACCAGATTGTGATACTAATCCCAGTAGGAAACCACCACGAGATTCAATGCTAATAGTTAGTGAGAAATGGAAGGTAAAAGTACAAGAAATAGTAAACAAAAATGTTCTTAACATTAAACAATCCCTAATTTCAATATCATGAAACAACTAAACAAGCAGATAAACAAAACAAGTAACCCTTTGGAAAGAACACTCAGTCTAACCTCTTTGGTCCTACCTAACAAGTACAAGAGTCCCTCTCGATAGAACACTCAATCTAACCCCTCTGGTTCAGTCTAAGCATAGACTCTCTAAAGAAGCACTCGTTGTTAATCCCCCCTATAGTCTTGTATCGTAACATAAGGAACTCTTTGGAAGAACTTATGTCAATTTCCCCCTGTGGTGTGCATCTAAGAACTACAGACACTTTGAGAAAGCACTCAACGTCAATTCCCCCTATGGTCTCACATCATAAATTTATAAAGACACTATTGAGAAGCCCTCAACATCCATTATTTCTATGGTCTATACACCAGGTTCTCACGGCCCTGTGTATTTCACGTAAGTGTAAGAGAGTGTATTGGCCAAGGTAAAAATCAAGAACTATTTGGTTAGAATTCTACAACATATTAGAATAACAGAACAACAATCACATCATCATACAATACAAGGCATGGAAAAGTAAACAGCTACCTATCAGGCAAGCTAGTCCCGAAGGTCAAAACAAGAAATACATGCATGAAAAAAAAGCCAAAGAAAAACTATTTAACCTATTCAAATTCAATCATAAAATCAAAGCATGCAAATAATAGGGCTAAAATGGTAAATTCACAATACCCCATTCATGGGTATTGGGAAATGTTTCACATAAAACTCAAGGGATTTCAACATAAAGGTAAAAACCAGCTACCTTGACGTTGTAGGAATGATATACGTGAACCACAAAGCTTCAATCACCCAATAATTCTGAAGATCTACAAAAATGTCTAAAACATTTTACCCACGATATCTCAAGAGAGAAGATAAATCATAAGATGGTTCTCTATAAGAAAAGATAACTCACCGATGTGATTCTAATGCAAGAAATGGTGTTTGATTCAAAGAACAGATGCATGCTCGGGGGTTTGTTGAAGATCTGTGGATGTATAAAGCTCTCTGTTCAACGAGACCAAAAGGAAGAGAGTTCTAGTGATTAGATGCGACCCCAGCTCATTTAATGAAAAAAAAAAGAAAGTACACAGTGTGTACTCACCGTTTCTGTACTACTCTTTAATTGGCCTCTAAGTCAGTCCCACATGGCCGTGTGTGTGGCTACTACACGACCATCACACGACCTCCTACGTCAAGACAGCACACGGCGTGTACTCGTAAAGTACATGGAATGTACTTAGAAAATTTTCATAATTTCCTATTATTCATAAAAATGGACCTAAAAGGAAAACATACCTGAAAATAAGTTCCGAGTATTTACAAAAAGCATCCTGAATAGGGTATGAGATGAACTGAGTTGGCACCCCCAATAGTGTCAAAATAATAATCCATACTGTGAGTATAATTATGACTGTGTTCGAGAATAAAATAAACAGTTGAATAATTATATAAATGTAAAAGTCTGGAATAGGATCCCTAAAGACACTTGGCTGACTATATAGGCTTTCGCCTAAGCTAGAATTTCTCTAAACTATGGTAAACCTATACAAATATGATATAAAGTAATAAAATCTCATTATACCAAATCATCATGGAAGAACCACTCTCAAGCATGTGATTTGAACTAGAGGATGAATCCATTGGTCAAATAAAATAATAATTGTATTTAAAGAAAATGGTGGCTCTTCTAATCAATTAAATGGAATCTATGCCCCATCCATGGAAAATATTATAAAGAGACCCCTATATTGCACCATGAGAATAAAGAGTATTCCAATGCCATTGATTCTTTCCATGGAATCCATAAATATAATTATCCCATATCGATACAAGTTTATACATCAACAACAACCCATGTGACCATCCTTGGATTTTAGTAAAAACTAATCTAATTATCACTTGAGGCATCAAAAAAATATAATCATTTAAACATCTAACTTCTATAAAGAAATTGGTCCAAACACATTAATCATTAAACATTTACTGTGAAATAGTCCATGCACTTAAGTATTCTATATCCCATTGTAAGAAAACTAAAATAGGTTCATCCCCATAAATGTTTCATCTAATTAATTAGGTAGCCTCTTCCTTTATTAAAGGTTACTGTGCATTGTATAAATATTTTGTTCTAGGTGGTCTTCTCATGGTAGATAACTCTATACATGTAAGATGTGTGAGAAATGAAATGAAATCATGAATTCCAAGAACATCATCTTGATCATTCTATATGAAAAGGGTGACATAACCACTTAAGATATGTTTTCTTCACAAGAGGATTATAGACAATAGTGTTTCGTGAACCCATGTTGTATTCAAACAAAATGCTTACATTTTCCAAGACAGTGCAGATCATTGAGGGTTTTTATTAGAAAACCCATTAATTAATTATAGGTATACAAAAGGAACACCCCGAATTGTGGTTGATTCATGGTGTTCATTATCCTATAAAAGTACAAAATGTTATACAATGGGAACTAAATTTAATATATAAAGTTCAAAAAATTAAAATTCACATTTAGGTAGCAACACATGAAATTACTAGCATGTGGAACAATTATGTAAACAATAAATGAGACAGACCATATGTAAAATGATATAGACCACCTAACATTTACGTAGGATGTCCCACAAGTCCAATAAATAGTTTTGACTTGATCTGGTTTGAGATAAAATGAAGAAATATATGAAATCCATTAAAATAGGGAAAATTTTCTCACAATAAAATAGTGTAGTTGAGTAGAATAGAAACCAATATAAGAGAAAGTGGAATGAATCTCTTATTATTACACATTATACATGATCAACAACATCTGTTTCTGACACCGGATGAGGGAGATATATCCATTCCTATAAGATATGATGAAGAGAGATCACAATTAGAGGTGAGTTGATCACATATGGGGGATAAAGGAAATATGTTACTTATGTAAAATAAGGGTAAAGGGTAATTTAGGACCATTTAATGGGACTCATGGTTTGGTTATGTAATTTGCCAAAAATCTATGCTAACCATTCTCATGGAACTACATAAGTAGGGGGTCATACGGTTTGGGAAACCCTCAATAAACCATGCACTCTCCCACCGTCCAAGACCTATAGCATGAAACATGGTCATGTGGGTACAATCACGTTCTTAGAGCAAATCATGTAATAACTCTAAGTCCACTATAGTTAGAAACATTGGTTTCCTTGGGGGTCACATGGTTTTAAAAAAATGTTCCCCTATTAGACTTCCCAATCCCGAGGGTTCAGATCACGAAGCTCCTGAAACCTGAAGGAACACCTAATAGACCGTTTGGGACTTTATATATAGTCTAGAAATAAAATTTTACATGTTCCAAAATTCATAGATACATTCTGAATATAATTTTATATAACGGACCACCCACCAATGGAAAAAATCAAATTCCTTTGGAATTTTACCCTATCCAAAACAATGGGACATTGCAATCTCCTAACCTTAAAGCTTCTTATCCCAAATATCATCAAGGAAATAAAGAGAACACCACTCAACATACTCTAGTCATGATGTCTTTCTCAAATGTTCATGATCCATTTTCATTTCCCAACACAACTACAAGAACCACCTTAAATATATGGTAGGTGTGTCATTAAACACGATCCAATAAGTGTTCTTAAGACAAAAGAAATCCAAAAGGTGATTACCTAATCCCATCATTAAAACACATAATCAAATCACTATCTATATCATCATCCATCTTGTGGTTCCCAAATCATAGGTTCTACCATTGAAGGGACATGGTATATTCACTATCAGAATTATTGATTTATTTATTCCCTTACCGTTCTAATGATGCTCTTGGAACAACTATTAACTTCAAATAATAGTTAAGACATCATTTTAAGAAAATCATTATCTGATTCTACTACACTCTCCCTAACTTGATGACATTCCAAAAGATTCCCTTCACAAATTGTATACGACAAGAGAGAGAGAGAGAGATGTCATTCTATATAGTTTCTAGTTAACTACCCTCAAAACACTCATCTTAGGGGGCTTATGAATTTCAAAAACTAGTCATGGTTCCCTTTAGATGAAGGAACCTCTAGATTTAGTCTTAGAATGTTAACAAAATCCTATAATTGTCTTCTGGTGGTGTTTGTAACAAAAACAATTACTTAAGTTTTTGTTCCCCATTACAAATAGTGTCACATGCCTGATCTAGTACACAAGCATCGACACCCTTAAAACCCCCCATCCGAGCATGACTGAAGTATATAGAACCCTCAACATCAATTATCAGAAACCAAGGACCTCATCTGATTTATTTTTATTCAAAATTTATAGGTGATATGTTGGTACAAATATGAATTTCGACATATCAAGAACACTAACTGACCCTAAATCATCATCCTCTTAGAGAACAAGTCAATGGAAAATAGGTGGTGTCTATGAGTATTTCCAAGGAAATCCTACTTGGAAACCTAAGTAGAACTCTAGACTAACCATGACTCTAAGAGATACCATGTTTCTAGAGTGGAACTATGGTGGATTCCACTTATCAAGACCAAAAATGTTTAAATGTGGCGCAACATATAATCGATGTTATCTCAGTGTACCCAGATGATTACATTGTAAGTTACATGATCATCTAAATACATGAGTACACTAAGAGGGTACTACTAACATCAAGAACAACCAAAACCCTATTTACACAACCACGGTTATGTGTTTGATGTGGTTCTAAAAAAATATCTAACTATGTGAGGAATATATTGTCAAACCATCAGTAGTCAAACTCCTTTGAAAATATCGACTTCGCCTACTGACACATCATCATCATCCAACCATGATTCCTTTAGCTCCTTAGGAATTCCATGAATATTCCATCACTAGTACCAAATTCCATCCCCAACTAACGTTGCTATCAAAGGATTCATGCACAACCAACCATTCCTCTATGTGATGCCTCTAAAGCACCAACATACTTCGAAAAACCCCAACCTCAAGGGAATTTAAAACAGCACTAACCATTTAAAAATGGCCCTTTATAGTTTTTTCCCTTATACATGGAATGAAATATCCTAATAGAATTACCATGATTCTCTCCACCTTAATTGTGTAATTATATTATTATTTACTAAAAAAGGTAGTACATCCCATGGTGCATGCTCCATGGACCACTTAAGATGGTTCATAACTTGACCAATTTTTTGTCATCATGAATTAAAATGAAAATATAGATAAAATCACCACATACATGCACAAAATATTTAGGTTTTAACTATTAATACATGTTTCAACCCACCCATGATATGTCCCCATGTGCCATAACATTGGCCATAAGAGCTTGAACAAACTCGACCAATATGTCAAATAGTAGATCCTTTTTGGAACATCATCCTTAGTATTAGGATGAGTCATATTACATCTACATTCCATGTCACTATACTATGGAAAAGACCCATGAACATAGTTTAATAGATTAGGGCTTAAATTTATTCCACCGAACTCAAATGGTTCTCTTTCCGATTATTCAACTCGAAGGTCCCACATATGATAAAAAATATAGCACCACGATCACATGATAAAATGGTGCATCCATAAAAATATCCATAGTATTATCATACCAATATATTCATGTATCTAATATCCCACTCAAAAGATATATCTTGGATTTATATTATCCCAAATGACTATAAAAAATCTAATGAACTACTGAGTCATCCAACACTAAAGTGGAAGAACAGAAGGTCCACACAAATTACTAAGTAGTTGACTATGCTCTAGGAATGTATATCTTGATGAAATTGATCATTACATGATGATCATGACTATAAATAGTTTAAAAAAACTGAACAAAAACTAATTAAACCATAGTGTCATTTAGAGCTATGATTTTAACATGGGGAAGATGACACCCAAACATTACCACACATCAAGAAGGTCAATGCATTTTGAAAGGACATTATGTATATAAGGGTTATAACTATAATAGGTTATACCCATAATACAGTGTAAAGCATCGAACCCAAATGTGTTCCCTCTCACATGGGGGTCACTCAACATAAGATCCAATCATTTGAGTTGGGATGATAATAGAAAGTTGTGATGGTAATGCTCATGATCATATTTTAAGGAAACCATCAGGAATGGTTTAAACTACTCTATCTCAAGGCTAAAAACCAAATCACCACTTAAGGTTCCATATTATGTCATTAACGTAATTTATATGTAATTATTTAAGAATTTAAATGTATCAAATTATCATTAAGAACCAGTTTGAAAAAAAATATTATTCAAGGTACTTTATTTATAAAAATACATTAGGCACAGGAAAAGTTTTATTAACTTCCTTTAAATAATTTATCTATAATTGATACCCCACAATGTTCAAGTCACATTATCAAATACACCACATCTTAAACCTCATTTATTGATTTATTTAATTTTTCAACTTTTACAAGTTGCATAGTTAAAGTAACTTTTAATTGAAAGATGTATGGGAAAACACCCTTTAGGTTAAAATTGTAATTTTATTTATCTAATGCACTATGTGATTATATCACAAATAAATTGAAAGGTATTCTATAAAATAATGTTCTATTGGTCCATTAGGATTCCACCATACACTGATATGTGAAACCATATAAACTGTTTTAGAAACATTAAATAAACATTCCACTATAGTATAAACATTCCTTTATGAGTAAAATACATACGCATTAAAATATATGAATACCAACAATGGTGTTGATCAGTTCCTTCCTGGTTCATAAAAACAACCCGAAAATTTTAAAAATATAGAATTAAAAACACCCATAGATTGTTTATTTCATAACAAACATTCCCCAACTAACCTACTTGGTTCTAATTATGATTTAGGAATTTATCCTTATGATACACCATGTCCATGTAATAGATGTATAAGCCTTAGGAGAAAAATTAAATTTAAGTAAAAATATACGAATAGATTTTATATTATTTGAATAGTCCCTATGTATATATGGCTCATAAAAGATGGTTTGGTTATATGGGTTTCCAATTCTCAACATGTATAGTGACCATACACTTTACATGTTGCAAGCATCCATTCATATAACACAACCAATTTATAAAAGATAGAAATAATAACTTAATAGCTTTATCATTTATACAATAGTATTTAATTTTGTGAACCTCATCTTCAATGATTTGATTATAAGGGATACCATTTTTCAATTTTGATGCACCCACAAAAATTATAAATTGAAAATTGGCTCCTGGGTAATCGAAACCAATATGTTTAATCCCCTGAAAGCAATAGTCTATGGATCAAATATATCATTATTTGTTTGTGAAAATAATTTCACCATAAATTTAGATATTAAATCCTAACATATATTGATACTGTGATTTTATTTGACCCACCTCTACATCATAATTAAATAAATCCATCCAATCATTAATAGTAAATAAAAATAAACATGCTGAATAATAACTAAATAATGACAATGTAACATATAAAACTACTATTTAAAAAAGGAAAACACCATAATATGGTTACCAAATAATGTGAAAATAATAAAAAAATAATGGAATGAAATTATATAATCATGGTAAACAGATAAACCTGGAAAATAAAGCACTAAAAATACTTAATAATGTAGTGAAAAAAAACACAATAAATAAATCACACATAATTGTTTACAAAAAGAAAGATAATATATTAATGACATTTTTATTGAAGTTAACTGTGACACTTAAAGTTACTAACATGGTATATAAAACCAAGGAAATTATCACACAAGGAACACAAATAATGTTTTTAAAAAAATAGCCATAATATGAAATCTATATTGCATGGAATATTCATGGAATGGGACTTGATATATACATATAATGATGCATGTAATTATATATCCTTATTATACCAGTACAAGGGTAACATTCCATAAATATCATAAATTAGTAAGCAGTGGATAGTTCTCATATCACTCAATGTGAAATCATAATGACCCGTAACAATGAACTACATAAAAAACAATCCCATCCTTATTTCCACGGTCTTTTACTAATATGTTGGTGGACCACTCCCAAGAATAAATATTTATGAACTACTGAAACATTAATTGTATCCTATCTACAAGCACAAAATAATAAGATAAACAAAAAGGAATTTTGGATACCATTTTGTAACATCTCGTCTGGATTGACCACAAAATAGGTAGCCGAACCGGTCACCACATGGCCTCAAGCATTCCTCCCCATACCCTAGAGGCTTTTGACTACCATAAAGTGTCTAATTTTGGTTTTGTGGGGTGACTATGACTTCATGGTAAGATTTACATAGTCGTATAACATAATTAGGAAACATTATAAGATGTATAAATAAAGGTAAGTAACGTATTGTATGGTAAATACAACTATTGAATAAAATAAATTGTCCATTTCCAAGACGCATAACAATGAATTCATGTTCATAAGATGCTATAATAAATAAGTTTGGAATACAATATAACATGTGAGATAAAATACATCAATAACCAAAAAATGAAAACAAGTAAAAACCCTAAGGAAGATCTCCATTAGTATCCTATGTAATAGCTACGTCATGTGATCCAACTCTGATATACTATACATGATATCATAATCAACGATCCTGATTATATAACCAATTAGATCATCTCAGGAACCCCATCACAATTTTATACTCATATGCATGTGAGAAATATTAAGTAAGGCACCAAAAATGGTTTTTAAATCATAATAACTCTTGTGAGTATTATTGTGACTATTTTCAATCATAAAATAAATGGATGAATAATTAAATAAATGTAGAAGTTAGTTGTTGTTTCCCAAAGGACACCTATTAGACCATAAATGATTTGGTCTATGTTGGAATATCTTTGAACTAGGGTCAACTTGTATAGATTGGATATAAATTAATAATGGGTCACCATACCTCAGAAACTAGTGTGAACCGAGAAAAATGAAGTTATTGGACCTGGTAGATGAATCCTTTAGTTTAATTAACTAAAATTTTCATTAAATGAAAATTTAATATATTATATTCAATTAAAGGACATTTTGATCTCATCTAATGTAATCCTTATAAATACACCTCTATATCAGACAGAGTCATAACAAATATCTCCACACGAAGGAGTCCATCCTTGGAATCTATAATTTGAATTACAGGTGTCACTCTCAATTTAAGGTAAATAATTTCCCCTCTGAGACAATCCTAAGTTTCTCACAATGTGGTTCAAGTCTAACTCAATGTATAGTGTAACCATATTTCCACTAATCCCCTCCAGGGGTTCCATACTAGGAAATAATGTCACTCATATAGAGGTATGTAGTACACACAGTGACCCCGTCCATGATATAGCATGAATTTTTTCTGATGGATACGAATCTACTAATGAACCAATCCTTGGAGTTCCATAAAAAATTAACTTGAGATTCATTAAAGGAATCAACAAATAATTTAACTATTTAAACAATTAAATTCTATCAAGAAATATGGAAATCGCATTAATCATTTTAATTGTAACATGAAATGCGTCACTCGCTAAAGACCCATTACAAGGATACTAAAATTGGTAAATTACTATAAATGTTTCAATTACTTTATTAGTTAGTCCCAATAATTATTAAAGAAACCTAATAATTGATTAAATATACTAGTCCAGGTTGTTATACCATGGTAGATAACACCATAAATGCAAGTGGAACAAAAAAGGATAGAAAAATAATCCTAAAAGATAATTAATCAAGCTCATTATTTAAGAGAAGGAGGCCATAACCACATATGAGAGGGTTTGGAAACTAGATAATGTCAAAGAAGGGAGTAAAATCCTCCCTCATTACAATAAAACTACATATTTACATTTCTGAAGAAAACAAACCTCATTGAGGGTTTTTATTAGAAACCCCATTAATTAATTATTGTTATTCAAAAGGAACACCCATATGTTTGGTCGATTCTTATTGTTCATCAAATTGAACAAGGGAAAAAATAATATACAATGGAATCTATATTTAGGGTATTATTTTATTCACATTAAAATTCACATTTATAAAGCATCACACAAAATTACTAGTGATTGGCTAAATGTTGAAAATTATATATGAGTAAGATATTAGGGAAAAATCTATAGAAAACATACCTTTTACCATCAAAGAACCACAAATCCAATATCATGTCTTGACTCTTCCAGATTTAAGATAATTATAAGAAATAGAAAAATGCTTTAAAAATAGGGAGAATTAGGTCGCACTAAAATATAACATATAATGAGAAGAGAAACAAAAAATTAAAATATGAGAGTTACTCTCTTATCAGTATGCATCCATTCAGGTTACTGGTCGATGATTCTTACACCAGATGAGGGAGAGGCATCCATGCATTAAAGAGATGTGGTGGGGAGATAATGGCTGAAGAAGAGGAGATCATGTAAGGGAAGATAAATTAAATATGTTACATAAGGAAAATAATGGGAAAAGGGTAATTTAACCATAATTTATGGGGGGAGTTGTTTGGGAAAATGGTTTACCAAACAATGAAACAACCATTGTCATGGAACTACCTAAGGAGGTGTTCACATGTCTTATGCACAAAATTATGGAAGCCACACAAAAACTATGAAATCATCCACTTTCAAAGAACGGAAGCATGGAATACGGTTGTGTGGAAACACTCACATAGTTAGAACATACTCTATAATTCCTACACATCTATAAGAGTTATCCATATTTATTTCCATCGGGCCAAAAAATTTCAAACAATCGTTGTTACCCTGTAAGATTTCTTAATTGTAAGTTTTCAGTGATCAACAGTCCTAAAACACAACAAAACACATGAGGGCCCATAGGTCCTTTAGAAAAAGTATATAAATAACACTTTTAAATGTACCAATGTGTATATTTAAATTTTAATGCTTGATTTACAAAATAAACCATCCACTAAAGAGAAAAATTCAAATTCCATTGGAATTATACCCTATCCAAAACAACCAGAAAATACCTTAAATACATCCCCATGTACACAATGAGAGTGAATAATATATTACACAAGGATCATAAGATAATAAGAGCATCTATTCTTTAAAAAATATGGCAAAAATTTTGAACATTATTTCATTCATATAGATGGTGTGATTCCTCAAGTTTAGGATACATGATTCATATGGCCTATAATGATTCAGTTATTTTTCCATTATATGATTTCACATTAGAATCATCATTTTTATATTAATTATAGATATATTATCACTAAAAATTCAATATGGGGGGTTCAATTATGTTTGGTCAATCATTAACATTTTTTACCATTTTCATTTCATATAGAAACTCCCAATAACTCCAACATCAATGGTAATGTACAAACCTCAATTCTAAAGGTAGGTTGTCATTTGGGTTTTCAAGTCCAACGAAACTTGGGAAATCACATTGTCCCAAAGGATGTGAGGTTATGATAATTTCACCATTTTGGGGAAATTATTTATAATTACACGACTCTCTTATAGATTTAAGATATGATTGTGAATCTATTATGAATACTGTTATGGGATCGTTTTCTATAATAATATGATTGGGTTTTTAATCCTTAGGTATGTAAAGGGGGTTCTATCGATGAGACAATATATATGAATATGAGGACCCCTATTCATTTCCTGTCATTTCTTATAAATGGGTTTCTACTTATATTTTGAATCTATATAACTAGACACTCTAGAATTTACATTCATCTGGTTAGGCTATTAGTGTTTTAAGTATGGGATTAAACATTCAGGAGGAATCTTAAATAGCCCATTTATAACTGGAATAAAATCATGTTTTGTTCATTTTATTATAACTCATTTAGTTAATTTCACACACAATGAACATATATGAGGGAACATGAGAACGAGGTATAGAGCTCATTTCATCAGATGGTGTCCTACATATCATGATTATAATAGGAATCAATGTCATCATAGTTTGATCATTCCATTACCCACTGAAGTATGGTGAACGATAAGTAATATTAGTGAGGGAAATTTCCCTAGAGTTTAATAATTATGGGAATTCAATTGGGACATACACTGAGGTGGATTCCCATTTATAGAGGTAATTATATCATTTCACTAAACTAGGCTTAGAGAATAAGGTTTTCTTGGATGGGGGAAATTTATTATGTGAGTTATATGATCATAGAAAATACTTAATCCCACATGATTCATGCTTGGTGTGAGAAACAATGGATATAAAGTGAACATACTTACCAACTATGGATACAAAACATATTCCATGTGCTGGCCCTAATGGGGTGTATGATATGAATCTCAATCCTTATTATAAGGCCCCAGCCTTAAACCTTACTTAATCTTGAGTTATTACAAGATTACACGTTGAGGATCTTTTCGGGTTTAGAGTTTTAGAGAATTAGATCATAAGACTTGCATTACATTCCACATATAAACAAAGTGGTTACATAAAGATAGTATTCTTCATTCCCATCAATGGAACACACATTTAAAATAAAACATGGATTAATTCTTGACACATCCTTGACTCTATCATCTTATCATGTACCTTTCCCTTGACCTGTGAAAAACATTTCAAAAACTTGGGATGAGCATAAAAACTCAGTATGGGTTATAAAAAAAACATGGAAAGGAAACATGAGTTCATATATACATAAGAATGAAATCATACTTTACCCATAAAACATAGGCACTTTAACATGCCTCATAAAATCATGAATAAATCATAGAAACCATAAGACATAAAGGTAACTTGAGGCATTCATAACATTCTTACATAGGGAGTAACCCTCTTGGTTACGTTTGGAATACCCATCACAGTATATTCCCTAAAATCTCTTCGGAGAAACCTTAACGTTTCACTCCTTCGCGTTACCCAATGCATTGGAGAGCTATAACGGGCTCACCCGCCCTTAGTTTATCACGGAACCACCCGTCTTCATAATAATGCCCAAGAACCATAACATAATCATATCACATAAAACATACATAAAGGAAACATAAAATTTCCACCATTCAGTCACAAGATATCAATACCACACATTGATATAAAAAATATTATGAAAACCATTTTCAATACCAAAATAAAAGAAAAGTAAAACATGGTATTTATTTTTCTTTTAAAAAGAAGGAATGGCTTGTAGAAGAAGCCGAAACTCAAATAACGGTTACGACGGCGGAGAAGTCGTTGTCGCCGCATACGTACGACAAAAACATTCCCTTTTGTCGTTTGGTAAACGCTTCGTATAAAAAGATTCCTTTTGAATAAACGTAAAAGTCAAAGGGGTTTATACACCGTATAAAAGAAGGTTGTGTATAAAACAAAATATGCCTCAACGAAAGGAGATTGAGACGAAATCCCATACAAAGATAATTTTTAAAATAAAATAGATACATTATGTGTATTTACTATAAGTACACATAAATAAAGTACCAATACAAGATACGACATAATAACATAATGACATAATTTGAAAGTAGGAGATTAACCCAAAGAATGGAAATTGGGTTAAGAAGTTCCCATACCTCGTATCTGACTTGACCCGACCGTTCTTTAAACTCCTGAATAATAAACTTTAGTTAATCTCTACTTGATTATGAATCTTTTCCAAGTTCATTATTTCTTTTATACCATGTTATGAACATCATGAAATCATTTAAGTTAATAATGTTCATTTTGTCGGTATTTGGTTCTTAAGTCAAAAATAGACTTCTTACACTTACATGTTGTTAATTTGGTCAATGTTTCATTATATCCAGAATGGTATTCATGATGTAGATATCATATATTTCATATATATCCAGTACATACATGTATTTAAAATATTACATAATCATTTAGAGGTAAGAAATGAAATGCACCGTTCATGGAGACGGTAAGCCGTACGTACGCATGAACGCTACTTTCATTTCTTTGTCATATTAACGGAATTAAAACTAAATGAGACTTATGTATATTTTAATTCCAGAATTATATTCATCATTTAGATATATCATTAATTTTATATATCCATTATATACATGTACTTTTAATAGTACATTACATTTGGGGATAAGAAATGAAATGCACCGTTCATGGAGACGGTAGTCCGTACGTACGCATGAACGCTACTTTCATTTCTATCTCATACTTTAATGGAAATAAATGATAATGATATATATAGGTATATTATAATTCCAGTATAACATCATATATAATAACTTTAAATCCATCCTTTACACGTCCCACATATGGCATTAACGAATCACATCACTTTGAGGGGGCGGTAGTCCGCACTTCCTTAAGTGAAGATATCGCGTATACCCATAATGGAAGCCATAAAGGTAAGACACAAATGAAAAATACAGAAGCATAAGTAAAACATAAACATATTACATATCATATATAAAAATAGTGACATCATAATGGCCACCTTTGAAGGTGTTAAATGAGTATTGAACAATCATCGTTTCGGGAGGCAGAATTTCGCCATCCACGGAAACCGTATGTTCTTTAACCATTTGATGTAGTTGTGTGAGAGTGTAGCTCAAATAAATATTATAACAACATCCTAGTATATTGAAGATACTGGTGTTGTTACAAAAGAAGTAAATAAAAAGAGTTTAGGGGGTTGGAGAAGCAAAATAAAACAAATGAACATGAGAGAATGAATTACCTTAAAAAGTGTAACTCCTTTTGAGTTGAGCCTAAAGGCTTCTTTTGAAAGGATTCTGCCCAAAGGGAATCCTATAGGATGAGGAGAGGAATGTGGAGAGAGCAAATGGGCAGGGGTTGGCCGAGCCAAAGGCTTGAAGAGTGTGTGAAATGGGGTAGAGGTGGGGGCCTTTTATAAGAGGAGAGGAGGGGCACTTTTGGAAAGTAAAGAAATATAACTTTGTTTGAAAATGTGTTTCGGTTTTAAAAGGTCCCACATTGATAGAATTCGTGGATAAGGTGATAAGGATTCGAAATCCACTCATCCAATTGGTTTTGGCCATGTGTAGGTTTTAGATTTTACATTATCTTTCCATTTTATTTTAATCGTTAAATAATGATGTCATCACTGCATCATTATTATGTCGTAAATAATTTAATTTATTTAATGTCTAAAAATTATAAAAAAAATACTATGATATAGGAAATCTTTTTATCTTTCCAATGACTATTTATAATCAAAATTTGGGCTTGTATAACCCCACTTAAAAATTGTTTTCGCAAAACATATTATGTTTGTGTCACTTTCACTTTAACATTAAATAAAAATATATTATTGTCATTTTCCAACTAAAGTGGATACATGGGGTCCCCAAGTTAGGCCATGGCTTGTCTTGGTCGGCCATGACACAACCAATGAGGTTGGGACATGTGTCTAGGTCATTTTATATTATTAAAGTATTATTTATACCATAAACTACACTAATTACCACTAATCGCGATTAAAAACTTAATAAGTTACTATTCACCAAAAAATTATTATAATCTCATTGAACCACATTTTACTTCTTAATGACAACCATGTATGTCGGATTTTCAAAATTCAATACACATTAGTGGTAAACTTTCATTTAACTGAAAAATCAGTTTGCTTGATTACCACTTAGTGGTTTCACTATTCATCAAAAATTGAAGTTTTTCAGAAAATTACCAAAAATTCACCCTAAGCTATATTTGATATTCCGAATTCAAAAATGAAGTCTATTTTACAAAATTCAAATCATATAAGTCACATTAATTAATTTAATAATTAATTCCCGCTGCCAGAGCAAATAGCGTGTTTTTACAAAACAATAAGTATCAAAAGATTGACACCAGTTTAAGTCTAATTTCAAATCGAAATTGATTCCAATGACCACCATTGGATAAAATTGTAAAAATATATTCTAATTTCACTTTAAAACCAATTCAAAAGATAATCTAATCATATAAATAAATTAGATCAAAAAGAGGTTTTGAATTAAAATGCAACATTTTACACTATTCATAAAAAAAATGAACTTTATCAGAAAGGTACCAAAAATTACACAAAGTAAAATTTGATATCCCGATTCTTAATAAAAGTTTTATTTGGTCCAAAAGAATGTATAAGAGTGATCAAAACTATATTTAATGACGGTTCACCATTAAAAGGTGATAAGTGAACCTTTAGTGAAAATTAGAGTATAAAAGCCTAAAATTGAACTCTTTCCGTATTTTAAGCCTTTGTCTTTTATTGGGTAAATGTAAAAACATCTAAAAACATATCTATTCATATTTTAGTTATTTCTATTCATTCCCGCCAGTACAACGGCTACTTGTTAACTAACATTTAAAATAATATTATTATATTTCTAGTGTGCTACGTAAGTTTCAAAGAAACTCATCATTGTGTATCGGGTACGCTATCGAACATAGCAACCCCTTTTAATTAAAATTCATATTTAATTCTCAAATATTAATAAATATGAAAATTATTTATTCTTTAATTACCTGGGATGTTACATCCTTCCCCCCTTTAGAAAATTGCGTCCCCGCAATTTATTTACTTATCGAATAAATGGGGGTACTTATCCCTCATTGCATTTTCAGATTCCCATGTTGCCTCTTCAATCATGTGGTTTTTCCACAACACCTTTACCTGCTTAATCACCTTATTCTGTAACACTTGCTCCCTGTGGTCAAGAATCTGGACCGGTTGTTCCTCATAAGATAGGTTCTCTTCCAGCTGAACTACCTCTGGGCTCAAAACATGAGATGGATCTGGCATATACTTTCTCAACATCGAAACGTGAAAAACATTGTGTACCTGAGATAAAATCGGAGGTAAAGCCACTCGGTATGCAACTGATCCAACTCTTTCCAGAATTTCGTATGGTCCAATAAACCTTGGACTCAACTTTCCTTTCTTACCAAATCTCATCACACTTTTCCAAGGAGAAACCTTGAGAAAAACATGATCACCTACCTCGAAAGATAGATCCTTCCTCCGGTTATCCGCATAACTCTTCTGCCTGCTCTGAGCTGTTCTCATGTGTTTCTGAATCAGCTGAACTTTTTCTGCCATTTCTTCTACCAATTCTGGTCCCATCAACTTTCTTTCACCCACATCATCCCAGAAAGCTGGAGTTCGACACCGCTTCCCATATAATGCCTGAAATGGTGCCATCTGTATACTAGAATGAAAACTGTTATTATATGAAAACTCAACCAAAGAAAGATGTTGGTCCCAACTTCCCTGATAATCCATAGAACAAGCTCGTAGCATATCCTCCAATGTCTGAATTGTTCGTTCTGACTGCCCATCTGATTGAGGATGAAAAGCTGTACTAAAATTTAATTCAGTACCCAACGACTTCTGAAGGCCTTTCCAAAAGTTAGAGGTAAACCTGGGATCACGATCTGATACAATGGAGAGGGGAACTCCATGTAACCTGACTATCTCTTTAAGATACAAACGGGAAAGTTGATCAAGAGAGAAAGTATCTCGTATAGCAAGGAAATGAGCAGATTTGGTCAAGCGATCAACAATAACCCAGATTGCATTATTACCTCGAGATGTCTTCGGTAATCCAACAACAAAGTCCATGGATATATTCTCCCATTACCACTCTGGCACTGGTAAAGGCTGAAGCATCCCTTTCGGTAACTGCCGCTCTGCTTTAACCCGCTGACAAGTCAAACACTTCACAGTAAAATCAGCAATATCTCTTTCTATTCCATCCCACCAGTAATACTCCCGCAGATCTCTATACATCTTAGTACTGCCCGGATGAACTGAAAACGGAGAACTATGAGCTTCACATAACAACTCTCTCTTCAACTGTGAATCACAAGGCACACATAACCTCTTCACAAACCTCAAAACACAAACACAAACTTATCCAAGAACTCATGGAAAATTTTATTCATAAGGTCCATGAATACAGTAGGTGCATTTGTTAACCCCAAAGGCATAACTACAAATTCATAATGGCCATATCTCGTACGGAATGCGGTCTTCGGAACATCTGCTTCTTTTACTTTCAACTGATGGTACCCCGACCTCAAGTCAATCTTCGAAAAATACTGAGCTCCCTGGAGCTGACACCACTTCATTCGATGGCCCAACATCTGCTGAAGTTGTTGCAAATGATTTTACCACCCCTTTCTGCTTGTAGTCTAGCTGCTTCCCATCACTCAAGCTCCTTGTCGGACACTCGTTTGCATAGTGACCCATCTCATTGCACTTATAACATTTCACTAACTGTAAATCAAATTTATTCTTACCTTCACCTTGATCCTTTTCAGTGCAATCACGAGCCTTATGTCCCATCTTACCACATCGGTAGCACTTCCCAGAATTCAAAAGACATTCCCCAGCATGCCTTTTGCCACATTTATCACAAATTGGAAACTTAGTTATCTTACCATCAGACCTTTTTGAAGAATTCTTACCTTTCTCCTGCCACCTCGGTCTCTTCTTCTGCTGGTTGTTATAGGACACTTGGTCATCGGCAAACTCCATTTCCACCTTCTCAGCACATCGAACAAGCTTTTCATAACTTTTAAACTCTCGAGAAGCTAATGCCCTTCGATACTTTGGCTTTAATCCTGTGTAAAAACGATTGATTTTACTATCAAGGTCTCGGATAAAATTTGGAGCATACCTTGCCAATCGAGTGAACCTTTCTTCATAGGCAGCCACTGAGTCTTCCTCTTGCCTCAATTCCAAGAATTGCTTTTCCATCCTAAGTCGAACAGCCTTAGGAAAATACTTCTCAAGAAACATACCTTTGAAATCATCCCAGTCAAGAGCATCAATCTCATCGGCATCCCTGATATTTTTAACCATAGACCACCACTGATCTGCTTCACCCTCCAAACGGTAAATAGCAAGACTAACCTTTTGATTGTCTGAACACCCCATGACATCAAAAATCTTCTCCAGTGCTTTAATCCACCCTTCAGCTTGCACAGGGTCAGATGATCCTCTGAATGATGGGGGATGTTGCCTCATGAAATGTTCCACCATTGACATGTTCCTATGCGGTTGATCTGGCTGATCTCGTGCATGGATACCACCACCATTTATAGCCTTAGTCAACTGTGCCATCACTGCAACAAACTGTTCAGTTCCGATTCCAACCATCTCAGGTTGCTGATTTGGAAGGTTGTCTTCCTCCTGATGTCGTCCCAACATAGCTGCTTTGTTTCCTCTGCGGAAAACCATTCTGAACACCGAAATATCTTAGGCGAAGCAACATGGTAATCCGTAAATGCTATATCATTTCAATCATATTATAATTTAACACTTTTCTAACTCCTAAAGTTGTCTAAACCGACCTTTGATACCAACTATAAGGCCCCAGCCTTAAACCTTACTTAATCTTGAGTTATTACAAGATTACACGTTGAGGATCTTTTCGGGTTTAGAGTTTTAGAGAATTAGATCATAAGACTTGCATTACATTCCACATATAAACAAAGTGGTTACATAAAGATAGTATTCTTCATTCCCATCAATGGAACACACATTTAAAATAAAACATGGATTAATTCTTGACACATCCTTGACTCTATCATCTTATCATGTACCTTTCCCTTGACCTGTGAAAAACATTTCAAAAAATTGGGATGAGCATAAAAACTCAGTATGGGTTATAAAAAAAACATGGAAAGGAAACATGAGTTCATATATACATAAGAATGAAATCATACTTTACCCATAAAACATAGGCACTTTAACATGCCTCATAAAATCATGAATAAATCATAGAAACCATAAGACATAAAGGTAACTTGAGGCATTCATAACATTCTTACATAGGGAGTAACCCTCTTGGTTACGTTTCGAATACCCATCACAGTATATTCCCTAAAATCTCTTCGGAGAAACCTTAACGTTTCACTCCTTCGCGTTACCCAATGCATTGGAGAGCTATAACGGGCTCACCCGCCCTTAGTTTATCACGGAACCACCCGTCTTCATAATAATGCCCAAGAACCATAACATAATCATATCACATAAAACATACATAAAAGAAAACATAAAATTTCCACCATTCAATCACAAGATATCAATACCACACATTGATATAAAAAATATTATGAAAACCATTTTCAATACCAAAATAAAAGAAAAGTAAAACATGGTATTTATTTTTCTTTTAAAAAGAAGGAATGGCTTGTAGAAGAAGCCGAAACTCAAATAACGGTTACGACGGCGGAGAAGTCGTTGTCGCCGCATACGTACGACAAAAACATTCCCTTTTGTCGTTTGGTAAACGCTTCGTATAAAAAGATTCCTTTTGAATAAACGTAAAAGTCAAAGGGGTTTATACACCGTATAAAAGAAGGTTGTGTATAAAACAAAATATGCCTCAACGAAAGGAGATTGAGACGAAATCCCATACAAAGATAATTTTTAAAATAAAATAGATACATTATGTGTATTTACTATAAGTACACATAAATAAAGTACCAATACAAGATACGACATAATAACATAATGACATAATTTGAAAGTAGGAGATTAACCCAAAGAATGGAAATTGGGTTAAGAAGTTCCCATACCTCGTATCTGACTTGACCCGACCGTTCTTTAAACTCCTGAATAATAAACTTTAGTTAATCTCTACTTGATTATGAATCTTTTCCAAGTTCATTATTTCTTTTATACCATGTTATGATCATCATGAAATCATTTAAGTTAATAATGTTCATTTTGTCGGTATTTGGTTCTTAAGTCAAAAATAGACTTCTTACACTTACATGTTGTTAATTTGGTCAATGTTTCATTATATCCAGAATGGTATTCAT
This sequence comes from Viscum album, assembly GCA_963277665.1. NCBI lineage: Eukaryota > Viridiplantae > Streptophyta > Magnoliopsida > Santalales > Viscaceae > Viscum > Viscum album. The sequence goes on from OY728131.1 coordinate 2,070,933,532, forward strand.
GATGTAGATATCATATATTTCATATATATCCAGTACATACATGTATTTAAAATATTACATAATCATTTAGAGGTAAGAAATGAAATGCACCGTTCATGGAGACGGTAAGCCGTACGTACGCATGAACGCTACTTTCATTTCTTTGTCATATTAACGGAATTAAAACTAAATGAGACTTATGTATATTTTAATTCCAGAATTATATTCATCATTTAGATATATCATTAATTTTATATATCCATTATATACATGTACTTTTAATAGTACATTACATTTGGGGATAAGAAATGAAATGCACCGTTCATGGAGACGGTAGTCCGTACGTACGCATGAACGCTACTTTCATTTCTATCTCATACTTTAATGGAAATAAATGATAATGATATATATAGGTATATTATAATTCCAGTATAACATCATATATAATAACTTTAAATCCATCCTTTACACGTCCCACATATGGCATTAACGAATCACATCACTTTGAGGGGGCGGTAGTCCGCACTTCCTTAAGTGAAGATATCGCGTATACCCATAATGGAAGCCATAAAGGTAAGACACAAATGAAAAATACAGAAGCATAAGTAAAACATAAACATATTACATATCATATATAAAAATAGTGACATCATAATGGCCACCTTTGAAGGTGTTAAATGAGTATTGAACAATCATCGTTTCGGGAGGCAGAATTTCGCCATCCACGGAAACCGTATGTTCTTTAACCATTTGATGTAGTTGTGTGAGAGTGTAGCTCAAATAAATCTTATAACAACATCCTAGTATATTGAAGATACTGGTGTTGTTACAAAAGAAGTAAATAAAAAGAGTTTAGGGGGTTGGAGAAGCAAAATAAAACAAATGAACATGAGAGAATGAATTACCTTAAAAAGTGTAACTCCTTTTGAGTTGAGCCTAAAGGCTTCTTTTGAAAGGATTCTGCCCAAAGGGAATCCTCTAGGATGAGTAGAGGAATGTGGAGAGAGCAAATGGGCAGGGGTTGGCCGAGCCAAAGGCTTGAAGAGTGTGTGAAATGGGGTAGAGGTGGGGGCCTTTTATAAGAGGAGAGGAGGGGCACTTTTGGAAAGTAAAGAAATATAACTTTGTTTGAAAATGTGTTTCGGTTTTAAAAGGTCCCACATTGATAGAATTCGTGGATAAGGTGATAAGGATTCGAAATCCACTCATCCAATTGGTTTTGGCCATGTGTAGGTTTTAGATTTTACATTATCTTTCCATTTTATTTTAATCGTTAAATAATGATGTCATCACTGCATCATTATTATGTCGTAAATAATTTAATTTATTTAATGTCTAAAAATTATAAAAAAAATACTATGATATAGGAAATCTTTTTATCTTTCCAATGACTATTTATAATCAAAATTTGGGCTTGTATAACCCCACTTAAAAATTGTTTTCGCAAAACATATTATGTTTGTGTCACTTTCACTTTAACATTAAATAAAAATATATTATTGTCATTTTCCAACTAAAGTGGATACATGGGGTCCCCAAGTTAGGCCATGGCTTGTCTTGGTCGGCCATGACACAACCAATGAGGTTGGGACATGTGTCTAGGTCATTTTATATTATTAAAGTATTATTTATACCATAAACTACACTAATTACCACTAATCGCGATTAAAAACTTAATAAGTTACTATTCACCAAAAAATTATTATAATCTCATTGAACCACATTTTACTTCTTAATGACAACCATGTATGTCGGATTTTCAAAATTCAATACACATTAGTGGTAAACTTTCATTTAACTGAAAAATCAGTTTGCTTGATTACCACTTAGTGGTTTCACTATTCATCAAAAATTGAAGTTTTTCAGAAAATTACCAAAAATTCACCCTAAGCTATATTTGATATTCCGAATTCAAAAATGAAGTCTATTTTACAAAATTCAAATCATATAAGTCACATTAATTAATTTAATAATTAATTCCCGCTGCCAGAGCAAATAGCGTGTTTTTACAAAACAATAAGTATCAAAAGATTGACACCAGTTTAAGTCTAATTTCAAATCGAAATTGATTCCAATGACCACCATTGGATAAAATTGTAAAAATATATTCTAATTTCACTTTAAAACCAATTCAAAAGATAATCTAATCATATAAATAAATTAGATCAAAAAGAGGTTTTGAATTAAAATGCAACATTTTACACTATTCATAAAAAAAAATGAACTTTATCAGAAAGGTACCAAAAATTACACAAAGTAAAATTTGATATCCCGATTCTTAATAAAAGTTTTATTTGGTCCAAAAGAATGTATAAGAGTGATCAAAACTATATTTAATGACGGTTCACCATTAAAAGGTGATAAGTGAACCTTTAGTGAAAATTAGAGTATAAAAGCCTAAAATTGAACTCTTTCCGTATTTTAAGCCTTTGTCTTTTATTGGGTAAATGTAAAAACATCTAAAAACATATCTATTCATATTTTAGTTATTTCTATTCATTCCCGCCAGTACAACGGCTACTTGTTAACTAACATTTAAAATAATATTATTATATTACTAGTGTGCTACGTAAGTTTCAAAGAAACTCATCGTTGTGTATCGGGTACGCTATCGAACATAGCAACCCCTTTTAATTAAAATTCATATTTAATTCTCAAATATTAATAAATATGAAAATTATTTATTCTTTAATTACCTGGGATGTTACACTTATGATGTTATTCTACATATCCTATTAATAAGAATATTTAGTGTACTTATATTTCAATTTGATTCTCAATATGCTAATGGATAATGAAGGATGATAAACCCAAATGAGAGATTAGGTCCCATGGGATAGATTTGATGAAACATGGAGGGAATAATACCATGGAAAATTCCCATTTGAATATATCTGGCCTTCACCACCTAATTGATAAATAGTAGGAACCATGAGTGGAAAGCTGAGTAGTTTTGGATGGAATAAGGTCCCCATAAGACAAATAAGATTGTATGAGTATACATTACTTAACTATTATGGATGATTTCCATATTAAAAGGGTATGCCTATCCAAATAATCATGGGTTGGGGTTCACATGGTTGGAGGATATATTCCAATGTTATTATACAAGGAAATGCCAAAATTTCTACGGGTTTCCACTTAACATATCCATGGTGTCAACCTGACATATTCAAAATGCCTAAATAACATGTCATGGTTGTCTACCTAACATGTCTTGGGTGTTTATCTGACATTTCTTTGTCTTCTATGTGATATTTCATGATTTTCTAGATGAAAAAATGACATTCCACGATGTTCTTTGAATGATAAAAGATGAAATTTCAATGGGATATATCAAGAAAATAATGACATCTATGAGGTACTTTTGACGATCAAAGAAGACATGTATCTGTCCTTTTGTGTGATCAAGTTCAACATATCGAAGGGATTTTGCATGATATAGATGATCTGTTTGGGGATACTTCACATGATTAAAACAGTCACATGCAAGGGTTTATTGTGGTCTTGGATGATATTTCTGATAGAAATATTGTGACATGGATGATATGTCTGTATGACTTAAAGACACAAGACTGACATGCTCTAGTGTAGTTGCATGACTTGGATAACATCTCTTGGGAGTCTTCATGTCATCGATGAAAACACGTACAACTGTGTCACATGATCAATGATGATCTGTATCGAGAAATTCAAGTGATTTTGATGGAATGTTTGGCTATTTTCACCTAATTTTTCTGATGATTCTTGGGAGTATTTGCATGTTCAATGTAGACACATTATAGAGTGTCATGTGATCAATGCTAATATGTCCAAATGACTTTATGTTTCTTTGTTAATTTGTCTGGTAGACATTTTGTGTCTTTCTAAAAATTACCATGTGTTTTTATAATACTTATATGACTTTATTAGTTGACTATCATATGTCCCAACTGATATATCTAGGTTCTATCACCAGACTAGTGAATATGTCATTCGAAGTGCACGCTTCCATCACTAGAAAATTAATATACTAATCATTAAATAGGGAATCCATATTTTTGATCCATTACTGAATAAGTTCCTAAATTTTCATCCAAAATTATCCCATTGATATTTCATACATGTGGATCCCAACAGAGTTTTCCACTAAAATAGTGCTCTGGGCCAATATTCCACCAAGCCTTAGTCACACCTCACCATATAGCAGTAGTTTCCAAATAGTAGTGAGGGGTTATTAGGACATAGTGGGGAGACTATAACCTCATATAGTTATAATAATAATGTTCAATATTTATATACACAATGGAAAAGAACTATAATATAGTGTACGAAACAAATCTAGTTGAAGCATAAATAAACAACATTGGTAAACAATTCCATTTGTAAACAAGAAATTATATAGTTGGTTATACAATGAAATAAATAATCGGGTCACCAATGGAAGACTGTATCAGTGTATACATATATTAAGAAATCATAAAAATCTCAAAAATAAAACCCTAGATGATTAATGATGCACCATGGTCCAATTCCATCCATTAATGAAAAAGGTACAACTTCTTCACTATGGTCAAACTCCTGATATCGAACACTTAACTAATCTCAAAGGAATAATGTCTACATGCATCCTGAGGAACCTATGTAGTGTGTAATTATGAACACATTAGGCCACCAAAAACATGTTTCTGTATTAAATATGTAATTATGCAGGTGAATGTAAAATATATATAAAAATGATTTACATATCTATTTAATAAAAAATATGCTTCCCTTATGCTCAAAAGCCTAAAATAACAGTTCAACATATTTTTTACATTACTAATATATGTTTGAACATGTTTCCACAATTATATTTATTCCATAAAACATGTGTCTACATTTATATAATTGCAGTGGCAATGATCTATAACCTAGAGCCCAAGGCATCCCCTGAAGAATATCAGAGTAGGTGAACCCTTAGGTTCCACCTATATTCATTTCACTATAACCTAATTCCATCAAAAATTAATTTTCATACAAATGAAACACCCAAACATGTTTTTGGTCTTTCTGACCCGAGCATAGAAAATAACCATTAGCTTGATGGTCTTCGTCCTTATACATAGTGATGTTTGTCCTCTAAAAAATATACACCATAAGGTTAATAGTCAAAATCCTAAAGAACAACTATATCTACAATCCCAAATTCTAGCAAAATTGGATAAAATAAGCAACAAGAGACTCACCTACTAACTCAGGGCCTCAATGCCTTCAAATGATGGTCCATCACCATCCATGTGGCTTTCTAGGGTTATCATCCCAAACATATTTGATGGTCAAAACCATAACCTAATTCACATAGTCTACTGGGGCCTCCAACCATAATGAGAAGTCAACGCCAACTCATACGAGTCGTATATATTTTCAAACAATTCAAACCATGCATCAGCCAACAAACAGTAAGCTACAATCACCAACAACCTAAGACATATCATTTGACACCATTTATCCTATGACAAGCTCTATTCTATCATCTTTAATTCCTTGTCTATGTAGTGGAGAAGATAATCATCACCTCAATACTCAAGAATATCCTATCACATTCTCACTTAACATATTCAATTAATATAAATACAAATAATTTTAATAAAGAAACACACCTGACTAAAACTGTCTTAGTTGGTCCATGCCCATTACCCAATATAACAATATTTTGTATTGGAGGGGGAATCCCATAGGAATCACACATCATCAATTTATTCAAATTAAAAGATAACATTAATTCATTAGGGTAGTACTTGGTCACGTATATGGTGTCATCTTTTATATCATCCTCTAACTCAACGCAAATAAGACTAAATCAACATTTTTGACACATGCCCTAAAAATAGGTTAAAATAGATCAAGCTGATTTAGTATTCAATATGGAGAGATAAACATTGAAAATAATCTAATAGATTTAAAGCCGTACTGTGAAGAATCTAAAACAAATAACAGAGCATCAATCAAATCATGAACCAAGAGTTGGATCATTTACTAGGCAGAAGTGTAATGGGAGGATCTACCACTATAGTGAAGGCATGCGAAGAAGGAATGTAAAGGGAAAATCATAAATAGTTGGAGGGAAAAATATTAATTTATCGCAAATAAAAGCGCAATATGGTTTGGACTCAGGATTTATATAACTTTGCAGAAACTGTGAATTGCCCACTACCCAAGCACAAAACTACACCTGATTAGGTGCATGTTTTTCCAAATCACGCACATCATGTGTAGATAAACTGTACAAAAAATAATAAATATCATATACAATCATGAACCACCTTCTCCATGATATTTTAAACTATGATTAACACCAAAATAGGGTCTCAAGATTACACCTAGGAGGACGAATAGTTTTTCCAAATCATGCACCACTTTCTACACTTTCCCAAATCCATTTTTTTGAGGTCTGACGCACATGAATGTCACCGAAAACCCTCATGTAGAAACTGAGTTTTAAATACTTAATAGAAATGCCTTGAATCAATCAAACTCCCAAAATTATGTTACAATGATCAAAAATAATGTTATCCCACTCAACAAAATAAAAAATTATAATTGGTTGGGGAATTTTCAACCCCCTCAACAACCCATCATGTTACAGCCTCCCCACATTAATATAGGTCATCTTAAAGCTATCAAGATTTACCCAGAGATGGTACTGAACATACTGACTTTATTATAATCAACCCTATATACCCCATCCATTATGTTATAGATCTACTTCAATCAAGGAACTCCTTACCATATGATTTACCATACTGATCACTTTCTGACCCCAATTTTAAGTTAAAATGTTCATATGGACCATCCTTAGACTCTAATTTCCTCCCACAATGCAGCATCACTTCATCACCTCATCAAGAAAGAAAATAATATAATTTTTTACCTAAAAACGATCATATATAGTATCTTATCAGATTCCTCAGATCTTATATCTCAATTTATTCTCAAAATAATCATGTATCATATATGTACAAATATATGCATGATCATCAAAGTCATGATACCCCTGAACCACATAGAAAAAATCCATTGCATCAATGCCCATAATAATCCATGGTTCTTGCACACCTCATAAATAAATAACATGCATCACAACTAATGCCAACATAATAACCAATGCATCGTTATTAAAAAAACTCTTGTAACTCAGGAACTAAACTGGAAAAATAAAAAAAACAAACCTGATCACACCCACGACATACATTTTATTATAGTCGACTCTTTAGAATAATGTACATATGGAATCTCCATAGCGTTCACCTAGAATAAATCCCAACTACATGAGTCATGTCGTCCCTCTAGAGATACACCAACTACTGTCCATTGACCCTAATGCTGGGTCTCACTGTCTCTCCCACGAAACATGCATGTAACTGAATCTCGTCTACTAGCTCTGGGTAAATCACCTAGTATGACCTCATATCATTGAGTTTATCCAGGTTCCTGACTCCCATATGTCCAAGAAGGCATCCTATAAAACCAATCAAGATGCCCAATTTGATTTCATAGCAGACACTCCTTCAGAGTCAACCCACCCGGATCCCATACATTCCCCGACTACGCACACTGGAAGCACAAAAATTGAGACCCACTCCTCTGTGATCTGCCAAAATCTATGTACAAAAATTCATGTTGATACACCACATATCCTCACTTTATAAAAACCGAATCATCACCACTCATCTCACATGACATCATCAACCAGCTCGAATATGATAGGTACATCTATTTTTCCTTAGCTAGTAGAGCTAAATTGACCACCTTTAGGAATTAGGTCAACCTGAATATATTCAACCGCACCATGATGAAATTCCACAAACCATCCAAAAATCATTGTACCTTGGAGATATCGTCACCCACCATTGAAGGATAAAATCATGACATGTTTGTGATAGAAGCTACATAGTCCATGACATAAGTCTCGCTTTAATGAAGATTCATAAACTCATGGGTTCTGTCATCCCTCATTGCATATGGATATAAGTCCATGAAGTAACAAGACTTGAAATACATCCAAGGCAATCCATTTTATCTACCTTTACTTCCCACATACACTTTTCCAATCCTCTATATGTTTTGGTCACCACCTTCACCTTCCAACTTGGGGGGGGGGGTATGCAGCAAATCAAATATAATCAGGACCAACTCAATCTAGTTCTTTGATGCATAAAATCATCCCTCACATTAAAATAGTGGATGGTTTTTTTATTGAAATTTACAGTTTATGTATTCCATCGATGGATCATCTCCCTAAGATTCACAGTCAATACCTTATATAACTCATGCCAATATTTCCCTATGATGATCATCAGGTCATGACCCGAATTCATTAATCTAATGGGGAAGTCACACATGTTTTGGATACTCTACTTATGGATTGAGATCATCCCGACCCTCCGTGGCCTCATCCCTACCCTTAAGAGAATCATCTTGTGCACGCTCATGTAGATCCATATATCTGCACTTCTGACACTCCATCGGAGCCTTTCTTGGTGGAATCCAGCTGAATACCAATAATATGGTCAAAAATCCATAACAATATATATATAAATACTATGGATATGGAAATATATATCAAGCAATGAATCCCACCACCCTTGTGCTCCCCAATCACACAATCTCACATGATATTCAATCTCAAATCCCCATACATGGATTTATAAGTGTAAGGTATCATAAATATCCCAGCCTCAGGGCCCCATACCTAGCCACATCAAATCCAAGATTCACATAAAACTCAACATCTTGGCCCCTTTACTACCCGTAAAATGTTGTGGCGTCACATATAATATATCACTCTAGGATAGCTGATTTGAATTCCACCAAAGATGATATACAAGAAAACACTATTTATCTTATTTGTTGATACCTTTGGAAACTCACCTCCTGTAATCATCCATCTATACTGTTATCAGGGTCATCCCTATGTATCACAAGAATATAGTATCACAAAACATCACATATTGACCACATTGGAACACAAGACTTGGTTGGCTGAGTATAATTTCCCCAAAAGGAGGATAAGTAGGAAAACATAGTTTACATTCTTTTATTGAATCTTTAAATCACTAAAACCCTCATAGAACATTCCATGTTCCCATTAAAAATTCCAAGAAAAATCATACATCATATGATCCTATGTGCCTATCATGATGCATAATCAAATATCGTTTTCCATATCAAACCAAGGCTTAAATGCCACATAATAGATAACCATCACACCCAAGTTCAAAAATTGAGGTGGAAATCAAATCCAATATTAAATCACATGCAAGAATATATAATTCACACCCTTGGAAACAAGGTTTATCCCCATGAATAGAGCTACAAGAACCCAAACATAATATATTTACCCTATCCTAACTACATCATAGTATCCGGTCAATGACAACTCAAATAGTAATACCAAATGAAAGAAATCATTTAACATCTTTTATAACCTTCTGGATTATATAACCATTTTAACAAACTATCCTTATGATGTTATAAATAAAAACTATATAGAACCCCTTCCAATATCATTTTTGGCTCCCCATCTCAGTTTTCCACTCAATCTTGCTTCGGGCCAGTTGTCCACTGGTCTTTAGGTGTGCATCCCCATATTCCAAAGGATACTGACTATCAAAAAATGGTATGATTTGGTGATAGTGGGGAGACTATAACCAGAGGTTGTGATAATAAAAATAGTCCATATGTATAAACATAGTATAAATGGGATATAATATAGTCTAATGAAAAAAAATCTAATTTATGTATAAATAATCACTAGTAGTAAAAATTCTATTTGTTGACAAACATTCCATAACAGGTCATACAAAGAAATATATAGTAGGTTCACCCAAGGCTGACAATATTAGTACATACATATATAAATAATGCATGAAATTAATAAAAATAAACTAATATTTATGAAAGAATCACCGGGTTTAAATTCCATCCACCCATGAAAAAGGTACATATTTATCACTAAGTCCCATCTCGAATGATCAATCCCTTAACTACTCTAAATACAAAACATCTACACAAAACCTAAGGGGGACATGTAGGGTGTGAGTATAAACTTACTAGGCCACTACCAATATGTTCCATTATTATATATATAATTATAAAGGTTTATGTGAAATTTAAATGAAAATTAGTTACACAACCATGTAATAAAACAAATGCTTCCCTTTTGCTTAAATGACACAAGGTCCCATTCTACCTACATCAAACATTTCAGATATAAGTTTGATTATGTGGCACCAATTATTTATAATCAACACAAAACATATCTTCATATATATAATTTTAGTAGAGTGGATCCAAGGCCTAGATCCCAAGGCATCCCCTGAAAAATGCTATAGTAGGTGGACCCATAGGATCCACTTATAATCATGTCACCAAAACCTCAACGCATCAATCAAGTATTGATGTCCATATGGCATGACCAAATAGTTTCATAGTCCATCAGACAATAGCCCATAAAATCATCATTAGTTCAATTACTGACATCATCCAACGTAGTGGTATTTTTCTTCCAATAAATAAAAACTATTTTCTAAATATATTATGTCTCATTCCATGTTGATATCTATCCCACAAAAGTCCCATACCATCATCCTTACATATCACATAGATCTTCAGACCTTAACCTAGGGTATCAACACCATCAACCAATGTTCCATCACAATCCATGTGGCTTTCTATGATGTGCACTGCAAAAAATATTTTATGGTCAACACCAAAAAATAAGACTCATAGTCTATGGAGGCCTTCATCCAGAAATAGTGGACATATACACCTCATATGAGTTCTATATACGTGAACACGACTCCAAAGGCATGTTGGCCAATTATTGGTGAGTGGAAACATCCAACAACCGGATCCACATAATCTGAAACCTCATTCCCCTATGACCATGTTTCTAATTCCCAATGGACAACACCATCTCAAGTATTGAGAGCAAAGATCTCAACCTGATGACCTTATCACGTCAATCCAATGACCATATCACCTCAATATAGTGATCAACCTCACCATGTGTAACTTGGTGCAACCAGTACTGATTCCCTCTACTAAAAAATATAAATGTCACACACATATATTTGAACCCTCCTATATAACATGTCAAAAATTGACCAGTTTCATAGGAGGGATGAATAATAACTCATGGGAGGCTGTATATTTTTTCAAAATAATTCACCTCAATCAGTGCTTTCCCAAAATCGTGTTTCCATAGTCCAATGCACCCAGATATCACTAAAAACCCCAAAGAACATGTTGATCCATAAAAAAATCTAAAAACCATTCCTCATGTCTATAGAACTCCCAAAATTAGGTTTTAAGGATTGAAAATAATGTTATTCTTCTTAACAAACATAAAAACTCAAAAAGGTAAAGGATTTTTCGACCCGCTAAAAAACAGGGGATGTTATAGTGTGACAATGTCATAAAATGAAAATTTTGTTGCATAATATTTCTAGAACATTAGTATTATTTCACATGATTAGTATTTTGATCACACTAAGTACATATACATGTCATGCAATCCCTTTTGTTGTTCCCTAATATTAATTTTTTGAAGACCCTTGCGATTATAGAGATTTCTTCACTAAAAAGTTAACTATAAATTTTCTGCTCCCATGTGTGTGTTTTTCCCATGGTAGATGAATTTATAGGCATATACACCAAAATAATAATCCATTATACATGACACATATGTCACTAATATGGTCTTGAGTAAGTAGACCACCACACTTTTCATGTAAACCTACCACGAGTCATCCATGGAGTTATCTTTCTGTATCATGATAAAAAATGGCTACAGGATCATTCTGTCATTGATATATTGAATGAACCCATCATTGAAAAAAATTAATAATAAAATGAACTTGTCAATGGGAATTTACAAGGTTATCATGTCATGTAAGGGAGTATTCAAGAGATCAGAATGAATGTTGAAGAGGCTTTTGTGTGATCAAGGGCAACTTCTATGGGGGGGATTAATGAAATCATGTTTGAACATTGGAGGAAATTATCTTCAAAAATAGTTTATCCATCCTTCACATAAGGGTACCCCCATTTTGATATTTTATTTTAAAAATCCTATGGTAATCACCCATAGATTTTCTATCAGTTCCCCATGTGGTCATGTGGACATGTACGATATCCTTTTCATGAAATAGGTGACATGACCAACAACCTTCATAAGATGAGGTTGGCATGTCGATGGGGACATTGTGTGATAAATAGACTGATCATGTAGATCACATACACTCTTCTATTGAAAAATAGTATAACTACATTTTACTGGAGAATTCATAATTTTCATGATTTTATTATTTATTTTCTATGACCTTTTACATTATTCCATTAGTTATTAGTCTGGATATCCCATGATTTTTAACAGTTAAAGATTTTGTGAAATATTTATTTTTTAATTAATTTGATCTATTTGATATTTATAATTTCACATAACTATAAATTTAGACAATGTTATATGAAATAATTTTTTTTGGATTGTGTTTCACACAACACCAAGTATTATTTACACTACACACAACACTTAGATAAGCTATTGATACTCACACCATAATGTTTTAGTGTGTTTTAAACAAAATTCCCATTCCTTTGATATCTTACATTGTAACACCCGAACCCTATTTACCCAGAGTCATTGAATTATTAAATAACATTAGCACGATCACAAGAGATCATGTCACAAAATACCGATCAGTTTAGTAGCCTTGGAAGTACTAGACACATACATAAGTTTTACATTACATCGTGAAATAAAAACAAAACATTGTATCCCATTTGAACACAATCATATCCTTTGGTCTATCCCTACAAGTTAATCATAATATACTTCTTCACATCATGGATAAAATAATACATAAGAAATGGGTGAGCACAAATGATCAGTATGGATACCAATATAGAGTAAATTATCATAAATAAGCATAAACATTTACATCAAACTGTAAGTCAAAAATAGAATCCTTTTAAATATAAACATCATCATAATATGGAAATGATAAATCAAATAATGCCATTTACTTATTCACAAGGATATTCTACTAGTTGAATAAGGACAAGTTATATCAACAGCTAATTTCATAATGATATAATCCATAATGTCGGACATCATAACCACATAGTCAAGGCGTTGTCCCTAGACTACAAATAATATTTTATCAAGAACTTGTTCTAAGATAGTAGTTTGTCACATGAGACTTAATGATGCATCGAGGAGCTCTAGCGGGCTCCACCCATCAATTACTAAGTCCAATGCAATTATCAAATGAAAAGGTTGAAACATAAAATAACCATTCATATTAAAACTATCATATGAAATGTTAATACTTTAGCAATAAACCATGAATGGTTTAAATATAACACATCCACAGTCATACATATCACAAAACCATCAATAAAATATGGATGATTATATCATAATAAATCAACTTCAAACAAATGTAAAATCCTTCAAATGATTTTGATATAGATGAAATCAAAACTATTTGAGAGAAATATCTTTTTTTATTTTGAAATAATTTTAAATGCACATAATTATAAAAGAAAAAAATTATTTTTAAAATATTCTTATAATCTTGTAATGGAATCTTTGAATGTATTATGATGGAAAAAAATAGCAGCACCCGCCACATAAGATAAAATACATTATTACCCTAATTTTTCGAAAAGGTAATAATGTACCTTATTTGGAAAACGATAGAAAGAATCCTTTAAAACATTTAATAAAAATTCAAACAAGAGTATAAATTATTTTAACCCATATTATAGAAAAATAGTAAAAATATATTGAAATAAATTTTTAGGATAGACAGATGAGGATGATAAAGGACTCCCAGTAGATGCTTACATATAAACAACCTCGGATAATAATGAGATTTCCAAATTAACTCTTACTTTGTAATTTTCCTTAGTTGATGGTATGTTAAACACTTATATAATAGTTAAATAATTTTTTTTAAATTATAAATGAACCACATACATAAATATGATATCATATATAATCCCTTAATATTTATTTATTTATAATATTTTTGTAGTATCATTGTTTTGGGTGTTAACTAATGTGCTTCCATTATATGTTTTGTTACGTAAATAATGAATGTATTTGATAGGATGTAATTTATTCATATTCAGAATGATATTAAGTTCTTAAACATTATTTTTAATCATAAAATGAAAATTATTTTTTAATGGTAACGATGGAGAATGAATCTTATCCCGTTTGGGGAGATGGTAATTCGTACCTACGCACGAGCGACAATATCATTATATTGATAATGAAATATTATGTAATTGGATGGTATATAATATATATAAACAATCATTAACATGTTATATTTATTATTTAAATCTGTTATACTCATTATTATACCCATTTAATTAATGATGTCTTGAATAAAAAAAATACACCATGACGTGGAGACGACAAGTTGTATGTACACACATATGGTGACATTTTCATTCATAGGATGAATAGAATAATGAATATGGTTGTACCATATTTATATTAAAATCATAGTATGTATAAGGTACTCGAGTTATTATTTTGGTAGGGAAACAACAAATAATGATGATGTGGAAGAAGAAAAGAACATTGAAAGAGGTGATGAAATTATTACCACTTCTTCATGTGCTTCTGTTTGATTTGATCAAAAGGGCTACATAAGAAGGATTTATATTCAATGTAAGGAATATAGGTTTATGTGAGCATATTTGGGAGGATATTTTAGAAGGGGTGGCTAAGACAAATGGATTTGGAGGTGTGAAATTACGAGTAGGGGAAGTACCCTTGTATAAGAGAGGTGAGGGTCACTTTAGTAAAATCATGAAATATTATTTTATAATAAAATTACTGGTATGCCTCGAAAGTCATATTTTACATTTATTTTGATATTTATAATTTTAATTATTTTAATCATTCATTAATAAGGCAATTCCTGCATCCTCATTGTGTCATAAATAAATTTAAATTTTTAATGTCTAAAAATTATAAATAAAATACCATTATGTAGGAAATATTTTAGTATTATTAATTAATATTTATGGTCACAATTTTATTCTGGAAAATTATATATTAAAAATTTTTTAATAATTAAAATTAAAATTTTATACTTTTAACTATTATTTACGTAAAATAATAATAAATTTTTTCATCTAATATGAGTGGATCAAAGATGATAATATTATTTAATATGGATTATTTTGGTCGAAAAAACACCTATACAATAGAAATAGGACACGTGGTAGGGTAATTATTATATTACATTTACCTTTAATTCCCATATTTACATTTAACTATGGTAAATAAAATTCAAAAGTTAGTATTTACCAAAATATATTTTCATACAATTGAACCACAATTTTTTAGGGATTTTTCACTGTGTCTCTAGGATTTTTGAAATTAAAAATAACGATTTGGAAAAATTATGTTTCATCCAAATATGAAAATGTTCCTTGAAGGTGGCTAAAAAACATTAAAATGCTCAATTAAATTTTATAAATCTAATCTTATTATAAAATGACACCAATGAATTACATTGAACTATTATAGGTATTATATATCTCTTTTAACTTTTAAATATATTTAAATAAACATAAAAGTTATTTAAATAAATTTTTGTTTTAAACAATAATGCAGAGTTTTCACTATTCATCAAAAATTAAAAGTTTTCAGAAAAATACCACAAATTCACCCTAAGCTAATTTTGAAAATCCGAATCCAAAAATGAAGTCCATTTTGAAAAATAATATTTTGAAAATTTTAAAAAGTGGTTATTACTTTTCATAATGGAAGTTTGATTAGCTGTGGTGTGATATAACTCGATGTTGCGTAGAACGGAAGCTATTTCATTATTCAAAGAGAAGTGTACCATGTAAGCTTGGGGTGTTACAAACGTTATACGCAAGACACATATTAAACAAACTAAAAAAATATATTAATATTGTTGTTTAAATATTTTTATAGTTGTCACCAAGATATATGTATGGAATTTATAAATAAAATATTATTTAAAAATGTGAACAAAAGGAACCCTTTTTGCTAGAAATGATTGTCAGAACTATTTTAAAATAATGAAATTCATTTTTAAGAAAACTAATATTATATAAACAAAAACCACATTATTTAAATAAATTAAAAAAACATTTATATGAATTTATTCAATATATTATAAGTTAAATACAATAGTTTTACACTCATATGATAGATTTGATAGGCCTATGATAAGAATAAATCCAATTTTATTAATAAAAAGATATATTATTTAAAAAGGTAATTTTACCTCGTTTTACTAGAGAATAAATAATAAATATGATTTTTGAAACACTTATATATTTTTACTGAAAAATAAACTTCATATTTTTAATAGGAATATAAAATTTTATATTGGGTGAATATTTTTATTTTTTTCTTGAAGATTCATTTTTTTGAATAGTGAAGAACACTGAATTTTAGTTTAAAAATTCCCTTTAATCAAATTTATTTAAAAGGTTAAATTATATTTTTGATTGGGATTCTGGTTTAATTGTAAAAATTACAAAAAAATTAATCCAACTTAGGTCGTTAAAATCAATTTCACATTGAAATTGGATATAAAAACAAAGAAAACCTTTAAATGTTTTTTACATTAAAACCCCTTATTGTCGTTCCATCCAAGAGATTAAATTTAAATTAATTTCTACCACTTATATAATTAAAAATAGTAAAAATGGATTCTATATATGGTATTGGTGTTATTAGTAATTTTTAATTACATCAACATAGTTTTTGTCAAAAACATATCATTGAAAGTGATTAAAATTAATTGCATAGATTAAGAGAAAAATCAACGAAACAATAGACTAAACCATACAATGAAGGAATAAAATTACCTATAAAATTTTAAAAAATCCATTTTATGGATATATTATTACACCATAAACCCTTTTTCTAATTGGTTCCATTAATGGAGCCACTTTTCATAGGAAAAATGTTGCTGGAATACAGTTTTCAAAAATTTACAAGAATGCCACTCTGCAACCACTATGAACGATACTCACCCCAACCAATTATGTAAAAATATCAAGAACTTTTTATGAATAACATATATATATAATAATCACTCAATATCCATACCAACATCTTAGAATCCTCACTATTGGAATAAATGGATTCCAGGAATTCCCCTATTAAAAACAAAAAGAAGGTACCAAAAAAATAGGTAACCTTATTCAACAATCAATTTAGTTTTATTTCATTATCCACTATTTAAATTATCCTTATTACAAGATTATATAATTAAAATATTATCCTAAATATAATGATATGGTTTCCATGTATGGGTTTTTCCTTTACATACACCCATATCAACCTAATGGGTAATGAACTTACCGTTCTTGTGTACGATGAACTACCACCTCACAAAACGATATTATTCATTATTCCTTTACCAACTCTCTTGGTTTGAAATTGTGATGTAAACTATATTTTTATATGATATATATATATATTATATGATTTATTTATGGTTCTGGTATTATTATATTAAACATACCATAATTATTTCTCTTTTTTATAAATATTGTAACTACATTTTTAGATTAGTGGACTACTACCTCCTCAAAGTGGTGGGATTCATTCACACACTACATGAAATGTATTATGTATGGGATAAATGTATTATTATGATATATATGGAATAATAATTATACTATAATGATATTATATATATATACTTATATTCCATTTACACTCTTCCCTTCAATACAACCATAAAATAGAAACAACTATTATGTGAACGTACGACCTACCGTCTCAATGAACATTGTGAAACATTTCATATTTATATATTTTATAGATCATTATAAATACATATATAATTCATATATATGATATTTATATCATTATTTAAATTTTTAAATATGTAAATAATGATCTACATGGATCAAGACTAACATGCCAAAATATATACAAAAAACAAAAGAGATATTACTTGAAACATACATTAACACCGAGTTATTAATGAACATGTAATATAAAGTCATAATAAATTATATAAGTTATGATATATAACAATATATTTCTTTGTTATAATTATAATAATATTATATTTATTAAAAAGAAGATTTGAACATGTACGATGTAATTCAATACTTATGGTAAGGGAATTTTACCTCACCTTTTATTTCTATGAGATACATTCTATATTCACTGCAATTTATTTTTAATTAATTGTATACAAACCATATATTTATTTTATTATTCTTATAATTAAATTATTGGGTATTTAATTATAAATTTTATGATATTTATTTCATGTATTTTATTTTTCAAAATATACCAAATCAGTAAAGGAATTTTGTCTCAGTTTTCATTCATTGAGACACATTCCATATTATGCACCTATATTTTTTCATGAGTATTACATACTATATTTTACCAATTATATCATTAATATAATTATTTATGATGATATTTTGAGCTTCATTAATGGTTATTTTTTTCCATTTTCTTATGATTCAATGTTACTGAAGTGGTAGTGGTTTATTATTAAAATCTCAACATTTATTAAGGTTGTTTTTTAATGTGCTTACCTTAATGAAATATTATGATCCATATCTCATAAAATCTCAAGAAATTTCTTAACAAATGGTTATTAATTTATATCCAAGTAATGATTCCATATTTTCCACTTTATGGTACACAAGATAATTAAAAAAATGTTTTTATGAAAATTTGAAACTATTTCATCTTCTACATAGAAATATGTGTTTTTTAATAACCATGTTTTCTAAAAATATTTACAAAAAATATTTTAATATTATTCTATAATGGGTAAA
Organism: Viscum album; assembly: GCA_963277665.1. NCBI lineage: Eukaryota > Viridiplantae > Streptophyta > Magnoliopsida > Santalales > Viscaceae > Viscum > Viscum album. Next base: position 2,070,952,357 of record OY728131.1, read on the forward strand.
ATACATTTTCCCATATTTTACCTTCCAAAAATGTTATTAAAAAATAATCTTCTTCTCATTTTTTGATGAAGGAATTTTTCAAATCTTTTACAACACAGAAGGAATGTTTGGAATGTATAGATTTATCCACCATCATTAACATACATCCATTGAAGTCCCTTTTTATAGTTTACAAGATTTATTTTTTTGATAAATTTTATTCCTCATATTATTTACATGCCTGGTTTTTAAAATTTATTTTTAATGAAAATGTTTTTCAAAATGTTTTTAAGATTTCTTTATAAATTATCATATTATTTGTGGGGGAAAATGTTTTCAAAAATATTTTCAAGATTTTTTCATGAATTTTCAATTTGTTATCAAAGAAAATAATTTTCAAAATATTTTCAGTCTCCATATATAATATTTCAAATCCACTTTAAAAGATAAAGGTTTTCAAAATGCATTATGTTTTGAAAATCGTTTTTCATAGAGGAAAAGATATTTTCCTCAAAAAATGTTTTTAATGATTTTAAATACTAAATTGTATATTTTAAATACTTTACATAAGGAAATTATTTTGAATATTTTTTATTTTTTAAAAATTAAATTTCATAGAATGGTTATTTTGCTTAAGAAATTCTTCAATTGATCTTTCGAAATCCCTCTCCATTTAAGAAGGTGTCCTTTAATGTAGTTAAATATATATAGTGGAAATGATCAATGAATACTATTCATATTCATTATTTAATGGTTTATGTTTTGATGAAATGATGTTTATGACACCCATTTATCTTCCAAGGGTTATATGATTTGGGAACCAGCTTCTTTTAATGTGTTAATATTTAATAAAATAATTAAGAAAACAATCTATTTTTCCTATGTTATGATGTGATTAAATATTAATGATAACCACTTCATTTCATGTGATATGATTTTAATTTTATATAACACATATATTTTTATTGTTCATGATATTCTGAATGTTTTGTTAACTTTTGGAACTTTCATGTATGATTTAATTATCTGATAGGGGGACCTATATCTCCCTATAATGCGTTAGGTAATGGTTAATTTTTATGAGGTAAAGACGGTACATAGAAGGGAATATCACGATAAACAGAAATATTTAATTTTAAGCTTGAAATAAGAGGTTACATGTGATGGAATCCCAATCATAAAACAAGAGGGTACATGAGAGTTCTTATCATGCCTAAAACTAGATGCTTGGATGGCGTGTGTTTCTGAGGCCCAGTGTGCCCAGAATTATTCTCTGAAAATTTTGATGGTTATAAAATCACATGAATGAGAAATTCCATAAAAGTGAAATATCATTTACATGGGTTCCCATATCAGAAATATGAGGGCATAGTTGAGCTCAGAATGGCAGATTTACCCTAGGCATGACCTAACATTAGTCGGCCCGGGTCATCTGACGAGAAAATCACCAAGAACGTAACCCTAAATAAAAAAGTTAAATATATATATATATTATTTAAAAATTATTATAACTCAATAATGGTGACTCTAATTAGAAATATGATACCACCATTGAGATCGTAATGTGGTGTTTCTCTTATGTTAGGCGTAACATTGACCATTACAGACCGACTGTGAAAAGTAATATATCTTTGTATTGAAGAATATAATAAATTAAGATTTATTTTATTTAAAATTATAAAGTCTCATGTCTTCTTTTTGTTAATCCTTGTAATAATATTATTAGCTATATCCATATCCTTGGAATTCCTAGGAATCATGGGGGAATAATCTACTCAAACGAACAACAACAGATCAGAGATCAGATCATGGATCAGGACACCAATAGAGTTGTAAGTTCTTAGAAACGAAGGAAAAGAAACCAATATTCATAATAAATAATCCAATTTGAGGTTGGTCATTTATTTTTCTTTATGGTTTTCCTATTCTTAAAATAAATGATAAAGGAAAACTAACCCCTGAATAGGTTGATATATGGTTTGATCATTTGTGGGATGGATATTTGTTGCGGGGTTTTAATAGTTGATATATATTTGTGATAAATATGGATATCCATTTATACTTCTAAAGAGAAATAATTAGGTCCAATATGAAGTAAGTCTATGGTTTTTTACGCGGTTATTCTTGGTGATTTTATCTTCCCTCGGCTCTTGGAATTCATCTCCATTTGACCCTCCTTGGAACGACTCCAACTACCGAGAGACTCTGAATGCAATTGGATACCCATATTGTTGTACGGAGGAAAAAGAGGATGGATCAATGTAACTCAAGATTTAATTATCTATAATACTATTTTATTTTAGAAAAAGATCCCTGGAGTAGGTGTGTGTGGTGATGATGGAGTTGTGTGGCTATGTCGGCCCAACTACATGGGTATCCATGGTAGCCACTGGAAGTGGTAGTATTCAAGGAGGGGATTGCATCTATGGGGTGTAAACAAAATTTACAGGCAATACCAATCATGTGGGATGGGCCTCAATAAGACTGTTCAGGCCCAGGTGGGTTGGGCCCATCCCGATCATACTTGGACCAACCATATCGGGCCAATCTCTGTGGGCTAGGTTGAATAGGCTAACCAGGTCAGAATCTATAGGTCAGGCAGATTTGAATGGATGTACTAATCCATGTTTGACCATTCTTACTTTGATTTATTACATTTTGTTTGTGGTTATTCTCCAAGGTAGCTCAAGCTACTGTGACATGGTCTACCATGATGGATGTTAGGCCGGGAATTTGACCAAGGTGGTCGATCCATGAGACATTGGATACACTTATGAATCATTAAATTCCTATACCTTTCAATCCATGCATCCATTAGAAGAAAATTTTATAGTGGTGGGACCCTTTTTATGAGATATTACTTTGGAGATATCATAAGTGGGTTTTTATGGAGGTTTACATACGACCTATGGATTTAGGATTATTTTCTCCTAAAACAATAGTTCTATTTGTGGAATCTTATGGATGGATGTGACATGGAAACTAGGTGTCACATGGAGACAATGTGACTCCCATAAAATGTATTTCTTATAAAGACTATGTGTATTATGGAGACTGTGTGAATCCCAAAGAATATGTGTCTTCTAAAGACTATGTGTCTCCTGGAGAATTTGTGACTCCCTTATACTACGTGTCTTACCAAGAATGTGTGTCTCATGGAGACTGTGTGCCTCTGTAGAGAGATTATATTTGGATATTCTTGATATATGTGTTATGGATATATATATTTCAGGAGAATAATGTACTATTATTTTTTGGTATTTAATTCTTGGTATTACTTTATGGTATTTCCTATGTTGTATTAATGAGGTGATTTTTTTTTGTTTGGTATTCCTTTTGTTGTATTTCTAACACCCCGAGATGTTTTGAGAAATATTAATTTTAATTTCATTAATTTATTGTGTTGTATTCTACACCAAGATTATCTTGCACTATACGCAACATTGTATTAGCTTGTACTATACACAACCCTATTCTTGGCTTGCGTTACATGCAAGATCAACCTTCTTCGATTGCCTGCATTGTACGCAATACAGAGTTTCACTAAACAAAGAAATGTTATTAAAATATTATATAAAATAGACATTAAGAATAGTAATAGCCATTTTTTAAATATTATAAATTTTTTCTTGAAAAAGGAATTCATTTTTGGATTTAGAATATCGAAATTAGCCTAGGGTGAATTTTTTGTTTTTTTCTGAAAACATTAAATTTTTAATGAATAATGAAAACCCTGAGTTATTCATTAAAAGAGACTTTTTATTTAAAAACTCACTTATTTAATTTGAATTTATTTTAGGACATAATAGATACATAATACCAATATAAGTTCAATGTAATTCATTGGATTCATTTTATAATAATTTTAGATATATAGAAATTTTATTGAACTTTTTATCATCTTTTACCCACCTCTTATGAGCATTTTCAAATTTAAATAAAACTTAATTTTAACGCTTCTCTGAGTTGAATTTCAAAAATATGAGAGGCACGGGTTATATCAGTACGTAAAATGTGGTTCATTGAGATGAAAATAATTTTTGGTGAATAGTACCTTTTAACTTTGATTTACCACGGTTAAAAGTAAAAAGGGTAACTAAGGGTAAAAGTGATATTCTTATTACCCTAAAACATGTATTAATTCTATTTGATAAGTTTAATTCGACCAAAAAAACCTTAGGAATAAAATATGACTCTTTAGGTCTACTTGGATTTGATTAGGACATTTATTATTATTTTAATTAAAGAAGAGTTTAAATAGTTGAAATCAAAGTTTAATAACTAAAACATTTTTAATATAGGGTCATACATAAGATAAATTTGATTATAAATATTAATTATAAATATAAAAATATTTCCAACATAATGGTATTTTATTTATATTTTTTAGAAAATAAATAATTTAATATATTTTTGACACAATTATGATGTAGTAATTACCTTATTAATGAAATATTTACATAATTAATATTATAAATATCCAAATAAATGTAATTTGAGACTTTTTATAAATTAAACTAATTTTATAGGTTAATATAACACAATAGGGTTTTTTAGATGAATTTTTTTCGAAGTAATAATGTTTTTATGAATTTAGAAGAAACAAAATACCATATAGTGTCAAAATTGACCAAAAATAATTTTTAAAACAAATATTATATAATTAATTTATATAATGGTCTTAAAAATATAATGATCAGCCAAAATACTTATATCATAATATATATGACATTAATGAACCAATTGGGGTTCTATTGGAAGTGTATAGTAGGTTTATTAACCATATAGTGTAAGAATACAAGAAGACATGGTAAAAGTTAAATTATTTAACTTAGAGTGAAATCTAAATGATAAGGTTAAAATGGTAAACTAAACTTGCCTAAAACCTATTGGTTTAGAGTATTTAGACCCATCCCCACCCTACCCTTAAAATAAGTCACTTTGGAACCATTATAAATCGAATATGAATTTATTATAAAATAATATATTAAGTTTTTTCTAAGGTGCCCCTCACCCTTCTTATAAAGGGGCACTCCCCCATCTCTCAAATTCACACCTCTCAGGCCATTTGGATCTTCCAAGTCCTGACCAAATTTCTGATCAACGGTCCTCCCATAATCCCAGAGGCCTTTTTTATTCAGAAATCCACCTGAAGAATCCCTTTTGATCAAATAAAAACGAAGAACCCGAAGAAGTGGTAAATATCTCGCCACCTATTTCAAGTTTCTTTCTTCTTCCACATCCTCATTCATTGTTTTTTATATTCTAAAATAATAACTCCAGCATCATATATATACTGTGATGTTATTATAAAATTTTTAAAATTATATTAGTTATTTTATCTATCCTATGAATGAATAAAACACCACATGTGCGAACGTACACCTTACCGTCTCCAGGTCGTGGTGTAGTTTTTTATCAAAACATTACATAATTTGTATGGATATAATAATGAGTATAAATGATATAAATAATAAATATAACATTATTAGGATTTTTTATATATGATATACCATCTTATTATATAATATTTTAATATAAAAAATGATATTGTCGCTTGTGCGTACGTACGGATTACCATCTCCACGACACGATGAGATTCATTATCAATGAATAACCATTAAAGTATGATTATAAAGTATATATAATAAATTAGAATGAAATATATGACATAATAATGATAATTTTTTTATGTACATATATGTTTCAGTAACTTAATTCCATTCAATACAGTGAGGAAATGAAAACATCATTCATGTGTGCGTACAGCCTATCGTCTCCATGAACGGTGTATTTCATTCCATTTATCGATCTAACATATATATATATATGATGAATATATATTATATATAAATCATTTTTTACATTCTGGAATTAATTAAATCAGTATATAAGTAATAATATCAAGAACAACAAGTCGAAAAACGTATGATAAATGAAATGATTTTACACAAAACGCCGCATTAACATGGAATTTACAAAATAACGGGTAATATAAAGTCCTAAGTGAATCATATATTATATCATAAATTTTATTATGGTTATGTTACAAGTTAATAATATGTTTAAACCCACTATACATGAGTCTTGGACAAATATTGAAGAAATTGTACCTATTGTAAAGGATTATTTCGTCTCAATTTTATTTATGTGAGACATATCCCTTAATCACCATCTTTTTTTGTATGGTGTTTATGATTCCTATGAATGTTTTATGATTTTTATTATAAAGTATATTATATTTAAATATGCATGTAATTTTCTTTATTTTATGACATGTATGATTACACCGATCAAAAAAGGCAAGGGATAATTTTTCAAATCTCATTTTTATCCGAGATTCCTTATACGTAAGTATTTAATGGCTTATATTTATCATCCATCTCCATAAAAATGTTTTTCATAAAGTGCATAATATTCTTCCATGTATTTTTAATGTCATTTTTACCCAACTTTGACTTTTACATTGTGTTAGGGGAGGAATATTTCTTTTGTTTTCCATTCGAGGAACTTTTTGACTTTTCCGGAAAAAGTATGAGGAGAATGCTTTTTTAACTTATACGACATGAATGGGTTTTTACAGTTTTTTAATTACTGATTTTCATGAACCTTACTCTAAAATATATCATAATTATTTTCAACAAAAATCCTTTTCTTTTAAAATTTAATGGAATTTTGTGAAAATAAAATGATTTTGAAGAAGAAAGGATGTTTTCCTCAAGAATTCATTTCAAGTGTTTTTTCAAAACTATTTTCCATGTAAGATGAAATTATTTAGTATAATTATGTTTCAAGTATAATGAATCTATTATTTACATGGTTTGATTCTTCCTATGATGAAATGTTATCCATTTGTTTTATGTGGATTACGTTTTCATGGGATGATGTTTATGAAACCCATTTTATTATTTGGGTTATGATGAATGATTTATGTTTATTTTGTGGCACAAGTATGATTGATTTAATTATTAGATGGGTGGGACCAATATCTCCCTCCAATTAATTAGGAAAATATTTATATCTCTTGATATAGACATGGATATAATGGCATGTGAATCCAGTTCAGTAATACATGACTAGAGCGGCAAGTAAACCCAGTTCCGTAATGGACATTGTCTACTATAATGATCTTAGTAGCAATGGATTGGATACTATGGAAATAATAACATGTGAATAATGGTTTACACAATTACATGTTTTATTCCTATGATATTTTATCATGATTAAGGTTCCATTATGATCTATGCCTTATACACTTCCATGATTTATGTCATTACCCATGATTTTAATGTTTTATGTTCATGTTCTTATGTTCAAATGTTTAGGTATTGTTTTATATTCTCCATGATTACCATTACTAATCATTTGAGCTAACCCTTTTTTTGTTGTCTATTTCTTAAGATTTAAAGAATGGTTTTAGGTAAAAAACTAAATGGGATGATATTTACAGGACATGTTGAAAATCTTTCACCCTGATTAAAAGATTATGTTCTGAGTTTCTAAAGACACTAAAATATCACTATCCTTGGGTGACTATTTTTGTTATGTATTAGGTATTCCGTAAAAGTAATATAATGTCCGTGTACGTCAAGTGTGGGTCTCTATAATTGGTTTTAGAGGAATGGTTTAGTTAACCATTGGAAACAAGGATGTGAGAACTTTAGTTAAATCCCTAGAGATATTTCTAAGGTATGTCCTGGGATGTCTCTATAGTTAAATAAATGTATAGGTTATAGTCATAGAATTATGGTAACCATATTATAATTAAACCTAAGATGTTATATATTGAAGGGACTCCCAATTTATTATGTTGTTTTCCTAGTATGATTTTTTCCTGTCACACTATTATTTTTGGGTTTTACAAAATGGCTGGAAATATGAAGATTCATGATAATGGAGGATATGATGGAAAATGGAATGATATTTTTCCTGAGAAACCAAATGAAATGGGATTTTGAAGACTAAACATCGTTATTATGCCTAATCAGAAATCTCATAATATGATCAATATTATCACCTTTTGTAAGTTTCCCAACTAACCTAATAAGAGAAAGATGGAGTTTCATTATGATCATATAGGAAAGAAAGTTCAATTTCAATCATGTAAATCATATGGAAAGAGGCATTAGGGATACTATTTCAACAAAACTGTAAGATGCATTGGGTGTGGAAAAGAAGGACACAAAGCTAGTAATTGCAAAGGAAAAGGATTATTTAACTCCATGGACAAGGATATTGGTATTCCTAAGACATCTATAATAGTAATATGTTTTAAATGTGGTAGGTACGGTCATTATGCAAACCAATTCCCTAAGGAAAAAACTCATAAAGAGAATTTGTATTGTTGTATGGGTACTATTTACGTTGATGATGACGAAGAGAATAAAAATGATATATGAGATGAGTGATGTTTTGTGGAATAAAATTATGAAGCTTGATCAATGTTTTAAGAAGGTAGTGGAATGATTGTATGTTTATCTGGAGTTAATTTAATGGTATTATGGAATAAAGAAACATATAAGAATTGTTACGCTATTGTTTTTTCTAATGTATTTGAAAGTATATGTTGAATGGTACCAATAACCAGGAAAGGTTTTTTCGGATATTTTTGGAAATAATATTATTTGCGCATAATGAAGGGATAAGGGGAAAAAATATGTTTGATAGTATTAATGAGTTCATGATGGATATAAGGAAAAAGGGATATCATGGTTTCAGTATATAGAATTTTTCGAATTTTGGTATGTGGAAAGGGTTAACTTTTGAACGCATTTATGATTTCACTAAAGTTCAATGGGTATTAATTTTTCAAGAAAATAAATTATTATGGTATTCACATGTTTGGAATGTGACCAACGATAAGATATATCTTATGAAATATGGGGGACAAATGAATGAATTCAGATGCTCGGTAGATGAGATTTCTGGTAATCGGGCAGAAGTATTTTCGATAAGCCTAATGGTTGGAATAGATTAATTTAGACATCATATAGTATTGCTTAAGGCTACAACTTTTTGATTTTATTTGTAAAATGTTATAATAGTATAGTTTTAGAAAAAGGAAAACACATAGGATGGGCGACAACCCATCACATCGGACAAGGATACGGGAATCGAACCCACAACTGAAATGCGACATGCCATTATCGCCAACTATTAGCCTGCAGGAAGTCACTGGTTAGTAGAAATTAGTTTTATTTTATTATGCAGTATGATAGATGAAGTATAAGTCAATTTTAGGAAACATATACGATTAATCTCACCACAGATGGACTAATGTATATTTAATAACTTTTGTTATCCTTTTGTTTGAGACAGATGAAAGGACCTATCATTATATCTCATGATCTGCTAACGCTTAATTAATGACAAATTCAACTTCATTTCTTTAAGATACGAAGTGTAAATTGTTCAAGGAATGGCCAACGATGAGATTTTACCAAAATAAATTATGTATTTCTTCTAATTCCAATTTTTTCAACTATATGGAAATGATCTTGAATACAAAAATCATTCTCTTAGATGGTACCTTAGATCATTACGAATTTATGCCTTTGTGATGTTAGATTTTTCATAGACATGTTATCTACACTCTTCATCATAACATGATGGTTATATTTCTGTTCTATATCCATATTTTCACCTATGTTTTTCTCTGTGGAAACCAAGTGTTGAGTTAATTTGGGTATTCGTTATGTTTCTAACATTCCATTTTAAAATGATGATTTAGAATTCATTTTATGATGTGGGTTTATATGAATGAAACATTCAAGTAGAAAAAAAATTATTACCCTGAATAATTTCTTGGGCGAAATTCATTTTAAGGGGGGTAAAATGTAACACCCCGAGATTTTATGTGAAATATTATTTTAAATTTCATTGATGTCTTGTGTTGTATTCTAAACCAAGATTATCTTGTGCTATACACAACACTTTATTATCTTTTAGTATACGCAACACTATTCTTGGCTTGCATTACACTCAAGAGCAACCTTCCTCGATAGCCTGCATTGTACGCATTATCGAGTTTCACTAAAAAATGATTTGTTATTAAAATATTATATAAACTAGCCATTATTAATAGTAATACCCACTTTTTGAAATTTTATAAATTTTTCCTTTCAAAATGGACTCTATTTTTGGATTTGGAATATCAAAATTATCCTCGGGTGAATTTTCAATATTTTTCTGAAAACTTTCAATTTTTGATTAATAGTAAAAACACTAAGTTATTGGTTAAAACATAATTATTATTTAAATATTCATTTATTTTATTTAAATTTATTTTATGTAAAAATATATACATAATACCTATATAAGTACAATGTAATTCATTGAAGTAATATTATAATAATTTTAGATATATTAAATTTTTATTGAACTTTTTACCATCTTTTACCCACCCCTAAGAGTATTTTCAAAGTTACATAAAACGTATTTTTAACACTTCTATGAGTTGAATTTAAAAAATCCAAGATACACAGTTGATATTAGTAAGTAAAATGTGCTTCAAGGAGATGAAAATAATTTTTTTGGTGAATAGTAACTTTTAACTTTTATTTACCACGGTTAAAAGTAAATATGGTAATTAAGGGTAAAAATGATATTCTTATTACCCTAACACATGTCATAATTATATTGGATATGTGTAATTCTAACAATAATAACCTTAGGTATAAAACATTACCCTTTAGGTCCTCTTGGTGTAGATGAAGACATTTATTAATTTTTTTAAAGAAGAGTTAAAATAGTTAAAATCAAAGTTTAATAACTAAATTTTTTTTAATATTGGGTCATAAATGAGATAAATTCAACAATAAATATTAATTAGAAATATAAAAATATTTTATACATAATATTATTTTTTTTAGACATTAGATAATTTAATTTATTTAAGACACAATGATGATATAGTAATTACCTTTTTAATGAAATATTAACATAATTAATATTATAAATATATAAATAAATGTAAGTTGAGAGATTTTATGAATTACACAAATTATATAGGTTAATATCAAACATTAGGGATGGTTGGAATAATTTTTTTCAAAGTATTAATGCTGTTATGAATTTATAAAAAACGAAATACCAAATAGTGTCCAAATTGACATAAAATAATTTTTAAAAAATATATAATATTATTAATTGTTATAATGGTCTTAAAAATATAAGGATCGGAAAAAATACTTATATAACAATATATATGACATTAATGAACCAATTGGGGTTCGATTGGCAGTTTATAGTAGGTTTATTAGCCACATAGTGTAAGAATACAAGAAGACACAATAAAAGTTAAATTATTTGACTTACAGTTAAATATAAATGATAAGGTTATAATGGTAACATAAACTTTTTTGAAACCTATTGGTTGAGAGGATATTGACCCATACATACCCTAGACTCGAAATAAGTCACTTTGGAGCCATTTGAAACCAAATATAAATTTATTATAAAATAATATTTTAAGTTTTTCCTAAAGGGCCCCTCACCCCTCTTATAAAAGGGCACTCCCCCTTCTAACTAATTCACACCTCCAAATCCATTTGGATCTAACACAACCTACACAAATTATCTCTCAAATATCCTCTATTAATCTTAGAGGCCTTTATTTACTCAGAAAGACAACCTAAAGAGCACTTTTGATCAAATCAAAAGCAAGAACCCAAAGAAGAGATAAATATCTCACCACCTATTTCAAGTTCCTTTCTTCTTCCACATATTACTTCTTTTTTGTTTCTATTATAAAATAATAATTCCAGTATATTCTATATAGTATGATTTTATTATAAAAATTGTACAACCATATTAGTTATTTTATCTATCCTATGAATGAAAAAGTCACCACATGTGCGTATGTACAGCTTACCGTCTCCACGTCGTGGTGTAGTTTGTAATTCAAACATTTCATCATTTGGATGGGTATAGTAGTGAGTATAAATGATATAAATAATAAATCTAACATTATTATGATTCTTTATATATGATATACCATCCAATTATATACAATTTTAATATCAAAATAATGATATTGTCGCTAATGCATACTTACGGATTACCGTCTCCACGACATGATAAGATTCATTCTCCATGATTACCCATTAAAGTATGAGTATAAAGTATATATAATAAATAACAACTAATTATATGACAAAATAATGATACTATATTTATCTACATATATGTTTCAATTACTTAATTCCATTCAATTCAATAAGGAAATGAAAACAACATTCATGCGTATGTACGGCCTACCGTCTCCATGAGTGGTATATTTCAATCCATTTAACGATTTATCATATATATTATATATAATTAATTTTTCACATTCTGGAATTAATAAAATCAGGATACAAGTAATAATATCAAGAACAAAAAGTCAAAACACGTATGATAAATGAAACTATTTTACCTAAAACGATGCTTTAACATGAAATTTACAAAATAATGTGTAATATAAATTCCTAAGTGAATAATATATGATATTATAAATATTATTATGGTTATGTTACAAGTTAATAATATGTTTAAACCCACTATACTGGATTCTTGTACACACAAGGAAGAAATTGGACATACAGTAAGGGATTATTTCGTCTAACTTTTATTTCTGTGAGACATATGCATTAATCACCATCTTTTTCAATTGTATAGTGTTTATGATTCCTATTAATGTTTTTTTATTTTTATTATGAAGGATATTATATTTAAATATTCATGTAATTTTCTTTATTTTATGACAATATGATTTCGCCGATCATAAATGGTAAGGGATAATTTTGAAAATCTCATTTTTATCCAAGATTACTTATAGGTAAGCATTTACTGGGTTATATTTTTCATCCATGTCCATAAAAATGTTTTTAATAAAGTGTTTAATAATCTTCCATGTATTTTTAAAGTCATGTTTACCCATCTTTTACTTTTACATTGTTTTATAGAAGGAATATTTTTTTTGATTACCATACAAGGAACTTTTTGACTTTTCCAGCAAAAGTACGTAGAAATTGTTCTTTTAACTTATATGGCATGAACACCTTTTGACGGTTTCATAACGCCTAATTTTCATGAAGCTTCCTCTACAAGATTTCAGAATTATTTACAACAAAAAACCTTTTCATTTATAATTAAATTTTATTTTGTAAAAAGAAAATGATTTTGAATAAGAAAGGATATTTTCCTAAAGAATTCATTTCTAGTGTTTTTTCAAAACTATTTTCCATCTAAGATAACATTATTTAGTATAAATATGTTTCAAGTATAATGTCTCTATTATTTACATGGTTTGATTCTTCTTATGATGAAATGATATCTGTTTTTTATGTGGATTACATTATGATGGGATGATGTTTATGAAACCCATTTTATTCATTGGGTTATGATGAATGATTTATGTTTATTTTGTGGCACAAGTAACAATGATTTCATTATGAGATGCGTGGGAACTATATCTCCCTCCAATACATTTGATAGATATTTATATCTCATAAGATAGACTTGTCTATAATGGTATGTGAATCTGGTTCTGTAATATAGGGCTGGAACGGTATGTAAACCCAGTTCAGTAATGGACTTTGTCCACTATGATGGTCTTGGAATCAATGCATTGGATACTATGGAAATCAAAACATGTGCTTAATAGTTTCCACAATTAAATGTTTTATTCCCATTCTATTTTATCATGATTAATGTTCCTTTTTGATCTATGACTTATGAATTGCCATTATTTATGTCATTACCCATGATTTTGAGGTTTTATGTTCATGTTCTTTTGTTCAAATGTTCAGGGATTATTTTATGTTTTCTATGATTACCCTTACTGAGATTTTGATCTCATCCTTTTTATGTATTCTTTTCCCCTGGATATAAAGAAAGGTTTTAGGTTTAAAACCAATGGGTAATATCTTTATGGAAGATGTTGAAGATCATTCACCACGATTAGAAGATTATGTTCAAGTTTCTAAAGACACTAAACTATTAATGACCTTTGGTGTATGTTTTTGCTATGTATTAATTATTCTAAAAAAGTAATGTAATTTCCATGTTCGTCAAGTGTGTGTATCTACATTATTCCTTTTTGGTATTATAGTGCCTTATTGAGTATTATTTTACTCACCCATGCATGGTATTTTCCCACATGTATTGTGTCTTGTGTAGAGGGGTGACCATTTGAAAGTGTTAATGGTGGACCATGATTGGACATATCATTGTGAGTTTAGGTAGGCCAAGGAATTACTACATCTTGGAGCATCGATCACTTTATCTTTTTCTATTGGTGTGAATTTGTGGTTAAAATAATTTATATTTGGTGGGCATATATTTTTACCATGTTTACTTTACTGCCATTTATTTTTTCGTCTTACTCTATTGGTTGTGAAATAGTGTACGCATGTATTTTCTACTTATTGTTATTACATATTTGCTTTTGTGGAATGGATATTTTTGTGTGTGTACATGTACATATGAAAAAATATTCCCATTTTTGGGAAATGCCTTCTCAGTGCTAGTTTTCATCCCATGGTGTATTGGAGGTGATCTTGGGGTAATCACGATAGTGTCCCATCTGGTATGGGTCATGATAGAGTGGAATTAGAGAATTTGGCCTCATTACTAGTATTCTTTGTAGATGGAAATAGAGAAACATACCTCCATTCGATGGCTATCACCCATCCACTCATACAATGGTTTAGGGAGGAACAACTTTGGTATACCGACTACAAGACTCTACGTTCTCATATGTCCTTAGGGAATTACCTTAATGGTTATTATAAAAGTAGATATCACATCATTTTTTTCAATGGAAGCACATAAGTATTTGTAGCATTATAGGAGGAGGTCCTGAGGGAGTTTCAAACATCCACTTTGACGGTACATCCAGGTGTGAAGAAGTTGTACAATGACCTTTGAAGGTAGTTATGATGGATGAAAATAGATAAGTGAGTTTGAGTTTTTTTATTGATGCCTATCTTCTTAGTAAGTGAATGATAAGAACCAGGTTCTGAGTGGATTGGAATAAACCCCTAGTGTTTATATAATTTATGTGGAATGGGATATAGATGGACTTCGTGATGGGTTTTCCACATACATCCAACAGACATGATCCTATTTGGGTAATCATTGACTGACTCATCAATTCAGCCAACATCTTAGATATTTGGGAGCAGAGTTCAGAAGAGAGTCTGGGATGGCTCTTCTTGTGGGAGTTAGTTTTAATCCATGTTTTTTCATCGATGATAGTCTCAGTTTAGGATGATAGCGTTACATCCCAAATATTTAAGGGACTATAAGACATGTTTGGGATTTAGTTACGCTTGAGAACAGTGCTTCACCCACATATGGATAGCCAAATTGAGTTAACCATTTTGGTAATGGTGGGCATGCTAGATTCTTGCATATTGGATTTTATCCATATTTGGGAGGACCACCAACCTCTATTGGAGTTTTCATTAAAAAAAATCTATCATATCTCCATAAATATGAAACAAATTGATTCCATATAAGGGAGGCCATATAGGTCCTTAGTTTACCGAATAGACCTAGCAGAGTTAGCACATAGTGGCCCAGATTTTCTACAGGTGACTATTGTGATGTTGAAGATCATACAGAAGTTTATGAAGACTAAAAAGAGCCATCATAAGTCTTAAGTTAATATATGATGCAGGCTATTGGAGTTCGCAGAGGGATACATGTGTTCCTTTAGGTCTAACCATAACATAGATTCTGAAGGATTGGATGGGACATGAAGCTATCTCTATGGTTCATCCCCCCTTTCCACATTCATGGTATATTAGAAGAGGTGGAGTACCACATTGCTCTACCAACATAGTTAGATAGGGTGCATGACGTCTTCTATGTGCACAACAGAGGAGGTACGTGCATGACCCATCACACGTCATTAACTAGGTTGAGATAGACATTGACGATGGAGATAATTTTATTGAGTACCCAGTGGAGATTTAGGATCGATAAGAGAAGTCCCATTATGGGTGGTTGATTCCATTGGCGCGTGTTTGGTAGTAGCATGATAATATCCAATAGAGAACTTGGAATAGGGAGCTCAGATTTTCTCTTAGTACCCCATTTGTCTGAGTAACCATTTGTTTTGTATTTTAGGGTAGTAATAGCCCAATATGTGGAGAGAGTAATGACTAACAATTTCCATATTTTATATTAAGAAACTATTTTTAAAAATTATGAGACAAGATGCTAAGAACACATTGTATTCTGAGACCTGGTGTGCCCGTAACATTTCATTGAAAAATGATATGTTTTTAATTTCACACATGAACATAATTTCGTAAAATGTATTATATAATTTAAATGGTTTGTCTGATCAGAAATACAGGGTAACCATTGAGATCAAAATTACATCTTTACACTTGGCATGACCTAATATTAGTAGGCGTGAGTCATCTGAAAAAAAATAACAACGACATAACCATAAATAATGTATTTAAATAAAATTATATTATATTAAAATACAAATAACTAATGAATGGTGGCTAGAATTAGAAATCTAAGACCACCGTTGAGTTTCTAATGTGGTTCTTTCCTTAGGCAAGGCCTAACATCGACCTATGTGGGTAAGCTGTGAAAATTAATTTTTGGACGTTTTAAATTATAAAGTAAATAAAGATTTATTTTATTTAACGTTATGAAGTGAAAAACACTTTTTTCATTATAACTTGCCATATAATTCAGGGCTATCAACAAAACCCTATAATTCCTCTATGTGATGGGGAAATAATACACTCAAATTAATGATGACAAATTATAGATCAGATCATGGATCATCATGCCAATGGAGTTGGAGGATCTCATTAATGACGACAAACCAACTGATCCTCGTCAATGACTAATCCAAATTCATGTAGGGAATTTATTTTTTATTTTTGGTTTCCACATTATTAAATTCAATGATGATCATATAACAACCCACGAATAGGTTAATACATGGTTCAATTATTTTCATAAAGAATATTTGTTGATGGGTTTTAATGGGAGATATATCCTGATGATAATTATGGCCCTTAGTTTATCCTATTAATGATAAATAATTGTGATTGATATGAAAAACCCCTAGGTTCATTACTTCAGTGTTCTTGGTGATTTTTTATTCCACGTTTGTGGTGTTCTATGATGTCGGACCACTTGGGTCGCGGTTAGAATTTATAAAAGGATCTGAACGCTCTCAGGACACCCGATTGTTGTGGAGAAAAAACAGAGGTCAGATTAATTTATCTCATGACCCGAGGAGCACATGTGTGAATTCATTATAGAAAACAGACCATAGTAAGAGGAATGATGGGAAATGGAAGGGGCCAATGGCTTGATAGTAGGCCACATGTGGGATGTACCCACTTTGCTGGTGGCCCAATGACGTGGATCTGGTGGCCTATCTGTGTGGGATTCCATGGAATCTGAATGCATGCAGTGGCCATGATATGTGGCAGTCACTACAGAGGGGATCACATACACATGCTGCAGATGCGGCACATGGGATATCTAGGCTAGTTAGGCTATCCTCGGTGAGACGGGCTAGGTATAGGTAGTTCAGGCCCTGTCGAATCAGGATGGGCCCAGTCGGAGCAGGTTGGGCCCCGTGGGTCGGGTCAACATAGTGAACTACTTTTCACTCAGTAGGTCAGGTCGGACCTAGGTTGGAGGACTGGGCTAAAATCTACCATGAACCCTGGTCGACCATGTGGTTGATTGACTGTGACTATGGGGTCATAGTCACCCATCATGGTAGCTTGAACTGTGATGGCACGGTCGACTGCTAGGGCAGTCATGCCAGACGATTGACTGCGACAATCAGAAGACCAACCACCTAGTCAGTTGATGAGCAAGTGGAACCCCTACTGAATTTTAAAATGCTTGTAGCATATAAACTATGTGTCTGACTGACCAAATATTTACTACATTTGGAACCATGGGATGAGACGGTCCTGTTGAGATACCTTAAGTCATTTTTAGTGGAATTTTTCATATGACCTAGTGGATTTTGGTGTAGGTTCTCTTGGAATGATCATGATTTGAGAAAAATAATTTCGATGGATTGACATAGAGAATGGGTGTCTCATATCGACAATGTTAATCCCAATGACTCTGTCTATTATTGATATGATGTGTCTAATGGAGACTGTGTGAATCACAAAGGCTATCTGTCTTAGAGAGACTATGTGTGTCATAGAGACTGTGTGACTCCCAAATACTATGTGTCTTTATAAGATTGTGTTTCACATGGGGACTATGTGTCTCATTAGAGAAATTATATCTAGATATTCATGATATATAGGCTATGGGAATATATCATTACAAAGCTGATTGTACTATTCTTTCATGGTATTCCATCATGGAATTTCTTCTGTGGTATTTACTTCATTGTATTTTCTTTTGAGGTATTTAATATTTGGTATTTCCTTTTGGGTACTTCCTTTGAGGTATTACATTGTTGTTTTAGGGTTCCTTACTGATTATTATTTTACTCACCACCGCACAACCATTTCCCACACATGTCATGTCTTTTGTAGATTAGTGACCTTTTGATAGAGTCTAGGGTGAACCAGCACCAGATAGATCTTTATGATTTTAGGCTGGACGAGGCCTTAGTACGACATCAAGAAACTGTCCTAATATCATTGAATATAGATTGGACTTTGTGGTTTATAAAATTTTATTTTTATGGGCATGTATTCTAGCCTTATTTACATTATTTCCCTTTACTTTATTTTTATACTATGTCTGTTGGGATATAGTGTATGCATGCAATTATTTACATAGTGTTTTTACATTTCAACTTTTGTTGCTTGGAGATGTGTGATAGTGTATATTTTTTTTGGAAATTGCTTCCCATATGTGGAATATGACTTCTCGGTGCTCGTCACCAGCTCCTAGCCTATTGGAGGATTGCTTTGGGTAGTCAGGATATGGGCCCCTCTAGGACGGGCCGTGATAAGGTATACAGGAGGGCATCCCAAGCCCAAAATAAGGGGGGATAAGGGAGATCATCACAATCCCAAAACAAGAGGGTTTACAAGCTGGAATTTCAATCATGAAATAAGGGGGAACATCAGAGGGAATCACAATCCCAAAACAAGAGTGTACATGGGATGTAAAATGAATCCCAAAACATTAGGGTACTCAGAAGGGCATCCAATTTTTAAAACAAGAGGTTACTTGAGAGGGAATACCATGCATGAAGCTAGTACATAGGTTATTATCTCAATCCTAACCTGTAATAAAGATCTCAATTGGTAGCCTTTAAATAAAAATGTTTATTCTTATGTGTATACCACAAAATTCAAGTCTTATTCTTATGTTATGAATTCATGAATTATGAACTTGATTTCTATTATGATTCATGACTTATAAACTGTAAATATTTAGATCATGATTCATGTTTATGATATTTGATATGAAGGGTATGATTTCAAATTTTATTTTCATGTTCCCATACCCTTATATTCATGATATGCTTACGTATTTCCTTTATTTACCCTTAATTAGAATTTAATATCACCCCTTTATTATGTTTTTTCTTTCCACTTGTTATGACGAAATGTTTTTAGTAGGAGTAATAAGATGTAATATCTTTAAGGGGTATGTTGAATATCATTCACAAAACTAGAATAATATGATCCATGTTTCCAAAGACACTATACTATTATGGTCCTTGGGAAAGTATTTTGTAATGTTCTGAATATTAATCTAAAATGATGTAATGTCCATGTGTGTTAATCCTAGGTCACTATAGTTTGTATCAATGAAAAGGTTTAGTATAATTTTGGAAACTAGGATGAGAATAATTTAGTGAGATCCATAGGTATATTTAAAAGGATATATCTCGGGATGTCTTTAAGGATGTATATAAGGTTGATTTAATGTTTAGGAAAATATCATGGAATTTTGGTAATGGAATGAGTGTGTGGTTTCCTATAAATACATCCCTATCTATATAGAACAAGTTGATGTGGATAGAGAAAATTTTCATTCTGGGGTAACCCAAAACACTGTATTTTTCAAGACTAAAGTGGGAATGGGTGCACAATAACATTCCTTGCTGCCCACCTAGTTTGACACTCTTAGGGGACATTCTTTGGAAATTCAAAAAATATTTGCAAACCATCATGAATTATTTAAATAGAAAATGATTTAAAATAACCTAGGATAATCCTAATATTTCATAGATTAAATTAGTTGGTGTAATTATTTAGATATCATGTATGTAATTTTCCATAATTATGAGGGTTTTTTCTATGAAATTTGTTTATCAGCATTGATTTCTAGTTTTAATCTATAGTAGGAATGATAAAAAACATGGTTAACATTGAGTGATTCATATTTAAAATGTATGGTAATTATGAAAATCAATTTCCTAAGTGGAAATCACATGAATATAACCAGGAAGGCCCAAGATTATTTTTATACTATTGAAGATATAGAGACCGAAAATGACATGTGAAAGGTATGGGATGTTATTTCAGTATTATTTACATTAAAGATAAGAATTCATGATTATATTGAGGTTGGGGATCCTTGAGACAAGATTCATATATAATATTCTAATAAATAAGTATTAAGGGACAATATGATGAAGCTTGAGTGATGGTTTAAGAATAATTTTTCATGATTGAAGTATAAATGTATAGGAATTCAAGAATTATGTAATATGAACCATGAAGTATATATTTTCTATTAAGTATTTGAAAAACTATATTGAGTGGTGATTATTAACTATTAAATGAATCTAATGGAATGATGGTATTTTTATTAAGGAAGAAAATTCCTAAATGTGTCCCTAATACTGAAAAAATTATGTTTTTCATCGATAAATAAATGATTGATATGATAAAGTAAATTGGATTGTTCTTATTACCCTTGAAGTAATTATTTATTTTCTGAAAAATTGGCCTATTTTCGCAAGGTTGATGTTTAAAACTTCTTTGATTTAAAGAATATATCCATTAATAATTGTAATAAGGAATCATGATTGTCTTACAAAAGGATTTATGGTAATTCTAGTTATTACTGTATTTCAAGATAATATCAATAAGGGTGTTAACATATTTGAAATATGACAACAACAAGATAAATTTTGATATATGGGGGATCAATGTTAAGATGATTTAGTGACCTTATTTCTAATATACAGTATTTTCATCTTTTGGATGGGTAATAAAGTAAAATATTTATGTAAGGTTTAAGTTAAACATCAGATGATATTTTTTAGATTAATGTATTATCTCACCACATGAGGATTTATGCATTTAAGATAACAGTTTCTGAAAAACAATTCATGAAAATTGATTCCATATGGAATGCATTATCCTGGATCTCATGATCTGTTTGTTCTTTAAGAAAGAAAAACTCACCGTCCTTTTTGAAGAAAGATGTAATGTTAAAATTGGTCAAGGGAAAAGGGTTAGATTGTACTAAATCATGATAGTATATATTCTCATGAAAAAATTCAACTATAGTTAAAGGGTCTTGAAACAGAAATGGATATCCTTGTACATTATTTTCCAATAAATCAAATGACCACTTAGATCATTATTGATTTATTGATTTGTGATGGTTACCTTCTTTCCGACCTTATTCCGTATAACTCTCCATTAGAACATAGTGGTTATATTTTTCTTATATATATATGTTTTCAATTTTAACCAATGTTCTCCCATGATAAATCTCAACTATGAGTTACTTTTTGTAATCGTCATGTTTAAAAAAATACATTTTGAAAAGATATTTTAGTATTCATTTTTACAATATGGTTTTCTATAAAAGGTAATTTAAAATATTAAATCATTACTAACCCTGACCAATTTCTATGGATAAATTCATTTTAAGGGGGGTATAATGTAACTCCCTACTATTTTGGGGAATATATTTTTTCATATTAATTTAATATTTTTATTATTTTTGATTTCACAAAACTCTAAATATATCACGTATTATATGAAATCACATATATCTCATATTATATGAAAGCATTATTTTTGGATTGTGTTTTACACATAACCAAGTGATCCTCATACTATACACAACACTAATATTATCTTACAGTACGTGGAACATAACACTTATCTTATGTTTCACATAATGATAATTTTATTTTTAAAACTAGTGTTACATGAAAGACCTTGTTTTACAAAATTATAAAACGATGAAAATAATATTGTTAAAATATTATTATAATTTTCACCTAGCCATTAGGATTGATGTTTTGAATAAAATAAAATTTAAGCATATGAATAAAATAAACACATTTATATAGAAATGATAGTAAAAAATATTTTAAAATAAAGAAATTTCTTTTTCTAAGAGTACTAATTTTCTATATACATACACTATTTTATCCCTTTAAATTAAAAAACCACAATTTATAAATGATTTTAATTAATTATTAATTTAATAATGTAATTTTAAACTCACACCATTGATATTATAGGAAAAATATGATAAAAAAATAAATTTTATGAATAAAAAGATGTATTTTTTAAGGTAATTTTATCTTTTTTTAATGGGGAATCATTTATAAACTTGATATTTAAAAATTTATATTTTTTACTTTAAAATATAAACTTCATTTATTAAATAGAAATATAAAAATTTACATTGTGTGAATTTTTGGTAAATTGTTCGAGATGTTTCATTTATTTATGATTAGTGAAGAACATAAAATTTTAATTCAAAACTGCCTTTTCATAAGACTTATTTATAGGGTGAAATTTTATTTTTTATTGGTATTAATGTTTAATTAGTTTAATTATGAAATAACTAATATAATCTAGTTCATTTTAATCAATTTCAATTTTAAATTTGGTATAAAAACAATTCAATCTTTTGAATTTTTTTACTTTAAAAACCCACATTGTTGTCGCATCTATGGGATTTAATTTAAATTCAGTTATGCCACATATGTGATAGTAATTTGTAAAAATGGAATCCGTATTTTGGATAAATGTAATTTATGATTTATAATAATGTCAAATTAGTTTTTTTTACATTATTAATTATTAGAAGTGATTAAAATTAATTACCATATTTAAGTGAAAAAATATAATAAAAAGGGTCTAAAAGTTACACTTAAGGAAAAAATGACCTATAAAATTTAAAAAAATATATATTCTGGACAAATTTCTACCATACCTTTATTTTTCATTAATTGGGGTCATTATTGAATCCACTTTTCATAGAAAAAATGTGGGTGAAATTACCTTTTCAAAAATTTATAGGAATGTCCCACCTCACCCACTATAAAAATACACTCACCCCTACCACTTATAAATTGATATCCAGCCCTTTTTATCACCCAAAATAAACTAAAATAATTTCCCAACTTACCTCCCCTCATCTTAGAACCCTCGCTTTGGTTAGAATGGAATCCAAGGAATTCCTTTGGTGAAAACAAAAAGAAGTTACCTGGAAAATTTGAATCATTCTTCAATGATCAATTATGTTTAATTTATTTGTAAACTCATTAAATTATTCGTATATAATGATTATTGTAAGAACTCGGTTCTTATCGTTGAGGTATGGGTTTATTTTGTTCTATTTTTCCTTAAGTGTTTTTGAGAATATATGGAAAAATCAGAAAATTCCTAAATTTTTGGAAGTACACACTGTGTAATTTTTCCACACGCCGTGTACTCTTGGCCATGTGGGATGGGTACACGGGGAGTGTGACCATGCCAAGTATGAAGGGTGTAGGAACAAACTACACGCCGTGTAGTGGTCCCTTACATGCCGTGTAGTCAGTCGACATGACAAAACAAAAAGGTGGTGGAGCAACCGCCAGCTGGGCGACAGTACACGCCATGTACTCAAGAGTACATGTCATGTACTCATGTCGACGGATGAACAATATGGCGGTGATGCTAGGGGAATAGTTAAATGAAGGGATTACATGCCGTGTAATTTGTTTTTTTCCGCATAAAAGGGGCATTGGCCTCCCCTGTTCATAGGGAAGGCTTAAAACCAGAGGAAGGAGTAGGAGGGGACGGCCAGACCTTTGAAGATCCGAAGGGTGTTCGTTTGTAATCTGTTTCCACCTCGGACGATCTCGTTGGAACTGCACGAGTAATCCCTTACTTATCCTATTGCATTTCATACCAATTATTCTCCTAACATAAGTTATTTGAGGTTAATCAAGTTTCTTTCTTCGTCAGATCTACGTTGTTCTTGGGCATTTCTAGGATCAACATTCATGTATAGCACTCGTTGGCGTATAAGGTAAATGGCTTGGTGTTTAGTTTTCCAACTACCGTGTGTTTTGTGCATTTTTGTGCCACAAACCCATGTTGGGGTGTCGTGTGGCTGAGGTCGTGTCTATTTTTAATCGCCTAGAACTGTATAGATAATTGATTAAATTGTAAAACTACTCTTTGGGGTCCTAGCTTAGATCCGGAACCACCAAGGGGTGTGTTCCACTGTTTAGCCGATTGGCCTGGATACCCGATGGTATGCCTTAGAAGTAGTAATTGTTGAATTTACTTGAGAATAATTGCTTGTTACTACTTGTTTACCTCTTGGGCATGGCTCGGTTACCTATTTAGCCTGAGGGTGTTATTGTGATTATCCTGTGGGCACTACAATGCTTAGCCTGAGGTCTGTAGTTATTTCTCCTGAGGGAAACCTTTCGTTCCTAAGGGCGTGACTTCTGTGCTAGAGGGCGACACTTTCTATGCCTGAGAGAAAATTTTGTTACGCCTGAGTGCTATACCTGTGGGTTGGGTTCAGCTTACCTAAGGGTAAGGTTTTGTTTGTCTGAGGACGTAGACTGTTTACATAGAAATGAACTGTGGTGATTTCTAATATTTAATGGATTAAATGAATAATAAATTGGAAATTTATTTGTTGAGTTAGTTACTTTCAGTATTTCTTACTTTATTGTATTTTACTATTGCACACTATTGTTGCGTGCTTACACGCAGTTGGGGACGGGCCTTTGGTGGGTGCCTACTTAAATATTTTTCTCACACCATATTTGGGTCACGCTTTTCAACCCAAACTGATTATATTTCTCTAGGTGTGGATAGGGGCCAGAGTCTCTATACAGGTACATGATTGCTGCTGAGGAGTAGGAGAGAATGGGACCGATCCTAGGCTTGCAATGCCGCTGCCAGCTATTTTTCTTTGTTTCGCTGTACTCTGCTTTTGGTTGTACCGTATTGATGTATAACATGTTCGGGCTATTTTCTTAGAACTTGAGACATATAGAATCATTAATTATATCCTATTGGTTATCTCCACTACTGTAGTTTATTTCATATGTGTATGTTATAATACTTTCATTGTTTGTTGTATGTTTTATTTTATATTCGGCTACGCTACACTTCGACAAATGAGTGTATAGTTTCCCCACAATCAGACATGGGCCCTCGCTGCTAGTCGGTTGCCTCTGGCATTTTGGGAAATGCGCTTGAGGTCACGTGGCGAACCGGGTTTGGGTAACCCATAGCATGGCACCCAGAACCAGGACGTTACACAGTGGTTTCAATGGGGTTATTTTCTTTGACTTACTATTTGGAGCCATAGTCAGGGATAGGACAACCGATAGTTGGTATTAAGTTGTTCCCGGGTGTAGCTAACCCGTGTACAGAGAAAAGCCAGTCTACCTCGTATTTTTCAATTTTTCAGATTTTTCAAATTTTACAGTTGATATGTTTTCACCTTTGGGTGACACAGTTGAGATTGTGTTGTTATAATTTCTCTATGGGTTATTTTTAGATGAAACCCAATGAGATAAGGGTATGCCATTTCATGCATCATATAGGCACATGCTAGATATCACATGCCATGCATAGTTTCCATTCAGTGTAGGTGCATTAGAAATTTCAGGTTGTTGTGATAGTTTTTCTGCTAGTAAAACATGTTGTCTCGATAACTGCTTTGATAAAATACCACTTTCATGATAGGGTAATTTTATATGAGCCTGTTGATAGAATGGATGCCAAACTTTGGTTTTTGGGGAGTATGGGCCCTCAGTGACCGGAATTTGGTGGATCCTTAGATGGTTATTTTGTTATAAGAGGCATAAGATGTCAGTCATTGATTTGTAGGGATTATGGGCCCTCACGGGTCAGAATTTGACACTTAGGTGTTGTTTTTCGGTATTTTCTGGGTTTCGGGGAAGTTTATGAGGCATACTGTCTGGAAACCCAGTATACATGTCGTGTAGTATTTTAAACATGCAGTGTATGGCCTTTTGTTAGGGAAGAAAAATGAACATTTTATGTACACGTCGTGTACTCTAAGTACACATCGTGTAGTCCCTTCCCATGTCACAAACCGTGTGGGCGGTGACACAGGGTAGGGAAGACTTCGGTAAAAACACAATGTGTACCGAATGTTCATGCCATGTAGTTCTGAACCTGAGTCTGGCTATGTAACTAACAACACAGGTAGGTGAAATCCTTTACAGAACACGTTGTGTCAATGATGAACACGCTGTGTAGTGTGACCTGGGGACTCGGTCGTGTCACTAACAACACGGTTCGATATCACCATTCCTTGAACACGCCGTGTACCTTAGGGACACGCTGTGTAGTCTTGTTTGAGGATAGACCATGTGGACTTACCTGTGTGGTGGGGGAAACAAGGTTTTTGACACGCCATGTGCGTGTTTAACACACCGGGTAGTGTCAAGACGAGTATTCAGCCGTGTCACAAACAACATGAGCAGTTGGAAAATAACATCATACACGTCATGTAGATATTATAATCACCATGTAGTTTTTTTTCAAATGGGAGCCTTGTGGCTTAGCTGTGATGAAGGACCCCGACAGGGGATGGGAAGTCATGTACACGCCGTGTAGTCAGTATACACGCCGTGTAGTCTTGTTTTAAAAATTTTGAATGCAATATTGTTCCTGTTCTCTTTTGGGTTTATTCGTTTTCGGACTTTGATAATCTTGAATCTAAGATGTGCTTTTGACCTTGTAGTGTCATTCCACCTAGATGACCGCGCGTTGTTCTCCAAGAGAGCGGCAACGAGAATACTCTGGAGATGGTGGGACATGTGCTACCAGTGGATCCTCTAGTAGAGCCAGATATGGCACCAACTGCTATACCGGACACTGGTGCGGAGGCACAATTTTGTGAGGTCTTTATGCGGTTCATGCAGACCTTTCATGGGGCACCATAGGCTGCCAAAATATATGGATGAGCTAACACATATCATCCATCATCAGCATTCTCCTACTTTTTCAAGGGATGGAGGACCACGGGCTGCAAAGTCTTGGCTGGGGTTGATGCAGACTATTTTTGAGCATCTGGAGACGCCTCCAGGGTGGAGGGTTAAGCTCGCGACATACATGCTGCATGATTCCGCCAAGAGGTGGTGGGATGTTACCACCCAGTAAGAGCATCACAGCGAAAAGGTGTGGGATTATTTTCAGGCAGTCTTCAATGAATTCTTCTTCCCATAGACACTAAGGGTAGATAGAGCTCGATAGTTCATGAATCTACAATAGGGTGCTTTGTTGGTGATGGACTATTCTGCTCGTTTCACCAAGCATCAGCATTTCGCACCAGTGCTGGTGGGTGATGAGATGCTGGGAGCCAGACATTTTGAGGATGGTCTTCGTTATGACATCCGAGCGCTGGAAAATGTTTTGAGGTTGCCTACTGTACATGCTATTGTAAATCAGGCATTGATTACAGAGAGAAACATGTGGGAATCTAGTAGTGTGGGCCAGGGCGGTTCAGCACCAGTTACTGGTGATATTTCTTTTGGAAAGAGGAAGAGATAGATGGACTTCTCTCAGGGAGGCAGTACCAGCCAAGCAGCTTCTTTCAGGGGGCTTGGTCAGGTGATACCAGTGTGGGAGAGAGGGGCACAAGAGACCGCAGTGTCCATGAGACCCAGTGGAGTGTCGAGCTTGCGGCAAGATGAGTCATCTGTAGTGCTTTTGAAGGTCGTTTCTATCGGTGGCTAGTGAGAGGGGTTCTGTGAAGACTCCGCGTGTGGGAGCAGGACCAGTGGCTTCTTACTAGTCAGGGAACTGGAGTACGTCAGGGTGTGAATTTAGAGATGGTGGTCATGGCCGTGGTAGCCAGACAACAGGATCCTAAAGGCAGCAGGGCGGGACTGCTCAGGGTAGCCAGGCTGTGTCACAGGGCCGTGACATTGGGCAGGCTTACGCAGTGCAACAAACCACAAAAGAGCAGGATCCTGGACCTTCTACAGTCAGAGGTAATATTCTTGCAGCTTCTAACTTTTCTTCAGTACTTTTTGATACGGGTGCTACACATAGTTTCATATCTATACCCGTAGTGGAGAGCCTTGGGCTTTGTGTCTCTACGTCTTCTGATATCATGATGCTAGACACTCCTTTGGGGACTAGGACGGCTGGTGTGCATTAGTGCAAAGTGTTCCCCATTGAGGTTAGTGGGTATCACTTCCTTTGGGACCTCTATGTCTTGGAGATGAAGAGATATGATGTCATTCTTGGGATGGACTGGTTGGTTCCCTTTCGGGCCTTTGTAGACTGCTATTATCGTAGGGTGCATTTCACATCACCAGAGGGCAGAGAGTTCCTATACAAGGGAGAGTGGGATGTTCAGGCAAGTCGAGCTGGACCAGAGAATTGTTGGCGTGGTGGAGTCACAACCCAGATTGTGAGATTATATCTGGATGATCAGGGGACTTTTCAGATGGATTTCCCTCTAGTGGTTGATCGTTTCAGGGATGTCTTCCCAGACAACTTTTCGGGTCTTCCTCTGGAGCGAGAGGTGTATTTCTCTATCGAAATTGTTCCAGGAAGAGCATCGGTGTCCATTCCTCCTTATAGGATGGCTACACCTGAGTTGTAGGAGCTCAAGAGGTAGTTAGAGGAGTTATATTCAAAGGTTTTTATCTGACCCAACAATTCTCCTTAGGGTTCACCGATCCTTTTTTCAAAGAAGGCGGATGGTACCCTCAGAATCTATGTTGATTATCGGATGTTGAACCAGTTGACAGTTAAGAACTGATATCTCTTACCAAGGATTGATGATCTATTTGATCAACATTGTGGAGCATGAGTGTTTCAATGATTGACTTGAGATCAGGATATCATCAGTTGTGTGTTAGATTATCTAATATACCTCTCACAGCTTTCAGGAGTAGGTACAGTCTATTCAAGTATACGGTTATGCCGTTCAGACTCACGAACGTGCCAGCGGCTTTCATGGATCTGATGAATTGAATGTTCCATCCTTATCTAGACTTTTTGTGGTAGTATTCATGGAAGACATCTTGGTGTACTCTCTCACTCAACATGACCATGCCACCCATCTTGAGATCATATTGAGTACACTGAGAGAGCATCCGCTATATTATATGCTCTCAAAGTGACACTTTTGGATGGACCAGATTCACTTCCTGGGTAACATCATCTCAAGGGCAGGAGTTTTGGTCGACCCAGAGAAGGTGAGAGCAATAGTTTCCTGGGAGCAGACCAATAACGTTTTTGACATACAGAGTTTCTTGGGGCTGGATGGTTATTACAGATGCTTCATACAGGACTTCTCCCACTTAGTAGCGCCATTGATGGGTTTGACTAAGAATGGTGTAAAGTTTGTTCGGTCGGAAGCTTGTGAGACAGCCATTCAGGACCTAAATGGAAGGTTGACATCAGCACGAATCCTGATACTCCCAGAGCAGGGGAAGAGCTATATATTTTTCTGTGATGCCTCAGGTTTTTGGTTGGGATCGGTGTTGATTCAGGATGACCGAGTTGTTGCGTACAGGTCTCGGCACTTGAGGCCACATGAGTAGAATTACCAGACTCTTGATCTCGAGCTAGCCGCATTTGTTCATGCGTTGCGCTGTTGGAGACATTACCTGTTTGGAGAACATTTTGTGGTCTTCACCGAACACAAAAGTCTCATGTATATCTTTACTCAGCGTGAAATGAATATGAGGAAGTGAAGGTGGGACAAATACCTACAGTCCTTCTATTTTGAGCTTGCCTATAGACCTGGTAAAGGTAATGTAGTAGCTGATGCACTGAGAAGGATGACTCGGATACAGGCAGTGCATAAGGCCAGTGATGAGTGGCAGCTCATGGCTTTGTTCCTTGAGACGCATTTGGAGGTGCACGACAGTCAGGGGAAGACATATCATTCCTCTTTAGTTGTGACATATACCCACCTGGATAGAGTGAGGATGAGATAACTATCTGATTCAGAAGGCCTAGTTCTACAGGAGTCGGTGGCAGGTGTGGACCCTCCTTCTGGTAGGACGATAGGAGATGATGATGTTCTGCACTTCCATGGATGCTTATGGGTTCTGAGGGATACACATGAGGAGGTGATGCGGGAGTTTCATGCTTCAGCTTGGTCAGTTCATCCCAGGGTTACCAAGATGTACCGTGACCTAAGACGTCAGTACTGGTGGCCAGGTATGAAGAGAGATGTAGATGGTTTTGTTACGAGATGTTCCACCTATCAGCAGGTAAAGGAAGAGCATCAGACACCAACTGGACTGTTACAGTATTTACCCATTCCGGAGTGGAAATGGGATGATGTCGTGATGTATTTCGTGACAGGGATGTCGAGGTCACCTCGAGGCAATGACGCCTTGTGGGTTGTTGTGGACAGACTCACGAAGGTAGTTCACTTATTGCTAATCAAGGAGACCTTCGGTGTTGATGAGAATGAAAGGCTGTATATCCGAGAGGTTGTACATATTTATTGGCTCCCTTGTTATATCATTTCAGATAGGGATGCCTGCTTTACATCTTCTTTCTGTAAGAGTTTTTATAGGGCACTGGGTACACATGTTCTTCTGAGCAAAGCATACCACCCTCAGACAGATGGCCAATCAGAGCATATGATACAGGTGCTTGAGTACATGCTACGAGCATGTGTCCTAGACTATGGGTGATCTTGGGAGAATCATATACCCTTGGTTGAGTTATCCTATAACAATATATTTTAGGCGACTATCGAGATGGAACCATACGAGGCTTTATATGATAGACCATTCCGTTCACCCTTGTGCTGGATAGAGGCAGGTGAGGCAGCTTTGCTGGGGCCACAGCTCGTGTAGGAGACATCTGAGCAAGTCCAGTTGATTCAGAAGAAAATGACTACTACATAGTCTCTTCAAAAATCTTATGCTGATCGCCACAGACTACCTTTGGAGTTCGTGGTTGGGGATCATGTTTTCTTGTGTGTTTCGCCGATACTGGGACACAAGCAGATCAGGAGATAGGGTGAGCTTTTACCGATGTATGTGGGGCCATTCGAGATTCTGGAGAGAGTCGGGCTGGTTGCCTATCGGTTGTGGTTGCCGCAGTGGTACCGAGCCATGCACGACATCTTCCATGTATCTCAGTTGCGTCACTATCATTCTAACCCATCTCACATATTTTAGCTCGGGGAGGTTGAGCTGGAAGCAGATGTTCCCTTTGAGGAGCATATGATCCGCATCATTGACAGGGGCATGAAGGTTCTCCGAGGCTGGTCAGTTCCTCTCATATGGGTGCTATGGCAGCATGGCTGAGTGTAGGACGAGACCTGGGAGCGGGAGGACGATGTATGTGTTCAATGGCCGGAGTTGTTCACGGATATATCTTCATTACCCTTAGAAGTGAAATTCGGGGATGAATTTATATAAGGTGTGGAATTTGTAAGAACCCGGTTCTTATCTTTGAGGTACGAGTTTCTTTCATTCTCTTTTCCTTATGTTTTTTAAGGAATATATAGAAAAAGGGGAAAATCCTAAATTTTTGGGAGTACATGCCGTGTACTTTTTTCACAGGCCGTGTACTCTTGGACGTGTGGGATGGGTACCCGGGTCGTGTGGCCATGCCACAGATAAAGGGTGTAGAACCAACTACATGCTGTGTAGTGGTCCCTTACACGTCATGTAGTCAGTCGGCAGGCCAAAACAGTAAGGCTAGAGAGCAACCGCTAGCTTAGTGATAGTACACGCCATGTACACAGGAGTACATTTCTTCTACTCGTGTCGACAGATGAAAATTGTGGCGGTGCCACTAGGGGAATAGTTAAATGAATGGAGTACACGCGGTGTACTTGGATGTACATGACGTGTACTTTGTTTTTTTCACCTAAAATGGGCAGTAGCCTCCCCTGTTCACAGGGAATGCTTAGAACCAGAGGAAGGAGCGGGAGGGGTAGGTCGGACCTTTAAAGATCTGTCAAGTGTTCATTTGGAATATGTTTCTGCCTCAGATGATCTCGTTGGAACTACATGGGTAATCCCTCTCTTCTCCTAGCGTGTTGCTTACCAATTATTCTCTTAACGAAAGTTATTTGAGGTTAAGATAGTTTCATTCTTCGTCAGATCTACATCGTTCTTGGGAGTTTCTAGGATCGGCCTTCGTGTATAGAACTTGTTGGTGTATAAGATCGGTGGATTGGTGTTTATTTTTCCATGTTACTTGTGTTTTGTGCGTTTTTGAGCCACGAACCCATGTTGGGGTGTCATGTGGATGAGACCGTGGCTATATTTAATGACCTATAGCTATATAGGTAATTGAATAAATTTTAAAACTTCTATTTGGGATTGTTTCTTGGATCCGGAACCACCCCAGGGTTGTGTTCGACTGTTTAGCCGATTGGCCAGGATACCTGAGGGTATGCCTTTGAAGTAGTAATTGTAGAATTTCCTTGAGAGGAATTTCTTGTTATTATTTGTTTACATATTGGGAATTTCCCAATTACCTATTTGTCCTGAGGGCGTTGTTATGATTAGCATGTGGGAAGTACACTATTTAGCATGAGGGCTGTAGTTTTTTCTCCTAGGGGAAACCATTTGTGCCTGAGGGCCTGACTTCTGTTCCTGAGGGTGACACTTTCTATGCCTGTGGGAAAATTCGGTTACGCCTGAGGGCTATACCTTCAGGTTGGATTCTGCTTACATTAGGGTATGGTTTTGTTTGTCTTACGACGTAGACAGTTTACTCAGAAAGGCATTATGGTGATTTCTAATATTTAATTGATTAAATGAATAATAAAATGGCAATTTAATTGTTAAGATAGTTACTTTCAGTACTGATTATTTTATTGCATTTTACTATTGCACACTTTTGTTTCATGCTTACACGCAGTTGGGCACGAGCCTTTGGTGGGTGCCTACTGAGATATTTTTCTCACACCCTGTTTGGGTCACTCTTTTTGGACCAAACAGATTACGTTTCTACAGCTGTAAATAGTGGAAGGAGTCCATATACAGGTATATGATTGTTACTGAGGAGTAGGAGAGAATGGTACTGACCCTAGGCTCGTGATGCCTCTGCCAGCTCTTTTGCTTTGTTTCGTTATACTCTGCTTTTAGTTGTACTGTATAGATATATAACATGTTTTGGCTGTTTTCTTAGAACTTTGAGACATGTACCATCATTAGTTATATCCTGTTGGTTATATCCACTGCTGTTGTTTATTTCAGTTGTGTATGTTATTCTTCTTCTGTTGTTCGTTGTATGTTTTATTTTGTTTTCCGCTGCACTACACTTTGACAAATGAGGGCATAGTTTCCCCACTATCAGACTTGGGCCCTCGCTGCTAGTCGGCAGCCTCTGGCATTTGGGGAAATGCGCTTGAGGTCACGTGGCGAACTGGGTTCGGGGCACCCATAGCGTGGCACCCGGAATCGGGATATTACTTTTATATAATAAAAATAGTGTCTTAAATACACTTATATTTTTTATTATAGGTTTTATACCATCACATATGTAGATACCCGAAGCCTGACGTACATATACTTTACATTACTTTTGCGGAATACATAGTACATAACAAAAACACACACACACAAGGATCGTAATAGTTTAGTGTCTTTGGAAACTCGGAACGTAATCTTCTAATCGTGGTGAAAGATCTTCAATATATCCCATAAAGATCATCCCCTTTTTTTTACCTAAAACCTTTCTTTATATCCTGGGGAAAGGAAAACATAAAAGGGTGAGCTCAAATGCTCAGTAAGGGTATACAAAAGAAATAAAAATCATATCATATCTTTTTGAAAATCATAACCTGCAAAAGAGATCATAATATCTTAACATGGAACAAATCATAGAAGTGAAAATGAGATCACCATAATCATAACATGAAACTTGAAACTTTGTGGCATGCACACATAATCATAGAGAATCATTTCTTGTTAGTCAAGACTCATTGCCAAGACTATCTTAGTGGACAAAGTCCCTTTCTGAACCGAGTTCACTCCTCGTTTCAGTCCTGTATCACTGAACCGAAATAACCTTCCGTTCCAGCCATGTCTATCTCATGAGATATAAAATCTTTACCCAATGCATTGGAGGGAGATATAGGTCTCACCCATCTTATAATGAATCCTTTCTTATGTGTGCCACATAATCATAAATCTTACATCATCACATAACCCATGTAATAAAAATGGGATTCTTAAACAACATGACATCATAAAACAATTCATATAAGATAAAGGAATTCATAAAAATAATTCCATCACAACATGATCAAATCAATTTAATAATAGGGATAAAAACAGAACCCTTTATTATCTTAGATGGAAAATAATTTTGATAAAACACTTGAACTCCATTCTTGAGGAAAATATCCTTTCTTCTTCAAAAACATTTTTACTTTCATAACATGTCATACAACTTTAAAATAAAAGAATTTGATTAAAAATAAACTTGAAAACTTGAAAAGGAAGCTTCTTGGAAATAATGTTTTAAAAATCCATTCATGCCGTATAAGTTAAAAAAACATTCTTCGTACTTTTGTCGGAAAAGTCAAAAAAGTACCTCGTACGAAAAACGACAAAAGATTCCTTTCATATTATTTACTAAAAACTCACCGAAGGGTAAAATTGGATTTAAACCATTGTAGGTGGATGTAAATAATATTTCATATTGAGGAAACATGAATGTGGATGATAAAATGCACCCCAGTAAATGCCAATATATAAACAATCTCGGATAAAAATGAGATTGTGATATTTCCCTTACCTTATGTCCGACTTGCTTTGTAAGTGTCCGAACCTCCTGTATAATGATTTAAATCATGTTATTGACTTATTCCAGAATCATATTCATTGTTATGATATCATATATGGTTCACTTATGACATTATATTACCCGTTCTTTTGTAAATTCCATGTTAAAAAAGCGTTTTGGGTAAAATCGTTTCATTTATCGTAGGTGTTTTGACTTGTTGTTCTTGATATCATTATTACTTATATCATGATTTACTTACTTCCAGAATATAAAATATGATTTATATATCATATATATTCAGTATATATATATATAATAGATAGATAAATAAAATGAAAAACACCGTTCATGGAGACGGTAGTCCGTACGTACGCATGAACGCTGTTTTACTTTCCTTATTGTCTTGAAATGGAAGTAAGTAGATGACATACATATGTATATATATACATAAATCCAGTAGCTTTATAATGTAATATATTTCATTATTATTTCTTATATATACCTTATAATCATTCTTAAATGGTTAACATGGAGAATGAATCTCATCGCGTCGTGAAGACGGTAGTCCGTACGTACGCACGAGCGATGATATCATTTCCATAAATATTAAACTGAATTGGAGTGGATTATAAAATATATCAGAAGTAATATGATGTTGTAATAACTATGTATAGTTATTCTTTACACCATTATACCCATCCATGTAAGGTGGTGGTGGAAAATAGATTACACCACGGCGTGGAGACGGTATTCCGTACGTACGCACGCACGGTGATTTCTTTTTCCGTAGGATGGATAGATGGTGAAATAGGGTTGTTTCATACTTATAATAACATATCAGTATATGAGTGATACTGATGTTATTACTTTATAATTAAACAACCTAAGAAGAAGAAGTGGAAGAAGAAATAAAGATGAAAGAATTGGTAACGGTAATTACCTCTTCTTTGAAGTGCCTCTTTGAGACCTCCTCTTAGGGCACTAGAATTGGTCTTTGAGGAAGACCAGAACCTCTAGGAAGTTTCTAGGGAAGTGGAGAAGAGATTTTGGCAGGGGTTGGCCGAGTGTGAGTGCTCAAATTGGTGTGAGGAGGAGGGGGAGGAGGTGTCCTTTTATAGGGGAGGAGAGGGGCACCTTAGGAATATCTCAAAATATTATTTTATATTAAAGTCAAAATCGGTTTATAATGGTTCCAAAGGGTCTTATTTCAAAGCTAAAGTGGGGATGGGTCGAAATCCTATCATCCAAAAGAATTTAGACAAGTTTAGGATATTATTTTAACCTTATCAATTAGATTTAACTCTAAGTTAAATAATTTAACTTTTACCATGTCTTTTTGTTTTCTTTCACTATATGGTTAATAAACATACTATAACATGCCAAACGAACCCCAACTTGTTTATTATTAATATATATATCATTATCTATGTCATTTCGCCGAACCTTAGATTTTTAGGAATACAATAACAATTAATAATATAATATTTGATTTAAAAACTATTTTGTGTCAATTTTGACACTATTTGATATATGATTTTTGTGAAAGTCATAACAGAATTAAATGATCAAACCAAGTTGATTAAATAAACATTAATATGTCATAGTAACCTAAAAAATTAGTGGAATTCATAAAAAATCTCAAATTACATTTATTTTGGTGTTTATAATATCAATTATGTCAATATTTCATTAACAAGATAATTACTGCATCATCGTTGTGTCATAAATAAATTAAATTATTTTATGTCTAAAAATTACAAATAAAATACCATCATGTAGGAAATCTTTTTAGATTTCTAATGAATATTTACAATCTAATTTATCTTATGTATAACCCCATATTAAAAATGATTTACTTATTAAACTCTGATTTTATCTATTTTAACCTTTCTTTAAATAAATTAATAATAAATGTCCTAATCTAATCCAAGTGGGCCTAAATGGTCATATTTTATTCCTAAGTTTGTTTTTGGTCGAATTACACTTGTCCAATAGAATTAGGACATGTTTTAGGGTAATAGTAATATCATATTTACCCTTAGTTACCCTATTTACTATTAACCGCGGTAAAAAAAGTAAAAAGTTACTATTCACCAAAAAATTATTTTCATCTCATTGAACCACATTTTAGTCCTTGATATTAACCGTGTCTCTCGGATTTTCGAAATTCCATTCACAGAAGCGGCAAAATTAAGTTTTATGAAAAATTCAGTTTTTTTAACTACCACTTAGTAGTTTCACTATTCATCAAAAATTGATGTTTTTCAGAACAATGCCAAAATTTCATCCTAAGCTATATTTCATATTCCGAATTCAAAAATGAAATCTATTTTACCAAATTTATAACATATAAGTTGCATTAATTAATTTTACAATTAAATCCCGCTGTTAAAACATATAGCTTGTTTTTAAGAAACAATATCTATCAAAAGATTGACACTAGTTTATAACTGGTTTAAATGTGAAATTACATCCAATGACCAACATTGTATTAAATTGTAAAAATATATTCTAAATACACTTTAAAACCACTCAAATTAATAATTTATCAATATTAATTATTTCGATTAAAAAAAAGTTGTTTTTAATTAAAATTTAGTAATTTTTACTATTCATCAGAATATGAAAGTTATCCGAAAAGTACCAAAATTTCACCATAGGCTAAACTTGATAGTCCGAATCCAAAAACAAAGTTCATTTTGAAAAATAAGATTTACAGAATTTTAAAAAGTGGTTATTACTATTCATAACGGCTAGTTTTAATAATATTTTAATAGCATATCGTTGTTTAGTGAAACTCGGTATTGCGTATTACACACGCTATCGAGGAAGGTCGCGATTGCGTGTAATGCAAGTCAAGTCAAGGATGCGTGTTGTGCAAGCTCCTTTTGGTGTAGCGTACAACACAAGACATTAATAAAAAAGAATATTTTTTTATAAAATCTTGGGCTGTTACATTCCACCCCCCTTAAAATGAATTTCGCCCTCGAAATTCGTCGTGGTTATAAATGGTTTACTATTCGAAAGTTTCTTTAATAGAAACCCACATCGTAAAAAGGAATATCAAAACCAATCTTTAAAAACAAAAGTATGAAACGTAACGGTTACCCAAATAAACTAATCATTGGGTTTCCACATAGGTGAAAATATGGATATGGAAGAGAAATCTAACCATCATGTTCTGATGGAGAGTGGTAGAGAACATGGCTATGGAAAAGCCAGTAATCACAAAGCCATAAATTTGTGATGATATAAGGTACTATCTGATTCATCAGGTATAAGATCACTAGGACAACATTTTTGGTTTTCAAGATCATTTCCCTAAAGTTGAAAATTTACATTAGAATAAATACTTACTTTATTTTGGTACAATCTCACTGTCGTTTGTGCCTTGAACAATTTCCACTTCATCTCTTAAATAAATGAAGTTGAATTTGTTATTCGTGAAGTGTTAGCAGATCATGTGATAGAATGACGGGTCATTCCATCTGTCTCAAACAAAAGGTTAGCAAAAATTATATACATAAGTCGATCTATAGTGAGATTAATCATATATGGTTCCTAAAATGAACTTATACTTCATATATCATACCTCTTAATAAAATAAATCTAGTTTCTACTAAAAAGGGACTTCCTGTAGGCCAGTGGTAGGCGATAAAGGCCAGTCATACTTCGGTTGTGGGTTCGATTCCCACAGCCTTGTCCGAAGCGATGGGCTGTCGCCCGTCCTGCAGGTTGTCCTTTTTCTAAAACTACATTACTATAACATCCCATCAATAATATCGAGAAAACTTCTATCCTTAAACAATACTAACTTACGTCCAACACAATCCATTCCAATCTTTAGGCTTATCCATAATACTGCAGTCCACTCTCATAACATAGTGAAAACAATTACCAGAGATTTAATATCATCGTTGATCCCCATATATCATAAGATATGTTTTGTTGGTCACATTCCAAACATTCAAAGTCCTTAATCATGTATACTCTTGAATACACATTGAACCTTAGTGAAAACTTAAATACAGTTAAAAGTTAACACTTTACACATACCAAAATCCTCAAAATTATTTATACTCAAACCATGATATCACTTAGTCCCTATATCAATCATGAGCTCATGAATACTATTAAACATTTCATTTTCTCGTCTTCATTATGCGCATATCATCTTATTTCCAAAAAAAATATCTCAATCTCTTTGAATACCACATCAATAAATATTGCAATACTCAATGATACAACATTATTTTGGAATCCCATTACATAAACGCTTAATCATTCCACCACATCGTTATCATATTCAACATCGCCAATAGTGATCGCATGTGACTTCCCTTTGTCCTTTGCCTTTAGTGGTTGTTCATGTTGATCATCACTAAACCTTGGATTAGGGCAATTATTAGCATAATGCCCCATTTCCTTGCACTTGAAGCATTGAAGTGTTGGTGGTGCGTTCTCTGCAGTGTTTTCTTTATTCACATCACTAGAAACCATTTTTCCATTACTTCGACACTCAGCTGCTCGATGACCTTCTTTTCCACACTTAAAACATTTTCTAGTTCCTTTAAGACAATCTCCACCATGCTTCTTTCCACACTTTGTGCATAAGGAAACATTCATCTTCTTTTCACCATTATTCTAAGATTTCTCCTTGAACTCCATCTTTCGTTTTTTTTCAAAACCATGAGATGGATATGTAACACCAACTTCCATTTCTACCATGATAGCACAATGCACAATTTCTTCATAGCTACTGAAGTCTCTTATAGCTAATGCCCTTCGAAGACTTGGTTTTAAGCCACTGAAAAATCGATCAACTTTAAGTTCAGGTTGGATGATAATGCCAGAAGCATACCTTGCAAGTCTTGTAAAATTCGCTTCGTATATACCAACAGATTCATCATCCTTTTGCTTCAGCTCAATAAACTCCTTTTCCATCTTTGTTCGAAGAATACGAGGGAAGTACTTACTGAAAAACAAGTTCTTGAACTCGTCCCATTCCATGGACTCAATTTCATCCCTTGGCCTCGTATTCTTGATAAGATTCCACCATTGATCAGCTTCACCTTCTAAACGATATAATGCTAAGATGACCTTATCATGTTCAGAACATTGAAGAACTGAAAATATCTTTTCAGTGGTACTGATCCATTGTTCAGCAACAAGTGGATCGGAAGTCCCACTGAAAGAAGGTGGACGTTGCCTCATGAAGGACTCAATAGAATATTGTTCCCTTCTCTGCTCATTTGGAAGTCCAGAATGATTCATAGCTTGTGTAAGTATAGAAATAAGATTTTTCACTCCATCTCCCATAACATTTGTTTGTTCAGTAGGGCAATCATTGCATTGTCCATTGCATTGATCAACACGGTTCCTTCGGGTTCCATCCATCGTCTAAAACC
The DNA here is from genome assembly GCA_963277665.1 of Viscum album. Classification (NCBI taxonomy): domain Eukaryota; kingdom Viridiplantae; phylum Streptophyta; class Magnoliopsida; order Santalales; family Viscaceae; genus Viscum; species Viscum album. The sequence continues at coordinate 2,070,992,684 of OY728131.1, forward strand.
CAAAAAGAATAGTGTGAGAGGCAAAAATCATGCTAGGGAAAACAACATAATAAAGGGGGAGTACCTTCAATATCCAACATCTTAGGTTTAATTCTATGATCGTTAGCGTAATTCTATTACTATAACCTATACGTATACTAATCCCTAGGGACATCCCTAGACATACCTTAGAAATATCTCTAGGGATCTCACTAACGTTTTCGCATCCTAGTTTCCAAAGGTTGACTAAACCTCCCTCTGATACCAACTGTAGAGACCCGAAGCCTGACATACATAGACTTTACATTACTTTTGCGGAATACATAGTACATAACAAAAACACACACACACAAGGATCGTAATAGTTTAGTGTCTTTGGAAACTCGGAACGTAATATTCTAATCGTGGTGAAAGATCTTCAATATCTCCCATAAAGATCTTCCCCTATTTTTTACCTAAAACCTTTCTTTATATCCTGGGGAAAAGAAAACATAAAAGGATGAGCTCAAATTCTCAGTAAGGGTATACAAAAGAAATAAAAATCATATCATATCTTTTTGAAAATCATAACCTGCAAAAGAGATCATAATATCTTAACATGGAACAAATCATAGAAGTGAAAATGAGATCACCATAATCATAACATGAAACTTGAAACTTTGTGGCATGCACACATAATCATAGAGAATCATTTCTTGTTAGTCAAGACTCATTGCCAAGACTATCTTAGTGGACAAAGTCCCTTTCTGAACCGAGTTCACTCCTCGTTTCAGTCCTGTATCACTGAACCGAAATAACCTTCCGTTCCAGCCATGTCTATCTCATGAGATATAAAATCTTTACCCAATGCATTGGAGGGAGATATAGGTCCCACCCATCTTATAATGAATCCTTTCTTATGTGTGCCACATAATCATAAATCTTACATCATCACATAACCCATGTAATAAAAATGGGATTCTTAAACAACCTGACATCATAAAACAATTCATATAAGATAAAGGAATTCATAAAAATAATTCCATCACATCATGATCAAATCAATTTAATAATAGGGATAAAAACAGAACCCTTTATTATCTTAGATGGAAAATAATTTTGATAAAACACTTGAACTCCATTCTTGAGGAAAATATCCTTTCTTCTTCAAAAACATTTTTACTTTCATAACATGTCATACAACTTTAAAATAAAAGAAGTTGATTAAAAATAGACTTGAAAACTTGTAAAGGAAGCTTATTGGAAATAATGTTTTAAAAATCCATTCATGCCGTATAAGTTAAAAAAAACATTCTTCGTACTTTTGTCGGAAAAGTCAAAAAAGTACCTCGTACGAAAAATGACAAAAGATTCCTTTCATATTATTTACTAAAAACTCACCGATGGGTAAAATTGGATTTAAACCATTGTAGGTGGATGTAAATAATATTTCATATTGAGGAAACATGAATGTGGATGATAAAATGCACCCCAGTAAATGCCAATATATAAACAATCTCGGATAAAAATGAGATTGTGATATTTCCCTTACCTTATGTCCGACTTGCTTTGTAAGTGTCCGAACCTCCTGTATAATGATTTAAATCATGTTATTGACTTATTCCAGAATCATATTCATTGTTATGATATCATATATGGTTCACTTATGACATTATATTACCCGTTCTTTTGTAAATTCCATGTTAAAGAAGCGTTTTGGGTAAAATCGTTTCATTTATCGTAGGTGTTTTGACTTGTTGTTCTTGACATAATTATTACTTATATCATGATTTACTTACTTCTAGAATATAAAATATGATTTATATATCATATATATTCAGTATATATATATATATAATAGATAGATAAATAAAATGAAAAACACCGTTCATGGAGACGGTAGTCCGTACGTACGCATGAACGCTGTTTTACTTTCCTTATTGTCTTGAAATGGAAGTAAGTAGATGACTTACGTATGTATATATATACATAAATCTAGTAGCTTTATAATGTAATATATTTCATTATTATTTCTTATATATACTTTATAATCATTCTTAAATGGTTAACATGGAGAATGAATCTCATCGCGTCGTGAAGACGGTAGTCCGTACGTACGCACGAGCGATGATATCATTTCCATAAATATTGAACTGAATCGGAGTGGATTATACAATATATCAGAATCAATATGATGTTGTAATAACTATGTATAGTTATTCTTTACACCATTATACCCATCCATGTAAGGTGGTGGTGGAAAATAGATTACACCACGGCGTGGAGACGGTATTCCGTACGTACGCACGTGTGGTGATTTCTTCTTCCGTAGGATGGATAGATGGTGAAATAGGGTTGTTTCATACTTATAATAACATATCAGTATCTGAGTGATACTGATGTTATTACTTTATAATGAAACAACCTAAGAAGAAGAAGTGGAAGAAGAAATAAAGATGAAAGAATTGGTAACGGTAATTACCTCTTCTTTGAAGTGCCTCTTTGAGACCTCCTCTTAGGGCACTAGAATTGGTCTTTGAGGAAGACCAGAACCTCTAGGATGTTTCTAGGGAAGTGGAGAAGAGATTTTGGCAGGGGTTGGCCGAGCTTGAGTGCTCAAATTGGTGTGAGGAGGAGGGGGAGGAGAGGGGCACCTTAGGAATATCTCAAAATATTATTTTATATTAAAGTCAAAATCGGTTTATAATGGTTCCAAAGGGACTTATTTCGAAGCTAAAGTGGGTATGGGTCGAAATCCTATCATCCAATAGAATTTAGACAAGTTTAGGATATTATTTTAACCTTATCAATTAGATTTAACTCTAAGTTAAATAATTTAACTTTTACCATGTCTTTTTGTTTTCTTTCACTATATGGTTAATAAACTTACTATAACATGCCAAACGAACCCCAAATTGTTTATTATTAATATATATATCCTTATCTAAGTCATTTGGCCGAACCTTAGATTTTTAGGAATACAATAACAATTAATAATATAATATTTGATTTAAAAACTATTTTGTGTCAATTTTGACACTATTTGATATATGATTTTTGTGAAAGTCATAACAGAATTAAATGTTCGAACCAAGTTGATTAAATCAACATTAATATATCATAGTAACCTATAAAATTAGTGGAATTCATAAAAAATCTCAAATTACATTTATTTTGGTGTTTATAATATCAATTATGTCAATATTTCATTAACAATATAATTACTGCATCATCGTTGTGTCATAAATAAATTAAATTATTTTATGTCCAAAAATTAAAAATAAAATACCATCATGTAGGAAATCTTTTTATCTTTCTAATGAATATTTACAATAGAATTTATCTTATGCATAACCCCATATTAAAAATGATTTACTTATTAAACTTTGATTTTAACTATTTTAACCTTTCTTTAAATAAATTAATAATAAATGTCCTAATCTAATCCAAGTGGGCCTAAATGGTCATATTTTATTCCTAAGTTTGTTTTTGGTCGAATTACACTTGTCCAATAGAATTAGGACATGTGTTAGGGTAATAGTAATATCACATTTACCCTTAGTTACCCTATTTACTATTAACTGCGGTAAAAAAAGTAAAAAGTTACTATTCACCAAAAAATTATTTTCATCTCATTGAACCACATTTTAGTCCTTGATATTAACCGTGTCTCTCGGATTTTCGAAATTCCATTCACAGAAGCGGAAAAATTAAGTTTTATGAAAAATTCAGTTTTTTTAACTACCACTTAGTAGTTTCACTATTCATCAAAAATTGATGTTTTTCAGAACAATGCCAAAATTTCATCCTAAGCTATATTTCATATTCCGAATTCAAAAATGAAATCTATTTTACCAAATTTATAACATAGAAGTTGCATTAATTAATTTTATAATTAAATCCCGCTGTTAAAACAAATAGTGTGTTTTTAAGAAACAATATCTATCAAAAGATTGACACTAGTTTATAACTGGTTTAAATGTGAAATTACATCCAATGACCAACATTGTATTAAATTGTAAAAATATATTCTAAATACACTTTAAAACCACTCAAATTAATAATTTATCAATATTAATTATTTCGATTAAAAAAAAGTTGTTTTTAATTAAAATTTAGTAATTTTTACTATTCATCAGAATATGAAAGTTATCCGAAAAGTACCAAAATTTCACCTTAGGCTAAATTTGATAGTCCGAATCCAAAAATGAAGTTCATTTTCAAAAATAAGATTTACAGAATTTTAAAAAGTGGTTATTACTATTCATAACGGCTAGTTTTAATAATATTTTAATAGCATATCGTTGTTTAGTGAAACTCGGTATTGCGTATTACACACGCTATCGAGGAAGGTCGCGATTGCGTGTAATGCAAGGCAAGTCAAGGATGCGTGTTGTGCAAGCTCCTTTTGGTGTAGCGTACAACACAAGACATTAATAAAAAAGAATATTTTTTTATAAAATCTTGGGCTGTTACAACATATATACTCTTCATCTTAATGTGTAAGGAACTAATCATTATTATATATGGTGAACTATTTCCTCATCAAACATTATTCTTCGTTTTTTCATTACCACCACTCATGGTTTTGAATTATGAGGGAAAATATTATTTTATATTAAATATATAATAATTATGATTTATTTGTATATATTTGTTTTTTATATAAAACATAAATTCATTCTTTAAATTTTATGTAAATATGATAACTTTGTTTGTGGGCGTGTCAAGTATCACCTCCTCAAAGCGATAGAAAGCATTCACACCACTCATGGAATGTATTGAAGATTGGTTTATTGAAATTATATGATATTTATGAAAGAATAATTCTAATATAATTATATAATTTATACAGTTATATATCATTTACTCTCATTCTTTCAATATGATAATAAAATGCAAAAAACATTTACGTGTGCCTATGACCTACCATATCCAAGAAAGGTGTATTTAATTTCATATTTATATATTTTATAGGTTATTATAAATAAATATATAATGTATATAAATTATATTTATATCATTATTTACATTCTTTTAATAATTAAATAATGGTATATTTAATAGGATCAATAATAACAAGCTATATCATATATAAAAAAAAGATGATATTACTCAAAAAAACCATTAATGTGGAGTTGTTAATGAACCGGTAATATAAAGTCATAAAAAATTAATATATTTTATGATATTTAATATAATGGTTTTGTGGTAGATTCATAATAATATTATATTTATTATACATGATTTCTTAATGTATAGAATAAAATTCAATATTTAAGGTAAGGTAATTTCATCTCTATTTTTATTTCTGTAAGATAATACATTGTTCCAAATTCATTTATTTTGTGTGGTGTGTATACATACCATGGGTGTATTCAAGTATTATTATACTTTAATTTATGTTTATTTATATATCTATATAATTATATTTCTATCATGGTTTTTATGTTTCAAAATTTTCCAAATAGGTAGAGTAATTTTGTCTCACTTATCCTTCATTGAGACATATGCCATGTTATGCACTTATATTATTCTATGAGGTGTATAAACTAAATTTCATATGATATATCATTAATATATTTATTTTCAGGATATTTTAATATTCATTTAATTTTATTCTTTCCATTTTATCAGGATTCAATGTTACCCAAGTGTTAATAGTTTTTTGTTACAATATCATTATTTATTGAGACTCTTCACGAATATGATTCCATTGATGGAGTATTTTTATCCACCACTCAAGAACTATCAAATATTTTTATAAAATAGAGAAATTCATATTATATACCATTAATGGAAACATTTTTTTTCACTCTTTTGTATATATTACAATTTAGAAAGAAAATTATGAAAATATGAATTTATTTTTCTTTTAGGTTCGAAATCTGTATTCTTTCAATACCATGTTTCCTAAAACTATTTTCATTTTTTAACTATTATAATTTAATTTTTGAACTAAATTTATAACCATGTTTTATCTATTTAATAAATTTTTTAAAAAGGCATCTTCTTTCCATTTTTAAATATTCATATTTCTAAACATTTACAAAAAATAAATAAATGACTGACATGTGCGTATTTGTCTGCCTTCATTACAATCCTTCCTTTGAATAAATATTTTCAAGTCTAAATTAATTATTTTAATAACAAACTATTATTCTAATATTCTTTTCATTCATTGTTCATAGTGTTTTTGTTAAATTAAGGGTTTTAAAAATGTTTCTAACATTTCTTTATATGTATTCCTATAGTTTTCAAATAAATAGGTTTTCAAAAAAATTTCAACATTTATTTATAAATTTTCAATGTATTTTAAAAGATAAAGGTTTTAAAAAGGTTTTCAAAATTTCATTATGATATTTCAAGTTGTTTTAAAAGAAAATGTTTTTCAAAATACTTTCAAGCATCCTTTATAAAATTATAATGCTATTTTAATTGAAAAAATTTTTAAAAATGATTTAAGTTTTAAAAATATTTTTTTCACAAGGGAAGAGATATTTTATTAAATAATTTTTTCAATGATTTTAAAGCCCAATTTTTTTTAGTCTTTTATGAAATTTATATGAAAAATTTCTATGTTCCAAAACGTTAAGTTCACCGAATGTATATTTTCTTCCATAGATGTTTGATGTGATATTTAAAAATTATTATCCATATAATATATTATAATTTTAAATTTTTTCTGATTTATATAGGACATGATACAATAATATCATTCATATTCCTTCTTTAATGGTTTATTTTTGACGACATTATATTTACAACAACAGTTTCTCACTTACACGTTATATACTTTTTCATCCCACTTCTTTTTAGGGGTAATGATTTAATGAAATTATTGGGAAACTTATCTATTTTATATAGGATATAATGTGATGAAATATTAATGATAACTTATTCATTTCATGGGTTACAATTTGATGATTTTAAAACCCATCTCTTTAATAGTTCATGATATGATGAATATTTTATTATATTGTGGCGCAAGCATGTGTCATTTAATTATGTGAACGGTGTGACCTATATATTCCTTCATTGAAATGGGTACCAATAAATATTTTATGAGATTAATAGGGTACATGAGAGGGAATACCAATCCTAAAATAATAGGGAATATTAATCTTGGAACAAGAGGATACATGGGAGGGTATCCCAATCCCAAAACCAAGGGTACAATGGAGGGAATCCCAATCCCAAAAAAAAAGAGGGAACAATGGGAGGGAATACAAAGACCATAATACATGGGAAAATGGGTGGTAATACCAAGAAAGACACAATAGTTTATACAAGAGGGAATCCCATGCCCAAAACAAGTGGGTACATGGGAGAGAATCAGAGGATCGAAACACTAGGATACACCGTAAATCTTCCGAAACTCGATATAAGAGGGTACATGGGAGGGAATCCCAAGATTGAAGACGTTACAAAGGTTGTTAGCCTTATCTGAACATGTTATAATGGTCTTGGGGGTTATCCTTGACATAACATTTTCTATTCTTATGTGTATACCACAAATTCTATGTATTAATTGAAAAGATTGATATTATGGATTTTGCACATAATTTGTATTATGATTCAATTATTATAAACTGTAAAGATTTATTCCATGATTAGTTTTTATGATCATTGAAAGGAAGGGTATGATCTTAAAATTTTATGTTCATGTTTTTGTACCCTTATATTCATGTTATTATTTTATATTTCTTTTTATTTACCCTTACCAAGAATTCAATCTCCCCCTTTCATATGTATCCTTTCCCAAAGAAATGAATATTGGTTTTAATTATGAGTACTAAAGGGGATGATATTTAAGGGAGAGGATGATTGCATATAAAAAAACAATTAGAATTCCGTGTTCCCAAATACACTAAACTATTATGGTCCTTAGGCATGTATTTTTCTAATCTGATGAATATTTATTTAAACTGATGTAATATCAATATATGTTATGGCCATAAAACAATATGATCAAGACTAGATATCATAATGTCAGGATAGAATTTTCCTGGATGGTCTCTCCAATTGCCAACAGTTCCAAAGGGGAATCACACCATCCAATGGAAGAGTATGAGGGTCTTTGTACGATGATGGTGAAATTCCCAAAGGATTTATTATAGAATAGATGACATGTAGTTAGAGATATTGTATGATCATTGAACTGATCATGTGAGTCATATAAGCCCTTTTCATGAAAATCATGGTAAATTACATCACATGAAGCTTCCACCATTTTAGGTTTAATTTTATAATGTGATTTGAGTTCTTTTGAGGCATCTTTTTGTTGAAATGTAACCAGATCAGAGTAAATAATATAGAATCCTTCACATGATCATGACGGATCATCATATGGGATTCTCATGATGTGGAGCATTTGTGATTATGACTTTTTGGATTATAATTACTCACTGAATGGGATTATCATGATCATTTTCAGATCATGTTGATCGTATTATCTATTCATGTGACATTCCTAGGGTTATGTGGTCCTGTTTCCTCCTTGGGGTCATGTGATCATTATAATCTCACTACGTGATATTCAAGTATCCATTACACCGCTTCCATTATTTTTAGAAGAAATTCATACCTATGATTTGGGTATTTATTTGATCTTAAAATTTCTAATTCTCAGTATCTAGGCATCAATAACCCCTCCCCCCTCAGGAGCTGTAACACCCAAAGCTTCCACGGTATTCTTCTCATTGAATAATACAGTAGCGTTTGTTCTACGCAACTTCGATTTTTAACACACACCACAACCAATCAAACTAGCCGTTGTGAATAGTAATACCCACTTTTGGAAATTTTATATATTTTATCTTTTAAAATTGACTTCATTTTTAGATTTGTATTATCAAAATTAGCTTAGGGTGAATTTTTGGTACTTTTCTATTAACTTTCATATTTTGATGACTAATGAAAATTACTAATTTTTAATTAAAAAATATTTTTTAATCGAAATAATTAATATTGATAAATTATGAATTTGAGTGGTTTTAAATTATAATTATAATATATTTTTACCATGTAATACAATTTTTGTCATTGAACATAATTTAACATTTAAACCAGACATAAAGAAGTGTCAATCTTTTGATAGTTATTGTTTCTTAAAAACACGCTATTTGTTTTGACAGAGGGAATAAATTTTAAATTAATAAATGAAACATATATGTTTTGAATTTGGTAAAATAGACTTCATTATTTAATTCTTAATATCAAAATTATCTTAGGGTTAATTTTTTGTATTTTTCTGAAAACTTTTAATTTTTGATGAATAATGAAAAACACTGAGTTATAGTTTAAAACCGAATTTTTATTTAAATAATTATTTATTTTATTTAAATTATTTTATGTAAAAATAGATACATAATACCTATATTGGTTCAATGAAATTCATTGGAGTCAATTTATAATAATTTTAGATATATAAAAATTTTATTGAATTTTTCACCGTCTTTTACCCACCTCCTAAGAGAATTTGGAAATTCACATAAAACATAATTTTACCACTTCTGTGAGTGGAATTTCAAAAATCCAAGAGACACTATTAATATCAAGGAGGAAAATGTTGTTCAATAGGATAAAAATAATTTTTGGTGAATAGTTATTTTTTCTTTTATTTATCATGGTAAAAAGTAAATAGGGTAATTAAGGGTAAAAATGATATTATAATTACCCTAACACATGTCCTAATTCTATTGGATATGTATAATTAGAAAAAAAACAACCTTAGAAATAAAATATGAACCTCTTTGGTCCACTTGGATTAGATTAGCACATTTATAATTATTTAATTCAAAGAAGAGTTAAAAGAGTTAAAATCAATGTTTAATAACTAAAACATTTTTAATATAAGGATATACAAATGATAAATTTGATTATAAATATTAACTAGAAATCTAAAACTATTTCCTACATAATGAAATTCTATTTATAATTTTTAGACATTAAATAATTTAATTTATTTATGACACAATGATGATGCAGTAATTATCGTATTAATGAAAATTAAGATAATTTATATTAAAAATACCCAAATAAATGTAATTTGTGACTTTTTATGAATTAAAAATAATTTTATATATTAATATGACATATTAGAATTGGTTATATGTCTTTTTTTTCAAATTAATAATGTTGTTATGAATTTATCAAAAACAAAATATCCAATAGTGCCAAAATTGGCATAAAAGAGTTTTTAAAAAAATATTATTTTATTAATTGATATTCTATTCCTAAAAATCTAAGGTTCGGCCAAAGGACTTATATCATGATATTTGTGTCATTAATGGACCACTTGTGGGACGATTTGACGTTTATAGTCTGTTTATTAACCATATAATATAAAAATACAACGAGACATGGTAAATGTCAAACTAATTAACTAATAGTTAAAACTAAAATATAAGGTTACTAAAATGACCCAAACCTGTCTAAAACCTATTGGTTGAGTGGATTTAGACCCATACCCACCTTAAACTCTAAATTAATCAATTTTGATCCATTATTTACTGAATAAAAATTTATTCTAAAATAATATTTTAAGTTTTTTCAAAGGTTCCCCTCACCCCTCTTACAAAAGGGAACTCGCCCTTCACTATAATTAACACCATATAAACAATTTTTCTCGGCCAAACCCTACCCAAATACCCTCTAAACTATACTCCATTCAACCTAGAGGCCTTAATTTGATCAATAATCCAACCTATGGAGCACTTTGGATCAAATAAAAAGGAAGAACCCGAAGAATAGGTAATGATTTCACCCCCTCTTTCAAATTCCTTTCTTCTTCACCTTCTTTTGTCATTGTTATTTACATTCTAAAATAATAAATCCAGTATTTTATATATATTTTGATGTTATTAAAATTATGGTACAATTATATTCAGTATTCTATCCATCTTTTTAATGACATGTCACCATACGTGCATACGTACGGCTTACCGTCTCCACGTCGTGGTGTAATTGTTATTCAATAAATTTTTATTTGGATGGCTATAATAATGATGTGTATTTAATGTAAATAATAAATATAACATGATAAGGATTCTGTATATATTATATACCATACAATTACATATTATATTAATATCAAATGAATGATATTTTCGCTCGTGCGTACGTACAGATTACCGTCTCCATGACGCGATGAGATTAATTTCCTAGTTCACCATTCATTGATGATTATAAAAATATATATTACTAATAAGTATGTAAAATATGAAATAATAATGCTACTGGAGATATATATATTTATATATATAAGTATTTATGTACTTACATATATCTTATTCACTTACTTCCGTTCAATACTATATGAAAACGGAAACAACATTTATGCGTACGTACAAAATACTAACTCCACAAATGGTGTTTTCCATTTCATATATATGACTATTATAAATTTTTATTTTCTAAATATATATGATAAATAAATCATGTTTTATATTATGGAAGTATTTAAATCCTGATCAATGTGATACAATCAAGAGTAACAAGTTAAAAAACGTACGATATAGAAAGTGATTATTAACCGAAATATTAATATAACATGGAAATTATTATTAATTGGCTAGTATAAAGTCATAAATTAATAATGTATGATATCATAAATATTAATATGGTTCTGGTATAATTTAATAACATACTATATTCTTCATACAGGAGGTTAAACTTACCCTCGACTAAAGGAAATTGAAAGGTAAGGGGTTTTCATCTCACTCCTTATTCCCGTGAGATTCAGGCCATATTGCCACTATTACCTATTGTGTGGTGTATGTACTGCCCATAATTGTATTATTTGTGTAATACACATTAATTTATGTGTATTTACATATTCATTGTATTATACCTCTTTCATGGGTTGTATGTTTCGTAAGTTATCAAATTGGTAAGGGTTAATTTCACAATCTCCTTATTATCCGAGATTATTTTTACGTAAGTATCTACTGGGACATATTAATTATCCATGTACATGTTTTATGAAAGAGTTTTAAAATGAATTTTTTTAAGTGGATTTTTTTACTAAAACATCATCTCAAACGTTTTAAATATTTATTCTTCTAAATATTTCTCATTAATTTCCATGTCTTCAAAATGGTTTTATGGATTTATTTATATGGAAATGAATGTTTTTAAAATGTTAATTCTTTTCAAAAGTTTCAATGTGGTATGAGAAAATTTGATTAAAAAATGACTTTAAATGAATTATTTTCTAAATTGTGTGACTTTTAAATGTTTTCTTAAAGAAGACATATTTCACTCAAAGAGTTTTACAAATCATTTTAATCTATGTCAAAATTCTGTAATGGATTTTAAACTTGTTTTGAAGGTGATTTATCATGATACCAATCATACATATTGTGTCGAAGGTTTTGTGATATGTTTAACTATGGATGTGTCATTTTTATACCATTCATGGTTTATGGGTAAAGTATTGACATTTTTTTTCTAGTTTTAATATAAATATTTAGGTTATGATTAGACCTTTTCATATGAGGAATGCATTAGACATAATAAGTGATGGGTGGAGCCTGCTATAGCTCCTCGATGCATCGGTAGGTCTCACGAGACAAACTAGTGTCTTGGCATGTGGCCTTGAAAAAATATTATTTTTAGTCTCGGCACGAGGCCTTGGCTATGTGGTAATAATAGTCTGGCATTATACGTTCCATCATTATGAAAGTGGTTAGTGATATTGCATGTCATTATTTGACTTATAGAATATCCATGTGAATAATTAAATGGAATAATTTCATTTTATTTTTTCCATATTATGCTGAAGATCGAGTTTAAAAGCCTTTTGTTTTAATTATACATTGCCTTCAATGTTTATGCTTATTTATGAAAGTTTCATCTATATTGTTATCCGTACTGGGCATTTGAGCTCACCCATTTCTATGTTTTATTATTCCCGGGATTTCCAAGAAGGGTATTGCGATTGATATATAGGGTTTAGACAAGAGAATAATGGCATTCATAAAAAGATTATTTATGTTGTTTTGTATGTTATAAAGTGTAATGTAACACTCATTTATGTAATCTATTTTCCAAGATAGGTAAACCGATCGATCCATCGGGACTTGATTCCTTGTAATCCTGCCAATGTATTAAAATAATGCACTGACTCTGGGTAACTAGGGTTAGGGCATTACAGTTGGTTTTAGATGAATTTTAGCAATAACCTTGGAAACTAGATTTAGATAAACTTTGATTAGAGCACATAGCCCTAAGATAGACATTGAGGATTATTATAGATGAACTTCCTAGAATTTTGATATTGTAGAGATTTTGTGAGTTTTTCGAGCAATACATCCATGTCTGGATACGAGCAGGTAGAGGCGGATCTGGCACAAATGTACCTAGAGGTAAAACCTGAAAACACTGCTTCGAGCTAGACTCAAATGGGAACTGGTTCACGACAATCGGTCTTGCTACACTCTTGGTTACGAAACTCCCATGGGATATGCTTAGGATAATTCTCATATTCTTTACCAACCATTATGAAGGGTTTATTAGTATATACTTCTTCAAATAAGACATTATTATGATTATGGATTATATCCATAAACTGTTTAATTTATGTTAAGTGTTTTACAAGTTTTGGATTAGGTATTGCTACTCATAAACAAATCTACTGTATGCCATTATTTAGAAATGGGGCCCAGTAGAAGGAATGAGAACTCCAGCAATATGCATGATCCAAAGAGTAAGAAAGATCATATCTTTCATGGTCTTAAGCCGGAATTTAGAATTGAAATAGTCTCCCACGTATTATCATAATATGAATAATTAGTATCAAGTGTTGATAAGATATGTAAAGAATTCTTGGAGTCCTATGGATTTTAAGGGATGCCTGATAAGGAAAGGATGGTAGAGAGAAGGAAAGATGAAGGGAAGATGGTAAAGAAGGATTTTCCCATATGTGATAACTGTGGAAAGAATCACTTTGGAAAATTCTTGAAGGGAATGGTAGTATGTTATAAGTGTGGAGAAAAATGACACCAAGTACATGACTTCAAGGGTAAGAAAAAGGTTTCAAATGTAAAATGCTTCATCTGCAATGAGTTTGGACACTATGCGAACCAATGTCCCAATCATCAGACTATGCCGCAAATGATGCTATTAGATAATAATCAAGTTATGATACTACCATTGATGAAAATGAATTATTAGTGTTCTTATGTTGTTATGTTGGAATTATTTAATTGAAGTGTTTTATCAATGATGTACTAGAAATAAATAAGGATTGTACTGCAGTACTATTTCATTGAGGATTTGAGATTTTATGGTACTAAAAAAAGTGAATCTACAATGAGTTAATATTTTTGGAAATTACATGGTTAAAGGAAAGATAAACCTTAATATGATCCTAATATTGAGGTACCGATTTTGGAATAAGAGATGGTTGATTAGGTAAATTATATTGGATATTCTTGACTACCTTGAAACTGATTAATGATTTGTATATTCCATTATTGTTGGAGTTTACAACATTTTTGGATGGATTAAGTATATCCAGTATTCTATAAGGAATAAAGGAGCCTGGATGTAATGACTAAGGTTTTATGGTAATTAAACATGTTTTGGTGTTTTAAAAGAATACACAATGAAGGTATTCACATGCTATTATGAGGTAAAAATGATCTACATTATGTTTACCTTTAATATAAATTTTGGACTGAGAGTTTACAGAAGTATTTTGGATTAGTATAAAGGTTGGAAGGGATTATGTTTGAAAGGTTAATTTTTGATTTTTATAAAAGGAAAACACACAGACCGTGTGACAACCCATCGCGTCGGAAAAAGCTGCGCGAATCGAACCCACAACCATAGTGCGATTCGGATTTATCGCCTACTGCTGGACTATGTGAAGTTCCTGGATGGTATAATGTAGTTTATTATTTTAAAGGGGCTGATATGTGAATTATAAATTCATTGTATTTGGAACCCTATACGATTAAGATAAATATAGTATTTGTGAAAGATGAGTATGTGGTAGAAATTTATTAATGGATAAAACACTAATTATAAAGTAATTATATCTTCTTAAGATCTTAACCAATCTCATATATAAATTTCTCAACATAGATAAAAGGAACTTAGAACCAAAATGTTGTCCTAGATGGTACATTAGATCATCACAAATTTATGGCTTTGTGATTCTTGGCCTTTTCACATCCATGTTCTCTACCACTCTCCATCATATATTGTCTGTTAAATTTCTCTTCCATATCCATATTTTCCTACATGGAGCCTTAGTAAGTGTTATCTTCGGTAACCTTCATACATACCACTCTTTATTTTAAATAGATGCCTCATTAATCCATTTTTCGATGTGGGATTTCAACTATGATATTTTGAAATGTCAACCACGAGTTTCCAATACCAAGCATAAATTTTGAGGACGAAATTTATTGAAGCAGGGGAGAATGTGACACCCCAATCTTCCATGGTATGATTCTCATTGAATAATATAGTAGCGTGTGTTGTACACAACTTTGAGTTCTAACACACACCACAACCAATCAAACTAGCCGTTATGAATAGTTTTACACACATTTTGAAATTTTATACATTTTATCATTCAAAATGGACTTCATTTTTGGATTTAAAATATCTAAATTAGATTATGGTGAATATTTGGTACCTTTCTGATTACTTTCATATTTTGATGAATAGTGATATTTACTAAATTTTAATTAAAAAATATTTTTTAATCAAAATAATTAATAGTGATAAATTATTAATTTTAGTGGTTTTAAATTATATTTATAGTATATTTTTACCATTTAATCTAATGTTGTTCATTAGACATAATTTCACATTTAAACCAGACATAAAGAAGTGTCAATCTTTTGATAGTTATTGTTTCTTAAAAACACACTTTTTGTTTTGACAGCAGGAATTAATTTTAAATTAATAAATGAAACTTCAATGTTTTTAATTTGGTAAAATAGACTTCATGATTGAATTAGGAATAACAAAATTAGCTTAGGGTAAATTTTTGGTCTTTTTCTGAAAACATTTAATTTTTGATGAATAGTGAAAAATACTTAGTTACAGTATAAAACCGAATTTTTATTTAAATAAATATTTATTTTATTTAAATTATTTTATGTAAAAATAGATATATAATACCTATATAAGTTCAATATAATTCATTCGAGTCAGTTTATAATAATTTTAGAGATATAAAAATTTTATTGAACTTTTCACCGTCTTTTACCCACCTCCTTGAAGAATTTGCAAATTCACATAAAACATAATTTTACCACTTCTATGAGTGGAATTTTGAAAATCCGAGAGATAAGGATAATATCAAGGAGTAAAATGTGGTTCAATAAGATAAAAATAATTTCTGTTGAATAGTAATTTTTTACTTTTATTTACCATGGTAAAAAGTAAATTGGGTAATTAAGGGTTAAAATTATAATATTACTACCCAAACACATGTCCTAATTCTACTGGATAGGTATAATTCGACAAAAAAACAACCTTAGGAATAAAATATGAACCTCTTTGTTCCACATGGATTAGATTAGGACATGTATTATTATTTAATTCAAAGAAGTGTTAAAAGAGTTAAAATCAATGTTTAATAACTAAAACATTTTTAATAAAAGTTTATACATACGATAAATTAGATTATAAATAGTAATTTTAAAAAATATATTTCCAACATAATGGTATTTTATTTATAATTTTTAGACATTAAATAATTTAATTTATTTATGACACAATGATATTACAGTAATTACGGTATTAATGAAAGATTAAGATAATTGATATTAAAAATACCCAAATAAACTTAATTTGAGACTTTTTATGAAATCAAATAATTTTAAAAGTTAATATGACATTTTAGGATTGTTTATATAAATTTATTTTTAACTAATAATGTTGTTATGAATTTATTAAAACCCAAATACCCAATAGTTCCAAAATTGACATAAAAGTGCTTTTAAAACAAATATTATATTATTAATTGATATTATATTCATAAAAATCTAAGGTTCAGACAAAAGACTTATATTATGATATATTTATCATTAATGGAACACTTGGGGGTCTAATTGATGTTTATAGTATGTTTATTAAGCATATAATATAAAAATACAAAGAGACATGGTAAATGTCAAACTAATTAACTAAGAGTTAAAACTAAAAGATAAGGTTAATAAATGACCCAAACCGGTCTCAAACCTATTGGATGAGTGTATTTCAACTCATAACCACATTATACTCTAAATTAATCAATTTGGAGCCAATAATAACCGAATATGGATTTATTATAAAATAATATTTTCTGTTTTTCCAAAGGTGCCCCTTACCCCTCTTATAAAAGAAAACTCACCCATCACTATAATTCACACCTTCTAAGACATTTTTCTCGGCCAAACCCTACCAAAATACCCTCTCAACTATCATCCCTTAAACCTAGAGGCCTTAGTTTGATCATAAAACAATCCTAATGAGCCATTTTGATCAAATCAAAAGGAAGAACCTGAAGAAGATGTAATGATTTCACCCCCTCTTTCAAGTTCCTTTCTTCTTCAACTTCCTCTTTTTTTGTTATTTCCATTATAAAATAAAAGATTCAGTATCTTCTATATACTATGATGTTATTATAAATATTTTATAGCCATATTCAGTATTCTATCCATCTTTTGAATGAAATGTCACCATACGTGCGTACATACGTCTTACCTTCTCAACATCGTGGTGTAATTGTTATTAAACAAATTATTATATGGATGGGTATAATAATGATGTGTTTTTTATTTAAATAATAAATATATCATGATAAGGATTCTGTATATATTATATACCATACAATTATATATAATATTTATATCAAAAGAATGATATTTTCGCTCGTGCGTACGTAGGGATTAAGGTCTCCACGATGTGATGAGATTCATTTTCATGTTCACTATTCATCGACGATTATAAAAAATATATATTACTAATAAGTATGTAATATATGAAATAATAATGCTATTGGAGATATATATATATATATATAATAATATATATAAGTATTTATGTACTTACATATATCTTATTCACTTACTCCTGTTCAATACTATATGAAAACGGAAACAACGTTTATGCGTACGTACGGACTACCGTCTCTATAAATGGTGTTTTACATTTCATATATAAGTATATTATAAATTTTTATATTATAAATATATATGATAAATAAATCATGTTTTATATTCTGTAAGTATTTAAATCATTATCTATCTGATAAAATCAAGAGTAACAAGTTAAAACTCATACGACAAAGAATGCGATTATTACCCGAAATATTAATATAACATGGAAATTATTATTAATTGGGTAGAATAAAGTCATAAATGAATAATTAATGATATCATAAATATTAATATGGTTCTGGTTTAATTTAATAACATACTATAGTCTTCATACAAGAGGTTAAACATACCCTTGACTAAAGGAAAGTGCAAGGTAAGGGGTTTTCATCTCACTCCTTATTCTCGTGAGATTCAGGCCATATTGCCACAACTACCTTGTGTGTTGTGAATGTACTGCCCATAATTGTATTATTTGTGTAATACACTATAATTTATGTGTATTTACATATTCATTGTATGATACCTCTTTCATGGTCTGTATGTTTCGTAAGTTACCAAATTGGTAATGGTTAATTTCACATTCTCTTTATTATCCGAGGTTGTTTTTACATAAGTATCTACTGGGACATATTTATTATCCATGTACATGTTTTGTGAAAGAGGTTTCAAAGGGATTCTTTTAAGGGACTTTTTTTTGCTAAAACATCATCTCAAATGTTTTAAATATTTATTCTTCAAAATCATTTTCATTAATGTCCATGTCTTCGAGATGGTTTTTAAGGATTTATTTATATGGACATGAATGTTTTTAAAATTTTAATTCCTTTGAAAAGTTTCAATGTGGAATGGGAAACTATGATTCAAAAATGACTTTAAATGACTTATTTACTAAATTGTGTGACTTTTAAATGTTTTCATGAAAAAGGTGTATTTCACTCATAGATTTTTAAAAATCATTTTAATCTATGTCAAAATTCTTTTATGGATTTTAATCTTATTTTGAAGTTGATTTATCATGATACAAATCTTACATATTGTGTTAATGGTTTTGGGATATGTCTGACTGTGGATCTGTTATTTTTATACCATTAATGGTTTATGGGTAATGTATTGACATTTAATATGATAGTTTTAATACAAATGTTTATGTTATGTTTAGACCTTTTTATATGACGAATGTATTGAAATTAAAAAGTGAAGGGTGGAGCCCGCTATAGCTCCTTGATGCATCGGTAGGTCTCATGATACAAACTAGTGTCTTGGAACGAGGCCTTGACAAAATCTTATTTGTAGTCTTGTTATGAGGCTTTGGCCACATGGTTATGATAGTCTTGCATTATGCATTCCATCATTATAAAAGTGGTTTGTGATATTGCATGTGATTATTTGACTATTAGAATATCCATGTGAATAAGTAAATGGAATTATTTCATTTTATTTTTTCCATATTATGCGGATGTTCATGTTTAAAAGGCTTTTGTTTTAGTTATACATTGCCTTCATTGTTTATGCTTATTTATGAAAGTTTCGGCTATATTGTTATCCTTACTGAGCATCTAAGCTCATCCCTTTCTATATTTTATTTTTCCCAGTATTCCAAGATGTGTGTTGTGATTGATATTCAGGGTTAAAACAAGGGAATAATGGCGTTCATAAAGGATTATTTATGTTGTTTTATATTTTATAAATTGTAATGTAACATTCATATATGTAATGTATTTTCCAAGACTGCTAAACTAATCAGTCCTTCGGGACTTGATTTCTTGTAATCACGCCAATGTATTAAAATAATGCGATGAATCTGGGTAACCGGGGTCGGGGCATTACAGGAGAAACATTCATATGGACAAGGACTCAATTATTAGAAAATTAAATTACCGACTAAGTCCTTCGATCATCCATTGGATGGTGTTCTATGTGGGTATATAACTATTTTGTGGCATTTTTTATTCCATGTAAAACCCTATAAATAAGTGAGTGAGGGGATATTTATTTCACATTCAACATTGACCTTCACAACTATTGTGATATTCCTTATCACATGTATGCTTCGCATGACTACTTCATGTAACCCCGTTGCATGAACCATTTGAGATATTTGGTCATGCGATCTATTTATATGATCATGTTATATTGTAAAATTCCTAAAAAATCTATGAAAATATTCATAGTAATTTTCCCGAACCATGATACATGAACTAAACCACAGGGTTGTCCCATAGGCTTTGCATGAACTGTTAGATCTGTCACATGATAACAGGATCATTACATGGTTCACATGATCACATCATGGACATGCGATATCATGTATTATAATAGTTCATGAGATCATGTATTACTTTATGGATCATGTGTTTTTTGATACCTTTATCAGGTCATCAAATCATATACCCTTAGGTGGGTAATGTTATCTCATGATATTATCTGAGTTATACAATTATTTTAGAAATATTCCTTTAACAATTGAAATATATCTCCTTATATTGTATAAATGTATTAAATAAAAGAGTTTTCATTATTAGTATCTTGTTAGGATGTTATGGATGAAAATGTGGACACTAACCAACATATGGTCATCTATTAACCATAGGTTCTACTATAAAAAATGTTGGGGAATAATATCTGTGATTATATATTTTTGACGAGTTTTCTCTATATGGTTTTGGAATAAAAAATAGTGTAACTATTCTAAAATCCAATCTAAATGTCATTCCTTGTTGTTTTATTTTAGAGAATCCCAAAATATTAATATAAAATATCTCTCATGAAGGATACTTCATTTCAATGGAAAATAATTTGGTGATTACATATTAATGTTTTCCCAATATAACTTTAAGAGGTCCATCATGAATATAATCAGGAAATTCATATACAGAAATATATAATGTAGAATTATGATATGAATCTGATGTTTGGTTGGTTTTCCAACTAGAACCTTTATTCATGAGGATTCTTTAGAATGGAATGTGGCCGACCTGTCTAGATGATATATACTGCCACAACATTCACAGAAGAGATGAGGAAAATTAACATGTGTGAGAAAAATTAGATTTTACAACCCCTTTTTTCTTGTTATAAGGGATTAATGGTGGAGTTAGTCAGCTAGTAGAGTCCAAGAAAAAATTCCATTCATTTGATGCATTGTGATGTTGGAATTAGTTATGGGGATGATATGAAAATTTATTGCATAACAATTTTATGAGATATGTATAATAAATTTCTCCATCCATCATCAATTTGTGATGATGAAAAGTAAAAGCCTCCAAATTCGATGGAGATGATCAAGGTATCTAAGAAGGCCATTAAGAATTACCCAATTCCTAGTTTAGAAATCTTGTTAGAAAAGGGAAGGATTGCGTATCAAAAAGGATCATTTGGAGCCCACAACTATGAATGTGAAGGCCTTACCATCAAAATATTCTTGTGTGTTTGGAGGTGAAAATTAGCCCATAATTGGAGAATGTTTTCTCAAAAATTGGGGTCATAAATATTTTCCTGAAGTCGATTCATCTATTGAATTTGATGATATTATTATAATGTACTTGAGTGGGTACATGATCTCGACAAAGAAAAATGATGGAATTTGGGTTTCTAATTTTATGAAGGTGAAGACTATGGTAGCTGTAATTCTTATTAATTCACTAATTCTTGTGTTGGACATAATATATAACATTCTATGCATATTTATAAGGGATGATGTCTTCATAGAGTCTATCAACCCTTCCAATTGTTATTGGTTAGGATAGGGGATCACCTGGGTGGATATGAGTATATGAGTACATAAAATATCTGCAATGTTCATTTTAATATCTTTTTGGAGGATAGTAGTGGGGTGAATCGTATAATATCTGCTTATCATATTTGAAAATCACCTAATCATTGCTTTCATGTTTTGGCTGATGTTCACCATGGTGGAGACTAAAACTCATGTAGACATCCCTCCAACCATTGTTGATATTTTTCTTTCCCAATACTATTCCATGTCTAAGATACACTCATATATGAATTAGTAACTATATATATCTATACATAAATCTATAGAGATACCACTAATTTTCAAATCAATCCTAATACAATGAAACTAGAAAATGTCTAGTATGAAAATAACTTATAGATTCCTCATAAATATGTGAGGAAAATGGTATCAAATTTTATTCTTATAAGAGTTCCAGTGGAAACCTATTCATCATGTGAAGCGTCTATAAGGGAAGTATTATCTAGGATGGAATTTCCCACTACATGTTAGCAATGGGGAAATATGAGGTAGGATAACTCATCTTTTTAAATCTAGTGTTCTCTACGTTAAATAATAAGAGAATTGAAATGATTCGAACAAATCAATGCTCCCTTGGAAAAATCCCTTAAATAAAAACATGTATATGTGAATACCTTACTTTAAGAACCTACAATATTCACCTCAAGTGAAATAGATGGCGGTCCCTATCACGGTTTTAGTTTCCATATAATGGGAATACTAGCTTATCCCAAAAGAAGAAATAATACTAACTTCATTACCATCCTTCAATTACTATATAAATATACAAATGATTTTTTTAAATAACATTCATCTTATTGGGTACAAAAGTTTTGAAGGAAACCTTTCCCTCTCACCTTCTAGTGTATATTATCCCAGAGGTATGGATGTTACAACTAACTTGGATATTGACCAGGGGACCCATGATGAGGGATCCCAGATAAAATTAAGCTAATAAAGTTGTTGGTTTCCATTCATAGGGAATAAAAATCTTCTCCCCAATCAGCACAATCTTATGGCCGTTCATCATCAACTCTCTCTTTTTACCCTTCCTCAGAGTATGAAAAGAAGATCCAAGTCATTAGAAGCTTATCACAAATAGTCATCCAATACGGATCACACATTATTTATCCTTATTTTTAATCTATTTTATATGATTAATCGAATATATAAAAAGGTGAAGGCCTCTTTTAAGCATGTATAGCGAAGCTGAAATATATACCCAAATATATTGGTGGTCCTTCTGTTGTACCAATATAATATTCAATACTTGAACTATCTTATCAAGAAGTGGAGACAATCGAGCTTCTAAAACAATAAAACCTAGTTATTTAGAAAGTGGAAAAAAATAAATGTTCTAATATAGTCTAACATATTTCCTTACAATGAATCTCCAGTGGTCATTCTATTTGACCTGGCATAAGAAAACAAACATCTAGAGGAGGCTGATATAAGTAGTTATTCTGTTATTAATTTATCTTTTATGGAGGCATTTATTGGATAATTTTGGACCATTTTCATATACCACACATTTTCCCACTTCATGTTATTTCCCATAAGTTTTTTTATCTCTTACTATCTTTAATGGTGGAATGAGAATAATTTCAATAGAGAAAAAATTAGTGCATCCACAAAGTCACTTGTCATAAGAGGGCATCAAAACATCCATAAAAATGGGGTTGGGTGATAGAAATCTCTATTAATGATACTGAGAAATATATGTTTCCACCATTGATCACATTTAGTAACTATTGTTTTGTATCATATTATTTTCTTATTAACTAATAATCCTTTTTTTCCTCTGGTTATAGTATCTTCACATTAGATCTTGGATGCTCTGGTCCCTTATTCTTTTGGAATTTTCCCAAAATAGTCATATAATGTCGAGTATGACTCTATACCCTCATCCTCAAATTTCATGAGTATGAGTCCCTCACATGGAAACTTAGCTCCATTATATATTCATATTATCTGATTGGCCTAGAGTCAATAATCAGCATCTTTGACACAATATTAATTAATATGATGTCATGTGTGGGTGGATATTTGGACCCTAACCTTATTTACACTTTGGAGGAGCTTAAGGATCAACTCAGTTATCTCAGGTATATGTTTATCGCCATAGGCTATGGGTGATTTTACTATATATATCTTCATTTCTGGGTGAAGGTAGTTATTTCCATGAGAGAGTATAATAAGACCCTTGCATTAAGGGTAGAAATTACAGAGGCTTCATCTTTAGTCAAACGAAGTATGGAAGAGGCCCTAAGTGATGCTTCCTAATGTGTGATAGAAGAAATAGCTCACCAAAACAGGATCAACAGTTTAAATTTTTTGATATTTCAACTATATTTAGACATTGGTTATCTTCATGAGGAGGTTTATGTGTTGAAATATTCACTAAAACCCTCAAAGAAAATATTTTTGGATCAATAGAGTCTCTTTGACATAATAAATAATGATATACTTTATGATGTATCCATGGAAGAAACATTATAGTGTGCTACAGAGATAGAAATTAAATACATTGATCAATTTTTCGAATCCATGACCTCCTTTGAGTATAAGTTACATGAGATCAATGAATTATATAATAATATGTTTCAATGGGTTTCTAGTATATTTAAACACTATTTTGTTGATGTTTCAGTAGATAGAATATAGGATGTAGATATTTTTATCATCTTTTGTACAATATCAACAAAAATTTTTTTATGAATATTTAATGTTGTTGTCAAGATTCCCTTCATTCATGATGTGAATGAAATTTTGTTAACATGACATAATATGGGGCACCAACTATAATCACCATATGTATAATACCATGTAATCCAAAATAAATCAATTTCAATTATTGAATCATAATTGAATTTATGTAATAACTATCAATAAATGATTAATTGAATAAGAATTCTCATTGATTTTTCTTCTCTGGTCATTCCATGATCACTAGGTCTAAAGGTTCGTTTGGGAGAAATATATCTTCAAGGGAGGGATTTGTAATTTCTACCTATGTTAGTGGAATAAGTGGGCATATCTTTATTTTTTCTAGGGAGACATAATGATCTTTATAGGTATTGTATCCTTTTTTATTTAGCCTTTATTTTTCCTTATATTCATATGTGGAAATATTGGTGGGTGTGGGATTGACTTTTTCATATGACCCCCTTTTAATGGGTTTCCACCAAATATTTTATTACTTTTTAAATTTAAAAATACTCAATATTTTTTTTGATCACACACTTTTCATGTCTATTGAGTAGAGACTTGAATTTTTTCCAGGTTTCCCTTTTTGGGTTTTCAAATTGGTAATCATTATGGTTCATTAAATTTTATATTTAATGTATTTAAAATTTAAAATTTATTTTATTTTAGAGTCCTATTTATCATACCATTTATTACATCAGTTTAGGTGCCTTTAGCTCAGACCATCAATTGTTTTATAATGGGGTCTTTTAATTGAAGCCTTTTTTGTTGTAGTTTAGGGTGTTTTAGATCATTTAATTTGTTTCTATTGTTTATAGATATTTAGATTAAACCATCACTAACACAAAAAATATGTTTATCTATCACTATGCTCGATCAGTTCTAGATAAAACAGTTTATAAAGTCTCCCTTTATCATTTCTATAAAAAAGTATTGATAAAGGGGGCCATATTTCATTGCTAATAAAAACGAGATGATAACGGGGGCCCTTTATAAGCACTCATAAAGAAGTGATAATAAATTGGGGGAGGGGGTTTAATGGTAATTAAAAATAGTTAAAAAGGTTAAATGATATCATTATTACTAATTACATGCTGATAAAGGGGGAACTTCATCAGCGCTAGTAAAAAAGTGTTGATTAAGGGCGGCCATTGTCAGTAATTTTTTACTAGACCGGATAAATCCCTAGTTTATCAGGGGTTTCTTAATAGCATTGGTTCAAAGTATAGTTCCTTATAGAATTATTATTTTACTAAAAATAATATATTAATATATAAAAATATTTAAATTGATGTAAATATATATATTATAAATATCATTTAGGTAAGGATAAATATGAATTTACACAAAATATATAATATATTTAGTGAAGATATAATATAAAATAATTTAACAATATTATTAATTAATAATTAGTTAATTATAATTAGGTATTAGTCATTTAATAACAATTTAATGACATAAAAATTAAATGGATTAATGAATGGTCAATGTTAAGTTGAAAAAATTATTTGAACTTCAAATACCCATAATAGTTTATCTGGGTGTGCATTGGGGATATACTGTATATCAAATATAATCATTTAATGATCTATATTCCATGGGTAGCTAGGAAAATCTCAATAACTTTTTTCAATGAAAAAAATGTCCCAAAAGGCCTCCACAAATGAGTTTTTACTCAGTATATCCCACTTTTTTAACATTCGATGGATTTTGAGCCTCGTTTAAGGGGGTGTAATTTACTTTTTTCAGTGTAGAAAGAATTTATTTCCTGGGATTAAATTTATATTGAAATTATGGTTTTGAATTTTTATCAATTTTCACAGTTGTGTTTTATTTAAAAATAAATGTCTTCATATTTTATTATATTTATTTATAATAAAAAAATTTATAAATATATATTTGGATATTTTAGCATAAATATGTAATTTTAACTTTATAAAAATAATAATTTATTACTCATTTTTTTTAAATAAAAAATTATCTATTTTATTTACATTTTCATAATTCATTAATATGTACATATATACCCATACAAGTTATGTGTATACATAAACATGTGTGTGTTAATTAAAAAAAGTATCTCTATGTAAATTCTTTTATATGTAAATATGTGCATATTATGTTATTATTTATCTGTCCTTGTGAAAAATATAAATGTATACTTGTGTGTGTATCACTATTCTGTATATACATCATATATAAATATATTTTTATAAACAAATCATTATAATTTAATTAAATATAATATATAAACATATTCTATATGAAATATTTATAAATTCATTATAAACATTTTATATGTATATATATAATTATATGTGTATATGTAAATATATATACATAAACATTTAAATGTAATGTATAAAAATTATATCAAAATATATAGAAATATTATAAAAATGTATTTAAACAATATGTAACTATTTTTTTCTTTATAAAAATATAATAATATATATAGTTATACAAATATATATATAATGACTATATATAAATACATGTGTGTATTGATAAATAGATATATATTTATATTATACGGTATTTTATGTAAATAAATATAATATATAACATATTTAAATAAATATAATATATACATATAACATACATGTGAACGTATATTTTATAGCTGTATTTGAAAATAATTATAAAAAATATACGAATAAGAAATATATTTGTAAATATATATAAATAAATAGTAATATCATAAAATTGAAAATAAAAAACATGGTGAAATGCTAATGGTGTTTGAGTTCCAAAGGATATGTGCATGGAAGAAACTCATGCACTCATAGGATGATGGAATTTTATAGTGTTGATAAAGGGGTAGAGATGTGATAATAAATGAGTGGTTAGTGAGTGGTGTGAAAAGCATTGATAAAAGGAGGAAGCACTACTGGGGGGTAAGAGAGTTTTGAAAAAAATAATGTTTCCCCTTTATCAGCACTTAAAAATAAATGTGGGTAACGACTCCCTTTATCATTTCTTTTTTAAATCATGGATAAAGTCTCTCATTTAATATCGCTGGCATTATCAGCACTTCTTTAGCACTGATAAATCCTTTTTAGCAGTTTTAAGTGGCCTATTTCCATTAGAGAATCTATTACTATATCCTAGGTTTTTTAGACTAGACTATCTATTAATATAGTTTAGGGTCATTTATATAGGACCATATACTGTATTAGTTTAGGTTCTTTTAGCTTAGACAATCTAATGTTGTATTTTATGTCAATTCATCTTGGATGATCGATTGCTGTTAATGAATGGTGGGTATTCATGAAGGGTTTGAGAACATTTCATAATTAATGGGTTCAGAAGAATAAGTGTACATGAAGGGTTCTAATACCCTTCATTATTAATTGATATTTTGAATAATGAATGTTTATGAATGGTTCTGACACATTGAATTCATGATAGAAACAATATGGATGGTTTCAATGATTGGTTGTGACACCATATATCATTACATTAAATGGTATTGATGGATGGTAAAATCATAGGGATGTTAGGTGATCATGGATAGTTGGAATATGTCTTATGTAAATAATCTGTATAAATTTTGAATAGGTTAATACTTAATGGGTAAGACATGTCTGGGATGTCTACAAAACACCCAAAGTTGTTGAGTTCTTCCATGGTATTATCTAGGTTCACAAGGATT
Source organism: Viscum album (assembly GCA_963277665.1). Classification (NCBI taxonomy): domain Eukaryota; kingdom Viridiplantae; phylum Streptophyta; class Magnoliopsida; order Santalales; family Viscaceae; genus Viscum; species Viscum album. Next base: position 2,071,020,867 of record OY728131.1, read on the forward strand.
GAATTTACATTTCTGTAAGGAGGAGGTTTCTTTAGTTTAAGTGTCATTGGACATTATTCATGATCATAATGGGATGGATGATCATGTATAACGGTCCCCATGGCATTCTAGGTGCTATGAAAGGTTTTTATCATTTCAAAAAAATTGGATGATGAATTTGGGTACGAAGAACATGGCTATCCCTGAAGGGATTTGGAGGGATTTGGAATACTAGGGACATTTAGTTTCAACTTGGTTGATCAATTCCAAAACCATTGGGCTTCATCTCATGTGGTGTGGGCTGTCAAAAGGATCAGGAATTGAATATTGGATTCCTTCTTCGAGAAATGGTATAATGCATAATGACATAACATCCCTAATGTAGAATCCAATTTATTAATATAGTTATAATGATTATAAATAATTTTCTAGGAATATATTAGTTAACATGAGATGGAAACCAATGGGCTTGCATCAACCATTAATATTATAAGAATCACATATTCCACATAGACTGGACAATAACTTCTAGGTTTAATAGGGGTCTTTCCTAGAACGAAACATCCTCAAAGCACAATCTCTTTGTAATTGTTTCAGTTATCTAGTGAATCCAAGATGGGTCCTTTCAATTTACTCTGTCTCAGATACCAGTTTTATATAGGGAAGAACCAATAGAATGGGAGGCCAAGGTCCATGGGTTTCTAAGAGAAAAATATCAACTCAATAAATTATTTGGTCTCAACTCATGTATCAAAGATATGTTGGTGATCTGTGAAAGAAATTAATATTCAAGAAGGGTTAATGCAACATAAAATTTGTTTCTCCACCTATTGAAGAAATTATTATTGTTATGAGATGTGATAAATAATTTTTATAACTTTTTTCTGAACCAAAGAGTATAGAAAGCATAACTCTTCTTTTATTATCACAACTATTTGGACCCTATTATATTTTTTCCATTTTTGATTAATTTTAAAACATTTCCCTAAACTCTGGATATGATTATTTTAGTGAGAGAAGAAATGAATTAGAGTTAGACGACCATTTTGGTGTTCTTCATCCAAAACATTTTTATGTCTCTTTCACTATAATTTTAAGGTCCTGTTATTTGGACCATCAAAGGATAATGTTTAAGGTGATACCTATTTGACCAAGGTGTATATAGTTTAAGGTCAGGATTTACATAGACTAGGTATGAGAGGATTACTATACAATATCCTAATTACGATACCCAGGGTCAAGAGTAAACTAACATACACTGGATTTGGAGGTGAAAATATGGTAAATCATGGCTCGTGTTTCACTTTTCATGATCAATGGTATTAGGAAATCATACTAAACATTATCACGAATCACTCTATAGTGATGAGATATAGTGAAATTACTTTTGGAATCACAAGGATTAGAAGGCCCTTTTTGTAGGTCCATGATGGATTTGTTTGATGGGTTTAAGGCCCTTATTGAGATCAACCTCTTTGGGGGAAAACATAGATATTTTTTATTATTTTTATTGTCCATAAATGGTTGGAGGGAAAATGAGATTCAAAAGACATGAATTGTTATCTATTTTTTGAGGTTCTTAAAATATATTGGAATCACCGTATATTCTATTTAACTATTGTCATGATTTTTTGTGTTTTTGATGAGGAATAACAATTTGTGATGGTTTTCACATTTTAACACCATGTCACTGGGAAATATATATCAAGTAGTTTAATTCCATGAAATAAGGACGTTTCTCTTTTAGTTTAGCATCTTCAAGTGATAATGTAGGAAGCAAAATGAAATTGTGAATGATATCATTGGGGAATCTTTAAATGGTCAGGGTAATTTAGATATGGGAATCACCATTCATCTATGTATATTCTTATTTATTGTAAGACATATATTGAAACTCTCCTTGAAAATATTTATCTCATGTTCAAGAAAATAATACGATTATCTAACTCCTACACAGTCAAAGTGAGTATGTATGACATATCCATATTTAAATAGTGGAAATTGATATTTTTATGCATGGTCATCCATTGGTTTATTTATAGATACTATAAAGGTATGAATCATTCCATAGAAAACCGTTCTAAAGGGACCCCTATACATATATGTTACTTTTATATAGGTGACATGAGTATTCTATGTTCTTACTTTGTGAGTCTCCACACCATGGTTTGATAATGGATCCATTAAAAATATATAGCTCCTACATAGTACATATTTCATTCTTATGTGAAGGTGAAAAATTAACACCTCGAACAAATTCATGGATCAGATGGCCTACCCTAATTAATTTAATTTTTAATAGAATGGTGTGTATGTTATTAATTTTAATATAATGAAACTAATATATTAACATGCAGTGTAAATTCATACACCTTGGACGTATCACCTAGGGGAATAACCACCTTAGGGAAACTGGGCATTCATAGAACATACAAACCTGAAATAGAAGGGTACTTGAATACGATGTCATAATGTTGATTTGAAAATGGGTATAATTAATTGACTTGTAACCACAAAAGTACAAGAATATTCATTAAAAGTTTGGTTGTGGATGGTGTAAAACATAACCCATGGATATCTTAGTCAACTAAATGTGGATGTTAGTGTGTACATGTCAATCATTGATAATGGGGGAATATTATATTCCATGAGGTTATGATAATAAATCCTTGGTTTAAGGGGGTATCTTCTTTTGGACCAACCGTCCTTTAAGAAAAATCTCTTTTTCATTTTCTAAATAATCTAGTGAATCCTAGTGGGGAACCTTTGGATAAGCTAGTACATGTTACCAATTTGTGATAGTGGGGAACCAGAGGCAAGGGATCCTATGTACAGCAAGTTCCAATTGAGGAATATCAACCTGAATAATTTTTTGGTATCAAATCATATATCGCCAATATAATGTAATTTCACAAAGAACCTAATTTTCAATGGTTTTAAAATCCCAAAGTCTATTAAAAAAATTATTGATCACATCATGAGGAAAATGGAAAAAATATGTATTTTTTGATCTTAATCACTAGTGGGGTGATCTATTCAACATGAAGTCCAATTATGATGAAATTTAATGTCATATTTGTAACACCCCAAGCTTCCATGGTACTCTTCTCGTTGAATAATACAGTAGCATGTGTTGTACGCAACTTTGAGTTCTAACACAGACCACAACCAATCAATCTAGCCGTTATGAATAGTAATACCAAATTTTTAAAATTTTATAAATTTACCTTTCAAAATAGACTTCATTTTTGGATTTATCATATCGAAATTATCTTAGGGTGAATTTTCGGTATTTTTCCGAAAACATTCAATTTGTGATGAATAGTGAAAAAACACTGAGTTATAGTTTAATACTGAATTTTTATCTAAATAATACTTTATTTTATTTAAATTTAATTTTGGTCAATATGGATACATAATAACTATATAGGTTCAATGTAATTCATTAGAGTTAGTTTAGAATAATTTTAGATATATAAATGTTTTTGGGAACTTTTCACCGCCTTTTACCCACCTTCAAGGAGAATTTGGTAATTCACATAAAACATAATTGTACTAATTCTGTGAGTGGAATTTCGAAAATCTGAGAGACACGGTTAATATCAAGGAGTAAAATTTGGTTCAATAAGATAAAAATAATTTTTGTGGAATAGTAACTTTTTACTTTTATTTACCATGGTTAAAATTAAATAGGGTAATTAAGTGTAAAAATGATATTAATATGACCCTAATACATGTCCTAATTGTATTGGACAAGTGTAACTCGACCAAAAACAACTTTAGGAATAAAATATTATCATTTTGGTCCACTTGGATTAGATTAGGACATTTATTATTATTTAATTTAAAGAAGAGTTAAAAGCGATAAAATCAATGTTTAACAACTAAAACATTTTTAATATAGGGTTGTACATACGATAAATTAGATTATAAATATCCATTAGAAATATAAAAAGATTTCTTACATAATGGTATTTTATTTATAATTTTAATACATAAAATAATTTATGTTATTTATGACACAATGGTGATGCTCTAATTACTTAATTAATGAAAATATTTTATATTAAAAATAAAAATAAAAATAATATGAGACTTTTTATGAATTACACTACTTTTATAGGTTAATATGACATATTAGTATTGGTTATATAAATTGTTTTTGAATTAATAATGTTGTTATGAAATTATCAAAAACAAAATACCCAATAGTGTCAAAATTGACATAAAAGAGTTTTTAAAATAAATAATATATTATCAATTGATATTATATTTCTAAAAATCTAAGGTTTATCCAAATGACATATATAATTTTAGGTGTATTATTAATGGACCACTAGGAGGCCGCTTGAAAGTTTATAGTAAGTTTATTGACAATATAATATAAAAATACAAAGAGACATGGTAAATGTCAAACTATTTAACTAGGAGTTAAATATAAATGATAAGGTTAATATAGTGTCCCAAACCTATATAAAATCTATTGGTTGAAATGATTTAGACCCTTCCACACCTTAACATTTAAATAATCAACTTCAGAGCCATTTGATACCGAATATTAATTTATTATAAAATAATATTTCTAGCTTTTCTAAAGGTGACCCTCACCATTCTTATAAAAAATCACTCCCCCTTCTCTCTAATTCATACATTCAAATCAATTTGGCTCGGCCAACCCCTGCCCAAATATTCTACCCACTTCCCTCACTTCAACCTAGAGGCCTTATTTTGATGGGAAAGCCAACCTAAGGAGCCCTTTTGATCAAATCAAAACAAAGAACCCGAAGAAGAGGTAATGTTTTCACCACCCTCTTTCAAATTTATTTATTTATCAAAATCTTCATTCTTTGTTATTTCCATTATAAAATAATTACTATAGTATCTTCTATATTTTGTGATGTTATTATGTTAAAACCAAATTTAGTATTCTATCCGTCCTTTGAATGAAATTTCACTACACGTGCGTATGTACGGCTTACCGTCTCCACGTCATGGTATAATTGTTATTCGAAACATTATTATTTGGATGGGTATGATTGTGATGTGTAATTGATGTATATAACAATTATAAGATGATAATGATTCTTTATATATGATATACCATCCAATTATATATTATTTTAATATCAAAATAATGATATTGTCTCTCATTCGTACGTACGGACTACCGTCTCCACGAACACGATGAGATTCATTCCACATCATATCCATGGAAGTCTAATTCTCATTAGATGATTAAAAATAATGTTTAAGGACTTGATATCATCTTTTATATGAATAATATACAACCTATCCATAAAAAAACAACTTCTGTAACAAAAAATATAAAATAAAAAGAGTAAGTTAACACCCGAAACGATGATAATACTACGATATTATTAGCAAAGCAATGCTAAAAATCATATATGATATCTTGTTAATGTATATGATTATTTTATAATTTAATAACAATTATTTCACCATTATAAAAGAGGTTAACCTACCATCAACCAAGGAAATGTACATGTTAAGGGTTTATTTGACAATCTCTTCATTATCCAAAGTTGTTTATACGTAATTATCTACTAGGACCTCTTTATCATCTTCATTAATGTTTCTTAAAAATGTATTTCAAATCATTCTTACTATTTTATAGACTATGGGTTAAAGTCATTTATACCCTTGTTTATTTTTTATATGATGTTTATAAAGGAATATTTCCTTCATTTTACAAACAAGGTCCTTTTTAACCATTTCGAAAGAATTAAGGTAAGAATGTTTTTTAACTTATAAGGCGGGTGTAGTTATTTTCCACTATTATAAAATCGTCAAAGCTTATCTTACAAGATTATATGAATATATTCAAAGTCAATGTTTTCTTTCATAATTATGTGACATGTAAATTATTTAAATAAGTGTTATTTATCTCAAATAGTTTTGATTTCATCTATGTCCACATCCATTGATTGATTTTAAGATTATTTGATGTTTATTTATTATGATACAAAACATCCATATATTATTGAAGGTCTTGTGATATTTTTGACTGTGGATGTGTTATTTTTATACCATTCATGGTTTATGGAGAATGTATTGACATTTTGTATGCTAGTTTTAATATGAATGTTTATGTCATGTTTAAACCTGTTCATATAAATAATGCATTAGACTTAATAAGTGATGGGTGGAGCTCGCTATAGATCCTTGATGCATCGGTAGGTTTGAGAAGACAAAATAATGTCTTGGAACAGGGTCTTGAAAAAATATTATTTTTAGTCTTGGCACAATGCCTTGACTATGTGGTTATGATAGTCTTGCATAATGCATTCCATTATTATGAAAATGGTTATTGATATTCCATGTGATTATTCAACTGGTAGAATATCCATGTGAATAAGTAAATGGAATTATATCATTTTATTTCTGAAATATTATGATGAAGTTCATGTTTAAAAGGCTTTAGTTTTAGTTATACATTGCCTTAATTGTTTATGATTATTTATGAAAATATTCGCTATATTGTTATCTTTACTGGGAATTTGAGCTCACCCCTTTCTATATTTTATTTTTTCTAGGATATGAAGAAGTATTTAATGAATGAAGTGAAGAGATATTATGAGGGGATATGAGTGTGGACTATGGAGACTATGTTGTTGTAGTTTTCATGTAATGATGTAATATAAACTTTTTGAATGTATATAGTGATTCCAAGGCTACTAAACTAATTGGTGTTTCGAGACATGATCTTTTGTGATCATGCCAATGTTATGTAATAATGCACTGACTCTGGGTAACTAGTAGCGGGGAATTACAATTGGTATCGGAGGAAGTTTAGTACAAACCTTGGGATCTATATTTAGTTAAACACTGATTGGTGAACATAGACCTAATATGGACTTTGAGGATTAGTATATAAGAACATCCTAGATTTTTTGTATTGTTGAGATTTTTTGAGTTTTCCAAGAAATACATCCCTATTTGGATATGAGCAGGTAGAGGCGGCTCTGGCATAGATGTACACAGGGCTAAAACCCGAAAAAACAGCATTGAGCTAGACTCAAATGAGAACTGGTACACAACAACGGGCTTTGTTGCCCTTTTGGTTATGACACTCCCAGGGGATATGCTTAGGATAATCCTCATTTTACTTACAAACCGTTATGAACGGTTTATGAGTATATACTTTCTCAATGAATTTTTTTTATGATTATGGATTATATCCATAAATAGTTCAATTTATGTGAAGTGTTTTACAAGTATGGAATTATGTATTTTGATTCATAAACTGATCTAGTTTATGCCATTGTTTAGAAATGGTGCCTAGTGGATGAAATGGAAACTGTATCAATGCACACACTTCATGTAGTTGTTGCCCTCCTGCTCAAGATAATTATAGTGGAGCTGGTGATACAACTGGTTCTGATCAGCTAATCACCATGCTGGGACAACTCACTCAGGTTATGAATAATAACCTTACCCGTATGGAGCACCCAGATCCACAATGTGGAGGTTCAATGTTGAAATTAATCATGAGGAAACACCCACAAATATTCTATGGGAGTACAAATCCATCGTTATCTGAGCAATGGATAAGTTCTGTAGAGAAAATATTTCAGGCGTTGGGGAGTAGTGAAAGGGAAAAAGTTATCATGGCTGTTTACCGCCTCACTGGGGATGCTGATCAATGGTGGTCATTGATTCAAAACACTTAGTAAGATGATTAAGTATCAAATATGGAATGGAGCGAGTTCAAATATTTCTTTTCCAGAAAAAACATTCATCGTGACTGTCAGACACAGTTTTTTTTCTGACTTTGTATTGATCCGGCCCATTAGAAATCTCGATCCTTTTCATGGGTATTTGATGAGATGAATCTTGAGTTTTGAAGTTTCATTATATGTCTACCCACCATAATTTGGGATCCCCATTTCTTGTTTAGAAGTTTTTGAAGAAAGGGTGGTTACTTCATGATTTGGGCCAACTGTGAGCCCATTCCCAGTTTTAAAAACTGAAATTGTTTCTTTTATAACTCCTTTTTTTCATCATTTTTCACCCATTCAACTTCCCACATGTCCTATACTGATATATTAAAATTTATTTACCCTTTTGGACCCATTATAAATTAATAAGCTGGGTGAATTTGGGTTACTTATTTAGGTATTGGGCCAACCCATGGGCCCATTTGCTATTTTAAAAACATAATTTGTTTCATTTATATAATTTTCATTTTTACTATTTTTCGGTGATTCCACCTCCACCTAGAATCCAATAACCCTATCCTAATCCTCATAATCTATTTTACCTCTTTGGAGCTCATGTGGGTCTCGGATTATGGCGAAAAGTCTCAGGAGACCTCAAATCGCCTAGAATTGCCAAGGTAACTTATATCATTCATAAATCAATCAATTTGTACTCTTTTTGCCACAAATATTCTTCCCATAGTTCTTCCAGACCATAGGAGTCTCTAAATTAATTTTGAAGCCATTAACCTTTATCTAGGGCTTCAGATCTAATGGAAGACGAAGGGTTTTCTAGGATGAAAGGTGAGATTCCTTCTCCTTTCTTCTTCCTCTTCCCCCCTCCTTTCATTATATCTTGGTTTTATATTGTACCCCAGTCTTGATCAACCTAGGGTTTTTTATACAATGTTTTTTGATGGGTTTTATGTTTTTTTAGGTCTGGTATTTATAGTTTTAGGGTTTATAAACCCGCGGAAGGTGATTTTGGGTGTGCGTTTCAATTACGCCAAAGATTTGAGGTAGGATATCCCTTTCACATGCCTTTATTATTCAAGTTTCATCATTTTAAAATTTTCCTAAACTGATATAAATGTTCATTATTGTTTTTAATCCTTTGGATAATTTTCTTGGTGTCCAAAGTGGATGTTTAATCATTTTTTTGTGAAAGGTAGTGTTTTTTTGCAATGAAAGTGCTCAACAAGTGTTTTTTTAAATGTTCCGTCTTCTTTTGAATATATTTTGTGAGGTTTATAATCTGTTTTATGGTATTTTTAACATGTTTCAGTATCTGGAATGAAAATATAGCTTTCAATTGGTGTTTTATTCCATTTCATGTACTTAAAATAAATTGTTCTGTTTAAAAAGGGCATGTCATGTGTTCGGTAAATTGCCCTGTTGGCTTTTATGTGTGATATGTGATTTTAAAGTTATTTTTTTGGATTTATAAAGGAAATGGAATAATGATAAATGTTATTTTTGGGTACTTATATGGATTTCCTATTTGTATTTTTTTTTACAATCAAGTGGGTTTTGATTTACAACATATTTTGGCCCGAGTTGCCCAAAAATGGACTGTTTCACATTTTATGAAAATGGTTGTGTTTTGAATATGTAACCTGAGTATTATAAGAGATTTATGAATGTGGTTTTCTTCTGTAAATTGTGTTTATAAAGATCCTTAATAAAATTAAAATGCATACCTTACTCAAAGGTTAGTTTTGAGAAAATGTTTAAAGGCCCGTTTGGCATTTCCTAGAAATGATGGAGTGTTTTACTTGTATATAACAAGTTGTGCAATTGGGATTGTATTATGGTCCATTAAATGAATTTATTAATTGTTTATTGGGCTTCCAAATATTATTTTGTTTGATTTTGATGTGTGTTTATAATTTAAAGAGTGATTCTGAAAGAGTTTTATGTGCAAAGCCTCAATACACTTCATGAAATTGTTTTTCCAAAAATACTTAGCGGTTTGTTGATTAGTGTAAGAAATGAGAATAATGATTATGGGATGTCTGTGTTTTTATGGTTTTGTAATGGAATGTGGATATGAAATGTGTATTTGATAAAATGTGAAACTATATTGAGCACTAAAGGGAATCTTGGGTATCTAGGTGGGCGGACGTGTACTAGTATGCTAGTGATTCTGTGGGGGTTGGCCTCTGTTTCACGTAGCAAGTTTGACGATGATAACACTAACTATACTATGATGATGATGATGATGATTGGGGACCACTAGGTTGTGGGTATTTTCCCTACTAGTGGCTCATGCATGAGAATGGATATTTATTATGGTTACTTTCACTGAGATACGAGGTACCTGGGGCTCACAACTAACTAGTGCCTAGGGGTATTCCCGTGACTAGTGCTCATTGGCTATTTTGTACTCACCGTAGGCATACGATGTGTTTAGTTGGTAAATTCAGTAGTATGTGTTATTTATTTGAATGTTAAAATTCTTTAAATTTTCCCTCTTGAAAATTATTTTCATTTTGATGTTTCACCTCTTTGAAAAGAATTGTTACTTGATTTTTTGTTTATTAAACATGCATGTTTTTGTCTGATAATAATTATAGCATGGAACCTCATTTGAAAAACATACTTTCAAATCCTGAATTTAAAACTATAAATTGATGTTTCTTTTATTTTAATGGAATTTTCATTGGGAATAGAATATCGGGCTAACCTACTGAGTTTTAATACTCACGCCTATAGTCTTATTATTTCTTTAGCCCTTGTGCAGGTTTCATCTTTAGTTCGATCACCTTGGGCAACATTTTATCATTGTGTTGGAGAGTGACCAGAAGTGTCACATGGAGTTAGTTGTTCATCGGGATTGTCCAGTTGAGTTGTTGGTTTTGTTCTAATTTTAGTTTCTTGTACAAATAATATTTAATTAAATTTTTATATAAATTCATTTTGTGCTATCTGTTTATTTCTGCTATTTGTTTGATTGTTTATATATGGGCGAAATCGTTCCCTTGTGTACTCTATTGATGCCCTTGGTGCTTGTCACCATCCTGGAAGGATCGGGAATGCCTCTGATATGTAACCTGAGTATTATAAGAGATTTATGAATGTGGTTTTCTTCTGGAAATGGTGTTTATAAAGATCCTTAATAAAATTAAAATGCATACCTTCCTCAAAAGTTAGTTTTGAGAAAATGTTTAAAGGCCCGTTTGGAATTTCCTAGAAATGAAGGAGTGTTTTACTTGTATATAACAAGTTGTGCAATTGGGATTGTTTTATGGTCCATTAAATGAATTTATTAAATGTTTATTGGGCTTCCAAATATTATTTGGTTTGGTTTTGAGGTGTGTTTATAATTGAAAGAGTTATTTTGAAAGAGTTTTATGTGAAAAGCCTCAATACACTTCATGAAACTGTTTTACCAAAATATTTAGCAGTTTGTTGATTAGTGTCAGAAATTTGAATAAAGATTATTGGATGTTTGTGTTTTTATGGTTTTGGAATGGAATGTGGATATGAAATGGGTATTTGATAATATGTGTAACTTGATGGAGCACTAAACGGAATCCCGGGTATCTAGGTGGGCGGACGTGTACTAGTATGCTAGTGATTCTGTGGGGGTTGGCCTCTGTTTCACATAGCAAGTTTGATGATGACAACACTGACTAAACTATGATGGTGATGATGATTGGGTACCACTAGGTTATGGGTATGTTCCCTACTAGTGGCCCGTGCACGAGAATGGATATTTATTATGGTTACTTTCACAGAGATACGAGGTACCTGGGGCTCACAACTAACTAGTGCCTAGGGGTATTCCCGTGACTAGTGCTCATTGGCTATTTTGTACTCACCATCGGCATACGATGTGTTTGGTTGGTAAATTCATTAGTATGTGTAATTTATTTGAATGTTAAAAATCTTTAAATTATCCCTCTTTAAAACTATTTTCATGTTGAAGTTTCACCTCTTTGAAAAGAATTGTTACTTGCATTTTTGTTTATTAAACATGCATGTTTTTGTATGATTATTATTATAGCATGAAACCTCATTTGAAAAACAAACTTTCAAATCATGAATTTAAAACTATAAATTGATGTTTCATTAATTTTAATGGAATGTTTATTGGGAATAGAATATCGGGCTAGCCTACTGAGTTTTAATACTCACGCCTATTGTCTTTTTTTTATCCCTTGTGCAGGTTTCATCTTTAGTTCGATCACCTTGGGTGACATTTTATCATTGTGTTGGAGAGTGACCAGAAGTGTCACATGGAGTTAGTTTTTCATCAGGATTGTTCAGTTGAGTTGTTGGTTTTGTTCTAATTTTAGTTTCTTGTACAAATAATATTACGTTCAATTTTTATATAAATTCATTTTGGGCTGTCTGTTTATTTCCGCTGTTTGTTTGATTGTTTATATATGGGTGAAATATTTCACTTGTGTACTCTATTGATGCCCCTAGTGCTTGTCACCATCCCGGGAGGATCGGGAATGCCACTCGGGACTTGTCGCGGGCTGGCCTGGGTGACCGGTTCAGGGTCGACTCGGGCTGGTTCGTGCAAAATGGTATCAGGGGAGGTCGGCTATTATCGGACCTTTCTTTTTAGAGCGCCCTTGTTATTTTGGGGATGTCAAGGTAGATGGAGTAGGATTGTTGGGACTTGAGGGGTAAGTTCAAGAAGAGTGTCGCGAACTCTTTCTTGTTCTAATCCTCAGGTTTCCTTGGAAGTCTGGTTTTATTAGTGTCCATTGTTCTAGTTGATTGTTTGGTATTGGGATATGACAACGTGAGTCTGACCAATGGCCTTCGTGAGCTCATAGCGCCTGGAAAGCCATGTGGATCTAGGGAATGGTCCTAATAAGTCTCTCTGTTTTGGTGTTGTGTTTGGAATATGGCCTCTAACCATATGGTCAAGTCACCCACCGACAATAGTTCCCCTTTTTTGGGTCTCTTGAACCTTTCATGAATTTTGAAATTTTGTTTTTAAAATCCTTGTGTGAGAATTGTGGAAATGGGTTTTAATGTAAGGATTATATTTTGAAAAGTGAAAAAATGGGGTTTTCAATAATTAAATATAAGAATAGTTTTGGAAGGTTGTGTTTTTTTGAAAAAAATGGAGGGAAGAAGAAATGATTTAAATGTATTGGATTATCCATAATCTAAACTTGTGGTTTGTTGAAATAAAATGTTTTGAAATTTTGAATCATTTTAAAGTGATTCTGGATCTTTTTTTTAAATGGGGTATTTTAGGATGTTATAATGATTTTGAATCGGATAAATTAGATTTGGAAATTAGTTTGGATCGGTTGGTGTTTTACTAGAAACGTTATTGGTCTCAATGGACCTCGGATTATGAAAATATACATTGCTGATTTTTTTAAAAAATTAGTGGGAAGGGGTTGTTTTGAGTGGCTTGGTTATTTAAAAAGTTTATCTAATTGAAAAGGGGTAGGTTTTCAAGAAAATGGTTCTTAATTAATTGTGTTTTTTTTGTGAAACATGAAAATGTTTTTTGACTTGGTGGTTGGTGTTCCTTTTGAAGGTAAATTGTTTTTTTGAATTATGATGTTTAATTTTAGCCTTTGGTGTTTTCATGGGTGCTCACATGCATGGTTTTATTTATATCTGGAAGTATGGCCTATATGGTATGGTGGTTGGGTTCTAGGGGTGGCATGGAAATGTGCATGTGGGTGATACTTGATGAAACACCATTGGTGAATGTGGAAAACCACCAAGTTAGTTTGATTTTTTCAAAATTGTTTTGAGCTGAAAATTATGGCCTTTTTTTAAAACCAATTGTTATGTGGCTTGAATTTTCTATTTCTTAGAAGAGTTGTTTATTTGGTTAGCTTCCACGTGATCTAGAATTCATACTCTTGTTCTATCTATTGACGAGATCTTGATGGTGGCTCAGTTTTGGAGTAATTTTCATTGGGTTTCTAAAAATGTGTTTGATGTTGTGATGTGGCCATGGATAGTTCTGCATTGGAAATATTTCCTGCTAATCAACCTATGGATTCCTTTAAAATTTTAAATCCGCCTCTTTTGATGATGCCTCAACCTGTTTGTTGGAATAGAGATATGTTTGGGATCTATTAAAAGTGCTTCTAGGTCATGATAGTTCTTTTGGACAGAGCAGTTGTGTTCGGTGATGTTGATGTGTTTCGTCGTATTCCTTGTCCATTCTGCCCCTCGTTTGTAGTGAGCTAGAATTTTTATATGTATATATGAGTTCCTATTTAGATGATGGTTTTTGTTTGGTGATCAAGTGTGGTTTTTTTTGAGTGGTGTGATCCTTATCACCTGACTACGGTGCAGCAAATGCTTCAAGAATCAGGGATCCAACCATAGGCCTCGGAGTGAAGCTTTTCACACAATCAGGAAATCAACAGAGGTGTGGAGTGCCAGATTAGGATCCTTACTCCTCTGTTTTGGTAAGTTAGTTAATATTTCAATGTTTTGGTTACTCATTTCTATGAATTTCCCTTCGTCGCAACAAGAGTGGTGGACTTAACTCCTCACATAGTGTCTATGGTTATTCCTTCATGGATGTGGGTTTTCAATCAATGTCCCTATGTGGACCTCCTGTAAAAATCAGGTGCAGTCTTGGTGTTACCTATTCATAGGGGGAGATTTTTGGTCAGTTTCTTTGTTTCTTTTGGTATTTTAGTGGCCAAATTATTGGGTCCCCTTCCCTCCCATCCCCAATTGACGGGGGTCCAGAATTGTGATGAATGTGTCGACCAAGTTATGGTCCCCTCTATTCGGGAGTGGGTGGTTTATATGTTCATGTTGTAACTCTATTAACTTGGTATAGTAGGTTTTTGTAGGAGGGTTTTTTTTTGATGTGTGAGTGAGTCCCAACTCTAGATCAAGTTCAATTCTTGTCTATTCATTGCTAGTTGGTTTCTAATGGTGGGGAGACCCACCATGGGTCTCATGGATTTTCATCCTAAGAACATTTCTAGTGCTAGTTCTTTCTTAATGGTGGGGAGTACATTCTGAACTCCCATGGAATATTTGGTTTTTTTGAGTTCTCTTTGGTTTGGGTGATGGTTGGGTTCATTGAGAGGAGACTCAACAATCGGGTTCTTGGCTGGGTTGTGGAGGTGGTGGCTTCATCTTTCTGTTGATTCTCCAAACGTGGTTGTGAGTTGTGTTTTGTGTGGGAAAGAGTATTAAGTTGCATTGTTGGTGATTGATATTTCATTATCTTTATAGGAAGGATTATGTTGTTATGGAATTCTTAGGTGTTGTTTTTTTTCATCCAGAAAGTGTTATGTCTTTCTGGGGGCGGAAAGTTTTAATGGTGGGGAGAATTGTCACACACGGTTTTTTTCTGTCTTTGTATTGATCCGGCCCATTAGAAATCCTGATACTTTTCATGGGTATTTGATGAGATGAATCTTGAGTTTTTAAGTTTCATTATATGTATAACCACCATCATTTGGGATCCCCATTGCTTGTTTAGAAGTTTTTGAAGAAAGGGTGGTTACTTCATGATTTGGGTCAACCGTGAGCCCATTCCTAGTTTTGAAAACTGAATTTGTTTCTTTTATAACTCCTTTGTTTTTCATCCTTTTTCACCCACTCAACTTCCCAGTTGTCCTATACTGATCTATTAAAATTTATTTATCCTTTTGGACCCATTATAAATTAATAAGCTGGGTAAATTTGGGTTACTTATTTAGGTATTGGGCCAACCCATGGGCCCATTTCCAATTTTAAAAACATAATTTGTTTCATTTATATTATTTTAAATTTTTACTATTTTTCGGTGATTCCAACTCCACCTCGAATCCAATAACCCTATCCTAACCCTCATAATCTATTTTACCTCTTTGGAGCTCATGTGGGTCTCGGATTAGGGAAAAAATTCTTAGGAGACCTCAAATCACCCAGAATTGCCAAGGTAACTTATATCATTCATAAATCAATCAGTTAATACTATTTTAGCCACCAATATTCTTCCCCTGGTTCTTCCAGAACTTAGGAGTCTCTCCAAGAATTTTCAAGCCATTCCAGTTTCTCTAGGGCTTCAGATCTAATGGAAGACGAAGAGTTTTCTTGGATGAAAGGTGAGATTCCTTCTCCTTTCTTCTTCCTCTTCCCCATCCATTCATTATTTCTTGGTTTTATATTGTACCCTAGTCTTGATCAACCTAGGGTTTTGTTATAAATTTTTTTTGATAGGTTTTATGTTTGTTTAGGTCTGGTATTTATAGTTTTAGGGTTTATAAACCCACGGCGGGTGATTTCGGGTGTGCATTTCAATTACCCCAAATATTTGAGGTAGGATATCCCTTGCACATGCCTTTATATTTCAAGTTTCATCATTTTAATATTTTCCTAAACTGATAGAAATGTTAATTATTGTTTTCAAGCCTTTGGATAATTTTCTTGGTGTCCAAAGTGGTTGTTTAATCATTGTTTTGTGAATGGTAGTGTTGTTTTTCCATGAAAGTTCTCAACAAGTGTTTGTTTAAATGTTCCGTTATCCTTTGAAAATATTTTCTGAGGTTTATAATTTGGTTTATGGTATTTTAAACATGTTATAGTATCTTGAATGAAAATACGGCTTTCAATTGGTGTTTTATTCCTTTTTATGTACTTAAAATAAATTGTTTTGTTTAAAAAGGGCATGTCATGTGTTCGGTAAATTGCCCGATTGGCTTTTATTTGTGATGTGTGATTTAAAAGTTATTTGTTTGGATTTATAATGGAATTGGAAGAATGATAAATGGTATTTTTGGGTACTTATATGGATTTCATATTTGTATTTGTTTTTACAATCAAGTGGGTTTTGATTTACAACATATTTTGGCCCGAGTTGCCCAAAAATGGACTATTTCACATCATTATGAAAATGGTTGTGTTTTGAATATGTAACCTGAGTATTATAAGAGATTTATGAATGTGGTTTTATTCTGTAAATGGTGTTTATAAAGATCCTTAATAAAATTAAAATGCATACCTTCCTCAAAGTTTAGTTTTGAGAAAATGTTTAAAGACCCGTTTGGCATTTCCTAGAAATGAAGGAGTGTTATACTTGTATAAAAGAAGTTGTGCAATTGGGATTGTTTTTTGGTCCATTAAATGAATTTATTAAATATTTATTGGGCTGAAAAATATTATTTGGTTTGGTTTTGATGTTTGTTTATAATTGAAGAAGTGATTTTCAAAGAGATTTATGTGCAAAGCCTCAATACACTTCATTAAATTGTTTTACCAAAATATTTAGCGGTTTGTTGATTAGTGTAAGAAATGTGAATAAAGATTATGGGCTATTTGTGTTTTTATGGTTTTAGAATGGAATGTGGATATGAAATGTGTATTTGATAATATGTGTAACTTTATTGAGCACTAAACGGAATCCCAGGTATCTAGGTGGGCGGACGTGTACTAGTATGCTTGTGATTCTGTGGGGGTTGGCCTCTGTTTCACATAGCAAGTTTGACGATGACAACAATAACTAAACTATGATGATGATGATGATTGGGGACCACTAGGTTATCGTTATGTTCCCTACTAGTGGCTCGTGCATGAGAATGGATATTTATTATGGTTACTTTCACCGAGATACGAGGTACCTGGGGATCACAACTAACTAGTGCCTAGGGGTATTCCCATGACTAGTGCTCATTGGATATTTTGTACTCACCGTCGGCATACGGTGTGTTTGGTTGGTAAATTTAGTAGTATGTTTTATTTATTTGAATGTTAAAATTATTTAAATTATCCCTCTTGGAAACTATTTTCATTTTGAAGTTTCACCTCTTTGAAAAGAATTGTTACTTTCATTTTGGATTATTAAACATGCATGTTTTTGTCTGATAATTATTATAGCATGGAACCTCATTTGAAAAACATACTTTTAAATCTTGAATTTAAAACTATAAATTGATGTTTCTTTTATTTTAATGGAATGTGCATTTGGAATAGAATATCGGGCTAACCTACTGTGTTTTAATACTCACGCCTATAGTCTTCTTCTTCTTTTTTAGCCCTTGTGCAGGTTTCATCTTTAGTTCGATCACCTTGGGCGACATTTTATCATTGTGTTGGAGAGTGACCAGAAGTGTCACATGGAGTTAGTTGTTCATCGGGATTATTCAGTTGAGTTGTTGGTATTGTTCTAATTTTAGTTTCTTGTACAAAAAATATTTAGTTCAATTTTTATATAAATTCATTTTGGGTTGTCCGTTTATTTCCGCTGTTTGTTTGATTGTTTATATATGGGCTAAATTGTTCCCTTGTGTACTCTATTGATGCCCTTGGTGCTTGTCACCATCCCGGGAGGATCGGGAATGGCTCTCGGGACTTGTCGCAGGATGGCCTAGGTGACTGGTTCAGGGTCGACTCGGGCTGGTTCGTGACAGTGACCATCGAGCATATATAGAAAGGCAATTTATGAGTGTGAGGGAAAAGGAGGATGAGAATGTTGCAATGTATGAGGATAAATTTACAAGGTTAGAATCGAATGCTGGAGATTATATACGTAAACCAAGAAGTAATATGTATCCTTTCTTTTATGTCTTAAAACCATTTCTTCGTTGAGCATTAGTATCAAAATCATTGTCATTGTACGAGGAAATTGTCTCAGGTGCTATCAAGAGAGAAAAAAATTCTCCAATTCTTACAACTTTAAAGAATAGCAAGAGAAGAAGAGATCTTCTGATCATTCTGGAAATGGAAATAAAGGGAAGAATGGAAAAGTTCATTATCCATCCTTCAGAAAATGTTGGAAGAAACACCCCGGTGCTTTCATGAAAGGAATGGGAGTCTGTTACAAGTGTGGTGAAAAATGAAACCAAGATCGTGATTGCATGGGGAAGAAAGAATCTACACACGTTCAATGCTAAAACTGCACAGAGATGGGACATTATGAATATGAATGTCCTAAGAGTCAGGGAAAGTTACCTCAGAAAAGCCCATGGGATCAAGGCCAAGCATATGCTATCACTACTGCTAAGGTTGAAGCTCCGAAGGACATGGTGGCTGATAATTTAATCGTTTCCTCATGTTTAGAAAATGCATTATTTGATTCTGGATCATCTCATTGTTTCATATCATCCCGGTTTTCTTAGAAAATTAGATATTTTCAATTTGATATAACAAGGGAGTTGTCATTTAAAACTCCTAAGGGAAGTATCATTGCTACAATTTTCTGTGGATCTGTTCCCATTAGGGAATATAAATGTTCTTTATCTGCTGATATAATCATCATACCTATGATTAAGTTTGATATAATCCTTGGTATAGATTGGCTTTCAGACCACTATTTGAAGATTTATTGTAAGAAGAACGAGGCTACAATTTTTTATGATGATGATAAGGAAGACCTTGTCTTAAGAGTAGAATCACCACCACCTGATTCTTATCTAGATCCACCCCCAGTAGCTCAACTAAATTCAATTATCGGAGAGGTAGAAAATAAAATAACCATGGGTGAGGAAATGAATGTTAATTTAGGGGATGTACCTATTGTTAAATAATATGTAGATGTGTTTCTGGAATATTTAGCTGGACATCCTCCAGAACGAGAAATTGAGTTTTCCATTGATTTATTTCTTGGTTCAAGGCCGATATCAAAGACCCCTTATAGAATGGCCATTGTGGAATTAGTTTAACTAAAGAAAAAACTAGAGGAATTGAGTAATAAGGGATTTATTCACCCTAGTGTTTCTCCATGGGGAGCCCATGTCCTTTTTCTTAAGAAGAAAGATGGATCCGTGACGATATGTATTGACTATAGGGAAATAAATGCTATAACAATAAAGAACAAGTATCTCCTACCTAGCATAGATTATTTATTTGACCAACTGAAAGGAGCTCAATACTTTTTCAAAGATTTACCCTCGATTTGGATACCATCAGTTGTGTGTGAAGAAGGATGACATTCCAATGAGAACATTTCGAATTAGGTATAGGCATTACGAGTTTACAGTAATTCCTTTTGGGATAACTAATGAACCCTTTGTTTTCATGGATCTAATGAACAGTGTTTTCAAAGAATATCTCAATGATTTTATGATGGTATTTATTTTTGATATCTTGGTATATTCCAAAAGCTACTAAGATCATTAAAATCAATTTCACATTATCCTGAAGACTCTTAGAAGCCATGAATTATAGGGAAAGTTTAGCAAGTGTGAATTCTGGCATCACGAGATTTCTTTTCTTGGCCATATTGTCTCCAAAGGTGGAATCTATGTAAATCAATCTAAGTCCAAGGCAATACAATAATGGACAACCCCAATGAGTATAACTGAGGTACGCAGTTTTATTTGTTTAGCAGGTTATTATTGGCATTTCTTCCAGAATTTTACACGATTGGCTAACCCATTAACGAAGCTCAAATGTAAAGGTGTTAAACTTGATTGGACAAAAGTGTGTGAAGAATATTTTGAAGAAATGAATAGAATACTAGTCAATGCAACTATATTGACTCTACCATCGGGGAATAATGGGTTCGTTATTTATATTGATGCATCGAAGAAAGGAAATGGTTGTGACCTTATGCAGAATGATAGGGTTATTGACTATGCATCACGACAGCTAAAAATTCATGAGCAAAACTATCCTACTCATGATCTTGAGTTAGCTACGGTAATCATTACTTTGAATATATGGAGACATTATCTCTATGGTGAAAAATGTGAGATATATACCGATCACAAGAGTTTGAAGTACATTTTCTCATAGAAAGAACTCAACATGAGTCAATGGTAATGGCTTGCACTACTCAAGAATTATCATTTCACGATACACTACCACCCGGGGAAGGAAAATAAGGTCGAAAATGTTTTGAGCAGAAAAGATCATGGAGTTTTGAAAAATTTGAGAGTGGAAAGGGATCCTATTTTCATGGATTTAGTAAAGATGGATATGGGAATCCCCATGGAAGGTGAAACATCAATGATTTTTCAAATGGTTACCAAAACATCTTTACACGAAAGGATTAAGAGTTCTCAGACCAATGATGAAGAATTTCAAAAGAAGATTAAAGATCTGAATGATGGGAGATTGAGAGACTTTTTGTATGAAAAATAAATTTTGAAATTTTGGAAGAGACTTTGTGTTCCTGATATACCTAATCTGAAAAGGGAATTGTTAGATGATGCACGTAGCTCCAATTTCTCTATAAACCCTGGGAACACAAAAATGTATAGGGATTTGAAGGAACATTTTTGGTGGGACAACATGAAGAGGGAGATTGTTGATTTTGTGTCCAGATATATAGTTTGTCAACAAGTGAAAGCTGGAAGGCAACATCCTGGAGGAGTCATGCAACCTGTTCCCATACCGGATTGGAAATGGGACAATATTTCGATGGACATTTTCATGGGGCTTCCAAATACTCCTAGAAGGAGTGATGCGATATGGGTTATTATTTATCATCTTACCAAGTCCGCACATTTTCATTCTATAAGATAAGATCTACCCCAGGAACGTCTAACAAGACTATATATTAATGAAGTTGTGAGACTTCATGGAGTACCCCTATCAATTGATTCTGATCATGATCCCCATTTTACATCAAGATTCCGGAAGAGTATTCAGAAGGCCTTGGATACTGAACTTTGTTTGAGCACCCTTACCACTCTAAAACAAATGGAAAATTAGAACTGATAATTAAAACCCTAGAAGACATGTTGACATAACGATCACTTGACTTTCAGGGTATGTGTGATCAATATTTACCTCTGGTGGAATTTTCCTATAACAATAGATTCCATTCAAATATTTAGATTGCACCATATGAAGCGTTATACGGAAAGAGATGTTGCAAACCAACCTTTTGTGATGACATTGGTGAATGAAAACTTGCAGGCCAATAACTGGTGGAGGAAATGATGGAAAAGTTAGAGGTAATCCAAAACCACATCAATGCAGCTCAAAGTAGGAAGAAGAGCTATGCCGATAACTGAAGGAAGGATATGAAATTTCAGGTAGGAGATCATATTTTGATGAAGGTATCTCCACGGAAGGGAGTTATACGTTTGAGTAAGAAAGGTAAATTGATTCCTAGGTATATCAGACCTTTCAAAATTCTAAAACGAATTGGTTCTGTAGCTTACCGTTTGGCAATGCCTCCAAATCTCTCTAAAGTTCACGATGTGTTCCACGTATCACTATTGAGAAAATACATGCCTGACCTAATGAATGTAATCACCTATGAGGAATTAGAACCAGAACCTGATCTGTCTTATTATGAAGAGGCCATCAGTATTATTGATACCAGAGAACAGGTGCAGGGAAAACAGAAGACTCGTCTGGTAAAAGTTCTATGGAGAAACCATAAGATGGAAGAGGAAACATGGGAACCCGAGGAACTTATGATGAAGAATCACCCAAGTCTTTTCATGCGGTAGTATTCTAGAAATTTTGAGGAAGAAATTATTTGATGGAGGGGAGAATGTAACACCCCAAGATTCCATGATATGCTTCTCATTGAATAATATAGTAGTGTGTGTTGTATGCAACTTCGAGTTCTAACACACACCACAACCAATCAAACTTATAGTTATGAATAGTAATACCCACTTTTTAAAATTTTATAAATTTTATCATTCAAAATGGACTTCATTTTTGGATTCGGAATATTGAAATTATCTTAGGGTGAATTTTTGGTACTGATCTGAAAACATTCGTTTTTTAATGAATAGTGAAAAAAACACAAAGTAATAGTTTAAAACCGAATTTTTATTTAAATAATTTTTATTTCATATAAATTTAATTGAGGTCAAAATGGATACATAATACCTATATAAGTTCAATTTATTTTATTTTAGTTAGTTTAGAATAATTTTAGATATATAAAAATTTTATGGAACTTTTCACTGTCTTTTACCCACCTCCTAGGAGAATTCGAAAATTCATGTAAAACATAATTTTACCGCTTCTGGGAGTGGAATTTAAAAAATCTGAAAGGCACGGTTAATATCAAAGTGTAAAATGTGGTTCAATAAGATAAAAATAGTTTTTTTTTGAATAGTAACTTTTTACTTTTATTTACCACAATTAAAAGAAAATAGGGTAATTAAGGGTAAAAATGATATTAATATTATCCTAACACAAGTCCTAATTCTATTAGACATGTGTATCGTGACCATAAAAGCCCTTAGGAATAAAATATTATAATTTTTGTCCACTTGGATTAGAGTAGGACATTTATCATTATTTAATTCAATGAGGAGCTAAAAGAGTTAAAATCAATGTTTAATAACTAAAACATTTTTAATATATGGTTATACAGAAGATAATTTAGATTATAAATATCCATTAAATAGCTAATAATATTTCCAACATAATGGTATTTTACTTGTAATTTTTAGACATTAAATAATTTAATTTATTTATGACACAATGGTGATGTGGTAATTTCCTAATTAATGAAATATAAAAATAATTGATATTATAAATAGCAAAATAAATGTAATATGAGAATTTTTATGAATTAAACTAATTTTATAGGTTAATATGAAATATTATAATTTTTTATATAAATTTTTTATGGTAATATTGCTGTTATGAAATTATCATAAACAAAATACCCAATAATGTCAAAATTGACATAAAAGTGTTTTTAAAAGAAATATTATATTGTTAATTGATATTCTATTCCTAAAAATATAAGGTTCGGCCAAAAGACTTATATAATGATAGGTGTATTATTAATGGACCACTTGGGGGTCCTTAAGAAGTTTATAGTAAGTTTATTGACTATATAATACAAAAATAAAAAGAGACAAGGTAAATGTCAAACTATTTAACTAAGAGTTAAATATAAATGATAAGGATAATATAGTGACCCAAAACTATCTAAAATCTATTGGTTGAAAGGATTTAGACCCATACTTACCTTATCTTTTAAATAATCCACTTTATAGCCATTAGAAAGCGACTATGAATTTATTATAATATAATATTTCTAGGTTTTCAAAAGGTACCCCTCACCCCTCTTATAAAAGGGCACTCCCCCTTCTCTCTAATTCATAAATTTAATGCCTATTGGATCAGCAAACCCCATCCCAAATATTCTCTCAACTTCTCTCACTTCAACCTAGAGGCCTTAGTTTGATAGGAAATCCAACCTATGGATCCCTTCTGATCAAATCAAAAGGAAGAACCCGAAGAAGATGTAATGTTTTCACAACCCTCTTTCAAGTTCCTTTCTTCTTCAACTTCATCCTTCTTTGTTAATTCCATTCTAAAATAATAACTCCAGTATCTTATATATACTTTTATGTTATTATGTTAAAACCATATTCAGTATTCTATCCATCCTTTGAATGAAATGTCACCATACGTGCGTACGTATGGCATACCGTCTCCACGTCGTGGTGTAATTGTTATTCAAGACAATATTATTTGGATGGGTATGATAATGACGTGCAATTGATGTAAATAATAAATATAACATGATAATTATTCTGTATATATTATATAACATCCAATTATATATTATTTTAATATCAAAATAATGATATTGTTTCTCGTTCGTGTGTACGGACTACTGTCTCCACGAATGTGATGAGATTCATTCCCTATCATATCCATGCAAGTCTAATTCTCATTTGATGACTAAAAATAATGTTAAAGGACTTGATATAATCCAATATATGAATAAGATACAACCTATCGATAAAAAACAAGACTTATGAAACAAAACATATAACAGAATAATAGTATGTTAACACACGAAACGACGATAATACTTAGATATTATTAACAAAGCAATATTAAAAGATAATATATGATATCATATTAATGTATATGATTCTGGTATAATTTAATAACAATTACTTCACCATTATACAGGAGGTTAACCTACCCACAACCAAGTAATAGTACAAGGTAAGGGTTTATTTCACAATCTCTTCATTATCTAAGGTTGTTTATACGTAATTATCTACTAGGACCTCTTTATCATCCACATCCATGTTTCATAAAAATGTATTTCAAATAATTTTTAATATTTTATAGACTATGGGTTAATGTAATTTATACCCTTGTTGAATTTTTAAACGATTTTTATAAAGTAATATTTCCTTCATTTTCGAAACAAGGTCCTTTTTAACCTTTTCAACAGAATTAAGGGAAGAATGTTTTTTTAACTTATACAGAGGGTGCGGCTATTTTGTGCCATTATAAAATCATCGAAGCTTATCTTACAAGATTATAAAATTATTTTCAAAGTAAATTTTTTCTTTTATAATTATGTGACTTTTAAATGATTTCAAAAAAGACATATTTATCTCAAATAGTTTTGATTTCATCTATTTCAACATCCTTTGAAAGATTTTAAGCTTATTTGATGTTTATTTATTATGAATCAAAACATCCATATTTTATTGAAGGTTTTGTGATATTTTTGACTGTGGATGTGTTTTTTTAATACAAATCATGGTTTATGGAGAAAGTATTAACATTTCATATGCTAGTTTTAATACGAATGTATATGTTATGTTTAAACCTATTAATATGAGGAATGCATTGGACTTAATAAGTGACGGGTGGAGCCTGCTATATCTACTTGATGGATCGAAAGGTATCAAGAGACAATCTAGTGTCTTGGAACAAGGCCTTGAAAAAAATCTTATTTGTAGTCCTGCCACAAGGCCTTGACTATGTGGTCATGAAAGTATGACATTATGCATTCCATCATTATGAAAGTGGTTATTGTTATTTCATGTGATTATTCAACTAGTAGAATATCCATGTGAATAAGTAAATGGAATTATTTGATTTTATTTATGCCATATTATGCTAAAGTTAAATTTTAAAAGGCTTTTTTTTAGTTATACATTGCCTTAAATGTTTATTCATATTTATGAAAATTTTCGCTATATTGATATCCTTACTGGGCATTTGAGCTCACCCCTTTCTATGTTTTATTTTTCTCAAGATGTGAAGAAGTATATTATGAATGACCTAAAGGGATAGTATGAGGGGATATGAGTGTGTACTTTGGAGACTATGTTGTTGTAGTTTTCATTTTATTATGTAATGTCAACTTTATGAATGTATCTTGTGATTCCAAGGCAACTAATCTAATCGGTCTTTTGATACTTGATATTTTGTGATCATGCCGATGTTATGTGATAATGCAACGACTCTGGGTAACTTGGGTTGGGGCATTAAAATATTACAATGGATTCATCATGAAAATTTAATTAATTAAATAGGGACGTTTTGTGGATGAGCTGGAAATGGAGGATCGAGGCTTTAATACATATCCCAGAGTATGAGAATCAATTGGTACATTTTTTAAAGAATCCATTGAAAATGTCTAATTCATATGCTAGGGAATAGAAATTTTTATACATTACATTGCACCTAGACCGAATACTTACGTTCTGGGTGTCACTATATATCATGGGATAAAAAGAATTAAGCCACACATAGTTCGGATATAAATATATTACAATGTATAGTCTTGCTACCAAGACCTAAAATATGATAGTATAAACCATTGAACCATTATTAATCTATCTTATACATGAAGAAAATAGATGATATGTATCTGCAGAATGATGTTTGAAAAAGTGGGGCCCCAAATGGATTTCAAATCATAATGAGGTTTGGTCTTCATATAGGATACACACTATGAAATGAAAGGGTAAAATAATCT
Source organism: Viscum album (assembly GCA_963277665.1). Classification (NCBI taxonomy): domain Eukaryota; kingdom Viridiplantae; phylum Streptophyta; class Magnoliopsida; order Santalales; family Viscaceae; genus Viscum; species Viscum album. The sequence goes on from OY728131.1 coordinate 2,071,047,174, forward strand.
AATATCATAACCTTTCTTTGAAAATGGTTACAATGCATAGATGAAAAACATTGAGGGTATTTGTATTTGCTTGAATAGAGGGGTTATGGGGAGTGTTAATCATAACCCAAGAATATCTGAGTTAGGTAGTGGAAACTGATCGGTATAGGTCAACCATTGAAAATTTTGGAAACCCATATTCCATGCAGTATAGACAATAACTCATGGGTTTAAACGGGGGTTGTCCTATGAAAACAAACATTCTCTATGAAAAATGTATTTGGATTTGTTTCAATCCTACACTGAATCCTAGAGGGGTCCCTTAGATTATCCAATCCTTATTACCAGTTTAGTATAGGGGATAACCAAGAGAAAGGGGTGCCCAATGTCTATGGGGTTCCAAGAGAAGAATATAAACTCAGGGAATTGATTGGTATCAACATAGATATCAATGATATGAAGTTGGTTTAGGGATAACATAATATTCAAGATGTATTAATATAACAACTTGAGTTCTTACAGACCTTTTTTTCTTGAAAAAATTTAATTTCCATTTATGTCTTGCAATGCACTATGTCAAACATTCCTTCAACCGAGCACTGAATCAGCATACGTTACATGACACCATATCATTATATGATACATGGAACCAACTTTGAATACATTTCATGAAAATTCAACTCAGCATACAATACAAACAATACCGACATGGTGTACGTTACACGCAACACCTATGTTTTTACGAAACATCATTTTGTTGTTATAATTATTTAAATGATGTAATTATAACCTAGACGTTAAACTATTGAATATGAATAATAATAAATACTTTTCAGATAATTTTTATATTTTTTTTATATTAATAAATCTTACTGATAATGAAAGATATGCTTTTTTTTAGTAAAGTCCTTTTACATACATACATACATACATACATACATACATACATACATACATACATACATACATACATACATACATACATACATACATACATACATACATACATACACACACACGCACATACATACATACATACACACATATATACATACATACATACATACATACAAACTTACTTACTTACCTACTTACTTACATACATACATACATACAGACACACATACACACATACATACATATATATACACACACACACACACACACACACACATTCATTCCTTCATACATACAAACATACAAACATACATACATACATACATACATACATACATACATACATACATACATACATACATACATACATACATACAAACATACAAACATACATACATACATACATACATACATACATACATACATACATACATACATACATACATACATACATACATACATACATACATACATACATACATACATACATACATACATACATACATACATACATACATACATACATATATACATACATAAATACTTTCATACATACATACATACATAGATACAAACAAATATACATAAAAACATATATACATGCATGGATGAATACATACGTAGATACAAGAAGACATGCCTACATTCATACATCCATCCATACATACATTCACACACACATGCATGTATCCATACATTGATACATTCATACACACACACAAAGACAAACACACAAACACACACACACAGACACAAACTCACTCAAACACACAAACACAGACACACACACAGACACACACACAAACATATGTAAACACACACACACCTATAATTATAAATATATATTTATGAATATTGGAAATTATATAATATATATAAAAATATATAAATGTAAATATAAACAATATTTTAATGTATTTATATATTTATTTATCTATTTCATATAACAAGTTTTAAAATATATTTGTATATATGTAATTATTATTATAATTACATATTATTTATTTGTATTAAAATTTATATTATACATTTATATTATACTAATTACATTTATAAATATACTACACAGTAATTAAATATCCTTATATTATATATTAATTAAAATTATGTTACATCTTGACCATAATTACATTATAATCATCTTGTAAAATTTTATTCAAAATGAATGAGAAATGAGAAATAAAAATATATTATACAAGAAATACATTTATATTATATTAAAGAAGATTATATTATAATTTTACATATACATACAATTATATATATATAAATATATAAAAACCAAAAATGAAATAATTATAAATACACTTGTATATTATAAATTACAGAGTATGAAGATAAGTAATTAAATTTAAATATTAACAATATTTATTGTATTTTTATATTAATTTATATAGTTCATATTAAAATATTTTAATACATATGGATGTGTGTGTGTGATTATAACATTGTATAAAAGTTTAAATTTTTATAAATGAATATATATATAATATATATATTTTATTTTAATAAATATATATTTTTTATTTTATAAGTCATATTTAAAAATAAATGAATATGTATATATATATTAAATTATAAATTATAATATATATATATATATATTGTAGGGTGGATTAAAAACCATAAACAACAATCACCTTTGCACCATAGTCGGTCATGACTCATCCCACAACATATGGAATGAAAACCACATATTAGACCTATATTATTTCAAATTTATGACATGAATTATCATGTTCCTGATGATATAAAGTACCATTATAATTTGGATCAATGTCCATTGAAGATGATTACCTAAGTATCAGAGTGAGTATCCTAAATCACACCATGTCACCAGTCATACCAAATATAAGCCTTGTCAATAGTCATAACCCTATGTCACCAGTCTGAAATCAACATTTTACACTATCTTGAATTGTCACATCATGATGGTGACATCCAACATGTCATGGTGGTGTTAATTAATTAAATAATTAATTAATTTTGAGTCTTCATGAGTTCCTGATAATATTATCCTGAAATTTTAAAATTATTACCAAAAGTGGGGTCATGAACGAGTTGTATATTATTAGGACTAAACATTCTCAAACCATCTATGAGGGGTCTGTATTTAAAAGATATAAATTTCATGGTTCTAGGACAGTTAACTCAACTATGCAACTACTTAGGGGTAACTGTGCTGGTTCCCTATTCTTATGCAGTAGAGATTCATGTTTGGAACAAAATTTTTTATACCATATAGAAAAACCATGAACCATGAAAACATTATTAAATAAATATATTTCATCATTTATTGTTTCCATATTTCATCCCATATTATTTATTTTTACCCACCCCATCTTCTTTGTGTTATGCGACCAACACCTCTCTCCAATCAATGTCAGACACCTCTTCCCCTTGTGATACCCCATCTCCAAGCTGATTACGCCAAATTTCAACATGATTATATTTTGAATCCCAAAGATAATAACTTTAATTACTTTATTCCTTCAATTTCCAATATTTTCTTCCACTCCTCATCGCCTTGTTTTGTGGGGAAAACCCTCGAGGTTATAGGTGGGATGTTTCTTTATGTCCCCCTTCTTCCTATGGAGTATGATGTCTTACATGGGTTGTCTTCACGCATGAATTGGAAACCAACTAATACGGTGTAGTATTTTGGTTCATTTCATATCACACAGAACCATTTGATGTATATTTCCTTATTCTCCTTTCTTTTAGATGAATTTTTACTAGGTATTTTTTTCATTTTTAGTTTCATATTTGTTATCTACTGTGTCTTGTAGATATTTAAGGTGAATCACCTATATATGTTAATGTGTGAATATATATAAGGACCCCATTGTACATATTAACTTATGGTAATGTGAGTATGAACATCATAAAAATTTGTTATTAAATATATGATAAATTTTATGTATGGGTAAGCATGAAAGGGTGTATTTGACTGGTCGTCATCAAATGTGACATTTTTTAAGGTATTCGTCTCTATGGAAAACCCTTGTATTGCATATTATTATATTCATTGATGATTTTAAATGAATTTATATAAATATAAAATGATAATATAGGCCATTTTATGATTGAAATTACATAGACTAGTTTATAGTACATGGAATGGGCCTTGGATACATGCTCAATATTTATGAAAATTCCTAAAAGGTTATTTAAAATGAATTGGTGAATTAGAATCATTTTCCAATAATATTTAATGTATTTATCATTATCATTTTATTTTCTAACGTCTGTTAGTGCATTTTTGGATTTTTGAAAGGGATTTCATTATTTAAAAAAAATTGAAGATAGTTTATGTTTTTGGAAATGATTATGACATATTTAAAAGGGGTTCCAAATGAAATTATAGTGTGGTGAGTAATTTAGTTTTACAATCAATTTGAGAAGGTGGTATTCCAAATGAAGTACCCTTTAATATTTAAGGGGTTTTCTTTATTTTTTATATATTTTGTGGCGTCCTCCATGAAAGGAAATATAAATTACTCTAACATTATTATATTATGCATTATAATGTTCTGTGTATCCCCTTGGATTAATATTTTGTCACAAAATCGTTTTTAATAGGATTTAAAATTGAAAATATATTATTTGTTATAAGTGAATACCTGATTGTTAATTTGTGATGTGATATTTTTTGTGCCCTTTTTGATCCGCCATATGCTATTGATGATCATTTTGGTTGTCCAAGTGATGGATTGTTTATTATGTGTCTCATGATGTTCTTATGGATTATGTATATTTTCAAGGGTAGTGAGGGAGGTGGAAAGAACATGATTTTGGTGTTAGTACATTGGGATTTTTTATTGTCATGTGATGAATTTTTTTCCCATTCCCCAACTACATTTATTATTCTATGAGGGGATCTGGGTTACAAGGTGGGATGTAGTGGGACACAAATATGGATAGTTGATATTATATAGAGGCAAATAACCCTTATTTTATATTCACAAACTGGATTGTGATTTTTCCTTGAATAGGTTAGTTGAGAGTGAATCGAATGATTTCTGTTTGAAACTGTATTACTCTCCAGCAGTTAGTTCCACCTTTTCATGTGTTGATATTTCATTTTAATCATGGGGGTGTTGCCTCATGAAAGGTACATTATGTTATCCCTTAATTATTATATGTGTAACATTCTATTTTTATAAGGCCCCAACCTTAAACATTACTTAATCTTAAGTTATTTAAATAATAAACATTGAGGATCTTTTCAGGTATAGCGTTTTAGAGAATTAGATCATAAATAATGCATTACATTCCATGTTTAAACAAGGTGTTGACATCAAAGACCATATTCTCTTTTCTCATTAAAGGACACATATTTAAAATAAAACATGGATTCTTTCTTAAAACTTCCTCAAAACTATCATCACTTTATGTACCTTTCCATTGATATGTGAAAAACATTTCAAAAACATGGGATGCGAATTAAAATCTCACTTAGGGATATAAAAATGTGGAAAGAAAACCTTAGTCCATGTATACATAAGAATCCTTGAAATCCTACTTTACTCATAAACATAAGAACTATAACATACCTCATGAAATCATAATGTTTATCAATAACTCATAGAAATCATAAGACACAAAGGTAACTTGAGGCATTCATAATATTTTCACATAGGGAGTAACCATCATGGTTACATTTGGAATACCCATTAAAGTATATTCCCTAAATCTCTTCCGAGAAACCTTAGCGTTTATCTCCTTCACGTTACCTAATGAATTGAAGAGCTATCATGGGCTCACCCAACTATATTTTATCATAGAACCAATGGTCTTCATAAATAATGCCCAAGAACCATAACATAATCGTATCACATAAAACATGCATAAAGGAAAAATAACTTTTCCACATTTCAATCACCAGATATAAATACAACACATTGATAGAATCAAAACATTATCAAAACCATTTCCAAAACCAAAATAAAATAAAAGTAAAACACGATATTCAATATTCATTTAAAAAAATGTAATGGCTTGTATTGGAATCCAAAAATCAAATAATGGTCCCAGCGGTGGAGAAGTTGTTGTTGACGCATACATAAAACAAAACATTCATTTTTTCATTTAGTAAAATGATTGGTACAAAAATATTACATTTGAATGAAAGTAATATTAAATGGGGTCTATACATTGTTTAAAAGAATGTTGTGTATAAAACAAAATATGCCTCAATGATAGGAGATTGAGACGAAGTCCCTTACCTCGTGTCCAACATGACTTGATTGTTCTTTATTCTCTGGAATAATAAACTAGAGATAATTTATACTTGATTAAGAGCCTTTTTCAAGTTCATTATTCTCTATATCACTTATTACCATGTTATGAACATTATGAAATCATTTATGTTAATAACGGTCATTTTGTCGATCATTGGTACTTAAGTCAAAAATACACTTCTTATAATTACAAGTTGTTCATGTAGTAAAATATCCATTATATAAAGAATTATATTCATGATTTAGATATCATATATATCATATATATCATGTATATACATTCATTTATAATATTACATTAAATTTAGAGGTAAGAAATGAAATGCACCATTCTTGGAGACGGTAATCCTTACGTACGCATGAAGGATACTTTCATTTCTATTTCGTATTTAATGGAATGAAATCATAATGATATAAAGATATATTATAATTCCAGTATAATATCATATATAATATAATTAAATCCAACCTTTATACGTCCCACATATGGCATTAAAGATTCAAATCACTTTGAGGGGGCGGTAGTCCACACTTCCTAAAATTAAATTATCTCGTTTACAAATAATAGAAACTATAAAGGTATGCAATAAATGAAAAATACAAGAATAATAAGGAAAACATAAACATAATATATATCATATATAAATATAGCGACATCTTAATGTCCACCATGAAAGGAGTTAAAAGAAGATTGAACAATCATTGTTTCGTGAGGCAGTAATTCGCCACTCACAGAAACATTATATTCATTAACCATTAGAAGAAGGTGTGTGTAAGTGTAAATCAAATACTTCTCATAAAAACATCCTAGTATATTTTTTATACTGGTTTTGTTAGAAAATAGTGGAATAAAAATGGAGTATGGGGTTGGAGAAGAAAAATAAAACAAAAGGACATAAGAGAAGACATTACCTTTAAATATGGTTACTCCCCTTGGTTTTAACCAAAAGGGTTTCTTGATGAGATTTATATCTAAGGTAAGGCTACTAGGATTACGAGAGGGATTTGTAGAGGTAAAATGTGTAGATTCTGTCTGAGCCAATGGCTTGAGAGGTGTGTGTAAGGGGGTAGAGGTGGGGGCCTTTCATAAGATGGAGGAGGGTCACTCTTGGAAAGTAATGAAATATTACTTTATTATAAAATGTGTTTCAGATTTTAAAGTTTCCACAATGATATATTTCAAGGATAAGGTGATAAGGGTTCGAAATCCACCAATATAATTAGTTTTTGACAATTGTATGTCTTATAATTTACATTATATTTTCATTTTATTTAAATTGTTCATTATTGAGGTAATCACTACATCATCATAGTGTCATAAATAAATTTATTTATTTAATGTCTAAAAATTAAAAAAATACCATGACATAAGAAATATTTTAAGATTTAAAATGACTATTTATAGTCAATGATATCATTTATTTTCACAAAATTAAAATTGTTTTACTTAGGTATTACATACTTTTGTTATATTTTCTTTTATTGAAAAATAAAATGATAAAATGTCATTATCCAACAAAATTGAATGCATGGGGTCCCAAAGTTGGAATATGGAATCCAATGGTCGGAAATGACACAACTAGTAGAATTAAGACACATGTTTTGTCTTTTTATATTATTGTGATATTATTTTATTACCATTAACTACTCGATTACTAATTAATCACGATAATTAAAGATAATTACGGGCGTTACTATTCCTAATGCCAAAAACAAAAGAATCATAATTACATAATTTGGACCTTCTGATTCCAAATAAGGAATCCATTTTACCAAATTACAATCTCAGAAATTGAGGTAATTAATTTAAAAATAATTCTGTAGTCAAAACAAATAGCGGGTTCTTTAGAAACAATATCTATCAAAAGTTTGACACTTGTTTATGCCCAATTCCAAAGTTAAATTAATTATAATGACCAAAATTGGATTAAATGGAAAAAATCTATTCTAATTAAACATTAAAAACAAATAAAAGGATAATATATATATAATTAAATTATATTAAATATCCATTTTGAAGTAAAATGCAGTATTTTTTTCTATTCATTAAAAAACGATCATTGTCAGAAAAATACCAAATATTTATCCAAAGTAAATTTCAATGTCCCAATCCAAAAAATAAGTTTATTTTGACAAATTGAGCATACAAAATTGTCAAAAGTTTGATTTAAAAAGGTTTTCCATCACAAGGGGGTAAAACTATCTTTAAAAAAATATCAGAGTATTCTATGATTAAGATTAGATTTATTCTCATTTTAAGCCTATAAAAAACTATCTAATTCATAAATAGACATATATTTTAAAATCCATATTTATTTACTTACATTGGATGTTACATCCTTCCCCCCTTTCGAAAATTACATCCCCGAAATTTATTTACTTATCGAATAAATGGGGGGATTTATCCCTCATTGCATTTTCAGATTCCCTTGTTGCCTCTTCAATCATGTGGTTTTCCACAAAACATTGACTTGATGAATCACCTTATTCTGCAACACATGCTCCCTATGGTCTTGAATCTCGACCGGTTGTTCCTCAAAAGATAGATTCTCTACAAGCTGAACTCCCTCTGGACTCAAAACATGAGATGGATCCGGCATGTACTTCCTTAACATTGAATCATGAAAAAAATTGTGTACGTGAGATAAACTTGGAGGTAAAGCCACTCAGTGTGCAACTGAGCCAATTTCTCCAAAATTTCATATGGTCCAATGAACCTTGTACTCAACATTCCTTTCTTTCCAAATCGCATCACACTTTTCAATGGTAAATCTTTAAGGAAGACATGATCACCTACCTCAAAAGTGAGATCCTTCCTCATGTTGTCCACATATCTTGTCTACCTGCTCTGAGCTGTTATCATGTGTTTCAGTATAATAAGAACTTTTTTTTCCAACTCTTCTACCAATTATGGCCCCATCAACTTCCTTTCACCCACATCATCCCAAAAAGATGGATTTTGACACTGCTTCCCATATAATTCCTTAAATGGTACCATTTGTATAGTGGAATGAAAACTGTTATTATAAAAAAAATCAACCAATGAAAGATGTAGGTCCCGACCTCCCTAATAATCCATCGAAAAAGAACGTATCATATCCTCCAATGTCTTAACTGCTCATTCTGACTGACCGTCTGATTGAGGATGAAAAGTTATACTAAAATTTTCTTCAGCACCCAACGAATTTTGAAGGCCTTTCCAAAAGTTAGAAGTAAACCTGAGATCACAATCAGATACAATGGAGTGGGGAATTCAATGTAACCTGACTATGTTTTTAAGATTCAAACAATAATGTTGATATAGGGAGAAAGTATCTCATATAGATAAGAAATGAGCATATTTAGTCAAGCGATCAACAATAACCCAGATTGCATCATTACCTCGAGGTGTATTCTACAATTCTGCAACGAAGTCCATGGATATATTATCCCATTTCCACTATGGTACTAGAAATGGTTGAATCATACCTTTCGATAACTGTCACTCTGCTTTAACTTGTTGATTAGTCAAACACTTCATAGTAAAATCAGCAATATCTCTTTTCATTCCATCCCACTAGTAATACTTTCGAAGATCTATATACATCGTAGTACTACCTGGATGAACTGAAAATATGGAACTTTGAGCTTCAAATAACAACTATCTCTTAAAATTTAAATCACATGTTACACACAATCTCTTCCCAAATCTCAAAACACAATCATTTTCAATGTTGACTTCAGGTAACATACCCTTCTAATCCAGCTCTAACTTTTTCTACAACTCAGTGTCTTGCTTCTGTGCTTTCTTAATTATATCTAATAGAGAATATTTCACTGATACTTGGAACAAAATAGAATAATTTCCTGCACCAACAACTTCCAAGATAAAATTTGTCAAATCCTTAACCAAAGGATCATTTTCCGAACACAACATTGTTAATGAAGAATTACATTTTTCACTCAAAGAATTATCCAATTTATTTTCTTTTTCTGGTTGGTAATGAATTGTACAATCATAATATATGATTAATTCTAATCATCTCCTAGGTCTCATGGTCAATTCTTTCTAAGTGAATATATACTTTAATCTTTTGTGATCAATATATATTCCACACTTTACACCATACAAATGATGCCTCCAAATTTTTAAAGTGAAAACAACTGCAGCTTATTCCAAATCATGTGTAGGGTAATTTACCTCATGAGTTTTCAAATTACGTGAAGGATACGCAATTACTTGATAATTTTTCATTAGGATGCAACAAATTCCTTTCAATAAAGCATCACTGTAGATAACAAACTCACCATTCCGGGATGGTAGTGCCAAAACTGGATCATTCAACATTCTTCTTTTCAATTCCTGAAAACAATAATCACATTATTTTGTACAGATGAACTTAACACCCTTCTGAGTTAGCTTAGTCAATGGGCTGGACAACCATGTGAAATTTTCAACAAACCTTCACTAATATCCAGCCAAACCAAGAAAACTATGAATCTTTGTTACATTTGTGGGTCTTGGCCATTATTCAACAACGTTTGTTTTTGCAGGATCAACAGTTATCCCATCTTTAGAAACAATGGGACCAAGGAAAGAAATTTTTTGCAACCAAATCTCACACTTTCTGAATTTCCCATAAAATATATTTTCTATTATGGTTTGAAAAATTACCCTTAAACGAATTTCATGCTCCTCTTCACTTTGAGAAAACACAAAAATATCATCAATGAAAATAACCACAAACTTATCAAAGAACTCATGAAAAATTCTACTCATAAGGTCCATGAATATATCAGGTGCATTGGTTAACACAAAAGGCATTGATACAAATTAATAATGTCCATATATTTTACGAAACACAGTATTCGTAATATATGCTTCCTTTACCAGCAACTGATGGTACCTCAATCTCAGGTCAATCTTTAAAAAATACTGAGCTCCCTGGAGCAGATCAAACAAATCATTGATATGAGGAAAAGGATATTTGTTCTTAATAATGATGTTATTCAATGCTATATAATCAATGAAAAGTCTCATTGAACCATATTTTTTTAACGAATAAGATATGAGAACACCATGGTGATGTGATAGGTCAAATGAAACCTTTATCTAATAAATCATGAAATTGCTCCTTCAAATCTAAAAGATCAATTTGAGCCATTCGATAAGGGGGTTTTGAAATTAGCTTAGAATCAGGAACTAAGTTAACCTTAAATTCACCTTTCTGATCTGGTATTATTCCAGGAAACTCATCAAGAAAAACATCAGGATACTCATTTACCACTGGAACATCATTAATCTGAACGGTTCATTTTTTTCGACAATATGTCCAATATAAGGCCCCAGCCTTAAACCTTACTTAATCTTGAGTTATTACAAGATTACACATTGAGGATCTTTACAGGTTTATAGTTTTAGATAATTAGATCATAAAACTTGCATTACATTCCACATATAAACAAAGTGGTTACATAAAGATAGTATTCTTCATTCCCATCAATGGAAACATATTTAAAATAAACATGGATTCTTTCTTGACACTTCCTTGACACTATCATCATATCATGTACCTTTCACTTGACCTTTGAAAAAGATTTCAAAAATCATGGGATGAGCATAAAAAGCTCAGTGAGGTTTATAAAAATATGGAATGGAAACATGAGTTCATATATACATAAGAATGAAATCATACTTTACCCATAAAACAAAGGCACATTAACATACCTCATCAAACCATGAATAAATCATAGAAATCATAAGATATAAAGGTAACTTGAGGCATTCATAACATTCTTACGTAGGTAGTAACCCTCTTGGTTACGTTTGTAATACACATCACAGTATATTTCCTAAATCTCTTCGGAGAAACCTTAACGTTTCACTCTTTCGCGTTACCCAATGCATTGGAGAGCTATATCGGTCTCACCCGCCCTTAGTTTATCATGGAACCACCTGTTTTCATAACAATGCCCAAGAACCATAACATAAACGTATCACATAAAACATTCATAAAGGAAACAAAATATTTCCACATTTCAATCACAATATAACATTTTAGTATTTTGAAATAATGAATCCATACAAAAAGAAACCATTTCCAAAACCATTTAAAACATTTAATAAAGAGAATTTTGAATCAAAGTGTCCCATAGCACCTTGAAGCTTTTAACATTTTAAACCATTAATATCCATATAAATAAATCCTTAAAACCATTTTGAAAACATGGATGTTAATAAGAACAAGTCATCAAATCATTTAAAGCGATATTTTGGTCAAATGGTTTTTACCAAAATTAGTGACACTTCAATACAAATATTGAGGAATAACATTTAATCAAAACTTTATAATATCATGAGAATAAATGGATTCATGATATAATATTCCAAAGGACAATATATACACCATATAAGAGTGAATTTGTGCATAACAATAATGAAGTCTCAATAGGGATGTAAAATGTGATTAAATCCCTTATAAGGAAGGTATCCTTAAATTAAGGTTAAATCAATATCAAAATTATGTGTGAAAAATATAAATACACCCAATATAATTGGATAGTATGTGTAAAACAATAAAAGGTCATTCACACGTATTCAAAGGATGACATATTCAATAACTACATGTTGAACCCAAAGAAATCGAAATTGGGTTAAAACGTTCCCTTGGTAAAATTCGATAGCCTAACGGCGTCACTTCAGAAATTCAGAAAAAGAGTGGATGAGAGATAAAAAGGGAATCTCATCACATGTAAATAAAATTTACATCAATCAGGATATATAATAACACACCCCAACATAATAGAATGTGAAATAAAAGACATAACAAACGAAGTCTTTTAAAATGAGGAGGGTGAAAGGTTCCCTTACCGACATGGGTATCTTTCGAAACATACACCTCGTGAAGGAAGGACAATACACCATTGATGTAAATACTCATAAAAGAAATTATATTACAAAATTAGTAAAATAATGGGAAGTACATACACCACTCAAAGGAAATTGTGGCAAATGTAGCATAAATCTCACGGGAATAAAAGTGAGATGAAAAATCCCTTACGAAAACTCGGCAGCCTAACAACGCCACATAAAACATCCAAAAATGGTTTGATGAGATCAAGTATGGTATCTCACCAAATTACAATAAAATGTACAGAAAGAGGAAAATAAAAGAACATCCCCCATCATAACAAATAGGAGCTTAAAAGAAGTGACATAAAGGAGAGTACTTAAAGAGAAAGAGAGAGGTTTGATCTCTTACGAAAATTCGGCAGCCTAACGGCGCCACTCAAAACATCAAAAATGGATTGATGAGAGGAAATAGGGTCTCTCATCATATGAACATAATATATATAGTGTGAGTAATATAAAATAACATCCCAATCATAAGAAAGATGAGCTTAAAAGGAATGACATAAAAGAGTGTACTTAAAAAGAAAGAGAGGTGTAGGATCCCTTACCTCGTATCCGACTTGACCCGACCATTCATTAATCTCCTGAATATTAAACTTGAGTTAATATCTACTTGCTTAATAACCTTTTTCAAGTTCATTATTCCTTTTATACCATGTTATGAACATCATGTAATCATTTAAGTTAACAATGTTCATTTGGTCAGTATTTGGTTCTTAAGTCAAAAATAGACTTCTTACACTTACATGTTGTTAATTTGGTCAAATTTTCGTTATATCCAGAATGATATTAATGATTTGGATAACATATATATCATATATATTCAGCATATACATTTATTTATAATATTACATCACATTTAGAGGTAAGAAATGAAATGAACCGTTCATGGAGACGGTAACCCGTACGTATGCATGAACACTACTTTAATTTCTATTTCATATTTTATATAATGGAATCATAATGATATAAAGGTATATTATAATTCCAGTATAATATAATATATAATTTCATAGTTCCATCCTTTATACATCCCACATATGGTATTTAACGAATCAAATCACTTTGAGGGGGCGGTAGTCCGCACTTCCTTAAATGAAGATATCACGTTTACCAATAATGGAAACCATAAAGGTATTCCAAAAATGAAAAAAACAGAAGATTAAGGAAAATATAAACATATTACATATCATATATAAAAATAGTGACATCATAATGGCCACCTTTGAAGGTGTTAAATGAGTATTGAACAATCATCGTTTCGGGAGGCAGAATTTCGCCATCCATGGAAACCGTATGTTCTTTAACCATTTGATGTAGTTGTGTTGGAGTGTAGCTCGAATAAATCGTATAACAATATCCTAGTATATTTACGATAATTGTTTTGTTACAAAATAAGTAAATAAAAAGAGTTTAGGAGGTTAGGGAAGCAAAATAATACAAATGAACATGAGAGAATGAATTACCTTTAAAAGTGTAACTCCTTTTGATTTGAGCCTAGAGGCTTCCTTTGAAAGGATTATGCCAAAAGGGAATCCTCTAGGATGAGGATAGGGATGTGGAGAGAGTAAATGGGTAGGTTTTGGACGAGCCAAAGGCTTTAGGAGTGTGTGAAATGAGGTAGAGGTGGGGGCCTTTTATAAGAGGAGAGGAGGTACACTTTTGGAAAGTAAGAAATATTACTTTATTTGAAAATGTGTTTCGGTTTTAAAAGGTCCCATATTGATATAATTCGTGGATAAGGTGATAAGGGTTCGAAATCCACCCATAAAATAAGTTTTGGACATGTTTAGGTCATAGAGTTTACATTATTTTCTCATTTTATTTAAATCGTTAGATAATGATGTCATCGCTGCATCATTATGATGTCATAAATAATTTAATTTATTTAATGTCTAAAAATTATAAAAAAATTACTATGATGTAGGAAATATTTTTATCTTTCCAATGAGTATTTATAATAAAAAATCTGACTTGTATAACCCCACTTAAAAAATGTTTTAGTAAACCATATCATCTTTTTGTCATTTTTACTTTTACATTAAATAAAAAGTTATTTATGTCATTTCCCAACCAAAGTGGCTCCATGGGGTCCCCAAGTTGACCCATGGCTTGAATTGGTCGGAAATTACACATACAATGAGGTTAGGACATGTTTCACGTTCATTTCATATTATTAGAACATTATTTTTACCTTAAACTACACTAATTACCTCTAATCGCGATTAAAAACTTAATAAGTTACTATTCACCCAAAAATTATTTTTATCCCATTGAACCACATTTTACTTCTTAATGACAACCATGTATGTAGGATTTTTGAAATTCAAAACACAAAGATGACAAAATTTCTTTTAAACGGAAAAATCAGTTTTTATAATGACCACTTAGTGGTTTCACTATTCATCAAAAATTGAAGTTTTTTAGTAAAATCCCAAAAATTCACCCTAATCTATATTTGATATTCCGAATTCAAAAATGAAGTCTATTTTACAAAATTCAAAAAATATAAGTCACATTAATTAATTTAAGAATTAATTCTCATTGTCAGAGCAAATAGCGTGTTTTTATGAAACAATAAGTATCAAAAGATTGGCACTAGTTTAAGTCTGTTTTCAAAGTGAAATTAATTCCAACGACCACCATTGGATTTAATGGTAAAAATATATTTTAATTTAACTTTAAAACAAATTCAAAAGATAATCTAATCATATAAATAAATTATATTAAAAATAGGTTATGAATTAAAATACAACATTTTACACTATTCATTAAAAATTGAACTTTATCTGAAAGATACCAAAAATTTACACAAAGTAAATTTTGATGTCCCGATTTTAAAGAAGAATTTTATTTTGTCAAATATAACACATAAAATTGTCAAAAAGTGGATTTAAAATACGTTCGCCATCAAAAGGTGGTTAATCGACCTTTTAAAGAATATTAGAATGTTTACGCTTAAAATTGGATTCATTCGCATTTTTAATCCTCTAACATATATTGTAAAAAGTAAAAATATTTGACAAACATATATAATCATTTGGTAGTTAGTTCTGTTCATTCCCACCATTACAACGACTAGGCGATAACTACCTTTTTAAATAATATTATTTTATTTTTAGAGTGCAAAGCAAGATTCCGAATAAACTCGTTGTTGCGTATTGGGTACGCCATCGAGCATAGCATCCCCGTTAAAGTAATATTAATATTTGATTCAAAAATATGGATAAATATAAAGATTTTATATTCTTTATTTACCCAGGGTGTTACATCCTTCCCCCCTTTTGGGAATTGCATCCTCGCAATTTTAAAATTGAGCTTGGAAACATCCTTGAATGTCCCACACCGGAACAAGAGTTAGTAAAACAATCACTTTAAAATAAAGAAAGATAAGTACAAAGGTCACCTGAGTTAACCCATAATAATATTATGTGTAGGAAAACATGGACATGGAAGAAAAAACAAAGGGTCATGTTCTGATGGAGAGTGATAGAAAACCTGTTTAGGAGAAAGTTAACAATAAGAAAATCACAAACTGTGACGGGTTAAATGGTGTTGGGTTCCCCAGTAGGAAAAGTTAATAGACAACATTTTTGCTTTAAGTAACTTTTTATTGAGGAATTTATTTTTGAACTTAAATAAAACATAAGGAAACATACATACATGTCATGTTGACTTCCAACTTTTACTAGATTCCTTAATCAAACTCATAATTTTTTCAGAAGATGAGTATTTAGGGAGACTTGTTCGCATTAAGAGTACTATAATCAATTTCTAGAGAATCACCTAATCCACAAAAGAGAACTATATACATCCCATGTCTTTAGGCTTTAACCAATACCAAAACCAAAATGGTTAGTACAAGGTCAGATAATCCAGAAAAGGATAACCCTTTAAAAAGAAAATCTATGATTAATCTCTAAAATTTGTCCAACAAAACCCAAAGTTCAACGGGGACCATCCGATAAAAAAGTTGTCCATAAAATTCTTCAAAGTAAACCAATCTATGATTGAAACCCAAATATTTGATGGATTTAGTCACATAGTCTTCCAAGTTAAATCGCAACATTTATATCCAAACAACATTTGTTGCTCTTAAAGTCTCATATTGAAAAGTAATTAACCTAATCACATATCCTCCATGATAGGTTAATAAATTTCCATAGATAACCCAAAATCAACTTACTCTTAATTAATAAAATCATATAACTAAAAATAATCAGTCAAACTAACCAGGGACTTCACATAGTCCAGTGGTAGGCGATAAATACCAGTCGCACTTTGGTTGTGGGTTCGATTCCCGCAGCTTTGTCCGATGTGACGGGTAGTCACACGGTCTGCGTGTTGTCCTTTTTCCAAGACTATATAATTCTCAAATCATTCCCCAAATAGAGATAAAATCATCAAAAATAACCATATCATAATTTAACCTCAATTTTATCTCATGCCTTTCACTTCCATCATAACATATAGTAACCCATAATTACCTCAAAAGTAAGGATCATATAAACACTAATGTTTACCTTTGTAATTATTACCTGAAATTCCACATCGATTGGTCATCTCGGACATGATGCATTAAAGATCATACCAAGGTTCAAGTGGTTGATTATGACTCTTTGATAGTTGGTTTAGAACAAGCACGAGTTCCCTCATTGAATCCCCATTTTATCTAGTATCTTAAACATAGAACCACCACAGTTTCCTTCAAACCTGTTATCTCTTTGGTGCCTGCTAGATCCATCCATTCACTAAAAACAGAAATGCCAGTGTCAGTATATCAACAAAACCATCTTGTACTAATGAGGAAGGTAAACACTAAGATACACTTACTCATTCACTTTATCTAAAACTAGGACTCTTTCTGGAATCCTAACCATTATGGTAATGTCACTTATGCTTAAAGAATACCCTAACATCAAAAGTTATCTAAACCGACCTTTGATACCAACTATAAGGCCCCAGACTTAAACCTTACTTAATCTTGAGTTATTATAAGATTACACATTGAGGATCTTTTCAGGTTTAGAGTTTTAGAGAATTAGATCATAAAACTTTCATTACATTCCACATATAAACAAAGTGGTTACATAAAGATACTATTCATCATTCCCATCAATGGAAACATATTTAAAATAAGCATGGATTATTTCTTGACACTTCCTTGACACTATCATCATATCATGTACCTTTCCCTTGACCTATGAAAAACATTTCAAAAATCATGGGATGAGCATAAAAAGCTCAGTAAGGGTTATAAAAATATGGAATGGAAACATGAGTTCATATATACATAAGAATGAAATCATACTTTACCCATAAAAAAAGGCACTTTAACATACCTCATCAAACCATGAATAAATCATAGAAATCATAAGACATAAAGGTAACTTGAGGCATTCATAACATTCTTACGTAGGGAGTAACCATCTTGGTTACGTTTGGAATACCCATCACAGTATATTCCCTAAATCTCTACGGAGAAACATTAACGTTTCACTCCTTCGCGTTACCCAATGCATTGGAGAGCTATATCAGGCTCACCCGCCCTTATTTTATCACAGAACCACCCGTTTTCATAACAATGCCCAAGAACCATAACATAAACGTATCAAATAAAACATGAATAAAGGAAACAAAACATTTCCACATTTCAATCACAATATAACATTTTAGTATTTTGAAATAATGAATCCAGACAAAAAGAAACCATTTCCAAACCCATTTAAATCATTTAATAAGGAGAAATTTGAATCAAAGTTTCCCGTACCACCTTGAAGCTTTTAACATTTTAAACCATTAATATCCTTCTAAATAAATCCTTAAAACCATTTTGAAAACATGGATATTAATAAGAACAAGTCAACAAATCATTTTAAGCGATATTTTGGTCAAAGGGTTTTTACCAAAAATAGAGACACTTGAATGCGATAATTGAGGAATAACATTTAATCAGAACTTTATAATATCATGAGAATAAATGGATTAATGATATAATATTCCAAAGGACAGTATATAAACCATATAAGAGTGAATTGGTGCATAATAACAATTAAGTCTCAATAGGGATGTAAAATGTGATGAAATCCCTTATAAAGAAGGTATCCTTAAATTAAGGATAAATCAATATCAAAATTATGTGTGAAAAATATAAATACACCCAATATAATTGGATATTAATTGTAAAACAATAAAAGGTCATTCACACATATTCAAAGGATGACATATTCAATAACTACATGTTGAACCCAAAGAAATCGAAATTGGGTTAAAACGTTCCCTTGGTAAAATTCGACAGCCTAACGGTGTCACTTCAAAAATTCAGAAAAAGAGTGGATGAGAGATAAAAAGGGAATCTCATCACTTGGACATAAAATTTACATCAATCAGGATATAGAAGAACATACCCCAACATAATAGTATGTGAATTAAAATACATAACAAACGAAGTCTTTTAAAATGAGGAGGGTGAAAGGTTCCCTTACAGACATGGGTATCTTTCGAAGCATACACCTCGTGAAAGAAGGACAATACAACATTGATGTAAATACTCGTAAAAGAAATTATATTACACAATGAGTAAAATAATGGGAAGTACATACACCACTCAAAGGAAATTGTGGCAAATGTAGCATAAATCTCACGGGAATAAAAGTGAGATGAAAAATCCTTTACGAAAACTCGGCAGCCTAACGGCGCCACTTAAAACTTCCAAAAATGGTTTGATGAGATAAAATATGGTATCTCACAATATTAAAATAAAATGTATAGAAAGAGGAATTTAAAAGAAAACCCCCAATCATGAAAAAGAGGATCTTAATATAAGTGACATAAAGGAGAGTACTTAATGAGAAAGAGAGAGGTTAGATCTCTTACGAAAATTCGGCAGCCTAACGGCGCCACTCAAAACTTCAAAAATGGATTGATGAGTATATATAGGGTCTCTCATCATATGAACATAATAAATAAAGTGGGATTAATATAAAATAACATCCCAATCATAAGAAATATGAGCTTAAAAGGAATGACATAAAAGAGTGTACTTAAAAAGAAAGAGAGGTGTAGGATCCCTTATCTCGTATCCGACTTGACCCGACCGTTCTTTAATCTCCTGAATAATAAACTTGAGTTAATCTCTGCTTTCTTAAGAAACTTTTTCAAGTTCATTATTCCTTTTATACCATGTTATGAACATCCTGTAATCATTTAAGTTAATAATGTTCATTTTGTCGGTATTTGGTTCTTAAGTCAAAAATAGACTTCTTACACTTACATGTTGTTAATTTGGTCAACTGTTCGTCATATCCGAAATGATATTAATGATTTTGATAACATATATATCATATATATTCAGCATGTACATGTATTTATAATATTACATCACATTTAGTGGTATGAAATAAAATGCACCGTTCATGGAGACGGTAAGACGTACGTACGCATGAACGCTACTTCCATTTCTATTTCATATTTTATAGAATGGAATCATAATGATATAAAGTTATATTATAATTCCAGTATAATATCATATATAATATCATAGTTCCATCCTTTATACATCGCACATATGGTATTTAACGAATCAAATCACTTTGAGGGGGCGGTAGTCCGCACTTCCTTAAATGAAGATATCGCATTTACCCATAATGGAAACCATAAAGGTATGCCCAAAATGAAAAAATCAGAAGATTAAGGAAAAAATAAACATATTATATATCATATATAAAAATAGTGACATCATAATGGCCACCTTTGAAGGTGTTAAATGAGTATTGAACAATCATCATTTCGAGAGGCAGAATTTCACCATCCACGGAAACCGTATGTTCTTTAACCATTTGATGTAGTTGTGTGAGAGTGTAGATCGAATAAATCTTTTAACAACATCCTAGTATATTTAAGATAATGGCGTTGTTACAAAATAAGTAAATAAAAAGAGTTTAGGCGGTTGGAGATGCAAAATAAAACAAATGAACATGAGAGAATGAATTGCCTTTGAAAGTGTAACTCCTTTTGATTTGAGCCTAAAGGATTCCTTTGAAAAGATTCTTCCCAAAGGGAATCCTCTAGTATGAGGAGAGGGATTTGGAGAGAGTCAATGGGCAGGGTTTGGACGAGCCAAAGTCTTGAGGAGTGTGTGAAATGAGGTAGATGTGGGGGCCTTTTATAAGAGAAGAGGAGGGGCACTTTTGGAAAGTAAGCAATATTACTTTATTTGAAAATGTGTTTTCTTTTTTAAAAGGTCACACATTGATATAATTCGTGGATAAGGTGATAAGGGTTCGAAATTCACCCATCAAATAAGTTTTGGTCATGTTTAGGTCATAGAGTTTACATTATCTTCTCATTTTATTTAAATCGTTAGATAATGATGTCATCGCTGCATCATTATGATGTCATAAATAATTTAATTTATTTAATGTCTAAAAATTAGAAACAAATTACTATGATGTAGGAAATGTTTTTATATTTCCAATGATTATTTATAAAAAAAATCTTACTTGTATAACCCCACTTAAAAATTGGTTTAGTAAACCATATCATGTTTTTGTGATTTTTACTTTTACATTAAATCAAAAGTTATTTATGTCATTTCCCAACCAAAGTGGCTCCATGGGGTCCCCAAGTTGACCCATGGATTTTCATGGTCGGCCATTACACATCCAATGAGGTTAGGACAAGTTTCAAGTTCATTTAATATTATTAAAAAATTATTTTTACCATAAACTACACTAATTACCTCTAATGCGATTAAAAACTGAATAAGTTACTATTCACCCAAAAATTATTTTTATCCCAATGAACCACATTTTACTTCTTAAGGACAACCATGTGTGTCGGATTTTTGAAATTGAAAACACAAAGATTGAAAAATTTCATTTAAATGGAAAAATCAGTTTTTATAAGTACCACTTAGTGGTTTCACTATTCATCAAAAATTGAAGTTTTTCAGAAAAATCCCAAAAATTCACCCTAAGCTATATTTGATATTAAGAGTTCAAAAATGAAGTCTATTTTACAAAATTCCAAACATTTAAGTCACATTAATTAATTTAATAATTAATTCCCGCTGTCAGAGCAAATAGTGTGTTTTTATGAAACAATAAGTATCAAAAGATTGACACTAGTTTAAGTCTGTTTTCAAAGTGAAATTAATTCCAACGACCACCATTGGATTTAATGGTAAAAATATATTCTAATTTCAATTTAAAACCAATTCAAAAGATAATATAATCATATAAATAAATTTGATTAAAAAGAGGTGTTGAATTAAAATACAATATTTTACACTATTCATTAAAAAATGAACTTTATGTGAAAGATACCAAAAATTTACAGAAAGTAAATTTTGATGTCCCAATTCTAAAGAAGAATTTTATTTTGTCAAATATAACACATAAAAATTTCAAAAAGTGGATTTAAAAGAGGTTCGCCATCAAAAGGCGGTTAATCGACCATTTAAAGAATATTAGAATGTTTACACTTAAAATTGGATTCATTCGCATTTTTAATCCTCTAACATATATTATAAAAAGTAAAAATATTTGACAAATATATATAATCTTTTGGTAGTTAGTTCTTTTCATTCCTGCCATTACAACGACTAGGCGTGAACTACCTTTTTAAAATAATATTATTTTATTTTTAGAGTGCAAAGCAAGATTCCCAATAAACTCGTTGTTGCGTATTGGGTACGCCATCGAGCATAGCATCCCCTTTAAAGTAATATTAATATTTGATTCACAAATATGGATAAATATAAAGATGTTATATTCTTTATTTACTTGGGGTGTTACATCCGAGGTTACATTCATTTCAATATTTTACATGTTTCTCAACCTCTTGATATATTATCAGTAGTAAGGGTTCATTCATGTACAGAAAATGAACGGATTTCTGAAAAGAATCTTCTTTAGCTCTACAATCAATCTTAGCATGGTAAATAGAGAGCCAATCCAAACCCAAGATGACATCAAACTCTACTAGAGGTAAAATAATATGATTTTCCTGTAGATTCTTTCAAAGGAGAATGATAGAAAGATTCTTATAAATTATTATTTCCTCAACATTTCCCCAGGTGTTTTTATCACATGCTCAAGAGACATTTCTTGAGATGGAATTCTAAATTTACTAAAAAAAATTAGAGATGAAAGAATGTGTAGATGCTGAATCAAACAAAACATTGGAATAATCTGAAAAAACAATCAAAGTACCTGATACCACATCATTTGATGGCCCAACATCAGTTGAAGTAGTTGCAAAGGATTTCACCACACCTTTATGCTTATAGTTTGACTAATTCCCATCATATGAGCTCTTTTTCGAACACTCATTTTCATAATGACCCATGTCATTGAACTTGAAACATTTCACTAACTGTAAATCATATTTGGTCTTACCATTACCCTGATCTTTTCCAATGAAATTTAGAGCCTTATGCCCAATATTACAACATCGGTAGAACTTGCCAGAATTCAAAATACATTCCCCAGCATTCTTTTTACAACATTTATCACAAACTGTAAACATAGTTTTTTTACCATCAGACATTTTTGAAGGATTCATCCCTTTCTCCTACCACCTCACTCTCTTATTCAATTGGTTTTTATAGAAAACTTACTCATCGGAAAACTCCATTTCCACCTTCTCAGTACATCGAATTAGCTTTTCATAACTTTTGAACTCACAAGAAGCTAATGCCCTTCGATATTTTGGATTCAATACTGAGTAAAAATGTTTGATTTTACTATCAAGGACCCGGATAAAATTTAGAACATACCTTGAAAATCGAGTGAACATTTATTTATAAGTAGCCACTGAGTCATCATATTTCATCAATTCCATGAATTGTTTTTCCAACCTAAGTCGAACTGCCTTAGGAAAATATTTCTCAAGAAACATACCTTTAAATTCAACCCAGTCAAGATCATCAATCTCATCAACATCCTTGATATTCTTTACCATCGACCACTACTGATCTGGTTCACCCTCCAAATGGTAAACAGAACGACTAACCTTTTGATTGTCTAAACACCCCACGACATTAAAAATATTCTTCAGTGTTTTAATCCATCCTTCAGCTAGCACATGTTCAGATGATCCTATAAATGATGGGGGATGTTTCCCCATGAAATATTATACCACAGACATGTTCCTCTGCAGTTGATCTGGATGGTCTCTGCATCGATACCACCACCATTTATCGCTTGAGTCAACTGTGGCATTACAACAAAAAACTGTTCAGTTCCAATTTCGACCATCTCAAGATGCTAATTTGGAAGGTCATTTCCTTTTGTATTCATTCCTAGCACTACTTCCTTGTGTCCTCTATGGAAAACCATTCTGAACAAACATGTCTTAGATGAAGCAACATGGTAATCTCCAAATTATATATCATTTCAATTTGACCATAAAAAATATTTTTGGATATTAATTTAATATAATTATAACTCCTAAAGTAATCTAAACCGACCATTGATACCAACTATAAGGCCCGAGCCTTAAACATTACTTAATTTTGAGTTATTTCAAGAATAAACATTGAGGATCTTTTCAGGTTTAGTGTTTTGGAGAATTAGATTATAAATCATGCATTACATTCCACTTTTAAACAAGGTGGTTACATCAAAGACAATATTCACTTTTCTTATTAAAGGAATCATATTTAAAATAAAACATGGATTCTTTCTTGACACTTCCTCAACACTATCATCACATAATGTACCATTCCAATGACATGTGAAAAACATTTAAAAAATATGGGATGAGCATAAAAACCACAATAAGGGATATAAAAATACAGAAACAAAACCTTAGTCCATGTATACATAAGAATCATTGAAATCATACTTTACTCATAAACATAAGAAATTTAACATACCTCATGAAATCATAATGTTTATGAATAACTCATAGAAATTATAAGACACAAAGGTAACTTGAGGCATTCATAAAATTCTTACGTAATGAGTGACCCTTAGGGTTACGTTTGGAATACCAATCCCAATATATTCCCTGAATATCTTCAGAGAACACTTAGAGTTTAACTCCTTCGCGTTACCCAAGGCATTAGAGAGCTATCACGGGCTCACCCGCCCTTATTTTATCATTGAACCACCCTTCTTCATAAACAATTCCCAAGAACCATAACATAATCGTATCACATAAAACATGCATAAAGTAAACATAACATTTCCAAATTTCAATCAGAAGATATCAATACAACACATTGATATAATAAAAACAGTATCAAAACCATTTCCAATACCAAAATAAAATAAATGTAAAATATGGTATTTATTATTCATTTAAAAATATGTTATGGATTGTAGAGGATGTCGAAACTCAAATAATTGTCACGGCGATGGAGAAGTCGTTGTCACCACAAACATAAGAAATAAAATGTCTTTTTTAATTTAGTAAAATGCTTTGAAAAAGAAGATTCCTTTTGAATAAAAGTAAAATTAAAAGGGTTTTATACATCGTATAAAATAATGTAGTGTATGAAACAAAATATGTCTCAATGAGATGAGATTGAGAAGAAGTCCCTTACCTCGTGTCCGACTTGACTCGATCGTTCTTTAATCTCCTAAATAATAAACTAGAGTTAATTTATATTTTTTAAGAACATTTTTCATGTTCATTATTTTTTATATCACTTATTACCATGTTATGAACATTATGTAATCATTTAAGTTAATAATGGTCGTTTTGTCGATCCTTGGTACTTGAGTCAAAAATATTCTTATAATTAAAAGTTCTTCATATGGTAAAATATCAATTATATCCATAATTATATTCATAATGTAGATATCATATATATGATATATATCCGGTATATACATGCATTTATAATATTACATAACATTTAGAGGTATGAAATGAAATGCACCGTTCATGGAGACGGTAAGCCGTACGTACGTATGAATGATACTTTCATTTCTATTTCATATTTAATGGAATGAAATAATAATTATATAAAGGTATATTATAAATCCAGTAAAATATCATATATAATATCATTCAAACCATCCATTATACGTCCTACATATGGAATTAATGATTCAAATCACTTTGAGGGGGCAGTAGTCCACACTTCCTAAAATGAAATTATTGCTTTTACCCATAATGGAAACCATAAAGGTATTACATTAATGAAAAATACAGAAGAATATAGATAAAATAAATATAATATATATCGTATATAAATATAGTTACATCTTAATGGCCACCATTAAAGGTGATAAAAGAAGATTGAACAATCATCATTTCGTGAGACAGTAATTCGCCACTCATAGAAACAATATGTTCTTTAACAATTAGATGGAGGTGTGTGTATATTAAAAACAAATCCTTCTCATAAAAACATCCAGGTATATATAATATACTGGTGTTGGTACAAAAGATAGGAGTAAAAAGGGTTTAGGGGGTTGGAGAATCAAAATAAAATAAAAGGACATAAGAGGAGACATTGACTTTAAATCAGGTAACTCCCCTTGGTTTGAACCAAAAGGGGTTCTTGAAAAGCATTATGCCTAAGGTAAGTCTTCTAGGAGGAAAAGAGTTATGTGGAGAGATAAAATTACCCAAGTTTTGCTGAGCTAATGGCTTGAGAGGTGTGGTTAAGTGGGTAGATGTGGGGGCCATTTATAAGAGGGAGGAGGGAAACTCCTGGAATGTCTTGAAATGGTACATTATTATTATAATATTTTTGGATTTTAAAGTTCCCATAATGATATATTTCGAGTATAAGGTGATAAGGGTTCGGAATAAACCCATTTAATAGGTTTTTTACTAGTGTATGTTTTATAATTTACACTATATTTTCATTTTATTTAAATCATTAATTAATGAGGTAATCACTACATCATAATGGTGCTATAAATAAAATTTTATATTTAATGTATAAAAATTATAAAAAAAATACCATGATGTAGGACATATTTTTAGATTTCCAATGACTATCTATAGTTTAAGAGATCAACTATTTAGACAAAATTAAAATTGTTTTACTTAGATGATACATACTTTTGTTATATTTTATTTTCTTTAAAAATAAAATGATAAAATTTCACTATCACACAAAAGTGATTCCATGGGGTCCCAAAGTTGGAAAAAAGCATCTCGTGGTCAGCCATGACACAAACAGTAGCATTAGAACACATGTTTTGTTATTTTATATAATTATGATATTATTTTATTATCCGTAACTACCCAATTACTAGTTAATCACGACAATTAAAGATAATTATTGTTTTTACTATTCATTATGGAAAAAAACAAAAGAGTATTAATTAGATAATCTGGACCATATGATTCCAAATATGGAATCAATTTTACAAAATTCCAAACATAGAAATTGTAGTAATTAATTTAAAAATAATTCCTGTTGTCAAAACACATATCGGGTTTTTTAGAAACAATATCTATCAAAAGTTTGACACTTGTTTATGCCTAATTCCAAAGTTAAATTTATTCCAATGTCCAAAATTGGATTAAATGGTAAAAATATATTCTAATTAAACTTTAAAACCAATTAAATGGATAATCTATCTATAATATTAAATTAGATGAAAAAGAAGTTTTGAAGTAAAATACAGAATATTTCTCTATTCATTAAAAAATGAACATTGTCAGAAAAAACAAAAAATTTACCCAAGGTAAATTTCAATTTCCCAATCCAACAGAATAAGTTTATTTGGACAAATAGAGCTTATAAAATTTTCAAATGCATGATTTCAAAAGGTTTTCCATCACATGGCAGTAAAACGATCTTTAAAATTATTAGAGTATTCTATGGTTAAGATTGGATTTATTCTGATTTTAAGCCTCTTAAATGCTATCAAATTCATAAATAGACATAAATATGAAAATCCATATTTCATTAATTACTTGGGATGTTAAAATTTTACTGCTTTATTTTTTTTCATGTGATATCATGTTGGTTTTTATTATTGAACTTTGACATTACGTGGTTTTAATTGTGCTAATATTATTTCATCTTATAACTTATATTCCATCCCATTGTTTGGTTTTAGTTTACATTAAACTGAATTATTTTATAATGGTTTAAATGTGTAATTTTAAATAGGAAAATTATTTGGTTGATTCCCTAAGGGATTTAATGAAATATAATTTTCTTTGAAATTCTATATGAAAATGAAATTTTTATAGGATCCTGAAAAAATTACAGAACTGTTCTGAATTTATTTACTCAGTTTAAAATTTTATATTAAAATGTTTAAATATCCATAATTTTATTTTTATAAAAATTCTAGTTGTTTTTAATGTGGACATGTTCTTTGGATTTATAACGAATTTGAAAAACCCATTTTGTAACTATATGATCAAACTAGAATTTTATAAAGTCCCATAATAAGGTGTTTCCATAGATTTGGTGGGTAGTGGTAGCCTAGAGAGAGTCTTGGTGGTCATGAATATTTTTAATCATTATTTATATGTTTACACTATCCTCTATTCTCACTTATGGGTAATTATGGGTCTTGTTTTTTGGGTAGTGACTTGTTAGGTCATAAAGAGACATGCATATATTTAGTTTTTTATTTGTTTTAGTTTCTTTATTATAATTAACCACTTATGGTTTTTCAATTTTTACACAGAAAGCGTATTTATATTCTATTAAGGGGGTTGGAAGGGAAATTACAACCAATGTAGTTTTATTTACAGGGGACAGAGATTTGGGAAACCGAGGGTTTAACTAGTGTGATTTTTTGATTATCGGTTTTTTATTTTTTATATATTTTTTATTATGGATTCAAAACATAGAGAAAAATCAAGAAAGTTTTGTAATATATTAATTATTTTTCTTCTACTTTAATTATTTGGTGAAACTATTACCATTGTTTTTTTTGTGATGCCTATGAACTAGTTGCCAGTCATTAGGGATTAGAAATTCCCCCTGAGCATGTGGAAATTAGGTTCGAGCATATGTCGGAGGGGAAGACCAGAACAGTTCTTTTCAAATGGTATCTGATATTGGGTTCTAACATTCAATATAAACATTATAATTTTGAATTATATATATTATTTTTGGTGTTTTTATTTTGGAAATAAGGGCATTCGGATAGAAGCGGTAGATAGAGGGAGTGTTTCATGAGCTATTTCTAAAACACACAAAAATATTCAATAATGGGAAGACACTCTCACCCCATGTGCATTCAAATTGATAAATAATGGATTAGAGTAAATTTATGGTATACCAATGGATTAATCATATATAATATAAAATATTTTAGACATGATATTCCTTATTCTTCATGTTCAATCACTTTTACTATTTAAGTATTCACTACAGTAATTATTTTCTTAGCCTCAATAACTTATCCATTGATAGAAAAAAAATCCTTAGAAGATAATTTAGAACCACTGATTATAAATATTAAATCCAAATTAACAATTAAAATTATATTAATGTTGAAAAATAATTTTGACAAAAATGTATTTATTAAAAAAACCCCATTTTATCAATAACTGTGTTAATTAATTTATTATTGTTTTAGTAATTCATAAGTTCAAAAATTGATTTTACCTATTTAAATAATATTATTTATTAATATTATTAAAAATATTTATTATATTTTATCAAATTAAACTCACATAATGGAAAATATAAAATTTAAAATTAAACTTGTAAATGCGATGAAAATGAGATTTCCCAAAGTAAAAAATTCGCATAAGTATTGAATCTTTTAATAAAAAATCAACATGAAATTGATTATAATTACATAAATTTTATTTATAATAACATTATATAACTAATTTAACAACTAAAAAAAATTTAAATAAAAATAATCTTTTAAATGATTTAAATGAAAAGTCAATTTTAAATAAAAACATCTATTTATCACTATTCATATTTATATTAATCTTTTCAGAAAACTATCAAAAAATTTAAACTAAGATAATTTTTACATAGTGATTTAAAGAAGTGATTTAATAATATAAAATAAATTTTATAAATTTTATCCATATTAATTTTAAAATATGTGCACAAAGTACAATGAAATCACATTTCACCATTATTCAGAAAGCATTTTATTTTCTTTCAAATGATTATTATTTAATTTATAATCAATATATATCCTTTTATTTTTATTATGAATGTTTGAAACATATTATTTTAAAAATACATTTATTCATATTCATACCCACCGCCACAAAAAAATGTTATATTTGTTACTTTTAAATAATAATATTCCATTAAAAGTATTGTGTCTCATTTAAAACTGGTGTTTTCTGTATCATAATCGATCAAATAATTTGAATAAATGTTAAAATAAATTTTTCATAATTTATCATGGTGTTACATTATATTATAATATTTGGCTTACATGTTATACATGCGATTGAACATGATTTTCCTCTTTTAAAATATTTGGGCGAGTAAAAAAATATATCATAATCTATCAAGATGTTATATTAACTACTAATATTTGTATTTTGTGTCACATATTCTATTATACATTATATTTCTATTTTAAAATATTATTGTTCTATAATACAAAATCATAAAATAAATTACATCATTGAAATTTAATATTGATCTCTATAATCATGTGTTTGAAATTTGAAGACACCTTCATTGTAAACCGGTATTCTAAAAAGTGTTAACAAAATATCATCATGAAAATTGTGAAAGTGAAATAAAGTGGTCATATTGATTAACACATACTGGGTTTCCCTATTGGAAAATATTAGTGGGAGTTAAAATATGTACAAAGATGAAAATCATGAATAATTATAGATAGTGGGAAATATCATCGATGGAAAGAAATAAAATCGTATTAACTGGGCCCCATTGAAAGCACAGGAAGCAATCTATAACATGACCATTAGTTTATGGCCTTCCATGTTACACCAGTTTCCCTATAGACATATTGTACCCACCCATGTGCCCACCAACATTCCCTAACAGGTTGTCAAACTAATGACTATCCCCACAGGACAACACATGTTATTTTTATTATGCCTTTTTTCCTCACTCACACATACCAAAAGAAACATCCTATAGAGTTCTAATCAAGAATGATCCTAAAAATGAAGGTGTACCTTTGATATATGGGTCATATCATTTTCTAATTTAACCCTTTATCATTATGGGGTGTTATATTAGCCACATTTAGGATAAAAACATCCTCATTGTGGATAATAAATCTCAACTCATGTAGTGCCACAATACTTCTAGTTGGGTTCCTCCTTTGACACCAATGTAACAACTGGGACCCACTGACAGTAAGTCACCAATTCTTAAAAGTAACATCAGGACTCGACCTACTAGGAACCACCGGTTTCTTCCCAAACACATGGTCTCCTCCCTCAATCCCACCAACATTTCAGAATGGGTAATCATTATAATGATCATCCCCACATTCCAATACATGTTATTTATAGAATTATTTTTCCCTCACGCTCACACACCCAGAGAATATAAACAAAAGGAAACCCATCATAATCAATACTACAAGATAATTATACATAACTATGTAGTTATAATTATGAAGGGCTCTGAAAACATAGGTGCACCATATTGACATAAGTCATATAATTTAGTTATATATCGCTTTATCATTCCATGATGTTACAAAATTGACCTGTATGATTTTAAAACCATAAATACCTAAATATTTAATGAGTGAAAAAACTAGTAGTTCATAAAAAATTGGGGTACTATGTTAAACTATTTGTTAAAATATTCTTTTCATATAGTGGAGGGACTCCCTTACTATAAATATTATGGACATAAAAAATATAATTACATAAAAAGTATAATTTCATCATTTTTTAGTTAAATCAATCTACACATGAACACTTAATCTATGAAATTATTATCCAAAATGAATTATTATGTCGACAACCAAAAATTTACTTTTAAAAGATCATAAGATCCATAATAGAATGATAAGTCTTTCCTCCCATATCTAGATATCTCCCTAGAAGAAAATGGTTAGAATGATTTATCAAATAATAAATTAATATATAATACCTCATTAGTTACTCCCAAAGTTCAATTTACTCCATTTTATTAATAGTTAAACATACAAATCATCCTAAATATATCTGAACAAATTCATTAAATTGAAATTTTAATGGATGGTCACTAAATCAAAATTATATTCCCCATAAAATATAATGTTTATCTCAGTGTAACATTTTATGTATTTTCATACCTTAGTCATTATAAAACATTAATTATAACATGAATCCTTCCAAAAAAAATCTCAGGTTTTCTAATATATTTCTTAAATCCAATAATGAATTAAACTATAGTAAAAATAACATAAAACAAAAAATCACTAAAAAATTTAAGGTCACCAGTATTATCACCGAAAAATAGCATCATCATTATCATCTCAACATAGAGAACACAATAAGGGCTTATTTAAAAAATCATATGTTTTTCAAAATGATCAACTTAGCATTAAATCAATTTTTTGATATTGTTCCACAAATTATTCTAAAACCATAAATATATATAATTTAACTACAATCCTTTTATGTTTCATTATTTATATAATGGGAGTATCATTGATAGAACAGATGAAAAAAATAATTAGACAAATAAAATACATAATAACATTAATCGTTACAACTCATTTTTATTAAAAACAAACACATGGCTTTAATCTCTTAGGTTATTCTAATGTATAGTCCCCCGATGATTGGGGAATTTATCTTCATATTTCCACAACTCCTCACAATTAAAGCCTTAAACATTTGATATTTTTTTATTTCAATTTAAATCATGATAATGATGAACATTATCTCCAAACTTATAGAAAACTCTCACCCCCTTCAAAAACATATAAGAGGTTTTCCCACAATTATCACATGGGGAAAATCCTTCTATCCTTTCGTCAAATTATCGATCATTTTCTTTGCTACCATATTATTCTCTTTATTAACATAAAATCCATAAGACAAGGATAATACTTTATCTGTCTTAGTAACACATAATATTATGTTCTTCAATAATGAGAATACTTTAGAGACTATATCTTTTTGAAGGATTTGATTTAACCCATCAAAGAAATGGCCAATCATAAAACTTGGATTATATACATAGTTTTTACCATGACATTCAGACCTTGTAAATTTGGATTCATACATATACTCATTTTTAAATTCCATTATTATTTGACTCGAGAATTTCCTCTCAATATCAACTCATTGTTTAGGAGGAAAATATATTTTCAAGAAGAGTACCTCAAAATCCATTCATTTAGTGTTTTATATTTCATTGTTATCATTAGTGTTTTGAATCAATTACTATTATTGATCTGCAACTCATAAGAAATGATAAAATTTCATGAGTAAAACATCATTTCACTGTTTCCCAAAGTGGGAAATATATTCTCTAAGAACCTTATACACTTCTTAGATACAAATGGATATATAGTCTCATTAAATGGTTGTGGTCTCTAAGGTATAATGCAGTCTATTTCATTCATGATTGATGAACAAGATGGATCAGATAAAAAAATTTATTGATCATAACCTAATTTAGTTATCCCAATATGGTTACAATTTGATCAGTTCTTGATATAACTGTAACTCTAAAATCATTATATTTTCCTATAATGAAATACCTACATGGGGTATGTGAATATATACAATTTCCATTACATATATTGAGTGTTATTTATAAAAACATAACAAACTATATTAGATCATGAAATTATGAAACATATTATATAATATGAATAATATTTAAATAATATAAGATAAATAGAAAAAATATTTATGGTTAATATCATAATCATAAACATGGGTTCATTTGGAAAATATTCAAATCCTTATTTTTTTCAAATCCTTAATAATGGTTAATAAAGAAAATAAGAATTTATTCAAGAATATAACCAAGGAGTTTTAAAATTTGTGCACATTAAGGCCAATTTATGTGTTCCAGATAATGATGGAATCATTCCCAAGATTCATTTTTCAGAGTTATTACCTCGGGGTATATCTATTCTAGAAACACATTTTCATGTAGTATTTAGAGAGGTATTTATTTCCATAAAACCAATATAACATATTAATTACCAAAACATTAGGATGTTATCTTATAATCATAATTATTAATAAAGTAAGTTATATGGTTATATTACCTAATATATGTTTTACTAACTATAGTTCATAAGGATTATTATAATGTTATTCTAATAGAAAATGTAATTTCCCAGGCCCTAGTACCCCAGAGTTGATGGTTACTTTTTCACATTGTCACTAGATTCAATCAATCGTATCCCAATGGAAAAAATAGATTATTAGACTTTTTAAACTAGATACATACATGAAATTCACATTATATTTTTTAAAAATAAAATATACAATGTTTTTTCATTGAAAACACCATTATTTTCTATAGAATATTCCTTCATATTAAAAAACATCATGTTATCTGATGGAAAGTAAAATATAAAAAAGTGGCAATCCTTGATGATCATTAATTTTATTAATATAATGAATGATATCATGAATAAATAATCATAATAAATAGAGAAATTTAGAAAACTAAAACATACAACATTTAAACAATAACTTGTGAATAATATTGTTGGAAGAATGGATGATCAAATAAAGCCACATAAATAATCACACGAGTTTTAAACGTATACACAGATATTATAAATACAAGAATAATCACTTGGTAATCAATAATACATATCATAATGAGATAATTAAAAATTCTGGAATTCATAAACATACTTTCAAAACCATTCACAAGATATTTTAAAAATACAGGTGAAAACCCATTTAACTTGGATAGTTGATTCTTCTCATGTTACCTACCAATACAAAGAGAGTTTTGTAATTCTGGGCACCACCCATCACTTAATAAGTTTAATTCATTCCTTTTATGAAATGGGTGGTACATAATCAACATAAAAATTCATATTGAAAAGCTAACTTTTAAAATATCAATTCTTACCCCAATCAATAAACGTAATAATAAACCATCCTGAGAAATAGGTTTAATGGTAAAAAAATTATACATCCACAATCAAAGTAAAAAATAAAACATATATTGAAGTAATAAGAATGGTAACAATCCAAATTATCCACAATTTATCAAAATTATAATACATGGAATATGTTGTTAGTGGATAAAAATACCATAAAATTTTCTTTAAAACATTTTTTAGAAAAATAACCATTTCACATTGAAAATAATTTTATAAAAGTAAGGGTTTATATAATATTTTTAAATTAATTTAAATTTAAAAAAACATTGAAAATTAAAATATATTAAATAATTTATTTGCGGATATGATGATGGAAATTATATACCTTTAGTATTAGATAAAAACTTCATTTCACGTTATTTTAAGAATGGTTAAGAAGAGAATCATTCAGAAGAAGACATGAAAAAATATTAAATTTTCTGATAAACAATGTCTAAAAAAATCATTTATTAAAGAAACCGAAAATATATCTTTTACATAAAAAAGTTCATTAATAAAAATACTAAATGATATAATATTTAGTTTAATAATGACATATCAAATAACTCCCCCAATTGAGACCTAAATATAAAACAATCCAGAATAATAATGAGACCGTGAAATACCCCCATACTACATTGGTGAGATTTGGATAATAATCCCCATGAAAGGAATAAAATCAAATTAAAAATTAGAAATAATGATGATGAATATATTCATAATATAACATTTGAAAAGGTGTAATATATAAACCACAAAAAGGAGTAGGTGCTGAATATGAAAAAATTCTCATAGAAGATAGAGTGAGATGGGAAACCCTTCCCTCGAGTTTGATATCCTTCATATATGTGGGAACCTCTTGTATAATAAGATTATATTAATTATATACCTATTATAGAAAATAAACACATATATTATACCATATATGATCCTCATATAACATATTACTACATTTTTGTTAATAATATTTCATTTTTTTCATTTTTTTTCTTTGTTAATTGTCTTTATTCACATTAGTGTTTTCATTGAAATTTCAAGTTCGTGTACTTAGTTTATAGTTCCATAATCTCAATAATGATATTAATGTTTAAAAATATTGTTAATTAGTAATTAAAAAATCCTTATAACTTTTCATGAAAATTGGACATCGAAAATGAATGAGATAGCTTTGTAGAGATGGAAGGTTGTATGCAAGCATGAGAAACAATATTATTCCTTTAAATATTGAAATGGTAGAAGGTTTATGATATATTAGTTTTAAATATTTTATATCATGTAATATATATCACATATATTCATTAAATTTTTCATTAATACTTTCAATATATAGCGTAAGTGAAAAACTAATAACCTCCCTTCACGATGTGGTATTCAACTATACAGATGATCGATGGTAACATATTTTAAATGGAATGTAAATTAATAATGCATATTTGACATTATAACTAAAAAATTATAATTATATCAAATCGTATAACTATATATATATTAATTCCATCATTATATCTACCACTTACAATTGTTGATGGAAAACAAGTTACATCAGTTCATGAGGTGGTAGTCCGCTGTACACATGATTTAAGACTTTATATAAGATTTTATAGAAGGGGATATGGATTAATATTTTGACATAAAAATAATAACAAATAAATATATAGTATATAAATTTTTATGTATATTTATTGTTTTAATAAAAAATATAATATTGTAAAATAAAAGAAAAAGAAGAAGTGTAGTTAAGAAAATTAGCTTTACATAAAAAACCATATTTAGATCTCTTCATAATGACCATAGGGTTGGTATTTTTGGAATACAAGAATCTTTATAATATTGATTAATATGTTTCAGAGGTATTTTGGTAGGGGTTTTCAAGTAAAATGGATTCATAGTTGTGAAGAAGTGTAGGGAGTGAGTGACCATTTATGATCGAGGAGGGGTGACATTTCTGGTAATACCCAAAACTATTCCTTAAGGGGAAGTCGAATTCGTCCCATGTATGTCTAAAATTGATAAATAATGGATTGGACGTTTGTTAAAGTCCTTATTTACCTCAAAATAATAAATTAACACATGTTTTATAAATTTTATTCCATAGCCTTTATCTTTACATGATTGTACCTTATATGTCTTCAGTATAGTAGTTAAATTTTCATAGGTAATTTATCCATTAATAATAAAAAATGAATCTTATTTGATAATCTGGACCCAATTATTCTAAATAATAAATCCAAAATATCAGGTAAAATTTTCTTATGCGTGTAAAATTAATTTTATCATAAGCGCATGTGACATGCAAAACATTATTTTATCTTTAACAACTATAATAAATTTTTTATAGTCTTTAATAATTATTAAAAAAAATAGTTAAACATATTAAATAATGTTAATTATGTTTATTGTAAATATCAAATCCATTTTATAAAATCCAACACAAATATGTGGAAAATAATATTTTGAATTTAACCACACAAAACATGATAGAAAAGCGGTTTTCAGAATAGATAATTCTCATTTGTATAAAATGATTTGACATAAAAAATTAAATATTAAATTGATTCTAAAAAATAAATGATATTTATTATAAAATAATTGAAATAATTTGAAATTTATAAAATTTTTAAATCCAAATTTATCCTTTAAATTAATCAAATGATATGCCATATTTTAATAAAAACCAGTATTTTTCACTACTGATTACAAAATTAATATTTATAAAAATTTATCAAAAATTACATCTAAGATAATTTTAAAATGATAATTCAAAAAATTATTTTCTTTTTGTAAATAAATTTTCTTAAAAATTTAAAAATTAATATCCATTTATGTAATCAATGTGACATAAAACAACTATTTAGAATAATGTTGTTATTTCGGAAAACATTTCCTTTTATTTCAAATGATTCTTATATTATTTATAATAAATTTATATCCATTTATTTTTTTAATAAATGTATAAACCAAGTAATTTTTTAATTTTATTTATTTTTTATTCATACCATCTAACTTAATAATTCGTAATAATGGCAATGTTTAAAAAAATAATATTTTAATAGAGTATCATGTTTCATTTAAATACAATATTTCATAAATCACAATATATTAAAGATATTGATTTTTTTTAAATAATTATATTTTAATTTCTGAGGGAGTTACGTTATTTTCTTATCTAGGTGTTTCATGTCATATACATTATCGAACATGGTGCTCATCTTTTAAAATCTCAGGGAATTACACCCACTATATCAATCATCTCCCATATGAGACTTGGTCCAACCATGAGAAGATCTTGTAACTCATTCCAGCACAAAGGGGATTGGAATGGTCACCAATATAACACCTCATATAGATCCATTTGGATCAAAGAATGATAATTTTCTTGATAAGAAAACTTTTCAAATGAAATGTGCCATATCCAAGAACCACTAAAATCAAGCAGACATGTCCACAAAGTATCCTCAAGAGTTTGGATGGTCCACATAGTCTAGCCATCCATATGTGGATGATACATGGTGTTGACCCTTAGCTGAGTTCCCAAATTCTCCTAGAGTACATTCCAAAATTCTGAAGTGAAATGGTTATCCTAATATGATTCTTTCATTAATTGAACGACATGAATCCAAAAATACTCTCAAACATAAACTAAGATCCCACCCCCATCCTCATGAGGTTGAGGAGGTGTTGAAATGATACTTGAACATTAAGGATATTCCCAAGGAACCAATGGATGGAAATAAATTCTAAGGGATCCATGAATAATTGGGGTATGGTTATTCCCTTAGAATAAAACCAATAAAATAAACATGGAATAACATACCTACACATCAAGATGCATGACAATAATGTCTTACAACTCGGCAAGAAAAAAAGACCAATACAACAAGAAAAATATCTATATTCTAGGTACCATGTAGTAGGCTCAAATAAAAAAATAAAATGAAACCATGAAAGACTCCATAGATCCACACCATGCTCTGTGTTTCAAGAACCACCATACTGCCCATGAATCAAGATTAACCATAAGGAAAATGAGATTTTTTACCCTTAAATGTGTCCCAAAAAATGAAATCAGGAAAAGCACAAAAGTTCTAAAGTAGGGGTGAGTACAAATAATCAGTGGGTTTTCCCTAAATGACTTCCCCACACATTTCACTAGGATAAAAACATTATCTCATTTATATAAAATATTTTAACAAAAACATTAAATTGATTAACCATTTCCTATAAGACAAACACACCCTTATCAAGCCAATTTTAACCAAATTCATAGAATGTAATGGAAATCGAAAAACCATGCCATAATCCATTTGACCATCACATTTTAGTGAAAAAAGTTCCAATTTTCATAACCTCCCATGAACAACGTATAACAATAGAGTTTTATACATCTGAACTAGTAACAAACATGGTGGAACTTCATGTCCAATCTTGTTTACTACTTACCCAATCTAGTGGTACTTCCCTCCCACTTAACTATGATTGTGGCCCTTCCTTCCACTATCCATACCTTTTTTACAGTGGTACTCCCCACCCTCTTTTCATAATTCTTACACATCATTCATGATTCAAGCCAATAATCAAGTATATAGCCTACTAAGTCCACAAAATTTGGAGAAATGCTATCTCTAAATCTAACAATACCATAAGACACCATCCATGCCATATTACACCAATTAAACAATCCCCTTTTTTATTGAAAATCATTTTTTTCAAACCATTTTCATAAATCAACACAAGAAAATGATTTTAATATCCCGCAACAAGAACATATCTTAGTAATATCCCCTTTTCCATAAAATTACAAAAAATCATCACAAAGTGAATTTCCAACAATATTCGTACAACATAATCACAATTATTTTAAAAAAACCAATAAATTGAAAAAAATTATTCTATTTCTATAAAATTGAGATGAGATAAAATCTACCTACTTTAGGGTTCTAGTGAAATTAACCCACAAGCAACTGCACCACAAATATGGAAAAAATATCCACCAAAACCTCTCTAGATCTACTATTATACCATTTCATGCCTCAATATCATCACATAAGGCATGATAAACCATAGATCTACATTCAACATATGTAGAACTAGAAACACAAAAGAGGGAAAAGATAATATTTAGATAAAACCAAAAATAAAATAAGAGATAATTCTTACATGAGATCATCTCCATTCAAAACATAATGAAACCCCTTTGATTTGGTTCCAAAATGGGTGAGAGAGCCCCAATTTCCCTTAAGTTCAAGGAATCCCACGAAGGGTTCACATTCTATGTGAAAGGAGAATGTTAAGGCATATAGAGAGTAACCATGTTTAAACAATAAATTTAATGGGATGCATGATTAGCTCAGACAATTTAAAAAAAATGTACATTGACTATGTGGATTCAACTGTCCAAACAATGGAATATCACTCAGTAAATTGAGATTATTGCACAGTTTCCTCTAACCATGATCAAACCATGCAACCTTAAAAAGGCCTCCAAATTTATCCAAAACCTTTACAAACACTCCCAATGCCTCCCAAACCATTCCCATCCACATAAAAAACATAAAAAGGTATAAAAATTAACATTCCTCAAATTGGTGGTGCTACGTTCAACCCACCATTGGAATTTCTATCCTTGGAAAGTTGAGAAACACTAGTATTCCAATAGAGCTCAGGCCATTTCTCACCCATATCTCGGTCTAGCTCCCAAGTCTCCTTATGAATCTGACCATGCTGCCACAAAGCCCTACCTAGACCAAATCTTTTACCATGCAAGATGTTTTTTCCTATACACTGTAACAGCCCAAGATTTTATGAAAAATATTCTTTTTAATTTTATTAATGTCTTGTGTTGTACGCTACACCAAAAGGAGCTTGCACAACACGCATCCTTGACTTGCCTTGCATTACACGCAATCGCAACTTTCCTCGATAGTGTGTGTAGTACGCAATAACGAGTTTCACTAAACAGCGATATGCTATTAAAACTAGGCGTTATGAATAGTAATAACCACTTTTTGAAATTTTGTAAATTTTATTTTTCAAAATGGATTTCATTTTTGGATTCGGAGTATCGAATTTAGCCTAAGGTGAAATTCTGGTACATTTCGGATAACTTTCATATTCTGATGAATAGTGAAAATTACTTAATTATAATTAAAAACAACTTTTTTAATCGAAATAATTAATAGTGATAAATTATTAATTTGAGTGGTTTTAAAGTATATTTAGAATATATTTTTACAATTTAATACAATGTTGGTCATTGGACGTAATTTCACATTTAAACCTGACATAAACAAGTGTCAATCTTTTGATAGATATTGTTTCGTAAAAACACACTATTTGTTTTAATAGCGGGATTTAATTATAAAATTAATTAATTCAACTTATATGTTATGAATTTGGTAAAATAGACTTCATTTTTGAATTCGGAATATGAAATATAGCTTAGGATGAAATTTTGGCATTTTTCTGAAAACTTTCAATTTTTGATGAATAGTGAAACCACTAAGTGGTAGGTTAAAAACTGAATTTTGCATAAAACTTAATTTTAACACTTCTGTGAATGGAATTTCGAAAATCCGAGAGACACGGTTAATATCAAGGACTAAAATGTGGTTCAATGAGATGAAAATAATTTTTGGTGAATAGTAACTTTTTACTTTTTTTTACCGCGGTTAATAGTAAATAGGGTAACTAAGGGTAAATATGATATTACTATTACCCTAACACATGTCATAATTCTATTGGACAAGTGTAATTCGACCAAAAACAAACTTAGGAATAAAATATGACCATTTAGGCCCACTTGGATTAGATTAGGACATTTATTATGAATTTATTTAAAGAAGGGTTAAAATAGTTAAAATCAAAGTTCAATAAGTAAATCATTTTTAATATGGGGTTATACATAAGATAAATTCGATTGTAAATATTCATTAGAAAGCTAAAAAGATTTCCTACATGATGGTATTTTATTTGTAATTTTTAGACATCAAATAATTTAATTTATTTATGACACAACGATGATGCAGTAATTATCTTATTAATGAAATATTGACATAATTGATGTTATAAACACAAAATTAAATGTAATTTGAGATTTTGTATGAATTCCACTAATTTTATAGGTTACTATGATATATTAATGTTGATTTAATCAAATTGATTCGAACATATAATTCTGTTATGACTTTCACAAAAATCATATATCAAATAGTGTCAAAATTGACACAAAATAGTTTTTAAATCAAATATTATATTATTAATTGTTATTTTATTCCTAAAAATCTAAGGTTCGGCCAAATGACTTAGATAAGGATATATATATTAATAATAAACAATTTGTGGTTCGTTTGGCGTGTTATAGTAAGTTTATTAACCATATAGTGAAAGAAAACAAAAAGACACGGTAAAAGTTAAATTATTTAACTTAGAGTTAAATATAATTGATAAGGTTTAAAATAATATCCAAACATGTCTAAATTTGATTGGTTGATGGGATTACAACCCTATGTCATCTAATATTCGAATATGAGTCATTTTTGGAGGTTTTTAAGTGGGGTTAGATTTATTATAAATTAATATTTTTAAGAATTCCTAAGGTGCCCCTCTCCTCCCTTATAAAAGGGCACCTCCTCCCCCTCCTCCTCACACCAATTTTGAGCACTCAAGCTCGGCCAACCCCTGCCATTTTCTCCTCTCCACTTTCCTAGAATAATCCTAGAGGTTCTGGTCTTCTCCAAAGACCAATCTTAGTTCCTTAAGTGGAGGATTCAAAGAGGCGTTCCAAAGAAGAGGTAATATCCATTACCGATCTTTTCAATTTCTTTCTTCTTCAACTTCTTCTTCTTTAGTTGTTTCATGATAAAGTAATAACATCAGTATTACTTACATACTGATATGTTATTATAAATATGAAACAACCCTAATTCACCTTCTATCCATCCTACGGAAAAATGAAATCACCGCGCGTGCGTACGTACGGAATACCGTCTCCACGCCGTAGTGTAATCTATTTTCCACCATCACCTTACAAGGATGGGTATAATGGTGTAATGAGTAACTACATATGATTATTATGAAGTAATATTGATACTGAAATAATATATATATACTCCAATACAATTCCACGATCATAGGAACGATATCATCACTCGTGCGTACGTACGGAATACCGTCTCCACGATGTGATGCGACTCGTTCTACATGATCTTCATTTCATAATGATTATATAAATGAATTGAATGAATGAATATGGTATATACTACACTAATACCATTCTGGAAATGAATTATCTATAACCTAAAGATAAGAATAAGAATTTATTCGACAAAACACGCATAAGAACAAAAAGTTATAAAGACCCGAGTAACAAGTAACAATGAAATATTACTAACAAGAAGCTAATAATATGACCATATATGATATCATATCAATATGTATGATTCTGGAATAAGTCAATAACATTATTTAAACCATTATACAGGAGCTTCGGACATGTA
Organism: Viscum album; assembly: GCA_963277665.1. Taxonomy (NCBI): domain Eukaryota; kingdom Viridiplantae; phylum Streptophyta; class Magnoliopsida; order Santalales; family Viscaceae; genus Viscum; species Viscum album. Next base: position 2,071,090,642 of record OY728131.1, read on the forward strand.
CAAATCTAATCGGACCTAAGGTAAGGGAAATATCACAATCTCATTTTTATCCGAGATTGTTTATTCGTAAGTATTTACTGGGGTGTATTTTATCATCCACATACATGTTCCCTCAATATGTAATATTGTTTCCATCCACTTGAAATAGTTTAAATCCAATTTTACCCTTAGGTGAGTTTTTAGTAAAGAATATGAAAGGAATCTTTTGTCGTTTTTCCGTACGAGGTACTTTTTGACTTTTCCGACAAAAGTACGAAGAATGTTTTTTTAACTTATACGGCATGAATGGATTTTTAAAACATTACTTCAAAGAAGCTTCCTTTACAAGTTTTCAAGTTTATTTTTAATCAACTTCTTTTATTTTAAAGTTGTATGACATGTTATGAAAGGAAAAATGTTTTTGAAGAAGAAAGGATATTTTCCTCAAGAATTCAATTCAAGTGTTTTATCAAAATTATTTTCCATCTAAGATAATAAAGGGTTCTGTTTCTATCCATATTTTTACATTGGTTTGACTATGTTGTGATGGAATTATGTTTATGAATTCCTTTATCATATATGAATTGATTTATGATGTCATGATGTTTCAAGAATCCCATTTTTGTTATATGTTTTATGCGATGATGTATGTTTTATGATTATGTGGCACACATAAGAAAGGATTCATTATAAGATGGGTGGGACCTATATCTCCCTCCAATGCATTGGGTAATGATTTTATATCTCATGAGATAGACATGGCTGGAACGGAAGGTTATTTCGGTTCAGTGATACAGGACTGAAACGAGGAGTGAACTCGGTTCAGAAAGGGACTTTGTCCACTAAGATAGTCTTGGCAATGAGTCATGACTAACAAGAAATGATTTTCCATGATTATGTGTGCATGCCACAAAGATTCAAGTTTTATGTTATGATTATGGGGATCTCATTTTCACTTCTATGATTTGTTCCATGTTAAGATATTATGATCTCTTTTGCAGGTGGTGATTTTCAAAAAGATATGATATGATTTTTATTTCTTTTGTATACCCTTACTGAGCATTTGAGCTCACCCTTTTATGTTTTCTTTTCCCCAGGATATAAAGAAAGGTTTTAGGTAAAAAAAAATGGAAGATCTTTACGGGAGATATTGAAGATCTTTCACCAGGATTAGAAGATTATGTTCCGAGTTTCCAAAGACACTAAACTATTACGATCCTTTAGTGTGTGTTTTTGTTATGTACTAAGTATTCCGCAAATGTAATGTAATGTCCATGTACGTCAGGATACGGGTCTCTACAGTTGGTATCAGAGGAAAGGTTTAGTCAACCTTTGGAAACTAGGATGCGAAAACGTTAGTGAGATCCCTAGAGATATTTCTAAGGTATGTCTAGGGATGTCCCTAGGGATAAGTATACGTATAGGTTATAGTAATAGAATTACGCTAACGATCATAGAATTAAACCTAAGATGTTGGATATTGAAGGTACTCCCCCTTTATTATGTTGTTTTCCCTAGCATTATTTTTGCCTCTCACACTATTCTTTTTGGGTTTTAGACGATGGCTGGAACCCGAAGGAACCGTGTTGATCAATGCAATGGACAATGCAATGATTGCCCTCCTGAACAAACAAATGTTATGGGAGATGGAGTGCAAAATCTTATTGCTATACTTACACAAGCTATGAATCATTCTGGACTTCCAAATGAGAAGAGAAGGGAACAATATTCTATTGAGTCCTTCATGAGGCAACGTCCACCTTCTTTCAGTGGGACTTCCGATCCACTTGTTGCTGAACAATGGATCAGTACCACTGAAAAGATATTTTCAGTTCTTCAATGTTCTAAACATGATAAAGTCATCTTAGCAGTATATCGTTTGGAAGGTGAAGCTGATCAATGGTGGAATCTTATCAAGAATACGAGGCCAAGGGATGAAATTGAGTCCATGGAATGGGACGAGTTCAAGAACTTGTTTTTCAGTAAGTACTTCCCTCGTATTCTTCGAACAAAGATGGAAAAGGAGTTTCTTGAGCTGAAACAGAAGGATGATGAATCTGTTGGTATATACGAAGCGAATTTTTCAAGACTTGCAAGGTATGCATCTGTCATTATCATCCAACCTGAAAGTAAAGTTGATCGATTTTTCAGTGGCTTAAAACCAAGTCTTCGAAGGGCATTAGCTATAAGAGACTTCAGTAGCTATGAAGAAATTGTGCGTTGTGCTATCAAGGTATAAATGGAAGTTGGTGTTACATATCCATCTCATGGTTTTGACAAGAAACGAAAGATGGAGTTCAAGGAGAGATCTCAGAATAATGGTGAAAAGAAGATGAATGTTTCCTTATGCACAAAGTGTGGAAAGAAGCATGGTGGAGATTGTCTTAATGGGACTAGAAAATGTTTTAAGTGTGGAAAAGAAGGTCATCGAGCAGCTGAGTGTCGAAGTAATGGAAAAAGGGTTTCTAATGATGTGAATAAAGCAAACACTGCAGAGAACACACCGCCAACACTTCAATGCTTCAAGTGCAAGGAAATGGGGCATTATGCTAATAATTGCCCTAATCCAAGGGTTAGTGATGATCAACATGAGCAACCACTGAAGGCAAAGGACAAAGGGAAATCACATGCGGTCACTATTGGCAATGTTGAATATGATAACGATGTGGTGGAATGATTAAGTGTTTATGTAATGGGATTCCAAAATAATGTTGTATCATGGAGTATTGGAATATTTATGTATTGGTTTAATGTGGTATTCAAAGTGGTTGAGATATTTTTGGAAATAAGATGATATGCGCATAATGAAGGGAAAATAAGAAAATGAAATGTTTAACAATATTCATGAGCTCATGATTGATATAAGGACTAAGTGATATCATGGATTGAGTATATAGAATTTTGAGGATTTTGGTATGTGGAAAGTGTTAACTTTTAACTGCATTCATGTTTTCACTAAGGTATTCAAGAGAATACATGATTAAGGACTTTGAATGTTTAGAATGTGACCAACAAAACATATCTTATGATATGTGGGGATCAACGACAATATTAAATCTCTGGTAATCGTTGTCACTATATTATGAGAGTGGACTGCAGTATTATGGATAAGCCTAAAGATTGAAATGGATTATGTTGGACATAAGTGAGTATTGTTTAAGGATCGAAGTTTTCTCGATATTATTGATGGGATGTTATAGTAATATAGTTTTAGAAAAAGGACAACCTGCAGGACGGGCGACAGCCCATCGCTTCGGACAAGGCTGTAGGAATCGAACCCACAACCGAAGTGCGACTGGCCTTTATCGCCTACCACTAACCTACAGGAAGTCCCTATTTAGTAGAAACTAGTTTTATTATATTAAGCAGTATGATATATGAAGTATAAGTCCATTTTAGGAACCATATATGATTAATCTCACTATAGATCGATTTATGCATATAATTTTTGCTAACCTTTTGTTTGAGACAGATGGAATGACCCGTCATTCTATCACATTATCTGCTAACACTTCACGAATAACAAATTCAACTTCATTTATTTAAGAGATGAAGTGGAAATTGTTCAAGGCACGAACAACAGTGAGATTGTACCAAAATAAAGTAAGTATTTATTCTAATTCAAATTTTCAACTTTAGGGAAATGATCTTGAAAACCAAAAATGTTGTCCTAGTGATCTTATACCTGAGGAATCAGATGGTACCTTATATCATCACAAATTTATGGATTTGTGATTTTTGGCTTTTCCATAGCCATGTTCTCTACCACTCTCCATCAGAACATGATGGTTAGATTTTTCTTCCATATCCATATTTTTACCTATGTGGAAACCCAACAATTAGTTTATTTGGGTAATCGTTACATTTCATACTTTAGTTTTTAAAGCCAAGTTTTGGTATTCCTTTTTACGATGTGGGAAACTTTCGAATAGAAAACCATTTATAACCCCGACGAATTTCGAGGGCGAAATTCATTTTAAGGGGGGTAGAATGTAACAGCCCAAGATTTTATGAAAAATATTCTTTTTAATTTTATTAATGTCTTGTGTTGTATGCTACACCAAAAGGAGCTTGCACAACACGCATCCTTGACTTGCCTTGCATTACACGCAATCGCAACTTTCCTCGATAGTGTGTGTAGTACGCAATAACGAGTTTCACTAAACAGCGATATGCTATTAAAACTAGCCGTTATGAATAGTAATAACCACTTTTTGAAATTTTGTAAATTTTATTTTTCAAAATGGATTTCATTTTTGGATTCGGAGTATCAAATTTAGCCTAAGGTGAAATTTTGGTACATTTCGGATAACTTTCATATTCTGATGAATAGTGAAAATTACTAAATTATAATTAAAAACAACTTTTTTAATCGAAATAATTAATAGTGATAAATTATTAATTTGAGTGGTTTTAAAGTATATTTAGAATATATTTTTACAATTTAATACAATGTTGGTCATTGGACGTAATTTCACATTTAAACCTGACATAAACAAGTGTCAATCTTTTGATAGATATTGTTTCGTAAAAACACGCTATTTGTTTTAATAGCGGGATTTAATTATAAAATTAATTAATTCAACTTATATGTTATGAATTTGGTAAAATAGACTTCATTTTTGAATTCGGAATATGAAATATAGCTTAGGATGAAATTTTGGCATTTTTCTGAAAACTTTCAATTTTTGATGAATAGTGAAACCACTAAGTGGTAGGTTAAAAACTGAATTTTGCATAAAACTTAATTTTACCACTTCTGTGAATGGAATTTCGAAAATCCGAGAGACACGGTTAATATCAAGGACTAAAATGTGGTTCAATGAGATGAAAATAATTTTTGGTGAATAGTAACTTTTTACTTTTTTTTACCGCGGTTAATAGTAAATAGGGTAACTAAGGGTAAATATGATATTACTATTACCCTAACACATGTCCTAATTCTATTGGACAAGTGTAATTCGACCAAAAACAAACTTAGGAATAAAATATGACCATTTAGGCCCACTTGGATTAGATTAGGACATTTATTATGAATTTATTTAAAGAAGGGTTAAAATAGTTAAAATCAAAGTTTAATAAGTAAATCATTTTTAATATGGGGTTATACATAAGATAAATTCGATTGTAAATATTCATTAGAAAGCTAAAAAGATTTCCTACATGATGGTATTTTATTTGTAATTTTTAGACATCAAATAATTTAATTTATTTATGACACAACGATGATGCAGTAATTATCTTATTAATGAAATATTGACATAATTGATGTTATAAACACCAAATTAAATGTAATTTGAGATTTTGTATGAATTCCACTAATTTTCTAGGTTACTATGATATATTAATGTTGATTTAATCAACTTGCTTCGAACATATAATTCTGTTATGACTTTCACAAAAATCATATATCAAATAGTGTCAAAATTGACACAAAATAGTTTTTAAATCAAATATTATATTATTAATTGTTATTTTATTCCTAAAAATCTAAGGTTCGGCCAAATGACTTAGATAAGGATATATATATTAATAATAAACAATTTGTGGTTCGTTTGGCGTGTTATAGTAAGTTTATTAACCATATAGTGAAAGAAAACAAAAAGACACGGTAAAAGTTAAATTATTTAACTTAGAGTTAAATATAATTGATAAGGTTTAAAATAATATCCAAACATGTCTAAATTTGATTGGTTGATGGGATTACAACCCTATCTCATCTAATATTCGAATATGAGTCATTTTTGGAGGTTTTTAAGTGGGGTTAGATTTATTATAAATTAATATTTTTAAGAATTCCTAAGGTGCCCCTCTCCTCCCCTATAAAAGGGCACCTCCTCCCCCTCCTCCTCACACCAATTTTGAGCACTCAAGCTCGGCCAACCCCTGCCATTTTCTCCTCTCCACTTTCCTAGAATAATCCTAGAGGTTCTGGTCTTCTCCAAAGACCAATCTTAGTTCCTTAAGTGGAGGATTCAAAGAGGCGTTCCAAAGAAGAGGTAATATCCATTACCGATCTTTTCAATTTCTTTCTTCTTCAACTTCTTCTTCTTTAGTTGTTTCATGATAAAGTAATAACATCAGTATTACTTACATACTGATATGTTATTATAAATATGAAACAACCCTAATTCACCTTCTATCCATCCTACGGAAAAATGAAATCACTGCGCGTGCGTACGTACGGAATACCGTCTCCACGCCGTGGTGTAATCTATTTTCCACCATCACCTTACAAGGATGGGTATAATGGTGTAATGAGTAACTACATATGATTATTATGAAGTAATATTGATACTGAAATAATATATATATACTCCAATACAATTCCACGATCATAGGAACGATATCATCACTCGTGCGTACGTACGGAATACCGTCTCCACGATGTGATGCGACTCGTTCTACATGATCTTCATTTCATAATGATTATATAAATGAATTGAATGAATGAATATGGTATATACTACACTAATACCATTCTGGAAATGAATTATCTATAACCTAAAGATAAGAATAAGAATTTATTCGACAAAACACGCATAAGAACAAAAAGTTATAAAGACCCGAGTAACAAGTAACAATGAAATATTACTAACAAGAAGCTAATAATATGACCATATATGATATCATATCAATATGTATGATTCTGGAATAAGTCAATAACATTATTTAAACCATTATACAGGAGCTTCGGACACGTACAAATCTAATCGGACCTAAGGTAAGGGAAATATCACAATCTCATTTTTATCCGAGATTGTTTATTCGTAAGTATTTACTGGGGTGTATTTTATCATCCACATACATGTTCCCTCAATATGTAATATTGTTTCCATCCACTTGAAATAGTTTAAATCCAATTTTACCCTTAGGTGAGTTTTTAGTAAAGAATATGAAAGGAATCTTTTGTCGTTTTTCCGTACGAGGTACTTTTTGACTTTTCCGACAAAAGTACGAAGAATGTTTTTTTTAACTTATACGGCATGAATGGATTTTTAAAACATTACTTCAAAGAAGCTTCCTTTACAAGTTTTCAAGTTTATTTTTAATCAACTTCTTTTATTTTAAAGTTGTATGACATGTTATGAAAGGAAAAATGTTTTTGAAGAAGAAAGGATATTTTCCTCAAGAATTCAATTCAAGTGTTTTATCAAAATTATTTTCCATCTAAGATAATAAAGGGTTCTGTTTCTATCCATATTTTTACATTGGTTTGACTATGTTGTGATGGAATTATGTTTATGAATTCCTTTATCATATATGAATTGATTTATGATGTCATGATGTTTCAAGAATCCCATTTTTGTTATATGTTTTATGCGATGATGTATGTTTTATGATTATGTGGCACACATAAGAAAGGATTCATTATAAGATGGGTGGGACCTATATCTCCCTCCAATGCATTGGGTAATGATTTTATATCTCATGAGATAGACATGGCTGGAACGGAAGGTTATTTCGGTTCAGTGATACAGGACTGAAACGAGGAGTGAACTCGGTTCAGAAAGGGACTTTGTCCACTAAGATAGTCTTGGCAATGAGTCATGACTAACAAGAAATGATTTTCCATGATTATGTGTGCATGCCACAAAGATTCAAGTTTTATGTTATGATTATGGGGATCTCATTTTCACTTCTATGATTTGTTCCATGTTAAGATATTATGATCTCTTTTGCAGGTGGTGATTTTCAAAAAGATATGATATGATTTTTATTTCTTTTGTATACCCTTACTGAGCATTTGAGCTCACCCTTTTATGTTTTCTTTTCCCCAGGATATAAAGAAAGGTTTTAGGTAAAAAAAATGGAAGATCTTTACGGGAGATATTGAAGATCTTTCACCAGGATTAGAAGATTATGTTCCGAGTTTCCAAAGACACTAAACTATTACGATCCTTTAGTGTGTGTTTTTGTTATGTACTAAGTATTCCGCAAATGTAATGTAATGTCCATGTACGTCAGGATACGGGTCTCTACAGTTGGTATCAGAGGAAAGGTTTAGTCAACCTTTGGAAACTAGGATGCGAAAACGTTAGTGAGATCCCTAGAGATATTTCTAAGGTATGTCTAGGGATGTCCCTAGGGATAAGTATACGTATAGGTTATAGTAATAGAATTACGCTAACGATCATAGAATTAAACCTAAGATGTTGGATATTGAAGGTACTCCCCCTTTATTATGTTGTTTTCCCTAGCATTATTTTTGCCTCTCACACTATTCTTTTTGGGTTTTAGACGATGGCTGGAACCCGAAGGAACCGTGTTGATCAATGCAATGGACAATGCAATGATTGCCCTCCTGAACAAACAAATGTTATGGGAGATGGAGTGCAAAATCTTATTGCTATACTTACACAAGCTATGAATCATTCTGGACTTCCAAATGAGAAGAGAAGGGAACAATATTCTATTGAGTCCTTCATGAGGCAACGTCCACCTTCTTTCAGTGGGACTTCCGATCCACTTGTTGCTGAACAATGGATCAGTACCACTGAAAAGATATTTTCAGTTCTTCAATGTTCTAAACATGATAAAGTCATCTTAGCAGTATATCGTTTGGAAGGTGAAGCTGATCAATGGTGGAATCTTATCAAGAATACGAGGCCAAGGGATGAAATTGAGTCCATGGAATGGGACGAGTTCAAGAACTTGTTTTTCAGTAAGTACTTCCCTCGTATTCTTCGAACAAAGATGGAAAAGGAGTTTCTTGAGCTGAAACAGAAGGATGATGAATCTGTTGGTATATACGAAGCGAATTTTTCAAGACTTGCAAGGTATGCATCTGTCATTATCATCCAACCTGAAAGTAAAGTTGATCGATTTTTCAGTGGCTTAAAACCAAGTCTTCGAAGGGCATTAGCTATAAGAGACTTCAGTAGCTATGAAGAAATTGTGCGTTGTGCTATCAAGGTAGAAATGGAAGTTGGTGTTACATATCCATCTCATGGTTTTGACAAGAAACGAAAGATGGAGTTCAAGGAGAGATCTCAGAATAATGGTGAAAAGAAGATGAATGTTTCCTTATGCACAAAGTGTGGAAAGAAGCATGGTGGAGATTGTCTTAAAGGGACTAGAAAATGTTTTAAGTGTGGAAAAGAAGGTCATCGAGCAGCTGAGTGTCGAAGTAATGGAAAAAGGGTTTCTAATGATGTGAATAAAGCAAACACTGCAGAGAACACACCGCCAACACTTCAATGCTTCAAGTGCAAGGAAATGGGGCATTATGCTAATAATTGCCCTAATCCAAGGGTTAGTGATGATCAACATGAGCAACCACTGAAGGCAAAGGACAAAGGGAAATCACATGCGGTCACTATTGGCAATGTTGAATATGATAACGATGTGGTGGAATGATTAAGTGTTTATGTAATGGGATTCCAAAATAATGTTGTATCATGGAGTATTGGAATATTTATGTATTGGTTTAATGTGGTATTCAAAGTGGTTGAGATATTTTTGGAAATAAGATGATATGCGCATAATGAAGGGAAAATAAGAAAATGAAATGTTTAACAATATTCATGAGCTCATGATTGATATAAGGACTAAGTGATATCATGGATTGAGTATATAGAATTTTGAGGATTTTGGTATGTGGAAAGTGTTAACTTTTAACTGCATTCATGTTTTCACTAAGGTATTCAAGAGAATACATGATTAAGGACTTTGAATGTTTAGAATGTGACCAACAAAACATATCTTATGATATGTGGGGATCAACGACAGTATTAAATCTCTGGTAATCGTTGTCACTATATTATGAGAGTGGACTGCAGTATTATGGATAAGCCTAAAGATTGAAATGGATTATGTTGGACATAAGTGAGTATTGTTTAAGGATCGAAGTTTTCTCGATATTATTGATGGGATGTTATAGTAATATAGTTTTAGAAAAAGGACAACCTGCAGGACGGGCGACAGCCCATCGCTTCAGACAAGGCTGTAGGAATCGAACCCACAACCGAAGTGCGACTGGCCTTTATCGCCTACCACTAACCTACAGGAAGTCCCTATTTAGTAGAAACTAGTTTTATTATATTAAGCAGTATGATATATGAAGTATAAGTCCATTTTAGGAACCATATATGATTAATCTCACTATAGATCGATTTATGCATATAATTTTTGCTAACCTTTTGTTTGAGACAGATGGAATGACCCGTCATTCTATCACATTATCTGCTAACACTTCACGAATAACAAATTCAACTTCATTTATTTAAGAGATGAAGTGGAAATTGTTCAAGGCACGAACAACAGTGAGATTGTACCAAAATAAAGTAAGTATTTATTCTAATTCAAATTTTCAACTTTAGGGAAATGATCTTGAAAACCAAAAATGTTGTCCTAGTGATCTTATACCTGAGGAATCAGATGGTACCTTATATCATCAAAAATTTATGGATTTGTGATTTTTGGCTTTTCCATAGCCATGTTCTCTACCACTCTCCATCAGAACATGATGGTTAGATTTTTCTTCCATATCCATATTTTTACCTATGTGGAAACCCAACAATTAGTTTATTTGGGTAATCGTTACATTTCATACTTTAGTTTTTAAAGCCAAGTTTTGGTATTCCTTTTTACGATGTGGGAAACTTTCGAATAGAAAACCATTTATAACCCCGACGAATTTCGAGGGCGAAATTCATTTTAAGGGGGGTAGAATGTAACAGCCCAAGATTTTATGAAAAATATTCTTTTTAATTTTATTAATGTCTTGTGTTGTATGCTACACCAAAAGGAGCTTGCACAACACGCATCCTTGACCTGCCTTGCATTACACGCAATCGCAACTTTCCTCGATAGTGTGTGTAGTACGCAATAACGAGTTTCACTAAACAGCGATATGCTATTAAAACTAGCCGTTATGAATAGTAATAACCACTTTTTGAAATTTTGTAAATTTTATTTTTCAAAATGGATTTCATTTTTGGATTCGGAGTATCGAATTTAGCCTAAGGTGAAATTTTGGTACATTTCGGATAACTTTCATATTCTGATGAATAGTGAAAATTACAAAATTATAATTAAAAACATCTTTTTTAATCGAAATAATTAATAGTGATAAATTATTAATTTGAGTGGTTTTAAAGTATATTTAGAATATATTTTTACAATTTAATACAATGTTGGTCATTGGACGTAATTTCACATTTAAACCTGACATAAACAAGTGTCAATCTTTTGATAGATATTGTTTCGTAAAAACACGCTATTTGTTTTAATAGCGGGATTTAATTATAAAATTAATTAATTCAACTTATATGTTATGAATTTGGTAAAATAGACTTCATTTTTGAATTCGGAATATGAAATATAGCTTAGGATGAAATTTTGGCATTTTTCTGAAAACTTTCAATTTTTGATGAATAGTGAAACCACTAAGTGGTAGGTTAAAAACTGAATTTTGCATAAAACTTAATTTTACCACTTCTGTGAATGGAATTTCGAAAATCCGAGAGACATGGTTAATATCAAGGACTAAAATGTGGTTCAATGAGATGAAAATAATTTTTGGTGAATAGTAACTTTTTACTTTTTTTTACCGCGGTTAATAGTAAATAGGGTAACTAAGGGTAAATATGATATTACTATTACCCTAACACATGTCCTAATTCTATTGGACAAGTGTAATTCGACCAAAAACAAACTTAGGAATAAAATATGACCATTTAGGCCCACTTGGATTAGATTAGGACATTTATTATGAATTTATTTAAAGAAGGGTTAAAATAGTTAAAATCAAAGTTTAATAAGTAAATCATTTTTAATATGGGGTTATACATAAGATAAATTCTATTTTAAATATTCATTAGAAAGCTAAAAAGATTTCCTACATGATGGTATTTTATTTGTAATTTTTAGACATCAAATAATTTAATTTATTTATGACACAACGATGATGCAGTAATTATCTTATTAATGAAATATTGACATAATTGATGTTATAAACACCAAATTAAATGTAATTTCAGATTTTGTATGAATTCCACTAATTTTCTAGTTTACTATGATATATTAATGTTGATTTAATCAACTTGGTTCGAACATATAATTCTGTTATGACTTTCACAAAAATCATATATCAAATAGTGTCAAAATTGACACAAAATAGTTTTTAAATCAAATATTATATTATTAATTGTTATTTTATTCCTAAAAATCTAAGGTTCGGCCAAATGACTTAGATAAGGATATATATATTAATAATAAACAATTTGTGGTTCGTTTGGTGTGTTATAGTAAGTTTATTAACCATATAGTGAAAGAAAACAAAAAGACACGGTAAAAGTTAAATTATTTAACTTAGAGTTAAATATAATTGATAAGGTTTAAAATAATATCCAAACATGTCTAAATTTGATTGGTTGATGGGATTACAACCCTATCTCATATAATATTCGAATATGAGTCATTTTTGGAGGTGTTTAAGTGGGGTTAGATTTATTATAAATTAATATTTTTAAGAATTCCTAAGGTGCCCCTCTCCTCCCTTATAAAAGGGCACCTCCTCCCCCTCCTCCTCACACCAATTTTGAGCACTCAAGCTCGGCCAACCCCTGCAATTTTCTCCTCTCCACTTTCCTAGAATAATCCAAGAGGTTCTGGTCTTCTCCAAAGACCAATCTTAGTTCCTTAAGTGGAGGATTCAAAGAGGCGTTCCAAAGAAGAGGTAATATCCATTACCGATCTTTTCAATTTCTTTCTTCTTCAACTTCTTCTTCTTTAGTTGTTTCAAGATAAAGTAATAACATCAGTATTACTTACATACTGATATGTTATTATAAATATGAAACAACCCTAATTCACCTTCTATCCATCCTACGGAAAAATGAAATCACCGCGCGTGCGTACGTACGGAATACCGTCTCCACGTCGTGGTGTAATCTATTTTCCACCATCACCTTACAAGGATGGGTATAATGGTGTAATGAGTAACTACATATGAATATTATGAAGTAATATTGATACTGAAATAATATATATATACTCCAATACAATTCCACGATCATAGGAACGATATCATCACTCGTGCGTACGTACGGAATACCGTCTCCACGATGTGATGCGACTCGTTCTACATGATCTTCATTTAATAATGATTATATAAATGAATTGAATGAATGAATATGGTATATACTACACTAATACCATTCTGGAAATGAATTATCTATAACCTAAAGATAAGAATAAGAATTTATTCGACAAAACACGCATAAGAACAAAAAGTTATAAAGACCCGAGTAACAAGTAACAATGAAATATTACTAACAAGAAGCTAATAATATGACCATATATGATATCATATCAATATGTATGATTCTGGAATAAGTCAATAACATTATTTAAACCATTATACAGGAGCTTCAGACACGTACAAAGCTAATCGGACCTAAGGTAAGGGAAATATCACAATCTCATTTTTATCCGAGATTGTTTATTCGTAAGTATTTACTGGGGTGTATTTTATCATCCACATACATGTTCCCTCAATATGTAATATTGTTTCCATCCACTTGAAATAGTTTAAATCCAATTTTACCCTTAGGTGAGTTTTTAGTAAAGAATATGAAAGGAATCTTTTGTCGTTTTTCCGTACGAGGTACTTTTTGACTTTTCCGACAAAAGTACGAAGAATGTTTTTTTTAACTTATACGGCATGAATGGATTTTTAAAACATTACTTCAAAGAAGCTTCCTTTACAAGTTTTCAAGTTTATTTTTAATCAACTTCTTTTATTTTAAAGTTGTATGACATGTTATGAAAGGAAAAATGTTTTTGAAGAAGAAAGGATATTTTCCTCAAGAATTCAATTCAAGTGTTTTATCAAAATTATTTTCCATCTAAGATAATAAAGGGTTCTGTTTCTATCCATATTTTTACATTGGTTTGACTATGTTGTGATGGAATTATGTTTATGAATTCCTTTATCATATATGAATTGATTTATGATGTCATGATGTTTCAAGAATCCCATTTTTGTTATATGTTTTATGCGATGATGTATGTTTTATGATTATGTGGCACACATAAGAAAGGATTCATTATAAGATGGGTGGGACCTATATCTCCCTACAATGCATTGGGTAATGATTTTATATCTCATGAGATAGACATGGCTGGAACGGAAGGTTATTTCGGTTCAGTGATACAGGACTGAAACGAGGAGTGAACTCGGTTCAGAAAGGGACTTTGTCCACTAAGATAGTCTTGGCAATGAGTCATGACTAACAAGAAATGATTTTCCATGATTATGTGTGCATGCCACAAAGATTCAAGTATTATGTTATGATTATGGGGATCTCATTTTCACTTCTATGATTTGTTCCATGTTAAGATATTATGATCTCTTTTGCAGGTTGTGATTTTCAAAAAGATATGATATGATTTTTATTTCTTTTGTATACCCTTACTGAGCATTTGAGCTCACCCTTTTATGTTTTCTTTTCCCCAGGATATAAAGAAAGGTTTTAGGTAAAAAAAATGGAAGATCTTTACGGGAGATATTGAAGATCTTTCACCAGGATTAGAAGATTATGTTCCGAGTTTCCAAAGACACTAAAATATTACGATCCTTTAGTGTGTGTTTTTGTTATGTACTAAGTATTCCGAAAATGTAATGTAATGTCCATGTACGTCAGGATACGGGTCTCTACATACACAATCCACACTGGAATGTACATCCATGAAGCATCTGGCTCCAACTCCACATGATCCCATCAAATCACATGGTCATGATCCTGTTGATACATTTTCAATCGTGAAACATGAAACACATTTTTCATTGTACTAAACCATGGTTGAAATGCTAACCCATTATCCACCATTAAATTTGACTCATGTATTTCAAAAGTCCCAATATACCCTGGAGATAAAAAACCCAGTTTTCTAAACCGATGTTGTCCCAAACTAGGGGAGATTCTTAAAAACACATGATCACCCGCTAAGAATCACATCATTTGTTGACGATTGTCCGTATATTATTTCTAATGAATTTGAGGTATTTTCACCCTCTTTCTGATCAACATGATAATTTTCATAGTATCTTTGAAAATACTTGGTCCAATAATCGATACCTCACCCATTTCCACCCAACATAGGGGAAAATGACATGGATGCCCATTCAATGCCTCCAACAGAGCCACATGTGTTGATTCCTAATAACTATTATTATAAGAGAAGACCATCAACAATAATTGATCCTCCCATGAACCACCAAAATGCATCCTAAAATCCCATAGCATATCCTCTACATATTGTATCATCCTCTCATATTGGCCATCGGTCTATGGATGATACGACATGATCATCATCAACTATTTCCTGAGGGATTGATACTAGGATTTCCAAAATGGAGATGTAATACTCAGATATCAATCTGTCAAAACTGGATCACCATTAATCTTTATCCCTTCTTGAATATAGGTTTTGGACAGATCCTCCACTATATTAGATTCAGGAATCAGGATGAAATGGGCTAACACTGTGAGCCAGTCGACATTCGCCCATATGGCGTAGTGCTTCTTGACTATTCTCGAGAGACCTATCACAAAATCCATTGCTATTTATCCACAATTCTACACAGGAATAGAAAAAGAGTGTAGCATTTCTGTTTTCTGTGAATGCTCTGCATTGACATCATGAAAAGTCAATAATCTCGAAACAAAATCTTCCATGTCCCCTTTTACACCCGTCCACAAAAAAATGCTTTCAATTATTTATACATCTTATGAATTCAAATATGGATAGACCACCTGGAATGATGATACACACAAATATGTTTTTACTGAAAAGCCACTACTTCAACCATCCAACTACGAAAACAAATAATAGAATTCACATTAATTTCACATCACTCAATGGTCTCCCCATCATTGATTTTTCATATCATATCCATACACTCATAATCATATGGATCCACCTATTGAACCAAACCAACCTAGTTAGGAACCAATGACATCAAAAATAAAACCTCCTTGTCACCTTGGTCCTCACATTCCAACTGCATTTTGGCTATGAATGATATCAAATGCCATTGATATGATGCATATTTTACCACATGAGCTTATGAATTTATACATAAAACTTTCGCCAGAAAATTTCCATTACCCGGTGTATAAATTAAGTAAAAATCAAACTTATTGACATATTACATCCATCTAATTTACCTCACGTTAAAATATCTTTGTGGTAAAATATGCTTTAAACGTATGTGATCGGTAAGAACCATTAATTTTACACTGAAGTGATAATGACACTAAGTTTTTTAATCATGAACCACTACTTCCAATAGAAATAATTTTTTGGGTAGTTCTTCTCATGGAACCTCAACTAGCGTGGTCCATATATATCCACATGATCTTCCAGTATGAGAGCACACCCCAAAACTGATCTCAATGCATCATAATACACCACGTACGCTTTCTATGGTTCAAGAACATCCATTATTATTTCACAAGGAGACCCTTTAGCTCTTCAAAACATTTTTAACACAACTTATTCCAGTGAAATGGAAAATTATTCCTTGTCCAATCCATCATCAGTGAGACCAATCATGAGAAATCATGAAAAATCCGAATATAATAGCTAGGTAATCCAAGGAAGCCCTATAGCTCGAAAAAAATTGGTTCTTTATATGAGATAAAAACCTATATTATTTTTTGATGTATTAAAACACCCTTCTAAAAAATAAAATAGACAAGGAAATGAACATATCATATCCCAAAGTCACTCATTGAGAATTTGGAATACAACTGACGATCCCTCCAGATCCCAAGCACTATTGCAATGTGCTTCCCATGCTCCACCATTATTCTCGAGTACACCATTATATCATTAAAAACACACCACAAAATAATCTAGATATATATAAAATATTCGATTCATCAATTCCTTGAACACATCTACTGCATTAATTAGACAAAGGGAAAAACCACATACTTCTAATGTCCATATATACTTCCGAATCTTAATTCGGGAATATCATCCTTCGTCACCCACAATTGATGATATGATGACCTCTTGTAAATCTTGTAGAACCATCGAAAAACCGTTAGCTAGTCAAACAAATCATCAATATGTGAAAGTGGATATCATTTTGTTATAGTAACATATTAGGTCTACGATAATCAACATAGAGGCACATTATTCCAATAGGATTTTTAACAGTCAAAACTAGTGATACCCATGGACACATGCTAGGTAGGATGAACCCTTTGTCATATAACTCTTCCAACATCACATTTATTTAGCATAATTCAACTTGTTCCATCCGGTATGTTGGAAGTGAGGTAGCTATGGTCTCTAGAAGGAGATCATTCTTAAAATATACTTCCCTCATGGGCCGCAACCCTAAGAATTTTTCAGGAAAGACATCCATAAATTGATCCACATCTACCATAAGAACATGATCCTCAACACCATTCACTAAAACCAATGAAAAATTCACTAACTAATATGAGATTGTTCCAATAGCTGGTGCAAAAAAATCTGTTGCACCCATATTTCCATTCTTCTCCCCTTTAATGAGGCGTTAAATGACATCCTCCATCATTAAACTAACCATTCGTGCATATCATTCGATATGGGGCATAAACAGTGTCAAATAATCATTTCCGTGGAATATATTATATTCCTTCATCTCAAGTACTGAGAAATCCCACATCAATTCAATTTTTTCCACAACAAAGAAACAAACTCTATATAGGTAGGCTCAATACACTATTTAACCCAGAAGATTTTTATGTTTTAAAAATGAAGGCATAATTTCCATAGTTAAGTCCAAAAATATAACAGAATCATAAGTGAGAAAAGAATTGGAAGTACTTGTATCAGACAAAGCTATCATCAATTGGGAATTAAAAAGAATCATACCTCAGACTGTGGATGGCCCTGAATGATCATCCATCACAAATTGTTCATCTCCGAACAACTACTTTCTTACCACACTATCATGTTTCTTACCCTAAGGATGTGTCATAGTATTTCTATAAACACCATGACTAACTCGGCTCTACTGAAAATGAGTATTCTACTAACCCCATCCCATAAAGACACATGATTGCTATGACCCATGGGGAGTTTCAATATCACCCAGCCTCGAAGAATTAGATAAAACATGCTGAAAATTCCCCATCTGCTTACAATTATGACATGATCCAGGTTGTGCCATAAAATACTACTTCATGTGTCTTATATATACACACTAAAAACATCCCAGCTTATTCTGAGGATTTTTTTGAATATTCACTGATCCCGTTGTTGGATTCTGAGTTGTACCCCCACCTTGGAAATAATTGTCCCCTTGACACTTGTACCCAACATTCAAATTCCTAATATTCCTTGTGTGTACCAACAATATTCCCCAAACAATATCTCCCAAAAGATCTCGCTCAGTCACTATAGATCTATTCATCATTTTTGTGTATTCATTTATTCACAACACCACTATCTTGGAACAAATTTCCAGTCTCATCCCAACTTTAAAAATACGTGATTTCAAGGATGCACTACCCGCTACCTCAGGTGAAACCTAGACTATGTTCATAAAAATATCTCCATATTTTTTTACCGAAAGGTTATCACACATCAAAGTTATTAAATCCATGTTTCTTTAAATTATGAATGTATGAGGGTTGAATTTTTTTATTGAACATCTCTTAAAAACCCTCCCATGTCACACATTGGTCGATCCCAGCCTGGATTCGCAGCTCCTACCACTGAAAGGGAATGATATTCCAAAATGTATGTGGATAAATTTACTTTTAACTCTACCGGTGTTCCTAGTTATTAAAATATCCTATTAATTTTGTTCAGCCATGATTCAGTCCTTTCGGTCTCCGAATTACCCCTATAAGTGTGGTGATTTTTCCTTTGCAACTGAGCCGCATTATCCACATGCTCAGTTAATCCACATTATTCAAACTTTCCCCAGTATGGAAATCTTTCACTATACCCTTCACTAGCTACTGGGTCACCTGAATCTCAGGTTCAACCACATATTCAGTAACCTCCTCGGGTTGGTCTCTACGAGGCCTACCATGTTTCATAACTATCATCACAAAAAAACCATAAGTCTCAAAACCGTAGTAATAAATGTCTTATGATTAAAATTCAATTACATAATAATTATTACAACCATTCATTCCATATGTTCACAATACCTATGTTTCCCTTTTATAATAAAATCAACCATGTTTTGAAAATCAACCTTTTTTTAAAAATACCACAACCATTCACATTTAAAATCATCATATTTGAAATAATTTCATGATTGTACAAACCTCTATAGATTCATTCCATTACAAAAGTCATTATACCAAATGAAATATTCAACATAGAGTGGAATCATTTCTACCATGCATTCCATGCTCATCTCATTTTCTACACCCATGACAATGAGATATCTATTTCCTGTAAGTGTCTCAAAAACACATATGTAGGAAACACCCTGGTAACATGAAGTTTATCATAAACGGTTTAACTACATTATTTTATGCTATAAATTCCATGTTCTGAAAATCCTATAACTTACTACCATCTAGAATCAAGGAAAGACCAAGAGAGAATGCAAACACAGAGACGGCCAATCAATGCCCATGGAAAGAACTAACATGATGATCAAGGACCGAACAAACTGATACCCCGTGTAATGTGCCACCCCCTCTTCATTGGATTGAGGAGATGGTGATATGCAACTAGGGATTAGGAAACATTCCCAAGGCATCAAATAATAGAATTTTTTTGAGAACTCCAAGAACAATTGCGGAATATTTTTTACCTTAGAATAAAACCAATTAACTATTAAATTCATAACCTACCAAGACTAAAATATTCATGTCAACGGTTTCTTAAAACTCATGAAGATTGAAATAATAATACAACAACCTCAATATCCATATACAAAGTACCACACAGATGCCTCAATAAAAAATCCCAAATGAAACTATGACACAGTCCATGTATCCACACCAAGCTCCATGATCCAAGAACTATCATACCGCCTAAGAATTATGATGAACTACTAGAAAAATGAGATTCTTTACCCTTACATATGTCTCAGAAAACAACATCGGTAAAAGCACTAAAGTGAATAGGGAGGGGTGAGTACAAATTCTCAGTAGGTTTCCCCAAAATGACTTCCCTACACATGCCTCTAGGATACGACCATTAAAACATTTTTATAAAATTGTTTATATAAAATATTAAATAGTTTAACCATTTCTAGCAATAAAAGCATGCCATTATCAAGCCACTTTCACCCAAATTCACACAATACAAGGGAAATACAACAACCCTACCATAATCAATTTTACCATCACATGTTAGCATAACAAGTTCCACGATACATTAACTCACATGAATAATGACTAACAACAGAGTTTCATACATCCAAACTGGTAATAAACAAGGTGGAACATCTTTTCTAAGCTACTGTACCTTTTACCCAATCTAGTGGTTGTTCTTTCCCACTTATCTTTGATGGAATTCCTTCCATACACTATCCATTCCATTTTTATAGTTGTACCCTCACCCATTCCTCATCATTCCACAAAATCATCCATGATTCCATCTAATAAACAACCATATAGAGTACCAAAGCCACATCATTAAACAAACTACTATCCCATAACTAATCAATCACTTAGGACATCATCCATCCCGTATTCCATCAATAAAAAAATACCCTTTTTATTGAAAACCATTTACACAAACAATTTTCATAAATCAACCTAATAAACCAATTATAAAATATATACTTTAAAATACAACCACCAGAACATATCATCTAAATATACCATTTTCCCCAAATTTCCAAAAATCATCACATATTTAATTTAAAAGAATATTCACACACCATAATCACAATTAATATCAATAAAACCCAATTAATTGAAACCAAAGATTCTAGTTGAATCAAATTGGATTCGAGATAGAAGCAACCTGCCATAGGGTTCTGCTCATATCGACCCACAAGAAACTACACCACAAATCAGGGAAAAAATCCACCAAAAACTATCTAGATATTTTTCCAAATCATCACCAAGACTTAATATCATAACTTAAGGAAAAACAACCCTATATCTACATGTAGAAAATGTAGATATGTAAACTGAAAAAAGAGGGAAGGTAATATCTATAGGGAACCACAAAGAATCTAAGTGAGAAGACATAACAGAGATGAACCGATATCAAACAACCCAGAAATCCCTTCGATATGCTTTCAATATGGGTGGGAGAGCCCCTCTATCCCTTGAGATAAAGGAATCCTATGTAGTGTTTCAATGGGATGAGAAAGGAGAGAGTTAAGGAAAATTATGACTAACCACATTTAAAAACCATATATAATGGGACACATGGTTAGCTCACTCGGTTTGAAAAAATTTGCACTAAACATGCATATACTACTACTCGAAAAATGGTATTTTACATGGTTACCTGGGATTATTACATGGTATCCTCTAAACATGCTAAAATTTAACAGCCATAAAAGGGCCTCCAAAATTTTCCAATACCTTTCCAAAGCCTTCGAAAGTATCTCAAACCTTTCCCAATCACATAAAATACCTAAAAATGTATCAACATAGGTTTCATACCACAAAATGGGTGGTGAAACAATAAAGTTTTTTGTGGTCCTCTACTATCAACAACTCTCTAATTGGTTTAAAATGGGTTGATTTTTTAAAATGATCGATAACAACCGTATATGATATTTCCTTATCAGATAATGTCGTATCCTTATCAAAAAATATATTTATATCTTATCCCACTTCCACACAGGCATGGGATGTGGATGTAACAACCCAGCTACTATATGATTATCAACATTAATTCCTTGGTAGGTCAAGCATTAAGAAACAAATTACACCATAACACAAATCATACTAAGATACCAATACAAGTATCTTAAGGTATTAAAAATTTTGGTAGCCTCAGGTTGAATGGTCCAACTGGATTGATTCACCTCACACATTACCTTCAACCATAGGCATAAAGGAAAAAATAAAAACATTCTAAAGAAAAAAGAACAATTATTAGATGAAGAAAAATCATCTAAGGTCTCACCATCATATAAAGAAAAACTTATATTCAAGTACTCATGATCAGATACATGTTAAATCATCACCTATTAGTTGAAATAGGGTGTCTTATACACACTGTCCACGAATAAATACCCACTATCCGCATGAAAATCCATCCTTGTATCAATAAAAAAAAATCATCTAACCCCACTGATCAGCTGATTTCCAAACAATCTACACAAGAATCATTAATATCCACATGTTGGTGAAAACTTTTCATTTCCCGATTGTATATGAACAATTGAAATAATAAGTATGGAGACACTATTTCCAATGTATTTGTCTAATGTTAAGATCCCTCTAGGTGAAAATATACTACTGGCACTTATTATCTTATTACACTATACAATGATCCCCAAAGAGAAAATGCCACAACAAATTTAGCACATGCATAACATATTCTAATTTAAGGTTGTGGGTAGGATAATTATGCTTATGTGGGTATTGATTTAGTGATCCATAGGCCACACAATATCATATTACTTCAAAAAACTCCCCAAAACCACAATATAAGCATTACAATACAATGCATAATCCATCCATGGTTGATGAAGGATAAAAATGGGTGGGGACATTAGACATGTCTACAACTACTTAAAAATATATAGGACCTCTCATCCCACTCAAACATCACCCCTTTTCTAGTAGACACCCATAAGGGATAAACTACTATAGTGAAGTAACTGATGAACCATATAAAATTCTTGTCTAGCCCAAATTACTGTGAACCATGAACATAATATTATGTTACTCCCAAGACATGATATCTTTATCCTTCTTTAGATCAATCAAAAATCTGGTATCGAAAATCACATGGACCAAGAAATTAACTTATAGAATCCAAAACTAGAAATTAGAAGACTTAACATAAAGATGATGCTTTCACAATATACCAAGAAATAACTTCATATGTTCGTATTGGTCATACATTATTTGGAATACAAAAAAAATATCCTCTAAAAAATTTCTATGAATTATTTAAAATGCGGTTGATTATTCAGATCATAAAATCCTTGAAAACTTTTAGAGAATTAATATGCCTAAACTGTATAACCAAATACTAAAAGTGTCTATATTGACTATGAAAGGAAGTCTTTGGAACATCCTCTTATTAAACCCTCAAATGGTGGTACCATAATTGTAGATTAAAATTTGTTAACCTACAGGACCATCTGAGCTAATCAAACAGAAAATCAATTATAGGAAGACGATTTTTTCATTTATGATACCTATTTAAGATTATGATGGTATATGAAATGTCAAAGGATGCTAAATGAATTATTTGAGAATAACACTGTAGAAAACCATAATGACCTGATATGATAGATAAAACCGTTTCCTTATATATCCTAGAGCTAAACATTCAACTCCATAATTATGGATGGAGTTATCAGATAAGATGACTATGAAATTTTGGCTCGTCTCGGGGAAGATATCAATAAGAAAATAAATCTCTCATTATGAATGAAATACCAATAAATCTTCTAGAAATAAATAAATGTGAATATCTATGACCACTATAATCACACCCGTTAAAATATAATCCCCATATTCAAGAAAACATATACTAATGTACTAAAATCAACCCCAACTCTGAAGCAACTATCCTTCCATCACTAAACGCAGAACCCACTAACACTGAATGACATGAGTGGTCCCATTAGGAATAAGGATCTGGACCATGTATTTATAATATTAGAACAATTTATTAATGATGATCAACCAATACATGATAATTTTGAGGTTAAAAATTTCATGATCTATTACAAGGATGCACAAAATGACTTCCATGCTAGCTACCACAACTCATCACTAAGGAATCTTTAATCCTTTCTCATTTTTCCTATACAATAGGGTTAAAAATATCCCAATATAATGAATAAAATCAGTCCAAATACAAAATAATCAAAAAAATAAAGTGAAATTAATGAATGATATGCTCCATTGTAAAATAAAATTGATTCCATATAAGAATAAATAAACACCATACCTCTAATGAGAGGTAGCATTAAAATATGAGTCATATTGTACAAAATTTTCTATATAGAGACACCTAGAATCAGATTCCCCATGAACCTAAACAATCTAGGGATTAAAAATCTTACCATGTGGTAAAGATTCTCCACCATTAAAAGCATTAAAATAATCCTGAAATCCCATAAATAATTGGATCCTACACCGATCCCTTGTGAAAGAGAGCTGAGCGAAGCATTGGATGTGCCCAGATGACCCACACCATTGGCACATCCTTAGAGTATCTGAGCACTTTCTCTATTTATATCTTTAATTAACACACACATATTATAATATCGGTATATTCCACTCAGTAGACACATATGATAAACATGATGAATTCTAGAAACTATTATCACTTCCCTGATGAGACTCACACTTCTTTTGCTTCTGACACAATGAAAAAATCTAGCTACCGCCCACTGAAGGAACACAACTAAGACATATATATCTAGAAAATTTACATCTACCATTACTTCTTTTTCACCCACATATGAATATATCAATACACATAGAATAATGAGTAATGATCTGATATCATGCCTCAGGACCATTTCAAAATGACAAACTTTTAAGTAATCATTTTTTGAGTATATCCAGAGAAACATGAACCAAGTCACTAAATTATTAATCAAAATCCATCATCGAATTATCACACCAATCTAGATTTAATAACTCAAAAATATTTACTTAATCTCATGGTGCCTTGGAATGAATTCTAGTGAAATGAATCCTTATGCATGGTCCAATAGAGATCACCATACTTCCCTGAAATAACCATCGACTCCCACTACTTTCTTCTTAGCATTTCAAGAACATAAATGTAAAATACCACATTATTTTTCTTAGGTAACTAAATAACTCAAAGATCTACTTAATATTTTCAAATCACTACTCAGGCTAATTAGGTCCCTTATCTCTACTAAATGTTAGTAGTTTTTTTCATCAAAAACCCCTATGTATTGTCCATCATCTATTTATTCTCATGAACACCAACATGACCCAAGGTTTGGATTAAAGTAATTACCAAATCCTCCAAATAAGTTTCAACAAGATGGGTTTCTTGTAGAGTACTCTCCACTACACCATCTCAATGCTAATATGAGGTATCTCTAGGATGAATTACTTATTATACCCAATACACAAGCATCATTATGAACAACTCTACCTCAAACCATACTAAAAAATGGAATTTAACATCATCAATATTTATCTTCACTAGAAAAATGTGCAGAGAAAGGTTTTCTTTATAAGTGCTAAAATAAGCACTGATAAATTGCACCTTTTATCAGGGATTTTTTTTAGCATTGATAAATTTTTTCATTTGTCAGCACTTTGTTTTAGTGATGATAAAGGTTACCCTATATCATTTTTTTATTTTATGTGTTGATAAAATTCTTACATTATGTGCACTAATAATAAGTTAATGATAAATAGTAGATATTATCAGTGATTTATTAATGCTAATAATCGTTCAAAAAATAAAATTTAATTTTTTTACAATTTCATTAATTAAATAATTATTGTTAAAAATAAATAAATCGGTATATAAATTTTAAAAAATAAGAAAGAGTAAATATTAAATATATAGATATATAAAATCAACAAAATTAAAGAATTGAAAATAAAAAAATTAAAAATGTGAAAATTAAGTAAATTGATATGATGTTTATTAAATAAATAATTATTGATAATAATAAATAAATATAATATATATATATATATATAATATAATATATATTGATAAATAGTATATATTGAATGTAGATATATAATTGATTTCTAATTAAATACGAAAAACAAAAAATGAATAAATTAAAAAATTTATATGAATATTTATTAACGAAGAAATTATTAATAAAAATGAATAAGTATAATATATATATAGATATTAATTATAAATAGTAATAAATATTATATCTTGAAAATATATATAAATAATGAATAAAATGTTAAATAATATCATATTAATTTTTTATTCATTTTTATTGTTGTTTGATTTTTCAATTTGACATATATCAAATGTCATGTGTCACAATAATTTTAGGTATATATATATAATTAATGATTATTATTAGAAAAAGAACACACAAATATATTTATGAAATATATAGAAACACATACAACTAATATTTATCTAATTTATTCAAAATTTTGTGTATTTTAGAATTTCATTGTTAACATGATACATTTAATATCTTATTGTTTAAATCAAGAAATTTTATTTACTTAATATTAATACTATTGTAGTTAGGGAATTCATTTATAATTTATATATATTTTTAATTTTATTTTCGAATTTGATCAGTTTCTATTATATATATATATATATTTTTTTTTTGTTTTAATATTCTCAATATGTATTCATCTTTACTTCAATTAATATATTTATACTTATTTTTTTACAATTTATATTTATTAATAAAACTTATCAATTTTTTAAGTATTTTTAAAGTGCACTAATTTTGAATAATTCAATTTCAATCATTTTTAAAATTCATGTATTTGAGATTATATATCCACTAATAATGTTAAAAATATATTTTTAAGTAAATATTTTAAAACAAATATTTATAAATATATATTTTTATATTTTTATTTACTATATTTATAAATTTATTTATTTACATTATTATAAATAAATATTATTATTTTTTAAATTAGTATTTAAATAATTATAAATAAATAATTATATATCATTAATAGTTATAATTTTATTATAAATTTATTGGAATAGATCCTTTATCTGTACTAAAAAGCCCTATTAAAATGAATTTCTATCATTTCTAAAATATCAGCACGAATAATGATGTTTTTATCACTGTTGTTTGATAATTGATAAATATAAATTTTTATCAGAGATAATCAATTTAACAGCCAAAAAACGGGTCTTTATCAATGATTTTCTAAAAGTGCTATCAAAAGTGTTGTCGATCTATTTAAAAGAACCATAACTAGGACTCACTCATAATGAATTTGAATCTCTCACATATCTCCTTCGCTATCAGCATGACTCCACTATGATCCATCTGAAGAATCAAGGATATATCCAATGTATATTATTTTATACTTTTCCGATATCATTGTTTGATCTTTTGGCTTCCACATTTTTCATTCTTTCACTGTTCTTTACCTTAATGAACCCTAAATCTCATTTTATAGATATTCCCAACTTGACTCCCTATGAATTTTAATGTATTATTTAAAATATAAGTATATGTAGTTTAACTTCATACAAATTGGATAAGAGACACTGCATAATTTAACATCCTACAGCTAGAATGGATTTATGACGTTCAATGTCTTGTAACCTAGATAAGAGATGATATGAATTTTGAAATATTTCTTATAGAAAGAATTTTTGTAGTTTGAAATCCTATAAACAAGATTATATACAATATTATGTTCAATGCCTCACTACTAGGATGAATTTATATAGGTTAACATCAAAAAAATAGTATGAGAGACACTATGCAGTTTAACATTTTTCTTCTTGGATGAATTTGTGAAGTTTAAGATCATGGAATCATGAAAAGAGCTGTTTAATGACCGCTATTCCTAGTATTTCATGAGAAATATTGTATTATTATGGGTTTTAACTTGTTCCACATCCACTATGGCCAATGTGAATTTACTGTGTTTTGGATCAGCTTGGCATGGTTTTTCAAAATTGGTTTGGAAAAAAGAAAAATGATTTCCAGGATTGTCTTTTCTTTAAAAAAATATGGGTTATTAAATTGTCAAATGTTTACTTAGAAGAAGATGTTTTGAAATTGAAAATGAAATAGTGGGTTTCAACGATAAAATTATTATCTTTTATGAATTTTGGATTGTGAGAAAGTTTTTTTATCCATATATTCTGCTTTAAGTTGTGTCTCATATTTATTTAGAATTTGATTTTATGATTTTTGTGTTATCCAGAATATATCTCTAAGAATGGTTTCTAATGTTTCTATTGGGTATCACCATATTTCTATTTGTTTTCATCTTCTTCCCATCTTCCTTGGAAATCGACGTTCACAAGAGGTATTGAACCGGCATGAGTATCTTGGTCATGTCTTCAGAGTTTTTGGAAATCCCAAAGCTGTTAGAGTTCGTGATTGTCTAAATCTTCTTAGGGGTCTATATTTTGAATATTTGGAGTTGTTTTCCCCACCAATGATGTTAGTAGGTATGATGTGAGAAGAATTTATGCCCTTCATTTCTCAATTGTTTATACCTGAGTAGGTGAAGATGAAGAGGGTAGAAGAGCTCATGAGTGTCTAGTAAGGTCAGTGAACAGTGAAGGATTATATTGAACACTTCAAAGGGATGAGTTCCATTTAATTTTAGGGGTGTCGCAGGATCTGTTGAAAGCATCTCTTTTCATTGGGGCTGTTCATCTATTGTTATAGGAGAATGTCCTTTTCTACAAAGATCTTCATTTTCAGAAGTCTATGGAGGAATCATTTTTGGCTGAGTTTATGTGAATGTTGCATAAAAACATTGGGTCAGTTGTTGTCTCCCACATTGGGGTGACTATGTTTGAAGTTTCATCATTTTTTGTGCCTATTGTAATTTCATCATTCATTATAAAATACTGATTAAGTCATCTTTTCATATTTAAAATGGGTTTTTAATATTATCATGTAAATGGTTATCCTTTCATGAATTAGTTCACCTATTTCTATAATGATTGTGTGTGGATGTCTATTATTTGTTGAAGTTTATCTTTGTTCTTTGTGTGTTGGATCATTTATATTATGTTTTTTGATCATTTATGATGTTTTTCTATAGATGTAGTGTTTTGGAAGAATATATATGTCTATTTGGAACCATTCATCATTGAATCCAAAACATGGCATGGATGTTCATTATTCACAACATTAAAAACAAAAAAAAAGATTAAATATGCACATCACTACTATTGGTTAACTACTTCTTTGTATAACATCTAATCTATACTAGCTACCTAGGGTCCCCAAAATGTCCTCTTCTCACACACGCTCACCACCATCTATATCATATCACCATCCAACATTCAATTTTTTATCTTTTCGTGCACCCACTTACTATATTCATGTAACTGCATACATCAGGCATCTTTAGAAGTAGTAAATGGGTGAAGAATTGAAGTAAGAGTGAATAATGAATGGTTATATGATAGATATGGCAGATAACTTGTGTGGCATGATAGGATCATGAGGACTTCAGGCATGGACATCAGGTCAGATGTTATTATAAGAAATAGTTAACCAATAGTAGTAAAGTGCATAAAAATCCTTAGATTATTTATTAACTTATATTTATACAAAAGAAACCCCTTGGAATAATTTAAAGGTAATGTTGCGATATCATTTCCAAATTTTAATGGAAAATTATATAATGAATCTTTAATTTAATTTTCATTATTCCATATAGAGTTAATTTATTTTAGAATATTTCTATCCATGTTTCATGGTTTTTTAGGAAGAGAGATGATGCAATCTCTGCTCCATGAAAAAAAGCAATCATGATGTTTTCACACGAAAAACATTTTCCATTGAATTAATGAAATGTTTAATATTTATGTTTAATTTATTTATTCATATTATTACTCAAGTAAGAATCATTTTCTTATTTAGATGAATTATTTTGTTAGAATTGGGGTGCCCTGTCCAACTTTCACACTTTTTATCCCTGAGAACATTTTCACCCCCGCAGTGTTGCATTTATCAAATTCTTTTAAGTTCTATCCATTGCCTTTATAGAAAGATAAATTTCACTACCCAAACTCAATTATAAGGTTTGTCTTGTTATTTTCAAATTAAAATAATTGTCCATAGAATTTATGTATTATTTCTTAATTATATTTAATTTATTTCTTTTTCATATTACTCACAATAATTCATTTCGAATGATGGTGGATTAAATTTTTTATGTTTATGCGATTTGTTTGAATCTATTCATATAGTGTTAGTAATATTAAAAATATAGTAAAAGGGTATGATGGTTGAAATGAATTTTATGATTATTTTTTTAATTTATGTAATAATTTTTTTATGTAATTTTATAAACCAATTTTTGAAATGTTTATAATATTTTTTTGGTATTTGTTTTGTACATTTAATTTCATTAAAATTATGTATTGGGTCATATTTATATTGATAACTAGTATTTTATGGTGTGTTTCTGGGGTTTATGGTGTTGCGATGTGCTATTACAACACACTAGAAAATGGACCTTTATCAGTTCTTTTTAATGTTTAGAAAACGAACATATTTATTAGTACATCTAAAAGAAGTGAAAAAATGTGTACTTTATCAGTTATTCTATAGTACTGATATAAAATTCATGTATTAGTGCTTACAAAAGAACTGATAATGTTTTCATTTATTGGTGATAAGTAAAAGTGATGATAAATGGGACTTTTATCACCTCTTTTTAAAGAACTAATAAAGGTCCCATTTCTCAGCACATTTTTAGCAATGATAAATTTTTCATTTACATTGATTTTTCAGTGATAATAAAAGTACTATGATTTTAACATTACTAACATTGCATTAACTTTTCTAGTACTAATAAAGGTCATTTTTAAAGCTATTAAATGCCATATTTTATTTAGTGAACCCACAAATGAATCAAAATAAATCCCCATCATAGGTACCAATAAGAAGAATAAGAATAACTAGAAAGTAAAATTGAAAATAAGAAAAACCATAAAAAATACCACGTATTTCCCACTATGAATGGTTTGGTTACAATGATAGGAAAGTCGTGTACCAACAGTGTGCCTGTCACTAGATTTGGTAGGAGAGGCCACACTGGCTGCATGTATTCTCTACTAATTATTCACACTAAGCATTAACACTTACCATGAACCTCCCCTATACCTCATTATTTCAACCCCAAAACACAAAATGGCCATTGAACCAACACTAAAACATTCTATCATTTTGGAAAATATCTTGAAACATCATCAAATCAACACATAACAAGGATTAAAACATTATCCCATCCCAGAAGACTCGTCTAATCTTGAGGTTCATAATGAAAGAGATATTCTAGGCACTCCCCTATTTCTACCACGAAATTATAGATGGTTATAGCTTTAATATACCACTGAATTACAAATATAAAACTAGTTATGATACCATTTTTTAACAAATAGACTTAAGGAAACATGACAATTCACCCAAGCTGGAAGACCACATTGTAAAAAGCATGTTCCCAATCCTAATTAGCTAGCGAAAAGAATTATAAATTACTAATTATAACCTGATACATTTTTACTAGTAAACCATCTTGAAAAATATATAAAACTAGATAGCCACACATATATCATCAAATTCAATAGAACAAGGTAATCATATACTAAAAACAATGACATATATCATTGCATGAAACATTCCATAACTGAACATACACATATGGTATCTCAAAACAAACCAAATTCTCAACATGGATGGTTATAATGCAAAAAATACCCAAAAATCTCACTTGACATAAAAACCCAAAATTATTCCCTGATATCTAATCCCTATCAGACCGCGTCCCCCCACAAAATAATGGATGATAGTAACCCAGATTCCCAACCCTATATCATGGTTCATTTTCCAATAAATGTTTCTTAAAAAATAGAATTATGAAATTATAAAAGTCCAAAGATGTTTGTTAGAAATGAAGCCTAGTCAGACACAACATGAATCTATTTAATGCTTTTCCCATAAAAAAAATAAAACATCAATGAAAAATTTTCAAAACTAAACCACATTGAAAACATATCATTTTCTAATAATCTTTTCAAATTTAATTTTTTCAATAAATAACCAACATTACAATACAAAATACTAGATTGGATAAATAAATAAACATATCATCAAATCATAACATGATCAATACATAAACAAATAATATACAATGTTGACCAAAACATCACGAACACGTAATAACCTTGATTGAAAATTAATTGAAATAATATATCTCATCACATAAAATTGGCACTAATAAAATTCAAAATCATATAAGGAAAACTATCATTGGTAACGTGATCCTTGGTACTCTAACCAATAGGCCTAAAATGAGTTATAAAACAGTATACTATCAAGATACAAAAAAATTAATCTCTCATAGTCATCCCCAATCCAACATGGAATCTCTCATGGTATTCCAACCCAAAGACTCTCCCAGTACCTTGGAAACAAATTGGGAGGCACACATAGTCCTCCATCCAAAAGATTACATTAAAAAACAGAAAACCAATGTGTAAGTGTCCACTATCTTCCATAAAATGTCTAATATATTCTTCCAGATAAATCCCTCTCTCACACAGTGATTAACCCATGTTCTACTCCATTTCCACACATCCAAAATAATGTTCCCCAATTAAAAAATCTTTAACATAATAAATTTATCAAAAAAACATTCCCATTTTATCAAAACACATATCCCAAGTTAAAAAAATTTATAAAACCATTTTATAAATCCATTTAAACCCATAAAAACCTTTGTTCTATTTTTAATAACACCTGACATGCATCCAGGGCACACCCTTTTGGAAAACCCACTTCAAAAAACACAAATGCGACGAAAATCCCTAAAATAGGTTAAACATGAAATAAAAGACATGAATAAGTTATTAAAAAGAAAGCTTCAGCGATATAATTAAATGGTGATTGAAAATTTAATGGTATTCTATGAAAAATGCACGTAAATAAAGACACATACCTTAGTTTTAGTTCAATGAATGTTGGCTTCAATGAAAACCACAAGAAAAATGTAGAACAAGGAATAAAACACCAAATTAAAAAATAATCAAAATAAAAACCCACATTAAATACCCCATATTTAGAAAAAAACCACACTAGGGATTGACATCTCCCAGAACATGGAATAACATGGGTAAGAAGGAAGAAGAGGGGAAGCAAACATAATGAAATCATTCTACCTCAATCCAAGACACCAAGATCTCCATGAAAAATCTACAAATGAATAGGGTATTAATATCTAATCCAAGGGATATAAGTTGGGTAATATGGTAGGATTAAAAGAGGGTAAAAATCTTACAAAACAATTGGGACCAAAAGGTAAAAAGCTACTTTTTACGTGAGTAGGATTGGGATGCATGGTTTGGAAAAATGTGCCCCAACCGTACGAGTTCAACATTGCACCAAAATTTGTGTGACAGTATTTCTCATGGGTGTCACACTAGTTGAAAAACAATGCTTCTACCATGTATAATCCCACTATTAACCCCCACATCCACCTTGAATAGTCAGTCTCGTATTTATAAAAACTGTATGCTAACTATATTCCTTTATCCGTATTCCCCAATATTTTCATTTCTACCCTAACACCTTGGAAATCCAAAAACACCAGAAATTAAAAATAAAATACCAAATTAAATGTACTAGTGACTTGGAGGGTGTAACATGGGCCATGTATTGTTTTATTCTTATTTAAATAATAAAAATTCATAATTTATAATTTATTCATTTTTCCTCTCTTGATATTTCCATTTTACATCTCCCATCTCCTCAGTATCATGAACCCAACAGCACCCTTCTATACATTTTCTATACCTATAACCCTTGTGATATCCCCTCTCTACACCAATTACTCCTATTTTATATGTGATTATAATTAAAAAACCAATGTCACGGTCTTGAATTACTTCTTTCCTATTCTTTCTAATAATTTTATTTTCTTATCATCACCCATTTTATTTAGCCAAATCCAAGGGTTCTGTATGGGTAGATTTTTGACCTCCATTATTACTAGGGAGTGTAATGTGCCTCTTAGGCTGGATTTAGGTGTGTCTTGACATTATCCACTAAAAGAAAAATTATTTTGGTTTTCTTGAAACTATTTGATGTATGTTTACTTCAACCCTTTAATTTCTACAAAATATTAATCATGTATTTTGTGACTTTGAGATTTATCATTATTATTTAAGGTATCTTATAGATCTTTTAAGGTGGACCTATAATATATTATTTTTTCATATTTATAAGGAAACCTTTTGGATATTAACTTATAGTAATGTGAATGTTCACATTGAGTCTCAGTGTGCTCCTATTTACGTGAAGGTCCATATACATGTACTGGTGAAAGGGTGGTTTCGAGTTTCCATATTCAAATGAGGCAATGTTCAAGGTAGGTGACTCTATAAAATACCCTTTCATAGAATAATCAGAATAAATTTGGTTCTTTTAAATGCCTTATTATAAATTTAAAATATTATTATTGGACATTGTATGCATGAAATTATTTGGACTATTGTGTATTACATAGCATAGTCCTTGGGTGCATTCCAAGAAATTATGAAAATATATTAAAAGGATATTTAAAAATTGTTCAATCATTTGAAATTTTTTCTAAAAATGTTAAAAGTTCTCAGAAATTAAGTATGCTTTTCATGTGGGTGTTAGTTCCCATTTGTCTTTGTGAAAGGGATATAATAATTATAAAAATACCTTCGAATCCAATTGAGGTTTTTGGAAATATTATTGATTTATTTTAATGGGTTTCCAAATGAAATTAAATTGTTCTGTGTAATTGTAATTTCCAAATACTTTCAGAATGTCAAATTCAAAAAGGGCTTCCCTTTCATGTTTAAGGTATTTTCTTATTTTAAAAATTGGTGGTTTCATTTATGACATGAAATGGAATTTAATTTATGTTTTTTGTATTGATCATTGAGGTCTATTAGGTTTTTCCTTGACATTATATTTGTGTTACAGAGTGTTTTGTAAAGGTATTTCACTGTGTATCAATCATATATGTGATAAGAAAAAGAATAGTTGGCACTTTGTGATGTGATACTATTTGTTCCCTTGTTGAGACACCTTCTTCCATTGATATTATTTTAATTTATCCATGTGATAAATGTTTTATCATTATTCTCATCATGTGATTATTGATTTTGTATGTTTTCAAGGATCGTGTGGGCAGTGCGAAGGAAATTATTATTGTGGAAGACCATGGGTTTTATTATTTCCATTATATGCCATTGTTTTCTTATGGCCCTCCTCAGTTTATCTTTTCAGGTGGAGATGAAGGTTAATAGGTGGGAAGTTGTATGATAATGATATTAATAGTTATATTACAAATTGGCTTGGAAACCCTAGTTGAGATGCGTATTCTAGATAGTGGGTTGTCACCGAGGGGGCTAGTTGAGAGTGATTTTGATGATGGATGTATGAGACTTTATTACATTCCTGTTGTTAGGTCCACCTTTTTGTGTCTTGTGCTATCCTGTTTGTCTATATGGTGTTTTATCATGATATATATGGTATGTTTTTACTTTCTTCTTATATTTTGAGCTTGTGGGTTCCTTCTGTTTTATATTATTCATGCAATTCCAGGGTGATTCTTTTAGGATTAATATTTGATATTATGTGGTTTTCCTTGTGATGATATTTTTTCTTCTTATGAAATATATATAATAATTTTGTGTGGTTTTGGAGTATATTTAAATGAGTTATTTTATAACGGTTTGAATGTAATTTTTTTAAAAAAAATATGTTTTGGGTTTTTCTCTAAGGGTTTTAATGAAATAATATTTTCTTTAAAATAATAATTTATTATAATTAACTATCCATGATATTATTTTTCATAGAAAGCGTTTTTTAGAAAGGGTATATGTTATTTAATTTTATTAATCACGTGAAACACATTATTTGATACTGAATTTTTCAAACATGGTTTTTATAAACAACATTAATAATTGTTTTCCATTAATTCAATGGGTTATACTAGAATACAGTGTTCTTATGTTATCAATCATATTTATCATTTTCAGTAACAATTTCTACCTTCCCTTTATTATCACCCATGGGGGCATTATGGTTCTTATTTTTTGAGAGGTAACTCATTTAATCATAAGGAGACATGTATGTATGTAGTTTGGTTTTTATTTCAGTAAATTTTATCACATTATCCAATTATAATTTTACAAATTTCTATGGGTTAAGGGTAGTTATATTTATTTAAGGGGATAAAAGGACACTAGTAGATGTTGGTGTTTTTCATTATAGTAGAGGGAGACTAGAGAAATATATGGATTATCTAGTGTGTTTCTTTTGATTGTCTATTTATTTATTTTTATAAATTATTTTTATCATGGATGTATGATATAAAAATGGTCCATGTTTATTTTTATTATATTCTTGATACTTATTTTACACAAATTATTGGGTGAAACTGATCCCATGAGTTCTCCCATTATGCCCTGGGACAAGTTTTCAACTCAAAGGGATCCAGAATTCCCTTCTTGAATGTGGTGGGATGGTATCAGAATCTATTAGAAGGATGGTGTAGATCATTGTTTATAGTGATAACCTGTGATACACTGTGAAAGAACACTCATCCATTACACCTCAGAGTTCCATTTGGGATGAGGGTCGAATGGTAGGTTCCAAAAATCCCATTTATCTTTTTATATTTCCACTCATTGTTTCTTATTTGGCATCCTATGAAAATTTATTCTCATAATATTTCATCTTTAGACTAGTCCCACCATTTATATTTTCACATGGAAGGAAAATGCTATATACTACATCGGATATCCATGAGGATAGAAGGATAGTTGAATGGATCAAGTGTACCCATTCCTCTTTTGAGGACCCCCACCCAATGGTGCATGCGTGTCACCATGTTACACTACATACCTATTGAAATGAGTTTTTTTGTCTTACTATAACACTTTCATCCATATAATGATATCCCTATGGCCATAATTCCTTTAAAGACATGGAGGACCTATGACTTGAAGGCCTAAATCCATTGACCAAAATTCTAAATTGGGATAATTACATCATTGATACTATAATTTTTTGGTATAATTACAAAATTGATATATTGCCTAGAAAAAACCTTCCCCTACATAGATTTAAACATGGTTCATTCATGCAAGATTACGAGGTTCTTACAACAAATCCAAACACCATATACTTTCATGACAACATTTAAGTATTCTAAAAAATTGATGATATATGAAAATATTTATTGGTGAATAAAAATCACTGATAAAGTGAATCATTTATTAATGGTAATAAAAAGAACTGAAAGGGGGCTCCCCTTTAGTAATTTTTTAGTTATGATAAATGAAAGAACTTTATATTTCATGATCTGAAGTAGTGATAATTATAAATAATCCAATTTTAAAAGATTTTCACATAATGGAATTTTTCTTCATCAGACCAATGTGTGTTTAAATAGACCATGATTTAGACAATTTTTTAATATAATTATATATAATTATATTTTTTTTAAAATCATTTTTTTATTTTACGAATAATAAAACCAAAAAAATCCAGGACATACATATCCTATGTTTTTATTTTAAATTATTAAAAATAATTTTGTAAATAAATATTAAAAATACTTTTTAGTATAATATATAAAAACTATTTGGTAATATTAAATTTAAAATTATTTTCAAAATGGAAAAACAAAAAAGTTTATTTTATAAAATTTATGTTAATAACTGTTTTGGGATAAAATGGAATGATTAATCAGTAAATCTATTATCTAATATTCAAATCATTCAGTTCAACTAACATTAAAAAAATATACTAAACCACATCATAAATAAATTTAAAAAAGGAATTCATCAAAGATTTTACATGAAAAATATACTCTAGTTTGAACATATATACATATATATATTTTATGCGCAAAAAAATTTGAGGAATGAGAAATGACAGTTATAATAAGCACAACTACCGAACTAGCCTTTTATTATCACAATATATTAGCTCCATCAGCATTAAAAACCCATGGATGTTACTAATATTGATAAAAGATCCATTTATGAGTGCTAAAAATAGCCTTTTATTAGTTCAAATTATAGCACACAGAAAAGACACATTTTATCAATAGTAGATATAGTGATGATAAAAAGGGATTTTATCAGTTCTATATCATGTGTTGATAAAATTACATAGCCACAGTAGTGTTTTCTAATATATAAAACATGATAGAATATGAATTTAAATAAAACATAAATATATTACTAATAAATTTAAAATAAATTTATAGTGGAAAAAAATAAAAAAAATATTTATATTTTAAACATTTCAATAAATTACAATTACATTGTCATGCTTATTAAAAAAATTTATAATTTAATAACGATTAAAAAAATCAAACATGTCGGGGTGGCATCATATTCCACTTCCATTAGGACCCCATTAAAATTGGTCTAGAATTCATTACTAATTTATGAACCACTATTACAAAACATGGGTTTTTCAGTTTGAGGTATTTAAGAGCATATACTAAGTCACTGTTAAAGAACCCTTTTGTCAGAACTAGATAAACCGTAGATAAAGGGAGACTTTAACAGTTATTTTTTACCATTCATAAATGGGGTCTTTAATAGTGCTAAAAAGGGACTGCTAAATGAGTACCTTTATAAACTTTTGTAAAAATAAATGATAACATCACCCTTTGACTACATTAGTAGTGAACACACCACCTAAAGATAAATGAAAATATGTATGTTGTTGGAATAATAAATTTCTCATTTTAGTAATACCGTAATATAATAAATTAAAAATAAATATTATACAATAAAACCTAAATAAAATATAAATAAATTAAAAAATCAATGAAAAAACATAATAAATTAATAGAAAAGGATTAAAAAACATATAAATAAAATTTATTACAATGTAATATGATACGATATCCATGTTTTCAAGGTTTTAACTATGTGATGCACTTTTAGTTATACCAGCCAAACTATTTTATAGCTTGACACTCGGTTATGTAGTTTATGTTATAAATGGATAGATGATTAATTTTATATAGTATAATGAAAATATTATCAGGTTTCTTCCATTTTTCTGTAAATATTTTTTTGAACATTAGTTGAAGTATTAAATTTAAAAAACAAAATTTTAGTTATATTGGTCACATTGTTTGTCAGATTGATGTTCAATTAATTCTCAAAAATCACGAATTAATATATGATATATATCATAATGTATAAAGATAATGTGTTTTTATTTTATCTATTTTGAGTATGTGATTCTTGTTCTAAACTAAAATGTCACTTTTAAACTGAAAACATGACCTTTCTAACATACCAACTACACTATGTGTCATATTTACATGAGGATAGTTCTTGCACATCAAAAATGAATTATCAATATATGTCCAAAATTTTTAAGAAAATATGAGTATGTTTACTCAATTTTGAGTATGTTTTTCAAATTTTGATCTAAAATGTAATTGTCATACTAAAAACACACACCTAGAGACATACTACCAGCACTATTTTTGAATAGAACTGAGGTCAATTTATACACATCAAAAATGAATCATTAATCATTGTAATAAATTATCAAGGAAATAAAAGTTAATTTTATTTGTTTTGAATATGTGATGTTATTTTGAGTTAAAATATAACATTTAAATTTATAACATAAATGTTTATTTATACCGACCACATCGTATGTTAGATTTACGTGTGGTTAGTTACTAAACATTAAGACTTAAATATCAATATTTTTACTAAATTATCAAAACAATGCATGTTTTTTTAGTTTCTAATATCTGATGTGTTTTTTGAACTAAAATATCACATTAAAATGAATAAAATATTTTGTGTTCAAAATGACCACATTGTTATTAATATTTTTCTAAGAATAGTTTATACTTGTCACAAATGAATTATGATTCTTCATTATAAATTATCATAACAATCTAAATATAGTTTAAATATTTTGAGTTTGTGTTTAGTGTTTCGAATTAAAATATTACTTTAAAATAGAACCCATTTAAAAGTAGTCATATCATCTATATTGTGTGTTATAATGATACAAGGTTAATTCATGCACATCACAAATGAATTATTAATATTTTTACTAATGTGTGAAGATAATGTAAGAGTGTATTCCTAATTTTGAGTATGTGAAAAATGTTTTGAACTAAAATTTCACTTTAAAATGAAAAGATGAACAATCACCCATTAGTGACTCACTGTATATTAGATTGAAAAGGGGATTAATCATATAGAGAAAAATAAATTATCAATATTTTTCATTTATTATCAATAAAATATTATTATTTAATCTTATATTTGTGTATGTGACATGAGTTTTGAACTAAAATGTCACTTTTAAACTAAAAACAATCACTTTCAGTCCTACTAGACACACAATGTGTCCGATTTATGTGAAATTAATTTTTAAACATAAAAGTGAATTTGGGTTATTTTTTCTAAATTATCATTGAAATAAATGTATGACTTTAATGTTATGATTATTTGGCATGTGCTTTGAACTAAACTGTTCACTTATAAATGAAAACACACAATTTCAATTAAAATGACCTCACTATGTGTTTTATTGATTTGTGGGTATTTACTAGGCATTAAAAACAAATAATTGATATTGTTATGAAAGTATTAATAAAACCAGAATGTTTTTTCTTGGTTTTGAGTATGTGATATATTTTTAAACTAAAATTTCACTTTTAAACTAAAAATAAGAACATTTTTTGATACCATACATATAGTGAGTCAGATTAATGTGAGGTTAATTAATACTCATAAAAAATGTGTTATCATTATTTATCCAAAACTATCAAGATTATACTAGAATTATTACTTAGTTTTGATTATATGATACACATTTTAAACTAAAATCACACTTTTAAATGAAAACATACACTTTCTTTTACAATGAACTCTATGTGTATCAGATTATCATTCAATTAATTCATACACATATGAAATTAATTAGAAATATTTTTCACAATATATCAATAAATTCTGAGTGATTTATCTTAGTTCGGAGTATATGATGTGTGTTATAATCTAAAATGATACTTTTAAACAAAAAACATTTAATTTAAATCATACCATCCATACCATGTGTCAGGTTAATTATTATATTACAAAAATTAATTATTGATAATTTTACTAATTTATCTTTAAAATATGAGCATGTTTTTATATTTTTAAATATGAGATGTGAATTGTGAACTAAAACACCTTTTTCAAACTTAAAAACTATAGTTTTTGTCATACTGGCCACACTATATGTAAAATTGAGGTGATTTTAATTACTACATGGAACAAATGAAATGTTGATGATTTTAATGATTTATCTATATAATTTGATATTTTATTCTCATTTTTTATCAGGTGACACTTGTTGTGAACTAAAATGTTACTTTTATATTAAACTAATTCACTTTTAGTCATAAAAATCACACCCTCTATCTGATTGAAACATAGTTGATTCATGTAAATCGCAAAGGTAATATTGATTATATTAAAAAAATTCTAGATGGTGACATAAGAAGAATGAATGCATGGCCTTTGGGTCATCCAATGATCGAACCACTAGCCGGGTATTTTGATTCATTCCCACTAGGCCTACATGCCATGTATTGAATAAATAAGGCTTGATGTGGTATATACATTGTACTATACAGTCACATAAAAATGAAAACATTCAATTTTGTTCACATCGACGACTACATCGGTTGAATTAAAATTCCATTAATTCATGATTTTTTTAAATGAATCCTGAATAATTATACCAATTTATTTTGATAATATGTGTAAATTTTATAGTCTTGTGTATGTGACATAAGTATTGAACAAAATCCATTATTTAGTATAAATCTACATAATCTGATATATGTTTTTGTCATTTTTAATAACATGTTAATAGAATAATGTAGATTTATTATTATAATATGTCTAAACCATCTTAATATCATATTTTTAATTATCTGATCAATAAATACCATATTAACATTTTCAATTCTCCTACCTTTTTTGTTCAAGGTGTCTTGTTAATGGAAAACACTCACTGTGATATATAAAAACTATTATCATAAAAATATTATAAATTTTTCCATCTAATTTAAAAGTAATTTTACAAGATAAATGAAAATGATAAACTGAATCATCATAATATTTATTAAATATGAAATTAATTTAATGATAGGAAATCACATCATTATAGTGGTACTATAAAAATATAGATTTAAAAAAATTAAAAAATATTGCTTTTGAAATTGTATCTACATTCAAAAATTCCTCTTTGAGGATACTATATTGTGAATGAAATATCACATATTTCATACATTTACAAATTTAATATCCATAATCGATGTTATTAATTTATTTCAAAAAATATAAAAGAAATAGTAAAATTAAATAACTTACCAAGATATAACTTATTGTATTAAAATATTATTATATATACTATAATGATTATTTATATGAAAATATCCATAGGATTCTTGTGAGTATTATATATCCCCATATCATGGGTTTAATGACAAAACATTTACATCATCTCATAAAAAATAATTTCAAAATATAATATAAAACATATATTCTAAATATTATCTATAAAATTTTGATCTATATTGTATAAAAAATTCACTAGGGACATCAATTGTGGCCTATTTATTGGATATACAAGCATTGGACTTCAAAAAATTATCACAAGAGTATCTAATTTAATCTCTATGAGCATTCAATGATTCCTAAAAAGATAAAAAAAATATTAATGAAAAAAATAAAAATATATTTCATATTATTAGACTATATATATTTATCCATTCATTGTATATTGTATAAAGTTACTTTCAAATGTTATTTTTTCAATTTTTTTGGCAAGTGGTTGCACAGTAACTAAAATTTCATTTCATGCATAAGTGTACCACATGAATCATTTAACATTAATTAATTAAACATTATAATTTCTCCAACAAATAATAGATTTGGAATACATAAATAAAAGTCTGAAATAAAAAATTACATGTTCTTAAAGGTTAATACCCTTGATAGAGAAATGGGTATGGTATTCACTTACATGATGATTTTGGCATGGGAAATTTTTCTGTTACTTTGACTTCATAACAGCGTTAAATATAAATTTTAAAATTGGATGATGAAAGAGAAATGGATCTCTCATTATTTATACATAAAATTTATAGTAATGGGGTCATGAAACATAATATCCCAACTTATGTAATTGAATTTAGATGCATAATATAAAATAATTAATTGATTGTAAATGAGGAGATAAAAATCCATTATGGAATTTTGGCATGGTAATAAACGTACATAACAGGAATTAATGAGAGAGAAATGGGACTTTAATCATTAAAACAAAAGTTGGGATATATCAGAAAGGTGAGAAATCATACCCCAACATTTTTTAATTAAAATACAAGGGGCACAACAATATAAGGAAACATGGGCATAAAAAGGAAATAATGTGAGGATACCGTTCTTGGAAGTGTGATCCCAAAGGCTTGGAAGTGGCATAAGAGAGGCATCATAGGTGATTAGGGCACCCTGGGATAATTATAGAGAAATGAGGGAAGATATTCCTCAATATACAAAATATTTGGGGGAATAGGAATAAGATATTGAGTGGGTTTATATAGGAAAAGATAAGGAATTTTTTATTATTTAGGTTTTGGACACTAGACATTAAACAAATGAAAAACACAAACCCACCCATGGTTTTTAACCATTTTTTTGAAAAATGGTAGTGGAAAATATTATATTATAAGGAAAATGTAATAAAATATTAAAATAATATGTTTTATTATGTGGAGGTGTGTCACACCCTCAAGGAAATCATTTTAAAAAGTTAAAATGTTTTATAACTCTTGGAGGGTACTAAGGCACCATAAAATTAATAAAACAAATAAAAAATAAAATTACTTTAAATATAAATCCTATATTGTCCAAAAATAATTTTTAGAGTGTTTTATTAAATCACTATTAGGTCCTTTTGATGTCATAAATTCCATTATATATTTAAACGATATTTAATTTTTAGACAAAATTTAGACTACTTCAAAAAATTATTTAAAATTCACCATTAGATAATTTCAACATCCAGATTACAAAAATTATATAAATTTTTTCTAAATAATTTCATAAATATGTGAATTTCTAATTTTAAAATAAAATCCTATATTTGAGGAAAATATGCGGGTTTGAACAAAAATAGTTTTCAAACCATAATAATAATTTCAATTCAATTGACAAAAAATTATACAATCATTTATATTTTATAAAAACATATTTAATAAAAATATATTTTTAAATTATTAGTTAATTAAAAAATCCAATAATTCATCAAAATATTTTACTTAATTGGATATTAGCTAAAAATACTATTTTTTCTTTAAAACCCATTTACAATGTAAAAATAATAAAATGAATGTATATTGTATTTTTATACAAATCTAATGAACATAATCATAGTGATATGTTCTTGTTACATAACCCCTTATAAAACTATAATAATACCTAAGGGTAATTTTTTAAATGGTGAAAGACTCTTGGGGAGGCTCAGATAACATCGCTTGAGTGGTAATCTCTATTAACTCCCAGTTCTCTCATTGGTGATTTCGTTCAAGATTATCATGTTGACGCATAGCTTGGGGTTTGTCCCGAGGGAAACCTAGTGATGTTACATCATTTTTGAGCTATGAAAAATGATATTTTTATGGAGAAATTCTACTGCATGAGACCATCACATCCTTTATCTGATTAAATTAGTTTTGTTATAGCCTTATATTTATACTAATCTTGCGATCACTATTCGATGACCATTTTAGCAATGATAACAATTCATAACGGTATTTTAAAATCCAAAAACAAAAATTAATGTAATTATATATGTTTTATATAACCATTTTACATAATAAGACATTTAATTATATCAATAATAATTTAAATTTAAAAAATGTTGGGTCGTTACATGAAATGTATTCACCGTTACAAGCATTAAAACATTCATGACATGTAACTGTATTACATACCGTGTAACACCCCAAAAAAGACTAAAAAATTA
The DNA here is from genome assembly GCA_963277665.1 of Viscum album. Classification (NCBI taxonomy): domain Eukaryota; kingdom Viridiplantae; phylum Streptophyta; class Magnoliopsida; order Santalales; family Viscaceae; genus Viscum; species Viscum album. The sequence goes on from OY728131.1 coordinate 2,071,135,535, forward strand.
AGAAATTAGGCTTGGTAATTTTTCATTTACTCCTCTAAAATTCATCTTCATTTGACCCAAATCCTTTCCCAACAATTCTTGGAGCCCTACGACCCTTCCATAGCCATTCCTTTGGAGATCAATCATTATTACATTTGTGGGTGATATCTAGGTAAGGGTTATTCATATTTATTCATCTATTTATCATTATAATAGCTTGGATCATAATTGTATTGATTTTTCTATGCCATGTGGTGTTTGATACTGCTTCTAGGTTGGGTTTTATGGTCTTCTCCACCTTAGTTATTATTGACGGGTGGTATTACGAGTATTCAGTTTCACGAAAAGGTACGTGGTTCCATCCTGAATTTCCAAATTGATGATTCATAAATATACAGATTGATTTAAATTTTTGATTTAAATATAATTTCTTAAACTTTCATTAAATTAAAGTCATAAAAACAAAATCTAGTGAATTAAGATATTTGAAAAGGTTTTGGAACAAATATATGGAAAAGCCACAATTCCATAGAATTGGGATGTGTTTATTGAAATTGGATAATTTAAATTATGGATTTGATGTAATTGAAATAAATTAAATAATTGAATTTAATAGTGTAAAATGAATTTTTAAAAGGAAGTAATTGGTGTTTAATGGATTTAATACTTGTGAAAATGGCTTAAAATTATTTAGTATAAACCTACTAGTATTATCTTCTGAAAATGGAATGTTTTTTTATTAAAACCTATTTTGGTTTTAAATGGAATAATTTGAATTTTAAAATGGGTGAATGGGATTTATTTTTATTTTATACAGCATTAAAATAAATTTCTCATCATGTAAGACGAAATGCAAGACTTAGGTAGTTGGAGAGTTATTTGGATACACTATTCACCATTACAACATTCTAAAACACACCGATGGAGGGTTATATATCCAATGGGAGGGTATTGGGTCACATCTAGCTAGTTTAATGGGACATGATTATGCCAACTCTTCTATGATCACTTAGAGAGTGAAGAATCCTATAGATGGTTAATACTATTGTACCTACTTGGCATATGAAAACGTTTCTCGCTTGTTTAATTATATTTGAGATATAAATTCATTACAATGTTGTAAATGTAAATTACACACATCATCTAGATTTACATAATATATTTTATAAAACTATTTTATTAAAAACATTTTTTAGAAATATTCCAACACTTGTAAAGTAATATTTTTCCATCATTTTGAAATTTTAAATCATGTTTTGTTTAAATATTATTTTAAAATATCAAACATATTTATTTTGAAATTTGAAATATTTTATATTGATAATTTATATTTGTCATATTTTTTAAATATTGGTTGGAATCCTAATGGGATTAGGCTCACAAAATACGTTTTCCTTCAGGTGTTTTTAGACATTCTCCTTCCAGGTTCAAGTAAGGGGACTGGATCTCTTGGTGGTGGATCCAGTTGTTGAGCATTGAAAATGGTGAGTTGTGTCCTTAGAGACCATGGGGATGTTCCTTCCCTTTTTAGTCCTTTATTTGTAATAATTTGGGATTTTATTCCTCATTGTATTCTACTACATTACTCCCAGTGGAGATTTCCTGTTATGTATTATGTGTTGTTACTTTTACTTATGCTATGTTTTGGGGAAAATTCATTCCCACATTCATGTTGTAATATTCCAAGTCCTATAATATATCCCATGGACATTGGAACTCTCTTTGGGATATGTTAGGGTTAGTTAGATTATACATTAACTAGGGTACCAGATCTGATTTGGGAAAAACTGGTATCAAATGAAAGTTTTTAAGATTTTTTATTGATGTTTTTATGCATTTTTGAAACTGTCTCAGGATATATAAGGTAGTTTTTATTGAGGTTGTGTAAATATCTCACTTTAATTTAAATTAGGTTTCCATGGGTGCTTAGGGAAAGACGTATTATGTATTACTTCTAGTCTTTTCTCTTTTCAGATTTGGATAGAGTGAAATCCAAATACCATTTGTTCATTCCATTGAGAACAAATTCTCTTGTTACTCAGTTTGTGTGTTAATTTAATGTCTTCCATTTACCTATTGATGTTTTGTTGATTCATGCCTCCGAGAAGGCCTGGAAATCATATCCAAGAGGAAGATGTTGTTTAAGTACAATAAATAAATCATTAAGTGGACCCTAATTTTCATGCGGTGATTGTGTGCATAGTATAACCTATATGTTAGGCACCAAATATAGTCCACGTTCAGGCTCCAGCTATGCATCCTCAATGGGATGATCTTAGAAATAATTCTAAACAGCTCTGTCACCAGAAGCCACATGTTTTTAGTATCTCCCCTGACCCTCAACATGTTGTGGAATGGTTGGGTAAAATTTTACATCAGTTTGAGTTCATGGAGACACCAGACATGATCAAGGTTATGTGTGACACCTTCATACTGGGAGGACCCAAAAGGATATAAGGGACATGCTTATTATGTAAGGAAAACATGAGGTCTTATATTGGAAAGACTGAGAGGTTTTCTTACCCACTAGTTCTATCTAGAATCAATGGTGTTGGCGAAGGTTTTTGATATTTTCAAACATTAGTTGGCCGCTATAACCTTGACTGAATATTAAAATCATGTTACTAAGTTGGTGTAGTATTCTCCTTATATTTTATCTTATGATAGAATGAAAGATCGATGGATTGATTTGGTACATCAGTCATATATATACTCAGATGTTTTATTTCTATAGATTCCCAATTATTTTAATGTGTTGGATTGAGAGATGATGGTTGAGATAGACTAGGATGTCATGTCAAGGTTGCTGGGAGTTTCTTTTCCTCCCATTGGAAGTGGTGGTTCCTTTAAAAAAATTGGAAGTGTGATGATTCACAGGGTTGTTCTTGATGGAAGGGTAAATCCATACATCCTCTATTCCCAAGAGGGAGTTATTTGGTTTTCTACAAGTGTGGACAACCAAGACTTCTAAGATGGTTTTCACTATGAAACCGCAGAAATATAGCTCATGTGGACGTTCTGGGAAATTTCATAGATTATTCTATCAATTATCTACACTATATAGTGGAATACGATCAACATATCCTCCTAAAACTAAGGGGAAATAAGATGCTTCATGTATAAAAGGGTTATAACCACATTAATCAATTATGAAGCTACATAACATGGGGGAGGATTCTTCCATGGAATTAGACACAAGTCTAGTGACTGTGAGAGGTACCATTACTATTTAATCATCATTAGTGACTACTATTTTCGATACTATTGCATATCATTCATTTATTTGAACCCATTGTAACACCCTAAGAATTTAAAAATATATTTAATATTGAATACCAAATAAACTGAGTCTCTACAACACACCACATTTTATATCCTAGCCAGTAAAAATAGTATTCTCCACCTCTGTGATTTAAATTTTGAAAAGATAACATATAAAATTATGATCAGTATTATATATAGAGTCCGATAAAACAAACATATTATTTTGTTAATAGTAACATACCCTTCTGAATAGTAACATATCTTTTAAAATAGTAATGAGTTGTAATTAATAGTAAATTATCCAAAAAAATAGAAACTTCACCCATGAATGTATAAATATAATTTGGCCATATTAAAAGTGAAAAAAGATCATAGTGTAAGTATTGGTATTTCTAATGTCATAAAATATTTTAATTAAAATTTTACGACTAATTTAATAATTTAAATTAGATATTTATTTTCATAAAATTTCATCATAAATTGTTACACTATTTTCATATGGTTGTAAGATACGTTTATGGGACCTTGATTTATTTCTGAAGTAGTTATAAAATGAGTTATACTTTTAAAGATTAATTTTGGAATTGACTATAATTTTATTAAAAAAAATAAATTAATAATATTTATAAAATTATTTTAAAAAATTTGTTGGGGATTTTTTTTGGGATTTTTCTAAAATACATGAATTTTTCCTGGAGAGTAATAATACAATTTTCAGTTTTCGGTATGTTTTGTGACATCATAATGTTGTAATAATTATTATGAATTTTTGGAAGACTTGTGATTATTAAAATATGATAGGAGTTGTCCCATGAGGCTAATTCCATATGTTAAAACCACGAGAAAGCACAGGGTTTTGAAAAAACCACTTATGAGGTGTACATTAAAATTGATAAAAAACACCCTCTCATTTAATATAAATACCCACCCAATCCTTGGTTTTCATTCATTCCAAACTCATCATACTCAAATATATGGTAGTTTTACCTCCATTTGAGTCCTCCATAGGTTTCATCAAGGCCAAAGGTCAAACACTCATGTTTTAGGGGTTTCCCTACATGGTAAGGGAATCAGTCAAACTTTTCATCTTCAAGAACTCTTTTTAATTTATTATATTTTATTTTCAATTAGATTATGTTTGGATATTTCATTACTTATCCCCCTGAAATCCAATAAAATTTTAGATATATGAGATAACCCTTTTCTCTCTTCAAAATATTTTTAGAATTTTTATGTGACGCCATTATGCTGCAAATTTTCGTAAGGGATTTCTCAAGTTTTCTTTTATTTCAAATTCATTTATTTTCTCATTTTATTTAATCATATAATTTCATAAAAATGTTATTATAACTCTAGTTCCGTACATGTACTATAATATTTTTTTAATAATGGAATAATTCATCATCAACTATCTGTTCCCCTCTTTTTTACTAGAAATGAAAACACCATCTTAGATGTGTTAATTTATCACATTCAAGGACAATGATTTTTTAAGTAATATTTCCAAAAACATTTATGGTAAAAAAAATATTGATGGTCTAAAAACACTATAATTAATGTATTCTGTCTCATTTTTTGTTCTGGAATTTCTTTACACATGGTTTTATTTTATAAATCAAGATGTGTTCGTTCTGTTCAAAAACCACCAATTAAATCAAACGGTTATCATAAAATAATTTATATAATGATTCATCTTAACTCCAAGTAAAAAAAGAAATTTAAAACCATGTAACCTTCTAGATGTTCCCTAATAACAAATAAATTCAATTATATACATCCATCCTTATATTAAATTATTCTATGTTCATAAGTATACTGATCATGAAACAAATGTACCTGAACAAAGAAATTGATCATCTCAACCCATAAAAAATTCCATGAATGTACTTAATAAATTTATAATAAATCAATTACATGTATATAAGGTTCTTTAAATATTATGTAATGAGTTTAATTTGTTTTTCGATGAAACTATGATCAAGTTAAGAACACCATCTAAATTATGGTAAGGGTTTCTTCATCTCACATCCATTTTGTGAGATATTCTGTATTCACTACTACTACTTGTGTATGGTGTATGTATACTACCCATTAATGTTTCATATCATTAATATATTTATTTTTATGATAATAAATGTATCATTTTATTATTATTAATTTTGGGGAATATGATTCAATTGATTATAATGTTTTACATATTTTCTACCTGAACCTCCATTTTCATTATGGGTTCTCATTTTCTCTACTCACATAAATGGAATTACTATTTATTCCTATGTAATCATCCTAAATTATGTGTTAATGTTATTTTTTATGTGTAGAACTTAGTTTCCTTTCTTATTTTAGGGGGTGTTTCATATTTTAATGCAATCATTAAAAAATTGTTCCAAAATTCAAGACAATCCGTGAAACTTCTCAAAATTATTACCTAATTTGAAGTTCACACGATAATCTATTTTAAGACATAATTATATGTATAAAATCACAAAATTTTACATGAAAAATCTATTTTGGTTCATTTTTAGTTTCATGAAATTAACATGCCGTGTCCCATTAATATTCTTTAATATTTTCCTTAAACCACACTAAAATGTTTTATCTTAAAAGATTATTAAAAAACAATTTAAAATTATTTCATCTGTATAAGTCTTTATTTAAGACTCAAATATTATTTCAATTACCATACCATTTATTTTTTGTCTTTTAAATGTTTATAATCTTATTTAATGAAAAATAAAAACGATTTTCCAAAAGAACTATTTTTTCCAAAGTAAAAAATATTTTTTCTTATCCCACTTTATCTTCTATGAGATATACGCCTTGTTCTCCACTTATATTTTTATTGTGGTGTATTAAATTCCCTTGGTATAAAATATCAAGAGTATCATTGTTCTAATGATATTCTAAGGGTTTATGATTTGAATATTTGAAGGTGGTATGTGACCCTTTGGAATGATTAAGGATTATTTCCTCAAGAATTTTATAGTGGTCCCATTTAAAAGTATATTTATTTAGGTCAAATTTTTTTTTTGAATATTTTATTTAATATAGGTTTATATACTACGATATCATAAAAAAAAATTTTTTAATGGTTTCTGATTATTTTGAATGTGGATGTTCTCTCTTGATACCATTCACCATATAACTCCAAATCGTTATTTCTTATGTTTAATGAACAGGGAATGTTATTTAAAATTCATATGTTAATTTCAATATGAAAGGATATGTTGTTTATTTTTATCAACACTCATAAAAGGAATCTATTGGACTAATTATGTGATGGATGGGCCCTACTAAATACCCTCAATGCATCAGTAGGTCTGACAAGAAAAACTATGTCTTTCCGTGAGGCCTTGAAAAAAAAGATATTTATGGTCTTTTCATGAGGCTTTTATGGTATAATTATGATGTACGAAATATGAGTTCCCCAATTTATGAAAATTTTATTGATAGTTCATATAGATTTTTGACTAGTAGAATAACCCAAATTATATTTAATTATGGCATTATTTATTCATCTCTTATTCTTTTCACAATGTGTCCAAGTTTATTTTTAATGAAATGTGTTTTTACTGGTTTATCATGCCTAATGATTTTTTCTATGATGTATTCCACAATATTTCTTACCCTTACATTATTTTTGAACTCACCCATTTTTATTTTTTTTCCATTCCCAAGTTATTAAGAATAGATCATTTAAGGAGTTATCAAGGATGCAATTTATTAGCTTCTTGTATGTACCTTATTTTGTTTCCTTTACCAATATAAAATGGGTAACAAGTATGTATCTAGTTTCTTCAAGACTACTAAATTGATTAGTGCATCAGGATTTGATTCCACTTAATCATAACAATGTATCAAAATAAGTCACCAAATTTAGGAAACATGGGTCTGGTCCTTACACACTTATTGTTAATCATCATAATATTCTTATGGATATTTTATCTTGTGTAATGAATATTAATACACCCCTTGGTGTGCAGAGCGTACAGGGTCTCCGAAGTCCTTCTTATACCTTCTCTCTATTAGATGTTAAGCATTATTGTAATTATTTTGTTCTGAACATTAAATATATTGACATCATTTTTGGTATGGATTCCCAAATTTCAATAATGCATAGATTGACTATTATCTTCGACAGATCAACATTAATACAAATGGTAGTGTGCTTATTATATTTCAAGGAGATTAGGACCCAAGGACAATCATATATGTACCTTATTATCAAGAATTTAGAAAATAGATATCAGTTTTTACTTTTTATATAGAGTGATATTTAGTGAGTGGTGGTCTCCCTCTAGTCATTGATGTGTTTCCAAATGTGTTTCCATCATATTTCTCAGGTCCATTACTTGTGAGTGAGGCTGAGTTTTATGTTGACATAATTCCTGGTACATATATCGGTTCAATTCCCTATTACCAAATAGATCCAAATGAAATTAATGGGTTGAAGTATTAGTTGGAAGATCTTCTTGTGAAAGGATTTATTCACCTGGGGTGTGTCTCCTTAGGTGGTGTTGATTCGCTTTGCCTAGAAGGATGATGGTTCAAATTGATTATGTGTTGATTACAGAAATTTGAATTGAGATAATATAATGAACAAGTATTTGTTTCCATTTATTGATTATATGTTTTATTAGTTGAAATGTGTGATGTAGTTTTCAAAGGTTGACCCACAATCTGGTTACCATCAGTCAAGGATAAAGGTATCTAAGATTCAGAAAATGGAATTTTAGAGATGGTATGGCCATTATGAGTATCATTTTTTCCATTTGGTCTGAAAAATGATCCTATAGTTTTCATGGATTTGATGAATATGATTTTTCATAAATATATAAATACCATTATTGTGGTATTTGTGGATGAGATCCTCATTTACACAAAATACATGGAGGATCATGGGTATCATCTAAGAATAGTTTTGAGTTTATCAAGAAATCATATGATTTATGCCAAGATTACACTGCGTGATTTCTAGAATTGGGAAGTGAAATTCCTGGGACACATGGTTCCTGATCAGGGTATGTCAATTTATCCTGAAAAGGTGAAGGATGTTATAACATGGGAATAACTATGAAATGTATTCAAAATTTGGATCTTCTTGGGATTAACCATATACTACCACATGTTAATGAAGTAATTCTTAATGTTTGATTCTTTAATAACTACAACGACTCTGAAGGGGGTGAAGTTTTCTTGGGATGATAAATTTCAGAATTATTATTTTTTGTGATGAATGATCTTTTGACCATTTCACCGGTGACGGCTCATCCAGAGGATGGTTAGGGAAATTTGGTCTTTTATAATGTATCAATTTTAGGCTGGGACTGCATTCTCATCCAGGGAGACCATATATTTTCTTATGGATCTCATTATCTTATGCCACATGAGAATAATTATCCAACCCATGGTCTTGAACTTGCAGTTGTGATGCACACCAATATGATTTGGAGGCATTTCCTTTATAAAGAAAAGTGTTCCCTATTTTTAGATGATATCATCCAGATTTATATCTTCTATCAAAATGATACGTACCTTTTCTAGAAGAATTATGTGAAATAACGATAGTCATACAACTTTGACATCACCTATACCCATGGGAAATTAAATTTCATTGCATATGTGTAGATAAAGAATATTCCATCCCAAGATGTGAATTAATATCCAAAAACATCTAATTTGATGGAGCTCTTTGAATAGTTTCATATTAGAGTTCTAGTTATAGGGGATCAAGTTTTTTTAGCCAACGTTCAGTTGATGTCTACTATTCTCGTGACGATTCTTCCTGATCAAGATCTTGATAACAACTTTTTTAGAACTAGTGACTCTTTTTAACGTGGGAGAGATAGTTTCCAAGTTGTTGTTATCAAAAGAGTGCATTTTATGATATCTAAATCACTTCCTTGTGATGTTAGTGACACGAAAGGCTGTAATGGGGGATCTCCATAGATCTAAGTGGGTTGTGCTCCTAGGAACCACAAAGATGATATATGAAATTTAGTGGTAGTTCTATTATCTCGATATGATATGGGGTATTAGTGAGTTTTTTTTTCTCATTGCTTTACATTTCAACTGGTGAAAGATAATCATCTTAGGCCATCAGGTTCACTTGAGCCTCTTCATGTAACTACGTTGAAGAGGGATAAAATCTCTATAGGTTTGGTGTTGGGTAACGTTTTACCTAGGGAATGAAAAATGTGATTTGGATTGCGATCGACAGGCTGACGAATTTCTCTCTCATTATACCCGTTCGAGGTATAACCAAAGTAGATGGGTAGGGAAATATCATTAAGAAATATTTCATCCATTTTCAATGAGTTCCATATGATATAGTCTCTGATAGTGAGCCTCAATTTACTTTTAACTTTTGGAGATTAATTCATGAGGCATTGGGATGTCAGTTTCATTTGAGAATTTCCTACCATCATTATTCAGATGGTTAAATATAAATATCTATACACATTTATAAGTATATGCTTCTTTCATGTGTTCTTGACTATGGCGGCACTTGGTATGATCACTTGGGGAATATTGAGTTTTCATACAACAAAATTTACCAGTCAACAATTATAATGGAGATTTTAAGGTCTTGTATAGATGACCTTGTAAATCTACAATCTGTTGGTTAGAGGTTGGTGAATGTTCTTTGGTTTGACGAAGCATGATGCAAGAGATCACATCAGTGATTCAACTGATTCATTAGAAAATGTTGAAAGTACAAGGATCATAAAAGTCTTTTGTTCGATGCTGTAAATCATTGTAATTTTTAGTAGGTGACCAGTTATTCATGAATGATACACCCATGTTGGGTCATCGATGGAGTGGTAGGCAATGAAAGCTTAATTTGTAATTTTTTTTGGATATTTTGAGGTTGTTGATCAGGTGGAAAATGATTTTTACAATTTTTCAGTGCCACTGTAGCTGACATCAATACATAAAGTGTTCCATGTTTCATAGAAAATAAAGTATTTATTAAATCCATTTCATGTTTTAAGATGGAGTGATATTGAGATTGAGAATGATTTATATTTTACTAAGTGACCAATAAAGATTGTTTATTTTGAGACCTATGTATTTCATTAGATGATGAGACATTTGGTTCATGTGTTATGCAGGCATGGTTCCCACAGTCATGGGATGTGGGAATGAAGAGGCACTAATGAGAGAGAAAGGGTCACATATTTTTTGAATAGAGGCGTCTTCATTATATATTTGGCGATAAAAATTTCTTATAGTGGCAAGGATGTACAATCATGTTATCATTTAGATAGGTATGTCTTAATCCTTGTGGTGGGTTTTCATTTTTTTTGTTTGTGTAAGGGTAGATATTGGATTAGTAGGATACCCATAATGGTGAATTATGACACATTTTGGATCTCTCATGTTGAATCTGTGTTTTTTGTAAACCTCTATGATATTACACATCATGTTACTATGCTACATGTTGTGTAACTACAATTAGGTGCATGTTGTGAAGCATGGTTCTTGGTGTGATGGGAATACACCGTTAATTCCCTTTACATGATGTGAAGTAATTTCATGTCATTTTTTATTTCTTAATGACGATGGCCTCATTAGTTAAAAATGCCAAGAATTATATGACTTGAATAGGTGTTACATGTTGTGTAATACCGTGACATTAAATGGGGTTCCATATACTTTCTGTCTTCAACATTTTGAACATTAAAAAATTCATGGTGTGTAACTAGATTACAAGACGTGTAATGCTCGAAAGATATCCTATTAGAGGGGGATGTTCACTTAGTTATATTTAATTCACACATCTCCAATTCCTCTTTCTTATACCAAAATCCTTCCCTAGTTTTCATTAGAGCGTTCGAACCCATATGGATGCATTCCTTTGGTGGTTAATCATAATTTATTTGGTGAGTGATATACAGATAAGTGTTATTCATTATTCATAATATATATCTCTTTATCCTCTATTGGATCATCTTGGGATTGATGGATCTATGCCTTGTGGTGTTAGATATTTCTTCTAGTTTGTGTTTTGAGGTATTGTCCACAGTCGTTCTTGTTGATTGGTGTCATTGCATTTATTGAGTTTTTGAAATAGGTAGGTGGTTCCATCCCGAATTTCCAAATTGATTATTTCTAGGGGTCCATTGGATTTTTTCATGGACTGATGGGAATGTTTTCATCTTTTTTATTTAGTGGTGGTTCATGTGCCACTTCAATTACATTACATCTTTCTTATACTTTTTTTATTTGATAAATTTTTGGACCGTGCTCAATCTAGTCTTGAACCATTTTAATAAATGTATACATTTAAAAAATATTTTAAAAATAAATTACTTAAAAATAAATATAACATAATAATTTTATTATTATAAATATAAATTTTTTTAATAATGAAATTACTTACATTCTATATTTAAATTCATTTTATAAATTCATTTATAGTTTTGATGACACATTTTTTCCAATTACTAATTTACATATATGATCATTTTATTCACATACAAATATGTGAGTTTGTGTCTATGTGTCTGATGTACCTAAGTATAGGTCAGTGTATATTCGATACTATATAATGCATATACCATTATAAATATTTTTTAAAATAATCTAAAATTTATTTCTAATAAATAAAAATACTTACATTTATTAATATTGTTATATTTATATTATTAATTAATTATGTTGTAAATATATATATTATTAGTATTATTCAAAATAAAAAATATTATTAATAGTAAATAGTAATTTAAATTTATTAGTTATATCATAAAAAATATAATTAACTATGTAAATGATAAAATATATTATACCAAATAAAAACAGATAGTAATATTTATAAATATTAAAACTATGTTGTATTAAAAAATATATATTTATTAGTAATTAAATTTTAAATGTTGAATATATTATCAGTCATATTAAAAAAAGTTATATTATTAATTTTTTACGGTTCAATTATAACATTAAAAATTATAAAATGAACATACACACATATTTATTATTAAAATTCATTGAAACAAAAGTATATATCAAATTACATTAACTTTATTTAATAACATTAATTACTAGAATAATAAATTCGCAATTTTATGTAATAATAATATTCTTAATATAATTATGTATGAAAAAGCTATATATAATTTTTATTCTTATTATTAATATTCAAATTTTTAATGTATTTAATTAATTTGAATATATTATTTTCATTGATATATATATTTACATGTTTAATTATGTGTATTGTAACTATATATTCATTTAATATATTATTATCTATATACAAATTTATGTGATTTTGTGTATGGATATGTGCGCGCGCGCTCACAAACACACACAAACACATATATATATCCCCACATTATAATTATATATGTGAAGTAAAAAAATAAAATTTTATGTTATATAATAAAATATTCATATGTTTATATATATTGAACTATATTTAATTTATATTTGTTATTAAAATATATGTTTGTTTGGCATAAACTATATAATATTAATATAAATATATATAGTAAAAATTGAAATATTTTTAATGTATTCATATAGTTCATAATTTTAGATTTAAGGAATATATATATATATTTATTATATATCTAATTATATCTAATTATTAGATACTAAACAGAAGTATAAATGATTAAAAATATAAGTAAATTTTATTTATATAAATATAAATATAAATATAAATATAAATATAAATATAAATACTATTATATAAATCATATTTAAGAATATATATATATATATATAATTTTTTCTAATGCACCTTTTATCAATGAAAAAAAAGATGAGAATGGGTGAAATTTTATCTATGCTAATAGAAAGTGTTGACAAAGGGTAGCCCTTACCAATTCTTCAAAAATTATTGACAAAGGTTTTTATTTTATATGTAATCTTTTAGTGTAAATATATTTAATAGTTACTTGTTATTTTTATTAGCAAGGAAAAATGTGTTCAACTTATCAATTTTTTTAAGAACACATAATGGGTATCACTATAGTTTGACAAATCTATAATAGTCATAATATAATGGGGAACCACCCAAATTATTGTGTAGTAAAATACCACAGGCATGGTAGAAGTATTTCCCCCCTAACAATTTGGGTCTAATCATGCTCTGAATAATATAAGATGAATCACCTTTCAAATTCAATCACAATGAAATGATATTCCACACACACCACATAGTATGCAGATTTCAAACACTGAATTTATTTAAACAAGTACTAATTCCCAAACCATTGTTTTAAAACTAAATAATTACTCAATGTTGAATAATAACTCTATTTATTTAATTTTTCTTCTTCTTTCATGTGGTAATTTCCTCCTGTTGGACCTACTAACATATAATATTTTAATTGATTAATTAATTCTTCCTCATGTTAAAACATCCAAATAATTGACTATATAATTAATTCTCCACTAATAGATGTGTGTAAAATATATTCATATATCTAAAATTCTTTTCAATCATTCCAAATCATACTATTTATGTTTCTTTATGGTGTCTTGAGGATCTACATCACTTAAACATATTTTAGATTATCACAGTTAATAATTATTTTCTAGGTTATCCTTTCAATGATTTTTTCATGTTTACACTTATTTCATCAACCATATATTGAAAAAATTATTTTTTACTATGAATATATTAATCCATGAATAAAAAGAGATATTTATTTTAATACAGGTGGAGCTTTGACTATAATATAATAAATAAATACAATTCTTTCTATGCATGAGATCATCCCAAAAATATTTCCCTCGAAAGAAATTTTTTATAATTTTTTGTAAATCCAATGTATCATATCTCAATTGTGGATAAGGCCTTAACTGATGATTATTTCAATACATAGCGTACAATTCATCTTGAAAGGGTAAAAACCTAACAAAAAGGGTATTGTACTCATTATGATCACATGAATTATCATAATAAACATATTATATGTTAGTGAACTTTAATCCTCTAAAACATTATACAGTACCTAATATTTCCATAAAACATCTCATGATGAACTACATTATAATATAATTCCGTAAATCCTCATTCACCATATACTAAATAACCACTCCCACTGTGTGTATACTATATAGTTAGTAGAAACGTTGAATAACATAATCCTTTTAATTAATGATGTTTATATGGATAAAGATATATTAATTCTCATTACATTACTATGATGACTCTTCATATATTAGAACATGAAATTAATAGTATTAGGGATATAAATTGGATTATTTCCATTCATATTAAAAAATATCAATACAATATTTTATAATACCTCTTGGATAAAAAAAATCACATTATTTTGTTCGTTGAGACATTCAATATCAAGAATCATATTAATTGGTTTAAAATACATTATATAAAACTCTATAATCAATTGATTCTTCATATTTTATTTTTCATATAAGTTTAATGTATTGGATCCTCGTAGCATATTTATTTGTTATGTTTTAGGTGTTGGTGGTTCCTAGAGGATGATATGGGGTGGAAGGTGGGAATTTGAAATAGATATTCAGCTACAGAGAAGGATTATGGGTTAGATTCTTATGATACTCTATCGAATTAAGTTAGGGGATAATGTTTTGGGGTGGACTAAGTGTTATAGCCTAGAATATTAGGGGGTGTTTTGAGAGATCTTTCTTTTTTAGGTAAATTATGTGTGTAGATTAGTTTTTTAATAATATTCGGCAGTGGAAATTAAATGTATAGATTGTAATGGTTCAATGGGACTATGGTTCTATTATTTATTTATAGAATCTATAGATTAGATAATTCTTTGTTTCTCAAACATATAATTTACTAATAATGCTACGATTTTTTCTCCGTACCTATGATATTGTTTTGTTCTATGTCAGTGACTTTTTTCTTTGGTATTGGGTGATACTATATAGTCTTCTACTTTGGTGTTTTCCAATATATTATTGAACCGTTATATAACTATTATTACCTGAAATTTATTTTTTCTATCCTTATGATCCTAGGATGTCTATTTAAATCCATTTTAAGAAACATTGATTGGATTCAATCCAATCATTTTCATGATCGATATGTGTTTTTCTAAGGAATGTATACCCTCATTATATTATTGGTTCATCTATGTTCATTCTTGTATTCTCTCATTATGTCTTTCTATTCTATGTGGGTCAAGCTACAATACTCTCATATATATAATTTTTTGTTTGTCTGTGTATTCCTATCATGATGTTCTTATAGGGTATTTTATTCATTAGGAAATAGGTGATTCGATATCCAAATTTTTGGTCAATTCTTGTTCGAAAAATGTTGAAACCCTTGAGGTAGGGGAACCACTAGTTTTTCCTATTTTTATATGAAATAAAAAAGTTAGCACGATATTTTACATTAGTTAATTGTGTAATTAACCTTAAAAATTGCTAATTTGGAAATAAATAAATAAATAATTTGTGTTATAGTAATCACATGTGTCTATACCATATTAATGTATTTACTCTCGATTTTCTAGATAGTGGGATATTTTTTTATCCTATGGTTTATAATGTCCGTTTTTCTTGGAAATTGGATAAATAAAATAAACCTAGTAATACATGATGGCTATATAATAATGTGACATATTTAATCCATATCATTCTATGATATATTTTATTAAAATAAATGTTATACATGAATCTTGTTTATGAGAGATCTTGATATTGCTAATATATTCCTTCAGTTTTTATGGAAACCTATTTTATATGAATTTGTTAATTCATAATGGTAAAGATTTGATTGTATATTATAGGTAATTGATTTGTTATGAGTGAGACCATTTTATTTTGCTGGCTAGATTCATTAGTTCTAGGGATTATATGATCAGTTAATTATATATTTTTTTTGTTTCCTTCTATGTTTTCATTGTATGAGAATACATTCTATAATACGTGTTGTCAACCTAGTATGGTAGATGGTTTGTTGATAAATGGGATGAGATTCCCATGTTTTAGTAGAAGTTTAATCTCAAGATAGTGTTATGGTTGGTGATAAGCATAGTGAAATTGGGGATGACACCAAGGTTGATGGAGTGGGTTGATGTTTAGATTTCCCAGACTAGATGGTTGAGTTTCATGTTTCTTCTTTGAAATTCCCCATTTCTTGATCCTGTCAGGTTTTAATGGTTTATTTATCTTTTTTCCATTTGGATGAGTCTCAGAGTACCTGTATTTATAGAATGATAATGATAATGTTAAATAATTTTACATATGGGGAAATGATGATTTACAGAATGTTCAAGAGTTGATAATTCATTAGGAATATTGGAAGAGGTTGCATTATTCATAGCAGGAAGGTATATCAATTGATAATTTTGTAAAATGAAAAGTTCATCATAATAATTAATTAAAAGTCTCTTGAAATTTTTGTTATATTATATTATATATCTTCCTTAGTTGAGGAAGTCAAATTTCGAAGAGAAGACAACATTAGTAGATGTTATGGATAGGTAGTTTCCCATTGTCTGTTTTGGATATATATATATATATATATATATATACTTATTCCTATTTCCTATGATTTAATACATTACCCCATCATTATTTAAAAGGTGACTAAAACCTAGTGGAATATCAAGGGTCTTTTCCACAATATCCAGTTGGTTAGGAACAAATAGCTAAATACCCCTTCTATCCTACTCTCTTTATATAGTAGTAATATGTATGGGGATTCTCAGAGGATTAAAAATCCATATATCTGTTTAAAGGTATGAAATGGGATATGGTTATGTAAAACACATGTATTATCAAATATAATATCCTAAATATTATTATAGGTATGTTTTGTACATGCTATGATGGAATACAGTAAAATACAAGATGTAAATGCTGTGGGGGATCAAGAAAACAACTATGTTACAACCTAGAGTGGGGATTTTGATGATCATATGATGTGCATCATGAGGTTCATGATATGCTACAGTTTCCAAGGTGTTTTTGGATTGAATTGATTATTGGAGTGAGATTGATCATGATGTGTGACGTTTGGGTAGAGCATTAAACTAGTGGAGAATTTGTAGAGGGATAACTTTATTTTATATTACGTTCTATATTATATTATTACTTTTGTGTGATACTTAGTGATATATATAGAGTGAGGTTACAGACGTAGAATACATATTTTGGTGATGAGTTAGTTTCAATGTATGTTCACTGGGATTTAATATGATTTATTTATACTTTTATAGGAGGCTCTCAGGAGACTCCTATTGAGTATACATGTTACAATCTCTTTTTGTATATATAAACTATTTTCTATGTACGCAGTAGCTTTTTAGTGATTTAGATAAAAATTATTAACATGTGGATTTTTTCAGGAGTTTTTTGGGCTTCAAGGGTTTTATCAATTATTTTATTTTGGTAACTATATTTTTGTTTTTAGAATTTTTTAGATTTTATGAGATTACATGTTGGTATTGTGGTATTTTATTACTGTGACATGTACGAGTTGTTTAGTATCCTTATCTTATGTCTCGTTCCTCGTATTCTTCTTATTGGGTAATGTCTACAATTTTTTTGTTTCATAATATCTATGGTCTTATAACCAACCCATGCATTATTAATTGTAGGATTCAAGCATCATTATTTATATTCTCTCATTTCTATCCTAAGAGGGGTACCTTGGGGTAGGGGTTTGTGATAACATTGTTTGTACTTTCAAGTAACATTAAATCCCATTAAAATAGAGTAATGATCAATTAGTTTCAAATAAAACACTCTAATATATACAAAATGATTCAAATAATGTCAATTTTACCTAATACTAGTGATATATAAAATAAACATCATGAACCAGTATCATGGTCTCTTCTGGATTCCATAACTTTTTTTTCAATAATAAAAGAATGTTACCCTTGGATTTTTCTAGAAACCCATTTTTTAGAGTATATGGATTTCTTTATCTAGTATTCCATAGAGAACGGTAGTCTTAATATATAAATTCTCAAGATAAAAAATGCATGTGGTACAAATATCCAAAACTAAAAAATAACCATGAGTCTAACAACAAGAATAAAATATTTTGTGAAAAGTAGTACATTACTTCCTAGAATAACATATTATTATTATCCTTTTACAATATAATACAACATTCTCATTTACATCCCTCTTGATTAAAATAACAGTGTTGTTATGTTGAACTTCCTTCTTGAGATAATCAAACTTGTTACCCTGTGTTGTTCATATACATGGATATAATCATAAATCACCAAAATGTATAGGAATACATTTAATCATTACCATAACTAAGTAAAATAAGATGGCGGACCATCATATATTAGTACGTCATATGATGTATTATAGTTAGTTATATATTCTGAGTGTCATATTAGTATTTTGTTTCTCTATAGTTGAACATTGTGTATTCAATTACACATGTTTTTCACATTATAATTTGGAAATTCTTCAGAGGAAACCGAATTATGGTTTAATTAATTATCTATTTTTCTATATCACCTTCTACAATGTTTCTGAATTTTTTGGTTTATAATCACTATTAATAGTTCTTTTAAAAAAATCATCCCTCTACTAATGAAATTTTTTAATAAAGAGTGATACTGTAACACCCTGAGATTTTATGAAAAATAATTTTTTTAATTTCATTAATGTCTTATGTTGTATGCTACACCAAAAGGAGCTTTCACAACACGCATCCCTGACTTGTCTTGCACTACATGCAATCACGACCTTCCACGATAGCGTGTGTTGTACGCAATACCGAGTTTCGCTAAACTACGATATGCTATTAAAATATTATTAAAACTAGCCATTATGAATAGTAATACCCACTTTTGGAAATTTTATAAATTTTATTTTTGAAAATGGACTTCATTTTTGGATTCAGAATATCGAAATTATCCAAGGGTGAAATTATGGTATTTTTCTGAAAACTTTCAATTTTTGATGAATAGTGAAAACACTAGGTTACTATTTAAAAACTGACTTTTTTTAAATAATTATTTATTTTATTTAAATTTATTTTAGGTCAAAATTGATACATAATACCTATATAAGTTAAATTTAATTCATTGGAGTAATTTTTTAATAATTTTAGATATATAAAAATTTCATTGAAATTATCACCGTCTTTTACCCACCTCCTAGGAGAATTTGCAAATTTACATAAAACTTAATTTTACCGCTTCTGTGAGTGGAATTTCAAAAATCCTAGAGACACAGTTGATGTCAGTAAGTAAAATGTTGTGCAATGAGATGGAAATAATTTTTGTGAATAGTAACTTTTTACTTTTTTTACCACGATTAAAAGTAAATAGCGTAATTAAGGGTAAAAATGATATTATTATTACCCTAACACTTGTCATAATTCTATTGGATAACTTTAATTCGACCAAAAACAACCGTCGGAATAAAATATGACCATTTAGGCTCACTTGGATTAGATTAGGACATTTATTATTAATTTATTTAAAGAAGGGTTAAAATAGTTAAAATCAAAGTTTAATAACAAAGTCATTTTTAATATAGGGTTATACATAAGTTAATTCGACTATAAATATTCATTATAAAGATAAAAATATATCCTACATAATGGTATTTTATTTGTAATTTTTATACTTTAAATAAGTTAATTTATTTATGACACAAAGATGATGCATTAATTATCTTATTAATGTAATATTGACATTATTGATGTTATAAATACCCAAATAAATGTAATTTGAAATTTTTTATAAATTCAACTAATTTTATAGGTTAATATGACATGTTATTATTGATTTAATTAACTTTTTTCGAACTAATCATTCTGTTATAATTTTCACAAAAATCAATTACTAAATAGTGTCAAAATTGACAAAAAATAGTTTTTAAAACAAATATTATATTATTAATTGTTATTTTATTCCAAAAAATCCAAGGATCGGCCTAATGTCTTAAATAAGGTTATATATATTAATAATAAATAACTTGGGGTTAGTTTGACTTGTTATATTATCTTTATTAACCTTATAGTGTAAGAACACAAAAATACACTATAAAAGTAAAATTATCTAACTTAAAGATAAAACTAAATGATAAGGTTAAAATAGTAAACTAAACTTGTCCAAATTCTATTGGATGAGAGTATTGAGACCAATCCCCACCTTAGATTCTAAATAAATCAATTTGGAGCTATTTAAAACCGAATTTGGCTTTATAATAAAATAAAAGTTTTAGTTTTTCCAAAAGAGCCCCTCTCCTCCCTTATAAAAGGGCACCTCCTCCCTCTCTTCCTCACACCAATTTGAGCCTTCATGATTGGCCAACCCCTGCCAAATTCTCTTCTCAACTTACATAACAACATCATAGAGGTCCTGGTATTCTTCAAAGACCAATTTTGGTACAATAAGAGGAGGACTCAAAGATGCGCTTCAAAGAAGAGGTAATGTCTATTACCGATTCTTTCAACTTTATTTCTTCTTCCACTTCTTCTTCTTAGGTTGTTTCACTATGAAGTAATAATATAAGTATCAATCATATACATATATGTTATTATAAGTATGAAACAACCCTATTTCACCATCTATCCATTCTATGGAAAACAAAATCACCGCGCGTGCGTACGTCGGGAATACCGTCTCCACGCCATGGTGTAATCTATTTTCCACCACCACCTTACAAGGAGGGGTATAATGGTGTACATAATAACTATATATAATTATTTTAAAGTGATATTGATTCTGAAATATTATACATACACTCCAATAAAATTCCATGATCATGAGAACGATATCATCACTCGTGTGTACGTACGGACTACTGTCTCCACGACGCGATGAGATTCATTTTCCACGTTAACCATTCATGAATGATTATAAAGTATATATAATAAGTAATCATGAAATATATGAAATAATAATGATACTATATTTATGTGTATATATATGTATGTCATCTACTTAATTCCATTCAACTCAATAAGGAAACGAAAACAGCGTTCATGCGAACATACGGCCTACCGTCTCCATGAACGGTGTATTTAGTTCCATTTACTAATATATTATATATATATATTTATATTCTGAATATATATTATATATAAATCATGTTTTATATACTGGAATTAATTAATCATGATCTAAGTAATCATATGAATAATTACAAGTCAAAACATGGATGACAAATGAAATGATTTTACCCAAAACGCTCTTTAACATGGAATTTTCAAAAAAACGGGTAATATAAAGTCATAAGTGAACCATATATGATATCATAACAATGATTATGATTCTGGAATAAGTCAGTGGCATTATTTAAATCATTATACAGGAGGTTCATACACTTACGAACCAAATCGGACCTAAGGTAAGGGAAAATATCACAATCTCATTTTTATCTGAGATTGTTTATACTTTGGTATTTACTGGGGTGTATTTTATCATCCACATCCATCTTCGCTCAATATGTAATTTTATTTACATACACCTATAATTTTTTAAATCCAATTTTACCCCTGGTGAGTTTTTATTAAAATATATGAAAGGAATCTTTTGTCATTTTTCGTACGAGGTTCTTTTTGACTTTTCCGAAGAAAGTATGAGAAGAATGTTTTTCAACTTAAACGACATTAATGGATTTTTAAAACATTATTTCCAAGAAGCTTACTTTACAAGTTTTTAAGTTTATTTTTAATCAACTTCTTTTATATTAGAATTGTATGACATGTTATGAAAGGAAAAGAGTTTTTGAAGTAGAAATGATATTTTCCTCAAGAATGGAGTTCAAGTGTTTTATCAAAATTGTTTTCCATCTAAGATAATATAGGGTTCTGTTTCTATCCCTATTATTACATGGATTTGATTATGTTGTGATGGACATATTTTTAATGAATTCCATTATCTTATATTAATTGTTTTATGATGTCATGATTCTTAAGATTCACATTTTTATTACATGGGTTATGCTATGATGTATGGTTTATGATTTTGTGGCACACATAAGAATGATATCATTATGAGATGGATGGGACCTATATCTCCCTCCAATGCAATGGGTAATGATTTTATATATCATGAGATAGACATGGCTGGAACGGCAGGTTAAACTGGTTAAGTGAAACAGGACTGAAATGAGGAGTGAACTAGGTTCATAAAGGGACTTTGTCCACTAAGATAGTCTTGGCAATGAGTCTTGACTAATAAGAAATGATTCTCTATGATTATGTGTGTATGCCACAAAGTTTCATGCATTATGTTATGATTATTGTGATTACATTTCACTACTATGATTTATTCCATGTTATGATATTATTATCTTTTTGCAGGTTATGATTTCCAAAATGGTATGTTCTTATGAATATGATGTGATTGATATTTCTTTTGTTTACCCTTACTGAGCATTTGAGCTCACCCTTTTATGTTTTCTTTTCCCCAGGATATAAAGAAAGTTTTTAGGTAAGAAAAAAAAGGGAAGATCTTTATGGGAGATGTTGAAGATCTTTCACCATGATTAGAAGATTATATTCCGAGTTTCTAAAGACACTAAACTATTACGGTCCTTGTGTGTGTGTTTTTGTTATGTACTATGTATTCCACAAAAGTAATGTAATGTCCATGTATGTTATGATTAGTGTCTCTACAGTTGCTATCAGAGGAAAGGTTTAGTCATCCTTTAGAAACTAGGATGCGAAAAAGTTAGTGAGATCCCTAGAGATATCTCTAAGGTATGTCTATGGATGTCCCTAAGGTTAAATATAGGTTATAGTACTAGAATTACGGTAACACAAGATGTTAGATATTGATGGTACTCCCCATTTATTATGTTGTTTTCCCTAGGGTGATTTTTGCATCTCAGACTATTCTTTTTGGGTTTTAGATGATGGCTGGAACCCGAAGGAACCGTGTTGATCATTGTAATGGACAATGCAATGATTTTCCTCCTAAACAAACAAATGTTATGGGAGATGGAGTGCAAAATCGTATTGCTATACTTACACAAGCTATGAATCATTCTGGACTTTCAAATGAGCAGAGAAGGGAAAAATATTCTATTGAGTCCTTCATGAGGCAACGTCCACCTTCTTTCAGTGGGTCTTCTGATCCACTTGTTGCTGAACAATGGATCATTACCACTGAAAAGATATTTTTATTTCTTCAATGTTATGAACATGATAATGTCATCTTAGCAGTATATCATTTGGAAGGTGAAACTGATCAATGGTGGAATCTTATCAAGAATATAAGGCCAAGAGATGAAATTGAGTCCATGGAATGGGACGAGTTCAAGAACTTATTTTTCAATAAGTACTTCCCTCATCTTCTTCGAACAAAGATGGAGAAGAAGTATCTTGAACTAAAGCAAAAGGATGATGAATCTGTTGGTATATACGAAGCGAATTTTACAAGGCTTACAAGGTATGCATCTGGCTTTATCATCCAACATGAAAGTAAAGTTGATCGATTCCTCAGTGGCTTAAAACCAAACCTTCGAAGGGAATTAGCTATAAGAGACTTCAGTAGCTATGAAGAAATTGTGCGTTGTGCTATCAAGGTAGAAATGGAAGTCGGTGTTACTTATCCATCTCATAGTTTTGACAAGAAACGAAAGATGGAGTTCAAGGAGAAATCTCAGAATAATGATGAAAAGAAGATGAATGTTTCCTTAGCTCAAAGTGTGGAATGAAGAATGGTGGAGAATGTCATAAAGGGACTATAAAATGATTCAAGTGTGGAAAAAAAGGTCATCGAGTAGCTAGGTCGAAGTAATGGAAGAAGGGTTGCTAATGGTGTGAATAAAGAGAAGACTACAGAGAATGCACCAACAACACTTCAATGCTTCAAGTGAAATGAAATGGGGCATTATTCTAATCAATGCCCTAATCCAAGGGTTAATGATGATTGACATGAGCAACCACTTAAGGAAAAGGACAAAGGGACGTCACATGCGATCACTATTGGCGATGTTTAATATGACAACGATGTGGTGGAATGATTATGTAATGGGATTCCAAAATAATGTTGTATATAGTATCGTGGAATATTGGAATATTTATGTATTGATTTATTGTGGTTTTCAATAATTTTATGTTACCAGTAACCTTGGAAAGTGATTGAGATATATTTGGTAAGAAGATGATATGCGCATAATGAAGGGATAAGAAGATAATTAGATGTTTGATTGTATTCATGAGATCATGATTGATATAAGGACTAAGTGATATCATGGTTTGAGTATAAATAATTTTGAGGAATTTGGTTTGTGGAAAGTGTTAACTTTTAATTGCATTCATGTTTTCACTAAGGTTCAATGAGTATTCATTCTTCAAAAGAATACATGATTAGGATATTCACATGTTTTTAATTTGACCAACAAGATATATCTTATGATATATGGGGGATAAATGATGGCATTCACGTGATTGTTATGTGACATTTCAAGTAATCATTTCCTTTATTCTATGAGCTTGGACCGAAGTATTTTAGATAAGCCTAATGATTGGAATGGATTATGTTGGACATAAGTTAGTATTTTTTATGGATAGAACTTTTTTTTGATATTATTGATGATATGTTATAGTAATATATCTTTAGAAAAAGGACAACCTGCCGGACGGGCGACAGCCCATCGCGTCAGACAAGGCTGTGGGAAACAAACCCTCAACCAAAGTGCGACTGACCTTTATCGCCTACCACTGACCTACAAGAAGTCCCTGGTTAGTAGAAACTAGTTTTATTTTATTACGCGGTATGATATATAAATTATAAGATCATTTTTGGAATTGTATACGATTAACCTCACCATAGATGGACTTATGTATATTTTATAACTTTTGATAACCTTTTGTTTGAAACTGATGGAATGAACCATCATTCTATCACATGATCTATTAACACTTCATGAATAACAAATTCAACATCATTTCTTTAAGATATGAAGTGTAAATTGTTCAAATCACGAACAACAGTGACATTGTACCAAAATAAAGTAAGTATTTATTCTTATTCAAAATTTCCAACTTTAGGGAAATGATCTTGAAAACCAAAAATGTTGTCCTAGTGCCCTTATATCCGATGAATCAGATAGTACCTTAGATCATAAAAAATCTATGGATTTGTGATTACTGGATTTTCCATAGCCATTTTATCTACCACTCTTAATCAGAACATGATGGTTAGATTTCTCTTCCATATCCATATTTTCACCTTTGTGGAAACCCAGTGATCAGTTTATTTGGGTAACCGTTACATGTCATAATTCTATTTTGAAATGTTGGTTTTGGTATTCCCTTTTACGATGTGGGTTTCTATTAATGAAACTTTTGAGTAGCAAACCATTTATAACCCCAATGAATTTTGAGAGTGAAATTCATTTTAAGGGGGGGTAGAATGTAACACCCCGAGATTTTAGGAAAAATATTCTTTTTAATTTCATTAATGTCTTGTGTTGTACGCTACACCAATAGGATAATTCAAAACATGCATCCCTGACATGGCATGCACTACACAATATCACGACCTTCCATGATAGCGTGTGTTGTACGCAATACCGAGTTTCTCTAAACAAATATAAGCTATTAAAATATTATTAAAACTAGTCGTTAAGATTAGTAATACCCACTTTTTGATATTTTATAAATTTTATTTTCGAAAATGGACATCATTTTTGGATTCTGAATATCGAAATTAGCCTATGGTGACATTTTGGTATTTTTCTGAAAACATTCAATTTTTGATGAATAGTTAAAACACTCTGTTACTATTTAAAAACCAATTTTTTTAAATAATTATATATTTTATTTAAATATATTTTAGGTCAAAATTGATACATAATACTTATATAAGTTCAATGTAATTCATTGGAATAGTTTTATAATAATTTTAGATATATAAAAATTTCATTGAACTTTTCCCTGTCTTTTACCCACCTCTTAGGAGAATTTGCAAATTTACATAAAATTTAATATTACTGCTTCTGTGAGTGGAATTTCAAAAATCCGAGAGACACAATTGATGTCAGTATGTAAAATGTGGTTCAATGAGATGAAAATAATTTTTTGTCAATAGTAACTTTTTACTTTTTTTACCACGGTTAAATGTAAATAGTGTAATTACGGGTAAAAATTATATTATTATTACCCTAACACATGTCCTAATTCTATTTGATAAGTGTAATTCGACCAAAAAAACCTTATGAATAAAATATGACCATTTAGGACCTCTTGGATTAGATTAGGACATTTATTATTAATTTATTTAAAGAAGGGTTAAAATAGTTAAAATCAAAGTTTAATAACTCAATAATTTTTAATACAGTGTTATAAATAAGATAAATTCGACTATAAATACTAATTATATAGCTAAAACTATTTCCTACATAATGGTATTTTAAATGTAATTTTTAGACTTTAAATAAGTTAATTTATTTATGACACAAAGATGATGTAGTAATTATCTTATTTATGAAATATTGACATAATTGATGTTATAAATACCCAAATAAATGTAATTTGAGACTTTTTATGAATTTAACTAATTTTTTAGGTTAATATGACATGTTTTAACTTTTTTAATTAACTTTTTTCGAACTAATCATTCTGTTATAATTTTCACAAAAATCAATTACTAAATAGTGTCAAAATTGACATAAAATAGTTTTTAAAACAAATATTATATTATTAATTGTTATTTTATTCTTAAAATACAAGGTCGGCCAAATGACTTAGATATGGTTATATATATTAATAATAAACAACGTGGGGTTCGTCTGGCTTGTTATTGTAAGTTTATTAACCTTATAGTGTAAGAACACAAAAAGACATGGTAAAAGTAAAATTATCTAACTAAAAGTTAAAACTAAATTATAAGGTTAAAATATTAATCTAAACTTGTCCAAATTCTATTTTATGAGAGGATTTCGACCCATACCCACCTTAGATTCAAAATAAATCAATTTGGAGCTATTTAAAACCGAATTTGACTTTATAATAAAATAATATTTTTTGTTTTTCCAAAAGAGCCCCTCTCCTCCCTTATAAAAGGGCACCTCCGACCTCTCTTCCTCACACCAATTTGAGCCGTCAAACTTGGCCAAACCCTGTAAAATTCTCTTCTAAACTTCCCTAAAAACATCCTAGAGGTCCTGGTCTTCTTCAAAGACCAATTTTAGTACCCTAAGAGGAGGACTCAAAGAGGCGCTTCAAAGAAGAGGTAATGTCCGTTACAGATTCTTTCAACTTTATTTCTTCTTCCACGTCTTCTTATTAGGTTGTTTCATTATGAAGTAATAACATAAGTATCACCCATATACTGATAAGTTATTATAATTATTAAGAAACTCTATTTCACCATCTATCCATCCTATAGAAAACAAAATCACTGCGCGTGCGTTCGTACGGAATACCGTCTCCACACCGTGGTGTAATCTATTTTCCACCACAACCATACTTGTATGGGTATAATGGTGTAAATAATAACTATATATGATTATTGTAAAGTGATATTGATTCTGAAATAGTATACATACACTCCAATACAATTCCACGATCATGAGAACGATATCATCACTCGTGCGTACGTACGGACTACCGTCTCCACGACGCGATAAGTTTCATTCTCCGCGTTAACCATTCATGAATCATTATAAAGTATATATAATATATTATCAAGAAATATATGACATAATAATGATACTGGATTTATTTGTATATATATGTATGTTGTCTACTTAATTCCATTCAACTCAATAAGGAAACAAAAATAGCATTCATGCGTACGTACGACCTATCGTCTCCATGAATGGTGTATTTCATTCCATTTAATGATCTATTATATATATGTATATTCTGAATATATATTATATATAAATCATGTTTTATATTTTGGAATTAAGTAATAATGATCTAAGTAATCATATGAATAATTACAAGTCAAAACACAAATGACAAATGAAACGATTTTACCCAAAACGCTCTGTAACATGGAATTTACAAAAGAACGGGTAATATAAAGTCATAAGAGAACCATATATGATATCATAACAATTATTATGATTCTGGAATAAGTCAATGACAATATTTAAATCATTATACAGGAGGTTCGGACACTTACGAAGCAAATCGGACCTAAGGTAAGAGAAAATATCACAATCTCATTTTTATACGAGACTGTTTATACATTGGTATTTACTGGGGTGTATTTTATCATCCACATCCATGTTTTCTCAATAAGTAATTTTATTTAAATACACCTACAATTTTTTAAATCCAATTTTACCCTTCGGTGAGTTTTTAGTAAAATATATGAAAGGAATCTTTTGTCGTTTTTCGTACGAGGTACTTTTTGACTTTTCCGACAAAAGTACGAGAAGAATGTTTTTTTAACTAATACAACATGAATGGATTTTTAAAACATTATTTTGAAGAAAATTACTTTAAAAGTTTTCAAGTTTATTTTTAATCAACTTCTTTTAGTTTAGAATTGTATGATATGTTAAGAAAGGAAAAGGGTTTTTGAAGTAGAAAGGATATTTTCCTCAAAAATGGAGTTCATGTGTTTTATCAAAATTATTTTCCGTCTAAGATAATATGGGGTTTTGTTTCTATCCCTTTTATTACATGGATTTGATTATGTTGTGATGGAAATATTTTTATGAATTCCTTTATCTTTTATGAATTGTTTTATGATGTCACGATGCTTAGGATTCCCATTTTTATTACATGGGTTATGCTATGATGTATGGTTTATGATTTTGTGGCACACATAAGAATGGTATCCTTATGAGATGGGTGGGACCTGTATCTCCCTCCAATACATTGGGTAAAGATTTTATATCTCATGAGATAGACATGGCTGGAACAGCAGGTTAAACTGGTTCAGTGAAATAGGACTTAAACGAGAAGTGAACTCGGTTCAGAAAGGGACTTTGTCCTATAAGATAGTCTTGGAAATGAGTCTTGACTAATAAGAAGTGATTCTCTATGATTATGTGTGTTTGACACAATGTTTCATGTTTTATGTTATGATTATTGGGATTACAATTCACTACTATGATTTATTCCATGTTATGATATTATGATCTTTTTTTCAGGTTAAGATTTCCGAAATGTTATGTTCTTATGAATATGATGTGATTGATATTTCATTTATTTACCATTACTGAGAATTTGAGCTCACCCTTTTATGTTTTCTTTTCCCCAGGATATAAAGAAATGTTTTAGGTAAGAAAAAAGGGGAGATCTTTATGGGAGATGTTGAAGATCTTTCACCACGATTAGAAGATTATATTCCAAGTTTCCAAAGACACTAAACTATTATGGTACTTGTGTGTGTGTTTTTGTTATATACTAAGTATTACGCAAAAGTAATGTAATCTACATGTACGTTATGCTTAGGGTCTCTACAGATACCAAAAAGGAGACTCCATTACACCATCAATATATACCAATACAATTTATTTCCTAGTTCTCAAATATAACAGATATATTTCATATTCATTAATCAATTCATATATATCTCTTCTAAAGTAATATAGT
The DNA here is from genome assembly GCA_963277665.1 of Viscum album. Lineage (NCBI taxonomy): Eukaryota > Viridiplantae > Streptophyta > Magnoliopsida > Santalales > Viscaceae > Viscum > Viscum album. Next base: position 2,071,165,239 of record OY728131.1, read on the forward strand.
TCATAATAGATATTATGTTTACCAGAACACAACTTCATTAGTTTTTTTGGAATAATTACCATTGAATGGGATTTACTAATCAAATAATAAAAAACCATCACTATATCTTTGAATTTTTTTGAAGAATTATTTAGTGTTCATCATTTCCAATATTCTATCCAATAGGTACATTTTTGTCAACTCTATCACACCATTCATAAAAATAGTGTATTCCACTATAAACTAACTATTGATACATTCTTTTCGATATAAGAAATTAATCTACTCAATTGTTAATTATCCACTATAGTTAGTTTTCAAATAGTTTGTCTTCAATCTAGATTCAAGTTCTTTACATGCATTAATTTTTTTTAAATATTTATTGAAAATATAGTACTCCTTATTAATTTTGTATGCCTAAAATAATTAGGTTTAGTCATGAATTATAGTAACCATTTATCTAATGTGTCGAAGATATACTATTATTTATTTTTAAATATTTGAAGGATATCTGTTTGTGATCATTTTTCCTAGCATATGAAGTTCAAAACCAAAACCTATGTCTCTGGATGAAAACAAAATAATCACACAATGGTTAAGATACCGTTATAAGTCCAGAAAATTATCTATAATAAAAAATAATCTATAAGACTCATCTGGACAGATCAAAAATATTTGTAAGACCTTATATCTTCAACTCTTCTATTAAAGTATTTAATGTGAAAACTATCATTGAATCCTTGCATGGTTTACTCTAAAGAACATATATGATAATTGTGGTCTTTTCTACCTTCATACCCACAAAAATACCTCGTATAATTTTAATCAACCACTTATTGGTGTGACTCGTACACTCAATGTTTTCAAATTATCCAAAAAGAAATATATCCATCTTCAAACTCTTATTATAGTGTACATCCTTTGATGGTGTTGTCATACAATCATGTATCATCAATTTATTAGTCTTCAGTCTAATGATATTAAATATGTGACCAATTAAAATGTGAAAAAGTTTTTTTTGGATCAAATAATAATGATAAAACCATTATCTTTGAGATGTCTTGAGTTATGTTAATCAAAGATAGATTATTCACACGTTACTAAGGTTTTATCTACCTCTAATAACAATTTTGACTTCATTGACTATTATTTCACATCTATTATAAGTATATTATAAATTTACATGATAATTATTTTCTCAATTATTATTAATTTATTAATGATTCTTAAAGAATATATTAATATTGTAATTTTAACAGCTGATTTTCTTATTTCTATATGATTTTTAATGACCATGTCATTAGTTCCTACAAGAGATCAAATCCATTTTCTTCCCACCTTCCATTGACAGAGGCATTTATTAGGAGTATTTTTAGTCATTTATCCATAATATTTCATTGAAAATATTTATAAAGAATAATAACTACAATATAACTTAATTATATCATATCCATAATAATATTTTCATACATTCTGTTGAGTTGATTATATGAATCTGAAAATTTTTAATCAATATTTATACACATTTGATATCCTCAATTTTGTATTGTAATTTAGTGAGATATAGAAATTTTTTATTAAGGGTGTTCATGTGGTACATCATGAATGATGAATTTTATATTTAAACCGTTTACCTTTTTGTTCAATGATACATTGTTTTGTAGTTTCATGAAATCATATATATTTTTATGTTTTACTAAAAAAATTATTGATAATTTAGTGTATAAAATTCTCAATTAATGTAGAAAAAAAAATTTCATCCATGCCATTCCATTTCTCTTCCCTTGTAGCCACGGTTTTTTTAAAAAAATTCAAGAAATTTTCATTCTAAAAAACTTCTTGAAACATACTTTTCCATTATGTAAAATTATGTATATTATTTTTTTTAATCACATTTTTTTCTTACATTAGGTCAATATCCAAGTTCTTATAGAACATGTTTAGAGAAAAGATACAATGGGGGAGAAATTAAATTTTCATAAGGATGTAACATGTCTCCAAAAAATAATTATGGGGTAAAAATACTGTTGAATGGTCAATGGATTTGACTATGAAAATTTAGGGATACAGACACTTTCTCAATATTAAGAATAAAATATACTTATATAATAACTCTTAGAGATTTGATATACCACACTCACTACATAGAAGGAGTAGAAATTATGATTAGTTTTTTATGAAAAATTAAACCTCTAAACCAATTGTTTTAATGGATAAATAAGAACTCTAAATTAAATAATAACTCTTAATTTTGAATAATAATTATCCATGTGTTCCTTAAAATTCATTCGTTTAACTAATTAAAAAAGAACGTCTTAGATGAATAATTAATTATTCTTTGTTCTATCACTCCAAAAAATTATCAAACTCATAAAATTTTAATAATACATCATAATTCATATCACAATAAAACTAAATACCATTTTTGTATAGTGGTTATCTTTTTTTATTAATTAAAATTTTTATATCCAACGTTTTCAAGAATACCACCTTGTAAAAATAATATGTAAAAAATAAATTCTAGATAACACATTATTTATATATCAACAACGTGATTTAGGGTTATATTCTACATGGATCTCATCTTATGAGTAAACATAATCATATAAAATTGGTGATTAAATAATTTAGAATCATGACACACTCATTGTATTGATCAAACATGATACTAACTTTTAACCACGACAAAAAATTTACTCCATGTTATAGGATGATGAAGTTTTAAATTAATATCAGGATTTTAGAAATTTATATAATCTTTTTTAATGAATTTATATAATAATGATCGGAAACTATTACCATTTAAAAATAAATTTCAATTTTTTCCATATGTTAAAATCACTCTTGTGATGACTAGAAAATAAAATTGAATAAATTTTGAATTCCCGCATAAAAATTAGACCCAAAATTAGTTTTGAACTTATGATACACAAATTAACATGATATTATTTTCTATCACTATGTTCAAAATGATTTAAAATACAAAAAAATATTCAAAAACATGTTCTATTATACATAATTGTTATAGGACTTGTGGTAATACTTGCTCCAATATCAATAGTTTTGCGTCAGTTTTTTATAAATCAATGGAAATGTTTCTATATGATATTGTTGGCATTGATTTTATCATTATACAATGGATGAAAATTGATATTGAGTTTTTTTGTCTTCTTAATTAATAAATAATGCCAAAAATGGTGGTGAACAGACTTAACAGGTTAGTTTTTTAATGAACTGATACATTATATTTTAAAAAACAATTTTCATCCTCATTTTTACCAAAAATAATGGCCGGAAATAGTTTTTGGAATGGGTTTCTATAAAAACTGATGCAGAAATTTTTTTAGAAAAACATGGGATCACGAATCCTTTGTTTTTAGATATTTAAAATATTTTTATCGACTCGCGAGGACCCCAATGGCAACCTGATAATCCTAAATTTCCATTTTTTTGATTATTTTCATTGATTTTTTCTTGATTTATTATTATGCGGTCTCTATTTTTCATCCTCTGTCCTTATTTTGTCATCCATTAAATTATATCTCTTTAAAAACCATTTTCTATTGACCATCATCTGCAGTTTGAATTTATTTATTTGATCATGTTTATTTTTTATTATTATAATCATTTTTGTTAGATCTTGTAGTTTTTATTCTTCCAACGAATTTAAGGGAGCATGTTCAAATTAAGGATCCATTTTCTTTATTTAACACTAAATCATTTAGTTTTTTTTAATATTGATGTTAAATTATTTAAAATTTAGTTATATTATTTATTTATTGTTTCAATTTTTTGTATGTAGTTTATTGTTATATAAAATTGTTGTTGTTAATGATTGTTTATTCTGATAAATTATTTATTTAATGATATTTTCAAATGATATTGATGATATTATGAAAAGAAAATTTTTTTTTTTTTTTTCATTCATCAGTATTATATACATTACATGTAACGACTCTATATGATTCACCCATTAAATTAATACAATGTTAAATAACTCTAGACACACACAAAACCAAACTAGTGTAACAATTATATATTATGAGATGATACATGTTAGATGATTAAAAATAATTAAATAATAGTATCAATAACCAACATGAATATAATATGAAAATAAAAAAATTACTATTTGTAAATTCAGAAGATATATACTTTATAATATAATAGTATTTTTTCCAAATAAAATATGTCATCATTTTGAATAACTGGCCATAATAAATTAGAGTAACAATGTTTTAATAGTGGAAAAAATATATGATATTTCATAATATGAACTTATATATTAACATTAATTAATTTATTTATTCTTTTGAAATAATATTTCAAGATAATAAATGTTCAAATATTCATATTTAATCATTTTTTTTCAAAATCATGATTTATACTTGGAATTTCAACTAGGGTCATTACATGTGATTTCCATTGGATCATCCTGACAAACATCATTAAAAATATATATCTTCAGTATATTAGTTTTTATAATATTCATACTAATAATTGATGCTTCCTATATATTTTCTAATATTTTTTGAATGTTTATATTTCTAAATATTTATGTATTCAAATATATTAATCAGTTATATTTTGATATATGGTATTGAATGAATTATAATTGGATAAATTTTTGAAGATCCACTACTAAAGATGAAAAAGGAGTTGGGAATTTCCTTGAATTTTCTAAATGATAACATTAATACATAGATTTGATTTTCTATCTGTGTGTGATGTGTTTGAATATGAGAAAGTTAAAATATATAGAAATCAAGGATCATCTAATTTGCTTGGGGTTTAGCCTTAATTATACACATTGGATCGGGCATATTGAAGGAACTAAAAACTCAATATCTTCGGTTGATGAAAATATTCCTAATGAGATAGAGGATCATATTTAATAATTAAATCATGTTATAGATTTTGAGACCATCAGAAAAATAAGATCTACTAAATGATTGTATGGTGATTATAAAAAACAATCATTCATAGGTTATAGTAAATATATAGTTTTATCAGAAATATTGGGATTATTTAACTTGAATGTATGAAATGGGTGGATATATAAATGTTTCTTTAAAATATTTTAGATTTTAAAAGAGATACTTACATAAGTAAATAACTTCTAGATTAGAATTATGATGTGAATAAAATATTATTCTCAATGAGAATGTCTTATAAAAATATACCTGATTCCCCTAAATATTTTTTATTTTATTAGAAATAATATAAATATTTTAAAAAATATCCAATGTGAGTTAAATCATGCTAAATAATGGATGAAAAATTCAACATAGATTCATTCTCAAGTATTATAATCTAACCTCGCGATATATATTTTTTTTGTACATTCTAATAATATTTTCTAGTAATTACTTCATTTAAATCCATTTATTAAATTATGATTCATTCATAGGTACTAGAATCAATGATTGTGATAAATTAATTGGGTACCTTCCAATAATTCTTCATTTGGAGACTTTATATTCAAATTCAATTAATGAAAAAAAGTTTGTGAGGGAATTCAAATAATCACATATCTGATGGTAACTTACGTCACCCTATTGATTCAACACAATGCAAGAGATTTGATAAATAATTTCTTGATTTTAGAAGTGATGTATGAAATATCATAATGGGATAGTGTACTAGTGGAATTAATGTATATTAGATAATAAGTAGCGAACATAGTTCATGGACAATTAATATGTAGTTTACAACATTTCCCTAAATATATGTATGAAAAAAATATGTTATGAAGAGCATGATGATTTATAGACCAAAACATCTTTGAAATGATATTTATTTGTATCTTCCACAATTTATTGATGATTTGAAACTACATTGGGAGACAAGTGTTAATGTTTTTGATGCATACGTGAAAGAGTGTTTTATTCTTCATGATATGATAATGATCATTATAAATGATTTTACTACATTTGGAAACATATTAGGATATAGTGTTTAAGGACACAAATCATGCCCAACATGTGAAGAAGAGAGTTCATGGTATCAATTTTATAATAGAATAAATACGTTGTACAAGAGACATGAAATATTTTTTAAATTACTGAACCTTATTATAAATTGAAAAAATAATTTTAGATTTTACATGTATAAAATATTGACCTATGACCATTTTCAGTTGAAGAATATTATGACTGTGTAAAAAATATAGATTTAATATTTGGAATAAAAATAGGTTATGGTTTTATAAAAAATATATGTTGAAAACAATCTATATTTTTTGAACTACCTTATTAGATATTTTTAGATATAAAAACATTAATTGATTTTATGCAAGTTGAGAAAAACATATGTTATAGTTTTATTAGCACATTTTTATACATAAAATGAAATCAAAATGATAAATTTCATATTAATTATACATGATATTAATGGTAATATGTAACACCCAAATATTTAATAGTATGTTTTCTCATTAAAGTAATTCAATATCTTCTGCTACACGCAACACCGGGTTTCAGCACACCACAAAATTCCAAACTTGCCATTTAAAAAAGTTGTTATGAATAGTATTAAATAAATTTTAAATTTTATGTATCCTATATAATTTTAACAATAATAGTTTATGATTCTTAGAAATAATATAAGAAAAATTTAATTTTTAAGATAAAAGAGGTATTTTAAAAAAAATGCAGTTTTCCACCTTTTAATGGAGAACACTTTTTATATCAAATATCGGACCCTTATATATATATATATATATATATATATTAATTTTTGAAATTAAATTCTTCTTTACAATAGAGACATAAAAATTTAGTTTGGATAATTTTTTTGTACTTTTCTTATAACTTTCATATTTTGATGAATAGTGAAAACTTACTAAATTTTAATTATAAACATATTTATAATGAAAAAGGATTATAGTGTTAAATTATATATTTGAATGGTTTTATTGAACCATTGGAATATATTTTTATAATTTAATATAATTTAGTTCATTGGAAGTAATTTCAGAATTAAAATGGATATAAACATGTATCGATCATTTGATAGTTATTATTTCTTATAAATAAGATTTCAGTTTTAACAATGGGAATTGATTTAAAATTATCTTTTACCACTTATATGTTTTTCATTTAAAAAATGTATTCCATATTTGAAATAATGATTTCAAAATTGTGTAAATAGGTAACTTTTATTTTTAGACATTATGAAAATTACTTCAGTAAATATTTTATTTCCCATGGTTAAAGGGAAAATCATGTAAATTAGGGTAATGAAATAAGAATATAATAAACATAAATTACACTAAAATGTGTCATATTCAAATTATTTGATACCTTTCAGACCATGGCCAACCTTGGGTCAATTTTGGGACCCTATTAAGCCACATGAGAGTGATAATGAGACATTATATTAATTAATATAAAGTAAAGAAAAAAATGACAAAACTATATATCTTCTAGTAAATCATTTTTTACAATGGGTTATATATGTTATCATTTCAACTATAAATACTAATTATAGAGATAAACATATTTCCTACATAATGATAATTTATTTATAATTTTTATACATTAAATAATTAAATTTGTTTATGACACAATGATGATGCGGTAATGACCTTATTAATGAATGAATCAAATAAATGGTATTGTAAATATTAAAATAAATATAATATGAATGTTTTGATGCCAGAAATAAATTTTGTGGTGAATAAGGCATTTTATGATTGATTTAATGTATTTTTTTATGTAATAAAGTATTTTGGGCTTTCACAAAGAAAACAAATACCAAATAGTGTCAAAACTGATATAAATTAATTTTTAAAACAACTACAATATTATTGGTAGATATAATATTAATAAAAATATATGGATAGGTAAAAGGGATTAAATAATATTATATATGTCATTAATTAATCATTTGAGGTTCTCTTGGATGTTTATAATAACTTTATTAATCATATATTGTAAGAATACAAGAAGCCACAATAAAGGTTAAACTATTTAATTATGAGTTTAATCTAAATGATAAATTTTAAATGGTATCCTAAAATATTCGAAAACCCATTGGTTATGAGGATTTTGAGCCGTAACCACCTAAGTCTATAGATAAATACATTTTTAGCCAGTATAAACAGAATATTTTAGTATAATAAATTAATATTTTAATCTTTTCCTAAAGTGACCCGCATCCCTCTTATAAAAGGGCACATCCCCTTCTCCAAAAATCACACCTCCATAGACATTTGGATCAGACAAAACCTGACCAAATATCCTCCCAACTTCCCTCACAGAAATATATAGTCCTTACATTGATTAGAAAGCCATAATATGGAGCCATTTAGATCAACTCAAAAGGAACACATAAAGAAAAGGTAATAATTTCACCACCATCATCCAAGTTATTTTCTTCTTCCAGTTCCTCTTTCTTTATTGTTTCCATAACAAAATAATAAATCCTATACATCCTACATTCTGTTATTTTATTTTGAATAGGGTAAAACCATATTCTTTATTTATCCAGCATATAAATGACAAAGTCACCATACGTGCATACGTATGACTTACCGTCTCCAAATTGTGGTGTAGTTTGTCATTCAAACACGCCATTTTTTAGATGGATATAATAATGATTATAAATGATATATATAATAAATATAACATATTAATGACTATTTATATATGATATAACATCCAATTATGTATTATTTTACCATCAATATAATCATATTGTCGCTCGTTCGTATGTACAGATTACCATCTCCACGACGTGATGAGATTCATTTCCCCATTCACCATTCTACGATGATTATAAAAATATTTATTATAAATAATTATGTAATATATGAAATCATAAAACAACTGAATATATATATATATATTTATTTATATTTGTACTTAAATATATCTTATTTACTTACTTCAATTCAATATGATATGAAAACGGAAATATAATTTATGTGTACGTACAGACTACTGTCTCCAATAAATTGTGTTTTCCATTTAATATATTGATCTATTATATATATTTACATTCTAAAATTATATGATATATAAATCATGTTTTATATTCTGAATGTATGTCAAACATGATCTAAATGATACAATCAAGAACAACAAATGAAATACTGTACGATAAATAAAGTGATTTTTATCCAAAATGTTAATTTAACAAGGGAATCATTATTAAATGGGTAGTATAACGTCATAAATGAATCATGTATGATATAATAAATATGAGTATTTTTCTTGTATAATTTAATAACATACTATGATCATTATATAAGAGGTTAAACGTACCCTCAACCAAAGGAAAGTGCGTGGTAAGTGTTATTTCCTCAAACTCATTATTATCCGAGATTGTTTATGTGTAAGTTTATATTGAGACACATTTATCATAGATACCAATATTTCAAAATAATTTTTTAAAATAGAATATTTTAATGTTTTATGGGAGTGTCTATTTATCTATATCATCATTTAAAATGTTTTAATGATTTATCATTCTAAATCCTTGTAATTAATATCCATGTTTTCAAAATGATTTTAAGGATTTATTTATATGGACATAAATGTTTTTAAATGATAATTATATTCAAATGACTCAATGTGGTGTGGGACACATTGATTCAAAAATCCCTTTTTAATTACTTTCTTTTTAAATTTGTGACTTTTAAATGATATCACAATAAAGATATTTCTCTCAAGAAGTTTTAATGATCATTTTAAAATATGTTAGCATCTTTTACTGGATATTATTGTAGATAGAAGTTGATTTATTATAACACAATCATCCGTATTGTACTGAATGAGTTGGGATATGTTTGACTGTGAATGTTCTATTTCTATACCATTCATGGTTTATGGTTAATGTATTTACATTTCGTATGCTAGTTTAAATATGAATGTCAATGTAATGATTCAACATTTTCATATTTGAAATGAAATAGACTTAATAAGTGATAGGTGCAGCCTGCTATAGCTCATCGATGCATCAGCAGGTATCATGAGACAAAATACTATTTTGGAATAAGGCCTTACCAAAAATTTTATTTATATTCTTGGCACAAGGTCTTGACTATGTGGTAATGATGTCTGACATTAGGCATTACCTCATAATGAAATTAGTTATTATATGTTATTAATCGACTAGTATAATATCCATGTAAATGTTTATATGGTCATGTTTGATTTAACTTTTCCATAATATGTTAAATATTATGGTTAAAAATGATGTTAATATAATTACACATATTGCCTTAACAATTTATATCTTTCACAAAATTATATACCCTTAATGTGCATTAAATCTCACCCCTTTATTATGTTTTATTTTTCTAGGATTCCAAGAAGTGTATAATAATTAAAATTTAGGGTTAACCTAAAGGGAATAAAGGTTTTCTCAAAGAACTATCTGTTATGTTTTTTATGTTTGAAATTTAAATTCAACGTTCTTGTTTCTAATCTTTTTTCCAAGATTTCTTAACAGATCAGTCCTTCGACACATGATTCCTTGTAATCATGCCAATGTATTAAAATATTGCACTGACTCTGGGTAACTGGGGTTAGGGCATTACATTTGGTATCCGAATAAGTTTAGTACAACACTTAGAAACTATATTTAGAAATACTCTTATTAGAGAACACTGCCCTATGATATATTTTGATGATTAGTATATAAGAACTTCTTCGAATTTCGGTACTATAAATATTTTGTCAGTTTTCAAAGAAATATATCCCTATCTAGATACAAGAAGGTAGAGGTCGCTTTGGAACAGAAGTACCTAGGGGTAAAGCACGAAAACAAGGCTTTGATCTAAAATTGAATCGGAATTAGTGCATGAGACCTGGCTTGCTTCACTCTTTGTAATGACACTTCAGGGGGATATGCATAGAATAATTCTCTTTTTCATTACAAACCATTATGATGGATTTAGGAGTAAATACACTATCAAAGAATATATTTTATTATTATATATTATATGCATGATATTTTCAATTTACATTAGGTATTTTACATGTTTGTAATTATGAAATTCGATTCATAAAACTATCCTAGTGCATTGCATTGTTTAGAAATGGTGCCTAGTAGATTGAAGGAAAACTCAACTAATAAACATGATCCAATGACTAAAAAGGATAATATATTTCACGGTATTAAGACAACATTTACAAAGGAAATAGTTTCCCATGTATTATCATCATTTTAATAAATATAATCATGTGTTAATAAGATAAGTAAAGAATTATCTGAGTCCATTGGATTTGAAGGTAAGCAAGAGAAGAAATGGTTGGTAGACATAAGGATAGATAAATGGAATAAGGGAACGAATGATTTTACCATATGTGATAATTGTGGAAAGAATAACCTAGGTAAATTATTGAAGAGAATGGGAGTTTGTTATAAGTGTGGAGGGAAAGGCCAGAAAGTATGTGATTTTTGTATAAAAAATCATTTCATGTGTATAATTCTTAATCTACAAGGAGTTGGGTCACTACACAAATCAATGTCCAAATCATCAGATTATACCCCAAAGGTTGTTATTAGATAACAATCATGTTATGATACTACCGAAGATAAAGAGGAATGATTAGAGTTCTTATGTTTTTATTAATGAATATTTTCATTTGATTATTGTATTAATGATGTAAGAGTTATAATAATTATAGAGTATATAAGGATTGTACTACAATATTATTTCATTAAAGATTTGATATTTTATGGTACCAAGTAAAGTGACATAATTTCAGGTTAAATTTTTTGGAAAAAAGTTGTTTGAAGGAAAGGTAAACCATAATATTGTCTAGATACTGAGGTAGTGATTTTGGAATTAAAGATGGTTGATTTGGATAAATTATATTAGATATTAGTGACTACCTTAAAACTCATTAATGAGTTGTAAATTCCATCATTGTTGGAGTTTACAACATTTTTTGATATAAGGAGTATATTCAGTATTCTATAAGTAATAATGGTGTATGAATTTAATCAACAATGTTTATGGTAATTAAGGGTGTTACAATGTTTTAAATAAATACATGATGAATTTTTTCACTTGTTATTAGGTGAAAAAATGGATCATCAATGTGTTTACCTTCATTATAAATTTAGGACTGTGAGTTTGGACAGAAGTATTTTGGATAATTATAAAGGATAGAATTGATTATGGTTGACATAGGATACTATTGTTAAGGTTAAATAATTTATAGAGATTATTGATGAATTTTTTAAAAAATGAAAACCCAGAGGTTGTGTGATAACCTCTCGCATCTGGGAAGGCCACGAGATGTGAACCTGCAACCGAAGGGCGACAAGGGTATATCACCTACCACAGGCCCACATGAAGTCCTAGATTGTATAATGTAGTTTTTTAAAAGGACTGATAGATGAATTATAAATTCATTTTTTGTAACCCTATAATATTGGGATAAAAAGAATATTTTTGAGTTTTATTATCTTTTGGAGTGATTGATGATTTTGTGGTTGAAATTAGTTAACAGTCTGAAATATACATGTCAATTATTCTTTTTCCAACTTATTCTATGAAGAAATTAATTCATAAAATTTATGAAAGGTGTCATAAAACAAAAAATGTGTTATCCTAATACCTTATGTTATGTTGAACTGCTGATATTTTACATCATCTTAGATTGATGGATTTGAGGCCATCAATTTTACACTTGTTAGTGATTGATGTCCTCAATCACTCCCAATAAATATTTATGTTTTTAACCCAATTATGTGTCTCTAAATTCCACCAATGTTCCCTTAATAGATATCATAGTTTGGTGGTAACATTTTTATTCCCCTTCCCTCTTCTTAAGACTAAATTATATTTACCCAATTTCTGATGAGGGATTTCCACAAAGGTATTTTTGTCTTTTTAGCCTTTTGTATTTGAAGAACAATTTCATTTTGTGAGGATGAAATTTATTGAAAATGGGAGAAGGTAAAACCGCAATAATTCATAGTATGTTATCTCATTCAAGTAATTCAATAGTTTGCGCTATTTGTAGCACCAAGTTCGAGCGCACCGCAACATACCAATCTTGTCGTTCCAAAAAAGGTTATGAATAGTGTTAACCAAATTTTAACTTTTATATATCCTACATATTTGTAATATTCATATTTTGTGTTTTTTAAACAAAATATATGGAAAATTTAATTTTTAGGATAAAATAGGTATTTTTCAAAAAATGTATTTTTTCCGCCTTTTAATCGAAAACCATTTTTAAATATAATATTTGACACATTTATATCTTAAATTTAGTGAAATTAAATTATTCTTCGGAATAGGGACATAAATATTTATTTTGGATAAATTTTTGGTACTTTTTTGATAACTTTCATATTTTGATGAATAGGGGGAAAATACTAAATGTTAATTAAAAACAATTTTTTTAATTAAAAAAATTCATAGAGATAAATAATACATTTGAGTGGTTTTAAAGAATAATTAGACTACATTTTTATCATTTAATATAATTTAGGTCATTGGATATAATTTCACATTTAAACATGATATAAACAAGTGTCGATCTTTTGATAGATATTATTCCTTAAAATCATGATTTATATTTTAACAACAATAATTAATTTAAATTAACTTTTTAAAATTACGAGTGTTGAATTTGAAAAAATGTATTTTTTTTTGGAATTCGGAGTTCCAAGTTGTAAAAATATGTAACTTTTTATTTTAGTCATTATGAATATTTACAATAGTAAATATTTTATTTACCACAGTTAAAGGGTAAATCTGGTAAATTAGTGTAAAGAAATAATATTATAATAAAAATAAATTACCCTAAAATGTTTCCTATTTTGATTGGTTGATACATTTTTTACCATGGTAATCCTTGGATATATTTTGGTACACTATGGTGCTACTTGAGAGTTATAGTGACAATTATATTAATTATTTTAAGGTAGAGACAACAATAACATTAACATATATCTTTTAGTAAAACATTTTTTACATGGGGTTATATATGTATCGTTTCGACTACAAATACTCATTAGAAAGATAAAAATAATTCCTAAATAATAATAAATGTATTTTTAATTCTTATAAATTAAATAAATAAATTTATTTATGAAACAATGATGAATCTGTAATTACATTATTAATGAATGAATCAAATAAATGGTACTGTAAATTTTAAAATAATTATATTTGGAATGTTTGGATGAAAAACACTAATTTTATAGATGAATATGACATTTTAGGATATATTTAATGTATTATCTAGGTAATAATTTTTCTTGGGACTTAGAAAAAAACAAATTCAAAATAATGTCAAAATTGACATAAATTAATTTTTAAAATAATTACTATATTATTGGTTGATATAAAATTCATAAAAATATTAGGATCAAAAAAATGTATTATATAAAAATATATATGTAATTAATGAACCACTTGATGGTATATGAGATTTTTAGAGTAAGATTATTGACCATATAGTGTAAAAATTCAAGAAGACATGGTCAAAGTTGAACTATTAAATTAAGAGTTAATTCTAATAGATAATACTAAAATTGTAATATAAACTTGTCTAAAACCAATTGCTTGAGATTATTTCGACCCATAACCCACTAATTTTAGAAATAAATATATTTTAGGACATTATATGCTGAATATTATGTTTTAATAAATTAATATTTTAATCTTTTCTAAAAGTGACCCTCACCCCTTCTATAAAAGGAAACTTCCACTTCTCTCAAAATCACAACTCTAAAGCCATTTGGCTCAGTCAAAACCTGACCAAATAACCTCCCAAATTCCCTCAAATAAACAAATAGTCTTTATTTTTACCAAAAATCTGACCTAAGGATCCCTTTTATCAACTAAAAGGAAACACCTGAAGAAGAGGTAACAATTTCACCACCCTCTATCAAGTTTTTTTTCATCATCTACTTCCTCTTTACTTGTTTTTTCCATTCCAAAATAATAAATACAGAACCTTATACAAACTATTATTTTATTATTAAAATTATGCAACCATATTCATTATTCCAACCATCCTATAAATGACAATGTCATCATACATGCATACGTACATCTTACCATCTCCATGTCGTGGTGTAGTTCGTTATTCAAACACGTCATTATTTGGATGGGTATAATAATGAGTATAACTAAGGTAAATAGTAAATATAACTTGTTAATAACTATATTTATATGATATTCCACAAAATTACATATTATTTCACCATCAATATATTGATATTGTCGCTCGTGCATACATATAGATTACCGTCTCCACGACACGATGAGATTCATTTCCTCATTCACCATTCCACGATGATTATAATAATATATATTATTAATAATTATGTAATATATTGAATAATAATTATACATAATATATATATATATATTCATATACATATATCTTATTCAATTACTTCAATTCAATACGATATGAAAACGGAAACAACGTTTATGCTTACGTATGTCATACCGTCTCCATAAACGTTGTCTTACCTTTCATATATCTATCTATTATACAATTATATATTATAAATATATATGATATATAAATAATTTTTTATATCCTTGAAGTATTTAAATCATGATCTAAATGATATGATTAAGAGTAACAAGTTAAAACACATTCGATAAAGAAAGTGATTTTTATATGAAATGTTAATTTAACATTAAAATCATTAATAATGGTTACTATAAAGTCATAAATGAATCATGTATGATATAATAAATATGAATATGGTTATGTTTTAATTTAATAACATACTATGGTCATTATTCAAGAGGTTAAACTTACCCTCTACCAATGTAAAGTCCAAGGTAAGGGTTATTTCTTCAATCTCATTATTATTCAAGATTGTTTATGTTTAAGTATTTAGAGGGACATATTTATAATAGATACCCATATTTCATTATAATTTTTTCAAAAGGAATATTTAAAGGTTTTATGGGAGGTTCTATTTAACTAGATGATCATTTTAAATATTTTAAAGATTTATCTGTCTAAATCCTTTAAATTAATATCCATGTTTTCAAAATGATTTTAAGGAATTATTTTTATGGACAAGAATGTTTTGAAATGATAATTATTTTAAAAAGTTTCAATGTTGTATTGGAAAATTTTATTCAAAAATATTTTTTTAATTACTTCTTGTATAAATTTTTGACTTTTAAATGATTTCACAAAATGGATATTTCTCTCAAAAGGTTTTACTAATCATTTTAAAATATATCAACATCCTTACTGAATATTATTCTGGATTGAGGTTGATTTAATATTATACAATCTTTAATACTGTATTTATTGAGGTATGATATGTTTTCCGATGAATGTTCTATTTATACACCATTCATTGTTTATGGTTAATGTATGGAAATTTCGTATGCTAGTTTTAATATGAATGTTTATGTTATGTTTTAACTTTTTCATATGAGGAATGCAGTGGAATTTGTATGGGATGGGTGGATCCCACTATAACTCCTCAATGCATAAGTAGGTCTCATGAGACAAACTAGTGTCAAGGAAAAACGAATTGACAAATATTTTATTTTTAGTCTTCGCACAAGGCATTGACTATGTGGTAATGATGTCTGACGTTAGGCATTCCCTCATTAGGAAATTAGTTATTGCATGCAATTATTAGACTAGTAGAATATCCATGTACATGTTTATATGGTGATGATTGATTTACTTTTTCCATATTATGTTCAAGATTAAGTGTAAATAGGATGTTATTTTTATTACACATATTTCCTTAAAAGTTAATTTTTTCTGATAAAATATTTTACCTTACTGAGCATATAAACTCACCCCTTTATTATGTTATATCTTACCAGGATACTGGGAAGTGTATTATGATTGAAATACTAGGTTAATATAAAGGGATTAATGGTGTTCTAAAATAACTATCTATGATGTGTTTTATGTTTGTAATTTAAATGTAACGTTCATGTATATAATCTATTTTCTAAGACTGTTAAACTGATCGGTTCTTCGGGACATGATTCTTTGTAATCAAAAAAATGCATAAATATAATGCACTGACTCTGTGTTACTGGGGTTGAGACATTATAGAATACATTTGTAGTTATCTCCCACAATAAAAGTAAATATAAACAATTCACATCCATCTTGTCACACATTAAGAGAGATTGAGAATATAATTTTTTTGGGTGCCTTCATGGTATTAAAGTACCAAGTGGTTATTCTTAAAATGTATAGAATTTTTTTTCATTGAATGATTTTAAATTAATTAGTATGAAATATGATAATTTTAAAGTATTGATGGAACAACTTATACCAGTCTCACTACATGGTATAATACGGATTTCTGTCAGAAAGACTATCTTTAGGACATGAAATTTTTTCAAACCCATTTGTAGAAAAGTAGTTGATCCAAATTTGTTTGATGTGTTGGTAATAATACGTATCCTATACTTTTTAAAGTAAAAATGTATTTCCCACCAATGTTTTTTAATAGTATGGTTCATCTGGAGATTCATTTGGTGCATGAGATAAGAATGTGTGGGCCTGTTTATTTATAATGTATGAATCCTTTTGAAGGACATGAATATTTGAAGAGATATGTTAAAATCCTTATCGATCGTAGGCCTATATAATTCATAAATATGTATTTAAACATGTGATTGAGTTGGGTAATAATTATTCTATGAACTGGAGCATATTTTAAACCCTGTATATCTTAATATGATAGTTGATAGTTAAGGTATAGGGATTAGAGGATTAATGGAAAAGTTAATTGAACATGATGTAGGTATATAGACACATTTTTACATTTTTAACAACACAAATGAGGTTCACTCATATATATCATCACATTTTCTGAATTAAAGTTACGATTTCTGAAAAGAAATTAAAAGTGTCTCTGATTGACCATAAAAAGACATTCCATTCATGTTTTAAAGAGAAATTCATGACCGATATATCTATATTAGAAACATTGAAATTGTAGGTATGGGTCCATCTCATAACATTATCCCTTGTTCTAGTTTTGATAGTAATGGGTACAAATTTTAGACAAACAATATTGATGATAAATGTACAGTTCAAAATAGAGTGGTAATGGTCACCGCTGAAGAGTTCATTTTTCGAGGTCAAAAGATAAATACTCAATTTCTACATCAATTCCATGTATTTGAGTACATGAAGATATATGGGAAATTTTTTATTTTAAATATATATTCCCCATGTTGATGTGTAATTAGGTTTCATGTAATAGGGATGTGAAACATGATGAATATGGGTTTAAAATGGCTGACTTAAAAATAATTAGTTGCAATGAGGAACCATTTATCATGTCCAAATATGAAAATCAATATTTTTATGTCATTGATCCATTGAATGATCAGTGAGACTTTTTTCAAGGAAAAATATTCCATTTAGATGATGATGATGATGATGATGATTTTAAATTGTTTGAGGTATCATAATCTTTTACATAATTTACCAATAATAATTATTATAATGAAAAAATAATGCATTCAAGTATGAAATGACCATGTTGAAGGGATACAAGAGAACACTAAATTACCCTCCGAATTAAACTTGGAATTTTTTAAATTATATTATATTTTTTAAATTTACATGTGTAAAAATGTATTATTTAATTAATATTAGACATTTAATTAAAATTATTTGATTATTTATATGAATTTTTCTATTCAATTTTGATATTATATGTTAATGTTAAAAAAATTTCATTAAATTACATTACAGATATTATTATATTTTGGTAACCATAAGGTATATGATAATTTTTTTTAAAAACATTATATTTCAATTCATAAAAGTTTACACCATTTTATGAGTAATATTTTTATTTAATAGTTTACATTGTATATTTTTTTGGGTTAGGAATCATAACATTATATTTTCTAAACTTACACAAGTGTGCCACTTTAAATATTTATATATTTTTTCCCTGTTTTATAATTATTTTCATTTAAAATAATATGATGATACATAAGAATTTATTATAATTACCTATTTTAATGATTGATATAAATATTGAGATAGAGGAACAAGTAAAAAGGTATTTTTCATCTTCTATATAATTCAATTCCAATAATGTAATTATTTACTAAAAAAAACATTTAATTTACCAAACAGAATTATAGGACTTCTGATGGGACTTTAGTGGATGATTATTATAATTTTACTCTTATGAAATCATGTTCTTGTGTTGGTAAACATATAATTACATGTTTACCAAAAATCAAACTTTATTGTAAATACAAGAAATTTCATAATATTTTTTATCTTAATATTATGGTAACCAACCCAAATTCAACACAATATATCAATTGTATATCTATGAAGGGTCATTTTAGAATTAGTATTTTATATCCTCAATGAAAATCCATTTATAAGGTGCTGATAAATCATCTTTGGAAAGTAGTGATATTAAATTATTTCAATTGATTTGTTTTATCAGCATTTTGTGAATACGATATATTTTCAATGAATAATATTAAATTTATTAAATTACATATGACCAACAATTTTGAAGAAATAAAATAAATTTAAAAAATATACTTTTCTTTAGCAGCGATTTGATAAATATATTTGAAAACAAATTTGACAATAAATTATGTTTTTAGAAATAGACAAATGAATACCCATGCCTTTAGTATGAGTTTTCAGATTCCGAGAAATGGAGAATTTTTGTTTCCATCCAAAAAATATAAAGCCTCTCATGTATGATAATTATATTATATTTTAAAATTTCGTAAATATGTACTTAGTTGATTTTTATTTTTCTTTTTTATAACAGGTCTCCATGAAAACCAATCAAGACATCTATTTTTAGAATGTATACCCATATACATTACCATTTGGAGGGTATGATTAATTGGATAAAAAATAATGGAGGAAAAAATTGAAGAATTAAGAGATTAGTGTGATTGTGGTTTTTATGAGGTCTAGTATAGTCCTCTATTTACCCTCACCCACCATAAAAAATGGAAAAGAGTGAGAAGAAAGAAAAATTATATGTTTCTTATAGATAAAGATAATAAAGTAGCTAGATAAATTATAAGTAACTAATTTTTCTTTTTCATGACTTTTTATTTGTTATAAATTAATAAAAACTAATATTCCATTTTAATTTTAATTTTTAGGATGAACTTCACATGAAATCATCATAGATAACTTTTATTCCTGAGGGTAGGATATACGTCGTAGCCACTTCATTAGGAATGCAACAACACCCCAGCTGCGTAAGATGATATGTGAATGGTGTTAGTGTTCAAAATGTTTTTTGTAAACAATTTATGCAATTTAGAGGTCCAAATTTCAATTCCATAAAATATTTGATGAAAGATATGAAACAATCAATGGGTGATCAAATTCAATCAAATGTACATGAAATGTTCAAAAAATTAACAAGATAGTCATAGTGTATCTATCCTTCCCAGCCTATAAAAACATTTCATCCAACTGTGCAGCCTATAGAGCCCACCTAGCAAGACCTTACTGACCATCCTACTTACACAGATCCTCCACCTTTTCTCTCTTACCCAACCTTATAGAGTATGTTTTATGCTGAAGTTCATTATGTACATTTTTTAGTGCATGAAGTCTTGCATTTTATTTTGTTTATGCACAACACTATCTTATGAATATGTGTTATGTTGGAGTATCATTACATTATTATATTGATCATGCTGCTTTACTACCATTTCATACTAAGGAGGTTACCAAAGATGGGGATGTAATGGTTCATTTTCTACTTTTTCCATTTGACCTTCTTCATTAACATTCATACGAGGTATGTGTCTATTGATATTTTAATTGCATCTGATTCAGAATTAATAGCGTCATATTTTAAAATTTAACATATACAGGACTCTCTAATTTCAAATGAAATGGGAAAAATAAAAAAAAGGTTCATGAACAAAAAACGGTAGATACTTTTGATATTTTTGATAGGATACAATGATTATCACATAATTATTCTTTCTTGGATAATAACAATGAGTTTTGGATGAAATCTGATATATGTGTAAGATAATATCCAATTATAATATTCAGAAAAGATATCATGGATCTAATTTATTTTAAATATCTCAATGTCCTTGTGTTAAAGTTGTTTTCCATATAATTAAATTGACATGTCATTTATTATTTCTTTAATTAATGATGGTTTAAGTATACAAACTGTATAAATTTTTCTAATTAGGTATCTACACACTATTAGTATTCATAACATGGCCAATGATGTTTGGGGATTTATAGACCAAGAATTCATTTCAACAACTTTGCAATATGTCAAGATTAATGATAGAGTTTCATATATACGTGAGATATTATCAATGACCGAAATTGAGTATTGGGTTTTTCCATTTCGTGATGGGTAAAAACACAAACCTAATTATATATCAATGTACATTATAATTTCATAAATTGTGAACTTTTTTTATTGTAGGGGGCATTGGATGTTAGGTGTATTCTACCCATGTTAATGCACATTATATTGGTTTATATTTTTATTAGGTTATGGTAGTAAAACAATTACATCATTGTTTGATAAGTATGTTTTATTATTTTGAATATGATCATTATATTTAAATCATATTGTAAACACATGTATTATTAGATTATATATATGAAAATATATGTCATTGAAAAAATTTAACAATGATCACTTGTCGATAAAGAATCCATATGAAATCCAATACATGAAAGTATAGGTAATTATATTTTATTTTAGATCTTATTTTATTTTTTGATATATATATTTGTATATATTTATTTATTTATTGTCAATATCAAGTTAATTTATTATAACCATAATGTCATCATCAACAAGGATATGTTGAATTTGGTAATTTGGTTCTTTGATTCAGGTATGAGATAATGAAAATTGGGGTTAATACTGAATTTTACAAGGTTAGTTATATTAATTAATTTATATTTTATATCTTAATATTATACTTTTTAATCATTTACCATTCAATGTTATTTTAGAAATTCAATGATTCTGATTCTTATACACAAGTTGAACTTACCCATCTTCAATCATTCTTCTCGAACTATTTGTTGTGTATGATTAGGATTTAAGCTATGTATATTATTATGTTTATGATTAGTATTAAATTTTCTTAATTACTAGCTATAGAAAAAAAATTATATTAGGTTTTTAAGCATAATAATCTCCAAAGAATGGTTCAACATCAACCGTAAATGATCATGATTTAAATTTCTGGTATATTAAATAATATTTATAATACAAATGCATAAGTAATTTTTTAAATAACTTGTTAAAAGTTTGTTTTTATAGATTTTTAGTCAAATATAAATTATGTTTGATTTCGGTATATGTTTTTTTCTATTAGATGGATTATGATTTATTTTGTTGTGTAATATTGAATTCTTTCTAATTTTTTCATTTCGACATTCGTTTCCTTATGAAACCAACATAACAAAACCTTATTTTAATCATCAAATTTATAGACATAAGTTAAAAACTAATGTAAAAAACGACATCAAAACATGTTTTTTTCACAAGTGTAGGAAACATCATATAAGCCATTGATTACATAAATGTCAAATTTTATTGGCCAATATATCACTATACTTATGTTACACAAATAATAACATAGTTTTTTTTAGTGAAAATATAACCAATAAGAATCCATTACATGTTTATAATAATATAATTAATTCAATATTTAACAATGAACACCAACACATATTAATTGAAAAAATACCCACACAATTGTTTTTAAAATATTATTATTTGAAAAACATAAGAATCATTATTCATATATATATATATACCTATTAATGATATGATATAAATAAAAAATTAAAAAATTCATTTTTCAAATGTTTAATTATTCGGGGTCATTTACTATCCTTAGTTAAATTCATAATAAAATTTCATAGTAAACGTAATAATTTGATATATATATTAAACTTTATGATGATGTTCAAATAAATAACATTTTTTTATTTTTTAAATATATCCATAAATAAACACAGAAAAAACAAAAATCCTTGAGTAAAATAAATAAAAAACAAAACATTTAGTAATTTATGATAAAAATTTAATAATTTTTTTAACATCCCTTATCACACCTTATAACCTACCCCTTATTTAATTCACCTTAATCTTCTCTTAACATTCCTATATTTAATTTAAAAATCCCACTTCTCTCCCTCCATTCACTACCTTTATCTCTCACACATGCCCCACTCCACGTTGAGTCCCAAATTACATGTGCCCATTAAAAACTATGTATTTTCAATTATTTCTTTAGATAAATCCTCCAAATTTGATGAATAAAATCCCATATAAATTTTAGGAGTGAATATTTTGTCATATAAATTATAATCAATTTATAACTAAGAATAAGGTTCCGATGTATTTTTTTATTCTTTATCAAATTAGTCGACCACTCTTCTTGCACCACTATTTCGATGGGGGAATCAATTGTTCAATACCTTTAGTGGTATCCAAACAAGATCCAAAAACCTCAAAACATCACTTTAGAATCATTGATTGGTAGCATGAATTATACAAACCACATGAAACATTCTTCATTGATTGTAATATGAATCTATTTAAAACACGAATGATTATCTATAGTTTTCTAGTCATTGAGTGGGAGGAGGATCATCCCTATATGTTCTTGAGAGTGTGATTCATAATCTATAGCTAGGTCTTGAGAGAATTATCTACAAAATTTGGTGTGGGAAAAATACTTGATCTCTAATAAAATTTTATAATCAAGTTTATAAATCTAGCTCAGATAATTTTTTATTTCAGATGAGGACATAAATAATCTATTAATTCTAAATAAAATCCCACAATACAGAAAAATATTTTTATTTCATTGATGTGAATGAAAGATTTGGATATGTAAACATAATTTCCTAAAAATATATATTTAATTAAATTATAAAAAATAAATACATCTTTCCAACATGACTAATATTCTTACCAATCAATCATCCTAGGTATTTATCAAATATAGAATAATAAATATTTATTTAAATAAATAAATATCACTATTCAATTTGTTCATTAGGTAAATAAATATTATATCACTTACTTGTGAATAAATAATTTTTTAATATTAAACTAATATATATATTCATTTGACTAAATAGGTACTAAATTTATAATATTAACATAACATGAATAATTATTATTTCTCAAAACATGATAATAATATTTATTATATTGTTAAATTGAAATATAATATAACTGAGATTGTTGATATACATACTATGTGATCCTCTAGTACATTTTAGCAGTAGAATTAGGCTTAATAGCCTAATTTCAAAGATAAAAATTCATAAATATATCATGTAACACCTAGGTAATGAAGTTAATGACTAAATGAAAACAACCTCCTATAGATTATCATAGTGTAATAAAATTTAGTTTCCTTATAATATAATCATGTAGGTATCATTTCTTGTGTCATAGACCCATATTCTTGATATATAATTCATTGAATTTCCAGAAATAAATTTGTAGATAAACTTTTACTACCAGAAACATAATTAGATTGTTCCATCTTTAATATAGGGCCTCTGATATCTACTTTCATTAATTTGAAAATAAAAAATATTTTCATAACTTATTAATTAATGTCATATCACTTATGATACACCCAACACACTTCCCCGCATCATGAACATAGGTTTTCATGGATTTTTCAACACGTATAAGCTCAAATTTATGATATACACTAATAATAATATCATATATAATGTTCAATACAAATGTTTGTTGATAATAATATCCAATTATATATATAACACATGAAATTCACAGTAGTGGGTTACTTAACACAACCTCCTTTCATGGAGATTTCAAATAGTGAACTTTATAAATAGATGTTTTAATTTATTATAAACCTCTAATTCCGTATTACCTATATTATAATTGTCCCATAAAATTGAAATAATCCAGATATTGAAGATATATTTTAGAATATTATCATTACCCTTCATGGATTTCATCATAGCTGGAAAATTCTATTTCCTTTTGAGGTGATATATATACAATATTATCACATTAATGTTATACATTAGAGCACTCATCATGTGATATGATATTTATTAACATCCATGACATTGAATCGATAGATAGTAGAAAGTATTTAGTAGTTATATTCAGAATTTGACTCCAAAAGACACACACTCGCACTTGTAAAAACTGATAAGGTATTTTACTCTTCTATATCTCACATGATATTCTGGATTTTACTATGATAAGTACTATTTAAATATATCAACTATTTTATTCTCCTTAAAAACATATCTTGATGTGACATCATCCATTTGAGAAGGATCCCTTATTAGGCCATTCTTTCAATTTATATTCATCTCTTGTTGATGTGATCTTGGATATTTTTTTAGGGACACCACTATAGTATTATCATAATAATGTTTTATAAGATATTTACTTCAAGGAACTATATAAAGCTCATGGACGAAGTTGTGCTTCCATAATACACTTATATAAGAAGGAAATATATTCTAGGACTCTTATGTAATATTAATGAACACTATATAATTTGAGATCAGCGATATTAATCCTCTTCTATTTTGATAGAATAAATAACCAGACTACGATTTTAGATCATTTAGATATGTATGTAAACTAGTATATGTGTACCCATTGATGACTAGTTCCCCATATCCCATTTAGACTATGAAAATATCCTTAATATTCATTACATACTTTTTGATAGTCTTTACAGTTTTCCAATGTTGGTATCTAGAAGTTTCTTGATATCTTCCCACCTGGCTCAATTCATAGACATTATAAATCATGGTTCAAAACAAGTAATGGTTTATGGAAACTACAATATAATAATAAATTATTCCACTCTATCACTCACTCTCTCTCATGTTTTTTTTCTTAGGACACATTTTCTTGAAGATATGTATAATACGTGACATAACCAACAATCCTCCCTTGGATTATTCCTTAGTGAATCTCTTCACCATATAGTCAACTCATGTAAAGACCCAAACCCTAGTATCCGAAAGTCAATGTTAAATTTATTACTTAAGAATAAAATACTAGTGATCATATCAAAAAAACAATAGTTTATAAGTATTGGTAAACTAGATACTTACTTTAACTTCCCATTACATTTTAAACATAAAATACATGATGCTTTTTCCCTTTATAAAGATATTATTTTCCTTATCATATCCCATTATATTAATTATAAAAAACATATTGTTATCCAAAGAAAATAAAAACATAAGAAATGTATGAGATTGTATACTCAATAATGGTAAGAGTGCAATAATACCTATCATGTGGAAATAAGAATAAAAAATATGGAAATGTAATTAACAAAAACACAATAAATTTACAAACTGACTTGACAACAATTTTGTAGGAATACATAATTATCTAATAATTCCATATACATAATCAAATGAGATTGAATTTTTTAACTGAATATTATAAATCATTGAAAAATAAGAAAGAAAAAAATGACTAATATCATATTGATGGAAAGAATAATTCTAGACATATGAAACATAATTTCAAGACCATTCAAAATATAATATAAATATATGGGCAAAACCCCATTTAATTTACCCAACTGATTTGTCTCATGAGACATACAAATTCAACAAGGGTTTTATAGTTTTTGGACCCACCAATCACTTAATAATTCTAATGAATTCCTCATGATAAATGTATGAAATATAAAAAACATAAATAATCTTATTGAAAATATAATTTATGAAATGTTAATACCAACCCCGATCACTAAAAATAATAAAAAATCAGAGTAATATAAAGAATCATATCAAAATAGTACATCCCATGTAAATTGATCATAAACCATCTAGAGAAATAAAAATTATGGTATCAATACAACAAATCCCTAATGGATCAAAATTATAATAATGGTTTTTTAGGGATAAAAACACCAAAAAAATATCATTTACAATATTCAAGAGGAAAATTACCACTACAATTTCGAAATCAACTTTTTAAAACTAAAATTTAAAATAAAACAATTAGGAAATAATTTTCTTTGAAAATGCTGTTTCAATATTATAAATGTATCTATAAATCAAGGATTTTACAATAAAGTGGGAAATTATATTTTTTTTGTACTTGTTATAATAATAATTCGATTCAAATTTTCAGAAAAAATTCAAGGATCCTTGTTTGGAAAAAATACTTATAGATTTTTTTTCGAAATAATTTGTGAAAAATTTAAAAATGGTAAAATATTTTATCAATATATAATTTGGATAATTATAAAAAAACTAGAAACATTTTTAAAAAACATGTAATTTGAAGAAAAAATCAATTTTGACCAAGAAGAGAAATAATATTTCCTTTTATTTTAAAAACATTACCAGTAATTTTCAATACCAAGAATGGAAAAATGATAATATTACCTGAAATGTTTTTAAAATAACATATGATAAGTAAATATACTTATTTAATGATATAATTAAAAAATAAATTCCCCAATGAAGACTTAAACAAATATAAACCTGAATGATGATTACATTGTGAAATAAACTCACACCACTTTTGTATCTTTTGAATCATAAACCACGTGAAAGAAATGAAAAAAATAACATATTAAAAAAACGAAGATAAATTAATTTTATTATAACATATTTAATTTTTTTATATAAAAAACACAAAGGAATATGTTTTGAATATTTCATATGTCTCATGAATGTAAAAGTGAGACAATAAACACTAACCTCAGGAACAATTTCCTGAAAACATGTTCAAAACTCTAGTATAAAAAATATAGTATTATAATAAGTCTATTAAATAAAAATAATAATATATTTAATACCATTTATAATTTACTAAAATTATTTTATGACCCTTTTATTAACATTTAATTATTAAAATCACTGTTTCGGGTGCTAATTTCTTTGTTTTTCATGTAATTTTTTGTTGATAGTTTCTATTATTTTTATTTGATCACGGTTTATTCATCACCAAAAAGATAAATTTTATGTAAATATAATATATATAAATTATGTATGTAACTATAATAATTTATAAAAGATTTATATAAAAAATGAATGACATTATTTATGGAGATAATATGTCGAACGTACACTTCAATGATGTTTACATTATTCTCAATAGAAGGAATGAAAGTAAGAAACAAATTAAATAACCTTTAAATACTAATTATTATGTTATATATAAAATTTATATTTAAAAAATCCATCCTTATTACCATCAATGTAAAAATAAAATGAAAACCATTTCATATCGCTATAAACAGATGGTATTTCACATGTATACACGTGCGATGTTAATATTTTCTGAAGGATAGTAAGGTATGAATTTAGATGTGATATTACATTTAAGTAAACATTTTTCTTTCATATATATAATATATATTCGTTATCATTATCTTTAACACCAAAAATTTGAATTGTAAGTGAATAATGAATCACATCACTTTGCGAAGTGGTAGTCCATCATACACATGAGAGAAATTGTCATGTCCCCCACAAAAATTAAGAGTAAGATGGTATATGTGATATCATATGTCATGACCCATCCACCAGGGCCCATGTCGTGACTACCCCAAGACGACCTTCTATAGGCCAGGGACTGGCGACTATCACCTAAGGCGTAATTCCCTATAACTTGGAAGGCATTGCCTTTATAACTTTTAATTGCACACAACATAGCATACAAATAGATACAAAACACTATGTAAATTGTATAATAGAGGAGTGATGAAAGTAAAGGGAGCGGAAATACAATCCCAACTGTATAGTATATGGAACTAGAGAAAGGAAAAACATATGATGGGTCATCCTCTGGGATTCCTACATGAAGGGTAGGTACATATAGCCTCTATTGCACTCCACATCCGTCGGTCACCTCCGTGTACGATCACGCCATATGGTCCACCTCTGGGCATCGTCCAGTCCTGGTACTCTCAACCTTGGTCAATGATGTCCATCGTCTGCATCCAACATAATGAGGTACGGGCACAGCCCGTGTAGGGGTGAGTATAATGATACTCATTAGGGTACCCGAGACCCTCAAAGTCCCACAAAATCTAACAAGGATAAACTAAAAAGTATGAAATCAATAGATAACCCCACTTAGGTATATGTCCGTACATATACCTAAGTTATCATGTAATCCATCTTAATCACAAATAAAACACTTTAGTTACTCAGCTCAGACACGTATACAACTTATGTAGAGAGTTAGAGATGATTCGATGTAGCCACTAAATAATATATTCTATCAAAACCACGTAGGATCAAGGAAAAATAGTCAGAGTAGTCGAACCCATGTAGGATCCAGGAACAATAGTTAGAGCTGTCAAACCCTTGTAGGATCCATGATCATTAGTCAGAGCTATTGAACCAACGTAGGATCCATGAATATTAGTTGGTGATATCAAACCAACATAGATTCCTGGATTAGTAGTCAGAGCTGTCAAACCCATGTAGAATCCAGGAACTCTAGTTAGACCATTTGAACCCACATAGGATCCAGGAATAGTAGTCAAAATGAAGCCAGCCACAGGGTTCAGTACTAAGCATGCTTGATTATGTGAGGGTCTCCACCTCAATACATATGTCTATATATCAACTTCCATGAAGTACCATGTTGATGTATCCAAAATACCTGCCTTTCAAAAAAAAAATCCAACGCGACAAACAATGCATCTATCAGATGTCTGATCTAAGAGTTATTGAAATTTTCATTCCGAGGGCCCTGTTGGATTTACATTCGATCCATCCCTGCCATAACCCAACTGTGTCTAAACCAATAGTGGGGAATACCAGAAGAACTATCTCCCTCCAAGGTTTCTGTCTCCGTAGACAGTTAGTCAAACGGTCTCCCGTAGCACATGTTACGTGCAAAAGTGTGGAAATAAGTGAAATAGGTCGGGTCCGGTTTGGCCCCGATGGGCCAAACCTGGAACGAACTGGGGTCCGACTCCGTCCACGGGTCCGACCCGGTCCACAGGGATGGCCAGACCTGTGGGAGATGGCCAGCCCGCGGGGGCGGCCCGACCCGTGCTGGGTCCGGCCAGAGCTAAGCTCGGCCTGCATGAGGCCTACGGATACCGACCCATGGGGTCTGCCCTAGCCGCACCCAGGGGGGAGACCACACCACCAAGAATCCCGAACGGCTTATCCATTTGGGGGGTTTAAAAACAGCCGCCACATGGCACCGGTTCGTGTCAGGTGGGACCCACGCAGCGGGTCCTAATCCATCCAGCTCGTTGAGCGGCCAACCACCTCCCACACGACGACTGACAGAGATGGCCGCCCATCCCATGTCATCGCGACCAAGGACACTTCCCATGGTCCACCATGCGTTGCACGCTACACCTCCCCTGGCAAACCGACGGCTTGGGCTGCAGTTCTTCTCACAGCCACCCTTGCGTCGGCCGCCACTGCCACATCGTACCCCGTCAACCATGATCCACTCCTCCAGCAGCACGGTTGCACATTCAATGTCCATTCAGCGAGCATGAGTTTCATCCGCCCTTCCCTTCTTCCCTTCGGTGTCATTCGTCAGTTATGACAACCACCATACATTATGCGGGTCACCAGACGATTTTCGGTGTCCCAATGCCCATTTTAGAAGTAGTCGTTCATTCCTCAAGATGTCGCCTTCAATCTGAAACCATAGTTGATTAAATTCATTCCTCCCGGACTTGTGCCATGTTTATCATCAAATTCCACAAATCAAGGCGGAGGGGTTGGGCCATGTTCGTTCGTCTCAGACCCTTCGCATTTGATTGATAGCAAACGACATTGAATAATAATCTTCAACGGAAAACGAAGATCGATAAACAAAAAAAATGATTGATCCCCTACCTTTCTTTGTTGATCATTGAAGAAGTCACGAGGAAGACGATGGTGTTGTCGTCATTCATCGCCTCTGCCAAACAATTCCAATCCTGAGCTCAGGTGTCGGTTCATTGACGATGATGAGGAGGGAAGGTCGGTCGAAGACATCCCATGTCAGTAGAAGTCCATGTATAAAGGTTGAAGGAGATCATTCTTCGTAGTCGAAGGCATTCATTGTTCTTTGTTGGTGAGAGATTTTCTCCCTATGCTCTCTCTCTTCTCCCATGTTCTCCCAAAAGTCAAATTCCAAGCAAAATAATAGATTAAGTTAATATATTATTTAATTTTTGGATAAAACGTAAAAATGGGTGAATTAAATTAGGTTGGCTCCAAATAATTAATGTGGAGAATTTGGAAAAAAGTAAGTGTTGGGGAGTTGAAGAGGCTCCCCTACACTTAATGGAAGGTGGAGGGTTTCTCCCTATTAAAGGGGTGTTTCTAGGGGGTTAAACCTAGGGGGTCCCCACCACAATAAACAAGATGAGGATGTTTAAACCTCAGGTGGGACCCACAACCATATCCCCTCATGGGAGGTTAGGGTGTGGTGGTCCCCACCTACAACTTACACATGGATGTTTTTAACCCAAAAATAAAAATAATGCATTAAATAATTTTTTTTGATTCACTAAAAACCCAAAAACTATCTTTCACTCTGAACCCCCTGTCATCGAGGTGAAAGCTCATTAAGTGAATATCGGCGCTCTGAGTTCAACGACACCTTCAGATTTCAATTCCTAGCACTAGTTCAAAAGTTATAAAAACCCGCTCATACGTTTACTGAATGTACCCAAACAAAACTTAAAAAATTGATTCTGGGCACACCGGGCCTTTGAATCATTTGACGTAAATTTTCACAAACTCGTAAAATTAACATTTAATTGAAAAAAAATTACATGGAAATTTTGGTTCTTTACATTCTACCCAACTTAGGGCTTTATGTTCACAGAAGACACAACAAACATCTAAGGGAATAAGTTGGGGTACTGAGCACACATTTGAGCCTCCTACTCCCATGTGCTCTCCTGGAGGTTCCCGTGTTTCCAGGGAACGCAAACCAAATGTATTGACCGTCCCCAAAGGACCCGCTCATGTCGATCCTCAATCTTTAATGGAACCTCTATAAAATTTTCTCTATCATTGATGTCCTTATCTCCATTGTCGATGATGTGAGAGTGGTCATGAAAGTATCTCCTCAGCAGGAATACATGGAAGACGTCATGCACCCGGTGCAATTGAGGAGGAAGAGCTAAGCGATATGCCACCTCGCCAACTATGATGTGGACCTAAAATGGTCCTATGAATCTCGGAGATAACTTCCCACCTTAGCCGAATCTCCATAAACCATATCGAGGTGAGACCCATAGAATGATTTTGTCACCATCCTCAAACTCCAGAGGTCTCTGTATCTTATCGTCATACGCCTTCTGCCTACTCTGTGTAGTCTTCATCTGCTCCTGGATGATCTGAACCTTTTCTGTGGTAGACCATACCATCTTTGGTCCCATGAGTGCTGACTACCCTATGTCACTCCAACAAAAATGTGATATGCAAGGTCACCCATACAACACTTCGAAATGTGCCATCCCAATGGTGGAGTGATAGTTGTTGTTGTATTAAAACTACACCAAAGGTATGTGGTCCGCCCATCTGCAACTGAAATCAAGGACACAAGCAAAGAGAAAGTCCTTGAGGGTCGGAACGGTCCGCTCTATGTGACCATCTATCTAGGGATGGAAGGTGGTGATCATAGGAAGCTGCATCTCGAAATATTCCTAGAACCCCTTCCATAACTGAGAATTAAATCACACATCATGATAAGAGACAATAATAGAAGGTACTCTATGTAGCCTCACAATCTTCTTACACTTAGAGGCATCCCATGATATCTACTAAACCTTTCTCTTTGATCGGTAGTAAGTGGGCTGACTTGGTGAGTCGGTCAACGATCACCCAAATCAAGCCATTACCTCTATATGTATGTGGATTACCTATCATGAAATCCATGGACATCCCATCCCACTTCCACTCTGTGTCCTCTAAAGGCTGAATCAATCCTATTGGTACCTAGTGCTCTACATTCACTATGTGAAAAGTGAGGCACCGAGAGAAAAACTGTGTTACTGCCTTCTTCATTCCAGACCACCACTATTGTCCCCAGAGAACCTCATACATCTTCTCCACTCTAGGATGTACCACTTGAGGGTATGTGTGTAATTCCATCAACACATCCTCATTAAGTGACACCAGTACCATAATACATCCTCTGAAGAGTATGATGTGCCCCCTACCTTCAGAGAATCCATCAGGTGCCTTCCCTGTGGATATCTGAGAACATCGTGTCTCACAGTTAGCATCCCCATGCTGTGCAACCCTGACTCACTAAGTAAGTGGGGGGAGTGACTATAAGAGAATGAAGGAAGACTACTCCTTCTCTATCCACAAAATATATCTTTAATAAAGCCAACTGCTCTATCGCGTCACCTAGTAGCTGTATACCAGACCTCCTACTAAGTTCATATACAACAACGTTCCCCTTCCTAGGATTATTGACTCTCTAGATGTCGTAGTCCTGTAGGAAATCAAGCCAACGATGTTGTCTAGGGTTCAGGTTCTTCTAGGAGAAGATATACCTGAGACTCATGTGATAAGATTACACGGTAAAATATTCACCCATAAGAGAGTGTCGCCACATCTTCAAAGAGAAGACCACTAATACTAACACTAGGACGTGGGTAGCATAGTTCTGTGCATGCTACCTCAGTTGTCATGAACCATAATTGATCACTGCTTGATCCTCTATAACAAAACATCTGAGTCCAGTCCCTGATGCATTGCAGTAAACTACATACCCAATGCCTTCTTCCGGAAACCTCAATATGGGGGTACTAGTCAGCCTCTACCTAAGCTCATGAAAGCTTTGACGACATCTCTCCGACCACATGCTGTGTTTCCTCTTCTCCATCAAGGCTGATAGTGGTGCTACAAGCCTGGAGAAGTCTAGCACAAACCTCTGGTAACAACCATCCAAACCCAAGAAACATTGTACCTCTGTCAAACTCTTGGGTGGCTCTCAAGAAAGTACTACCTCAATCATCACTGGATCAACTACAACTCCATCCTCCGTGTTGACATGTCAAAGAAAGCGAAACTCTCTGATCCAAATCTAGCACGTAGAGAGATAAAAAAATTGGTGCACTCTAAGTGTGTCCAATACTATCTACAAATGGTAGGCAAGCTCCTCCTAAGTAGTCGAGTAGATCAGAATGTCTTCAATGAAGACTACGACAAAGTGATCAATTTATGGATGGAAAATACTGTTTATGAGTCCCATAAACACTGTAGGAGCATTGGATACACCAAATGGCATAACTGAGAAATCTTAGTGGTTGTACCGACATCTGAAGGTTGTCTTCTGGACATCCTCATATCGAAATCTAAGGTGGTGATAGCCTGATCTAAAGATTATCTTTGAGAACCACCGTTCTCCCTTCTATTGATCAAAGAGATCGTCAATCCTCAGGAGTGGGTACTTGTTCTTCAGGGTCACCTAGTTCAAGGGCCGGTAGTTGACATAAATCCTCAAGGTCCCATCCACATTATTGACAAACAGAATCGGGGATGCCTAGGGAGAAACACTTTGCCAAATGAATCCCTTTCATTACAAGTCCTCTAGATGCATCCACAGCTCGTGAAGCTCCGCGGGAGCCATCCGATACGGTGGTGTATATATCGGTGTCATCACAGGGTACATGTTAATTTAAAATTCCACCTCTCTATGAAGAGGTCAAACTAGGACATCATCAGGGGAAACATCCGCAAACTGGTCCACCACAACAGGATAAGTCGGACTCTCCACATCAACTGCTCTGAGGGTAAGGCAAGCCAACTGATGAGTGAGCTGTATTATCCCCTTGGAAAATCCATCATGTACTGAAAAGGATCCCTTCTTGCTGGTGAAGGTGAACCTAGTCCCATTCCTGCGGACACACCACAATTTGTGCCTAATATAGTTGATCTATGCATGTACTGTAGATAACTAGTCCATAACCAAGATGATGCCGTAATCCCTCAACACCACTACTAGGAGATCCTTGCCGAAGCTCTCACCTCCTAGAGTAAACTCACACTACCGGTACCAGCACATAATCATGGAGTCTTCTCTTGTAAGAGTCTCTAGCCGTACGGTTTGAGCCAACAGCTCTTTCAGAATCTCCATGCTCTGAACTAGGGCAGTGGAAAGGAAAGAGTGACTGGAACCTGTGTGTATATGAACTGTAGGTAAGGTGGAGTAGACATATACCATACCTCATATCATATCTGGAGCACCATGATCGCATGCCTCAGCTGTCTGGTGCTGAGCTCTCCCATGTACACCTACTTCTTGTGGTGGGGGTGGACCTCCTGGGGGTGGTTACGGTAACACCTCGAAAAGTCACCCACCACAACTAGCTCCTTCGCCACATCAGACTGCTCCCTATGGACCACCTTGATTGAATCGTTGGCTCTACCTGGGTGGTAATATGACCATCTGTTGATCATTGTAACGGAGGGTCGGACATTCAAGAGCCATGTGACCCTGCTTGCCGCATGTGAATCACTGCCTATTCCTTGTATGACTGGATATGTCTCATGTGCCTAGCACTACCGAACCCAGATCATGAGGTGGTCCACTGGATGGGTTGGAAAACTTGGATCTCTACGACATCTGTCTACTGCCAGTTATAGAAGACTTTTCTACATGATGACTAGTGGAAGGTCTTGGTGTTGGTGACTGCACAGCAAGGAAAATCTCTACTAATAAGGCTTTTTTCAACACCCCCTACTACATAGGGATGCTGTGGGAGATCATCGAATCCCTAATCTCTTGACTGTGGCCCTTCTTGAAGGATCTTGCTGAAAAGAATGGGTCCCACACCATATATGTAGAGTAGCATTAGTGGTCGGTGAACCTTGCTGTGTACTGTGCAACCATCATGCTACCATGATGAAGATGATGTAGCTCATGTATCCACACTGCATAGAGGGTGGCTGAGACAAACTCTATCCAAAACAGGCTCTCAAAGTCTTCCTAGAGTAGTGTCACCTCGTCGTGAACTTGTAGCTTCAAGCTCCACCATCTGCCTCCTGTATCAAGAAGGTGACTCATGACAAGGATCACCATAAGGTTGGCGGGTGTCTTTACCAGTCTGAAGAATCTCACCACAGTCTCAAGACAATCCTCAGCTGCCTGCAGTTCCATCTCACCCCTGAACCTGGGTGGACTCTTGCGTTGGAGCTCGTGCAGCGCGTTCAAGTGGCATGCACTCTCTACTACTCTGGCTGGTAGAATTGGTGGTCCAATGTTGAGTGGTACCTCTCGGGCCTCCGTTGGAAAAGGGCCATGCACCGGGGCCTTGTCACTCAGTGTGCTATCTGTATGCACTACTCTCAAAACCCTAGCTGGCTGTCTGCATTGAGGTATCTTGAAAAGAAACAGGAGTGTCGTGGTAAAAATGTTATACCTAGTGAGCCGACTCAATGAAGTCATAATGAATACTCACGAAAATACACATGGAATCAATGTTTTTATGCATGATGTAAGAATTCAGAAGTCATGGTCATGGTGTATAGATAAGTAGTCCGCCACACCAACACTGGATTCCCTAAACTGATAACCACACTCACTGTACTTAACACTTTTTTCGTTAAAAAGAATTTTCAGATTTCTATGTTCTACGGTAGAACCAACTCCTCTGATTGCAATTTTTCATGACTTATCCCCCGGGGCCCGTGCTGTGACTACCCCAAGACTACCTTCCATAGGTTAGGGGATTAAGACTTGCACTAAAGGGGAAATCCCTTATAACTGGGAAGGTATTTCCTTTATAACCTATAATCGCACACAATAGAGCACACAATTGGATACAAAACCCTAATTAATCTGTATAACATAGGATTGTTGAATGTAAAGGTTCCGGAAATACAAGCCCAACAGTAATTTATAAGGAACTAGTGAAAGGAAAAATAGGTGATGGGTCATCCTTCGGGATACCTACCTGAAGGTTAGATATAAATAGCCTTCACAACACTCCATGTGCATCAGTTTCCTCTGTGTACTATCACGCCATGTGGTCCACCTTTGAGATCCATCTAGTCCCGGTACTCTTAGCGTTGATCAACATTGTCCATCATCTGAATCCAACAAAATGAGGTGCGTGAATAGCCAGTGCAGGGATGAGTATAATGATACTCAGTTGGGACCCTGAGACCACGAAGGTCTCACAAAATCCAACAAGGATAAACCAAAAAGTATTTAATCAACAGATAACCCCACTTAGGTATATTCCCATACATATACCTATGTTATCAAGTAATCCATCTCAATCATGAGAAAAACACATAAGTAACTGACTCAACACACACAAGTATAGAACTTATATAGAGAGTTAGAGATGATTAGATGTAGCCAATAAATAATCTATTATTCTAACCCACATAGAATCCAGGAATAATAGTCAGAGCTGTCAATCCCATGTAATATCCAGGGACAACAGTCAGATCTGTCGAACCCACGTTGGATTCAGGAATAATAGTCAGAGCTATCGAACCCACGTAGGATCTACGAATAGTAGTTAGTGTTTTTGAACCCTTGCAGTATCAAGGAACAATAGTCAAAGATGTCGAACCAATGTAGGATCCAGGAACAATAGTCAGATATGTCAAACCCACATAGGATTTAGAAATAGTAGTTAGAATGCAGCCAGCCATAGGGTTCTGCCCAATGCATTCTTGATTCCAGGATAGTCGTCCTCAAGAAAAGTGTTTATACATAAACTACCATGAAGTCCTAAGTTGATGTGTACAAAATATCCATCTTTCCAAAAGAAACCCAACATGATAGACGATACATGAATTGGACATCCGCTCAAAGAGTTATTGGTATTTACATTCTAAGGGCCTGGTTGGATTTACATTTGATCCAACCCAGCCATACCACAATTGTGTCCAAACCTTGAGTGGGTTATACAAAAAGAACCACCCCCTCCAAGGTTTCTGTCACCACAGATGGTTTGTTAATCAGACACTCATAGCTCTTGTCACGGGGAAAAGAGTGAAAACATGTCAAATGGGTCTGGGTCCGCACAAGCCCAGTCAGACTGACCCATCCTGACGATTGTCTGGACTGGGGTCCGACCTAGTCCGCTCGTCCGACCCGGTCAGAAGTGGCGGCCCGACAAGTGCTTTGCTCGGCCCGTGCTAAGCTCGGCCTAAGTGAGTCCCACGA
This sequence comes from Viscum album, assembly GCA_963277665.1. NCBI lineage: Eukaryota > Viridiplantae > Streptophyta > Magnoliopsida > Santalales > Viscaceae > Viscum > Viscum album. Next base: position 2,071,203,330 of record OY728131.1, read on the forward strand.
CTGGAGGCCCATGGGGTCCCCCTAGCCAGGTCTGGGGGGAGAACGCACGCCCTGGAATCAGGAATGGATTAGCCATTCGGGAGGTTCAAAACTGGTGCCACGTGGCACAGGTCCATGTCACCTAGGACCCATGCGGTGAGTCCCTCTCTTCCCAGCTGGTCGAGTGTCAATCCACCTCTCGCGCAACACAGTTGTGAAGTGCCTCCTCTGGCGACCGGAAGAGCTGGCCACCCATCCCATGCCACCGCATCCAAGGCCGCAGCCCCCTTTTCCATCGCGCGGTGCATGATACGCCGCTCCTTCCCCAGAAACCTAGTGGCTCGGGCTGCTAGTTCTTCTCATAGCAGGCCTTACACCGGCCACCAGTGCTCCACCACGCCCCACAAGTCATGGTCCTCTACTCTATCGGTAAATTTGCACCTCCACTGTACATGCAGTCGTCCGGAGTGCCTACCACCCTTCCCTTCGACCCTTCGGTGTCGTTCGCCGGTTCTGACCACTATCCAACCTTCCACGGGTCACCGGACGAGTTCCAGTGGCCTGATTCACATTTCGGAAGTAGCCACGCATTCCCCAGGACATCACCTTCAATCCACAACCATCGTTAATGAAAATATCTCATCCCATACTGTTTGTCGTGTTTATCGTCAAATTCCACAAAGCAAGGCAGAGGGGTCGGGACATGTTCTTTCGACCCGCACACTCCTTGTAAGAGTGATAACATGCAGGTTTGAATAATAATCCTCGTTGGAAAATGAAGAATGAGAAACAAAAACAAAGCTCAGTTACCGACCATTTATCATTGTTCGTTGACAGAGTCGGGGGGATGAAAATAGTTTTTCCATCGTTTGTCGTGTCCACTGCACACTTCCAATCCCAAGCTCGTGTTTCAGTTCGTTGATGACTATGAGGAGGGAAGGTCGGTCAAAGACATCCCATGTCGGTAGGAGTCCATGGATGAAGGTCAAAGGAGATCATTCTTTCTGGACTAAGGCATTCTTCATTCTTCATTGGTGAGATCTTTTTTTCTCTCAGCTCTCTCTCTTCTCCCAAGTTCCCCCAAAAGAAAAATGCCAACCAATATAATAGATTAATTTAATATATTATTTAATCGTTGGAAAAAAATTCAAGATGGTATAATTAAATTAGGTTGGCTCCACTTAATTAATGTGGAAAATTTGACAAAAATTATATGCTAGGGAGTTGAAGAAGCTCCCCTACACTTAATAGATGGTGGAAGGTTTCTCCCCGTTAAAGAAGAGTTTCGTGGGGGTTTAAACCCGTGTGGTCCCCACTACAATAAACAAGAAGAGGAGGTTTAATCCTTGGGTGGGCCCCACCCCTATAACCTCTCATGGGAGGTTTAGGTGTGGTGGTCCCCACATCCAACATTCACATGGAGTTTTTTAACCAAAAAATAAAAATAAAGCTTTACATTTTTATTTTTATTTTATTTATTTACTGAAAATCAAAATACTATCATTCAATCTTGACCCACTACTGTCAAGGTTAAAGTCTCTTTAAAAAAATATTGGCACTGTGAATTCAACGATTCCCTCAGATTTCATTTCTGAGCACCAGTTCAATAGTTATAAATACCCACTCGTACGTTTACTGAATGTACTAAAAAACTTCAAAAATTGATTTCGGGCACACCGGGGCTCAGAATCATGCCCCGTAAATTTTCCAGGACTCATAAAATTCCCATTTAATCAATCAAAATTACATAGAAATTTCGAGTTATTACTTTATAATACTAGAACCATAATAATATAATAATTATCTCATACAAAACTCAAATCTATCATTATACCAACCCTTTAAAAGTGGTGATGGAAAATAAATTACATCCGTTCGTGAGGGGGTAGTCTACCATACACAAGATCAACAATTTCATTTCCCATTTTATATAAGTGGATATGAATACATTCTATGATAGTAAAAAAAATATCCATACATATTTTATAATGGAGTTATTATATTATAATATTTTAATTATATTAGATGGAGTTAGAAGAAGAATAAAAACAAAAACAAATTGTTAAAAATATTACCTATTAAAATGGAAGACTTTTTAACATTAAACTAAATCCTTTAAAAATTTGATTTATGATATTAAAAAGGAATCTAGAAAAATAATATGGAATTAAGGGGAAAAAATTCAGTTATTTTCATTGCAAAATGGTTTTGTATGTGTGAGGATGATACAAAAGTGGGTTGGCTTTTATAAGTGGGGGAGAGGACACAATCTATATTTTTATAAAGAATCTTTGATACCCTTATTTTTATCATTATAAATACTAAAATGGGTTATTATTGATATCTATATGTTATATGGTCTATATATGTCAATTAAATGGGCATTGTAAATTTTTTTTGTGTTCTACACATTATCATCATTGTTTAACCCCCATTAAACCTATTTTTACATTAACTATTGTAATAGATTTTTACAGTGTTCAATATTAATTATTTTGAAATATAAAATTTACCTTATTATATTATATAAATTGTGATAATTATAAATATTTAATCCATTTTTCTAAATACAATTAATATAATTGGAAGTATTCAATTTAAAATTTAACCTATATGTGTGCCAAAATATAGTTCTTCCAAAAAATAATAAACATTTAAAAAGCTTTTATAACGTAAATTAATTTTAATTTTTTTAAATAACCTAAATTTGTTAAACCGAAATATAATTTATCAAATTTTTCGTTAAAATAAATTTATAATAAAATATAACTTTTTAAATCAAATAAAAAAAAATTCAATAAAAATTAATATTTTCAGAAATAATAAAAATTTAAACCATTCAAGAAAACGATAAAATATTCACACAATAATACTTTGTTAAAATAGTTTGAAAATTTTAATTTAATTTTAGTTTATTTAATTGGAAAAACTAATTTTAAATTTTGTGCACAAAGTGTGAATAAATTTCAATTTAGAAAAATAATATTGTTTAGAACACATTTCTCTTTATTTTCAGGTGACTATTATTTTATTTTAATTCAATTTATTTCCATTGAATTTATTTTATAAATTTTTAAAAAATATAATTTTTATAATGTATTTACAAATATTAATACCCTAAATCATTAAGGTGAGGTTTTAATTGTTATATTGTAATATAAATATTTTAATAGAGATGCATATTTCATTCAAACTATTTATTTCATTTTTTTAATGAAATTAAAGAGACTGAAATTATTTAAAAATAAATATATCATATAACATTAGTTTTTTACATTTAATTAGAGGATTTATATTATGTTTTATAAACAATATCAAATAAGATGATCAATTTTGAAAATACCAAGGTGCTACAATGCATGCACCACAACTTAGTCCAAACAACCTCTTAACTCTGTCATGAATGACAATGATCCCTAGAATGTAGGAAATTTAACAATATTCATTCATGGAGAATCAGATGTTTGACTACCTGAAAACTGACTACAAAATAGTAATCTTATTTGTAATAATTAATATCTTATCAACATATAATTCTTGAAAAATGATTAAACTACCACTAAAAATGTTATTGACATTGGGAACCAATTATGTATTTATGAAATCAAATCCACTTATGAATTCATCAAAATGTCTATTCTATGATCTGGATGCTTTATTCCACACATAAACGTATATATAAAATTGTCATACTTAATAACAACTTTTATGATTCAAAAGCCCTTCTGGATGTGTCATGAAGAAACATTCTACTATATTCCTATTATGGAATGATATTTTTAAATCCATTTTTCAAATATCATAATAATAGTAATATTTTATGGAAACAAATCTAGATGTATTTTAGTATAGTGTCTAATGGAAAAAATTCTTCATTATATATTCTTGATTTTTTATACACTATACTGACCAGTTAAGGCTTATAAGTACTAACATTGGAATCCATGTCCAGTTACTTATCAAATTCCAATTTTAATCCAATATTATTTACGAATACTATATAATATACTGAAACATAAATATAGATATGGTATATGGAATCCATATCAGAATTCATGTATTCCTACTATTTCACATGTTCAGAGTTATTTTCTTCTTTCTTATAAGAAAAGGTTCATATTTATCATATAATAATCAATCATCCTATTTGGTAACTAGAAAATCATTTCTCTATGGTTATCTAACAACTATGGTTCTCCCACATAATACATTTTTCTAATGAATGAAATAATGTATATGGGCTTGTGGAATTATTTCTCATTACAACAGCTGCATATCATTATCCTAATCGTCATCGTAGTTAAATTTTTTCCAATAATCTTTTAGGGATGTTCTCCCAATAAAAAATAGGGTTTGTATTTCAACCATTACCTTATTGTACTAGGGTTTTTTTTTGAAAAAATATCCTTTTTATTTGGGATATCCTTTAAAGATACACTTCGTTACCTAAGGTGCAATCTTGATTTTAGAAATATCTTTAGCAACTATTCTATAACCTCATGCACATGTTTGTGAAAAAAGAGATGTATCATAATAAATTAACAAATTTGTAATTTATTTTCCCACTTTAGTTGTTTCTTGTTTTAGTATAATTGGGACAAATTATAATTGATATACCCAAAAGGAAAATGGAATTCATGTATAAATCATAATCAACCACACCATGATTGAAATGTTTTGGTTATTCCATTCACTAAACCCATTCAACAATGGTGTTTAAGGAGGAGTGAGTTGATATAAATCCCAAACCAACTCAAATCTCAAAAAAAATATTTATTAAAAAACTCATCATCGCTATTTGGGAATATTTTATTTATATTATTATCATGATGATTCCATAATTCATTCTTAAATTCCTTAATTTTTATAATGGATTCGGTCTTATACTACATTAGTAAGAAAGATATATATTTATTAATGTTATTTGTAACATTTATAATGTAATATTATCTTCTTATTGCTTCAATAAAAAAATGTCAACATACATTTTTATGAACTAAATCAACAATATCTATAACCTTCCTCCATTTACGCCATATATTGGTTTAAAATTTTTAAATTTAAGAAACATGATACATTACAAGTGTTTTTACATCAACTAAATCTTAATACCCAAATTCAGATATCCTTTTCAAGTTATTCTCATTTACATAACCCATTCAGTAATTCCATAACTCGAGTTGATATGAGTCATGTGGACCTTTTTTTTCAATTTCAAAAACAATTTTTTTCATATAATAATATATATTTTCCATTATTTTGATTTTTCATACTATAAAAATATAATCACATAAATAGTACTAATTTTTATTCAAAAATTGAATACATATCTATCCATTTCTATACTGAACAAGGGTATAATATTTTTGGAAACATTAGGCACACAATTAATATTTTTCAGGACTAAAACAAACACATTTTAAAAGTAAGTTGGTAGTACTGTATATCTAGTGAAACCAATATTAGTTAATTTAATGATTGATTATCCACCTTACATAATGAAACCTTTATGAATCTTCATTATTAATATTTTTTATTCAAAATTTTATCACCATCAAATCTTTATAATACCGAACTATTAGTTATGGATATGTTACAATTAATAAAAACACACCTAATAAATATATTTTATTATTCACTAAGGTTTAGTTATTTTTCTAAAGGATTTTTTTCACATGGAAGGCATTCGACATTTTTTACATTTCCAAAAAATGGGTTTCCATCATCTTGGTTGGATGTTGTGAAGAATCTATAGAATATGAATTATTCTCAACATAATTTTCCATTCCCATCCTCTTGTGAATCATAAGTAGTAATGGATTTATATGGAATATATGCTTATCATTATCATAATGTGTGAAATAATATAAATGAGCTACCTCTTAATATTATTCATTGTATAATTCAAAATTTAACTAGAAAAACTATAAGGATGTAAGAGAAGTAAATAGATAGTTTATAAATCATCATCTCAATTAAAACTGATGATTTAAAAAAAACATAGTATTTATAATCATATTGACTTCATATGGTCTGAATAATGCACCATCTACCTGATTCTCCATGAAATATTTCTTATAGATCTTATACCTATCATGTCTAGTTTTCTCAAGATAGTAAAAAAATTATGGGAATCATCAAGAATGCATCTATGTTTCTTTAAGAAATTGGAAATAATTATACATTGTTTAAAATACAAGGAAATAGATATCTAATTCAAAACCACATGATTTCTAATGAAAACCCCCCTCACTATCATCCCCATATTACTATTTCATTAAGACAGGGGACTCTGAAACATATAATTTTTACACATAGTGTAGTAAAATATGTAAGAACCGATACCACTCCTATTAATTAATGCATGTGAGGATATATTCATTCTCCAATATTGAACATATTACAATCCAATTTATATAATAATATATAAATATATTTTTTTAATTTTCCATTATCTCTTAAAATGCGACGTAATAAATTTTATTTATCAGTCTCATATTATTTTATCAAATCTCAGTATCCCTCAAAATTACATTCAATATATCCCATAACATAGATATTCTCTTTAAAAAGATTTATATTTCCATTATAAAAACCCAAATAGTATCTTGGTAGGTTATTCAATGGTATTTTGGCTTATGGGATTTCAAACTATATTAAATCACAATTTCTCTATCCATTTAGATAACTTCCCAATCCCAAAATCTAAGACATTTATTTCCCTAAAATTTTCCTCCTAGTATCACTAGAACATGTAGAGGAAGTAAACCCATTATTTAGAAAAGGTTATGTTGGACCATTAATTTAAAAACTCTTTGATAATTGAAAACACTTATATGGTGGATAGATAAATACCATAACTATAGTTTCATTTTAACTCCAGAAATATGAGGCATTACAATAATAATATCCCCTTGATGCATTTTTATCTAATGTTTAAATATTATTTATTTTTTTCTTTTACATTCTCATCAACATTTTTTTTATTTTTAGATTATTATTTAAAAATGTGTTTGTAAAAAAATTTATATATAATACATTTATTTTGTTCTATTTTCAGGAATTTTTATTTATTTAATTTAAGTGATATCATTTCAAATGAAATAAATATAACAAAATTATAATTCACTAGATAAAAATAAAATTAATACATGTAATTATCTTTATATTTTAATATTGGTTACATTATCATGTGGATAATAATCAAAACATTTACCCTAGGTGAATAACTCCTTGAAATGATTTTAGTCCTAGTTATATCATTTCACATATGACCTTTGTATCACTTTAGTTGGTTTCACCTCTGCTCTATCTTGAACTATCTCCAATCACTTGAGTTCCCCTTTACATATTTTTACTCACATATTTGTGATGAGAACATGGGGTTGGGGGTTATATAATCAAGCTATGGAAACATAGGCCCATATAAAATAAACAGAATAGGATGATTCACATATCATTATTTTAATTCAATCATAATTATATAATACACCCATTGTATAAAAATTAAACTATAGAATCCAAACATATACATAGTTCTGTAATACTCATGATCATCCATGAATGAAATGAACCTTCATTTAAGAATATATAGAATTCATTTCAATATATTATTTATTAGGACAAGGTGTTGCAAAATAATTATTTTTCATCATATTAAATTATTAATTAATTTGTATTAATTTCCCATAAAAATATTCTTTTATCGTATCGTTTATTTTAATTTTAAATAATTAAATTTTAGTAATTTAATTTAAAATTAATTGACACACAGTATGACACGACAAGGAACAGAACATGTACCCATTCAATCAGATTTAAATTATATCTATAATTTAACATGACATGCACTAGTTGTGACATGGAATGTCCAATATTTCGTTTAATGAAATGTAATGTCACTTCCATGGCATGTGAGTATGTTGTTTGTTATTATATTCATGTAATCTGTATATACATGGTGCATAGAATACACAACATGTTAGGATATTACACATTGTGTAATTTTGTTACTCAAGTTGTGTAGTCATAATGATGTTTATAATAACAAAAAAACACTATTAATATATGTTTCTTATACCTATAGAAGTTACCAAGATGTTTATTGTGTGTTTGATGATCTTATATATCATGTAGTTCCAAAATAATGTAGGAAAAAATTTTATTTATGTATTAAATTCAACATGACCTACTAAAAATCCTTCAATGTATAATTAACAGGATAATCCTACAACATAATTTTTACACCTATTACATGACATGTATTAAAATTTAAATGTTATAAAAAATATTTATTCTATTTAATTTATTCATGTGATAAAACCTGTATTTATGTGTTCTCCATCTAATAAGTTATGAGATACCTGGATTATATTAACCTCTATACAATATGTACTCCATTATGTGGAAATCCACATTACATGCATAGGGAATCAATTTATATTACCCATAAAACTTATTTTTTATATATAATGTATTAAAAATACATGTCATATAGTCGCGGGTGTGTAATAAATACATGTTGTGTACTTTGACCACATGAGTTCCCAAATTACCTTAGGACATAACTGTGGGGGATATACAACATGTAAACTAGATACATTCCATGTTACTCTCTTAATGAACATTCCATATGGTTAGAAAATATGAATCATGTAATGAAAAAATGTACTATTCTACCACAAGACATGCCACATATTTCCCAAACCATCCTAGTGTAGGGAACATGAATACAAAACATGAAAATTTTAGTTATATTATGTGTATCTCTATTATTTGATAGAAATATATGGAACCTATAGTTGGGATATTCAATAATTATTCATATTTTCCTATCTTGTGTTTTGGTCATATGAATCTAAACAATAAGGTTATATATACTTTTGGATTATGAATAGAAATGAAAAATGAATAAAAATTTATAATTTGGTACAAAATATAAAAAATTATAAATAAATATATGACAATTTTAATACTACCTGAATCATCCAGGTCACATTGGAAGTGGTTGGGAGAAATCAAAGAAATAAATTTTCTTTCGTTTATTCATATAAATCTGAAAATATTAAGAATACCACCATGGATGATTTGAAGAGTAAATTGTTTCATATATAATTTATAATTAATTTATAAGAATTAATTAAATCTTCTAGGAATAGTTTTTTCATTGTCAAATCGATTTGAAACTCTTATAATACCATTATTATGATAATGTATTCAAGTGTAGAATCTACCTAGTGGTAGCCACACATGATACACACACATTAAAACATCTCTGTAGATTCTTTAGAAGTTAATGTAGATGATCCTATCTACTTAAGTCATTCAATATTGATATAAAAAACAATCAATTCCTAACATGTATATTTTTATATGGTTATTTAGTTCTTGAAAGGGAGGATAGAGAACATCTATTTCCAATATTGCAAACATTTTTTAGAAAACAACTCTAATGATTATGAGAATTAAATAATTAATTAATTATGTATATATTTATTGGTTTATCTAGAAATGAAATAATAAATTATATATATACAATCCAGAGAAGTATTTATTCTAAAACACCCTAAAAAATCCTAATCCTAAAAAAACATACCTATCGATTATGAAAAAAAAGAATCATTTTTTTAATGTGTGGAAAAATCACGAAAATTTAAATATCTCTTCATATATTAAAAAATAATAATAACATTTACTTAAATTATATCAAATAAATACTTCCTTCCAACAATACCCTTAACTCATTCCATTTATACTCCTTAGTAATTATTGAACCTTTAATATTAATTATTGGTTATATAAATAAATACCAGTATATTATTTGTTCAGCAAATAAATAGATATCACATTCACTAACTCCTGAATAAATATTAACATAATATTTAACTCATATTTATATTCATTAAAATAAAATATGACTGGATATTTTATGTCAAAATAGAATGAATAATAATTATTCCCTAGAATATGAGAATATTATTTATTATAATATTTTGGTCAGATAAAATTTAATTGAGGTTGTAGATACACTTACTCTATGAATCAATAATCCCCATTCTTAGTGGTATTAGTTTTAATGATACAGATTCAAAGATACAATTATATCAATATTTCAAGGGACCCATCAAGAAATATGATAATTCAAAAATAACAAAAATCTATTATATATGTTCATTTTCAAATAGAATCAATTTTTTCAATATAAAATCAAATATGGTTCATTGCGTGTGTTATCATCCAATATTCCTATTATATATTTTCTTGAATATCTTAAAAATAAAACATTTATATATATAATTGTTTGTGTAAAAATTACTACCATTGTAATCAAATGAATAAATATATATAAATAAATTTACTTTGAATGGAAAAAATCATTTCATAATTTCTAATTAATTTCATATCACTTATGACACACCCAATATATCCTACCACATCATGAGCATATGTCATAAAAGTTTTCATTAATACATATAATTATGTGACTCAGGATATATATTAATAGTATTCTCATATATAACGACCAGTGAACATGATTGAAGATACAAAACATCAATTACACATATAATACCTAGAATTACAACTACCTATATTTTTCTCACAACCTCAGCTCTTCGAGATCATGAAGTATAAAAATTATGAGAAGTATTAATTTTTATGGGCCTAAAAAATTGAAATTTCTCATTTCATCTATTTATTATCAGATTCATATCATCCAACTTTAGGTCATATATTTAATCATATTTTCATAATACTTCAAGGTTCTCATCATAGTGGGTAATTTATATAACACTTTAATGTAACAAATACTCAATGGACAATGGTACATTAAAAATAAACTGTATAAAAATTATCACATGATAATATAATTATTTATATTCATGACTTTTAATATATAGTTAATAAAAAAATATTTAGTTATAATTACTAACTCCTACAGTCACTGCCTATCTCAAAAATCATTGTCGGATATAACCATCTCTATTTATCATACTGTATCAAAGGAAATATTGATCTCTAAAATACTAGATTAAAGAAATGTGTCTTAATATAGAAATATATACATACAATGACATATAAGGAAAGACACAAATCTATGGATAATGTTTTATATGAGAATGCTGGAGTAAATGCACATATCTAAATTTATAGAAATATGTCTACTCTTTATAAGTCCTGTTACTATGGTAGGTGGAGATATTTTCTCTAGTAAATCATCATCCACCTCAATCCCTATAGTGTGAGATAAAGGGAGTTTCATTTCATGTGAATTTCCATTCATCACATTCTTATATATTGGATATTCAATGATTTATTTAAATCTATATATCCCATCCACAAAGATCTTGCATTGGAGGTTCTGGAGGAAGTAGTATTTTCCATCTATCCTACACTAGAGATGTTAGAGGAAATACACATATGAAACTATCTATTATATATATCAAATATATGTCAACCTAGAGCCATGGTTGAGTTGAAATAGATACATGAATAAGTCATCATTGGTTTCTACCTTTATTAGTGGGTAGGAAAGTTTATAGTAAATTTTCTCCCACTTTAATCATACACAAAGTGCGAATAATGAATTTCCATAGTTATTACTCATTTCCATCGATTTCCATCCATCACATGATGTACCACATGTTATAGTATAAGAGAATTTAAAATAAGGCTCCCCATACCCATTTTACAATAATTTTCATATAGAAATAAAACTACCACATCTTCCCCTAGTAGATTCCCACTTCACAGGTTTCCAGGAAGATAATTATGATACAATAATAAATAGATTGTAGTTATTAAATTACCTTTTAATATATATTGTAGATCAGATGATAATACATTCAACATAGAAATCTCTAGAAGTCACAACATTTCATATAGTTGTTAGAAATCTAATCTTATAGTAATTTATAAAAAAATTATAATGAGATGTGTTTTTATTAAATTATTTTTCTGGAATATAAAAAGGTGGTTTTATACCACTAACTTCACTTAGAGTTTATATCAATTATCATAAGTTATGAAATTTATTACACTATAATCACAGAAAATTCTCATATGTTATTCAAATAGTTTTTATATATATTCTCTTATAACCAAAAAAATTAATTATTATATTTAGTTGGAATAATTTTCATTTGGAAGCATTCATTCTAAAATTTAAATAGAGTCTACATGATTTAATAAATAAATATTGGAAAATTAGTAGTTGAAATGGGGTGAATTATCCATATTCATGGTTAATAAGGGTTTGGATTAGCCTTGGATACACTTGTTGGTGTTTTGGAATTATTCTAAAATATTAAAGAAAAATATGATATTAGTAGTGTTTTGTGAGAGTGTTGAATTCAAAAAAAGTAAAGGTAACCATCTCTATGTTGATATAAATAAATAATACTAATGTATTTTCACTCATAAAATAAGATTATTACATTATTCCCTATAATTCGTTCATAATTTTTAGTGAATTTAACTATTTTCATAAGAGCATAATATAAACTATGGGTAAATAAATAATTAAATATTAAATCCTTCTTATGTGTATATGATTTAATAGTCAATACTTCCAATTACTCGATAAACTCCTAAAGGACACCCTCTGTGTTCATAATTGTTATATAAAGGGGTACATAAGAGTCTTATATTATTTGTTCCCATTATATTAGAAAATTATGTAAAATCTTCTTGTTTGAAAAATTGAATTTAGTAATAGAATATATATAAAAATTGAAACGTACCAGTATATGTAATAGTCCTTTCCATTGATATATAAGATTAATTTCATATAAAGGGTCAAAATATAAGGGTGATCAATAGAGTTCATAAGAACCATTTTTATGACTATTAGGAAATGTGTAAGAGTCATCTCTTGGATCTAAAAAATAAAAGAGAGTCATCCATATGACTCTAAGGGAATATATATGAGTCAAAATCTAGTGTACAAAGGTGTAATATTGGGGTCTTTACCCTTTTTAGTTTTTAATTAGATATTCATATGATATGAAGGATTTTTTACATCACAATTACTACATGCATGTGATTTAATTTATGTAATCCTTGTGTATCAAAAAGATTATTAATAATTGAAATTTTTTATTATTAATTCAGTAATATGTGGTTAATGATTTTAGGAATTTTGTAGAAGAATATAATACATTAAATTTGGGGGAAATAGTGAGGATTATTAGGAATTAAAGGATATGGTTTATCATCATGAACTTCAAACGAATTCTATATCGAAACTATTTAAATTATCAGGATTAATATTTAAGGAGAATTAGATTAAAAATAAAAAATAATAATGAAAAAATGAAATTAATTATGATTTTACTCAATGAAAATAATATAAAACATTTTATGAAATTAATATATATGAGGTATAGTAATAGAAGGTTATATGTAAATATGAATAAAATGTGAAGAAAATAATATGTAATTTTGGAAGAACAATAGATAAGAGGTCACCAAGAATATTCATTGTAAATATGGAATTGAAAGAGGATCAAAAAGTACAAACCATTTTCTAGATTGGTTTTATATTCTTTTAAAAAAACCATAAAATAAATATGTAAATCACTGTTATCTTGTTTATATTGTATTAAATGATGGAATAAAGAGGCAAGTTGATGAAGGGATCATATATTAAAAAAGGATTACTTCCTAAATATTTATAGTAACTATAATGAGTAGTATTACCTCATTTGTTTTTGACAAAAACATAATTTATTTATTCTCCTTGGATTTACCCATATTCATTAACCTCATAAAATATTTTTTTCCTGCATTTATTGATCATAATTAATATTTATTTTTTACAAATTAGAATAATTATAAACTATTTTCTTCTATAATTGACTTGAGATATATATATTAAAATTTAAATTTAATATGCACCATAATTATCCACTATTATAAGGTGTTATAGGCAACGATTGTGAAAATGGCCCTAATTCCATAGGTTCTATGGGAAAACCATTAATCGATGATTTGATTGTTTGGAAAACATTATGAATATAGAATTTGTTCTTTTATTTGATGGTTGAAATTTCCAAATCATGAATAATTGGATTATATCTCTTCTTTAGTCATCTGAAATTGATTAATTTTTATCTTCTATACATGGGTTACATGTGAGTGATGTTTTTTAATTAACCACGACTAAATAATATATAAATTTATAAATTCTTATTCCCAAACCTAGAATACCTTGTATATGCACTATGAAACCAAATATATATATTGGTGATGATTTTTACATCTTTTAAGTCTATGTTTTATATGTTGGCCATCAAATATGAATGTGATATCTAGGTGAAAGAGGTAATGCATCACGATTTTTATAATAAATTTCATAATCTATTAATATATCATGATTAGAAAATGAATGGATTTTCAATTTTATCATTGTTTATGATATAGATAGCTAGGGACATTGTGAAGATATAATATATTTGAATATATTGATTATGTCCTTCATGACTTTTACACCATTGTAAAACATAGTATCTAGTGTCAGTGAAATAAATCTGGTAGAATTATCTTTAGATGATATTCATTACAGTTAGGTTTCCTATGAAATTCAATTCATGATGGAGGGAAATAAAAATCACACAAAAAGGATATCATCTTTAGATTCATGGTCAGTCATGACATTTATATAAATGGATATGAAGATGAATATGAGAGAAATTAATTTTTAAGTCTTATAGAATAGAAATTCAATAGTATAAAATAACGGTTTAATGGAAATTTTGAATTGGATTATTTTTAATGTGGTAAATTTTGACATATTATAGAAAATTTTCATTAGAGATATGATGGTGATAAATGTAAAGAGGAAACTATATAAAATACAAGATGGAAATTTTCACCTTATAGATATTTTAAACTTGAAAATTATTCCTAATTGAAGTTTCAAAATATATCCTTGTGGTCAAAGAAGAATAAGTTGTTGGAGACATTTTAGGGGGATAAGAAACCAAATTTAAATATGATATATGATTAATTGTAAAAACCCTAAAATAGATAATCCTAAGAGAGTGGGTTGAGATAAATAAGAATGTGTTGGCAATATCAAGGTGGAAGTTGAGGGGAGTTCTTTAAGAGTCTGATATTAAAAGGAATACGTATCAAAATATTGGTGCATTGTTGAATGTATATTCTAAATATTGTGATTAACTTGAAGCTAATATATAAATATTTGTTTATAAATTAAAAGACCTAGATTCTATTCATGAAAGAAAATAATGTCTAATAGATTACTAGAAAGGCATTTAATTATTGTCTAGTATGATATATATTGTCTTAATTATTTCTTTACGGTTCGATTAAAGAGGGTTTAATCCCTTGTAGAGGAAGTTTATACTCGTAGAAACAATCATGATACTGAAAAATCTAGGGATCATAATAAAAATTTATAGACTATGAGATTCTAAGATATGAAACAATTAGAAATATTAATTTGAGGCTTATGAGGTATTGAAAATATCATAACTTAATGGGGACCTTTATAAAAGATTAAATGTGGTGTTGTATGTGTTGTTAAAACATTAAAAACTAAAGAAGTGGTTGTTTAGATATAAGGGAAGTATAATGTTTTGGAAAACCTTCAGTCATCAAGGGTTATTCAAAAAACCAATGAACTTCTAAAAATATAGAGACGTGTGGAGGAGTAATATTGACATAATATACTATTTATGAAATACCAATTTATTATCTTACAAATATAATTCCCTACTATCAATTGTTAGAAATCTACATGAGAGGCGATGAACATTGTATCTAACAAAGAAGGACGAGATAATATCCGTTATCTAAAATAAAAAACTCCTTTTATGATTACAGTTTTCAGTATTCTAACTTTGGGTACAGATACATTGTATATTGGAAAAGAGAAATCATATGTAGTTTTTGTTGGAATTTTAAGATAGATAAATACAAGGCAACTAATTATGATCACCTTGAAAAATAAACACACATTTCGGGAAGATATAAGGTAGTGTAATATCGAAGACAATTCTTGAGGGAAAGAGGATCAACCCCCATGTTAATAGATTTATTTGGGAATTTTCGATAAAGAGAATTAAATTAGATTAAAGGAAAACCTAGAAGAAAATTGTACTCAAAGATACATTGGATGAAAATACATATATCCATGGGAGTGGGTGTTCATCCACGTGGTCGTAAATATGATCATTATGAAAATAAAATAGGATAGATTTTATTGAAACATATATTATTCAATGAAAAATATTTATAGATTAATGAAATGGTTATATCAAGGATTCTAGGAGACATAATAAAGGAAAAAAAGTTTTGAATAATGATTTTTTATGACATAAACTCTTGAGAGGAGGTCAAATTTTTGAGTCTGGGATTAGAGTAACCAACAAACTATGAAGGTGATTGATCAATGTTAAGGATAATCATTTTCTCCTGAAATTTAATATTTATGATGTGGATATCAAGGAGAACACAATCTTTTCTATAGAGGATTTGAAAATTAAATTCTAGAACTAGAGACTATGTCACATTCTCCAATACATAATATAAATGCTATATAAAATAAGTGTCATTATAGACATATCTAATCTGATGTGTGATAAAAAATGGTCATTTGATTCATGCATACAAGGTATGATGGTATTTAATCCTTACATAAAAAATATTAGAAGAATATCCAATTTATTATAACTAGTGGACACTAATATATATGGTCATATGAACAGATCTATAATATGGAGAGGGATATACTTTATCTTCATTATGAATGTGCACAATATAATATCATTAATCTAGTTCATGAAAAATATGAAATAAGTTATATAGTGCACAATTATGTACTAAAGCAGAGTAAAAAATGTAACAAGTCATACCATAAAAATAATATAGTCAAGTAATGGAACTAATTTCACTTTTATTGAACTAGAAAACTACCCTAATAAACATGATAATAAACATGAAGTGTCTTTGGTGAGGGATCCACATTAAAATTGTTTAGTTGAATGGATAAATCAGATGCTAAATAATATATCAAAGATCCCTTATATAGAGAGTGGTGCTTCTCGTCTCTATTTAATGGAGGTATATGAAGATAAATTGTACTCTAAAAACTAAAAATATCTAAGACAATTTAATGAAATATAACACTGTGGGATTTGAAGTTTAATAAATACTTATGTGAAAAATTAATATATATTTTGATGAATATTATAAATTTAGAAAAAATTAATAAATCTATGTAAGTATTATGATTCTGTAGATGAAAATGTTTTTTAAGATAATAAATGAAGGGTACATAATAATAGTATTACCAGTAGAAGATAGAAATAAATTATATAGAAATTATGTTATGGTCATTAAAAATAGAGAAGGACATAATTATACAACCACGAATCGTGATGAATTATACGAATAATATTATGAAGTTAGTATAAATTATGATATTGTGTAATTTTATTCCAATGATTAATATTTGAGAAAACATTGGAGGATGGAAAAAATTATTTAATGGGATAAAACTAGACCTCGAATAAGTAATATGACAATTTAGGTCAATCAACACAATATATTATTAAATAAAACTTCACCAGCCCAAAAAATGGAGAATGAGGGCAATTAAACATATTTATCAATTTTTAGTAGATTAACAATTGGATGAAGTTGTAATAAATGTATCACCTGATAGATCCATAAAGGTTATAATTGATAAAATTTAAAAGAACTAGAAATTGGAGCATGTGGATAGTAAAAAGGATTATAATCTGATTAGAATATAATGGATCTTAAAGAATAAGTTCACCAAACATGGTATCATAATCCAAAATAAGGCATATTTTGTATGTTATGTCTATACTCAATGAAAATTTGTGGATATTAAAGAATATTTTTCACATACCAATAACGCTGAGCCTTCTAGTCTCATCCTGTCTAGGAAAATGTGAAGAGGTTTTAATATATTTGAAATAGAAGTTGATAAGGATTTTCTAAATGGTGTTCAAAATTAAGAAGTTAATATCGAATTTAAAGTAGGATTTCTAATAAAAAATGAATAAAATAAGGTATCATTTTAAAATATATCCTCGTTCAATGTAAAATATTATTTTAATGCATGGTATAATCAACTTGAATCATATATGAAGAAAATATTATTTAAAATGGGTTGTGTTGGTCATAAACATTTTGTGAAGGAATACAAGGATGAATAGTTTATGGTGCATATTTATGTGGATGGTATAATATATATTGGATGTTAATATAATTTTATATAAAGTTATTGAAATATTATGTGTTCCTAGTCTGAAATATTCTTTATTAGATAACTTACTTTTTTTTCATGACATTAGGTTGTTCAAAAACCGAGAAACACTTTTTCGAGTAATCTAAATATTAAAATGATTTTTTGATGTAGTTTAAAATACCTCATTCAAAACTCATTTCAATAAAAAAATTTCATTGAAACAAAAATTGGGAAGATTGAGTATGGAATGTAATTACATCCTAAATTATATGGAAGGATAATTAGAGGATTATTTTACACGATAATAACTTGAAAATATTTCTCTTATGATACTTTTTTAAGAAAACTATTCTAATACAATTCCAATAAAGATCATATTAAAATATTGATTATAATAATGAGCTACATTAATGATACCCTCACTTTTTTTTTCTATTTTTCCAAAAAAGAACATGCATTTTCCTCATTTTCTGGTGATTATTGGCTTGTGATGTGGTAGATTGAAAGTTCCCATGTGGTGGTGCATTTTTATTGGAAATAAGTTTTTTTGATATATGAATAATAAATAATAAAATATATACCTTAATATAGATGAGGCTGAATATATTAGAGAAACAAAATAATATGAATATCTGCTATGAATGATACAACAATTTGAATATATTTATGATGTTGTGAAATATCCTATGAAGATCCATTATAATAAAATATAATAATTAAACTCATAATGATTCTAGTTCAACATTCCCAAACCAAGAACATTGAAATATTAGTTTAGTTATTTAAATTTTTTTCATGGGGTAATTATAATAGAGTATTTTGGATCTAATCAAAAGTAGTAGATACCATGACTAAACCCTTGTATACACCATCAATTTTAGAGAATCTATTGAACCTCTATGTTAAAAAACCTCCCTCAGCTTAAAGAGTTATGTAAATTTACAATCTATATATTATATATAATTCTTTAAATAAATTTTGGGATCATTTATTTATGTGTCCATATTCTTTTTATTGTCCAAATTATGGAAACATACTATCCACATATGATATAAATAGTGTTCCAAATGATTGTTTCATTTTATAATGAAAGAATTCTAGATATTGGTATATTTTATTATTTATTATGTATATTATTAGGTTACATTATCTTTTTAGAATGTATCAGTGTTACTTTTCTTTTTATTGTCATTATTGAGTACATTTAACCAGATTTAGAAATAATAAAATCACATAGAAGAATCCTTTTAATTTTTCTATCAAAGGAGGATAATTTTAGTAATGTGAGAATATAAATTAATAGGGGAATAGATGAAATATAATTGATAGTAAGTATTTGAGGAAAAAATATAATGATGGATAATATAAAACCCCAACATATACTATTATAATTTATATCTATTTGAATCATTCAATCTAAAGATGAAAATGATAGCATAGGTTTTATAGAAGATATAGGATAATATAAGCTGTCTACAGGACTGGTTAATAATAATTTGTATTACTATAATTTTGGAAGATTCTTTTATTCATTTAGAGGTGTTTTGTAATTATTCAAAAGAAATTTAGGATATATATTCTTTTAACAATGTCTTTTGAAAATGGATATGAATGAAAATGTAAGGGTATACTATTCTATTCATAATTATAACTTCATAAGGAATAATAAAAATATATAAATTTTTTCAACATTCACTATATATATAAGAAAAATCTTGGATTCTCTCTAATGAAGGAATATGTTTTAGAGAGGTTGGTTAAATTTTTATGAGTACTCTAGGAATTCGATGTGAATAATTGAAAATGTCATCAAGTCATCTAATGCGTCTAAGAGTAAACAATATATAATCTTGTAGAATAATCAATTACTTGATGGAATCATGGTTCATTCATAAAGGTAAACTGATGTGCTATGTAAGAGTTTTCTATTTAGAGTTCTCATTACATTTGAAAATAATTAATGATCTACTTTTATGTGTTTTTTTTCATGAGATATACTAGATAAACATTGAAATGTACAAGTATATATAAGACTAATTTAGGGAGATTTGTAAGAGCCATTTCACTATATGGGGTGAAAATAAAGTTTCATCCATAACAGTTGTAATATTGATTTATATTAATTTAGTGAAATGCATATGCGTTATTATCATAATCTAAAAGATTGTGTAAGATTCATTTTCATTAGTTATATAGAATAATTGAACATCATGTATGAATCATGGAATAAAAACGATAGGGTAATTCCCTTTTTTATTTGAGAAGTGGATCTGACCACATATTGTAGATTTTTTTACATCTTATTCACTATATTCATGTGGGTGGATTTCAATAATCTATTTACAACATAATGATTATTATAAATTTTAATTTATGATTGATAATTAAGTCCTAATAAGTTAATAATATGATGGACATTATTAATGAATATAAGACAATGATTTTTTATAGAAATCATAAGTATTATAAATAATCTAAGGATGGGATTTATCGACTTTGAATTTAAAAAATTTCCTTATTTAAAATATCGATTTTATCCGGAAGAATATCCAAAGATAATAATAAAAATGAAAAGGGAATTAAAAAATAGATGATGATGATGATATTAATGAAGTGAGAAAATGAAAACAAATCCTTTCATGAAATTATGTTATATAAAATATAATAATAGATTGATAGAGGTTAATGTAAATCATAATTGATAAAAATAAAATTTAGTTCTAAAAGAAAAAATTATAATAGGACTTTATAAAGATTCATTGAAAATATAGAATAGATTGGGGAGTTTGAAGAAAGTACACATTGTTTTTTGCTGTAATTTTATTTTGTCAAGCGAATATGTGAATCACCAATCCCCTGGATACCTTGGCTTGAAATAATTTTTAGAGAGATAGTTTGATAATGTTCTCAGAGGATCAATATTGATTTCTTCAAATGTTTTATTATTTATACTGAGAAGTATTACATCCTTTTCAGTTCACATTCAATTTTCATATGCTCCATGCATTATCCCTTAGTTGTGAAAAAATAAAAAACTTCATTTTTTGGTTTTATTTCTCTATATGAATGTATTGAATGCATTATTGATGAATTAGTAAATTTGTACTACTCTTTGAAAAATGAGAGAAAGACCGTAATATATAAAAAGAAACAAACAACCTTATTAAAACCTATTTGGGTGTGTTGTGCTACATTTGAATCCTATTCTTATACCTATTCAAAAATATTTATGTTAGTATTCTTTATTATTCTTTTATTAATATTAGGTTATTATTGTTGTACCATTATTTCCATAGAGATTATGTCACACCATTTGAGTTAATCTCCACTCTCAATTATATATTATAACATCACCCTCATTTCGAAACAATAAAACTAGATTCTATTAAATATTATGACCCCAACCCATAATGATACCACAATGAGGGGTGAGGGATAATGAATGCTAAAGTGACATCTTTAGTAGGCCCATTATGTGTTATCTAGATCCAATGGTAGAATATAAATTAATATGGGAGGAATTTAACTCTAATAGAAAATGTTCAGAAAAGAGGGATATGAAAGATACACCAATTTTCACATTCTCAGACATGTATATAATAACACACTTGTTAAAAACATGAATTTATATATTGTACTATAATATCAGAAAGGATGATAAATATAGAAAATGGGAAAAGATGAAGGTGACCACAAATCCCAAAATGCTCCAGAAAATCCCTAAGCTAGTAACATCATTTCAGATTTCCAACCTTATATCACTAACAAAAAATTGTTAATATATATGTAGGGAGAACATAACATTATATTCACTAGGATATTCCTCATAGCATCTATTGAAAATGATAATGAAATCATAAAAATTCACAATGAACAATAGTGAAACATACACTTATCCTATATATGTATAATAAGTTCCCTGCCTCACTAGAGATAAATATCAAAATGTATACCATACAAGAGATTATAAAATAATAATGAAACATCATGGGTAACCTCCTCCCCCTTCCCCAATGGTTTTCCACTAATCCCCGATATTGCACTTTCGGATCAACCTCACTCTAAAATAATCCGTCTTGAAGATATCTAGGTATGAAATCCCAACATACCCCTTATGCATCACATCATCACATTATTGCATCCACATATCCATATATTGTAACTATGTAGTTTCCCAGGTCACCCATAGCATATATGATATGTATCATACACCAGGTATTATTTTTTTATGACATCACAACCCATACACAGAGTAAGTACCTTAATCCATAACAACCTATAAAAGTAATACCTGTAATAATCCTTTCGATACTATATTTAGTATTAAATGTATGCGAAATAACCTCAATAAATCACAACCATCTATAAACATATAAGATAAAACTAATAGCTAAATATATCAATAAAATTACAACAAAGAGAAGACAGTGGGGCCAGAGGTGACAATTAGTTATCCATCATCTCAATAGGATTTTGTAGAAAACAACTTCGTATAGTCCACTATGTTTTAGTTTACTTAACTCAAATGTGTGGGGCAGTATATCAAAGATCAAAATATACAATATAAAATATATATCACAACCACACTATGGTCATAACCTATTCATAGACTCCACTGCAGCGAACGTCACTCGAACTCTCAACTGCTATTACTAAGATGAGATATCCTATAAGAACAGAAGCTTTAAATAGTTATTAATTAATTAATTATTTAATTTTTAACATTTCCTTTTAAATAATTTTTTAATCATTTATTAAACATTAAAATTATTCCACACCATGTTACATTAATCATTAGTGGAATGTAATTTCTCTCCTGACATAATCACAAATGAGTCCACAGTTTCTCAAGATTAAAATATTTTTATTATTTTCATTTCATAAAGAAAAACTCGAAGGGTTAAGAATAATTTATTCATAAATAGAATTATTACATAATCCTAGTTCTCCAGTAAAACCGTCATATGTTTCCACCAAGAATAATCATATAAACAAGATCATCCAACTATATCTTACAATGGGAATGGAATTTAGATAAAACATGAAACCCACCCATCAACCTTTAAGCAAATTTATAAGTGATCATCCTATATATTGGAATCACATAAATATGTTTTTATATTTTAACATGATCTATAATCCCTGGTTTCATCATTGACACCCACATGGATATACTGATACATCTCTCCATCAAAAGCATCATCTTCTACCATATCATCTATTCCTACCCACCCACATATCATATCACAATTCCAAGATTATTCATCCCATTATCATACAACATATGATCTTCCACACCCCATATCACACTGTATAGTGGAACTAACAACAAGATCACATCACAAAAGTAAACATGAATAAAATAAAAACAACCAAAAGGGAAATTTAGGCCCTAAAACAAGGCACCCAACCTTCATGCATAAAAAATCACTCATAGCTCAATAATCTTTTCTCTCTTCCTTCATAGAGAGATGATAAAATAATTCCCTATATATTATAATTATCCAAAAATAGGTTATTATTTTATTTTTAATTAACATATTCATTATCCATAGGTTTTAACAATGGGATCCTAAGGATTCATGCTATAATAAGAAAAAAAATCAATACATGCTCTAATGAATTTAAAACAATTTTATCAAAAATTGTGTAGTACAATTCTCATTGAAAATTCAATTTATTTATTATTTACAATCATAAACATGATTCAAATTACTTATCAATACCATTAGTCATATGGTAAATCATATTCAATTAAATTTGTGCATTCTTGCAATTTGGTTATCATAAAATTACTTCAACCAATGGAATAAAAAATGAATATTGATTATTTATAATGGTATATAATTAATTAATTTAGGGGTTATGTTCCTTAACAATTTTCACATACTACGCCAAGAATAAAAGTTTTCAAAAAAAAAATACCATAGATATCACAGTATATATAAAATTAAAAGGAAACCTATAATAATAGTATAGAGAATTATATTGTGGTTTCTACAACCAATTTATTTATTATCCTGGTACGGTAATTATAAGGTGAATTAAAATTCCATAAAAAGAGAAAAATAAAGACCAATCTACAGTTTCTCATAAATTAATAGAGAACAAGTGAATTCCCTACTCATAGGAAAAAATGTTCTTCAAATAAGAATGGAACAATATTTCAGAACTCTTATCCCCACTAACACGAAAGAAATATGATCTCATAAATGTGTCATTCTATAAATCCACCAAAAACAAAATTGAAACGTCATTAAAAAGGAATTCATCATATACTATATCATGGCGACATAAAATGGGAGGAAATAAGATCGATCAAGGAGAATGATCTAGAAAATTAAGAAAGAACACACCATAAATGAATATGAATTAGAGTAAAAAATAAATGATTAACCCCCTTTGAAGGAATACCCAAACACTAAGGGATTGTGTTGTTGAATTTCATCATATATAGAGAGAGTGACACAAGTAGTACAGTATGAGAAAAACCCAAGAGCTACAAAATTTTATAGATAGACTGCACCGATAAATTTCATGGAATATAAAGATTAAACAACATGTAGATGTCATGTTTTTTACTTCTTCCCAAAAATTCATTCATAAGTGAAATTTATTATTGAATTAATACACATTGTGAACTATACATTCAGAAGTTGTTAACCACATTTACATAGTTTTTAGTCTTTACACATTAGGTGTTCACCCTGCCCTAAGATTTTATTAGCTGAACCCCTCTAGACTCACTCTTAGTCTCATCCAGGGACCATGAGAATTGGAAACAAAAAATAGTCTTAGAACACATTGACCTGGAACCATACATTAGATACCTATCAAAAAATTCATATAATAAAGAATCCAAAAAATATACAAGGGAGAAAATGATAAGGGGTCATCCGAACATAAACCACTTGAGGTACCTCTCATGGATCTAACCATCATATGAGATCAATCACCTTATTAGAATAATAACACGAATACATGAAATAGAAAAAACCATCTCTATAGAACCTTACTAGGGAATATACCTCTCAACTGAGAGTAAATCTATAACAAGAAACAGGAGAAAACTATTTCATATAATATAAATATAAACATCCACAAGGGAAGGTCATTATATGGGAATATATGAACATAAGAAATATCTAGGTGCTAAGTGTGAATATGAAAATCATGTTCCCGTGTACTCTTCTCCACAACAAAGATCCACCATATGAAATAATATAAGGAAATAACATATTTATACAACATCTTCTCCTGGTTGTCCTAAAACTCCACAAGCGAACCCTCAAGGGTCATATCATCATTAACATCAATATCACCCCAATAAATGACATGAGATTAATTTGAAAGATAACAACGGAGTTGTAAAACCTGGAAAACGTTGTGTATCTAGATTATATGTGGGAAATGTTATATCTGATATTCCATGACTCCAACATGAGAAAAAAACCTGAAAGACCTAAATAACTAGGGATAAATATTAATCCTATGACAAAACCATCCCATCCTACAATGAGGTGTCACCTTCAATAATACATGAACTCCCAAGTCAAGCTCTAATTATATCCTCATATGATCAAAGAAGAATTTATAACAATCATGAAATACATTCATCCTTTCAATATTTACCTAAACCATATCTATCATATCTATACAAGTTGCATCCAATAAATTGTTTCCTATCCTACTCCCATCAAACGAAATTGAGAATAGAAAGGTGACCATAAAAATATTTAATTTATTTCATTCTAATGGTTGAGTGGAAAACATTATTGTTAGAAATCATAGGATAGTATAGGTTCCTCATCCACAATCCTCCAAAATCTTGAACACTAGAGTGAAAAATTTCATCAAGAGTTTGGATGGTATCCTCTATCTGACCTTTTGTCCACTAATGAAATGTAGTGCTAAGGAATATCTATGAAAAAAGATAATATTAGATACCTATTCACACTGTGGATTTAAAAAAAATGATCATGATCAAATATAATTAATCTTGGGACTCTATGAGGTCATAATACCTCCTCCAGATACTTCCTCGATTAAACCTCCATTAATCTCATAACCCGAATCTCTATAAAGTGGGATTATTTAATGAAACAATCCACTATCACCTATATATCATAATAGGCTCCCTATGATTGACGTAAAATAGAAATGGAGTCCATCAATATGTCTTCCCTAATACAGTAGGTGAAATTTAATGGATAGGGAAAACCATAAAGAACATGGTGCTCATCATTCACCTTCTGAAATACTAAAAATTAATAAATAAACTCTCCAATTTCAGGCTCCGACCTAGGAATCCAAATCTAACCTCTCAAATCATGGAATATATCCCTCTCACACAATGATGTACTACACAAGGAAAATGATGAAACATATGGAGAATTATATCATGTGTCACTGAAGGAAAGAAAAAAGTTTCCTTTAACAACACCCACTGTTTTCCATCATCAGATAAATAATCAAGGAAATCACTAGAAATTACACTATCTTCCTAGAACTCCACTTCAGAAACACCCAAAATGTGACTTGTCCTCCTACTTCACTAAAAATGACTACACCGTCATTTTGATAATACAACGTCTATCTATTGTCTCTCATATATCTAAATTAATTATTGATATTTATAACATCGCTATAAAGGAATTTTCAGATTCATTCATTCTATCACTACATGACTTCCTTCTCAGTGCATTAGCTACAACATTTCAAATTCCTCACATATATAAAATGTCAAATTCATAATCCTACAATAATTCAATGCACTAAAAATTACATAAGTTCAGGACATTCTAAAAGAAGAAATACCATATGATATTATGTTTAATAAAAACCAAAAAACCCTAATCGATGAGATAATTTCACCATAACTTCAAAGAAAATAGAACTATCACCAACCCAGGATCACGTATGGAAAATATATTCTCATGTGGATGTACATCATATTACTAGAATGAATCAAAACGGGTCACTAATGAATTTCTCGTTTACATACTCAAAATCGTTCTGAAACTGGTTAATCCACAAAAAAACCTCATATTTATAGGTCAAAATTGTCAAAGGGGATGACATAGAGTAAAAATAGGCTTTGAACCTCATGTAAAATCCAAAATATCAATAAATATACACTCCACTTATTTTATATTTGGGGATACCCAAGAAAAAAACATCGTATAACTTATAAGGATCCAAAACTACTCCAAATTGGGAAATAACATGCCCCATGAAATAGACAACACATGCACATAACTCACACTTTGAAAATATCCCAAACTATTTCCCATGATAAGGATCGCCCAAAATGACATGTAGATTATCTGAATTATCCTCCGTATATGTAGTGTACATAAATATTATAGTGATGAAAACCACCATTAACAAATCAATGAACACATTTAATATTTCATTCATCAACCCCTGGAAAACTTTTGAATATTTCATCATAATGAGTTGCATAACAAAAATCTCATAATTCCTATGAAAAAACAAAAAGAACTATTTTAAATATCCCCATCCTTCACTTGTATCTAATGGTATCCAAAATTCAAATTGATATTCAATAACCAAATTGATCCTTTATCTAATAAAGTAGGTCATCTATCCACAGAAGAGGATTACGGTAATTCACTCTCCTTTGGATTAAGTTACGATAATCAATACAAGTCCATAACCAACCATCACCATTATTCACAGAAAAAGTGGTTCACCCCTAGGTGAAAAACACATCGAAAATAAAAAAACAAAAAACAATCCATCATTATATACACAAAACTCTCACAACTAAGAAGTCACCATCCTATTTGGAGACATCAAGATAGGCTACATGCATTGTTGTAGCTTGATCCCTAACTCGATCACTAATCGAGGGGGTAATGCTACAACCTCATATGTAAATAAATTTGGGCATAATTTTATGAACATGGGAAATAATATCTATTGATCCTCTGAATAACTTATCATTAAAACTTCTAGGATAGAGTACAATGATGGCAGACACATCTTACCCATCCGAGAATCTCACTCCTCTACAAATGCTGATATTTCTCAATTAGTATCACAAAATATAACTTCTTACTAAATTAATAAATTATTTCTGATGAAAATTAAATCCATCCCATGTTGATTAATATTTCATAAGGCTATATCTTTAATCATAGGGAGCTTCCCCTGTTCATTTTTTCCCAACACTAGCACACAGTCACTACATACTTAGTACAAATCATCATGATCTACATCTGGCATAGTCAATGCTTAAGGCACTATAATCTTCTCTACCTCATGTACCAAAGCATAGATTAGAGTATGTTATATAAATAATTTCATCACTTCTAAATATAACCAATAATTCACACATATAGAAACCAATATAAGGGATCCTCAACTTATGTGTGGCTTGTCTACCGTTGGAAATGCTAAATCATGAAGTTATCCACAATCGTCTCTATAACCTCACTGACATTACTATATACCAAATATGTGTGAAATATCTACTATATAAGGATGTGGATCATCTTAGAGATATAATCAACCTTCTCCATATCCTCTTTTATAATCCTAGAATAGAACACCATACTACTGTTGGATCAGCTAAAACTGCATGAATAAATGAACTTGAAGCTGATATCCTAGAGCATGGTGACTACTCATAACATCTTGGTACTCTCACAACTGATGACCACATCCTCCTTAAAAAACATATTATCTCTTATCATAGCTTTGAGATCCCCAACCCTCAGAGAAATGAGATGTTGATGGCTAGGACCTAGCCCCGGATGACCAATAGCTCTACTATCCTAATAAATGGGAACAAAAAATCAAAGATCTTCTTAATAAAGAGTCATGATTATTACCATCCCATGACAATCCAATTCTACCTAGAATCCTATCAATATCCTTTTCTCTCACCATCACATCGAGATACCTCTTCAGCATAAAAAGGGTGACCTTCCACTATATTTCTAGATACAAATACTCGTCTAAGTTCTCTACTATGGACTCCTCAATTTGAAATTGGTTTAAAGAATATCGTAAAAGGTTCCTAAAATGGATCCCAAAAATTTTCATTATGGAACTCCCCTATCCAAGGGTAATATGTTCATTGAGACTAGACAATTTTATGTCCCATGAAGGAAACTAAGTGAACTCCTTCCACCAGAATACTAACTCTTCATGAACACTATGTAATAAGAAACACCACTTCGTCACTATTCCAAGAATTAACATCACAACCATGGAATCATAGTGCTTTTTTTCTGAGCATAGAACAAACTGATGTTTATATCAACCTCATGAAACCCTTATTCTATTACTAAATCTGAAAGTAATCCCTTAAACATATGAAATCTTTGTCAATAAATCTCTCATATTGTTCTCCTCCAAGTGTAATTATCATTTACCTTTTCTATAAAAAAATAGGTTGGCACATCTCATTAAACATAATGTGCATGAAACTAACATGGATATCAACCTACTACCATGCTATGATAAATATGAAACTATTGGACACATATTCATGGAATAAGAAATAATTAACATTTAATAATTATGTTTTAATTTACTTTTTATCTCATTAAGGGTTTAGAATTTCCCATGGTCTAACCATTTCAAACATTGGAAAAATATATAATGATGCATTATAATCTCCTAGTACCTTACAAAACTACTAGTACCACATGATTTAATAGG
This sequence comes from Viscum album, assembly GCA_963277665.1. Lineage (NCBI taxonomy): Eukaryota > Viridiplantae > Streptophyta > Magnoliopsida > Santalales > Viscaceae > Viscum > Viscum album. The sequence continues at coordinate 2,071,233,244 of OY728131.1, forward strand.
ATGAGTAATCATAAAGGTTCATTCATTAGATTAGAGGGGGCCCTAAATTGTCGTTTTCATCTAGTCTCTCTTGTTTATAATGTTTTCTAATCTTAGATGACACTATTTCTTTACAAAACCTAGAATCCTAACTTGTGATTAACTAAAAACATGTTCATATACCTTACCCTAGACCATTGATATCACTCTATAAATAGCCCTCCCCATAACGATAATGTAATGAGGGGAGAGGGAGAGTGACTACCTAAGTCCTACCACTAGTAGGACACAGGTTGGAGACTATTAATGATGGTATAATAAACATGAATATGGGAGGCATTAACTACAAATATAAATGTGAGGATGATATAGATAAGAATGACATATCAATCAAAACATTATCAGACATATATATAAATAAATTTCATGTGAAAACCTAAAATGACATACATTACTATAAAAAATGATATAAAACCTAAATGGACAAAAATAGCTAAGGAAAAAGTGTACATGAAGCCCAAAAAGCTCCTACAAAACGCTGAGATAGTAAAATCTAGCATGATGAATAAACTGCTCCATATGACATTAAAATCAGTTTATATATATGTAGGGTGAGCATGAAGGTATGCTTAGTAGGATATTCCCATTAGCCAGTTGTAAAAATATAATGAAAGGATACAAATAGACAATGAACAAAAGTGAGACTACCTCATAACATAAATAGGTATATTGTGTTCCCAACCTCACCATTTCTAAATAACACAATTTATCACATATGATACAGTATATAATATCAATATGAATCATAAATGGTACCCCACTCACGATTCCCCTCTAGTTATTCACTCTCTCCCAACATCACATTTACTGATCCATCTCTCTAAAAAATAGTCTACCACAAATACACTTGATAAAAGCATCACAACATGTACCATGTGAGTCACATCATCACATCATCCCATTTACATATATTTATAAAGAAAAAAAATTACTTTTCAGGACCCACCACAACTTTTATGACATTTATCATAAATTCAGTATTATACCTCAAGACATCATATCCCATACATCGAGTTACTAACTCAAGCCATCAAGAACCAATACACATCATAGCTGTAATAATACTTTGGACACTGCATCAAGTTAAATGTATGTGTGATACATGAATGTGTCCAATCTGGATGATTATATCACTAAGTGGGGGATGGTGTGAATTAGTGATATTAATTTTTAATTTTTCATTGACATAACCTTAATTCCATATTAAATATTCAATACAATACTAAAAAACAATTCAACCACCTATTAAAAGAAACAGATGTATTTAGATATTTAACTATTCAATAAGAATAGAAACATGATTTTTGTGGTTTGTAAATTATAAAACACGACACAATAAACCATTAATTAATCCTTATATTAAATTTATTAATATAGACTATTTCTCACATGTTACACTATGTAATAAATTTAAATAGTGTGTGTGCACCCTCTTAGCACAAATAGGGAAATACACACTTTTTGTAAAAAATAATGTCGCATGTGCTTATCTTGATTTCCACAAAATTATTAAAATGAAAAAAAAATATTTAATTTCAAAACTATAAGAATGTAATATTGACCTATGCATTGTTAACGAAAAAACTAGTATTATTTTCCTGGTATATTTTTTCCAGTATGATTCTCCTCGATATAACTCTTATAGGGATGATTATTCCACGTAAGATTCTCCCAAACATGAAAATATGATTTTTCATAGAATGTGGAAGAGTTGAATTTACACGACTTCTATTCTTAGTACAAAAAACATTGTATGATTCTCCCTGTATGATTCTTACTCAATAAAAAAATATCTGTAGAGAAATCTAGAATTTGATTATCTTCCCCGATTAAATGATCCAATGAATACGATTGACAAGATGAATACATTATTCATCAGAGTACGATAATCATAGATTATGATGATCAACCATATAAAACATTGTGATATTATCTCTTCTAGTTCACTTCAATCCATCAAAAAACATTTAAAATAATCTCTATACAGAAATCCTCTTCTTCTCTCTAAAAAGTCAACACTTTTCTCACTTCAACATTGAACAACAAATTAACCATATAAAATTATAGTTTAATTTTAACCTTTTATAGATGAACAATGGATGATTTTTTTGAGAATCTGAAAATCATTTTCACTCACACAAATCTACCTAATTTTGTTTTATCCTTTAATCACTAGTTCTATTTAAGAGTTCATCAATGTTTCTCGAAGCTTCTCGATTCCTCTACAATATTCACTTCCACATATGACATTAATTTTAATTGATAATCCAATTTTAATTCAAGAGTCCAATTTTTTAAATATGATTTATTAAAAACAATGCTTGGTACCAATTTAATTAAATTTAATGAATAAATGGATACTACTTTGATTAATGAATACGATGCTCTATATAAATTGAATATAATTATTATTTTGAATGTTAACCACCCCCTTGATAGCATATTTATCAAAATTATTCACCTTTTATCTCGAACCAATTTAACTTGTTCACCTTCTATCTTGAACCACTTGATTGACAAAAAAATCAAATAAACCCCTTTAATTGGTTGACCACATTATTGATCCACTTCCTTTATTTTCATTGTATTCATCAATCTCAAGAAATTCGTCCATTACATAAAATCTCACAATGAGTCAGATTATCATTTTATTTAATTTCTAAATATGATAGAACATAAAAATTATTTCTATTTTCCAATTTACATTATTAGTATTCCATTGAATATGCAATGGATCAGCTACTATTGTGCATAACATATAGTAGAAATTAATGAATCATTATAATAATTCAGTAACTGATTTCATTCCTTCTCATCCCAAATTTTATTGTTATGAGTATGATCATTCTGGGTACAACTGGCCTACATACGATCATGTTAATCATTATGGGTATAATAATCATGTATATGATTATCCTAATAATGATCACCCTATATACAATCATTCTGGGTATGATCATTCTTTTCGATCGTCAACATCTTTTTTTTATCTTCCACCTAGATACTATTTTAATGAGTATTAATCCTTTTCAATCGGAAACAACTCTTTCACACTGCCAGTCTTTCACAAAGATTTTATCTTATCATTAACATAATAATTATGATTTTTGAGAGTTAAAAATTATAAAATAATCATTACATTTAATTAATTGTAGTTATGAAGAATGAGAAATGATCACTTATATCATATCAGATCCAGAGTAAATATGATGACAACTTACATCCAACAAGATATATTCCACTTGTGATGGATTCTCTCATTCTATATAATCTGGAATTCATCATTACGATTTACTCCTAAGCAGGACCAAAGGAATATCTAATCAGAATCGTATTTTTCAAATAGATGCTCCTCGTTAATATGAACAAAGTATGTCCAATTCTTTTGGAAACAACCGTTAATTATATTTTCACCATATAAAATGTGAGGTTATTTTCTTTCATAAAAACCATTTCATGACAACAAAATAAAACACATCAAAACAAATGCCTTCTAAATTAGATTTGACCAAAAAATATCACCTCGTATATTTTTTTTGTCAACCATGTTTTAAAAATCAATAAACATTGTGTCCTTAATAAATGAATTACTTTTCAACAATTATAAGCCTATGTGAGCTAACTCACTATTCAAAAGAATAATTAATAACAGAAAAACCATGCTTTCCAAATAATTGATTATGAAAACAATTTTTCATTCCTCAAATCTTTTTCATCCTTCTTGGAATATAAAACAATATATTTTCTTATAACTAATCCCACAAAAAGAAATAATAATTATTTCAAACAACAATGTTGAATTCAAATCATTTTCACAACCCCCTTTATTTATATGAAATAAGTTGATTTATGAAACAATTATCCCCCCCTTGGAAACACTATCCAATGACAAGATGTGATAGGAGACCGAAACACATACCTCATCCTTGAGGGGAAAGAGGTTGGACACCCATGTTCATCCACAATTTTGAAAATGACTCATTTTGACATTGTTTAGTGAATATGTCAGTAACATGTTCCAATGTTGGCATATACTATATCTTCAATTAATTCTTGTCCACATCCTTACTTATGAAATGATATTTTATATCATTATGTCTAGAATAATAATGATGAATTGGATTCTGGTTGAGGTTGATTATGATTTTATGGTCCTAACCTAAGAGAAAGTGTTACTTCTCTTCCCCATGTAAATATTCCAATTGAGTTTTCATCCACATATGATGAGTAGTGGCTTGTGTAGAAACAGCATACTTAACTTAAACATTACCAAGAGGTACTGAATTCTATTTCTTGGAATTAAAACTAAAATAATTTTTACACAAAGTGAATACTCCACTATATGTGGATATAATTTCATCAACATTTCCTTCCCAATATTTGTCTTAATACCCACACTACAGAAGACTATTTGATATGTCAATCCTGATTCTGAATTCTATTATTCATTTGCAATATATGAGAATTTTTTTCAGCATGTAAATGGGATAACATTATGGAAGTATGAAATCATTCACCTAAGGTAACAACATAAATAATGTTTGGTCTTGAAGAATTCAAATATTAAAAACCTGCAGTCATCTTCCAAACTTTATTTTTGGTCAACTTATTTTACCTTTAAATATTTATATAACTTTTTTCCACTAATATTTTCATGGAAAAATGTTTAGATTTTTACACGTCGAATATCATAAGATATTAATTAACATTATTTTTTTGAGAAAGAAAAATGAATTACATCCTTTTTTTTGTATTTGTAACCTATGAAGGTATTTTAATTCTCTTATTAAAGACATTTCAAAAATATTTTTTATTTCATTCTACAAAACGTTCTCAATGTCATTCATCATTCCCAATAGAGAAAATGTGATCAACATAAACAATCACAATTTGTGTACATGATTGACATTATTTGATGTATATATTTCTAACCAGTCTTACATTATTAAATATTATCTTTTATAAGTAGGTATCTAATTTGGAATACCATTCCCATGGATATTTTTTAGGCCTTACAAATCCAATTTCAATATGCATGCATAACATTCATCATTCCAAACAATAAAGCCACAATGTTGTTCAATATAAACTTCCTCGTCAAGATCACCATTTTAGGATTGTATATTTAAAATCCATTTGAAAGATCATGTAGCCTCATTGTGAATAAATATCAAGAAATATTATGATTATTTCATGTCTTTCCACCGTATCAAAGTTTTCTACAAAATCAATACCTCTAATTTTTGAACACCTTTTTCACACCCATTATTCATTATTTTTATCACTTCACCTTCTTCTTTCATCTTTTTTAGAAAACCCAACTCTATGCCAATAATATGTTTTCTTCTTTTCCTGGGTATGAGTTCCCATGTATCATTCTTTTTAATTTGATCTAACTCTTCATTCTTTTAATTAACCCATTTTGGATTCTCAAAACCATCTTTCACATCATTCATCTCCACTTATTAATATAAAGAATTATGTATAGTAGAATTTGTTGTTGTTCTTGTTTGAATCTTCTAATTTTGATCAAATATTATATTCTCAGCTTCAACATGCTTCCTCAATAAAGGATTATATTTTCAAGTATCTTCCTTATCACCAGAAGAAGATATGTTTAATTATTATTCTTGATCAAGAATACAAATGTTTGTATATTTATGAGATTTTTTTTCAAAAAAATCCTGATAAACATACTCATATGTATATGAATTGTTATCTTTATGTTCATTTTCAATTACATTCACATCAACTGAATAAAAAAAATATTCCAGTTTATTTGTTGAAGCATCTATATATTATTCTTTCTAGAGAATTTCCAGGAAATATTCCAACCTCATCCTTCTGATAAAACATTCCAATGCTTCCACCTTTAATATTTATATCCCAAAGACACCAAAAACATCGTAAGAGTATTAGAATTTTATTTTTTACATAAATTGATTCATTTGGATTAAAACATAATCTTTTCCTGTATAAACATTAGATTTGAATGTAAATAGTAATAATCATGTCTTTCCACCAAATGTGATGAGAAATACCATGCTCAAGTAACACATTTCATCCCATTATCAATATACTTATATTTATTCTTTCTGTAACTCAATTTTGTTGAGTAGTTTATGGGGAACTATATACATATTTAATTTTATTATTCCCATGATAACATTAATATTATCCACTTTTTTATTCACCACCAATGACTGTTCACAAATTCATCACTGAGTACTAACATTCATTTTCATCCTTCATTCTGAAACATTTAAACCTTTTCAAAGAATCTGATATATGTTATAAATACAAAATATAAGAAATTTGAGTAAAATAATCAATAAAAGTGATGAAATAATTATAAAATTTTATTTTTTTCTCATTAGTCTAAAAATATAATAATCAATCTACTATAGGTTTTTTGAATAAATATCAAATTTATTATGCACAAAATTCACAATCCTTCTATTATGATAAATAGTGCCTCGAAAATCTATTCATCCTGCAAAATTATTGTTTTATTAGACACACACACACTTTTTCAATTTTCTCATGTTTCTTTGAAAAATTTGTCCCCACATTTTATGCCACAATTTATTCTATTCCCCCATACTAATGTGAAAGAGTTTTTTATCTCCGCAATATGAATTATGTTTCATTTTGTACATTGGCCTATTTTAAAAACTTTTCCATATTCTTCAATTTTCATAAAAACTATATTTTTTATGAAGGTAAATGTGTTACCCTCATTACATAAATGTGAAAATCTTAAATTTTTTTGAGCCCTTAAATATACAAATCATTCGTGTATTTCAACTTTTCATTTCCCATGATGTCTTGTCCAATATCTTTGATTCTCAGAGATTCATCATTACCAAATATCATTGTTCCTTATTTAAAAAAGTTTACAATATTCAATAATTTAAATTGTCATGTCATATGAGAGGAACACCCTCTATTATGAATCGATAGTCATTATCCTTTTGTATATTTCAATGTGGTTCAAAAAATAAGAGCCTTTTTTTATTTATTTTGTTTCATCGTCCTATTCTTTAGAGAATTGTTAAGAATATTTTGTTCAGACAATAAAAAATAAAAAATAATTTTCACTATTTCCATTTTTCACATATTTGAAAAATTGTTTTTAGTGGTTTTAGCTTTTTTTTAATCTTTACTCGACTCTATTTAGGTTTCTTCAAAACAATCTTCTCAAACATCTTCTTTTTATAGAATTGTATCACCCTCAAACCCCACTTTTGTACACTTTGGGATAATTGTTAAATTTTTAATCCATAAAACATGTATTTTCTATATATTAGAATCCACCAAAATACAACCAATATCTATAGAATGAGTATTTTCATCTGAATCTTCAAGACATGACAGAATTGTGATATTTCTCATTCATCATCTTCTCTTTCTTTATTGAGTTACCAACTTTTTCATTATCAAACATATTCTTCCTTTTATATTATTCATTTCCAAAACTAGAATTATTTTATTTTTTTTAGATTGTTTCAAAACAAATTGTTAAAAAGGTACTTTGAGACTTTTGATTTCCCATCATTATAGGTCTTGGCCACAAATATAACATTCCCAACATACTGTATTTTATAAAAAATTTCATCATTATTTCTACCATTGAAGATATATATATATATTTATTCTCAGGATTTGTATTTCATAGAACCATCCCCATCATTATAGAGAGATATTTTGGAACATATATTTCTTTGATCAACATTTGAATGTGTTTGTTAGATAAGTTCCAACTCTTCATCATTTTCCATCATCTTTACCTCCTGATACTCATTATGATTCTTTCATTATTCAAGAGATTTCCTCAAATCATTAATGCCTTTTAATAGACTTTTTCACTCATTTGAAATACATTATTGATTGTTTATTAATGAATATTAATCTTTCAAATTATTATTTTTCATCTCAACTATTATAATATTCCTAATTCAATATTTCAAATATTATTTCTAATAATGTTCAAGTTGAATTTCTTATACTTCTTAAAAATATATTCTTTTCAATAATTCTTCATTAAATATTGCAATAATTTTTTTTCAAAACCCTAATCAACATATTTTTTTGATTCAACATCACTTCTTACATTATATTCATATTTAGATAAGAAATTTCATTATCTTTAGTGGAATTTTTTTTCTCTATGGAATTTAATTTTCCATTATCTCCCTATTTCTTTCATGATCATAATGGATTTTATTCATGAATATCCTCTTCATTATTTCTTCGAGGAAAATTATCCACAAAGTTGACAATGCATTAACATTAAAAAAACCTAATGTATGTTTCCCTATATACTTTCTTCTGAATAATTTAAATATTTTAGAAAGCAAGGATAAAATACTATATAGATTTATACATATCTCACTTCAAAATATTATTCACCAGATTCATCTAAAATATGAATCTTCGTTGAATTTTATTTCTTTATATAATTTTATGAATATTCTCTAACACCTTTTGTTTTTATTTTCATATATTTAATCCATATTATTTCTTATGTGGTGAGTGTTTTATGTAAATTATTATGAGATAATGTTTTAGGATATCTGTATTATAATGAAGAAACGTTTTTATCAAACTTCTTTGGGAATGATTTTCACAATACATTCAACAAATATAGAATCATAAAACTTTTTACCAAGACATCTGATAGTACCCCAAATATAATTTACCCGATTAAAGAAGTACCCTATAGATTATTTCCCATCCGCAGTGAAATCATCATATTTCAATCTCTAGATCTATAAATTTTCCATCTTCACTTTTGTATTGCCTTTATATATGTATTTAAATTTATTCTATTTTCCTTATGAAATGGAAACACCTTTTACCATTATGAATTCACTTTCATAATGTAATAATAACATATAATTCAGGGCCCTTCCCACCTTTTCAAGATTCTTCTTATCAGTAGTTGTACGAGGAGCATTAAATTAAATAGAAGGAAACCCTTCTATTGCATCTTCAAGAAAATTTTATAAAATATAATTAAATATGACAAAATTCGTTTTTTACATATAAAATAATTATTTCCATCAAAAAATGGAATACTAGTACAGTTCAAACAATTTTAATTTTCCATCAGTAACAAAAAAGACAACAGAACCTACCCCTATGATATCACTTGTATGTTTTCAGTCAAGATGATTGTATCCCTATGATGGGGACGGTTTGAATTAGTGATAATATTTTTTTATGTTTCGTTGAAATAGCATTTTCCTCCTATTAAATATTCAATTCCCTAGTGAAAAAATATCAACAACACATCTAATGAAACACAAGTACTTACATGGATCACTATTCAATAATAATAGACAATGAATTGGTATGTTTTAGAAATGATCCAATACCACATAATCCACTCGAAATAAATCATTGGGTTATGACTATTAGGTTATACCTACTAACTCATGTAAGACTATGAAAACAATTCTAGTAGGGTGTGTCCACCCTCTTAGCACAAATAGGGTAATACAAAATTTATCTAACAACACATGTTACCTGAATTTGTTTCAATTCCACAAAAGACTTAAATTGAAGAACACTTCTCTAATTTCATACCCATAATAAGGTAAGATGTTATTAGACTTTGTTAAAGAAAAAATTAGTCCGATTTTCCTAGTACTTTTTTCATTGAATGATTCTTTTGAGTATGATTCTCCTCGATACCACTCTTCTACTTATGATTCTTTGATGTACGATTACCCTAAGTTCAAAATAATATTATATTGATCTAATAATGTAGAGATGATTTGATACCACTTCAATTATGACTCTGGAAAACTCTATACGATTCTCCCAATACGATTAGACTTTAGTCAAAAAATAACCCAACAAAATTATAGAATCCAATTATCAAGAAAAAATCGATGATCAACTAAATATGAATGATAATATGAATAAAATTATTAGATGAGTACAATAATCACTATGTTTGATGATTATGTGAATAAAATTTTGTGATTTTGTCTCTTCTCTTTCACTCGAACCCATCAAAAAATCAACAACATTATCAATATGTAAATCCGCTTCTTGTCTCTACAATCTCATAAATTCTATCCATTATATGGTGAATACTACATCAGTTATCAAATAATTATAGTGTACTTTTAACCTTTTATAGGTGACATAGAGATGATTTTTGGAAGGAATACCAAAATCATTCCCTCTCATATAAATTCACCAAAATATCAATTTTCCCTAAAATCTAGGGTAAATTTATGACCTCATAAATGATTCTCAGTATTTCATTATTATTATACAACAATCACTACTAGTTAAGAATTTCATTTCAATGACCAGATTCATTCCAATTCATGAGTCTATTTTTTGGAATATGATTTATCAAAAACAATGCTACATATTAATTGAGTGGAAGTGAATGATGTAATGGATAAAAATCTGATTGTTGAATTCCATTATCAATTTCTATTGAATAAATTTATTCTTTTGAATGTTAGTCTCCCCCGTAATGGAATATTCCGAAAACACCTTCATCTTTTCTCTCGAAACACTTTAACTTCTTCACCTTTTTCACATAACCCACCTAATTGATAAAAAAAAAATTCAACCGCTTTTAAATTGATGATGAAATTTTTTGTCAGCTTTTTGTCTTTTCTTTTCATTCATAAATCTCACGAAATTATTTCATTTATTATGATGGTAAATGGTTTCTGATAAACAATTTCATTATTTTATGAATATGATACCACATAAAAGATAATTTTATTTTCCCATCATCTTCATTCTCATGTCTTTGAATATGTTAAGTATCGGTTTCTATAGTGTCTGAATTACAATTGAATGTTTTGAATAATTATAATACTCTAACAACCTATTTATTTCATTCTCATCCTAAATCAAATTGTCATGAGAATGATCTTTCTTAGTACGATTGGACTGGGTATGATCATCCTAATCATTATGGGTACAATTATCCTAGATATGATTATCCTTAAAACAATCATCTTGGATACGATCATTTTGGGAATGATCATTCTTTTTGATCAAAATTATCTCATTATTCTCTTCCACCTTGATATGATTGTACTAGGTACGATTCCTTTTCAATCAGAAACCACTCTTTCACTCCACTATCTATCAGCATGCTTGCATCATAATTTTCAATACTTACATATGATTTATAAGAATTAATATTAAAAAATCATCAATGCATTTAATTAATTATAGTCATGTTGACTCCGATATGATCTGTTTTTCATATCATATCCTAAGTGAATCAAATGAACATTTACTTATACAAAGATAAATTCTCCATGTGACTAATTCCCCCCATTCCAGATAAAGATAAATCCATCATTGTGATCTTTTAGCAATATATACCAATGTTAGGTCTGATGAGAACCTTTTATTTTAAGTAATATCTCATCATTAAGAATAATATATGTTTGATTCTTTTTAATACAACCATCAGAATTATTTTCAATAAATACAAAGTGAGGTGATTTTCATTCTTTAAAAACATTCCTTGACCATAAATGAAAACATGTAAAAAATACCTTTCTCATCAGGTTGGTCCTAACAAAATAAAAACAAGCTATCACAACCCACTATACATATTTACAGTAAATCTTACTTTCGAGCATACTGACATCAGTAAATAACAATAGAAGAGAATGAGTCCAAAGGGTGTAGTCAGTCATCCATCATCCCACTATCATATTTGGGAAAACACCATCTCAAAGAGAAATAAGTGTCATTATCATTAAATGACATTGATATGTTATCATATGAAATAAAATAATATATATAATATAATATAGCACACAAGTACACAATGGTAATAATCATGTGTGAGACTCAGATGCAAATAATGTCTCTCAAACTCTCGATTTATACTCTTAAGAATAGATATATTATAAGAACCGAAGAATTTAAAAGATCTAAATAAATTAATAATTTATTTTTCATAATTTATATTCATTAATTAAATTGTTTATCCATTAATTTACCACTAAAATTATTCCACTCTATGTCACATGAAGCATCAATGTAATGTCCATGACATCTCAGCATAATCCTAGCCAAGTCCATGGTTTCTCTAGATTAACATCTTTTTACAATTTTATTTCATCTACTCCAACCACTATGGATAAGAATTAGTTATTTATATTTAGATTTATTACACAATATAGGTACTCTAGTAAAACCATCCCAATATAACTCCAAGATGAAACATGAAATAAAGAACATACAACTACCTCACAAAGTGGGTGGAAAAGGCTGAAGATAAAAAAACAACCCGACCATTAAACATTAAAAAATCTTAATAGATAATCTCAGATCTCTATATCAAATCAATGGGTACATATAGATTTAACTCATTATATAAGTTTTGACACCATCCCAAACACCCACACACATATAGTATTATATATAACCTACACAAGCATTAACCGCTACCTCATTATCTGGGCCTCTACGCCCACATATCACATCCACCATCATATGCTAATCCAAACTAGGATAATATCACATATAGGACTCCCCAAACACTACCAAACCACATAGAGCATATCACATAAAAATCATATCACATATCAACCACTAAACAAAAAAAATATAGCTAATTTGGAAACCTAGGCCCTAAGAATGGAATCAATACTTCATGTATAAATGCCCACTCACAGATTCAAAAATCAAGGCACCCAATCTTCACAAACATATAAAAACTACTGACCTATAAATTATATTTATTAAAAAATTGGTTCTTATTCTAAAACAAATTAACAATTTATTTTTTCAAATGTTCCATATAAAGGAAACCTAATGCATCAAGCTATAAAATCTACAAAAAGGTACACATTACCTCTATAATTTAATTTTTTTTCATTGAACCATGTACAAAACCATTTTCATTTAACACTCCGTATATATATTATCCAATATTATAAATATTCTATATATTATATATCATTTTAATTGTTCAAATGGAAAATCATTTTCAATTTAAAGTGGAAATTGCATCAATTAAATTGTCAAAAAATTACATAAACCATCAGATTTCAAAAATCCCTCCTCTTTAATTCATCGTCAAATTAATTAGAATATTTTAGAATTAAATTAGTTACAAATTTCTACATGATAATACAAGAATATGATTATAATAAAAAATTATAGCATAGATATAACACTATTTAGAAAATCATGAGGCAACTCATCATAATGTTATAAATCATTAACATGTGATAACTAAAAATAATTTATTAATTCATAAGGTAAATTAATGATTATGTTAATTTTATTTTCATCTAAAGGAAGAAATTATTTTCAATTTACAATTTCAATTAAATGAATAGAGAATAATGAAAATCCCTTACCTCAGAGGACTATGCTAATGAACTAACAAAAAAACCTCATTTGAACATCGGAGATCAAGTACCATATCATAGTGTTAATAAATGGGAGGAAATAAGAAAGATTATGGAGAATCTTGTAGAAAATGAAAAAACAATCCATATTATACTAGGATGAATTAATGAATGAAGGAAAATATTGATCCCCATCGAATGAATCTGCTAACTCCTAGAGAGGGTTCCACCAAATCACTTGGAATCATGAGTGAGTTCCACTATCTATAGTGATTGAGGAAAACCTATGTATTTCAGACTTTTATTAGTAGAATATGATGAGCATCTAGATGGAGTGTAATGATTACACTTCATTTAAAATTTTTGTTTTTTAATTCCTTGATATAATGCATCACCTCAAGGAATATAAGCATGAAATAATAAACTTAATAAACTAACCAAACATACGTCGTGAACCAATATTACATAGTATGTAACTTTTTATGATCATGGTTTCCCCCTACACCCATCTTTTTGTAGCTCTATAATTACTCTAGTCTTCCTCTGAGCACCATGAGATTCAAAAACACACAATAGATTCAAACTACATGGATCCATGCCCTTACATTATCACCCTTTATAATGTAATCACAATTATATATATCAATTACTCTAATAAATTTCATTTCATACTTTTATATAAATTATTATATTTATATCATTAATCAAAATCAAAATAATTCAATTATTGATAACACATTTATTGAATTCACTACTTCTTATTAACCCAATTTTAATTATTTAACTAGTTAAATCACAATAGATGGGGGAATTATTTAGTGGGAACATGATGCCATAATCATATATAAATAATAGGTTCAAATCCAAGTGGGAGAAAATTCTCATTGAACATCAGAAATATTGTATTAGTGTAGGGATTGTAGTAGTTGATGTGGTGGGGTACTATAGTAGTGGTACATTCACCAAATTTGTTATGTTGGGCCATGTATTGGGACTTATTACTAAGGGACCTTTGATCCACCATGGTTGGGTCATCAAGACATAAATCTTTTTTGAATCTGAGATACTACTAAGTATATAATGATCAATATAGTATATGGAGGATTAATAAAATACACATGTGTAATAGATGTAAAAAAAATTGAACACTAATCTAGAGGTAGGTTATAAATGAAACATCAAGTTGAAGGTGAGTGTGATAATATTAAAATATTGTGGGTGGATATGTTATATTATAGATATTATGATTCTAGTACATTAGGTCATGTATTAAGGTATTTATTGAATTTGGGCCTTTAGGTCATTTATGATGTGAATTCAAGCCATGTATTGGTCCCCCCCAATGATGTTAAAATAAGTATTATTAGACAAAAAATAAAAATAATTTTAAAATGAATTCATTATATAACTTTATTCATTCATGATTTCAATATCATACTTCATTAAATCATTTTTTCCTCATTTCTATTGCAATATATATTTCACTTATATATGGTAATAATCAAATGTTCATTTCCATGACATGAATTTTTTGGATCTATCAGGTGTGGACATTATATTACTTGGAGAATGAATAATAATTTTTTATTATTCTCCTTCGATTTACTATAAAACACATTTTTCATATACCAGACCACCATTAAGGACCAATCACCACCTATTTTGGATTAATAAACTCATCCAATCATGAAATGCATGCCCCTATCATGATATTCAAAAATTATACTTCAAATTCAGTTTTTATTTATAAGTAAATATATTTATAATTTCTTTTAAGAAATACAAATATACTGGTCTTGAATCTTATATTATACTAAATCTCTCCCAACTGTCAACCTGATACCATGAAACCAGAAGAAATACAATGAAAAACAACATTATTTCAATAAAGAAAAATTATTATTATTAAAAATTGATTACTTATTGTAATAATTTAATCATTTACTTAACAAATTACCCATCATAAAATACCATATTGATCAATATATGGTTCTATTAGGTCATAGATGAAATTTTTTATCCAATGAAACTATCATAGTCAACATTTTTTCCCACTATCATTCCCTAGGTTCCCCCCTGAGACCTATTATAATATGTGAGGGGGTGGGGGCTATATTGAACCTTCCGGTCTACATTACATGTACATTGGTTACCTCTATAATTCACCTCAAACATGGAAATATTTATTTTAACAACACATATCATATGAATATTGGGTCCGTTATATGGTCATATATTGTCTCAACTATGCCTCTATCATCTTGTAATTTTATCCTGACAATATAATATACCAGCATGCATTACCCTACCCTCATCCAAATATTTCTGTAGGGTTAATGTTGTATGTATCTCTCCATCTGATATCCCAAATAATACATCTTGGAAATCATATCCTCATTTCACCATGTTCCCCTTTCTATATCCATATAAGGCATCCTTCATCAGTTGATGAAAAATCTAATAGCCCAAATTTCTTCTTTTGATCCACCAACTACTGATTCCATATTTCACCATTAACAGTCACATATGGTTCTTTTAATAATGTTTAGAACCTCATATGAACACCAAATTTGACAACCTAGGTATTTTAGACCTCTTAATTCCAGACCCAATATTTTGTCTTCATGACTTGAAATATAGTAATGTCAAATATTAGGGAAAAATGTAAAGAATATATAAATTCCCTATATTAATTATTCCAATACCCAACATTTAATAGTACAATCCCAAGGGATTTTGATTAATATCATTCATAAAATTCCATTTATATGTGGTAGTTCTTACAAATTTAAAATATTTAGATGATTTTCAATGATTATAAAAATATGAATTAAAAAATATCTATAATATTTATAAAATATCCTTTATCAAATTTAGATTAATTATATTTATTTATATTTATATTATCACATAGAATATGGATCTAAATGTTTTTTATAATGTTTTAACTGTAATGTCTCCAATATGAAGATATATATTTTTTTGATATAAAAATACCTCTATATGAATCCTTAAATTTA
Source organism: Viscum album (assembly GCA_963277665.1). Classification (NCBI taxonomy): domain Eukaryota; kingdom Viridiplantae; phylum Streptophyta; class Magnoliopsida; order Santalales; family Viscaceae; genus Viscum; species Viscum album. Next base: position 2,071,249,664 of record OY728131.1, read on the forward strand.
GCACAAAATTATTATGAATAAATTTCCATTATAAATCGGATTTTGAGTATATTAACAAAATAAAATTTTATATTTATGTTCAAATATTTAACCAAAAAAAAAAAATACGAAAATGCTTGGGTGTAAATAATGAGCCAGAAATAAACGAGCCATATTTGTTTTTGCGCTCTTATGATATTATAACCAACTCCTCTTGATCATTGATAATACACCATTTGCTCGAAACCGTAAAACCATGATCTCTTAAAAATTCTGAATATAATGGTAAGATATAGTTAATAAAAATTTGATAAAAATTAATAAAAAATACAATAAATTTTTTAGGAAATAAATCACCATTGTTTCTCACTGACTCATTATGGCTCCAAAATTACATGGAATCCATAATAGTGAAAATAAAAAATTCCATGATCAATTAAAGAGTCAATTTTATCTTGAAAAATTATTATCATCGTTAATTTAAAATAATTATATTTTTAATATAATTCATAAATTCAAAAAAATCATCAATAAGTCATTTTTTAAACAAGTGAAAAAAGTATCCCATAAGATGAAACCATGGATATTAAATCCTCCAAACCTTAAAATTGATTAAACTCAAAATGAAGAAACTACTTTAAATGTGATAAACACAAATATTAAATTTTTATGCTTCAATAATGTATTGCAATACCACCAATAAACCGTGAATGAAAATAATTAGAATCATGGATGTTAATTAGAACTGTCATCTAATATTTCATAATCATGGGAGAAAAAATAATAACATATATCTCATTACTATGTTAACTATTTACAATTCTAAATCTAGTTTCATAGATCCATTAGTCAATTTATTGAATCGATACATGATGTAAAATTCCTAAACCCACATAATTGATTAGTGTTATAACTTTTAAATACTAGGTACATACATGATTCTCATATTACATATGAAAAATGTAATATATATTAATATATATATGTAAAAATTATAATTTCATCTATTATTATATTTAAATTCATTAAAGTTTCCTTATTGGGTACCTCGCGGATAAGAAAAACATAAATGGATGAGATGATATAATCTGTAATGGAAATAGTGTTTTCTGGTGTAGTTTGTTTCGGATCCTCCTTAGCGGTCATCATTGTTGTTTTTAATTTGATTGGATTTCATTTTCGTTCGTTTTTTTGTGGTTATATATCATGGGACAAGGCCGGCTTCATCCTTCATGTTGCGGTGGGCTTCGTTCAAACTCTTCTCTAGTTTCCAGTTCCATTGCTCCTCCCTAGATCGGTCTGGTGCGGTGGATCTCTTGGAGGCTCTGGGAATTGCAGTTTATGTAGTCACCTATGGTCTCGGAGGTGAAACATGGGGTGGTTTCTCACCTTCCTCTATATTTTGGTTTTAGTGCTTCAAATGGATGCTGTCTTCTACATTTTTATGTCTTCACAAGGCAGTTCATGCTTCAGTTATTGAATCCTCTTTCGTTTGATTTTTAATTTTGAATTAGAATATGTGGCGTGATATGTTTGAGGCACGATGTGGTTTTTGAATTTTGAATTTTGAATGGTCATTGGGGGTGTAAGGGGAATATATCAATGAATGATATCATATAATAATCAAATATGTGATTATATAATAGATTTATACAATAATAAAATATTCTATACAACTAATATCATGATAGGGGAATATATCCACAAATGATATAAAAACATAAATAATCACAATTAAAATAATAACCAATTTTATTGTGACATAATTCATAAACATGGACATCATAATATTAGAAATGAGTCTTAATCGAAGACATCATATATAAATATGCAAAGAATATTCCAAATAACTAGGATATATTATCTCACCTGAGAAACCAATGCATCGACTGAAATGAACATGACCTAGAAGCCCATTTATAGTGGTTATTATGTTAATTTTTCATGAAATAATTGTGATCGCATCACAAAGGTCATGATGTTTGAGTAGTCTTGGGAAACTATATACATACATGTGTAACAGATTACCAATGAATAATTAAGAAGACATTGTATTTTATTTGGGAACACCACAGTCCCATTTATAACATCAAATAATTAAAATCAGAAAACAATACTTGATATCTATGTGAAATAAAACATTAGTAAGGGCTCATCTTAGATGTTCAGTATGGGTATGTGTGAAGTGGAAGATAAATAAGGAATGAATAATATGGAAGGAAAGAATTTATATTCAAATAATTATATATTAATAATCCCAAGAGATAACGAATTATTGATTAATACAAAAAATATTCAATTAATCAAATTGACATTAAAAATTGATTTCTGAATGATAATGTCAGAAATATATATGTAACACCCCAGGTAAATAAAGAATATGAAATTTTCATATTTATCAATATTTTTGAATAAAATATTAATATTACTTTAAAGGGGACGCTATGCACGATGGCGTACCCAATACGCAATAATGAGTTTCTTGAGAATATTACATTGTACTCTAATAATAAAATAATATTATTTTAAATAGTAGTTAATGCCTAGCCATTGTAATGGCAGTAATGAACAGAACTAACTAAAAAATGATTATATATGTTTGTGAAATATATTTACTTTTTACAATAAATTATAGAGGATTAAAAATGCAAATGAATCCAATTTGAAACGTAAACATTCTAATATTCTTTAAAAGGTCGATTAACCACCTTTTGATGGAGAACTTATTTTAAATCCACTTTTTGACAATTTTATGTGTTATATTTGACAAAATAAAATTCTTCTTTATAATCAGGACATCAAAATTTACCTTGTGTAATTGTTTGGTATTTTTCTGAAAAAGTTCAATTTTTAATGAATAGTGAAAAATGTTGTATTTTAATTCAAAACCTCTTTTAATCTAATTTATTTATATGATTATATTATATATTGAATTGTTTTAATGTTAAATTAGAATATATTTTTATGATTTAATCCAATAGTGGTTGTTGGAATTAATTTCACTTTGAAATCGGACTTAAACTAGTGTCAATCTTTTGATACTTTTTGTTTCATAAAAACACGCTATTTGTTTTGACAATGGGAATTAATTATTAAATTAATTAATGAAACTTATATGTTTTTAGTTTTTTAAAATAGAAATTGTTTTTGAATTCAGAATATCAAATATAGCTTAGGGTGAACTTTTGGTAATTTTTTGAAAAACATCAATTTTTGATGAATAGTGAAACCACTAAGTGGTACTTATAAAAACTGATTTTCCGTTTAAATGAAAATTTTCCATATTTTTGTTTTGAATTTCAAAAATCCGACATACATGGTTGTTATTAAGATGTAAAATGTAGTTCAATGGGATTAAAATAATTTTTTGGTAAATAGTAACTTTTTATGTTTTTAATCGCGATTAGAGGTAATTAGTGTAGTTTAAGGTAAGAATAATGTTTTAATAAACTGAAATGACCTAGACACATGTCCTACCATCATTGGATGTGTCATGGACGACCAAGACAATCCATGGGTCAACATGGGGACCCCAGAGAGACACTTTGTTTGGAAAATGACATAAATATCTTTTTATTTAATGTTAAAGTAAAAATGACACAACCATGATATGTTTACTAAAACAATTTTTACATGGGGTTATACAAGTTATATTTTTTACTATAAATAATAAATGGTAAGATAAAAATATTTCCTAAATCATAGTATTTTTTTATAATTTTTAGACATTAAATAAATTAAATTATTTATGACATCATGATGATGCAGCGATGACCTCATTATTTAACGATTTAAATAAAATGGAATGATAATGTAAAATATAAGACCTAAACAAGTCCAAAACCTATTGGATGGGTGGATTTCGAACCCTTATCACCTTATCCTCGAAACACAACAATTTGGGACCATTAAAATCCGAAAATCATTCTAAAATAAAGTAATATTTCTTTACATTCCAAGAGTGCCCCTCCTCTCCTCTTATAAAAGTCCCCCACCTATACCTCCTTAACCACACATCCAAAGCCGTTGGATCGGCCAACCACTACCTAGTTTGTCTCTCCACATCCCTATATAAGTCCTTGAAGCCTCACGTTGGGCAGAAGTCTTCCCAAGGAAGCCTTTGAGCTCAAACCAAAGGGAGTGACCCGATTTTAAGGTAATGTCTTCACTTGTGTCCTTTTGTTTTTTTTTTGCTTCTCCAACCCCCTAAACTCTTTTTATTATTTTCTTTTGTAACAAATCCAGTATATTCAATATACTAGGATATTTTTATAATAATTATTCGAGATACACTTACACACACCTTCATCTAATGGTTAAAGAACATACTGTTTCTGTGGATGGCGATTTTCTGCCTCATGAAACGATGATTGTTCAATATTCTTATAACACCTTCAAAGGTGGCCATTAAGATGACACTATATTTGTAAATGATATATAATATGTTTATGTTTTACTTATGCTTATTTATTTTTCATTTATGGCATACATTTATAGTTTCCATTATGGGTAAACGCGATATCTTCATTTAAGGAAGTGCGGACTACCGCCCCCTCAAAGTGATTTGATTCGTTAATACCATATGTGGTACGTATAAAGGATATATTTAATGATATTATATATGATACCATAATGGAATTTAAATACTATTATGTATCAATATGTTTTAATTCCATTAAATATGAAATAGAAATGGAAGTAGCGTTCATCCGTACGTACGGCTTACCGTCTCTATGAACGGTACATTTCATTTCCTATCTCAAAATGTTATCTACTATTACATGTCAATATATATAATGGATATATATGTAATATATTACATCTAAATGATGGATATCATTCTTGAATTATAACATATATATATATATCCCTCATTTTGTTTTAATTCTATTAGTATGACAAAAAATGAAAGTAGCGCTCATGCGTACGTACGGCCTACCGTCTCCATGAACGGTGTTTTTAATTTTTTTCTCAAAATTCTATGTAATAGTAAGAAATGAATATATACTGGATATATATGATATTTAAAACATCAATACTATTCTGGATATGATGTACCTATAACATCATGGAAAATTATTTTCCAACAAGTTCAATTTTTGACCCATGTACCAAACATCGACAAAAACGTCTGATATGAACTCATATTATTAACCAATTATTATAACATAAAAATATGTGATATGAACTGAATAATAATATTTATAGGAGGTCCTTAAGAAATTATAAATTGAACAAAGTTAATTATTTAGGAATATAAAGAAACGAACAAGACATGTTGGACTTGAGGTAAGGGATCCTACTCCTCTCATTCTTTTAAGTACACTCTTTTATGTCATTCCTTTTAAGTTCATCTTTCTTATGATTGGGATGTCCTTTTATATTAATCCTACTGTACTTTTTATGTTCATATGATGAGAGAACCTATTTTCTCTCATCAATCAATTTTGGTTGTTTTAAGTGGCGCCGTTAGGTTGCTGAGTTTTCGTAAGGGATTTTTCATCTCACTTTTATTCCTGTGGGATTTATGCAATATTTGCCACAATTTCCTTTGAGTGGTGTATGTAATACCCATTATTTTACTCATTGTGTAATATACATTCATTTATGAGTATCAATGTTGTATTTTCCTTCTTTCACAGGGTGCATGTCTTGAAAGATACCCATGTCGGTAAGGGAACCTTTCACCCTCCTATTTTTAAAAGACATATTTTGTTTTATATTTTAATTAACATACTATTATGTTGGGATATGTTCTTATATATCCTTATTGATTTAAATTTTATGTCCATGTAATGATATACCCTTTTTATCTCTCATCAACTCATTTTTTGAATTTGTAGTGATGCCGTTAGGCTGTCAAGTTTTTGCAAGGGAACTTCTTAACCCAATTATGATTCTTTGGGATAAGCTTGTAATCCTTGAATATTTCATTGTATAAATATGTGTGAATAAACTCTGATTGTTTTAAACTTAATATCCTCTTATATTTTTTGTAATAGTTTGTAACACATAATTATATAATTGATTTATCCTTAATCCAAGGATACCGTCTCTGTATGGGACTTCGTCTCAATATCCTTTCATTTAGTCATATTTTGTTTTATACACAAACTTCTTTTATACGGTGTATAAACCTCTTTGACTTTTACGTTTATCCAAAATAAATATTTTTTATATGAATCATTTTACTAAATGACAAAATGGAATGTTTTTGTCGTACGTATGCGGCGACAACGACTTCTCCGCCATCGTGACCATTATTTGAGTTTTAGCTTCCTCTACAAGCCATACCTTTTTTAGTGAAAAATAAATACCATGTTTTACTTTTATTTTTTTTGGTATTGAAAATGGGTTTCATAATGTTTTTATATCAATGTGTTGTATTTATATCTTGTGATTGAAAGGTGGAAATGTTATGTTTCCTTTATGCATGTTTTATGTGATACGATTATGTTATGGTTCTTGGGAATTATTATGAAGATGGGTGGTTCCGTGATAAACTAAGGGCGGGTGAGCCCGATATAGCTCTCCAATGAATTGGATAATGTGAATGAGTTAATCATTAAGGTTTCTCCGAAGAGATGTAGGGAATATACTGTGATGGGTATTCCAAATGTAACCAAGAGGGTTAGTCCCTATGTAAGACTGTTATGAATGCCTCAAGTTACCTTTATGTCTTATGATTTCTATGATTTATTCATGATTTTATGAGGTATGTTAAAGTGATTATGTTTTATGGGTAAAGTATGATTTCATTCTTATGTATACATGTAATCATGTTTCCTTTCCATATTTTTATATCCCTTACTGAGCTTTTTATGCTCATCCCATGTTTTTGAAATGTTTTTCACAGGTCAAGGGATGGGTACATGATATGATGATAGTGTTAAGGAAGTGTCAAGAATGAATCCATTTTTTATTTTAAATATGTTTTCGTTGATGGAAAAAATGAATACTATCTTTAATGTAACCACTTTGTTTAAATGTGGAATGTAATTCAAGTTTTATGATCTAATTCTCTAAAACTATAAACCTGAAAAAATCCTCAATGTGTAATCTTGTAATAACTCAAGATTAAGTAAGGTTTAAGGCTGGGGCCTTATAGGTGGTATCAGAGGTCAGTTTAGATAACTTTAGATGTTAGGGTATCTTCTAAGCATAAGTTAAATTATCATAATGGTTAGGATTTCAGAAAGAGTCATAGATTTTAGATGAAGTGAATGAGTAAGTATATCTTCTAAATTTGTACATGACAGTTTTGTTGATATACTCACACTGACATTTCTATTTTTAGTGAATGGATGGATCTAGAATGCACCAAATTGACAATAGGTTTGAAGGAAACTGTGGTGGTTCTCTGATTAAGAGACTGGATGAACTGGGGGATTCAATAACGAAACTCGTGGTTGTTATAAACCATATAGCAAGGAGTCATGATCAACCACTTGAACCATGGTATGTTCTGTAATGCATCATGTACGAGATGATAAATCGATGTGGAAGTTCAGGTAATAATTATAACGGTTACCATTAGGGTTTATATGATCCTTACTTTTGAGGTAATTATGGGTTATTATATGTTATGATGGAAAATGAAAGGCATGAGATAAACTTGAGGTTAAAATATGTTATGATTATTTTTGAAGATTTTATCTCGTTTTTGGGAATGTTTTATGAATTATATAGTTTTGGGAAAAGGACAACACATAGACCGTGTGACAACCCACCGCGTCGGACAAAGCTGCGGGAATCGAACCCACAACCAAAGTGCGACTGGTATTTATCACCTACCACTGGACTACGTGAAGTCCCTGGTTAGTATAAATTATTATTTTTAGTTAGGTGACTTTATGAATTAAGAGTAAGTTGCTTTTGGGTTATTTATTAAATAGATTAACCTATCATGGAGGATATGTGATTAGGTTAATTACTTTTCAATAAGAGACTTTAGGAGCAACTAATGTTGTTTGGAGATAAAATTTACGATTTATCATGGAAGACTTTTTGACTAAATCCTTCAAATATTTGGGTTTCAATCTTATTTTGATTTACTTTGAAGAATTTTATGGACAAATTGTTTATCGAATGGTCCTCGTTGCAATTTTGGATTTGTTGGACAAATTTTGGATATTAAGAATAGATTTTCTTTTTATAAAGGGTTATCCTTTTCTGGATTATCTGATCTTGTACTAACCTTTTTGGTTTTGGTTAGATTCTAAAGACACGGGAAGTATATAGTTATCTTTTGTGGATTAGGTGATTATATAGAAATTGATTATAGTACTCTTAATGTGAACAAGTCTTCCTAAATACTCGTCTTTTGGAGAAAATATGAGTTTGAATAAGGAATCTAGTAAAAGTTGAAAGTCAACATGACAAGTAAGTATGTTTCCTTAAGATCAAAAATAAATTCCTCAATGAAGAGTAACTTAAAACAAAAATGTTGTCTGTTAACTTTTCCTACTGGGGAATCGAATACCGTTTAACCCATCACAAGTTTGTGATTTTCTTATGGTAAACTTTCTCCTAGACATGTTTATTATCACTCTCCATCAGAAAATGACCCTATGTTTTCTCCTCCATGTCCATGTTTTCCTACATGGAATCCTAGTATGGGTTAACTCGGGTGACTTTGTACTTATCTATATTTATTTTAAAGTGATTCTTTTACTGACTCTTGTTTCGATGTGGGATTTTCAATGAAGTTTCCCAGCCCAAATTTAAAAATTGGGAGGACACAATTCCCAAAAGGGGGGAAGGATGTAACACCCCATGTAAATAAAGAATATTACATTTTCATATTTATCCATATTTGTGAATAGAATATTAATATTACTTTAAAGGGGAAGCTATGCACGATGGCGTACCCTATACGCAACAATGAGTTTCTTGAGAATCTTACGTTGCACTCTAAAAATAAAATAATATTATTTTAAATAGTAGTTAACGCCTAGCCATTTTAATGGCGGGAATGAATAGAAATAACTAAAAATGATTATATATGTTTGTAAAATATATTTACTTTTTACAATAAATGATAAAGGATTAAAAATGCAAATGAATCCAATTTTAAGCGTAAACATTCTAATATTATTTAAAAGGTCGATTAACCACCTTTTGATGGAGAAACTATTTTAAATCCACTTTTTGACAATGTTATGTGTCATATTGGACAAAATAAAATTCTTTTTTAGAATCGGGACATCAAAATTTACTTTGTGTATTTTTTTTTTGTTTTTTTCCAAAAAAGTTCAATTTCTAATCAATAGTGAAAAATGTTGAATTTTAATTCAAAACCTCTTTTAATCTAATTTATTTATATGATTATATTATATTTTGAATTCGTTTTAAAGTTAAATTAGAATTTATTTTTACCATTTAATCCAATAGTGGTCGTTGGAATTAATTTCACTTTGAAATCAGACTTAAACCAGTGTCAATCTGTTGATACTTTTTGTTTCATAAAAACACGCTATTTGCTTTGACAACAGGATTTAATTATTAAATTAATTAATGCAACTTATATGTTTTGAATTTTGTAAAATAGATATCATTTTTGAATTCATAATATCAAATATAGCTTAGGGTGAACTTTTGGTAATATTCTGAAAAACTTCAATGTTTGATGAATAGTGAAACCACTAAGTGGTACTTATAAAAACTGATTTTCCGTTTAAATGAAATTTTTCTATCATTTTGTTTTAAATTTCAAAAATCTGACATACATTGTCGTCATTAAGAAGTAAAATTTGGTTTAATGGGATTAAAATAATTTTTTGGTGAATAATAACTTATTATGTTTTTAATCGCGATTAGAGGTAATTAGTGTAGTTTACGGTAAGAATAATGTTTTAATAAAATGAAAGGACCTAGACACATGTCCTACCCTAATTGGATGTTTCATCTCCAACCAAGAAAATCCATGGGTCAACTTGTGGACCCCATGGAGCCACTTTGGTTGGAAAATGACATAAATATCTTTTTATTTAATGTTAAAGTAAAAATGGCACAAAAATGAAATGTTTTACTAAAACAATTTTTACATGGGGTTATACAAGTTATATTTTTGACTATAAATATTAACTGGAAATCTAAAAATATTTCCTACATCATAGTATTTTTTTATAAATTTTAGACATTAAATAAATTAAATTATTTATGACATCATGATGATGCAGCGATGACCTCATTATTTAACGATTTAAATAAAATGGAAAGATAATGTAAAATATAAGACCTACACATGTCCAAAACCTATTGGATGGGTGGATTTAGAATCCTTATCACCTTATCCTCGAAAAAAATCAATATGGGACCATTAAAATCTGAAACTCATTCTAATATAAAGTAATATTTCTTTACTTTCCAAGAGTGACCCTCCTTTCCTCTTATAAAAGGCCCCCACCTCTACCTCCATACCCACAATTCAAAAGCCCTTGGCTCAGCCATCCCCTGACCATTTTTTATCTCCACATCCCTATCTATGTCCGTGAAGCCTCACTTTGGGAAGAAGTCTTCCCAAGGAAGCCTTAGAGCTCAAAAGAAAGGGAGTTACCCGATTTTATGGTAATGTCTTCACTTGTGTCCTTTTGTTATATTTTGCATCTTCAACACCCTAAAATATTTTTATTCTTTTCTTTTGTAACAAATACAGTATCTTCAATATACTAATATTTTCTTATAAAATTATTCGAGCTACACTTACACACACCTTCATCTAATGGTTAAAGAACATACTGTTTCTGTGGTTTGTGATTTTCTAGCTCACGAAACGATGATTGTTCAATATTCTTATAACACCTTAAAAGGTGGCCATTAAGATGACACTATATTTATATATGATATATAATATGTTTATGTTTTACTTTATCTTCTGTATTTTTCATTTATGGCATACCTTTATAGTTTCCATTATGGGTAAACGCGATATCTTCGTTTAAGGAAGTGCGGACTACTGCCCCCTCAAAGTGATTTGATTCGATAATACCATATGTGGTACGTATAAAGGATATATTTAATGATATTATATATGATACCATACTGGAATTAAAATACTATTATGTATCATTATGTTTTAATTCTATTAAATATGAAATAGAAATTGAAGTAGCGTTCATGCGTACGTACGGCATACCGTCTCCATGAACAGTACATTTCATTTCCTATCTCAAAATGTTATGTACTATTATAAGTACATATATATAATGGATATATATGTAATATATTACTTATAAATTATGGATATCATTCTGGAATTATAACATATATATATCCCTCATTTTGTTTTAATTTCATTAGTATGACAAAAAATGAAAGTAGCGCTCATGCGTACGTACGACCTACCGTCTCCATGAACGGTGCTATAAATTTTAATCTCCAAATGCTATGGAATAGTATAAAATGAATATATACTGGATATATATGATATTTAAAACAAAAATACTATTCTGGATATGATATACCTATAACTACATTGAAAATTATTTTCCAACAAGTTCAATTTTTTACTCATGTACCAAACATCGACAAAAACGTCTGATATGAACTCATATTATTAACCAATTATTATAACATTAAAATATTTGATCTGAACTGAATAATAATATTTATAGTAGTTCCTTAAGAAATTATAAATTGACCAAGGATTATTATTCAGGAATATAAAGAAACGAACAAGACAAGTTGGACTTGAGGTAAGGGATCCTACTCTTCTCTTTCTTTTTAAGTACACTCTTTTATGTCATTCCTTTTAAGCTCATATTTATTATGATTGGGATGTTCTTTTATATTAATCCTACTATAATTTTTTTTTCATATGATGAGAGACCTTATTTTCTCTCATCAATCCATTTTAGAAGTTTTAAGTGGCGCTGTTAGGCTGCAGAGTTTTCGTAAGGGATTTTTCGTCTCACTTTTATTCTCATGAGATTTATGCTACATTTTCCACAATTTCCTTTGAGTGGTGTATGTACTGCCCATTATTTTACTCATTTTGTAATATAATTTCATTTATGAGTATTTACATCAATGTTTTATTGTCCTTCTTTCACGGGGTGCATGTCTTGAAAGACACCCATATCTGTAAGGGAACCTTTCACCCTCCACTTTTTAAAAGACTTCTTTTGTTATGTCTTTTAATTCACATACTATAATGTTGGGATATGTTCTTCTATATCCTTATTGATTTAAATTTTATGTCTATGTGATGAGATACCCTTTTTATCTCTCATCAACTCATTTTCTGAATTTTGTAGTGACACCGTTAGGCTGTCAAATTTTTGCACGGGAACTTCTTAACCCAATTTTAATTCTTTGGGATAAACTTGTAATCCTTGAATATGTCATTCTATGAATATGTGTGAATAACCTCTGATTGTTTTACACTTAATATCCACTTATATTTGGTTTATTAGTTTGTCACACATAATTATGTAATTGATTTTTCCTTAATCCAAGGATACCGTCTTTGTATGGGACTTCGTCTCAATCTCCTTTCATTGAGGCATATTTTGTTTTATACACAACCTTCGTTTATACAGTGTATAAACCCCTTTGACTTTTATGTTTATCCAAAATGAATATTTTCTATACGAAGCATTTTTCTAAATGACAAAAGGGAATGTTTTTGTCGTACGTATGCAGCGACAACGACTTCTCCGCCACCGTGACCATTATTTGAGTTTCAACTTCCACTATAAGCCATAACTTTTTATAAAAGAAAAATAAATTCAATGTTTTACTTTTATTTTGTTTTGGTATTGAAAATGGTTTTCAAAATGTTTTTATATCAATGTTTTGTATTGATATCTTGTGATTGAAAGGTGGAAATGTTATGTTTCCTTTATGCATGTTTTATGTGATACGATTGTCTTGTGGTTCTTGGGAATTATTATGATGACGGGTGGTTCCGTGATAAACTAAGGGCGGGTGACCCCGATATAGCCCTCCAATTCATTGCGTAACATGAAGGAGTTAAGCATGAAGGTTTCTCCGAAGAGATTTAGGGAATATACTGTGATGGTTATTCCAAACGTAACCAAGAGGGTTACTCCATACGTAACAATGTTATGAATACCTCAAGTTAACTTTATGTCTTATGATTTCTATGATTTATTCATGATTTTATGAGGTATGGTAAAGTGATTATGTTTTATGGGTAATGTATGATTTCATTCTTATGTATACATGTACTCATGTTTCCTTTACATATTTTTATATCCCTTACTAAGATTTTTATGCTCATAACAAGTTTTTGAAATGTTTTTCACAGGTCAGGGGAAGGATATATGATATGATGATAATGTCAAGGAAGTGTCAAGAATGAATCCATGTTTTATTTTAAATATGTTTTCGTTGATGGGAAAAATGAATACTATCTTTTATGTAACCACTTTGTTTAAATGTGGAATGTAATGCAAGTTTTATAATATAATTCTCTAAAAATCTAAACCTGATAAGATCCTCAATGTGTAATCTTGTAATAACTCAAGATTAAGTATGTTTTAAGGCTGGGGCCTTATTATATAACTTACCATCAATGCCTCATACCAAGGCTTTTAATACATATCATCAAATCACCTTGACAAGACTTAGTATATAAATGGGGAGGGCCTCATCCAAATTCCTAAGATAGATGGTCTCATTATACCGACATATTCACTGAGGGGAAATTTAATTTTTCCCCCAACCATCCCATAACAAGTCCAATTCATTCATCAAATGAATAAACAACATAATGTAATCAACATTCATTAAAATAGAGAGATGTCTATATTGCAAGAACATGAATATGGAATATAAATTCTTTTTTCTAATCATGGAGATAATAACTTATTCCAATAAATATATAATATTATATAATAATAGTATATCCTATGTATTTAATAATATTAATTAAAGGATGTTGACATAAATTAAAAATTTTCAGAGGACCATAGGATAAATTCATAGGGAAAACACCCTTTCTCAGTTTTGAAACACTTATTTAAAAATTTACCAAATATCAAGGAATGTTTTCATTGAAAAATAACCTTTTAATCTTGTAATTATAGCCTCAAATCAATTAGTGGTCATGATTGTGGGAAACTCTGTTCTTTTTTTATACGTTTAAAATCATTATTATCAATGTTTTATAAAAAATTTATATGTACTTCATTCGGAAAATGAAATGAAGATTCCTTTTAAAAAATTTTGTAAGAGGAAAAACATGGGTAAAAATGACATTATATTTTTTACAATTTTTTAAAAAATTATTGGAAACATATTATAGGAATCATGGACATGGTAGAAATGGATCTTTGAACGAAGAGAGATATAATTCTAGTTTTCTTTAGGACATTATTTCGGGGTCCTCTGTATGAGAATAAAATTTAATGTAAAAAATTATAAATTTTTGTAAGAATAGCCATGTGAGATAAAAATATTTAGTTTTTAGTTTATAAATATTAAATATATACCTCAAATAGATTATTAAAAATAAAAAATTTAATTAAAGATTATATTTTTAAATAAATACATACCACTGGTTAGAATTCTTTCATATGTTTACAAAATTTATGTATAATTAATATATAATTATTCAAAATATAATATATTACCATAAATATATATAATTAAAATCATATATTACTTAATTATAATATTTTATCACTTGGGTATTAATAATTATATGTGAATATCATTATTTAGGGTAATAAAAGCTTCATTTATCAATTATATTTTTGTTTAGTAGTTTTGGTGCTTATAATTTTTTCACAATTGAATCATATGATGGATTTTAACCATGATTTAAATATAATATATATTTATAATATATGTGTTTAATTTGATATATAAACATTAGATAAATAAACATGATTTACATCATTCATGGAGACATTTGGACAAACATACACATGAACGTTGTTTCCACTTATTGATAGATAAAAAAACGTTAAATAATTATTATTATTTATAGAATAATTATTATAAATTATATTATATATAATCATTAAATATATCTTTATTATGATCTATATAAAACAAAAATTATGAAAAGACTACAATGCATCAAGGAGGTGGAAGTCCAGACATACATATGAGACATTAATATTTTTTAGTGGATTTGATGGTAATAAGTTATATTCGATACTATAATTACTAAAGAATAATTGTGTCATAAATAACATATAAAAAACATTAAATAATCAAAATAAACATCCATAAAATATGGTGTTGAAAAATGAATAGTATTGATACATAGAGATGGTAAGTTGTACGTACGTACAAGTGATAGTTTTAATTCTCATTTGATGTGAAAATTGGGGAAAATAATGAATTAATAGTATTAATAATATTGAACAATATTTATTATATTTATTTTAATATTTTATTATAAATAACATTTAATTGTATGAGGTAATATAATATGTAAAGAAGTAATTGAATTTTTAAGAAGATTACATTTTTTATGAAATAACTCTTTTAGATCTCTACTAACGGATCATAGAGATGGTATTTTATTGAATAAAATCACCTATGTAATATATATAAGGATGTTTATGAGTTATTTTGTTGGTTTATGTTCTAGAAATAAGGATCCCAATGGTGTAAATAAGTGAGGGAGGAAGATCCCCAATCAAGGCGATGTGCACATTTAGAATGTCATGAAGGATTAAATTATAATAAAATAATTATCTTTATAAAATATATTCAAATGGAAAAGGAATATAATATAATGAAATATATGGTTGATATATTTTAATCCAAATTTTTTTTGGGATGTTTTTGTATTTGAAACATTATCTTTTTGTATAACCACATAGTTTATATATTAACATAAACCGTATTAACAATTTTTTCACTCTAAAAGTGTTATAAATTTAAAAATCGATTAAATACTGATTCGTAATTGGGATAAAATTTATTACCATCTTTTATTATTGGTTTCTTATTTCATTATTTTAATTATTTTGAGAAAATTAATAATAAAATATCTTGATAAAATATCTATAATGTAAATTTTGACATTATTCAATTTTTTTTCTTAAAAGACATCAGGATAAAGTTTTAATCAGAATATAAAACCTTAAAATAGAAATAATATTTATTATTAATATATTAAATTATTGACACAATTTAAATCACTCAAATTATATCACATTATGTTTTTTAATATATATTAATTTTATTTTCTATTTATTAAAAAATTATCATTATGTCGTTGTTTAAGAGTATTAGGTAATTATTTAATATTTAACAATTGTAAATAATTTATAATAATTAAAATAAATTTTTTAATCTAAAATTAAATTTTATATTCCATAAAAAATTTCTTTATTACCCACGTGAACATTTAAGATACATTTAAAACCAAGAGAGTTATATTTTGTAACATTATTTGATTTAAATATTATATTGGTTTTCATGGATAAGATTATTTAATTAAAAAAACTAATCATAAGATCATCATGGTGTAAATATATTATGAAAAATTAAATCCATGTCACTTAATTTTGTCATATATTAAATAGATCTACCCATTACTGTGGTGAGAAATTTTACAACTATTACTTTTCATATTGACCAAAAAGGGGTTTTATTTAAAATTGAACATCTTTATTTTAAATATAGAATAATTTTTTATAGATAAAACCTCTATATGTTGAATAATATAGTATTTGAATAATTATTAAAAACATGGAGACAACGATTTTTAAATAATGGGGTTCAGATATAAAAAGATATTTATTCTTATCTTGTGCATAAAATATATTATAGCAATGTTAAATAATTGTTTATTTATATCAAATATAAATTATATAAATTTTTTTAATAATTTAATTTATTAATATAAAAATAAAATGTTTTCATATACAGATATTTTCTAAACTATTTATATTGTATTTTAAAATGATTTATTATTAATAATTAACTAATTATAAATTAATTTATTTTATACATTTTTAAACCATATATATTTCATAATTATTAATTACTATTCAAACGATCCAATTAAATTTCTACATTATAATGATATTATATATTATAGTTCATTTAGATTCTGGGTTGAATGTTTGTAAAGTTATAAAAACTACTTTATTTAAATATAATTTTTTAAAATCTCCGGGTGTTCATTATACCCCCCTTAAATTTAAATTTTACACAAGATGTTAAAAAAACTAATATAATAATGTGATGAAGTCTCAGTTTCATTACACACATTGGTTCCCATATAGCTTCTTTTATGTTGTGATTTTTCTATAAAACTTTTACTAGGATAGTAGTCTTATTCCGTAGCACATTATATCTACAATCAAAGACCTCTATAAGTTTATCTTCATAAGAAACATCATGATGAAGTGGTATGAACTCTTAGTTTAGTTCAATGGATAGAACAAGCTTGAACTTCTTCTATATATATACATAGAACACATTGTGAAATTTATATAAGTTCATGGAAGCACCAATCTATAAGCCACCATCCCAACTCAGTCAAGAATCTCAAAGGGGTCAATATAACTATGGATCTGTTTTCTATTCACTATGAATCTAATTAACTAATTCAATGATTAAAATCATATAAATAAATATTAACTGATTTTAAACATTAAATATTAACCATAATTTTCAATATAACTTTTCAATTTTCTTTGATCTAAATTTATGTGTAGCTGAATTGATCTAACATTCATACACATTTCCTAATATATATTGGGTCCTAATACAATTCATTCTAAAAAATAATCTTAGTACATTGGATTTATAGACTTATTTTCTTTGAAAAAATAAATAAGATCCACATAAATACTTGAGTGAAATAAATTATTGTAATAAAACAAAACAAGGGGAGGGTGTTGGTCCCAAACACCTATGAAATCCATATAATAATATCTCAACATATCTTATAGGGTTTGACATTTTCTCTTATACTTAGAATATATCTGATCATGATATGATATATTAAAACTAAACTCTCTATACAGAGTCTGCTGATAGATTTGCAATAAAATTTTAATACACCCTATATCCTGGTCACATACAATATATAATGGTACTTAATGTAACATTACCATTACCTTAATGTATGTTATATCAATTTGAAAATATTATAAATACTCTATAATTATAATAAGGTGTAATGAATTTGAATTACTAATGCATACAACCCAAATAACATAGTTGGTTTTAGAATATTTAGGGAGTCAGACAATGAAAAACAAATTGAGACTTTCCCATTTCCATTAAGGTATTGTAAATGGTTGTGACATTCCCATAGAATTTTGTATCTCATCATTAACTTGTTAACATATCAAGAAGAAATATAAATACTAAAAAATACCTCTCTCTGAATTTATAAATAAAAAATAATTTTGATATCGATAAATATTTTCACATCACGGATGTATAAAGAATGATGAACTATGAGTCTCATATAATAGAACCTTATCCAAATATGGTATTTATAGAACACACAAATTTCTTGAAAATTATAATTCCACAACAATCAAGGATAAACATATAAATATTTCATACCTTCATCTGTAACTTATCATCAACCTTTTATGGCTCTATAATTTTCAATTAGATAGATGGTTGTACACTCATATAAAAAAATGTGATTTCCCCACATCCTTGAAGAGTTCCAGAGTCATCCTTTACAAATCCAAAAATATTTTATCTCTTGTGATCCAAATCAAAGGCAAGCTCACATGATTCATTCGACTAATAGCACCTGCCTCCATATTATGCATCATTGGGTATAAATTTATTGAGAAATCCTAATATTCAATAGGCTTAAAACATTTGATTTGAAATATAATCAAATAATTTAGTTAAAGTACATAATTGATGATTTTACGATCAGTTTATATACCACACTTTTCACTATACTGATAATTCCACCACATGAACAATCCATAAAATTCCCATACCAACTCCAAATCTTGAGTTAATTAATTATTTTCATGGATCTATAATTTTAACATGGAGTAATTTATTACCATATAATTAAAAAAACTGAGTCTTTTATTTCATGCATCACTATAGATTAAAAACCATTCTCCACAGTAGGGTTGTTTATGAAGAGGTTCATTGAACGAACTTCTCTTTTCATCACTTAAATGTTCATGTCATTCACTTGTTCAAAAAAACATGGATCTCTTATGAGTTGACTTGTTGAGTGTATTAAACATTCAAGGTAAATTTTCAACATGAAATGATAATATCTATCCAACCCATGAATGCTATGGATATCAGTAACTATAGTTAGTCAGGATGGAAATTAAATAGGCTTCAGCATCGATGGATCAACTAATATAACTTCATAATATATTATATGACCTAGGAATGAATATTTCTAAATCTATAATTCAGTCATGTTAAATTTAGCATATAACTTCTCTGTACTCATCATATTCAACAAAATTATCAAATATTATTCATGGTTATAATTTAACTTTCAAAATATAAAAATATCTTTTATAAATACTGTGATAAATATATCATGGTACTCTTTAAATAATCTATTAATTTAATAAAAAATATAATAGGTGAATTAATAATTCTAAATGAAATTATTATAAATTTATAATGACCGTACCTTGAATGGAAGGCTATAATGGGTATATTCTGCTTATTGATTCTTATTAGATGATATTTAGACCAAAGAACGTTTAGGGTAAAATATAGCGATCCACATAATCGATGAAATATAACATCAAAATAGGTTAGATGATATATGTTCATAATAGTGGTTTTGTTATGTTCTGATAATTAATAAAAATATGTATTGAACGATATTTCTTCTTAACAAAAAGAATATTTTCAACAAATGATGAAGCATTAGACCAAATGAATCTCATATCTTGGTTTTCGTTAGTTGATTGTTCAATTAATATATCACAATTTGGACCATTTTATATGGTTTTTTTAAGAAAGGACATCCCAAGGTATTAGTTCTATTAAAAAGTCAACTTTATGATTAGAGGGAAAACTAGAAAGTCCTCATGAATTAAATGATCATATTCCAGAACAATAGGCACATTTTAAATATTTAGTTTCTCCCCAACAATTTTAGATAGATAATCCTCATGAATTAGTAGAAAAATTAATATGATAGAAGTAATTTATATTGATATTTCATTTTCATGCCATCACTAAATGTTGTATGATGGTTGATTCATAATATAAATCACAACTTATCTTCCTCAAAAATTGATATGGTATTTATACTTAGAAATACAATATATACACACAATTATGTTAAATTCATCAAGAGTAATAATAATAATATTTTCATTAAGAAAAATAACAAAAAAATCTATCAGAGATGTGTTATAGACTCGATATGTTGAAATCCTACCATTAAGAGAATTTATCGAAAATAAAATATCTAATACTTGAGCTACTGATATGATATCATTAAAAATATTCTCAGATATAAAATATTAGGTAAACCCATAATCAAATAAAAAATTTTAAATCCTTGATTGGATGATTTGTTTACCTTTTACTAGATATCGATGAACTTCCACACCAGTTATAGTAATTTCTTGTTTCCTGATTTATTTCTTTGAAATATTTTATTGAAGGTTCCCTTGAAGTTTGGGTTATCGGTCAGAGTAGTGCCAATTATCCTCATAGTTAAAGAATTATTAATTTATATATTCCACCTTATGCTTGTATTCTTGAGATTAATGACCATATTAATTACACTTTAAGATACATCCTCTTAATTTTTGGCATGTAACATGTTGTTTCTTTCCATAAGTATCAATTTATGGAATGATCTTATTTATTTTATTCCATTTATCATTTTTCTTATGTTTCCCCCTTATTATATTTCATTTTTTATAATCTATATGGCTTGGAATAATATTTTTTTTCCTGATAGGACATGATACTATATCATTATATTATGGGAATGTTTCTGAGATTATAGACATTTTAAGGATTGCCTTCAACCCATCAATAAAATGATAAATCAATCTCTTTGGATTACATACATATTTTTTAGCATGATTTACTAACCATGTTATGTTATATTCATTATTAATAACATTTTTCTCTTTCCATTATCTAAAATATATGAATTTTCTCTCTATATATACTGATTGTCTGTGAGGAAAAATTGTTCCTAGAAAAGTTATTTAAAATCCATTCATTTCATAATTATTATTTCCACCTCATACTTAGTGTTTTGAGTGATTAACCACCATTGGATGACACCCCCTAAGAGATGATAAACTACCATAAAGACCTTCTCTATTTCATTAAATCCCTAAGAAATAGATATAATCTATACAGATCATATCCATTTTACTTCAACCAATGTGTTTTTAGTCTCTTTGAATAATGGTGTTTTCTTATACATGAACTGATCTCACATTGTTAAACTATGTTGGGGATTTTTTATATGATCTATAAATGGAATGTTTTTTTGGTCATACCTATGGTATATTCCTTAATGTTGTCAATTTTTTTTTGCATTTTCTACAGATATTAGTCGAGATTCATTTTATTTCCAAGGAGAGATATCCCTAAATAGATTACATGCATTGATATGATTTAGAATCATTTGACTAGAATCCATTTCAAAATAGTTGAATTTAGTAGATTAGGACATGAAATTATAATTTATAATGTATAATTTAAAAATTAGTTAATCAATTACAGTTATTTTAGAAAAAATATTCATAGATAATTTAAAAGTAAAAATCATTGTTTCTTTGTAAATATTCTCAAAGTTCATCATACGGTAAGGTTCCTAATCAATGAGTTAGTACACCACATTCCAAAAGCATCTCCTAAACCTTATTTGATACAAAATATAACAATCCCTACTGTAGTATCTCATAGATGAGGATTACCATTTCATATTATTATAAAATAAAATTGATCACATATTTAGGGGTCAAATAGTGTAGTACTTTTGGAAAACTAGATTCAAACATTTTTTTATAGAACATTGGAAAACATAAAATATAATATTATTTTATATCACCAGATACCCCTTTAGAATATCACTAGATATCAATCATAAAACAAATCCTTGAATCCTAGGGAAATAAAACACAATACATGGGTTAGCTCAGATGCTATTTAAGGGTATTCATCAAAAAAACAAGGAATGAATAATATATATGTCACAAAATGATAATCAAATAATTAAATATATATAATCACAAGATAAATAAATTAACCATTTTTTAAAAGCTATTAAAAATATCACATGGATATCAATAATTGATTATATAATGATACAATTCATAATGATAGTCATTTGAAACATAATTTTATGGAATAATGCCCAAAAATATAAACAAACTGTCAAGGCCTCATTCCAAGACATCAGTCAGAAATGGGTAATGCTTACACAAAAAAATATAGACTTGTTTTCCTTATCATATATACTGATTAATCGTGGTTATATTTAATTTTTGGACCCAATATTCACTTATTAATAATGAGGAGTTCATCATATGAATACAAAATATAACATCACCAACATGATGTAAAAATAAATAACTATTTATATTTTAAGAAATATGACCAAAATATCAATACATTCAACAATAAGAATGATTATAAAATAAAAATAAAAAAGGAAAATGGTATCATAAGATTATAACCTCAGTAAAACAAAATATCGCACATTGGATGTTGACATTGATGAATATACTTTCAAAAGATCATTGGAAAACCTTTTAAGGGAAATTCCCATTCTCACTTTGAAAAATATTATATAGAAATTTTATAAATAATATGGAAAAATTTAACTAAAAATATCCTTTCAAATTATTAATGGATTATTAAAACAAATAATCATTCATGTAGGTGGTATATTCCATTTATTCCATATAATTTAAAAAATCATTCTTTTTATTCTTTTCTAAAAAGTCAAATAGTATCTTATTTAGTAAGTGAATAGAGGGATAATTTTAAATAATTTTTTAAATTTTAAAACATTTGGAAAATGTATTTAATTTATTTAAAATAGTAAGAAAAATTTACAACATTTTATCAAAATTATATACATGTAAAATAAATTATTTTCGACAGAAGAGAGAAATATAATTGTTTGTCCATAAATTATTTTTTAAGAATCTTATGTACTTACAGTGAAAAAGATTAAATATAAGGTCTATAATTTATTTAATGAAACATAGGATAAAAAAACTAATTGGTATAATATATAAATATAAAATTTTCCCTTTAATGGGTTATTAACCATAAATAAAATGGAA
Organism: Viscum album; assembly: GCA_963277665.1. NCBI lineage: Eukaryota > Viridiplantae > Streptophyta > Magnoliopsida > Santalales > Viscaceae > Viscum > Viscum album. The sequence continues at coordinate 2,071,272,871 of OY728131.1, forward strand.
TAAAGATGGGATTTTAAAATAAACCCACACCTCCTGTGTGAATTCAGTAACATGTGTCCAAAGATCATTTAAAATATATTTATATTTATTATAAATATATTAAATAAACGAAAAAATATATATCATACAATATTATATTTATTAGTAATCGTTTATATTTTATTTATTAATAATTTACTCTTAAAATTACAATTTTGGGAAATAACTACTTTATTTTTTATGTTTGTTTTTCTTCGGTAGTTTTATTCCTTATAATTTGATGAAGATTCCTTCAAATAAGAAAATAAAAACCATGATATAAATGTGATATTTTGTATTATATATTTATTTATAGAAATCTATAAAATTTATAGATTTAAAAATAAATCACACCATTCCGGGAGATGGTTGGTCATACGTATGCATAAATGCCATTTTTTATCTTTCAATTAATAGATAAAAAGAAAGCTAAATAATAATTAAAATTTAATGAATAATTTTTATAAAATAAAAACAAAATATATTCATAAAATATTTTATTATTATGATATATATAAAAAATAAGTGAATAACAAATCACATATCTTCATGGAGGTGGTAGTCTACACGTATGGAGAAGCGATGTTATTATTTTCCAATAGATTAGAATGTAAAAAGATCTATTTGATATTATTATTATATTAGTATAATTATTTGAAAGATATCATATATGAATATCAATCCCATAATTATACAAATCCATAATATATAGTTATGAAATAGGAATTTTAACACTATTTAGAGACTGTAAGTCCTATATACGCAGAAGCGATACATTCACTTCTAATTTGATGTGAAAAAGAGTGGATAAAGGAGATTTAAAAATCTAAATAAAAATTTACTATATTTATGATACGAATTATTTTATTCTATGATAAATTCCATTTATTTATTGGAGGTAAATTAGGAAGTAAATTGAATTTGACCAGTAGAGAAGATTATATATTCTTTCGAAATATTATTTTAGATATCCAATTAAGGATCCAGGGGTTTATATTTTTATATGAATATGGACTCTAGAATATTTAAAAGGATGTTTATATGGTATTATTCTAGGTTAAATATGTTATATAAGGATTATTAATTTTAATAATTGAGGGAGGTGGTTCCCTTTATAATTGAGGCGTGGTCTAATTTTCGAATTTAATATAATATTTCAATATAATAATGTTTATATCTAGTGAAAATGATTCCAAAAGTCATGTATTCAAATATTAGATATTATATAGTTAAAATTTAATCAATATAAAATTGTTATCTTCTTTATGTGTTATTTTAAACCTTATCTATTGGTTTGACCCCGTAGTTAACATATTTTTACATTAACAATGGTAATATATTTTTCACTTGTAAAGGGTTAAAAATCTACATATTAGGTAACCATTGACTCATAAATGGACAAGGGAATACATTCATGACCATATAATATCTCACATTTCACATTTAAATATTTTAATGTTTTTAAAATAATATAAAAAATTCTTTTATGATAAAATATCATTAATGTAAATTTAGATGCAATTCATTTAATTTTACATAAATGTAAAAATAAAAATGTGGAATTAGAATAAAATCCATTAAAATAGAACTAATAGTTCATATTCATCTATAAATTAATCTAACTATATAAATAACTCAAATTATAACACTTGTAATATATTACATATCATATATTATATATTTTTATTATTTAATTTAAAATTAATTTTACACTGTGTAAGAATTTAAGGTAATTATTTATTATCAAAATGTTTTAAACAAATTAAAATAATTAAATTATGTTTTAAATATCAAAAAATATATTTAAAATAATATAGTAATTTTTATTTCCTATCTTAACATATAAGATAAATTTAAAACTAAAAGAATGACATTTTGTTACTTTCATTGAAGTAAATATTATAATAATCAATTTCAAAGATAAGTGACTATTAAAAAAATAAAAAAATATAATATTTTAATTATGGTTTAATTAACCTCATAAATTAACAATTATTATGACAGTGTATGACCTTATCAGTTAATTTTAACACACATTATCCATATTTTTCATTTACCACGATGATAAATTTTACCACAGTTAACATTAATATTGAGAAAAAATGAGCTTATTTACCAAATTTGAACCTCCAAATTCATATTTTGAATATATTTCTAGAAATTAAATTTCTATAATTTGAATGAATTAATTTTATAAAATTTATGCAGAAGGTTTGAAAATTATTTTTAGAAACAACTATTTTAAAACATAAACTGTGATTTATTAGATACTCTACCTAGATGTAAAGTGGAATAAATCTAAATTTATATGTCATTTACTTAGATATATTCATACCAAAGACAATATTTTATCCTTCTTAATCACAAAAAAAATTTATTTAAATACTTTTTTACATAGAGGGATTCATATGGATCCATCTGAATGCAAGAGGGAAAGAAAATATAGAATGAAAACTCAAATAGTTTATGGTGTTGATCCAATGTAATTTTGAAAACCATATAAAAGATATCAACATATTCTCTCAGTTTTCTGTGGTTCTCCCATACTGACTATAAATATAAGGATGATACATCATTATTAAGCACTATTATCTATTCAGAAACTAATGAATACATCACTAAAACTATGAGATAAACCTAGAATTCTGGTCATATACGATAGACATCGGTACTCCATTCAACCATAACACAAACTTAATGTATATTATATAATGTTGATAAATAGAGAGGTAATATTTTGAAGTAATAAACTTTTTTTTTATTTTTAAGAAGTTCAACTAAAAACCAAATATCATTTTTCCCTTTAGATATTTGGGGGAGTCTTATAAACAATTCCTTCTTAATGTTTTCCCATTCCATTAATGTGTGGATAACGATTATAAATAGAATTTTAATAATTAAATATCTATCAATGGAATATTTTTTTTATGTATGTGTAAAAAATGTAATGAGAAATATTTTAAGAAAACAATGTTTTAAAATATAAATCATATTTATTATAATCACTTCTTAGATGTGATACTGAATAGATCTAACATTCTATGTCATTTCCTCTTCTATATAAATTTATAATAAAATATTTTGAAAAACTTCTTCCATAATAATTTTTGTTCAATACTTTTTTCTATATATGAATTCATAATGAGCCATATAAATGAAATTTGGAAGGAAACTTTTGAATGATAACTCGACCAGAGGAAGGTGTTGATCACAAATAAATATGAAAACCATAAATAAATATGTCAACATATCCTATAGTTTTTGAATTATTATCTCTTAATGACCATTAATAAATGGATGAAACATCATTATTACTGTCAATTATGTTTCCACAACCAAGTAAAAAATTCCTGGATACAGAAAGGTATACCTCAAACACTGAAAAAAAAAATAATAGAATGTGGAAATTTATAAAACCATACAACCTCTTTAATGTATATTATATAAATTTTATCAAGAGAGAATTTATCTTTGATAGAAATAAAGTGTGTTGAAATTATAATATACTCATCCAAAAACTCAAAAAATGTTCCCTTTAGATGTTTTATGGAGTCAAATAACAAAATCAATCATGATATTTTCCAATTTCCATTATAGAATCGGTAATGGTTGTAACAAATCCTTAAAATTATAGTCTATAGGCATATCTTTTTAACATACTATAAATGATGATACATATTTATAAATATATATATTATTTTTTTCACCATAAATAGTTTTTTATATCTATATACATGTTTTTACTTCATGGATGAATTGGGAATGATGAACTATGAGCCTCAAATAACAGATCCTTCTTCAAATCTATTATGGGTGGAATATAAATGATTTATGAACATTATCATTTTATCATAATCAATGTTAATCATAGAAAAATATCTCACCTTATTTTTTATCTCAACATCTTTCTTTTGAACAACATTAATCTTCATAAGGATATATGGTATAACACACATTTGAGTGATATATTATTATCTCCCATCCATAAATATTTCAATGTATATAAAATAAAAATATAAAAATATTGGTTTCTTTATGATCCTAAAAATAGATATGCTAACATGATCCTTTCAACTCAATGAATTTTTCATCTTGTTAGTCTCCCCAAGGTGGTAATGTATTTAGCAATCATAATCATTAATCAGCTCAAACCACCTTCATTGTGCAATATTCAAATACATATCTTAAAATATACAACTTATTATTTTTGTGTCATTATATATATATACCATAATTTTCACTATAAAGATATATTCATGATATCTTCATTATAAAAAGTACTTCTCCCAACAATGACTCATGATTTGGGTGATTTATCCCATAAATTATCAATTTTCATGAGGAATAATCTATAATTATGTCACTATTACAGTTAATGCCCATAATTCCCTAGTAAAATGCATCACTATAGATTATAGGCATTTCTCCATTTCTAGTTAGTGAAGGAACAAATGGGATGACTAACCTTATCTATAATTCGTTTCAATTTACCTCTCAATCATATATACAATGGAACATTTATCCATTATAAGTAAACAAGGTGAGTTTCTTTGATAGTTATGAGAAACATTACACAATGTTTTGATAATATCCATATATGGAAATAAAACTATTGATATTAGTTACTATGTATTGTAACATCCTAACTTTAGAGCCACTAAAAAAGAGCTCTGAGAACATTATCTAAGTGGGCTCGATAATACATCCTTGTATACTTGAGGATATTGAATAGAATTAAGTTTTTTATGGTGGTACATTGGGGAGACTGTACCATTATGATTAGAGTCACATATAGGAGTGAGATATAATCAACTATAGAAGTAACATAAATAAATAAGTGGTGAGAAATAATAATAACTAATAAAGTATATTAAATGAAGCAATGAACATATATTAACCTACTTTAATGTTAAAGAAACACATATTTTAAATAGTTATATAATACCAAAATAAAAGAAAAAATCCTTATGTGATATCTTCTCTAGAATCCGAACCTCCATCTTTGTCATCTGATCCCAATATCCTTCGTATAAGAATAATAATACAAAACAAAAACCATGATCCAGTAAATACTACCATGAGGTCTGAATCTATTACAATGTGTAATGGATGCCTAAATAAGGTATGATATATATTCAAGAGGCCACAAAAAATGTCCTCAAACGCAATAAAATCCATGAATATAAAATAATGTATAGTGAAAGTGTATGAATGAAAATGTTATTTTGTAAATGCATATAAAAATTTTTCAACAAAGGTTCCTCAAGGACACCTAGCCAACCAAACCTAAATATTCCCAAGCATGAAAGATCTATGGCTTGGTTCGATAATCTATATATATATAGACATAAATGATAATATCTTCACATATATACATTAATCTGTGAGGACTCGTGGCTTAACTCCCATGCATCCAAATACTAATAAAAAAATATTCACATTTTAATAAGGGATGTCATGCCCAGTGATCCCAGATGAATAACAATAAGGGATTCCATGCCACATGAAACCATTCCCATGAATCCCATTATATGGGATTCAATACATGACTATCATAATATAAGGGACACCATGCCAAGGTACACTATTAATGCGAGTTATAATATGACGGACACCATGCCTTAAGATAACATGCTTGAGTATCATAATAAAATGGATTCAATACCTTGGGAAAACATGCCCGACTATCATAATATAAGGGGTTTCCAACCCTAGTATCACAATATAAGGGAATCCAAGCCCATTTTTTAAATTATAGAGTTTTTTTAAAGATAAAAACATAAATTTTTTTAGAAAGAGAATCTGTTCCCATGAATCCCTAGTAATAATGTAAATGGGTCACGATAGTATGAATTTTACACAACTTCTCATGTTAAATTAATTAAAATAAAATTTCCATTTAATTATCTAATAAGTACATGGGAAGGTACATACCATGATATATGTCAAACCATTGAATTATGTCATTTCATTTAAGAAAACAATTTCGTGAGAATAACCCATGCCTCAACATGATTCGGCTTAATACATCTCATTTAGAAATTCAATTTTAAATAAGTTATCTCTATTTGTCTTTGTACTTTTAGATTATATGGTTATATAAATACTCATAATCACATAATTGTAGAAAAGTGTAATTAAATTACATTTATCTATTAATCATGAATCATTCAAATAAAAAATTTCAATTCAACATACATTAAGAGGTGGTTTTATAGAGTAGGAATTTATAATGTGCGAAGATAATTATGGAACACACCGATGGGGAATATTAATCTCAATGGAAATAGAATTTTTATAACAATAAAATTAAAACACCAAAATTTGTTTTCCAATTTGAGGCATCAACCTCTATACATGTCACATTGCCTAAACAAATCAAATTCAAGTTCTTTGTATTAAATTATATTCATTAAAAATTTATGATAAATGCATGGAAATTATATTATGAAAAATAATAAAAATATTATAAAAACTATGAAATATTTATGTAAAAACATGTAGAAAGAAAACCATATACTTTATATGATTTACTCATACATTATGGATATTTGATTCAAGAAAAAATTGATAAAAAATTAATTATTTTACTTGCACACCGAAAATATGGTGAATTAGATTATAAGAAGAAAGTGCAAAATATTGAAAGATAAACAAATAAAAGAACTAATAAGAATCATAGACTAACTGTAAAGATTCCATTAAAAATAATGACATTTAATTTCGAAAAATAAGAGATGATTTCAACCAATGGAATATGAAGAAGATATGTGATTTCATGGGAGGCCTCCCTAAAAATAGACGAGGAAAATGTTGTGTAAACCTTAAAGGGCTGAAGTCAAAAATAGTCATTTTGATCCCTTTAATAAGGCTAATGGGTAGGTTGAATATATTAGATTACTATACTGAATCTATGTATCTATCACTTCAAAATAGAGATATTCCTCATGGGTTGGAATAAACATATGTCAATCATGAAGTGATACAGGTTTAGTGGAAGTAACCATGTGGGAAACGTGTATAGTTTAGGAATTTTTCATAGACCATGTTCTGACTACTTCAATTTATTGTAGTCCTTCCAAACGTCAATGAATATCAACTCACGTAGTCTAGAAATTATTTTACATCCTTTATAGGGATGCACATAACTCCTATAAGGATGAATATTTAATGCAAACTGTAGCCCCTTTCTATTTATCCAAAAAGGTGTGTTTTTTGTAGCCAGATGCTCTCAAAACTCTCCCAAAATTTTATGACCCCTATAACACCTTAAAAAATGTCCAAAAACATATATGTTGTATATATCTTGTAATTAAATTAAATGGATGAATCTATTATTTGTCTTACCCAACATGAGAAAAGTTATATTCCCTTTGGAAATTTCAACCTGTTCCAAAACAGAGGATCTTACAATCTCCCCACATTAAAACTTCACATCCCTAAGAAGACTTAAAGAATAATGAAGCATCACCCAACCACCTTGGGTTTTTAATTTTCCATTGAAATAGTCATGTTGTATTTTCTAACACCCAACAATCATCTATGACTGGTTCAAGGAACACGCCGTTTAAACAACCAAAACCCAATACAACATTTAAAAAATCCAGAAACATCAAGATGGAGCCTAATTGATATAGCCAACCCTGAGATATCATAAAAAAATCTATAATATCATTTATCCTATGTGTATCCCCTCCATTGATTATATACTTCTCAAGGACAATTATGATTCAATGTTCTACAACCCTCATAGATTCTTATTTTTGCGCATCCATAGAATCATATAAAACCACCATGAATTTTTATCAAATCACATATATAGAAATTAATATTGATCCTCTATTTTATCAAGGTTTTAAAACCCCAAATCTTGCAATGTAAAACTGTTAATGATAGATTTTCCATAGAAATACCCATCTGACACACATAAGTCACACCATTCCCATCCATATAGCATTCCCAATGAGACTACACACCATCCACATCCCAAAAATAGAGGTAACTAAGATTCAACCATTTCTAGTGATTTTATTTAGGATAAATATCATTTGCTTACGACAAATGCATATATAAATACGATTACAAGTCATTTATACCAAGGCATTCTGATACTATCATGAGAATTCTCACTAAAGACCATACCTAAATTCCAGTTATTTAGCTAGGATAAACAATTTCCCAAGAAATTTTTCACCTTGATATTACCAAAACACTGACATTATCCCAACCCAAAATACATGGATCTTCATGAGATACTCAATTACTAGAATCCACCTCTATATTTAACCCAAATATATTATATAACCTTACATAAAAATTATAGGTGAATTATTTAAAAAACTGATTCATTAATTAAATATTATATGAGATCCAAAATGACCATCCAATGATGGGCTTGAATATTTCATAACCCTTCACACATGAGGGTCATCCATTATTAATTACTGCCACACTCCCCAACATAAGAGAATACTTGTATTCACTTAAACAAAAAGTGAATATGAAACCATATCTTATGACCTCTCATTTATAGGAATAAAAACCAAATGGATAAAAATTTTCTCATACTCGACCACTAATGCAATGAAAAACATCACAAATTCCCACTTACAGAGAATAGTTTCCTTGAAAATCTCGAAAATTTAATCACAATAAGGGTAACCACCCTAATCCATAGAATAAAATTCAATGCTTCATATCAATTATTATAAACAACTTCTCAATAATACATCCTAGGTGTAACTCCCATATACAAGAAACAATATTTAGATATGTTGTTTGAAATATAGTAGACACTGTCACATAATACATTCGATGATGTCAATATATGGGGTATAATTACCTCTAGAATTTTAGTGAATTTAGATTTCACCAATAAGAATGTATAACTCTCCTGATCCAAACTCACATCATATAGGATATATTTTTCTTTACTAAGTCCTAACACCACCTTTCCTATTGATGTGTGTCAATGTCCTTCCACTATTCAAATTTCTCTGTCACATAATATGTTTTTGAATTACCCGTCATCATTTGGTACTTACTTTTAATTTTACCCATATCTTTAGGTCATCATGCCAACGCATCCCATATATGATACCTCCAATCATTATATTGTTCTTATCTACTCACATATGTTATATTTTAATAGTCCTCATAGACAACAACCCTAGAGTAAACTTAACAAATGTAGTTAGTGTATCTCCCATAACACTATATGCATGACCCAAATCATGCTCCCCTGAGTTTGTCATCATAATGGCCTATATGACCATGCTACACGGCATGTTAGTATTCAAATATGCTATTAGTACCCTTAAAACACCTCTATAAAAGAGAAAATGTCACCCTTTCCTTGATTTATCGAATTACTGCCTACATCAGGGTGCTAATTCCTAAATAAAATCACCAAACATATTGATATAGATCAAACAAGCTAGGCAGTCATACATTCCTACCCATGTATCCAGTTTCAATATAAATTAACATAGGTTTTTTATTTAATTGAAGACACTACCATTTCTATATCGCAAAACTGGAGGACCTATCATGACAAAGTGTTGAGATTATCTTAAAAACAACTCATTAACTTTAAAGGGAGTATAAATCCATGCCCAAACATCTCATAGTTTTTCCAGAATTAAAATAATAGAATAGAACATACTACAATTTGAGTCAAACTGATGTCTTCTAGGTCTCCTGCCTAACCCTATCGATAACGATCAATACAAGGCCACTAGTTTTATTTTTGATAAATGTATGGTCTTTCATATAATAACCATAACCCACTTTATGTTTTTATTAAAAAACATTCAACTTTACATAAAACACTATTTTAGATGATGTTAACCTAATATATGTAAGGAGAATTGTAAAAATGGGTTTAAAATCGATCAATATAGGCATTATGGGAAAACATGAGAAACATTAGGCTATAAGTCCATAATCATCACTATGAATTTAAATATAGGACTTATCATTAAAAAGATACAATGCTGACATAAAAAATAATCTTATGACACACAATATGTATTCACATATGAAATTACCATATTTAGTTCAATCAAACCAGAAAATCACATATCTTTTTGGGATATAATTTAATAATATAAGGGTTCTGATAGGGAAAACTGTTAACCGACTAACACCACATGTCTAAAAATTGGGATCTAGGATTTAATGATGAAAATTCACCTCATAGGGAGAAAACTTTTCTAGGATGAGCCTATTTAAAGAGGAGGTGTTAATGAATAAAACCAGGGTTATTATTAAGAATTTCACAAGGATCAATCGCCTATCATTTATTTTTTACATACTAATGAAATGAATCCAACTGAGAACTACGAGAAATTATCACAATCCTATTCAGGAATCTCTCACGGAAAACTAAAGAATACACATACTCAATGGTTCATGAAATAAAAACATATACAAGGTCCTGTTTTAATTCATTTAACATATACCAATTTCTTAAAAATTAAAAAATATTGTATATATAAAGATATCATGTAGGAGTTGTAAAATAAAATATACTAATCACATTATTTATATGACTCTATCGGGAATTAGTGATAATATATCATAATTTATCGTTTCACCAATATTTTATTCCACCCATATGGTTTTCACAACTTTTCATAGTTAAATAAAATGTCAATTTTTAATATATATAGTAAAACTTTGTTATGTTTGCAGCTGGAATATTAATTAAACAATTAATTATAATGATAAATATCAAAAGAATATATGTGTTAGTTTTTCAATTAATGGGATTGGTCAAGAAATACTACAATATTAATTTATACATAATAATATATAAGTTGTTGAGAATACATTAATTTACCATCCCATAAACATTGGCATACCCCCATGGGGTTACCTACTCAGGGATATATTGATTAAAGAGACCAAAGAGGGTCCAATCACGTCAACCATTGTTTAATTATATGGGAATCCATTACCAATTTATGGAGTCTAAAATTTATAAATTTATATATTAATACCATTTAAATTCATCCAATAATAGTTATTTCAATCAAGATTTAATATTCCTTTAATGAGTTTATATCATAAAAAATACCATAACTGGCATATTAGGGTCTAGTTATTCTTTTATGGATGTAATAATATGAGTTTTCATGCCCAAATCATATTGTTAATAACCTCATAATGTCAAAAAAATATATATGTATTACAATTTAGAATATATGTATTACAACAATTGATTAGTTATATGAACTATCATAATAAAATTATAAAATAACTTGAGTTGATATGTTTAAATTTGAATTAATTTAACTGAAATTGGGTTTTAACCATTATATTAAAAATATATGAAGATCATACATTATGTATCAATTATATTGATCACCTCTCTCAAAATTATAAAGGCACATACACTTTATAAATTGAAAAAATATCACACATTTAATTGTGTAAGTAATGTTTCATAACATAATAACAATGATTCACACCTAAAACATGTCATAATTGTTTTGTAAATGTTAAAAATTGAATCTACTTTAGAAAATACAATTTATACTAATTCATATAATTTATTAAAAAATTATATTTATATCAGATGTATCAAAATGAATGTTATCGCATCACTAGTACTTGTAAACATAGAAATGATCATGGAAAGATACTATATCATCAAAGAATATAGGTAAACATAAGAAACATCACCCAATAATTTTACACAAAATTAAATTATAATAAATAAGAAAATCATGTTATACAAATGATCTTTTTATGTGGTTATATAAGGCACTTACATCAAATATCAAGAAATCAAACAATGTAACCAATATGGAATGGAATATTAAAGGAATTTGAATATTCGTATAACTAAAATGATACATGAAATAAAAATTACTTAACATACTATTAAAAGGATAAAAATCGTTATATCCATAAAATAATTACTTGAAAAAGTACAACAAATATCCAAGCTGAAATAATAATGATCTCTAACATAGAACTATAATATCATCATAAGAAACATGATCTTCCTATAATTTTTCAGTTGGAAGGACTTAGAGAAAATATATTAATCATGTGTGGAAACATCATATCTCCTCTCTATTATCTCAATAGTGTATGATTAAAATGAAATAACATCTAATACAACATTTTAATGTCTCGACCTAGGATCCACTAAAAGGGTCCCCTGACATGGTTCAATATATGGTCTCATGTGTGTCTCCCCATATTCCTGAGGCAACTACCTAGGAGGGAGGGTCCATTAGTGGTACATAGGGGAGACTATACCCTCATGGATTTTGTGTCATAATATTTTGACAGATAATTAACACAGAATGAATAATAAATACTTGTGCAACAAAAAATAATAATGATTGGAAAATAATAATAAATGAATTAATTACCGCACATAAACCTACTTCAATTTACAATAAATATACATCCATAATTGTATAGAATACAAATTTAAAAGGAAACCCCCATGGGATATCTCCAGAAAAATCCTGAGTTTGGACTGAGTCCTATTCACCCAATCGCCTATGTACAAACATAATAACAGCTAGCACAAACCATGATGCTAAAACTTCAACCGTGTTGTATTATTGGGTACCCCAATGCTTTGATGAATTGAATAGGGTGTGAGATATTCTCATTAGGCCACCAAAAACTATTTCTAATGCAATATTTTCTATGAAAATAAAATAATGCATTGTGCATGTGTATCAATGGTAAAGTGATTCAGTAATTATTGATGAAAACCTATCATCTCGGATTTCTTAAGGAAACATGGCCAACCATACCTTCCTCAACCCAATATGAAAATTTATACAACTATTTACCATAATATATATGTATATATTCATATTTTAGAAAATAATATCTACCAAAATATACATTCACTTGAGAAGAATCATGGATTAGCGATCAGTCATCCACCAAAGAATAAAACATTTCTTACATTTTAATATGAGACATCATGCACAACATCACATATAAATAACAATAAGAAAATACCTAACCTTTGATTCGATGTCCATGAATCATAAAATAAGGGATCACATGCCCACAAACACAATTCCTGAGTATCATTATATACAGGACACTATGCACACTAATCAAAATATATGGGATGTCATTTCCATGAATGCCATGATTGAGTATCATAATTTAATGTATGTAATTCCTAGGTATTTCAATATCAATTATCATAATATAAGGTACATCCATCCAAAGTATCCGAATATAATGGATTTGATAGCTGAGTATCGTGAGTAAAAATGTAATTGGGTAATGTTATTATTCATTCCAAATTACTACTCAAGTAGAATTAATGATGATTTCATGTCTTTTTAAGAAACTATGTTCTCTATGGAATGGTATACGACATTATATAAGATAAACCAGGTAATTTAGTCATATCATTTGTAAGAAAAAATTAATTCCATTTGAAGAACCCTTTCCCATCATGGTTCATATTAATACATTTCATTTACAAATTTTATTTTAATTCAGTTAATTCTATTTTCCTTTTTAGTCATATATTGTGGGGGTCAATCATTTCAATTAATCTCATAGTTGGAGGAAAGTGTGTTTCCTTTCAATTTATCCATTTAGAAACAATCATTCAAATCACAAATGTTGATTTGACTCACCACATGATATGGTTTGGTATCGTAGGCATTTATAATGTGTTAATACATTTAAGTAACACACCCATGGTGCTGTTTAATCTCATAGTAAATTGAATTATTATAAAATTTAATCAAACATACATAATTCAGTGGCTCATATGTATAAATCAACCATAAACTAAGTCATGTGGGTTAGTAAATATAAATTTTAAGGACTGAGGAAAAAATTAAAGGCACTGTTAATTTTATGATCAATGTGCGATAAGATAGGAATTTTGTACAATGAAAATATTATATTAACCGCATAATGGAAATGGAAAAATATATAGACTATTAAATATTACATAATATGATTAAAAAATAGATTATTGATATTTTATTGGGTCTATATTGAGAGAAATCATAATATTAAACAAATGAATGAAAATAGGTTTAATGAGCTAGCATGAAGATAGAACCGACGATAGAGATATAAATATAGAAACAAACTAAAAAGAAATGTTGAGTAATTGATATTATTAATATATGATTAAGGAAATTTTATTTTATCCAAGAATAGAATATATCCCATCAAGGGAATAGGAGGAGAGTTGTTTGCATAAGAGGCCTCATTGGAAAATGGATGAGGAAAAAGGGGTGTAATCACATAAAAGATCAGAGGGAAAATTTGTTATTTTCACCCTTTAATGTGGCACACAGTTATACAACACTGTTTATCTAACATTATTACAACCACCAAGCACACTTTTACTAAGACCCATATACAGTATTGTTTAACTTAATGGTTTGGACCAACCATGCTCTAATTATGAAGTGTAACATGATAAGTGTAATTAACCATGCAGGCTTAGTGCAGATTTTTGAAAAACCTTGCATAGCCCATGTAACCACACTTTTAATTTTCTAAAACATTCAAAATGGACATGCTCCCCAAAAAAATTGTTTATCATACCATGCGACATCTCTTACTAGGACTTTATTTTTCTCATAACTGACCATACGGTTTAAAAAAATTTATTTCCGTGTCCATTTCACCCAAAATGTTTGTTTAGGGAGTGCAGTGCTTCAGAAAAAACCAAAAATTCCTCGAAACATCTCTACCATTAAACCATATAAAAAAGAAACACTTTTATATCTTCCAATTTCTATTATTATGTTTCAGGGATCCATTTGTGGTTTATCCCATAATCCAAATTAATGGTTCGAATTCAATTTGAAATTTTAACCCATTCCAAAATGTGTGATCTTAGAATCTCTCCACAATAAAACTTCTTATGCCCAAGATTCATTAGGGAGAAATAAAACATCACATAACCATCGATGGTTGATAATTTTCAACTAAAATACTAATATTTCATTTATGAAGTCCCAAAAAACCTCCAAGAGTCATTTAAATAATATATCATTTAGACCACCAAAACCTAAGACAATTATAACTTAAAAACCCACAACATAAAGGCAGATCATTCTTGATCCCATCTACATCGATACATGATCATATCATCTTTTATTTTATCAACCGACCTATGGTTCTCACAAAAATATTTTTTATATTTCTCATGTTGATAACACCCTTATATTTTTATACGTATGCATGTCTTTAGTGTCCAAGCGACACTGTTAGAACATTTATCATATCACATATGTGGATATTATTCTCTGTAATAAAATATTATAATAACAATCGAACTCAAAATCAACCCATAACAACATTTTTTCATCACTTTTCCTTGTAAATCCATGACCAATCCTTTTATGTTTTACTTCTCCCATCCCAAGAACATGCCCAATGTGATTCCACAAAAAATACATCATACTAATAGAGATAAATCATTTTTAAACACATCCAATCAACTACCTTATTATATAATATCCCATGAGATTTTTTTAATCGGATATAGCCCCAACATCACCTTTATCTTTTTCGAGCATCCATGGATCGTCATGAGTTACTCTGGGGTTAATTTTTATCTTTTGATTTCATCCAAATCCATATTGTAAGAATACCTAGCATTTACCAAGGTATATTATTGTACATTGTTTCATTAATTAAATGTCATATGAGATCTATAATAACAATTTAATGACTATAATCAATATTTGATGGACCCTTTCAAACGAGGGAAATCCATTAGAGACCAACTCCCTACTTCCATCATTATAATCCTTAATTTTGTTACATATATTAATGGAATATTATAGCCCATTCCCTATTCATTTCTGAATATAATGGTGATATTTCTGAAAATATAATCATCCATAAGTTCTAACATATTGTTCAATATTAAATTTATTCACTTCCAAAGAATAATTCCCATGATGATCACTATAATTGAATGAAAATGAGGGTTATCACCCTCAAACTTACAATAGAATTATACACTCCATATTGATTATTCTAAACCACTTATTGACCGTACAACCAAGGATTAGTTCCCTCAAGCCATAATATCTATTTTGATCAGTAGTTCGGCATATAGTAGATGCTCTACCAGCATAGTCCGGATGATGAATTTTTTTTTGCTATGACCACATCTAGACAAGTGCCCAAAATATCATTGATAGTCATGTATAGCTCTCTCAATCCATGTTCATATCAACTAGTATATATTTACCATTATGATTTCCTAACACAACATCTCCAAATGATGTGTTTAATGGACCTCACATGGGACAAATGTATTCCATAACGTTGATTATTTGCAGAATTTCCCTCATCACCATGCACTTATTTATTAATTTTACCTAAGCATCCTGATTTACATAATTGTAAGAACCAAATTTGATTCCACTAATCCTAATCAAATTCCTAGTTTATCACCATTATTCTATTTTAATAGTCCTAAAATATAACTAGCAAGAAATAAAAATTACAAATGAAGTGGGAGTACTTTTCATTAGACCTAATTCAAGGATATAATCATGATCCCATGATTCATTCATTAAAAAAATTAATGACCATTCTACATTTAATTTAATTAATATAATATTTCTGGAGTACCCAATCTACCCCCCCCCCCCCATAAAAATCATGCACCCCATAGAGGCTTTGATTTACCAAACAACAACCTACCTCAAGAAGTCATTCTATCAAATAAATGATAAGACACACAACTACCGATAAACATGGATAGGAACCTATGAAATGATTCCCATGTTTCCAGTTTAGATATATAAGAACCCCAATATCATTTTGTAAACTGATGGAATCATCGTCTCTATGTCAAAAAATGGACCACCTCACATGAAACGGTCTGAAGGTGAGTTTATCAATAACTCGCTACCATTATGAAAAACAAAAAACATGGTACAAACTTTTTCATAGGTTCCCCATATTAAGAAATTAGATAATATATTGGGGTATGATTCAAATTTAAGTTCTTCTTAGTCTCCAACCTAGCCCAATAGATCATGATTAATATAGTTCCACTATGTCCATTTACCTATCCCTAAGGCCTCTGACACGATAACCATCACCCCCATTAAGGTAATTTTTTACACAACATCCAAAAAAATAGAAACCACTCTTTTAGAATACGATTAACTGAAATAGGTAATGAATTAATGAGAAATTAGTGTGATAACTAATTTACAAAGACATAACAACATCACCATCCAGAAATCAAGTTATAAGGATGTGATCATCACTGGGAATCCAAATAAAGGACATCACAACGAATGTTTTTATCATGAATGTAGAATTTAGTGTGACAAAACTCATAGTGTATCCACATTCATAAAAATCTTTCAAGTTACAACACAACAAAAAATCACAAATATACTTGGTGTATTTTTTATCGTCAAAGCATTCTACTTGGGAAAATCAATATTGGAATGATACCACACATCTTAGAACAAGTATCTTCATTTATTGGTGATAATTAAACTCTATGGGTGATACCTCATCTATGATATCCCTTCAGTATATCATAAGGAATTTAATTAATAACTAGGTTAAAGCATACTAATGTCACGAGGCACTATCTCATATCCTTTAATTTTAACAAATCCTTGAAAAGATGTCAATTATGACCTACAAAAAATGATAATGATCTCATTCATAAATTTCTGAGGGAAAACATGAGCTAACAATTTATTTTTCATTCAATGAAAAAACACATATATAAGGTATAATTTTAAGGCATTTATCTTATGATCATTTCATATAATATTACTAATATTTTATATATAGAGGGAAATAAATTTATAATTTTAAATGAAACTATAATAATAACATTATTTAGATAAGTCCATGAATCATCTGGAAAATTAACACATAATTTCTGTATTAATAAATAATTTACAGTACTAATAAGGGTTAAAATAATGGGGGTAGTTAAATAAAATAAGAATTTCTAATCTAGATGTGAAAAGAATTTGTTTGTAATTTTCATTTTAATTAACTGATTCCTTCTAATAAAAAATCTCGAAAGCAAAAAATTGAAATGTTATTAATTACATGTACAATTCAAGTATAACACCAATATATGTTTATATTGAACAATATAATATTAGAAGTGAACACTTTATATAACAATTCCATTAACATAAACAAACCCCCATGGGTTTATGTTCCCTGGAATATAAAGACAATGGAAACCCATGAGGTCCCCATCATATCAACCTGGGATTAATTATATGGGTATCCCTTCCAAATTTATGGATTCAATGATCTATAAATTATAATTGGTATCCCATTTAAATATACCCTAAAGAAAAATTATTTTATTAAAGACATAAAATTCATCTAAAGGTTTATATTAAAAACAACATTCACAAACTAAAAAACATGGGTCCATTTGTGCATTTATAGATTTAGTCATATGGGTTAGTATTCCCAAATTATATAGATACTATCCTTCATAATGTATTTTTTTACATGGATTAAAATTCAGCATATATGTATAATCACAATGGTGCATTATATGAACTAAAATTCCTAAATTATATGGGGACTTTCCCTTATAAGTTACCATTTTCATTCATGTAAATGCAACCAGTTTTTCATC
The DNA here is from genome assembly GCA_963277665.1 of Viscum album. Lineage (NCBI taxonomy): Eukaryota > Viridiplantae > Streptophyta > Magnoliopsida > Santalales > Viscaceae > Viscum > Viscum album. Next base: position 2,071,291,514 of record OY728131.1, read on the forward strand.
TTTAGAGTCAATATATAGAAAGTTCATATTTTTTGGATCAATTTTATGGGTATCCATTTTCCATTTTACAAATTCCAATACACAATAAAAATTGAATGATTGGATCCAATTTAATTGAGACTACCTATGTTTCATCCCATCAAACCAATGTTTCATGGCTCCGATATGTTATAATTTTGTAATTAAGATTCCACCACCATGATATACTAGAATACAAAATTTTTATTTTTGTACACTTTAATTAACAATTATATAGATATCATAAGTAAAATAATAAATGGTATCAGAATATTAATTCTATTAAAGATGGAAAAAATCATTTAAGTTTCAAAATAAGAATGGAATATAGGTAGTAATGATAAACATCCCACACGAATGTTATATTGATATTAATACTAAATAAAAGAAAAAAATCATGTTATATAAATGATCATTTCAAATAATCATGGGAGGAACCAACATGAAATATGACGTAGTCATGGAATGGAACCTACATGGCATAGAAAATGATAGAAATGTGAATATTTGTGTGCCAAAAATTATATATGTAACAACACCAAAATTTTATACCATAAAAAGTGTAAAAATATGTAAATCCCAAAATAAATAACCTGTGGATGTAATACAATCACCAAAGTTGTAATAATAATCAACATTAATACAGCAAAATAGTCCAATATCATAAAACCACATGGGTGGGTGGGACATACCTTGAAATAAGCTAATTTTCTTGTACCTTGTCATCCTAGTATCTTATAAAACATTAAAAATATATATAAAATAAGAAATAATCTATAATACCATTTTCTATTGTCCCAACCCAAGAGACACTAAAATAGAGCCCCATGGAAGTTCAGTTTGTGACCTCAAGCATGCCTCACCATATGCAAGAGGCTCTCTTCTTAAAAAAAATTTCCAATGTTTTTAATTTGGGGATAGTATACCCTCTTACTAGAGTCACACTTTCGTGTGATATATATTCTATAGAATAATTAATATAAATAATTATGAAATGGAAAATAATAATAACCGAAAAATAATAATAAATTAATAAATAACCATGTATGAACCTTCTACATATTACAAACAATGTATATATATCATGTTATATATAAAAAAGAAAAAAATATATAAGGGATATATGAATGTGAATTCTATGTGTTGGATGTGCCCTATGATCCCAATATACAATGTATATGAATAATATCATGTAACAAAAAAATAATGCTTAACCCATGACAGTGAGGTCTTTTATGGTACCCCAGTGAAATGAAAGCATGGATCGGTTGTGAGATATACTCAGTAAGCCACCACTAATAATAAGATATGATGTTTTTTATATCCTACATATCTATTTTTAATTCAATTTTAACTCTGTGTTATTATCCTTATATGAATAAATAATATTTATATGTGGGAAACATGTGTTCTTGGGGCTTGTTAGGAGCATGTAACCCAGAAATTGAGAGAAAATAGAAGGACAATAAGGATAATTGAATCCATTAAAAATAGTTCACATGGTTAGAGAAACCCCATGTGGGTTGTTAAGTGCACAATAGTGTACCTCTTGATTTTCCCTATCTTTGTGACCAATTCCCATGCATGTATATTCATTGTAGACCTCATAACAATGGGGGTATTTTATAGGCTGCATATGTTTATTCAAAATATGTGGCTATCCTGTTTGAGGGGTATTTTGAGGATATTAATGGCACATGGTTGGAAAATGGTTTGTCCCAATATATAGAAAAACCAGATGCCTATTTCAAATTTCTGTGAAATGAATGTTTTTTTCATAAAACTTTAATGGACCAACCATCATATGATTCTTCCTTTTATAAACAAAATCTCTCCTATATCTCTATTTGGAAACTCTAAATCCTCCTCCCCTATTATTTAATCTTATTCATCCATGAGGCATCCGATTAGAGTGTATTTTTTCTTTTTGGATAAACACCATTGGGTTCTTCATTAATTTGGGTCCTTTAATGGTTTTCATTTCTATAAATTATGGTATTTTTGTTTAAGATGATAAGCCTTATTTTTTTGGTATTAATATAATATTTTATTTTCTAATAATCTGGGTCATGTTATGGGATTATAATAATCTAGTGATTATAGAACAGAATATGTTAGGTGGTCTTTTCCTCTTCCCTCAATGTTTGGTTGTTTATACCCTATTATAAATTTCCCCACATATTACCATCCAAGTGTATCTCCCTAAATTAATAAACCCTTGAATAAAAAGTAAAATTATTGTTTAATACATGTCATGACACACTAATTCTAGGTCATATTTTGTTTACCTCTACCCGAACCACCCACAGGGAGGGTACACACCTTGTCACTATAAATGTCACCCTTAGGGTGAGTTGAGCTCACTATTATTTATGGGGAATTTAAATTTTTATTAATGTGGATTGCTAAAGGTTGTAAGAACTTTAAAACACCTTTTTATTTTTATATTAATGTTATGAAACTAATAATCCCTTTTTTTGTATTTGATTATTAACAGATTAATGAAAAGATTAATGAAATAGTCTATGAAATGAAAAATGAATAGTTCATGATGATAATGGAGGGTTCCTAGTAAGGAACTGACGACTCAGCTGGATTCCTTAGAAATTTCATCTCACTGCATTCGACATAAATGGTATCCATGGACATTTATACTCCTCAGATGTGAACAACGCAAATTCCATGGTCATTTATACTCCTTGGATATGTTTTACATTGATGCCTTAGGCATTTTATCCCCTCATATCTTTCTTATATACATTCCATGGGACGTTATACAACTTTTATCAAGATTACAATGATGTAATGTACATTTCTATTCCATGGTTTCTGATTACTTTTGTGACCTGTAAATTTCTACTCATCGGATCAGAAATATTTGGATACCTTAGAAAATTACCTTCCTTAGATCCTAGCTGATATTGGTCTGATAATTGATTACTTGACATAGGTCATTGATACTAATTTACATGATTTACATTTAGACCGTATGTTATAGTTTCAGGGTCATGGTGATTTTTAGAAGATTTGGCAATATCAAATTTACTTTTATCACATTTATTCTTATCATACATAAAAAAAGTTACAGCTTTTATGCACAAACTGTACTTATTATAAACTCCATCGATGATGGCCTAATGATTGCTATCTCACGCCCTCTTCAACCCTCGATTGGGTACACTTGTAAACATCATAAATGTAGTTAGAGATAGGGTCATGCACCATCATGGCGAAACATGATATATGATGGAATTTAAAAAGGGGAGCACATTACATGGCTATAGTTCCTAACGCTATATAATGATTGTTTATTTTTTATCTTTTTTTACTTTTGATACATGCATTGAAATGGATGTCGGTTTCCATGAATTTCATATATTTTTTATAGATCCATGACATACAAATCATTTTTTATATGATGATTACTTTGGGTTTGATTGTTATTATTGTATTCTGGATTATTTAACTTTTTTATTGGGAAGATATTATGATTATAAATTTATTTATTATGTTTCTATTGTTTTATTCTAATCATGATGGTGCAGTCTCTAACATACCAACATAGAAACTTTGAAAGTTAGAATCCTCGGGAATATTGGGAGTCATTCTTGCACCCATGTAATCCACTGGCTTGTTTCGCTGTTTAAGGGATTCCTGGTCGGGATGTTAGAAAGTGGTATTAGAATATTTACTTTCATTTTTCTAAATTTTTAGGATCAAAAGAATAGTGTTTATAAATGAATTGGGATTTATTATTGATCTATTCAACTGAGAATATAACCCATGTATAAGTACAAACAAAATTTATTTGGTATGAGATTACATGATCTAATTTGTGATTACTACTGTTGATCTATCAACACCATTGGGAGAAACCCATGATATGTGGTGTAGATTTTTATAAGGATTTTTTCATCGACCCGATATAGAAAAGAGAGAGTGGTCTCATGAATCATTTTATCCACATCGGAAATTCAAATTCCATTCATATTACATGTCACCATGGATGTGTGGCTTCACTACATGAAATTATTTTATGTTTCTTGTGATATATAATATGTAATTGAGTGACGTTTTTTAAATGGAATGAGAAAAATAATTGGTCACTTAATTTTCCTTTAAAATATTATTAGAGTTTTCCAACAAATATTGATGGAAAAACATTATGTATTCAACGATGGTTATTTGAGTCATCGACTATTAGTTTCCTAGGCTGAAACATGTTAATGGTCGTGATAAAATATATGTCATAGGTGAATTTATAAAGTGTACGTGACTTTATAAATAAGAACGAGTAATTAATATAATTCAACAATTTATTAAATTTTTTAATATGAATAGATTTGAATTTAAATTACTTAAATTAGTAATGGAAAAGGGTTACTTTAAATAGTGTTTCAAATTACAACATAAACAGTTCTTTCCTCTATAAAATGAAATTGATACTCAATATACCATAACACATGACCTATAGAAATAGTGCAAGACCATGAATTAGGCATACTAGTGGATATTAGGGAACATATATTATAATCATATGACATTGACATCACCCATACTGTGATTTGGGGGAAGATAGTGGGGTGTCAATTTTGTATATAAAGGATTTTACATTTTTTGATTGTATATATATGAACCTATTCTTACCAAATCATTTCTGAGGTGTGTAATTGACATTTTTATAGAAATTATACCATGAAGGCCTCCATCCATTTCCTAGGAGGCTGTTAATGACCATACACTAGAGGTGGTAGGCCTTGGCCTCTAGTATAACCTCTTTTAGTTCCATTTGAAACACCTCTTGTTGTATCTGATGAGTGTGATGATTCCTAGTTTTGAGAGGGTTTAAAAAACATATGTAATATATTTAGGGATTCCCATGGCCTACCTCGACTATGGTATAGTTTATTTTTGCGTTCCTAAAACAGAATCCACAAATATTCATGAGGGTTGGTCGGTCCCATGCTGTTGAGATTTGGTTATAGACTATCTTTAATATCATCAAGAACCAACAGAATCCTCAAGAATTATTATTCAAGATCATAAAATATATGCCTTATGGGGAAACTAATCATTGGTGGGATGCTATTAAAAAGGAATTTCTACATTGGGATATGGTTTGGATAGATTTCCAATCTAGTTGTTATAATTATTTTTTCCCATAGTCTTTGAGGAATGAATCAGCCATAATATCTATCATGCTTGATTAGGTATATATACCCATTATGGAATATTATGATCACATTATAAAGATTTAATTATTTATTCCCTAAATATCTTAATAATATTCCATCTAGGGAGAGGTGATTTAAGGAAGTTGTCAAGAATGCCAATCAATCTCCGTTGAATATCTTTTAGTTGGATATAATATCTGAAATAGTAAATCATGTTCTTATTAATGAATATAACCTAAGGGAATAAGGAGAACAATGTAGAGTTGATCAACTTCTTGAACTAGTGGAATAGTAACATGTGGTCGGTAGTAACAATTTGAGACCTCCCATGAGGGGAATACCAACACGAGAATGATCTTAGGTATATATGATTTATGTCACTAGTGAGGTATGTAGGGAATCCTGAGGAGTCTGTGTGATCAAAACCCATTTGAGTGCAAGGATTGCAAAAGGATGGTCTGTCAAAATTGGTTTTTCAGTACCATACATATAGATTCTAGCTAGAGATGGTATGAACTAACTCCATGTTCTTGAGCGTGGTTAGTATATTCTATTTAGGTAGGGATTTGAAGTCAAATTAAAAGATCAACAAAGGTGGTTGTCATGCCTGTGGTAGCCAGACACCATAAATATTTTTCTAGCATAGTGGACAAGCTCAGGGTGGCCGATATATATATATATATATATATATATATATATATATATAAGGGTTTATGATCATGCTAGATATATGCAAGGAAAATGATTCCTAAGGATAAGAGTGATGAAAACATAGATTAGTAGATTATATCTGTATGATCAGGGGATGCATCTGTAATACTTACCTCTAGAAATTGATCATGTCAAGAATGTTTTCTAGGATGAATTTCTTAGAATACATCACGATAAAGAGGAATATTATACCATTATTCTAGAGTATATAGATAAATTGTTATGCATTACTCCTTATAGGGTGTATACTATTGATTTTTAGTGTCTCAAGATGTAGTAAGTGGATTTGGAAGAAAAGGGGTTCGTATTACCCAATACTACTCAATGGGGTTTGCCAATCCTTCTTTCTAAGAAGGAATATGGAACCCTTCATCAATGTGTAAATTACTGGAAATTAAATTAGATGATAATTAATAATTAATATGCTTCCCCTCATATATATTACCACATAGACTAATTAAAAGGAGCTCAGTTGTTCAAAAAAAATTAATTTGATGTTTTTATGATAACCAGGTGCATGTCTGGATTACAAACATACCTCATATACTGTTTTGTAGAATGTATGGTATTTATGACTATCTTGTTATGTCATTTTATATAAAAAAAATTCCACCTATTTTCATTTCCCCGATGAATCATGTATTCCACACATATCTTCTCTCTGTCATTGTAGTTTTTGTGGATTACATCTTGTTCTATTTTGAGAATCAAAATAATTAGGTCTTGAAATTTGATACCTCTTTGAATACACAAAGATATCAAATTTTAAATTAATATATTTCCAAATTCTGCTTATGGAGGGATAATGTTCAACTCCTAGGTCACATCATCTCTAAGCCTGGAGTATCTATGAATCTAGAGATAGTGAGTGTTGTGGTTTCCTAAGAGAATCCCACGAACATGTTTGACAATCCTAGCTCATTAGGGTTGTCCGGTTATTACAATTTTTTTCATCCAAGAAATTTAATTTCTCGATACCACATTCATGGGATTGACCAAAATTGGGGTGATGTTAATTTCTTTTGATGTTTTTGAAGGGGCCTTTTATCAGATAAACATCTTGTTAACTTTAGTAATGATCCCATTTTTTTTGTTTCCTTGAAGAATTAATGAAAATTTTTGGGATGGTTAATGTGTCGGTGTGTGATCTATACTAAGGAGAGGGGATCAATTCATGGAATAAAAAGTTTCACCAATTGTGACCTTATGTGATAAACTATCCAACCCATGAAATAAAGTTATCTTTAGTTGATTATGACATCTATTGTAAGATGCACTATTTTATGGTAGAATGTTTTTTGATGTAGAAAGACCAGAAAATCCACAAATACACATTTATTTAATGGGAAATAAAACATTGGTAGAGGGGGTGGGTAGAGTATCTCAAGTATTTCAATATTGATATAAACTATATGATTGGTAAAGAAAGATTTGTGGTTGGTGATCTATTTAATAAAAATCAGTCCCATGAAGTACATGAGCCTAGAAGTGAATGGAAATTAATGAAATTGTTATCTAAGATGTACTTGGAGATAAAGGATTGTTATTTGGAAACCATTAGATCATCCTTAGTAGTGAAACAACACTTTTTATGGGGTAATGATGAGATAGATTCCATACTTGAATGAATGTTATTAATGTTTATCATGGTAGGTGAGAACCTACTCCTAGTTGGTCCATAAATGATGAAGAAATTGATTTTGTTCATGGTCATCTTTATGTTCCATCAGATTTATGTGAGGAGTTGATGAGAGATTTTCATTCCACCCATTGGATAGTGAATAATGTTCATAACATTATGTACCAAGGTTTACAACACATGTACTGGTGGCCTGATATAAAGTGAGAGATAGCTGATTTTTTACTCAGTGTTCCACTAATCTATAGGTGAAGAAAGAACACCCATGACCTTTGGGGATTTTACAATAGTTTCCCATTCTAGATTAGAAAATGGGATTATGTCTCTAGGTATTTAAATATAAGTTTACAAAGGTCACATTGTTGTAGTGATGTCTAATAGATTTTAGGGATAGGCTAACAATGGTCTCTAAGTCTCTATATATTAGGGATTCCATCTAAATAGATGAGCTTTAGAATATTTACATCCATGAGATTGTTCATATTCATTGTGTTCCGCATACTTTTATGTCATATTGGGATACTGGTTTCACATCTCTGTTTTGTAAGGGCTTTAATAGGGCTATGTGGTCACAATTTATTTTGGGTGATGCATACCACCCTCAGACCGATGGACTGTTAGAGAACTCAACACAAGTCATAGATTATATTCTTAATGAATGAGTACTCAATTTTGGGTGCTCTTGGAAGAGGCGTATACAATGGTTTGAGTTCAACTACAATAATAATTATTTGGAAACTATACTTATGGAACCCGATAAGGCCTTATAAAGTAGTCATTTTCAATCTCTCTTATGCTAGTTAGAGGTTGGTGAGGTATTAGTGGTCAACCCTTATTTATTTCCAGAGACTTCATAGAAGGTGAACCTAATAATGAATTTTATGGCTAAAACACAATAAATACAAAAACTACAACGATAATCATCAATGAATAACTCATTTTGTGTTCAAGGATCGAGACTTTTTTTGTATCTCACATAGGCTAGGGAAAATAGAGTTTCATAGAAAGGGTAATATTTATCCTTGTTATATTGGTCCCTTTGAGATTTTTGTGAGAGTTAGGATGGTATCATATTAGTTATAATTACCTTGTATGTATTAATCCATGCATGATAACGTCCATGTGTCTCATCAAATATGATATTACTCAAACCCTCTTCGAAATTTTCATACAGATGACGATGAGTTATTGGTATCTATTTTCTTCACATATCACCATGTACATATCATTTATTGGGTCCCAAAACCACATTGTGGTTGGTCAACTTCTCTAGTTAGTTTTCTAGGGAAGCATGACTATGTGTTGGACAATACTTGGGAGTAGTAGGTTATCTTACATGCGTAGTGGCCAAATTTATTTACAGACATTGATTTACTAACCATGGAAAGAAAACTCATATATGATTTTTTCTAGAATTTGGATGTTGTATGATACTAGGATTTAATATGAGGTAGGAATACAATATTTATTCATTTTTATTTCATTGGTTTTATACATAAATGAAATAATTATAATGTTATATAGAAAACTGGGAGGTTTGGGGAATTTTTAGAGCACGATGGCCCAAATTTTGGAGAAAAAAAATTAGAAACATTGTTACTGGAAACCACGAAGCCTAGTCTGCATAGTTATAGAAATTTTTTTTGGTGTGTTTAATGTTTTGGAGGGGGCTGCATGGTTTTCCTTAATAGTGAAACCTACGATGCATCCTCAGGCATATGTTGAATACCACATTAGGGAAGGGTTTTTTATTGGATTCCCATGGTAATTCAAACCATGTGTCAAGCCTATGTGATAGATATATTGAGGAAGACCTTTTCAACTAATTGTTTCATGGTTTGTCTGATCTTGCAGCTAAAATGTTAGCCTCTTTAAAAATATGATGAAATGATAGTTTCCCCTACTTCATTAAAGGATCCCAACTCCATTTATTTTCATCCTCCAATAGACATCACCTCTCATATATCATTCATTGAATGACATCAGGCCTACTCACATATTATTTGATCACATTATACTATGTGATGTCTGATTCATGTGTCGTTCATCCTGTTTGATAGCCACCAGTGAGTTACACATTCTATAATTTCATTTCATCATATTTATTTCTTTCAACGATAATTTTTTTCTACATCATAGAATGCCCAATTTTCATATTATTCATATAGTATTTTGTTTTTTTTTAATTTTTGGTCAATTTAGAAACATATACATGATGATTATTCCTTAATATGTATAAGATAGGTGTTCTATAAATTTGATGTAAATGTCTTGTTATTTATAACATGTTTTCATAGTTCTGCATGCCATAAATTTTTGGGGTTAGTTCTAAAACAATAAACCATTGAATTAAATGTTAAATTTTTATTTCTAAAATGCCATAACACCCTCATTCTAGGTTAGAAGTTTTTTAATTCAACTTGAACCTCCCGAGGGGTGGCTTATTCCTTTATCTATGGAAATTTCTCCCTTGGTTAGAGTTGATCTCATTATTCCTTATAAGGATTTGAATGAAGTAATAAAGTTGATAGATAGTTTTTTAATGAAACTTAAAACACATTTTCATTTTATTATGAATGATAAAAAAATATACAACCCATAGGATTTTACATGACTCTGAACGAATTGATAAAATGATTAATGAAATGGTTTAGAAATGGTGATTTAAATATTTTTGGTGCTAATGGAGGGATCATGGTATAGTAAAAGTGACTCCCTAAAATTACTTGTGTATTTTTACTCCTTGGATATGACTTACTTTGATGGCTTGTAAATTTATAATCCTTGGATCTGACCCACAGAGAAGCTCATGAAATTTATACTCCTTGTATATAGATTAGTTGGATGATATGAGAATGTATACCTATTGGTTTAAACTTACTTGGTTTCATTGGACATTTCTACTCCTTAGATTAGGATTAAATGGATGATTTGTACATTTATACTCCTTAGATCTGGATTACATGGATGGATTGAACATTTTTACTCTATGGATCCAGTATATTTGGATTATATTGACATTTCTAGAACTTCAATCCTTGACCATGTAGGTATGATACTTGATTACTCTGTGTAGGTCATTAATGACACATACCATGTTTTACAGTTAGACATTATGTTCTGTTTCATGATCACAATGAGGTATAATACACTATGTTGTGTCACATTTATTTTTATCACCTTTATTCATGTTATAAATTCAGACATTTTTAGCTTAAATGCATAGATTATACATATTGTAGCCACCTATGGAGGCATACTATGTGTTATATCTCACCATATTAGAGATGTCGGTTGGTACCTATATAAAATTCATGAATGTATGAAGGGACATGGGAATGTACTATCTTAGTGATACCTGATAGATTCTAGAATACCAAAAGTGGAGAATAGGACAAAGCCATGGTTTGTGATGCTATCTAGAGAGGGTTTTTTATTTTTTAAACATGTATGGTACTACATACAAGTCTCCTTGAATTTCATGTATTTATTATAGCTCAATGACATAAAAATCATTTTCTGTACAACACACCCTTTGGATTTGAATATTATTAATAATTTTTGTTTTATTTATATTCTTTAGTGGTTGATATTATGAATTCCACAGAATTTATTTTGACCCCACCTTGTTACCCTGATCATGATGGTATCGTATCCCCACCATTGAATTTTAGAACCTCACTAATAATAAATATTACATGTTTTATGGGGAAGCGTTCTTGAGGTAATGTGATATACCTGATCGAGGAACCATTATGTTGCTTCATGGATGAGATGTTACACTAACAGTGTCTAATGGAATCTAGTCCTCAAATATAGAATATATTAATGTATAGGTGTATCTATGGTAATGTGGTTCTATAAATGTATATGAAAACATGTTGGATTAGGTTCCTCAAGGACACCTAAATGACCATACTTTCTTCATCCTAAGATAGAAATGTCTCTGAATAAGTGTCATCTTCTATATATATAAATATATGAAGGAAATAATATTTTCATTGATATACATGCACCTGTCAGGACATGTTATACTTCAATCATAAATCCACATAATAATAAAATATTATTCACATTTTAATAAGGGAAGTGATTTCTCTAAAAATAGATGAATAAAAATATGGTACACAATCCCCAGTGTTTCCATGACAGTGAATCATAATACAGGAGACAACATGCCCAAAAGATCCATACATGAGTATCGTAATGTAAGAGACATTGTTCTTAGGGACTCTAAGCCTATGAATCATAATATAATAGATACCATTATAAGTGACTCCATTCCTGAGTATCGTAATATAAGAAAAAACAAGCCCATGGATTCCATGTTAGAGTATCATAATATACGGGACAACATGCATGAGTGTAATAAAAAAAGGGATGACATGGTCGAGTATCATAGGTAATAATTTAAATGTTCCATGTCACTATGCATTCCAAAAACAGACCATGTATAATTAATTAAGAGGCTATATCCATTTATGTATCTAAATAGTCCATGGGAATGTCCATGAAACAATATAATCTAAATCACTCAATTAATAAATTTCATTTATCAGAAAAAAGGAAGGTCTTGGGATGAAAGAATTACACAACATGGTTCAACTCGATACACCTCATTTGAAAATACTAAATTAATTCATTTAATTATATATATATATTTACTCACACATTATAAGGTTCAATCCTTCCACACAATCATTTTTGTGCAGCCAAGTTTAATTTGTTCCGATTTATCCATCTATTAATAATTATTAATAATCGTTTTTCAATTAACCAACCATGTGAGGTTCATTGATAGAATATTCATATATAATGTGCTAGAACATTTAGTTAACACATATATGGGCTCGTTTAATCTCAAGGAAAACTAAATGTTTAAAATAATTAATCAAATACACCTAAAGTGGTTGTTCAGGTTGAGGAATCAACCTCAAATCAAGTCATGTGGTCTAATAAACATCAAGGTCATGGTCTAAAGATTTATTTATAGGAATAATATATTTTAGGAGTGAAATGTGGTATGTCCAAAAATATTAATAAAAAAATATTATTTAACCACACAACTCTATGGGAGAAAACTTATAGGCTAGCTAACTCATACTTATGATGCTTAAGTCATCCATTATAGAGCTTTGATTTGATCCAAAATGCTATAAGTATATATGTTATACAAACCACACAAAGATAGTCACAATTATTAGGTATAAAGATAGAACCAAATATGGAAAGGTAAATTTAGAAAGAAACTAAGAGGAATCTTAGACAAACCAATATTCTTCCATCCTTATGACCAAATTTTAATTCAGATTAAAAATTGAGGAGATCCTACCAAGGGATGATGGGGGAGGATATGTGAGTTCAAAAGATCCCTTTATGGAAAATGGACATCGTAAAATGGGTCTAAACCCATAAAGGGTTATATGGATAGTCATTAATTTATTTCCTTTTAATGAGTCACATGGTTAAGTGAAATTGATTGGTTAACAATTCACAAAGTCTGATAATATCAATTTCTAAGAGAAATTAACCACATGGTTTTTACACATGTTATGGGATAACCATGCTCCAGTAATGTGATGTTAGTTTTTAAATGAAAATAACATTTGGGATAGTTCTTGTGAATTTATATTAAAAACAATTATTCACCAATAACCAAACTAAGAATTATGAATTATCTCTAATATTTCAAAAAACAATTTATCAAATTTAGAGAAATTATAGTGAATTATATTCAACACAACACAAAGTACATGTATATAACAGGGTTCTATAAATTTCCAACATTATGGCATCCAAACGGAAGATATAATATTTTTACATCAAAATCTCTCTATATGATTACTTAAATTAAGCATTGTCAAATATCATAATTCCAATTCCTTTTTAATGGATTGTATTGTATATTAACAGAATAAAATTTTATATGCTTGTTCAAATAATAATAAATAAAAATTTGTGAAATTTTATGTAATATATTCAAATATATAAATTAATGAACCACATCAGTTTTTTTGTGCTCTGATGATCCTCTGACCAAGACCCCTTTATATTTAGTTGTACCTATATTGAATATAACATTAAAACATGAATTTCCTCACAATTTTGAATATAAATTCATGATTTATGAAAGAATTAAATTAATAAAAATTAATAATATATATTATTAATTCTTAAAAACTAAATCACCATTGTTGAAAACTCAATAATCATCACAGGAAAATTACAATACATCCATCATAGAAAAAGTAGATAATTCAATAATTAATTAAATAGAAATTGTTTCAATAAATAATTATTATCAGGATTAAATTAAAATATATATCATTTTAATATAATTAATAAATTCAAAAAATAATATCAATGTAAACATTTACACAAGTGACAATTTATCCCCTAAGATGAAACCATATATATTATATCATCCCCACCGTAAAATTTGTTGACCTCAAAATTAATCAACAACATAGAACATGATAAAAACATTGTTAAATATTTAATTATATAAAAAGTAAACTAAAAACAACCACTAAACCAAAAAAAATTGTAATCATGGAAGTTAATTATTAGTAGCATAAAATATTTCATGATATTTGGAGGTCATAATAATATTATGAAACTCCTTATTATGATAACATGTAGAAATACTAACTCTATTGGCCCAGATCATGGTTTATATCAATAAATAGGTACATGATATAGAAGATAAAAAACAACAAAAATGAATAGTTTTATAACCTTTGGAGATTAGATACACATATTACATTCAAAAAAAAAGAATTATAACTTAAAAAACCATTGTTAACTTTATTATTTATTATATTATATCCGTAAAATAATTAAAAGTTCACTATTGGGTACCTTGGGGATATGAATAATGGGCGAGAGGATATGCTCAGTGAGAGAAATATTATAATAGAAGCTGTCATATAATAATCAAAGGATGAATATAATAATAGAGATATACAATAATGAAAATTTATATATAACTATTATCAGGAAAGATGAATATATACATGGATGATATAACAATATAAATAATAAAATTGACAATACGATTCAATTTCATAGCAATATAATTAATAATTCCATAGATCCTGATATTACCTCTGAGTATGCACAAAATACATCACATTAATATGTAAGGAATATTCCAAATACATATGATGCAATGTATTATGATAAATATTGATTCATAAAGTGTATATAACCTAACTCTAGTAGCCCATTACCTATTGTTACTTTATTAAATTGTCATAAAATTCAAGCTATCACATCACAATGGATTGAATAATTTATTAGTCATGGAAAAAATACCAACATTAGTTTCACAATACATTTTAAAAATAAAAATACATCATATTATTTTATTTAAGAACACCATATAGTCCTTTGTAATAGCCAAGAAAATGAATTAGGAAAAATTATCGATATCTATGAGAATGAAAATAAAAAGGGTTACATTAGATTTTTAGTAAGGGTATTTGTGAAATAGATTCTAAATAAGTCATGAATAATATTTTAGGAAATAAATGATTTTAAAATAATGATATATTAATAATTACATGATATAAAAAATAACCATTTATATAAAATATATTCAAATAATCACATGGACATCAATAACAGATTTTATAATTATTGAATAAATAATTTTGTAAACCCCAAACATACCAGCAGGGCCTCATTGCAAGATATCTAAAACGTATCATAAAATCATCATTCAAAGACAACTAACATAAATTGATAAGGAATTATAAAAATAACCATGATAATTGGTCTCATGATACCTACATATGAATCAAGTATTTATGTAATTTTGGATACTAATCATCACTTAATAAGTTCAAGTGTTTTTTATATCAATAAACATCATAACATAATCAACATGTCATAAAATAATAAACTATCCATATTGTAAGAAGGAAAATATGAAATATAAATACTTTTCACAATAAAAAAGATTATAAACCATCAGGATAAAAATTCAGCATGATATCATATGATTTTAACGTCATTAAATAATAATATTCAACAAAGGATGTTGATATGGATGAGAATACCTTCACAATATCATAAGAAATTTTCAGGAGGAAAAAATCCTTTCTCACATTGAAGAAACTAATTTTAAAATTTACCAAATATGAAGGAAAAACGTTCCTATAAAAAGTAAAATTTTATAAATGTAATGTAAGGTTCAATTTTATTTATGGTCATGATGGTGGGAAATTCTATTCATTCCATATCATTTAAAAAACATTATTTTCATCCTTCTATAAAAGAATAAAAAACATCATCATTAATAAAAGAAAAAAAATTCTTTTAATTTTTAAAAACAAATTCATGTGTGAAAAAAACAATAAAATATAATTGTATAATTGTAAAAAATTTATTTTAAATTTTTTATAGAAAACATGGACATGGAAGAGAATAGATTTTCGACCGATGAGATAAATAAGGCAAGAAATCATAATTTTTTTCCTTCAGGATCTTAATTATATAAAGGGAGTGAAATTAAAAAGAAAATTTATATATTTTATATAAATAAAATTATGATTGAAATATATATTGGGTTTAAGATAGATATATCAAATAATTCCTCCAATAGATAATCAAACATAAACAATGTTGAATAATGGTGATATTATGAAATAATTACTTGCCTAGGGTTTGAATTCCATAATATGTTTCCAAACCTCATTTATAAAAAATATACATATTATATAAATCTATTAAATATACTTATAAATATATCATAACATATATGATTTAATTATATCTCTTTATTTATAGTGCATTAATAATTCATTGTTAAAATCACGGTTTCGAGTAATAAATACTTCATTCTCCATTTATGTTTTGGTTTGATAATTTTAGTCTATATAATTTTATAACAATTAACAAATATCCCAAATGTGAAACATGATATAAATAACATATATATTCAAAAAATATGTTTTTATAGTAATATAAAAAATTTATATTATGAAAAATTAACAACAACATCCATGGACATGGTAAGATATACATAGACATGAATGTTGTTTTCAATATTTGATGTATGGAATGAAAGAAATGTAAATAATAAATCAAGTTTATAGAATAATTATTATAAAATAAAAATTCTTAATATTTATTAATTGTATCCTTATAACAATCCATATAATTTACTATTGAAAAACAGATTATAACACTTCATGGATGTGGTTGTCCACAAGTACGAATAAACAACTCTATTGTTTTCAAATGGATTAGAAGGAAATAAGTTAGATTTTTTATTATAATTAATAATGAATAATTTGGTCATAAATATAATATATAAATACTAATAACATCATGATAACATTCTATAATATTTGGTGATGAAAAATTAATTGTATTTCTACGTGTAGACTTTAAGATGTCCGTAGGCACAATCCATACAATAACTTATCATTTAATGGGAAAATGGTGGATAATGGTGTTTTTTGAATCATATTAAAATTTAAGTATATCTTGGATCATTAGTTTAATATTATGTTATAAATATCATTTATTTAGAAGATGTAAAATAAGATGTAAAAAGAATGTGATCTGTAATGCAGATTTCCTCTTCTTCGAATGAACTCCTAGAGATCTCCACTTAATGATTATAAGGTTGTTATTTTTGGAATAAAATACATATAATATATATATATATAAGGATATTTAGAAGGTATGTTGTTTGTGTATGGTCGAGATAAAAGTCTCAAAGTGTTTCAAGGAAGTGAGGGAGGAGGATCCCATTTATAATCAAAGAGAAGGGCACTTTTGGAATTTCTTAACATACTAATTAAAATTCAATAATTATCTTGGTAAAATGGCTTAAAAATTAAAATTATTACAATATAATGCAATATATGGTTCAAATAATATCAACTAATTAAATATTTATAGGTTAATGTGGAATTATAAACATCATCTTTTGGTTTCCCCCCAGCTAACCAATTTTTACATTAATCACAGTAACATAATTTTCACACTTAATTAGTTATAAATTTTCAAATAAGGTAACTAGTTACTCATAAATTTATAATGGATGAAATTTATTACAATATAATATACCATTTTTCAGCTTTTATGATATTAATGATTTAAAATATTTTAATAATATATTATTTTTATAAAATGTAATTAATTTCAATTTTGACACTATTCACATTGTTTTAGTAAAAAGACATCAAAATAATGTTTAAATTTGAAAAAAATCATTTAAAATAAAACCAATTTTTGATATTCATCTATAAAATTCATTATGAACTATAAATAACTCAAATTATATAACTTTTTGTATTTTTAATATCTTATATTTTTTAATTAAATAAAAAATATTACATCGTTGTGTATAAATTTAAGTTAATTTTTTAATACCAAAAAATTATAAATAAAATACCATCATTAAGATGTGTTATTTTTTATCAAAATACCATTTATATTCATCGACCAATTTTTTCCCCAACGTGATCATATGTCTGACATTTAAAACTATTGTAACATTATTTTATTTAAATATTATATTAATTAGTTTCACTATTAATTTTTCCTTAAATAAAATAAAAAAAATCCTAAAATCATAAATTATTGAATAAATTCAACCATTATGATCTAGTTTGGAATATAAAAATCTTATCTTTTAATTTTAACCTTGATTAACTGGATCTACCATTTACCAACATGATATGTTTTACCACGATTACATTTCATACTAACCAAAAAATAGGGCCTATATACCAAATTAGAAAATATAGATTCCAAATTTTGAAAAAAATTGCAATATTAAACTTTTGTAAGTATAATAAATTTATTTTTAAATGTTTTCCCACAACCCTATGAAAACACTTTTTCGAAAATACATTTTTTAAATTGGGAATCATATTTATTATTATCGTATGCCTAAAAAAATATTATATGAATGAAAAAAAATTATATTTAGTATATAATATATAATTTATAATAATTTCATTTATTTTTTATTTATTAATTTAATTTAATATTTTTTAAATACATTTTTTTCATTAAAATAATTTTCTAAAAATATATATATTTAATTTTCAAATGATTTTTATTTATATTTATAATTTATTTATTATAAATGAATTTTTTGATACATTTTTAAATGATATATAATCCATATTTTATTTATAAATATTAATTAATTATAGTTTATTTCCAAGGTTAGGATGATATTCTATATTTTTATTCACTTAGGATCGCTGTTACGTGTATGGAATGTTATCAAAAATAATATTTGAAAACATTTTTTTATTAAATCATACGGCGTTACATTATACCCTCCATTAAGTGAATTTAAACCATTAACGTAATCACTGAAATATAATCACTTGTTGAAATAAATTTTCCATTACATCCTATGTTTCCTAGTATGGTTCTTCAAAGATATGAATTCCCTAGAAACATTTTACCAGGTGAGTAGTCTTGTTTCATAGAAATTTATCTCTATAATCAAATATTTCTTCCATTTATCCTCATAAAAAATTAATAATTATAAGGTATGAACTATAATTTTAGTATAAGGTATGGATGAGGTAGATAACATTTTAGGATAGTTACATGGAACACTTTGTGAGTATGATAGTTGTAGGATAGAATCAAAAAGGGATAAATAGCTATCCCAAATCACTTAAAAATATAGAAGGTTATAATATATGAATTTCTAAATTTTCAATTAATTATGAATCTAATTACGTAATTTTTATAGAAATTAGTTTAAATTACTTTTTCCCATTATCAAAATCTAGATATCAAGTTTGATTGGTAGAATAACTTTTAAATCGACATTGAGTTTCCTTGATGTGATATTGAAATACTCTAAATTGCTCTTCTATTAAATGAGATATATCATTTCTTATTAAATTTATTTTTCAAAAATAAACCTATAAAATTTTATTTCTACCCTTCTTTCCATATAGTGATTCAAATGATCCATATAAATTCGTAATTTGAAGAAATTGTTTTATGAAAAATCGGCCATAGATGGGGTTCTTCCAAACCACCTCTAAAATCCATAAAATATTATCTCAAAAAAAATTATAGGGTTTGAATGGTTATATTATAGTGGGTATCTATATTATGATGATATGTTATTGGTACTCTCAATTCTATATCGAGACCTTGCTGGTGACTTCATAAAATATTTGATGTAATCCTCATATCCTAATCAGATACATTAGATTATGGTAAACCATGAAACTTTAATACAACCATAATTTATATTCTAGAGAGTTGATAAAGAGATAAATCCCATTTGATAAAAATAATTTGTGATGACTTTTTAAGTCAATGGGATATAACCGAAATATAAATGATTCAATTAAATGTTTGCGGGACTCTATAAATGTAATATCAGGTGATGTTTAACCATTTTATTGCAAGATTGGGTTATTTTTGTAACATATCTTTAAAAATAGTTCTATCAAACAATACTTTTTTACATAATAATAAAATATATACATAGTCAAATTATCAATATTCATGTTTTTCAAAAAAACACTTTTAGAACTCTATACATAATTTTTTTCTTTAAGCATTAATACAGAATGATGATCTATGAGCCACATATAATAGCTCTTTATTCAACTATGGTATTGATGGAAAACAAATAGTTCATGAACATTTCCATTGAACTATAATCAAGGTTAAAAATAGATTCATTATTTACCTTTTTTACAGCTTCACATCATCCTTTTTGCCACATTGATATTCATATTAATATATGGATGAACATTCATATGAGAAAGATATGATTTCCCATATTTATTCATGATTTAAAGATCCAACCTTTGAAAATAATGAAATATTGTTTCATTTTGTGCTCCTCATCATAAAAAAGAAATCATGAGCCTTTTGACTCATAACATCTTCCACCTTATTATCCATCCCAGGGTGGTAATGTATTGAGAAATAATAATCATTAATCATATTCAACCATATTCTTTGGGATATATTCAAATAAATCTATGTATATATATACATACTGATTTATGATTAGTATATATACCATATATTTCACCATATAGATAATGCCTCAACATTTTAAATGCATTTATTACCACTTCTTACACTAAATCTTGAGTAATTTAATTTTTATCTGGAACCGTAAATTTTCTTGAGGTATAATTTATTACCAGTAATTTTACCAATGGAAAAAATAACATTACATTCATTAATAAATATATATATATATTAAAATAATTTATAAACTATAGGGAAGTTTATTAATAGGTTCAATGAATAAACTTTTCCTAGGTTACATTACTTTTTTCTACCATTCATCTATTTAAAATAACATAGATCCCTTATGAGTTAACTTAATGAGTGGGGTTGACACCCATGAGAAATTTAAAACGTGATTTGATAATAGTATTCCAAACAAAAAACAATGGATATCAATTATTATGGTTAGTTTGGGTCAACATAAATTAACATCATATTTTATGGATCCATTGAGATAGACTCACTTTAGATTATATGAGCCAATAATGAAACATTCTTAATCAAAAAATTACACTTTGACAATTAATCGTATAAATTATTTTTATTATGGGTATTCAATAAAATTATCTAATGTTCTTTATGTAATTACTTTAACATTTAATATATAATAATATAGTTTATATAGACTACCTAAAACAAATTAGGGGAATGTATAAAAAAATATATTCATTTAATCCATAAATAATGTAGGATAATTAGTATTTTAAAAAAGACATATTATAAATACATAATGATCATAACTATTATGAAGAGTTTTGGTGGGTATATCCTTCTTATTGATCCTTGGTTGATGATATTCAAATCAAATATCCACCACGGAAAAATATGCAGCTCCTCATAATTGATGAAATAGATCATAAACATGAGGTCGGGGATACATGTTCTTTATTGTTATTTTTTCATGTTCATAATAATCAATGAAAATATGTATTGGATCATATTTATTATTAACAAAAATAACAGGTTCTAACCATGGTGAATCACTAGGATGAATGAATCCCATTATCTAGGGGTTTCATGAGTTTTATCTTTAATTAAGGAAATCCCAATTGGGAACATTTTTAAATAGGTTTTTAAAATAGGAACATAAATAAGTATAAGTTATATTGAAAACTCAACACAATTGGGGGGGGGGGGGTGGGGACAAGTAAGTCCTCATGAATTACATAATCATATTATTAATAAATGAGATAATTTTAAATATTTATTTCATCCCCAACAATTTTATATATGTATTCCCCATGAATAGTTATAAAACCTATATGATAGATCTAATTTTCATTGAGTTTTCAGTTTCACCCTTACACTAAATTATGATTACTAGTTAATTCAGAATATAAAATGTAACATCTCTTGCTTGAAAATTAATATGGGAATTAATCTAAGATATCCAATATATACAAAAAAATTATGTCAAATTCACCTGGATTAAAAATAAACATATTTAAAGAAAAAACCATCTTATAATGTTCTATAAGATAAGGATAATAGAATTAAGATGTATTTATCTAAAAATTAATAAAATTCATTTCCATCTAAATATTTAATCATTAAATTAGTTATATGATACTATTAGAAATTTCCTTAGATATAAAATTTCTCATAGAACTAGAATTAGGTAATAGATTTGATATCATGAAGTGGATGATAAGTGTACCATTTACCATGTCTCTTATAACTTCGACATTAGTGGTATTAATTTCATGATTTTGGACTTATCCCTTGTGGTTTCTTTTATTTCTTGTTTACTTGATGTTTGGGGTATTGAATGGAGTATTTCCATATCTTCTCATTGTTAAAGAATAATAATTTGATGTATTATACCTTACACTTATATTAATGAGCTCTATGACCTATTTAATTTACACTTGAAGAAAAATACTTTTAGATCTATTCATATAACAAGGTGTTTCATTCCATAGGTGTCTCATATTAGAAAATTCATTTTTCTATTCTTCCCCATATCAATTTTCTTTATGTTATCCTATTCTTATACTTGTTTTTTTAAGACCTATGACATTGATACATATTTATTTTCGTGATAGTACCTGAAAATATATACTTAAAAGATTATAATGTAATGAGACTAGGTCCCTTTGAAGGATTTTATTTAACCCATAAAATTAAAAAAATATTTCTCTATAATTATATACATAGTTCATATCAGGACATGATAACCATATAATTTTATCTTCATATATAGAAACATTTTCCTCTACCTTTTCTTATAGACTCATGAATTTTCTCTCGATATATTATCATTGTTTTAAAGGACCAAATTTTTCTAAGAAAAGTTATGTATAATCCTTATATTCCAGGCTTTTTATTTATTCATTTTCCATAGTATTTTTAATGAATGAGAACCATTTAACCACATCCACATAAGGGTAATAAAATATCATGAAAAAACTATATTTTAAAACTTTCTAATGAAATAAATATATTCTCTAGGGAAATTATACATTTTTTAGGTGAAAATGTATTTTTTGACCCATTGAATGATATAGTTTTCTGATGCATGAACCAGTCAGTCATTATTAAAAAAAATTGTGGATTAGAAGGATAATCCATAAGATAATGGTTTTTGGTCATAAATAATCTGAGAAACCTCAATATATTTATAATTAATTTTGATAATTATTTATATCTATTTATTTATTCATTATCATTCGTTGGAGTTAAATCCCTAAATGGAATATTTGAATTGGTATAGTTTCCATTCATTCTATTAAGCACAATTTATAAATAAGGAAATATACTATATTATCTCATAATATTATGAATTATAATGTATAATTTCAATCTATTTATGAAAATTAAATAAATTGAACAAATTTTTCATAACCAATTTCAATATAATAAACATGAATTATTTTGGAAGATTCATGGTGTTCTTCATAGGTTTTGGTTCCCAAATCTATGTTTTACTAAATATAATTCCATTGGATTCTACTAAAAGTACAATGATACCAACAAAAGTATCTTGACTATAGTTTTTCATTTCTTAATGTTACTTTATTAAATTTAAATAAAATATCACTGATCATAGCTATATGGGAAAAATAGATTTGTAGTGTTAGAAAACTATGTACATGATTTAGTTTTATAGTACATTTGAAAAAATAAGATAAAAAACAGTATTTCATTTGAAAACATTGTATTACAATTTATTATATCCCTATATATCAACTAATAAATATGTCCTTTTATCCTAGGTAAATAAAACACAATAAAGGGGTGGCCTTAGATGCTCAGTATGGGTATGTATATAATGAATGAAAAATAAGGCATGTATAACATGAATGGAAATAAATGGAAATCAAAAAATTACATGTATATAATGACATTAGATGAAAACATTTACATTGTTATAAGAACTATAAAAATAATAAAATTTACCTCAATAACTATATCCATAATGATGGAACTCATAACAAAAAAACCTATGAAACTTATCATACGTAAACATGTACAATTTTTTCACTTTTTGAAGTAAAAAACGAAATAATGATATATAATAATTCACCTTAAACTAATAATTGTTATAAAATATACATTAAATATATTCATTTAATGAAAAACTATTTAAATCCATATAAAATAAATAAAAACAGATCACATCGCTTCATGGAAGTTGTAGTATGCACGTTCGCACAAACGACTTTATTGTTTTCCGAAAGAGTGGAATGTTATAATGATGATTTGATAATAAAATTATAGATGTATAATTATATAATAATTTTAATATATAAATGTTAAACACATTATAATACACTTTCATAGGACATGTTGATGAAAAATGAATTTTATCACTTCGTGGTGATGATAAAAATTACGTATGCACGAGTGCTACATTAACTTATAATTTGATAGAGAAAAGGGAGGATAATGGGTATTTAATAATCCTAAAAGGATTTATGAATATTTATTTTAATAAATTTATTATTTTATGGTTTCTATAATTCATTTTATGTCTGTAAAAAAAGAATTAAATTAAATGTGAACCATTAAGTAGATTATATCTTCATTGAAAGATGTCCTTTAGATATCTGTGTAAGGGTATTGGGGTTTTATATTTGATAAGATAAGAACATCTAAGTTTTTTATAAAGATTTTAATATGGTATTTTTTTTGTAGAATGTTTTACCTAGGACTGTCAAACGTTTTTAAATAATTGGAGAAGGCAATGGACATTCATAATTGATGTGAGCACCACTTTTGGTGTTTATTAAAATGTTAAATTAAAATAAAGTCCATATATATATATCAAATAAATCCAAAAAGAAATGGATTATATTATAGGGAAGTATAAGGTTACTATATCATTAATAAATATAAACTTTTTTAGGTATAAGTGATATTTTAGACTTTTTCTTTTGGTTTAACCCCAGAGTAAATATATTTTTACATTAATTGTGGTAAAGAAATTTTCACTATTATAGAGTTATAAATTTATAAGTAAGTTAAAAATTGACTGATAAATGGAAATGGGAAGACATAATTGACCATATATTATCCCCCCCCTAAACAAAAAAATATATATCCTATGTTTTATATTTTCTAATTTTTGAAACAATTTAAAAAAATATTTTTTTAATAAAATATTATTAATATCAATTTAGAATATTCATTTAATTTGACTTTAAATTCATAAAAAAAGACATTATTTGAATATAATAATTTAAAATACGAATAATATTTCATACTATTATATAAAATTATGGGAACACGATAAATCACTCCAATTGTAACACGTGTAAATTTTTTAATATCATTTATTTTCTATTTTCATTAATTAATCTAATAATTTTTATTTGTTCTGAAATAATTAAACATAATTATTCACTATAAAAAAAATTAAAAATAAACTTCTTTAATTAAAATAATCTTTTAACCTCTAAATATCTATATAAAATTCTTGACCATTTTTTTCTATGTTAACATTTAAGATATATTTATAACTAATACTGTGGAATTTTTTAAGTTTATTTGATTAATATATTTTATAGGTCATTTAGAATGGTAAGGGTATATAAAAAAATTATATCCTAAGGTTATAATGACATAATTCCTATGATAAAATAAGAAATATAATGACATGATTGGACTTATCACTTAATATTGACACATATTAACCGAATTTATCAATTAAAAATGTGATAATTTTTACCATGATTGCTATTCATATTAAATAAAAATAAGAGTCATATTAATCAAACATTAATATCCTAATTAAAAATATTAAAAATATTTTTCATCCATAAATATTTATATTTATATCAAATTAATTTTAAAATATTTTTTCAAAACATGATGAATGTTTATTTTAGAAAAAAATATTTTTAAACATAAAATAAGATTTATTATATTCTCTTTTTATATGTGATACAGAGTAGTTCTAACCTTAAATATGTTTTAGTCAGATAGAAAAAACAATAATAAATCTTTTTCTATAATTCATAAAAAATCATTTTATTTCTATACTTCTTTCTATATAGGGATTCATTAGGAAAATAATATACAAGAGGGCAAGATATTGTTGTATGAAAACCAGACCAGAGGAATGTGTTGATCCCAAACAACATTGAAATCTATAAAAAAGGATATCAATATATCATATGGGGTTTGAATGGTTCTCTCATACTAACCACCTATCTAATTATGGTATATGATTATGAAACTCTACTATATATCTAGATCCTACTGAAGACTTCCCCAAAACATTGAGGTCAACCTCAGATCCCATTTAGATATAATAGATAGTCGTACTCTATGAAACAATAAAACCTCATAAATTTATATTATATAAAATTTAATAATAGATAAATCATATTTGATAATTATAGAGTATGTGGAATTAGTATTGAGATCAAATTCAAACCAAAAAACATTTCTGTCATTAAATGTTTCAAGGAGTTCGATAAAGAATTCCATGGTGATGTTTTTACATTTCCTTAAAAGAATGGGTAATAGTTAAAACATACCATTATAATTGTGGGTCATAGACTTAACATGTTAATATACTAAGCACCGACAAGGGAACATATAAATATTTATTTGATGGTTTTCCCAACAGAAATACAATTTTATATCTATATACATATTAATACTATCATGATTAATAGAGAATTAAGAACTATGGGCCACATATAATAGATCTTTATTAAACTATTATATAGATGGGACACACTTTTTTAAGGATCTTTATTATTCCATCATAATAAAGGCTATAATTAATAAATTTTCATACCCTCTTTTGTAGCTCAATATCTTCATTTTACGCCTCTATAATCATCACATGGATTGATGGTTAAAATCTCATTTGAGAAATATATGATTTTACCCATTTATTAATGAAATCATTGCCCTTTAATTTTAAAAATAGAAATTTTTTATATTTTTTTATCCTTATCATATAAAATCTAACATTTTTAAATCAACTAAATGCATATTCAACCTGGTTATCCTTCCCAAGGTTGAAATGTTTTGAAAAATATTAACTAGTAATCATCTCCAACCAAATTTTTTTAATATTAAAATCATTCACATTATGATTTTATGACCAATATATATATATATCAAATTTTTTATTATAAAGATAATGACTTTATATCTTAAATGAAGAAATTACCGCAACCAACTATGAATCATGAGTTGGGTATTTTTTCCCATAAACCATCAATTTTCATGAGGAATAATTTATAACTTCATCATTATTATTGATAATGAGTAATATACCTATATTCTATTCATAAATATAGTTTACAAGACATTCACCACTATATATTAGTGTAAGAACATGTCCACTGACTTAAATTTCCTTCAATTCCTCGATAGGTTTCTCTCATTCATATATCCATGGGATCTTGTATCCCTTATTAGTTAACATGCTTAGTGTATTTTATAGTTGTGATAAACTTTCCACAATTTTTTTATAATATATTTCCAATGAAAAAACTATAGATCTTAGTTATTGTGGTTTGTAACATACCAAATTGGGAACCACTGAAACATATCCCTAAGCTAATTCCCTACGTAACATCAAGCATGAACCCCCATAAGATATAAGATACTAAATATAAGTGAGGGTATAATGATGATTATTTTTGGGAAATATACCCTCATTATTGGAGAATCATAGAGGTGTGAGAGATAATCAACAGTAAAATCAATATAAATAACAAAGCAGTGGAAAATAGTAACTAAAGAACAATAATAAATGAACAAATGACCATGCATGAACCTGCTAAAATATACCATAAATAGAAATAGAAAAATGATATAATACATAAATAATATTAGTAATTAACAAGTGATATCTTCTTGAGAATCCTGATCTATGCCTTAGTTATGTTATCCCAATCACCCATGTACATGAAAAATAACACATACCACAACCCATGATCACTAATTGGAAACCAAGAGGTCTATTTGGATACTGTAATGAAATTGAATCTTGAATAGGGTATGATATATACTTATTAGGCCACAGTTTATGGTTTATATTGAAATCAAATCCATGACATTAAAATTAAGTAACATGTTGGTGTATCAATGCTAAATTGATGTAGTAAATTTAGATGAAAACCTATCGTCTCAGGTTCCCGATGGAACCCTAGTAAAGTATCATCAATAAGGGTTTTTTACCCAAGTATCATAATATAAGTAATTAAATGACTTATAATCATGAGTAATAATGTAAATTTTCTTGGACAGTAATTAAGTAAGTCTACAACTCATGTAGATTTAATTAGAAGGGAATTTCAATTTTAGTATCTTATATGTCCATGAGAAGGTCCATGCAATAATATAAGTCAAACCATGAAATTTTCAAATTTAATTTTTTAAAAAAGGAATACCTTGTGAAAAACCCATGACACAACATTGTTAATATTGATACATCTTGTTTTCTAATTATATTTTATTTCTTTTGATTTTTTTGTCTTTTTTCTTCAATATTAAAAGGATCATGAATTCCTCTTAATCACTTAAGTGAATCAAAATATAATTAATTTATATTTATAAATTACTAATGAATAATTCAAATAACAAATATCAAGTCCACCCATCTTAGGAGGTGGTTTTATAGAATAATAATTTATGACCTACTAAGATAATTGAGGAACACAATGCTGGTGTTGTTTAATATCAAGGGAAATCGAATGTTAATACAAATTAATAGATAAAAAACCTATTGTGATGGATCAAGTTGAGTAACCAACATCTAACTAAGTAATTAGGTAAAATAAAATAAAGGTAATGATCTAAAGATTATATTAAAGGAATTATAAATTTTTGGAAAATGTATTGGAATTATGTAACGTGGAACAATAAAAATATTATAATAACCAAAAAAAGTTAAGAGAAAAATATGTAGACAACCAAACTCATAATTATGATACTAAATTAATACATTATTTATATTTGATCAATGAAATACTAGGGAAATAATATTATTATATGTGCACCAAAATAATAGGGAGAATTGTCTCAAATGAAGACAGCCCAAAATATTGTGAGATAAATAGAGCAAGGAATTAATAGGAATCATAGAATAACTAATATGATTAAAAAAAGAACAAAATTTACTAATGAAAATAACGAGGGGTATATAATCCACAAAATAGAAGGATGAGATGTGTGGACATGGGGGGATTATATTGGAAATAGAGTATAAATATATGTAAATGATTAATGGGTCAAAAGGAAAAATCATCTTTTTCTCCCATTAATAAGGCCTATGTTGTGGATGCACTATTTAGAAATTTGTGCCCCAATTATGTAGATATCACTACCCAAGATATATATTATACATGGTATCGGATAAATGTGTGATAATCATATAGTCATATTGGTTAAGAGGCCCTAACCATAACAGCTAGGTGGACAATCAGGAGACCCACACACAACCCTTATGCATACCTCTGCAATTTAATTTAGATCAAATACATGGCCATAAAACCCAAATCACATTTTTTAGAAAAAAAATTCACACCCATTATTATAATAATATATTTATCATAATGGTATACAAGGTTTAAATGAAACTTTAAACACTTTCAATTTCTCAAGAAAAGTTTGTGTTTGGAGCCTGATGATCTTAAAACTCACTCAAAATTTTGATACCCCTATCATAACTCAACTATATTCCAAAATAAACACTTTTATTTTTTCAATCTCTTGGAATTATATTCCCAGACACAGTTTTGTATTTTTATTATCCAACATAGAAAATAGATCATTTCTATTAGAAATATCAATTCTGTCCAAATCATGAGATCTTATAATATCCCAACCATAAAAATATTCCTCCCATAGACAGCTTGAGAAAAAATAAATCCTAACCCAACCTACTTATGTCTGTATGTTTTCACTGAAATAGTCATGATTCATTTCTGAATTCCCAATGCACCTCCCAGAGTCCTTTGTAGGAAACAGATTTTAAACAGCCAAAAATAAGACATTTTTTTAAAACTAACCATAGTCATCAAGAAAAAGAAAACTTAATTTCTTCTAACAAAATACACAGTCATGTAATTCTATATTTTACCAAATTGACTATGTTTCTACAAGAAATAGATTCTAAATTTTTCAAGGCCAATTACATGTCAGTATTCTACCACCCTGAGATATTCTTACATTTTCAGGTCCATGTCATCCATGAAACACACCTAACATGTTTATAAAATTACATGTTATATAATTAATATCAATCTTCAATTTTATAGAAATGATTGAACCCCAAATAAACCAATTTTTTTCATACCATCCTTTCCTTAGAAATAGACATCCAACCCCCTTTAATTAGAAACCATCCTATATAGATAGTGTTCATAATGTGACTCCTCACCAACCACATCCCAATATCTGACAGAACTCATATTAAAGAATATCTAGTAAGCTAATTTCTAAAACATCATAGCTCCTAGAAAAAACATATCACTAAATATGATTATAAAACCTTTTTCTAATGGAGTATTGAGACTATTTTGAGAAATCTCACCGAATATCACACAGAAATTTCAGTCACATCTCTTCTCTGAACCTTATCCAAATAAATAATTCATAGAATATTTCCCCAACACTAACATTATCCTGAAATAAAATGCACATATTGTTATGATTTAATCTTTTCATAACACCCACCCTTATAGTTCACCCAAATCCTTTATCAAACCATACCTTGAATTTTCTGAGGAATAGTTCCATATATTTTTTCATTAATTAAACTTAATATTATATCCTAAATGACTATCCAATGAGTAGTTTGAATATTTCATATCTTTTATCACATGAGGTCCGTCCATTATAAATTTACACCCCAACCCCCACATTAGGGGAGATCTATTTGTCTCTTAAAAGAAAGAGGAAATCGAAATCATAGCATATGCCCATCCCATTTATGAACATAAAAAAGATTTGGATGAAAATAATACCATCCCTAGTCTCTAACACAATGTCTAACATAGCCCATTCCCACTTCTAGAAAAAAATTCCCATGATAATATCAAAAAATAAATCCTAACGAGGATAACCTCCCTGATCCTTCCAAATGTGTACTATAAGTAGTATTTATTTTTCTAGAATAGTTATCATGAGTACTTACTTAGTCTAAATCAATCATAAAATAAAATATATTTAGATAATTTATTCGGTTTATAGATGAGTCTCTATTAATATAAATATATGATGTCATGCTATGATGTATAATAAACTTTAGAATACGAATTCATTGATATTTTATCGATCAACATGTAGAGATATCTCGATCCACACTCAAATATTCCATGATATATTTACCTTTAATATGTCCTGTGACTAATTCTCTGGAAATTGTGACTCACAGTCCTCCCACTGGTTAATGGTATCTTGTCACCCGGTTTATTTCTTGAATTTTACCTCATCACTAGTCAATATAATTTTATATAGAGTTATGAGTTAACCTATCCATAAGAATCACATTCTATACCACAAATCCTCATCCTCTTCTATACTGTTCACTATCTTTCAATTTTAATTTCCCTTATCTGTAACTAGCATGTAATTAAATTTTCAAACATAGTTTGTCTACCTTCTATCAAACCCAATTCAAGTCATCACTCATGCTCCTAGTATTTTTTTTTCATCGGCAAGGTTAATATGACCATTATATATGGAATTTTAGTATTCAATTAGGTTGTAATTCCTCCCGTTGTAACCCCTATTTAAAATTGGGTATCTCACCCATCCCATGATTCATGAAATAAACACATACCTCATAGAATCATTTCATAAAAGAAATCATAATACACAATACTACTGGTCAAAATTTTTAGTAACATGAACAATCCTACCCACATATTAAGATTCAATATATATGAAGTTTTGATAATTTTCATAAACAAAATACATCACCAACCTTATATCATGAAACCCAAGGACATCATGTGTAACTGTGTTGAGATGATTATAAAACAAACACTTTAATATTATAGAAAACGTAAAAACCATTACATTATTTCTCATAGTTTTCACTAAATTAAATGAAGAGAAGATAACATTCTACAATCTGATAGAAAATTTAGGGCCTCTAGGTCTCCCACCATGACCTACTGGTCAAGATCAAAACCAGGCCACTACTTCTTTCTATATTGACATACAATCTCTCAACCATGAAACAAAACACAATTAAGGGTATTTAATAGAAAAAATCTAATTTTCAAATAAACAGTCATTTATATGATGATAAACTGAAATATGTATAGAATAATGAACCTACATGGGTCAATACTGATCAATATAATCTTAATTATTTCTCATAACAAACATATTACTATAAGTCCCTGATCATAACGGACCATCTGAATTGGGGAGTTCTCATTTATATTGTACAAATAAAAAATTAATGATATTGTGCTTAAACTTATTGATTAGTCAACTATGAAAATATAGTATTGATTCGATAAAAGTTGGAAATATCCCATATACTTGGGGTATCATTTAATTATATAATGATTCACCCATAGAAAACATGTTACCAAATGACATTTAATGTCTGAAAACTAGGATGTATAATTTATAGATGCTAATTCACCTATGAGTGAGATACCTCTTCTAGGATAAATCCTCCTTAATGAATTTGGTGTTTCCTCAAAAACTAGGTTCATGGTTAAGAATATCATTATGCTTTACCACCTCCCTTTTATTTTTTTTAATTAGTTTGAACGAATACAATAGAGACCTATGTTAAATGATCCGGACCCCATTTAGTCAACTCTCAAGGAAAACTAATTCCTAACATTACATGATGGTTCATGGGATAAACACTTATACAGCGTCTAATTTTAAGTCATTTAACAAATAATAATTTATTATAATATAAAAATAAGCTTCTATAAAGAGGGTAATCAATTACTAGTTTTTTATAAAAATATACTAATAAATTTATTTATTTGAATACATTTTAAATTAGGAAAATTATCCCATATATTAATTTTTAACCCATCATTTACTCTATACATATGGTTTTTAATATAGGCCACAGTTAAATAAAATTTCAATTTCCAATCTATAAAGAAACATTAATTTTTTTTAATTAGATATTTATTTAACCTATGCATCATAATAATAATGCTTAAAATAAGATAATGAGTCATTTATGAATTAAAGCGACCATTCAAGTATTATTCCACCATACATTTATATGTATTCTACATAAGAATCATATGAATATTTAAATAACCATCCCATAAGTATTATACCAACATTGGGTTAATTACCATGAAATATGTAACACCCCAAGATTTCATAGTAAGATAATATCATTAATGTAAATCAATAGCTCGTGCAGCACGGAACATCGAGTTCGAACACACCACGACTTACCAAAATAGATGTTCAAAAGGTGTTTATGAATAATATTAACAGAATTAGGAATTTTCTATACTCCATATAATTATAGAATCCATATTATGTGTTTCTTATAAATAATATAAGAACAAATTAATTTTTTCTAGATAATAGAAGTATTTTTCATGAAATTAAATTTTACAACATTTTAATGGAGAACCCTTTGTAAAACATATATTTGACCCTTTTATATATTCAATTTAATGAAATCAAATTCTTCTTAATAATTAGGAAATAATAATTTAATTTGGATAAATTTTTGGAACTTTTCTGATAACATTCATATTTTGATGAATAGTGAAAAATAATAAATTTTAATTGAAAACAACATTTTTAATCGAAATAATTTGTGTTTTTCAAATTATGAATTTGAATGGTTTTTAAGTATAATAAAATTTCATTTATATAATTTAATACAATTTTTAGTCATAATAAGTAATTTCACATTTAAATTTGATATAAACATATGTCAATTTTTTGATATTTTTTTCTTCATAAAAACAATTTTTTGGGTTTTGACAATGAGAATTAAATTTAAGTTAACTAATGATACTTCTATTTTTTGAAATTGGTAAAATAGAATTAATTTATAAATTTTTAATATCATAATTATCTTTGGGTGGTGTTTTGGTTTTTTTTGAAAACATTGAATTTTTTATGAATTCTGCAAAACACTATGTTATTTTTTAAAAACAAATTTTTATTTAAATAATTATATATTTTATTTAATTTTGTAAATATAGATACATAATACCTATATTAGTTAAATTTTATTCATTGGAGTCGTTTTTAAGACGCAATTTGATGTATAAAATATTATTGATCTGTTTTACCGTCTTCTACCCACCTTCTAGGAGCATTTGAAAATTTGCATAAAACATAATTTTACCACTTCTGTGAGTTGAATTTAAAAAAAATATAAGAGAAAAGTTTAAAATCATTAAGTAAAATGTGGTTCAATTAGATGAAAACAATTTTTAGTGAATAGTAACTTTTGACTTATTTACAACTGTTAATATTAAATAGGGTTATTAATGGAAAAAATGATATTATAATTACCGAACACTTGTCCAAATTCTACTAGATAAGTTTAATTAGTCCAAAAAACATAAGGAATATAATATTATCATTTTTTCCACTATTCTTAGATTAGGAAATTTATTATTATTTAATTTAATGAAGTGTTAAAAGTTTAAAATTCAACGTTTAATAACAAAAATATTTTTAATTTAGGGTTATACATATGATACATTTGACTATAAATATTCATTAGAAAGCTAGAAATATTTCCAACATAATCATATTTTTTTATAATTTTCAAGTATTAAATAATTAAACTTATTTATGACATAATGAGGATTCAGTAATTACCTTATTAATGAAAGATTAAAATAATTGATATTATAAATATAAAAATAATTTTAATTTGATACTTTTGATGAATTACACTAATTTTATAGTTTAATATGACATTTTAGGGTTGAATTAATAATTTTTGTATTTGTAATAATGCTGTTATGATTTCTACAAAAACCTAAAACTAAATACTGTCAAAATTGCCCTAAATGAGTTTTAAAACCAAATACTATATTATTGTTTGATATAATATTCATATATATCTAAGGTTTTGACAAAATAGGTTAAATAATATTATATAGGTCATTAATTAAACACATTAGGTTCTTTAGGATTTTTAAAGTATGTTTATTAACCATATAGTGTAAGAATCAAGAAGACAGGGTAAAAGTTAAACTATTTAAAATGTAGTTAAATTTCAATGATAAGGCTAATATGGTGACCTAAACATGAATAAAAACTATTGGTTTAGTGGATTTATTCCAATAACCAATTTAGATTAAAAATAAAATATTATGCATCCATTTGAAACTGAAAGGGTTTATAGTAAAATAATATTTATTAGGTTTTATAAAGTGACCCTCACCTCTATTATAAAAGGGTTCTTCCCCTTCTCTTAATTTCACACCTCCAAATCCATTTTGGTCGGCCAACCCCTACCCAAATATCCTCCAACTACATTAACTACATCCTAGAGTCCTTAAATTGATCAGAATGTCATTTTAATGATCAATTTTGATCAAATCAATAGCAAACACACAAAGAAGATGTAATAATTTCACCACCATCTATCAAATTATTTTCTTATTCCACTTCAAATTTCATTGTTGATTCCATGAGAAATAAATAACTCCAGTACCTCTTGAAAAATATTATGTAATTATAAATATGGTACAACCATCTTCATTATTCAATCCATCTTATAAATACCAATGTCACCATACGTGTGTACGTACAGCTTACCATCTCCACGTCATGGTGTAGTTTGTTATTCAAAAACATCATTATTTGGATGGGTATAATAATTAGTATAACTAATTTAATTATAAATATATCATTTTAATTAATATATATATATATGATATACCATCCAATCATATAATATTTCACCATAAAAAAATGATATTTTCGTACGTGCATATGTAAGGCTTACCGTCACCACGACACGATGAGATGTCATTACCCATCATAAACATTCAATAAAAAATTGTATTTGATGATTAAACCTAATATTTAAAGACTTGATATTAATATGGTTATTAATAAAAAATATCTTATCTATAACAAGCATGAATTATTTACGAAAACATATAATGGAAAACGAATCGGTTAACACTCGAAACAATGGAACTACTAAAATATTATTTACAAAGCAATATAAAAATATCATGTATGATATCATATTTATGTATGTGGTTCTGGTATTATTTAATAACAACTATTTAAGTATTATACAAGAGGGAAAAATTCCATCAACTAACGAAAAATATATGGTAAGGTGATTCTTATCTAAATTTTATTTCTGTTGGATTTTAATTGTTCACCCCTTATTTCATGTATGTTGTGTACTGTGTGCTTCAATTTGATCTATATTATCATGATTCTATTTATATTCACGGTATTCTATGATTAATTTAGGGGTTATTAATTTTTTTTCATACTACTTTATTGATTACAACGTGGAAAGGGGTTTTCATCTCACTTCTTATTCCTGTGAGATTCATGCTATATTTCCATTATTTTCTTTTGTATGGTGTATGTACTACCAATGATTTTATTTTTTGGTCAATATAATTTAATTTATGAGTATTTACATATTCATTGTATGATACTTATTTTATGGGGTCTATGTTTCATTTGTTACCAATTAGGTAAGGGAATTTCAAATTTCAATTTCCACTCATTGGGCTTTACACACACATTATTGATTATTTTACACCAAGATTATGTGTGGAATGACTATTTATTATTTATATAGTAATTTATACTCTCCTTGCTTTGGATACACCTTTTATACATGTAATCACTCCATTTATAAATTCAAAATCCATTGATATGAACTTTTTATGGGATATCCTAACTCAATTTTCATTCATTGAGTTAAACATCAAAGTCAATGGTTTTTTTAAGAAGAATATGAGTGAATTTAATTTCATTGTTTTACACTGAACATCCAATTATATTGAGTTTATTTATTGTTTTCACACATAATTTTTTCATTTATTCATCCTTAATCTAAGGATACGACCTTTATAAGGTATTTCGTCTCAATATATATTCCTTTGATACATCTTTGTTGTTATGAACCAATTAACTTTTATATAGTGTATATAGATTCCTTTGACAAATTTTATCATGAATACCTTTATTCTCATGATATTATTTATTTTTGATTAATTATATTTTTTAATTACTTGTATCCAAGCATCACTTATTTGGTTAGAAACACATTATCAAAAATACTGTTTCGATAGTTTTAAATATTTATTCTTCTAAATCACAATAATTAATGTCCTTGTTTTAAAAATGGTATTTATTATTACTTTATATAGACATAAATGTTTTGAAATTAATTTTTTTTAATTGTTTCAATGTGGTACAGTGCATTTTTAATCAAAAATCTTTTTAAAATGACTTCCTGAATAAATAGTGCGACATTTAAATGTTTTAATGAAAAAGAGGGTATTTATCTCAAATAATTTTAATAAATATTTGCATCTATGTAAATATCCTTCAGTGTATTTTATCCTTGATTGAGGTTGATTAATCAAAATAAGATCATCCATATTGTATTGATTGGGTTATGGTTGACTGTTGATGTGCTATTTTTATTCCATTCATGCTTTGTGGTTAGGATATTGGTATTTCATATGCTAGTTTTAATATTAATTATTAGATTATTATTCACCCTTTAATATGAGGAATGCATTGAACTTATTAGGTGATGGGTGGATCATATTATAGCTCATCGATGCATCGTTAGGTCTCATGGTAAGAACTAGTGTCTTCACACAAGGACTTGAAAAAATATTATTGGTAGTCTTGGAAAGAGGCCATGAATATGTGGTTAGGTTGTCTAGAATTATGCATTACATCATTATGAAATTGAATATTGATATTACATGTGATTATTATACTAGTAGAATATCCATGTGAATAAGTAAATGGCATTATTTGATTTATCATTGCTATTTTATGCTGAATTTTATGTTTAAAAGGCTTCTGTTCTAGTCTTATACATTGCTTTAAATTTTTATTTTTATTTATGATAGTTTCTACTATATTGTAATCCGTACTGAGTATTTGATCTCAACCATTTCTTATGTTTTATTTTTCCTAGGATGAAAACAAGTATATTACGATTAACCTACAAGAATTGGCCAAGGGATATAAGGGTGTTCAAAGGGGACACAATGTTGTTGTTTTTTTATTTCATGATATAATGTAAAACATATGTATTTAACCAGTAATTCCATGGCTACTAAACTGATCAGTATTTTGGGATATTATTCCTTGTATCATGAAAATGTTATGTAATAATGCACTGATTCCGGGTAACTGGGGTTGGGGCGTTATAGTTGGTATGAGAGGAAGTTTAGTACAAACATTGGAAGCTTGTTTTAGATAAACTCTGATTATAAAACACTACCCTACGATATACCTTGATGATTAGTATATAAGAACATCCAAAAAATTTGTTAATGTAAAAATTATGTGTGTTTTTGAAGAATTACATCCCTGTCTGGATATGAGCTGGTAGAGGCAGATCTGGCATAGATGTACCTATAAGTAAAAACTCTGACAAGGAGTTTCGGGCTTGACCCAAGGTATCCTGGTACACGACAAAGGGCCTTGCTGCACTCTTGTTTTTGAAACTCATGGGGGATATTCTTAGGATAATTCACATTTTTTATACAAACCGATATGAAGAATTTTATTATAAGATGAGAATAAATAACCATTGTTAATAAAAAGATGTTATAGATTGAAAATAAGGTGTTATGAAATTATCTAAATTATTTTATAACTCAAACTATGCTTTCATCTGTTAGTCAATGATTGGATTACAAGGAAGTTGTAGGAACATCAAAGATGATGTACAAGGTGGGAACAGAGGTGGAAATGAGCAATCAAATGGAATGTTGAAAGGTGTAAAATATATCATGTTTTTTCCGAATTAGTTTTCCCAAAATATGACCAATAACATATATATTAACCAAATCCTGAACTAAATAAAGAAGTCAAATAATGTAAATGATAAAATCTCCAGGTGTGGAAACCATGGAGAAAAGAAATCTCAACTTCCATAATGTAGGAAATGTGGAAGGACACACCCTAGAAAGCATCTCAATGGAATAAAAATTCATTATGTATGGGAAATAATGACATAATTTAAAGAATTACCGAGAAAAAATGAAGTGTAATATAAAAGAAAATAAAATTGATCCTAAGAAAATAATAACAGTAATTTTCCAAAAATTTTAGGGACCTTGGAATTACCTGAGTCAATGCCATATTATATTGGATAACCTCTAAGGCATGGATGAAACTATTTGAATATAAATGGATGTATAAATGTTTAAAAGTATGGGATAACATTGGAAGATTTTTTTTTGTGTAACCATGCAATTCGTTATGTGAATATACTATTTGAGGAAGAATTATCATTTCTATTTGGGATATAGATATAAAGAACAATTTGAGTTTCTATGATTTTTTAATTTGAGGCAATTACATGTTATTAATTTTTGGAATGAAAATGTGAGGTATGAGATAAAATTTGTGGTAAAATTATGTTATGGCTAATTTGAGGGATTTATCTCATTTTGGGAATGTTATAAAATATAGTTTTTGAAAAAAGACAACAAGAAGACTGTGTGACTACCCTTCACATCAGGCAAAGATGTGGAATCGAACCCACAATTAGAGTATGATTGGGATTTATCACCTACCCCTAGAATACGTGAAGTCGTTGGTTAGTTTGACTAATTATTTTTAGTTAAATGATTTTATTTATCAATAATAAGTTGATTAGGGTTATTATGTCTTAACAAATAGATATACTTAGTTTAGGAAAAAAATTGGTGATTAAGTGATAAATGATATTTTGGATGACATTCGCTCTGTTGGGAACACTATATTCCTCTGATAAATAGAATACATTGGGAATTCAATTGCGGTGTAATTTTGTATTTTTGTCTATGTTTTTATTTTTTATTTATAGAAATTTGGGTTATTTATGGAAATGATTAACCTATAACAGGGAATATGTGATTAGGTTAGTTTCATTTATGTATGGTACATTAAGAGTAGTTGGTGTTATTTGGAGATACAATTTAATGTAGAAGACTACGTAATATAGTTCTTCCATGTTTTGGTCACAATATTAGTTTGTATTATATTGAATGATTTTAAGGACTATTGTTTATTGAATACTATTTATTGAACTTTGGGTATTGTTGGTTTAATTTTAGAAATTAAGATTAGTATTTCATTCTATAAAGGATTATCATAATTGGGGACCATCATATCTTGTACTAACCATTTTATTTTTTTTAATCTCAAATGAATAGGTTAATATATATTTTTTCCTTTGTGGGTCATGTGATTCTCAAAATTTGATTATAGCACTACAGGTGTGACCAAGACATATTGAATAGTCATCATTTAAAAAAAAGGTGAGTTTGTTGTAGAAATTTATTAAAATATTAAACTCAACATAAAAAAGTATGTATATCACTTTATGTTCATATTCAATATCATAAATAAATTCTCTAACTTTATGTAAATTAACGTCAAACAAAAAACATTGTCTATTTACTTTCCCTACTAAGAAACTTTGACCGTTTATCCCATCACATGTTTATTGTTTTTTGTGGTTACCTTTCTCCTCATAATGTTTTCTATCACTCTCCATCAGAACAAGACACTTATTTTATCTTCTATATTCATGTCTTCCTACATTGAATCCTAGTATGGGTTTACTCTGCTGACCTTTGTACTTATATTTGATTATTTTAATGTGATTGTTTTATTGACTATTTTTCTTATGTGGGACTTTCAATGAAGTTCCCATGTCCAATTTTAAAATTTCAAGGATGCAATTTCTAAAATGGGGAATAATTTAACACCCCATGATTTCATAGTGAGTTGTTTTTTTAATATAATTCAATAGCTTGTGCTACACGCAGTACTGAGTTTGAGCACACCACGACTCACCAAACTACCAGTTCATAAAGTAGTTATGAATAGTATTAACTGAATTTTGAATTTTATATACAACCTATAATTTTTGAATCCATATTATGTGTTTCTTAGACATAATATATGATAAAATTTATTTTTTCAAATAAAAGATGTATTTTTCACAAAAATGAAAATTTACCAACTTTTAATTGAGAAACCTTTCTAAAACCAATATTTGATAATTTTATAAATTAAATTTAATTAAATTAAATTCTTATTTAGAATCGAGAAATAATTTTTTGGATATATTTTTGGTACTTTTCGGATAACATTAATATTTTGATAAAAACTGAAAAATAATAAATTTTAATTGGATTTTCATTTAATTGCAATAATTTATACTGTTAAATTATTAATTTTGATGGTTTAGAAGTATAATAAGATTTTATTTTTATCATTAAATACAATGTAGTTCATTATACATATGTCCACATTTAAATTTGAAATAAACACATGTCAATCTTATGATAGTTTTTACTTCTTAGAAACCTGATTTTTGGTTTTGACAATAGGAATTAATTTTAAATTAATTAATGCTAATATTATTATTTGAATTAGGTAAAATAGAAATAATTTTCTGAATTTGGAGAATTAAAATTATCATAGGGTGAATATTTTTTTTTCTGAAAACATTGAATTTTTGATAAATTGAAAAAAACAGTACGTCAATGCTTAAAAACAAAATTTTTATTTAATAATTTTTTATTGTATTTATTTAAGTAAATATATATACACAATACATATATTATTTTAATTTGATTCATTGGAATAATTTTTTTAATAACATTATATGTATAAAATTTTATTGAAATCCTTACCGTCTTTTACCCACCTTCTAGGAGCATTTTTAAATGTGCATAAAACATAATTTTAGCGATTTTGTGAGTTTAATTTTAAAAATATGAGAGAAACTGATGATATTAGTAAGTAAAATGATTTTCAATAAGATGAAAATAATTTTTGGTGAATAGTAACTGTTGACTTTTATATACCACGGTTAAAATTAAATAGGGTAATTAAAGGTAAATATGATATTATAATTACCTTAAAACATGTCATAATTCTTTTGGATAAGTGTAATTTGTCCACAAACACCATTAACAATATAATATGATCCTTTTGGTTCCCATGGATTAGATTAGGCTATATATTATTATTTTATTTTTAGAATAGTTAAAACTGTTAAATTCAATGTTTAATAACAAAAATATTTTTAATACTGGGTTATACATAAGTTAAATTCCACAATAAATATTCACTAAAAATATAAAACTATATCCTAAATAATGGTATTTCATTAATATTCTTTAGTCATTATATAATTAAATTTATTTAAGGCACAATAATGATGTAGTAATTACCATATTAATGAAATATTAAAATAATTGATATTATAAATATCTAAATAAATGAAATTTGAGACATTTGACTAATTACACTAATTTTAAAGGTTAATATGGCATGTTAGGGTTTATTAACATTCACATAATGATTTTATATTATAAAAAAACATTTCATAACTAACCTATCAAGGAATAGTTGCGCATTCATGTATTTAGTCATATAGGTCATCATGAAGATTTATATAGGTATTAGCCTTCATAAAGGATAAAATTTTATATATGCAATATAATTCAGTATATATTAATGAGAACCAGTATTCAGTTATAGGGACCACAATACCAAAATTATAAATGAACTTGAATTTACAATTTACAGTTGTAAGTAATGTAATTGAAACTAGGTTTTAATCATTAGATTCTGAATATATAATGTGCATAAATTATGGACCAATTATATGGGTCAATATTTTAAAATTTAGAAACACCCATACAATTTATAAATTGAAATTTTTTCTCCCATTTAAATGAATTGAGTAATGTTTCGGCTGATGGAATCAATGATTCATGGAATAACCTAGACTACTCGGTTAATTATGGTTTTACCTTCAAGCATTATGGAAAAATACAATTTAGAATGATGCATAAAATATATCAACAAATTATATATATATATATATTAAATTTATAACAATTCATGTTATTGCATCATTAATATCTGTAAACATGGAAATTATCAAAGAAAGATACTATATAATCCTAGAATATAGGTATGCATGATGAACATCACCCAAGACTGTTAAAAAAGTTGCATGATAATAAATCTCACAAACATGTTATAGGGATGAGGTTTTTAAATAATCTTGGTTCGAACATTCAAAAAAATTCAGGTATTTTAGATATGTAACCTACATGAAATGTCATATTCAGGGAATTTGAATATATATATATATATTCAAAAATACCAACAATGATGCATCTGGATACACTTCCATTATATATCGAGCTAAGGGTAAAAATCCAAAAAACCAAAATGAAATAACCACATGAATACAAAAATCATCCAAGGTGAATTAATAATCATCTATAATATATAATGGTAATACCATCTTAAGAAACGTGATATTTATCAAATGTGTGGGTTGGGTGGACTTAGACATAAGTTATTTATCACATGTCAGAACATCATAGCCTCCTTTATACCGTATATAATGAGTATGATTGAAGTGAAACAACATTTATACCAATTTGTAATGTACTGACAAGAGAGCCACTAAAACTATTCCCCAAGATGGTTCACTACATGTACTAATGTATGCCTCCCCTTGGGTATGATTCCACTGACTAGTAGTGAGGGTCCAATGTTGTTAATTTAGAGGGACTATTCCCTCATTATTATAGTCTCATAGTGGTGTGAGATATAATTTATAGAAAATTTAATATAAATAACTATGTAAAAGAAAATATTAACAACTTTATAACTATAATAAATGAAATAATCACCATGGATGAACCGACTACAATGTACTTGGAAAATTGATACAGAAAGTGACATAATAAAAAATTAAAAGGAAACCCCCCATGCTATCTCTATGGGCATCATGAGTTCAGAATCAGTCCTATGCAACAAATCTCCTTTATACAATAATAACATCATGTAACACAATCCATGATCTTGAACTTACATCCTTATGGGATTTTTGGGCACCCTAGTTGAATGATATCATAAGCAGTCTGTGAGACATACTCATTAGGCCACCACCAATCATGCCTATTGTAATCCAGTATGTGAATATAAATATTTTCAT
Source organism: Viscum album (assembly GCA_963277665.1). Classification (NCBI taxonomy): domain Eukaryota; kingdom Viridiplantae; phylum Streptophyta; class Magnoliopsida; order Santalales; family Viscaceae; genus Viscum; species Viscum album. The sequence continues at coordinate 2,071,335,726 of OY728131.1, forward strand.
TGGGAATTTTAATCAATGGTTGTCACGATCCCCTCCCCACAAAGTGTACCCCTCCTGGGCCGGCAATGTGAAAAGGGAGATAATGACCCCCGAGTCCCGCCTCCAGTAGGCCCCGGGTTGGCGACTAGCACCGAGGGTATAATACACACACAAATGGGAGGCATTACCCTCTAAGAGAACACATGCAGAATAGAGAGATAGAATAGACTCCAACCAACTCCAACTCATAACTGAAATGTAAAAGAAACCCAAGTACATATATGAAATGTCATGAAAAAGTACTACAACTGAAAGGGAAAACTAAAAGTACCCAAAAGAAAGTAAAACGGCAGCGACCACAACCCCGAACAGCTCCTCCTCCAACCGCAAGCTAGTAGTAACCAACTTGATCTCCAACCTGCTCCAAGTCGCCTGAAAAACAGTTTATATGTACATAGGGTGAGTATAACAGTATACTCAGTAAGATCCTCCCCAAGACTCTCGTGAAAAAGTAAAGAAAGCATGCTAAAGCCCAGTGAAAAACAAGTGAAACTAACTCGTCACCTAAACAGGTATACTATGTTCCCAACCTCACCAAGGCTACTCTCACCAAGTAACGCATAAAAGAATATAGCATGTAGTAAAGAATGTCAAGGGTACCCTGCTACCACTTCCCCACTGGTTTGCCGCTTTGCCCCAACGACATAGGTCCTGTGCATCTCTCTCCAAAGGCTTGCCCATATCAACATGGGTCAAGCTCCCCAATCTGCACCTCGTGCACCACAAAGGTTTGCCCGCAGACACCTGGGCTAAGCTCCACACAATCCTCACAACCAAAAGTAACCAGGTAGTTTCCGGGAGCCACCACAGCTCGCATAACGTGTATCATACGTCGGGTATTATACCTCAAGCCATTACAGCCCATACACCGAGTAAGGATCCTCAAGCCATCACAGCCTATACACGTTACACCTATAGTAGTCCATAGGATACTATATCCAGAATATATGTGTGTGAAATAACCACAAGCCATTACAGCCCTCTACACACATATATGGGTAAAACTAACCATTGTGCCTACCAGCACTAAGATCTACCACGAGAAGAGAGCAGGGCCAAAGGGGGTAGTCAGCCATTCAACCTCCCATCAGAATGTTGGGGAAAACACCCCCAGGGCTCAGAATCCCCGGGGTGTCAGTTGCCCTTACCGACAGGGTGGAGTAGCGTATAGAAACACAACAAGTACAGAATATATAAGTAACTCACATCCACACTATGGGCATTACCTAGTCTTAGATACAACTGCAGCTAACGTCTCTCAGACTCCAGGATGGTACTTCTAAGACTAGGTATCCTATAAGAACACAACCAATTGAAGAGCTTTATTAGATTACTCCATTCTCATTTATCAGTTCCACTGTACATTAATTAATTCATTAAACATTAATTAAGATTGAACAATTCCACATTAAACTGAAATGGCGTCACTTTCAAAAACAACTGCTCCTTTTTAAGATTCACATCACCTTTAAATTCCAGCATCTCCATCCCCGTGGATTTTCACCATTTAATCAAACATTCATTACAGAAATACTTTTCCTCATTCCCAGGCATTCTAGAAAAACATCCTATGCTTCTAAACACAAAGGAGGCTCAACACGGTGAGTAGATATACTACCCGTCGGGTCTTTGCCGCCTATAGAAAGAGCATATACCCATTCTCCCTCGAGAGGCTAAACACGGAAAGCACGTGGCATACCCCGCGCGTCTTCGCCTCCATTGGAAGAATGGTAGCAAGACCAGCTGCCTTGAGCAGTGGGGAAAAGCAAGAAGATTAATATTCAAGAACACCACAAGCAACCAGCAACCACATCCATACCATTCCATCACCCCTGGTGCCCTCCCTGACACCCATATGCATAAACCGATGCATCTCGCCAGACTAGGCGCCATCCGTTGCCACAACTATAAGGCCTCCATGCCTCTACATATCACAACAACCGTCCAGGCTCACATCACAGCACAAGCAGCAGGAAAACAAACATCACAAAATGGGCTCTCGTCCCGTTAACAAACATGAGGGTAACTCAGAACCCTTTTTGAAATTCCCACATAATCTGTTCTCTAATCCATATTGAATTAACAGATTTGTTATTCGTAGGTTCCAATCATGGATACCTAATCAGTAATCTATCAAAATTAAATAACCAAACTTACTTCCCTAATTTTATTATCCTCAAATTAGAACAACTACAACAACAACAACAAAAAACCCAGATTAATTTATAAGCCTCTTTATCCTTCGCCAATTAATCAACAGTTAATTCCAACTTTACGTTCATTATCAATTTCTATCATGAACGATCAACAAATCAAAGAAACATAGATATCACTATATCTAGGAAAACATGAGGCAAACTGTTATCACGGTATAAAGCAACAACACGCGATCAACCAATTCTTTTAATCAAGTTCAAGTATTTAATTAGGTCAATTTCATTGTGATCCAAAGGAATAAATCATGCTAATTCTACGATTGCACATATATAAGTAGAGAAGCCATGAATCCCCTACCTCGAAGAGTTCTTGACGTCCTTTATCCACACAGCAGGTCACGATCCTCCCCTCGCGACAACTTATGTGGAAGAATGATCGACATAGCTTGGTTGCATCCAACAGAGCGGGACTGATCCTAGGAGTAAGGGTTGTTTGTGTAACTCCTACAGAAAGGATTGAAAGGTTCTAGCGCCTCTTAGTTAAGAACAAAGGGAAGGAACAAGGGAGGATGATATCTCGTCCCTTTTTAAGATTTAACGAGGTGACGATTTAAGATCCGGTTAATTCTCCATTAAAAACGGAACACATTAACCCACGCGGTTTGACCAAGTAAAACATTCCAAGCCTTAGGAATAATTAATATAGGATTTATGGCATTTGAATCGGCCTTAAGAGCCCTTAAAATAAGGCTTTAAATGTATTTTACGTCAAAGGAAACGTCAAAAGGGGAAAAACTGTTGGAGTTTGGAAACACTATTCACCCACCGTTACTGTACATGAAACTGATCTGTCACACCTATCTGTGAAACTGATCTGTCTCACCGATCTGTGACACTGATCTGTCTCACCGATCTGTGAAACTGATCTGTCTCACCGATCTGTGAAACTGATCTGTCTCACCGATTAGTGAAACGGATCTGTCTCACCGATCTGTGAAACTGATCTGTCTCACCGATCTGTGAAACTGATCTGTCTCACCGATCTGTGAAACTGATCTGTCTCACCGATCTGTGAAACTGATCTGTCTCACCGATCTGTGAAACTGATCTGTGAAACTGATCTGTTACACCGATCTGTGAAACTGATCTGTCTCACCGATATGTGAAACTGATCTGTCTCACCGATCTGTGAAACTGATCTGTCTCACCGATCTGTGAAACTGATCTGTCTCACCGATCTGTGAAACTGATCTGTCTCACCGATCTGTGAAACTGGTCTGTCTCACCGATCTGTGAAACTAATCTGTCTCACCGATCGGTGAAACTGATCTGTCTCACCGATCTGTGAAACTGATCTGTGAAACTGATCTGTTACTGTTCATAAAACTGGAAAAACTGTTCAAAGAACTAGAAAATTGGCAAAGTGTTGGGGATAAGTCCCCTTGACCTCCCGGAACACCTCCAACACCAACATTTTACAATGTAATGGACCAGAGAGGTCCGGGCCATTACATTAGATACCTCTCAAAACATTCTCGTCCTCGAGAATTAAAAACCAACCCAGAAGAAAAGAGGGGTCCGAACAACCACCCCATAAGATACCTCTCAGGGGAAAACCACCATGAGTCGTTCGAAAGCTGGAACAAAACTATGACATCCGGGAACAAACAATCCATACCCAAACAATTCATTCACAAAATCACATCAAAGGTACATAAACAAAACATGAAAGGTCCAACCACAGAGAAAACATCATTACATGAAAGAAGTTAAACATTAAACAACTCTGGGTACTGAGTACGTATCTGTGACTCACGCTCCCAGGTACTCTCCTCCATGCCACTGTGTCGCCACAAGACACGAACTAAAGGAATAGAATGCCCACGCAACACCTTCTCCTTGTGGTCTTGGATCTCCACAGGTCGCTCCTCGAAGGTTGCATCATCATCAATATCGATCTCTCCCCAATCGATAACATGAGATTCATCATGAAGATAATGACGGAGCTTCGATACATGAAAAACATCATGTATCCGACTCATATGAGGGGGAAGTGCTACTCGATATGCCACAGCTCCAACACGAGCAATCACCTCGAAAGGCCCAACAAAACGGGGAGAAAGCTTACTTCCGCGACCAAACCTTCACTGCCCACGACGGGGAGTCACCTTTAGAAACACATGATCCCCAACATTAAACTCTAAGGGTCTCCTTCTTTGATCAGCATAAGATTTATGACGATCTTGTGCTGTCTTCATCCTCTCACGAATCACTTGAACCATCTCCGTCGTATTCTGCACTAGTTCTGGTCCGAGAATTGCTGACTCTCCGACCCCAGTCCAGCACAACGGAGTACGGCATGGCCGGCCATACAAGGCTTCAAACGGCGCCATGCCGATGGTAGAGTGAAAACTATTATTGTAAGCGAACTCTACCAAAGATAAGTGCTTCACCCATGAACCTCCAAAATCAAGAACACAAGAGCGCAACATGTCTTCAAGGGTTTGGATGGTTCGCTCTGTCTGACCATCCGTTTGAGGATGAAAAGCAGTGCTAAGGCATAGTTGAGAGCCAAAAGCATACTGGAGACCTCTCCACACCCTCGAGGTAAAACGAGGGCCTCGATCAGAAATGATCGTCTTAGGAACTCCGTGAAGCCTCACCACCTCCTCCAGATACTGCCTCGACAAAACCTCCACTGAGCTCGACTCCTTGATTGCTATGAAGTGGGCCGATTTAGTTAAACGATCCACTACCACCCATATAGCATCATGTCCTCCCGGAGCTCGAGGTAAACCTGTAACAAAGTCCATTGAGATGTCCTCCCACTTCCACTGAGGAATCTCTAAGTGCTGGAGAAGACCACCAGGAACACGGTGTTCGGCCTTCACCTTCTGGCAGACTAAACATCGAGACACACATTCTGCAACTGAACGCTTCAGCCCATGCCACCAAAACTGACTCCTCAAGGATCGATACATCTTCGTCACACCAGGATGTATAGCTAAGGGTGAGCTATGGAACTCTCGGAGAACCGTCTCGCGCATCGCCAAGGGAACAAAAAGCCTGTCATGATACAACACTCGGTGTTGTTCATCCTCCGACCAACCATCAGGGGCCTCCCCACAAACAACTCTGTCTCTCAAAACTTCCACCTCTAGATCACCCAACTGAGACTCTTCCACCTTTTGCATCAGGGATGACTGCACCGTCATCTGGAAAAGACAACCTATTCCTCCAACTTCTCCCATATCAAGATGCAAAGCTGCTAGCTCTTCCATCCCTCTCCAGGAATCACCAGATTCACGCACAACATCATTACGTGACTTTCGGCTCAGTGCATCAGCAACAACATTTCCCTTCCCAGGTGTATACGATATTTCGAAGTCGTATTCCTGCAAGAACTCCATCCACCGACACTGCCGCAAGTTCAAATCCCGCTGAGAGAAAACATACCTCAAACTCTTATGATGGGTGAAAACCACAAAGCGCTCGCCAATGAGGTAATGTCTCCACAACTTCAGCGCAAACACCACGGCTGCCAACTCAAGATCATGGGTGGCATAGTTGCGTTCATGGGGACGCAACTGCCGAGACCCATAAGAAACAACTGACCTCTGCTGCATGAGAACACAGCCTAGCCCCAGATGTGAAGCATCACAGAAAACATCAAACTGGACTCCCTCCGTTGGAAGACAAAGGACTGGAGCACTTACCAACTTCTCCTTTAGATACTCGAAAGCTGTCTGACACTGATCAGTCCATATGAACGCTTGATCCTTCCTGGTCAAAGCTGTCAGAGGAGTCGCAACTCGGGAGAAATTAGCCACAAACCTCCTATAATAGCCTGCGAGACCAAGGAAACTTCGCACCTCTGACACGGTCTTGGGGGCTGTCCAAGACACCACTTCTTCTATCTTCGAAGGATCCACAGCTACTCCCTGTTGGGACACAACATGTCCCAAGAAACGAACTTCTCGAGCCCAGAACTCACACTTGGACAACTTCCCAAACAACCGATGTTGGCGAAGAACTCCCAAAACAGCTCGTAGATGTTCTGCATGCTCTTCTTCAGATGTGGAGTACACAAGGATGTCGTCAATGAAAACCACAACAAACTTGTCCAAGAATTCACGGAACACAGCATTCATCAACCCCATGAAAACAGCTGGAGCATTTGTCACGCCGAATGGCATTACAACAACTCGTAATGCCCATGACGACAGCGGAAAGCAGTCTTCGGGATATCCTCATCCTTTACACGCATCTGATGATATCCTGACCGCAAGTCGATCTTTGAAAACCAACTTGCACCCTTCAGTTGATCGAATAGGTCATCAATCCGTGGGAGAGGATAACGGTTCTTTATTGTCACTTTGTTTAAGCGACGATAATCGACGCACAACCGCAAACTGCCATCAGCCTTTTTCACGAACAAGACTGGTGCACCCCACGGTGACACACTTGGCCGAACAAAACCACACTGCAATAGACCATCGAGCTGAATACGTAGCTCCCGTAACTCAGAAGGGTCCATCCTATATAGAGACATAGAGATGGGAGACGCTCCTGGCTGTAGCTCGATCCCAAACTCGATCTTCCGTGGAGGGGGTAAGGATACAACCTCTTCTGGAAAGACATCAGGGTACTCTTCTACGACCCTAGGAAACGCCAGCTGTTGAACCTCTGAAGAACTCAGCATCATCCCAGCCATCATGGATGATAAGGATGAAACTCGTCTATGACTCATCCGAGGATCTCTCTCACCAACAAACACTACTTCCTCTCCATCTTCATCAAAGAAAACGACCTTCTTCCTGTAGCAATCCACAATAGCCAGCACCGAATACAACCAATCCATGATGAGGATGACATCATATGGTTGTATTCGTAAACATAGGAAATCTCCCCAAGAGCGGTGCTGCCCCAACACTAGCTCACAGTCTCTACATACTTCAAACAAGCTAGCTCGACCTCCAACTGGCGTAGTCAACGCCAAGGGCACTGGAAGCCTCTCTACCTCAAGTCCCAAAGCGTGGACAAGGGTAGGGGATATAAAGGAGTGTGTCGCTCCTGAATCAAACAAGGCATACACCAAGGTAGAAAACAAGCAAAGGGTACCTCGGACGACGTCTGGCTCGCCTGGAGCTGGCAACGCTAGAGCATGAAGCTGACCACGACCACCTCCACGGCCTCTCTGACCCTGATGACGACCACCACCACGGCCGCGCTCTGCACTCTGAGGACGGGGAGCATCATGGGGTTGTCCTCTGCCTGCTCCATCTACCCTCTGGTGATCTAAAGTGGGTGCAACCTGCTGCTGCTGCCTCGGCTAGAATTGCCTCAACGGAGGAACCTGGAGTGGAGCGCCTGGTGCACGATGACTGCTCTGAAAAGTTGGGCACTCCCGCTGCTGATGACCACGTCCACCCCAAGAAAAACAAGCGCCTGATCCATTGGCATAGGTCTGAGAGTTGCTACCTCTGGAGAAATGAGATGGGAAGGGTTGGGACCTACCCCCAGGTGAACTGAAACTCTTCTGTCCTGAAAACCGGGAACCCCGGACCACAACTCTGCTTCTTGAGGAATCATGACGATTCCCCTCTCGTGACGATCCGGTCCTAGCCAAAGTCCTCTCAACAACCTCTGCCCTCGCCAGCACCTCAAGATATGTCTTCAGCATAAATGGGGTGACCTGGCGCTGGATCTCTGGACGCAAAGCCTCCTCGAAATGCCTCTCCCTAGCCTCATCATCTGGTAACAAGTCTGAAGCATATCGTAGAAGTTTCCTGAAACGGATTCCAAACTCCCGAACACTGGAGCTCCCCTGTCGAAGGGTAAGAAGCTCCTGGCGACTGGATGCCTTCGTAGTCGAAGAAAGAAACTCGACTCTAAACCTGTCTCGAAACTCCTCCCATGAGATCGCTGACTCCTCACGATCCCCGAGGAACAAGAACCACCACTGTCTCGCTGCTCCACGCAACATCGTCACAACCAAGGACACCAAGTGTTCCTTCCGAGCACGAATCGAACTGAAGCCTATCTCGACCTCCTCCAACCAGTCTTCTATGACTGCATCTGAAACGGAGCCCTCGTACTTCTGTAGACTCTGGCGCTGAAACTCTCGGAGTGTCTTCCTCCAAGAGTCATCGTCGTCAACCTCTACCCGGCGGCGATCTGCTGGAACAGCCTGCTGGGCACCGTCTGCGCAAACCTGACGGGGACGCCGACCTGGAGCCATACCTGTAAAATAAAAATCGTTAGAGCTCCTAAGCCTGGAATATGGAAGACTCAACATTAATTAATTAATTATTTTGTTTTATTAATTTTAGGTTACCTATCCCATGGTCTACCCATTCAAACACAGGCGCAAGGAATAATGATGCATGATCCTTTTCTAGGTCTCTACCGTGCAACCAGTATCACTTTGTTTAGTAGCCATCGTAAACTTAAAGGTCCGTGCAACAGATCATAGGGGGCCCTGAACGCCTATGTCTCTGCCGGTCTCCAGTGTTTACCCCACTTGCTAAACATGAATGACACCGTTGCCCTACCATCCCATGCATCCTCACCTGTGCCTAACTCCAAACTCCATCTTATCCCTCGACCAGAGCTCTGATACCACTCTGTCACGACCCCCTCCCCACAAAGTGTACCCCTCCTGGGCTGGCAATGTGAAAAGGGAGATAATGACCCCCCGAGTCCCGCCTCCAGTAGGCCCCGGGTTGGCGACTAGCACCGAGGGTATAATACACACACAAATGGGAGGCATTACCCTCTAAGAGAACACATGCAGAAGAGAGAGATAGAATAGACTCCAACCAACTCCAACTCATAACTGAAATGTAAATGAAACCCAAGTACATATATGAAATTTCATGCAAAAGTACTACAACTGAAAGGGAAAACTAAAAGTACCCAAAAGAAAGTAAAACGGCAGCGACCACAACCCCGAACAGCTCCTCCTCCAACCGAAAGCTAGTAGTAACCAACTTGATCTCCAACCTGCTCCAAGTCGCCTGAAAAACAGTTTATATGTACATAGGGTGAGTATAACAGTATACTCAGTAGGATCCTCCCCAAGACTCTCGTGCAAAAGTAAAGAAATCATGCTAAAGCCCAGTGAAAAACAAGTGAAACTAACTCGTCACCTAAACAGGTATACTATGTTCCCAACCTCACCAAGGCTACTCTCACCAAGTAACGCATACAAGAATATAGCATGTAGTAAAGAATATCAAGGGTACCCCGCTACCACTTCCCCACTGGTTTGCCGCTTTGCCCCAACGACATACGTCCTGTGCATCTCTCTCCAAAGGCTTGCCCGTATCAACATGGGTCAAGCTCCCCAATCTGCACCTCGTGCACCACAAAGGTTTGCCCGCAGACACCTGGGCTAAGCTCCACACAATCCTCACAACCAAAAGTAACCAGGTAGTTTCCGGGAGCCACCACAGCTCGCATAACGTGTATCATACGTCGGGTATTATACCTCAAGCCATTACAGCCCATACACCGAGTAAGGATCCTCAAGCCATCACAGCCTATACACGTTACACCTATAGTAGTCCATAGGATACTATATCCAGAATATATGTGTGTGAAATAACCACAAGCCATTACAGCACTCTACACACATATATGGGTAAAACTAACCACTGTGCCTACCAGCACTAAGATCTACCAAGAGAAGAGAGCGGGGCCAAAGGGGGTAGTCAGCCATTCAACCTCCCATCAGAATGTTGCGGAAAACACCCCCCCAGGGCTCAGAATCCCCGGGGTGTTCAGTTGCCCTTACCGACAGGGTGGAGTAGCGTATAGAAACACAAAAAGTACAGAATATATAAGTAACTCACATCCACACTATGGGCATTACCTAGTCTTAGATACAACTGCAGCTAACGTCTCTCAGACTCCAGGCTGGTACTTCTAAGACTAGGTATCCTATAAGCACACAACCAATTGAAGAGCTTTATTAGATTACTCCATTCTCATTTATCAGTTCCACTGTACATTAATTAAATCTTTAAACATTAATTAAGATTGAACAATTCCACATTAAACTGAAATGGCGTCACTTTCAAAAACAACTGCTCCTTTTTAAGATTCACATCACCTTTAAATTCCAGCATCTCCATCCCCGTGGATTTTCACCATTTAATCAAACATTCATTACAGAAATACTTTTCCACATTCCCAGGCATTCTAGAAAAACATCTTATGCTTCTAAACACAAAGGAGGCTCAACACGGTGAGTAGATATACTACCCGTCGGGTCTTTTCCGCCTATAGAAAGAGCATATACCCATTCTCCCTCGAGAGGCTAAACACGGAAAGCACGTGGCATACCCCGCGCGTCTTCGCCTCCTTTGGAAGAATGGTAGCAAGACCAGCTGCCTTGAGCAGTGGGGAAAATCAAGGCAGATTAACATTCAAGAACACCACAAGCAACCAGCAACCACATCCATCCCATTCCATCACCCCTGGTGCCCTCCCTGACACCCATATGCATAAACCAATGCATCTCGCCAGACTAGGCGTCATCCGCTGCCACAACTATAAGGCCTCCATGCCTCTACATATCACAACAACCATCCAGGCTCACATCACAGCACAAGCAGTAGGAAAACAAACATCACAAAATGGGCTCTCGGCCCGTTAACAAACAAGAGGGTAACTCAGAACCCTTTTTGAAATTCCCACATAATCTGCTCTCTAATCCATATTGAATTAACAGGTTTGTTATTCGTAGGTTCCAATCATGGATACCTAATCAGTAAGCTATCACAATTAAATAACCAAACTTACTTCCCTAATTTGATTATCCTGAAATTAGAACAACTACAACAACGACAAAAAAACCAGATTAATTTATATGCCTCTTTATCCTTCGCCAATTAATCAACAGTTAATTGCAGCTTTACGTTCATTATCAATTTCTATCATGAACGATCAACAAATCAAAGAAACATAGATATCACTATATCTAGGAAAACATGCGGCAAACCGTTATCACAGTATAAAGCAACAACACGCGATCAACCAATTCTTTTAATCCAGTTCAAGTATTTAATTAGGTCAATTTCATTGTGATCCAAAGGAATAAATCATGATAATTCTACGATTGCACATATATAAGTAGAGAAGCCATGAATCCCATACCTTGAAGAGTTCTTGATGTCCTTTATCCACACAATAGGTCACGATCCTCCCCTCGCGACAACTTATGTGGAAGAATGATCGACACAGCTTGGTTGCATCCAACAGAGCGGGACTGATCCTAGGAGTAAGGGTTGTTTGGGCAACTCCTACGGAAAGGATTGAAAGGTTCTAGCTCCTCTTAGTTAAGAACAAAGGGAAGGAACACGGGAGGATGATATCTCGTCCCTTTTTAAGATTTAACGAGGTGACGATTTAAGATCCGGTTAATTCTCCATTAAAAACGGATCGCATTAACCCACGCGGTTTGACCAAGTAAAACATTCCAAGCCTTAGGAATAATTAATATAGGATTTATGGCATTTGAATCGGCCTTAAGAGCCCTTAAAATAAGGCTTTAAATGTATTTTACGTCAAAGGAAACATCAAAAGGGGCAAAACTGTAGGAGTCTGGAAACACTGTTCACCCACCGTTACTGTACATGAAACTGATCTGTCACACCGATCTCTGAAACTGATCTGTCTCACCGATCTGTAAAACTGATCTGTCTCACCGATCTGTGAAACTGATCTGTCTCACCGATCTATGAAACTGATCTGTCTCACCGATCTGTGAAACTGATCTGTCTCACCGATCTGTGAAACTGATCTGTCACACGGATCTGTGAAACTGATCTGTCTCACCGATCTGTGAAACTGATCTGTCTCACCGATCTGTGACACTGATCTGTCTCACCGATCTGTGAAACTGATCTGTCTCACCGATCTGTGAAACTGATCTGTCTCACCGATCTGTGAAACTGATATGTCTCACCGATCTGTGACACTGATCTGTCTCACCGATCTGTGAAACTGATCTGGTACTGTTCATAAAACTGGAAACACTGTTCACAGAACTAGAAAATTGGCAAAGTGTTGGGGATAAGTCCCCTTGACCTCCTGGAACACCTCCAACAACAACATTTTACAAAGTAATGGACCAGAGAGGTCCGGGCCATTACAATGGTAATGTGATTTATTAAATTTAGATGAAATCTTTTCTTCTCAGGTTCATCATGGAATCCTTTCCAACCATTCCTACTTCCAACTAATATGGAAATTTCTCTCACTAAGTACCATTAATTATTGGTATTCATATTCATATACAATAATATCTTTACATATATACATGCACTAGTAAAGGCTCATGAATTATCCCCTAGTCATCCTCAAAATATTAAAATAGATGTCACATTTTAGTATGTGACATCATGCCCATCATCTTAGATAAATAACAATAACGGACTCCCTACCTAAGGATTCCATGCTTATGAATCATAATATATGGTATTCCATGTCCAATGACACAATTCTATAGTATCGTAATATATGGGATACCATACCTATGAATCATAAGATATATGACACCATTCCCATACATTACATGATTGAGTATCATAATATAATGTATGTCGTGCTTAGGGAAACCATGCTCAAGTATCATAATATAACAGCCATCCTTCCTAGGTATCGAAATATAAGGGATTCAATTCCCTAGTATCATGAGTAATAATTTATATAGTCCATGTTAGTTTTAATTTAAATTATTAATAATTTATAATCAATTAATATTTTATGTGTATTTAAGTGTACAAGAATTCCAATTCCAGTTTCATGAAATAAAAATGTTAAACCATGCAATTATGTCATTTCAATCCTAAAAAAATTTGATTGACATATGAAGAATCATTGCATCAATATGGTTCTTATTGATATATTTCATTTAAAAATTATATTTTAACTAAATTAATTCTATTTGGTTTTTTAATCATATATTTTAAGGGTAACACATTCCACTTAATCACTTAGGTGGTGCCTAGTGTAATTACATTCCATCTATCCATTCATTATGAATCAGTCATATCATAAATTTCTAGTCCACCCACCTTGTGAGGCAGTTTAGTATCATAGAAATATATAATGTGTTAACAAATTTAAACAACACAACGATGTTGTGCTTTAAACTCATGGTAAATATAATTTTTATAACAATTAATCAAACACACCAAATGTGGTGTTCCATGTTGAGTAATATACCTCAATACATCTCACAGGGTTTAATAAAAATGAATTTCAAGGTCTAAGGATTAAATTATAGGAATTAAATATTTTAGGATCAATGTGTTAGATGATAGTAATGTGGTAATATGAATATATTATTTAAACCACAAAATTTTAATGGAATATTATATAAAATAACTAACTCATACTTAAAATGATCCAATAATATATAATCTAGAACTGATATTGGTTAAAATGAGTGCAAATGGAAGATTATAAATACCCCATAAAAATAGGGTGAATTAGTTATCCTTATGATTACACTGAAGAAAAAGATATATGTGAATAATTTAACTAAGATTAATTGGATAATAACATAAATACTTCCAATGTGAGGAAACACATTCGATTCAGAGACATATTATAATAAATCACCCTTAAGGAATAGGAGGAGGACATGTTTTTTAGACATGAGGCCTCATGGGAAAATGGGGTGTAAACCCTTAAAATATTTGAGATAAAAACATTATTTTACACATTTAATGAGGTGAAATGATGGGTTTCATTGTTTGACCAACCCTTTTACCAACATAGACCTCTCATTTCTAAATATTCATACCCCATATGGTTCTGTGACATGGTTTGGGATAACCGTGCCTCAAACCTAAAGTGATATTTTTTGTGTGACAGTAACCATATTGGAAAAGAGAATAGATTGGGAAACCAAGCATATCCCTTGATCCCACATCAATTATTGACTACAAAAATTCCACACAATCATGTTTCCCACAGTACAAGGTCTATAAAACAATGAGACACCCCTTAAATGGATGCTTGGTTTCTCTTAAGGGGCCATATAGATTAATCAAACTATAATTTGTATATGTTTTTTCTGAAATGTGATTGTTTGGAGATCGATGCTATCAGAACTCACATAAACCTATGATACACTTATTGGACATTAAAGTGTATCGAGAAACAATCCCAGATTTCACAATTGTGTTTTGTGACTCAATTTATGATATAGACCATCCACTAAATGAATGGTTCAAATTCTATTGGAAATTTCATGTCGTTCCAAATATGGGATATTATAATCTCTACACCATAAAACAAATCATCCTGGAGATTCCTAAGGGGAGTAAAAAATAATCTCCCAAACAACAAGTGTTGCAAAATTTCTATTAATATAGACATATTGCATTTCCCAGATCACAATGAACATCCATGATTTATTTAAAGCATACATATTTTAAACTACAAAATACTATGTCAATGATCAGAAACAAAATTTAGTGATAGAGGTAGAGATTTACAGAGACCCTCTACCACAACACCTGATCATATCATCAGTGATTTCATCAACCATCCAATGGTGATCCCCACCACATATTATAGATTTTTTTTTTCAATTCTGAGTCACTGTGAAACCACCCAATGGTGTTCTAACATATGAATGTCCATAGTGTCCCAGAGACACTCCTAGTACATTTATCATATTACCTATGAGGACATTACCATTGGTCCTTGATTTGTTCACAAAAACCAAACAACTAATTGCCCCAGGTGAAACTGGTCACACAAATTTAACCTTGGAATGCCTAGAACAATTCCATTGATTTGTAGTCATCACATACCAGTGACACGCCCAATGAAATTACTTCATAACCATTTCCAACTAACTGAGATAACTCAAGTTGATTTGCTTCCAGTCAACTTCTTTCTAAAAACATATATATCCTACAACTGATGCATTATTAAATGTGATTATAAAGCCTTTATCCCAATGTGTACCAAGATCATTCCATGAATGATCACAAAGAAAAATATCTAACTTCTAATGATTTCACATGTCCACATTATCTCCCAATGAAAATAAAACATCAGGATAAATATCAATCATCAAAATTACCTTGTTCTATTGTCCATGGATCATCAGGAGTTACTCTATGATTAATGATCAACTTTATATTTAACCCAAATATTTATTAAAGCATAACTAGAATATACCAATGTATCACATCATTAATTAATTCATTAATTATAAATTATACAAGAGCCAGAACAGTTGTCCCATGACCACACTAAATATTTACTAGCCCTTCTCAAATCAGGTTAATCTATTAGTGACCAACACCCAACTCAAAACATTATAAGCAAACTTTTCATCAATTAAACAAAAATATAAACTAATAATGCTTATCATTCCATATATATTTATGAATATATTGAAAATATGGATAAAAATAATCACATCCTTAAGTGATAATGTAATGTTAACTATCACCCATTCCTGTTTCCAACGAATAGATCTCTTGATTGCCACCAAAATTGAATCATAATGTGGGTCACCATGATAAACCATCCAATTAAATACTACACTCCCTATTGATTATTCTAAATAACTTATTGAGTGTACTTATGAGTATTAACACCCTCCAACTAGAAAATATATTTAGATGGGTAGTTCGGTATATAGTGTCTGATCTCCTAGCATACTCTAGATGATGACAAAATATGTGGTATGATCTCCTTAAGAGAATGACAACAATATTAATTCATATATATGAATTAATATCTCTATCGATCCATGTTCACATCAAATGGTCAATATTTACCTTTATTAAGGCCTAACACCATAACATTCAAATATTTGTTTCACAGTTATCCCATGGGCCCAACATCTTTCTTCACCCATTTTATTTCCAAATTACCCCCATCCATAGGCCCTTCATTTTAATTTTACCCCATGATCTATATCACTATTCCCATATGCACCACATTTGATACCACCAATAATTGAAATGTTTTTATCTATTCATAGAAATTATATTTTAATAGTCCTCACATGGAACCACCAAGAACAAAACTTTCGAAATATAGTGGGTTTAAATCCCATAGAACCTGTTCGAAGGCCTGAATCATGCTCCCATGAGTCATTCATCAACATGGTAAAAATTTCAATGATACATGGAATTTCGGTATTAGAATAAGTTAAGACTATTCATGGAACAAATCTAAAAAAATGGTCACCCCACATGTTCCTCAATTTATCAAACAACTACCTACCTGTTAACATTGTTCTAGAAAATAAATCATAAAAAAACACAACTAAATTTTAATAGGGCTATCAATTGAATAGTTTTTACCATGTAACATTTTTTGACATACATGAAATATAGGATCATTCTTTAAACTCCGGGCATCAACATGTCTATATAAAAATACTCAATCACCACATATGTAATTGTATAAAGTCAAGCATAGAAAATCACTACCATTATAGAAAATATAAAATATAGAAAAACCATTATGTTAAGATTCCCTCAATAAAAAAGAATATAACATTCTAGGTTTTGATTCAAAACTAATGTCTTTTATGACTTCCAACTATCCCAACTGATAAGCTCAAAATAGGTCCATTAGGACTGTCTTTTTAGACCAATGGTATATATCACATGAATGAAAACCCACATAATGAAATTTATTACACATCAATCAGGAAAATATAAAACACTCCTTCAGAAGTGGTTAAATTGAAATAGGTAAGGAATCATTGACCTACTAGGGTCAAAACTGATGGGCATAAACACAATAACATCACATGATAATCATCGAGCTAGAAGGTTGTGATCATCATTTGGAATGGGAGGACTTAATGAAATTTTATAAAACATATATAGATTTTATAGTGTAAACAATCACTAGATATTCACATACGGTAATACACCCAATAAGTTTCATTGAACAAAACAATCACCCATTAACTTGGAATATTTTATTCTATTATTTACAGGTTATACTACTATACACGAGTACCAGAATGACACATCACATATGAAAAATAGAAGCCGACATTTACATATTATAATTCAATTCTATCGGTTCTACCTAAGATGGGATAAAACCTTCTTATATCATAGGGGATTGGACAATAAAATAGCTTTATGTATAGTAAAGTCAATGTCTCTATTTCTATCATTTGATTATAAGAAATATTAGATAAGATGAAAATTGAGACCTCCATAAAAAGATCATTATTTCATATAAATGTCTCTCAATAAAAAATAATTGTAACCCTTAGTTAATGGTCCCCAAAAAACACATCAGCAAAGTCTAATTTATATACATTTAAATTATCATCAATTATTACAATAAAAAACTGCTCATATATAGGGACATCATGTAATAGTTTTATAAGACACTATAATAATCGATTTATTTAGTTGACCCTATGAAGCATTATGAAAATTATCACATAATTTACTTTTTCATCCATAATTCACCATAAAAATAAGGGTTTCAAAAATTAGTATTTTTATTGTAACTATAAATTTCTAATCAATAGTGGAAAAAATTATTGATTTTTGTAATTGGTATTTTATTTAAATAATTCATCTTAAAAATAAAACTAAAAAGTAAATGATTGGACTTTCAATTAAGGGGACTCATCTTGAATGATTCCATAATATGTTTATATGTAACACCATAAAAGTGAATGTGAAAACATTAAATTACTATCCCATTAATATATGCATATTTCTATTGGGTTGTGTTCCATGTAATAAAATATTAAAAAAACCCATGAGGGTTTGATAATATATATACATATGTATATATATATATCTATATATCAGTATATGTTCAATTATAATGTAACTTCATCCAAATTTATGGTTTCATCACTCTATAAATTATAATTGGGATCCCATTTAAATTTAACACAAAACATTTATTTCATTAAAGATTTAACATTCCATGTATGGTTTTAAATCATAATCCACATTTCCTAAATTATCGACTCTTATCCAATTGTGCATTCATTGATTTAGTCAAATAGTTTATCTTGCACAAATTATATAGTTATTATCCTTCATACATGAAATGATTTTCTATATGGATTACATTATAACATATATTTATAATAATCATGTTTTAGATAGATGAAATAGCATTCCAAAATTATAATGGTTCTTTCCCTTACAAGATAAAATTTTAATTCATGTAACTAAAACAATGTTTTCTCCATTAGAGTAAAAATATTGAAAGTTCATATGTTATGGATAAATTATATGGGTCATAATTTTCTAATGTATAAAGTCCCACACACTATAAAAATATACAAATTAGCTCCCATTTAATTGGAAATAGTAATGTTTCATCCCATTATATCAATGTTTACTGGATCTAAAATGTCTTAATTGGTTAATTAAGGTTCTACTATCATGTTATATACAAAAACACCATTTAGGTTCATGTAGAAACTTTAATAAAAATTAAATATATATATATATATATCAAGTAAAACAATGAATTCTTTGACAACATTAATACTAGTAAACATGGAAAAATCATGGAAGGATACTACATAAAAAGGGAATATAGGTTGGCATGATACCCCCCCCCCCATGAATGTTATATAGATTTGAGTTCTAATAAAATAGACAATAATGTCAACAAAATATTATTTCTAAATAACCAAGAAATGAACCTACATTAAATATGAGGAATTATAATAATGAAACCTATATACAATGAAATGTGAATGGAACGAAAATATCTATGTTCCTATAATGATATATGTAAAAACAAAACCTTACAATACTAGACCATGGATATATATATATATATATATATATATTGATCAATAACAAATGGATGTACAAAAACCAACCAATCTGAAATAATGTTAAACTTTAATATATAAAAATAGTCCCATATCATGAAACTGAATCATTCCATCTTGTGTGGGATGCCATAACCTAGAAAAACTCAATTTCCCAGGTTAAAACACATCATTTAATCCGATATCACAATAAAAAATTGGAAGAATATTTTAATGAACCTATGACCCCACTTTGTAATGTCAGGACCTCGATGCCACTAAAATGGTTCCATAAGTGGTTTCACAATGATACCTCAAGACTGACCTCCACATATTCCAGAGTCTATCAACTAGCATCATGGGTCCGATGGTGGTTCATTTTGTGGAATACTTCCTATTTATTAGAGCCATACATTTTTGTGAGAAAAAATCAATAGAGAATGAAATATTAATAATAAATTCATATAAAATAATAACAACTCAAAAATAATAATAAATAAATAAATAGCCATGCATGAAATTAGTACAATGTACAAAAAATATGGACACATAAGTTATGAAATAATAAAATAATATAATTAATTTCTTAGGTATATCAACATGAGAATAATGAGCTTGGGCTCATTTCTATGCTTTTAATCTCCCATGTACATGAATAACATCACGTTGCATAAATAATGATCTAATACAAGAAACCATGAGGCCTATTTGGGTACCACAGTGCAATGGAGACTCTAAAATGGTCTTATATATACTCATTTTGAGACCACCAACATTATTAATAAAGGTTTACTTATGGTGTAAGGATCTATATTTAATTCAATTTGAATTACAATAGTGTTTCCCTATATGAATGACTAATAAGTCTATGGGTGAACCTTGGGTTCTCGTGGATTGATCAGATCCTAGAAACCAAAATTCCTGAGAAAAAATATAGACTAAACGTTTAGTATAAACCATGAATCCTAGTATACATAGTTATATAAAAACAATGTGGGGTTGTTCAATTAATACTAGTGGGATGTATGATTTTTCATAATTTTTTGGCGCATGTTGTACTCCTATGAATGTGCTATAGACCTATTAAAATAGTTGTTTGTCATGGCAGGCACATGGTTAGTCAAACCATGCACCCGACCCATGTGAGGGGCCTCATGAAGAAGTGCATGGTGCACAGTTGGTGGATATTGTGGCCAAATGTATAGCCAACTAGTTGCCTCTTCAAAATTTTGGAAAAATGAAATTTTTTTCCTTACCTCTTGAAATAACCTCACATCATTTTATTTTCATCCTCTATTAGACAACACATCTCCCATATCTCTTATTATAATCCATAAATCCTCTTCAAATAGGATTTCATCCAATTCTTCCATCTGATTTTAAATTAGAGTGTCATTCATCTCAATGGATAGACATTGGTCAGTTATTCATTCCTCATGACCCTTTCATTGTTCTCCTTTCTATCAAAGATGTTGTTTTGGTGATAGGATACATTAATTATTTATATTATATTCAGAACATATTTAGTTATCATGTGATATGGGTAAAGATTGGGATGATTCTGGGCCACTGTTCCTTGAAGGAAATAATACTGGTTGTATATACCTTTTCCCTTAATGTCTGGTTGTTTACACCCTATCGTCGGAGTACCACACATCATACCTTACTTTCATGATTCCTAAGTTAATAACCCCATGAATTAATTGTGAATTTTTTTTATTACATGTAATGAAATTACACCCTCATACAATTTAAGAGGCTATTGACCTCAATCCAAACCAACCATGGGGTAGGTTCTCCCCTATCCCAAGGAAATGTCACCATAGGGAGGATTTGATATCAAAAATCATTATGGGGTATGTTTTGTTAACGTGGATTTATAATGGTTATAATAAACATATATAACCTTTTCAATAGTATATGATTGTTGTTAAATTCATAATTATTTAATTTTCATATGATTATATATGGAATGATGAAATGATTAATGAAATGGTTTTTGAATTGGTTATGATGATAATGGAGGGTTTTCGAAATGGAAATTACAACTCACATTGACGAATTAGACATTTCTTCTCCTTAGATATGACATAACTGAAAAACATGAACATTTATAATCCATGAATCTAACAAACATGAAATCATTGGAAATTTGTACATTGTGGATCTGGCCTACATGGATTCCTTGGACATTTCTACTCCACATATCTAGCATTCTTGGATTCCTTAGACATTTATACCCCTTAAATTCAACATACTAGTGTGCCTTGGACATTTTACTCCTCTGATTAAATATATTTGGTTGCCTTGAATATTTGTACTCCTTAAATCATGGAATATATAGGTTTGATAGATGAATGATTTTCGTAGGACTTTTATGACGCTGACCCTGATTTACAGTTAGAACAAATGTTAAGTATTCATGATCAAAATGAGTTTTTGATGACTGGGTGGTATACATTCTAATTTTATCTTATTCATTGCCTTAAAACATGGAATCAGTTTCATTTTATTTATACATATTGTAATTATCACAAACACCATTGTTGCTGCCCTATTGAGGTTTATATCACACCATGTTTGGGCCACCTTGGGGTACCCAGATACACTTCATGAATATAGGTAGGGAATGTGTCAAGGGACCATAGGGTGATGCTTGATCGATTATATCAAATGAGAATAGGATAAAAGACTGAGTTATGGATCATGATTCCATCTGGTGATAGTTTATTTTAGGTCTTTTTTCACTTTTGATGCATGTTTTGTTTTATTTATTATCATTTTAATATATCCATTACATACAAATAATATTGAATATGAATATTTACATGGATTTTATTATTAATTTTGGATGATTTATCATAAATTTGTTGTTGATATTATTATTCTTCCATTATTTATTAAGAATCCACTATGTTACTCTGACCATGAGGGCATATTATCACCAAAATACCATCATAGAAATCTGTTTCTAGTTGGTAGGCTCTAGAATATGGGGAGGATTGCTTTGGGAGATGTGACCCAATGGTTTGGGTAACCATTAAATGAAATTTGCGGGTGGTAATGTTACAATTTGGCAACCAATTTTTTTTTCATATTTCCTACTATTTGGGCTCTGTATATCGGATACCAGGAATGAGTTGGATTTTGTAATGAGTTATACCAAGAATTATATATCCCACATAAATTGAAAAACCAATTATATATGAGTAGGTTTTAATGTTCTAGTTTTTTTTTTAATATTGATCTAACATTACCATTTGTAGAAAAACATGATATTTACTGTTTTTTGTGATTTTAATTTTCCATTTTCCCAATATGAAAATTATTGAGTGGTATCATGCATCATATTAGTCATGTATAGAATTCACATTGCATGAATATTCCACATCATCTAGAATGTATTTCTTGACCACATGAAATTATTTTATGTTCCTTATGATATATTAATTTTATTTGAAAAATGTTTTTGTATGTTATTGTGAATCAAAATTTGTTATATAATGTTCATGTATTAAACTATTAGATTTTTCTTACATGGATTGATTCATAAATGTTATGCAGAAAATTATGGAACATTGAGACGTGGACCATTGCTCGAATAGTATAAGAAGAGTTCATGATTGCGATTAAATGGATTCCACAGTTAAATTTATAAAGTGTATGGGGATTTATAAATAAGAAATGTTAATATGTATGACTAAATCCATTAATAAATTTTTATTAAGAAAAAAATAATTTATATGAGTTAAATTATTAAATTGAAAGGTTTTCATTATGATTTGGTTAAAATTGCATCTTAAATGGTGTATCTCTCTATAACATTAAATATATACTCAAAATACTAGAACACCTAAATTATAGTAGAGTTGTTTACCTTAACCCAACAATGGTAGTGGGAAGTAGTCTATATCTCATATGTTCTTATTTCCATTATGTCACGCATACCATGCTTTAATAGTAGGAACATGGGTGTGAATCAGGTATAAAAAGTCTTTTACATATTATGATTGTATATATTTGATATTTTTGTTATGAAATATATTCTAAGGTTAGTTCTTGGATTTTTTATAGGCCTTCCACCATGATGAATCTATTCATGAGCCAGGAATGTAATGATGACAATTATTTGGAGGTGGTTGGAACTACTTTACTAGTATAACCCCCAATAATTCAATTTGTGGAAGAACATATTATACCATATGTGGGTGTTTATGCCTTGTTTTTAGAGGTTTCCTTGTTATCTATATAGAATTTTCAGGTAGCCCCATGACCTAACTCAATAATTGATGAGTTGAGGTGTGTGTTATAGTAGAATAATCCACTAAATTTCACGAGGGATGGTGGACCCCAAGATATTGATATTAGGATTGTCACATTATTTTATATCTTCAAGCACTTGGAGAAGCCTTTGTGATGTAGGTTTAAGCTCATGACATATATGAAACATTGAGAATCCAAGCATTTGTGCGATGTCTTGAACTAGATATATCAACATCGATATATGGTTTGGATTGATTTTCAATCTTTTTTTAATGAAAAAAAAATTCTAAAGACATTTAGCGATGAATGATCTAAATAATTTTAACATTTGGAGTAGGGTGATATGTCTGTTATGGTATACTAAACACTCTTTATGGATCTATTGTTATTTGATCATATCTAGAATATCTATGATACATCATGGGTGATGGTTTTTAAAGAATGAATAAATCATTTTGTTTGATTTGAGGTGTATGTTTTTTAGGGTTTTATTTATGAAATAGTAAATAATGTACTTATCACTGAACATCACCTGAGGGATGTTTGGGTTGAATATTAAATTAGTTAATTTTTATAACCATGTGGAATAATGTTTGGTGGTAGGAAGTGAAGATTTGAGATCACTCAGGAAAGTAATACTAGCCAAATAATGACCACTAGTATTTCTGTTTTCTTTCACAAGTGTGGGTGGTTGGGGAACATGAGGGGTATATGGGATTGAAACCTTTCTGAGTTCAAATGTTATGTTAGGATATACCATGAAAGCATATTTTCTGGACCTACTCTCTATAATCTAGTGGAACATGGTATGTACTTACCCCCAATTCGGGAGAGAGGTCAATAACATCACATAAATTAGGAAGATGGAGGTCTACTAACCAATCAGGAAGAGGTGGTGGTCGTGGACGAGGGATCCAAACATAAAAACAACAACTCTAGCATAGAGAAGCTGGTTTGGGTAGCTAAGACATACCACATGGTCATGGATGAAAATATATGTAGATCATGAAAATGATTACTGAGAAGAAGAGTTTAAAACCTTTTATATTGGTAGGTACTATTTTGGTAGCCTATACTTTAGAATTTGAGATATTTGATATACGTGATTCTCATTCTTTCAAATATGTTCATGTTGTGGAAATCCTTGGGCTTAATGTTCAATTTTTCTAGAACATGATGGAACTCGTTACAAAATTGGAGATTCTATAAGTGAGTGTATTATAGTGTAGGGATCACCCCTTGAGATAGGTGGGTGTCTCTTTGTATGGTGTCTATTTATCCCCAAGATGATTTTTTTTGTATTATTCTATGTATAAATTGGTCGGTTCGCCATCATAATTATGTTGTTTATTATCACTTAAGGCTGAATTTCACATATCAGGTGGTGGAGTTTTATTCTAAAGGTTGAATAGGATGTTCAGGTGTTCCGAGATAGACCTAAGCATTGTGTGTTCGGCTGGATGATCGCACAAATTTATATCTCATATCTAGATGATCAGGTAATGTATCAGTCATATTTTCCTCATTAAATTGATCATTTTAGGGATGTTTTCTTGGATGACATCACACACTACCTCCCAATATAGAGGAATATTTTTTTCATTATGCTAGTTCCAGGTTACTAAATGGAATCCATTACCATATTTATGATGATAACTATTGATTTATAAGAGCTAAATATGTATCTTGAGTATTTATAAGAAATGTGGTTCATATGACCCAATACATCCCCACATTGGTTGCCTTCCTTTTCACTAAGAATGAAGATAGAACCCTTTGCCCATGTGTAGATTACTAGAAATTTAATGAATTGATGATTGATAGTTGGTATCAATTTACCCATATAGATGACCTCTTATACTGCCTCTATAAAGCTCAGGTTTTCTCAAAAATTAAATTGAGGATCAGTTATCACTAAGAACATTTCAAGACGATTAACATACAAAATATAGTGTTTTACAGAAGGGACAATATTTATGGGTATATATTTATTTTTTTGGTCTCATGAATGTGCCAAAAAATTTACTATCCCTGATAAATCGAGTCTTATACATATATTTAAATTCCATCATGGTACATTTTTTTGGATGGAATCATATTGTATTCTCAAGATACACAAGATTAGGTTAAACACTTTTGCATCATTTTGAATACATTGAGATAAAATAGGTTATATTCCAAGAATTAAAAATCTTAGTTATGGAACAATAAATTTCACATTCTAGGGCACGTTATCCTAGAGACATGAGTATCTATGGATATAGAGAAGGTCATTACTAGTGATTCTTGGGATTATCACAAGAATTTAATCAAAATACATCATTTCATAGGAATGTTTGGGTATTATAGTCTCTTCATCCATGAATTTTAACATTTATCTATGCCTCTCAATGCATTGACTAAAAGGGGTTAAATTTATATGGTCTTAAGCATGTGAAAAATAATTTAATGACCTAATTGGAAGTCTTACTTTAGTAATGATCCTAATTCTACCAGAGCCTTGAAGAATCTCATAAATATACAATAATGCATCAATTATAATCCCAGGTTATATAGTAATGCAAGGGGATTGAGTCGTGTCATATGAGTCTCACTAGTTGAGACCTTATGATAAAAAATATCTAATCCATGACCTCTAGAAAGCTACAGTTGTTCATGACTTGCGTTATTTTCAACACTATTTACGTGGAGAGATTTTTTTTGTGTATAATGGCCAAAATATAATATTTTTAAAACATGATGTAAAATATAGATGGAGGAGGTGGTTATATTACCTATATTCTTTCAATTTTCAGATGTCTTATTTTCTTGTTTAATGCAACTTTTGGGAAGAATCTCTATTTTGGATGACTCATGCTTTGGTATTACAAGTTTCTAGTAATGAATGTAAATTAACGGACTGGTTCTATGATATACTATTCAAATTAAAATATATTAATCAGATGAACTTTCTATCATCCTTAATATTGAACTCCACTATTCTGGGTAGGGTAAGGATGAGGTTGTATTCATACTTGAAGTATTAGTCCGGATGTAGATCATTGTATGTGGGTATGTCTACATAGTTTGATGATAGATGAGAGTTAAATTATGTGTATTAAATGTAGTGTTTTAGCTCCCTAAAATATATAGAAGTTGCTAATGTGAGAGTTTCATGTCACAATATGGGTTTTGAATGCAATTATTACCATGAATTACTTGTATTTACCCCTCCAGTACTGGTGGTCGAGTATCAAGTTGGAGACAAGTAGTTTTATAACTCAGTATTCAACTTATCAGTAGGTGAAGGAAGAACACTTGTGACCGGCCAGGTTTTACAGTACTTTATCATTACCGTGTAGAAATTAGATGACATCTTAAAGGATTTCCCAACCAAGTTACAAAGGTCACCTCATGTTAGTAATGTTGTATAGATATTAAAAGACATGGTATAAACGGGTACCATCTTCCTATATATTAGGAAAACATTCCAAATAGATGAACATGGGAGGGTATACATATATGATATTGTGTACAATTGTGGTTCTCCTCATACGGTTGAATCAGATATGGATGTTCATTTCAATAAGTAGTATTAGTAGGGTTTACAAGGGTATTAGGGGTTATAAATGATTTTGAGCTAAAATACTACCCTCATAATGATGATAGGTTATATAGAACAATACATGTCATAGAGGACATTCATAGAGTGTGTTTCCTTGGTTTTAAGGGGTATAGGGAGAGGCATATAACCCTGATTGATTCCATCTATAATATTATTTATTAAAAAACCACACATATATAACCCAATACGGCCTTGTATGGTAGTCCATTTCTATTACTACTATGTTGGCTAGGGGTAGTAGAGAAAAAACTACTCGGAACTGTTCTCATTTAAGAAGCTTTAGAGTAGGTGCAGCAACTCTGGAAACAGATGGCTATAGATCAATCTTGACAAACGTACTACCTTGACCATTGTGGATGACCTATGGATTTTGAGGTGTGGGATAAGGACATTATAAATAACTCAACTATGCTAGGGAATAAAATAATTCAAGAAAATGGTTGAATATATCTTTTTATGTCGGTCCCTTAGATATTTTTAGATAGTCAAGATGGTAGCCTACTAGTTGCAGTTACCTCAGAGGTACCAATACACTAATGATGAATTCATTATATTTTAGCTACATAGTTATAACTCAATCCCATATCACACATTTAAGCTAGATGAGGTTGATTTAAAATTATATTTATCCTTTTAGAATTACTCTATATATATTTGTGACTAGATCATGAATGATATTCGAGGTAGGTCAACTGCTCTTGTTTGGGTGCTTTGGAAGCAAAACTATATGAAGGAAAAGACATTTGAGTCGGAGGATCTCTTACATGTGTAGTGGACGAAATTATTCTTAGATGATGATTTAACACCATTAGAATGAAAACAACAATATGAGTTGTTCAAATAGGGGTATATAATACGATACTGGGTTTTTATAGGAGTTATAGAACAATTCTTAATCAATGTTTAATTCATTAGTTATATCCTTAAATAAATTTCCATTAATGCTATGGAAGAAAATATTGTGTATGGGGTTTTTCAAAGACCAGAGCCCTAAATATTCATGGACTCAACATAGGAACATTTTTAATAGAAGCATTATTGCATAGTCCACATGATTAGAAAAAAAAATGTGGGGTGTTTAATTTAAAGAAGTGGGTTTTACAATTTCCCCTAACTATGTGACCCTATATAAATGCTCATTCTGGGGAGGTAGACCATTTATGAGAGGGTGTTTTCACATGCATCACATGGTTATTCAAACGATGTATCTAGAAAGTTTTACTAGCCTCTTATGGTAGTACATGGCACATTGTTGGTGGATGGTTTGGCTGACCATGCGTCTAAACAATGAGCCTCTTTAAAAAATCTGTGAAATGAACATTTTTTTACATATTTTAAATGACCTAACCACTTTTTCTTTTCTTCCTCTAGGGAAAATCACCTCTCCAAATATTTCATTAAAATATTCCAAGCCTCCTATACTAGGATTTTATTTTATTCCTCTATTCGATGTATAATTGTATTATTGTTTGTTTAATTGGATAGACACCATTGAGTAATTCATTCCATATATTAATTTCATCATTTTTCATTATATCAATGATGTTTTTTGGTGAAATATTATATGATCTATTTTAAAGGTATTCATATAATATTATTTTTTATACAATTTTAGTTATGAGAATGACATATGATGGATGATTATTCTTCAAATTTTATGAGGTAGGTGGACTATACCTTGTCCCTCAATGTGTGGATGTTTATGCCCTATAAATATATTTCCTGTAAGAACATTATAGAGTTTTTTCTTAAAATAACAAACAGTTAAATCAAATGTCGAATTAATATTTAAGACATGACATGACACCCTCATACAGTGTTATAGTTTGTTGAACTCAACCCCAACCACCCATGGGGTGAGTATCTCCCTTATGCCTGGAAACAACATCCTTGTGGGGAGTAGAGCTTTTTACTATTTATGGGGACTGTAATGTTGTAATAACATGGATAAATAAATGTTTTAAGCACCTTAAAATTCTACGTGATTTGTATATGAAATGTACTATATAGATAATACCTATTTATTTATAAGATTATGATGGGAAAACTGAAATGATTTATCAGATGGTTTATTTAATAGGGGTTAATTGGTTTTATAGGTAACAGAGGATTCACAGATTTTTAATAATGAATTACTTGGACTCCATGATCATTTCTACTATTCGGATATGACTCACATTGATTCCTTGGAAATATCTACACCATTGATCTGACAAAGGTTGATTCCCAGAACAATTTTATCATTTTATCTAGATTACTTAGATTCCATGGAAATTTCTACTCATTGGATCAATATTACATGGATTCATTGGATATATATACTCTATAGATCCAACTTACATGAATCCCTAGAAAACTTCAACTCCTTGGACCAGGCTTACTTGGGTGCCTTGGATATTTCTACACTTTGGATTCAATATATTTGTATGTCTTTGGAATTTTTACTACGTGGATCCTAGACCAGTTAGAAATGATACATGATTACTCATCATATGCTATCAAATATAGATACATATATATAAATTTTGACATTAGGTTATGGTTTTATGATTATAATGGGTTCTAGTAGTTTGTGTTGTATCGCATTTAATTTTATCACATTTATTCTAGTTATACATGCCCATTGTTCTTGTTTATAATCACAGACTAAACATGTTCTCGACATCACGTGTGGTGTCCTACTGAGTGTTCTCTCACACCCTATTCAAGTTACCATTTGATACCTTAACAAATATCATGGATACAGGTATGGATAAGGGAAAGTTCACTCTTTGTCGTGATTGATTGATTATGGAATAGATTAAGGGGAGAATATGAACAATTTTTCGTTCATGATTCTATGTGGAGATAGCTTCTTTTTTTTTAATTTTATGAATTTGATACAGGTATTGAACTAGAATAATTTTCTATTTATTTTTAATCGTTTTAATAGCTCGACGACATAAACATGACTTTATTTTGAAATTTCTCTTGAACATTATTATTATTATTATTATTATTATTATTTGGTTGATTTATCTTTTTTTATTGGTTGATATTATGCATTTGACTTTATTTATTGCGATTACACCTTTTTTTTACTTTGATCATAAGGGTATAGTCTCTCAACTATACCATCATATACATTCACTATTTGTCACCAAAATCTATAAAATGTTGAGGTGTGCTTTACGCCATCTGATCCACCGGCTTGGGGCACCATTCAACATCTTTCCAGATGGGACGATACACTAACGATTTCTAATGAATTATAGTAATTTAATATAAAACTAATTAGTTAGTGGGTGTATCAATGGTAAAGAGGTGTAGTAAATGATGAAGAGAACATGTTGGAAAGGGTTCCTCAAGGACACATGATTGATCATTCCTTCTTTGGTATAACCTATAAATTCCTCTAACTAAGTGTCATCATGTGTATATATATATGCATATAATATAATATTTTTAGAGATATAGATGCACTAGTGAGGACCTCATTTTTAGTACCCATGTGTCCACATAATAATAAATTAAATATCCCATTTTAATAATGGAATTCATTACAAATGATCTTAGATGATCAACAACAAGAGACCCCATGCATAGGGATGTCATGCATCCAAATCATAATATAAGGGACATAATTCCAATATATTCTATGGTCGAGTAGAATTATATAAGTGACTCCATGATTAATGAATCCATTAATATGAATCATAAAATAAAGAATTCATATCCTGGGGAAGACATGCCTTATTATCATATTACATGGTACACCATTCCCATGGATTCAATGCTTGAGTATCACAATATAAGGGAAGTATTGTATGAGTATAAAATCATAGGGTTGTGATGATTGAGTATTATGGGTAATAATGTGAATAGACCA
The DNA here is from genome assembly GCA_963277665.1 of Viscum album. Classification (NCBI taxonomy): domain Eukaryota; kingdom Viridiplantae; phylum Streptophyta; class Magnoliopsida; order Santalales; family Viscaceae; genus Viscum; species Viscum album. Next base: position 2,071,366,460 of record OY728131.1, read on the forward strand.
TATTTTTATACATCAAAAAGACATCCTGATTGTAATTAATTAATTCTTTAGGTCCATTTAAGAAAATAAAAATGTATAAGGAAGGCCCACACAAAAATATAATTCAATCCATGATACTAAGGTAAGATGGGGAGGACAACTGCACGCAATAAATGACACCTAGGAAAACATTGGATGAAAAATGGGTGTAAACCCTTAAATTTTTATAGGGACACATCATTATTTTTTCCCTTTAATGAGGCTTTTGGTTAGGGTGGAAAAAATGTTTAACCATCATCAACCATATATCTCTCACTAACCAAGATATAAACACTGCTTGGTTTTTCTACATAGTATTAGATATCCATGGACTTACCATGGTAGGTTATTGGTTAAGTGGAAATAACTATGCGATCTAAGTGTATGGTTTGTAAAACTATGCATATAATGAGAATATATATCTAAATTTACTACATACAATATATCTGGCCATGCATCCCACCATGTATGGTTTATTATATAGTGTTACACCCTTTATAGGCCATCATGGTTTCTACTAAGGGCACACAAAATTTAAAAAATCTATTCTCCATGTATTTATCTCTGGAAAGGTGAGTATTCAGAGAATGATGCTCCAAAAAACACACATAAAATTATAAGAAACTTTTAAGTAAGAACAACATATAAAAACACTTTTATGTGTTATAAATAATAGAATTTCATTTTGATACTCAATTTAATATTTGGCATGTCAACCAAAAGAAATGTTTGTATTCATTTATAAATTTTATCATGGTTAATAACTTGGGATCTTAAATGGTTAGTATTGGCCAATGAAAATATAAAATTATCCTTTTATAGATCCACTTATATTCCCTCACATGAGATTGTACGAACCAATAATGAAACATTCTGAATCAAAAATTCACAATTGGTAAATTTAGTATATAACTTCTCCCTCCTTAAGGTATAAAACACAATTTTCAATTGTTCTTCATATTATTTCTTGATCATAGAATATATAATAATATCATTTATATAGACCATCAAAACCTAATAAAGGTAATACTTAATGATTATATTCATTTAATATGTAATGAAAGAATGATAATTTCTGTGTCCAAATAGAATTATTATAAATTCATTGTGATTTTACCTCGTATTGAAGGCTGTCTTAAATATATCATCCATCGTTGTCCTTAGTGTTTGATATCTAGATTAGAAAAAAAATCATGTAAAAAATATTCAGATCCTTATTAATTTATCAAAAAATTATCCATAGTGGTTTGATGATACTTTTTTCTTATTTGTGACTTTGTTATGTTCAATATAATAAATATAAAAATGCATTGAACCATATTTATTCTCAAAAAATTAATTGAAACACCCCATTGTAATGAAATAGATTGAATGAATCCCTTATCCATGTTTTCTGGGAGTTTCTTCTTTAATTCTTAACACATAATGGGGCCATCTATAAGTTTTTTTAAATAGATACAATACTTGGAATGTGTCTTATTGAAAAAAAATTAAAATTAGGGGTAGAAATGGAAAATATGTAGGAAATAGATCAACATATTCCTAAAATAATAGGAACATTTTCAATATTTAGTTTCTACCCCAACCATTTATGATAAATACCACCCCTGAATAGGTATAAAAATTGAAAATATATATGTGATATCAATAGGGTGTTCCTTTTCATCTTCCCACTAAAATTATATTGATGATTAATTTAAAATACCAAACGTAACATCCCTTCCACAACAATTGATGTGGGATATTTAAAAATAAGTCCAATACATAAACAAAATTACACCAAATTAAACTAAATGAAGAACAATAATATTCGTAAGAAGTACCATCCCACTATCTATTCTCATATATGAGTTGTAGAGATGATATGTAACCATCATACGTTTTAGTGTTTTCACCACCAACTCAATATAAAATCATTTTGTTGGTGATACAATAACCATTTAAAATTTATCATATATAAAAGAGTAAATAGAACCATAATAAAATAAAACATTTGAAATCCTAGAGTGGAATATAAGTATACTGTTCGCCACATTTCTAGGAACATCCACTTAAGATGTATTAAATTCATAAATTTTCACATATCCGCTTCGTTTCCTTTGTGGTATGTTCCTATGACATGTGGGGAATTCTTTATAGTAGTTCTAAATATACTTATAGCAAAATAAATATGCAATGATGGATTCTACCTTACCTTTGTAACTATGATAATGATATACTTTTTATCAACACGAAAAGAAAAATAACTTTTCTTTTGGTCATGTAACTAGGTGTTTCTTTCCACAGGTACGTCATGATGGAATATTTTAATTTCTCTTCTCCCCCTAACTATTTGTTTCATAGCTGTCCTCTTATTATCATTCATTCCTTTTAATCAATAACCCATGAGGAATTATTTTTATATTTTGGTTGCACATGATTCTATATGCACATATGATGAGAATTTTTTTGATAATAGATTCATTCAGAGTATTGGGTTTACCCCATAATAGAAATGAACAATCATGATCTTTAGATTAAAAACATAGTTCATAGTATTCCATGCTAATCGTGTAAAGTTATATTTCTTATTATTGACACATTACTCAGATTTTTTTCTCAGAATGAATAAAATTCCCTCTATATATACTTGTTATACTTGAGGGAAATATTTTTCCAAACATTTGTTCCTTAAATTCATTCTATTTCATGCTCATTATTTCACCCTCATTCATATAATTTTGAATCAATAACCACCATTGATCATCATACCCTTATACATGATAAAATTCATTGAATACATTCTCTCTTTCATTACATCCCAAAGAATGAAATATATTCTTTAAGGAAATTGTCCATTATTCAACAACAAATATATTTTTAGTCTCATTGAATGATAGAGACTATTGATGCATGTAACGGTAAAAAATAGTTACACTAAATTATAGATATGATGTATACTCTATATTGGTAATGATATTGGTCATGACCTGAGTATCATCTCCAATAAATTTTAATAATTTTCTTGATCCATAAATATCTCCAGCCACAAATTGTTAATCTTTCCCAGGAGGGAAATTCCTACACTGATTAGGTGAATTATTATATTTTAAAGTCATTACTGTAGGTTTAATTTACAAGAAAAAGTTATACATGATTATATAATTACATGTTGAATCAAAATTTATAATTTTAAAAGTAGTGAAAATATATATATATATATATATATTGAATATTACTGCATTTCTAATCTCAAAAGCATAAACCTGGATTCATTGTAAATATTCCCAAAGTCAATCATAGGGTTATGTCCTCTAATATATGTTTTACTAAACCTTGTTTCCAAGTTTTCATAAAAAAATTCTTTGATACCAACTTTACTAGAAATTAATCTAACAGCCCGAAGTTGATAGTTAAATTATTACATTGGAAAAAAATTCATGTGATATCATTAAAAATGACCATATATTTTAATATCCATAGAAAAAAATACATACTTAAATTTCATTGTATATTTGAAAACATTAAATACCTCTAATTATTTTACATTATAAACACATATTCCCCTTTGGAATATCCTAACATACCAATCATAATAAAAGTCCTTATTTACTAGAGAATGAAAACACAAGAAATGGGTGGATTAGTATCTCAGTAAGGGTATGAATACAATGGAATATAAATAAAAAAAGAATAATATAGAAGGATGTAAATGATAAGAAAAGTATCATATAAATAATAGCCTTATCTAAAAACATATCCATGTATAAAAAATATATTCAATAATTACAAGATAAGTAATATGTTTTTTAATAATGACGGAATTTATAATACTAAACATCGAAAAAATTTATCTTTACGGCCTTAGCCTAAGAGTTATAAAACATACAACTATTGGCTCAATCATTGAAAACATATATAAGTGGATAAGTCGTCAAAAAACCAATCCATATTGTCTCGTGAAAGTATTGATACATTTAGGGGTTATGTATTTTTTTCCCCACACATCACATAATAATTCAAATACATTAATCATTTGAATAAACAACATAACCTAATGAATATTCCCTAAAATCAAAAATTTTAACTATTGGTATAACTATAATATCACATTTCAATACTTTCCCCTATAAATATGATCATAATCCATCCATGTAGACATTAAAGATGGTATCACAATATTATAACCACAGTAAATATATAAATTCAATAATCTATATTTGCATGAATGAAAATACATTCCAAAGATCATAAGAAAATATATTTAGTAAAAAAACCTTTCTCACTTTGAAAAAAAATAATTAAGAATTTTCAAAAATATTAATTATTTTTTTGTTTAAAAATAACATGATAAACATTTAATGGAAGCATAAAATCAATGATCATCCATGATGGAAGGAAATCACTTTGATGCCCTATGAGTAAAAAATCATTTTCATAATTGTATATAAAAATAAAAACAACATTATTCAAAAAATGATAATAAAATTATTTTTAAAATATATTTCATAAATATAATAAATTTGTAAAAATTAATTTAAAATATAATTATATAATAGAAAAAACATTCTTGATGTTATTTTTTAAAAAATATATTTAAGGAAGTGAAGTTATTATCGACCAAAGAGAGAAATAACGTTTATTTTCTTTACCAATTTCATTCCTAGTATTGGGTAATTAAATAAATTAAAATTGAAAGGAATTTATTTAATTTATATAAATAAATATATGATCAAGAAAAAATTATGTTTTTTTAAACTGAAATATCATATAATTCTTTAATTAGAGACTTAAACATAAAAATTATGAAATAATGATGGGATTTTTAATTACATAGTTACCTTAGGTTCAACGTTATTTTCATTTTTCTAATTCACCTCTATAATAATGATATATTTACTGAAATATATTTTATAACTATAAATATATATTACTATATATGTAGCAATTATAATCTTTTATTATATTTTTATTATAATTTTTCTGTTAAAATCCATGTTCTAGGTATTAACTACATATTTCCTTTGTATGATTTAGTTATACATTTTTAGTCCCTATAATTTTGTAATAGTTAAATATTATACATAATTTGATAAATGATTTAAATATTATATATTGTCAATATAAATGTATTTAATGTATTACATAAATTATAAAGATATAAAAATTAATTACACTGTTCAATGATAAGATAAGCTACACATACATACGAAATCTATTTTCACATTTTGATGGATGAAAAAAATAAATTTAAATAGTAATTTACATTTTATTAATGATAATTATAACATATAAATCAAATGTATTCATTAAAACTACCATTATCACCATCAAAAAAATAAAAAGATGAAAAGCATACCACTTCACTTTGTGGATGTTGTAGTCGACAGGTACACATGAGCAACATTATCATTATCAAAAGGTTTAGAAGGTAATAATAAAGATTTAATATTAAAATTATAAAAGAAAAATTATATCACAAATAAGACATATAAATATTAAACCAATCATAATATCATATCAAAAAAAGATTATTATTAAAAAGGAATTATATCGATGTGTAGAGACGTTATGGTGTACGAATGCACGAGTGATACATTCACTACTCATTTGATGGAGAAATTTTAGATAATGGTCATTTAATATTCATATTAAAATTTAAGTATATTAATTATAATGAAATCAATATTATGTTATAAATAACACTAATTTATAGAATCTGAATGATGAAGTACAAACAAATTTGACCGGTTAAGGAGATTGTGCCTTCTCTGGAAAAACACATCTATATCTCTAGTTATGGATCAGATGGATGGATTTGGGGAAGAATATAACCTTTAGAATATTTCTACGAATGTTTTTAATGGATATTTCATTGTAATTATTACTCTATATGCCTAAAAAATGATTAAATATTTGAGGAAGTATGTTCCCTTTTAAAATTTACGTGAGGGGAACTTTTGGAATTTCCTAAATATAAAATTATAATAAATATATTATTGAGATAATATGAATCAAAAATAATATTTATTCGAATATTGGGTAGTATATGAATTAAGTAGAATCAAATAAAAAAATATTATATGATTAAAATTAATTTTAAGGATTGTATTTTTGTTTAACCCCTTAGTTAACGTAATTTAACATTAACCATTTTAACATATTTTCCACTCTAAAAGGATATTAATTTTATAATGAAGAAAAAAAATCACACTTAAATCGGCAATAAATTTTTTTGCGACCGTAGATTATCCTATGTTTTCTATTTAAATAATTAAATTGATTTTAATAAATTAATAATATGTTATTGTGATAAAATATCATTAACGTTAATTATGACCTATTTTTTAATTCGACTTAAATGGAATAATGTAATTTTTTAAATAAAGTATATTCCATTAACAAAGAAGTAATATTTCATATTAATCTATAAAATTAATTGAACATTATAAATCACTGAAAATATATTTATTTAAATATTTTTTATATCATTTACATTATTTTTTATGAAATAAATAAATAATGTTTGTTTGTTTTTTAAGAATTTAAGGTAGTTATTTATTTCTTATAAATTAGAAATAAATTTCTAACATAAAAAAACCTTTCTAGTATAAACATTTACATTTATATATTCCAACCAATTGTTTTCCCCTATTTGAATATAAAATAGTTTTTGAAAACTAAGAATGTTACATTCTGTATCTCTCTTTGATTTAAATATTATATAGGCTATTTTCATGAAAATGTTTCCATTAAATGATTAAATTTCAATAATATGGTAATAAGTGTTGACTTAACTTCATATACTAAAAATTACGATGAAAAAATATAGCAGATCACATAATTTTTTCATAGATTAACATGATTTACCCTTTATAGAAAGGATAAATTTTATTATTGTTAGTATTAATATTTAAGAAAAGAGAATATTTAAAAAAATTCAAAAACCATATTAAAAATATTGAATCCATTTTTTATGATTCAGTTTCTATATGTTTTAGAATTTAATTATAAATGAAGTTCACAAAACATGATGATTTTTTTTGAAATAATATTTTTAAACATAAACTATATTTATTTTTATCCAATGATAGGAAAAATAGGATGAATATTTAAACATTTAATTGAATATAATATATATATATTTTACTAAAATCATTCACCAAATAACGATTAATTTAATTTAATAATATAAAAATATATTTCCTTAGAATAAAATTACACGAAAATAGATATTTTATTTTCAAATGAATATTATTTTTATTTCTAATAAAATAATAACAACTAAATATATTTTATACATGTGTAAACCATATATATTTCACAAATTCGATTTTATTATTCATACCTAAAAATTTATCAACTAAGCTATAATGATATTTTATATTATTGTTCATATAAACATGGGGTTGTGTGTATTGTATGTTATCAAAAAAAATATTTGATGAGATGTTTTTTGTAAAATATCTCGGTGTCACATTATACCGAATAAAAATAATTAGATTTACACTAAAAAAGTTTCACTATGATATAATCATGTTATGATATCTCTATTTCATCATATCCATTGGTTCCTAGGAAGCTTCTTCTAATTTTTGATTTATTTTTTATCATTAACTATGTGTGAAGTATTCTTCCATGGAAATTTATCTCTATAATACATGATTTTTGTAGATTATTCTTCATAATAAAGATCAGGCTCTAATGGTATGACCTTTGAGTTTATTACAAGTGTTTTATTAGGTTTGAAAATCCTCAAGAGTGATACATGGAACACACTGTGAACTTGAGAGTGGGTCTATAAAAGTGCCAACTGATATGTTATCATCCGTAATTGGTCAAAAATACCAATACCTCAAAATCACTTTTCTATTATTTTGGAATCTCATTACCATCTTCCATAGAAAAATTTAATTATTTTTCATCACTAAAATCAAACTATAGATCTCACTAGTTTTTTTTTCATAAATTTTCTATGTAAATTATTCTTCTTTGTTGTGCTATTTAATAAATCTTAAATTCTCTACCATTTACTCAGATAGAACATCTCCCAATATATTACATTCTAAAAAATTTTCCCAAATAATTCTTGAGTTAATAATCGACTAGAGGAAGGTGATAATCCCAAACACAATTGAAATCCATAGAATTAGATCTCAACATATCATCAATGGTCTGAATTATTCTATCAAACTACACATTTGACTAAGGATGATATTTCATACTATGAACCAAAATTATATCCACAACCTACTAGGTAATTAACATAATCATTGAGGTATAACTTATATCTTGATCACATAAAATAGAATGTGTCTCTCCAAGAATCCTTACCACCTAATTAATGTATATTTTTAATGTTTATCATGTGATAAACTCATTTGGATAAAAACAATATGTACTGATTTTGTAAAGTTCTTAACTATAACCCAAATAACACTTTTCCATTCAAACTTTTTGGGGAGTAATGTAATGAAATACATGATAATTTTTTCTTATTTCTATTATGGTATGGGTATTAGTTCTTAGTACTCCTTAGAATTATGTCTATCATCCATAATGTGTTGACATACTACACTACAAGATACACAATAAATAATATGACTCTTTATGTTGTCCCATAAATAAATTCGCATTTAATTCACTATAAGAAACTATAATTTCTTGATTAATGTATAATAAAAAAATATTAAACTATTTGATAGCTTATTCATCAACAATGGTATTTAAGGGATATTGAGGATTATTAAATAATATCATTCCATGAAAATGATGTTTAAACATAGAAATAATTATAAAATTCTTTTATCACAACACATATTCCATTTTTCCTAAAAAATATTCATTGCATTGATGTTTAAACAATAATTTTAGAAAGATATGATATCCACCAATCTATAAATATTTCAAGATCAATCCATTGCAAATATATGACTATTAGATCTTTTGTGATCTTCATTATAGAGAATCTAGCATGATCCTTTCAACTCAAATCCTCTTCCACATTGTTAACCATCACATGGTTGTAATTTATTGAGAAATAAAAATATTTAATAAGATCCAACCAACTTCATGGCCACATATTCAACACATTTTATGTAATTATATATATCAATATTTTCTGATCAATAAATATCATCCTTTTAACTATAATGATAATTCCTATCTATCATGAATGAAAAATATTTCACAACCAAATCTAAATCGGTATTCTAGTAATTTTTATCAGGAACAATTAATTTTCATGATGCTTGTTTTGTATCCTTATCATTATACATGAGAAAACATCCCATTCCTTCCATTGGTGCATCATTATAGATTAAAAACCTTTCTCTACTATAGGGTATTTTACGAATAAGTTTGATGACTAACATTATATTTAGTTTGTAAAAAGTTTCCTCTCATTTATTGCTTAAAATGAAATTTTCTCCCTTCCAAGATAATTTGGTGTGTATATTTGATTGTCATAAGAAATATTCCACAAGTCATGAATAAAATCCGTCCAAACCAATAAAAATATTTTTCCCAGTTATTGTGGTTGTTCTATACCAATATTGAAAAACTTTTTGATTTGATAGATCCACTGATATGACGTCACAAAATATTATATTTCTTATTAATGAAACATTTTTTAATCTTAAAATAAATAATCGTAAATTTAACAAATAAATTATATTTCCCCATGGTCTTCAACATAATTTTCAAATGTGTTGAAATAGCAGGCTCCCTAAAACAAACTATGTTTTCCTTTTCATTACTATATCATGAGTATAGTTAGTAATACATGATGTATTATTACCATTATAGTGAAGAAATTTTTGCATCGTCTATATAATGGAAATGTCGAAAGATTAATTACTCTGTCGAGAGGTTACAACAGATCACATGATATAATGAGAACCACGATATACTATGACATTAATAATAAATATATGTTTTGTGGTTCAGATAGATCTTACTAAGTGAACATAGTAGATGTTTATCTATCAGGTTTTATGGGATCATAATCATTGAGACATCATCCCATGATGTTCACACTTGGTGATCTGTTATTGTGAGATCGAGAGGACATGCCCACCTATAGGATCACCATATGTTTTCGGTACCATTGTTCATTCCAATCTATGGACACGTGTATTGTTCTAATAACATAAGACCATTACCAATGTGCATAATTTGATTGAATACATTTATTAGATGAAAAACCCATGGGGTTGAAATTATGACGAGGTAGATTGTGTTGGGTGTGTCATTGGTGGATTGACATTGGTTGAATGGTCAAGAAAGGATTTGTCACTTCCATGTTTAGGATGTTTTATGTCTCGGGCCAGGATGATCAAGATGGTGAAGGCTTCATAAGTCTTTGGAAAAATAATTCGACAGGAAAATTCATCTGGGATGATCAAAAAATAAAAAACCATGAAATGGGGGATGACACTAGTGTGCATGATGCTTTTTGAGATATTTACAAACAATGAAATTATGGTACACAGTCAGTGTTTGTAGTTTGGTTTTCATTGGTATGACATCCTTATCACTTGAAGGTCCATGATTTATTCCTAGGCTCTACTCTTTGTCATTGTATTTTATTCACTTCTATCAAGATAAGGGCCTAAAGTTTCATACACATTAGCATATTTAAGAATCGTCCCTATTAAATTAAATAGGTATATAGTCATGGTTGTCCCCACCACAGGGTCTGAGCATTGTCAATGTTATCTATCAACGATAATTAAATAAATTTATTATTATTTAAGTTATTAATAGGTGGAATTTTAATAATATAATGTATTTACATGTTTTTTAAATAAAAGATAATATTAATCGAATGTATATTATATTAATATTCAATGTTCATTAAATATTATGTGGGCTACTGAATTGAGTTAAATGTTTATTTTTATATCACATATTATATTATATATTTATATCAAGTATGTGAGAAAATAATAAATAATGTTGACGTAGTTTAGTTCATCAAAATTATTTATTTAGTTGACATTGAAATAAGCGGGTATTGAGAACACAAATGGTTATTTTACCAACTTCACTATAAATGAGGGAGGTGGCTCTCTCTTGTGTTTTTATTCTTACTATTAATTCACTTTAATGGAATAGAAATGAGAGCCTCTCTCTCTCCTCACACTTCCTAGATAGAGAAGTATTTTATCAAAGAACTCCGATCATGATCATTATCAATAATCAAATATATCTCGATGCATTGATCATCAGGACGTTAAAAGCATCATCGGATCACTACGCCAGCATCCTGAATTTGACAATCGATGTTCTAGAGGTCTTTTGATGCATGTGTGGACGATCTATAGCATTTCTCATTTAGATTATTCTAGCAATGATCACCCTCCAAAATATAGAATCGAATGAGGATTGAGATTTGAAATAGGTATGTTTTTTGTTTTATTTTGTGCACTTTATTATTTATGTGAGATCCATTGACCTTTATAAGGCTTGGATCATGGGTGTCGTAATGTCACGTCGACCCATGGATGAAAAAATTTTAAAGCCCCGTCCCACATGCATTCCCTACTAGACCCAGGTTCATTTAGTGGTATAAAAAGGATCATATAGATGTTCTAAGTCACATAAAGTTTATTCTCATTACTATTAAGTAGAGGGTTCAAAAACGGTCCTAATGGTTATAATTGTGTGTCGATCTGATGTCGAATTACTATGTTATGGTTAGTTTAATTTATTGGATTGGATAGAATATGTCGTTTGATCTCATGTTGTAAAAGTATTTTTCAACCAATAGAGCTGATCAATTTTAGATCGGTTCATCAGATATAATTAAAATTGAGAAAATTATAATTTTAAAATTTATAAATTTGAACAGTAATTTTATTATTAAAAAGATATTTATTTTATTATTATAATAACATAATAATTATTTTTTATAATAATTTTATTATTATTAAACTAAAAATAAATTAAGCCTTTATGAATATTTTTTAGGAGACATGACCTTTAATATAAAATAAATTAAGAAGGGGATGAGACATATAAAGAAAAAAATGTAAAAAAGGGTGTTTGCATCCTCCACATAGGAGAATAGCGGACACCCCCTAAAAAAGATTCCACTACAAGCAGCTCGGTTGTAGCCACCCTCCAAATAGAAAGAGGCCTACCCACCAGCCTTCCTGGCCTCCTCCAGATCGCTGCCTCCAGGTCCCAGCTATTGCCCCTTTCCCAGCATGCCACCCAGGTCAAGCTGCCTCCTACTACAACCAAAGGCTATCACGACCCTACTCTAGGCACCTCCCTGAAGGGGAACCTGCCTCCCTTGGATGCCCAAGGAGCCCTCATAACACCACATTTGTATCCAGGCTAGACATCATGACACCCTACCTCGGAGCCCTCAGCCATTACCTCCCGACCTGCTTTCTTGCGGCTGACTGCTGCCATGGCTAGGTGTTAGAACCACACACACCACACCATTTTAGCTAGATCTCGGCCTCCCTCAGATCTCACCACCATCCCAACAAGATTCTGTGTGACCCACCACACAGTTGGTCTCCCCCACCCCCTTATGGCCTCCCACCTCTACCGTCACCACATCTAGATCATTCGAATATGCTCTGCGTGTCCTTTCACCACTTGTCTAGACCTAGGAGGTACTACTTTTCCAGAACGTTTTTTTCCCACATGAGAACATTGTCCCTAATGTGGTCTGGGCTGATCTTCCCAACCGGGAATGGGTTTGGATGGATCTGTCTGTCCTAGTTTGGCCCTACATAGCTTGGTATGGCCCGACTTGGGTTTGGCCGTACCCGCATAGTTCGTACAATGATGTTTTGGTGACTGGTCCATTAATAAAAATTAATTTAATGAATTAATTTAATTATATTTTATAAATTAAATTATTTAAAATTAATTTTTGTTGATTATTTTAATACCCATAAGTTAAATTTAATTTAAATTTTTAGTGAAAATAAATAAATAAATTACTTTATTTTTTTCATAAAAAATTGAATTACTTAAGTGAATGATAATTAATTAAATTATTTTAATAATTTTATTCATTTAATTGAATTTGATTTATAATCCCTGTAATTATATAATGCAATTTAATTTAGTCATTCATTATTTTACCCATCTTCTGGTGTTGTGCACCAACCCTTGCATGTTTGTATTTAATTATTTATTTAATTATATATTTAACAGTGTGAAATGATTGTAACTAATTAAATAGATGGTCTTTTTATTATCATTCTTTTCAGTTTAATTTTATAAGGTCATGCACGCCCAATTTATAGCTGATGTACATTTATTTCACTAGTTCCCCTCTCTTGCACGTGAGAATCATTGTAATTCAGACAATGATGCTGAAAAATGTGGACCCCACCAAGATGAGGAAGTGTACATTGATAAAGATGGTGCAAGATATCACATGGATCTTTCCATGATGATGTGATTCTCAAAGACGTGACCTAGACCCCATGAATATGAGGTGACACTCCAGAATATAAGAAAAATTACATTACCGGGGAAATATACATCAAGAGTCAAACTTCGACTCGGGTTCGATTCCCTTAGGTCTTTTAGATGCTCATGTCCAATTGGGTATTAGTTTACCATTATGAATTTATTTAAAATTTTATGAAATCTTAAAATAGCGTGAGAATACAAAAAATAATAGATAATAAAAATGCATAAAAAAGCAAAGTATGTTTTTTTATTAATGTTTAATTTTGAGCGTGACAACATAGATGAAAAATATTAATTAAAATAGATTACATTAGTTGAGAGAAGAACCCAAAACCCTCAATGAAATACTAAGTCACCACATCCTTCCATCATTCATGTTTTAAGAAAACCATATTTGTGGGGTGTCAGTCAATCCATATCTAAAGTTACCTCTTTCTATCAAGGAGTTATTATTTGGGTGTTGGGTGGACTTAAATAAAATTGAAAAAAATTATACCCATGGATAGATTGTTGTAATTTTACAGTCAAGTGTTTAGTAAATCGTGTTAGTATTTTAGAAGTTGTGACACCAATCAAAAGACAATGGATCCATGAGTGAATGCGGTTGGCCAGCCAAAATCCTACCATGAACCCTTCTATTAGTGGTGTATCCATAACATATAGGTTATGGGGGAGATTCCAGGATCCTTTCCAATAGAATACTCACATAATAGAGTAATCTGATTCTAGTACAAATGGATCCTAAAATTCGATAAATTAGTGGGAATCATTTAATGATTAAATTATTTAGTAATGTCACATTTTGTAATCAACATTAAAATAACTAATATGTTAAATATTATTTGTAGATAATGACAAGTAAAACCACAATGAAAATGTGACAATTATTGGAAGAATTTAATGTCCAAAATAGCATTATAATCAAATATTGTACATATTCTTGTACATAATAATAGCATATCATAAATTCATGGTGACGGTGTCACAACATGTTAAGCCACCTCAGTAAGTGAGAGTGTAAAATTGCTTACAAAATACTCGTGAATCAATAATATGATGGTTCTGTCATAATAAAATCATTAAAATATGATTTTAGTTGTGGTTTCTACATCGTGACATGGATGAAGTACGTGAAATCTCATATCCATGAAGTTTCCAAGAATAAATCTATGAATGATTTGAATATGATGATTACACTCCATTTGTGTACACTGAAATAAAATTCAAAATTTATTATGGAATTATATTCTAATTAATTTTAAACCCAATAACTCTAGTTTTTTTTATGGACATAAACAAATGATATAGAGTAATTGCTTAATTTCCTTTAAGGTAACATTATATATGTAATAACAATATTACTGATAGAACCTTCTTTTGTTCATATGGAGAATAAATTGAAAGACAAGTGAAAAATTCCTATGGAAATTTATTTCAATGAAACCATCTTCAGTTCCTTAAAAAATTAGGTTCTTTATTTAATATGATTTTATTTGTGTCACATATTAGAAAAAAAAATTATGGATGATTATAATGAAGTACACAGAAATACAAGAAGAAAGTACCCACTTCTTATTCAGGTATATTAATCAATATATATTAATGTTTATATCATACTTTATGGGTATTGAATGCAATATTCCAATAAAATAAGTGTATTTAAATATAGTATCCATGTAAGGATAATAGCATTATTACAAGTAATGTGTCTTCCTTAAGCTGTTGATAAAGGGATATTGAAAATTTATTGGTGAGAAACACATTACATCTAATTTCTATGTGAATTATTTTTGTTGAAAAATTTGTTGAGTATAACAAAAATCATTTATCTCATGTGCCCATTTTGTCATAATGATAAATTATTACATTTTCTGTAATGATTTCTATTTTTGGTGCAACAAAATCAATAAATAGTTTAAACATACTATAATGGAAGGCAATAAATGATGAATATAAAATTTAATACCTATCCAACTATCTAAATAATATTCTTTTTCATGTAAAAAATAAAAGTAGATGTGAAGAATATAGCAAATATGGTATTTATGTTCGTCACAGCTAAACACATTTGGTATTACCAACCTCTTTAGTTTAGACAAAGAAACCTTTATAAATAATGGTATACCACAATGATTTCGGGGTTAGATCAACCAAAGAGTTAGAACAATTCCAAAGGAATGCTAGTGGTAACAATACATAATAATTTTACTCTAAGTCATTATGGAATGTAACATTGAATTACTATCCTGGTCAGAATATATTAGTTTCTTTCTGATCAACATACTGAAGAATATCTTGACAAATCATTCATCAATGATGATAATGTTGTGTAGAGTAACTCTTAAACACATTTTACATTATGAACATCACATCCTTGATGTTCATAAAGAAGATTGATGATGAATCTTACAAATTAACATTGGTCAAAAAAAATTATCGTGTAGAAATTCCAAAAAGAAAATTTTATACATCCAAGGAATGGTGTGGGTAAAATTAATTTTACAACATGAAAAAACATGCATTATATTCCATGACGTGATTTGAAAATAACAGCGAAATCCCATTTCCAATTTGACAACTAAAATAAGATATATGGATAGCATATGTTTCATAGTATGAAAAAAATCAATTATTTGAAGACATGTGTTATAGATTCAAATAATTTGTAAGGATTTAAACAAACATGCATCAATCAAAACACATGGTGCATCATAGTATGTATCATTAATGTTTCTTATGATAATACACAAATCCATATGAAAGAAAGTATATAATCAAGTATTTGACTACATATCTATATAAGGTTACACAACTCTATTAATGATATTGGGATAAATATTGGCTTCGGTTTAGTCAATTATTCAGATGTATAATTTTTTTTCATTAGAACATGTTCCACAAGTACATGTGGAATATGATGGTTCTAGTGACATATACTACATAGAAAGTATGAATCCATGGGGATGGTTTTATGTACAATATGGCCAGTGATAAATTATTCAGTAAGAATAATAATTCCCACTAGTAATAAGTATGTGGATGTTAGATAAGATTTACAAGATCAATTAAAATTCAATAATGTATTCAATGTATCAAATTGAAAAGGGGCATATAATTTGAATACTACCTTGGGTATTCAAATAATATGATACATGGATGGTACAAGCATGGTAGTAATAAGGTTTGACAGGTTATACCAAGTAAATATGACTAAATCCATTAGAAGTTTACTTCTCATAACTAAAATTCTAAGATCTTTTTCTGGCCATTGTATTTCAATATAAACCATTGTGGAAGGTATCTATATGACATAACCAGAAAGGAATGATGACACAATTGGACACAAAAAAGGGATGAAAGATACTGAAATCTATTAATGTATTAAAGTAAGAAAAAAAATCTTATAGCATTCATGTAAATGAATATTTTTCTTGTGTCCACCAATGGTTAGTGGGAGGGATATTTTTTTCCATGAGAAATATGTATAACATATGGAAAATAGATTTTTGCCTTACAATTTGATAAGACCAGGTTAAAATTAATACTCCAATTATGGACAGAAACTAGCAAACCTATGTTTATGTGAACTGAACCTATTTAAGTAGATATGAAAATTACTTAAACATAGTCAATTGTATATAAAGAGGCATTGTAATAAAAATAGATGTTTGATCAATTCACGTTTAGAATTTTTTCTAAGGTCACAAGGATTGAACTCTCCTGGTTTACATGTTCATAACATTAAAGGAGATTAAATTTGTGAGTTGATTTCCATATGATTCAATGATGAATCAATAATGTATGACATAATATGTACAATCATTGATATTTCCATAAGAAACATTATTATTGGAAGATATCAATCATATCCAAGAGAACTGCATGTGAATTAGTCAAAACTATCATCTTGAACATCAACAAGTATAAATTATACGTACCTAGTATATGGGGATGAAGGTGTAAAAGTTTTATTGGTACATAAACTAGTAATTGAAAGATAAATTTTATCTATTATCTTAGTTAGTGAAGGAATTGAGAAAGTCAAGATCAAAAAATCCAATGGTATCCATATGTACAAATACTGCATTCGTTGCAGCTTCAATGGTAGCTAAGAAGCAGTTATCACTCACAATGATTTGTTCCACTTCTTGGAATATCACATAGTGAGAAAAGTATAATCATAACATAAATTATGATAATCCCACTATCCATTTTTTCAAGTTATGAAATTGTAAAAAGTGATATACTTGGTGATACCTTATCTTGATAAGTTTTACTCATTGAGATGAGGTCACATAAAGAAGATATGCCACACAAGAAAAAATGTGGTAGGCCCAATAGATAAATCTATAACTCAGTAGAAGAATGATCTTTATTGTGTGAGTAGCTAATATGTTTGGTTAGAAAGTTTTCTCTAGTGCTTGTTGTAGTGTGGAAATAGTGGGTTCTTAAGACCTGAATATGTTGTAATTTTGATTAGTATATCATGTGTATAGTTAGTTATACATTATGTATTATAACCATTATAGTGTAGATATTTCTACATCCATAATGTAATGCTAATTTCCAATGATTAATTATAATATTGAGAGGTTATAGTAGATCTGAGGCCATATTGAGAACCTTGAGATACTATGACATTAATCTAAAATATATGTTCTATGGTCTAAATACATCATACTTCCTGGACACAATGGATTTTTGACTATTAGGTGTTGGGGGATCATAATAATTGAGACTTCTTCAAACGATGTTCTCAATTGGTGATCTCCAGTAGTGAGATCCTGAGGACAACCCCACCTATTAAACACCTCATGTTTTTTGTGTCATTAGTCATTCTTATCTATGTACATGAATATCGGTCTCTTGAATTGGGACTATTATAATAGTGTATCATTTTATTGTCTACTTTTATGAAAGGAAAAATCTATGGTATTGAAATCTTGGTGAGGTACCTTGTGTTTGTTGTGTTGTTGTTGATATGACATCGGTTGAATGGTCGAAAAAGGATTTGTAACTTCTTAGTTTAGGATGTTGTAACTCTTATGACTAGTTGATCAGGATGGTTCTTACTTCATAAATCTTTGGACAAAGAAGTTTAAGGGTAAACCCATCCGGATAGATCAAAATATTATAATGAATGAAACAGTTGATGAAACTAGTGTGCATCCTGATTTATGAGATATTTAATGAGAAATAGATTATAGTACACAGTCAGTGTTCATAGTTTTGTTGTCATTGCTATGAATATCGTTATCTTTATAGGGGCTATGATGGGTTGTAAGACTCCGCTCTTGCTCTCTGTATTTTATTCAATTATACCGAGATAAAGTCTTAGAGGGCCTCACAAAATAGCCCAATCAAGAATCACAAATATTAACTTGAATATGTATATGTACATGGTGGGACCCACCAAGGGGTCCGACTGTTGTCCATGTTATCTATCATTGATAATTAAATGAATTCATTATTATTCAATTTATGAATAATTGGGATTGAATTTATTTAATTTATTTACATGTTTAGTAAATACAAGATAATGTTAATTGAATGAATATTATATTAATATTCATGGTTCATTTAATATTCTGTAGGATAGTGAGTCGAGTTAAATGGATTGGTTTATTATCATGTAATATATCCTATATATATTAAATGTATGTGAAAAAACAATAAATAAAATTGACACAGTTTATTTTTCCAAATTTATTTATTTGTTGGATGTTGAAATAAACGGGGTATGGGGAACCCAACATGGTATTTTACCAACTCCACTATAAATAATGGGGGTGGATCCTTATCTATTTTGTTGTAAATCTTACTATATATTCATTTTCATGGAATGAAAATGGGATCCTCTCTCTCCTCCCTCTTCCTAGAGAGTGCATCAGTTGATCCAAGAACTTAGATAAAGATCTTTCTCAGGCATCGAAGGCATCTTGATGCAGTGATCATCAAAATGTTGAATGAAATGTCAGATCGTCATTGTAACACCCTAAAATCGATGATTAATGTTCCATAGGATTTTTGATGCACGTGTGGATGATCTAGAGGGATCCTCCTATGGATCCTTTATGCAACAATCACCATAGATATATTGCATTCAACCATGACTTTAGATTCAAAACATGTATGTTTACAGTTTAATTTTGTGCTCTTTATAAATTATGTGAGATTCTCAGAACTTTATGTGGCTCGAAATGTCAGTTTTGACAAGTACTGTCAACCTGGCGATGAGATTTTTTATAATCCCCACCCCACCAACTTCCGATGAGGGCCATAGAACCTTCCAGTGGTATCAAATGGATCTCGTATATTTTTTGAGCCAAATAAAATTAAAATGAATTACTATTAAGTATATGGATAAAAAAAGTCCTAGATGTTCATATCGCACATTGATCAGATATCGAATGACCATGTTATGGTCAGTTTAATTTTTAAGGTTGGATTGAATATGTGGTTTGATCTTGGGTTCTCATTTTTTGTATCTAGCATAACTGACCATGTTTTGATCGGATCATCATATATAATTAAAATTTAAAAAATTTTAATTTTTTCATTTAATAATTTTCATAATAATTTTATTATTATATTGATATTTATTTTATTATTATAATAATTTAATAATAATAAATTATTATTTTCATATAATAATTTTATTATTATTAAATTAAAATGTTGTTTGGGCTTTATAATATTTTTTAGGTGTGGAAAATATTTTTGAGGAGACTTGACCTTCATTAAAAAAAATTATAAGGGGGGTGGCGCATATAAAAAGAATTACATAATAAAAGGGGTGTCCCCTTCCCCCTCACATGCGAATAACCGAAACCCACCGTGGTGGTTTCCTCTACACAAATATTGGCCACAACCACTCTTCAAATAATATTCTTCCTTACCACAAGCCTTCCTAGAATCGTCCAGGCCACCGCCTCTAGGTCCCAGGTACCATCCATTTCCTGGGTCGTCGCCCTGCTCGAGCTACCACCTACAGTCTCGCCTACTCATAAGGAAGTCTGTTGTGGCGTTGCTCTGTCACCTAATAGAAGTGGCACTCGCCGCTCTTGGTCATCCCGAGTTCCCTCTCACCACTATACCCCAATCTAGGTCGGACGTCGTGCCACCCTACATCGTAGCTCACATCAATTGCCTCCCTACACGATTTCCACCTGCCAGCTGCCACCCCATCTAGGTGATGAAATGCTTCACGTAATGACCTTTCAGCCAGATTTTGGCTACCCTAATCTCCCGCCACTATCCCCGAAAGAGCCCGTGTGACCCGCCTCATGGTTGGCCACCGCCCTCTCCCATGTGGCCACCCACCTTTACCACCACTACCTCTAGATCAGTTGAAGGTGCTCCGCACTCCCCCGTTCCACATGTCTAGTTTCGGGAGGTAATATTTGGCATGTAAGTTATTTTTTTGTAGAGGAAAATTGGCCCCGAAGCGGTTCAGGCCAATCCTCCCAACCTGAATTGGGATTGGACATGTTAGTTCAGGCAAGTTTGGCCCTACAGAGCCTGGTATGGCCTTAATCGGGTCTGCCCTTAGCCGCACAGTCCGTGAAGTGAAGTTTTAGGGATCAACAATTTAAATTAATCGAAATTACATAATTTAATTTATTTTACATTAGTTTTTAAATTAAATTAAATTAAATTAAATTTGGTTAATTATTTTAATACACGAGAGATACATTTATTTAATTATTCAATGAAGATAAATTATTTAATTAATGTAATTTTGTAATAAAGAATTAAATTAATTAATGGACTAATAATTAATTAACTTATTTTAATTTTTTAATTATTTTAATGTAATTTACAACCCTCATTATTATTTAAAATAATTTAATTTTAGCGCACATTATTTTATGTATTGGTGGGTCTTGAGCACTGAACCATGTTTTTCTGCATTTAAATATTTATTTAATTATTTATTTAACTACATGTGATGATTATAATTTATTAAATATACGGTCTACTAATAATCATTATTTTTGGTTAAAATGTATATGGGCTTGCACACCCAATTTTTACCAGATGTACATTTATCCCACTAGTGCCCCTCTCTTGCATGCCTGTATCTCTGTACTTCAGACAAATACGGTGAATGACGTGGAGCCTACCAAGATGATGTGATATACATTGATGATGAAGGTGCAAGACAACACGTAGATCCCACCAATATGATGTAGTTCTCCAAGAAGTGACCTGGACCCTACCAGCATGAGGATATACTCGAGAAGAGAACAGAACATAGAAGACGAGGGTAAGTTGCATCAGGAGTCAAGAATCAACTTAGGTACGATGCCATTATGTCGGATAGATGCACATGGCCAGTTGGGTAATAGTTTACCGTAAGGAATTTATTTATTATTTATGTATTTTTAAAACAAAGGTAGAAATATATAAAATAATAGAAATTAAAAATTTATAAAGAATTGGTGTATGATTCTATATTAATGTTTAGTTTGGAGTGTGACAACATAGGTGAACACGAATAAAAGAAATGGATTGAATTTATCAAGAGAGAAAAAAACAAAAGCCTCAAAGAAAAATTATGTCACCAAAGCCTTGCATCATTCATGTTTGAACAAAACCGGGTGTTTGAGGTGTCGGTCAAGCCATAGTTGAGGGTTCTTCTTACTACCGAGGAGTTCTAATTATGGTGGTGGGTTGACATATCTAAAATTAAATCAAATAAATAGCCATATCTAGATTGTAATAATTTTACTAGAAACTATTGAGTAAATCAAGTTATGATTTTCGAAGTTGGGACTTCACTCAATAGATCAAGGAACCACGATTTAATACAGTTGGCCAGCTAAAATCATACATTGATCCCTCTTAGTAGTGGTGTAGCCAATTATTTTTGACTATAAGAGATGTTTAGGGATCCATTATACTAGAATACTCAAAAAATAGAGTATTCTTATTATAGTACCGAGGGTCCCTAGAATTTTATAAATTAGTGAGACATATTTAATGATTAAATTAATCAGTAATGTCACATTCAGTAATCGAAAATAAAACTAATAATATGATGAAGATTATTTTTAGAGAATGGCTTGTAATACCACAATAAAAATTAGATAAATATTGGAAAAAATTAATATTTTAACTATCACAAATTTCAAATACAGTACAAACTCTTGTGCATAATATTACCATATCGTAAATTCAATGTGTTAGTGTCATAACCTATTAATCCACCTCAGAAAGAGAGAGTGCTAAATTTTTTATAGGATACTCATGAATCAATAATACTATTGTTCTATAATAATGACACCATCAATATATGATGTTGGTTGAGGTCACTGCATTATAGCAAGAATGATGTTACATGTAATATCATCTCTAAGAAGCTTCCAAGGAGGATTCAATTAAATATATTAATGTGATGAATGAATTCATATTATGTATAGTAAAAAAAGTTTATAATATTTCATATAATTCCATTATTATGAAATTTACTCACAATTAATCAAGATTCGTTTATGGAAACAATAAAATGGTATAGGGTAATCACTTCATTACCTTTAAGGTAACAGTATCCAAGTAATAAATTTTTTATAGATTTCACCATCTTTTGTTGTTAGGGAGAATATATTGAAAGACCAGGGAAATAGGCCTATGTAATGTTTTATCTAATTCACCTTAGAAATTTCATTAAAATAAAAGAGGTTGTTTATTTAACATGACGTTATTTTCATCATATATTAGAAATAAATTTATGGATGTTTAAAATGCAATAAACTGAAATAAAAGAAACAAGTACCTGAATCTTATCCAGGTATATTCATCACTATAAATTATTGTTTCTACCATACTTCATAGTTATTGAATAAAATATCAAATTAAAATAAGTTTATTTAAATTTAGTAACCAAGTACATATAAGAACATTATAAGATGTAAGGTATCTTCTCCAAGTAGATGAGAATGGGTGATTCCTATGTCACCGGTGAGGAACAAATTACATATTATTTCTATGGGAATTATTTTATTTGATAATGTTGTTGAGTATAATAAAAAAATTTATCTAATGTTTCCATT
Source organism: Viscum album (assembly GCA_963277665.1). NCBI lineage: Eukaryota > Viridiplantae > Streptophyta > Magnoliopsida > Santalales > Viscaceae > Viscum > Viscum album. The sequence goes on from OY728131.1 coordinate 2,071,389,958, forward strand.
TTATCATAATGAGACATTAATCCATGTTCCGGAAAGAATGTTGTTTGTGGTGTAACATACTCAAAAAATAGTTCAGTCATACTAGAATCAAAGTAAATACACGATGAATATAAAATGTAAGACTTACCTAGTTATAGAAATGTTATTATTTTTCATGTAAAACTAATATTTTAGGTCAAGAATATACGCAATATGTTATTTAGGCTTGAAAAAACTACAAACCTATGGTTTTTTTGACATCATTAGTTTAGAAAAAAGAAACCTTTAGAAAAAAAGGCATGCCATAGAGCTTCCTGGGAGAGTTAAAAAATATTTTGAACTATTTTAAACGAAATATAGAGGTAACGATACTTCATCATATTCCTTTAAGTTATTAAGGAAATTAATAGTGAAGTTTATTTATGGTCATAATATATGAGTTTCTTGGGATCGGCATGCCAAAAAATATATTGATGAAGCATTCATTGATCCTGATAATGTAGTATGGAGTGATTCCTAAATGAATGTTACTTTATCTACATCACAATATTGATGTTCATAAGGAGGATCAATAATGAATCTTAAATATTAGCATTGGTGAACAAAATTTAGTGTGGAGAAATTCCAAAACACACATTTTATACATAAAATCAATCATGTGAGTAATATCAATGTTACAACATGCAGATACATCCATTATATTCCATGATGTGATTGGAAAATAATGATGAGATCCCATAACGAATATGCCAACTAAAATATGATAAATGGATATCATATAAGTTATATTATGAAGAAAATCCATAATTTCATAAAACCTGTGTTACAGATGCAATGTGTTTGTTAGGATTGAAACAAACATGGATTAATCTAAACACATGGTTCTTATAAGAAATTATCCTAATAGTTTATCTAGATATTTCACAAATAGATATGATAGAAAAGATATAGTAATGTATTAGACTAGATTTCAATATATGGGGACACATCTATATTAATTATAGTGGGAGCATGATTGACATGAATTTATTCAATTCCTTAGAAGTTCAAATGGTTGGAATTGGGACAAGTTCCACATGTAAATGTACAATAAGAATGTTTTAGAGACACATATTACTTAGGGAGGAAGAAACCATGGTTATGGGTTTATTTTCACCGCATCTAGTGAAAAATTATTAATTAAGATGTTGGAATAATTAATGTTCAGAATACATGTTGGAACAATTCATGTTCATAATTGTTTCCAATGATACATAGCTTAATCTCTATAGATTGACATGTTTAAAATAGGGGAGGAGATCAATGTTGTGAGTTTAGTTCCATACACATCAGAAATCGATTAATCACATATTCACTAATATTTGTAATAATTGATATTTACAAAATATTCATTATTATAAAAAAATATCAATTATATCGAGGAGCACTACAAGTAAATAAGTTTTTATTATCATCTTGAAATTTGAAAAGTACAAATTGTGTATACTTTGGATATAGAGAGGAAGATATACTAGTTTTTGTGGGAAGAAAACTAGTAAAATGTAGATAAATTTGATCTAGTATCATTTTAGGAAATGTTAAAGAGTGAGTCAAGATCATAAAATCCAATGGTAGCTATACATACAAATATCGAGTTCATTGCAGTTTGTAAGGAAGGTAAGAAGCAATTATCAATCACAATGATTCATTCCAGTTCATGGAATCACAACTGGTGAGAAAAGTATTTTCATAATATAAATTAGGACATTATCACTAGCCTTGTTTTCATGTTATAACAATGGACATAAGTGATATACTTGAGGATAACTTATCAGGAGAATTTTTTCTCAAGGATATGAGGTCGCATACCTCAGATATGCTACGTGGTGAAAACGTAGAAACCCAAAAGTAAAATCTATTACTCGCCATAATCATGATATTGATCATGTAAGTATCTAACATGTTTGGTAAGAAAGTTCACTATAATGAAAGTGGGAGTGTAGAAATAATTGATTCTATATACCCAACTATTTCATACATTTGATTATTATATCATCACTGTAGTTAGTTAGGAATGATTTATTATTGCCATTATAGTGTAGATATTTCTGTATCCACTATATAATGGTAATTTCCAATTATTAATTATTGTGTTAGGGGGTCATAGAAGATCCCAGGCTATTTGGAGAAGATCATGATACTATGAAATTAATCATTAATATATGTTCTATGGTCTAGATACATCATACTGACCAGAAACAGTGGATACATGACTATTATGTACTAGGGGATTATAATCAGGGAGACTTCATCACATGAAGTTCACAAATGGTGATACTCATAGTGAAATCATGAGGAAAAACCTGCCAATAGAAACACCACATGTTTTGGGTTTCATTGATCATTCATATCTACAGACATGTGTATTGGTATCATTACTTGAGACCAAAACTAATGTGTATCCATTTATTTTGTTTATTGATGAAAGGGAAATACATGGTATTGAAATTGTGGGGAGGTAGCTTGTGTTGGGTGCATAGTTGGTGGTATGAAATTGGATTAATTGTCATAAAAGTATTTGCCCCTTCCAATTTTTGGAAGTTTTATATATCAGGACTAGTTGACCAGGATGATGCTTCCCTCATAAGTCTTTGTCCAAAATAATCAAAAGATAAATTCATCTGGGTAGATAAAATAATAATTAAGCAACAAAATTATGATGACACTAGTGTGTGTTCTGCTGTATTAGATATTTAATGACTAAGAGATTATAGTACAAAATCATTTTTCATATTTTGGTATTCATTTCTATGAAAATCCTTATCACTTTAGGGGTCATGATGGGTTGCTAGAATATTTTATTTGTCTGTGGATCTTATTCACTGGTATCGAGATATGGTTCTAGATGGTCACACATAATAGTGTATTCATGAATCCTCCCTGTTCAGTTGAATTGGTATATTTAAATGGTGGGACCTACCACGGGGGCTAAGTGTTGTCCAATTTTTCGGTCACAAATATTTAAATAAATTCACTATTAATCAAATTTTGAATAGTTGGGATTGAATTTATTTAATTTATTTTCATTTTTAGTATATAAATGATAATATTAATCAGATGAATATTATTTTAATACTCAATGTTTATTTAATATTAAGTGGGATAGTGAGTCGAGTTAAATGGATTAGTTTTTTATCACATAATATTATATATATATATATATATATATATATATATTACAAGTATGTGATAAAATAATAAATAATATCAACGCAGTTAAATTCATCAAAATTATTTTTTTAGTGTACATTGAAATAAATGGGGACTAGGGAACCCAACCAGGTATATTACCAAGTCCACTATAAATAATGTATGTGGATCTCTCTCTTATGTGTATATTCATACTATTCATTCATTTACTTGGAATAAAAAATATATCCCCTCTATCCACCTTCTTCTTAGAGAGATAAGTAGTTGTTCCAAGAACTCAGAGTAAGATATTTATCAAGAATCAAATACATGTCGATGCGGTTATCATTTTGATGTCAAAAACATCATTGGAACAGCCTGATTGCATGCCGAATTCAACGGCCGACATTCTAGTTGATTTTAGAAGCATGTGTGGAAGATATAGAGGGTTCCTCATTTGGATCCTTCGAGAAACGATATCTATTGACAAGTTGCAGTCGGATGCGACTTAAGACTTCAAAAAGGTATGTTATTAGTTTTTTTTTGTGATATTTATAATTTACACGAGATCCCAGGACCATTTTGGGGCTCATATCTTCAGTGTCCTCAAGTCCTATTGACAAAAAGTTTTAATATCCCCGACCCACTGGCATTCAGTACATGTCCCTGAACCTTTAAAAATGTTCTTCATTCTTTTCCATGATCTAGGAATATATAAGAATAACTTATATAAAGGCTACCACAAAGTTATCAAGTTAATCTATATATACTATATTCATTACATCCTTAAATATAAAAGAATAATTATTAAGTCGGAATAAAATTACTATAAATTCATAATGACCATACCTTATATGAAATGTCTTCTTTGGTGTATCAACCTTCTTGATATTTAATAGATGATATTCAGATCAATCATGGAAAAAATATAGATATCCTTATAATTAGTAATATAATGAATTAATAAAAGGTAGAGTATACTTATTCTTAATAATGATTTTGTTTTGTTCTTAATAATCAATGAAAAGAAACATGTTCCCATCTATCTTATTAAAAAAAGTACTGGTGGACCCATACAGATGAACTAGACAAATGGATCCCATATCTACTTTTCTCATTGAGTTTATTATTAAATTATGGTATCTCAATTAGAGTTGTTATTTGAGGATTTTTGTGAAATAGGATTATCATTAGGTGTGATTAATATTGAAAACCAAAATCAAAAATAGGGGAAGACATAGAATTTCCTTAGGAAACACATCAGCATATTCCAAAAAAATATGCCCATTTTCAATATTGAGTTGATACCCCTCTATTTATGTGAGATATACTTCATGAATAGGTATAATCACAAAAAATATAGATATAATATAATTTTTTTTCACATTCATCCTCACACTAAAATCAAGAATTATTGTTGATTTAGAATATAAATTGTAACATCCCTTCCTCAAAAACTGATATCCTCTCTATACTAAGAGAGAAAATAAAAACCTAAAATTACTTAAATATATACTGGAGGATTAATAATAAGATTCACAAGAATGACCATATGAATAACTTCTATTAAAGCGGATTTATAGATATGTTATGTGGTAATCCTGACCACACAAGTTTCACCACGAACTCATTAAATAATCATTGATTTGGTGAAAAAGTACCCTTTTTATATTCCTAAGATAAACATTGGAGAGTTAAATAGAATAGAATAAAATATTTTCATTCCTAGAGGTGATGATAAATGTAACATTCACCATATTACATGTAAATACTTCATCAAATCCAATTGTTACCAGAGTTTCTCTTTATTCTATTTGAATCTTTTATAAAATGTTCCCTTGACCATTTGGGAATTAGTTATTGAACTTCCCCATATCTTTATAGATAAATCACCACATGTTAATGGACTCTCTATTACTTTTTAATTCATGATAATGATGACATTTTTATCCACACATAATTAAAATTGAATATCTTTTTTGTCATGTACCACAATATTTCTATCTAAATGTATCACATGTATTCAAATTACTCATTCTCTTCTTACACTTATCAATTTGTTATCTTCAATCCTAATTTTCTCTTACCCTCATTATAAGTAATGTGAATTGGAGAATTTTCTCTCTCTCTCTTGATATCACATGATACTACATTCTTATATGATGATATTTTTTGTTAGAATAGTTCCCTTCAAAAAAATATCTTTAACCCATAAAATAATCAATAAATATTTCGATTTAGATTACATTCATAGATTGAAAAATTCCCTCTTAACTAGGTAAATTTAAATTATTAATTAGAAACATTTTCCGCTAAATTGTGTATCATGCTAAATAATTATAATTTTTATACATTATAATAGTTCTTGAGGAAAATTGATTTCCAATAATAGTTCTAAAAAATATCCCTTATATGTCCTATTCTTCATCCACATCCTTTGTTTTTTGTATCAATTACCACCATAGATCCAAATCCCTTGTGATGTGATAAAAATACATGAAAAACTCCCCACATTTATTATAGAGAAATGAAATAAAAATCTTCTGTAGGGAACATATGCATTGTTTAGCAATAAGGGAATTTTTGGTCTAATAAAATAATGGAGGTCGGTGACTCATGAAGCATTCTAACATTTTCAAAACACATTATAGATGAACATGATACTCTATATGGGAATAGTTTTTTGGACATAGCCTGACTGAGGTCCCCCAATATTAATAAATTTTGTTCATCTCCTACTATAATTCTAAATATAGGTTCATTATCATTACAAAGAGGGAAATCCCCACATGGATTATATTTATTGACACAGTTTCCAATAATCTCACTATAATACATTTCAAAACAATTAAATGCACATGAGTATCCCATAATATTATTAATAATAATGTATAATATCATAAACAGTTAAAAAACTATCATAAATTGAAATAAATTTCATGCATATCTAATTTTATAAGAATAAACATTTTTATTGATAATATTTTCAATTTATATCATAGGTTTACAGTCTCTAATATATGTTTTACTAAATCTAGTTCCCATGGATTGTATAAATCATACATGGATACTAACTACAAATACCCCAACTCTAGAATCCTAGGTTAGAGGGTTATTTAATTACATTAGAAAAAAATAAATGAGATCAGAACCTGAATTATCAAATAGTTTAAGAGTCTAGGAAAAATACATAAAAACATTATTTTGATAGTATATTTGAAAAAAAATAAACATAGTCTTTTATTTGAGAATACTATAGTCCCCTTTACAATATCCCATGATATAAATAATAAAAATATTCCTAGAATCTTTAGAAATGAAAATAGAATAATGGGGTGAGATCATATTGATAGTATGTACATGATTACAACTAAATTTATATAAGGGATGAAAAATATGATAAAAATTAAATGATAAAAAAATAATTTAATATAAATAATAAGATGATAGAAAAACTAAACATGTATATAAAAACAATTCAAATAATTAAATGGACATAAATAAATGATTTCCTAATTATCAAACAAATAATACTAGACATCTAGAAATTACAATCAAGGTCTCATGTTAGACATCTAAATCATATCATTTAGGCCTCATTGTAAGACATATAACATAAATTGGTAAGGGATCAAACAAATACCCAAGATATTCCCTCTCATGATACCATAAAAATCCTTAAGGGGATATATAATTTTGTTTTCACCACTATTTTAATAAGTCCAATTCATTCACTATAAAAATAAACCATAAAACATAATCAATGTTACTTACAAATTGATAACTATCAATATTTGAAGGACTAGAATGTGAAATATCAATACATTCCCTAATCAAGATGGTCATAAACCATAAATGGAAAGGTAGAATATGTTATCATAATATTAAAACCCCGTTAAAATTTAAACTTCAAGAATGAATATTTATATAGATGACATTACTTTCAAAATCCCACTATAAATATTCTTGATGAAAGGCACATGTTTAATTTCAAAAAATGTCAATTTTTAAAAAAATAATGGAAATGTTTTACATAAAATGTACCTTGAATTTTTATAATGTAATCAACAAATAATTGAGTTTTCAATATAATTGGAAATTCAGTTCATGCAGTATAATGTAAAAAATAACATGTTTTTATAGTTTTGTAAAGAGAAAAAAAATTCTCTCGAAAAAATAAAATAATATTACATTTAAACCATTTTATTAAAAGTTAAAAGGTGTAAAAATGAAAATAAAAAATTAACATTATAATATTTAAAAAAATAATGAAAATATTTGTTCGAAAACTTTTTCATTGAAGATAATAGATTTTCAACCTAAGAGATAAAGAATGTAAGTTTTAATTTAAAATTATTTTCAGCTATTACATACATAACGGGACAAAAAGTGAGATGGAAAAATTAATTTATAAAAATTACAAGTGGATAAAAAAAATATTGGTTTTATGATATAAATAAAAAATAATTTATCTAATAATGACATAAACAAAAAAAATCCTGACCAATGATGATTTGTTAAATAAACACTAATGGGATGCTCAATATATGTGTCTAAACCCAAAGTATAAAAGATGTAAAATCCTTATAATTATAATAAATAAAATTTCCCATATATATACATAACATACCATATATAATTTACTATAATCTATTATTACTCAGTTATTAAAAATTATTTGCTGAAATCACTATTCTAGTTAATAACATTATTGTTTTTCATGTATCATTTGGTGCGGTAGTTTTAGTCCTTATAAATAGATAATTATTAAATCATATATAATTTTTTAATCAAATTAATAATATCATATATATTAATTTTATATATTCATATTAATCTCTAAATTTTATATAGAGATATATGAATTACACTATTCATATAGACGATATTCCATACATACAGAAGAAAACAATTTTCACTTTCTGATGGATGAAATAAAAGAATCAAAAATTATAATTCATCATTAATGAGTCATTATTATAAAATTTAAATAATATAAATTCATTAAATATAACCTTATTACATCCATATATATTTTTTTAAAAATATTTGACATTGCTTCATGGTGGTGGTTGTCCACACATATGCATGAGCGACATTATTCTTTTTCTACTAATTTGAATGTAAGAAGGAATTTTTGATATTATAATTCCATAAACATAATTATTTCATAAATATACCATATAAAAAATAAATCCATCATAATAACCATCTATAAATTTATTTTATTACAAATGAACTGTATCCTTATATAGAGAAGGTAAGTCATATGTACACACGTGTGATACTTTCACATCAAATTTGATGCAAAATGGTTGATAATGGTGATTTAATGAAATTAATAACATTTAAATATATTAAGGAAAAAATGTACTATATTATTATAAATAAATTTTATTTAGTGGAGGTAATAGAATAAGTTAAAAAGAAAGTGATCGGTTAGTAAGATTACCTCTTATTTTAAGGAACTCCATCAGATCTCTATATAAGGATCATATGTTTGGTATTTTGGGAATAAAGTGGGATAAAGTATACGAATAAGCAGGTAAAAAGTATTTTTGTTTGTTATGGTTGATATATGAGGCTAATGGTGTTGTGAATTAGTGAGGGAGTAAGTTTTCTATTATAATTGAGTTGAGGGGATATTTTAGAACTTCTTAAAATATTTAATTATAAGAAATTAATTATCTAGAAAAAATTACTCTAAAATTCTATGTAGTAAAATATAAAGTATTTTATGTGTGAATTATATTGAACCAATAATGTTTTTATTGTTTAAGAGGTTCTTTAATCCATATCATTCATGTTAATACCATAGTTTTCTTATTTTAACATTAACCACGATAATAGTTTTTTCATTCTTAAAGGGTTATAATTATATATATATGTTAACTATTTACTCATAAATGTGAAAGGGATGAAATTTTAGACCATATCTTATCCCCTTTGGAATTTTTTTAATATTTTAATTATTTTTAACTAATTTAATAAAATATCGTGTTTTAAAAATATCATTAATTACATTTTTGACTCTATTCATTTAATATGAATAAAAGATATCAATAAAAACGTGTAATTTGAATACAATAATAGAAAATTGAATTAATATACCATAATAATATATAAAATTATTATAATACTATAATTCAATAAAATTATATAAATTTTATAAATTGAAATAACATCTATTTGATTTGATTAATTAAATAAGTATTGTTTCACTATTGCGTAAGTATTTAAGGTTATTATTTAATAACTAATAATAATAAATTAATTAAAACCTTGATAATTAGGTTTTTAAAATCAAAATATCAATTTATATTCTACCACCAATATTTTTCAATTTTAGAACATATTAGGGATATTTAAAACTAAGAGAGTCTCATTTTTTTCCTTTACATTATTTAAATATTATACTATTCATTTTCATTGAAAAGTTTAAATTAAACTAGTAAAATAATATCATAAGGTGATAAGTTTCATGTTATGTTTAGAAAATAATATATATAATTAAAAATCATGACCTTATAATTTATTTTTAACCATGATTAAAAGGATTTCCCCTTTACCAAGTTGCTAATTTTTCTAATGACTACATTTAAAATGGAAAAAATAAAAGGGGCATATTTACCAATATAAAAAATTGAAAATAAAAATATGGAATCTAATTTTCAAGAATAAGTTTCCTCAATAGGTAGAAATTAATTTTAATATATGTATGAAAAACTCAACAAAAATTAGTTTTAGAAATATATTTTATGAACAAAAAACTTGAATTATGCTTCTCTCGTTACTAGAAAAATATTATAATTTGTTTTAAAAAAATTGAGTATATAATATATTTTTTAAATAATATAATTCAAAAGTAATTTGTTGAATAAATTTTTCAATATGGAAATACATATCGAACGTACAAAAAAATTTCTTGAAAAATAACACTTTTATTTTCAAATAATTTTTAATTATACATAATTTATATTATTCTATTTTAACTTTTAGATTTGTAAAACATATATATTTTATAATTTATTTAGAAATATTAATACCCAAAAATTTAAGAACTAGGTTATAATAGTAATGTATATTATTTTTCACTTAGACACATTGTTCTATATATCATTGGCCATCACAAAATTTTCAATGAAAATATATTTTTCTCTAATTTCATGAATTTCCATTGAGGGAATTTAGAAGGATGATCCCCGAAAACCAAAAATAATTACAATAAACTAATCATATTAAGTAGGTAAATACTCAAAACAATACTACGACACCCTCCATGTAACTGTGGATTTTATTATATTTTAAATAATGTTTTTATTTATGTCAACTAGAAGTTTCTAATATTTTTTAGCCTAAACCTGAAAAATATTTAATTTTTTGTCTATGATTTTTACACACATTTTAGAGTAAATATTTTGATTACATTCACACAAATAACTTTTCAATTTGATTCTCTATTCTTGGTTGGTCTTTATGGTTTACACATGACTTCGTGTACGTTAATTTGGTCCTATGAGGAATCGTGTGAGACCTTTGGTGTGTATGGATATGGGTGAAATAATTATTCATGATTAAGTAATACCTTAGAAAATAATGTGAGTTGGATATAAAATTTTAAATATTCATATTGAATGGTTAGTGGACGGTTTGTATAACTATAAAGAGTTTTCATGTGCAACTATGCGTAGTGGGTATTACTAGGTAGTGTATCTTTCATGGTTGGCCCACGGGTTGGAATATTGTGTGACTATACTATGTTGATTTACATGGTTCAATAAAAATCGATATAAATAATTTTATCTTTATCAATATCAACCAACTTATCCTCACTTTCCACTCTCTCTTATTTAAACAAAATTGGTTCTCCTTAGATAGCTTCCTCTATTCATCCTATACAATTTCTATATTTTTTCTCTTTGGTTTTAAGTAGTCTTGCTCTTTGAAGGTCCCTCTGAACCTTTTAACCTATTCAATTTCCCTTATTATATTTATTTTAGTTCAAAAAATAAATAGTAACATTGATGTTGGTTGATTTTAGGGTACTATTTGGTAAAAACATCAGGTCTTATCTTGTGTGGGTGTTGTAGTGGCCATGTCTTGTATTAAATGTTTGTTATACAATAAATGCTAAGCCCGTCCTCCTTTTTTCCACCGAACCATGGTAGGTGTTTATTTTAAATTCATATATACATGTCAATAAATTATTATTTAATTTAAAGGGATAAATTAATAATTTTATTCCCATGTATGTGTTCCTTTCTAAAGAAATGATGATTTTTTAAAAAGTTATATTGGTTGCATAGAATGATATTCCATTTAAAGGGAGTATAAAAACTATTATGTGGATTTTTAAATAATTTGAGTTTTCTTATTGATGTTCATGATGATGAATTGAATTATTAACGTAGAATTATTTTTTACGATATTTTTAAACAATGTCTGTATGATAGATTAATTTGTTTAAAATGGGTTGGTTGATTTAAAATTATGGTGTTAACACATTAGGATTATAATTTAAAAAAATTTATTGCAATGATTGATTTAAAAATTGATTTTAAGTTAAGTGTTATTTCTTTTTTATTTTGAAGAACAATTTTAATAAAATTAGTCTCCATGCCGGATAGGTAAGTGTTTTGAAAACAATGTTATTTGTCTATAAATTCCATGAATATTGGGATGGACTATTTACACCCTTATGAATGATTTTTTTTCTTGAAATACTTTTGATACCCTCTTAACACCCCCTTGTAATTGTTTTCATTAATTGGGGAGGGTGAATCATATATGTAATGAATATGTAATGGGGAATGTGGATGTTTTGTGAGAGGGAATCAATGTTACAATGAGAATTTATTTATAAATGTTTTGAAATAGATCAATTCTTGTTTAATTTGTTATCAAAATTTCTCACCACCATAATACATTATACAGGAGTACTTGGAAGGAATTAGATGACTTGAATGAGAAAAATCCCTACTATAATACAAATGGGATGCCCAGGGAATGATTCCAAACTGCACCTAATTATTATTTTGGAGTAATAGGAAGGAATTACATGACTTGAATGAGATAAATACCCAGTGTAATACAAATGGGATGTCTACATAATGATTCCCAACTACACCTCCTTGGTTATATCAAGTTGTTATTGGGTCTTATGAGTAAGTAAAATTATTATTCATGTGATAATTACGAATATACTAGTAATGGAATTTCATCATAGTATCATTGGACTATTAGAAATGTCTAGAGGATTAGTTTTTCTGACCTAGGTTCCTTTGGTTCAATTTCCTTCTTTATTACGAGAATCATACCTGGTTTTCATATAATGATATGATCATTATATTGGATCATTGTAGGTGATTTCTATTTTTATTTGATTATATATCATATTTATTGTATTATTTATTAAAACCTGTGAATTTAATGTTGGTTTCTAATTATTTTTTAAAATTCACATCATAGTTACATGTTTTTATTATTTGCCATCATGGGTGTGGTTTTGGTATTGTTCCAAAAAAATTCAAAATTGGTTTTAAATGGTTTGAATCAATGAAATTTTAACTTGATTATATTTAGAGGTTATTTGGAAGATTTTATAATGAAACATGGAAGTAAATTATATCATTTTGAGAACTCTAGTCTGTGTTGGTCTTTAAAACATGATTTTTAGATTTATTACCTAGATTCTCTTATATACTTCTTTTAATGGGGTTTTGGGAAATAATTGAAATTGAAAACCCTCTTTTGGGGTATAAATTTTATTCAATGAAAAGATAATGACATGGTTTTAGAGGGGACTTTAAAAATGTAGAATAAAAAATATATTAGGATAGGGAAGATAATTTTTCAAGTGATTATTTTCATTAAAATGAATGAAGAAAATAAAATATTATTTAAAAAAATATGTTTTTGTTATTTTTGTTTAGTATTATGAAAATTATATTTTCATTTGTATTTAAAATTATCATTTTTCATTATAATAAGAATGTGACTTCACAGATTAATAAGGAGAAGATATATTGAATTGTTTATATCTTTCAAGTATCTAACAGTTTTCATGTTTTAGAAGGTCTAGGGTATCTTCCATTCATGTACATTGTTTTTTGAGGTAAATTTTAATCTTAGATGGTGAAAATTGTTCAAATTTTATTATTTGGGAGCTATTTAGTGAATCTATTTGGTTTATGGGTTTTTATTATCCACCTTTGATGTTGTATCTTATGATAGATATTTATTTTTATACAATTTATCTATTTAATTTTTATATAATCATAATTATATTTGGTTTGAATTTGTATTTAATTCATATATTTTGGATTTATTTTATCATATTTAGATGGTTTATTTCTATTATTCATGAGGTTATTTAAAACATTATATATGGAGAAAATAATTCTATGGAATGCTCTTTAATTTCAAAATATTTAGTTTATAGTCTATGGGGATTGGTAACTCACTTTTGGCTAGTGGAGGGATTGTTTATGTGATGGTTCAAGTGGAAACCCATATTGGTTCATTGAAGACGATATTTGAGATTAGGTTCGCAATAAGACCTAGGTATAGAAGCACTCTATTATTATTTGGATTGTTTGTAGATTGAAGATAAGGATTTTAGTAATTGAGTAGTAGTTTTGGGGAGAGCATCAAAAAAATTTCTCTTCCTCATCTTGATGATTCCATGTGCAGTTGGGGTTTTTTATTAATTATGTATTCTTTTTGTATGGATTTTTTAAAATATGATTTTATTCCAATATTTTTAACTCTGTGGTCCTCATTAAAATAGATTGTGTTTTCATGCGGGTTATATGTTATGTTTGTGGATATAAATGACTGATGAGATAAAGTCATAATGTTTTTTTTCAGGGAAATCTAAACCATGAAATATGAAAACTCTTGATTCAAGACCCATTATAAGAATCAATGCACAATTGACACTTGGATATTAATTGTGGAAACATGATGATCATGGGTCTACATCTTGATTGTGTTTTCTATTTATACCCCATGATTCATGGATTAAGTAGTGTGTTCTGGTAATATCAATGTATAGTTTCATGACCTATGAAATAATAATCCAACAATATAAATAGTTGAAACCCACCTATGGTTTAGCCTAATAATTCATGCATGATGGGAAGAGGGAATGTGGGTGTGGTAAGATTGAATGAATGTGATAAATAGAGGAGGAATATCTACATAGGAAAGAATAAACTTAAATCGCAAGAGGAAATAGATATGTGGGATGCTGAATGGAGGTTTTATAATGGTAGATCCATATAAGGCTCTCACATTGAGTAGTTGAGAGGGAAATGGGAGGGTTGTTTTTTTGGTTAAAATATAGGCTAGGTTTAAATTGTTAACCTAAAATATTAATTATTGGGAAGTGTGAATCATTGATACATAGTTTACAAAAATTGTGGACAAGCTATGTGGCCATTACTACTCACACAAGGGAATTAAAATTGATATATCACATGATTGAGAATACAATACACCAATCATGAAAAATGAAACTTTTAAAATGTAGTTCTTACACCCATTGATTTTACATGGTTTATACTACCTTGTTACCTATAAAAATTTAAATAGTTTAAATTTATTAAAATAAAAACACCAAAGCCTATAAATAAATAAATATATAAAATTAAATTCTCGGGTTGGTTCATGACATGTGGGAGTTATAGAGGTATTGTGATGGCTTGATTGTATTTTCACTACTAATGGTGAAAACATTTATCTTGTTTTCCATTGATATGTGTAAGGTTTGTCTTTGTTGTCACTTTATACTACATGATATTAAAGTAGTGTGTTTTTTAAAGAGAAATTTTATTTTATTTATTCCTATAAATTTTTTCTTTGTGGGGAAACTATGATTTATATCCAATTTAACCCTTTCCCTATAATTTAATTCCATGAAAAGTGACTGTAGAAATTTCATGATAGATTATATTTTTTGTCTGAGTGTTTTTAATTTTTTAATTGACACTAAAATGAATTTGTAAATTAGTATTTTATTTCATGTTATTTTTAATCCAAGTGATTGTGATTATTTAATGTGTTAAAAATGGGTTTTCAAAATATTAATGTTTTATTTTAAACTAAGTAAATGATATTTTGAAACTTTTTTATTGCACAGATTGATTTCAAATGTGGTTGTAAGGAATGTTTTAGTTATCAAGTATGAGATGTTAATTTTATATTGAAATTAGTCCCAATAGGGGATTAATAGATGGTTTGATTATAGTATTATTTTTATTTTACTTCAATCTGTATTTGAAATTTTCTATTTTGAACCATATAAAAAAGGAATGCTTTCATGAAATATTTATGAGATTATTTTATAACCCCTTATAATTGTTTCATTAATGGGTGGTTTTTAGGTATGTTGATTGTGGGTGACGAAAAAATTCAATATTTTGGGGAGGGTGTTGTAGGATAGGTGATAATTTAATTATAAATATGTTGAATGTGATTACTTATTTTTATATAGATCAATTTTACTCCTTACATCATTTTTAATTTTCATGGGTAAAAAATGATGTAATTAGTTTGATTGTATAAGAAAACATCCTAGTGTTTAACAGTAGTCCTCCTAGAGAAATTTTATTGTCTACACATCATTGGTTAGAGTGAGATGATATTGGGTCTTATGTTGTTTTAAAAAAATTTATTCATTTTTTATTGATAGATATCCTAACATATTTATTTAAAAATAGATATATATGAATTCTAGAGACATGGTTATGTTCATTACTACCATTATTGGTTCCTTGTCACTAGTCAAAGTATTTATTACTGAATTTCGAAGGGATTTGAACTTTGAACTATGATCTTTATTTAGGATCATTATAGTTTATATATCCCTTTCAATTATTTTATCCCTTATTTCATGTTTGTTTTGTTTAATCATATGTATTTTTTTCTCATTGGTGTGTGATAATGAAATTATGGAGGAAAATTTTGATTTTTTTAATTTTTTTGTACAATTTTATTATTTTAGAAAAAAGTTTTACAAAAAAGGTTTTTAAATATACGATTCATTAAAAATGATTTATTTTCAAGGGTTTTTTAAATGTTTTGGAAAAATGGATGTAAAGAGTTCTTTTATGAGATATCTAGTGATTGTGGTTTGTTAAAAAAAGTATTAAGATATCATTCTTATTAATACATATAATTTTTTATAAAATAATTGTTATGAATCATTTTAAATTATAAACCATACTTTAGGACTGAAGTTTTATTTGAATAAAAAATCTTTTTATAATGAGTTTAGTGCATGATTTTAAATGGTAATTTTTTATGTTTTATCGACCAGTGTAAAATAATTTTCAATAGTATTTTTTCATTTAATGGAATGAAGAAATATATTTTTTAAAAAAATATTAATTTTATCTTCTTTCTTCTTAAAAAATATTTTAGAAGATAGATAATTTTCTTATGTATATAAGACTCGTATTTTTTTGTGTGTAAAATAAATGTTACTGTATAGCTTTGGTGTGTGGTGGAATACCTGGCGGTTTTTCTCCTGAAAATATTTTTAAAGTCCGATCCTATAACTGAGATGGGGATTTGTTTTCTTTTTTTCCTTCAGCCTATTTAGAGTGATATTCATCAAAGATAGATACCATGGGTAATTTAGAGGCTTGATAAAGTGGTTAGAGGCTTCAATTATTTATTAGAGATTTTTATTTTCAACCATAGATGATTATATATTATGTATGAGAGCAATTTATATATACAGTAAGAAATGGGATCTTTTTTTAGGTATGGATCTAGTTTTTTGGTGTTTTTGGGGAAAAGTAGAGCTTTTCAAAATTTTAATAGTACACACCATGTACTTAAGAGTACACATCATGTACCCTATTACCGCTTATGAATGCATCGTAGGTATGTAATAGCCAAGACATGGCCATCTGGGGTGACCTGGAGACCGCCTAATGTGGGGCCTAGAAAAGTATAATACATATCATGTAACTTCAGAGAACACACCGTGTATTTTTATTTTTAATTGTTAAATAAGAATGGGGATGTGTTTTAGGGACATACCTATTTATTCTATCCTCATCTTGTCTTGGAGTGATTGAGAGAAACAATTCTTCTCTGAGCCACTAAATCATCATCTGTTCTCTGAATAAAATAACACTGATTGCAATAGAATCAACTCGGTGATTTATTCGTTATTTTAACGCATATTATCTTGATTTACCCCCTTTCATGTGTTATTCATGGTTAAGTTTTTTTTTGTTTTTTTATATATCTACAACATTATAGATCGATTAAATGTCTTAGGTTAGACTATATATATCATACAACATCAAGGCAAGTTGTTTGTTCCTTTCCATATTAGTTTTTATATTAAATGTGAAAAAATAACGAATACCTTACTTTAGGGTATTGTGTTTTTTTGGAAATCTGACCCTGATGATGTCTTCTATTATTTGGTTTCAAGAGTTAGGGTTGTTGATTGTGAATTAGTTTTATTTCCATTCTTATTGATGGGTTTCCACATTCTTGTTGACATTGCACATTGGGTGTAAAACTTCTTGTTAGGTATTTATGCATTCCATGCCTAGTGTTTTTAGGAGGGAGAGTATATTATATGACATGATTGTGATATGTATTATAACTACATATCTTGGTAGTATTTGAGATTACTTTGGTTGTTGGATATCTGTTGTGACCAATTATATCACACATGGATGTGGGAACCTTTTGTAGTGAGACTACAGGGGGAATTAAAGTTGAGGGATCTCCATTGTTTGTGCAATTCATTTCCCATTGGGATACCATATTATGGAACAGAGGTTGATTTCTCCCTCAGAGTGTCTGTAGAATATCATTTTGAGGCCACATGGGGAATTGGACGTTGAGTTCTTCCTCATAGAGTCTATAGTTTACCGTTAAAAGACCATGGGAGGAAATATTTGTGACTTCTACCATAGAGAGTCTCCGTCTAAGATAAACCAGAGGGGTTACACTATAAGAAAATCCTATTGGGTTTCTTGTTTTGGTTGGTTATATATTTGGTAGATGTAAATGAATGTAGATGAAACTGTAGGGTTGTTTACATTGGTTACATCCTTGTTTATGAATTCATTTTTTATATTATCCTGATAAACATATATTCACTGATAGTTATGCATAGGCCTTTTAGTGGTTTCCAACTCGTATTCCTCTCACACCTGTTTGGTTAATGATTTTGAGCCCAAAAATACTATATTTTTGTAGGTATAGGTAAAGGTAAGAGACCTTATACTTTATGTACTTGATTATTGTTGAGCTGGAGAGCATGGGAAGAAGTTGAGGCTCTTGATGCTGCTGGAGTTTACATTTTTTCATTTTAAATTGGTTTAATACTGTATTTGTAGCATCTGGATTAGTTTGGATTCTTTCATATACATTTGTGACGTGAATCATTTATATATGTTCTACAATTGTTCATTTACTTTTTGCCTTCATCAATTTGTTTATTGTTTGGTATGAATGATTATGATATTGTCTATTATTGTTATTCTAAGAAGTTTCTCTTCAAATGAGGGATTAGTTTCCCCACTATCAATCCCAAGGCCCTCACTGCTAGTAATCATTCCATAGCGTTTAGGGAAATGCAATATAAGACAAGTGACCAACAGGGTATGGGGCACCCTTGGGTGACAATAAGAACATGGGCATTACAAAGATATATCAGATAGGTTCTTTTCTTCTATGACTTACTTTTTGGAGCCGGTATTAAGGTATATGAATGAATTGGTTGTTGGTAATAAGCTATGGCTAGGAGTAGCTAACCTACGTACATGGAAAATCCATTATTCATAAAATATTGCAATTTTTTTGATTTTTAATTAATTAGAATTTATTTGATTGTATCATTTGGTGATTCAAAATTTTTGTGCTATTATCATTGATATTTTTGAGGTTTTATTTCAATTGAAACACTTTGAGATGGGGTTACTCTATCACATGCATCATGTAGACACTTTCTAGAGATTAAATGTCATCCATTCTTTTCATCCCATTTAGGGTGCATTACCGTTTGCATGTTGTTGTGATAGATTTTCTGCTTGATATTCATTTTTTGTGATATATTATTTGGTTGAATACCTAAAATTTGATAATTTATTTCTAATTGTGTATGGTTTCATTTAAATGAACGCCAAACATTGGTCTAAAATTTATTTTGGGCCCCATGGATCAGAATATGGTGGATCATGTGATTTATTGCACTGTTATACTTTGTATTTACATGATTATGATGATTTGCATTGATTTTCGAGAAGTATAGCCCCCAATGGATCATAATTGGGAACGTTAATGATTGGTTCAGTGTTGTTATGGGGTATTTAGTAGTTTATAAGGCTTACTGTTTGAATAAACTATAATAAAAATAGTTCAACAATGAATACATGCCATGTGTCCAACTATTCGGGAAAGAAAAGTTTTTATTAGGTACATTTTGTGTACTATATATACTCTTCTTGTATTTCATAACCATGTTATTGGATATGTGGAAAGAGTCATGTGTTTGGGAAATGTTAGCTGGAACAAGTCGTGTATTTGGAGTACACGTCGTGTTGTATGAGATGTGAATCCAGTCGCGTGACCAATGACATGGGTGGATAAAACCTAGGTTTTACATGTTGGGTTCTATTCATGCATGCTGTGTAGAGTCGACCTTTTCACTGATTGTGTGACTAACCATATGAGTGGTTATATTTTAAGGGTGTACATTCCATGTCTAGGGTGAAAATGCCATGTGCAGATACCTAGGAAGGAATTGTGTGTTTAACCATGTGGAGGATTTTAGGAAGGGGGAAAATGATTCAGTTACACGTCGTGTCTCAAGGAGAACATGACGTGATTATAGGGTGTTATATGATCATTGTTCAAAGAAGTACACATTAATGTAAGGGTTTTAGGGAACACACCGTTTAGGATTCCGAAAATCCATGTATCCATGTTTTGAGTGAAATGAATGTTTTATTTATCCTATTATTTTCCTCCTCTTCAATGTTTCTTCACTTGAAAATATGAAACTAATGTGTTATCTTGACCTTTGAGTGTCATGCCACCGAGACGTCCTCCGATTGTACTCCAAATACGAGGCAACGATCAGACACCGAACATGATAGATCCAGGATTTCCATTAGATCCTCTTGTAGTGTCGGTCTTATCACCGACCATCATTCTGGATACAAGTGCATATGCACAGTTTTTAGAAGGCTTCATGAGGAATACAAAGTCCTTTCAGGGAGTTCCACACCCTTCCCCTTCATTGGCAGAGTTCACATATGTTTTTTAGTAGCATTATCATCATTCCTACAGAGGGGATGGAGGAACCCAAAATATAACATCGTGGTTAGAAGAAATGTTGTGTCTCTTCGGGCATCTTGATAATCCTCTAGATAGGCGTGGTAAGTTTTCTACATACATGCTTCTAGATTATACCAAGAGATGGTGGGATGTGACATCACCGGCAAGGTTCCAGAAGGGTATGGCTTGTATTGAGTTCCAATGTGCCTTGTAAGATTACATCTACCCAGATTCATTGATTTCAGATAAATCTCAAGAGTTAAAGAGTATAGAATATGGTACTCATTCAGTCATGGAGTATTCTTTAAGATTTATAGAGATACAATGCTTCACACCCATTTATGGGGGGTGATGAGTTATATCTGGCGAGGATTATTGAGGAAGGTCTCCAGCGTGACATCCTATCTCATGTGAACATCTTCAGGTTGATTTACATCACTTCTATAGGAAACAAAGAACTGGTGACAGAGTGAAAATTAAAGGATTCTAAAGCTATGAGCTAGGACGGCTCAGCTTCCATAATTGGTACCCCTCTGACTGATAGTAGGAAGTTCCGTAAGGAGTCCACGTGTGGAGATCAGAGTTGGTGGTATACTCCTTCAGGTATCTTTGTGGTATGCTTACAATGCGGTAAGAGTAGTCATACAAGGAATCTTTTCTCGAGAGATCCAGTTGAGTGCCTATCATAAAACAAGATGGTTCATCATCAGCCTTTCTGTCATTTTTTATCCATAACAGCTGGTGATAGGGGTTCTTTTTCAAATCCTCATACTAGATCCAAACCAATAGTTCAATATTAGTCAGAGAACTGGAGTTTTTCATGTCATTAATGTTGTGGTGGAGGTCGTGGCCTCATTGGTCATTCATTGGGTTTTCAACTACCACATGGGTGGATCACCTTAGGGATCACAGACATATTCACATGGGCATGGAACAAGTCAGGAATTTGCAATATAGCAGACCCATTAGGAGAAGGATCTCAGACTCTATATAGGTAGAGGTAAAATTTTGGTAGCCTCGATTTTAACTAATGCACTTTTCGATACAAGGAATTCCCAAAGGTTTATATCTATTTCTGTTGTGGAGATCCTTGGGTTCTGTATCTTTACTTCTACCGATATATTGGCGGTGGACACTCTATTGGGGAATTGAATGGATAGTTTGCATCAGGGCAAGGAGTGGTCTCTTGAGATAGGAATGTTTCACATATTATGGGACCTTTATGTCATAGAGAAGATAATATATGAATCCATTATTAGAATTGATTGCTTGGTTCCCTTACAGGATGTTGTCAATTGCTATCACCATATGGTGAGTTTCACGTCACCAGAGGGAGGGTTGTTTCTACATAAGGGAAAATGGGATGTCCTAGTGAGAAGAGAGGGACTTCAGAATCATGGTTTGGTAGGATTTACTACCTAGATTTCTAGTAGGTATCAAGAAGACCATGCTAATTCACATTTGACTTTCCCCCAGTGGTGGATCATTTTAGAGATGTCTTTCTAGTAGAATTTATAGTTTTTCCATCAGTGGGAGAGGTAGGTTTATCTATTGAGCTTGTACTTGGAGAGGCACTGAGTCCCATTACTCGTTAGAGTATACCTACACTAGAGTTAGAGGATCTCATTAAGTAGTTGTAGGAGTTGATGTCAATGGGTTTCCTCTGAAAGACTACTTCTCCTTTGTGTGTGCCTGTCAATTTTGCGAAGTACACGAATGGTTCCCTCAGAATTGTGTGGATTATCAGAAGCTTAACTAGTTGATGGTATATAACTGATATCCCTTGTCAATCATTGATGACCTCTTTGGTCATATTTGAGGATCATTGGTTCTCTAGATGATTGACATAAGGTCCGGTAATCATAATTTGTACGTTAGACCATCTGATATACATCTTAATGCCTTTCATAGTTGGTATTTTCTATTCGAGTATGTGGTGATGTCATTCGGTCTCATGAACTCTCTTGATGTTTTTATAGGACTGAAAAACCAAGGATTCCATCAATACTTGGACTCCATTATGGTGGCTTTTATGGATGGTATATTGGTGTACCCTCAATCTCAAAACAACTATACCACACATCTTGGGATAATTTCGATTACATTGATAGAACATCTGTTATATTATAAGTACTTAAAAGTCCTCATTTTGATGGACCAGATTCACTTCATGGGTCCTGATATATCATAGATAAGAGTATCAGTAGACCCATAAAAAGTGAGAGCAGTAGTTTCCTAGTTGTAGCTGAAAAATGTCTTCATGGTATAGGGTTTTCTAGGGCTAACTGGTAACAATATAAGTTTTATGTAGTACATTTCATGCTTAGAAGTGCCATTGAATGTTCTGACTAAGATGGTTGTAATGTACTTGTAGATATATTCCTACGGTTCATCCTTTCAAAAGATGAAAATGGGGTTGACTTCATCACTAATTCTAGTTTATCTAGAGACATGAAAGAAATTCATTGTTTACATTGATGCATCAGGTATCGTGATGGTAGAATTGCTTATTCAGGGGGATGGAGTCAAAGTGTACGTGTCTTAGTAGGCGAGGCCACCTGAGAATAATTAACCGAAGCATGATATTTTGTTGGCTGTAGTTGTTCATGCCTTGTGTTTATTGAAAAATTATCTTATTGGAGAGAATTTTTTGGTGTACATTGAGCACATAAGTCCCAATTATATTTTTACATATTTAGATAAGAATTTGGGACAATAGAGGTTGGTTGAGTACATTTAGTCCATTGATTTTAATATTTCCTACACACATAAGAAAGTTAACTCAATAGCTGATGCACTGAATAAGAGGACATATGTACATTCTAATCATGATACCAATAATGAGAGGTAGCTTACGACACTGTTCTCTAAGATGCATTTGGAGGTTCACTACAGAGAGGGGCTGGCATTTCGTTCTTCTATAATTGTTTCATATCCTCTTTTTGATCGAGGGAAAATGAGGCAGCTATATGATTTTGAAGGCATAGTTCTATGGAAGTGTGTTAAGAAAGGACCCTATTATTGGATAGACTGTAAGAGAGGATTAGATCTTGTGATTCCGTGGAAACATAGGGGTGGCAATAGACATACGTGTGGATATTTTGTGGGGGTTTTCATTATTTAGTTTCGGAAGTTAATCCAAAAGTCACCAAGATGTATAATGATCTACATCAACGGTATTGTTGGTCAGGTATGTAGAGATATGTCGTTGGTTTTGTGATGAGGTGGTCCACCATTCAGCAGGTGAACATGGAGCATCAACGACCAACATAGCTTTTGCAGTAGTTTCCCATTCCCGATTTGAAGTGGAATGATGTCGTGATGGACTTTGTGACAAGATTTTCGAGGTCACCTATAGGGAATTATGTTCTTTTGGTTGTCATTGACAGACTCACGAAGTTTGTAGACTTATTACCGGTCAAGGAGACCATTACTGTTGATGATATGGTATTTTTGTACATCATGGATACTTTATGTTTACATGGGGTTCTTCATTTTATAATTTCAAACAGGGACTCTCATTTTACATCTTAGGTTTGGAAGGTTCTACAGAGGGATTTGGGTACACAGGTACTTCTGAGTACAACTTACCATCCCCAGATAGATGGCTAGTAAGATCATACGATTCAAGTGATATAGGACATGCTTCGAACAAGCATCCTATATTTTGGAGGATCTTGGCAGAGGACCATACCTTTGGTAGAGTTTGCCTATAATAATAGTTTTCAGAAAAATATTTAGATGGAACCTTATGTAACTTTGTACTATAGTCCATAATGATCACCCTAATGTAGGTTGGATGTAGGAGACGATGTTGTGATGGCACTTCATGACATCCAAGAGACCATATAGGAGGTGGAGTTAATTTGGATTAAGATGGTTACTGTGAAATCATGAAAAATCTCTTATGGTGACCGATGATGACAACCTCTGGAGTTTGAGGTTAGAGATCAGGTTTTTCTACGTATTACGGCGAGGATAGAGAATTGGACGATTAGGAGACATGAAAATATTTCAGCAAAATGTGTAGGTCCATTTGAGGTTTTGCAGAGATTCAGGCCAGTTTCCAATCTTCTTTAGTTACCTCAGAGATATTGGTAAATGCACAATGATTTCCACATTTCTCATCTACAGTGTTACTTCTCAAACCAGTCTCATGTTTTCCAACCCAAGGAGGTTGATTTAGAGGAGGACACATATTTCGAGGAGCATCCTTTCCGGATTGATGATCAATGTGATAAGGTTTTCTAGGGATATTTTGTTCCTTTTCTATGGGTGTTATGGCAGCACATGTGACTACAAGATGAGACTTGTGAGGGGGAGACTGATGTGTGATCATTGTGGCGAGAGCTGTTCAAAAATTCTTCTTCGCCCCTTTTTTGGGAAATTCAGTGAAAATTTTATTTAAGGGGGGATGTTTATAATAACACAAATCTTGTTTTTAGGTATTAATATTATTTTCTTGTGTTTTTGATGAAAATTTCAGTTCTTGTAATTTTTTGAAGTATACGCAATGTACCATGTTACAGCTTTCGACTGCATCTTGGGCGTGTAATGGGTGAGACATTTCCATGTGGGGTGGCATGGGTACCGCATAATGCGGGGCCCGGTAGTGGCTTATACAAGCCATTCATCCTAAAGGGAGACACCATTTATTTTTATTTTTAATTATTATATCAGATAAGTGTCCCATCAGATTGACAGAACTGTCTTCTTTTAACCCTGTCTTGTCATAGAGCTGCCGAGAGCGACAAATCTTCTATGAGAAACCGAATCATCATCTGTTATCTGAATCAAACAATACCTATTATGTTGGAATTTCCTCGTTGAATTATTAATTCATCTAGATACTCTCTTCTTGATTTCTTCTCTTTTGTGAGTTATTAAAGGATGAACTTTTTTGACATTTTTTAGATATACGATGTTCTATGTCGATGCAAAGGGTGTGTTTCATCAATATCGATCGTTAAACGTCGAGGCAGGTGGTTTATTTCATTTTGTAGTTTTCTTTGGATTATATGAGAAAAATTTGCCTAATAATCTAGTTTAGGATTTTGCGTGGGTTGGAAAAAAACCATGATGATGCCTAATATTTTTTTGTTACTAGATTAAGGGTTGTTGACTATGAATTACTTTTATTTAGTTTCTTATGTATGTCTTTTCCCATGGTTTTTGATATTTTCCATTGAGTATATATCTGATTGTTAGGCAGTTATGCTTTTCATTACTAGATTTTTTATAATGGGGGAGATATTATATAACATGGATGTGATATGAATTGTATCCATGTAGTATTTGAGATTACATTGGATTATTTATATCTTCTGTGCATGATAGTATTACACAGGGATGTGGGAACCTGGGGTAGTGAGACCTTAAGGGGAATTGGTGTTGAGGGCTTCCCTAGAGTGTCACTTATACATTATACATTGTGAGACCATATAGGAGATTAACATTGAGTTCTCTATCAGAGTGTTTTTAGTATACCATTGTGAGACCACTGTGAGAATTGGACGTTGAGTGCTTCATCCGAGAGTCTATAGTTTACCGTTAAAAGACAACATGAATAATTTACAATGAGTGCTTCTTCAGAGATTGTTTTTCTAAATTGAACCTGAAGTGTTAGACTATGAGAAATACCTAGAGGGTTGCTTGTTTTGATTGGATGAACAATTGGTAGATTCAAATGAGTGTTATGGAAACTGTTAGATTTTTTACATTGAGAACTTATTTTTTTATTACTTTATTTTTCATATTTTCTTACTACAAATATATTCATTGATAGTTATACAAATGCCTTTTTGGTGGTTTCCTACTAGGATTTGTCTCACACATATTAGGGTCATGCTTTGGAGAAGAAATAGATTATATTTTTTTAGGTATTGGTAAGGTCAAGTGCCCTTTTACTTTAGGTACTTGATTTCTATGGAGCTAGAGAGAATGGGACAAAGATGAGGCTACAGATGTAGCTATATTTTACTTTCTTTCGTTGTACATTATTTTAGTACTATATTTCCAGCATTGTGATTTTTTGCCTTCTTTCCAAGACATATGTTCCATGTATAACTTTTATGTGGGCTCCAGTGGTTTATTTACATTCAGTCTTCTGCTGTTTATTTATTGTATGATATGACTGCTTTCGATGTTTTCTATTCTTTTCATTCAATGATGTTACTCTAATAATAAGGTAATAGTTCCCACACTAGCACACCCATGGTCCTTATTACTCGTTGAAGCCTCTGGCATTTGTTGAAATGTTCTTGAGTACATGTGACCAACAGGGCACGGGGCAGCCTTGGGCGGCACCCAGAACTGAGATGTTACATATACATCCTTCATTTAATTTTTTCTATTATTATTATTTTTTAGTTTTGATTTTTAATATATTAATTTCATTATGAATTTCTTATATCCTATTTTTGTGGTTTATTTCAACTATTACTCTTAATAATTTATATTTTCTATTAATGGAGAAATAATATCCAGCGTATACTCCTTTACTCATAGAAAAAATTATCTGGCAAGTGGGGACTGGTAATTCTATTCAAGCTAGTGTTTGGTAGGTTTTGGTTTAATTTTAGGTGAATAACCATGATGGTTCATTATAAATACATAATCCATATAACTTAGTAATAAAAAATAGATACATTGGTTAATTATCATAAAAATGTCAATATTTTTCCCCTCTCAATAAATGGAACAATGCGCTCTTAATCCATCCAAATAAAGACAGAGAATTCTATATTTATAGAATATAGCCATTATAATATAAGTAATTTAAAATTATTTTTAAATAGTTGAAAACAATATTTATAAATACATTAAGAAGATATTTTGAAAAGAAGAAGAAATAAACTTTTCCTTAGGTGATCTTAAAAAATTAAAAAATTCATAATAAAACAGGAATATAATTTTCATTTGAAATAATGGTAAAATAATAATGACTATTAATGATGATAAATTTCTATGAAAATGATAAAATATAGGCATTTGGTAATTTAAAAAAATCATTATTTTCCCACTACTGTGACAAATATTGAAATATCTATATATTAAAATATTACAATGTTTCTTTTTAAAATTTTGCATATAAAGTCAAGGAAAATATAAATAAACCTCATTAAGTGATTTAATTGTTGAAAATAAAATTCATGAATAAAATTAATTAACACTGTTATAAATGAAATATATTAGTGGATAAAAATGTGAAATAAGGCTGACATCTCATACTAACATTCTATTTTTTATTTGAGTGTTAGAGAGAGGAATAATTAAAGGGAGAAAAAAAATTAAGAATAACCATTTCAGAATTGTAACACCCTAAGCATCCACGGTATGTTTCCCTTTGAATAATGCAGTAACATGCGTTGTATGCAACTTGGAGTTTTAACACACCACGACCAATCAAACTAGCCATTGTGAATTGTAATACCTACTTTTTTAAATTATTTAAATTTCATTTTATAAATGTTCTTCATTTTTGGATTTTAAATATAATAATTAACGTTGGTTGAATATTTTGTTTTTTTCTAAAAACATTCAATTTTTTGATGAATAGTGAAAACATTGTGTTATAGTTTAAAACCATCTTTTTATATAAGTAATTAGTTATTTTTTTTCATTTATATTAGGTCAAAATAGATACATAATACCTATATATGATTAATTTAATTCATTGGATTCTTTTTTTAATAAGTTTTGATATATAAAATTTTAATGAACATTTTACCGTATTTTACCCACCTTCTAAGAGCATATGAAAATTTAAATAAAAGAAATTACTGGTTCTGTGAGTTGAATTTAAAAAAATTAGATATATGGTTAACATTGTTAAGTAAAATGTTGTTCAATAAGTTGAAAATAATTTTTGATTTATTTTAACTTTTGACTTTTATTTACCACGGTTAAAAGTAAATAGGGTAATTAAGGGAAAAAATGATATTATAATTACCCTAACACTTTTCTAATTCTATAGTAAAAGTGTAATTAGACCAAACAAAACATTATGAATAAAATATTATCGTTTTTATATACTTGGATTAGATTATGACATTTATTATTATTTTATTTAAATAATGGTTAAAAGAGTTAAATTAAATGTTTAATAACTAAATTTTTTTTAATATAGGGTTATACACAATATAAATTTGATTATAAATATCAATTATATAGATAAAAGGATTTAATAGAAAATGATATTTTATTTATACTTTTTAGACATTAAATAATTAAACTTATTTATGACACAATGATGATGCGATAATTACCTTATAAATGAAATATTAAAATAATTGTTATTATAATTATCCTAATAAATAAAAATTGAGACTTCTATAGAATTTTAAAAAATTATAGGTTAATATGACATGTCAGGGTTAATTAAATAAATTTTATTTTAACTGTTAAAATTATATGGCTTTAAGAAAAATCAAATACTAAATAGTGTCAAAATTGGCATAATTGATTTTTATAAACAAATACTATATTATTAATTGATATATTATTCGTAGAAATATAAGGATCAACCAAAGTACTTATATAAGGTTAGATATATCAACAATGAACCAATTTGTGTTATCATGTATGTTTATAGTATGTTTATAAACCATATAATATAAAAATACAAAGAGAATTGTTGGATGATGCTTATAGCTCCAATTTCTCTATACACCATGGTCGCACTAAGATGTATAGATATTTGAGAGAAAATTTTTGGTTGGAATACAAGATGAGAGAGATTTCTGATTATGCTTCAAGATGTGTGTTTTTTCAACTAGTGAAAGCTAGAAGTCAATATCCTAAAGGATTCATGAATCCTCTTCTCATACAGGAGTAGAAATGGAATATATTATGATGTAATTTGTCAGGGAGGAACTTAGGAAATCTATAAGGAATGATTAAATATGTGTCATTGTTGATTATCGTACAATATTATCTCATTTTGATGCTATAAGATATGATTTACCACTTGAAAGTCTGTAAAGACTATATATTAATGATGTTGTAAGACTTCATAGTGTAACCCTATTTATTGTTTCTGACTGTGATCCACGTTTTACATTAATATTATTGAAAAGACACTATAAGGATCTGGATAATGAACTTCATTTATGCACTTCCTACCACCCTCAAACCGATGGAAAATCAGAACAGAATATTCAAACAATAGAAGACATGTTTAGATCTTGCTCAGTTGACTTTCAAGCTATGTTGGATTAATATTAACCTATGGTAGAATTTTACATTAACAATATTTCCATTCAAGTATTCAGATGGCGCCATATGAACCATTATATGGAAAGAGATGTCGCACACCGACTTGTTTGGAAGATGTTGGTGAATGAAAACTCATAGGCCTGGAAATTGTTTAGGAAATAATGGAAAAAGTGAAGATTATCCAAACCAACCTCAATGCAGCCCAAAGTAGGCAAAAAGAGATATGTTATTAACTGAAGAATGTATTTTAAATTTCAAGTAGGATACCATTTTTTATTGAAGGTTTCTCCATTTAAGGGTGTTATACGTTTCAGTGAGAAGGGTAAATTGAGTCCCAGGTACATCAGACCTTTCGAAATTATAGAACGAATTAGAGATGTATCTTATAATTTTGGAATGACTCCATGTATCTCTAAAGTTCATGATGTGTTCCATGTATCACTAATGAGAAAATGCATGCCTGACCCAACCCATGTACTCACCTATGAGGAAATTTAACTGGAACCTAATCTATCTTTTTGGGGGGATCCTGTCAAGATTTTTGAAACTAAGGAACAAGTTTTGTGAAACTGAACGACTCCTCTTGTAAAAGTTCTATGCAGAAACCATAACATGGAAGATGAAATTTGGTAACCAAAGGTTCATCTGATAAAGAACCACTTGAATGTTTTTATGCAGTAATATTATAGAAATTTCAAGGGAAAAAATATTTTAAGGAGTGGAGAATATAGAAACCCAAACTTCCATGGTATATTTCCATTTGAATAATGAAGTAGCTTGTTTGGTATGCAACATTGAGTTTTAACACACCATGACCAATAAAAATAGATGTTATGAATAGTAATACCCACTTTTTGAAAATTTATAATTTTTTTTTTCAAAATGAATTTCATTTTTGGTTTAGGAATATCAAAATTAGCTTAAGATGAATTTTTTACATTTTTTTGAAAACATTCAATTTTTGATGAATATTGAAATACTCTACATTATTTTTGAAAACTGAATAATTATTTATTTAATTAGTTATTTTATTTTAATTTATTTTTGGTCAAAATAGATACATAATTAATATATTTTTTCAATGTAATTCATTGGAGTAATTTTATTATAAGTTTAGATATATATAATTTTATTGAACTTTTTACCGTCTGTTGACCATCTACTTAGAGCATTTAAAAATTTTTATAAATTTTTTTTACCACTTATGTAAGTTAGATTTCAAAAATCCCAAAGACACAATTATCATTAGTATGTAAAATGTGGTTCTATAAGATGGATATAATTGTTTGTGAATAGTAACTTTTGACTTTTATTTATCACGGTTAAAAGTAAATAGGGTAATTAAAGGTCAAGATGATATTATAATTACCTTAACACTTGTACTTATTCTATTGGAAATATGTAATTAGACCAAAAACAACTTTAGGAATAATATATGATATTTTGGTCCACCTGGATTAGATTGTGATATTTATTATTATTTTATTTAAAGAACAGTTAAAAGAGTTAATTTCAATGTTCAATAACTAAACCATTTTTTATATTGGTATATACATAATATATATTTGACAATAAATATTCATTAGAAAGATAAAAATATTTCCTACATAATGATATTTTATTTATTATTTTTATACTTTAAATAATTTATTTTCATTTTGACACAATGATGATATAGTAATTACCTTATTAGTGAAATATTAAAATATTTGATATTTTAAATATCCATATAAATGAAAATTATGACTTATATTTAAATAATTTTTTGATGTTAATATGACATGTTAGTGTGGATTAAATAAATTTTATTTGAAGTGATAATGTTTTTATGTCTTTCAAAAAATAAAATACTAAATAGTGTCAAAATTGACATAATTATGTTTTTAAAAAATTTTATATTATTAATTGATATAATATTCTAAAAAATATAAGTATCATACAAATGAATTATATAAGGTTATATATATCAATTATTAACCACTTGGGGTTCTTTTGGAAGTATATAGTATGTATGTTAACCATATAATATTAAAATACAAAGAAACATGGCTAATGTCAAACAATTTATCTAAGAGTTAAATCTAAATGATAATGTTTATATGGTGACCTAAATCGGTCTAAAACCTATTTTTTGATAGTTTTTCATAACATAACCACATTAGAATAAAAATAAAAATAAACTGAGACATTATAAACCGAAAATAATTTTATTAGAAAATAATATTTCAAGATTTTCCAAAAGTGACCTTCACCTCTCTTATAAAAGGGTACTTCCCCTTCTCTTTATTTCACACTTCTAAAACCATTTGACTCAGCCAAACCTGGCCCAAATACATTCCCAATATCTATAACTTCATCCTAGAGTCCTTACTTTGATCATAAATCAATCCTATGGATTCATTTTGATCAACTCAAAATAAAACACAGGAAGAAGAGCTAATAATTTCACCACCAACTTTCAAGTTTTTTTCTTATTCCACATCCCATTTCATTGTTGTTTTCATAAAATAATAATAATAATAGTACCTTATACATACATAGATGTTATTATAAATATGTTAAAACCATATTCATTAATCTATCCATCCAATAAATGACTAAGTCACCATACAAGCGTATGTATAGCTTTCCTTCTCCACGTTATGTTGTAGTTTGTTATTCAAACACTCCATTAATTGGATGAGTTTAATAATTAGTATAAATTATTTAAATAAAAAATATAACATTTTAATTATTAATTATATATAATATATTATCCAATTACATTGGATTTCACCATCAATATAATGATATTATCACTCGTGTGTACGTACATATTACCGTCTCCACGAAGGCGATGCGATTCATTCTCCATTGCAATAATTGAATAATAATATTCATTTTTTTAATTAAAATTAATGTTTATGAATGTATTATCATTATTTATATTAATAAAATACATCTTATACATTAATAACATGGCTTACGTAACAAAGAATATAAAGGAAAATGAATTTGTTAACACTCAAAATGATGATTCTAGTTAAATATTATTAACCAAGAAATATTAGAGGATCATATATGATATCATATTTATGTATATAGTTCTTTTATAATTTATTAACAATTTTTTAACTATTATATAGGTGGTCAACCAACCATCTACTAAGGAAAACTACAAGGTAAGGGTTAATTCCACAATTTCTTCATTATCTGAGGTTGTTTATAAGCGAGTATCTGCCGGGACCTTTTTATCATCCACCTCTGTGTTTCATAAAAATAAAATTCAAAACATTTTTACTATTTCCAAGATTAGGGGTTAAAGTCATTTATACCTTTGTTTTTCTTTCTATAAAATGATTAAAAATTAATATTTCTGTCATTTTCTAAACTAGGTCCTTTATTACATTTTTTAAAAATTTATGGAAAGAATGTTTTTAACTTATACGGGGAGTGAGGAAATTTTCTACAATTATAACACCTTTGAAGAATCCCATACAATATTATAAGAATATATTCAATATAAATTATTTCTTTTATAATTACTTGAAATCTAAATGATTTCTAAATATTAAGAGATATTTCTCTAAAAAAATTCATTTCATCTATGTCAACATCCGTTGATTGATTTTAAACTTGTTCGATGTTTATTTATTATGGTACGAATTTTCCATATTGTATTGAATGTTTTGTGATATTCTTGACTGTGGATGTGTTATATTTATACCATTTATGGTTTATCGTTTAAATATTAAAAATTTATGATATATTTAACACGAATGTTTATGTTATGTTTAAACCTTTTCATATGTGGAATGCATTGGACTTATTAATGATAGATGTAGCCTGATATAGATCATCGATGCAAAGGTATGTCTCTTGAGACAAACTAGTGTCTTGGAACAAGGCCTTGAAAAAATATTATTTGGAATCATGGCACAAGGCCTTGACCATACAGTTATGAAGTCCAACATTATGCATTCCATCATTTTGAAATCGGCTATTGATATAACATGTGATTATTAGACTAGTAGAATATCTATGTAAATATGTAAATGGAATAATCTGATATATATTGTATGTATTATTCATAATTTCATGTTTAAATGGATTTTTTAGTCTTATACATTTCCTTAAATGTTTATGCTTATTTATGAATGTTTTTACGATATTATTATCCTTATGGAGAATTTGAGCTCACCAATTTCTATGATTTATTTTTCCTAGGATGCGAAGAAGTATATTATTATTGAAATACATGTATAGTCTAAGGGATATGAATGTGGTTAATTGAGACAATTTTGTTTTTGTTTTTCATTTTATAATTTAATGTAAAACTTATGAATGTATCTAGTACTTCCAATGCTACTAAACTGAATGGTATTTCAGGTCTTGATCCCTTGTGATCATGCCAATGTTATGTAATAATGCACCGAAGCTAGGTAACTGGGGTCGAGGCCTTACATGATTAATTTATATATAAGATAATAAATAAAAAATATGAAATTGATACACAAACTATCAAGATAAGAAGAGAGATTAGAATATAAACCCTTACCTCAAACCACTACATGGATAAACACTCTATAATATCCTATACAATAATTTTAGATATATTATATAAATTTAATGGAACCATATTTATTTATGTATTTCTATATAACACTAAATTATAATTTTTACCATTTAATAATAAATATTTTTTAAAATAAATTTTTTCCTGTTAACTGTTCCACTATCCACACATGTTTTGGTTCTATGATTCAATTACATAAACCTTCTTCAGGGACATATCATGACTTGAATATTAATAACAACATAAATATTATATCAACTCTTTAAAGGAAATTTTATAACCATTTATTCTATCTCGTGATAGACACTTAAATACTCTATTTGGGGAGGTTGTGTTTTCACATATACATGGGGGATGTATCCATTTTCCAATGAATGAGTGGGATGAAAAGTAGATAATGGATTAATTTTAAATAATAATAATTATTTCATAAAACTAAAAGTAGTAATTAAATATATATTTTGTAACATTCAATGTATGGTGGTGATGAATAATTAAATACGAATTTTAGGGGGTAGATAGTTCATACAAATACGAGAGGGACCTTTTTTATTTCCCAATAAATGAAAAATAAGTATATAATTGTTGTGAAATTAAAATAATAAATATTTATTAAAATAATGGGAAAAAAGTTTTTATGTTATGATGGTAATATGCTATATTTAAGAGGTTTAAAATGTCACAATCATTAAAGAACTTTGTTAATAAAACACCATTTTCCATGGATATCCTCATTTAGTTCTCTCTTTAAGCCTTACAGAGTTACTATTTAAGTGATGCAAGATTCTATAGATTGTGGATATAGTCTTTGGAATGTTATCTAGGTATATCCTATTTTCCTTAAAGTGTTTAAATGGGTGGGATAAGTGAAAATATAAAGGTTTCTTTTACAATTGATAGGGTGGAACATCATAGCATTCAATTGACATTAAAATAATATAAATTCCAATATAAATGTCAAGTGGAACCATGAAAACAAAAATTAGACTATAATAGCGAATAAGTAAAAATAAACTCATCCAAAAATTTATAGTTATTGTAATTTGGTATATTAAATCTTATATGATAGGTTTACCACCTCATTAGCACTTTTAACACATTCTATAATGATTATATTTTTTTGGTAACTAAATTTTAGGATTAAAAATAAAATTTAAATTATTATGCAGTCTTAATATTATGATTCAAAATATGAAAATGATTTTACATTATCAAATCAATATATGATTCAGAACTAAATTTTAATATAATTAATCTTATATTAAAAAAGTATTTTTTAAAAAAATAAATGACTTTTTAAGAATAAAAAATAATTTACACACAAATAATTTATAACATTGATTCCAATTAAATTTAATATTGTTTGGTTAAAAATTATATTTTTTATCTTTTCAATCAATTTAAAAAAAGTATCGTTATTCATTCACAAATAAATAAAATTTTCTCAAATAGTTGTTTTATTAGAATAAATTATTTGTTAGTTTTCAAAAATGTAAAAAATTTATTAACAAATAAAAAATCATACTTTAATTCCCTTATTAAATAAATTTTTTTATATGATGAGATTCATAATCTTTTAAACTATTTTTATATAACGATTATATTTTAAAAGATATTGTATCTTTAAAATTTTTATATTTCAATACTCAACAAATATTTAACCATTTAAAAAAATCACAAAACATTACCCTAAGACAATTCTGAAAGATGAATAAAAATTGATATTAATTTTATGAAAATATAAATATAAATTTTTAAAAAAATTACTTTCAAGTAAAACCATGATCCAATATTACTATAATTATAAATTAATCGAATTTGAATTGGTCAATAATTTATGGTTTTAGTGTTTACCTTATACAATATAATATGAGGTATTAAATTTTAAAACATAAATATTTTCCCCCTAAAAAATAGATATATATTCTTGTTTTTCAAAAAAATATGGGTATTTTTTAAATATTGTTTCATTATGTTCCCAAATCACGTCCTCTATCTTATTAATCATCTAAAGTATTTTCGCAAGTCAGTTTATATGATTAATCACACATTATGTATAGTTTGAAAAAAAATCAAAAAGATATTAAATATAATAAAATCCATCTTCTAACTCAATTTCGTTAGTGTTGAGTACAATTGTTAGTTCTGGAATGTACTTCTTCAAGAAATAAACCTTTATGATGTCATTATCCTTAAATAGTTTGGGTAGCATATCCACATGCTATGCCTAAAAACATATTATAAATAATATAATTTAAAAAGAATGATGTATCTAGGATATAATTTATCCTTATTTATAGACTTTATATATACCTTCTTAGGATATAAATTTAGGAATATTTGACCCCTATATGAAATTAGAAATTCCTCCTCTCATTAACTTGATAACACGTTTTTTCTTTGGGATATCGTTGTATAATTAGAAATAGATCAAAATGTAATAGTATTCTCTCTGAAATGTTCTGTACCTACCAAGTTCCAATCTCCAAAATCCTGCCAAAATGTGGAGTATGGCATGCCTTCTCATAAAACACTTCACACAATGATGTCCAAATGCATGAATTAAAGCTATTATAACATCTAGATCTCACCAAAGGTAGATACTAGTTCCTCCTACATTTAATGATAAGTTATCATGATGAAAATAATTTATTCCAATGTTAATATATTTTTTGTCTACCCATATAACTTATGATGATCAGTGGAACAAAAATTTATATCATTAATGATATCCATATAAATAATCATAAAACATTTTGATGTGGAATCATGTTCATGATCAGATACCATTGATAGAGGTCCATAATGAAGTATCACAAAAGTATCAATAGAGATTCATTCCAAAATCATTATGGGTATAACCTCTATAATTTATTTGACATTGGAATATCTACGAAGAAGAACCTCAATTACCCATATAACATCATTCCTCCTATGTGTATTTAAATGTCCCATGAAAAAGTACATAGTAGCAAAATTAATACATAGAAAATGTTATAGGGAGAGATTTAATGATATTTTTAAGAAGATTTAGTTCAATATTGACATACTATCACACTATGAATTTGGATACAGACTTCATAATTTCTCTCTACACCTACTTAGTCATGAAACATCTCTGGATCATCCATCTTTCAGGAAGCTATGTGGGCCTGTGACTCTCCCAAGCAATATTACCAATCACATGGGATTAGAAAACAATGAAGTAGAATCATATATAAGAATATAGGAATGGTTTATATAGATAATAAAAATAACATTCACTAAGGAATCTCAATAAGGGACCATCATGACTCATCCTTAACTAAGGCCTCTAAGCATCACAAAATAAAAAATTCAGAATAAGAAAAAAAATCATAACTATAAATACACATATAAGTATTAAAAATAACATAATGTATGATATAATGGTGTTACAATCTCAAAAATAATAGTTATTCATGAATGGATTTTATATAAATGATCAAAAATAAATAAATGAAAAACTAATTCCAAAAAAACAATATTTTTCTAAACTACAGTCACCGTCTAAGCTTGACACCAAATAAGAAATAGAAAAAATTAGTCGGAAGGATTCCACTAAAGATTAAATCCACCAGAAGCTAAGTAAAACCAATAATGAATACATAAGTAATATAAAAAAGATACAAAGTTATTATCCTCTACACACCAAGTGAATTCTATTTAAAAAAACCCCTTCATGATTGTTTGAAATAAATTATATGAAAACATGACTCTTTTATCATTTAATTAAAAAATTATATGAATAATATTTAGGTTTTATTTTATTAATTTGTGAAATATAATTTTTTTGGAAAAAATGTGATATGTTTTTTAAAACAAAATAAGATGATCAACTTGTTCAAATAACATATTTTTACTATTTTATTTCAAATAATGTACATAATATTAATTTAAAACATTATTTAGAAGAAATAAAGATAATATGTGATTTGTAGTAGCCATAAATAGCATCAATAAAAAAAATGATAACAAGGGAAAAATAAATTGTAGTTGTAGATAAAAAAAGTGCTCAATGAAAATAATCAAAAATAATAATGACATATAAAAATGGGGTTAAAAGTATCCATAATCATCAAAGTATAACTACAAATCAAAGTCAAGGATTACCTATATATAATACATATCTAATGGTGATGGTGACCTCAATTAGTGTATTGGATCTATCTCCATGTCACTATCAGTGTGGAGTTCTATATAAACTTCTTTACTATCATAACTAGTGGTGGGGGTCTCTTTTAGATTTAGTTAAATCTAACAAAGATCCATGGATCCCATGGAAAATTAGGTATATGTTAGTAAATAAATTCTAAGATATATAATGAAATTACAAATCCCCTAAAAACAAAATTATATTAAATCCATTATTTTTGACAAAGTATTAATCTGGTCATGATACCTGAATGAAGGACAAAACATAAAATCAAATTTCATAATAATTATTGGATTTGAAGATTTAAAAAAATCATGAAACATATATAAAACTCAATTCAATCACAAACACAATATATACCAATTCTAAACACCATTTTGAATTTGAAGTTAAAATTCAACATTTTAACAATAAATCACATTATAAACATTGAACGACATCATGTAACATTAAATAATGGAAATAATAAAATCCCAATTAATAACGAAACCAAATTCTAATAATAAAAAAGTGAAACCAAATACAAAAAAATAATTCAAAAATAATTTTAATAATATATTCTATGGTTCATAATACTTTTGAACCATATGAAAAAAGTGAAAAATAATTTTTACATCTATTATATACAAAAGAAACCAAATTCTAATAATAAAATTTTTTAATAATATATTCTATAGTTCATAAAAAAATCGAAAATCCTGTCATAAATCCTAAGAAATCATTGTTCTATTTAGAATGGTGTATGTATGAAGAAAAAATAAAACAATCTATGATTAAGTTATGTGATCCCTTTAAATATAGAAATATAATGACTGAATAACCACTCTTAGAACAAAATATCTAAATCCATAGTCAATGAGAAAAAACCCCGTGGTTAGGAGAATAATTACCCCAGACAATTGAGCTATAAGAACATGATATAAGTTGTGAAAAAAACATATAACCAAAATAAAAATACCTAAAATCATGAATAGAGACTAAGATCTTATAGAGGATGACATGTGTTAAGGCACCTTTGGCATCTATAGGTTGAGTTATCTGAGTGGTAGGAGAAGGTTTCCAAATAGATATTTAATTATAGAAGGTAAGAATAGTAAATTCATATTAATAAAATATATAATAAGAATTACATTTCCCTACTGAATATGGAATGGTGTTCCTTTCACGGTGATCCAATAGTATATCCATCTGTAATAAAACATGAAGTCTTTTTCTTGACACACTATACCAAAATGTCTCCCTTCATCATCATGGAGAACACTGATTGGTAAGATGTAGGGATTTTAAGGGATGTCACTATTGAGTGGCCTCAATGGGGTAGAATATATATTATGGTGTTTCCCTTATGCAGTGTTGGTGCTTACATAATGGTTGAATTACCCACCGTTACGCTGTTTGGGAAATAATGCAATTTGGTGTGACCAGAATATTTTAGTAGGGAACCTATCGTAGGACCCATATATTGACCCAAAATGAACCTTATGTAGCTATATTCATGGAATAACCCCATATAGTTATATTAACTGATACCCCTTATATTAAATTACCAATGGAGTGGGATAAGGCTTCAACAAGGAATATTAGGGATATAGCGTGGCCTTGTGTAGACATGACCAACAACTACAAAAACATACCAAATAACATAGAAAATAATTTAATATTATTAAAACATTACGATAACTCGATGTATTATTAATTCAATCCATTATGGAACTGAAGTGTAAAAATTGTCCCAACCATTGCATAATATGACATGAGAAATTCCCAATAAGATAGGAAAATAAAATAATAAATATGGTCCCACTATATTTATTATTACTCAATTTTAATGAAGGATATATAAGTCCTTAACCTCAATTAAATTATATTTCAAAAAAATAGACATAATATAAAGGTTAAGAAAATCACTACCCTCATTAATGTTGAGCTTACCACAATTTCCCAACTCCCTCACATAAGAGAATGTCAATATAGAGATCCCAAATCAAGTCACTAGGAGGAACAATGGACCATAATAGTTAAAAATATCTTAGGGAGGGGTTGGT
This sequence comes from Viscum album, assembly GCA_963277665.1. Taxonomy (NCBI): domain Eukaryota; kingdom Viridiplantae; phylum Streptophyta; class Magnoliopsida; order Santalales; family Viscaceae; genus Viscum; species Viscum album. The sequence goes on from OY728131.1 coordinate 2,071,430,411, forward strand.
ATGGGGAAAATAGTGCACTACACATCCCAATGGACGAGGAATTCCCAATAAAAATGGATAAATATATTTGTATACCCACAAAAATATTAATTTCACTAAAATTATCTGTTATGAAAAGACCGGAATCCTCAAAAAATCATGAGAAGATTAAAATATTCAACCAGAAAATAAAACTAAACATGGAACTCACCAACCAGGTCTTAACATTTTTCCATGTGAGTATGTTTTCTGGGCTAAATAACATTGGATACACTCATAAATAATTAAAAAACACTACAAAAAACACCATACAAAATATGACTCAAACATACATCACAACCAAGGTTTTATTAAACCAAACCAAAAATATAATTCTAGGAGGTAATAATATCACATGAACTAATATAAATAACTATATTCGGATTTATAATCAAATCCATGAAAATACAGATGTCCGAAATTACCAAAGAATGTATAAAAAATGAAATTGAAAGAGGAAAATTGAAAACTAGGGACTAGAAAAATGAAAAAAATTTAACTGAATCAATCAAAAGTAGTTTCAATCATGGAAAATGATAATAACTTATTTAAACATATAATTAGTGGAGTATCTATAAATGTATGGACCCTATATCATTTTAACTAAATAAGAACATGATATTGAGTATCCTAAATTAAAAAATTAAATGGAAAATAAAAGTATGTGAAAACTATAAAGTAATTTGGAAAAGGAGATCTCAACCAAGATCCCCCATGAAAACAACCTAATTATAAGAAAATAAAATCCAAGTTACATGATACCTCAAATGAGGAAACAATTAACCACTAATGTTATTATTAATGAAATTAAAAATTAGGGTGATTATGATGTTTAAAATGTGGTAAAGGGTTTCCTTATGTAAATTTATAAGCCTACAAATATGAGTCAAAATAATAAATAAGGCTTGGTCTTCCACTCTAATCTGAGTATGGGTAAGATAAACAACTAGGTGGCTATGATTGAATCCTAAATGAAAATATTCTAAATAGATCTCAAAGGAAATCAAACCCTGAAATCATTCATAATATTCAATGATGCATACATAAAAAAGAAAATTTAATGATGATTGAAATCCCTAAAACTCAAATTACATAATATTAAACAAAATGAAATACTGAAATCATCAAATCCAAAAAATTAATTAAAAACACCAAATAACATCAACAATATTTTTAAACCATGAACGATATTTTAAAATAATAAATAATCACCCTCAAAATCATCTTATAATCCAATATATTATTTATTAACACAAATAAAAACATTATGTATATTATATTTTTAAAATAAAATAACTATTAATTATCTTAAAGACCCATATAAAAACAATCACCATTTTTGAAAATCCATTATTCAGAATCCAACACAAATCCAAAAAATATTAGTTTTAATTGAAAAAATATTAAAATACCTACTTATTATTTTCAAAATATATCACATACCTTTAAAACCTCATTTAACCATTAAAATTTCAATAAATTTCCTTAATAGAACACTAACACATTATTAAAATTCCACATTACTAGTTTTCCAAATTATCTTTTACCATTATGAATCAAATGAATATGTATCTTGGAAAAAATTTAATTAAAAAGTATCTTAAATATTATAAACTATATCTTAATAATTTTTCAAAATAATGATATATTTTAATAAAACCATAAATATTAATTAAACTAACATAAAATTATTTTTAAAATTATAGTTAATTATCGAAATATGTTGATCCAAAATTAACCCAAATAAATTATTGTCATATGGAATTAAAAATAAAACCATAAAGAGAGGTTCAATGTATGGACATGTTTTCTCTATAATGTTTGGATCATCACGTGATAATGATTAGACATAGACTAAGAGGAAAAAAAATTCACTGTCATTTGTTGGTGATTAAGACTCTATAGGGGTTACTATGTGCTATTGGTTCTTACACAATTCTCACCCTTGTAAGTGGAAAACATCTCAATCACCCATAAAACACAATAAAACCTCAGATAATTCTAATATAAATTAATATAAAATAGAAATAAATGAAGAAATATAACTACGCATGACCCATTTCCCATCATTTCATGGAAACATTTGGCTTGTAAAGAACATGAGGTAACTAGAGTCTTGTATCCATTACCTCTCATGTTATGACAGTTCTATCAGGATATACTAGGCACAACAATGTAAAAAAGTAATATTTAAAACCTATTTTTCTTAAAATATTTATATCTGATACCATTTTCTCATGAACTAGATTTGGTCCACCCATATGCTTTGCTACCAATCCATCCCATGACATATCAAAGGGTGCATTCTTGGTCTCCCAATTCAAATAACATGTACTAGGTAATAAGATATAAGAATGTGAGAATTATTTAACAAAGGAATAAAAAATATGTTGAAGCTCCCAAAAGGGATGACATAACCCATCAATATGTTAATAATATACTCACATCAACCAATCAACAAAAAATAATACAAAAAAACAGTATATTTAACATCAGATATTCAATAATAGTATGTAATCATTTCTTATTGAAGAAACACCAATATAATTCACCTATGTTTATTCAATATTGTGATTAAATAAAAAATTAAATATCTTTAAATATATAATTTTACGAATTGAATATTATTTTTTAATTCATCTCAGAAAAATTATCTATGAATGGATTTCTATAATTTTACAAAAATTATTTATTTTAGTTTGAAAAATGATCAATGTTAATTTGAGGAAAATTATCAATATTATGATAAAATAGTGATATAAGAATAACATTAAAAGTAATGAATTATTTTTTATAGAAACATTATTTTTTATTTTGTAATATTAATTATATAAAAATATAATAGTAATCATAGATATATATGCTCAAAATTTTGGACAAATAAGTAATTTTTTTGTTCAAATAAATACTTTTTTATTTATAATCTTAAAATTAAGTAAATACAAGTTTAATTTCAGTTATATTTTTGTTTTAAATAAACAGAAGAATCAATTTATTTAACACAATCTAATTTATTTCATTGGAATCAACATTATTCATTAGTTTTCTATAAATTGTTTTTCCCCATAAAATAAACATTTTCCCAAAAAATGGGTTTTATAGTCTTTTCAAACATATATTAATGTTAATTTTGATCACTTATAAAACAATATTATATAAAAATTAAATACATATTTTTAATAAGTATAATTAATATTAGGTAATAATGTAATATTATTTTTCTTCTTAATTAATTGTAAAAACCGTACAAATTTTATTCCACATTTAAGGTTATAATGGGTTTACCGGGGGGTCAATGTAAGAGATTGTCGAATTAAATTTAACTTAAAATTTTTTATTTATAGTTATTAGGGGATATTTCAACTTTATATCGTCTTAGTATATAAATCATGGCCATTTGGTTCCACTTTCATATGAAAATGACTTTATATTATTTAAATATTTAATGTTATTCAATGTTTGTGCCGCAATAAATTATTAAAGGGAACATTTTATCCTCCATTATTCAGAAAAAATCTATTCATATATCTTACTAAATATCTACTGAAAACCTCCAGTGATTTATAACATTTTTTATCATTCATATGATCTTTTCATAAGATTATAAATGGAAGGATTTAGGTGTAAGAAAATAGATGTTGTACAAAGAATAAGTAACCATCTTTTCTAACTCATTCAATTGTTGTTTATTCTTATACATACTATAAATATGTTTTACCCATCCTATCATAATGAATAATATATATTAAAATATTTATATGTTGTTATTATTAAGGTGAAACCATTTTCCATGACTTTTTATCTTATAGATAATGGAAATATCACTCATGCGTATGCAAGGCCTCCCATTTCCAAAGAGTGATGAAATTAAATATTCAATTATCGAATTATATGTTCGATTAATAATATAAAACTAATTAATATATAATATATTTATTCAATAATTATGATTCCTCAAATATATGATACCATTTACATTCTTACAGTTCCCCTATTAAAAAAATTTGACGTCACTCTTTTGCACGTGTAAGATACCACCTCCACGAAACAATCTGCGTCATTTTGGATATCCAAATTTGATGGATGAATATAAATATGTATAAGATTAATATATTTTATATTTATGTAATTATAAAAATTATATATATTATGGAAGAATAATCAATATGTGATGGCCAAAATTTTCAATCAAAACAATCCATTAAAATAGTGTAGTTAACAACCAAAATGATGATGATAAATTGAATTTTCTAATAAAAGGGTGATGAGAATTTAGAAATATATAAGTAATTATATTATAAATAAGATTATGATTATTTTTTAAAATTAAATTAAATAAAAGAAATTTATATAGGAGGTTAAAATAATTTGTTAAGCATTTCAACCCTAATGCATGTTTTTAGTATTCAATACCACTTGTTTTTCAGATTGATATTTTATTTATTTACATTGAAGGAAATTATAATATATTTAAATTTTTTCGGTCCACTTAAATTTTAATTATCTAGTTATTTATGGTGTTTATATTTTTTTATTTTTTTCACTAATTACACAAAAGTATGAATGAGTATTTTCCAGGAAAACCAATATGTTCTTTATATTCAATAGGGAATATTTATATTTATTTTTGATATTATCATTAAAGTGTTTTTAGTAATGTTTTTAATATTATCCAAGGAATTGTTAAATTAATTTTTAGGTCTTTTTGGTTTTTTTAAAAAATGATAAAAATAATATTCTTTTCCTTTTCCGAATAATACACTCTTTAATAGTACTGTAAATGAAATAATTGTATTAATTGTTAATAAAAGAATTAATTTGACCACTATCATGAATATTATTCACTATGTATATTAATTCAAATATTTCCATTTGTCTATTCCCTGAATTATTTTTCAAATATTATGGATGTTTTCAGATTTTAAATAAACTATTTATAAATGAAAATGGTATTTTCCTCAATAAATGTTCCAGTAATATTTTAAATGTATTTATATAAATTTAAACATCCATTTATATATATTATAATTTATTAGTAATATAATTTAATGATAAAATATACCATAATACTCAATATGGATTATGATCTTGTAAAGTTAGTGATTTACTGTGTAAAAATAACAACATTTCCTAATTTTTTTATAAAAATGTTTATATTGATTATATGATATATATTTTTTAATTTAATTTTATTGAAGAATGAATTAAATTAATTGTGTAATGGGCGGGTCCCTTTATAGACCACAATGTGTTGGTACCTATCACAAGACTAACTATCCTATGTAATTAGTATATTCCCAACTCATTTATGTATGATATCCTTACATGGGTCTATGTTTGAAAAATTATAACTTATGACCTTATAAATTCTTTAATTATGAAACAATTTATTATTAAACTTGTTATTATTTATTTTTTATGTCATCCATGGATATATTAAACTTTTATGTGAGTAGTAATATGGAAAAATATGTTCTAGTTTATCTGTTCTATATTCCACAATCATTATTTATTCTATGATAGTTTTGGTCATGCACTTTCCCAAACTATGCTTATGATATCAACCTTTATTATGTTTTCATTTCCACCAGTTATTAAGATGGTATTTTTCAATTATTTAGGGATATAATTGATGAATTGTTAATGTTATCACTAGATTATTAATTTTTATTTCATGTTTTGTAATATTATGTGGGAATAATGTATCTATATTGTCTCCCAATACTACTAAAATATTATACCTTTTAGGATGTGAGTCCTTATATCTTAATATAATATAGTAAAATAATCACTGGATCGAGTTTACTATAGTTGCGGTGTTATAATTAGTATGAGGGGAATTTTAGTATAAACAATGTAATCTATATTTAACATAACATATATTTGATAACATTGCCCTATGGAATACATTGAGAAGACATCATTTTATAGGATAATATCATATTTTTTTGGTAAAGTAAATATTGTGTAGTTTTCCTTGAATATTAATCCCAAATTTGTATTCTATATAGATAATTAGGATATAGAATAGATTCACAAAGGGGTACAATATTTGAATATGGTGGATTGGTTATGAACTCAATCTTCCCAGGTTTGTGATGAAATATCCTAAAACTGAACACCTGGATAGACACTCCCATGGGATATTATTTGGATGATTCAAATGATATTCATGAATTCTTTTAAATTATTTAAAAATATTGATAATGATTTGAAGGTACTCTAAAAGATAATAATTTTATGATTCAAATTTTAGTAAGGAATATATATAATTTTCTATTAAATATTATAATATATTTATAATTATATACTATGATTTAAAATTCACAATTTTATGATGTAATTTTGTATATTCCATTATTTAAAATGGTTCCAAGTAGAAGAAATGAAAACCATATCAAGACACAAAATCAATGTAGTGATTTCCCAATTAGAAAACAAGATGAAGCTGGAGATGGATTTTTCACATGAATTGTATAAATTATAACTATATTTGGGTAACTAATTCATGTTATGAGCAATAAGCTTTCACATATGGAAAATCCTTCAAATACCCTTGATAGTGCAATAATGTTAGACCATTTCTTGTGAATTAATAAAATATAATTAAATGGGACTTAAAATCCATTAGTATCTTAAAAATGGGTCTCATTAATGAAGAAGATATTTCCCCCCTTTTAGATGTAGTTTAAGAGAGTATTTTTCATGGTATTTTGTCTTATTAAACTAGATATTGATCAATGGTGGTAATCGATCTAGTACACTAATGATCTAGAGGAAAAAAATATTATGACATGGAATACATTCAATAAGATATTATTCATAAAATATTATTATCATGATAAATAAGATAATATGGATTATTAACTCTTCAATACAATTCCAAAGGAAGGAGGAGTCTTTGAAATATATAAAATCTAACTTCAAACAAATAGGATCTCTTGATGTAGATTTTGTTTTTAATCTAAGGAGTATGATTTATTGTTAATTTAATGGGATAAATCATTTACTACAAATGGAAATTTTAGGTTATACATTTTTATTATATGATGATATATTAACAACTTCATCAAGATAGATAAATAATTCTCCATGTTTTATTTTTTCTTGGTTAAACAATAAGTGAGTGAATGAGCACTCCAGATAAGGAAAAATACTAAAAGGTAAAAATGGAAGTGTGGAATTTCAATATTTTAATAAATTTATAAAGAAACATAATCAAACATGATTTATAAGAAAAAGAAATTTCTATATGTTTTGAGAGAAAGGTCACCAGGCATGTTACTTTTTGGGAGGGAAAGAATATTTCAATTTTTGAGGCATATACTATTCATATATGGTACACTATTCTAATTAAGACAATAGGTTTTAATGGTATTTTTTTATGAAAGACCATGTTGGAAATTCTAGGATTATGTGTTCAATATAAATGAGGATGACGTTTATAATTTTGTGTTGTAATGTTAATTTTTCATAGACTCATAATTTTTTAATGCCTCATTTAATTTAGTATTTATATATTCTTATATATCAACCATGTTTTCTAAGAAAATTAGATATTTTCTAGTAGCTTTAGAAGGGAGTTTTTAATCAAGAATCATTGTGGAAATAAAACTGAAAGAAGGATACATCAGTGGTTCAACTTTTTGAAACTTATACTTTCCCTATTAGGGAACCTGATTATTATACTTATGGATGACTTTAATATAATCATTTTTATGTATTGGATTTTAATTATTTATGCAAAATAGTTTTCTAAGAGAAGTATATTAGGAGTAATGGTGAAGATATAGAATATTTTATGTTTATCATTGTGACTAAATCATTGGAATCAATTCTATATCAACCTAAAGTAGCTTTCTACCATGAAATTCTTATAGAAGATGATTACACACAACCAATTAATGGGAAAAATATCCTTATATTGGATAATGTGACAACTATATATGAATACATAGTTGTGAATTTTTTATGAACTAAATCAACACACACCTATAGGTTAAATTGAGTTTTTTATTGATCTCATCCATTATGATAAACCTATATTTATTAATACCTACATTCATTCCATTGTGGGATTAGTGACCCTAAAGAAAAAAAATAATGGGTTATGTAAAAAGGAATATATACACCCTAGTTTTTCTCTTTGGGGATACCCAATTCATTTTTTTGGAAAATAAATATGTGTCAATAGGGTGATTTATCGATTATAGGGAAATCAATTCCATTACTATTAAGAATAATTATCATCTTGCCTATATTGATGACTTAATTGATCAAATTGAAGGAGAATAATATTTTTGAAAGATTGATATTTAGGTAGATTATTATCAAATGAAATTAAACAATAAAGTTATTATATGGTTTCCATTACATATATATTATAAACATTAAGAATGTATTGTAATTCCTTTTGGAATTACTAATGTTCCATTTATTTTAATAAATATTATGAAAAAAGTAATCATGGATTATCTATTTAATTATATTTTGGAATTTATTGATGGATATTAATATACAATAGAATTTATAATTATATTATAAATTTTTTTTAATCATTCTGTAGAAACTTATTGAAATGGATATATATAAATTTTTGAAAATTATTATTCTAGATTCAGAAAGTATCTTTTCATGGGAATTTTATCCTAAATAATTAAATATTTATTGATCATTCAATGAAACGGGTAGTAATCTAATGGATATTTACAATGAATATAAAAATGGTTTGTAGTTTTCTTATATCAATAGGTTACTATGGTTTATCTATTCCAAATTTTTATATATTAGATAACATGGTGACTATGATTACAAGTAAATGGGTTATGTTCATATGGTCAAATAAATGTAATGACGGTTTGGAAAATTAAAATAGAGATCAGTTTATTCACTTATATTGAAATTACTATTAGGAATGGAGTAATTTATGATATATAGTGATTCATAAAAGAAAGGACTTAGATGAACATTTAAGCAGAACGATCGAGTTTTTTTATATGAAATAAAGGTAGTTAATGAGAAATAAACATAATTTCAAAACCAATGTTATTTATTTTAAATACATAATATTTTCATTGAATATATACAGGTATTACCTTTATGATGAAACATGGGAAATATACGGGGATAACAAAACATTGAAATAAATATTCTTATCGAAAGATTTTATCATGGGGCGATGGTTATGGTTTTAAAATCTTATGGATTATGATTTATCAAAACAATAACTATCATAGAAGGACTTTATGGTCTCTAATGCATTACATATGAAAATATCTTGTATTTCTTACTAAAATGAGGATTTAAAAAGATAATATTTTTATTGAATTAGTAAATATAGACTGAAGAATCATTACGGAAGGGGGAATATCATATATTCTGAAAATTATTTCTATGACATCTTTATTGTAGAAAATATAATGATCCCATCGTGGTGATAAGAATATTCAAGAAAAAATTTTAAGTGATCAGTGTTGGGAAGCTTCTATAATTCATCTATAAATATAGTATTTTGAAATTTGGGAAGTGTATGAGCTATAATTTAATTATTATGTTAAGACTGTAACATAAATTTATTTATCTACCAAGGTATCACAAAAATGTATTAGTGTATAAAGGAATATTTTTTGTTAGATAATATGTAATGGTAAATTATCGACTTTTTATCAATATTCTTAGTTTCTTTAATGATAAAGTATAAGAGGGATCATTGTAAAGGAATAATTCAAACTCTATCTATTACTATGTAGAAACATGATTATATTACTTTGGAAGTTGTTGCAATATTTCCATATAATACTAGAAAAATGATTCTATATGGGTTATTTTTGACCACCTTGTTAATTCAACACATTTTTTTCAATAAAATGGATGTTCTATTTATTGAATGTATTTTTTGGATCTATGTTAATGTTGTTGTTAAACATAATCTGGATCCACTGTTGAATATATCTTATAATGATTCATGGTTTACATTAAAATCCTAGAGGATTATTCATAAGGAACATCAAACCAAACAAGATTTAGGCACCACCTATCGTACTAAAACTAATGGGTAGTTATTAGGAAAAATTCATACATTATAAGATATGTTTATGTCATTATATCATGACATTCAAGGTATGTGGGATCAATATTTACCTCTGTTGGAAATTTTATAAAATAATAGATTCCATTTTAGAATTGAAATGTTACCATATTAGTATTGTAAGATAATGGGTTTCATAATCTAGCTTTTTTGGATGAAGTAGGTGAAATGATTCTTTTATTTCTAGATCATGTTGAGTTGAAAAAAGTAAATATAAAAACTATTCAGAATCATATTAAGGAAGATCAATGTAGAGAAATGATATAATGACAATTGAGGGGCAAATATGAAATTAATTATGGGAGATCATGATTCATGAATGTATATTTATTTAATATTGTTAAAATATTATATATGAATAAAAAAATGTCCTTGGTATATTAGAGATATTGTAATTATATAAATTATAGATGTTTTTTGTTATTTTTTTCAATGAAAACTCTCCTGTATCCAGTTAATTATTTGTTTCACATCTCTTTATTTAATAAGTAGTTTCTAGAAAAAAACACGGCCTCAACTATGATGAAATATTATTGGAACATAATTTATATTACTATACTGAGACTATCAATATTCATAACACAGATGAATAATTGTTTATGAATCAGATGACCCAGCTGATAGGGGTACATTGGAAAAATCATAGGAAAGAAGACGTAAAATAGTTACCAAAATTAGTTATGGTGAAGAGCTACACTTATTTTGTTATGTTGTAATATTGTTGAAATTTTTGTGATGATTTTTTTAGTTAGGGGGGATATTACACTTTAGGTTTAATTATGTTAATTAATATTTTATTTCTAATGAAAATTATTATAATAAACATATCTTTATTCAAGAATATGATAATAAAGTTCCTAAAATTTATAAATTCAATATTATGAAAATGATATAATTTTTTAATTAATTATGTCAAAATTAAGTTTTGTTTAGTTTTTAATATTTTTTATAAATATTTGATTTATTAGAGAATGCTTAAAAATACATATATTAAAAAAATATTTACTTTTATGGAATTATACTAATATAAGAATAACTAGAGAATTTATGAATCCAATTTTATATAAAATATATATATTTATTAATAAAAATTTTAATATAAAAAATGTTTAAATTATAAATAAATTCTTATCATTTTGAATATCCATGTAAGGTTTTTTTTAAAAAAATTATTTTAATTCTTATCACTTAGTCATTTATATACAATGCCACTTTTAGTTTTTGTTTTTTTAAAGAAAAATAATTATCTTTTTATTTATAAATATTTTATTAATTTTATTGAAATAATTAATATTATTTATTTTTCTATAAATTCATTTTTATCATTAAAAAAAATTTTCTTCTAATTATAGTTTTCGTTAGGTTTTTCATATTAATATTTAGATTAAATTCTAAAAATTATTAAAATTAAATATATCAAAATTAATTCCATATTTTTAGTCGTAATAAATAGTATTAATTAATTTTGGAAAATTAATTTTTTTTAATAATGAGTCTAAATAAGTAAATTTTTTTACCATGATTATGGTAAAAATGGGTTTTACATGGGGATGGGGGTTAAAATAAATTGTAATGGTAAAAAGTACACTAAAATTATAGAAATATTTTTTGTTGTTATTTAGAGCTGAAATTATATTTAATTTACATCTCTGGATATTTTTTTCCATTTACACTATAAAATTACTTTAGATTAATTAAATATTTTAATTAATTTCTTATGTGTCCTACCATTACATATAAAGGGATAAAATTAACCTCCACTATTCAAAGGCTTTGAATGCTTCAGATCATCCATTAATTTATTATAATCCTTAATATCTTCTATCATATCATTCTTTAGCTTCCATTGATATCCTAAGACCATCTTATGAGGCCTTAAGGTGTAAAATAGAATAATTCCCTCAAAAAAGATATAATATTATTTATTGAAAATTTAAATTTTTATTTCATCTTCTTATACCATTAAATTTTTTCTTATAATAAATTAATGTATAAAATTTCATTAATATAATGAAATCTTATTATTTTTTTTGTAAAACTAATTTTATCTCTTTTCTATCCTATGAAAGATGAAAACATAACTCATTCATATATATGACCTACAATCTCAATATAACGGTGTAATTTAAATTTTGTCAAAACATTAATTGAAAGATTATAAAGATAAAAAGAAGGAATGTATATGACTTATATGATATAAATAATATCCTACATATATTAACTATAATCACCATTTTTAGCCTTACACCTCTTAAAAAAATTATAACATTAGTTTAGCGTATGTGTGGACTACCATCTCTATAATAAATTTTGATTCATTTTTCATGTACATTATTCATGGGTGATTTTTAGAAACTTTTTAGGTACATATTTATGGATGATTCTAAATATGCATATAGGGAATATATATATATATATATATATGATATTTATATCTTGAGTAACATTATATATATGATGAATCGAGGATATAAATTCAAGGACCATAATTTCTGACATGAAACATACATAAAAAAGGAAGCTAAAACATGAAAATATGATGATAATAAAATGAGTTTAATCAGAGGAAAATAAAATGTTGCACCCAAAACATGTATGGTATTTTATGTTTTAATAATATCTAGTATGGAATTATAAGAAATCTAAATTTTTTATACAGTGGGTTAAAATTAGTTATGAAGAATGTAACACTTGGGTTAGGGGTTTATTCTTTAATATCATTATTATTTAGGATTGAACATCATTAAATTTATATTTCATTAAATTATAATATAGTTCTAATATAAATTCTATATTATTTATTCATCTATGTTTATCTATGGATTTTACATGTTATCCTTTAATTTTCATATCTCTATTCACTGAAAATCCCAAAATGATGTTTTAAGGAAAAATAACATGAGGCTCTTATTTGGTGGGGGGTATTTTTATTTTATATCCATATTCTCATTAAAAAATGATCAATAATTTTTTAATATTAATCTACTATTTAATAAATTCATTTTTACCCATGTTTTACTATCTATAATCGGTTGTAAATGAATCTTCATGTCATTTTCAAACAATACAATTTTTACCAAATGTGTGAACCAAATAATTTTTTTATATGTCATTCTATAAATGAATTTTACCACGATATTTATTATTATTTTCCTTTAACATTATATATAAATTTCCAATTTTATTTTGAAATAATTTATTCCTAATATTATAGAAATCATTAGATTTTATATATGTTTTTTAAAAATATAAATGGTATTTTTTCTCAAGAAATGTCATAGTGATCATTGAAAATTATTTCCACCTATTTCCACATCTATTGCGGAAAAAATAATTTATTTATAATAGACATTGTGGATGTTATCCAACACATTACCTTGGATGTCACATGATCATGCTTCGTTGGTGATTTATTTGGGTAAAGTACTAACATTTTGTATGTTCATTTTTAAATACAAACATTTACAATTGTGATTTATTGAATATTTATTCATTTATTTCGTATTATAAATGAATTATAATTATTATGTTATATTTTAGACCCATTATAGACCCTCAAAAAATTGATATGTCTCATGAGATAGTCTGATTTGTGTATTTAGCACAAAACTTACTTATTTATGTATTATTTCATATAATGATGCATTAAGTGTTTGATTATGATGTATGAAATTATGCAATCTATCATTAAAAAAATAGTTTTAATTATCCATTTTCTTATTTTTGTTGTTATATTATCCCCAGATATATTAAAATATTTACTTAACAGTTATATGAAAATTTCTATTATTATTTATATTTTCTATATTATTGATTTATTATTTTTTTCATGATACATTCTATCACACATTTTCCCTTAAATAGAATATGATATCACCCTTAATTTTCTATTCCTTCACCCATGTTACCTAGAAGGGATTTATGATTGATTTTAAGGACATTTTAGAGAAATAATAATGTTATCACTTGAATATTATATGTTTTTTATGTATCCTAATTTATTCTAAGAATCGTGAATGTATATATATTCTCAAGAGGAAAAATAAACTAGTATATCTTTCATGCGGTGAAAGCTTAGTTCTTCTAACAATGTCATAATATAACCACAAAATCTTGGTTATCCGAGTTGGGGTGTTACAACGAACACACTGATATATAAATTTATAGAGAAACCATAACATAATGTTAGATATAAAGGTATATTAATTTTAAAAAAACTGTTAGAACAAAAGGGATGATGAACACATGATACATAAATAAATAAATAAAAACCTAAAACCAATAGTATTCATGTTAATCATTGTCACCATCCTAGCCTCAACACTAAAGCTGAACTGGAAACACAAATCAAGGCTTAAACTCAAGAAACTATCTACTAAAAACCTTGATGAACCAAAAATGTTTATATAAGCACGAGTATACATATTCTCAGTAGGTATCCTCCCCAAACAATGTGAATAATTTTTAAAACTAAAACACCTTCATGATAGTTTAAAATACACTCTATAAAGGGCAAATTTTTAGAATTTATGTAAAAAACTCATATGAGTAAAATTATAGTATCCCATTCTTAAGAAATCATACTACATTATCAAGGAAATTTAATTTTATGGAAACAATTTAGATTGATATGAAAAAATACTAATGTCTTGTTTTATAGGATTGTACTAACTCAATTCTTTCAAAATTAGTAGGTCATTTTTATTTTAAATATATATATATGCAATAAAATTAAGGCACTAAATTCATTAACCAATAATATAATTGATAAGTGATAAAGAAATAAAAATGAAAAATAAATAATATCAATAGATAAACAGAAATACTCTATATAAACAATGTACAATAAAAATATAGTACAGATAAAATAAATATCTAAAAGTCAACCATATTATGGGAGTTGGGTCATGAAGAACAATTATTGATTACCTTGTGATACTACATTACTAATTAGTCTAATTCTTTTAATTAAATGAGTGGATATAGAATTACATTAATATATAGGGGATGGATCAATATAAACAACTCCAAAAGTGATTGATGATATAGAGGAATTCTTATTGACCCAAATGGTCCCACCTATGTCCCAAATATCCCAAAATTAATATATATTTTGGACCCTTTAATATAATATTATATTCAATAGTTTGTGTTAAATTCAATAATAAACTAACATAACACACAACTAGAAAATAATGACATATAAAAATTATAGGAATTATATAATTATTTTGAGATAAAAAGATAATAATAGATTAAAATATTATATTATTACTTACTTTGATTAATATTTTAATAATCATTCCTTTCAAAGAACCATAGAAAAATTGTGGGACAATTTTTTCCCTCCATATATTAAATTTAATTTATTTAAAAAGTTTATTATAATAGTAAATATTTTTATTTAAAACTAATATATGAGTATGAAATTATTTATAAATCTATATGAAATAATATTAAAAAACCCTTGGATTTTAAAAAGGCGATTTATAAATAAAATTAAATTTTCTTTATATATTGAATTTCGAATTAAAATATAATATATAAATTTTAGATATTTAATTTAACACAAGTAACATATTTCTTATTTATCATGTCAATAATATATCAAATTTTTTATAAAAATATTAATCTTGAGGTTAATAGTTCTAAATATAATTTTTATTGAAAACAAGTTGTTTTTTACATTATTAATATAAAAGTAAGAATTAAAGATTTATGGAACGTTTTGATGAAATTAAATATGTATTTTATATATGAATTTATAATTTTTAAATTTGTTTTTTGAATTTAAAAATTCATTTCTGATATTTTATAACATGTGTAATATTTTTCAAAAAAAAATTTGGTTATACATTTGGTATTTTAATAATTATTTTTATAAATTTTTTAAATTTAATATAATAAATTTTTAGATTTATTTATTATTAGTTTATGATAATTTAATAAATCAAATTTTATTTTCATATATAAAGTTTTAATCTTTTTGTAAAAAAATTTACTCTGTATAAATCACAATGGGTAAATATGCTTTTAACGAAGTGGAAAACACCACAATCATGTTTAAGAAATGTGAGGAAATTAGTTGATGATTATTTATATACCTTATACCTTCCCCCATCCATTATTTCCCAATTTTAGATCTATTTTATATGAGAGTGACTGTAACACCCCATTACATTCCATTAGTATTATTTTGAATTTTTTTGGTTGCCCTTTTTCTGGGTGAATTTTGGAATTATTAAAAATAGTGAGAATTTTATAGGGTAAATGACTAAACATAGAGGATGTATTTGTTTATAAATTTATGATTTATGTGTATGAATGTGTTAATAGATTTAAAGGAATATGCTTAGGGCTAAAGAGTATTAACTTTGGGATTGATGTATTTCTATATAAATTTAGTCTAAGAACTGCCTTCTGGACACATTCACATCATGAATGGGTTACATGATGTGAATATTATATGTAAAATATTTTGTGAATTTTGTAAGGGGTGTGAAAATTTTATAGGTCCTGATATTTGTACACATCCTGAAAACATTTATCAAGATTTAATTATATATGATGTTACACCTTTTTTCATCTATCTTTAATTTTTTGGATCCCATACTATGAATGAGATTAAAGAATTGAATTCCCTGCATCTAGTGTTTTCCAATGTGCATCACGATTTTTTATTTTTTCATTTATTTTATAACATTCCCACTCAATCCATGAGTATTTTAGTGATATTCCTTCTTCTAGATCCCTTCATTTGGTGTTTTATTATTATGTTAGT
The DNA here is from genome assembly GCA_963277665.1 of Viscum album. Lineage (NCBI taxonomy): Eukaryota > Viridiplantae > Streptophyta > Magnoliopsida > Santalales > Viscaceae > Viscum > Viscum album. Next base: position 2,071,447,297 of record OY728131.1, read on the forward strand.
TGTACAACATATCCCAAGTAAGTAGTGGTTCTTCTTCTTCATTTCCTTTTGTCATTTGGAAATCATTATATATGTTTTTAATTAATATTTGTAATCGATTGGTGTTTTTTATCAATCAATTTTATTTTTGTTAATTTCCTATCTTTCAATGGCCCATCAATGGTTTTTTAAACCATGTTGTCAAATGAAGTATGTGTTCAATCATTATTATGATTGGTGTATCCATGAATGTGATTCTACTTCATGAATTGCGATATATTCCTGTTGATCCCATTTGGGTACTTATTAAAATCGATTTTATTTGGTGAGAATAGTTTTTATTGAATTTGATTATAGTTGAGGAAAATGTTTTTCCTAATGTTATAACATTATGAACATTGTGTGTGTTAGGAAATAGACATAGGTTACCTTAGTGGGTGTGGAACCACTAAGGGTTACATTTGTGATATCAAAAGACTGTGGTAGGACTCAATATCAGTTAAAACAATGATTTTCATTGTTTAAAATTCGTTTATATCTATAATTTGTTCCTATAGTCTAGGTTCAAATGGTTTTCTTACTCTTTAATACATGGTTTCTCACATGATCAAATATGAAAAGATTATTAATATGTATTTTTAGCGACATTATATCTCTTAAACATACATAATTATCTTATTATGATATTATGTTTCTCTATAATATTTTAATATTATCATCTATAGAATAATAATAATTTATTACTATATTTATTTCCACTACAAGTTTCCTATTCAGATTATGACCAAATACATTATGATATGTTCTCCTATATTAAGAATCTAATATCGCATTGTTCTTATGTTTTTAGTGACATGGATATAAAGATATGATAAGTGTGTAATATCATTAATAATTACATATATATTGAAATTGTGGTAAAAATTAATTACTTTATATTAATTAGTAAATTTCATATATAGTAGAAAGAAATTACCATTAGTTATCCAAAATGAGTTTTTTAGATATATTTTTTTAAATATATAAAAATATAAACCCTCATTATCATTGGAATTTATTATAAATATATATTTTATTATGTTATATAATTCAATAATTTAGGTATGCTATACTTTGTGATTTGTATAATAACAGGGTTTCGATAACATTAGTGTTTAGGTTGATTCAGGTTAAGAATAAATTGAGAGATAGAAATGTCATCAATGGTTGAAATGTTATGGTTTATTATAATTTAAAAGGTATAAATGAACCTTTAGTTCAGTTGGGGAAATTTTTTTGGTATTGGTATATGGTAGCTTCAATAAAAAAATCCAATAGGGTAATCCTACGTAATATATTACATTACGAATGTCTGGAAAAGTGATGATGTTTTGTTTTTCCAATAAATAATATCCCCACATGGATATTACAAGTGGATGTAGGTTCGTGAATAGTTATACAAATGGATAATAATCTTAACAATGGTGTAATGGGTATTAACTCAATACTTACATAGTACAATACAATGAACCATATGTGCATAGTATGCATGAATGTCTAAGGGGATATGATTTTCTCTATCACATTCTTGTTATGAATTATTATGAAAAATTTATTTATTACTCACTTTTAACGATTAAGATAAAAGGTACATGAGATCCTAAATTTAAATAAAATTATATTGAATTTAATGTATCATTGAATTATATGAGGATGTCATTATAGAACATTTACAATTCATATTTTCATAATCATTTACTATTATATAATTGTATATTATCTGAATCAATTCGGGAAAAATATTTTTTTAAAAAAAATCATGAAATGTAAGATGGTAAAGCTCTGATTTCTGAAAACACTATCTATTGTAACTGAATAAAGTAGAATTAATTAATGTTTAACAATACTACAATATTTTTTTTATAAAATAAAAGGTGAGTATCCAAGAATTACCTAAAGTAGTGAGCTTGTTATATTAACAGAAATTCATTCTTGATACTTTTAGATATTTTCAATAGTGGGTTATATTTACATTTGATATTCTGGAATGTCATAAAAGTAATGAGAATTTTAAAAATCATATAATGATAGTTTTCTAAAAAAATTACTTTATGTTATTGGAAAACATTATTAAATTTTATCAATAATAGAAAATGTTTTACTTTTAGAAAATAATATATTTTGAGGATAACTATTGGGAACACATGATTGAGGTATGGACAACTATTTTTTTTATTAAATGCATAAAATTGAGGTAATAAATGGTTAAATTATTTTAGGAAAATTAGGGTAGATAGTATTGATAGACATGGAATTTATTAATGACTTAATGAAAAAACTATCATTTCTATTATGGTGAAGTTTATCTGATTGTTGGATCATGAAATAAATATGACAGTGTATGACTTTAAAAAAATGGTTAAATATACGATTTATCTATTTATAGAATATATAATTTCTCAATGGTTTAATGTCTAGTAGATTTAAATGATTTTGGGAAAGTTAAGTGTTGAGGAATATATTAATAGGGTTTTAGAATAATTTTGAACATGATTGGATGAATGAATAATTTATTTTGAGTAAAGACAAGTAACATGGTGTAGCCTAAGAGAGTAAGTAGAATTTATAATAAATTATATATCCATAATGATGGATATGTTATGATTACCCCAAACTACTATCATGAGTGAATAGTAATTAAAATTACAAGGGCACAGTTTATTTACAAGGGGTATAATGAAATGATTCAATATTTCAGTCCCCTTAAATGAATAATATCATAAATATATTATAACACACAAAACAGCAATGTTACATAACACCCACCAAAACATACTTATAAATCATAAAATAAAAAATATTATATATCCATTAGTTCAGAAAAAGATAATAATTAGTTAAAATAGTATATTATTTTTTCCTTGATTATTATTCTTAAAATGATGCATTTAGAAAACTATAAAAAATGGGGCATTTTATATTTCATTAATAAATAAAATTGACCATAGTTAGAAAAACATTTAATATAAAATTTTTTATCTATAAACTAATATATAAATGTTAAACTATTTATGAATATATAGGAAATAATAATAAAAACAACTGAAGATTATAAAAAAATTTAATACAAATTGTTTTCTTATATATTTAATTTTCATTTAACATTATGTTTATAAATTTTTTTAAAATAATATTTGAATAAAATATTGATTTTTTATTAAAAATGTAAATGTTATATTAGGATGAAATTTTTGTATTATTTAAAAATGATTTTTTGTTTGGGATATAAGAAAATAATCATTTTTTACAAATAACACAACTTTTATGAAAAATCATAATATAATTATGAATTTATAATTTCTAAAATAAATTAATGTTCCTAATTTTCATTTTATAATTTAGTTTTTTGTTATAGTTTTTTATAATTCATAAACCCATTGTTTTCATTTTATAACATATGTGATATTTTTCAAAAAAAATTAATATAATGTACAATCAGTATATGAAAATTTATTTTCATCCCATTTATAAAATAAAATAATAAAATAGATTTTAAATTTTTAAAAATCAGGTAAAAATTATGTAATATGGACCAATTCATTTAGAGTCATAAAGGATATTTCAATTTAGAAAAAATTAGTTTCCTTAGTTAAATACAAAATTGGTAAATAATGGTTATCCAAGAAAGAATGAATAAAAAGATGTTTAGAAAATAAGAGGGATTTCGTTTCGAAGTACATTCACAACTTTAGAGATTCTCGCATCTAATATTTATTTTGTAATTTATATTCTTTTTATTGACTTCCAATTTTAATATGTTTTTGTTTTTTACAATAATTCCATTCATATTTACTTATAAATGATATATGATTATCCTCTCTACCCCTCACACAAATAACCCAATAGTTTAGAAAAATATATATTCAAAACTCTACTAAATATTTTTAGAAACAGTCAAGAGTTTCTTATCTTCTCGAAATATCTTCACTCCAAGGATAAAACCCCCTTTGGCAAAGGAAATAATCCATGATGTGAGGTTTAAATATTTAACCACTTATTCCTCATTTGTATTTATTAAAGTGAAATTATTATTCTTAAAATTATATTATACAATATTAAAAACCTTATTATATTAGTATACTATTATATTTTTTAAATGATGTTAGAATCATTAACTACTTTTTCTTTTCCATTAAAATAATTGAAAACAAGACTTGAGCATTTGTATTGGTTACCAACTCTATAAATAAACTCTATAATTTTTCATTACCACCATCATGGATAGTTTTATTATATATTTCATGATTACTTATGATATATATAAATAATTTATATAATTATTATGTTTTCATGGATAAATAAAAAATTAATCATCATTAATATTTAATTATTTGATATATGTAAAAAAATAAAACTATTTCAATACTAATTTCTTCTTTATGAAACATGAGAAAAATTATATTATAATAGAGATATAAAATTATAGGTCTCCATAAACCATCAATTATGGTAATTTTAATTATTTGAAAAAAATGAAATTTGGAAGAAGGAATATAGACACCACTTTGATCAACCTAGTTACTTATAGTCAAGACTATTAAAAAATGATGTTGAAAAAATATATAAAATATAATGTAAATTATTATTAATTAATAGTATAAATGGAAGTGTATATGTGTTAGATTATGAAATTTGAAATTAATATTTCTATCTTTATGATATTGTTGTTTTAATAACTTAACTGATAGTCAAGAGTAAATGTAATGGTTTCATCGACAAAATTTCAGATCCATTGGGTCATAGAACTTCATACTAGAATATAATATTCACATTGTATAGTATCCTAACATTACAATATTTTATATGGTTTTTAGTATTTTTCTCTGGGTAAATAACTTCTCATCATCAATATCAAATTAATTGATAAAATTTTTTATGAAATTATATTATATAGTTCTTATGAATCACTCTCATTCTTACTAAGAATATTATCAAACATGTCTATGTTTTTGTTAATGATGTTTTTTATTTAATTGAAACAAGTTTTTGTTTTTCATTTATATTCTATATATTTTCATTTATAAATTTATGAACGTAATTTTTTTAATTTTTCCCTAATGTGTTTTTTAAAACTTCCTAAATTGATTAATAGTGGAATTTATTACATTATTAACCACTCCAGATTCATTATCGTGTTTTTTTATTTTTTTCAATAATTATTATTTTTTAATTATTTATAATAATTTTTTAAAAAATATTATTTTTTATTTTAAAAACATTTTCTTATGTATATATCACTTCATATTTTAAAATAATGTTTAAATGGTTTTGTGGGGGATTTTTTATTTAATATTTATTTTCCTCGATGTGTTGTCCTTAATGAAGTAATTCTTTATTCAAAAATTATATAATATTAATATACTATTCATTTTTTAATGTTATTTTTTAAAATTTTAAAAAACCATACTTTTCTACAGGTTATTTAGGAAATGATTATGGTGGAATTTAATTTGAACACATCTGTATTGATGATAATGTGTGTGGTCATATATTTACTTCCAATGCATGAGTTTTTTTATATCTCATGATATAATTAGTCATAGAAATAAAATGTATTTCATAAATGAATTGTAAAAAAAATTTATCACATTTTCATGTGTGGAAATAATGATTTTGTTCACATAGGCTTGAGAATAATAGTTTTTCTTGTATATGTTTTTATATTCTTATAGTTGCACCAAATTTCTATCTTTTTTATAAATTTATTCCAAATTATAAATATGATATCAATTTTCATGATATGCCATTTTCTTATGATTATTCATTATTTATAATGTATTACAAAATATTTTATAATTCATACAAATTATGTGATTATTTATATGTATTTTTAGACATGTAATAACAAATACACTTCATTCATTATATTATTATTATATTATGTTTTTATTGTGTGTTTCATGATTATCTGCTTTGGTCATATGATATTTTATAAATAATTATTTCTCATTCACTCCATCATGTTTATAACCTGATAAATTATTATATATTTCTCCCTTACTGAGTGTCTAGTCTCACACTATTTTTAGGTTTCCACCCCATAAGTTACGAAGAAAATAATGATATATAATATCTAGAATAAATTATTATACAAATAATATGTGGGAGATTATTAAGACATGTTTTGTATTAATAAGATTCTCATGTAGTGATAAAAGATATTGATTATATAAAAAATTCATGAGTTTTTTTAGTTAGTGTTTTTTTCTAATTTAATGATAATACAACGCATAAAGCTATTTGGAATATACTATTACAAAATATTTACATTAATTCAGGTAATTAATGGTTGTGTTTGTTAGATAATATATTTTCTTCAAAAGTTAGGTTTATATAACATTTGATATTAGGATAATATTAGTTAGGGATTAATTGAGGGTACAATATTCCATTAAATGTTGATATGTAATGGTTTATTATAATGTTAAAGGTAAAAATAACCCTTTAGTTCGATTGGGGTAATATTTTGTGGATTATGATAATAGTAATATAGTTAAACCTATAAGTATAAGTATATAGGATAAGTCTATATATGGGATAAAATCCTATAATATTGGTAGTATAGATTTTGTGGTTTTTATAGAAATAACATAAATATATGGATTCTATAATTGGATGCATGATCTAGAAAAAAATTAAATAGGATTAATATACAAATTTTTTTTACTATGTATTAAATCATTAGTTACAATGTGTACAACATAGATTCCTATCTTTAAACATTTATTCACTCTAAGGGGATATTTTTTTGTCCATCACATTTCCTTTATGAACCATTATGAAGAATTTATATCCAAATTTCATTGAGATATTATGTTAAGAACTATAAGAGATGCTAAAATAAATAGAGGTATATTTAACTAAATGTATTAATGGTTAAATTAATGGGTTTTCTGGATAACATTTTGTTTTTTTATTAAATTAATTATTTACTCAAATTCTATTAGATATTATCATAATAATTTTGGGTTCAGTATTTTTTAAATTAAGGATAAAGAATGTGTACCTGAGAAAGATATTTATATTGAAACAACTATTTTTATTATCCAAATGAGGTAACACAATTAAATGGTTTAAAATACTAGTATATTCATTTCATAAAATAAAAGGTTAGAATTCTAGACTTAGCTTAGGTTGTGAGGATGAAATAATTATTTACATTAGTTTTTTAAACTATTAGTTATTTTCAACATTGATAATATTTATTCATGATATTATTGAATTTATTAAATCTTGTTAGAATTATGTGAAATAGATAACGATTATTGTCTAATTATTTATCTTTAAAGGATTATAATGTTATCTTAAATGTTATTAATAATCTAAAAAAATTATGACATAGTTATATTTTGGAAATAAATGTAGAGAAAATATGATGGATGTTTTAAAAAAAATTATGTTTAATATATTCATTATTTATAGGAAATAAATGATTGATAAATTTTGAGAAAAAACGAGTTAAATATTATATGTTTTCTGGGAATTTAATGAATTATAGAATAAAAAATTAAGGTATATACATTCTTGGATACATTATTGTATGAATTATTAATGTTGTTATAAGAATGAAAAATAAGTTGTTATAACCCGAGAGGGTATGATAGATGTGATATAAAATTTTAAATCATGAATGATGAAAATTTTAAGATTACCATAATATATTTTCATAAGTGAGTATTAATTAATTTTTTTGTGTACATAATTTTATTAAAGGTGGTAGAATTTAAATTCGTGAGATTTTATTGACGTAAAATTAAAATTATATTTAATATCTTATGTCACATGTAACACCAAACTAAAACAATAGAAGACTAAAACAAAACATTAAATATTAAAACCATATGAATAATATAGTCATTACCATATAATAATACAATAATGAACTAAAATAAAAAAATCATTATCATGATTTATATCTTTAAAAGGATTTATTTTAAGGAACCACCAAATATGGTGGGGTATTATATTTTACCTGAATAGATTTTAATTATCATTGAAAAATGTTATTTAAATAGATATTATTTATATATAAAATAAAATAAGTAAATATGAAATTATTTTTAAATGTATATGAAATAATATTAAAAACCATTGATGTCATAAAATGTTATTTTTTTAATAAAAATAGGATTATATTTTTTGTAGTTTTTTCTTTCATAAAATAATTTATATTTTTTATTTTTTTAATTTTAAAAAATAAAATTATATTTTTATTAAACATTTCATTATTATATTAGGATAATTTTTTTAATTATTTTAAAAAAATATTAATTTTTAATAGTATGGTGGAAAATAATATTTTTACAAATAATAAGAATTTTAAGTCATTATTATTATATAATTGTAAAATAGAACTTCTTGAAACCAATTTCAAAGAAATTTTTTTTATTTTCTATGTGTATTTATAATTTTATTAATTTTGTATTTAATTTATATACCCAATACTAAATTTTAGGTATTGAGATATATTTTCGGATTTTTTTATTACATAATCTATTTAGTGTTTTACAATTAATTGCAAAAAATTATATAAAATTATACAAGATATGTATGTAAAATTTGGAAATACTAGGTCCATATTATGTAATAAAGACTATTTTATTTTCCAACATAATGGATAAATTACTTTTGTAAAAACAAGATGCTTTATTAAAAAACAGAAGGATTGAAAAGGGATTATCAAAGAGGGAAGGACCATAAACATTTTTCACGCATATAAGGGATTAAGCGGTAGTGTAATTTCTTGAAATAATCCCTCCACCATCTAATATTTTGCAATTTTGGAGCAAATTTTTCAGATGTTTACTTCACATAATATAATAGTTTTGTGTATTTACAAAAATGTAAAATTTGTTCACATGTAAATGAGGCACACCTCTCCTCACCACCACTTACAACAATAGCCAATTAGTTTGGAAAATGATAAAAAAAACACTTAAGTATTTTTTTAAAAACATCAAGAGTTTATTTTCTTCTAAAAATACAATCCTTAAAAGGAATACCCCTATAAAGGAGATAATCCATGTTCTAAGGTGTAAATTTTTAACCTCTACATCATATTTATATTTCTTTATATGCACTTATTCTACATAAAGATACATTACACCATATTGAAGTTATATGATCAGTATCAATATAATACTAGTATATTATTATAAATATAGAATGCTATTTAACCACCATTCACTTTTCCATTACGAAAAAAGAAGATGTGAATTTTGTGTGAGTGTGTGTAAACTACCGCCTCCTTCAATAATCATGTTTTATTTTCAATATTACATTAATTGATAATTTTAAATTATATTTTTTGATAATACATGAAATTTATATGTATTATAAATATATAATATATTGTTTTATGGATAACCAAAAATGTAATTATTGATATAAGGCAATTGAATGATATTAGTAAATAAACCAAAACCAATTCAACATTGACTTATTCTTCAAAAAACATGACTAAATATCCTTTTTGAGGGTATTACTACATTATAAACATTTATAAAACATAAATTATAGTATCATGAATTAATTTTAAATGATTTACTTTGTAATAATAATCATGATCAATATTGATTTGAAAAGAATATTTCAAAAGGGTCAAGATTTATAGCCTTATGATGTTGAAAAATAATTATGCCATCTAATACATGAGTATAGATAGTATTAATGAATATTATGAAGGTGAATTTATATAGATATGGTTCTTAAATAGGTTATTAATATTTTTATATTTTGAAATATTAGGTTCAATAACATTATTTGGAATCCAGAATAAAGGTAAGGGTTTCATCAACTTAATTTTAGTTTCATAAGTTCATAGTAATTCTTAGTTTAATGATATCTTCAATTTTTATTTAATCACATTATTACACCATATTATATGGAATTTTCCCTTCTTCTCTTTAAAAATTTCATCTCATCATAAATAAAGACTTCATTGATAATTTTTTTAATTTAAATTGTAATATTACCTAGAATAACTCTAATTTGTACCAATGAATCTTCCCATACATGTTTATGTTCATCCAAGAAAAAAAATTTATTTAATGAAAAAAATATGTTTTACATTATATGCATTATATTTTTCATTTTATCTTTTATGGATTTATTTTTTTTAGCGATTCAATGATGATTTTGAAAAAAGAGTTTTAATTATTAATAATGATTTTTACTTCATTATTTTTACTCCATATTTATTATCAGGTTTATTTAATTTAATGGAACCTTTATTTTAGAAACATTACAATATGTTTTTCAAACTTATTCTATTTCCAATTAAATATTTTTTTTAAAGTAATCCGGTGTATGTTATCATTGTAAAAGATTCATAACCACAAAATCTTAGTCCATAAAGTCAAAAATAAATTCATATGATGAATAATGATTTATAACATTTATAAATAATAAATAATAATTAATGATTCACAAAATAAGAATTTAGAACCATAAACGTACGAAATAATAATCTCATAAACATATCAATATACAATTATGTCCATTAATAATCTTGTGAGCATAACCATAACTTATATTACTCTAGAAGTAACATATGAACACAAATGTTTAAATTAATGTCCAACATTATCATAATACATTCTTAATATATATATATATATATATATCACAATAATGAAGGTATTTGAGGTATTTAATGGACCCAATATTTAATTAATGAAAACAAAACATATGTGTGTACAAATATCATAAAATCTCCAATCATGTTATCATAGCATAACCTAGATAAAATAAATGGGGTTCATAGAAATTACATTATCAGATAATCCAAATACATATAGAGAAATAATTTTTATTTAATAATTTTTTAATATCATTATTATATCAAAATAAACAGCAATAAATGATGAAATTTATGAAATAATAACATTATAATCGAATTTTGGAAATTTTGTTTAGAAATAGCGGTAAATATTCTCATCCATTAGTATATTAATAAATAAAAGTTTCTAAAATAATGATAAATAATTTCATTGATATTATAAAAGGTAACAAAAAATTGAATTGAAAAAATTATATATTGGTCATGATGGTGGAAAATCCATTTGTGTGGTAAACAATAAGCCAAATTATTCCAATCACACTTTTGGTAATATGTCCAAAATTATCTCATTCATAAAATGAAAATAAAATTACTCTTATAAAAATGAAAATAAATTAATGTACTATTAAATATGAATTTAATTAATAAATTAATAAAATAAATAAAATTTCTAAATTTTTTTAAATAAAATTAAAATGAATAAAAGAATTCAAAAACAAAAGATGAAAAAATGTAGAATTTAACGAAAAAAACTTATAGATTGATTTAAGTACCAAATTGATTAAAATGACAATATCCAATGATATTTATAATAATTACATGAGTATAGGAATATATTTTTGGTCTAAAAGGTAGGATCCCAAAAATTTCCCATAATAGAATATTTGTGAAGACATTGTCTAAAAGAAAGTAGTATATAATTTAAATCACTACCTAAAGTCTTACATTACATCATATGTAGTTAGAGATCATATATAATAAATATTCCTTTTTTATAAATATGTTATAAATCCATATTGATATGTGTATATATTACTACATTTTATTCATTTATAAATTCTAATTAGTAATTTATTTTTATTTGTTTATTAAAAATATTTTTTGAGTAAAAACAGGCATATTATTCTTTTATGTTTCGGTTTAACAGTGTGAGTTCTTATATCACTGTCATTTTTTTCAGAGTCTAAAAACTCTAAAACATTCCATAAATATCATATTAATTCATTTTATATGATTTTATAACCATTGATATGATATTAGTGGTGTAAAAAATATTTACATCGCTTCATAGATACAATAGCTCGTACACAGACAAGAGTGACATTTCTTCATTTCTATTGACGATAAAAAAATAAATTAAAATAAGAAATAACTATTATATTATAATTATTATATAAATAATATAATATATATTAATTAAATTTATTTTTAATACAAACAATATAAATCATAAATGAAAAAATTGCATCACATCGTGTAGGTAGTATTCTACAAGTACGTAGGAGAGAAGTTTCTTTTTTACAATGGATTGGAATGTGAAAAAGTTAGATAATAAATTATAATATTATAAGATTAATAATTTCATAAATATATTATGAAAATATTAAATCCATCATAATAACCAACTTAGAAATAATGTGATTCAAAATAAAAAAGATCACTTTATAGAGATGGTAGTTCATACATAAGAACAAAAGATGAATTAGATTCCCATTGGTTGAGAGAAGAGATGAAATATGTTTATCAAATAGTTATTATAACATTAAAATATATTTATAATTCAGGATGAATAATTTTAGGATTATTATAGTAATTTTTTAATAAGAAAAACAAGAAATGAAATTTAAAATAGTCATGTAAGATAGTTATATCTTTATTGAGAGACTCATTTGGCATAAACATTAAGAATATTTATGATGGTATTTGGGTAACTAAAAATGATAAAAAACAAAGTTATGAAATTAATAGAGTTTTTCAGTTAGGTAATTAAGATTCTATAGTTCTCATATATTGTAAATAATGGAGGCCAAGAGTTTATATTTTATAACTAAGGTGAGGGACACACATGAAATTACATAAAATTTTGAAATAATATAATGTCACATTTTTGTAAAAGTGCAACTAAATAGACAATAACATTATTGTATGATAATATTATGTTTAAATAACTTTAAAAAATATAATTTAAATTGTTTTATGTGTAATTTTTCTTTTTTCGATTAGTTAAACACTTTGTAATTCTGTTTAAACCTGAAATGTGGTAACACTTTTTTTTCACTATTTTTACTATTTATTATGGAAAAATTATCATAGAATCAATATTTTTTAAATTTTCATTACAAATATTTAATAAATTTAAAAAATTTATATATTATATGTAGCATTAATTTATTTCAATATATGTGTGTAAAATTTATGGAATGTACTCATAGAGAAAAATGAATTTATTTCTTAAAAAAAATTATTCCTATTCCATTAATAACAATAACCATAAATTGAATGAATAAAAAAATTTAGTTATTATTTTTTCCAAATGTTTTTTACATCATTCATAAATCTTTATTAACTTATATTATTATTCTACAAATAAATTTCATGTTTAAAATCATTTTCCCGAGAAAAAACAATTGTTTTTTGTTTTAAATGCTTTTATTTTCATTTTAAACCAATTGATACCAAATGAATTAATTTCTTAAATGTGTCAAAAATAATTATTCAAAATTTTTTTAATCTTATTTTTAACAACCAATCCACATTCTATGTGTTAAATATTATAATTAACTATACTATTTCAAAAGTATAACATAGTTTCTTTAAACATGGTGTTGTGGGTAACATACAACGAAGGTCATAAAATGTAGTAAATGAAAAATATATAATAAAATAATGATATTAAATATTAAATACCAAAAATATAAATTTCTCACTTGATATTTTATCACACTGATAAAAAAACTAAGGATATTTCTATCGCATCACATCATCAACTTTCTATATAGATTGGAAAAATCGATGGTTTCACTAAAAAGATTTTACTATGTGAGTGGTCTTGTTTAACTAAACATTATTCCAATAATTAAAAAAATTTACTAGTTGATCCTTATAATATAGATCATTATTTATTTGTATAACCTATCTGTTCAGTATATATGAAGGATCTTTTGTGTAGTTTCATCATTGAGATACATGTAATACAATGTGAATATGAGAGATATTTGGTGAGAGATACATGTGATTAATAATCATCCCAAAAAAATCAATTTGTTTAATGAACCAATATATATTGTTCCCATCCTTCCATTTATTCCTAATATCATAACTATATCCCAATTATATATTTTAAGGAATATATTACTACCAATTTATAACTCTAGATATCACCAATATTTATTAGTATAACTTTTCCATTAACTCTATGATCTCTTCATGAGATTTTAAATAAATATAAATTTTTATTTCATTTATATTTTAAACTCATGTCTAAATATATTTTATTCTAAAACATCATGCATCCCATTAGTGTTATGAAAATATTTCCTCTGATGGATTCACATGGAGACATCTACATGCTTTAATGATGTTATTATTTTATGAAAAATACACAAAATTAAGATATTGATCCCAACCAACATAAAAAACCATATAAAAATTTACCAACATCTATAATTGGATTTTATTAGTCTTATTAAATTGACAATCTATATGACAATGATATACATTACTGATGTTCCACTATGTATTCCATGCCTACTGAAGACATCCGTGAAATTTTAGGTGATCCTTGTTTCATAGTCTGAAAAATTGAATTTGGTATTCCATGAAATCATTCCACTTCATTAATGTATATTATTTAAGTCATTTAAAGAGATAAATATGTAATTGTTATAGAGAAATTTAATAACATTTTTAGGTTATTTACTAGATCCCAAAAAACATTATGACCATTAGAATTTGGGTTAGTCCAAAAATGAAATCCAAGGTAGTCATTTCCCATTACCATTCTAGTAAATGTAATGGGTGTGACACACATAGGTATGAGTGGTGTAAATTATAACAATAATGGGATAAATTATGCATTAAAATTTAAATAAATAATCAATTTATTAATGTCTAAAAAAAATATTTTTGAAATACTAAAGACAATAGAAAAAATGTATTATTACTTTTATGATAACAATTGGGACGAGGAATGAAAAATTTTAATGTGTATTGAAACTACTATATGTGTTTATAAATGTGTAAGGATAATAGAATGTATGATTTATAAAATATAAAATTAAGTGTATTTGGAGATAATTTGGTTTATTGATTAATTTGACTGAATGGGAGTAAAAATGATCACAAATAATATAAATAAGGAACAAAATATAGAAATAAAGTTTAATACTAGACCAAAAATATCCCATATTTTAATCACCTTATTCACATGGGAATTTAATTTACTAGTCCCTTATATTTAATTTTACCCATGATAAAAAAAGTCATTTTTCTTTCTTAGGATACAAAATGAAACTAAAATACAATGAAAACATTGTGTTTTATAGTATTAAATAGAAAAATATATGAAAATTTCTCCTTGTGTTTTAGATGTTATGGAATGAAAACATGATTCATTCACTTTAAAGTAGTGGAAGAAGAGAGGATTCATATAATAAATAACATTTTAGATACAATAACCATTCTCTAAAAATATTAATTACTATATGTGAATGAAAAATATGGGAGGGTGATAATATTTTACAATAATAACACACTCTTGATATGATGAAAGAGCACTTAGAAAAAACCACTCAATTAAGAGAGTTTTTTTGATCCAATCACATTTTAATTGGATAAATGTTGAGAATGTAATATTTATTTTTTCCAATACATCCATGTTATCTATTAATATAATTCATGAGTGATGATGATTTATTAGTTTAATGTTGTGATTTAATTTGATGATATGAGTCTTTTGGTGAATAATTTATTGATCCTTGATATAAAATATATCATAAAATCTAGCAGTATAGTCTACATATTTCAGCCATGGAGATGGTCTTTGCACTATCTAGATTATACATGTGACTTGGATTCTAGTAGGATAAATTTTCCCGGTCTAACAATTTTTAGAAAGTTGCTAGGTATCCCATAAGTTGCATCATGGAAAAAATTTATATGAAGAGCATTATTATGTAGAAACATACCATGCATCATGGCCTTTCCCATGATTATATTATCTAATGTTTGAATGTATTATAGACTCTAAAATTTATTCAATGATTCTTTATGAGTAATTTTTACCAAGCTACCCTATGGAATGGTTATTCTCATTACACCATAATTCCTATTGTATAATTTTTATAGCATAATGAGATTGTTTCAACATGGTTACCTTATCTCAGACAGGGTGAATAAACTAGAATATCATTGAACCCTAACATTATTTTATATTTTTTCATTGAAAAATAATATTAAATATATCGTTTGTGATTAATATTAATAAAATTATATGATCCACAATCTCCTCCTTTCTGATGATCAAAAACAATCATTTAATTATTCAATAAAATATTTACATATATAAAACGTTTTTAAATAAAAACGACATCATTTCAGCCTACAAAATAGTGAATAAAAATATTACTAGATATTTCATATAATTTAACCTATTAAAAAACTTATCCCCAAAAAGCAACTAGATATTTGTCCCAATTAAAACTACCTTATTTCATCCCCATTGATATTATCAAAAATATTTCATAACTAGGGTTAGAATAAATGGTAATAAAAAATTTAAAACTATGATTATCATCATTAATGAATAAAATTAAGTGGTAAACAAATTTTAATAATTAGAAATGTAAAAAATTATAAATAATTAATATCAACACAAATCTGGATACTAGAATCTATTTTTAAAATATATCTCTAGGGAAGAGTAAAACTTAGAAAATGTTTTTTTATGATCATGAGGAAAATAATGTTTGAACAAATTAAAAATAGACCGTCTCATCATGAATCATTTATGAATTAATAAAATTAACTCCACATTTTATAAATCATCAGACATTTGAGGATCCTGAAATGAAAATAAATATAGAAACAAAATATTTATGTAAATTAATTTCATGATAAAGTTCTATAAATTATATTTTTAATACACTACCTAAAATTCATAGTGAGTGGAATCATAGATGTGTAGTAATGAAAAACTACTCATTCCTAGGGAGATTATCATATTAAGAATATAAATTTATTTTTTGAGGAAAAAACTAATTAATGTATCTTTTCTAGAATGACATCCACATGTTTGTATAAAAAAAATAATATTTTTCTTCAATTATAACAATCAAATTACCAAATTATGAAATATTTGGAAACATTTTTGGAAATAAAATTAATTAATTTTTTTAAAAATAAATAAATTCTCAAATATTCCATGTTTAAGATATACGCGTCACAAGATAGTCATAAAAAATTATCTATTAATGAATTGAACATGATAAATAGGAAGGATTTTAATAAAGATACCCACATATTGAATATAATGAACGAATATTTAAAAATATGTTTTCCTCTAATTTATTCAAATAGGTTAGATTAGTTTATTCGCATTCTACAACGATATAATAGGGATTTGTCCTATGTATAGATAGTTGAAACCTAGTTTTTGAATTAGTAGGTATGAATAAAAGTAATCATATTTAAAAATATATCAATATATATATATGTATATATATATTCAAAAATAAGTAGGCAGAACCATGTAATATGGTCCCTTTTTTATTTTAATTTCAAATTTGATGTTATTTATAATTTGGGAGAAGTGTTTTGTATTATTGGTGGTCGCATGAGTCTACTGGATATTCGGTTGAGGTAACCATCCAGCTAGTGAGTATGGAAGATAGATATGTAGGTTTAAAATTTCAATTTACTAGTGACTAGTACTCAATCACATATGTAGTGGTATTATTATAGCTGAAATAATTGTTAATACAACCACTGGCAAGATGGTGGACCACCTGCTAGGGAGTGAGGCCTAAAAACTAGGCAATGATTTCTCTTGGTGTACTATTTATTAAGGGAAAATTGAAATTTTTGCTTGAATTTTGTTTAATACCCCCTTAATAATACAATATATCCCAAACTAAATGTTTATAACACTAATGGATTTATATTGATGATTATTTTTAAACCACTCATTTTATTGAGGATTCATTAATATAATCAAAATATTGGGTATCTGTTGATCAGTTTTTGTGATTCAAATCCATTTAATTGTGTTTCACTTCTTTATTTTCATGTTTCTATTCCCAATTGATACTATATGATTAGATATAATAAGAAAATGGATAAAATATTTTTTTCATCATATTCAGGTTCATGAGAATCATACATCTTTCCATCTCAACACTTGTTTTAATGGATATTGTATATCCATATATATTTATGTACATGTCTCTATCTTATGGTCTATCCCTTGGTGATATTAGTGTTCTTGTATTTCATTCCTTTGGTTATAATTATTATTTTTCTTATTGTATATGAATTTTATCATTGAAGGAATTTGTTTTGTTTTAAAAATTGGGGTTTTATATAAATTATTTTGTGACTTATGATATGGTTGGTAAATTTTCTCAAATATGATCTCAAAATATAAATACTTTTTTTTTAATTATGAAGTGGTGTGTATTAGTATATTAATTTTTTTTTAAAAAATGTATTTTATTTTATATTTATTTTAAATTTTAAAATGTTTAATGAACTATTATGTGTTTTCCTTAGACACAAGTATAATATGATATCACCAAATTGAGACTTTTGGGTATGGGGAAAACTAAAAAAGATGATATATAATGGATTTAACTATTACTAGGGGCGGTTACAAGGATTTGCATGATACTAGGTGTAGCCGTTTTTGTGGAACTAAGGTCTCTAGACATTTGTAGTCATGTATAATGGCAAGTGATCTATTGGATGTCTTAGTAGATTGGTTGTGTACACCCTTTAGTATATTAATAAATAAAATTTTCTAAAATAATGATAAAGAATTTATTTGATAATAAAGAAGATAAGAATCAATTGAATAAAAAAATAATATATTGGTTATGATGGGGGAAAACCCATTTGTGTGGTAAATATTAAGCCACATTATTCCAGTCACACTTTTGGTAATATGTCCAAAATTACCCCATTCATAAAATAAAAAGAAAATTCCTCTTATAAAATTGAACGTAAAATAATGTAATATTAAATATGAATTTAAATAATAAATTAATAATATAAATAAAATTTCTAAAATCATTTTAAATAACATTAAAATGAATAAAATAATTCAAAAACAAAGATGAAAAAAATGTCGTATTTAAATACAAAATGTATTGATTGGTTTAAGTACCAAATTGATTAAAATGAATATATATAATGAAATTTAAAATAATAACTACAGTATAGGAATATATTTTCTGTCTAAAAGGTAGGATCCCAATAATTTCCCACAATAGAATATTTGTGCAAACTGTCTCTAAAAGAAAAGAGTCTGTAATTTAAATCCATGCCTAAAGACTTACCTACCTTCATATATGGTTAGATAAAATATATAATAAATATTTAGTTTTAATAAATATTTAATAAAACCATATTGATATTTTTATATATTTCTATTTTTTTATAAATTCTACTTATTAATTTGTTTATAATTGTTTTTTAAAATTATTATTTGAGTTAAAATGGGAATATTATTCTTTTATGTTTCGGTTTAACAGTTTGAGTTCTTATATCATTGTCATTGTTTCTGAATCCAAAAACTCTAAAGAATTCCATAAATAAAATATTTATTCATTTTATATGATTTTATAACCATTGATATGACATTAGTGGTGTGAAAAATAATTACATTGCTACATAGAGACAATAGTCCATACACACACAAGAGTGACTTTTCCAGATTTCGATTGATGATAAAAAATAAATTCAAATAAGAATTACCCCTTATATTATAATTATTATATAAATAATATAATATATATTAATCAATTTTTTTTATTACCAACAATATAAATCATAAATCAAAAAAATCACATCACATCGTGTAGGTAGTAGTCTACAAGTACTCAAGAGAGAAGTTTCCTTTTGACAATGGATTGGAATGTGAAAAAAGTAGATAATAAATTATAATATAATAAGAGTAATAATTTCATAAATATATTATGAAAATATTAAATCTATCACAAAAACCAACCAAGAAATAATGTGATTCAAAAAAAAATATATCACTTTATAGAGATGGTAGTTCACATGTAAGAACAAAAGATACATTAGTTTCCCATTGGATGAGAGATGAGATGAAATATGGTTATCAAATAATCATTACAACATTTAAATATATTTATAATTTTGGATAAATAATTTATGGATTATTATAATAATTTTTTAATAATAATAATAAGAAATAAAATTTAAATAGTCATGTAAAACCATTATATCTTTATTGAGAGACTCATTTGGCATACACAATAAGAATATTTTTTGATTGTATTTGGGGAACTAAAAATGATAAAAACTAAGATATGGAATTAATTGATTCTTTTGTTTAGGTAATTAGGGTTCTGTAGTTCTCATATGTTGTGAATAATGGAGGCCAAGATTTTCCATTTTATAACTGAGGGGAGGGACACACATGAAATTACATAAACTTTTGAAATAATATAAGTTCACATTTTTGTAAAAGTGGAACTAAATAGACAATAACATTATTATATGATAATATTATGTTTTAATACATTTGAATAATAATATTTATATTGTTTTATGTGTAATTTACTTTTTACTTTTAGTTATACACTTTGTGAACCTGTTTAAACCCGAACTGTGGTAACACGTTTTTTCACTATTTTTACTATTTATTCTGGAAAAATTAGCATAGAATCAATATTTTATAAATTTTCATTACAAATATTGAATAATTTTAAAAAATATAAATATAATATGTTGGATTAATTTATTTCAATATATGTGTGTAAAATTGAAGGTAACTACTCATCGAACAAATGAATTTTTTTTCATTAATAAAAATTTATTCCTATTTCATTAATAGTAATAACCATAAGTTGAATGACAAAATATTTTAGTTAATATTTTTTCCAAACATTTTTTACGTCATTCATAAATTTTTATTAACTTAATTTATTATTCTAAAAATAAATTGCACGTATAAAATCATTTTCATGAGAAGAAACATTTCTTTTTTGTTTTAAATGCTTTTATTTTCATTTTAAACCAATTTATTCCGAATGAAGTAATTTCTTAGATGTGTGAAAAATAATTATTCCAATTTTTTTTATCTTATTTTTAACTACTAATTCAAATTCTATATGTTAAATATGATAATTAATTATACTATTTCAATAGTATAACATAGTTCTTTAAACATAGGGTTGTGGGTAAAATACTACGAAGGTCATACAATGTAGTAAAAGAAAAATATATCATAAAATAATAATGTTATATATTCAATACCAAAAATATAAATTTATCCCTTGATATTTTATAACTCTGATAAAAAACCTAAGGATTTTATATTGCATCACATCATCAACTTTCTATATATATAGGAAAAATTGGTAGTCTCTCTAAAAGGATTTTACTATGTGAGTGGTCTTGATTAACTAAACATTATTCCAATAATAAAAACAATTTACTAGTTATTCCTTATAATATATATCATTATTTATTTTTACAACCTATCTGTTCAATATATATGAAGGGTCACATGTGTATTTTCTTCATTGATATACATGGAACACATTGTGAATATGAGAGAGATTCAGTGAGAGATCCATGTGATTAGTAATCATCCCAATAAAATAGATTTGTTTAATGAACCAATATATATTGTACCCAACCTTCCATTCATTCCTAATATCTTAACTCTATCCCAATTATATATTTTAAGGAATATATTACCATAAATTTATAACTCTATATAGCATAAATATTTATTATTATAACTTTTCCATTAACTCAATGATCGCTTCATGAGATTTTAAATAAATATAACTTTCCATTTCATTTATATTTAAAACTCATGTATAAATATATTTTATTCTAAAACATCATGCTTCAAGTTAGAGTTATGAACAAATTTCCAAATATGGATTCATATGGAGAAATATACATGCTTTAGTGATGTTATTATTTTATGAAAACTCCATAAAATTAAGTTATTTATCCCAACCAACATAAAAATCCATATAAAAAGTTACCAAAATATATAATTGGATATATTAGACTTATTAAATTGACAATCTATATTAGGATGATATACATTACTGATGTTCAACTCTGTATTTCATGGCTACTTAAGACATCCCAGAAATTTTAGGTGATCCTTGTTTCTTAATATGAAAAAATAGAATTTGGTATTCCATGAAATCTTTCCACTTCATTAATGTATATTTTTTTAAGTCTTTTAAAGAGATAAATATTTCATTGTTATAGTGAAATGTAATAACTTTTTTATGTTATTTACTCGATCCCAAAAAACATTATGACCATTAGAATTTTGGGTTAGTCCAAAAATGAAATCCAAGGTAGTCATTTCCCATTACCATTCTAGTAAAGGGTAATGGGTGTGACACATGTAGGTATGAGTGGTGTAAATTGTAACATAAATGGGGTAAATTATCCATTAAAATCTAAATAAATAATCAATTTATTAAAGTCTAAAAAAATATTTTTGAAATACCGAAGAAAATAAAAAAATGTTTTGTACTCTTAAGATAAAAATTGAGACAAAAAAAACAAATTTTAATATGTCGTGAAACAAATATAAATGTTTATAAAAGTGTAAGGATAAAAAAAAGTCTGATTTATAAAATAATCAATTAAGTGTATTTGGGGATAATTTGATTGACTAAATAATTTGACAAATGGGAGTAAAAAATGATAACAAATAATGTAAATAAGGCACACAGTATAGAAATGAAGTTTAATAATAGACAAAAAATATCCCATATTTCAATAACCTTATTCACATGAGGATTTAATGTATTAGTCCCTCATATGTAATTGTACCCATGATAAAAAAAGTCATTTCTCATTTTAGGTTACAAAATGAATGTAAAATACAATGAAAACTTGGTTTTTTATAGGAATAAATAGAAAATTTTATGAAAAATTCCACCTGTGTTTTAGAAGTTATGGAATGAAAATAGTATTCCCTCACATTAAGGTAGTGACCACAATTATTATAATAATGTGGAAGAAGAAAGGATTCATAGAATCAAAAACATTTTAGATATAATAACAATTTTGTAAAAATATTAATTAAAATGTGTGAATGAAAATGATGGGAGGGTGATAATATTTTACAATAATAACACACTCTTGATATGATGAAAGAGAACGTAGAAAAAAACAACTCAATTAAGAGATTTTTTATGATCAAATAAAATTTGAATTGGATAAATATTGAGAATGTAATATTTATTTTTTCCAATACATCCATGGTATCTATTAATATAATTCAAGAGTGATGAGGAATTATTAGTTCAATTTTGTGATTAAATTAGATGATATGAGTCTTTTGGTGAAACATTTAATGATCCTTGATATAAAATAGATCATAAATTCTAGCCGTATGGTCTACATATTTCAGCCATGGAGATGGTCTTTGAACTATCTGGATTATACATGTGACTTGGATTCTAGTACGATATATTTGGTCTGTCTAACAATTTTTATAGTTACGAGGTATCCCATACATTTCATCAAAGAAAACATTTACATAAAGATTTTTATTGTGTAGAAACATACCATGTGTCATGTCCTATCCCAGGATTATAGTATCTGATGTTTGAATGTATTATAGACTCGAAAATTTATTCAATGATTCTTGAAGAGTAATTTATACCAAGCTATACTATGGAATGGTTCTTCTCACTACCCCATAATTCTTATTGTATGATTTTTATAGCATAATGACATTGTTTCAACATAGTTAACTTATCTCAAGACTGTGTGAATAAACAAGAACACCATTGAACCATAACATTTTTTTATATTTTTTTCATTAAATGAAAATATTAAATATATCGTCTTCGATTAATATTAATAAAATTATATGATCCACAATCTATTCCTTTCAAATGATCACAAACAATCATTTAATTATAAAATAAAATATTTACATTTATAAAACGATTTTTTAAATAAAAACGACATCATTTCACCCTAAAAAATAGTGAATAAAAATAATACAAGATATTTCAAATAATATAACCTATTAAAAAATTTATCCATAAGAACTAACTAGATATTTCTCCCCATTAAACTACCTTATTTCTTCCCAATTGATATTATCAAAAATAATTTATAACTTGGGGTAGAGTAAACAATAATAAATAATTTAAAACTATGATTATCATCATTAATGAAAAAAATTAAGTAGTAAACAAGTTTTAATAATTAGAAATGTAAAACATTATAAATAATTAATATCAACACAAATCTGGATACCAGAATCTATTTTTAAAATATATCTCAAGGGAACAGAATAGCTTAAAAAATGTTTTTTTAGATCATGTGGGAAATAATGTTTGGAAAAATTTAAAAAATATTGTCTCTTCATGAATCATTTATGAATTAATAAAATTAACTCCACATTTTATAAATCATCAAACATTTGAGAGTATTGGAAAGAAAATAAATATAGAAATAAAATATTTATAAAAATTAATTTCATGATTAATTTCTATATATTATATTTTGAATACACTACTAAAAATTTATAGTGAGTGGAATCATAAATGTGTAGTAATGAAAAACTACTCATTCATAGGGACAATATCAGATTAAGAATCTTAATTTCCTTTTTGACAAAATAACAAATTGGCAAATCTGTTCTATAACGACATCCACTTGTTTGTATCAATAATAGAATATTATTCATTAGTTCTAATAGTCAAATTACCAAAAAATTGAAATATTTGGAAACATTTTTGGAAATTAAAATAATTAATTTGTTTAAAAATAACTAAATTCTCCAATATTCCATGTTTAAGATATACACGTCACAAGTTAATTATACCAAATTAACCATTAATGAAGTGAACATGATTAATAGGAAGGGTTTCAATAAAGATATCCACATGTTGAATATAATGAACTAATATTTAAATATATTTCTTCCTCTAATTTATTCAAATAGGTTTGATTGGTTACTTCGCCATCTACACTTATATAATAAGGATATGTGTTATATATAGAGAGTTGAAACCTAGTTTTTGAATTTGTAAGTATGAATAAAGTTAATCAAATTAAAAAATATATCGATATATATATACGTATATATATATTTTCACCAATAGGTATGCAGAACCATGTAATATGGTCACTTTTTTATTATAATTTCAAATTTTATGTTATTTATAATTTGGGAGAAGCGTTTTGTCTTATTAGTTGTCACATGAGTCAACTGGATATTCAGTTGAGGGAATAGTCTAGATAGTGAGTATGGAAAAGAGATATGTAGGTCTAAAAGTTCAATTTACTAGCTACTAGGACTCAATCAGATCTCTAGTGGTATTATTATAGGCGAAAGAATTGTTAATACACCCACTGGAAAGATGGTGGACCAGCTGCTAGCGAGTGAGGCCCAAAAACTCGGTAATGATTTCTCTTGGTGTACTATTTATTAAGAGAAAAAATGAAATCTTCACCTGAATTTTGTTTAATACCCCCTAATAATACATTATATCCAAAAATCAATTTTTATAACTCTAATCAGTTTATATTGATGATTATTTTTAAACCTCTCATATTATTGAGGATTCATTAATCCAATCAAAAGATTGGGTATCTGTTGATAAATTTTGGTGAGTCAAACCCATTTAGTTGGGTTTCATTTCTTCATTTTCATGTTTTTTCTCCCAATTGATACTATATGATTGGATATAACAAGAAAATGGATAAGTGATTTTTTTCATCATATTCAGGTGATTGGAAATCATATATCGTTCCCTATCAACACTTGTTTTAATGGTTATTAAATTTCCATATATATAGATGTATGTGACTCTATCTTATGCTCTATCCATTGGTTATATTAAGGTTCTTGTATTTCATTCCATTTATTATAATTATTATTTTCTTATTGGATATGAATTTTATCACTAAAGAAATTTGCTTTGTTTTAAAAAGCAGGGTTTTGAGGAAATTATTTTGTGACATATGATATGGTTGGTAAATTTTTTCAAAGATGATCTCAAAGTTAAACTATTTTTTAATTATGAAGTGGTTTGTATTCATATATTATTTTTTTTGAAATATTATATTTTATTTTATATTTATTTGGATTTTGAAAATGTTTAATTAAACATTGTGTGTTTTTTTGGAAACAAGTATAATATAATATCACCATATTGAGACCTTGGGGTATGGGAAAATCTAAAAAAAGATGATACATAATGGATTTAACTATCAATAGTCCGGTTACTGTAGATACCCAAAACATGATGTACATGGACACTACATTACTTTTTAGGAATACTTAATTCATTATTAAAATAGACACACAAGGACCGTAAAAGTTTAGTGTCTTCGGAAACTCGGAAAATAATCTTCTAATCGTGGTGAAAGATCTTCAGCATCTCCCATAAAGATATTCTGTAACAACCAAGACTTTTATGTTATATAAATAATCAAAGAAATCTTTTTCTACACAACACTTTCTTGGCTTTCATTACACGAAATCGTGACCTTCCTCGATCGCTTGCGTCGTACGCAATACCGAGTTTCACTAAACAACTATATGCTATTAAAATATTATTAAAACTAGCCATTATGAATAGTAATAACCACTTTTTGAAATTTTATAAATTTTATTTTTCATAATGGACTTCATTTTTGGTTTCGGAATATCGATATTAGCCTAGGGTGAAATTTTGGTATTTTTCTAAAAACTTTCAATTTTTGATGAATAGTGAAACCACTAAGTGGTAGTTAAAAAACTAAATTTTTTCATAAAAATTAATTTTACCGCTTCTATGAGTGGAATTTTAAAAATCCGAGAGACACGGTTGATGTCAGTCAGTAAAATGTGGTTCAATAAGATGAAAATAATTTTTTTGGTGAATAGTAACTTTTTACTTTTTTTACCACGGTAAAAAGTAAATAGGGTAATTAAGGGTAAAGATGATATTATTATTACCCTAAAACATGTCCTAAATCTATTGGATAAGTTTAATTCGACCAAAAAAAACTTAGGAATAAAATATGTCCATTTAGGCCCACTTGGATTAGATTAGGACATTTATTATTAATTTATTTAAAGAATGGTTAAAATAGTTAAAATCAATGTTTAATAAGTAAAAAAAATTAATATTGGGATATACAAAAGATAAATTCGACTATAAATATTCATTAGAAATCTAAAAATATTTCCTACATAATGGTATTTTATTTTTAATTTTTAGACATTAAATAATTTAATTTATTTATGACACAATGATGATGCACTAATTATCTTATTAATGAAATATTGACATAATTGATGTTATAAACACCAACATAAATGTAATTTGAGACTTTTAATGAATCCCACTAATTTTCTAGGTTAATATGACATGTTAGTATTGATTTAATTAACTTGGTTATTACTAATAATTCTGTTATGATTTTCAGAAAAATCAATTACTTAATAGTGTCAAAATTGACATAAAATAGTCTTTAAAACAAATATTATATTGGTAATTGTTATCTTATTCCTAAAAATCTAAGGTTCTGCCAAATTACATAGATCAGGATATATATATTAATAATAAACAACTTGGGGTTCGTTTGGCTGCTTATAGTAATTTTATTAACCTTATAGTATAAGAACACAAGAAGACATGGTAAAAGTAAAATTATTTATCTTAATGTAAAATATAAATGATACGGTTAAAATAGGAACCAAAACTTGCCTAAATTCTATTGGATGAGAGGATTTCGACCCATCCCCACCTTATCTTAGAAATATATCAATTTGGAGCTATTTAAAACCGAACATTACTTTATAATAAAATAATAGTTTTAGTTATTCCAAAGGTGCCCCTCTCCTCCCTTATAAAAGGACACCTCCTCCCCCTCTTCCTCACACCACATGGAGCCTTCAAACTCGGCCAACCCCATCCACTTTCTCCTCTCCACTACCCTAGAGTCATCTTAGAGGTTCTGGTCTTCTTCAATGACCAATTTTAGTTCCCTAAAAGAAGGTCTCAAAGAAACACTTCAAAGAAGAGGTAATGTCTATTACCGATTCTTTCATCTTTATTTCTTATTCCACTTCTTCTTCTTTAGTTTTTTCATTATGAAGTAATAACATCAGTATCACTCATATACTGATATGTTATTATAATTATGAAACAACCCTATTTCACTATCTATCCATCCTACGGAAAAAGAAATCACCGCGCGTGCGTACGTACGGAATACCGTCTCCACGCCGTGGTGTAATCTATTTTCCACCACCACCTTACATGGATGGGTATAATGGTGTAAATAATGACTATATATGACTATTATAAAGTGATATTTATTCTGAAATAGTATACATATACTCCAATACAATTCCACGATCATAGGAACGATATCATCAGTCGTGCGTACGTACGGAATACCGTCTCCACGATGTGATGCGACTCGTTCTACATGATCTTCATTTCATAATGATTATATAAATGAATTTAATGAATTAATATGATATATATTACAATAATACCATTCTGGAAATGATTTATCTATAACCAAAAGAGAAGAATAAGAAATTATTCAACAAAACACGCATAAGAACAAAAGGTTATAAACACCCGAATAACAAGTAGCAATGAAATATTTTTACTAAGAAGCTTAGAATATGACCATATATGATATCATAAAATTATTTTTGATTCTGGAATCAGTCAATAACATTATTTAAATCATTATACAGGAGGTTCAGACACATACAAAGCAAGTCGGACCTACGGTAAGGGAAATATCCCAATCTAATTTTTATCCGAGATTGTTTATACTTTTGCATTTACTAGGGTGTATATTATCATCCGCATCCATGTCTCCTCAATATATAATATTATTTCCATTCAACTACAATTTTTTAAATCCTATTTTACCCTTCGGTGAGTTATTAGTAAAAGATATGAAAGGAATATTTTGTCGTTTTTTGTACGAGGTACTTTTTTTGACTTTTCCGACAAAAGTATGAGAAGAATTTTTTTGTTACTTCTACGACATGATTGGATTTTAAAAAAAATTATTTCCAAGAAGCTTCCCTTACAAGTTTTCATGTTTATTTTTAACCAACTTCTTTTAGTTTATAATTTTACGACATGTTAAGAAAGGAAAAGTGTTTTTGAAGTAGAAAGTATATTTTCCTCAAGAGTGGAGTTCAAATGTTTTATCAAAATTATTTTCCATTTAAGATAATAAAGGGTTTTATTTCTATCCCTATTATTACATGGATTTGATTATGTTGTGATGGAAATATTTTTTTATGAATGCTTTTATCTTATATGAATTGTTTTATGATGTCATGATTATAACGACCCAAACTTTACATACATTGTTAATACTTCAAAATTGAAGCACACTTATTACAACATATGACAAAACCACAAAGGACCGTATAAGTATAGTGTCTTTAGAAACTGGGAAACATAAACAATTGGTTCATAAATCTTCTACAGTGTATCCCATTTATTTCATCATATCTAGGGTCCCTTTTAGCATATTCTACTTAATATCCATCTTCCTGACCTGGGGAAAAGAAAACATAAAAGGGTGAGCTCAAATGCTCAGCAAGGGCAAATAAAGGAAATAAAAATCATATCATATCTTTTTGAAAATCAAAACCAGCAAAAGATATCATAATATCTTATCATGGAATAAATCATAGAAGTGAAAATGAGATCCCCATAATCATAACATAAGACTTGAAACTTTGTGGCATGCACACATAATCATGGAAAATCATTTCTTGTTAGTAATGACTCATTGCCAAGACTATCTTAGTGGACAAAGTCCCTTTCTGAACCGAGTTCACTCCTCGTTTCAGTCATGTATCACTGAACTGAAATAACCTTCCGTTCCAGCCATGTCTATCTCATGAGATATAAAATCTTTACCCAATGCATTGGAGGGAGATATAGGTCCCACCCATCTTATAATGAATCCTTTCTTATGTGTGCCACATAATCATAAAACATACATCATCGCATAACAGATGTAACAAAAATGGGATTCTTGAAACATCATGACATCATAAATCAATTCATATAAGATAATGGAATTCATAAAAATAATTCCATCACAACATGATCAAATCAATGTAATAATAGGGATAAAAACATAACCCTTTATTATCTTAGATGGAAAATAATTTTGATAAAACACTTGAACTTCATTCTTGAGGAAAATATCCTTTCTTCTTCAAAAACATTTTTCCTTTCATAACATGTCATACAAATTTAAAATAAAAG
The DNA here is from genome assembly GCA_963277665.1 of Viscum album. Classification (NCBI taxonomy): domain Eukaryota; kingdom Viridiplantae; phylum Streptophyta; class Magnoliopsida; order Santalales; family Viscaceae; genus Viscum; species Viscum album. Next base: position 2,071,477,375 of record OY728131.1, read on the forward strand.
AAGTTTATTAAAAATAAACTTGAAAACTTGTAAAGGAAGCTTCTTGGAAATAATGTTTTAAAAATCCATTCAAGCCGTATAAGTTAAAAAAAACATTCTTCTAACTTTTGTCGGAAAAGTCAAAAAGTACCTCGTACGAAAAACGACAAAAGAGTCCTTTCATATCTTTTACAAAAAAACTTACCGAAGAGTAAAATTGGATATAAACTATTGTAGAAGGAAGGAAATAATATTACATATCGAGGGAACAGGGATGTGGATGATAAAATACACCCCAGTAATTACCAAAGTAAAAACAATCTCGGATAAAAGTGAGATTTTGATATTTTCCCTTACCTTAGGTCCGATTAGCTTTGTACGTGTCCGAAGCTCCTCTTCTTTGGAACGCTTCTTTGAATCCTCCACTTAAGGAACTAAGATTGGTCTTTGGAGAATACCAGGACCTCTAGGATTATTCTAGGGAAGTGGAGAGGAGAAAATGGCAGGGTTTGGCCGAGCTTGAGTGCTCAATTTGGTGTGAGGAGGAGGGGGAGGAGGTGCCCTTTTATAAGGGAGGAGAGGGGCACCTTAGGAATATCTCAAAATATTATTTTATATTAAAGTCAAAATCGGTTTATAATGGTTCCAAAGGGTCTTATTTCGAAGATAATGTGGGGATGGGTCAAAATACTATCAACCAATAGGATTTAGACAAGTTTAGGGTATTATTTTAACCTTATCAATTAGATTTAACTCTAAGTTAATTATTTTAACTTTTACTGTGTCTTTTTGTTTTCTTTCACTATATGGTTAATACACTTACTATAACATACCAAACGAACCCCAAATTGTTTATTATTAATATATATATCCTTATCTAAGTCATTTGGCCGAACCTTAGATTTTTAGGAATAAAATAACAATTAATAATATAATATTTGATTTAAAAACTATTTTGTGTCAATTTTGACACTATTTGATATATGATTTGTTTGAAAGTCATAACAGAATTATATGTTCGAACCAAGTTGATTAAATCAACACTAATATATCATAGTAACCTAGAAAAGTAGTGGAATTCATAAAAAGTCTTAAATTACATTTATTTTGGTATTTATATTATCAATTATGTCAATATTTCATTAATAAGATAATTACTGCATCATCTTTGTGTCATAAATAAATTATATTATTTGATGTCTAAAAATTACAAATAAAATACCATCATGTAGGAAATATTTTTAGCTTTCTAATGAATATTTACAATCGAATTTATCTTATGTATAACCCCATATTAAAAATGATTTACTTATTAAACTTTGATTTTAACTATTTTAACCCTTCTTTAATAAATTAATAATAAATGTCCTAATCTAATCCAAGTGGGCCTAAATGGTCATATTTTATTCCTAATTTTGTTTTTGGTCGAATTACACTTGTCCAATAGAATTAGGACATGTGTTAGGGTAATATTAATATCATATTTACCCTTAGTTACACTATTTACTATTAACCGCGGTAAAAATCGTAAAAAGTTACTATTCACCAAAAAATTATTTTCATCTCATTGAACCACATTTTAGTCCTTGATATTATCCGTGTCTCTCGGATTTTCGAAATTCCATTCACAGAAGCGGTAAAATTAAGTTTTATGCAAAATTCTGTTTTTTAACCTACCACTTAGTGGTTTCACTATTCATCAAAAATTGAAAGTTTTCAGAAAAATACCAAAATTTCACCCTTGGCTAATTTCGATATTCTGAGTCCAAAAATGAAGTCCATTTTCAAAAATAAAATTTATAAAATTTTAAAAAGTGGTTATTACTATTCATAACGGCTAGTTTTAATAGCATATTGTTGTTTAGTGAAACTCGGTATTGCGTACGACGCAAGCTATCGAGGAAGGTCGCGATTGCGTGTAAAGCAAGTCAAGCAAGTGTTGTGTAGAAAACTATTCCTTTGATAATTTATATAACATAAAAGTCTCGGGTGTTATATAACGACCCTTACTTTACATACATTGTTAATACTTCAAAATTGAAGCACACTTATTACAACATATGACAAAACCACAAAGGACCGTATAGGTATAGTGTCTTTAGAAACTGGGAAACATAAACAATTGGTTCATAAATCTTCTACAGTGTCTCCCATTTATTTCATCATATCTAGGGTCCCTTTTAGCATATTCTACTTAATATCCATCTTCCTGACCTGGGGAAAAGAAAACATAAAAGGGTGAGCTCAAATGCTCAGCAAGGGCAAATAAAGGAAATAAAAATCATATCATATCTTTTTGAAAATCAAAACCTGCAAAAGAGATCATAATATCTTATCATGGAATAAATCATAGAAGTGAAAATGAGATCCCCATAATCATAACATAAGACTTGAAACTTCGTGGCATGCACACATAATCATGGAAAATAATTTCTTGTTAGTCATGACTCATTGCCAAGACTATCTTAGTGGACAAAGTCCCTTTCTGAACCGAGTTCAATCCTCGTTTCAGTCCTGTATCACTGAACCGAAATAACCTTCCGTTCCAGCCATGTCTATCTCATGAGATATAAAATCTTTACCAAATGCATTGGAGGGAGATATAGGTCCCACCCATCTTATAATTAATCCTTTCTTATGTGTTCCACATAATCATAAAACATACATCATCGCATAACACATGTAACAAAAATGGGATTCTTGAATCATCATTACATCATAAATCAATTCATATAAGATAATGGAATTCATAAAAATAATTCCATCACAACATGATAAAATCAATGTAATAATAGGGATAAAAACAGAACCCTTTATTATCTTAGATGGAAAATAATTTTGATAAAACACTTGAACTTCATTCTTGATGAAAATATCATTTTTTCTTCAGAAACATTTTTCCTTTCATAACATGTCATACAACTTTAAAATAAAAGAAGTTGATTAAAAATAAACTTGAAAACTTGTAAAGGAAGCTTCTTGGAAATAATGTTTTAAAAATCCATTCAATCCGTATAATAAAAAAAAACATTCTTCTAACTTTTGTCGGAAAAGTCAAAAAGTACCTCGTACGAAAAACGACAAAAGATTCCTTTCATATCTTTTACAAAAAAAACATACCGAAGGGTAAAATTGGATATAAACTATTGTAGAAGGAAGGAAATAATATTACATATCGAGGGAACATGGATGTGGATGATAAAATACACCCCAGTAATTACCAAAGTAAAAACAATCTCGGATAAAAGTGAGATTGTGATATTTTCCCTTACCTTAGGTCTGATTAGCTTTGTACGTGTCCGAAGCTCCTCTTCTTTGGAACGCTTCTTTGAATCCTCCACTTAAGGAACTAATATTGGTCTTTGGAGAAGACCAAGACCTCTAGGATTATTCTAGGGAAGCGGAGAGGAGAAAATGGCAGGGGTTGGCCGAGCTTGAGTGCTCAATTTGGTGTGAGGAGGAGGGGGAGGAGGTGCCCTTTTATAAGGGAGGAGAGGGGCACCTTAGGAATATCTCAAAATATTATTTTATATTAAAGTCAAAATCGGTTTATAATTGTTCCAAAGGGTCTTATTTCTAAGATAAAGTGGGGATGGGTCGAAATCCTATCATCCAATAGGATTTAGACAAGTTTAGGGTATTATTTTAACCTTATCAATTAGATTTAACTCTAAGTTAATTATTTTAACTTTTACCGTGTCTTTTTGTTTTCTATCACTATATGGTTAATACACTTACTATAACATGCCAAACGAACCCCAAATTGTTTATTATTAATATATATATCCTTATCTAAGTCATTTGGCCGAACCTTAGATTTTTAGGAATAAAATAACAATTAATAATATAATATTTGATTTAAAAACTATTTTGTGTCAATTTTGACACTATTTGATATATGATTTGATTGAAAGTCATAACAGAATTATATGTTCGAAACAAGTTGATTAAATAAACACTAATATATCATAGTAACCTAGAAAATTAGTGGAATTCATAAAAAGTCTTAAATTACATTTATTTTGGTATTTATATTATCAATTATTTCAATATTTCATTAATAAGATAATTACTGCATCATCTTTGTGTCGTAAATAAATTATATTATTTGATGTCTAAAAATTAAAAATAAAATACCATCATGTAGGAAATCTTTTTATCTTTCTAATGAATATTTACAATCGAATTTATCTTATGTATAACCCCATATTAAAAATGATTTACTTATTAAACTTTGATTTTAACTATTTTAACCCTTCTTTAATAAATTAATAATAAATGTCCTAATCTAATCCAAGTGGGCCTAAATGGTCATATTTTATTCCTAAGTTTGTTTTTGGTCAAATTACACTTGTCCAATAGAATTAGGACATGTGTTAGGGTAATATTAATATCATATTTACCCTTAGTTACCCTATTTACTATTAACCGCGGTAAAAATCGTAAAAAGTTACTATTCACCAAAAAATTATTTTCATCTCATTGAACCACATTTTAGTCCTTGATATTAACCGTGTCTCTCGGATTTTCGAAATTCCATTCACAGAAGCGGTAAAATTAAGTTTTATGCAAAATTATGTTTTTTAACCTACCACTTAGTGGTTTCACTATTCATCAAAAATTGAAAGTTTTCAGAAAAATACCAAAATTTCACCCTTGGCTAATTTCGATATTCTGAGTCCAAAAATGAAGTCCATTTTGAAAAATAAAATTTATAAAATTTTAAAAAGTGGTTATTACTATTCATAACGGCTAGTTTTAATAGCATATTGTTGTTTAGTGAAACTCGGTATTGCGTACGACGCAAGCTATCGAGGAAGGTCGTGATTGCGTGTAAAGCAAGTCAAGCAAGTGTTGTGTAGAAAAAGATTCCTTTGATAATTTATATAACATAAAAGTCTCGGGTGTTACATTCTACCCCCCTTAAAAAGAATTTCGCCCTCCAAATTCGTCACTTTGTAACAAACAGATGAGGATACTTCTCCCTCATCATATCCTCAAGCCCCATGTAGCTTCTTCAAGTTGGTGGTTCCTCCATAAAACTTTCACCAAGCGAGTGGTCTTGTTTCGTAGGACTTTTTCGCTACGATCCAGAATCTCTATCGGCTGTTCTTCATAAGAAAGATCTTGCTCCAGCGGTACAACTTCTGAGCTGAGTACATGTGAAGGATCTGGTATGTACTTTCTCAGGAGAGATACATGGAACACATCGTGAACTTGAGAGAGATTCGGTGGAAGCGCCAATCGGTAAGCTACCTTCCCAACACGATCCAGTATTTCGAAAGGACCGATATATCTAGGGCTCAACTTCCCCTTCTTTCCAAATCTCATAACCCTCTTCCAGGGAGATATTCGTAAGAACACTTTATCACCCACTTCAAACTCTAGGTCTTTTCTTCGGTTGTCGGCATAGCTTTTCTGTCGACTCTGAGCTGCTCTTATGTGTTGTTGAATAGATCTGACCTTTTCTGCCATTTCATCAACGAGATCAGGTCCTAATAGCTTTCTTTCCCCAACTTCATCCCAGCAAGTTGGAGTCCTGCATTTCTTTCCATAGAGAGCTTCATAAGGAGCCATCTAAATACTGGAGTGAAAGCTATTATTATAAGAAAATTCTACTAGAGGTAGGGTTTGATCCCAACCTCCTTTGAAATCCATAGAGCAAGCTCTCAACATATCTTCTAGGGTTTGAATTGTTCTCTCAGACTGACCGTTTGTCTGGGGATGACAAGCAGTGCTGAAACTCAACTCTGTATCCAGAGTATGCTGAAGACTTCGCCAGAACTTCGAGGTAAATCTCGGATCCCGATCAGATATAATAGAAAGTGGTACTCCATGTAATCTTAGCACTTCCTTTACATATATCCTGGCAAGCTGATCTAGAGAGAAATCCTCTCTAATAGGAATGAAGTGTGCAGACTTTGTAAGACGATCAACTATGACCCAAATAGCATTATTGCCTTTGGATGTTTTAGGAAGTCCTGTGACAAAGTCCATAGTGATGTTTTCCCATTTCCATTCGGGTATGGGTAATGGTGGTAACATCCCCTTAGACTTCTGTCTCTTAGCTTTAACTTGTTGACAAACCAAGCATCGAGAGACAAATTCAGCAACATCTCTTTTCATGCCATCCCACCAGAAGTACTCTTTCAGGTCCCTATACATCTTCGTGCTTCCAGGATGAATAGAGAATGAAGAACTATGAGCCTCATCCAGCAGCTCCTTCTTTAATTCGGGGATGGGAGGAACACAAACCCGATTCCTGAACTTTATTATCCCATTACAATCCAGGTTGAATTCAGGAACATTTCTCACCTTCTTTTGTAACTTGACATCTTCTTTCTGTGCCTCTTTAATCTTCACATGTATAGATGGTTGAAAATTCATTTGAGAAAGATAAGATTTTTCCCCTTCCATTATAATTCCAAGATCCATCCTTTGTAAATCCATAAATATTGGATCTTTTGTGATCCTCATCATGGATAAACTAGCATGGTCTTGTCGACTTAATGCATCTGCCACCTTGTTTGCTTTCCCAGGGTGGTAATGGATTGAGCAGTCATAATCCTTAATCAGCTCCAACCATCTTCTTTGACGCATATTCAACTCCTTTTGTGTGAAAATATACTTTAAACTTTTATGATCAGTATAAATATCACACCTTTCACCATAAAGGTAATGCCTCCAAATCATTAATGCAAAGATTACCGCAGCCAACTCCAAATCATGTGTTGGGTAATTTTGCTCATGGATTTTCAACTGTCGTGAGGCATAAGCTATCACCATATCATTTTGCATAAGAACACACCCCAATCCCTTCTTGGATGCATCACTGTAGATCACAAACCTTTCTCCACTACAAGGCAGTGTTAGCACAGGTGCACTGGATAACCTTCTTTTCAACTCCTTGAAATTCTCTTCACATTCCTCTGTCCAGACAAACTTAACTCCTTTCCGAGTCAACTTGGTGAGTGGATTAGATAATCGTGAAAAATCATTTACAAAACGTCGATAATATCCAGCCAAACCAAGAAAACTTCGGATCTCAGTTACTGTGGTTGGTCTCGACCATCTTTCGATAACCTCTGTTTTTGCTGGATCCACAGATATCCCCTCTTTTGAGATTATATGACCCAAAAATGAAACTTTTTGAAGCCAAAATTCACACTTGGTAAATTTGGCATAAAGCTTCTCCTTTCTCAGGGTCTTCAATATAATTCTCAAGTGATCTTCATGCTCTTCCTTGCTCTTTGAATAGACAAGAATATAGTCTATAAAGACTACCACAAATTGATCAAGATAGTCTCTAAAGACTCTATTCATTAGATCCATGAAAATAGCAGGGGCATTAGTAAGACCAAATGGCATCACTATAAATTCATAGTGTCCATACCTTGTACGGAAAGCCGTCTTTGGTATATCCTCCCTTTTGACCCTTAATTGATGATACCCTGAACGAAGATCAATCTTGGAAAAGTATTGAGCTCCGCGTAGTTGGTCAAATAAGTCATCAATGCGTGGGAGAGGATATTTGTTCTTGATAGTGATCTTGTTAAGTTCTCGATAATCAATGCAGAGTCTCATTGATCCATCTTTCTTCTTAACAAATAGAACAGGTGCTCCCCAAGGTGACGCACTAGGGCGTATGAATCCCTTATCAAGATTCTCTTGGAGTTGCTTCTTCAATTCCTACAACTCAATTGGGGCCATTCTATAAGGTGTCTTTGAAATAGGCAAAGCACCCGGTACGAGTTCTATTGAAAACTCAACTTCACGATTTGGTGGAAGACCTGGTAATTCCTCTGGAAAGACATCATCAAACTCCCGTACAATGGGCATATTCTTAATCGTGAGTTTCTCACCAACCATTTGAGATAAATAACCTTCATTTAGTGGAATCAATACCCATAAGATGGAAGAAATTTCCACTGGAAGGTTATGTTCATCCTTGCATTGGTATACGATCGTAGATTGATCTGGAATATGAAATGTGACTTCCCTTATTTGGCAATTGATATGAGCTCCATATAGAGAAAGCCAATCCATGCCAAGAATCACATCAAATTCCACTAAAGGAAGGATCACAATATTTGCAGGAAGCACTTTCCCACAAACTTCGATCGGAGAAGAATTAAAAACTTTTGATGTGATTGATGTTCCATTAGGTGTTGTCATGGCTAACTCAACATCTAATTGTTGAGGTAATACGGTGATACCCTTAGAAAAGTCTTCAGAAATAAAAGAGTGGGTGGATCCAGAATCAAATAAAACATTTGCTACTTTAGAGTGAATGGTAAGTGTACCTTTCACCACATCGTTATCGTACTCCACATCGCTGATAGAAATTGCATGTGACTTTCCTTTGTCTTTAGCCTTAAGATTTTTTTGACATCGACCAACATCATCAGCCCTTGGATTTGGGCATTGATTGGCATAATGCCCCATCTCCTTACACTTGAAACATTGAAGTGTAGTAGGTTCATTCTGTGTATCCCTTCCTTTGTTTGCATCATTAGACATCTTCTTCCCATTATCACGGCATTCAAATGCCCGATGACCTTCCTTTCCACATTTAAAACATTTACTTGTCCCTTTAAGACAACTCCCTCCATGTTTCTTTCCACACCTTGAGCATAAGGAAAAGCTCATCTTCTTTTCCGTGTGCTCTTTAGATTTTTCTTTGAATTCCATCTTCCTCTTCTCATCAAACCCATGTGACTGATGGGTTACTCCAATCTCCATCTCGACTTTGAGAGCACATCGAACGATTTCCTCGTAGCTATTGAAGTCCCTTATGGCTAACGCCCTTCGAAGACTTGGTTTTAAGCCACTAAAGAATCGATCGATCTTACTCTCAGGCTGGATAATAATACCAGAAGCGTACCTTGCAAGTCTTGTAAAATTTGCTTCATAGGTACCAACAGATTCATCATCCCTTTGCTTCAGTTCAAGAAACTTTTTCTCCATCTTTGTGCGGAGAATACGAGGGAAGTACTTATTGAAAAATAAGTTCTTGAGCTCGTCCCATTCCATATACTCAATTTCATCCCTTTGCCTCATATTCTTAACAAGATTCCACCATTGATCAGCATCTCCTTCCAAACGGTACACTGCTAGGATGACTTTATCATGCTCAGAACATTGAAGAACTGAAAATATCTTTTCAGTATTACTAATCCATTGTTCAGAAACTAATGGATCAGTAGACCCGCTGAAAGAAGGTGGACGCTGCCTCATGAAGGATTCAACAAAATGTTGCTCCCTCCTTTGCTCGTTTGGAAATCCTGCATGATTCATAGCTTGAGAAAGTTGTGTGAGCATGGCTACATGATTTTTCATTCCAGCTCCCATATCGTTTGGTTGCTCAGGGGGTCAATCATTGCATTGCCCATCGCAATCCGCATTAACACGGTTCCTTCGGGTTCCAGCCATTGACTAAAACCAAGAAGAATAGTGTGAGAAACACTAATTATAATAGGAAACCACATAATTCAAGAATAAAATTTTCATGCTTATGGTCTTATCCTAGGTTATTCATGGCCATTTCTAAGATTGTGTTCTATGCTTAGACTTATTCTTAGGGTTCTTACTAAGGCTTTCACATCCTAGTTTCCAAAGGTTGACTATACCTTTCCTCTGATACCAACTATAACGACCCATACTTTACATACATTGTTAATACTTCAAAATTGAAGCACACTTATTACAACATATGACAAAACCACAAAGGACCGTATAGGTATAGTGTCTTTAGAAACTGGGAAACATAAACAATTGGTTCATAAATCTTCTACAGTGTCTCCCATTTATTTCATCATATCTAGGGTCCCTTTTAGCATATTCTACTTAATATCCATCTTCCTGACCTGGGGAAAAGAAAACATAAAAGGGTGAGCTCAAATGCTCAGCAAGGGCAAATAAAGGAAATAAAAATCATATCATATCTTTTTGAAAATCAAAACCTGCAAAAGAGATCATAATATCTTATCATGGAATAAATCATAGAAGTGAAAATGAGATCCCCATAATCATAACATAAGACTTGAAACTTTGTGGCATGCACACATAATCATGGAAAATCATTTCTTGTTAGTCATGACTCATTGCCAAGACTATCTTAGTGGACAAAGTCCCTTTCTGAACCGAGTTCACTCCTCGTTTCAGTCCTGTATCACTGAACCGAAATAACCTTCCGTTCCAGCCATGTCTATCTCATGAGATATAAAATCTTTACCCAATGCATTGGAGGGAGATATAGGTCCCACCCATCTTATAATGAATCCTTTCTTATGTGTTCCACATAATCATAAAACATACATCATCGCATAACACATGTAACAAAAATGGGATTCTTGAAACATCATGACATCATAAATCAATTCATATAAGATAATGGAATTCATAAAAATAATTCCATCACAACATGATCAAATCAATGTAATAATAGGGATAAAAACAGAACCCTTTATTATCTTAGATGGAAAATAATTTTGATAAAACACTTGAACTTCATTCTTGAGGAAAATATCCTTTCTTCTTCAAAAACATTTTTCCTTTCATAACATGTCATACAACTTTAAAATAAAAGAAGTTGATTAAAAATAAACTTGAAAACATGTAAAGGATGCTTCTTGGAAATAATGTTTTAAAAATCCATTCAAGCCGTATAAGTTAAAAAAACATTCTTCTAACTTTTGTCGGAAAAGTCAAAAAGTACCTCGTACGAAAAACGTCAAAAGATTCCTTTCATATCTTTTACAAAAAAACTTACCGAAGGGTAAAATTGGATATAAACTATTGTAGAAGGAAGGAAATAATATTACATATCGAGGGAACATGGATGTGGATGATAAAATACACCCCAGTAATTACCAAAGTAAAAACAATCTCGGATAAAAGTGAGATTGTGATATTTTCCCTTACCTTAGGTCCGATTAGCTTTGTACGTGTCCGAAGCTCCTCTTCTTTGGAACGCTTCTTTGAATCCTCCACTTAAGGAACAAAGATTGGTCTTTGGAGAAGACCAGGACCTCTAGGATTATTCTAGGGAAGAGGAGAGGAGAAAATGGCAGGGTTTGGCCGAGCTTGAGTGCTCAATTTGGTGTGAGGAGGAGGGGGAGGAGGTGCCCTTTTATAAGGGAGGAGAGGGGCACCTTTGGAATATCTCAAAATATTATTTTATATTAAAGTCAAAATCGGTTTATAATGGTTCCAAAGGGTCTTATTTCGAAGATAAAGTGGGGATGAGTCGAAATAATATCAACCAATAGGATTTAGACAAGTTTAGGGTATTATTTTAACCTTATCAATTAGATTTAACTCTATGTTAATTATTTTAACTTTTACCGTGTCTTTTTGTTTTCTTTCACTATATGGTTAATACACTTACTATAACATGCCAAACGAACCCCAAATTGTTTATTATTAATATATATATCCTTATCTAAGTCATTTGGCCGAACCTTAGATTTTTAGGAATAAAATAACAATTAATAATATAATATTTTATTTAAAAATTATTTTGTGTCAATTTTGACACTATTTGATATATGATTTGTTTGAAAGTCATAACAGAATTATATGTTCGAACCAAGTTGATTAAATCAACACTAATATATCATAGTAACCTCGAAAATTAGTGGAATTCATAAAAAGTCTTAAATTACATTTATTTTTGAATTTATATTATCAATTATGTCAATATTTCATTAATAAGATAATTACTGCATCATCTTTGTGTCATAAATAAATTATATTATTTGATGTCTAAAAATTACAAATAAACTACCATCATGTAGGAAATCTTTTTAGATTTCTAAGGAATATTTACAATCGAATTTATTTTATGTATAACCCCATATTAAAAATTATTTACTTATTAAACTTTGATTTTAACTATTTTAACCCTTCTTTAATAAATTAATAATAAATGTCCTAATCTAATCCAAGTGGGCCTAAATGGTCATATTTTATTCCTAAGTTTGTTTTTGGTCGAATTACACTTGTCCAATAGAATTAGGACATGTGTTAAGGTAATATTAATATCATATTTACCCTTAGTTACCCTATTTACTATTAACCGCGGTAAAAATCGTAAAAAGTTACTATTCACCAAAAAATTATTTTCATCTCATTGAACCACATTTTAGTCCTTGATATTAACCGTGTCTCTCGGATTTTCGAAATTCCATTCACAAAAGCGGTAAAATTAAGTTTTATGCAAAATTCTGTTTTTTATCCTACCACTTAGTGGTTTCACTATTCATCAAAAATTGAAAGTTTTCAGAAAAATACCAAAATTTCACCCTTGGCTAGTTTCGATATTCTGAGTCCAAAAATGAAGTCCATTTTGAAAAATAAAACTTATAAAATTTTAAAAAGTGGTTATTACTATTCATAACGGCTAGTTTTAATAGCATATTGTTGTTTAGTGAAACTCGGTATTGCGTACGACGCAAGCTATCGAGGAAGGTCGCGATTGCGTGTAAAGCAAGTCAAGCAAGTGTTGTGTAGAAAAAGATTCCTTTGATAATTTATATAACATAAAAGTCTCGGGTGTTACAATGATGTTTAATATTCCCATTATTATTACATGGGTTATGCAATGATGTATGATTTCTAAATTTGTGGCACTCATAAGAATGGTATCATTATGAGATGGGTGGGACCTATATCTCCCTCCAATGCATTGGGAATGATTTTATATCTCATGATATAGACATGGCTGGAACGGTAGGTTATACCGGTTTAGTGAAACAGGACTGAAACGAGGGTGACTCGGTTCAGAAAGGGACTTTGTCCACTAAGATAGTCTTGGCAATGAGTCTTGACTAACAAGAAATGATTCTCTATGATTATGTGTGTATGACACAAAGTTTCATGTTTTAAGTTATGATTATTGTGATTACATTTCACTTCCATGATTTATCCCATGTTATGAAATTATGATCTCTTTTGCTGGTTAAGATTTCCAAAAGTTATGTGCTTATGTATATGATGTGATTGATATTTCTTTTGTTTACCCTTAATGAGCATTTGAGCTCACCCTTTTGTATGATTTCTTTCCCCAGGTCAGGAAGAAGTTTATTAAGTAAGATATGCCAAAAGGGACTATAGATATGATGAAATAAATGGGAGATAGTGTAGACGCTTTATGAACCAGATGTTTATGTTTCCCAGTTTCTAAAGACACTATACCTATACGGTCCTTTTGTGGTTTTGTTATATGTTGTAATAAGTATGCTTCAATTTTGAAGTATTAAAAATGTATGTAAAGTATGGGTTGTTATAGTTGGTATCAGAGGAAAGGTATAGTCAACCTTTGGAAACTAGGATGTGAAAGCCTTAGTAAGAAACCTAAGGATAAGTCTAAGCATAGAACACAATCTTAGTGTTTTAGAAATGTCCATGAATAACCTAGGATAAGACCTTAAGTGTGAAATTTTATTGTTGATTATGTGTCTTTCCTATTATAATTAGTGTTGCTCACACTATTCTTCTTGGTTTTTGTCAATGGCTGGAACCCGAAGGAACCATGTTAATGCGGAATGCGACGAGCAATGCAATGATTGTCCCCCTGAGCAACCAAACGTTATGGGAGCTGGAATGCAAAATCCTGTAGCCATGCTCACACAACTTTCTCAAGCTATGAATCATGCAGGACATCCAAACGAACAAAGGAAGGAGTAAAATTATGTTAAATCCTTCATGAGACAGTGTCCACCTTCATTCAGCGGGTCTAATGATCCATTATTTGCTGAACAATGGATTAGTACTACTGAAAAGATATTTTCAGTTCCTCAATGTTCTGAGCATGATAACGTCATCATAGCAGTGTATCGTTTGGAAGTATATGTTGATCAATGGTGGAATCTTATTAAGAATATGAGGCAAAGGGATGAAATTGAGTCCATGGAATGGGATGAGTTCAAAAACTTATTTTTCAACAAGTACATCCATCGTATTCTCCGAACAATGATGGAGAAAGAGTTTCTGGAACTAAAGCAAAAGGATGATGAATTTGTTGGTACCTATGAAGAAAATTTTACAAGACTTGCAAGGTACGCTTCTGGTATTATTATCCAACCTGAGAGTAAGATTGATCGAATCTTTAGTGGCTTAAAACCAAGTCTTCGAAGGGCATTAACCATAAGGGACTTCAATAGCTACGAGGAAATCGTTCGATGTGCTCTCAAAGTCGAGATGCAGATTGGAGTAACCCATCAGTCATATGGGTTTGATAAGAATAGGAAAATGGAATTCAAAGGAAAATCTAAAGAGCACACTGAAAAGAAGATGAGCAATCCCTTATGCTCAAAGTGTGGAAAGAAACAAGGAGGTAGTTGTCTTAAAGGGACAAGTAAATGTTTCAAATGTGGAAAGGAAGGTCATCGGGCATTTGAATGCCGCGATGATGAGAAGAAGATGTCTAATGATGCAAACAAAGGAAGGGATACACAGAATGAACCTACTACACTTCAATGTTTCAAATGCAAGGAGATGGGGAATTATGCCAATAAATTCCCTAATCCAAGGGTTGATGATGATGGTCGACGTCAACAAACTCTTAAGGATAAAGAGAAAGGAAAGTCACATGCAATTTCAATCAGTGATGTGGAGTACGATAACGATGTGGTGAAAGGTACACTTACCATCCACTCTTAAGAAGAAAATGTTTTATTTGAATCTGGATCCACCCACTCTTTTATTTCTGAAGAATTTTCTAAGGGTATCACCGTATTACCTCAACAATTAGATGTTATGTTAGTTGTGACAACACCTAATGGCACAACAGTCGCATCAAATGTTTATAATTCTTCTCCGATTCAAGTGTGTGGGAAAGTGCTTCCTTCAAATGTAATTATCCTTCCTATAGTGGAATTTGATGTGATTCTTGGCATGGATTGGCTTTCTTTATATGGAGCTCATATCAATTTCCAATGAAGGGAAGTCACATTTCATATTCCAGATCAATCTATGATCGTCTATCAATGTAAGGATGAATATAACCTTCCAGTGGAAATTTCATCCATCTTATGGGTCTTGATTCCACTAAATGAAGTTTATTTATCTGAAATGGTTGGTGAGAAACTCACGATTAAGAATATTCCCATTGTACAGGAGTTTGATGATGTCTTTCTGGAGGAATTAATGGGACTTCCACCAAATCGTGAAGTTGAGTTCTCAATAGAACTCATACCGGGTGCTTTGCCTATTTCAAAGACACCTTATAGAATGGCCCCAATTGAGTTGTAGGAATTGAAGAAGCAACTCCAATAGAATCTTGATAAAGGATTCATACGCCCTAGTGCGTCACCTTGGGGAGCACCTGTTATATTTTTTAAGAAGAAATATGGATCAATGAGACTCTGCATTGATTATCGAGAACTTAACAAGATCACTATCAAGAACAAATATCTTCTCCTGCGCATTGATGACCTATTTGACCAACTATGCGGAGCTCAATACTTTTCCAAGATTGATCTTTATTCAGGGTATCATTAATTAAGGGTCAAAAGAGAGGATATACCAAAGACGGCTTTCCGTACAAGGTATCGACACTATGAATTTATAGTGATGCCATTTGGTCTTACTAATGCCCCTGCTATCTTCATGGATCTGATGAATAGAGTCTTTAGAGACTATCTTGATCAATTTGTGGTAGTCTTTATAGATGATATTCTTGTCTATTCAAAGAGAAAGGAAGAACATGAATATCACTTGAGAATTATATTGAAGTCCCTGAGAAAGGAGAAGCTTTATGCCAAATTTTCCAAGTGTGAATTTTGGCTTCAAAAAGTTGCATTTTTGGGTCACATAATCTCAAAAGAGGGGATATCTGTGGATCCAGCAAAAACAGAGGTTATCGAAAGATGGTCGAGACTAACAACAGTAACTGAGATCCGAAGTTTTCTTGGTTTGGATGGATATTATAGACTTTTTGTGAATGATTTTTCACGATTATATAATCAACTCACCAAGTTGACTTGGAAAGGAGTTATGTTTGTCTGGACGGAAGAATGTGAAGAGAATTTCAAGGAGTTGAAAAGAAGGTTATCCAGTGCACCTGTGCTCACACTGCCTTGTAGTGGAGAAAGGTTTGTTATCTTTAGTGATGCATCCAAGAAGGGATTAGGGTGTGTTCTTATGAAAAATGATATGGTGATATCTTATGCCTCACGACAGTTGAAAATCCATGAGCAAAATTACCCAACACATGATTTGGAGTTAGCTACGGTAATCTTTTCATTAAAGATTTGGAGGCATTACCTTTATAGTGAATGGTGTGATATTTATACTGATCATAAAATTTTAAAGTATTTTTTCACACAAAAGGAGATTAATATGCGTCAATGAAGATGGTTGGAGCTGATTAAGGATTACGACTGATCGGTCCATAACCACCCTCGGAAAGCAAACAAGGTGGCAGATGCATTAAGTCGACAAGACCGTGCTAGTTTATCGATGATGAGGATCACAAAAGATCCAATATTTATGGATTTACAAAGGATGGATATTGGGATTATAATGGAAGGGGAAAAATCTTATCTTTCTCAAATGAATGTTCAACCATCTATACATGTGAAGATTAAAGAGGCACAGAAAGAAGATGTCGAGTTACAAAAGAAGGTGAGAAATGTTCCTGAGTTCAACCTTGATTGTGACGGGATAATAAAGTTCAGGAATCGGGTTTGTGTTCCTCCCATCCCCAAATTAAAGAAGGAGCTGCTGGATGAGGTTCATAGTTCTTCATTCTCTATTCATCCTGGAAGCACGGAGATGTATAGGGACTTGAAAGAGTACTTCTGGTTGGATGGCATGAAAAGAGATGTTGTTGAATATGTCTCTCGATGCTTGGTTTGTCAAAAAGTTAAAGCTGAGAGACAGAAGTCTAAGGGGATGTTACAACCATTACCCATACCCGAATGGAAATGGGAAAACATTACTATGGAATTTGTCACAGGAATTCCTAAAACATCCAAAGGCAATAATGCTATCTGGGTCATAGTTGATCTTCTTACAAAGTCTGCACACTTCATTGCTATTAGAGAGGATTTCTCTCTGGATCAGCTTGCCAGGATATATGTAAAGGAAGTAGTAAGATTGCATGGATTACCACTTTCTATTATATCTGATCGGGATCCAATATTTACCTCAAAGTTCTGGAGAAGTCTTCAGCATACTCTGGATACAGAGTTGAGTTTCAGCACTGCTTATCATCCTCAGAAAGACGGTCAGTCTGAAAGAACAATTCAAACCCTAGAAGATATGTTGAGAGCTTTCTCTATGGATTCAAAAGGAGGTTGGGATCAACACCTACCTTTGGTAGAATTTTCTTATAATAATAGCTTTCACTCAAGTATTCAGATGGATCCTTATGAAGCTCTCTATGGAAATAAATGCAGGACTCCAACTTGCTGGGATGAAGTTGGGGAAAGAAAGCTATTAGGACCTGATCTCGTTGATGAAATGGCAGAAAAGGTCAGATCTATTCAACAACACATAAGAGCAGCTCAGAGTCGACAAAAAAGTTATGTCGACAACCGAAGAAAAGACCTAGTGTTTGAAGTGGGTGATAAAGTGTTCTTACGGATATATCCCGGGAAGAGAGTCATGAGATTTGGAAAGATGGGGATGTTAATCCCTAGATATATCAGTCCTTTCGAAATACTGGATCGTGTAGGGAAGGTAGCTTACCGATTGGCGCTTCCACCGAATCTCTCTCAAGTTCACGATGTCTTCCATGTATCTCTCCTGAGAAAGTACATACATGTTCCTTCACATGTACTCATCTCAGAAGTTGTACCGTTGGAGCAAGATCTTTCTTATGAAGAACAACCGATAGAGATTCTGGATCAGAGCGAAAAAGTCCAACGAAACAAGACCACTCGATTGGTGAAAGTTTTATAGAGGAACCACCAATTAGAAGAAGCTACATGTGAACTTGAGGATATGATGAGGGAGAGGTATCATCATCTTTTTGTTACAAAGTGAGGAATTTTGAGGGCGAAATTCATTTTAAAGGGGGTAGAATTTAACACCCGAAAGTTTTATGTTATATAAATCATCAAAGGAATCTTTTTCTACACAATACTTGCTTGGTATGCTTTACACGAAATCATGACCTTCCTTGATTGCTTGCGTCGTACGCAATATCGAGTTTCACTAAACAACGATATGCTATTAAAATATTATTAAAACTAGCCGTTATGAATAGTAACAACCAATTTTTGAAATTTTATTAATTTTATTTTCAAAATGGACTTCATTTTTGGATTCGAAATATCGAAATTAGCCTAGGGTGAAATTTTTGTATTTTTCTGAAAACTTTCAATTTTTGATGAATAGTGAAACCACTAAGTGGTAGTTAAAAAAACTGAATTTTTTCATAAATCATAATTTTACCGCTTCTGTGAGTGGAATTTCAAAAATCCAAGAGACGCGGTTGATGTCAATAAGTAAAATGTGGTTCAATGAGATGAAAATAATTTTTTGGTGAATAGTAACTTTTTACTTTTTTTTACCACGGTAAAAAGTAAATAGGGTAATTAATTGTAAAGATGATATTATTATTACCCTAACACATGTCCTAATTCTATTGGATAAGTGTAATTCGACCAGAAACAAACTTAGAAATAAAATATGACCATTTAGGCCCACTTGGATTAGATTAGGAGATTTATTATTAATTTATTTAAAGAAGGGTTAAAATAGTTAAAATAAAAGTTTAATAAGTAAATAATTTTTAATATGGGGTTATAAATAATATAAATTCGACTATAAATATTAATTAGAAAGATAAAAATATTTCCTACATAATGGTATTTTATTTGTAATTTTTAGACATTAAATAATTTAATTTATTTATGACACAATGATGATGCAGTAATTATCTTATTAATAAAATATTGACATAATTGATGTTATAAACACCAAAATAAATGTAATTTGAGACTTTTTGTGAATCCCACTAATTTTCTAGGTTAATCTTTCATGTTAGTATTAATTTAATTAACTTGGATCGAACTAATAATTCTGTTATGATTTTCAAAAAAATCAATTACTAAATAGTGTCAAAATTGACATAAAATAGTTTTTAAAAAAAATATTATATTGGTAATGTTTATTTTATTCCTAAAAATCTAAGGTTTGGCCAAATTACTTAGAAAAGGTTATATATATTAATAATAAACAACTTGGGGTTCGTTTTTCTGCTTATAGTATGTTTATTAACCTTATAGTATAAGAACACAAGAAGACATGGTAAAAGTAAAATTATTTAACTTAATGTTAAATCTAAATGATAAGGTTAAAATAGGAACCTAAACTTGTCTAAATTCTATTGGATGAGAGGATTTCGACCCATCCCCATCTTACCTTCGAAATATATCAATTTGGAGCTATTTAAAACCGAACTTGACTTTATAATAAAATAATAGTTTAAGTTATTCCAAAGGTGCCCCTCTCCTCCCTTATAAAAGGACACCTCCTCCCCCTGTTCCTCACACCACTTGGAGCCTTCAAGATCGGCCAAACCCTGCCACTTTCTCCTCTCCACTTCCCTAGAGACATCCTAGAGGTTCTGGTCTTCTTCAAAAACCAATTTTAGTGCCCTAAAAGAAGGTCTCAAAGAAGGACTTCAAAGAAGATGTAATGTCCGTTACCGATTCATTCATCTTTATTTATTCTTCCACTTCCTCTTCTTTAGTTGTTTAATTATGAAGTAATAACATCAGTATCACTCATATACTGATATGTTATTATAAGTATGAAACAACCCTATTTCACAATCTATCCATCCTATGGAAAAAGAAATAATCGCGCATGCGTAAGTACGGAATACCATCTACACGTCGTGGTGTAATCTATTTTCCACCACCACCTTACTTGGATGGGTACAATGGTGTAAATAATGACTATATATGACTATTATAAAGTGATATTGATTCTGAAATAGTATACATATACTCCAATACAATTCCACGATCATAGGAATGATATCATCACTTGTGCATACGTATAGAATACCGTCTCCACGATGTGATGTGACTCGTTCTACATGATCTTCATTTCATAATGATTATATAAATGAATTGAATGAATGAATATGATATATATTACACTAATACCAATCTGGAAATGAGGTATCTATAACCTAAAGAGAAAAATAATAATTTATTCGACAAAACACGCATAAGAACAAAAAGTTATAAACACCCGAATAACAAGTAGCAATGAAATATTATTACTAAGAAGCTAAGAATATGACCATATATGATATCAAAAAAATATGTACGATTCTGGAATAAGTCAATAACATTATTTAAATCATTATACTGGATGTTCTGACACATAAAAAGCAAGTCGGACCTATGGTAAGGTAAATATCACAATCTCATTTTTATCTGAGAATGTTTATACTTTGGCATTTACTGGGGTGTATTTTATCATCCACATCCATGTTTCCTCAATATATAATATTATTTCCATTCACCTACAATTTTTTAAATCCTATTTTACCCTTCGGTGAGTTTTTAGTAAAAGATATGAAAGGAATATTTTGTCGTTTTTCGTACGAGGTACTTTTTTTGACTTTTCCGACAAAAGTACGAGAAGAATGTTTTTTTAATTCTACGGCATGACTGGATTTAAAAAAAACTATTTCCAAGAATCCTCCCTTACAAGTTTTCATGTTTATTTTTAACCAACTTCTTTTAGTTTATAATTTTACTACATGTTATGAAAGGAAAAGTGTTTTTGAAGTAGAAAGGATATTTTCCTCAAGAGTGGAGTTCAAGTGTTTTATCAAAATTATTTTCCATCTAAGATAATAAAGGGTTCTATTTCTATCCCCATTATTACATGGATTTGATTATGTTCTGATGGAAATATTTTTTTATGAATGCTTTTATCTTATATGAATTGTTTTATGATGTCATGATGTTTAAGATTCCCAATTTTATTACATGGGTTATGCAATGATGTATGATTTATCAATTTGTGGCACACATAATAATGGTATCATTATGAGATGGGTGGGACCTATATCTCCTTACAATTCATTGGGTAAAGATTTTATATATCATGAGATAGACATGGCTGGAATGGTAGTTTATACTGGTTCAATGAAACAGGACTGAAACGAGGGTGACTCGGTTCAGAAAGGGACTTTGTCCAATAAGATCGTCTTGGCAATGAGTCTTGACTAACAAAAAATGATTCTCTATGATTATGTGTGTATGCCACAAAGTTTCATGTTTTATGTTATGATTATTGTGATTACATTTCACTGCCATGATTTATCCCATGTTATTAAATTATGATCTTTTTTGTAGGTTAAGATTTCCAAAAGTTATGTTCTAATGTATATGATGTGATTGATATTTCTTTTGTTTACCATTACTGATCATTTGAGCTCACCCTTTTGTATGTTTTCTTTCCCCAGGTCAGGAAGAAGGTTATTAAGTAAGATATTCCAAAATGGACTATAGATTTGATGAAATAAATGGGAGACAGTGTAGACGCTTTATGAACCAGTTGTTTATGTTTCCCAGTTTCTAAAGAAACTATACCTATACAGTCCTTTTGTGGATTTGTTATATGTTGTAATAAGTATGCTTCAATTTTGAAGTATTAACAATGTTTGTAAAGTATGGGTCGTTATATATTCCCCTTTTATTTTCTTACCTAAAACCTTTCAATAAATACTAGGGAAAATAAAGCATATAAAGGGTGAGCTCAAATGCTCAGTAAGGGTATGTATAGAGAACATAAAACAATCCATAAACATTTGAATGCAAAAACATGAACATAAAATCTAAACATCAAAATCATGAGCAACGACATAAATCATGGAAGTACACAAGGCATAGATAATAAAGGAACATTAAACATGATACACTAGCATGGTAATAAAACATGTAGTTGTGGAATCCATTAACCACATGTTATGATTTCCATAGTAGCCAAGGCGTTACTTCCAAGACTATTTAGTGGACAAAGTCCCATTCTGAATCGAGTTCACTCTACTTTCCTGTCCGATAATACTGAACCAGATTAACATACCGGTCCAGCCATGACTATCTAATGAGATATAAATCATTCACCAATTCATTGGAGGGAGATATAGGTCCCACTCATCTCATAATGAAATCATTCTTACTTGTGCCATGAAATAAACTTGAAACATTCATTATAACCCAAGAACATAAAATGGGTTTCATAAACATTGTCCCATCATCACATAATCTATATAAAACAAATGGATATTTCATCATAAGAAAAGTGAAACCATGTAAATCATAGATAAATTTACCTGAAACCTACACATATGAAATAATGTCAGCTTATATGGAAAAGGTTTTGATAAAACACTTGAAATGAATACATGATGAAAATATCATTTCTTATTGAAAATAATTTTATTTTCACAAAATTACATGAAAT
Organism: Viscum album; assembly: GCA_963277665.1. Classification (NCBI taxonomy): domain Eukaryota; kingdom Viridiplantae; phylum Streptophyta; class Magnoliopsida; order Santalales; family Viscaceae; genus Viscum; species Viscum album. The sequence goes on from OY728131.1 coordinate 2,071,499,800, forward strand.
TTTAAAAGAACAGGATTTTGTTAATAATATTAATTAAATCTTTTAGAGTAAGCTTCATGAAAGTAAGGATTTATAAAACCTTAAAAATCCGTTCGTTCCGTATAAGTTAAAAAGACATTCTCCTCGTACTTATAACGGAAAAGTCAAAAAGTACCACATGTGGTAAACAAAAGAAATATTCCTGCCATAACACAAATTAAAAGTAAATATGGGTAAAAATGAATTTACACATACATGGAAGATTATTAAACACTTTATTAAAATGTTTTTATTCACCTGGATGAAAAATATAACCCTAGTAAATACTAAAGACTAAGAAATCTCGTATAAAAATGAGATTGAAAAATTATCCCTTACCTTATGTCTGATATGCTTCATATGTATCCAAAACTCCTGTATAATGACATAAATAATGTAATTGACTAATTACATAATCATATTAATTGTTATGATATCATATATGGTTTACTTATGACTTTATATTACTTGTTCTTTTGTAAATTTGTTGTAAAAGCAGTGATTTAGGTAAAATCGATTCATTTAATGTACGTGTTTTGATTTTTTTTTCTTGATATTATTAATTTTATCACAATTTACTTAATTATAGAATTTAAAAACATGATTTATATATAATATATATTCATCATATACAGATATATATATGATAGACCGATAGATGGAATGAAATACACCGTTCATCGAGACGGTATGTCGTACGTACGCATGAACGCTGTTTTTGTTTCCTTATTGAATTGAATGGAATTAAGTGGATGAAATACATATATATATATATAAATACAGTATCATTATTATGTCATATATTTAATTATTATTCATTATATATTCTTTATAATAATTCATGAATGGTTAACATGGAGAATGAGACTCATCACGTCATGGAGACGGTAGTCCGTACGTATGAACGAGCGATGATATCATTCTCATGATAATGGAATTTTATTTAAGTGTATGTATAATATTTCTGAATCAATATTACTTTACAATAATCATATATAGTTATTTATTTACACCACTATACCCATCCAAGTAAGGTGGTGGTCGAAAACAGATTACCCAACGGTGTGGAGATGGTATTTCGTACCTACGCACGCGTGGTGATTTCGTTCTTCGTAGGATGCATAGAAGGTAAAATAGGGTTGTTTAATATTTATAATAACATATCAGTATATATGTAATACTTATGTTATTACTTTATTATTAGAAAACTAAAGAAGAAGAAGTATAAGAAGAAAGAAACTTAAGAGAATCAGAAAAAAAGATTACCTCTATTTCGACGCACCTCCTTTAAGATTACTCTTATGGAATTATAGTTGTTCTTTTGAGAATACCAGAACCTCCATAATGTTTCTAGGGAAGTGTTGAAGAGAAAATTTCAAGGTCTTACCGAGCTTAATGGCTCAAATTGTTGTGATGTGAAGAGGGGAGGGGTGCCCTTTTATAAGGGAGGAGAGGGGAACCTTTGGAAAAACATAAAATTTTATTTAATAATAAAGTCATATTCAGTTTATAATAGCTCCAAATTGATTTATTTAGAATCAAAAGTGGTTATGGGTCAAAATCCTCTCAACCAATATATCTTAGTCATGTTAAAGTTACAATTTTAACCTTATAATTTATATTTAACTCAATGATAAATAATTTATCTTCTACCGTGTCTTCTTGTTTTCTTACACTATAGGGTTAATAAACATACAATAACAAGCCAAAAGAACCCCAAGTGGTTCATTATTAATATATATATACTTATTGAGTCATTTTTCTGAACCTTATATTTTTATGAATAAAATAACAATTAATAATATAATATTTTTTTAAAAAACTATTTTATTTCAATTTTGACACTATTTGGTAATTGATTTTTGTGAAAATAATAACAGAATGATTAGTTCAAATAAAGTTAATTAAATCAATACTAACATGTCATATTAACCTAGAAAAGTAGTTTAATTCATATAAAGTTTAAATTACATTTATTTGGGTATTTATATTATCAATTACATTAATATTTCATTATTTGGGTAATTACTGCATCACCATTATTTCATAAATAACATAAATTATTTAATGTCTAAAAATTATAAATAAAGGACCGTTTGGTATGAAATATTTTTATCTTTATAATTAATATTTATTGTCGAATTTATCTTAGGTACAACCCTATAGTAAAAATGAATTAGTTATTAAACATTGATTTTTCATATTTTAACCCTTATTTAATAAAATTAATATTAAATGTCCTTATCTAATCCAAGTGGGCCTAAAGGGTCATATTTTATTCCTAATATTGTTTTTGGTCTAATTACACATATCCAATAGAATTATAACATGTGTTTGGGTAATAATAATAACATTTTTATCCTCAATTACCCTATTTACTTTTAACAGTGGTAAATAAAAGTAAAAAGTTGTTATTCACCAAAAACTATTTTCATCTCATTGAACCAAAATTTAGACCTTGATATTTACCATTTCTCTCAAGTATTCAAAATTCCACTCATAAAAGCGTTAAAATTATATTTTATGTAAATTTTAAAATTCTCCTAAGAGGTGGGTAATAGACGGTGAAAGGTTCAATAAAAATTTTATATATTTAAAATTATAATAAAATGACTCCAATGAATTACTTTGAACTTATATAGGTATTATATATCAATTTTGACCTAAAATAAATTTAAATAAAATAAATATTTATTTAAATAAAAAGTTGGTTTTGTTAAATAGTAACCGAGTGTTTTCACTATTCATCAAAAATTGAAATTATTCAGAAAAATTAAAAAATTTCTCCCTTTGCTAACTGAGATATTCTGAATCCAAAAATGACTTCCATTTTGAATGTTAAAATATATAAAATTTTAAAAAGTGGGTATTACTATTCATAACGGCTAGTTTATATAGCATATCGTTGTTTAGTGAAACACGGTATTGCGTACAACACAAGCTATCCTGGAAGGTTGTGATTGGGTGTAATGCAAGACAAGTCAGAGATGCATGTAGTGAAAACTAATTTTGGTGTAGCGTACAACACAAGACATGAATAAAAATAAAAAAAATATTTTTCATAAAATCTCGGGGTGTTACATTCTACCCCCCTTAAAATGAATTTCGCCCTCGATATTCATCGGGGTTATAAATGGTTTACTACTTGAATGTTTCTTTAATAGAAACCCACATCATAAAAAAGGAATACCAAACCCAATATTTAAAAACTAAAGTATTAAACGTAACAATTACCCAAGTTAACTAAGCACTGGGTTTCCACATGGGAGAACATGGTTAAAAATATGGATATGGAAGAGAAATCTAACCATAATGTTCTTATGGAGAGTGGTAGAGAAAATGGCTATGAAAAATACAACAATCACAAAGCTATATATTTTTGATGATATAAGGTACCATCTGATTAATCGGATATAAGGACACTAGGACAACATTTATGGTTCTCAAGATCATTTCCCTAAAGTTGATGAAATTGGAATTAGAAGAAATACTATCTTGATTTTGGTACAGTCTCACGATTGGTCATTCCTTGGACAGTTCTAACATCATCTCTTAATGAAATGAAGTTGAATTTGTCATTCGTGATGTGTTAGAATATCATGTGATATAATGATGGGTCATTCCACCTATCTCAAACAAAAAGTTAAAAAAAGTTATCAAAAATACATAAGTCCATCTATAGGGAGATTAATCATATATGGTTCCTAAAATGGACTTATAATTCATATATCATGCTACTTAATATAATAAAACTGGTTTCTACTAAACAAGGACTTCATGTAGGCCCGCGGTAGGCAGTAAAGGCCTGTCGTACTTCAGTTGTGGGTTTGATTCCCATAGCCTTGTCCGACACAAAGGGTTGTCGCCCGTCCTGCAGGTTGTCCTTTTTTCTAAAACTACTGTATTATAACATTCCATAAATAATATAAAAAAAGTAGTCTTAAACAATTCTATCTGATTTCTAACATAATCCATTCCAACCTTTAAGCTTATCGAAAATATTTCTGTCCAATCTCATAGTGTAAAGAAAATTATTACATCGGAGGTCACATAATAAGCACGTGAACACCATCATGTATCCCCTATATATCATAATATATATCTTGTTGGTCAAATTCCAACCATGTGAATACCTTAATCATGTATTCTCTTGGAAAGTGAATACCCATTTAACCTTAGTGAAAGCATAAATGATGTCAATAGTTAATTCCTTCCACATACCAAAATCCCAAAAATTCTATTTACTCAAACCATTATATCACTCAGTCCATATATCAATCATGAGCTCATGAATACTATTAAACAATTTATTTTCTCCTTATCCCTTAATTATTCACATATCATCTACTTTCCGAAGTATTTGAATCATGTTTCATGGTTACCAGTACCATATTCTTATAGACACCCACATTGGACCAATAAAAAGATATTTCAAAATTCAACGATACTATAAATGTGATTTCATGATTCTATTTTGAAATCCCATTACATAAACACATAATCATTACATAACATCATTTTCATACTCAAATTCACAAATAGTGATTGCATGTGACTTTCCATTATCTTTTTCCTTAAGAGGTTGCTCATGTTGATCATCATTAACCCTTGTATTAGGTTATTGATTAGCATAATTCCACATTTCCTTGCACTTGAAGCATTGAATTGTTGATGGTGGATTCATTGCAGTCTTTTCTTTATTCACATCATTAGCAACCCTTTTTCCATTACTTCTAAACTCAGATACTCGATGACCTTCTTTTCCACACATAAAACATTTTCTAGTCCCTTTAAGACAATCTCTACCATAATTCTTTCCACACTTTGAGAATAAAGAAACATTCATCTTATTTTCACTATTATTCTGAGATTTCCCCATGAACTCCATCTTTCGTTTCTTATCAAAACCATTAGATGGATATATTACACCAACTTCCAGTTCTACCATGATAGCACAATGGAAAATTTTTTCATAGCTACTTAAGACTCTTACAGCTAATTCCCTTCGAAGAAATAGTTTTAAACCACTGAAAAATCTATCAACTTTACATTTATGTTGGATGATAAAGCCAGATGCGTACCTTGCAAGTCTTGTAAAATACGCTTCGTATATACCAATAGATTCATCATCCTTCTCCTTAAGCTCAAGAAACTCCTTTTCCATCTTTGTTCAAAGAATATTTGGGAAATACTTACTAAAAAACATGTTCATGAACTCATCCCATTCCATGGATTCAATTTCATCTTGGGGCATTTTATTCTTAATTAGATTCCACCACCGGTATGATTCACCTTCTAAACGGTAAACAACTAAAACGACCTTTTCATATTTCTAAACAGCAAAGTATGGAAAATATCTTTTCAATGGTACTAATCCATTTTTCAGCAACAAGTGGATTAGAAGACCCCTTGATAGATGGTGGATGTTGCCTCATGAAGGACTCAATAGAATAATGTTTCCTTCTCTAATCATTTGGAAAACCAGAATGATTCATAGCTTGTGTAAGTATACCAATAAGATTTTGCACTCCATCTCCCATTACATTTGGTTGCTCGGGAGGACATTCATTGCATTGTCCATTACATTGATCAACACGGTTCCTTCGTTTTCCAGCCATCATCAAAAACCCAAAAAGAATAGTGTATGAGGAAAAAATCATGCTAGGAAAACAACATAGTAAAGGGGGAGTACCTTCAATATATAAAATATTAGGTTTAATTATAATATAGTTTCCATAATTCTAGGACTATAACCTATACTTATAATTAATCTTAGGGACATCCCTAGACATACCTTAGAAAAATCTATAGGGATCTCACTAATGCTTTCACATCCTGGTTTCAAATGGTTAACTAAACCTTTCCTCTGATACCAACTGTAGAGACCCAAAGCTTGACGTACATGGACATTACATTACTTTTTCATAATCCATAATACATAACAAAAACAGACATACAATGACCGTAAAAGGTTAGTGTCTATGGAAAATCAGAAAATAATCTTCTAATAGTGGTGAAAGATCTTCAACATCTCCCATAAAGATCTTCCCCTTTTGTTTTATTACATAAAACATTTTTTTAAATCCTGGGGAAAAGAAAACATATAAAGGGTGAGATCAAATGCTCAGTAATGGTAAGAATAGAGAACATAAAACAATCCATAAACATTTTAATACAAAAACATGAACATAAAATCTAAACATCAAAACCCAGAGCAAAGACAAAAATCTTGGAAGTACACAAGGCATAGATCATAAAGGAACATTAATCATGATAAACTAGCATGGTAATAAAACATGTAATTGTGGAATACATTAAGCACATGTTATGATTTCCATAGTAGCCAGGGAATTGATGCCAAGACCATTTAGTGGACAAAGTCCCATTCTGAATCGAGTTCACTCTTTGTTCAAGTCCTGTAATACTAAACCAGATTAACTTACCATTCCAGCCATGTCTATCTCATGAGATATAAATCTTTAACCAATGCATTGGGGGGATATATAGGTCCCACCCATCTCATAATGAAATCATTCTTACATGTTCCACAATATAAACATAAAACATTCATCATAACCCAAAAAAATAAAATGGTTTTCATAAACATCATCCCATCATCACATAATCCATATAAAAAAATGGATATTTCATCATAAGAAAAGTGAAACCATGTAAATCATAGAGACAATATACTTGAATCATACTCATGTGAAATAATTTCATCTTATATGGAAAATGGTATTGATAAATCACTTGAAATGAATTTTGGGGAAAATATCCTTTCTTCTTAAAAATCATTTTCATTTCACAAAATTCGATGCAATTTTAAAAGAAGAAGATTTTGTTGAAAATATTCATTAAATATTGTAGAGTAATATTCATGAAAATAAGGTGTTATAAAACCAAAAAAAATCGTTCATGCAGTATAATTTAAAAAAACATTCTCCTCATACTTTTAATGGAAAAGTCAAAAAGTACCGCATATGGTAAACAAAAGAAAGATTCCTTCCATAACACAAAGTAAAATTAAATATGGGTAAAAATAACTTTAAAAATAAATTAAAGAATATTAAACACTTTATGAAAACATTTTTATGGACATGGATGAAAAATATAACCCCAATAAATACTTACGAATAAGAAATCTCAGATAAAATGAGATTGAAAAATTATCCCTTAACTTTTGTCCAATATACTTTGTATATATAAAAACCTCATGTATAATGATTTAAATAATGTAATTGATTTATTAAATAATCATATTAATTGTTATGATATCATATATGGTTTACTTATGACTTTATATTACACATTCTTTTGTAAATTCTATGTAAAACCAACGATTTGGGTAAAATCGTTTCATTTATTGTACATGTTTCGAATTTTTGTTCTTGATATTATTAATTACATCCCGATTTACTAAATTTCATAATTTAAAACATTATTTATATATAATATATATTCAGAATATATATATATATATGATATACTGATAAATGGAATGAAATACACCGTTCATGGAGACGGTAGGTCGTACGTACGCATGAACGCTGTTTTCATTTCATTATTGAATTGAATAGAATTAAGTAGATGAAATACATATATATATATGTACATAAATCCAGTTTCATTATTATTCCATATATTTCCTTATTATTCATTATATATACTTTATAATCATTCATGAATTGTTAACATGGATAATGAATCTCATCGCGTTGTGGAGACGGTAGTCCTTACGTACGCACGAGCGATGATATCATTCTCATGATCATGTAATTTTATTAAAGTTTATGTATAATATTTCAGAATCAATATCACTTTAAAATAATCATATATAGTTATTTATTTACACCATTATACCCATCCAAGTATGGTGGTGGTCGAAAACAGATTACACGACGACGTGGAGATGGTATTTCGTACGTATGCACGCACGGTGATTTCATTTTCCTTAGGATGGATAGAAGATGAAATAGGGTTGTTTCATATTTATAATATCATATAAGTATGTAAGTAATACTGATGTTATTACTTAATAATGAGACAACTAATGAAGAATAAGTAGAAGAAGAATGGAACATGGGAGAATCGGAAGAATAGATTACCTCTTCCTCGACACACCTCCTTTAAGCTTCCTCTTATGGAAGTAGAAATGGTCTTTTGAGAATACCAGAACCTATATAATGTTTCTAGGGAAGTGGAGAATAGAAATGTTCAGGGTTTGGTCGAGCTTCAAGGCTCAAAAGGGTGTGAAGAGTAGAGGGAAGGGGTGCACTTTTTATAAGGGAGGAGAGGGACACCATTGGAAAATCTTAAAATATTATTTTATAATAAATTCATACAGTTTATAATAGCTCAAAATTGATTTATTTATAATATAAAGTGGGAATGGGTAAAAATCCTCTCAACGAATATATTTTAGACAAGATTAGGTTACAATTTTAACCTAATCATTTATATTTAACTCTAAGTTAAATAATTTATCTTTTACCGTGTCTTCTTGTTTTATTACACTATATGGTTAATAAACATACTATAACAAGACAAACGAACCCCAAGTGGTTCATTATTAATATATATATATATCCTTATCTAGGTTATTTGGCCTGTCCTTATATTTTTAGGAATAAAATAACAATTAATAATATAATATTTGTTTTAAAAACTAATTTATGTCAATTTTGACACTATTTTGTAATTTTTCTTTGTAAAAATCATAAAAGCATGATTAGTTCGATTAAAATTAGTTAAATCATTAATAAAATGTCATATTAACCTATAAAAATAGTTTAATTCATAAAAAGTCTCAAACTACATTTATCTGTGTATTTATAATATCAATTATTTTAATATGTCATTATTTTGGTAATTACTGCATCACTATTGTGTCATAAATAACTAAAATTAATTATTGTCTAAAAATTAGAAATAAAATACTATTAGGTAGGAAATATTTTTAGCTTTATAATTAATATTAATAGTCTAATTTTTCTTATGTATAACCCTATATTAAAAATGAATTTGTTATTAAACATTGATTTTTACTATTTTAAACCTTCTTTAAATAAATTAATAATAAATGTCCTAATCTAATCCAAGTGGGCCTAGATGGTCATATTTTATTCCTAAGGTTGTTTTTGGTCTAATTACACTTATCCAATAGAATTATTACATGTGTTAGGGTAATAATAATATCATGTTTTATCCTTAATTACCCTATTTACATTTAATCGTTGTAAATAAAAGTAAAAAGTTACTATTCACCAAAAATTATTTTCATCTCATTGAACCATATTTTAGTCACTGATATAATCCTTGCCTCTTGGATTTTAGAAATTCCACTCACATAAGTGGTAAAATTAATTTTTTATGTTAATTTTCAAATTCTCCTAGGAGGTGGGTAAAAGACGGTGAAAAGTTCAATAAAATTTTTATTTATATAAAATTATTATAAAATGAAATCAATGAATAAAATTGAAATTATATAGGAATTATCTTTAAATTTTGACCTAAAATAAATTATAAAAAATTAAATAATTATTTAAATAAAAAGTCGGTTTTTTAAATAGTAACCCAGTGTTTTCACTATTCATTAAAAATTAAATGTTTTCAGAAAAATACCAAAAGTTCACCCTAGGATAATTTCGATATTCCGAATCCAAAAATGTAGTCCATTTTGAAACTAATAATTTATAATATTTTAAAAAGTGGTTATTACTATTCATAACGGCTAGTTTTTATAACTTATCGTTGTTTAGTGAAACTCGGTATTGCATACAACACAAGCTATTGTGGAAGGTCGGGATTGCGTGTAATGCAATACATGTCAGATATGTGTGTAGTGAAAACTCCATTTGGTGTAGCATACAACACAAGACATCAATAAAATTAAAAAGAATATTTTTCATAAAATCTCGGGGTGTAACAGTTACCATGATTTCCTTGAAACTATGGGGTAGCCTTTTTTGTTGAACTAAGGACTCTGGACATTTTTAGTCTTGTATAATGGCAAGTGTTTCATTGGATGTCTTAGTAGATTGGTTGTGTACACCCTTTAGTATATTAAGAAATAAAAGTTTCTAAAATAATATAAATAATTTATTTGAAAATAAACAAGGTAACAATCAATTGAATAAAAAAATAATATATTGGTCATGATGGTGGAAAATCCCTTTGTGTGGTAAATATTAAGCCAAATTATTCCGATCACACTTTTGGTAGTATGTCCAAAATTACATCATTCATAATATGAAAATAAAATTCCTCTTATAAAATTTTAGAGAATTTAATGTACTTTTAAATATAAATTTAAATAATAAATTAATAATATAAATAAAATTTCTAAAAACATTTTAAATAACATTAAAATGAATAAAATAATTCAAAAACAAAAGATGAAAAAATGTCGTATTTAAAGAAAAAAAATTATTGACTGGTTTAAGTACAAAATTGATTAAAATGAAAATATTTAATGAAATTTAAAAGAATAACTAGAGTATAGGAACACATTTCTGGTCTATGTGGTAGGATCCCAATAATTTCCCAAAATTGAATATTTTTGAAGACAATCTCTAAAAGAAAAGAGTTAGTAATTTAAATCCTTGCCTAAAGTCTTACCTTACATCATATGTGGTTAGAGATAATATATAATAAATATTGAATTTTAATAAATATGTTATAAATCTATATTGATATGTGTATATATTAATATATTTTCTTTTTTTTTAAATTCTAGTAGGTAATTTTTTTATAATTGTTTATTAAAATTGTTATTTGTGTAATGGTGGTGATATTATTTTTTTATGTTTCGGTTTAACAGTTTGAGTTCATATATCATTGTCATTGTTTCTGAATCTAAAAACTCTAAAACATTCCATAAGTATCATATTTATTCATTTTATATGATTTTATAACAATTGATATGATATTAGTGGTGTAAAGAATAATTACATCACTTCATAGAGACAATAGCCCGTACACACACAAGAGTGACATTTCCACATTTCGATTGATGATAAAAAAATAAATTCAAATAAGAATTACCCACTATATTATAAATATTATATAAATAATATTATATATATAAATCAAATTTATTTTTATTTCCAACTATATAAATCATAAATGAAAAAAACGCATCACATCATGTAGGTGGTAGTCTAGAAGTACTCAGGAGAGAAGTTTCTTTTTTACAAAGGATTGGAAAGTTAAAAAGGTAGATAATAAATTCTAATATAATAAGAGTAATGATTTCATAAATATATTAGGAAAATATTAAATCCATTATAAAAAACCAACCAAGAAATAATGTTATTCAAAATAAAATATATCACTTCATAGAGATTTTAGTTCACACGTAAGAGAAAAAGATGCATTATTTTCCAATTGGATGAGACATGAGATGAAATATGGTTATCAAATAATTATTATAATATTTAAATATATTTATAATTCTGGATGAATTATTTTTGGATTATTATAATAATTTTTTAATAATAATAATAATAAATATAATTTAAAATAGTCATGTAAGGAGATTATATATTTATTGAGAGACTCATTTGGCATATACTTTAAAAATATTTATGATCGTATTTCGGTAACTAAATATGATAAAAAAATAAGGTATAAAATTAATTGAGTTTTTTAGGTTAGGTAATTAAGGTATTATAGTTATTATATGTTGTAAATAAGGGAGGCCATGAGTTTTCATTTTATAACTGAGGGAAGGGACACACATGAAATTACCTAAAATTTTGAATTAATATAATGTCACATTTTTTGTGAATGTGGAAATTAATAGACAATAACATTATTGTATGATAATATTATGTTTAAATTAATCTAAATAATAATATTTATATTGTTTTATATGTAATTTTCTATTTTTTTTAGTTAAACACTTTTTAAACCTGTTTAAACCCGAACTGTGGTACCAATTTGTTTTTCACTATTTTTACTATTCATTATAGAAAAATTAGCATAGAATCAATATTTTTCAAATTTTGATTAAAAATATTGATTAATTTTAACAAATTTAAATCTTATATGTAGAATTAATATATTTTAAATATGTGAGTAAAATTGAAGGAATCTACTCATTGAAAAAAATTAATATTTTTTCATTAAATAAATTTATTCTTATTCCATTAATAGTAATAACCATAAGTTGAATGACAAAATATTTCAGTTAATATTTTTTCCAAACGTTTTTTTACATAATTCATAAATCGTTATTAACTTAATTAATTATTCTAAAAATAAATTTCAAGCATAAAATAATTTTTATGAGAAACAAAAATTGTTTTTTGTTTTAAATGATTTTATTTTCATTTGAAACCAATTGATACCAAATAAATTAATTTCTTAAATGTGTCAAAAATAATTATTCAATTTTTATGATTTTATTTGTAACTACCAGTCCACATTCTAAGTGTTAAATATCATAATTAATAATTTTATTTCAATACTATAACATAGTTCCTTTAAATGTAGTGATGTGGGTAACATACTACAAAGGTCATAAAATGTAGTAAAATAAAAATATATCATAAAATAATTATGTTATATATTAAATACCAAAAATATAAATTTATCCATTGATATTTTATCACACTAATACAAAAAACTAAGGATATTTATATCTCATCACATCATCAACAGCCTATATAGATTAGGAAAATTGATGGTTTCACTAAAAGGATTTTACTATGTGAGTGGTCTTGTTTAAATAAACATTCATCCTATAATGAAAAAAAAATTACTTGTTGATACTTATAATATAGATAATTATTTATTTGTATAACATATTTTTTCAGTATATATGAAGGATCTCATGTGTAGTTTATTCATTGAGATACATGGAACACATTGTGAATATGAGAGTGATTTGGCAAGAGATCCATGTGATTAGTAATCATCCCAATAAAATAAATTTGTTTAAAGAACCAATATATATTGTTCCCAACCTTCAATTCATTCCTAATCTCTTAACTTTATACCAATTATATATTTTAAGGAATATGTTACCACCAATTTATAAATCTAGATATCACCAATTTTTTTCAGTATAACTTTTCCATTAACTCCATGATCTCTTCATGAGATTTTAAATAAATATAGCTTTCTATTTCATTTATATTTCATACTCATGTCTAAATAGATTTAATTCTAAAACATCATGCATCACATTAGAGTTATGAATATATTTCCATAGATGAATTCATATGGATACATATAAATTCTTTAGTGATGTTATTATTTTATGAAAACTCCACAAAATTAATGTTTTGATCCCAACTAACATAAAAATCCATATAAAAAGTTACCAATATATATAATTGGATTTTATTAGTCATATTAAATTTAGAACATATATGAGGATGATATACATTACTTACGTTCAACTATGTATTCCATGGCTACTTAAGACATCCCAGAAATTTTAGGTGATCCTTGTTTCTTAATCTGAAAAAATAGAATTTGGTATTCGATTAAATCATTCCACTTAATTAATGTATATTTTTTATTTCTTTTAAAAAGATAAATATTGCATTATTATAATGAAATGTAATAACTTTGATAGGTTATTTACTATATCCAAAAAAACATTATGACCATCAAAAGTTTGTGATAGTTCAAAAATGAAATCCAAGGTAGTCATTTCCCATTACCATTCTAGTAAAGTTAATGGGTGTGACACACGTAGGTATGAGTGGGGTAAATTGTAACAGTGATGGGGTAAAATATTAATTAAAATTTAATTGAATAAAAAATTTATTAATGTCTAAAAATATATTTTTGAAATACTAAATAAATTAAAAAATGTTTGAATACTTTTAAGATAACAATTGAGACAAGGAAAGACAAATTTTAATGTGTCGTGAAACTACTATATGTGTTTATAAAAGTGGATAGATAAAAAATTATGATTCATAAAATAAACAATTATTTGTACTTGATGATAATTTTATTGATTAATTAATTTAATATAATGGGAGAAAAAAATTAAAACAAAAAATTTAAATAAGGCACAAAATATTTAAATGAAATTTAATAATAGACCAAAAATATCTCATATTTTATTCACCTTATTCACAAGAGGATTTAATGTAGTAGTCCCTCATATTCAATTGTACCCATGATAAAAAAATTCAATATTCATTCTTAGGTTTCAAAATGAAACTAAAATAAAATGAAAACATGATGTTTTATAGGAATAAATAGAAAAATATATAAAAATGTCCCCTTACGTTTTAACAGTTATGGAATGAAAACATGATTCCCTCACATTAAGGTAGCGACCAAAAATTATATAATAAAGTGGGAGAAGAGAGGATTCATAGAATCAATAACATGTTAGATATAATTATCAATCTCTAAAAATATTAATTACTATGTGTGAATGAAAAAGATTGGAGGGTGATAATATTTTACAATAATAACACACTCTTGATATGATGAAATAGTACTTTAAAAAACAACACAATTGAGAGAGTTTTTATGATCCAATCACATTTGAATTGGATAAATGTTGAGAATGTAATATTTATTTTTTCTAATACATCCTTGATATCTATTAATATATTTCAATAGTGATGAGGACATATTAGTTTAATATTGTGATTTAAATAGATGATATGAGTATTTTGGTGAAACATTTAATGATCCTTAATATAAATTACATCACAACATCTAGTAGTATGGTCTATATATTTCAGCCATGGAGATGGTCATTGGACTCTGTGGATTATACATGTGACTTGGATTATTGTAGGATAAATTTGGTTTGTCTAACAATTTTTAGGAAGTTGGGAGGTATACCTTAAGTTTCATAAAGGAAAACATTTACATAAAGATTTTTATTGTGTATAAAAATACCCTGCATCATGGTCTTTCCCAGGATTATAGTATCTGATGATTGAATGTAATAGAGACTGTTAAATTTATTCAATGATTCTTCAAGCGTAATTTTGAACAAGATACACTATGGAATGGTTTTTCTCACTATACCATAATTCTTATTGTATGATTTTTATGGCATAATGAGATTTTTTGAACATGGTTACCTTATCTCAAGACTGGGTGAATAAACTATAAAACCATTGAACACAAACATTATTTTATATTTTTTTCATTGAAAAAAATATTAAATATATCATTTGTGATTATTATTAATAAAATTATATGATCCACAATATCCTCTTTTCTGATGATCACAAACAGTCATTTAATTTTTAAATAAAATATTTTCATTAATAAAAAATTTATTTCAATAAAAACCACATCATTTCCCCCTATAAAATAGTGAATAAAAATATTACTAGAAATTTCATATAATTTATCTTATTAAAAAACTTATCCCCAAAAAATAACTAGATATTTGTCACAATTAAAAGTACAATATTTATTCCACATTGAGATTATCAAATATAATTCATAACTAGGGTTAGAGTAAATAAAAATAAATAATTTAAAACATTGATTATCAGCATTAATGAACAAAATTAAGTGGTATACAAATTTTAATAATTATAAATGTAAAACATTATAAATAATTAATATCAACACAAATCATGATACTAGAATATATTTTTAAAATACATATCAAGGTAAAAGTAAATCTTAGAAAATGTTTTTTAAAGATCATGAGGAAAATAATGTTTGAACAAATTAAAAATACACTGTCTCTTCATAAATAATTTTTGAATTAATAAAATTAACTCCACATTTTATAAATCATCAGAAATTTGAGGATCTTGAAAAGTAAATAAATATAGAAATAAAATATTAATGAAAATTAATTTCATGATTATTTTCTATAAATTATATATTTAATACACTACTGAAAATTTGTAGTGAGTGGAATCAGAGATGTGTAGTAATGAAAAACTACTCATTCCTAGGGTGAATATCTGATTAAGAATCTAAATTTCCTTTTCGAGGAAAAAACTAATTAGTGAATCTGTTCTAGAACGACATCCACGTGTTTATATCAATAAAAATAATTATTCAATTATAACAATAAAATTACCAAAATTATGAAATATTTGGAATCATTTTTGAAAATTAAAATAATTAATTTGTTTAAAAATAAATAAATTCTCAAATAATCCACATTTAAGATATACGCGTCACAATATAATCATACCAAACTAACCATTAATGACGTGAACATGATTAATAGGATGGGTTTTAATAATAATATCCACATGTTGAATATATTGAACCAATATTTAAAAATATGTTTTCCTTTAATTTATTCAAATAGGTTTGATTGGCTACTTCACATTCTACACAAATATAATAGTGATATGTGCTATGTATAAACCGTTGAAACCTAGTTATTGAATTAGTAGGTATGAATAAAATCAATCAAATTAAAAAATATATCAAAATATATATATATATATACATATATTCACCAATAGGTATTCAAAACAATGTAATATGGTCCCTTTTTTATTTTAATTTCAAATTTGATGTTATTTATAAGTAGGGAGAAGTGTTTTGTCTTATTGGTGGTTGCATGAGTCTAATAGATATTCAATTGAGGGAACTGTCTAGCAAGTGAGGATGGAAAAGAGATATGTAGGTCTAAAAGTTCAATTTACTAGGTACTAGGCCTCAATCAGATATCTAGTGGTATTATTATAGGTGAAGGAATTTTTAATACACCCACTGGCTAGATGGTGGACCACCAGCTAGCAAGTGAGGCCCAACAACTCGTCAATGATTTCTCTTGGCGTACTATTTATTAAGGAAAAAATGAAATTTTTTCGTGAATTTTGATTAATACCCCTATTAATACATTATATCCCTAACTCAATTTTTAAAACTCTAATGTATTTATATTAATGATTATTTTTATACCTCTCATTTTATTGAGGATTCATTAATCCAATCAAAATATTGGGTATTTATTGGTCAATTTTGGTGAGTCAAACCCATTCAGTTGGGATTCATTTCTTCATATTCAGGTTTTTATTCACAATTGATACTATTTGATTGGATATAACAAGAAAATGGATAATTGATTTTTTTCATCATATTCAGGTTCATGGAAATCAAATATCATTCCCTATCAATACTTGTTTTAATGGATATTCTATTTCTATATATATTGATATATGTGTCTCTATCCTATGCTCTATCCCTTGGTGATATTAAGGTTCTTTTATTTCATTACGTTGGATTTAATTATTATTTTCTTATTAGATATGAATTTTATCATTTATGGAATTTGTTTTGTTTTAAAAAGGTGGGTATTATGGAAATTATTATTTGAAAAATGATATGGTTGGTAAATTTTATCAATGATGATCTCAAAAGATAAATACATTTTTAATTATGAAGTGGTGTGTATTCATATGTTAATTTTTTTTATGAAAAAATTTATTTTATTTTATATTTATTTGGATTTTGAAAATGTTTAATGAAGAATTGTGTGTTTTCCTTGAACACACGTATGATATAATATCAATATATTGAGAACTTGGGGTAATGGGGAAAACTAAAAAAAGATGATACATAATAAATTTAACTATAACTAGGGGCAGTTACCATGATTTCCTTGAAACTAGGGGGTAGCCTTTTTGTGGAACTAAGGTCTCTGGACATTTGTAGTCATGTATAATGGCAGGTGTTCCATTCGATATCTTAGTAGATTGGTTGTGTACATCCTTGTTTCATGGATTTCCCAATGTTATTCATTGAGATTACATAATGTGCAGGATCTTTTGATATTCATGTTTTCCCAAATTAACATGATATGGTCATCGATGCATGAAAAATATATTATATTATTGATATATTCCATTTTATATGTGACATGTATTATTGATTTATTCTTTGAAAATGAAATTATTATGAAAATAATTGCATGTTTTAAAAATTGATAACAAAACTATAATTTTTAAATGGAATGTGATTTCTCTCTATGAATTTTAGAAACCAATTTGTAAAAAATAAATAATGGATGCATGAAAATAGAGGTCGTATATATGTTTTAGTGGTATCCTACCATGCTTTAGTGAACACACCCTACCTTTTCCCTTCGTAGTTTGTATCCTTGGTTTTGCAAGATACATATAAAGGTTGTATCATTATGTATATAATAACTATCCTATATCATATTTTTTTAATGTGTGTTTGGATGATGGTAAATTAAATTCACAAAGAGATATAACCATGGGTTGTTTTATGATCTATGTGTTGATGGACATGTATTTGTTCGTTGAGACATTGTTATCTAGAATATTTAATATAATTTTTTGTTTTTTCAAATATTATATATTATAGTTGTCTGCAATGTTGTAATGATTTATTCCATCCAATCATATGTCTACTTGTCATGAATTATTTCTTATTCTCAATTTCATATACTGTAGTGCTTGCCTCTAGCACTTGGTGAATGATAAAGAAAATATGGCTTTATTTTGGCCCATTTTGTGTAACATTATGTGTTGAATTAGATTAGTTATATGTTAAATTGCTATGAAATATAGGTTTTATGAAATTATAAGTTCAATATTTTATATCAACCACATATATAATTTGTTGTTAATATACTTGGTTTAGGACTATCCTAACTTAAGAGGCTGTGTATATGTTTTAATGGGTAGTTTACTTTAAGAGGATCCCTCAAGTTACCATGGGAAGCTAAGGGGATTTCAATGAAAATTGATTTTTATCTTTCTATAACTACTTATTTAATTTTTCATATAAAAATCTATGTTTATTATAAATTGAGTTTTCATAATGATTTTACAATTACAGATCCCAAAACAAAAATACTTTAGAATATTTTAAAGAAAGCCACAATGTAATCCCCATATGTGATTACTCCAGTTGACCCCAGTTTTGGTGAAAACTGTCATTTGAGCGATCCAATAAATGTTCTATGTCTATAGTGACCGTGGATTAATATACATAGATATTATATAAATTTATAAGAGTATTTAGCTCATTAAAAAGTACATTCCTGAGGACTATAATAGTTTAGTTTCTTTGTAATCTAGGAACCAAATCATCTTACTTGATCAAAGATCATCAATGTTTCAAACAATGATCTTCCACTCTATTCACTCTACTTAAATAAATTATTTATAACCCGGGTAATGGGATCTTAAGAAAGGATTATCTAAAAATTTCATTAAGGGTAAATAAATGACATAAATAAGCATAACATAAGAGTGTTGGTAATAGAACAAGAGAATAATATTTAATGATGAAAACTTTCATATCAAATGTAAAATACAAGAGTCATGGAATTATCATTTGATGTTCATAATTCCTTAATCATGAGAAATCATGATCACAATCCTATAAAAAATAACTTAAGAATAAGATGGATTTATTGAGGTATACATATGTATATAAAATCTATTGTTATAGAGACCTACAAAGACCTTAATAACATGTTAGGCTTGGGATAATCAACCATGTAACTTCATTAGGATTTTAATGACAACCATTTTACACTCCTATTTTTGGGTTGGGAAAAAACATATACAACCTCTTATTTTCTGGCATGGGTGACAATCCATGTACCCTATTATTTTTGGGCATGGGCCACAACCCATGTACGATCTTTTTTTCAAGATTGGTCCACAACCCTCTCACCATCATGTTTTCAGGATTTGGGTATAACCCATGTACAAATTGAGCTCATATACAATTTATCATTACCCAATTAATTGGAGGGATATATAGTTTCCACCCATCCAATAATGTTGTCAAATAATCTAGTGCTAAATGATAATCAAATTCGTCATGTCAAACCCATAAAAAGAGATAGATTTCATGAACATACTATCATAAATCATCAAATTAAAATGATATAAAAAATATTTCATTATTTCATATTTATATGTAAAAGTGATACTCTTCATAAATATGTTATAATAGAATAAACCATGAATATAAGTGAGTATCATAAGCATTTTATGATGGCATAACGTATAGAAGATAAATAGGTTTCATAAGAAATGTTTCAACATAAATATAAACCACTCATAGAAATGAAATGAATATTGTCCTAGGATAATGTCACAAATAAAGAATAAACTATACCAAATGACTTAATCTTATATGGAGGAGGATTTTGATTGATCACATAGATTATTTATTAATGTTACTAACATTTCTTTAAAATCAAATATATAAAAAATTAAAAATTTTCAAAATACAATCTTTTGAAAACCACTTTCAATACATATAAATTAATAATTAAAAATAAATTAAAACATTTTTTGAGTAAAATATACGTTATTATTTTAAAAAATAATAAAGAAATATATATATTTTCAACCATTTTTATTAAAAAACATTAATGAATTATAAAGGAATCATTGAAATAATTTAAATCTTTTCCTTTTAAAATAAACTTTTAAAAAATTAAATGATGGCTAAAAAATAATTTAAATATAAATTTTGATCCAATTTTTTTTGAAAAAAAAATTCATTTTAAATTTATGCCAAGTCATATAAAATATTATTAAATTGAAATTATGGCCTTGATGATTGATAAATCCATACATGTTGAACATTTCTTTTTATGCAGTAAAATGTTTAGAAAAGTTCCTCAATCAATAAAAAAATAAGTTTAATATTTTAAAAACCACTATTAAAAGGTTAAATATGTGTAAAAATTTCATTAAAATATCATAGAAAAATATTAGAATAGTTTTGAATTTTTTAGAGAACATTGTTTTGAACAATATATATTTTTGAATGAATATAGAGGTAATGTATGATTTTCAGAAAAAAATCATAATCATCTTTAGTAAAAAAATTTAAAAAATTGGCAATATTACATTATGATATCCTGAATAAATATAGTAGAATAAATTTCTGGATATTACTTGAGAGATGGATCATATGATCTCATCAATGTATGTATAATAAAAAACGATCATGGTAAATGATCAGATTGTATCAATAAATTGTTACCACTTTGGTATCATTCAATTATAATGTCTATTAAATAATTACATTAAATAAAGAATAAAATATCATAAAAAGTACTATATTCATGATATATCACATCAGGGTTAGTATATACACCACATATAAGAATATATGTGCATAAAAATGCATGTATATAGAATAAGGCAAATTAAGACAAAATTACATTACAGATTTGGTATTATTTTAAAAATAAAACCCATGAAATATATATATAATGAAATAGATATATAAATCCAAATATGTGAAATGATAACAATTTTTGAATAAAATAATGGGTAGTATATTCACCAAAAAAATAAATTAGTGGTGAATAAGTCATATGTCTCACAAAAATAAAAGTGTAATGAGAAAACTCAGAAATTGAGTATTAAATTTTTTCATACACATTAACAACTATTGTATAATAAAAAAATATTATTATATATCATACCATATATTATTTTAGAATTAAATTATATAACCAATTTTTTAATAATTTTATTTTAATGTTACATTTCAGGTAATATCTTCTTTCTTTTCCATATATGTTTTGACTTGTTATTCTTGATCATTTTACATACAATTTTTTTATTTAAATAATTTAAGACATGGTTTAAATATAATATATATTAATTATATATATATATATATATATATTTAATTTATAATATATATATATATAATATTTGAAATGGAATACCTCATTCATGACGATGGTGGGACGTATGTACATAATATCACAGTTTCTATTTTATTATCATATTGAATGAAATAATGTAAATGATACACATAAATATATAATCATTAAATTTGAATTATTAGTTATAATATATCATATACATTTAATAATACTATCCATAATACATTCCATGTAAAGTGATAAGGAATCATATCGTTTTTAGGCAGCGGTAGTCCACATGCCCACACATGATGTTATCGTATTTACATAAAATAGAATGCATGAAAAAATGTTTTATTTATAAATAAAAATTCATAAAAGCATCATAAATATCATAAATATCATATAAATATAGTATTTCCATAAAAATTACTAACCTTTTGATGTGGTAAAGAAAAAACATCCAACATCATTTTATGAGGTGGTAGTTCGTCGTGCACACGAATGATATGTTCATTACCGAATTGATTGAATTATTTAGATGTAGTAATAAACCAGAAGAAAAAATATATTATATTTAAGATATTTATTTTATTATAAAATCATTGAATTAAAATTTAATTTATGAGTGCTGGAAGAAATCTAATTGAAATTAACGTTGGAAGAACGTTTCCTCTTTTTTTGGTTAGTCCTTTTGGTTTTATACCAATATGATTCATTGGATGGATTTATTAATGAAGTTAGGAATGTGATATGATATGAGGGATATTGGGAGATTATTTGGGTATAGTTTTTATGATACAATGGGCTTTATAGGTATGAATATGTGAGAGGGTGAGTTCCATTTTATAGTGGAGGATGAGTGGAATTCTTGTAAATATTATAAGGTAAAAACTATTAGGAGGTTTCTATTAAATCATGTGACTCCCATTATATTATATTTTTAATATATTTTATAATATGATCTATATGTTACCTAAAAATATAATTTATAGTTGAGTATAGGTTATTTGGTCCATTAAGAAAATTTTTACCCACTCTATAAACTCGTTTCCACCATAATCACTATAATTTATTTAAATTACATTTAATAATGATTTCTCAATCAAAAAGAAATTTAAAATTATTATAAAAAATATATTAAAATTATTCCAAATATGGAATCCATTTTTTCAAATTATAATAACAATATTTTATGAAATTAATTAAAAAATAATGTTACAGATGCGAGGATGCATTATGTTTTCAAAGTGAAAATTTCAAATGGTAATGTTATTTTTATACAAAATACCACTATGAAATTGATTCCAATAACATAAATTGTATCAATAAAAGTAATTTTTTATGAATATTTAGTAAAATATATTTAAAATATAATTTAACGGTATAAATAAATTAGACGAAAAAAATTGTTTTATATTAAAAGAGAGTGTTTTCACTATTCATTAAAAATCGAAACATCAAAGAAAAATATATAACATTACGCAAAGTAAATGTGGTTATTTATAAGTAAGAATTATGTTTTATTAAATCAATAAAAAATAAAAAAATATTTTAAAAATTTAACATTAAATCACTGTTCCTCTAAAAGAAGGTAAGATTACCTTATAGAATAACAAATCTTATTATTGATAAAATTGGATTTATTAATATATTATACCTATAAAATCATTTATATGGGTATAGAAATATTCATTGAATATATGATATATAATTTTTAATTAAAAATTCATAAAAAGTGGTTTTATTAATTTGGTTGACATAAAATAATGTTCATACATAGAGAAATTAATTTATTTCAAAATGGATATATATATATTTTTTCTTAAAATTTTTTCAATATAATTGATAACCAAGAAATTAATTTTATATAAATGTTTAATTCATATTTACACAATTTAGTTAATTGTCTTCATAACATTGATTCAAATGTTTAGGTGGTTACTATAAGATTATTTTAATGATAATATCTATATTACATTATAGTTTAATAAAGCTATGTCCTGCATGTAACACACGCCATCAATAGAAATCAAATTGTCTATAACAGAAGCCAAAAATATTGTTACATATAGTTACATCCAATACATGTTTTTTTTGATTATTATTGACATGTATTTGCATACAAACTAAAAACGATGTTTTTCATTCATAAAACAAGTGCCATATTCATAATTTTGTGAAATGAAAAAAATCAAATAGTTTAAATTACTTCAAAAAATATATTTAAAACAGTCTTAGGGTGTAACATTCTACACAACATAAAATGAATTTATCCATAATATTATTTTATGTTATCAACGGTTTTAATCTAATAAATTCATTTTATAAAATATCACATTATAAAAATTATATCTAAAACATTGTTTAATAGGGAATGATAAATAAATAACGATTACCAAAGGTAACTCATAATTTGGTTTCCAAATAGATAAAGATTAGTTGAAAGTGAAATCATGGACAGGGAATAGAAATATAATTATCATGATCTGATGGAGAGTGATAGTGACCATGGCTAGGATAATGTAAAAAATCACAATTCCAATACCAAAATAAGATTAAAAATGGTCATTGATATCATCATAGATGATGTTAACAAGACAAAATTTTATTTTAAAACCCTTTTTTAATGATGAATAATTTTCATAGGAAGATATACTTACATTATATTTGGAAAACTTCACCCTTTTTTGTTCTTTGATAAATTTACCCTTTATCTATTATTATACGAAATGAAGTTTAATTATTCATTCTTGTAGCATTAAAAAATCATGAATACATAAATAGAATAATTATTATTTCCACTGATATTTATACCTATATATAGGTAATTATATTTTATTCAATAAATATAAATCCACATATCGAAATATAATACTTTAATATCAACATTCTCATTAGAGAAATACAAAAACCATACCATAAATTGTTAAACATATAACCCTTATGAAAGTTGAATGTCTAGAACACTAGAAATATGGTTACATATTTAGATTTAGTTTAATATTTATCCCCCATATTTCATAATATATATCTTATTTATTACATAATAAACATGTGAATACATTCACCATGTACTCTATTGACACATGGTATTAACCTGAATTACCATAAATCCTTATTTAAAACATGTTTTATTCATTATTTTAAATATTATTGGATAAAATGCATAAATTAAAACAATTGTAAACTTCATCAATGATTGAATAGACTACATTTTCAAAAAATATTTTATCATTTATGATGTCATAAATATCAAAAAAATTATATTACCCATATCATCCTCTATTTATGGAAACTAAATATCATTTTATCATCTCTCGATATGTGTTATGGCTTGCCTTCATTTAATTTAACACTTTAATTAAATTACCTTTCTATATTATCATGTTCATTTAACATATTATCGAAAATAATTCTAGAAAACACTACAAAATATCCTTATTGATGTCATGATTTATATTACATAATCCTTAAATTGTAAAACATATATATATGAATCATCAAACATTATTCTCAAAAAATAACTCAGGCTTCTATATCTTATTCCATAATAACCCATTCCTAGAATATGAAATACATATCTTGTACTTACATTCCTTAAACTCAATTTAATCATGAAAATTACAATTAATGAATAAAATACTACCTAAATATCCCATACAATTTATATTCCATTGATGATCTATTAATCATCTGTAGTATAACTAGTAATCATTCCACATTACCGATTTTATTAATGATATTTTCACCTAGGTCATTGATTATCATAATTCATAAACCTTCCACATGTGAAAAATTCAATGCTAACCATGTTCCATATAGTTCTTGACTATTGAATTGCATCATAAAGCATTATTTGGGAAACATTTATTATTGAAAAAAACTATTTAAACATGAAAAGTTTTTTATAGAATTCCTATTTTAAGACACCTTTATCTAAACATATGACACAATAGGATTATAATTAGAGACATCCATAAACATATCCTTATAAATATTCATAGTTATCTCAGTAAACATTTCTCATCCTATAATCTAATGTATGACTAATGTTTCCTTTTATACCAACTATATAGATATTGGCTTAACATACAAGTATTACACATCAATTTAGTGGAATATTCAAGTCATTAAAAATGTAATTTCTTGAGAACCACAATAGTATACGATCTTTGGAAACATGAACCAAAATCATCTAACTAGGTAAAATATCATAAATTTTTCCCAAAATGTTATTACAATTTAATACTTCTACCTAAATCAGTATTCATAATCAAGGGAAAGAAATCAAACAAAAGGGTGAGCGTATTTGCTCAATATAGGTAAATAAATGAGATACAAAAGCAAAACAGGATAATAGGTGTATGTGAACATGAGAATAATATTTGATGATAAAACCTTGCATTTTAAAGATTATATACATGAGTCATGGGATAATAATTAGCAGGTGACCATACATGAATCAAAATGGAATCAAAATCACTATCCATGAGGGAAAAAATATAGATTAGTCATAGAATTCGTGGCACACACATAAGAATATAAAATCTTATACAAAGTCTTAATACCAAGACCTTCATATTATGTTTTTCTTGGGATAATCACTTACATACTTACTACCATATTGGGAAAAAATCTATGTAGCATCTTATTTTTTTCGTGTTATAATCTTGCATTACCTCATTATTTTTTGGATTTTTCTATAACCCTCTTACCTTATTATTTTCGGGTATGTTCCACAACTTCTGTACCCTATTGTTTTCAGGCATGGACACAACACATGTACCATTTTTTTGTGATTTTGATAAATCCAATGTACAATTTTAATTAGATAACATTTATCATTAATAAATTCATTGGAGGTATATATAGGTACCACTGATCACAAAACGAAATCATACATAATTATTCCATAGGAAAATAAAACATTCATCATTACTGGAACCATAAAAAGGGAAGGGTTTCCTATAAATTATATAATAACTCATGTAATTAAATGGGTTTAAAAAAATTTCATCATATAATAAGCTATGAAAATTATATAGTATTTATAAGCATTCCATCCTAGGATAAACTGTGAAAGGATGTGATTTTCATAAGCATTTTATCATGGTATATCACAAACATGAGTAATGAGTTTCAAATGAATCTTGTCATTATAAACATATACCATTCAAGGTAACCATAAAAACTATGTCCTTTTTTATATCCCAAATAATAAAAAACAAATTATTTCATCATAAATTAATGGGGATTTTGAAATATCAAATCGAGAATTTTTTAATGGAAAAAACAATCGATTAAATAAAATTAAAATATTTTAATCTTTTCAAAATATTTTACTTTGAAATATATTTTAAAAGCATATAAATTATGTTTAAAAATAATTTAAATATTTCATTATAAAAATATAATTTTTTATTTTATAAAAGAAATTAAAAAAACATTTTTAATATAATTTTATTTAGAAAAAATATTTAAAATTTATAAAAGTATTATTGAAATCATTGAAATCATTTTCATCGAAAATAATTTTCTTCATATATATAATGGATGGTTTCAAATTTATTTAAAACACTTTTTAATCATAATAAATTATTCAAAAAACCCTTTTCATTGAAAATAACCAATTAAACTTATAAAACAATATTTCATGATATGGGACCATGATAGCTAAAAAATCCATACTTTTCGAACATTCTTTCTGCACTGTGAAAAGATTAAAAAAGTTCCTCAGTAAGAAAATTAAGAAAAATAGTTTTTTATATAACAGATTTTTAAAATCTAAAATTTTTGTAATAATTATTTTAAATATCAATGTAGAATCATTGAATATTTTTGAAAACAATTTTTTGAATAAAATATGGTTTTCAATGAACCTATATTTCAAAAAAAAAGATGACATACGACTTTCATAAATAAATTCATAATTATATTCAATATAATGAAGTGTAAAAATTTTACAATTACAATAATTAATCATGAATTTAAATATGATAAGAAATATACTGGGATTTCATGAAATATGGATCATAATATTTCACTAATGGATTAATAATCATAAAATATCTAGAAAAACGATAATATTACAACAATAAACTATTAAAACATATGTAATATTGAATCATAATCCCAATGAAATAATATAATTACATGAATCAAGAAATATCATGAAATTTATAATATTTGTGATACTTCAAGTCAAATGGAGGTATAATCAAATTATAGAAGAATATAGGTACATAACATGGCTTGTATCTCGAAGATGGAATACTAACAAAAAATTACTATAATGATTTAGTCACTTTTTAACCATAAACCCATGAGAGAGAAATAAAATAATATATATTTAAATAAGAATAAATTTAATCATTATAATCATTTAATACATTCAATTACATTATATAAATTACACAGAATAAATCAGTGGTCAATAAGGAATAGATACCAGAGAAATAAATCTGAGTTGGGAAAACATTTACCATATTTATGAATTTTTTTATATATTGAATCCTCGTTTATAATAAGTATATGTTTATTATACAGATTATACAGACATAGTCTTATATATCAAGCCGTATATGACCTTATTATGAATTTATATTACCCTTTTGTTAATTATTCCATGTTAATGTTGTGTTTCAGTTAATATCCTATTTTTTGTAATTGTTTTGGATTTTTATTATTTATCCTCACACATAAGTAATTATTTAATTATTTTAAAATATTAAAACATGATTTAAATATCATATATAATCAGTATATAAATATTTATTATAATATATAATATATATAAATGTTAAATTGAATACACTATTCATAGAGATTGTATTCCATAAGTATGCATGAACATTGTTTCAATTATATAATTGTATTTAAAGAAAGTAAATAAATTATATATATATATATATATATTATCATTATAGAAGAAATTTTATTCCATATAAATCATTTATTTTTCTAACCCAACCATCAACCCACTCCATATAAATATTGAAAGAATCACGTCGCTTTGAGGAGGTGGTAGTCCACAGGTCTACAAATGACGCCATCACATTTACTCAAATTGGAATGAATAGTGTTATTTTTAATATAGTAATTAATTAATCATAGAGAAATAAGATATATCATATATGTAACACACACAAAATTATAAAGTAATAAATTTGTATTCGAAAGCATGTATGATAGAGGAAACATGGTACGTAATGGAATATAATATCTGTATACTTTATAATATATTTACTATTTTCAAAACATTATATATATTTATATGTACAAAAAAGCATGTTAGAATTCATTATATGAAATAGTGACTTTCTTAGGTGGATTTACTTACACACAACACTATGATTGATCAAATAATAATATATAATTAAAATATAATAAGATATAAACTATTCGTTAAATTAGTAGTTATGAATAATAAAGACTATCTTCTAAAAATAATGGTTAATAAAAATATATAATGAATCAATTTTTTACAACTTATTTATAAATTAACTTTTGAATCAATTGAATATAAAGTTAATATTATAGTGGAGGTGGATCTAGCTATATTAAATTGATAATCTCTCCTATAAAAATGTTTAAGTAAATAATATTTCGCAAAAATTGTGACACAATCAGGTTCTATTCTTATAATCAGGTCTAAGGTGCCCCTTTTTCTTACACTGGAAAAATACCACCTTAATTTTACATAATGTTCATCACATTCCTTTCCTACCACTTTGATTCTAATTATCCATCTTCCATTCCTTACTAGGAATTTAACCATATCTACCACTTACTATCATGGATTCTAATTTTTTTTGTCTTTCTAGAGATGTTCACCTCTTCGATAACTACCTTTTCCATGACCACTATTTTTTGGTGTAGGTATATAAAATTTTTACTTGATGAAATATCTACCCATAAACCTATTTTGATGCTCCAATCCTTAAGATAATCATTTAAAAAAATGTAGACAAGTGAATGACTCAAAAAACCAAGTATCATATTTCATGAACACAAAATATCTATTCTCCAATGAAAAAAAAATGAATTACTTAGGAGTGTAATAGAAACATGTTTATGTATCTGAAGATGAAGTTTTCTAAATAAAAATGTTTATGGATTCGATGTATAATTATTTTTAAATGTTTGTTATCGAAGAAAGACATAAATTTTTTTGGCCCAATTTATTTTTTTGAGAAGGTTGTCGTAGTGGATCCTAAGAATATTCAGGTTGTGATGTATTGGGAGTGGAATAGAAAAGTATTTATATCCATAATTTCTTAAAATTTGATTGTTATTATAGATGATTTTTCAACATATCTCTAATCTTTCATCCACTATGAAAAATTATACCCATAAGGGTGTAAATTTTATTTATTATAATCAGTGCAATTTTTTCAATATATTAAAGTGAGTTTTAAGTTAAATCTTGTGCTAATTATTATTAATATGGGTGTTTTTTATAGTGTCATGTATATTGCTTCAGCTATTATATTACGATGTGTTCTAATGGAGGTAATATTTGTGGTATATTTTGTCACTTTATAGTTATCCCCTCATGTAAATAACTATGGAATTCATGATTATGAGTGCCATCCATGATGCATGTGCATAAGACATAGAACCAATATCTCTTTAGGGGTAATTTATCATTATATTCAATGCACAAGGGTAGTTTGTATATATAAATTCATATGGATTTCATATTGAGATAGAGTTTATGGGTGTATTACCTTCGGAAAATTGGTTATTATATTACATACACCACTGATAACGGGAATGTTGTCATAGATTATTTAAGTAGAAATATACTGACCCTTGATGTGAAAACATCTATTGAAGAATGTTGATTGATGAGTTTGTTTAATGAAATGTTCATGTATGATATTCGAGCTAATTTATAGGTATTAATAACTTCTATTCTATAAATATAACCTATGGATATTTTATTTCTATATGATAAGGATATATATTTTCTGTGTTTTACTAAAAAACATTTTGATGGGGGGGATCGAGTTTGTTATCTAATTATACCGATTGAGTGTTTCACATTTTAGGTTGAATGGTTATTCTGATAGATTATCTGATTTTTTATGGGTAGTATATGTTTATCAAGTTGGACCCTAAACCTAGAAGCTATCATGATGTACCATGTCTTGAGAAATCATTAATAATGGCCATGAATGATATGATCAATTGCTTCTTTTATGTCTAGGGCCCACATGATAGATGATTAAGGTAGAGAATTAGTGACATTCTATTTTTCAATAACCTTCACACATTCTTATGTGGTATTGGGAGAATATATCCATGAAATTTTTTAATATCTTACCTCATACTCCTAGTTAATATGATGTGATACGAGAGATTATTGATTAACTCAAAAAAAATTAATGCATATCCAACCGAGTGTGGAGTCAGTAATGGTATATGATACTAAAATATTTTATGTCTAGTATATTTTTATACTTCATGGGGTGACATCATATATCATATCTAATGTATAACCTATCCATAGATTATAATTTTATAGTGAATTTCATAAAATTATTGGTTCTCAGTTGATGTTTAGTACAACGTATCTTCTAAAAAAATGGATGTCCAAAAAATAAATCCATCTAGATCATTGAATATATAGTCTTAGAATATGTTCCTAACATTAGTGTTTAATATTAAAAACAAATGTTTTTATTATTTTTTCGCTATACAAATAGTTAGTAGGCATCAATCTAGGTGAATCCATTAGAGGTGTTCTGTGGTAGCCCTTATAGATCACCTTGTTTTGTAGAATAGGTTGTATAATAGTCGTTGGTTGGACGATGCATCTTCTAGGTGACCCAAAATAAAATTTAGTTAATTAAGAAGACGATAAAAATAGATTAGAGTCACTTGAAATATAATGTCGATCAGTTTCTTTATCGATTTGTCATTGATATTGGTGGTGATGTTTTTTTTTGTTAATTTAGCCTCGGTTTGGATGTAAGTGTTTGGAGATGTATGTAAAATGATTTCTATTTTATATTATCTTGTTTGATATAGTTGAGTGAATTTTTAATGTGCATTATTATATAAACATACCTACTCATTTGAATTCCTGACATGATGTGTTCCATGTTTCACAACTTAGTATGTATGATCTGGATACATCCCATTTTATTTAGTTGGAGGATGTTGAGAGTTAACCAAAACCATAGTGGATGAGATACTTATTCAAATAGTGTAATGATAGTATAAATTTTTACATAGAATGGTGAAATAATTGGCCAGATTGATATAAAATATTACTTGGGAAATCAAGGATACAAGGGAGCGTGATGCCTCAATGATGTAGTAATTTATATATCTTTTCTAAGGTTCATGGTTTTATTACTTTCCATGAAAAATGATGTCATATGGGATAATTTTAATAACTTGGTAATAAGGTTAGCTATATTTATTTTTTCATTTCATCTTTAGAGTTATTTTATATCCAGAGAGTGTTATGGATTTTCGGTGGTAGTAGGAGGCCCTTGGATAGCTGATGAGGTTGGACAAAATAGTTACTAGTATAAAATTGCCAATGACTATTCTGTGGGCTTCTAGAAACATACCAGTGGAATTCCTATTGGTTTATAAATTTTAACTACACCCACCGAATAACTAGTGAGCAATAACCGACCAACCAATGAATCGCAACAGCTAGCTGATGATGCCACTGAGCATTCAATTTAGTAAGTTTGAATATTTCATTGTCAGGTGAATGGTTTTTGAATATGTGCTAATTTTCCCCTTATATCCACAAATCTGTTTAGAGGATCTAATGAGATGATTTTGGATATTCCTTCATTTTGATTGATGACACATGAATCTAATTGGGTCCTTGTGTATTTATAGATCTTTTTCTAGTGAGTCTAAACATTTTGATTATGTTTATTATCTATTTATAAATGATTTTGATTCTAATTATGTCTTTATTGATGGATCATTACTGAACACATAGAATTTATTTTTTATTAGATATATGTTTTTGACAATCTGATCTCTTACTCTTCCAACAAAAATTTTAAAAATGATATTTTTTCATCAATCATGAGGTAGTTGTTCCTATACAATGATTTAATAATTGGATATCATAATATTTTTAAATTTATTTACATTTTGTTATCTTGGGATTTATTTTTGGAGATGTATTTTATCATTAAGTCATTATTTTATGTTTTTATACGTAGTTTCATAGAACCTATTTTGTGGAAGATGATGCGTTTAAGAAATTCTGTCAACGATGGCATCTAAAGAGAAATACATTTTCAAGAATGATGTGTTGTGGATCAATATAGAAAATGATTTATAAATAATGGGAATCTTTTATTAATGGTATTAGATTTTTTTTAAATATGGTTTGTTTTCCCTGAATGTAATTTTAATGTAATATTACACTAGGGCGGTATTGGGGTATAGGGAAAAACTAAAAAATTATGATCCCTCGTGAAGATATCTATTAATAAGTGAGGTGACCTTGATTTCATGTTGACGATGTGGAATTATTTAATTCGAGATGAGATTTTTTGAGATTAGGTGTCACATATATTAGTTAGTATTAATGCGTATTTCTTATCTATTTTGGTTATGTATGACATTTTTTCAGAAATTACCATAGTATACTATTTGAGATTAAATTATGCAAATGATCATTCAATATTATTAATTTTCCACTTGATCATGAGATGGTGATAAACGATTGAAAATCGTTTTATATTATTTGTTTATTATTTTGGATATGTAATATTTCATATTTCATGGTTTAATTGAATTTGGAATGATTTGTAATAGGATGATGTTTTTTTAAATAGAAAAACTGAAGAATTATTTTTTTTATTAGAAATGATGTCAATAATAGTGTTTTAGACATGTATTATGAAACATGAACTAATATATGATTGTGGATTTAAATTATATAGATCATTGGTGGAATCATACTTATATTTAATGCTTACACCCTAATTTTTCCTTTTTGCGTTTGATTTCATAGTCTTACATGAAATATATTAATGGTGTACCATCATATAGAGGAGGACACTCAATTATTGTGGTACCTCCCTGGTGGGTTAGGATACTAGTGACATGTGGTAACGTGGAGATGGACCCATGGATTATTTTAGGTTCCATGTGTTGATGGAATTTTAATTTTTTATTGAGTAATATTTTCCCAATGTTGGATGTGACATTTTTTGTTTTCATTTTAGAAATATTATGTTTTTTGGTTCTCTACTATGACACATTGAATGACTATATCTTATTATATTTCTATTGAGGAAGAAAATTTTCCCACATCATCTTTATATGATACCCAATTACTTTCACCAGCCCATGGTGATTGGTAATGCACTTTGATCCTTGCGGTGGATTAATGTTAATATTGTTATTAATTAAATAATATTGTTGTGTTATATATATATTATTTAATAAAAATTTACATTATTAGTTATTGTGTTTAGTAATATATAATTTAATGTGATTGAATATTTATTAATGTGAACTATTTTTTTAAATTATGATTTTAATAAAATTGAATATTGATTGGTTAATTATTTCTTTAGTAATATTTTATAAAAATTAATGCTAAGACAAACAAGTATTTTTTGATGTTATTTAATAATATTTTTCCATTTTAAATTATAATATAGATTAAATTTTAAAAATTGAAATACATGAAATTTAATTTTAATAAATAAAAATATTTTTTTGGATTTATATTGTTAATATTTTTTTAAGATATTTTTTTGGGTTTCTCAAAAAAATGATTTATTTGGTGGAAAATAATGAGAAATACAAATTTTATAAATAATAAAATTTATATGATATAATTATTATATAATCATCATTTGGAAATTCATGGAAGCCTTTTTTTTATATAAAAATATTTTTTTACAAACAATATGATTTGAAAATGTTTGTTTTTATTAACAAACCCACATTTGACATTATGGAACTTAAGTTATAGTTTTCAAAACTTTATTTTAATACATTATTAATTTTGAAATTTAAAATTTAAAATTATCACTTATATATGTTGAATATAATAAATTTTATTATTTTTTTATTTATTAGTAACAAATCATATTTTGATTAAATTTTGGGTCATTTATTACCTATTGACATTTAGGAAAATTGTGAACATATACACTTTTTCTTAAATATAAAATTTACAACATTATCAAAATATATAAGAGAGAATAAATTAAAACATTTTTATTTATAAATAATTTATTTAAGAATAATTTACTCAATTTATAATATATATATATATCTATATATAAAAACACTATATTTAACGTTCTATGAAAAAAAAAATATTTTTCTAGTATTTTTTTTTCAATAATGTGGAAGCATTTTATTTTGATCGACATTAAAGAAACATAAAAATTATTTATACTATAATGGTTTAATTAATAACATAAAACCCATTAACATTTAAAATGTATCCCCAGCTTTAATTTTAATAATAAAATGCTCTTTTTCTAAGAAATATGTTTTATCTGTTATATTCTATAATACGAAAAGTAATTTATATAAATCATGGATGTTTAATTTTATAAAATAATTAAAATATATAAAAACTTAAAATTCATCTTATTAAAAATTTCCATTTTTTAAATTTTCTATGAAAATTAGATTACAAGGTTGAAAGTAGAGATACCACAATAAGGGTCAATTAGAGTTAAAGTGATTTAACATATAGAATATTGTTATAACATATGAAACAAATGTATGATAATGGTTGGTTGAGTGAGTATCTAACATATATATTTCAACACACTATAATTGGACTAATATGGCTTATTTATCTTGGAATAATGTAGTTATATTATTGAGAAATAATGATTTTTCAAAAAAGTCATTTTTTTATCACTTTTAAAATGAGACCACATCATATGATGTTATAAAATTATTCAAAAGAATTGGATAAATAAAAAACATCCCTAGTCTCTCATAAACACCTTTTAATTAATTTTAATCCCTATTCTCAATAAAGTACCAATATTAGTATCCTTTAGGAGTAACACATGAGAGAACATCCAAGGAAGATATAATACATTCAACCCGACTTCTCTATCCGTTTTCTTCTTCTACACCTTAAAAATTTGTTCTCTCAAGGATTTTATTATTACACATTAATTATAACAATAATTTAATTTTTCAATAATAATTTATTTTTGATTTTATATATCTCTCTAAAATCATTAAAGAAAACAAATACTTTGTCATCGGCGTATTTGAATTATCGCCTCCTGGAATGTCTTGTTCAATTTTTCATTTTCACCTTAAATAATTGTTTTAAAAGGCTAATTAATTCATTAATATTATCATTTTCACACCAATAGTATTCTAGGATAATAATAATGTGGAACTCTAAATGTATTATTATTTATTAATATTTATAGAAAATTTAATAGCCATAGATAAATTTATCATGTAGCCTTTCTAACATTGGATATATTTTTTGAAAGAATTTAAAATTATATATCTATTTCTAAAATAAATATTAAATAGAATGAATATAAATATGTATATATATGATGAATTTATTTTACATCAACTTTTAACTATAACAACAAACTGAATAAGTTATGAATAAATTAACAATCCAAACCCAATTAACCCATGTTTGCCTAAAATATGAACTAAATATTGATGGAGACTATTTTGTGGGCTTCATCAAATATTTGCATAAAATTTATAGTATTTATAATTATAATTCCATTAGAATAATATGAACCAAATTTATTTAAAAAATCATTAAACTATTAATTATTATTTTGAAAATTTCCATCTAATTTTTGGGAAATTTAAAAACAATTTATAATTTTAATTCAAAAAAACGTATTTCACACTATTTATTATATGAATCAAAAGTTTAATTACAATTAGTTTCCTTAGTCGTTTTAAATATAACACTATAAATATTAATTGAAAAAATTAATAATTCATTTAAAATATATTTTACTAAAAGAGTGGAATATGATTTTCCCATTCTAAAATCATTTGAAAAAATGGGATTTAATTATCCTTTCAGGAAAACACTGTGGGGGTAGAGTTAATCAACAAAAAGATTTGAGTAAATAAAAATATTATTTTTGATATTTTTATTTTTCCTATTTTGAGGTTTATTTGAAAAAAATATGTACAAAAATAAAAACATTTATAAAATTACTTCTATCATACAATTTAAAATGTTTAAAAATAAATTTTGTAGTAATTTTTAATATGATTTTAATGGCTTATACCATTGAAATAAGGTAAAAATTTTCACTATAATCAACAAATTATTCTTGAATATATCCCTCTCCAACACGGAGTGTATTTTTATGAATGAAAATTCATTGATCGCTTTGTTTTCATAGAAAACCCATCATAGTTCCCCAAAATATATGATTATCAATATGTTCCATGAGTTTCCAAATGTTATTACATTAAATGTATTCAAATAAAAATGCATGGAATATGTCCAATTTTCATCATTTATTGAAACATCATGGGATTTAGGTTTATTTTGAGATATAATAACATAATGTTCCACCATAATTATGGATTTCCATCTTGTATGAGTTTTTTATTGTAATTCAGATATAACATTATAAATATGATTTTGATTTTATTGAACCAGTGCATTGGGAAAAAGAGTATAAGTGGGTTTTTTAACATCATAAATTACTTAAAAATATTGTTTTTTATGTAATTTTAAACATGGTTAGTCAATAACATCATCAATTATTGGATCATGTTTTGAAAAATTCTAAAAAAATTAATGTGAATTGACTCTATTATGGTTTTTGGTTCTCTTATTATAGAATTATTAGGTACTACAAGAGTTTGAGTACCCAATAAACATTCTTTCATTAGATTTAGGATATTACTTTAATAGATTATCCATGGTATTTTGGATCATGTTTTTAATACAGAAATTTCTAAATATGCCATCATTCAAATTTATTCCTTTCTATAAATCATAACATATTTTTCTTATAATGGGTCTTATGATAACACAATTATGGATACAGAATGTTGTATTTACCACATCATGAAATAATTGTTTTGGGATTTAAAATCATTAATTAGAGTCCTATAGATTCATGTAGGGATATATTTCATTAATCAACAAGCTGATTTTTTAGGTGTTCTGGGAGTGGAAATGAATACTAATATTCCTAAGCACAAAAAACATCAAATTATTTGTTTTAAAATTCCTCAATAGTATCTTATTTGGAAAAATTGTCTTTTTATTTTTTCATTTTTATCATTATTTTAAAAATTAATAAATAATTTAAATGCTTTTTTTATGATCAATGAAGAATAATCATGTAAATATGGTATAATGATCTATAATTAGAATGGTGTGATATTTTCCTCTAATACATTAGAATTATGTTAGTCCAAAAAGATAAAGTATAACTTGATCAAAATATTTTTTTTGAGGAATAATACTATTTATATTTGAATTAATATATTTAAACATTTCCTATTAAGCAAGTTCAAAAACATTATTATGTTTGAAAGACAATTTTATTGAATAATTTATTAGTCAGTTATAGTTGAATATTACATGAAAATAAATATGTTGATAAAATATTTTAGGATAAAAAATATAACGTTAATTATCTTCTATATTTGAAAAATTTACATTTTTACTATCAAGTTATTTTAAATAAAAAATATAATCAATTTGAACATGGTATTTGGTAAATAAAATAATTATTTTAGAATTAAAAAATTTACAGAAAAAAATTTAAAAATTATTTTTATGAACAAAATAATATAATTTATGAAAAATGATTGAATATTGATTTTGAAATTAATATATAAAACAACATTATTTAAATAATATCTCGATAAAATAATGATTCCAATAGTAGTGATTTTTCATTCTGAACCATCTCCTAATGTGAAAAATATTCCATCAATGACCGAAAGACGATCGAATTAAAAAGGATCACCAAAATTATTGTTCATGAACCTACTAGAAAAAATCCTTCTAACTATTAAATTTAATCCTTTGATATTCTTTTCCAATAAAATATTAATATACCAACACTCTTGGTATTCATATATATGCTCGACTTAGGTTAGATAACAATGAATTTCTCAGCCAAAGCTGATTTGAACAAGTAATTCAATTCATGTAATAAGATATGAGAGGAATTATATTTGGCCACAATATAAATAATTATTTCAATTAAACACATAATAATTATTTACAAATTTATTATAATAATTAAAAATTTATCCAGGTATGTTAAATTTTAAATAGATTTTTTAGATTTTTCCTAAAAATAATATTAATTTGAAAGACTATTCCCATAATTGAATTTAACAACTCATTCAGATCCCAAAATCATATTTAAATATTAATCACCAGGATTAAATTGGGATATATTACATTCAATACATTTAATTTATAATTCATACTTTTTAATATTTGGTTGTTCATTCAGTTTTAAAACTGAATCAATGTATTGTATTAAACGTAGATCTGTTTTAAAAAAACATGTATTTCATTATTCTTAAGATCCTCAAATATTTATATTCTTTCAAAATAAAAAATAAAGGTTCCTTTATAGAATAAAATTTATCACCTTATCATAAATAAGTGGTTTAATCAGTATATGAGTAAAAACATGAGCATTTAAAATATAGTTCACTACATAAGTTGATATCATCCATGAGACCCTAAATAATTTCATCTTTTTATTTTAATATTGAATATGGGTCCTATATAAAACTTCAAGTTGAAAATTTAAATTATTTATTAATTTTTATCTTGCCTTTACATATCTTTTTAGTTAAGGGGAAATATATCTTGATGAAACCCAAGATTTTCAACCACATCAGATTACTTTTATAATTCCGTTTTCATTTTTGAAGAAATCCGTAGATATATTAGTTTTTATATACTTCTTCACCCTAATGATAATATGATAAATCTAAACCACTATTATCTATGTTTCCATAGTGCTTACCATGAAATTAATTATATTTTTAGTTTATTTGACCTCCCTTAACTCATTTTCATCTTGTTTCTCAATGTAGTCTAATAATACATGATAAATTTGATGAGCTCTTCAACCTCTATTTTATTTATATTCTTATATTTGTAAATCACAGTTTATTTTGGTGCTCAATTTCTTTTTAGAACACACATTATTGTCATTAATATAGTCTCTATTGAAATAATATCACCAAGAGCCTTTTAAACATTACATATGTAAATGAATCTGGTAAATATTCCATTTATAGATTCACTAGGATATATAGAAAAACATTAAATGTAATTTATAAAACTCTCTAATATTTCCCATTTTATATTTCAATTCAGAAATGACATAAATTTAAGAGATTACATATTTCATGATCTATTTTTTTGAAAAAAATTGTCTAAATTTATTTTGGATTAAACCATTGTACAACAAATTCATTTCGTTACAATCTAATTAAAAATAAAAGATATCATCTAGAGACCATCTATATTACTTCTTAGTAGAATGAATATATCCATGCATAAAAATATTCCATAAAAGATAAAAATATATCTAATAATGTAAAACATGTGATTTTTCTACTAACAAGTTGTTACTATTAAGAAATAGTTCAAACCCGTAGAGTGTCAGTCCTAAGGCCCATGGTTTTTGGAAAAATCTAATTTGAAAATGAACATTTACTTTAAAAGTAGTTAATGATTTTGAAAAAATTATATTTTAATAAATTTTAATGAATTTTAATAATTAAATTGAATATCTCTTAGATAAAAAATAATGGTTAGAGTAGGGTAAAATGGAAAAGGGGGTGAATTCCTTATAAAATTACAATGACATAATTAATGATTTATAGAACAATAACTTATTTTGGAATGATTAAATATAATTAAATACTGTTTAGTAAGATAATGATAAAAAGTTTTATGGGATGAAACAAATTTTAATGTTTAAGGATATGACTATTTCTGTTCAACAATTCGTAATAATAAATCATATTTTCATTTTCTATATAAATAATAAAGAGTATTGATTGATTATATGACTAACTAACTAAATTAAATAAAACTTTTTA
This sequence comes from Viscum album, assembly GCA_963277665.1. Classification (NCBI taxonomy): domain Eukaryota; kingdom Viridiplantae; phylum Streptophyta; class Magnoliopsida; order Santalales; family Viscaceae; genus Viscum; species Viscum album. The sequence goes on from OY728131.1 coordinate 2,071,540,469, forward strand.
ATATATTAAAATTTAGAAATTATATAATGAATTCCATTTGGTTACAAATTATGAAAATAAATGAAGAATATCCCTTATGTTTATGTCCTTAATCACATAAGGATTCAATATACAAGTCCCTTGGATATAATGATATTCAATATTACCAAACAAACATCCTTTTTTAGGTTAACCAAATAAAATAAAAAAGAATCAACCATATATTTTTAATGGGTATAAATAGAATAGTCAAATAGAATAAGCCCCTTTCATTATAGTGCTTGTTAAAATAAAACTTTAGTATCTAATTTTAATGGTAGTTAGAACTGATGATATAAAAATGAATAACGAGAGAGGATTTCAAGAAATAATAATTTTTTTGGTGAAGTCTTGATTCATTAACAATAATAAGAAGAAGAACATATGGATAATGAAAATTATTGGAGATTGATAAAATTTTACCATAATAACACATAATTGACATGTTATAAGATCACTTTGATAAAGAAAAAACCCGAGATAGATTTGGTGAATGTAACACGTTCACAAATGAGTGTTTTTTAGAAGGTAATATGTTATTTATAATCCTTTCAATGTCTCTATTTATAGCCTTCATGGGTGTAGAATAAGTATGGGTTAAAACTGAGGATTTCATTACCCGATCCATGACTGTTTTACTAATATTTAATGCTCGTTGAATGAAACTACATCACAGGTTCTTATGGTGTATTTCATTCTATTCCCTATAGAGATAGTCAATGTAGTGTAAGGTTGAGAGCTGAAATATAGATAATTTATGGTTCACTTAAGAGTTTTTTCCTATTTTTTGGTAGTTATGGTAGGACCCTTATGTTTTAGCATGAAAGAATCCTTCATAATGTGTTTTCTATTGTATTCTTTTTTCATGTGACAAACAATTTCATGGGTTTGTCAGATCTGATGTTTGAATATAATGTTGAATTCATAATTTTTCTAAGATGTTTAGAGATGATGTCTTAGAATGATACTGTAGACGCCGGAAAAGTCCGTTGTTCCCAAACGAAGCTCCGGATGCGGAAAGCGAAGTGATATTTGGAGTCAGAGGCACGTTCCGGAGGGCCCGGAGGACTTGCGCGAAATTTCAGAGTCCCGCGCGCAATGTTGAGTCGCGGCGCGCAATCCTCCCGGGATGCACGCAATGCGCTGGGCCGGCGCGCTATTTTGCGCGCCCGTGGCCTGCGCGGCTCCCTTGCGCGCCGGGTCCTGATTCCGCGCCCGCGAAGGGAATTAAGCGCCCGAGACCGGATTCCGAGCCTGGGGTTGCCTATAAATATAAGGCGACCCCCGACGTTTTGAAGGTTGCCAGAATCCAAAGCGTCGCTCGTTCGCGCAATCCAACCCCTTCCGTGCGCAATGCCGATCTTCAGGTAACCTCCATTCTTTCGCGCAATAGAGCCTTGGGGTTCGCCTTCGCGCGCAATCCCCTTGGCTCCTTTCCTTTGAATAATCCTTAACCCGAAGGCCTTTGCGCGCAAAAGAAGCCTCTTGCGCGCAATTGCCCCCGGGTGCGCGCAATCCAGCCCGATTGCGCGCACCCCCATTTTCAAAAGTGGCCATTCGTTAGAGAATGAGCCGTTGCCCCCGCGAGCTGTCCGAAGCCCGGTGCGCGCAATCTCAATCATCCGCGCGCAAAGGGCTGGCCCGATTGCGCGCCAGCCCGCCATTTTGCGCGCCGACCTGCTGTTTTGCGCGCAAAGCTCCTCTTTTGTGCGCAATCCGCCAGGGTCGCCCCCCTTGACCCCCTGAGGGTACCCGCCTGCGTGGCGCCCGATGATCTTCGTCCTGGGTGCCCGCACCGTGCGTTGTCTTTCCGTGCGGCCCTCCAGGCTTGCGCGAAGTGACACGGACCCATCGGCGGCAACCAACGTCCAGCATGACGTTAAACTGCACATACGTCCAGCATTACGTTAAACTGCACATTTGTCCAGCATGACGTTAAACTGCACATTCGTCCCGCATGACGCTAAACTGCATCCGTCCAACATGACGATAAACTGTACTACGTCCAAGCTGCACGACGCTAAACTGCCTAGCCCCTATCGTCCGTGTTGCAAGACGTTAAACTGCCAAGCACCTTCGTCCTCAACACACGACGTTAAACTGTACTTCGTCCGGCAAGACGTTAAACCGTCTGCTTCGTCCTCAGCACACGACGTTAAAATGTACTTCGTCTGGCAAGACGTTAAACCGTCCGCTTCGTCCTCAACACAAGACGTTAAACTGTACTTCGTCTGGCAAGACGTTAAACCGTCCGCATCACCCGATCCCGTGCCTCGCACGCAGGGTCCCCCCCCGGTTTGGATGTGGCCCCCACCCGCTCGTCTCTGCAGGGATGTCGGGATTGCCCCTCTTTAGGGACGATTTAATGGGAGCGGCTTTTCCCTACGGGGGTAGGGTATTACAAACCCCTAGTTTCTTGTGGGGGGCCGCACATGTGTATATCCATTGCGCTTCCCCACTGCCGAAGCAAGTAGAGGGTGTGACTGGGATCGAGGTGTCTCCTACTTTCGGTCCAAGTCCCTTCCAACTGAGTTTTTCCGCATCCGGGCTGCCTCAAGTGCGTAAGTCCTGACAGAATGAACTACGTGGACTTTGATCCCTGTCTTCTAAACAGGGTACGTAGGAAGCCTCCCTGAGGTTCAAGCCCACCACCTGGTCGTCCCGGTCGTATTCACGTCGGTTCGTCGATCAGTGGACCCCTCCAGGGTTCACGCTTGCGTCGATTCACCTATGAATCCACCCATGTGTGAGACTGCCCGTGTGTATCTCCATTGTGCCTCCCCACAGCCCCTTTTTCCATTTCTCCTTTTATCGTCCAGCATGACGTGAAACTGTGATCCACCCGGCCGTTCCATCCCCCTCTGTGCGAGGTGGTTCGGTTCAATCCTCCGCTCGGCGGCCTCGACCCCTTCGTGAGTCGGCTTGCTGACGTCCAGCATGACGCTAAACTATATACCCGAACTACGTTGACTTTGATCCGTGCTAATGCGCGGTACGTAGGAAGCCCCTACGGGGTCCAAGCTCTTCACTCCATCATCCATCCTGATCCTTACCCGGGCCGCCACATCCCGGTGGGGTCATATCACTTCTCTCCACTCCACATCACTTGGGAAGCCGCCCATGTGCTGGCCCCAGCGTCGGAGGTTCCCCGCAAGGGGTTCTGTCATCTGATCCACTCTTCGTGTTGATCAGTCCGATGCCGTCCCCGCTGGACGTTAAACTCGCGGCGTACCCCGTGTTAAACATGGGAAGCTGAGGAAAACCTCAGGGGACACAGTTCCCCGCACCCAGTGCGGGATGCCTCAGGCCATCATGCCTTCGAGAAGCCCTATTAGGGACGGAAGACAGACGTGCAGAGCCGCAGTGTTACGACATGCCCCCAGCACCCAGAGCCACCCGGCCTCCTCACCGCAGGTTGCTGCCCCGAACAGACTCCTTTGAGCGTCCGGGCGGAAGCAGCGTAATTAACCGGTGTCCATGAAGATATGGCGCTGGGAACGAGATTCACGAGCATGTCTTAAATCTATGAGGGAGACCCGGATTAGGCGACGAGTTCCGAGGAGACGTCCAAGGAAGGAGGAGCCGACATCCCATCATCCCGGTTTCGATCAAGGAGCAGACGCCCCTGAATAAGGGACGGATGCCGCCCGCCTTTGGAAAGCGGGACTGCGGGACCACAAGCCGCGCGCCCATCCCCTCGGGTTTACGGGTGCACGCGCGAACGCGTCCTGGCGGAACAGCATAACCTGACGCACATCCGCACCGAAACAGAAAAATGGTGAACCCAACGTGAATCTCTTCTCCTCGATACGAAGACCGATGTCTTTCATAGGTGTTGGAAGACCGGCATGTTGCCCGGCCAAGCATTCAGTCTTACCCGCCAGGGGCTGGGGAAGGGACATCGGGCACTCCGTCTCGCAACGTCGAGGGCCTGGGTTCCCCCCACGGAAGGCGTCGTGGCGCTAATGGTTGGTTGTCGATTCCTTTTTCCTGTCAGTGTTAATGGGTCCTTCTCCCTGCTTTCAGAAATCAGGTCGCCCGATCCAGTGCCCGATCACCGCCCGCCCACTAGCGCAGGGGTAGGGGAAACACCGACGCGGCTACTCCGCGCGGTCCCGCCCGTTCCACAGCCGTCCCAGCAGCCGCAACTGTGGGACGACCACGCCCTCTCTCTCCCTCGGAGGTCATCCAGAGAAGGGTGATCAACACCCTGGTGCGGAGATATGAGGAAGAGGGAGTCATCCCCACTAGGGACATGGCTCGCCTAGACCTTGAGGAGGCTGCACCTCGCCACCACCGCCGCCCCCGAGGGCCGCGCAGGGAGGCACCGCTGCCTACCTCAACGTCCAACCGCTTCGGGAGCTTATCCCCGGAGCGCTCTGACAGTTCCCTTCCCTATGCGGATGAGGTGGAAGATGCCCGGGATCACCCTATCCGGGATTCGCTCCAGGGATCTACGGTAAGGACTCCCGCCAGGCCACGGCGACACCGCCGCCAGGCCTCTCAAGTCGAAGAGCGGGCTCTCCACCTGCCCGCGCCGCTCATCCCGACTCGTCTGTCCCGACGCCAACGTCGGGCACGAGCGGAAGAGGATGCCCACCTTGGGGCCCTAGCAACACCGGCCGCGTTGGCTCAAGCCACTGCTGGCTCCAGTCGCCAGGCCCCTGCTCCTCCTGAGCAGGGGCACTTCTATGCCCGACCCGGATCGAGGCCCCGACCGCCCCAAAGGCAGGTTGGGTTGACTCTCCCGGTTGCTGGTACATACAATAGCCACCGCGGACCACCTCGCGGTAGCGCTATTCACCAACAGGGTCTACTCCGTGTGGCCGATCCAGGAGGCATGGGTCATCCCACCTTCCGATCCCGGCCCGGAGGCCTGCCCGGAATCATCTCTCCCCGCGTCCCCTTTGATATCTGTCCCGGTGCCCCTCGCACCTTGGTTTCCAGTCCTCTTGGCCCCAGCACCAGTGCGGCCGGAGGACGCCAGGACAGAGATCAGCCCTGCCCCGAAGAACCACCCAGGGGCAGGAAGGCAAGGCGTCGACGCCGAGGGAAGAATGTTACGGAATTACGGACAGAGATCCGACCGGTTCGCTTCTCTGATTCAGAGGCGGAGTACGATTCGGAGACAGAGCCCTTTCCCCAATCCCGCCAGTCAAGGGCAGGGGTAGGAATGCGGCACGTCAGCCTCGTGCTCCCCGAGAGCGAGATCGATGTGATCCCCGCTTCTCTCCGAAGGTATATCCGGAGTAACGAGGGCCTAGTAGACCCCCAAGGATCAAGCTTGCGGTTGGTACCGGCCCCTCCGGAAGTGCCTTCCGTCTCGGTCGGAGAAGCCGAAGACTTTTTCTGGGGACCGACGGTCGAACCATGATCTGGTGCACCCTCGGCGAGCACCGATGCTACGGCAGGATGTTCACTCGCCGGCCCGTCCTATCATGATGTGGTAGCCAGGGCACCGCCACCCTCAGAGGGCGGCCCGGGATATGGAGGCCAATCGGCCTGTTCGCCGTATTCACCGCCGGCTAGCCCGTCGGCCCGGCGGCCCGCCTCGGCACCACTGCCGGTTCCCCGTCCGTTCCCATTCATTGAAGAGGACCAAGGAGATCTGGGTCCCGAGTTTGAGTCGTGGAGCATCGGGACCGTCCTTGCAGAGGGCCACTTCCCTGAGAAGTTTTGGCCAGTCGCAGGACCGGGCTTTGATGCACCCGAATCGCTCACCCCGGATGAGTTCGAATGCTTCCGCCGAACTCTCCGGGAGACTCGCTCCTGTCTTCACCGCCTACAAATGCCATACCCCGGGAGTCAAGCGCACCTGGAGGATATTGGTGAGCAGTGCCTTCAAATTGACCTGGCCATGCTCCCCGCGGTTCGGCACCCCGGGTCATTTGAGCACCACGAGGCCCTCCAACAACGATGCGTTGAGTGTTTTCAAGTACTCCGCAAAGTCATCGAGGAAGCCACTCCCCACGTGTATATCCGTGGATGGGGGCAGTACGCTGCCCTACGCTTCAGTGTGATTCGCCGACAGCCCGATTCGCTGGGTGGCCCTGAGGGTATATCCCCAGGGACAGAAACGGTCAATATGGCTGACCTGTCGGGAGAGGGGAACGACTTGGAACTTCTCGACGGGGGCTTCCCCCCCGAAGACAAGCCGTCGTCAGAGCCATCGGTGAGAGTCACTCGTCATCAGAGGAACCTCCTGGGGCTCCCCGCACCCACTGAAGCACTGACGTTGAGCCGAAACGTCAGCAAAGGAAAAGAGCACAGCGAGGCTATAAAGCCCGCCGACCCATCTGCCTCCATGCAGAGGGCAGAGGAGGATCCCGAGAAGGCTACGCTACGTCAGCAGCTCGCCGAACAGAAGAAGCTGGTTGACCAGCTCCTCGCCGAGCGCGCTGCAGAACGGCGGCCTGACTACGGTGATCCTAGGCCAGGACAGCAGGGACCAGAACAACCGCTCCTCGACGAGACTCTCCCGGGAAACCGTGATTACGCCGTGTTCGCCGACAGGAGAGAGGCCATTGCCTACGGCAAGAGGGCGCGGTATGTTTCACCACACCCTCCCGAGCGGCGTGACTACCTGAGAGACCCCGCTCGGATTCCTCCCACTGCCCCAAGGGCCGCTCCGCCCGCCATCCCACGAGCTTCCGAGTTCGACGACCCGATCGACGACCCGATTGAAGGGCCATGCAATGCGCTCGTGGTTAGAGATCCTCGCCAGGACTGGAACCCATGTCCGGACGATCCGATGGCGGCACTCATCGCCCGCTTGGAGGCCTTGGAGACTCGGCAGGTGGCGATCCAACCGGACGGCAAGCCCTACCCAGCATGGGTGGATGACATGCCGGCGCCTCCGAGATTCGGGAATCCCACTTTCGCTCCCTTCAACGGGACTGGAGATCCGCCACAGAATTTAGCCCACTTCAACTCGAGGTGCGGGCCTATGTTGGGGACTCCGGCGCAGCAAGAGGCCGCTAAGCTTCGCTGCTTTGTTCAGACACTGGAAGGACCAGCATTTGTCTGGTACAGCCAGCTCCCCGTCGGGTCGGTAACCAGCTGGGAGGACCTCCGTAGACAGTTCCTCTACCAGTTCAGTTCCACGACCCGGAAGACAAGTATCGCAGACCTCTTCAAGTGCAAGCAGAGGCCTGATGAGCGAGTCGCGGACTTCGTCGCCCGATGGAAGGGTCTCACGTATTCCCTTGACATTCCATTGACTCAGGAGCAGTTGCTGACAATGTGTGTCGGGAACATTAAGACTGAGCTGGTCCCTTCCCTGATCACTCAAAATTACCACGGAGGGTTCAGGGACTTCTCAGACAAAGCTCAACGTCTTGAGGAAGCCCTGCAACAGGCCAGCCAGGCACACCCGCTGCCTCCAATGATTCCTGCAAGGAGAGTCAGCAGGGCTGAGCCCGATGCTGTCGCCCAGATAGAGGCCCCCAGGCCGTTGGAGCTGCTGTCGGCGAGGCCAGCTCCACAGCCTCACAGGAACCCGCCTCCACGGGCTCAGTTCCCGGCCCAGCAGCGGCAGCCCCAGAACCGGCCGGCCCCTCCGCGTAATGTACCGCCGCAACCCAGGCGAGATAATCAGGGTCCACCTCCTCGGCCGGACCCTCCAGCCCCTCGTCAAGACCACGCTCCCAGGGGCCCGCGACACCTGACTTACTCATTCCACGAGGATCAGGTCCCCGGTTTTTTCCAGAGCTCCCTGGAGCAGAGGATTGTGTGACTGCCTGAGTGTTGGAGGCCAGAGGAGGCACATCTTACGAATAACCCCCGCTACTGCCCCTACCATCGGGCCCTGGGACACACCATCCAGCGGTGCTATGTGTTTAAGGATTGGCTCCAAGACCAGATTAACAACAATGTAATCAGGTTGGGCCTAGCTCCAGCACAAGTGGCGGGCGTGTTCGTGGGATCAGATGACGATAGTGGCAACGAGGACGAATGGCAGCTGGTCTCCAACCGCGGATCCCAGAAGTATAATAACTGGATGGCCCGCAAGACGACCATTCGCGCCCATGGAATCATCCGTGCGCGCTTGAATCAGCCTGAGCCCCCAGAATCTGCGGGTGCTGCTTCGGCATCGTCGTCCCAGCCTGCCTCTTCCAAGAGGAGCAAACGGCGGCAGCGCAAGAAGGAAGAGCGCGCCCCGCCGGTTCCGCCACTATCCCGCACTCTCGGCGATTTCATGCCCCCGGAGATGGGGGTCCCTCCTCGGATCCGCCCGGTGATGGATGATCCGTCCGATGACGGTGTTGGGTACGCTTCGGTTAACACGGTCGAGCTGGTAAATCCCTTTTCGGTTCCCGACGTTGAAGAACACCAGGTGGACCTCCCTAGTGTCCCCGGTCGTCGCCACCGTCGGAAGAACTGCAGCAGCAGGAGTCGCCGGGGCACAGCCGTTGGTACCTCCAGCCAAGCCGTGCACGCCACTGAGACTAGGCAGCAGGCTCAAAACCGAGCACAACGTGCCCCCCCCCCCCATTCGGGGATGACGGATTCGCCTCCGCCGCTGTTTGTGGTGTGGGACCAGGCAGAACCGCCTCAGCCGCGTCACGACCAGCTCCGCCCTGCCACGAGTCCATCCCGGCCTCCTGACCCCAGTACGGTGACCATTTCCCGGACTGCAGCCAGTGAACAGCGAGATGCGCCAAGTACCAGTCAGCCGCCGATCCAACCGGCAAGGCCCGTCATGCCGCCAACCGCAGAGCAACCTCCTGCAACCAGGGGCTCGCGCTTGGCCAAAAAGTATGATGTCCTGAAGCACTTGGCTGACATCCCAGCAAGGCTCTCCATCCTTGAGGCTCTGCGCATGTCATCTGAGATGCGCGAGGCACTCGCTAAAGCCCTGAAAAGCCCCCTCCAGTTTGAGACAGAGGTTGCGGCTGGAGAGGCCTTTGACGCCGAAACGATCGAGGACGCCGAATGTCAGGCAGTTATCTCGTTCTCTGGTAAGGATAAAGACCCTCCTATACAGGGACATATTCGTCCGCTGTATGTCACTGGCCAGTTCAATGGCCTTGAAGTCTGGCGCTGTCTTGTCGACACGGGGTCCGGGATTAACCTGATTCCAAATCGGACGCTCCGGAGATTGGGGTTGTCTGAGGATGACTTGATTCCCTCCGACCTTAGGATCCAGGGGTACGAACGCACCGAGCAAACCCCGGTCGGCAAGATACGTTTGAAGACCCAGTTCGGTGACTTGGTTTCCAACACCGAATTCATGGTAGTCTCTCAGGACACTGCGTATAACGCATTGATGGGCAGGCTATGGCTCCACCTTCACGCGGCGGTTCCCTCGTCATACCACCAATGCCTCAAATACTCCCTTAATGGCCGAGTAGGCGTGCTTCAAGGAGATGCCTCTCCTTTTGCCTCGTGTGAAGCCCGCTATCTGGACGCGGACTATTACAAGAGCAAGGATAAGCAGATCCTGGCAGGTGAGGTTGAGCCTGTGGCTGTTGCAAGTGATCCCTGGGCAAGTCTGGATGACACTTACGTCCTCCCGATTCACCGGTTGGACGACGCCATGGTCTCGACGGCCCGCGAGTCTCCTGATGAGATGACCGCGACCGCCCGCGCCAGCACCAGTGGCCCAGCAGGATCTGGTAGCCCCAATGCAGTTTCCAACGCAGTCTCTCCCGTGGACGATCCCTCCCCGAGTGGAGAGGATGTGGAAGATGCACCCCCAGCCTTTGAGGAGGGCGTCCCCGCCACGGTCGATGAGTTAATACAGGTGAACCTTGGAACCGAGGCCGATCCAAGACCCACATTGGTCAGTGCCGCCATGCCCTCTGAGGAGCGGCAGCAGTACGTGGACTTTCTCAGGCAGCACCGTGATGTGTTCGCTTGGGGCTATGACGAGATGCCGGGGCTAGATCCTCAGGTAGCCGTCCACCGCCTTGGTCTCCCGGTGAACCATCGCGGGTTCAAGCAGCCTCCCAGGAAGATGCACCCATCCCACGGTGCCATGGTTGAGGCCGAAGTTGACAAGCTTATCAAAGCCAACTTCATGAGGGAAGTTCAGTACCCCAAATGGCTGGCCAACATTGTGCCGGTCAGGAAGAAGAACGGGCAGATCAGAGTCTGCATCGACTTCCGCGATCTCAACCGCCACTGTCCGAAGGATGATTTTCCCCTTCCAGTGACAGAGCTGTTGATTGACGCCACGGTAGGGTTCCAAGCCCTCTCCTTCATGGATGGATACTCCGGATACAACCAAATTCAGATGGCCCCCGAGGATGAGGATTTCACTGCCTTCAGGGCCCCCCAAGGTACCTTTTGCTACCGGGTCATGCCCTTCGGCCTGAAGAATGCAGGTGCCACCTATCAACGGGCGATGCACCGCATATTCAAGCTAATCCTCGGCACACTGGTGGAATGCTACATCGACGACTTGGTTGTCAAATCGCGCCAGCGTCAGGACCATCTCAAAGATCTTGAGAAAGTGTTCGGCTTCCTCCGGTCTCGCTGCCTGAAGATGAACCCGTTGAAGTGTGCCTTTGGGGTCACCTCCGGAAAGTTCCTTGGATTTGTGGTAAGATACTGGGGTATTGAGATCGACCCAGAGAAAATTAGGGAGATTATCCAGATGCCTCCCCCAAGTACCATCCGGGAACTGCAAGGGTTCCAAGGCCACTTAGCCTATATACGCCGATTCATCGCGAATCTGGCCGGCAAGTGTAATCCCTTTTCTCGGCTCATGAAGAAAGGTGCCACCTATGTATGGGATAAAGAGTGTCAGACCGCTTTCGAGGAAATCAAGAAGTACCTGCTTCAACCTCCGGTTCTGATGCCGCCTGTATCCGGGAAGCCGCTGGTCCTCTATGTGACCGCCCTGGAACGGTCCCTGGGTGCCCTTCTCGCCCAGAAGAACAACGAGGGAACGGAGAATAGGCTCTATTACCTCAGTCGCATGCTCCTCGATGAGGAAGTTAGGTATTCCCCCATCGAGAAGAGCTGCCTGGCGCTCGTATTTGACGTACAGAAATTGCGGCACTACTTGCAGCACCATGAGGTACAGTTGGTTTCTCGGTTAGACCCGTTGAAATATATCCTGAGCCGGCCTATGTTGACTGGCCGTCTAGCACGGTGGGCTGTGATTCTCCAGCAGTTCGACATCAGGTATGTGTCTCAGAAGGCCATCAAAGGGCAAGCATTGGCAGACTTTCTGGCAGCTCACCCGACCTCCGCGGATCAGCCGCTGGATCTAGGCTTTCCTGATGAGACCATTCTGTCGGTTGATCGAGCCGATCCATGCTGGCAGATGCACTTTGACGGTGCCTCCTGGAGCCCCACCGGTAGAAGACTCGATAATCCTAATCTCAACAGAGTGGGCTTGGGTATCGTCTTCATTACCCCGGAGCAAGCCGTACTGCCATACTCTTTCCTGTTGTCAGAGGGCTGTACCAACAATGAGGCGGAATACCATGCCATCATCACCGGCCTCGAGTTGGCTCTCGAGATCGACGTGCCCCGTCTGTGCGTGAAAGGGGACTCCGAGCTGGTCGTTAAGCAGATCAATGGCGACTATGTTGTCAGGAAGCCGGAACTTGTGCCATTGTTGGAGTGCACCCTCTTTCTGATGGCCCGGTTCCCTTCTCGGCCAGAAATTGTCCATATCCCCCGGTCGCAGAACGGTCGAGCAGATGCTTTGGCCAGCCTTAATGCGTCACTTGCAGAGCCTGAACAGGATAACCTGACCGTCCGCGTGATGCACCGCAGGCTCATCGCTCCCGTTATCCCGGAAGAAGATCGCGGCCCGTTGGTAAGTAGTCTCACCACGGTTGCCCCTACGCCCGGAGCCCCGATTACCCCAGATATGGCAGTCGAACCAGCCCCTGATTGGAGGATGCCCTTGGTTGAGTACCTCCAACATGGCATTCTCCCGTCAGATCGGGCCGAGCCCGAGCGAGTTCGACGCCGCGCATCGCAGTTTGTCCTCCAGAGCAGCCCCGGCCTGGAGCAGACCCTCTACAAACGCGGATTTGATGGTGTTCTCCTTCGATGCCTTCAGGGAGTTGAGATCCCACGAGCCATGCAAGAGGTTCATGCTGGTTCATGTGGCGCCCACCAGACTGGGCCGAAGCTGTCCCACCAGATTCGGAGGTTGGGATACTTCTGGCCCTCCATGATCCATGACTGCATCGAGTATGCCAGGAGGTGCCATGCGTTCCAGGTTCATGCGAACTTTGTTCATCGGCCGCCGGAGCCTCTCCATACCACTAGGTATTCCTGGCCCTTTGCAGTCTGGGGTCTGGACGTTGTGGGACCTTACCCGCCGGCGACAGCTCGCCAATGCCGGTTCATTCTGACCGCCACGGACTTCTTCTCCAAATGGGCAGAGGCGATTCCGCTCAGAGAGGTCAAATCCTGTTCGATCGCTGACTTCGTGACCTCCAACATCATCTATCGATTTGGAGTGCCTCATTCTATCCTCATGGATAACGGAACCAATTTCCGAGCAGCCGAGTTGAAGAAGTTGTACGCCAAGTATAACATTCGCTCTAACCATACATCTCGCTATCATGCGCAGGCGAATGGACAGATCGAGGCGTTTAACAAAACCCTCTCTAACATTCTGCAAAAGATGGTTGGTCAGAACAAGAAGAGTTCGCCGGACAAGCTCCCCAACGCCCTCTGGCTTATCGGACGACGACTCGCAATTCCACCCAGATGACCCCTTATTCCCTGGTATATGGAGCTGAGGCCGTCCTGCCCATCGAGATCCAGTTACCGTCCTTACGCACTGCGGTCTACGACCAGCATGCGCCGGACAGAGTTGCTGAAGCTCGTCTAGTCGAGTTGGAAGCACTGGATGAGAATAGAATTCGCGCTTTGCACAACTTGGAGAGGCACCAAAGCAGAATGGCTCGAGATTTCAATAAGAAGGTTCGCCTCCGCTCCTTCCTGCAGGGTGATCTAGTGCTAGCCCTAAGAGCACCGATGATCCCCGGCAGGAAGCCGCCCAAGTTGGAGCCCAAGTGGGAGGGACCTTTTGTTGTCCACAAGGTCTATCCCAATGGCGCGTACTCCCTAGAGACTATGGATGGTGAGCGTGTCACTCCTCCCACCAACGCTAGGTTTCTCAAGCAGTACTTTGCCTGAGTACACTACGTCCTGCACGACGTTAAACTGCATACGTCCGCGCGGCAAGACGTTAAACTGCCAAGCATCATTCGTCCAAGCTGCAAGACGTTAAACTGTTCAGCATACGTCCTGCACGACGTTAAACTGCATACGTCCGCGCGGCAAGACGTTAAACTACCAAGCATCATTCGTCCAAGCTACAAGACGTTAAACTGTTCAGCATACGTCCTGCACGACGTTAAACTGCATACGTCCGTGCGGCAAGACGTTAAACTGCCAAGCATCATTCGTCCAAGCTACAAGACGTTAAACTGTTCAGCATACGTCCTCCACGACGTTAGACTGAATTCGTCCAGGCTACAAGACGTTAAACTGTTCAGCATTCGTCCGCGCTGCAAGAGGTTAAACTGCCAAGTGCCTCGTCCTTCATGACGCTAAACTGCACCACGTCCAAGCTGCACGACGTTAAACTGCCCAGCGTATCGTCCTGTATGACGTTAAACTGCCCCTCAAGAACTATGTGCGGCTTGATTCCCATCCTTATGGGATACGTAGGACCGTCTGGACATTCATGTTTCAGGACCAGCCCCATCCTTTGGGAATTTCCATCCCATCTCGGGCCCTTGGCCCAGTTGCCTCCGGGTGTGCGGCGTATGGTGTGAATGCGGGGCTATGCCCTCATTCACGTCGGTTTGCTCGCCACGCTGTACGCCCCCCACGTTTGGGGATGCCTTCTGCTCCCCCCTTCTTTTATCGTCCTGCATGACGTTAAACTGCACTTCAAGAACTACGTATGGCTTGATTCCCATCCTTATGGGATACGTAGGACCGCCTGGACATTCATGTTTCAGGCCCAGCCCCATTTCCCGGGAATCTCTATCCCGCGTTGGGCCTCTGGCCCAAGTTCCCCTCCTTTTTGTGCGAGGCGTATCGCGTGAGCGGGGGACCATGTCCTCATTCACGGCGGTCTACTGGCCGCGCCGTACGCCTCCCCCGTGTGTAGGACTACCTCACACCCCTCATCGTCCTGCATGACGTTAAACTGCCTCTCAAGAACTACGTATGGCTTGATTCCCATCCTTATGGGATACGTAGGACCGCCTGGACGCTTGTGTTTCAGGTCCAGCCCCGTCTCTTGGTTGATCACGGGGATCTGCCCTCTTTTGGTTGCTCTCAGGGTGAGTCCTCCGACCCTTTTCGGTGATCTCTTAACATGTTTTGGGTACTTCGGTCTATGAATCGTAGTGTCAGATTCAATCCCGACAAGTCCTGTGTTGCTTGTCAGGCCTCGCGCTTCCTCTTGTTCGAGGCTTCACTCAAAGGGATCCTCGTTAGCGGTTTGGGTACGATGCCTCAGTGCTCTCATACCGCTCCGGGTCGATTTACCGGCGGGTCTTGGGCTGCAAATCGATATGAATCCTGCGATTGAGCGGTCGATGCTCGTTTGGTTGCCCCGTCTGAGGCTGACGCGATCGGATGTTGTGTTGTGAATATGGTCAGCAACGTCCTTGATCGCCATGTCGGCTCTTTCAGGCTCTGAACATTGGTTGCGCAGTCCTCATCACACTCCGCCTTTGTGTGTTGTAGTGGAATCTCGACACTCTCTTCATACTGACCTTTAGTACACCTCTACACGTTAGGCAGACCAACCAGGGTAATGATGTCGTTCGAGGCTCCCATGATCTGAGCACCAAGGATATATGCAGATATCCTCCCTAAGGGCCATGCGTAGCTGGACCCTCGTCCCCATAAGGAGGAAGGACTCGCCCGAACAATAGCGTTCTGGGCCCAGTATATCTGGAGGCTAGCATCTCTGCCCCTCGGGTGATGGACATACGCAGACCCCTATCCCAAGACTCTTCTCCTGGAATGTGCATGACCGTAGGGCTGGGTATGTTCCCACCTCCGCCGTGTCCGCCGTACCGCAATAAGCGGGTTCCTCCATGGTCTGAACCACACGACCTTAAACTGTGTTGTCTGGTCCTACCACACGACCGTAAACTGTGATCGTCTTGGCCTCCCGACGAGAAACGACACTGCATCGTGATGTTCTCCTCAGGAGACACTCGTGTTGGGCGCTAGTTAATAACCACGCCATTCATCAATGCCTTCCGTGGCTTGATTATTGTGGCGACGCCAGAGATTTCTCAATCACAGGCATGTCGCCGCACAAAGAAAAAACATTCATCTTTAAGGACAAACAAGAAATATCGAATGCCGGTCCTTCTGTGTGCGAGGGTCAGACCCGCACTCTTCCCCGCGCTGGTGCCCGATTGTGTTGCGCCGCGCTTCAAGAACTACGTGTGGCTTGATTCCCATCCTTATGGGATACGTAGGAACGCCCGGATGTTTGAAACTTCGGGTCCAGCCCACCACCTCTTAGAGATTCCCCCTTCTCTGGGGAATCCGCCGCCTTCAGGTCACCCTCAAGGCGTGTTCCCCGACCCCTTGCAGTGGTCCACCGGTGTCAAGAGTACTCTGGTTTATTGCCAGGAGGGTCAGGACCCTCTTGGTCAGGTTTCCTCCACTTTTCAGGCTTCGTGCTCCCTTTCATTCGGACCCATCGTCTACGCCCTGGGTGGAGCCCCCGTGAACGGTTCGGACACAATGCCTCAGTGCTCTCCCACCGACTCGGGCCGGTACCCCTAATGGACTCGGGCAGCAAATCGATATGAATCCTGCGATTGAGCGGTCGATGCTCGTTTGCTGCCTCATTCCACCAACGGTTAGTGCGATATTGATGCTGCTTTTCCGCCACGGTCGGCAGTACTCCCATATCGTTACTCCGGTGCCCCCAGTCCTTGAGTGAATGGCCGCATGATTCACATTTTCCACCTCCCATTCTTACCAGGCGAAACCTCGACACTCTTGACACTATCCCTCAGTGCATCTTCGCATATCAAGGGGATAGGACCACGATGTGGCGTACTTTGAGGTCCTTATGGTCCGAGCTCTAAGACCTTAAACTAAGATCTCTCTTTATGGTCCGAGCTCTAAGACCTTAAACTAAGATCTCTCCTTATGGTCCGAGCTCTAAGACCTTAAACTAAGATCTCTCTTTATGGTCCGAGCTCTAAGACCTTAAACTAAGATCTCTCCTTATGGTCCGAGCTCTAAGACCTTAAACTAAGATCTCCCCTTATGGTCCGAGCTCTAAGACCTTAAACTAAGATCTCTCCTTATGGTCCGAGCTCTAAGACCTTAAACTAAGATCTCTCCTTTTGGTCCGAGCTCTAAGACCTTAAACTAAGATCTCCCCTTATGGTCCGAGCTCTAAGACCTTAAACTAAGATCTCTCCTTATGGTCCGAGCTCTAAGACCTTAAACTAAGATCTCTCCTTATGGTCCGAGCTCTAAGACCTTAAACTAAGATCTCCCCTTATGGTCCGAGCTCGAAGACCTTAAACTAAGATCTCCTTAAACGGGATTCTACGTCCTGCATGACGTTAAACTGCACTCTCAGAACTACGTGTGGCTTGATCTCCAGCCTGATGGAGTACGTAGGAACACCCGGGCATCTCAACTCGGGTCCAGCCTCTGGGATCGTTAAGTCCCGCCCCTCCTCGTCGCCGGCCGTCTGGCCCAGCTTCTGGTAGAGTGGTGCAGTTGTGATATTCTCCCCGATTCAGCTCGGGATGCCCCATTGCAATGATGGGAAGCGACGGTTTCCTCGTCAAAGTGGTGCTGTCTGAGAATTGGGGTGACTCACGGCCAGATTAGTGCATCCGCCTAATACGCTTTCCCCACGGTGGCGCAATTTTGAGAGCGTTGGATTCTGTCCGAACAAATTGTCACTTCGCCCCACGCTTCGCATGCCCTGTTGATCTGGATTTCCACCCTTGTGTCTGAAGGAACCCCCAAAGAGGTATTCATGATGACATGTGGTCCGCCTCCTACAATATGAATGATGACCTTCGGTCCGTCTATTGCAGTTGTTATGGTCGATCCACTGTCTGCCTACCGTCTTGGGCATTTCCTGGAAGGCCGACCGTTGTGGATGCCTGGATTCGGGACACGCGATTCACCCTTTCTCATTTCCCTATGTTCGGATAAAATCTCAACGCCCCTAGCGTTGTCCCGCTCGTGTGTTGGAACAAGTTGGGGGGATGATACATTGATTAGGTCTGAGGTCTCCTTTCCTAGGAATGACCTCCCTCTTTTCTCCAGAAATCCAGGCCCAATTATGGATGCCTGATGCTTGGTTAACGCTCCCGCAAGACAGTGAATTGTGGTTGAGCATGTTAATCCAAAAGATGCAGATAAATATATTGAGCATGTTTTGCGTGCCTGAGTCCCGCGCCGCCCAGGACTTCGTCATTCCGGCGTCTCCCTCGGAACCCGATCTTTGCGACCTCTCGCCGATCAGATTCCGAGGGGGGGCTTTTGTAGACGCTGGAAAAGTCCGTTGTTCCCAAACGAAGCTCCGGATGCGGAAAGCGAAGTGATATTTGGAGTCAGAGGCACGTTCCGGAGGGCCCGGAGGACTTGCGTGAAATTTCGGAGTCCCGCGCGCAAAGTTGAGTCGCGGCGCGCAATCCTCCCGGGATGCGCGCAATGCGCTGGGCCGGCGCGCTATTTTGCGCGCCCGTGGCCTGCGTGGCTCCCTTGCGCGCCGGGTCCTGATTCCGCGCCCGCGAAGGGAATTCCGCGCCCGAGACCGGATTCCGCGCCCGGGGTTGCCTATAAATATAAGGCGACCCCCGACGTTTTGAAGGTTGCCAGAATCCGAAGCGTCGCTCGTTCGCGCAATCCAACCCCTTCCGCGCGCAATGCCAATCTTCAGGTAACCTCCTTTCTTTCGCGCAATAGAGCCTTGGGGTTCGCCTTCGCGTGCAATCTCCTTGGCTCCTTTCCTTTGAATAATCCTTAACCTAAAGGCCTTTGCACGCAAAACAAGCCTCTTGCGCGCAATTGCCCCCGGGTGCGCGCAATCCAGCCCGATTGCGCGCACCCCCCATTTTCAAAAGTGGCCATTCGTTAGAGAATGAGCCGTTGCCCCCGCGAGCTGTCCGAAGCCCGGTGCGCGCAATCTCAATCATCCACGCGCAAAGGGCTGGCCCGATTGCGCGCCAGCTCGCCATTTTGCGCGCCGACCTTCTGTTTTGCGCGCAAAGCTCCTCTTTTGCGCGCAATCCGCCAGGGTCGCCCCCCTTGACCCCCTGAGGGTACCCGCCTGCGTGGCGCCCGATGATCTTCGTCCTGGGTGCCCGCACCATGCGTTGTCTTTCCGTGCGGCCCTCCAGGCTTGCGCGAAGTGACACGGACCCATCGGCGGCAACCAACGTCCAGCATGACGTTAAACTGCACATACGTCCAGCATGACGTTAAACTGCACATTTGTCCAGCATGACGTTAAACTGCACATTCGTCCCGCATGACGCTAAACTGCATCCGTCCAACATGACGTTAAACTGTACTACGTCCAAGCTGCACGACGCTAAACTACCTAGCCCCTATCGTCCGTGTTGCAAGATGTTAAACTGCCAAGCACCTTCGTCCTCAACACACGACGTTAAACTGTACTTCGTCCGGTAAGACGTTAAACCGTCCGCTTCGTCCTCAGCACACGACATTAAACTGTACTTCGTCCGGCAAGTCGTTAAACCGTCCGCTTCGTCCTCAACACACGACGTTAAACTGTACTTCGTCTGGCAAGACGTTAAACCGTCCGCATCGCCCGATCTCGTGCCTCGCACGCAGGGTCCCCCCCCCCCCGGTTTGGATGTGGCCCCCACCCGCTCGTCTCTGCAGGGATGTCGGGATTGCCCTTCTTTAGAGACGATTTAATGGGAGCGGCTTTTCCCTACGGGGGTAGGGTATTACAAACCCCTAGTTTCTTGTGGGGGGCTGCACATGTGTATCTCCATTGCGCTTCCCACTGCCGAAGCCAGTAGAGGGTGTGACTGGGATCGAGGTGTCTCCTACTTTCGGTCCAAGTCCCTTCCAACTGAGTTTTGCCGCATCCGGGCTGCCTCAAGTGCGTAAGTCCTGACAGAATGAACTACGTGGACTTTGATCCCTGTCTTCTAAACAGGGTACGTAGGAAGCCTCCCTGAGGTTCAAGCCCACCACCTGGTCGTCCCGGTCGTATTCACGTCGGTTCGTCCATCAGTGGACCCCTCCAGGGTTCACGCTTGCGTCGATTCACCTATGAATCCGCCCCTGTGGGAGACTGCCCGTGTGTATATCCACTGTGCCTCCCCACATCCCCTTTTTCCATTTCTACTTTTATCGTCCAGCATGACGTGAAACTGTGATCCACCCGGCCGTTCCATCCCCCTCTGTGCGAGGTGGTTCGGTTCAATCCTCCGCCCGGCGGCCTCGACCCCTTCGTGAGTCGGCTTGCCGACGTCCATCATGACGTTAAACTGTATACCCGAACTACGTTGACTTTGATCCGTGCTAACGCGCGGTACGTAGGAAGCCCCTACGGGGTCCAATCTCTTCACTCCATCATCCATCCTGATCCTTACCCGGGCCGCCACATCCCGGTGGGGTCATGCCACTTCTCTCCACTCCACATCACTTGGGAAGCCGCCCATGCGCTGGCCCCAGCGTCGGAGGTTCCCCGCAAGGGGTTCTGTCATCTGATCCACTCTTCGTGTTGATCAGTCCGATGCCGTCCCCGCTGGACGTTAAACTCGCGGCGTACCCCGTGTTAAACATGGGAAGCTGAGGAAAACCTCAGGGGACACAGTTCCCCGCACCCAGTGCGGGATGCCTCAGGCCATCATGCCTTCGAGAAGCCCTATTAGGGACGGAAGACAGACGTGCATAGCCACAGTGTTACGACACGCCCCCAGCACCCAGAGCCACCCGGCCTCCTCACCGCAGGTTGCTGCCCCGACCAGACTCCTTGGAGCGTCCGGGCGGAAGCAGCGTAATTAACCGGTGTCCATGAAGATATGGCGCCGTGAACGAGATTCACGAGCATGTCTTAAATCTATGAGGGAGACCCGGATTAGGCGACGAGTTCCGAGGAGACGTCCAAGGAAGGTGGAGCCGACATCCCATCATCCCGTTTTCGATCAAGGAGCAGACGCCCCTGAATAAGGGACGGATGTCGCCCGCCTTTGGAAAGCGGGACTGCGGGACCACAAGCCGCGCGCCCATCCCCTCGGGTTGACGGGTGCACGCGCGAACGCGTCCTGGCGGAACAGCGTAACCTGACGCACATCCGCACCGAAACAGATACACTATGGCATGATCCTTTTTATAGAACTGCAATTCATATTTTATGTTTTTTTTTGGAATGGTGTAGATAATTTCACTATGGTTTTTTATTTCTAGTGTAGGTGGGAAAACAAGAATCACTTTTAACCATAACATTCTTCTATATTTTTAATTATACAAAATAGTTTATAAATAACATCAGTGATTGTTATCATAAAATCAAATTAGATGTTAAAAAATATCCCTTTACACATCTATCTCTCATCCTTAACCTTATGATATGAAAATCATCAACAAACATACTCAATAATATTACTCTCATATTTTCCATATAGAAATACCCTTTCACATCTCTATATATATTAATTATTTTAGGATGAACAATGAATGATGAACTGTGATCTTCATGAAAAATAACCATCATCAAATCTACTGTTTATGGTACACCTTCTTATTTCGTAATCCTTATTATTCCACATTATAATGGTTAACACATATGAACATTTATCAGGTTATTTATTCCTATTTATACTAACAAGGATGGATGGTTAATCCTCTACATAATAAATATGTGATTCTTCTCATTTAATAAATAACTTTTTTATTAATATTATATAAATCAATAATTATTGGACCACATTCAACACACATCACGGAAAAGCTAGTATTTTATTCTATATTAGATCATCATCATGCTTATTCTATTTCATAGAATGGTAGTTTATTGATAATTCATAATAATTAATAATCTCCTACAATCATAATGGGTTCATATTTTTTCTCCGTCTATGTAAACATATACTTCATCATTTTAGGATCATTATACATGTCAAATATTTCACCAGAAAGATAATGTATCCATATTTTCAATAATAAAATTTATTCATAGTCCAAATAATTTATTACATAATTTTACTCATGAATTCTCATTTGGTGTGAGTCCTAGGATATCACAATATCATTCAAAATGAGGACACATCCGAGTACATTCTTTGAATATTCAAAATAGACCATAAGGTTTCCTTCATTAAACGGTAGTGTGAGAATATGTTCAACAAAAAAACTTCTCTTTAGTTCCTTGAATTTTTCTTCACAATCATCTTTTAAATGAAACATTGATCCATTCCATGTCTCATGGTATCAGTATAAGGTAACCATGATAAATGTTAAAACAAATTATGGGTAGTTTCCATCCAACTCATGAAAACTGGAGATTTCATTCTCAATTGTTGGTTTGGTCAATTTTTTAGTAACATAAATCTTCAAATGATCCACTATTTTACCCTCTCTATAGATTATATAACCTATGAATGATAAATTTTTTTTTCAAAATTTAACACTTGGTAAATTTTGTATACAAGTTATAATTGCTTATGATCTTCAATGAAATCCATATATGACATTCATTTTTCTAAATTCTCTTATAATATATATGAATATAATATAAGAATTGTATCACTGACTGATCAAGGTATTCTCTACAGACACTATTCATTAAATCCCTTAAAACAATAGGGTAATTAGTATGTTAAAATGGAATAACTCTTAATTCTTAATGATCATATCTTTTATAGATTTTTTTCTTGGGTATATCCACTTTATAAACCGTTAATTGATGATATTTTCAATGAATATAAAATTTTGAATACAATTGAGCTCTTCATAGTTTTCAATAATATAATCAATATATGTAATATGATTCTTTTTCATGATTGTAATCTTGTTATGTTCTCAATAATAAATGCATATAAATATTAACACATATTTATTAATAATAAAAAGAATAGGTCCACCCCAAGGTAAAATAAATTGAGACATAAATCCCTTTTGTAGATTCAAATGGAGTTTCTTCATCATTTCCTAGAACTAAATTGGGTTTATTATTTTACTAAATAAGGAAATAAGTAAAACACCATGTATGTGTCCTAATTAAAACTCAACTTCATGACTCTGAGGTAGACAAGGAAGGTCATTTTTAAATACATATACATATTTATAAACAAAATCCATATCATTTATGTTGATTTTATCCTCAATAAGTTGATATAATAATCCCTCTGTAATTAGTGGTAAGACCCATAAAATAAAAGTAATTTCCATTAAATTTTTATTTTAATTATCCGATAGATCGATAATCATTGTTTGATTCATGATATCAAATTTGATTTTATTATTAATGAAATTTATCTAGAATATATATAGAGAAAAATAATATATTTTCAATATTAAATCGAATTCAAAAAAAAGTATGATCAATATGACTTGTATAAGAATCACTTTTACAAATTTCAACATGGAATACCGAACTATGGAGGGAAATCCATGTGTGGATTAATTATCATGATCAAATTTAGTGATAGAAATATCATGGGCCTTCATTGGTCTATGATTTTTCCCAGAGATTAGGGAATTAACATAAATATTTTCAATGTTCCCAATATAAAATACAATGATCTATAAATGGTGACATTGTATTTAATTTATTTTACATAATCAAACTCTTAATTTTTTTTAAATAATTACCTTATCTATTCAATTCTTTTCCATAGATAAAATATCTTACCATTTATTTGATAAATTTCCATAGATGTTTCATCACATATTATGGAAATTTGAGAATGTTGATCTTCTTCCTTCTATGTTCATTATCACCAAATATTTTCCAAACCTATAATATTCTCATATTTGTTGAGTTATAAAAATCATGTAGGATTAGTTTTCAATTAATAATTTAGGATATCAAATTTGGTATAATTAGAATATTTATTTTTCTAGATCCCACTTAATTTGGTTTCCCATGAGTGTGGTTATTTAATTTTTCATCACATTCATTGTTAACACAATTCCGTTGGGGTTGTAGCTATTAACTAAAGACAAAAAAATATTCGGAGTATCAAAAATCACTAATTATAATAAAAAATAAATGTATTATGATAATCATTAATATTTATTTATAAATTTTTAAATGAATTACAACCAATTATTCTTTATAAAAATATCATATCATTGTGGATTATAATTAGTTTTCATATATTATAAGAACTCATTCATCATAATTCTTTATAAATTGAATGAAAATTTACCAAAACACACCCCATTAGAGTTTCTAGTGATGTTTTTTGTATTAGGTAAACTCATGGTGCACCAATTAAATACCCAATTGATACTCTATGATAATTTTATATGGTGTTTACACTCCAGTTCATCTACTCCATAGAAGAATGTAATACCCATAACATAGATTCATAGAGTCGGTAGATTATTTTATTACATTGGCATGATTAAAAGGTAAAAAATGCAAAATAAATACTCATTTTATTAGTCATAGAAGTCAAAATTACATACATGATACCCATAATAAATTGTGAGAATAGAATAAAACATACTACACAATAATCATAAATAAACTACTTTGAAATATTATTCAAAGTTCTCTTCTTTATAACCATCGGAATGAAACAAAATAATGGTGAGATCAAATTTTCATTAAGGGTAAACAAAATAATAATGAATGAATCTATATGGAAAAGTAAATTACTATGTACACATTATATTTACATGACGAGATAAGGCACAATTAATATTCATGTGTATGAAACTGATAGGCATTCCAAAAATCAATAAACTATGAATTATTTACATATATATATATTTTTCGATGAAAATTATCATGGATTAAAAATAACTAAAACTAAATGGGGGTAATTTTTTATTAATCGGCTAATGTATAAGGCACTTTAAAACCTATATCGTTAATCCCCTTCTCATGAGTATTGAAAACAACCGATAGAAACCCATTTAAATTGGGCAAATTATTTGTCTCATGAGAACATATTGAAGTATTGAGGGGATAATAAAATTTTGAGCCCAACACATCCTTAAAAAAATCATCATATATAATAATATAATGAAAAATATTCATTATCAAATATCTGTATTGAATAAAAAATATGATTTTATCAATAATTACTTTGTTAATCTAATAACAGTCAAAGTTAACATCGTATATAAAAAATGATATATAGTTTAGGGAATATTAATATAAATTATATGAGAATATAGATATTCATGTGAACATAAAATAAAAAATTATTACAATAAAGTGATTTTTAAAGTCCAATTTTACAACCACTAATGTTACTATGACTTAAAAGATAATAATTATGAAAATTAATTAAAATAATAGTCTATGAACATTTCAATGTGTACCATACCACTTTACAAAATTTGAACCAAAATAGCTAAAACGGAATGACATTAAATGAAACATAAAATATCATAAGAATAAGGTAGATTCCACATATAACATCGAAAAGGATATTTATACACCCAATAATTGTGATTTAAAATATAATAACAAATATATCTCTATAGAAAGTAAATTAAGAGTAAATTCTCTTACCTTAAACCTCATTTTGTTGTGTGGTATTTTTCCCTTCTATTTTATGGTTTAAAATATGTTAATAAATTATACTATATCAATACTAATGTTTATATTATCTTATATTAATTTCTTATAACATTTTATTAACTATTTTTTATCACTCTTCCATTATTTTATCTATTCATGATGTTAAATTCCTAGTTTTCTCATGTATGTTTTGAATTTTCATTTATTGTTACTACTACATATATAATGATATCATAAAATACATAATATAATAAATTACTAAATTATCATATATAAATTCATTACATATTCATTTAGGGTAATATATATTATTTGGAAATTATAATCAAAGTGCATTGTTCATGGAGACAGTAGTCTATACATATTCATGACAAAACCATTCATTTCTTTGTTGATTTTAAAAAATTATAATTTATTGATATATATATATATAATTCCATTATCATATATATGTTATATATGTTACATAGTTTAATTAAAACTATCCTTTATATATTCCATGTATGGAATTAATGAACCATATATCATTGAGGGGGTGGTAGTCCACACTTCCACAAACGAAATTGTCATATTTACATAAGATTGAAAGATATTGTATGTTAAAAATAAAAATTAAATTAGAAAAATAATTTATAAATATCATTTATAACACATATAAACATTTTTTACATCATAATATCCCCCATTATAGGTGGAAAATGTAAAATAAACAATCATCTCTTCATGATATGGTAGTTCACTATATATAGAAACAGTATATTCATTACCAATTAGATGGAGGTTTGAGTATGTGTATCTCAAAAACAATACAAAAAAAATATGTTATTATATTTATGATACTTGTTTTATATAATAATGTAATAATTATATTTTATGGTTGTATAATGAAAATGAAACTAGAGAGCTTGAGACAGGATGTTACCAATTTATTAGGTAACTTCTGTTGGTTTTTAACAAAAGGCTTCCTTGGAAGGATTTTTTACAAAAGGTAGGAATAAAGGTATAGGGGAGTGAATTTGGTAATATATATTGGTAGATATTTTCCTACCCTAATTGTTTTGAGATTTGTGATGAATCTAGATAGACGGTGGCTGTTTATAATGGAGAAAAATGACCCACATGGTATTTCTAAGAAGAAGATAGGTATACCAATGGTTTTACCAAAATAAAATCTAAAAAAAATAAATATTGGAAGGTTCATGGACTAATTATTTATATCTAATGGGTTTGTGACTAGTGGATATGTAATTTGGGTCCTTAAGTTAATGTTTTAGTCCTTTATTAAGTTCATGTTTACCTTAATAATTGTAATTAACTTCTAACAACTTTTACCAACAATTATAATAAAAAACAATGCTGATATTACGAAAAATTGTCAATTATTCTGACTAATAATATTGAAAAAAAAATTAAAAATAGTAATAACATAGTTGGCATAAATTTATTTAAAATTCATCCCGTATCCGTTATAATAATGCAGGTGTTGAAAGTGAAAACTATTGATTGGTTGTTGTTTTTTTATAATCAATTTCATAGTGAAATGGATTCCAATGACAAGAATTTAATTAATTAACAAAAATATTAACTAATTAAACTTTTAAACCAATTAAATTTATAGTTTTAACAAATAAATAGATTATATGAAAAAATGTTTTGAACTAAAATCCAATATTTTAAACTATTCATTGATGAATGATATGTTTTTGAAAAATATTACAAAAATCACAATATTATAATTTTTAAGATTCAATTTTGATGAAAACGTTTATTTTGATAAATTAAATCAATTAATGTGTCAAACTTATTTTTTAAAACGGGGTTTCCATTAAAATATTTGAATCCTACCTTAATATAAATATAATCTTTTATATGATATATTTCATTTGTTCTTATTTTATTCCCTTACAAAATATATTAGATGAGTGTCAAAATACATGGTTGGAAATATCAAACATATAGTTACTATATAAACTCTCTAAATGTGTTTTAATTTAATGTAATATAAAAATCATGACTAAATATTTTTTTTAAATCATGTATTTTGTGTTTTGGAGTGATATCAACACAATCTAAAGGAAAAACTTATAAAGATAGGTGTGATACAAAATTACCTAAAAAAAATCTTTTCAGTTAAATTTAATGGTTATTACGTTTAAAAATAACTCTGTAGTTATCTTTTATATAATCCCCCTTTTGCATGTTTCTTCTTCAATTTTGTGATTTATTCAGAGAACCATTACCAGAAGAGTCATATTATTCCTCAATACATGATCTCTGGTATCAAGAATATGAATGGGTTCTTCATAATATAATGTTTCAAGTTCTAACTCAATTACATCAATGGTGATCATTTTCATTTCTTTACGAATATACTTATTTATAAGAGATATATAGAACACATTGTTAACAGTTGAGTTATTTGGCGGTAATGAAAATCAATAAGAAATGAAACAAACCATTTCATGAATTTTGAAGGGTCTGATATACAAGAATTACAATTTTCCCTTCTTACTAAATCTGATATCACCCTTCAATGGAGATACTCTGAAGAAAACATGATTTCCCATTTGGCACTCTATGTATTTCCTTCATTTTTCTGTATAACTCTTTATCCTAATTTTAGTTGTTTTAATATGATATTAAATTGATTTTACCATTATTGTCATCTCATCAACCATTTTTGGGACTATGAGTTTTCTTTCACCAACATCATCCTTATTAGTATGATTATGACATATCATGACATATAATACTTCATATATCACTATTTAAATACTTTAATATAAACTATAATTATTGGAAATGTCAAAAAAGGTAAGTAATAATATCATATACAATGTAATTAATGTTAGAATGATATCAACATGTCATCTATTGATTGAATTTTTCATTCATTCTATTTTTTAATTTGACGATAGAAGGTAATTACCAATAAAACTCAATGTCAAGGGACTCTGATGACATTCCCTAATTTTGATGTGAAATAGGGATCTATATCTAAATAAATTGTGAGCGGTTCAACATGATGTCTTACCACATCATTAAGGATGAGCCTTATGTGTTTCTCAAAAATAATGTCTTATATTATATTAAGGAAATGAGAAGGTTTATTTCAGCATTCAATAACAAACCATATTATGTAATTATTTTTATTATTTCTTGGTAATACTATGAAAAATTTCAGGGTAATTTCTTCATTTTTCCAAAGAGGAATTAGAAGAGGTTGTATTAATTCTTTAGGATACTACCTCTAAACATTCACCTATTATAAATCCTAGTATCTGTAAAGATAATCAGTAATTTCCAAATTCAAGTTATATCACAAAAAATGATCATTCTAGTCCCTATACATCATTGTTCTCCCAAGTTAAATTGAAAAATCTTATAAATTAGAATCATCCAACAATTAACTTTCATGCTCATGTAATTATGGAACACAAATACTCATTCAAAATTTTATAACACCATCTTCAAAAACAATGTATGCTAATTTTCCATCATTCACCGCATTAATTTTCTTCTGAAATTATACATCATGATATTGATAATTTTATATCCTCTCTAATAATGATGTTTTTTCGATCATTTGAACAATTATTGATGTATAGCTTTCCTTTTAAATTTCCATATCCATATTTACTACATAAATGAACATAATATTATTCTTAATCCTAATTTGGGTAATAAATCTCCGATCATTCTTACTCAAAGCATCTTCTACCTTATTCTCTTTCCAAATGTGATAGTGTATTGATCAATAAGAATCATTTAGAATCTCAACCCATTCCATTTGTCATATATTGAGCACTTCTTTGTGGGAGTGTTTATTTAAGGATCTTATAATCCATGTATATCTGTTATATTTCACTATAGATATAATGTATATATATTTTAAAAGAAACAATTATAGTCAGTACCTAATGATCATGTGTTGGATAGTTTTGTTCATGAGTTTTCAATTTCCATTATGCATATGTAACAACATTATCCTTTTTTGTGAAGAAACAACCATATCCCTACTTTGATCCATCAATATATGGTAAACCCATCACTTTTAACTCATAGAGCCAAAATTGGATAATTGACTAATGATCTCTTTTTTTCATCAAAAAATTCTTCATAATACAATTTCAAGGTGAACATAACCAATTTACACATAATTTTGGTAAATAGGTTATCTAATAATAAAAAATATGAATGACTCACTGACAGTAACCTTAAAAATCAATGAAACTACATATCTAGGTTATTTCTGTTAGAATATTCCATTATATGACTAATTTTTTCTTTGATGGATCAACTAATATTCCTTAAATGGGCAAAATATAGCCATGAAATGAATCTTCCTATAGTTAGAAATCAAATTTACTGAATTTAATATTTAACTATTTCCTTATATGACTATTAATAATGATCTACAAGTGATTTTCATAGTACTCATAACTTTTAGAATAAACCTGAATATAATAAATGAATACCACAAAAAATATCATCATTTTTACACTGTGTTGTGTATATAGTCTATAGAAAACCTGGATAACATTGTAAAGGTATATTCATAATATTTAACACTTTCTTCTTCCATTATCATTAAGCTAAGGAAATTTCTCTACATCTCCATTTTTTGATCATGAGGTATGCATTTATTTAATATTTTGCCCATAAATTCTATCCATAATATGAATAATATTTCTTCATTTTTTCATAGTATTTTGGATCAATGTCTACCAGAGATCAATATATCCTTGGAGATAAAAGACTTTTATTATAACCTTTTACTTTTCATTACATTTCAAGGTTGTAAATATCTTCTCTGTAGACTGAACTCTTTGCTCAATAGAAATTGTATTATTATTAACACTAAATGATAGTGATTTATTTTTAGTAAAGTGATATAGCTTTTTATATTAAAATATATATTAGGTTTCTCCATTTGGGAAAGGTTATTTATCATAAACAGAATAATTTTCCAAAATATTTCATGGATTTTCACTATTTCAATACCATCTGTATCTGTTTCATCTATAAGTAAATATCTACATTTTCCTTGAGTATTGAAACTATTCATACATCCAAAACCATTTCTAAAAAATGACATATACTTGGGTTGTTCATAAAATAATTATGTATAATTCCAAATATGGAATAACACATAACATATATTTATGCATCATAAATCCTAGAATCATAAACATTAGATAATTTGGGGAAATATTTAATTTCAAATATATCATATAGTAAATAAAATGTGAAAAATCCTAACCATATCCTATATAATATCAAACTAAGTGAGTAGTAAGGCCCAATTTAGTGAACCATGTTACCCCTGGACATGCCTATACCATCATTCCAGGTTTGTTAACCCTAGAAGCATTTATTCATGAACCATTTACACTTATAGTATATTCATAGGGATGTATTTCTAGGAATACACACATAATAAATACATTACCACAATTATAGGATGGTTTTGTATAATTTTCTTCAATTTATTACTAAGAATTATTCTTTCTAATTATGTTTTCTAAATCAAGTTTCCAAGGTTTCTAATAAACATCATCTAATAACAACATTAATGAACTGAACCTAGAAGCGTTGAGACAATGTATTATTTTATTACATTAACATGATTATAAAGAATCAAATCTCAAAGGACCAATTAGTTTAATAGTCTTAGAATTACATATTACATATATTATACCCATAATACATTGGGAAAACTAAATAAAACATAATGCATAATAAACAGAAATAAATATCATCCATTAAATTTTATTCAATGTTCTCTTCATCATAACATGGTGAAATTTATTTAAAAGGTAGAGCTTAGATGATCAATAAAGGTAAATAAAACTGTATAAATAATGAATAAATCTTCATCAAAATTCATTTAAATGATAACACAATCCATTTAAACAACTAAATTATACACAATTAATATATAAAAATATAAAACAGAAACACATTCAATAAATCAATGAACTGATAATGAATTACATCTATATTTTTTTTGGAAAATCCCATAGATAAATAATAACTGAAATTAAATCAATGATGTTATTTCTTAATATAAAACATTTATAAGAAAAATGAAATCCAATACCATTAAAATTGTTCATAGGAATGTTTAATAATATGGATAGAATTACATTTAATTGAATCAAATTATTAGTCTCATGAATACCTTTCGATGCATCAATAAGAAATATAGATTTCTGGTCCCAAAGGTCTTTAATATTCTAAATAATTCATTATATTGAATAATAAAATGAATAATATTCCATATAAATTTTTTTTATTTAATAAATAATCTGTTTTTATAATTAAATATCCAAATTAATCAAATAAGTGTCAATGTGAACACTTTGTGTAAGAAATGATATATAGTTTAGGAAATATTAATATCAATTATAAGAGAATATTGATATTGAAGTAAACTACCACTGAAAATTTATTATAATAAATTTATTTTTTCAATATTAAGATAAAAATCAAAAAATTAAGTTAGACTAATTAATAATAATAATAACATTATTTAAGAGTATAACCTTTAAAAAATCCGAAAAGTCCCATAACACTTTAAAACATTAGAATCATAATATACATTAATTTATTACATTAGATGAAACTTATAATTTCATTATAATAATTTTTATTCATGACATATCATGTAAAAGTCTACATATACAAAAAATAAAATTGAATTGGCTCATAATAACAAATAACCCTCAATGGAATGTAAATGGAGATGAAATTACCTTACCCTAACCTTAATGTTTTTGTGTTGAATTTATACTATAGTATACTAGTTTAAAATATGTAACAAACTAATACCAGAATGATAATCATGATTATAATTACATATATTACATCCTTATAATATCTTATTACCCATTTGTTAATACTCTTTCATTATTTAAATTATTTCATGTCTTAATTTCTGAGTTTTTGTCAAGTATGTTTTGACTTTTCAATTGTTATTCATTTTAAATATAGCATGATTTAATTTTCTCCAAAAATTAAAACATTATTTAAATTTCATTTATATTCATTACATATTCATTTAGGATAATCTATAATCTTTGGATATTATAAGGAAAGTGCACCGTTTAGGGAGACGGTAGGCCGTACGTATGCATAAACACTACTTTCACATATTTATTGTATTAAAAGAATCTAAAATAGAGGATAAATATTTATATTATAATTAAAATATCATAGATATGTTATATATTTGACATAGGTTTATTTAAACCATCCATTATATTTTCCATGTGTGGCATAAATGAGTTATATCACTTTGAGGGGACAGTAGTCCACTCTTCCTCAAACTAATTTCTTGTATTAAGAAAAAATGAGTAGAATAATGTTATGTTATAAATAAAAATTAAAAAAATCTTAAAGACATTAAAAATATAATATATAACATTTATAAATATATTTTCCATCATAATGTCCAACATGATAGGTTTCCAAGGAAAAATGAAAAATCATCATTTCTTGACGCAGTAGTTCGTTGTACAAAAAATTTGTATGTCCGTTACCCATTTGATAGTGGTGTTTGTAAGTATAGGTTGAACCCATTAAATAAACGTATCTTAATATATTTTGGATACTGGTCATGTTATATTATCATGGAATAATTATATTTAATGGGTTATATAATGGAAATGAAACTATAGAGCTTGAAAAAACAAGTTACCTCTAAATCAGGTAACTTCTTTTGGTTTTTACCAAAATGAATCATTAGACATAATTATAGAAAGATATAGAATTAATGGTATAGTGGTAGGATTTTGGAAATCGATATAGTCATATCATGGTATAACCTATGTGGTTTGAGAGGTGGGAGGAATGTGGAGAGGTGGTTGCCTTTTATAAAAGAAGAAAATGAATCACTTGGTATTTTTTAAAATAAGATTGTTGTACCCAAGTATAAATAAAAAAATGATTTAAAAAATACAAATTCATAATATAAGGATAATAGCTGAATTAAGAACAACCAATGTGTTTTGGAAATGATTCGAGGTCTTTCTTCCCTTAAGTAAAAGATTTAGTTTATTATTAACCATATATTATCTGAAATTTTTGTATTTAATTTTAATTATATTCACTAATCCTTTTGGTAAAAAAACATATTACTATTAAAAATTATAAATTATACTAATTACAAATATGAAATATATTTTTCGCAATTCCAATCATAAAATTTGAAAAAATTGATTTTAAATTCATCCTATAGGTGTGACGATATTACAGGTTTTTAAAGAAAAAACGTCTCAAAATTTGATATATTTTTACAATAAATTTCAAATTTAAATTAATTTAAATTAACTAAATTCTATTAACTGAAAAAATCATGATATACATAAACTATAAAACTATTTAAATCTATATTTTATCAATATAAATAAATTAGATGCAAATAATGTTTTGAATAAAAATTCCATATTTTTAACTATTGATTAAAATATTATATGTTTCTAAAAAATACAAAACAATTTACGATAACCTAATATTGATGATTCAGTTTCAAGTATGATGTTTATTTTGACATATTAATAAAATTAAACTGTCAAAATTTATATATAAAATGGGTTCTCTATTAGAAGCTGGAAAACTGCCATTATAAAATATAGTATTTTATATGTAATATTGGGTTTATAATTATATTTTACCCATATAGAATATATTAGATGAGTGTAAATATTCATGGTTGGATATATAATATTTAAATTCACTAAATAATCTCTCTAAATGTTTTTGAATTTAATTAACAATGAAAATGCGACTATTTAATGTTATGTTTAAATCGGGTGTTGTATGTTGTTGGAAATATTTCAATAAAATATAAAGGAAAATATTGTAAAGTATTGTAGTTCTACACAGAATCCAATTTATTTTATTCATATAATTAGTTTTTCTATAAAACATCATAATCCATATATTCCCAAAACATAATTATTTTATCCTATTCATAATGACACTTTTAAAGGTTTCACCAAAATTTTCTAACCCACATCTAAAAAAATAACTGAACACTACACTATTACCAACGATGGAGAATGTAGCATTGAATACATAAATATAACATATTTTTAGAAGAATATTAGATACATAAATTTTTTTTACATATATGAGTATCATAATGTTTTATTGTCTTTGGAAACTAGAGATATAAAGAACTTATTTCTTAAACTATCTTCAACTCTGCCATAATAATCTTCATATTAATACCAATTTAGACATAATAAACATAGAACCTTCCATAACAAACATTGTAATGAAACATATGAATGTGAAATCTAAGATTCTCAATCAACATAAATATGGGATAAATCAATCACAATGAGAACAATTTGATCGTAATGAAATAATAACATAATCGTGTTCATGTTCCCGATGTAATTTACTCACACCAAAAATAGATTAGATAAAAAAATTTAAAATCATGTCATATCATAAACTAGGCCGGGATGCTATCCAACCCGAAAAATGTATTATTTCTAGATAAATACTAAACGGTGTTCTTGATCCCCCTAGGATGGTGACTAACATCGGGAATCAAATATATCAAGGTTAAAATGATTTATCCCAATAATAACTATGAAAAAAATAATCAAAAAATCAAACACAACAAAAACTAATAGTAAAATATCATCAATGAATACAAAAACAAATCCAAATACAATATATAAACAATACATAAACTAAAAAATTATATAAAACCATACTGAATATATCTTGATCATAATATAACATTTTATTCACCACTAAGTATATTTACAACCTGATACAATGGAAAACCATAAATAGAAACATGGAATTGAAAAATATACAAGTTCTACCAAATCCAAGTAGAGAATGTGGGGTGTGATCTTAAAAAAATAGTTGGTAACCAGTATATAATCCTTACATTGCCATCCCCAAAACAGTCCACAAATATAGTTTTAAAAAACATTTAAGAAAATTGGGATTTATAATTTTAAATAATAAATCCCAACATTTCTTCTCAAAAATAGTTTTCTTTTCAAAACCCAGTTACAATACCAAAAGAAAATCAAGATTCCATACCAGGTAAGAAAAGGGATATTTTCAAAATAAGGTATGCAATTCAAGAATACAAATACAAAAAGAACAAGTAACCTTGTGATAAAAAAAATTGGAACATATAGATAGTTTTCATGAAGATTTATTAAATAACATTAGATGTAAAACAAATATTTAGTTAGACGCAAATAACCTTCAAAAATATGGTGATGATCTATAGGAAATATCTAAATAGCTATCATAAAATAAGATGACTAGTGGCATGTCCTTCCTAGCCTCTCAGCAAATCTGTGGGTTATTATATCATATAATCAGGGCTGGAAATAATCCATCAATTAAACATCAATATTATTCCCATTAATACTTTGATAATATTACAAGATGAATGAGGATGTCCTCACACATTTGGCATAACCCAGTAAACCAAAAATGCCACAGTTCTAGCCTATCCAAAAAACTAACACCATCTATACGATTCACCAATCCTTGGAGGGACCACAATATGGGTTCCCATCACAAAAAAAGACACCCACGGTTCCATCCTAGCCTACAAATCATGTAACTTGAAAATGAATTTTTGAGACACCATGAGATATCAATTGGGACCTTCAAATCTCTAAATAAAATTCATTTTAATTTTTTTTTCAAAAATCATGGTGAAAGGATATATTATTTTATAATTTTTCTGAACAATACATTATATCATTTAGGAAAAAATTCACATTTAATGGTTCCAAAGTAGAAAAATTTAGGAAACACATTTGAAAATCACAAAGAGAAGATTTTAAAACCATGAAACCATTTTTTACATACTAGTGTTTTAAAAGAACTATTTCATATAAAAATTGTTAGAAAGAGGAATAAAAGGAAGTGGAATTATAAAAACTATTTTTAAAAGAGGAAATCTTCTAATGAAGGACATTATAATTTGGGAAACCATACTTTTATGATCCCCAAGAAAATATTGGTGTTAATACATCCAATTTTCCAATTGAATAATCAAAAAAATTACTTGTTATGAACCAAACAAACCATGCAACCAATTTACCATAACCATAAAACCAGAATGAATAACCCAAACCACACACCAAACCCAATTTACAATTTAATAAATGTTACCAAAATAAAATACAGACCAAACACCACCACAAGTTCTACATTTAATTATATAAAACCAATTTACATTTTATAAATCACTTTTCATACATATATAGGGTTACAACTAAGAAAATCAATTGAAAAACCCATTTTTATAAGATTTCGAAGAATGAAACTCAAAACAATTCATAAAAAGTCTTCAAATGAATGAATAACATGATTATAAAAAATATAAAATGCCCCCATAATAAAATGTCTTGTGTAAAAATGGAATTGACAGAAACACCTACATCAACAACAATTGAATACGGTGAATCCCCATGAGAATGAATAGAAAGCCTCATAAAATAATCCTCACAGCCTAACATCAATGAAAAATCCCACATTATCCATCCTATACCATAGGGACTTACCAAGAGAGATTCCTCCAAATAAATTCCAAGGAATGAACTTCAAACGATAAGAATGGAGAAAATTTTAAAAAACATCAATAAAACTAACCTTTGAACCATGATGAATAATCCAATGATGGAGGAGAACAAAACAGGGAGGGGTCTGGGAGATCCACTATGTTCAAAAAATAATGAGGAGGGATGAGGGATCTATTTTGAGTAGAATGTAAGGTAGAATGTGAATTTCATTATTATATAACACATGCGAGACTCACACAGTTTGAAAAAAAAATGTTTGAACAAATCGTCCACCAAACAAAGAATAAATATCTTTCAAATTATAGAGCCATGTCCTATGACTTCTAAATGTTTTCCACTAACCATTATTATTTCATGATCCACAAAAAATAAATCTGAATGATCTCTGATGGTACTCACATGGTTTTAGCTAAACCATGATCAAAATATGAATACATCCAAAACCACCCAAAATCATTAATACTCAAAAAAATAATGATGGGAACTCAACTGAAACCTCAACAAAAAGATCCAAAAATAATAAAATAACAAAATAAATGAAGAAATGTGATTTTTTAATGAAAACTATCCCCCAAAAAACATTTTCCCCTATAAATTCTCCCATTTATTCGAGGAACGAAACTGAAACACTAAATCAAATGAGGCCAAATGAAATAATGAACCTCAGTGTGGAATTTCACTCAACCAGTCATAGCCAAAAATCTATAAGGATATCAACAACAATTTTCAGAATGGGGAAATGAATAGAGATATCTCCCCCCAATAAGAAATCAGGTAACACCAAACCACCGAGATGTGAACTCTCAACCAAAACAGTGAGATCATGACAAAAAGGAAAATCATAGAATAAAGAGATCCCAAAAAATTAACCAAAATACAATTAATCAATTATAATAGACTCAATAATCTCTTGAGAATTACCAATTAGAAACCAATGTCAATTAAAAAAATGATAATCACACATAAGAAAGAAATACTAAATGAATGATCATATCCAAAAGGCACAACCACAATAATTATAATGAGTCAAGGTCACAGAGCATTCATAATAATATATAACATATAACCTCAAATGAATCTAAATGAAGTAAACTTAAACTATTTCAAATCCAACATTTGAAACAAAAGCTGATCAAATAACCCACCCAACCCTCCACCCCCACATATACACACACTAAGCATTTCCTAATTTTGTAAAGAAGTTCAATTGAGGCATATAATTAGAACCCTCATGTCATTAACATATTCTATCCCATATTTAAGATATGAAAACTTATAACCATGTTTTAACAAAATGGAATATACTCTTTTAGAACATCTCCCAGTGACCCAAATAGTGACATCAAAAATAGAAGTAATGAGGATTATGAATGGACAACATATAATTCCAAAATCGATCTTACTGGAAGCACATAAGTGAACGGTAAAAAAAATAAGAAGTTGAAACTAATGATTGAAACCCGTCAAGAATAGGTTTCTCTTGAATAAACCTATCTACATATGCGAATCCTTTATAAACATAAAAATAAATGGGGATACCAACTGCTACCAACTCTAATCCCAAAACAAACTCAACCAAAGATACATCATCCTCAAATTCAAAAACTAAACACCATAAGATGAGTGAAAACATTCAGTTAATTTGAGAATGAGAACAAAAATTAATAGAGTAACCCTAAACATCACTTGATCCAATATCTCTAGATAAATATTAACTAGCACATTAATGTTGTAAACAGAGACATTAACTATTTATTAACCCTTCTGAACACAAAAAATATCATCTATTTTATTATCCTTTACCTACTAATGTGAAAAAATAGAGTAAAAGCTGTCTAAAAGCATCCCACGAAATGAAATCATGTAATAATTATGGGATGATTACCTTACACCTATCCAATTTTGGAAACTGAAATGATCCTAAAACAACACATAATATAATGGGTTTAGTAGTTACGAATGACCTAAATACAACTACAACTTTATTAATACACTATACAGATTCTAAAATACCACAATAACCATGAAACATAGGAAAACTATAATAATAGATTGACATTACCATCACATTAGGAATCTATAAATGGTCTATAATTTGAGGGGACACACTTCAAACCTTTTGGACCATTCTCTCCAGAATATTCATTATATCACAAAAACATAAAACCATGATAGTGTCAAACAAAAATTCAAAAAAGGACACACCATTCCAAAACACCAAATAACAAACCAAAAAACCACAAAATAGTCCCAAACTCATCTTAAAAATCTACCATTTATTTTTCAAAAAACCAGAGCATTTCACTCCATGGACACATTTTGAAATAAAGAACCTAATTACCACACCCCCTCAAAAACAATGTTACACCCATTATGTTAAATAAACACCGAAATCATATTCATTTTGAAAATATTTTTCTTATAAAAAACAATTTCCTATTTCAAAGTCAATCCACACCATACAAAACTAAGAAACAACTCATAATAAAATTTAAGAATAGGGATACTATTATCCATTCGAAACCTAACAACTTGATTTTGGTGAACCATGTCCCAGGACATCACTAATCACTAGGATTACCTTCATCCAATCACTGGGGATCCCCATGGATTACTAGTCCACGTATGCCTGATGAACATCACTAGTTCCCCTCTATATGTAGTCCTCATCCATGAACTCCAAAAAAACACAACACTAAAATATTCATGGAAACATGAGGCTTGATATGAGAAAGGGTTCATGAAGTTGTTCCTGCACATATCTATTGACTCATGATTGTCCTAATATCAAACAACCTGATTCCCCCAAATAAATAAGGGATGATATGATGAATTTTTTTCATAAACTAACAAGGTTTCAATCTGACCCAACACCCAATCTGATTTGAGAAATGGCCTGAGAGGATTACCCGATCCTTATAGGCTAGAAACTAGAACTATGAGTCAAATATATCATTGTGGGAATGATTTATCCCAATAATAAACGAGAATACATATCTATAAAGGATCACACATCATAAAATAATAATAACTAAAAGTCAATAAATACATAAATCATGCAAATAAAACAGCTGAACAAAACAAAAACTAAAACCAATATAAAATATTGTATCTAACACAGTCACTATTTGATATCTTGATCATCACAATCCATAAAACTGACATTATACCAAGGAAAACTCAAAAAAGAAACCATCACTAGTAAAAAAAATCAGGTGTACCGATATCGAGTGGCACAAATAGGGTGTGATCATAAAAAACTCAATAGGCAAGTAAAAATTAATCCATACATTTCCATTCTCAAAATATTCAATAGAGACTTCTTTAATATAAATTAATGTTTTCTTTTTCATTTTAAATAATAAAATAGATATTTCTTTCCTAAAAATGTTTTTATTTCAAAACATAGTTACAAAACCAAAATCTAAAAGGGAGTCCATTCTAGGTTAGAAAACTAGATAATCTAAAAAGTAGTATACAGTAAAATAATACAAATAATAAGGAAATATGTAACAATGTATAGAAAAATAAATAAATAACGTATAGATTGTAGTTATGGGAAATTATTTAACACATTAGATTTAATTTTTGGACTTACTCAGATCAGACTCACTTATCGACATATGATGAACCTCAATTGTCAATAACCAATTGTCATCTATAAACTTGTCTCACCAGTAGAATGTCCTGCATGGCCTCTTAGAAAATTTAGGGGTACCAAACAATCTAATAGGGGTAGATAAGATACTTTCACTCATCCCTCAATATGGCTCACATTAATCCCCTGATAATAGTAAATAGATAATTACGAGGTCCTCACATACAAGGAAAAAACAAATTTCTTACAAAATTCCACCATTCGTTTCTTTCCCAAACTCTTAAAACCACTATGTGATTCATCACTCCTAATAGGGACCAATATAAAGGTTCCCATCATAGAAAAATTCTCTAATGTCCCAACCAAGCCTACACATATTTTCACTTGAAAACCAATTTTTGAAAGACCAAAATATTCAATCCAAGAATTTACCATTTCCAAATGATAAAATTTTGTATCCGTGGGGTTTTTTCATTGGATGTGGTGTACAGTTTGTGTATGTTGTCAATACACATTGGGTTGATCAAAGAATTATCATGGAAAACAGTTTCACAATCGATGAAGAAGGTGGAATTGATGGTGGTTTATATTCCCAGTGATTGTAAAATTTTTGTGTCTCAATGGTGACTGTTTTTTGGAAAAATAAGATTTTTGAATAAGGAATGGCATAATAAGAACCATTTTCTAGGAAAAGTTCATGGATACCAAAATACGGTACGTAGAATGGGTAACCACATACCATGAAGAGGTAATGGTATGAATATCATGTATGAGGAACAATTTTCATAGTTAAGGCAGTTTGTGGGAATTCATATGGTTCGAAGAAGGAAAATAGTTCGTAGGATGATATGTCATTCGCAAAAATGAGGTAGAGTATTGAGAAGCGGTGAAAGGGTGTAGTTTATAGAAATGTGGTACGGATTTGTGCCACCACATAGATATAATGGTGATATGTGGACCACATAGGGAAGATGGTTTAAGGGCGATTCATGGTATGCGGTAAATGTGGTGCCATATTGAATATTTTTTAAATCTATGTTTAGTATATTCTTCTAATCTATTATTATATATAAGGATTACTAATCCATTCATTAGATTATGGATATAAGATTAAAATTTGAGAGGAAATTATTGAAATATAGAAGTATTTAATGAGAAGAAAATGCCACAAAAAATTTATTTTTAATATATTAATGGAATTTGGGGAAGTTCAGAAAAGCTTATAAAAGACCATATGAGGAGAAAGATAGTAAGTTAAAGAATGGAAATTTATATTGGATGTATGTGGAGGAAACCTCACAGTATATAGGGTAGGGTATTTCATTGTGGATATAGAGAAGTATGTGATAGAGTGGGAGGAGTTCGTAGAGGGAGAACTAACAATATGCAGTAAAGTAAAACTCACAGAAGAAAGACCACATTTTATGGAGGAACATGTCATTTCATGGAGGAACACTTTGTCTAATAATATTTTTACGACGACTGAATTAAACATACAAGTTATAACTAAAAATAAATAGATCATATATATATGTAGTTGAAGATGAATTATTTAATTCCATCCTATTGAAGAAACCTTGATGTCAATGAAAGTATTTCATATTCTTCCTAACAAAGTGAGCAAGGGATATTCAACTGATGTGATCTAATGAAAGCAGTGAGTTATCCATAAAATATGGTAAAGTTAATGTGCCTAGAACATAGTGAATGTGCTAGACTCTTGTATTCCAAAACATGTGAGGATTAGTATACTTTGTTATGACTGACAACCTATAGACATATGATCTTTAGATGTATCCCTATGTGGAGAAACAAGTACGATTTCTGGGTCTTTTCTTTGAATGTTATTGTTTGTTTTCCGCTAATTCCAATTTTTTTGATTTAACAGGTTCTTACCAATGCAGAATTAAAATTCATTAGTTTTCCATAAAATGTTGACACCATGATTCACCCAACCCCACTCAGGGTGTTCCATGGTACTCAAATACATTCCCAAATCATTTTCCAAAAGCAAGGTGAAAAATACATCAAACTAGGATGGTGAAAAATTTTACTTTACATTATTTGGAACAAATTCACATTCATTGGTTCTGAATGGGCCAACATAAATAAACAAATTTGAAAGCCACATTTAGATAATTTTGGATACATGGACCTATTTCTAATACATTCTATTTATAGAATAACTATTTCAAATTAAGAGGGCTAGAGAGATAAAGAAATGGTTGTGGAGAATTTTTGAAATGATGTTTAAAAGGGTAACTTTTTTAATGAAGGCCATTATCATTTGTGAATCCATTTTTATTTTCACACTATGTACATATGGATGTTCCCACATCCAATGGATGACTTGAAGCAATACCAAATTACAAAAATATCACGGTAATAAGTGAATGAACCTTGCAACCACATTCACATAACCATCAAACCAAAAAAAATCAACCAAACCACACACAAAAACAAATTTATAATTAAAACCATGTTACCAAAATACAACCACGGACAAAAACTATAAAAAGTGATCCATTTTATTATATAAAACATATTTCTGTATTATCAAAAAAAATTAGACATATATATTGAAAAAACCAATGAAATCATTAGAAAATAGTATTTTCAAAATTTTTACAAAAACTAAACACCAAATAAATTTATAAAAACATCACAATCATGAATAATCATTAATGAATAAATTGGAAATACCATAGCATTACATTGAATTCCCCAGAAAGGAAATATATAGAAACCCCTACCTCAATGTGGTGCTTATATGACAAACCATTTGATAAAAAAGAATAATACATAGGATAAAATCCACACACCGTTATATCAATGAAAACATCCAACATTATACGTCCAATTCCCATGGCTTTCACCAAGAGGGAACCCAATAATTAAAAACCATGGAACAGGGGGAGATGGAAAAAAGAGGGGATAAATTTCCAAAAAACATCAAGAAACTCACGTTAGAAACATGAATTAGCATCGATGGTGGGAGGGGAACCAATAGAAAATGGGTTATAGATCCCCTCATATTCCAAAAATGACCAATATGGGAGAGCGATCGATTTGGATTAAAAATAAGTTATGGTATATTGATAACTATAATATTTCAAAATAATAGGGAGACTTTGATGGTTTGGTTGAATGGTTTAAAAAACCATTCACCAACCATGAAACTCACATTTTCCAAATGACATATCCATTTCTCTTTTTTTCCACTTGGTTTACCTTAACCATGTTAAATCCATTCTCTACCAAAATAATGTCACACCGTTTCTACTTGGATTCATACGGTATAAGACAAACCATGATGAAACTACAAAGAGGGTGAAACCACAAAAAAACTATGAAAGTAAAATATTAAACATGGGAAATTGACATAAAAATTAATCAAAAATTCCAACAATATAAAAAGAACAAAGTAAAGAAAAATTATGTCCATGGTGTGGAATGTCATATAAATAAGCATGATTAATAAGGGGATCAAAGTAAAAAATCACCCTTCAAGAGACAAAACATTGGAATGTGGTATCATAATCACCAGAAAAGAAAATAATTTGAATATAATTATCTAGTATCATTTCCATAGAAAATATTGTGATCGTAGATAGAAGAAATCATACTCACATTTCATGATTTAAATATAAATATCCACAACCATGTCCATGCTTATAATCAACATTATCTTATGAATTAACTATATAAAATTACACAATTAATTATAAATATTTAATAGAACTATCCATAATATATTGTAAACCAAACATTTTTTTCCTAAAAGTTCATAAAAACATTAATCAATTCATCACAACATTACACGTGTGGATGTAACATGTTTTACAAACTTTTCATTATCACATAATCATAATTCATACAGATATAATAATTGATAGTATCATTATATTATATACTAAATGTAGTATAGTAATCATGATATTATATCGAAAAATATGAACAATACATTTAAAATATCATTTTATCATTTCTTTTGAACCATAAGAAAATATAATTTGTTTTCGGTTCCATTAAAATGTAATTGTTTTTAAATATTACGAAAAAAAATATTTTATAACAACTCTAAATACATGAAAATGAAGCATTAAATAAAATAATATTCATTATGGTTGGGAAATTATTTCATTTGGTAAATAGTAAAACAAATATACATTTCATAGTTCTTTATATGTTAAAAATGACCTCATTCATAAAATGATAAAAAACATTTTTTAAAATTTATTAAAATAATGTAATATATGTTACAAGTATAACATAAATAACAATTCTATCAATGATCAAAATATCATTATAATCAAGTTATTGAAAATGTAACTAAGAGAAAAAGATTATCAACCAATGAAAAATATTGTTATTTTATAAAATAAATCATTTTCATGATCAATTTTATTAACAATGAGAGAAAATGGAACTATTACCAAATA
The DNA here is from genome assembly GCA_963277665.1 of Viscum album. Classification (NCBI taxonomy): domain Eukaryota; kingdom Viridiplantae; phylum Streptophyta; class Magnoliopsida; order Santalales; family Viscaceae; genus Viscum; species Viscum album. The sequence continues at coordinate 2,071,584,788 of OY728131.1, forward strand.
ATATTTGGAATAACAGGTTGAAAAAAATATAATTTTTTTAATAATATAAGATCTATATAATTTATCTCATTGTAAATTCAGCCCAGATAAACTTGAAAAGAAATGGGGTACTAAAAAACCCTATCCTAAAGTCACACCTTGATTCATATGTGTAAAAACAAGAGTATAATAATTATATATTTATTATAAATATAGAAAAAAAATATTGATATATATATATATATATTACTATATTTAATTAACTTATAAAATCAACTTACACCGTTATTAAAAATTCCTTATTAAAATCATTATTGAGGTGAAAATTGGTTCGTTTCCTATGTGTTTTTAGTATGATGTTACTGGTTCATAAAAGAATTTCATATTTTCATTATATATAGAATTTATAAAATTTCAAAAATATAATATTTATTCAATTTATACACTATTATAATCATTCATAAGAATCAGTGTGGAAAAATTAATTACATCATTTCATAGAGACAATACTCCATTCGTATACACAAGTGATGCTAACAATTTTTTATTCATGACACAAATGAAAGGTAAATAATGAATCTCCTTTTAAAAATAATTTTTATATCATTATTATCATATATATATATATATTCATTAATTTTTATCCTTAGTAAATTTCATTTAATGCATTAATAAAAAATGAATGACATCGCTTTGTGGAGGTGGTAGTCAACACATACACATGGCTGATGTTATCACTTATAAACATATGGGATAGTGAAAATATGAATAAAATTGTATAATTTTATAAGGATAAATATTAAATAAATATAAAATATAAACATTTACTCAATTATAATAAAAAACATGGATCCTGGTAAAGAAAAATGAAATACATCACTTTGTTGAGATGTAGTATGTACGTACTCACAAGGATTTATTCATTTCCCATTTTGAGGAGAAATGATATTATAAATTGATATTATATAATCATAATAACATATCAATATATTTTTTATATTTAATTAAATATTTTAGGACTTTTAAAACAGACTAAAAAGTATTAGTAGAAGAAATAAACATTGAAATAGTTGGATATGATGATTAACCTTTCATTGAGAGACCACATTTGGTTTACACATTAATCCATCATATGAATATAATATAGTTATAAAAATGATCATGAAAAAAGGGAAGTAATATATGAAGAATTTTGGATATGTATTGGTTAATCTATAGTGATAAATTTTTCAAAATCAGGACGTGAATAGATTTGAGGGGTGAGAAGCACATGGATTTACATAAAATATTTAAATAATATAAATTCATTTCCCTATGAATGTAACACAAAATATAGAATACATTATAATTAATATAAAACAAAGTTTAAATATCTTTAACAATTTGTATTAATATAATTTGTGTGGAATTTTTTCCCATAACACATAGTTTAACCACCCGTAAACACAATCAAATACTTATTGTAGAAACTATTTTTAATCTTTTTTATATTCTTAATGATTAATAATTTCGTGAAAAATCATAGAATCCATGGTATAATTATTGTTTATGTTGTAATTAAATGGTCCAAAAGGAATTATTAATCCCAATGGGTTGGAGAATAACACCAGTCATCAAACTATAATCAAACATGAATGTTTTTTGCAGAGAAACTGAAGAAGATAAATAATAAATTTCAGTATTAAAACACTCCCCAAGGATAATGTTACATAATAAAATTGTTAAAAATATACTAGTATTAGATCAACAAAAAAATCTATAATATATGGTACATAAAACCCATGTAACAGGTGGAACACATCTCCACTTGTCACCTTCATTACACCAAGACATAGTAATTAAGTACACCCACCACCTCCATGTGGTGCTCTCTAATTTCATAGACCTAGAATAATAAAATCCAAATTTTCAGAAATAAAAATGTAAGGTTTTATCTAAAATACCCAACCATGTCATATAATATGTTCTATAAGAAATTGCATGTCAAATAACTATTTTTCGTTTCTATTAAAATAGTTCAATGAATGAAAAATCATTTTCAATTTTTAAATAAAAATTATTTTAATAATAAATATGGTTGATATATAAAACAATACTAAATAATATATTTTTATAAAATGCTTTTGGTAAAAAAATTTCTTGAATAAAATAGGTTTAAAAAAATTGATTGGGTAAACTTGTCCATAAAACAAATCAAAATTTACAAAATTCATGAGTTATGATTGTTTCTAGCAATATGATCCTCTACTTCTCAATCATCATCACCACTATAGTTATGATTTCACACCCATATCAACACCCCAATAGGTTACCCATTATTATTATTCAATCAAAACATAATTAAAGAATCCATATTAGGAAATCTATGTCGAACATAGTTTAGTTAGTGTTTTCATCATCAATAAATTTCTATGTAGCTAGAGTCATAGAGTGATTTTCCTATAACCAAATAACTACTCTGTATCACATGTTATTCAATCAATTACTTAATTAATCAATCATGCATGGTCAAATAATTCATTTTAAATCAACATTCATAATTTAATTTCCCAATTTAATGGTCAACATGCATTTTCAATATCAAAAACCAATCTGATTTTTTCATCAAAATAATGCCTATATAAACAATCATTAACTTTAATCTCATTATATCAAGAATCAATATCATTTAATTTCATTAAATCAACATTTAATTCAATCCATCATTTTTTTCTAAATCCACTAAACAATTTTAATTATATTGAAATCGTAGGGTTTTTAGAATCCATTTCTATTTTTAAATTAAACATCAAATTATCCCAGTTCTAGATTTTAAATTAAAAAAAATCATTTGAAATATGTTATGTATTATATGGTCTCATTCATAAGGAAAATCCTTATGAAACCACATACCTTAAATAAAATGACCAAATCAACACACAGAACGAGAATGAGAATGAGAATGGAGGATAAAGTGATCACAATATAAAACCAATAATCATAATCCATAAAAAACATTGATTAGATTGATCAATAAAATGATGATATTTCACTATCAAATAGGGATTAAATATGATATAATGATAAAATACATAAGAAGAGAAAAATTCAACAAAAGGAGATTATACAAAATCATATGTGGTTCAATACACATTGAGAATGTGTTAGAGGTATCAACATTTCAACTTGAGAGCCTCAAGAGACCAACATATCTTGTTTGGAATGAATGTGGGGTTTAGAAGTTAAAATATTCTAATTATATTTTAAATTATATTATTTTTTTGTTAAAATCCAATGTGTATTGTTTGCTGGGTAGGTCCACAAGTTTATTGATAATCATGTATCCTAACTATGCTCCATTACTTTATATCTAGAAAGTGTTCATAGTTTGAATCAACTTTTAAAATAACCATGAACCAACCATAAAAACGACCTCTATACATGGGTTTATAGATTAGGGGAGATGTTACACGGTATGAAAAAACAGTGCACCCCATTCATTTAGCATAACATAAGGTGCAATGTTTTAAGGGCCAAAGAAAAATGTTTTACCCAAAGGTATTTCAATCATACATAACCCTAGAAAAACACAATTTCTTTAAAAAATAACCTCAAACAACCCATGATAATCCCCAAACAATTTATAATCAAAATAAAGGTCAATATAAATTTTAATAAAGTCACAAAATGTTATAACCTCCCTTCCCTAAAACAATGTATCCCTTGAAAGCCAATTAATATGATTCCATATCAAATAGATGTGGTAATTGATCTCTCACTAGTGGTCAATTCTTCTATATCTCTATTAGATAAAAGCCATGATATCAATGAAAAATTATAGAATGTGCAATATACTAAACAAGATCATTTATCTTAGAGTCATCAATTTTGATTGGTTATTCAGTCATAAATAAATATTGATTAACATCATGGTTATCCAAAAAAAGACATGGGAAATTTAGATAATATAATTATTCAAAAACAATAAATAAAACACATTTTTTATTTAAGTAAATTATGGTGGAACATCCATATAGTGAGCTACTTCCCCACCTTCTCGACAATCTCAAAATTAAAAAAATCCTATTTGCATGATTTTTCTACATCTGAAGCCAATGGTGACACAATAAATGTGAATCCCTCAATAAAACATGTTCAACAACAAAAAAACATCGAAGTTTTCTGAAGATTATAGACATATGATTTATACTAGACCTATTCCATATAATTCATTATAGAATATACTAAATCTTCATCATCGTCTCCTGGTCAAAACTTAGTCTAGTGAAAAAATATTTACTAATCACATACCAATAATATGAGATATAAAAGTTATACTATAAAGGTACATAAAAGGATCCATTCAAATTAAAAATTTTTAATAATTATAATAGGGGAAATCAACTTATCAAAAATGGAAATACCAAGCTGTATAAAATATGAAAACATAGACATGTAGGTTTTCCTCATAGATCATTATAACCTATTCCATTTTTACTTCCATATATGGATTATAATACTTGATCAATCTAACCGAGTAACTCATGAACTCTTATAGACTTATTTGAAGAATGAGATGTAAAACAAATACCCCTATCTGAAACCACAATAGATGTTACTTTATGTAAAATAAAAATATCTTTTATATAGGTAATATTCAAATGATAAATATTGTTTTTATCATTAATGGATATAATGTGATCTAAATTTTCTATTAAGTTAATCAATAACAATATCAAATTCGCACATATAGGGGAACACAACAACCCAACCATTAAATCCATATAAATAATTTTCCCACATCCAAGTAGACTAAATATGTGTATGAATCAAACTATAAGAATATTGTTTCTTATATTTAACTAGATGATATGTATAATATTGAAAAATAAATTCAACGACGTCCTACCTTATTCAATACAACAAAATAATCACCTTAATTAATATAATATCATCATAGTTCAATGCTATAATGCCCATTGGGAATTATGGAAACATCCAATCATGAATTTTCTCACTAATAAACGTACAACATAATGGTTTGAAAAACATAGAATACTTTTATAAGGTAATTACCATTCCGTAATGATCTAACCACAATAAATATAGTCAATAATTCCATAAAATTCTTCATTTTCATGATTATAAACATTAAATATCTTGAGAAGAGTGGAGGTCTACTGAATTTTAGTTGGAAAAAACATAGTGACACCATCTTTGAATTCAAAATGAAACTAAACAATGAGATCCATTAAATTACACCGTTCAGATGATTATTTCATAGATAACATCCTAATTTTCAAACATAAATCAATGAAAATGACATCCTCTATACAATGTTAATAGTGAAATTAAAAATCAAAATAATAATTGTAATCCACTCAATGACTATAAAATATCAAAATATTTTTTTTGGTAATATAGTAATCAATATTGTGTGTTCAAAATAGACAGTGAAACTTAATCTCAAAACTCTTAAAAACTTATATCATGGAAGCATGCTAAGGATCATTTGTCAGATAGTTATTCCCAAGTGTCCTAAGCTGTTTGGAGGAAACATTTACCACGTTATCACACTATATAATAACACATCCCAAACCAAAACTGGATGCAATACAAAGGATGATATTTCTTTACATAATTTCATGGAAGAGATAACAGTAGTTAATAAGTCAAAATAAATTTAAATTCCAAAAACGAGATATGAAATTTTACATACCACAAGCGATTCACCTCATTATGAGATAGATTTATCAATAAAGAATCCATCTTGGATAAATAACTAAAAAACCTATAGAAATATCCTCAAAATCCAATAATGTACTGTATCATGGTAACATTTAGTTATTTTCTACCATTTCATGAAAATTTCAGCTTCTCAAGATAAAACCGGATACCATATTTTGATACCATGTTTCATAATATATTCACTTCCAGAATTTCAATATAATATTTTGAATGATTCTCATAAATTCTGTCATTTTTCATGATTTTTATAAATTCTATCAAATGACTCACATGATCTTACTAGAATTTGTATTATCCCAAAATTTCATCCACAGAACCATAATAAATGCATCAAGGTACCAATTTAATACACTATTCATTAATTCAAAAACAATACTTGGAGAATTATTTAGACAAAATTGAATATATGATAAGCATAATGTTCATGTATACTTCTAAATGTGGTCCTTTGAATAATAGAATATCTATTTATAAAATGGTGATAATATGACTGAAGATAAATAACTTTTAAAAAATAACCCCCTTCATCATATCAAAAAACTAATAAATATGTTGAAATAAATATATGTACTTTACTTTATTTCAATTCACTTTTTAATAATCATTAAAGGAGTAATGGTTCAAATCAGTTTTATTTGTGAACAAAATAGTTGCTACATAGGGTGACATTTTTGAGTGTATAATTACATTCTCTATATGAGAATAAAATGTTTTTTTAATCTTTTTTAATTCATATGGTTCAATATGGTAGGAGTGAATCAATATCTTCTAAGGACCATGTACTGATTCAGCAGAGAACTCCATTGCTCTTATCAATGTAAGGATAGTTAAATCAGATGAAAACACATTTGGAAACATAATGAAAACTAGATGGAGATCCCCAATCAATGACTGTAGATCTATATAGAAATAAGAAACTCTCATTAAATTTACTTACACTAGAAAAATAGGTCCATATCTACATTAACATAGGGATTATTCTCCTTAAAAATCAACAAACATCCCATTTGGTGCAGTAAAGGGGAACCACCAAAGATGAAAATCCACCATGGCCTTTTGAGAAATCATTAAACCAATCCAAAAATTGACATCCAGAGTTTTCATATTTAGAAATAATAAATTATAGTTAATAAATATATATAATATAGAGAAAACAAAAGAAGTATAATGGATACACTACCCCCTCTTTGTACTGAGTTAAATATTAATATCCATCACATAATATAATATAACCATATAAACATTTATACAATTCACAATACAAGACAATATACAATGGCAGATCTGATCATGGATTTGGTATCCAAATCCATGACCCCAAAAAAGTTTAATTAAAAAGTAAAGACCAACATAAAACACACATAGTGGTTTGAAGACCCACAAATACAAATCCTAAAGGCCCAAAACATCACTGCACGTCCTACAACTAACTCCAAAGTTGAGATCACCCAAAAAAACAAGACCCATGGACAAAATCCTAGCTCACAAAACCTGATGATAGAATCCCTACCAGCTTGTGAAGCACTAACCAGTTAGCAGCTTGTCCACTGCATTGAACCCAACCAATCAAATCACACCTCTTTAAAGTCGTTGCCTGCATCCCGATCACCAGCCTATAGATTTATCGGCAAAAATCTGCACACAAGATCCCACCCCCACCGTTAATCCTTATCGGACACCTGCTCCCTAATGGAAACTCACATCACCGACACACCACCATCACAGAAAGAACCGCACCAATACGCACCAGATGACTTCACCTCGTCTAAACATCCTCTACCACATACATCATCACCGACCGCCAGAACCGCCATGATCCCAACACCTCAAGGTCCCAAGAACTTGAAACCCCTCCTGCACATTGCCACACACCATCGCCTTCTCCAGATCTACACCACCTCACTGGAGAAGCTTGCTCGCACCGGAAACTCACCCAGCGTGACCGAATCGCATCGCCAAATTCGCCAGCACTCCCGCATGCTAGTCGACCATCACCCCACCTGAGATGGTCTCTATCGCCGTCATCCTGACTAGATGCCAGGGCACCCGCCCGGATCCCATATCCGCCAGATCCAGCACCGCCAGGCTTCGACTATCCAACGGCTGCCAGACCCAAAAACCCACACATCTACACAAGCCCTCGTTGCTCCACCAAGCCTCCTCTATGCCTCACCTCTTCGTCACCACTTCTCACAACTCTATCGGCTGCCGGACACACGAACCCCCACATTCCCACCAAGCCTTGCCTCTCTGCCGCGTCTCCACCATGACTCACTTCTCCATCGCATGTCCTCGCTTGTCTGTCAGTTTCTAGAACCATGAACCCCTACATCACCACAAATCTAAAAAGATCTACCCAGATCTACCTTAACCCGAAGCAGCACATGACCACACAGCCCCCTATTCACCATCAATTCCTCCGAATGCCACCTCACTAAAGAGATTTCAATAATTTCCTCCTCAAAACAACTACAAACCAATTGTGATTTTCCAAAAGTGGCGAACATATGATAATTTCCAATAATCTCATCAAGTATTGGTACCTGAAACTCGTCACGAGATCGAAGAGAGGTAAAATCTCCATCCTTGAGAGAGAAGCTCTCCATCAATCTATTCAAATAAATCAAGACAATATATATGAGTGAGATGAACCATTAACATCAATTTTTTATAAAAGGTGAAACTATAATGATGGTACCTATCACAGTCGTTGGACCCATATAATATTCCTTTTTATATTCCTCCACTTCATTAAGAAGCTTCATTCTAGATACTTGTGGCTAGAAACCCTTAGTTATTGAAACATCAAATTGCACCAAATTACATTTTGGTTAAAATAATCCCATGTGACTACACAATGTAGAAAATATGTGATAGAAATTCAACAGGTGACCAGAGATTCCGCACGAACTATAGATCTCAGGTGGTTCTATGAAAACATATTTCATATTCTCAAACCTGTCACAATGAAAGAATGTCATAGGGCCTTATCCTAGAAATAAAAGAGTTTTGGATGAAACCTAATATTATGATCCACCATGACACTCATCTCACATTCTCTTTCCATTATGGTAACTAAAAAACTAAAATTAAAAGTAAAAGGTGATTCCGTTTACCCATCCCTACAATCTATGTCAAGCTCAAACATCAATGCTCTACCTAGTACCTCATCATTTTAAATGATCTTAATAATAAATATTAGAGATCAAATATCTAATCGATGGCCCATATCAAATCTTTAGGACACTATTTTCTCATTTTTACTACATAATGAGAATTTGAACATTCCAAAAAATTGTTAACATACCGATTAACAGTCATATCAATCTACTGGAGGCTAAGAATATTTTTGGATTTCTAAAAGATCATAGATTCTTGATAATATGACCAATGAAAGGGACTGTAAGGATATACTCTCCAACCCTTATTGTTTCTACACTTTCACCATTGAATCCAACCATCACCTTATAGTCCCATCAATTTTAAAGGTATCAAATTTCAACATAATAGAATCAACCATTTCCATAAACTCAAAATCATTAAATAATTTTCATCCAATACATGGACTCTTGATTATCATTTTATCCTTGGAAATATAGTTTCTTATAGTTAAGAGAATAATTAGACATATATATAGGTGTATCCCTTATGGGATCCACATCTTGAGCCTGGATAAGATTTGGTGTAGGTAACTATCCCAGAGAATAACAAACCCACACCACTATCTCCAAATAATCTATTCTACTACATAGTATTATCACCATGGTTCACCGTCATATTCCATATATGGACTATTCAAAGGTAATATTTGAAGAATGATTCTATTTAACATAAATATGAAAAACTATAAAATTCAGCATGGGCACTAAGATATTCAAATTAGTCAATAGAAATAGATTATAAATTCTATCAAATAGAGTTTATTTTTTTGTGATTTTAAGATACATGATCAACTTAATTTAGAAGACTAGAATCATGTAAATTTATTCAAGATTTAAACGTTTCTTGAACTCCCAATTTGACAATAGTCTTGTTATGATGAGATCTATTAAGATACATTCTCAACACTGCCTCTTATGTCTAGAAAATACAAAATCTTATCTACTGGAACATCTGAAAAATCATCATAAAATAAAAAAATATGGCTAAAACTATAATGATGATACTTTTTCAAGACCCATACCAGATACCCTATTACACTGATCCCATGCTGGTCATGATATGGCTCGAAGGGAATATTTGATACCCATGGGTTGGAGATGGGAAACAATTGTAAATAATTATAAAAAATATAATAATTTTTTCTGAAAAAATTGGATGTTAAATATAAAAAATTGGTATTACAACAACTAACAAGGAGAATGTATTAGAATAAAAGGTGTAAAACCCTAATGGAACATTATCAATAGACAAAAAATCATTCATATAAATGATAATAACCCCATATAATTGGTGGATTACATGTCCTATATTCTCCTATGTCACTCCAAATCCCACGAATCAATTACATCTACTATATCTAAATAGTGTTACCCATTTTCATTAACATAGAATAATATAATTTACAAATTTAGGAATGAAAAGTTATTGTTTCTCATATATATAAAAATAGTGTTTCACCATTATTTCCATAAGAAATTATATAATAATAAACCGTTTATGAATTCAATTTAAATAAATCTTTTCATGGAAATTTATTTTCGTATTTTCAAGAGAATAGTATTTCAAAATAATTATGAATGATATATCAAAACTACCTTAAATGAAAATTTGATAAAATCCATTATATACAATAGTTACCAAGAATAATGACACTCAATACATAATTTCATGTGTAAATATGTCAAACAAAATCACCATGCCTTAAGCCATGAGCTACATTAGTTTCATGTAATAGGATCCTCACAATTATTAATCATCATCATCACTCAAGATATGTGTGAACACTAAAATCAGAACCCCAATAATGGTAAAAATTTTAAAATTAAATCATCATCCCATTCTAGGACCCATTATGGGAAATCTATATTGAACATGGTATGGTTTGTGTTTTTTATTAATCCATTAATTCAGAGTTAGAGTTCAATAATTCCTGTACTAATCACCCAATAACTACTCTGGATCACATTTGATTTAATTAATCAATAATTAATTAATTCCAACATTAGAATATAATTTATTTCAAATAATGTTTCACAATAAAATCTCCCAATTTCACATTATAAATTCCTCTAAAATTTAAAAACCAAAACATTGATCTTTATAAAATTCATTCCTTTTGAAATACGAATTAATTTCAGTCCCATTTACTCAAGATTAAATATAATCATAGTTCTTCAAATTAACGTTAAATTTATTCCATATTTTTATCTTAAATTCCTCCCAAAAAATTTAAATTCCATTTAAATTTTAGGGGAGGGGATATTCATTTCCAATCAAATTTTAAATAAAAAATAAAATAATCTCAACTAAAATTTTTAAATAAATTTAAAACAAATTTTAAATTAATCATGAAACATAAGGATTTAATTATCAGGTAAATACTTATACAACCACCTACCTTTAATCACATGATACAATCAATTCTTATAATGTGAATGATAAAAAAGAATATGGCTAAATAACATCATTATATGAAACCATGAATCATGATAAATAAAAATATATATTATATTAATCAATCACATGATGATTTATCTCTCTATGATGGGGATTATATGTGATCGATATAATGTACATGATTGGAAAAAAAATCATCTGACAAAGATCAAATAAAATCACCAGTTCTTTGATCAACCAATTGTAGTGGTTAGAGGAGTAAAAATATATTCTTGAGAGCCTAGGAAGACTATGAAATTATTTTAAGGTTGAATGGGTTTTTTGTAGGTCAAATCTAGTGTTTTGGGTTTTTTAATTAATTTTTTTTGGGAATAAGAACCCACCCAAATGGTTTTATTGGTATTGTTTCAACGTTATTAGTAAATTTACCCCCCAAATATGTGATCTTTTTATAATTATATAAATGTGTCATTGTTTTTCTTCATTGTTAAAAGAACCATACAATAATAATTAAAACACCATTTTTATAAGGGTACACGGTATGGGGAGAGGCCACATAAATTGGAAAAATCATAAACTTTATTTTGAGGGATGAACATTAGAAAATGGATTATTGAGAAAAAATTATTCTTTTCTGTAAATGTAGACCAGCCATTCATAGCTCCCAATACCTATAATTTTTTCAATCATCAACCAAAACTACATGTGATAAACCCCAAAAAAAGTAAAATCAATAAAATATTCAAGAAGTACATAAAATAACATAACGAGATATTACAAAAAATTAAATTGGAATCATTACCACATAGAGAAATGATGACTAAAATTATGAAATCCATTTTATCAGATTTAATTTTTATAAGTGGAAGAAATTTAATTCAATGTGTGAAAAATATGATTTGTTTTTGAAAAATTCATATTTATGTTTATAATTGAATTTATTCTACTTTATTTACATTTAAACACCATTAAATAAATGATAAAATATTTTATATAATATATTATCTTACAATTTATTTAAAATCATTCATTATTAGTAGTATTTTTAATTTATTATGATAAAAATATATTAGGCACAAGAATATAGATTTTTATAAAGACCCATATTTTTTACCTTCGATTTCTTTTATTGTCATTTATAACATGTTTATAATAAATTAATTCATTTTCTACATGCGAGAAAAATAATTTTACTTAATATATTTGGTGTTTTTTATACCAATTAGTGTAATGGATAAGTGGAAATCGATAGATTCAATAATAATATTTAAACAATCTACCAAAAATTTATTTAAATTGATTTTTTCATGTTAATAATTCTTTCAATAATATATAAGTTATTTAAAAAGAAAATATATCATAATATATTTGGTTATTATTGGAATATTGACAATTTTTTTATTTTAAAATAAATATAATAAATATTCACTAAGAACCATACATCCCACGAAATCGTATGAAATGATGTGTGTTCATACTCTTGGGAAATCATCTATCAAATCAATGAAAAAGATCTATTTTTCATTCTAATTATGTATTAATCAAGTGGAATAAATTTGAAATCCCTAGTTGGAGACACACAAATTTAACAAGAAATTAATGAGAAGAGACACAAGAGTAAAATGGGGCACTAAATCAACCTAAAATCCACCATAAAACACCCTGAAATAGCCACATACTATAGAGGATTTAAGGGACGAATGGAAGGCAGAGAACCATATTAATGGACCTGTCTTGATTCTGTATTCAATCGAGATCCGGAATGGGGGATGTTTTAAGATTTCATTTTCTATCTTTTTAAACAAGTTGGGCCGAGGTTCAATCATGGAGTGTCCAATTGAGGTCAGGGAGTTACTGTTCCCCTGGTTAGAAGTATCAAAACCTATACCTATCTTCATTACTATGTAGAATGTATAGATGACATAAAATATTACCAAGGAAGATAGATCAACCACCTTATGAAAGATATCATATTGTAACCCCTCTCGATTGTAGAACAGTTCACCTTTTCTTGGATATGAGCAGGACATTGGTGTCTGACCATCTTTTCTCTCATGGTGTGATGATCCGTGATCCGAATCCAGAAACCCCTTAGGATAGGAAATGTTTTCAAAATCAATGGGCCCTAGAATGACAATCATACTATATAAAATATAAAAATGGTAGTTTGTAAGGATTTATAATCCTCTTATAAGATATCCTAATCCATGGTGTGATTAACCATACCATGGTATGATCTACAAATGTGAGGTTTTATTTTAGAGAGAAATTATATTAAATCCCACCACAATATGACACCAATTAGTAATGATAAGGCCACCAACAACTGAATTATTATCATAGCCAGACCCTCAATTGTCATATAATGGTAGTAAATCTATCTCTAAAAATAGAAAAGGGTACCCTAACCCATTTTAAGGTTCACATGAGAACCAAAAACACCATATGAGCCATAATATAAATTTAAAACCATCTCATTGATATTTTCCAACCCTATTAATTGTAATAATAATTCCATTTTTAAAAACATTCATCCCTTGATGACCAAAATTTCAAATTCCCACTAAATTCTACAACCTGAAAGGATTCAATTCATTATATTTTATATTATGTTTCGCGCGGAATCCGGGGATGACCTCCTGGACGGGAGATTCAAACGATCTGATCGGTTTCTAACGGGTTTGTTCGTAGAACCGGAAACATCCAATGATTCCACATCCGTTTGGACCTACTTTCCAAAGGCAGGCGCTCATTAGCTTGTGGGCTAATGAGGCTTAGGAATTTTCATTGGTCGAGAGGATGGGAGGTCGGACTCATCACACCTTTTTGAGGGGAATTATTGTCTACTCCGGGACTCTCTTTATAGATTTAAGTTAAGTTCGTGAATCCTTATTACATTACCAAGTATAAAATGAGCTTTCCTTTAGTTTTAACAATCAATGATTAAATATGCAAGAAATTTAGAGAATCTTTTATATGTATTCGAGGTTCTTCATCAATATAGAATCATCTATATTTGTTTAGAGATTCTTGGTCAATGGTATCCTTCAAAACATTTATATAAAAGTCTCTTGGTCATTTTGATGACCAGGCTGGTTTTAAAGCCACTCAGTGGGGCACTTGAAGTTTATCGTCATTCAGAAGGACAGAGATTATTTTAATGTTGGGATCGAACCCATGAATGGGCTACCTACGTATCCTTTGTTTTGAAAAAGGAATCAGAACCCACGTAGTTCGAGGAATGGGATATGATGTTTATGATTGATGGCTCAAAGATGAATGTCATAATTACTTTTACACTCTAAGCTCACGTGAGTCATGCTTGGTGTGAGAAACAAGAGGTATTGGTAAAATTTAGACAATTGTGCCATGAAGGATGCAATCATAAGAATTTTGTTTGGGGATTATGTATGGATGACTTCCCGGATAGATGAAGGTTTAGGATTTACTTTTAGGAAGAAAATCCATGAACAGGGTCCACAAAGTTATATGTGCTTCATGGAGATTTGAATACTCTAATCTTGGGGCTTACTCCTAAGGAGGATGCCCAAGTTAGGAGGGGACTTATGATTGGGTTTTATTCCTGAAAAGGAAACCCAAATCAAAGGAGATTTATGACTGGTTAAGAGAAATTTTAATAGACTTGGGGCTTACTCTTAAGAAAGATGCCCAAGATTTATGACTAGGACTTATTCCTGAGAAGGAAGCCTAGGTTAGGGGACTTGGGGCTTACTCCTGAAAAGGAAGCCCAAGGTTATGACTGAGTCTTTATTCCTGAAAAGGAGGCCCAGGTTAGGGATTAAGGTTTGGGGCTTACTCCTAAGGAGGATGCCCAAGATTAAAGGACTTTGATTGGGGCTTATTCTTAAGGAAGATTCCCAAATCAAAGGTTTTAAAACTGGGGATTATTCCTGAAAAGGAAACCCAGGTTAGGATTCTCTCATCTTAAAGGATGAGGTTGAATGAATGAACTCTCAATCTTTGGTGACATAAAGATGTTTAAATCACTAGGTTTTGAGAGATATTTCACAGAATTCCTTTCAGATAAGGATGTCAAATCAAGAAATCATGCCATAAATGGCTTTGAAGAGTATCTTGAAGACTGAATCTTGAATAGGAAGGGTGAAATGGCTTAAGAGGGGTGAAAAAGGGCAAGATGGGCACCCAAAAAGATAGGGGCGCGCAAGTATTGAAGGTCGCGCAAGTCCTGCGGCGGCGCGCAAGTATTGGTCGCGCAAGTCCTGCGGCGGCGCGCAAGTATTGGTCGCGCAAGTATACTTGCGCGACATAAGGGATACTTGCGCGATTTTCAACCAGAGTTGAATTACTTGAGCGACTCTTAATTAAACCCTTTCCCATCCTCTTGAGGTTCTTCCAGAAGAGGGACGCACAAGTTATATTGAAGGAATTAAGTTGGCGCGCAAGTGTTTGATATGTTTCAACACTTGGGCCTTCCTTCTTCTCTTTAGATCTTCCATTCTAGGTAAGAAATTACCTTAGAAGTGTTCCGGAAGTTTTGAGAAGAGACTTGAGCGTCGGGAGCTTTGATCCGAGTTTCTGGGAAGAGATCCTCTCGAATGGGGGGCCCACAGGGTCTATTTATAGGCAAAAGAAGACCCCGGGCGGTTACTGGGCGGTTATCAGATCTGTCGCGCAAGTCCCTTGCACGACCATGATGGGTCGCGCAAGTATTGAGGCGGCGCGCAAGTGTACTTGCGCGACCAAGATGGAACTTGCGCGATACATGGGCAATGTTCTCCTTTTCCATCCCTTTGTCGATTTTTGATGTTTCTTCAAAGGATTAATCACTTTTTTCTTAGATATTCCCCTTTTCCGATCTTTGGATTCTGTGACGAAAAGGAGCGTCAACAAAAGTCCCCCCTCAGAGTTGGATCCGGAGAGAAATGAGGATTTGACTCTGAGGAAATCGAATTCCTCTAAAGGAAAAGGGCGGCGCGCAAGTCTCCAGTCGGCGCGCAAGTCTTCGTCGCGCAAGCGTTTGAGCGCTCTGGGTGCGGCGCGCAGATAGGCCCTCTGGCCTATAAATATGCTGCTTCCGGCCGTAGATGGTATCTGACCCCGAATTTCTCGAGCTCTCGCCGCGCAAGTCTTTGTCGCCGCGCAAGTCTCCTATTTTCGCTGTTTCCTCGCTGCCGCGCTACTCTCAAGGTAATAAGGCTTGCGCGGCTCACACTTGCGCGACAAATACTTGCGCGACATATGTACCACTTGCGCGACATCTCAATACTTGCGCGCCTTAATGCCTTAGCCATTTTTTTCAAATTCTTTCACAAATTTTATGAAAAAATAAAACCCATTTAAGAGTTTAATTTATTCAACTCCTGTGCAGATTCAATGGCTCTTAGACCTGGATTCCTTGATGAACTGGCTAGCAAGCGGATAGATGATATGATGAATATCATTGGCCCTGATTACTATACTGTCAAAAACAACACTCTTCCAGATTTGGCTAAGTATCTGATGAAATATCATCACGACTTTCCTCACTGCACTTATCTACCTTTGTATGGTCATGGTCATCTGCAAGAAGTCATTATTCCAGAAGTAAAGAATTATCTTCCATTTTCTTGGTTTCAGAATTATACCAATTTTGCTTCAGCAAATATCTCAGGCGGAGGAGTATTTCAAACTGCTGGAACAGTAGAGAAGGCGTATGTGATGCATCATAGCCCTTGCACACCAGATCTGAAAAAACATACACCTGAGCTTCAACCACATTGCCATCCTTCAATCTTCCGAGATGCTCAGATGGATCAGTCCAAAGGATGGAAGAAAAGTTGGGATTTCCGCCCTGGGGGAGGTGTGAAGCCAACTTGGATGTGGGCATACTGGGTGCGACAGACTTGCGCAGAGTTTATTGAGGATCTGAAGAGAGCTGCAATATATGAAGCTGTTTGGGTTGGGCAGACATATATTTACAGACATGATATCTTCGTGCCAGAGATACTCAGTCACTGGAGTCCAGCGACTAATTCTTTCCATTTGACTCATGGAGAAGTAGGTATCAGTTTGTGGGATGTCCACAAGAATTCAGGAGCTCCAATCTTGGGCGATATGTATGATGAATTCATTCCTCCCAAGGTGACTTGGAATGATCCAGAGAAGACTCCTGTTTTGGCTCGAGAATTATTCAAAATCTTTCACAAGCTCAAGAGTTCAGAGACCTCATTAACTCATTTCAGAAAAGATATCCATCCGGAAGAATGGATGAAGGTGTTTCTTACTGAGAAGAAAGGGATGGAGCCAAAGGAAAAAGGATCCAAGAAAAAGAAATCCAAGGATACCCGGCCCAGACGTCCTACCACTTGCCCAAAACCTGAGAAGAGAGGAGCTCCTGGCACATTCTGGCCAACTCTAGAAGCAGGAGAGTTTGAAAAATGGGGCTATGAAGTGAATCAAAGAATTCCAAAGAAAACTCGTCTGGCGGGTTTCTTGGCAATGTGGCTCAGTATTTACCTCTTGCCGGTCAGGGATTCGAAGGGAGGCGTTAGGCCAGGGACCTTCGTCATTGCGGCCAAGTTAGCTGAGGGAAAAATGGTTGGGTTAGCCACCCCCATTTTAGCAAAGATCCACAGGAGTTTACTTCACGTCTTCCAGGGTAAATCTCCTTTAAGAATAGTGGGACCATTCCAGGTTTTGTGGGGATGGATCGCCACTCACTTCAGGACTTACAATGTACAGAATGGATTACAAATTCCTGGAAGCTCTTTCAGACCGTCAGTGCAAGCATTCTCTGGAATTGCTCCATTAGATGTCAATGGTTATGACATAAAAGTAAGACTAAGCATGTATAAGGAATTCAACTTCTTTCCTTATGGAAGTCCACCATCTGGGCGGTTTGTTGATGATGGGAAATCCCCTTTGGATTTGAGGGCATACATGCTAGCTTGCAGGGATGGCGTGTTAGTAGCCAGGGTTGATGGAGAAATCATATGCGAGGCCTATGCTCCATATAGATTTGCACGCCAATTCAAATGTTTACAACAGATTGTTGTATCCCCTCCAGTACACGTCAGGTTAGAGCAACATCCGATGGTTGCTCGACAACTATGGTTGCTGACGTCAAGAGAGAAGACTGGAGCAGTATTTGATCTACCAGTTGAAAAAGCTGCACATTATCTGACTACTTTTTATGCCGAACACTGGATAGCATCATACCCTAAAGGGATATTGAATCACCCTGTATATCAAGTGGGAAAGAGGAAGAGGACTGTAGAGAAAGAAACTCTTCCTCATGAAGGTGCTGCTTCTCCTCATGAAATAGGTTCAACAGACTCCTCCTCTAGAACTGATTCCTCGGATTATCATGATGGGGATGATGAGGCACAACCGGCAGCAAAGCGGTTTCGTGCCCGATATAATCCTCCGGCCAGAGTTAAAAGACCCACTCCATCAGCTCCTGGTGAGTTATTTGATTGTAATAACTTCAATCACTGCTACTTTATAAAGTAATAAGTCTCACTTTCTTATTCTCTATCTGTAGTTGCAGGAGTTGGGAAGAAATTAAAATCAAAAATTGTAGGACCTTCCTCACAGCCTTTATATCTGAGACCAGAGGCTGTTCAGCTATGGCAGAGCTTATACTGTGATACTGAAACCGCCTGGCTGGATTTGTGTGAGGGCCTACAACTTCCTGGGATAGGATATCTTCTAGCTTCCAAAGACCTTCAATACGGAGATAACCCCAATGAAGTGCGGGCTTACATCAGAGAGCTGGAAATGCTCATATATGCCACCGATAATTCAGCTCCTATCACCAGGCGGGTGAAGGAAATGATTGATCGTGGCACCACTAAGGGGGCTGGTGGTTCTGGAGATGAGGAGTGGCAAGAGTACGTGGCTCCTGAAGATGTAAGTTTTCTTTCCTTATTTTCTTTGCAACTTGATTTCAGTTGAAGCTTTGTTTCTTAAGGAAGTTATTTTCTTCATCTTGCAGCTTGCAAAGAAAGGGACCGGGGTTCCTTCGCCACAATATAGCCCTGGTGGTACCGCTGTTGGGGCTGCTGCTGATTCTTCTCGCGAACCAGGCGAGATATCTCCAGGCCAGCAGGCCATGAATGAGGCACTGGATATAGCCTTTCATTCGCCAGTCCAAGTGCCAATAAAGGAGACAGCTGAAACTCCAAAAAAGCAAAAGAAGCCAAGGCAACGAAGGAGGAAATCCTTAGCTAAACGTTTCATTAGCAGTGGTAAGTCCTTCGAACAATCATGAGTTTATACCCATAATCATATGGTTACTCATATTTCTGAGGATTGCAGGGGCTTCTTCAATTTCCCCCTTGAGGGAAGGGACTGATCCTTCTTCAAAGGCCGTGGAGGGTGCTGTAGAACAACCACAGACTCAAGCTGACTTGGTAGCTCTTGGAAAAGAGCTACCATCCATTCCCAGTATCCCTCCCACTACTGAAGATGCTGTCCAGGGTCAGGGGTTGCAGGACATAAGTCAGCAAGAAGACATAGCAAATGCTCCCACTGGTGAGACTAACCAAGATTCTGAAGTATCATTGGATGAAATGATGAATCAAGGAATGACTTTTGAAGAATTTTATGATCATGCTAGATTGTCATGTGATTTAGAAGACCTTGGGTGTGAGTGTTACCCTTCGCCCAAATTTTTCTTTTAAAAGAAAATATTTCTAACCATGATGTAAAATAATATGCAGTTTCTTTCGTAGAAGCTGCTGAACTGCCAATGCCTGAAGAGGGTGTGGACACTGATGTCAACCCTATCATTGCAGAAACATTAGCTCAAGTAGAGCTAAATCCAATAAACTCTCCTGAGACCCATCTTGAAAATCCTGTTGAAACCGGGAAAGATGGGGAGAAGTCTTCTCATGTTGCTGAACCACCATTGGGTAAGGGATAACAATATTTGTGATTGTACTTTATTTGCAAGACAATCCATTCTTTTGTTATTCTTTAAGATTCAACTAAAATCTTTCAATTGATCATGTAGGGCCATCAACTGTAATGGCTAGATCCGGAGATGAGGCTTCAGCCTCTGCCCCAACGGTAATTGAAAGTGAAGAAGCCCAAGTCAGAGGGGAAAGAGCAGAACGAGGCACTTCCTTGAGCATGTTAATTCCAGATTACATACCCCCTTCTGACGAAGATGTTGAATCAGATCCAGAGATGCTCAAAGCGTTCAGCTTTTCACGACGTAAGGCGTGGAACAATATATGGAACATCATATCGGGGGTTCCCTTAGAAGAGCTACCATAAAAAATCTCCCGATTGTCATCCCAATTTTTTATAATGGGACTTGGTGGTTTTGGGTATGAAAAGATCCATGCTGCAGTGAAACAGATTATCTTCAGGAGGGAGCAAATGCAGACAAGTCGCGAAGATTTGACCAGAGTGAAATTGTCAGTCAACATAGGCGAATTTGAGGCTGCGATATCCCAGGCTGAAGCTGATTATGTTATCAAGATGAAGGATCTGAAACAAAAAATCAAAGAAAAGGTCGTCCAACAGGTGCAACTCCAGCAACAGTTAGATGCTGTTACAGGGGAACTTGATCAGCTTAATGAATCATTGGATGAAACTCATATAAATTGCATGAAAGCCATTGCAGATGCTAAGAAGGCACTTCAGCAAGCTGAAAAGAGTGAAGCTGGTCAAGTGCACGAGCTTCAAGCAACTGTTGATAAGGCTCAGGATGCTATACATCAAATGAAGACTTTTGTTGACAATCTCCTGTAATTTCTTGAAAAAGAGAAGAGATTCCAATCTGTGGATGTCCTTCTAACTCTTGTGTATCAATGAAAAAACACTTTTGTCTTCAATCATTTGTACTTGCATTCTTCCATTACCTGCTTCAAATTTACTTAAGCCAATGGGCTTAATAAGCATAGTTTGATTTTTACTAGGATTATTACAAATAACCCTACAAACTTTGAATCTTTTAACTGCTCAATATTACCTAAATCATACAAAAAATGTATATTTAGTGAGCTGGGACTTGACTTTTATTCATAGTTCCTCTGTCTTTTGTGTGGGCAGTTTAAAGTCATGCAAGCCGGACATAAAGGGGCTAATGTTTAAGGTCGAAAATAGCTTTGACCGAAAAATGGATTAAAATGGATTCAATTCCTTGATAATTTATCTGAAAACAAATTAACCATACTCAAGTATGAGGGAAAAAATGTAAACTATGGCTTTAAGAATATTTGAATCTGAGGAATGATATGAAAAAGAGCTAAATAGCATTAGAAGAAGTAGTTTCCAAGAATGAAGTTACTATTATTTAACAAAACCCGTTAGGTGGTTGAAATATGCAGGGCCACCTATGGGCATTGGCTGCATAGTCAAATAAAATAGCATCTTTTGGCTGACAAGTCTGTTATGTGGACTGTTTATGCAAGGCCACCTGTGGGCACGTGCTGCATAGTCAGGAAAAAGAACTCTCAGAAATTTACTTTCCTCGTGCTAAAAGCCAGTGAAAGTTTATGGAGATTCAAATTTTCTAAAGCATAGAGTTTGTTGTATGGAAAGAGGTACTTTAATATGGAAAGGATATTTCCGAACAAGAATATCGAAGAACTGGATGAATATCACTCCTACGAAGGTCTGACCCAAACGTAGGGAAGAAGAATAAACCATGGACTTGAATACTTTCAGATCATGAAAAAGGATATGGGACAAATACGTTAAGGATGGCTATTTTTGCGGATCCCTACATACTGTCGTTTAAGACAAATAAGGACAAAAGAGGCATTCTTCCCAAGAATGAAGTTACTATTATTTAACAAACCCGTTAGGGGGTTGAAAACATGCAGGGCCACCTATGGGCATTGGCTGCATGGTCAAATAAATAGCATCTCTTGGCTGACAAGTCTGTTATGTGGACTGTTTATGCAAGGCCACCTATGGGCACGTGCTGCATAGTCAGGCAAAAGAATTCTCAGAAGTTTGACATTTTTGTGACCATAAGTCATGAAAAAGGGTTATGAAGATCTGAAAATATTTAAGGTTAGGATTATAATACATAATGATGGGTATTTTCCAATGTATATAGAGATACATAGGTCAATGAAAACCATAATCATGTTGTGGCTGGGTCCTGAATTGAAACTTGGACTTCACTACGTATCTCATAAGAATGAGAATCAAGCCATACGTAGTTCTTGAAATGCAGTTTAACGTCGTGCAGGACGAAAGGATGAGTGATCTTAGTTTTTGGGGTCATAGAATTCGGACCATAATAATGAATACACAGTGTGCGTTTTCATGAGGACTTTTCAGCCAAGGGACTGAAAGTGAAATTTGGGGTTAGGACCAAAAGACTTGGGACTGGATTCGAGGGACACTCGAATGTTCCTACGTATCCCATAAAGATGGGAATCAAGTCCACGTAGTTCTAGAATTACCCTTTGTACAAATTTGGTTCGTACATGTGAAGGGTGAAAGGGGACTTTAGTGCAATGATGGTTTAACCTAAAAAAAGTTCAGGCATTACCATGTATGTACGTAGTCTTTTTTTTAAAAATGAAAAACTATGATTGAAAAATCAATGTCAATAATAGTTCTCTCTCAAATGAGGAAATCAAAGAATATTGTAGTTTATTGTCGTACAGGACAAAAGTGTTGTATAGTTTAACGTCGTATAACAAGGACGAAAATGAATCAATGTAAAGATATTGATTCCAGGGGCGGTTTCACAAATCAACATCATATGAGATGGTGGTGAACCGATGTGAAGAGATTGTTTTTGGGCTTGAACCTTGGGAGGTTGCCTACATACCTAGCCTAGAGGGCAAGGATCAAAGTTTGTGTAGTTCAATTAAAGAATGAATTAATGATCAAATTGTTTTTTGGGGACAATGATCTAATAATAAAAAAAATGTTGTTGGGACTTACACATGGTTAGTGGCCCAAAGGGAGTGTTATGGTTGATGTTCTCTCTAAGCTCACGTGAGTCATACTCGGTGTGAGAAACAAGAGGTAATAACAACCTTAACGATGTACAGTTTAATGTCATGTAGGACATAAAAAAAAGGACTTTCTGTACAGTTTAGCTTCATGTAGTTAAGACGAGGGGGACCATATAGTTTAACGTCATATTGGACGGAAAAAAGGGGGACTGTGCAGTTTAATGTCATGCAGTAAGGACAAGGGAGTGTACCATTTTAACGTCATGTCGGATGAAAGTGCGAATAGTTTAAGGTCATATGCATGGACCATGGATGGTGCAGTTTAATGTCATGTTGGACCTTTGATGATTATATAGTTTAACGTCTTTCCGGACGTGAGGGACTTTTATACAGTTTAGCGTCATGTAATTTAGGACGTCACAGTTTAACGTCTTGCTGGACATAAGGGATTTGCAAATAGTTTATGGTCATATACATGGACCAGGGATGATGCAGTTTAATGTCATACTGGACCATTGCTGTATAGTTTAACGTCATATAGCAAGGACGAACTTGTTCTGTACAGTTTAAAGTCATGTAGCTAGGACTAAGGTGAACCAATATGAGGATATCAGTTCTGGGGACTTTTTACAGTTTAACGTCATGCTGGACGTTGGAAGTGCCACACAGTTTATTGTCATGTTGCTAGGACACAATATAGTTTAATGTCATCTCGGACAGAATACAGTTTAGTGTCATGTAGGACAATAAGGGACTTAACACAGTTTAACGTCATGCTGGACGATGAAAGTGCCACACAGTTTAAATGTCATGTCGCTAGGACAAAATATAGTTTAATGTCATCTCGGACAAAATATAGGAACTTCTATACGGTTTATTGTCATGTAGGACAAAATCAGGGACTATGCAGTTTAAAGTCTTGCAGTTAGGACTATTGGTGCTGCACAGTTTAGTGTCATGTTGCAGGGACATAAGTGCGAATAGTTTAAGGTCATATGCACGGACCATACAGTTTATCGTCATGCTGGACGTTGTTGTAGTTTTAAGGTCATACTGGACCATTGCTGTATGAACCAAATGTAAGAGTCTTAGTTCTGTGAACAATATTTTGTGTTTATACAAAATACTTCTTCAGAAATCTGGCATTAGTTGGAGTCGTGATGTGTTCTCCATCCATTGAAATCAGAGAATACGCTCCATTGGAGTAGACCTTATGTACTGAATAAGGTCCTTCCCATTTTGGTTCAAGCTTGGGAGGCTTCTTTCCTGGTATCATTGGTGTTCTGAGAACCAATACCAATTCTCCCTGAATGAATGAACGAAGACGAACTTTTTTGTTAAAAGCTCGTGCTATTCGATTCTGATAGATTTCCAAGTGGTGCAAAGTGCACAATCTTTTCTCATCTAACTGTTCCAATTCATTCAACCGCTTTTGGGATTGCTCATCTGTTGATAACTGATCACAAATGGCTATTCTGAGTGAGGGCAATTGGACTTCAATTGGCAAGACTGCTTCTGTTCCATATACCAATGAATATGGAGTAGACCGCGTTGCATTGCGAGTGGTAGTCCGATAAGCCCATAAAGCATGATAGAGTTTATCAGGCCATGACCTCTTATCTTTATCCACCATCTTTTGCAGTATATTTTAAAGAGTCTTGTTGAAGGCCTCTATCTGGCCATTAGCCGCTGCATGATATCGAGATGAATGGTTGGACTTAATGTTGTATTCTTTATACAATCTCTTTACCTCAGAAGAGCAGAAGTTGGTGCCGTTGTCTGTCAATATGGTATGAGGGACACCAAATCTAGTAATGATGTTAGACTTGATGAAGCTAACAATGCATTTAGAACTGACTTCTTTGAGAGGTACTGCCTCTGCCCATTTGGAAAAGAAATCAGTAGCAGTAAGAATGTACTTAAACTGCTTGGCCGTAGCTGAAGGGTAAGGTCCTACCACATCCATTCCCCATGTGGAAAATGGCCATGAGTATTTAGCTGTATGAAGCAACTCTGGAGGTTGATGAATGAAATTGGCATATACTTGGCATGAATGACACTTCTTTGTGAAATTAACACAATCTTGTATCATTGAAGGCCAGAAGTATCCAAGTCTTCGAATTTGATCAGACAATCTATGTCCAGACTGGTGGGCACCACAGACTCCTGCATGCACTTCTTTTATGACAGCCATTGTCTCTTCACCATCAATACATCTGAAGAGAACTCCATCAAAACCACGTTTGTAGAGAATTTTCTCGAGGTGGTTTGGACCATCATAAAGAGTAAAATTGACCACACGTCGCCGAATTTGTTCTCTCTCGGCTCTATCAGGTGGAAGTGTTCCATTTTGAAGGTATTCCCTGATAGGTGACATCCATCCTGTAGTATGACCATATGGTTCAAGAATGGGACTAATTTCATTAATTTCCTCTGTTCTGACTTGAACATAAGGTGAAATTGCACGACGGTGGGCAATACCGATGGTTGTCTCGTCCCGATTTGGATCTGCTAAAGCTGTGGCTATATTAGCCAGTGCATCAGCTTGAGCATTTTGTGATCTTGGGACATAAGAAAATGTCGGTTCTGAAGGGAATTCCGACATTAACTCTCTAACGTAATCATACAAAGGGATTAATTCTTCTTTTCTGATGGCATAATCCCCATTGACTTGTTTGATTACCAGGTCTGAATCACCTTTTACCTTTAAGTGATTCACTTGTGCTTGAAGCGCTAACTCCAAGCCTGTAATGAGAGCTTGGTATTCAGCTTCATTATTGGTACCACCTTCCCACAACAAAAAGGAATAAGGTAACACTGCCTTATCTGGATAAATGAGCACAATTCCTAAACCAACTTTGTTGAATTTAGGATTTTCCATTTTCTTCCCTGTTGGACTTCTAGAAGCACCATCAAAATACATTTCCCATGTTTGAGGATTCTCTTGAATAGAAAAAACTTCCTCATCAGGGAGTTCGATATCTGAATATGTGTCTTCCACTGAAGGGTGTTCAGCCAGGAAATCAGCCAGAGCTTGGCCCTTAATTGCCTTTTGAGACACATATTGAATGTCGAACTGCTGTAGAATAACCGCCCACCTTGCCAGACGTCCTGTAAGCATTGGACGACTAAGGATGAATTTGAGTGGATTATTACGAGATACCAATTGGACCTCGTGATGTTGCAGGTAGTGTCTCAGTTTCTGAACTGCAAAGATTAATGCTAGGCAGCATTTTTCAGTACTCGAATACCGGGTTTCTGCTTCAAGCATAGTTCTACTGAGATAGTAGAGACTATTTTCATTCCCAGCATCATTCTTTTGAGCGAGAAAGGCACCCAATGATCGCTCTAAAGCTGTCACATAGAGGATAAGAGGTCTACCCTCAACAGGTGGCATGAGTACTGGTGGACTTAAGAGGTATTTCTTGAGAACATCAAATGCTTCTTGACATTCTTTAGTCCACTGGTAAGTGACTCCTTTCTTCAATAATTTGGTAAAAGGTAAACTTTTTCCTGCCAAATTGGCGATGAAACGCCGAATATAGGCTAAGTGTCCTTGAAGTCCTCTTAATTCTTTCAAATTCTGAGGAGGTGACATACCAAGGATTGATTTGGTCTTCTCAGGATCGACTTCAATACCACGATGGCGTACAACAAAGCCGAGGAATTTTCCTGAGGTTACCCCAAAAGCACATTTTAAGGGGTTCATCTTCAAATTATGTTGTCGAAGCTTGTGGAATATGACTTCCAAATCAGCTAAGTGATCAAAACGTTGTTTGGATTTAACCACCAGATCATCTACATAGCATTCAACAAATTTCCCTAGAAAAGGTTTGAAGATACGATGCATGGCGCGTTGATATGTTGCACCTGCATTCTTTAAACCAAAGGGCATCACCCGGTAACAAAACACACCTTGAGGAGCTCTGAAGGCTGTATATTCCTCATCTTCTGGGGCCATTCGGATCTGATTATATCCAGAATATCCATCCATGAAAGAAAGTACTTCATAGCCAGCCGTCGCATCAATTAAGAGTTCTGTAATCGGAACTGGGAAATCATCTTTAGGACAATACCGATTAAGATCTCTGAAATCGATGCAAACCCTAATTTGTCCATTCTTCTTCTTTACAGGGACAATATTAGCCAACCACTTGGGATATTGAACTTCTCTGACGAAGTTAGCTTTGATAAGCTTATCCACTTCAGCCTCAATTTTGGAAGCATAGGTCGGGTGTGTTCTTCTTGCGGCTTGCTTGAATCCTCGATGTTCTTTTGGCAAACCCAAATGATGGGTGGCAACATCAGGATCAAGGCCAGGCATCTCTGTATAATTCCAAGCAAAAATATCTTTATTTTGCTTTAGAAAAGAAATATACATTTCTTGCTCTTCAAGGGTCATGGCCGCACTAATTAAAGTGGGGCGTGGATCTTTCTCTGTACCCAGATTTACTTCTCTGAGTTCATCCACAGTGGTAGAGATACCCTCTTCAAATGCTGGAGGAGCATCTCTAAGATCTTCCTCTTCCTCTTCATCATGTGTTATTTCTTCTGTTTCTACTTGCAAAGTAGATGAAAAAACGAAATTCTCATGATCATAAGAGATGTCACAATTTTCACATTTTGAAGAAGAAGCTTCCATTTCCGACCCTATTGATGATAAAAGGTCTTCTTTGGGAATCAAAGAGGAGATGATGGATTGAGAATCGACATCAATATTCACCTCTGGTGTTGCTATAACTTCTTCTGGCCTGATTAGCGAAGTATAGACTTGTTGGATTTCAGCAGACGAAATGAAAACGTCACCACTTATGTCTTCATCACTGCTTGGTAAGTTACCAATTTCTCCCACGTTGTCTGGCTCGATTGCCGTAATTGACATTATGGATCTTTCCATAAGAGTATTTTGATTTGGGCCTATTTTGTCAATTTGACTGATAGGTAACACATAATCTGTACTCACATGTGAAAATGGATTTATTGGAATTTTTTCCAGACCATATGGAGCATTAACTTTGGTAATTTCCTTCATTGTATATTTTTCTCTTCCCTTCATGTGATAAAATTCCGCCTCAATGTATTGAGACTCACATGTCTTGAACGGGGCCTTATCACCATACAATGTTCCAACTTGACCATCGAAACAGTATTTGAGACATTGATGGTATGACGATGGAATAGCTGCATGCTGATGTAGCCAGGGTCTTCCAAGAAAGATATTGAAAGCTGAGTCTTGATCAACAATCATGAAATCTGAATTGGAAACAAGATCTACAAACTGAGTTCTGAGCGTAACTTCTCCCAGTGGTTCTTGTTCATTTTTATCATATCCTTGAAACATCATGGTAGAAGGAGATAAATCAGATTCTGTGAGGCCCAATCGACGAAGTGTGCGAATGGGCATGAGGTTGACTCCTGAACCATTGTTAATGAAAGCTCTTCGAACATCTATACCATTGACTTTGCCAGATAAGTACAAAGGTTTTATGTGCCCATGCACAACATCATCCTCATCTTTATCAGTAAAAGATATCACTGCATGGCATTCTGCAGGATTATTCTCTATGTGATAAATTTCAGCTGCAGCAATCTCAGCTTCAAACTCTTGAGGACTTGACAAAGCTTCGATGAGTGCTTCCTGAAGATCTCTTGATAGATTCATAGCATCCAAAATTGATAATTTGGCTGGTACTCGGGCCAAATGTTTCAATATATCATACTTTTGATCTAGAGGCCTGCATTTCCCAATAGGAATATGCGGTTTAGCAGGTACCTTGGAAGCAGATGCTTTGGAAGCTGATGCCTCTTGTATTGAAGTTGGCCACATCATTGGTTTTGGAAAATTAGACTGATTAGATCCATTTACTTGCTGAGATAAAGAAGATGGAACATTTAATCGGTCTTCCAAAATAACTGTGCCGAAGCTGAGTTGGCCATTGGCAGAAGAACTTGCTTGTTCATTTTGAGCTCGCTGAAGGGCTCTACCACGGGTTTCTGCTGCATATACAGTGCTAGCAGGGGTAGAATTAGAGTAGTGGCTTCGGAAAGATCCATGTCTTCCCCTATATCCTGAACCTCTAGAACTTCCTCGGGTTCCTTTATTTGATATAGGGAATTCAGGCTCATCATGACTGGAATATGAATCTGTTAATTGAATCATATTAACAGAACCAAAGATCAATTCTTCGTCTGATAAAGACTCTGCCTGGTTGGCCTGTTTAGGCTGTGCCGTTTGGTGGGACGGTGCCCGTTGCTTTGAAGTAGATGGCATGAAATCTGCCAGAGTCAAAGACAATTTAGGCTTTGATACATACTCATCTTCTTCTGATTCCTCTTTCTTCTTTGAATTGCTCTGCCCTTTTGAGGATTTATCCTTTGGTGGAGGCTTTACTGCAGCTTTTGTAGGAGACACAATTGGCTTCTTCAATTGTGTTCGCAAAATGGAATGGGTCCGATTGATTGTCTTTCTGACCATCCAATCATCATATTTTTTCGCAGTTTTGCTTTTGACTTCCTGCCACTCGCCTCCTTCCTCTGGATCTGTAGCGATAATACACGCTACATGGGCTGAAGAACCCTTCAATTTGACTTGTCCCAAGTCGACCATCTTTTGCAGGAGGTCTTTAAAGACAAAACACTCCTGGATGGGATGTCCCAACATTTGATGAAAGGGACAATAATTGGGACGGTCTTCATCTCCTTCCTTGTTTGGTCTCTTCGGCACTGGTAATTGAACCAAATTATTTTCCAGGGCTGAAATGAAGTAACCAGGAACTTGCTCACTTCGGAAAGAGTATGTTTTACTCTTCATATCCTCAAATTGTTTTCGTCGTTGATCTTTTTGATCATTTGGACGAAACAGCCTTTGTTGTTGGCGTTCAGGAGGTGGAGCCCTTCGAGAAGATGTAAGTTTTGAAGTAGAAATAGGTACAGGTGCCTGTTTAAGCATAACTGTAGCAGTTTCTGCTTTACCCATTCTTCTTCCTGGAGCTGATGGAATTACACGAGATTTAACCTTAGCCTGTATAAGGGAATCTTCAATCTGTTGAGTGATTGAAGTAAGGTCTTGAAACCCTCCTGTGTATTTCACAGGGATTAATGGCGTGCGTAATTCGTCACGCAAATTTGCCACACAGATTGGCAATAATTCCTCCTGAGGGAGTGATAAACTCAAGGAATACGTTAATCCCTTCCAACGAGCAATGAAATCAGAGACTCTTTCATTCTCCCTTTGCTTGCAGTTTGTATGATCGAAAACTGTCGTTTTTGGCAAAGTTGAGCTGAACTGAAGAAGGAATTTTTGACGAAGATCCTCCCATCCGATGACTGACCGGGATTGCAAGCTTGTATACCAGACAAAAGCTGGTCCTTGCAAGGTTCGCACGAAGCATCTGAGTTTCACTACTTCCTGTTTTTCTGGAGTTACCATCATAGGATCACAACAAGACACGTAATGCGTCAAATGTTGTTCAGGGTCGCCTGATCCATTGAAAGTAGGGAAAATAGGGTTTCCAAAACTGGATGGAGGAGAAATTGAATCTACCCATTCAGGGTAAACTTTCTTTTCAGGTTGAACTTGCGCCCGTTTCCCCTCCATAGTTTCTAACCGAGCTGTTAGTGACTCAATAGTAGTTATTAACTTTTGAGAAATGTCAGGTTGAACTTGGTTTTGGGTAGGTGCAATGAATGGAGCTTGGACAGCCGTGGAGGTTGGTGCTGCAACTAATGGTAGTGCTGCCAACCGTTGTTGCGTTTGACCCGTAGGATTAGACCTCTGTGGGTGTACTGACAAAGGAGGATATTCCTGATCCATCTCAGTAGTTACAACAAATTCCTTTGGCTGTCGTACTTCAGCATTCTTAAGAAGAAGACTACTCTGAAGTAGTTCTGCATTCAACCTTCTTAATTCTTTCATTTCTTCCTCCTGTTGTGCAAGCCTTTGCTCTAATGAGAGCAATTGACCTCCTTCAGAGGAAGGGTGAGAAGTAACCTGATTCTTTCCTTTCCACTTATTGGATCCTTTTCGGAGAGGGGGAAGTGGGTTACTTGAAGGAATACCCAGATTTTGGGTAAGCCTTTGATTACGTGTGCGCACACCTTCTTCATTTAGGTCTGTGTGCGCAACTTCTTGAGCAGGAACCTCTTCATCTGATCCCTCTGATTGAGCCTCATCTGGTGAATCAGCAGCAACGGCAGTGATGACATTAATGGATGCATATTTCATGAAATCCTTTCTATCAGCATTTCTGTGATATTGTCTCCTTTTATGTCCATGATAAGACATGGAATTCCGTTGACTTGACCCCTCAGGAATTTCTTTGTGAACCGTCACTTGGAGAGAATCTCCTGACATCTTGGCTCTTCGTTCCTCTTGAGGCTTATTCCCTAATCGAGAGAATACTGACTTTCTCTGAGGGAGGGATTGAAGATTTGAAAAAGTCCCCAGTCCGGTGGACTGGGGGTGTTCCTGTTGCTTCTGCTCAACTCCTCGAATCCCATTCGTTGATTCTGAGGGTTGGGTTAGAGAAGTCCCCAGTCTGGCAAGCTGGGGTGTCTCTTGACATGCTATGTCTAAGATCTTCTTGAAATCTCTCTTGATCTTGCGGATCTTAGTTCGGAAATTAGCTGGATGCATTAACCTGTATCCACTTTTATCACCTGGTTCAACAGACCGTTGGATGATTTCCGAAACTTCTGTCATTTGATGACGTGTTTGCTCCAGACGAGAGGCTTGCACAATATTCTCGCCTACTTGATGTAGGAGCAATTCAACAACCTGTTCTCTATATACTTGATTTTGAGAGGAACTAGTTGAAGCTTGATCTCGAGCAAGATTTTGATTATGAACAAAGCCCATTGACTGTGGCCGGCCATGGGCAATAACATTGCATGAGACCATTTTCGGCGGGCTTTGCTGACCGGAAAGCACTGTGAAATGTAGTGCTCCGTGAACACCCCATCCTCTGATATGAACATTAGATGGAGCATTGGAAATTAACTGACGCAATTTTCTCAGCGCGCCAAGGCATGAACGTTGAAGGGTTCTCTGTTGCTTTTCAGCCTTCGGATATCGAGAGACTGATAGAGATGCCAAATCAATCTGGCGTTGTAACCCTTCTATTATCTTAAGATGATTTTCATATTCATCTTAAGATAATACTTTCTTCTTCAATTGACAAAGAGTTTTCCATATGTTAAGACGAATATCATGGATTCCATCATCCGTCAACATCTTTGGAATGTCATACTGTGAATCAGCCAAAGGCCAAAACATGACTGGTACTTCACCTTTTGCCAGTTTTTTCCTCATGTTCAGCATTTCCTCTTTATCATTAAATGAAGATTCTTCTACCTGTTTGGACCAGAGTTGGTGTTTCCTTGTTGCTTCATCGGATTCAACAAGATTGGTAGAGGAATCACTATTCATGCTGGAAGATGAATGACCCAGGGAAGGTTCGGAGAATAACCTGAACCCCAAGCTATCTTCTGATGGAGAAAGAGTTTCACCTACCGATAGTAAAACTTCAGACATGACTGGTTTTACGTTTGCAAGTGCCTCGAGATAGGAGGGCTTTCTCGTCACTACATTGCCTTCTGAAGAATTTTCGAGACAATGTGAATCACTACTGCGGAGAGGACTTTCGCAGCGAAGTTCATCACCATGAGGAGGACCTTCATGATGGGTTACAGCAAAAGATGAGATCTCTTGCTCCTTGGTCTTCTGACCACACAGAGGGTTCCTGTGGTTCTCATCTGAAGAAGAAACTTCAAGATTGACCGAATTTTCATGAAGCAAGTCTTCATGAGGAAGTGTCTGTTGAAGACCTTCGGGATTAATGTTCCTGTTATTGGGAACTGAGGGAGTAGAATCTTGAATTCCGACAGATAAATGTCTGAGGGCTTCAATAACTCCAGCATCGAGCAAGGCCTTGTTGTAGATTGGCCTTTGATCTCCTGACTGTGCTGGGCGGATCTTTTTCTTAGATTCCTTCTTACTCGCTTTAGAAATCACTTGATGACGAAAGTGATTGCTCTGAGCAGGTGTATGTGCCTGATCAGGAAAGATGGTCAGGTTAGGCTGACGATCATCGCTCAAATCAGGTGTATGTGCCTGACTTGGTTGTCCATATGATATGGGGGAGTAGGCCCCACAACCCTCTTGGACTGGAACAGATGTGTGTGTCTGTTCCGGAGTGAATTGTTGATGTGTCACTCCACTGCTAGGGATAGATTTATGTGTCTGTCCCTGAGATGATGCTGAAGCTGTTATGATATCCTGGCAAGCATCCAGAATATGAGCAGGAATTTGCTTCTGCTCTTTCACCATTGACAAAATATGTTTGGTGACTTCAGCCGCCGGAACAGGGATATACGTCCATTCCGGGCTTGGAGTAGGTGTATGTGCCTGCTCCTGTCCTCCTTTTCCTGTCAGTGAATCCTGACAGTACTCAAGTGTGGAGGCAGAGAGTTTAGTCTGCCTCCTGTTTGTCGTCGGGACTTTCCGAATGACTTCTCCGTGCGCTACCAAGCGAGACTGTTGGTAGGCTTGATTAGTATTAACAGGTGTATGTGCCTGCTGATTACACTTCGCCAAACGCGGTTGACGAGATCCATCATATGTAGTCAGATGAGCCTGCTGACTAACTGCTGATGTATAAGCAGGTGTATTTTCCTGCCTATGGTACTCCGCCGGAATTGCCTGGCGGGATCGGCTTGATGCTGCCAGACGAGTCTGCTGGACAGCTGAATTAAAACGGGCCGGTGTGTGTGCCTGCTCGTTGTTTGCCACCCAGTTAGGTTGGTGGACTTCTCCGGAGATGGCAGGGATGACAACCTGCCTATTATTAACCGGATTCCGTCTCTGGTGATTCATCTAGCCTGCTCGGGTTCGAGGAACCTGAGCTGAATGCCTGGAGCCGGTACCCTCATCATGTTGAGGGTGCACTACCGCACGAGTCTGGCGGCGATTGTTGATGGGATCCCTTGAGAAGGACTCCTGTCTCTTTGAATTAAGGTCCTACGGGACCTGCTCATTCACTTCCTCAGAATAAGGGAGTGAATGGAAATTGCGTTCCGGGGATAACGACCCGAAACGGTTGGAGACGGTAGTCAGCACCGCCTGCTTCTTGATTGCTGGTCGCCGTTGTCCGGGCGACCAGGTAGAATTGTTAACTTGGAGGGCTTGACGAGAGGCCTCCAGAGTTGGGATAGTACCGTTACGACGGTACTCCTTAACCAGTGCATTTGAAACACAGCGTTGAAGACGCTGAGTTGGTGATGTCATCCTCAGAGCGGATGACGTTCCAGCAGGAGTAGCAGCATTGGTTTTCACGGCAGCAGACCTCACAGTAGAGGTGTTCTCAGCAGCTGTATTCACAGGGGTGAATTTAAGGAAAGCCATTTTTTGTAGAAGATCTTGAAAAAAGAGTGCCTGTTCCATATAACAGACATAATCAAGATGAATCCGGCTACTGCATCTTTTGGATGATCATATGTCAATGATTGCCTTGTTGGCCCAAGGGGCCTAACATCTAAGAAGAACATCACTTTAACTTGGTTAAGGATTCACGTCGGGTTCACCATTTTTGTTTCGCGCGGAATCCGGGGATGACCTCCTGGACGGGAGATTCAAACGTTCTGATCGGTTTTTAACGGGTTTGTTCGTAGAACCGGAAACATCCAATGATTCCACATCCGTTTGGACCTACTTTCCAAAGGCAGGCGCTCATTAGCTTGTGGGCTAATGAGGCTTAGGAATTTGCATTGGTCGAGAGGATGGGAGGTCGGACTCATCACACCTTTTTGAGGGGAATTATTGTCTACTCCGGGACTCTCTTTATAGATTTAAGTTAAGTTCGTGAATCCTTATTACATTACCAAGTATAAAATGAGATTTCCTTTAGTTTTAACAATCAATGATTAAATATGCAAGAAATTTAGAGAATCTTTTATATGTATTCGAGGTTCTTCATCAATATAGAATCATCTATATTTGTTTAGAGATTCTTGGTCAATGGTATCCTTTAAAACATTTATATAAAAGTCTCTTGGTCATTTTGATGACCAGGCTGGTTTTAAAGCCACTCAGTGGGGCACTTGAAGTTTATCGTCATTCAGAAGGACAGAGATTATTTTAATGTTGGGATCGAACCCATGAATGGGCTACCTACGTATCCTTTGTTTTGAAAAAGGAATCAGAACCCACGTAGTTCGAGGAATGGTATATGATGTTTATGATTGATGGCTCAAAGATGAATGTCATAATTACTTTTACACTCTAAGCTCACGTGAGTCATGCTTGGTGTGAGAAACAAGAGGTATTGGTAAAATTTAGACAATTGTGCCATGAAGGATGCAATCATAAGAATTTTGTTTGGGGATTATGTATGGATGACTTCCCGGATAGATGAAGGTTTAGGATTTACTTTTAGGAAGAAAATCCATGAACAGGGTCCACAAAGTTATATGTGCTTCATGGAGATTTGAATACTCTAATCTTGGGGCTTACTCCTAAGGAGGATGCCCAAGTTAGGAGGGGACTTATGATTGGGTTTTATTCCTGAAAAGGAAACCCAAATCAAAGGAGATTTATGACTGGTTAAGAGAAATTTTAATAGACTTGGGGCTTACTCTTAAGAAAGATGCCCAAGATTTATGACTAGGACTTATTCCTGAGAAGGAAGCCTAGGTTAGGGGACTTGGGGCTTACTCCTGAAAAGGAAGCCCAAGGTTATGACTGAGTCTTTATTCCTGAAAAGGAGACCCAGGTTAGGGATTAAGGTTTGGGGCTTACTCCTAAGGAGGATGCCCAAGATTAAAGGACATTGATTGGGGCTTATTCTTAAGGAAGATGCCCAAATCAAAGGTTTTAAAACTGGGGATTATTCCTGAAAAGGAAACCCAGGTTAGGATTCTCTCATCTTAAAGGATGAGGTTGAATGAATGAACTCTCAATCTTTGGTGACATAAAGATGTTTAAATCACTAGGTTTTGAGAGATATTTCACAGAATTCCTTTCAGATAAGGATGTCAAATCAAGAAATCATGCCATAAATGGCTTTGAAGAGTATCTTGAAGACTGAATCTTGAATAGGAAGGGTGAAATGGCTTAAGAGGGGTAAAAAAGGGCAAGATGGGCACCCAAAAAGATAGGGGCGCGCAAGTATTGAAGGTCGCGCAAGTCCTGCGGCGGCGCGCAAGTATTGGTCGCGCAAGTCCTGCGGCGGCGCGCAAGTATTGGTCGCGCAAGTATACTTGCGCGACATAAGGGATACTTGCGCGATTTTCAACCAGAGTTGAATTACTTGAGCGACTCTTAATTAAACCCTTTCCCATCCTCTTGAGGTTCTTCCAGAAGAGGGACGCGCAAGTTATATTGAAGGAATTAAGTTGGCGTGCAAGTGTTTGATAAGTTTCAACACTTGGGCCTTCCTTCTTCTCTTTAGATCTTCCATTCTAGGTAAGAAATTACCTTAGAAGTGTTCCGGAAGTTTTGAGAAGAGACTTGAGCGTCGGGAGCTTTGATCCGAGTTTCTGGGAAGAGATCCTCTCGAATGGGGGGCCCACAGGGTCTATTTATAGGCAAAAGAAGACCCCGGGCGGTTACTGGGCGGTTATCAGATCTGTCGCGCAAGTCCCTTGCACGACCATGATGGGTCGCGCAAGTATTGAGGCGGCGCGCAAGTGTACTTGCGCGACCAAGATGGAACTTGCGCGATACATGGGCAATGTTCTCCTTTTCCATCCCTTTGTCGATTTTTGATGTTTCTTCAAAGGATTAATCACTTTTTGCTTAGATATTCCCCTTTTCCGATCTTTGGATTCTGTGACGAAAAGGAGCGTCAACATATTATATTACATTTTATAATACCTAGGTATGGTTGATTAATTTAAAATACAATTTTTTTATTTAATGTATAATGTATATTTTTTAAATATATTTCTATTCTATGAGTATCCCTAGTAATTAAAAAAGGAAAATATATTATATGTTTTTTAAAAATAATATTGAGAATGTTTTTTAATATCTAACATGTGATTGAAATATCAGATATAAAAATAGATGTTTTAAAAAAATTATAAAAAATTCATGGAAACAAATTTTATCTAACTAACTAGAAAAATACCCTACTAAAGAAACCTAGTTCTTTTCCACTACTAGAAAAACACAATCATAGGATTCTGGGAATGTAAAAATAAACTATAGGTTATTTAATGAAATCCATCAAAAATTGGGAATATTTAGTGGAAAAAACTATTAGAATAGATAGTAAATTAGAAAATTTACATTATGATGGTACCATGACAACATTTTTTGTCGGTCCCTTTTGCCGTAGGGTTATGAATATCAAGTAGTAATTGTGTTTGGAATAGAAATTTCCCCAACCTTGTCATAAAACACAATCATAAGAAGGAGATTATATAAAAAAATTACATTAGTAACCCATATTTGGTGTTCATTTATTATATTATGATAGGATATAAGATATCTCACTCTGTTGGATTGATTAGATTAGAAATATTTTAAAAATAAATACACAAATGATTTATATATTACATTGGAAATATTAATACATATATGAAGAAACATTATTTAATCCATCGTATCTTTAATAATATTCATATTGATATCATTGATAATGGGGACAAAATAAAGGGTGTGATCAGATTCTCATTAAGGGTTACGTTCAAAAAACGCTAATATGAGTATGTAAGGTAAAATCATTATTAAATACTAGAAAAACAAAAGACCATACATTCAATGATCAAAATGAGTAAAATGAGTATCCATGGATAGTATCAACATGATATATATTTTCATAATAAAAAATTAAATCTCAATAAAAGGGATTTATAATAGTAGGCATTTATAATAAAGGCCCAGCATTAAATATGCCACTAATCTCACTTTCAAGGGATTTAAACTAAGACATCATTACTAATAAATGGTTATTTTTAAACCATATAATTATATAAAATAACAAGAATTATATTTTGACTCATGATACTTGGTGATATATAATGGGATATCTTAAAATTTTCATCACTAATAACTTCCTTATCTTATGTATTTGATATATTAAGAATGATCAATATTATTTATTATCAATATACCTTATAGGTCAACAACAATATGTATTATAAAAATAATATTAAACAGTAATATTTTGTCCTCAAAGAACATATAGAGAATGAATAAATTTGTTGTATCAATATATTAGTATGATTGAATGATTATGTATGTCCTTTATATGGAGAGACATATGGAACATATCATGAACTTAAGAGATCTTTAGTGTAAGTACCAATAGATAAGCATCCTTCCCATTATGATAAAGGATTTTGAATGGACCAATATATCTAGCGAATCATCATTCCCATATTTCATAATTTCATAATTTTTTTTGAATGAGATATTCAATGGAATACCATGCCTACTACTTCAATATTTTGTTCATGTATATGATTATCAGGATAACATTTTTTCTGGCCTTTTATATACATTATATTTTTAATATCTCTAACATTATATTCTATCTCATTTTCTATATCAATTACATAGAATTATTTCTAAATTCTTTTTTGAAAAAATTAGAATCTTTTACATTCTAATATTGAGGGTGTCTTAAGGATTCATCTGAATGCTTGATTGAGAGAAATTATTGTAAGAAAATACTACCCATGGAAGATTTTCATCCCAACAACCGTCGAAATATAATAATAATGATATTAAAATATATTCTAGTGTTTGAATAGTCCTTTTATACTTACAATTTTTTGGGGTTGATAAGAAGTACTGAAATTAAAATCAACATGTGGAGTCTTCATAAGAGTACTCTAAAACTTCTAGGTATACCTAGAATCATGACAAGATATGATTGACAAGGGAACCATATAAATTATCACAAATTCCTTAATGCATAATCGATTATGTTGATCTAGAGAAAAATAATATCTAATAATAATAAAATTGATTAATATCATAAGGGAATCCAATTCAACCCCAATAGAATTATTCCCTTTAGATATTTTGGGGATTCTGACAATGAAATCCATGGTAATTTTTTTCCAATTACATTATGGTATGGGTAATAGTTGTAATCTGACCGAAAAAATTATTTCTCTTCACCTTAACATTTTGTTACACAAGGAATAAAATTTTGTATTATAAATTATCCCTTTTCATGTTATTCCACTAACAATTATCTTTGACATATCTTTATTTCTTCATAAATCATGGAATAATAGAGAATGTTGAATTATAATATTATCCAATATATCATTCTCCATGGGTAGTTTTGACGAAACATATACAGAATCCCTAAAACTTACTATTTTACCATGGTCATGTTTGAACTATAGAAAATTACTCACTATCATCAGTAATTTTACATCTTTTATATTCACCTTATTAATCATCGAATTGATGGATTATTGAAAATTGATCTAAGAAAGATATGGTATATGTCATTTAATCTTGATTTCAAGAGCTATCTTTTGACAATAAATTAATATTGGTAATTTTTCCATCCATACAGTATAAAAACAATCTTAGTATTTATTAATTAGAGAATCATCCATCATGTTCATCTTCCCATAGTGGTAATTAATTAACCAGTCATACTATTTATACAACTACATCCTTCTTATTTGACACATATTCAACTATTTCTATGTTAATATGTTCTTCTAGTCTTTATTATAATACAATATGTCAACATCATTAACCATAAAAATAATTCTTTTATATATTAAATGGGAAAATTACCACTACTATCTCTAAATCATGATTTATGTACATTTTCAAATAGATTTTCAATTGGAGAGAGTCATATGATATCACTACATCATTTTTCCTGAGGATTCTTCACAATACCATCTTTGATATATCATTATATATCACAAACCTATCTCCACTATAGGATAGTGTAATTGTTGGTACATTGACCAACCTTCTATATAGTTATTTGATATTTTCCTCATATTTATCTTCCATAATAATGTGTATCCCTTCTACGCCAACATTGTTAGTCAATGTGATAGATTTGAGAAATATCTCACAAAATATTTCTATTATTCTAACAAACAAAATAAAACAATGGAAAATGGTTATTATGTTTGGTATGGTCCATTTTTAAATTACATCCATTTTCAACGATCCATTAATATACCCTCCCTGGAAATTATAAGAATAATCAATTATTCTTTTTGTAAAATAATATAACCTCGGAAAATATAGAATACATGTTCTCCTTCATCGGGGTCTTAATCACAACACACCAATGTTCTTCGAAATCTTGTTTTCACTTCAAATATATCATAATATCTTTTATTAAGACTAAAATAATATGATAATGATAATATATAAAGACTATAT
This sequence comes from Viscum album, assembly GCA_963277665.1. Taxonomy (NCBI): domain Eukaryota; kingdom Viridiplantae; phylum Streptophyta; class Magnoliopsida; order Santalales; family Viscaceae; genus Viscum; species Viscum album. Next base: position 2,071,625,324 of record OY728131.1, read on the forward strand.
TCATTAAATCAATGAAGATTATAGTTTTTCAGTTAAGTAAAATGGATGTAAGTTAAATTAAAAATCCCCATACCTAATATGGATGTCTATCTTGGGTATATACTCCTTATTAACCCTTATATGGTGATATCAAGATTAATGTTCAATCTTGGAAAAATTTTGCGATCCCAAAATTAAAAAGATATATCATTGATATGTGTGGAGGATAATTTTTTTATTAAGAACATCTTAAATTTTTACTTATACTTGTGAACGATAATTAACAAATATTTCTTATAAATAAACATATTTATTACACCCTATGTCTAAGTAATTAGATATATTAATAACTTATCGAGATTATCCATGAGTTTATTGTCCAATTCCTACATCTCAATCTGGTTCATTCAATAATGATTATTTTAAATAGCTATAATAATAGGTATGCATTCTATTGAAAACTCAACTTTATTAATTCAGGGAAGACAAGAAACATCATTAGTAAATACCACAGAATATCACTGAAAAATAAGAATATTTTTTGTTGTGAGTTTCACATTCATAATTTATTAGGAATATTCATCATGAACATGTAGTAAAACACAAATTATGAAATTAATTTACACTTGGAGTTCAGGTCTGTCCTTAGGCCAATGGGAGAAAATATGTTGATTCACAGTATTGAATATAATTACTATTATGTGAAAATTGACATAGGTTATTTTTTGAGAGATCCAATCTATGCATAAAATTACATTAAATTCAGCTAAATGAATAATACAAATATTTTTTTGGAATAACATTCAATAAAACTTTTTTATGAGGATCTATATACTTGATATCTGTTCATCATACCAAAATAATATTTCATTTCCAACTCCAAATATATCGATTGAATTGGTGATGGGATACCCTTTAAAAATTATTAACTATAAAAATATTGATAGAGCAAGGATAAAATAATATATTTTCACTTCTAGAGTAGATGATATGTGTACCTTTCTCCACATCTTTATGAAATTACACTTCATCTGTAGTAATCACTTAAACATATCTATTTCCAAATGGATTATTCTATGGTATGTTACCTTGATATTGGGACATGGATTTGAATAATTACCCATATCATTTTTATTTATTCATTGTGTAATAGTTGTTTCATTCTTTTCCATTCATTCAAGATCCTTATAAATCATTTCTACACATATTAAATGAAATTATTTTTCGATTAGAAAGTAGATGTGTGTTTGTTTTCTACAATTATAAAATATTTAAAATAACATCGTCATTTTATTCTACATGGAAAGATTAATTTTTCCCTTGGATCTGAATTTAATTTTACTATTGGTGACTTCCCTTATTGATATAAAAAATATAAAATTATATCTAATTATTTATGAAACTTTACATTATATATTCATAGTACAACGATTTTTGAGAAACAAATTCCCATAAGAGACCAAGATTAATCTCATTAATGAAATTTTCAGTCTTTCTTTCTGGATTGTATTTATAGTCCACAATATTTTTGGATAATCTTATAATGATATCCACATAATCATACAGACCTTCTTCTTCCTTATTCATTAAAGAGAGGAAATTTTTGTTAATTTTATCATGTTTTTCTAGATGTATATATATATCAAATAATAACAATTTAAATTGTCTATATTCCATGATTTCTATTTAATCAACATCTTTAGTGTTCTAGTTTAATTAAATACATTCCTTACCACCAACATTCAAAAAATAAACTTAAAAAACAACCAATTAGATTAAACTACTTTCAAAACATATGAATATTGTTTAAAGGTACTAGACTAATTAGTTTGAAACCAATATATTGGTATTTCCATTAACAATTTTTTCCTGTCACATGATGCTATCCAAAAAATGTGGATGAGGATTCTTAATGAATAGTTGATTCATATGTGGAATATTGTTAATCGTAACCTAATTGTCTACTTTTATATGGCCATGATCTTCTCAATTTAAACACTTGGTGTATTTACTTACTAAAAAATGAAATAACTACACTGACTACAAGTGTTTTTTACCTTTTTTTAAGTAGGTACCATCAAAAAAAATTTATCACAGTGTATTATATCAAAATCATCAAGAATATTAATACATAAAATAATAATACATATAACAGTAAATGTATTAAACTAATATAAGTGAATATCATAATTTACATTATATGGAATTTCATTTAATATATACTTTGAATTTTCCATTCCAATCTAACTCTGATACTAAATATAACAAACAATCTCTAATAACCCATAGATGTTGTTTACTTATTACCGTTATATAAGATATATGGTATCTCACTATATAAGATCAATCAATATAGTATTCTTAAAAATATATATACATAAATGATTTTCATATTACATTGGATATATAAATTATTGAAAAATAAAATGTATTTCATCATTTATATCATTTATGGTTTCATTATTTCTATAATAGGTATGGGAAAAAATATTGACGTTAGATGCTTAATAAAAATTTTATAGTGGAAGGTATCATAAGTAAATAATTTATAATCAACATGAAAGAGTGGATAATCAAATAATAAACCATTTATTAATCAATATTAGTTCTATGAGAATCATGGGATAATATAATCTGAGAGAACACAAAGATAATGAAAAATTAATTCTTAATAATGATAATCTATAATTCTGTACATTTAAGATTTAAGCTTCTCAAAAAATATATCATGAACCTTAACATCATTACCACTCAGTAAAGACATAATTATTAATACATATATTGGTTTAACCAATAACTTAAATAATATAGAAATTTCTATTAGTTTTATAATAATTTGTGATGATGAATTGATTAGCTATCAACAACTAGGCCCCACTTTTTTACTTTCTTATCCTATACATTTATCTTATTATGAATGATCAATAAAATTTATTCTCAAAATGACTTATATGTAAATAATTATCTTTATTGAATCAAAATATATAACATAAGTATTTCATCTTCATTTTCCATACTAATAAAGAATAAATTTGGTTTTATTATGTCATTTCTTAAGTATAATTAATGGGTGTTATCATATATTTCAATACCATTAAAATACCACTTGATCAATTCTCAGTGAAAAATGCATTTAATTTTTGAAATAACTAATTTAAAATCATAAATACTAATAATATTTTGAAAAATATTTTATATTTAAATAAATCTACAAACATTTAATAGAATCATCAATGAAAATAGTCTCTATGATGGAAGGAAAATATGTTGATGTGGTCTTGGTTAAGATAAATATTTTGTTCACACATTTTATAACAATTAAATCGATAATAAAATGAGTAGAAAATTAATTTTAAAAAAATAATACAAATTAAATCATGGGTAAAAATTAATTTGGTAAATATTTATTAAAATAATTAAAATATTATAGAAAAAAAATTAAATTTAAATTTAGAAAAATAAGAAAAATAGTTGAAATGAAATATTCAGAAAAATATTTTTATAAGAAACACCATTAGATATAATATATTTTATGATTCGTAATCCAGAAAGAGAATAAATGTAAATTAAATAAATCCCAATAAAAATTATCAGATAAGATAATATATGGGGTTTAAGATATTATTATTATTTAATCTTCCAAATGTAAATATGAAGAAAAAAATCTCGATAAGAAATGATAGTGTAAAAGAAATCCCTTACCTCAACTTTGACTTTCCTTAATTTTATTTTAACCACATATATAATAAATATTTATTTATTAGACTTATATACCATAACAATATACATAATTATAATAATATATATGATCCACATATAATATTTCTACACATGTTTAACAATATTGCATTATAAAAATCATCATTTCTAAGTGCTAACAGTTTCATTTTTCATGTAGGTTATCGTTTAGTGGTTTTGTTCCATAAACCATGCTCAAGAATCCATCATATAAAAAGTTATAATAATGAATTAATTATAATATATTTAAATTTTATTCTTACTTACTATAATCTAATAATGTTATAAATAAATAATAGATCAAATTGCTTCATGGAGGTGTTAGTCCATACTTATACATGAGAGAATTTGCTTTTTATTAAAAAGAAAAAGGGTAAAAAGGTCAATGTTATATTAAATTTTAAAGACCAAGATTGTGAAATATACATAATATATAATTGTTAGTTTCATATTTATTTCTAAACAAGTAAAATGGTGATGAAAATTGAATTACACCATTAAATGGAGACAGAAATCCATATGTACGCACACATGGTGTTTTTCATTCTATATGATAGAAAAGATGTATAAAATGGTTCTTCGACAAAAATAATAAAATATTATTATAATTATTATAATACAGTAACTATTTATTATGGGTACAACATATTTTGTGTAAGTAGATGAAGTAAATTTTCAGGAGTTGGCTAAAACAATTACCTCTTCATTGGTATACCTCCTTTAGATCCCTTCTTATAGACCCTTATAATGATATTTTAAGAAGTAAATAACCCCAAAATTAATGTATAGTAGAATTTATAAGATATTTGGGTATTTTTTGTAGTACATAGGTATCCCAATGAGGTGTATATAAGAAATAATAGAGGTGTACTTTTATAAGTGGGTGGAGGGAGGCACCTCAAATTTTATAAAGAATTATAATACTATTAAGTCATTTTCAGGGAAAAGAATCCCATAAAATATTAAATACAACAAATAATGTGAAAAATTTAATAAAAAATTCAACCAATAATAACTAATATAAAATATTATGGAATTATCCCTTAGTTTTATCCTCTGTTAACAATATTTACCCTTGTACCAAGGTAATTTTTTACTCTTATAGTATAAAATATAATGAAAAGTATGTTTAAATTAATAAATAACATAAATTATGATGATTATAATGATTTTTTAAATCTTTAAAAATTTATATTCTATTGGTTGTAGAAAATAATTTTAAAATAAACATGAAATACATAACAAAAATTATTTTTGGATAAATTCTTTTTTACATCTAAAAGTATTTTTATAACACGTTTACGTGGAATATTGATAAAAAACCTAAATATAATTATTATTAACAAAATTAATCTAATTTAATGTTATAAAAAGTAAAAATAAAAATAAAAATAATTAAATACTTCAAAATAAAAGATAGTTTTCATTGAAAGTTTATATTTTCATTGTTCACCCAAAAATAAATTTTTTTAGAAAATTAATAAAATTACAATATATGATAATTTTAATATGATGATTTAAAACCAATACACATTAACAAATATAAATTTATAATGGTGGATAAAATTAATTAAAATACCCACAAAGAATTCAATAAAAACTACTACTGAAAAAAAATATTATTAAAAATTAAATTAGTTAACAAAAAATTGACTACTTATTCATAAAGAATTAATAAATAAATTTTTATTACCATGACATTATATAACAGTATTTTAATTTTAAATCCCTGTTTTTTACACATTGTTTCGTTTAAAAAAAGATATCAATGAAATAAAATTAATTCAAAGTGAAATATATCATTAAATATTTGGGGTTATATATTATGTGAGAGTATAGGTTCACCTACTTATGAACTAGATATTTTTATCTAGTGGCGGGGGTCTACATTCATTATTATGAATATTAATTTTTCAATATTATAAGCATATAATTGAAAATAAATAACACAAAAAACATCCATAATAGAATATCAGTGAAGAAATTTTGAAATATAAAACAAATACAACCGTAAAATTGAAGGAACCCATGAACATATAGAAGTGTAAAATTTTTCATTTTCAATAATATTTTGCTGATCTACATCATAAAAACATATTCAACAAAAAAATGTTATTTTATCCATGGATTATGAAGAAAATAAATGAATAGTAAATATTGAAATAAAAATGATGATTTAAATAAATACATAATTGAATTGAAAAATATCTATATAATCTACAAAAATCTAGATTTCCATAGATATATTTTGTTCCAAATTAGTTTAACATTGTATCTTCATCACATATACCATATACTTTGGATTTACATTTTTTTATATTTATTATATAGTATGTAATTATTGAGTAACTTATGAAATCCCTCAAAAAATGTGAATAATTAGTCACTGATATATGGATCATAATCAACCAAGACTTTTTATCAGTTCATTTTTTCTCTTTAGAGCATGATAAATTGCTTGGGAGGATAATTAATGACTAAAATGTTTAATCCCATTTATATTAGGTGTAATATTTTTAGAAATAAATGGTCTACTATTTATTATTTCACTATTGGACCATAAAAGAGATATCCCTAAAAAACTAAGCCATTTATACTTAAATATTATAACTTATATACTCGTACATGTCATGAAAATTTCTCCATACACATTGGACACTCTAAAATGTTATTGATAAAATAAAAACCATTATCTTGGACCATTTCTACCATATTTATTTAAATGCCCACAAACATGTATCCATCATTAGATAAAAAATATATTCTCATATTTAATTTTATAATAACTTATATTATAAATACATTAAAAAATAAATTTAATTATTATTATTATAAAATTAAATAATAAAATTAATTAATTAAATTTTGGTTTTCCTCTCTTGGAAATTCATTGAACCCCACACATTGGGCTTACCTTGTCCCAATCTCCAATTCATCCAAATTGGTGGAACTTATGGGTAGAAATTGTGTATGTCCTTCTAGACCCTTATATTGAAAATAGTTAACCATGTTTATGAAAAAATATTTATATTTGAAAATAAATTGTGACTCATAATGATTCGAGGATAAGTCATCGCTATGATATCATACCTATAAACACATATTATGTAATATAATCTATTTATCTCTTTTTCTATATTTAGTAGGCAGTATAAATATAACCGTAATCCAAAGATATATAAAAAGACTAAAAACTACTAAGAGCCCTTTAATTTAATAAAATCCATGACAAAAAAACATCTCATCCTTAAAATGGAAATTGAAAGAACACTCCAAATGATAACAGTGACAAACCATCCTTAAATCATCAACCATAAGTTTTGTAGATTAAAATATTAATGGATCATAATAATGCACAATCATATCATTTGGATCAAATTGAAATATAATTTGACATACTAAAAACCGAACACTAAGAACCGCCACTATCTCAGATGCAGACTCAAACCTACATGAAAGAGATGAAATGAGAAAATGAAAGAATGATCATCATAGAACTACTTTTGGATCCACAACACAAAACCCATCAGAGAAAAATGAACCACTACATATAGGTACTAGACCTACTATAAAGAATTACCTGGACCCTAAAAAATATAGGCATGATTCTCCATAATAAGTACCATGATATAGATGGAGAGAAGTTACCATTGGGCGAATAAACAACATGAACCACCATCTTCGAATCTGTTTGGAGAATAGCTTCCACATCCACTATCGAACCAAATATATGAGCATGTCTATCTAGATAGATAATTTAGATACCTAAATGTAATTTAACTTGGATTTCGGAAAATAATAAAACAAATGTGGAAAGAAAAATCTTCTATTAAGGGATATAGGGTGACATAGATGTGGAAACATAGCTCTGGGATGGGATATGAATAGGCATGCATACCTAGAAAGACCCAAAATTGGAGAAATAAGTCCAGATCCCTGGAAGTAACAATGTGAGTCAAAGAAAAGTGATAATTATAATCATTAATTTATGGGATCCCTATAATTGATGATTAATAAAACACAATAATGAATGAAAAAAAATATGATTTGGTCGAAGTCCAAAATCCTCTATTTGAAAAAATAAATCCAACATTTGAAATGAAAATCATCTAATTTTGTTGACATGATAATTCAATAAAATCCATTAAACTAATTAATCACCTGGTACAATCTACCACTCTTTAAATATCAATGTCACGGATTTCATTTTTCATCAATGGATGTTATCAAATAACTCACATTGATAATAATCACAAGTCAAGAGATCAATAAATATAATCATAAATAAGAACAAATAACGATATCCAAAACATTATATATTCATATATACTAGTCAATCATGAGGATATATTAAACTCAAAATCACTATATGGTCACTATAAATGAATAAATCATAATGTTCATAATCCCTGAGTTATTGATATTCGTACATCATCTATGTCCCATCAGTGTGGTGTGTCTATAGGATATGACATTTTCTTATGATTATTGTCATAGTTTCTCAAGATTCTAATTATATTTGGGTACTATTATATATTATGATAAAAAATGCAATCCAATATATTTTTTAGGACCTTGATATTTTATGAGATATATTCCATAAAATATATTTAATTTCTTTGATAGATTTGGTTTCAAGAAACATTGAATTTTAGAAAACCACTATACTATATTAATATTATTACATTAACCTAGCCATAATAAAAATGATTTTATATTTTCATGTATGAAAAGGAATACATTAGTTATGAAAAATATATGGTTTAACCAAAAAATAACTGAATTTCAATTTATATCAATTGATTGTAAATGAAAGTAAAAATCATTTCATTCATTTTTTATTTTATTTTGATGTAGATATTTATAATGATATGTTTAATGAATATATATTTTATTTATTTTATAGAAATTATTTAAGGGGAATTAATATTTACTTATACTTAATTTTATCCGTCTAGAAAATGGAAACATCAATCATGCATACATACGACCTACCATGTCCATAAATGGTTTGACTTATTTTTCCATCAGTAAATATCTTAGATTACTATAAATAAAATTATTGTTAATATATACAATATATATACTATGTTGAATATTCTAAATATTATTGAAAAATGTTCAAGTTAAAATAACCAAAACTGCAAAAAAAAAATATACTAGAAAAAAACTATTTATTACATGAAATGTAATTTTAACAAGGAAATGATAAAAACTGGTAATAAACGGTCATAAGTAAATCATATATGGTATTATATATATGATTATGTTTCTATAATTGATTCATAATAAACATATATTTATTAAACTATATTTTTAATGTATACGAATAAATTTATTATGTGTAGAAATATATTTCTTGTATCTCTTTTATTTTTTGGAGACATATGTCATAATTGCCACTAATTTTTTTTTTAAAAGTATATAATGTCAATTTGATATGTTATGTAATGAATATACTTGATTCCTTTATTTTAATGATTCATATAATTTAAATCATTAAAGGGACTTATGATTCAAATGTTTCCAATGTGGTATGTGATTTTCATCTCACATTTATTCATATGAGAGGCATTCCTTATACACCACCTATTTCATTTTTGGGGTGTATTTACAACCCATGAATGTATTTTATGATTATTATCATTAAAATTTAAATATATTATTATCCATATAATATTATTTCTTTTAGGGGTCTTATTATTCAAAAGATACAAAATTTGTTACTTTTTTATCGTACAATCTCATTGTTTATTAGGATTAGTTATGATTAACATGTCAATGGTAAAATATTCTAATTTGTATATCAAGAAACACATGAAATTTATTTTCATAAAGTTATTTATAGAGAATAAATGATTTCCATTAATTTAACACTCTTTAAGTATACAAGAAAAATAAAGAATGTTTTTAAATAAAATTGACTTTATTCCTCTCTTCATCAAAAATCCATTTTATTCCAAATCAATGTCATCCTAAAAAAATTCTTGAATGATTTAATATTATTTTTATTATTATATGTATCCATTAATTAGTTTTTATATATTTTAAAATTATATTGTCTTATAATTTTTATAAAATGAACCTGTTGAAATTTTTTATAAAACCTTGGAAGGAATATTTGTTTTAATGTGTACGATCTGAACATCATTTCACACCATCATAGTTTCTTAATTATTTAAAGCAAAAATTAAAAATTTATGAGATATCATTGAATGAAATATTTTTATTAAAAATTTATAGTGTTTCAAATTTTAAAAAAATTATTACAAATTGAGAATGACATTTTCCTTATGAAATGTTCCAATTGATATTGGAAAATCATTTTCTTTGTAAGATAAATTTCTTTGATGATATAACTGTTTTTATTGTGTATATGATGTGATGATATCATCCATTTAATTTCTTTAAATTGTTGTATTTATTATTAAATATTTTTTTAAAATTAATCATTTTATATGGGTGATTCTATGATGATATGATGAAATGATTATGAATCATGTTTCTTTTCAATGTTTGATTCTATGATGACCCCTTCATGAAACCCATTTCATTTCATGGTTTCTAATATGATGATTTTTTTGTGATATTTTTGGATATATATATGTATTATTTTTATTTTGTGATGAGGGGGATCTATATGTCCCACAATTGTATTGGGTATATATTCATAACTCATGAGTAAAGAAGTTATTTGTAGACCTAATTCAATTTTCACAACGTTATGAGTGGACATGGTTTTATGACTATAAATTTATGCATGGAACTGGTTTCATGTCTTTAAGTTTATGTTTTTAATTGGTTTCATGTCAATAAGTTTATTTTTTGGACCTAGTTTCATGTCGATAAGGATATGTGTGGGACCCGGTGTCATGTCCATAATATTTTTATGAGGCTTAGATTACATGTCCATATGTTTTAGAAGAGGGAATTATTTCATTTCCATTATATAATTAGGGAACCGTTTCCCATTTATACATTTTATAAATGTTATAAGACTATTTTTATACTTAAAATATTTGTCCTCTACCAATTTTATTCTCTCCGGGATTATGTACACTAATTGATTTATGATTCATGCCCTATTAAATTATAACATTTTATCCATGAAATGGGTTTATGATATTTGATAGAATTAGGAATGAACGTTTTATGATATATTCAGGATCTCATACCCATATTTTTATATTATTATTTTATATTATCATCGATAAAAATATACATTTTTTATCCTTATTGTGCATCTGAGATAATACATTCTTATATTTACTTTTCCATTGATACGAATGTGGGTTTCACATAGGGTTTCATATTATTAATACAAAATTGGGAGACATTTATGAGATAGATTTAATACATTCCATAAATAAGAATATTGCATATCTAGAATCCATATAAATTAAACCAATATGGTTATTCAATATGTAATGTTTCAATTTATTTAATATTAAACATAAAAGGTGTAATATATCAGTATTAAAGATACTGGGTTATTATAGTTGGTATTAGAGTAGGGTTTAGTCAACTATTTGTGATTAGGGTTTAAAAAATTTAAAATGTTTAGAGGTGATTTGTCTAAGGATAAGTTTAAGCCTAATAAAATTTATATGAACATGACATGGGACATTGGTGAACGATAGAGTGAGTGTTTTCATTGTAATTGAATATCTGTTTAGATATTAGAAGTGGATGTGGCTGTATAAAAGTTTTATCTAGTTGTGATAACTCATGAAAGGGTGCGTTTGGATTTGACTTGACTTTCACTTGGTGCATGAAAATTATCCTTTAATTACACCTATTTTAACAAACATTGATGATATTATTTTAATATTTAATAATACATTATTAACTATCATGATGGATTGAATTAGATGATGACCCTGAATGGCCTAATAATGTGTCATATATTAAAAATAATGTGTCCCTATTTAGTCATCTAATAATCTATTATCAATATTATGTGTATTCCATGTATGGATGTTTTTTCTCACACTATGGTTATTAATTATATTCAATGGTTGATCCAAATGGAATCCTATTAAAAAATGAATGAAGAAATGATTTCAATAACCATCATCATGAGAAAAAAATGGATGTGGTATACAAATTAAATATTTTCTGTCTATACTCCCTGAAATATCTCGAACTATAATTGGTAACATTTTTCATTTTTAACATAATAATTTACCAAGGAGAAAAATTCCATTGGATATTTTCTGTGAAAACTTCCACACTTCATCTATGGGATTTAAGATTAACTACATTCTGAGAAATGGACATATGGGTGGGAAAATACATGTTCCATTCTTTAGTACTCGAACCATGAAAATGCTTTCCATTAATTTTATAATTTTGAATGAGAAGTAGATAAATGGTGAAATAAGAATAAAAATACTAGGAAATAGAATGATATTGACCCCATAGAATGGGGGATTATTTTTTTGTTATTACATCCCACTCTTTTTACGTAAAAAATAAAGAAATTATTCCATGATCTTATCATTAGGTTGATGGATCCAATAGTTCATATGTGGAATCTTTTATAACATTTTGAAGGTACACATATCATTCAATCCCTACCCCTGAATTGTTTTTGGTGATTTCATTAATGGTTTGAAACCTGGAATTTAGAAGAATTATCCATATTGGGATTATGTTGGTATTTTGAAATTGTTCAAGTGCACTAACAGTGGAAATGAAAGATGGAAACCCTTAAAGATATAGTGATAAGAAAATATATATAGTTATTCGGAGAGGATCCAATTATATGTAAAATAAGGAGACGAAAAGTTTTCAACCTCCTACTTTCCCAAATTGTGGGATGGATCACTTAATGAATTCATGAATAAAATAATAAACTGTTTCATGTGTTGGATTCCTTTCCATTGAGAAAAATATAGTTGTAGAAATTTGTAGAATCCATTAATTTAAGTTAATCATGGGCATGTTCAATAAGATAAAAATACTCACACATCATCGATATAGATTTCATACATTTTATAATTATGTCAATAAATTCCAAAATCCAAGGGCTAATTTATATAATATGCTGTAACAACCACTAAATGAAAAGAATAAATTAAAATTTAATGAAATAACTGCATCTAAAAAAATCCATGATAATTAGTGAACATATTTAATACACTTTAGAGTTGATAATTTTCTGTTGGAGTTGGTATGAATGATGTATATAAAAATACTATTATTAACACATTACTAATTATATCTACCTAACTAAATTCTACCTTAAAAAAGTAAAATTCAACATTCAGAATTAAATTATAGTCACATATTACTGAAATAATAAACAAAAAATTATAATAGAAATATTTTTATTTGGATTATATGGCTGTCTATTTATGGAATAAAAAGTTTATTATCTTTTGGATGAATATATAATTTCATTGGGAAATTATTTTAGAAATGGTTAGTTTATATACTAACACATTATGAGTGATTAATTTTTCTTCATGAAAATGGTTATGGAAGATTGTTATATAAGATAATTATAATCAATGGAATTCAAATTTAACCTATATTTTAAATATGCTTATGTTTGTGTTTTTTTAGAATGGATTAAGATCATTATTGAGTGTTATTATTGAATCTTTAGAACTTAATTCATTGTAATTATTAATTTTATATAACTTGTGGAAACCATTTGGGGTTTGGTAAATATTTATATTTTGTAGGAAAACACTGCATCGTCTTTTGAATAAAATGATTAATTTAATGTTTAATTTTATGATTTGGGAATAAAAAATCAACATGAATATCAATTTCGTGGAGGAAAAGGTGAATGAAAAATTGATCAAATCAAAACAAAATTATGATAATGTCATTATGAATTGTAATGAAATAAATTTAGTATACATTCCATTGAAAATTAAATCTACATTAGGAGAAGGATCAAAAAATAAACAAGTTTTCATTTTACATTAAATTCTAATGAACTGATTGTATTTTTAAAACCAATCTGATTTATGGTAATGTGTTCTTTATCATTATCATGATCATTCTCTATCTTTTGATCAATGATATATAAATATTAAATTTCATTCATGTCCATATTTTCACTTCCATATAATGATTTGATATTAGGAATGAATGTTATATTTTATTATATATTACCTTCCTATTTTTCATTCGATATTTTCAAGAGGATGTTTTATAACCCCTTTTATGATCAGAGTTATCTATTAAGAGATTTTCAAATGTTAAACACTTGATTCCCGATCTAAATTTCAAATCAATATGGTGAAATTTACATATGAGGATGGTATGGGGGTAGAATGCAACACACAAATATTTCATGAATTTTTTTCAAATAAACTAAATTTCTTTGATATTTTGGATTATAAGAAACACATAGTTTCAAAAAAATGTTATATACTAAGAATATTATTATGTAAACACAGCTATTCTTACATAGATATTGTTTTTAGGGTTTGAATGTCCTAAACTAAATTATAAAAACCATGTGGTTTGAAATTTAATAAAATAAATACATTTCCTATCCATTGAAAATAAATAAAAATAAAAGTTATTTTAAAGTAAAAGAAATGTTTTTCAGAAAATTGGGTTTCATGCCCCCGATGTAACACCCCGAGATTTTTTGAAAAATAATCTTTTCATTAATGTCTTGTGTTATACGCTACACCAAAAGCAGCTTGCACAACACGCATCCTTGAATTGCCTTGCATTACACACAATCGTGACCTTCCTCGATAGCGTGTGTAGTACACAATACCGAGTTTCACTAAACAACGATATGCTATTAAAACATTATTAAAAATAGCTCTTATGAATAGTAATAACCAATTTTTGAAATTTTGAAAATTTTATTTTTTGAAATGGACTTCATTTTTGGATTCAGAATATCTAAATTAGCTTAGGGTGAAATTTGGTACTTTTCGGATAACATTCATATTCTGATAAATAGTGAAAATTACTAAATTTTAATTAAAAAGAACTTTTCAAATAGAAATAATTAATATTGATAAATTATTAATTTGAGTGGTCTTAAAGTATATTTAGAATATATTTTTATAATTTAATACAATGTTGGTCATTGGAAGTAATTTCACATTTAAACCATTTATAAACAAGTGTCAATCTTTTGATAGTTATTATCTCTTAAAAACACGATATTTGTTTTGACGACAGGAACTAATTTTTAAATTAATTAATGCAACTGATATATTCTGAATTTGGTAAAATAGACATAATTTTTGAATTCTTAATATCAAATATAGCTTAGGCCTAATTTTTGGTATTTTTCTGGAAACTTTCATTTTTTCTGATCAATAGTGAAACCACTAAGTGGTAGTTAAAAAAACCGAATTTTTCATAAAACATAATTTTACCGCTTCAGTGAGTGGAATTTCAAAAATCCGAGACACAGTTAATATCAAGGACTAAAATGTGGTTCAATGAGATGAAAATAATTTTTGGTGAATAATAACTTTAAACTTTTTTAACCACGGTTAAAAGTAAATAGGGTGATTAAGGGTAAAAATGATATTATTATTACCCTAACACATGTCATAATTCTATTGGATAAGTGTAATTAGACCAAAAACAACCTTAGGAATAAAATATTACCATTTAGGCCCACTTGGATTAGATTAGGACATTTCTTATTAATTTATTTAAAGAAGGGTTAAGATAGTTAAAATCAAAGTTTAATAAGTAAATCATTTTTAATATTGGGTTATACATAAGATAAATTTGACTATAAATATTAATTAGAAATATAATGAGATTTAATACATAATAGTATTTTATTTGTAATTTTTAGACATTAAATATTTTAATTTATTTATGACACAACGATGGTGCAGTAATTATCTTATTAATGAAATATTGACATAATTGATGTTATAAATACCCAAATAAATGTAATTTGAAACTTTTTATGAATTACACTAATTTTATAGGTTCATATGTCATGTTATTATTTATTTAATTAACTTTTTTCGAACTAATAATTCTTTTATGATTTTCACAAAAATCAATTACTAAATAGTGTCAAAATTGATATAAAATAGTTTTTAAAAATAATATTATATTATTAATTGTTATTTTATTCCTAAAAATCTAAGGTTCGGCCAAATGACTTAGATAAGGTTATATATATTATTAATAAACAACTTGGGGATCGTTTGGCTGCTTATAGTATTTTTATTATCCTTATAGTATAAGAACAAAAGAAGACACGGTAAAGGTAAAATTATTTAACTTAATGTTAAATATAAATGATAAGGTTAAAATAGGAACCCAAACTTTTATAAATTCTATAGGATGAGAGTATTTCGACCCATCCCCACCTTAGATTCGAAATAAATCAAGTTGGAGAAATTTAAAAACCGAATTTGACTTTATAATAAAATAATAGTTTTTGTTATTCCAAAGGTACCCCTCTCCTCCCTTATAAAAGGGAACCTCCTCCCTCTATTCCTCACACAACATTGAGCCTTCAAGCTCGGCCAAACCCTGAAAAATTCTCTTCTCAACTTCCCTAGAAATATCCTAGAGGTTCTGGTCTTCCTCAAAGACCAATTTTAGTGCCCTAAAAGGAGATCTCAAAGAGGCGCTTCAAAGAAGAGGTAATTTCCGTTACCGATTATTTCAACTTTATATCTTCTTCCACTTCTTCTTCTTAGGTTGTTTCATTATGAAGTAATAACATCAGTATCACTCATATACTGATATGTTATTATAAGTATTAAACAACCCTATTTCACCATCTATCCATCCTACGGAAAACGAAATCACCGCCCGTGCGTACGTATGGAATACCGTCTCCACGCCGTGGTGAAATCTATTTTCCACCACCACCTAACTTGGATGGGTATAATGGTGTAAATAATAACTATATATGATTATTTTAAAGTGATATTGATTCTGAAATAGTATACATACACTCCAATACAGTCCCACGATCATGAGAATGATATCATCGCTCGTGTGTACATACGGACTACCGTCACCACAACGTGATGAGATTCATTCTCCACATTAACCATTCATGAATGATTATAAAGTACATATAATAAGTAATCATGAAATATATGAAAAAATAATGATACTGTATTTATGTGTATATATATTTATGTCATCTACATAATTCCATTCAACTCAATATGGAAACGAAAACAGCGTTCATGCGTACGTACGGCCTACCGTCTCCATGAATGGTGTATTTCATTCCATTTACTGATTTATTATATATATGTATATTATAAATATATATTATATATAAATAATGTTTTATATTATGGAATTAAGTAATCATGATCTATGTAATCATATGAATAATTACAAGTCAAAACACGGATGTCAAATGAAATAATTTTACCCAAAACGCTCTTTAACATGGAATTTACAAAAGAATGGGTAATATAAAGTCATAAGTGAACCATATATGATATCATAACAATGAGTATGATTCTGTAATAAGTCAATGACATTATTTAAACCATTATACAGGAGTTCCGGACACTTACTAAGCAAACCGGAGCTAAGGTAAGGGAAATATCACAATCTCATTTTTATCTGAGATTGTTTATAATTTGGTATTTACTGGGGTGTATTTTTTCATCCACATCCATGTTTCCATAATATGTAATATTTTTTCCATCCACCTGCAATTGTTTAAATCCAATTTTACCCTTCGGTGAGTTTTTTATAAATGATATGAAAGGAATCTTTAGTCGTTTTTCGTACAAGGTACTTTTTGACTTTTCCGACAAAAGTACGAGAAGAATGTTTTTTTAACTTATATGGCATGAATGGATTTTTAATACATTATTTCCAAGAATCTTCCTTTACAAGTTTTCAAGTTTATTTTTAATCAACTTCTTTTAGTTTAAAATTGCATGAAATGTTAAGAAAGGAAAATTTTTTTGAAGTAGAAAGGATATTTTCTTCAAGAATGGAGTTCAAGTGTTTTATCAAAATTATTTTCCATCTAAGATAATAAAGGGTTCAGTTTTTATACCTATTATTACATTGATTTGATTATGTTGTGATGGAATTATTTTTATTATTTCTTTATATTATATGAATTGTTTTATGATGTCACAATGTTTAAGAATCCCATTTTTATTACATGGTTTATGCTATGATGTATGGTTTATGATTTTGTGGCACACATAAGAATGGTATAATTATATGATGGGTGGGACCTATATCTCCCCCCAATTAATTGGGTAAAGATTTTATATCTCATGAGATAGACATGGCTGGAATGGTAGGTTATACCGGTTCAGTGAAACAGGACTGAAATGAGGAGTGAACTCGGATGAGAAAGGTACATTGTCCACTAAGATAGTCTTGGAAATGAGTCTTGACTAATAAGAAATGATTCTATATTATTATGTGTGTATGCCAAAAAGTTTCATGTTTTATGTTATGATTATTGGGATTACATTTCACTACTATGATTTATCCCATGTTATGAAATCATCATCTCTTTTGCAGGTTAAGATTTCCAAAAGATATGTTCTTATGAATATGATGTGATTGATATTTCTTTTGTTTACCCTTATTGAGAATTTCAGTTCACCCTTTTATGTTTTCTTTTCCGCAGGATATAAAGAAAGGTTTTAGGTAAGAAAAAAAAGGGAAGATCATTATTGGGAGATGTTGATGATCTTTCACCATGATTAGAAGATTTTATTCCGAGTTTCCAAAGACACTAAACTATTACGGTCCTTGTGTGTTTGTTTTTCATATGTATTAAGTATTCCGCAAAAGTAATGTAATATTCATGTACATCAGGCTTCAGGTCTCTGTAGTTGGTATCAGAGGAAAGCTTTAGTCAACCTTTGGAAACTAGGATGCAAGAACTTTAGTGATATCCCTAGAGATATTTATAAGGTATGTCTAGGGATGTCCCTAAGGTTAAGTATATGTATAGGTTATATTCATAGAATTACGCTAACGATCATATAATTAAACCTATGATGTTAGATTTTGAATGTACTCCGCCTTTATTATAATGTTTTCCCTAGCATGATTTTTTCCTCTCACACTATTGTTTTTGGGTTTTAGACGATGCCTTGAACCCAAAGGAACCGTCTTGATCAATGCAATTGACAATGCAATGATTGTCCTCCTGAACAAACAAATGTTATGGGATATGTAGTGAAAAATCTTATTACTATACTTACACAAGCTATGAATCATTCTGGACATCCAAATTAGCAGAGAAGGGAACAATATTCTATTGAGTCCTTCATGAGGCAACTTCCACCTTCATTCAGTGGGTCTTCTGATCCACTTGTTGCTGAACAATGGATCAGTACCACTGAAAAGATATTTTCAGTTCTTCAATGTTCTGAACATGATAAAGTCATCTTAGTAGTGTATCGTTTGGAAGGTGATGCTGATCAATGGTGGAATCTTATCATGAATACGAGGCCAAGAGATGAAATTGAGTCCATGGAATGGGACGAGTTCAGGAACTTATTTTTCAATAAGTACTTCCCTCGTATTCATCGAACAAAGATAGAGAAGGAGTTTCTTGAACTAAAGCAAAAGGATGAGGAATCTGTTGGTGTATACGAAGCGAATTTTACAAGGCTTTCAAGGTATGCAACTGGTTTTATAATCCAACCTGAAAGTAAAGTTGTTCGATTCTTCAGTGGCTTAAAACCAAATCATCGAAGGGCATTAACTATAAGAGACTTTAGTATCTATGAAGAAATTGTGCATTGTGATATCAAGGTAGAAATGGAATTTTGTGTTACTTATCCGTCAATTAGTTTTGACAAGAAATGAAAGATGGAGTTCAAGGAGAAATCTCAGAATAATGGTGAAAAGAAGATGAATGTTTCCTTATGCTCAAAGTGTGGAAAGAAGCAAGGTGGAGATTGTCTTAAAGGGAAAAGTAAATGTTTCAAATGTGGAAAGGAAGGTCATCGGGCGTTTGAATGCCGCAATGATGGGAAGAAGAAGTCTAATGATGAAAACAAAGGAAGGGATACACATAATGAACCTACTACACTTCAATGTTTCATGTGCAAGGAGATGGGACATTATGCCAATAAAAGCCCTAATCCAAGGGTTAGTGATGATCGACATGAGCAACCACTTAAGGCAAAGGACAAAGGGATGTCACATGCGATCACCATTGGTGATGTTGAATATGAAAATGATGTGGTGGAATGATTAAGTGTTTATGTAAGGGGATTCCAAAATAATGTTGAGTATTGGAATATTTATGTATTGGTCTATTGTGGTCTTCAATATTTTTATACCGGTAACCATGGAAAGTGATTGAGATATTTTTGGAAAAAAGATGATATGCGCATAATGAAGGGAAAATGAGAAAATGACATATTTTATAGTATTCATTAGCTCATGATTGATATAAGGACTAAGTGATATCATGGTTTGAGTATATAGAATTTTGAGGATTTTGGTATAAGGAAAGTGTTAACTTTTAACTGCATTAATGTTTTAACTAAGGTTCAATGGGTATTCATTTTTCAAGAGAATACATGATTAATGACTTCAAAT
The DNA here is from genome assembly GCA_963277665.1 of Viscum album. NCBI lineage: Eukaryota > Viridiplantae > Streptophyta > Magnoliopsida > Santalales > Viscaceae > Viscum > Viscum album. Next base: position 2,071,645,568 of record OY728131.1, read on the forward strand.
GTTAGGAATGTGACCAACAAGACATATCTCAGGATATACGGGGATCAATGTTAGTATTTACATGCTTGTTATATGAACTCTTTGGTAATCGTTTTCATTATAATACGAGATTGGACTGCTGTATTATGGATAAGCCTAAAGATTGGAATGGACTATGTTGGACATAAGTTAGTATTGTTTAAGGATAAATGTTTTTTCGATATTATTGATGGGATGTTATCGTAATGTAGTTTTAGAAAAAGGTCAACCTGCAGTATGGGCGACAGCCCATCGCGTCGGACAAGGCTGTAGGAATCGAACCCACAACCGAAGTGCGAATGGCCTTTATCACCTACCACTGGCCTACAGGAAGTCCCTGGTTATTATAAACTAGTTTTATTTTATTACGCGGTATGATATATGAAGTATTAGTTCATTTTTGGAATCGTATACGATTAACTTCACCATAGATGGTCTTATGTATTTTTGATAACTTTTGTACCCTTTTGTTTGAGACAGATGGAATGACTCATCATTCTATCACATGATCTACTGACACTTCACGAATGACAAATCCAACTTCATTTCATTAAGAGATGAAGTGGAAATTGTCAAAAGAATGACCAACGGTGACATAGTACCAAAATCACGGAAGTATTTCTTCTAATTCCAATTTCATCAACTTTAGGGAAATGATCTTGGAAACCAAAAATGTTGTCCTAGTGCTCTTATATCTGATGAATTAGATAGTACCTTAGATCATCACAAATTTATGGCTCTGTGATTGCTGGATTTTCCATATACATGTTCTCTACCACTCTCCATCGAAACTTGATGGTTAGATTTCTCTTCCATATCCATATTTTCACCTATGTGGAAACCCAGTGATTAGTTTATTTGGGTAACCGTTACGTTTCATACTTTTTTTTAATGAATGGTTTTGGTATTCCTTTTTACGATTTGGGTTTATATTAAAGAAACATTCAAGTAGTAAACCATTTATAACCCCGATGAATTTCGAGGGCGAAATTCATTTTAAGGGGGGTAGAATGTAACACCCCGAGATTTTATGAAAAATATTCTTTTCATTAATGTCTTGTGTTGTACGCTACACCAAAAGGAGCTTGCACAACACGCATCCTTGACTTTCCTTGCATTACATGCAATCACAACCTTCCTCGATAGCGTGTGTAGTACGCAATACCGTGTTTCACTAAACAACAATATGCTATTAAAATATTATTAAAACTAGCTGTTATGAATAGTAATAACCACTTTTTGAAATTTTGTAAATTTTATTTTTCAAAATGGACTTCATTTTTGGATTCAGAATATCGAAATTATCTTAGGGTGAAATTTTGGTACTTTTCGGATAACTTTCATATTCTGATGAATAGTGAAAATTACTAAATTTTAATTAAAAAGAACTTTCTAAATAGAAATAATTAAAAGTGATAAATTATTAATTTGAGTGGTTTTAAATTATATTTATAATATATTTTTATAATTTAATACAATGTTGGTCATTGGATGTAATTTCACATTTAAACCAGTTATAAACAAGTGTCAATCTTTTGATAGTTATTATCTCTTAAAAACACGCTATTTGTTTTGAGGACGGGAACAAATTTTTAAATTAATTAATGAAACTGATATGTTCTGAATTTGGTAAAATAGACTTCATTTTTTAATTCTTAATATCAAATATATCTTAGGCCTAATTTTTGGTATTTTTCTGGAAACATTCATTTTTTTTGATGAATAGTGAAACCACTAAGTGGTAGTTAAAAAAACTAAATTTTTCATAAAACTTAATTTTACTGCTTCTGTGAGTGGAATTTCAAAAATCCGAGAGACTCGGTTAATATCAAGGACTAAAATGTGGTTCAATGAGATGAAAATAATTTTTGGTGAATAGTAACTTTTTACTTTTTTTCCCACGGTTAAAAGTAAATAGGGCAATTAAGTGTAAAAATGATATTATTATTATTACCCTAACACATGTACTAATTCTATTGGATAAGTGTAATTCGACCAAAAACAACCTTAGGAATAAAATATGACCATTTAGGCCCACTTGGATTAGATTAGGACATTTATTATTAATTTATTTAAAGAAGGTTTAAAATAGTTAAAATCAATGTTAAATAAGTAAATCATTTTTAGTATAGGGTTATATATAAGATAAATTCGACTATAAATATTCATTAGAAAGATAAAGAGATTTCCTACATAATAGTATTTTATTTGTAATTTTTAGACATAAATATGTTAATTTATTTATGACACAACGATGATGCAGTAATTATCTTATTAATGAAAAATTGACATAATTGATATTATAAATACACAAATAAATGTAATTTGAAACTTTTTATGAATTCCAAAGATTTTATAGGTTAATATGACATGTTAGTATTGATTTAATTAACTTTTTTTGAACTAATCATTCTGTTATGAGTTTCACAAAAATCAATTACTAAATAGTGTAAAAATTGACATAAAATAGTTTTTAAAACAAATATTATATTATTAATTGTTATTTTATTACTAAAAATCTAAGGTTCGGCCAAATGAGTTAGATAAGTTTATATATATTAATAATAAACAACTTGGGGTTTGTTTGGCTGCTTATAATATGTTTAATAACCTTATAGTATAAGAACACAAGAAAACACGGTAAAGGTAAAATTATTTAACTTAATGTTAAATCTAAATGATATGGTTAAAATAAGAACCTAAACTTGTCTAAATTCTATTGGATGAGAGGATTTCGACCCATCCCTGCCTTATATTCGAAATAAATAAATTTGGAGCTATTTAAAACCGAATTTGACTTTATAATAAAGTAATATGTTTTGTTATTCCAAAGGTACCCATCTCCTCCCTTATAAAAGGGCACCTCCTCCCTCTCTTCATCACACAACGTTGAGACTTCAAGCTCGGCCAACCCCTGCCAAATTCTCTTCTCCACTTCCCTAGAAATATCCTAGAGGTTCTGGTCTTCCTCAAAGAACAATTTTAGTGCCCTAAAAGGAGATCTCAAAGAGGCTCTTCAAAGAAGAGGTAATTTCCGTTACCGATTCTTTCAACTTTATTTCTTCTTCCACTTCTTCTTCTTAGGTTGTTTCATTATGAATGAATAACATCAGTATCACTAATATACTGATATGTTATTATAAGTATTAAACAACCCTATTCCACCATCTATCGATCCTACGGAAAACGAAATCACCGCGCGTGCGTACGTACGGAATACCGTCTCCACGCCGTGGTGAAATCTATTTTCCACCACCACCATACTTGGATGGGTATAATGGTGAAAATAATAACTATATATGATTATTTTAAAGCGATATTGATTCTGAAATAGTATACATACACTCCAATATAGTCCCACGACCTTGAGAATGATATCATCGCTCGTGTGTACGTACGGACTACCGTCTCCACGACGCGATGAGATTCATTCTCCACTTTAACCATTCATGAATGATTATAAAGTAAATATAATAAGTAATCATGAAATATATGACATAATAGTGATACTTTATTTATGTGTATATATATGTATGTCATCTACTTAATTCCATTCAACTCAATAAGGAAACGAAAACAGCGTTCATGCATATGTACGGCCTACCATCTCCATGAACGGTGTATTTCTTTCCATTTACTGATTTATTATATATATGTATATTCTGAATATGTATTATATATAAATCATGTTTTATATTTTGAAATTAATTAATCATGATCTATATAATCGTATGAATAATTACAAGTCAAAACACAGACGACAAATGAAATAATTTTACCCAAAACTCTCCTTAACATGGAATTTACAAAAGAATGGGTAATATAAAGTCATAAGTGAACCATATATGATATCATAACAACGAGTATGATTCTGGAATAATTCAATGACATTATTTAAACCATTATACAGGAGGTTCGGACACTTACGAAGCAAATCGGACCTAAGGTAAGGGAAATATCACAATCTCATTTTTATCCGAGGTTGTTTATACTTTGGTATTTACTGGGGTGTATTTTATCATCCACATACACATTTCCTGAATATGTAATATTATTTCCATCCACCTACAATTTTTTAAATCCAATTTTACCATTCGGTGAGTTTTTTGTAAAAGATATGAAAAGAATATTTTGTCATTTTTTGTACGAGGTACTTTTTGACTTTTCTGACAAAAGTACGAGAAGAATGTTTTTTTAACTTATACGACATGAATGGATTTTTAAAACATTATTTCCAAGAATATTCCTTTAAAAGTTTTCAAGTTTATTTTTAATAAACTTCTTTTAGTTTATAATTGCATGACATGTTAATAAAGGAAAATGTTTTTGAAGTAGAAAGGATATTTTCCTCAAGAATGGAGTTCTCGTGTTTTATCAAAATTATTTTCCATCTAAGATAATAAAGGGTTCTGTTTTTATACCTATTATTACATTGAATTGATTATGTTGTGATGGAATTATTTTTATGAATTACTTTATATTATATGAATTGTATTATGATGTCACAATGTTTAAGAATCCCATTTTTATTACATGGGTTATTCTATGATGTATGGTTTATGATTTTGTGGCACACATAATAATGGTATCATTATGAGATGGGTGGGACCTATATCTCCCTCCAATGCCTTGGGTGAAGATTTTATATCTCATGAGATAGACATGGCTGGAACGGTAGGTTATACCAGTTCAGTGAAACAGGACTGAAACAAGGAGTGAACTCTGTTAAGAAAGGGACTTTGTCCACTAAGATAGTCTTGGCAATGAGTCTTGACTAATAAGAAATGATAATCTATGATTATGTGTGTATGCCACAATGTTTAATGTTTTATGTTATGATTATTGGGATTACATTTCAATACTATGATTTATACCATGTTATGAAATCATGATCTCTTTTGCAGGTTAAGATTTCCAAAAGATATGTTCTTATGAATATGATGTGATTGATATTTCTTTTGTTTACCCTTAATAAGAATTTGAGCTCACCCTTTTATGTTTTCTTTTCCCCAGGATATAAGGAAAGGTTTTAGGTAAGAAAAAAAGGGGAGATCTTTATTGGGAGATGTTGGAGATCTTTCACCATGATTAGAAGATTTTATTCCAAGTTTACAAAGACACTATACTATTACGGTCCTTGTGTGTTTTTTTTTCTTATGTATTATGTATTCCGCAAAAGTAATGTAATATTCATGTACATAAAGCTTCAGTTATCTACAATCGAAGTGCTTTAATAATGATATATTAAATTAATAACTTTTATTTTATGATTTTAATTATATTTTCAAATTTTCAATTCCAAAAAAACCTATCGTCTAATATATTTTCTAATAGTGGGATACGAATAGATCCAGTTTTATGATATAAAAATACATTTTTCTAAGAAGCTGGTTCATCATATTCTAAATAGTTATGGTAAATCTATTTTTTCTCTTTAAAAAAATTGAAATTTTTTTTAATGAAATAATCATGTTAACAAAATTATAGTGAATTTTTTAAGAGTTTATGAAAAAAATAATTTTTTTGATTAGTGAAAATATTAAATTTTATTGAAAAATATATTTTAATATAAAGTATTTTAAAAGATAAATCATATGTGAAAATATTTTTAAAATTTAAATTAGTTAAATTAAATTATTAATAATCCAATTTAGTTCATTTAAATCAATTTTATTTAATTTTTTATATAAAAAAATTTATACTTGAGGATATTTTTCCTTTAAAAACTGCCCTTTCTGTGTAATCTACTGGTTAAATTTTAAATTCAATTATGAATATTTAATGTATTGAATTTTAGAAAAAATTATTAAATTTGGGGATTCATAATAATTAATATTATTTAATGATGTTAAATTAATTTTATTTCATAATCAATGGAGAAAATTGGAAAAAGTATTTACCATGGTTAATGATAAAAATTAGTTTACCAGGGTTTAAATTGGATAATAAGGACAAATATTATCATAAAAAATTCCTATGAAGTATTTTATTTTTAAATTCATACCTTCTCATATAAAAAATTAGAATATATGGTAATTTAATGGAATTTCTCTTGGGAATAAGTTTATCAATTTGGATTGTTTTGGGAAATATCTATGTAGTTTCCAAGTGGATTACTTTCCCCGCATATAAAGGAAAATCACCTCTTATATCCTATCAACACTCAAAGATCATTTTTTTCATCCAATTCTTATTAAAATTTCTTACATAATTCGCTTAAAATATCATTTTGTCCTAATTTTTATTAGGAATCCTTCTTTAGATTGATTTTGGAGGTAACCTAAACATGTAAACTAAAGAAGTGGTAGAGTTCTTTACCAATATATTTTTTTATTTATTCTTTGTTCTGCTTAAAATGTTTTTATACAATTATAAAATAATAAAATCAATTATATAACATATACTGATATATTATTATGTTAGTGAAATAACTTACACCCATCTTTAATTCCATCAAATGTGGAATAAAACCCCCGATCATGTGTACAAAGGACTACTACCTCGCGAACCAATGTAATTTCTCCCCATCATCGCCTATCATGAATAGATACAATTATGTATTTAAAACATTTATATAATATTTATGACCAAATTATACATATGGATTTATAATATCACATATACCTTCTAACTTTACAATCCATTGGAAAATGATAACGTCGCTCGTGCGTACAAGTAGGCAACCATTTCCAGAAAAATATGTTATACATCTATCTATATATTTTGAAATTGATGGTAATAATTTTAATTTTAATGAATATATATATATATATATTATAATATAATATATTCTATAATTTTTCATTAATACTTTCCATTCTTTCATTCAATCCACTATGAAAATGGAAGCACTGTTCGTATATATGTATTCCCAACCATCTCCCTGAATGTTGTGAATCATTTTTCTATCTATAAATTTATTTGATTACTATAAATACATTTATAACAAATATATCTTATATTAATTTAATTATTAACATTTTCTATAGGATATATCCATGATCAAATAAAAATGACCTAATATACCAAACCAAAACATACATAAAAGAACAAAGCAATTACTACATCATGAATCCCCATGTCTAGAGTATAGATGTTGAGTAATATTTTATTATATTAGTTGGGTTCCTTAAAAACAATATAATTATTCCATCAGAGATTATATATTAAATAAAAAACTGTGGGATTTTTCTTTTCCAATGCGTATATATTAATCACACATTGAGGGAAGAGAACTGTGCAGCGTATACTCTAGCCAACAAAGGGAGACCAGGTGAGAGATTAACCATGTACAACAATATAATGTCCTTAATAAATTATTGTAACATTATATCTAGAGGTGATTCCCAAGGTATTTACCATTGTTACCCCATTGAGTTTGTTTGTTATCTATGATATGGTATTATTTCCATAATAAAAAATAATAGTTAATAAGTAATTACTAATAAATAGGTATAAAAATTTCATAATTATGTCATATATTCTAATAATTATATAAATATGGTTATGGTATAGATGTATAATAATCCTAAATTTTTTATATATGATGTTCAAACATAAGGAAATAATGGAAGCATCTCGGGATCACTGCTCTCATGGAAATTTTATTGTGCAGATATAGTGTCAAATATGGTTTTTCTCATATTCATTAGCATCTTTATTCTAGATGGATATGAGACCCTTATAAGTTTTTCCAATGTGGATTCTGATGCTGATATCAATGGCTCATGGTGCCCTGATTTCATGGGTGTGACCTCTATGGGGATTTCCTGTCGATCTGCTATAGATAGGATTGTGGTGGTTATGGATGATGCTATTTATGTTCTCTGAGTAACAAAAGGTACTGAGTTGAAGGCCCTAAAATATATTTCTACTGGATCTCAAATAGATCCAAATGTTATGGATTTGGGGAAAAAAGCATAAGTTCAATGAGTCATGTTTTTATATTAGCAATAGGTGATGGGCATGGATGATGAACCTATTGGGGTCGATATAGCGGAGGATGCAGACCATTGAATCCTTCTACTGTCTTTTGATACAAACTAATGATAGTCGACCGAAATTTTTGAGAGGGAATCCAATGATCATCCATTGGAGGAGACGGTTCGACCTACCATGGGGAATAATTACCCTTTGGATAAGGTAATAATGAGATCTATATCTAGTAATACGTATATAATAAGGAACTCAAGTGGGGTACTTATAGGATTTCATGGTGACTCTGGTCGTTGACATTTCACTGTTTTTCATATTATTGTTTCTGAATGAATCGATAGAAACGGCGGTATTGTGGGTCTGTTTTCAATTAGGGGGCTATCCAGAATAAATTTAAGCTATGAGAACATTCAATTATTCCTAGACATGTTGTTCTTTGAGTATAAAGAAATGAATGTTGGTGATTTGGTTCAGCAGCTAACCTCTGTAAGGGGGTTTTCAAACTACATATTTACAAAGAGGGACCAAGGATTTTCTGACTTAATATTTTAATAAAGTGATCCCAAGTGCAGTGTTTGGTGGAAGGGGTCAATTTCTATAATCTCATGTATGTTTTTATTCTAATAATAGGATTTCCATTTTAATCCATTCACTATAATAAATACTATAGATCATGTGTGGATCAAGATTGTTGGTCTTCATTGGATCTTGTGGCATCGTAAAATAAATTTTGATATTTATTCTATTGTGGTTAGTCCAATTAACATGGATATTACCACTGATGCTATGAAGTTGTTTCAGTATACATGGTTACATTTGGATGTTAATTTATGTCATTTCATGATTTTTAATATAGTTTTTTCTTATATAGATGATGATATTTGGGGAAAGGTGGAGTATGATAAATTTCCTTAATTCTTTCTTGACTATCAAGTTGTCATCCATGACAATTCTAAGTGTGAGAAAAATGTTTTATGTGGCTTTTTATATTAAAAGGGAGTTGCCTTTCCTCATGTTGGAAGATGATGTTGAGGAAAACATCACAGAAGAGAGATAATTCTGTTAGTAAAAATCAACAATATATTAAAGGTGGTGATGAAAATATGGGTTTCAATATTTTAAAGGCTGAAGATGAGGTTTTCCAATTTGAACCTCAAATGGTTAACAATTTAGAATTAGGATTGTTGGTTCATGAAATAGAGGACTGTAGACCTTCCATGATTGGCTCTAGGGAATGTTTCTCACTAACTCCTGTTTATAAGCATGATGAGGGCCTCATGACATCAGGAGTGAACCTAGAGAAGGGGCGGTAAGGCAATGGTCCAGGTAATTTTGTGATCTATTCAAATACTCAAGAGTAATTTATTAAATTAATGGAATCTCGTGGAGTCCACGGAAGGTGTGATTATTTAGATGATTAATCTCCAAAAAACTACCAAATAGTTAGTCTTTTTCCAATGGGGAAAATGATTTTGTGGATGATGAACGACTTCAAGTGGTGCCTCCATAGGAAAATGACATCATAAAGTCTATTCATATCTAAATCCAACTGTGGTTACTAAGTCACATGGTCAATTATATTATGAATCTGACTATAATGGTGGTTATGATGCCTCCTTCCAGGGTAACTTTGATATTTAACTATCTTCTTTGTAGCACTATGAAATGAATACTTCTATGAACCTTTCCATTATATATTTATATTTTCTTTTCCCTTTATAATAATAAGGGATCTAACCTACTCAGACATTATCAATGAGGATCAAACCTATATGAAGAATGTTGTGACATGGGGTAAGGTATTTGTTTTTTCCCTTTTATTTATTTAAGAAATATTCCATATTCATCACACATTTATTTTTATAGGTCTATATACTACCCCTTGGGCATGTTATATCATCAATCAACTTATTTTAATGTTATTTAAATTTTCATTTTATTTTACTCCTTAATGGATATTATGATTCCAATTTTTTCTAAGGGGTATGTGATTTTTGTCTCACTTTTATTTATATGGGAAACATAACTCATAAAAACCGTTTGTTCATGTTTGGGTTGTATATACTATCCATTAATGTTTTTTTGTCCCAAAAATTTTGGTATATACTTATCGATATAATATTCTCTATTTCATGGGATGAACAATTCTAAATATACCAGAGTGTTAAATCATTAATGTTACAATCTCATTATTTATCTATATTTTTGATGATTAGGTTTCAGATGATTTTATATTGTTATATACATATAAATATACTCATGAAATTGATTATCCAATGGTTAAATATAGGGAATAAATTCATTCCTTTCCTTTTCATCTCTTTATGTACTAAAGTGAATTTTTTTCATGTAAATTGACTTTATTTAACTCTTCATAGAAATCCTTTTTCTTCCAATTCCATGTGTCATGATATGGATTTCACAAATGTTCTACAATAACTATTTAAAAATATTTTTAACCAGTATTATATTTTCTAAAAATTTAAAAGTAATCTTCGTATAGTTCTAAAAAAGTATCTCTTTGACTTTTCATACAAAAAAGGGAAATAAATCTTTATTTTAATGTGTACATGATGAATATAATTTCCCACCATCATGACCACTAAACTATTTAAATATCTTTTTTTCATGTTTATAATTTTATTTTCAATGTAAATGTTTTCTTAAAAATTTTGTAGGTATTTTTTTATTAAATAAATCATTTCAATGTGAAGTGGTTATTTTCCTCATGAAACATTCCAAGTGCTCTTTCAAATATATATTCCATATAATATGAAATTCTTTGATGTAATATATGATTTACTGGGGGATATGATACTTTGATGTCACCCTTAATATTTTACATTATGATCTTATTATTTAAGATATTTGGTTTAGGAAACTCATTTCTTGTCTTTGGGTTATGCTATGATGAAATGATAATATTTTTATAAAAACCATTTCTTTTCCATTAGTTATTCAATGATATAAATTTCATGAAAATAAATTTATATTGAGTTCTAATATGATGAATTTTTTATGATATTGTGGAACAAAAATAAATATTTTAATTATATGGTGTGTGGTATCTATATCAAACTATATTTAATTTGATAATAATGGATGACTCATTGGTAATTATGCTTTTTGTGAACCTGATTTCATATTATTAATGTTATGAGTGTACCTGGTTTCATATCTATATGGTTATGTGTTGACATGGATTCATGTTCTAAATGTTATATATGGATATTTTTCTTCATTAAAAGGTCATGTTTGTATCGAGATTCATATCCATAAGGTTATGTGAAGACCTAGTATGGCCTCCATATGATTAAGAATCTAGATAGATTTCTAGTCCATATGTTTTCTCTGATTGCATGATTTTATGTACATTACTTTTGGAATGAATATTTCTTATTTATACATGATCATTATGTAATAATAATATTTTTAAAACAAAAATCAATGTCTTATTCCAATTTTTGGTAATCATGGATTATGTACATTTATTCCTTTATGACCTGTGTCTTATGAACTACCGTGGTTTATTCCATGACTCATGTTTACAATCATTGACAGAATATTTTTTGATATTTCAATTTTATAATCAAAATCTCATACCATTATTCTTATCTTTTGTTTACATGTGATCCCCTATTGATATCACCCATAAATAACCATTATGAGAATAAAATCTCACCATTTCTTATGTTTAGAGTCCCCATGTTCTATAGAAGGGTGTTGAATGTGGTGTGTCTATGGATAATACTTAACTGGGAGATATTTGGGGAGATATTGAAGATATTTCATGAAATAAAAATATTATGTATCTATTATACAAATAAAAACCCATATTTGGTCCTCATGTGAGTATTTAGGAAATGTATAGAATATTCATCTTACCTTATATAATATCTAATTAAAAGGATAATTGGTCACTATAAATTTACCACGTAAATAGGGTATGAAGAAGTAATGATATAATATGTTAATAATACATTATTCATTAATACCTATATTAATGAAACTGAAATCCATATATTATTCTCATGGTTAGTCTAGTGAATCCACTTTTACAATACTGCCAGGAAAATTAGTACCATATTTATAACACCATTATATTACATCCCATATGATAAGATAATTATTATAATATTTTACACCATTATTCATTGGGTGTGCTGCATTTTTATGACATGTATACTGTATTATATATGAATTTTCCTCTGTGATTAAAAACTCCCCCATGATATGATATCCTGGAGGGAATCCCTTTCTCCCTCTATCATAAACATAAAATCCTAGGAAACTCCATAGATGTAAAATAATAAAAATTTATATTATGATAATTTTTTACTTTCTTGGTAAAATTTCATAGAGTAGAAAAAATGATTAGATATTTATAATAATTATTTAGCTGCATCAAAATCATCAAAATAATCAGTATTTATAGATGTGGATACCACTAGGAAAAATGAGATTACATTTATATTTTAAAATAATCACAATTATATTAGGTGAATCGAACTATATACATACATGTTATATATGTAATTTATAATTAATTCCTCTCTATGTATCATGTACATATCCATTGTACATTATGAACTATAATTTGATAGTTTAGACTTCAATATAAATAGTTTTCATGGATTTATATTATTCTTTTACCATAATATGTGTTTTTTAAATAGCGTATCTATTAAATAGTAGGAAATATGTGATAGATTCGTCATATAAGCATATAGGGTTTCACAAACCATTTTTATAACCTCTTTTGCCTTATACATGTCCTATTGGAGATATTTATTTCTTATGACATTAGAAATAAAATTGTCATTAAAATTTGTCCAACTTATACTTTTAAATTCGTTCTTAGTATTGTACATTGAAATAATCCAATATATATATATATCTATATTTTTATATCATGTTCTCTAGAACATGTATTACAAATTTATGTTAATCTCTAGATATTTTATTTCAATCTAGAATTATTTGACATTATGAAAAATAATTATTTTTTATATGTTATCAACGTATCTTTCTATAAACATGATTGAACCCCAATTAACCTATTATAGACACAAGTGAAAATAATTATTCTGTGATATAATTCAAACTGTGTCCCATAATTATATCCTTGAAGTATTAATACAATAATCATGTTATGATCTATGAGAATTTTAATTCAAATGGATTTACTGTTCTAAATTAAAGAAAATGTTTCAATATAGTCAAAACATTGAGTGACCTAAAACCTTTAACAACCAGAAATTAATTTATTAGTAGTCAGTATAATATTAATTTCATCTTTCCCTTAAATAACTATTCTAACCCATTCGACTTAACATTATCAATAGATATTTCAAAAAATGACTTTTTTTATATGGATTTCATTGCCGAATTCAAAAGCATCCCCCATTTTAAAAATATCTTATACGCATTGATTAATTATAGGATAATGATTTATAATTTAATGTAAAAAATGTATATCCCTATATTGGATCATAAATCCTTATCACATTGTCTTTCTCATTTATATAGAGTTTATACATCTATAATTTTCTATTTTAAGGGGTATTATTGAACTTTTTCATAATCCAACTATTTGTGTATCTCGATCATTAACATTATAAAATTCAATATTGAACCCACAATCTAGAATAGTTATGTATACAATATTCTATAAATTTAATGTTTATCTTCATGAAAACATTTGTATCATTCAGTTTTCTACAATATCCATGTAAACATATATAATAATTACCTTAGATTAACATTTTTTTATTTATTTTATTTACTGATTAGAATTTAAAAACACAATGAATAAGAATACATGATTTTGTGACATAATGGATATCTTTTATTTTTTAAATCATTTAAGATCCCTTTTTTTATATTTGGTATATTATTAGGGGTTAACACTATTTGTTTTTCTATTTGTCAAAATTATATTGGAATTCATTAAAAATTTTAAATACTCATTATCATTCAACCTTTTTAGTAACATCATGAATTTGATATGTATAGGAAAATATGAGATTAAAAATTACACTAATTCAATTTTTAATTATTGATATATACATTCTTAATATAGTTTGTTTGGATTACCATCATGATGATTCTCTTTTCATAAAACATAAAATACTCCTTAAATTATTTTGGATTAAATTTCATAAGTTAAATGATTTTGTTCCTTATATTCCACAATAAATCATTAATTTATATAAGGATGACCTAATTATAGATACTTTATTAATCTATCAACTTTAATTTCATAAGGTGTCCTAGACACATTAGACAATTTAGTCAATTGTGTAAATTACCTAAGATATTTATCTCAATAAAATTATAAACACCATTTTTAATATAAGTTCGAAATTTTCATATGGATTTAAAATTTTAATAATTAACATGTTGTATCAAAATAGCCTAGGATAATGTCACATATCTCCCAATCTGAATCACTACAAGTCTACGAGTTTACCTCCTTGAATGTCATAGACTGTGGATCGACAATGGTGGTAAAAAATATATAGTGAGGAGATTAAACAATATATTCATAGTTAAATAACAGTGAAAAATAACTAAAATCATACACAATGATGAACATCATAGTATCCATAATAAATAACTGAAATAGAGGAAATATATGATAAATATAGAATAGTATATATTAATATATTCTATCGATCAATGAAAAACATACAATAAAGATCCACCCTATGGGTTGACCACATTTAAAAAATAAAACAACTCAAAATAAATAAAATAAAATCAAAATCCAACCCTGAGAAAAACCCCATACCAGATCTGTAAAATTATCAAGAATCTCTACCCCAATAATAAGACCCCACAAGAGTAGCTCTACTTAATCAGGAAATATTTTTCCTTGGGACCATCCTTCATGAAACCTATACTACAACCTGAATGAATACATATTGTTTTATGAAGACCAAGGTGTAGATATAGGAGTTTAGAAATTTATATTAATGGTGCACCCAAATGGTGGACCCATAATATATCGTCATAACAAGTGCATTCACACATGATTTTTCAATCCTAGATGACAACAAACAACAACTGGAATTAAATCAATAAAAGAATCAAATTTGGGAAACAAAATAATGTAGTTAACCAGTAGGTTATATCCTAAAAGACATGGTAAATCAATCCCAACATTGACCCACTCTAGAGGATTACAAGAGGCCACCCACCCAGCAACCTACCAACTTCCATCTCTTCCAAATCAATACAGAATCTCCATTAATAATAAATAAAACATGCATGAGGGCCGTAACCCAAGACATAACCATATGTGTCCACATAATTAATAACATATACTAAGAATTGGGACTCCTATGGAATGATCATAAATGGTGACAGAACCACCCATCCACATAGTTGAGATCAGTTATATCTCGAAAGTCCTTAATAATTGCTCAGCATCCACCACATTGACCTGAAAATTATATACATCACTATTTGATCCATCTATATAGATTCAAGGAATAAACTACCGTATGGGATTAATATGAATGTTTGGGAGAGAAAAAATATCCATGATAAATAAAACCACCCCAAACTATAGATCAACTTAAATCAAAGTGTAGTTCTCTCATTCAGATCGTATATTATCTCCCTAAGCCCATATAACAACATTCATCCAATATAGTAGAAAACAAGATAAATATTCGAGGAAAACACCCAATCCATGATATATCAAATGTCTCATCCTATAACCATTTTCCTGAGCATAAACAATATCAGACAACATAGAAATAATCCAACCAAACATGGGATGATCCAACTAAAAAAATCACTGTAAAAACACTTAAACTAGTAGCATTGATATACTCTAATACAAAAACCATAGGTTTCAAATGGCCCGCTAGATCTCAAAATCCTAATATAATATCAACCACGGGCTCTATATGACCCTCCTTTGGTTGAAAAAAAACTCAGGCTTCCCAAAGTCCCTTAGGCCCCACCAAAATGTGATATCCACAATCAGACACCATTTCTACACCCAATATATCAATCCACACACACATAAACAACCTCATATGGACCAAATTAGTCAATAATAACAAAAATAATTACGATTTTTTCATCTAGTTCAACCAAAATCATGAGACACGCCTATATTAAAAACATTTGTAATAGCCCTTAGTTCCACCAAACAGTTGTTGATAAAAAAACCAAAAATAAAAAACAAAAACCACACTCCCAACAATAGGGGAATTCACAAAATTCATCTATATCCTCTAAAAATCAATAAACCATACAAAAGGGTTCCTTATCACAATAGAAAACAAAATAATCCATGCAGTCATTATCAATAACCTAATCTAACAACAACTTGTCACTTGATAAAATAATAGCCTACAAGCGCAACCTCAAGAGTCACTCTAAATCATCTCAACAAATCAATTACACTTAGCAATAACTTCCTCCTAAATGAATTAACCCAACCTAATTAATACAATAGATTTGTTCCCCAAAACCCATAAGTAATAATTAATTACTATATCCTCATGAAAATGGTATTGGTACACAAATAAAAACCATGCTCTCCTTTGAGAGTCTACCCTCACCCACAGACATGAATCTATAAAAACAAATTCAAAAATATCTACATTGAAAACTCAATCTATGCTAATCACTGAGCTCAAAACCCTCACTAAAGACACTCAAATCACAAAAAAACCCCATAGAGGATTATAAATCAAAATAATTAATAATTCCTCTTACTATACTCTCACTATCTAAAAATATATACAATGGACCTCTAAACATTGAATGGATTCCAATATCATGATCCACAAAAAAATACTCACAATGAATTAATAACAAGTCTAGTTAAATAATTTATGAAAAATTCAGGGGAAGAGAATCGAGGCTGGAATAGTGTATGGATTGTAATTGGAGTGCACAATGTGTAACCCTGATGTTTCTACAATGTTGTGTGTGTGGGACCAATGGGAAATTAATTTCCCAAAGTACATGGTATTTTCCTCTCATTACACAATGTGTAACAAAAATGGTATCCTAACAATGTACTCTAACCCCGCATTCAATGTAAAACCATTGATCACATGATGTGTACTCTAGTACATGACATGTCCCACCCATGGGAATAGACCATGTACTTATACATGGCCTAGTACCCCCGCATTGGGTATCTAGATGAGTACTCATCCACAAAAAGGATTCCAAAAACATGGTATGTACGCCCGATACACTATGTTTAGTGTGCAACAACACTTCTTCCTAAATCGTAAGAACAAAAAACATGTGTTTTTTGAACCACATGATGTTTAGATGCCTTTCCCCAAATAAGAAGCCACCAGAATAGACTAAAACAACTGATTTTCCTATAAATCCCATATAATGACAAACTAGGGGTCCCTAAAAACCAAAAATGGATTTAAAACATATCAAAACATAAATTTTTTTGGTTTGCATCATTAAATGTGGAATAGGTATACTTCTAGTTAGAAACCTCTAATTCTCTAAAAGTATCAACAATCCAATGCTACCACAAAATGATCTAACATTACCCAATGATCGAGGTGTTTCCCCAATCCTTCCACTCCACCCTCTCTCTCAATATCCCTCACTAAAGTGAAGAACCCAATGGGGATATTCATCATTTTCATACTCAATAAGCTAATGAATATTATAAATAAGAATAGAAAAATAAGAAAAAATAAATAAAAAAATGAAAATGGAACGAAAAGGGTCCAGGGAACAACCATACCACCAAACATGAGGTTATTTCTCACCTACAAAACCCCCTCATTTCAGACTCAATGATGGAGAACAAATCTGAAATCTGACACACTGTAGAAATGATACGACCAAAAAAAAATTTATTATACATTAATAGTTAATCAATTAAATATTAAATATTTATCTAAAAATAGAATGACTTATTTTCCCACCAAAATTGGGTCCTAAGTTTAGTATCCTATTTTTGGACCAATGGAGGGGTCATATAAACCATCTAAGAACACATTACAATATAATTTTCAATTCTTCCTTAAAAAACATCCTAGAAAAAAGAGTTCAAACTCTATATTATTTTCACAACCTAGGACAAAAGGTATCATCACAAACTACCACCACAAATGCATATCACCTCCATGATTCCATAAAGGAATTCCAGTACCCATGCTCATCAAAATTCATTAGCACTAAAAATATTTTCTCAAACATTTAATGATGATCCTATAGTGTCACCCACTCCCTCATAACCTGATGAACATTCTACTATGACTAGCATGATGCTCCCTACCACACGAGTCACTTTATCATCACCCCACTTCCGATTATAAACCCAAATGGGACCGATATCCAACATTATATACAATATATACACATTGTGAAACCAGTCACACCTAAGAACCATCACAAAGACCTACAACATAAATGCTCAAAAAACCAGTTAAACATGAATCAATACAATATAATGGATATGGTTCACTCTCATCTACAAGGTTTTCCTTACTGTGCCCTCAAATGAACAATATTACTCTTACTCATGCGGGGCTATCACTATCAAAAATAGGCTAATGAACCCAAAACCACACACTATGATCTACATGGAAGTCATTTTGAACGTGATGAAGAACCTTCTATACTAATCATAAAAAATGAGACATTTCCCTCATGAAATGATCAAACACATGACCACCCTAAACAAGGTATTTGTTCTAAATCAACAAGCATACAACAATGATCTCACTGTAAAACCTAATGGGACACCAAAATGTATATGTCCATATATCCAACTAATCTTGTCCTCTGATGAAATCCACGAGACATGGGGTATTCCCATTGCTCAACTTATCATGCACCATACATCCTCATGCACAACCACTTACGCATTATAATAGGCCTCAATCATCCTACCAATGAGGAAAATCCAATCCTTCCCAATCTATCACTAGTAGTAAGCTTATGGGCTCCAATGTAATACTTCGTAGACAACATGGAGAAACAATGGTTCCCTCACAATAAGCATGAACATATGACTACCAGGGTAACCACCAGATTAAGGAATCATGATCCCAATCAAATTATCCATTAGAATAATTTCCCTCATTGATCCATAAATATGGAACTTAAAACCAATTACCAACTCACTAGGGGTTATGTACATCCCTCAGTGAAGGTATTGTACCTTAAACAATAGTGAACCTCTCCCAACATGATCCAAAAAAATTTTCATTAGAAGAAAGAATATATATTTCTAAACACAACATAAAAAATAAATAATGTGAATATGATGTGCCTCTAATGATGACTGAATATTTCACTCTCAAAAATATCCAAAAAACATTATAGACTTTAACTACAAAAATTTATGTTAATAAAAATAGGATAAATATCGTAAATGTAAAAAATAGAACCCATAAGATAAAATATAATTCCCTAGAAACATGGAATTCATATCAGTATATGTGTCCATGACACACTAGTCTTGTATCAATCATTTGTTTTGATACATTCCTAGACCACCTCTATACCAAATCCCAAAATTAAAAATCTAACCCTCTATCGATACCACTTTTTAATGAATCCTTAATGTTTATCCTATCATGTCACCTAATCTAGCCCGTCATAAGGCCTCATATTCCAAATTCCATAGGCTGGTGATCATCAGTGAGTGTATAAAAGATATTTTGGAGAGACTATACCCTTTGGTCCATGTGTAACAATAGTGGAAAATAACCAAACTCATACATAGGTATTAACAGCAGAGTATGAATAAAAAATAACTCAAACCGAGCATGCTAAAAGAAAAAAATATATCATACGATCATCCAAAATATCAATCCATGTTAAATATAAAGTATTTGGCTTCCCACAATGTGGATCATATTTTGTAAATTAATATTCATAAAATAAATACAATAGTTTTTACTAAAAATAATGATCCAAAAAACATTACTAGTCTCTACAATGAATTATCTACTGTAGCTTGATCCTGAGACTCCACACTGGAAGCTCCACTCAAAAAAGAAAAACATGTCCTTAGCCCCATACATCACACAACATATTCTCCAAACTGAATGAACACATAAGTATTTCACACGCAAAGAGTTTCATGTATATGCATAGTGAAATAAAAATCCATATCCCAACCCCTACAGTAGTATAATAATCATTTTTAATAATTACTTCTTGAACATATGGTATATTGAGAATTAAAAAAAATTAATAGTAGCTAGAATGAAAGGGAAAACTTATTATAATTGAGAAAACCAAAATAAAATAACTAATTAACATGTTCTAGCCTGAATCTAGTAGTAAATTTTCCATTTATATGGCCTTTTCTATATGATTATAACATAATTCCTACCTAACCATGAAATAATTAACGCAACGAAAAAATCTACAAAGGAGCTCCAAGATGTCAAAACACAAAAAAAAATGAATGTAGGACCCCAAAGAATAACCTTAGGGGTTAATAAGATTATGGACATATATTTGGATATAGGAATCTAATGAAAATATTATAAATGGTGATAGAACCTCAAATCCAAATGTTTATTATCTATCATGACTTGGAAGTCCTATAAAATGGCTTCAGATCTACCACATGGACTTGAAAGATGCACCACCCGATGGGATACATCCACATAGAACTAAAAGATGAACTACCATATGGGATCTCTATATATGTTTGGGAGTGAAAAACATCCCTAAATAATATATACAACCACAAGATTGGGAAAACACTCCATCTACATGTAGTTTAATTATCTATATCATAAATTTACTCGATATAATCATTTAGTAATAGCTAACTAACTAAATAGATAACTAAATAACTACTTAGGGAATCTCCCAATCCATGACATCTATGGGTCCCTTCCCTGATCCTAGTCCCGAGAACAATCTTCCTCAAACATCTTGGCCAAAGGATAACAAAACATGGGATGATACAACCTTGATAACTCCATCCAAATAGCTGAACTAGCAGTGTCAATCCACTATTTCCAAAATAATCATACAGATATCATGGATCCCTGTATCTCAATATAAAAAAAACTTCCACCAAGGGATCTTTATGACTTGCCTTAGGTTCAAACTAAACTTAGGGCTCCCATGGTCCCCTGGGATATAGTATAAAGATAAATCATCCATAGGCCTCACCGATTGAAACCATTTTTTGTGTCCTAACCTAAGGGAAAGCCTCAACCAACATAAAGGGAACAAAATTTTAGTACACCAAATGAGGGTTCCTCTAACTCATCTAAATGAATAGTATAATCGCCGATATAAATAATCCAATAGGAATATTAGTGCCCACAAACTGATCATTGATCAATAATTAACACCAAAAAGGTATCAAAAGAGAGATGAATGCCAATATAGGAATTCAAGACCACCCGCCTAACAACCTTAGGAGAATAAGAAACTTTATAAGGTCTCATAAACACAATCCATACAAAATTCTTATTTGAACTATCAATATATGAACATGAAAATGAAATGCCGCTTGACAAGAAAATAGCTCTAGAGGGAATTATCCCATATCACCCAGAATAATCTCAACAACTCAACAACACCTACCCATAACTTCTATCCAATTGAACCAAACCATTCAAAAGGCTCTGAGAGCTCTGGTCCTTGAACCTAGGAGAAAAACTTCAACTATTCAAACTTCGAGGAATTGGTCGTATAGCGTAGGGAAAAACCATGATTTCCTCATATATACTACATGATCCCACCTTAAGATATCTATCTAAATAAAATCACTCAAATCAGTTTGGCATACTCATGATAAGATAATCATTGAGTTCACAACCCTCACCTGGGCCTCATAGCTCTCATCCCAAACCCCCTAGGGAATTCCAAATCAAAACATTGAATAAATACTCATATTGAACACTTATAATCCAAAAACCATCTAGAAGACCTATTATAGATGACATGATTCCACCATCTTGATACATATGGTATAAAAAAATCTGAATGAATAAATCACAAGTCCAATACAAACATCGAGGAATAAAAAGAGAAATTGGATCTAGGTACGGTAAGTATAAAATTTGTGACCCAAAATGGTACCCCTAGGTTATGGGACTCGGGCCACTCAACATGTACATTTCCAAAGTACTTGGCATGCGTGTCTAGGTAAATGGTGTGTAACCATTATGGGTACTTACCCATTGTTTCTCAGCCCCCATTATCATGTAAAATTATATAGAATAAGGTTTGTAAAACATTTACATAGTGTGTATCCCCATATGGGAATTGTTAATGTACATATATAAATCCATGTACCCCACATGTGGTGTATGTAAGAGTACTCAGCCACAACATAGAATTCCTCTACATGGAATTTACCCTTGGTACATGGTGTGGAGTCCCCTAAAACTCATATTCATTAAGGAAATCCAAAATGTGTTATCTGAACAACACATCATGTAAAAAACATTTCATGATTGAGAATCCCCTAAAATGGACTTAAATTCCTCATTTCCCATAAAGCCCTCAGATCGACCCACAATGGGTCCCCAATAACCAAAAATGAGATTTAATGTTTAAAAAAAATTAAACTATGTGAATTGTTGAAATTAAATATAAAATGAGAATACTTCCAATATAGAATTTTTGACACTTCGGTCGGATCAGATATCTTTAGTTCTCATATGAGGATCTAACATGACCCATGCTCTCTAGAGGTTTCCCCTCTTCTCCAATCCACTATCTTCACTCTCTAATCCTTTGTCCACCATATACCACAATGGATGGGAAACACAATAAGAATAAACTAAAATTAGATCGATTCTATAAAGAATTAATAAATGGGAGTATAAAAAGAAAGGGGGTCGTGGCCCAGTCCATGTGCCTGATGCTTGGTAATTCCTCACCTAGGGAAAACCACACTCTTTCTCTCAACAACAGAAAATATCAATCGAATGATCTATAAAAATCATATGACTGAATGCACATGCGTAAATAAGATAATATTTAATTAATTTATAATTATATATTGTAAAAAAATTTAACTTTTACGATTTTACATTAAACTCTTATATTAGGGTATAAACCCCATTCTGGGACCAATAGAGTTGTCATAATAATTATATGATATAATTTTATATTATAATTTATCATTTTCCCATATACACTTCTGAGAACAAATGTTTTTCAAATTTGTTCTAATTATTATATTTTTTGATGACATGGGTCGTCACACATGCCACAAAATAGTAATTAATATAGTTTAAAAATTTTATAGTCTCCACGAACTACTAACATTATATTTATTTTATTTCTAATAAATTAATGTATTAATAAATTATTTTATAACATTTTAGATTAAAAGTTTTTTTCATATTGATACTTTAATAAAATTTAATTCATAGAAACTTGAGTCCTTTCTCTTGTTAAAACAACACATGTTCCTTATAAAAAGACCTAAGAATTTTTTTTGATCCTTTCATTTAGCATAAGGTGAATTTCCCCCCCCCCCCACCCCCTAAGTTTAGTTTTGTTGAATTTATGGGGATGGTGAATTATATGGTATTTATAATAATTATAATTTAATTAATTATTTATCATATGTGTATGGATGGAAGTATAATCTAAAAATAGATCAAATTGAAATTTTGACATTGTGATTATGTTTGAAAGAGGGGATTTTATATCTGTGTGATGTAATTTGTTCTTGTATTATATTCCTCAATATGACTCAATGTGGGATTATAATTTATACAAGTTTATTAATTTTTATTTAATTAATTTGGAGTTATAAAAAGACTAAATTATCCTATAAATATATTTATCGATATCTTATTTTGGATCATCCACTATTATTTTCATGATATCCTTAGATTTAGAGAGTGGTAAGATTGGTTAGATGCTATCATAATTGAAATCTTATTGAGGGACTAAGATCAGATACATGATGACATTGATGATCATATCATATGATGATGAGAAATAGAACCATAGTGGAAATTAAGGATCAATGTGATGTCTATTATTCCATGTAGTAGCTATTTTTTCAATATTTATTTATTCTTCATTAATCCATGCTTGCAGGATTCTTATTGTATTGTTTCTCAAAATTATGTCCCTATAAAGTTATTTCAACTCTATTTTGGCCTGATGTTCAAAATTCTATGAATGATTTTTATTTATCTAAGTATTAAACAACCAATCATGGATGTAAGGGCTTCATAATGGCCATCATTAACTCCCTTATATGATATTCAATTGATTTACCCCCCTCTATTAGGTATGTGTCCATCATCAACCATCACAATGGTGGTGGGTTAGAAAAATATTGGTCTAGATAACTACACATTTGTTTTATGGGACTATGAATGATCTATTTGGGATTTATGGTGACTATATAGATATGGGATGGTATCATTTTGTTATATAGAATTATTGGAGATCAACCATCACCAGAGTTGTTTGAGGGATTCATCAACTCGATGTGCAGTATTCATTCACATGTAGTAGTGGGGGTACTGGATCAATGAAACTTAACAATCCACCTTTTTTATCACAATTATTTTCCTATTTTTGGTCATTGGAGTCACAGTTGTGTGATTATCGACACTTTATTCTCATCTGTAGGAAAATCGACTTCCATATCGGTCATGATTAAAATTGTGCATTGGTATTTCATGGACTTCATCATCATCCACACCACATTCCAAACCCATCCATACTTAAAGTTATTGGTGATAATATCATCTGTTTTCTCCATATTGGGGATGATACTCTCTACGTGAAGCAACAGGGATTTTCTTGCCTATGCATTGAGATGGATATCTGTAATTGTCATCATCTCTAGGTGAAATTTGCATTGGGTTTTTGGAATCACATTTATTTTGTGGAATCCTATTGTTTTAGTTTTCTTTTCTAACAACAAGGACACTAAAATTATTTCTACTTTTGACATGGGAGACGTGGTTGGAAGGAGTCAAGAGCTCAACCACATGAAAACATTCTTCCAACATTCCTAAGGTAACTTTTGGAATTCCTCAATCTAGTGCCAAGATAATTCCATTACCTCTGTCGGGTGGTCATCCCTCCCTATCGAACAAAGAATGATAATAGGACACTCCAAGCCCTGGAAAACCCTCCTTATCAACTTCTAGTCTACCAGGTTCTGCCTCTCATGAACCTCCCTTTATATCAAATGTGATCGATCTAAGCGGAGACCTAAAAGGTAAGGGAATTTCTATTGTGGATTTTAGAAGTGATGGAACTTCTTATGAAAATTATGTTCATGGTGTGGTGGATGAACATGATGGGATAAGGAATGAACCAAAACATTAGATTATCCCAATGGTCAATGGATCAAAAGGTAGTGTCATTGCTGTTGTTAGTTCATATGGGGAACAAGTGGCGATAGTTTCATTGACCCACATGTCTAAGGATGCACTGATTGGTACCATGGGGATTCAGGCTGGATTGGATGCCCCAATGTCCATCTATAACCAGTTTGATATCCTTGGGGATGTTATTCAAAAAAAAAATCCTAAAATACATTGGATGGAAAATCTGTGTTTTACATCATAGGTCAATGCCATATAGGATGTGGCTGGTAGGTTGGGTAAGATGTGCACCCTCTCCATTTTCATCCAATATAGTCTTTTGTCCAAGGATTCATCCTATTATAATTAAGGGGAAATTGATGATTCCTATTTAATTTTTAGGATGAATTTTTGGTTCAACATTTGTTTCTCACTCAACCATAGAAGTTATATATGGGTTTGTTCTGACTCCTTTCAACAATGGTGGATCCCATTGGGCATGCTGTAGCATCTGTGGTTTTTTAATAGTTTTCAACATTATAATTAAATGTTATTTTGAAATAAAAAATTTAATTTTCAGTTTACCAATCATTAAGAATCATTGGATGTGTACAGTTATGCATACCTAATATGCATCAACAAAATGAGATCGGTGGTGGATTATATGAGGATATTTCAAACCCTATTTCATATAATGTTTCCCAAAAATGAACTATTTTAATCATAAGATCCATGTAATAGGAACATGATTAATAGTTAATATTGATCATCAGTGATATTAGTGATGGGGATAATATTGAATGAGTACTATAGATTCAATGATATGAATATTAATACATTGTATATTATTCAAAATAAAAAACTGCATGTAACACCTTAGAAGTAGTGAATTGGTTTCTGGAATTTATAAATGACACGTGATTAGTGATATGGATTTGGATTTCCCTTTAGATTAGATGGGACCCTATGTCTATTCAGAACAAAATTATGTGTAGTTTAAATAAACACTACATGTAACATTTATGACATGACTAGGTAGAAGTACATGCCTATGTGAAATTTGAGGAACACGCATCAGCTGTACATTGAGACATGTAATGTAGTCAAGGAATTCATGACTTCTCTGACTAATATTATAATCCATGTTCTTTCATGGGAATTAATTTTTTTTACCACTTTTTTCACATGGTATAACCCAAGATGACAAGGACCCATTTATTGTAGATACAAACAAGAAATCATTTGGGACCACACACTATATACACTATACTACACATCATGTATGTAATCCCTAAATTCCATGAAAATGATTATACAAATTAAAATATTTCTTATAGGGGATTCACATAATGAACCTTTAACGTACTTGTATTTTACTATTCCACCCGTAGTGGTTTTTCATATCTATTTGTTTATAACTCATATTTGGATGGATGAGTAGTGTATACTTAGATATCTTCTTTTTGAATATTGTGGTCTTATAATATTTAGTGTCAGTGGTGTGAAATGAGTCTCTTAGTAACATTATAGGTGACTATTTAGAGATACAAATATTTTATATAATATATCATTGTAGGCTTGAAATATGTGATCACACCTAGAGACTAAAGATTCATCAATGTCCCTACTGCCCTAGGAGCATGTTATGTTAACAAATGGTACAAATAAAACTTATATATGGTTTTATAAACCTATAAATACATGGATTATAAATTCTATATCTACAAATTTGGTTCTACACTATATAAGATCTCATATGGGGTTAAATTATTACATAGGGTTTGTTACACAATAGATTGATACAAAAACTTATAGAGGCTCAAATTCCCCAATATTGTGTTAGAGAGGTGATGATGGTTTTCTCATAGCTTGTTAGTTCTGATAACAAGTGTAAAAAATCCCATTGATGGATTTTTTCATTTTTCATGGTATGAGTAATACTATTTATTTATTGGATGGGGACATCATAATGGTTTCATGTAAGTGGTGGAACTCCATGAAATGATTTACATACCTTTGTGAGGAGAGGGTTTCCATTAATATATTATAGTGTTGATATGGAAGAAAGGATAATCACATTGTGTACTTCCAGACATGTCCCTCCCAGAAAAATTCTTGGATAACATTGGGATGTAGAATATGGCTGGTGATATTCTTTAGACATTGTGGTAATTTAGGTACATTTAGGATCCCTAGTTTCTTAGTATATTCATACTTCATGGATTAGAGTTAAGATGATTTAGACTACATTCTATTCCTATGAATTTGATTTTTTTTAAAATATGTATCTTTTTTATCATTATTACAATTAGTATATTATATTCAAGTTTAATATGGCTTTATTTTTTTGAATTATATTTTTTATTTATGTAATCTTACATAACAAATTTATACTCAACTTTGCACAGGCATCATGAATATGCATTTTGAAATTATTTAGATGATGCATAGTTTTATGAATGGTGTTGTTAGACGTAGATATAGTGTGTATTATTTAGGTTAGACACCTATATAAATCAGTTTATATATGGTGATCTTGGTGGTGGTGATTATAGATATACATTTATTGAGAAGTATACGTAGTGAGCTAGAGATTTTAAAAGTCCTAAGTCTATCTAATTTTTAGTCTTATTAGAAGTCTATTTCTTTTGGTATTTTCTTATATGGAATTATTATTAATCATTAAGTATCATGAATGTGTTTTATGTAGTTAATATATATATATATATTATAATTGGGTTTTTTATAAATTATTCATTGGATACATTTGTCTATTGTATGTCGATATAGAATTAGGAATCTCATATTGTGTGACATGACTAGTCAGTGCTAGTCACCAGTGTTTGGCCTATTGGAGGTAGGATATGGGTGGAAACATTGTATAACTATCATTCTAGGTAGTTCCAAAATATAAGAGGTGATTTCAACCATATTAATTTATCAAATACATTAAATGAAATCTCATTATGTCTAAACTTGTCACTAATGAGATGTTTTGTAACAAAAATTAGAAAAATATAGTTTTAAAATATATTTCTACTTTTCATATTTAATCTATTATCTTATATATATTATAAATGAATCAAGATCAATCAATAACTCAATTATTCACTTCACATTTTTAGTTTTTATAAAAATAAAATGTTCTTTTGTTTGGATCAAAATATGTGACACAAATATATTATCTAATAATGGTGATGTAAAATTGAAACATTTCATTCAATGTTGAACAAGAATGAAGTAAAAAAATCACATTTTCATTATTATTTCACTATAATTTTTCATCAACTGATATTAATTTCTTCAAGTAATATAAATAACCTGTTTTTAATACTCTACTACATTATCATTGGTTTCATATAATTTTATTTTAAATTTACTTTTTGAATCACATTTTCAATTTTCCTTTCCCATTTAATTCATCTTGTTTACTATAGGAAATAATATTTACTTTTGTTATTATATTAACAATATAGATAATATAAGAACTTTGCCTAAAAACATTACATAATCCTAAATTGAAAGAATAATTCACATTGTGGAACATTTCAGGTTTAGAGTTTTAGAGAATTAGAACATAACTATTTTCTCAAAGGATACTAAGTAGACACTTCTACTCAGTTTCTATTTTTTCCATAAAATATAAACTCCTGAAAAGAAGTTTCATGTCCAGTTCCATGTTTTAGATATCATGCCTTTCCTTGATCCCATCCTTGACCCATTCCACATTATGTCTTATGAAAAACATTTCAAAAACATGGGATGAGCATAAAAAGCTTAGTAAGGAATACACAAAGAAAGAAGCTGTTAGTTTTTTATTAAACCATGAATACCAAATCATAAGTAATAATTTCCACCTTTGAGAAGTATTAAATACTCTTCACTGAATAAAAGATAATTGATTACCCTTTTGTAACCAAAATATCACTATAAAACCCATTAAAGAACACATAACATATAAAGGTAACTTGGGACGTAAACATACTTAAATGGAGTAACCATACAGTAAACTTCCACACATGTCACTAAATGGAATAGCCATACGACCGACTTCCATACCCAATGCATTTGAGGTTATAATGTTACCACCCATCCTGATTTATCATGGAACCACCTGTCATATGTTTTATAAGGTAACCACCCGTTAGATGTCCAAGTACCATCATAATATTATAACACATACAACAAATATAAAGGAATGAAAAGATTTCCACATTTCAATCAAAATATATCAGTTAAATATATTGATGTACCAAATACATTATCAAAAACACTTTCAATACCAATATATATAATAGATTATATGGTATTTAATTTCCTTTTAAAAATATTATGTCCTCTTAAGGAAGCCAAATATCAAATAATACTCGCGGTGGTGGAATGGTCGTTGTCACCACGTACATTAAAAAGAAACATTATTTTTCTCATATAGTAAAATACTTATTATAGAAATGATTCATTTTGAATAAAATTAAAAGTCAAAGGGTTTTACCCACCATATAAAATATTGTTGTGTATAAAACAAAATATTTCTCAACGAAAGGAGATTCAGATGAAGTCCCTTACAAAGACGGTATCCTTAGATTAAGGATAAATCAATGCCATAATTATGTGTGCCAAATATAAATACACCCAATATAACTAGATATTATGTGTAAAACGATCATAGGTCATTCACACATATTCATAGCACGACATAATCAAGATGTAGTGGTTTAACCCAAAGAATTGTAATTGGGTAATGAAGTTCCCTTACAGAAATTCGACAGCATAACAACGTCACTTTAAAATATAGAAAATGAGTTTATGAGAGATAAAAAGGGTATCTCATCAATTGGAAATAAAATTTAAATCAACAAGGATATAAAAGAACATATCCCTACATAATAATTTGTGAATTAAAATACTTAACAAAAATATTCCTTTTAAAAAGCGTAGGGAGAAAGGTTCCCTTATTGATTTAGTAACATACGAAAAAAATATCATGTGAAAGAAGGACAAAAAATGTTGATGTAAATACCCTTATATGAAATTATATTACAAAAAGAGTAGAATCACTGGCATTACATACACCACTCAAAGGCGATAGTGATAAATATAGCATGAATCTCATGGGAATAAAAAGTGAGATAAAAACCCCTTACCTCATTGTAATAAATCGAGTCGTATGATCAAAATATAATAAGCACCAAATGAATCACATAATATGATGAATATTAATATAATCATGATAATATATATCAAATGTCAGTACACAATACACCACATTCAATAAATGAGGGGCGAACAATAAAAATCTCAATGAATTAAATGTGAGATAAGAAATCACATACCACGTGTCTGACTTGACTCACTTGTATGTTCCTTGTTCTTCGTGAATGATAAATTTAAGTAAATTTATATTCGATTAAGAATATTTTTAAAGTTTATTATTCCTTTAATATCTATTATTACCTTTCAATAACAATTATTTAATTGGTTGAGTTCATATAAGACATTTCGTAGATATTCGGAACTTGAGTCAAAAATGAACAAGTTATAATTATAAATTGTCCATGTGGTGTAGAGTCCATTATCTCCCAAATTTTATTCATAATTTAGATGTCATAATTATCATATATATCTATTATATGTGTGTATTTATAATAGTACATAACATTTGGAGATAAGAAATTAAATGCATTGTTCATGGAGACGGTAAGTCGTACGTATGCATGAACGCTACATTCATTTCTATTTCATACATTAATGGAATGAAAACATAATTATACGTAGGTATATTATAGTTAATTTATAATATATATGTTATGTATGTTACATATGTTCATAAATTCTAACCTTTATACGTTCCACATATGGCATGAACAAGCCATGTCACTTTGAGGGGGCGGTAGTCCGCACTTCCTAAAGTGAAATTATCACATTTACCTATTATAGCAACCATAAAATTATTCCATAAATTAAAAATACAGATTAATAAATAAAATGTAAAAAAATATCATATATAAATACATTAACATCTTATGTCCACCATGAGAGGCAGTAGGAGATAATTGAACAATCAGCATTTCGTGAGGCAATAGTTTGTCGTCCACAGAAATAGTATGTTCTTCACCCATTAGATGGAGGTGGGTGTAAGTGTATCTGGAATCCTTCTCATAAAAATATCCTAGTATATTTAAGATACTGGTTTTGTTACAAAATAAAGGAATAAAAAGAGTTTAGTGGTTTGTAGAATCAAAATAAAACAAAAGAACATAAGATAAGATATTACATTTAAATCTGGTAACTCCTCTTTGGTTTGAACCAAACGGGGTTCATAATGTGCTTTATTTCTAAGGTAAGGATTCTAGGATGAATATATGGATGATGAGAGATTATTTTATTAGAGTTTGGGTGGGCCAAATGGCTTTATAAGTGTGTAAAATGGGTAAGAAGTGGGGTCTTTTTATAAGGGAGAGGAGGGGCTCTTTTGAAAAGCGTGAAAATATAATTTTATTATATAATTATTTTCGGTTCCTAAAGGTCAAAATATAATTAAAGTATAAGATAAGGTGTCCCATTTTCTAAATAAAATCATCCAATTATACTTTTACAAGTTTTGGATGTTATTTTAAAAAATATATTCTTATTTATTTAAACCATTCATTAATGATGTAAACACTACGTCATAATTGTGTCATAAATAATTTTATTTATTTGATATCAAAAAATTATAAAAAAATCCATGTTGTAGGTAATATTTTTATATTTATAAAGAATATTTATAGTTAAATAGATAGTTTAAATAACATATGTAAAAATTCTTTTAGTGAAACAATACATGTTTTTGATATTTTTATTTTTAATTTATATAAAAAGTTATTAATGTCATTATCATACCAAAGTGCCTCTATGGGGCACCAAAATTGACCCATGGATTGCATTTGTCGAACATGACTCATCCAATTATGTTAGGACATGTGTCAAGTTATTTTTATATTTTTATAATATTATTTTTACCTTAAATTATCCTAATTACCTTCAATCGCGGTTAATAAAACTCAAAAGATACTATTCGAAAAAAAATATTTTCATCCCATTGAACAAATGTTTACATATAAAAGACAACCATGTCTATCAGATTTTTGAAATTCAATTCACAAATGTAGTAAAATTTCATTTAAATGAAAAAATTAGTTTTTAACTACTACTTAGTGGTTTCACTATTCAACAAAAAATTATGTTTTTCAAAAAAATATAAAATATTCACCCTAAGCTATATTTGATCTTCCAAATTAAAATATGATGTAAATTTTACCAAATTCAAAACATATAAGTTTCATTAATTAATTTTATAATTAATTCCCACGGTCAAAACCAATAGTTTGTTTTTAAGAAATAAAATCTATCAAAAGATTGACACTTGTTTATGTCAAATTTCAAAGTCAAATTAATTCCAATTACAAACGTTGGATTAAATGGTAAAAATATATTTTATTTACACTTTAGAACCAATAAAAAAGATTATATAACTATATAAATAAATTATATTAAAATGCCTTTTTGAACTAAAATAGAACATTTTAAACTATTCATTAAAAAATGAATTTTATCAGAAAAATACCAAAAATTTACACAAAGTAAATTTTGGTGTCTTGATTATAAAGAATGATTTTATATTTTATAACATATAAAATTTACAAAATTTGGATTTAAAAAGGGATCTCCATCAAAAGGTGGTTAATAGACCTTTTAAAGTATATTAGAATATTTATTCTTAAAATTTGATTCATTCAAATTTTATTCCTCTATCATTTAATAGATAAAAGTAAAAATATTTAACAAAAATATATAATCATTTTTTAGTTATTTATGTTTCTTCCTACCATTACAATGATTAGGCATTAACTACCATTTAAAATAATAATATTATCTTGTTAATGTGCAACTTAAGATTTCAATGAAACTCGTTGCTGCATATCAGGTACGCTATCGAACGTAGCGTCCCATTTAAAGTAAAATTACTCTTTAATTAGAAAATATTATTAAATATTAAAATGGAATATTCTTTATTTACCTGGGATTTTACATTCTTCCCCCCTTTTGGGAATTGGGTCCTTGCAATTTTAAAATTGGTCTCAGAAACTTCATTGAAAGCCCCACATTAAAAAAGTAGTAAATAAAACTATAAATTTAAAAGAAAGAAAGAGAAATAAAAAAGGTCACCTAAGAAAACAAATACTATGATTCCATTAAATCATGGATATGGAGGAGAAAAGAAACCATCATGTTCTGATGGAGAGTGATAGAAAAAATCTTTTGGAGAAAGATAACCACCAAAAAATCACAAACATGTGATGGGTTAAACAGTATTTGATTCCCCAGTAAAAAAAGTTAACAGACAACGTTTTTATTATGTTACATTTTAGTGAGGAATTTATTTATGGTCTTAACTAAGAAATAAGGAAACATACTTACTTGTCATGTATACTTTCATCTTTCACTATATTCCAAACACAAACTCATATTTTCTCCAGAACATGAGTATTTAGGATGACTTGTTTGCATTAAGAGTACTAATATCAACTTTGAGAGATTCACATAATCCAAAAAAAACTATATATTTTCCATGTATTTTTACCTTAACGAAAACCAAAATGGATAGTACATTATCAGATAATTCCCCAAAAGGATAACATTTTACAAAAAGAAAAACTACTCTTAATCTCTAAAATTTTCCCAAAAAACACAATGTTCATCAAAGACCATTCAATAAAAAGATATCCATAAAATGATTCAATGTATTCATCACTAAAATTGAATCCCAAATCTTCAAAGGATTTAATCACATAGACATTCAAGATATATCTTAACAATTATATCAAAATAACATCAGTTTCTCTAAACGTTTCATATTGAAAAGTAATTAACCTAATCACATATCTTCCCTGGTAGGTTAATAATTTCTCTAGATAATCCAAAATCAACTTATTATTGATTCATAAAATCATCTAAATTAAAATAATAAGTCAACCAAACCAGGGACTTCACATAGTCTAGTGGTAGGTGATAAATACCACTCGCACGTTGGTTGTGGGTTCGATTCTCGCAGCTTCATCCGACGCAATGGGTTGTCACACGGTCTGCATGTTGTCCCTTTTCCAAAACAATATAATTTTATAACAATCCCAAAAATATATAAATTCATCAAAAATAATCATAACCTATTTTAACAATGAAGGATCTATAATAACATTTATTTATCATCCCAAAATGTATTAACCTGTAATTGCCTCAGATTCAAGGATCATATAAACCTAAATGGTTCTTTATAACTATATCCAAAAAAATAGATAATTATTCCTTGAATAAAATTTTCATATATCAAACTTCTGGGTTACACATTCTATAAAATGCATTCTAATGTAATCCCATAATAAATTAATACTTTTAAGAATTTCACCATCCTAAAGTCTACCATAACTCTTGAATCCCTTATAAGTTGACTTCTTACTCATTCATCATTCATCCTGATCCATTAACCATTCCTTTCAAACATATTCAAAAATAATTCTTTCCTACAAAAAAAATCACACATCATATCCTAAGATTTCAATAATAGGAAAACAAATGTTAATAAATAATCCATAGCATTCATTGGTCATTGTCAGTTTCTTCATCCTCAATCAGAATGGCATTAGGTGTTAGTAAACAAATATTTGTACGATCCGGGTGATCCCATTACCAAAAATTCTTCATAGGACATGTGTTTTCTTAATGGCCATGCACACCATATTTAAAACATTCAATTGACCACTTAGAAAAAACTTCTTTCCCTTTCCTAAATTCAACTAGATGCTTCCTTTTTCTATGGAAGGTTCTTGCTTTATGACTTTCATTTCAACATCTATAACATCTTTCCGTCCCTTTGAATAATTTTCCTAGGTGTTTCACTCCACATCATTGACACATAGGTTTTTGAACATACATGTATTTATGATTATTACTATAACATCCATATGGATTTGTTTCTTGCATATATGATGCCTTATAAAAATCACTACGGTTCAGGTGGTGAACCTTGATTCCAGGTAGATGGTTGAGAATAACCATAGGAATTCTCATTGCAGCTCGCATATCAATTAGTTACTCGTTCATAAAATAATTATAGTTTTCTTCACATCCACTGCTACTTTAGTGCGTACTAGATCCATCCATTTACTAAAACCAAAAAGGTCTATGTAAGTATATTTGTAAAATCATCATATAATATCTTATGAGGAGGGTAATTACTAAGATATAATTATTAATATTATCTTAAACTCATTTACATTATATATAGAAAAAAACAATGACTGTTTTTGAAATCCAGAACATTATAGTAATGACACTTATACTTAAAAAATACCCTAACCTATAAAGTTATCTAAACCGACCTTTGATACCAACTATATGGAATTGGACATAAAACATTACATTATCTAGAATTAAATGAATAATTCACATTGATGATCTTTTCAGGTTTAGATTTTTATAGAATTAGGACTTAACTATTACATCTCAAAAGATACAAAGTAGACACTTCTAATGAGTTTCAATTTTTTCAGAAAATAAAAACTGTTGAAAAAAGTCATGTTCAGTTCCATGATTTAGACAAAATGTTATTCCATGATCCCATCCTTGACCCTATTCCACTTTATGACCTAATAAGAACTTTTCATAAACTTGGGATGAGCACCAAAAGATTTCTAAGGAATACACAAAGAAAGAAACTGTTAGTTTTTAAGTAAACCATGAATACCTAATCATAAGTAAAAATTTCCACTTTTATGATGTATTAAATACTCATCACTAAATAAAATATCATTTCATACCATTTTGTAACCAAAATATCACCAAAAAACGCATTAAAAACACATAACATATAAAGGTAACTTGGGAAATAAACATACTTAAATGGAATAACAATATACTCGACTTCCACACATGTCTCTAAATGGAATAGCAATACGACCGACTTATATACCCAATGAATTAGAGGTTATAACATAATCACCCATCCTGGTTTATCATGACACCACCTGTCATATGGTTTATCATGTAACCACCAATCAAATGTCCAAGTACCACCATAAAATCATAACACATAAAACCAATATAAAGGAAAGAAAACATTTCCACATTTCAATCACAATATATCACTTAAATATATTGACATAACAAATCCATTTTGAAAACCACTTTCAATAACAAAATACATAATAGGATATCTGGTATTTATTTTCCTTTTAAAATTATTACGACTTATTAAGGAAGACAAACGTCAAATAATACTCACGGTTGTAGAAAGGTCATTGTCACCATATACGTTAAAAAGAAACATAATTTTTGTCTTTTAGTAAAATGATTCATAGAGAAAAGATTCATTTTGAATAAAAGTAAAAGTCAATTGGGTTTATACAATGTATAAAAGTATGTTTTGTATAAAACAAAATATTCCTCAATGAAAGGAGATTGAGATGAAGTCCCTTACAAAGATGGTATCCTTAGATTAAGGATAAATAAATAAAATAATTATGTGTCAAAAATATTAATACACCCAATATAAGTATATATTAAGTGTAAAACAATCATAGGTCATTCACACTTATTTTTATCATGACATAATAAATGAGTAGAGGTTTAACCCAATGAATTGAAACTGGGTAAAGAAGTTCCCTTACAGAAATTCGATAGCCTAACGACGTCACATTAAAATTCAAAAAAGTAGTTGATGAGAGATTAAAACGGTATCTCCTCACCTGGACATAAAATTTATAGTAATAAGGATATATAAGAACATATCCCAACATAATAATATGTGAATTAACAGACATAACAAAAAGAATCCCTTTAAAAAGAGGATGGTGAAAAAATCCCTTACTAATTTGGAAACATACGAAACATACATCATATGAAAGAAGGGACATAAAATGTTGATGTAAATACCCATAAATGAAATTGTATTACAGAAATAGTAGAATCATGGGAATTACATACACCACTCAAAGGCGATAGTGACAAATATAACATGAATCTCACGGGAATAAAAAGTGGGACAAAAACCCCTTACCTCGTTGTAATAAATCGAATCGTATGATCAAAAGATTATAAGTACCTAATTAATAATAGAGTACGATGAATGTAAATAGTGTCATGATAATATATATCAATTTATAGTACACAAAACACCACTTACAATAAATAAGTGGCAAACATTTGAAATCTCATGGAATTAAAAGTGATATAAGAAATCCCTTACCACATGTCCGACTTGACTCGCTCGTATGTTCCTTGTTCTTCTTGAATGATAAAGTGAAGTTAATTTATTCTTGAATAAGAATATTTTTTTAGTTTATTATTCCTTTTATATCACTTATTACATTTTTATAAAAACTATTTAATTGTTCTAGTTCATATTGGACATTTCGTTGATGTTCAGAACTTGAGTCAAAAATGAACATGTTATAATTATAAATTGTCCATGTGGTCAAGTATCCCATATCTCCAGAATGATATTAATTATTTATTTATCATATATATCATATATATATCCCAT
Organism: Viscum album; assembly: GCA_963277665.1. Taxonomy (NCBI): domain Eukaryota; kingdom Viridiplantae; phylum Streptophyta; class Magnoliopsida; order Santalales; family Viscaceae; genus Viscum; species Viscum album. Next base: position 2,071,683,383 of record OY728131.1, read on the forward strand.
ATATGTATTTATTAATAATAGTACATAACATTTGGAGATAAGAAATTAAAATCACCCTTCATGGGGACGGTAAGTTGTACGTACGGATGAACACTACTTTCATTTCTATTTCATAATTTAATGGAATAAAACGTAATGATAAAATGATATATTATAATTAAATTATAATATATATGTTATATATGTTACATATGTTAATAAATTATATCCTGTATACATTCTACATATGGCATGAAGGAGTAATATCACTTTGAGGGGGTGGTAGTCCGCACTTCCTAAAATGAAATTATCGTGTTTACCTATTGTGGAAACCATAATGGTATTCCATAAATTAAAAATATATAAGAATAAATAAAAACATAAAAACAATATATATCATATATAAATACAATGAAATCTTAATATCCACCATGACAGGTGGTAGGAGATAATTGAACAATCATCGTTTCGTGAGGCAGTAGTTCGTCGTCCATAGAAACAGTACGTTCTTCACCCTTTAGATTGGAGGTGTGTGTATGTGTATCTTTAATTCTTATCAAAAAAATATCATAGTATATTTAAGATACTATTTTTGTTACAAAATATTGGAATAAAAAGAGTTTAGGGGTTTGGAGAAGCAAAATAAAACAAAAGAACATAAGAGAAGATATTACCATTAAATCATTGAACTCTACTTGGTTTGAACCAAAAGGGTTCTTGAAGTGATTTATCCCTAAGATAAGGATTCTAGGATGAATATAGGGATATTGAGAGATATTTTATTAGAGTTTGGACGTGCAAAAGGGCTTGATAAGTCTGTGAAATGGGTAGGAATTGGGGTCTTTTTATAAGGGAGAGGAGGTGCTCTTTTAAAAATATTGAAAATATTATTTTATTATATAATTATTTTCTGTTTATAAATGTCCAAAAATCATTAATGTCGAAGATACGGTTTCCCATTTTCGAAATAAAATCATCCAATAACAATTGGATATGTTTTCGGTATTATTTTAAACATTATATTCTTATTTATTTAAATCATTCATTAATGGCGTAAACACTGCATCATCATTGTGTCATAAGTAATTTTATTTACATGATAACAAAAAATTATATAAAAATTACTATGATGTTGGTAATTTTTTTATCTTTCCAATGAATATTTATTGTCAAAGAGGTAATTTATATAACCCCACATAAATATTTTTTAGTGAAACATTACATGACTGTGCCATTTTTATTTTTACTTTAAATAAAAAGTTATTAATGTTATTAACATACCCAAGTGGCTCCATGGGGCCCTTAAATTAACCCATGGATTGCCTTGGTCAGCCATGAATCATTACATAAGGTTAGTAATTGTGTCAAGTTATTTTTATAATATCATTTTTACCTTAAATTACTCGAATTATCATTAATCACAGCTAATAAAACTCAAAAGTTACTATTCACCAAAAATAATTTTCATCCCATTAAACCACATTTTACATAAAAATGACACCCATGTATGACGATTTTTTTAAATTCAATTCACTTAATCTGTTAAATTTCATTTAAATGAAAAATTCAGTTTTTAACTACTACTTAGTGGTTTCACTATTTATCAAAAATTTATATTTTTCAGAAAAATACAAAACATTTACCCTAAGCTATATTTGACATTAAAAATTCAAAAATGATGTCAATTTTACCAAATTAAAAAACTTATAATTTGCATTAATTAATTTTATAACAAATTCTTACTGTCAAAACAGATAGCGTGTTTTTAAAAAACAAAATCTATCAAAATATTGACACTTGTTTATGCCCAATTTCAAATTGAAAATAATTACAATGACTACCATTAGATTAAATGGTAAAAATATATTTTAATTAAACTTTAAACCCAATTAAAAAGTTAATTTAACGATTTAAATAAATTAGATTAAAAGGCAGTTTTGAACTAAAATACAACATTTTTCCCTATTCATTAAAAAAGGAATTTTATCGGAAAAATACCAAAAATTTAGACAAAGTAAATTTTGATATCTTGATTATAAAAAATTATTTTATTTTGTATAATATATAAAATTGAACAAAATTATATTTAAAAAGGGTTCTCTATCAAATGACGGGTAATCGACCTTTTAATGAATATTAGAATATTTATGCTTAAAATTGGATTCATTCGCATTTTAAGCCTCTATCAATTTTTGATAAATGTAAAAATATTTAACACAAATATATAATCATTTTGTAGTTAGTTATGTTCATTCCCACCATTACAAAGGCTGGACATTAAATACCATTTAAAATAATAATATTATATTATTAGTGTGCAACATAATATTTCAAAGAAACTCGTTGCTGCGTATCAGGTGCGCTATCGAACATAGCGTCCAATTTAAAGTAAAATTACTATTTAATTCACAACTATTTTTAAATATGAAAATGTGATATTCTTTATTTACCCTGTATGTTATAGAGAACCTTTTCAAAATGATATTGATTTAGTTTATCCATAATTTCCACTTTATAATTTATAATAATGATGAAGTAATTGGGTGAGTGGGATAAAAATTTGAATTATAATGAAATATTATTATTCAACATGACTTACAATTATTCTAATAATTTAATTTTTACTATTATCAGGAGAATAAGAAGGAAAAAATAAATCATATCATTAAAATTTACGTTTTTTACTAGAAATATAATCTCAATAATTTCATTATTACATTTCTCGTCACAACCTTCTGAGAGATGAGATATCATGGTACAAGAAAACTTATTTTCTTGTTACTTTTCAAAAAAAATTGACATTTATTATTGAATTATGATGTAGAAATTAAATAAATCATACATGATTCTCTTGTAATATTACATTTCACCCTCACATTTTTCATGAGGTGGATCCTCAATTTTTAGGTACTTTTACTAACAGAATTTTCATACTATTAAATTACTATACAAAAATATATGTACAACTCTTCTAAATTTATTCCAGATCATACATTTTTTTGACTAATATTTACCATAGTGTTTCTGAATTATTATTGTCCCATTATCTATAAAAATTAACATAGTACTTTGGTATATTTTTCTTGATTATTATTATATTTACAAGTTATATTTGTGAATATTAAATGTCTCCAACTATTTTTTTTCAAATCCTAGTAGCCCTCAACTACTCTATTCAAAACACTAAACCTCTTGATTATTCTAGTAGAAAGGATACAAAAAACACTCTCCATATACCTTGATATGGTATTTAATCTAATATAGGTTTATAAGGTAGGTTTTTTGGATAGGCAATAACTTTTATTAATGACTCCTTAATATTTTGAGGGGAGTGCCATCTCTTGTGAATCCATAACTTGGATCCACTCAATAAATACCTCTAAAATTTAACAATGATTTATATGGATGTGTCTCTAAATCCCAATATAGTAAACTCATCCCACTGCTCTTTTAGAACTCTTAAATGGAAGGTGGAACGTTCAATTATAGTTGACGAGAAACATGAACTATTGTTTCATTACAATTAAGTGTTGGAATGTTTTTTAGACTTATTATGTTCATTGATGGATTTAACATTTTTTCATCGATATTGAAATCTAATTATTTCAGTCATTCTTGTTACTATGTGACCACTCTCTTTTTTTTAACCATACTGGAATAGAAAACATCCATCACGATATTATTCATTTATATTTTTTATTTCTTGTTAACTAATATACATGATGGTATAATATCCAATCATTCACAAAATATCATCATTAACAATACAAGAAAAAATAAATAAATGATAGTGTAATAACATTATATTTTCAAAAAGTTGATCTAATATGTGAATTATGGATCAAACATGGCCATATATAATAACAAAAGTACTATCCCATCATTAATTACAGTTACCATCAATCAACAAATAATTTTACATCATGGTTCCACACTGGTTCACATGCTCGAAAAGCATTGACAAGACCTCCTCTTATCATAATAATTTATGCTATCTCACTTGGGAGGAGAACATGGGATATAGAAATTATATTTTTTCATTGAAATGTAGACACTTAGGACCTCATACATATTAAACATTTATTAATGATATATTAAACATAAGAAAAGATATTAAATAAATAATTATTATTAATATTAATCACTCTAATAATTAGAAATAAATAATTAAGAAAACACACTTGTGTCAAGTCTTTATCTCATAATCAGATAAAAATAATTAATATTAAATAGAAAAAAATAATTAAACTAAAGTTCAATTTGATTTATTATGTAGTTATTTATAGTTGAAATATTTTTTTTTACTCAATAAATAATGCATTCCATGAAGCCTTAATAATTTTTGAGAATTGATGAAAATTTTATGAAATTGTTTATATTTTTTCAAAACATTTTTGTGTATGAAATTGAAATCTTAAGGGTCACCAAAAATTAACAAGGCTTAACCAAGCCAAGTGGTTAATTTTTTTCTGACTCAACTATGAGCTGGGTCATAGGTTGGAGGATCCCAATGGCAGGATTCCTATGGCTAGTTTCCATCTAAACCCAAATGCATCATGTTTCAATTTTGTTGTTTTTTTATAATGGTTGAACCGAAGTTACACTCATGATCCCATATATAGATTCTCATTAAAAATGGGTATAATATTAAGATAATTGATAGAACAATTAACATCAATATTTAATGTTTTTTCATATAATAAATTAATTTTTGAGGAATTCACCCCACTAGAGTTTTACACATATCGACTGCATGTGGGAAAACCTGCTCTAAGAGCCATAAAACCTTAAAAACAATTAATAAAATCATTTTAAATAAAATTAAGTAGATTAAACCCAAAATATTTAAATTTAAATCAATATTTGACCAATTTTTACACCTTTTAATCTCAGATTTATGTTTTTTTAGTTTTTTTGAGATTATATCAAATCCCATTATGAAAATTCTAAAATTTTGAAATGTTATTTTGAATTTATTTTTCTCAAGAATAAATTGATAACTATTGAAGGACCATGGTCACATATTTAACAGTAAAATTATTATTTTTATAATATATGGACTGGAATAGAATTACAAAAATATATCTAACTGTGGAGATGTGTGTTTACCAATACATCATATGGAAATAATTTATGATTGAATAAAAATATTAAAACAAAACTATTAATAGAAACTAAGTGAAATTGTGGGATCTTAATATACTTTTCCCATATAAGGATTAACATAGCTTCATTAAAAACAAATACTCACCCTCTAGATCATCCAAAAAAGTACCACATCCCTTGGGTTTCAGTTAAAATACACAATGATCCATCATGGAAGGATCATGTGATTTATGATGTCACATCAATCACTTGATAATAAAGTGACTATTTCATATTATAGAATAGAGAAAGACTATTTATTAAATCAGATTATCTATCCAAAACATTTGAAAAATCTTATTAGATGATAAAAGTCAAGATTTATTGAAACCCATTGAATTATGGATGTAAATTTGTTTTTAAGCATTTTTTTATATCTTTAATCTTATAATTTATGTCCATTAAAGAGTTTTCCCTAAACAAACCACCTATTTAGATCATAGTTGACATAGTAAACTCTTCATATGTGTTAATAACATTTCCTCAACCACTTGTGATAGCACCCTCAAATTTCATCAAATAATATAATAAACATTTACTGGTCTCATCCCTCCCATATTTATTTGATGACCCTTGAACGCATAACATTCGTTAGTCAATTGATATTATCTCGTATAAATTTTTATAATTATATAAATGCACAATAAATTTACAAAAATATGAATAATTACTATTCTAAATCTAATAATATAATTTAAATATGTAAATTATGATTATTCAATCTTGAACATTTTCTTCCCCATACACATGGGACCCAAATTACATTAAACTACAAATTGTCTAAATTGGTGGAACATGTGACACACATTTTGTATGTCATTTGTAGATATAATCTATATAGTAGTAAATAATATTCATATACCATGAGTTATATAAATAAAAATGAATTGTATCTTAAAGTGAAAAGGATAATAAATATTGTTGACATATTTTTATGAACACACAATAAGAAATTTAATCTCTTAGTCCTTTTAGATCTTTTAAATAAGGATGAATACATTGTGTCATCATCCTTTTTTACTTGATTTATTTTCATTTATTATATCAAATATAATTTCTATCATCTACCTTTCCTATGGATTTAGTCAAATTAGTAACATACTATTAAAGTGGAAAAATATATATTCTTCCATTTAGAAGTGAAAATTCATATCTTGATAATTCAATCTACTCCATACCACCTATGAGAAACTAAACAAATGATAAATTAATGAAAATATAAATTTCATGGTTTTTTTAGTTAATGTCTTCCAAAAAAATGATACACATTTATAAAAATCCAAAATTGAGATATAAATACACATTCTCGTAGATAGAATCATTCAATGACACCCAAACAAGCAGTGTTTTAATTAGTGTGTCAAAACTAATGATTTCATCTACTCATGATCACTGAATGATAATTTGTGAGAATAAGCCTCAATGATTTTGATCCCTAATAAACTGATTGTCAAAATATGCATGTGTCCAATAAGGGTGATCTATCTAGTCCATATGACATATATTTAGAATTATTATCAAAGTAACTCACCTTCCTCATTATAGTTTTTAATTTCAATAATTTTTTTTATATAAAAATTAGTAATAAGAAATTACCACATAAATAGATAATATATAAGCATTAAAACAATTATTTTATTAATATACCATGTGTAACCCTCTATTTACATGATATGGTTATCGAAAAGTACTTATTAGTTTCGGTCTATGTAATCAAATTTTAAAACCTCCCTCAGGATTTGGTGTAAAAATGCTAAAATCAAATTTTTAGATCCCACATGATAAGACCAAACATCTATCATGTTATCACTTTAGACATTGGGCCTTTCATTTTTTTGAAGTTTCTTATTTTTTAGCCATTAATTCACCTAAGTGAGAATAAAATCTTTCTATATTGTATATAGACAATTTGTAATAATAACAAAAAAATGAAATATTTTTTTAGTTTTTTCTTTCTTTAATGAGTTATAAGGAACCTCATTATGTATTTTCATTGGTTGAATTTGGTGGATTCTCAATATAACAGGGATTTTGTTTTTTAAATGTTAATTTTATAATGGATTATTGTGGGAAAATTTACTAATAAAAGAAGTGTTTTAAAATTTAATTTCAATTTGAATAGAATTATTTTAAATTATTATTTTAAATTTTATATAAAAAATAATATTGGGAATTGAAATGTATAGAATATTCCTTTTGGACCTAATGTGTGTAAATAAAATATTGAATGCCCTTCCAAAGTGGTTCAAAAAATATATTTTGACTGTATTTTTTATGGGAGATATGAATGTTCTATGTATAAGTTTTGTTTCATCCTGACTAACCTCATATGTGAAATACTCTATCTTTTCATGTTTAGATTCTGATGTTTTTCATTAATAATTTCGATATATTAATATTTATTAATATTTTACTTAATATGTCAATTTTATATCAAGACCATACCATTTTAAGGAATTTATGTGTGGTTGTGTATAATTTCATGCGTGCAAATGTGTGAGTTCCCCCTATAAATGTTTTCTTGTGTAAATAAGTTCAGTATTTTGTTTAAATTAAAACAATTAATCCCATAGAATATAGATATGGGTATATTGTTTGGGTTTTATTGAATTAATATTTCATCTATAATCTGAGGCGGGGATATCATTTTGGAGAATGTAGTGATCCATATATTTATAGGTCATTTTTTCTTGATGAAATAATGATTTTGTGTCCTACTATTGCGGATTTATGATATTTGGGACTCGAATTTGTATTTTCCATATTAAAAAGTTTATAAGAAATATTTGATATATTTTTAGTTCTTGGAAGGTTATTTTAGGTTCTTAGATAAATGATATAATAGTATTGCAGTGACCCTTAATAGGACTTCTGTTGTATGTTCCTCCTCACATCATGAAAAGGGGAAGTCACAATTTCATAAGGGGATGATTGAGGATCACACTATATACATTGAATAAACCATGGAGTTGAGGTATGGTGAAATTATTTTACTAGTGTTTATCATGAAATAGTGAATTATTGTGTGTTATTTTCATTATGTAAACATTGTATGTGTGGATGGAGGACTATTGTTGAGGTCCCTGCATAGTGATGAGAATCCCCATGTAATATATTATAATGTCTTATATATAGGTTTAATAAAACATATATATTACCTTTTATATATTTCTCATGAGAGAAGAAGTCACACCATGACCCATGGTTCATGCCATGAATGTTTTTCCAAGGTGATATTTCATGAAATGGAGTGGGGAAGCGATTTACATAAAGGGTACCAGACACTATAAATGATGAGTCCACACAAATGAGGTTTAGGAAATAGAGTTTTTATTCATCTAGAAGGTGGATGTTATATAAAATTTACTTGGTGGGAACAAGATGTAATTGATAGGACAAATAGTATTTGGTTCTAGAAAATGGAGTTCTGTCATGCTGTCTCCAAAATGGCCTGGTTGTGATCAGGTCCTTTTTTCATTTTTCAACATGTCTAAACCTATAATTTTATTACTGGACCCCTATTTGGTTTTTGAATTATGGGAAATGTGTGGAAGGATATGTCATACTTATCTCCTCTTTATTACACCATTTCAATACACCTTATTTGTGTGTTATTTTAGGTAGTTTATCATAGTTTTTAATGATATTACAACCCTCCTCTTCAACTATTATTTATTCCCAATATAGACCACTGAGTTTTGGTGGTTTAGAGAGGGGTTTGATTTAGAATTAACTATATCATATCTAAATAGAACTGAAATTGTGAGGATTTAACACTACATTTATAGAGGATATATTATAAGGATGAATATTCTATAATTTCTGTCATTTTTGTTATTTTACATTTCTTGGTATGTTTTTTATGATTTTATTTTTCATTTTATTATGTTAAAAAATATATTAAAATTTTATATAATAAATTATTTTGTATGTTGTTCCATGTGAAAGGGTCACATGTGATGATATGATCTTAGACATGGTATGAAAGGGATTTTTCAAGGATGACCAGAGAATCAAAAAATGTTAACTCTATGTTGTAGGTTGTAATCTTTATAAAAAATCATATTCCTATTTATATGGTATTTTTCATGCATGTATTATTTAATGGTTCTGGTTCATGTAATAGATGTGAAGAAAAATTTATAAAATATATATTTTTTAATTAGTCCTCTTAGGCACTTAATTTGTTCACGTTATCACTTTTGGTAATTTCGGATCACCAAATGAAAATTTTTCCATGGTGATAAGTTTCCATTTGAGTTTTTGAGAGACCTTGGCTATTTATTACAGTATAATCATCAATCCGAAATTGGATTCATTGTTTAAGATGGGTATAAAAGAGAGGCTTTGACCTTTTCTTGATTTTTGAGGTGTTCATACATATTATGAATGATGGGAACACTATATTGAGGGTAGATTATGGTTTGGGGGTCACTATGTGTGGGATGAGTACTCTGATTCTATAGAAAGTGTAATAAGGATGAGATTTATTATTGGTGATGTGTTGAAAGATCTCCATTTGGTGATGTGTGATAGGAACATAGAGTGGGTTTTGGGAATATTTTTTTTAATTGGAATGAATATTATAAGGGGATTTGTGAGAGATAAATCTGAACATTCCATGGATATCATGCTAGTTTGTGACGTGAGAACCAATAGAAGTTTTAGACCAGCCACATTAAGCTCTGATTTATTAGATACTACATTATAAATTAAAACTATATAGTGTTAAAAATTTATTATTTTTAATGAAATTATATAGATTCATTAATGATGGAATTTTCCAATGATTTTAGATTTATTCTATTCCTTGTCATGGGACGTTGGATTAGTTACTGACTGACTTGTTACCTGATGATGAGCTGGTAAACATATGAGATTGATTGTATTCCACATTTATTATTTAATACATGTGCATGTAATTCAAATTTGATTGGTTATGGACTATGTTATGAGTAATAACGAGTCTCGGGGTGTGGCCTTATATTGAGTGATAAGATATTGGAAAAATTATTCCTTAAGTGATGTGGGAGTTGTTATGTTGTAATGTGATATCAGAACCTATATTGTTCAATAAGGTTGTGTCTAATTTAATGGTGATACATTATGTGTTAAGGTATAATAACATACCTAACTTGTGTGATGAATTATTTTCTAGGTGGTGACATTATATCATGCACTACCTTGAGTAATAAGATAGTTATCTTGACAATGGCCTCATCTTTATTGATAATATAATGGAATAGACCTCCTAGAGTGAGAAGGTTTCATAGGCGTTATTGTGATGTGTTTCATATATTATATAACCTATCTTTAGTGATATGTTAGTTACTAGGATATGGATTTTGGTACATACCTTTAATCATAAGTTATTGGTGGCGATTTTAACATTGGTCTTAAAATGAGTAATGAGATGTTGGTTGGACCAATTTTTGTGAGAAAGTAGGTCTAAGACAAGGATGAAGAACCATACATGACATCATTAGGTAGTGTTCCGTACTTGGGGACACCAAACAACGAGTCTTGGGATTTGGGATGGAATATATGTCTTGAAGTTACTAGATTCTAGCAATGGTTTAAGTTGGAATGTTTAGGTGTCCCGGAGTCTTACTTAATAGGCAATTACATGACATGAATGTTTATTTACACTATTTTTTTCTCATGAATACTCAGATATGTAATTTTATATATTAAGGGATCTTAGGATACCCTTCTGATATGTATTTCTAAAACCTTATATGATCACATTGATGTACGTATTGACAATATATATGTATTATTATTTAGTGAATAAAACTGTATGTATAGTGGGATAGAGTAGCTTTATTGTGTATTTGATTTTGGTATAACATAAATCCAATGGATGTAAGTAGAGACACTATTTTCATTTATATATGAGATTTTACTAGATGGTTATTTGTTAAGGAAAGCTATATAATTTTATATTATATATTTTTTACATCATGTTTGGATATTTATTATGTGTATTATGATATTTATTATGGATTAGGTTTAGTTATTTATAATAATTTTTTATCATTAATTAATGGGTATTTTCTCAAATATATATTTTTAGACCTTTATTGGATGTTAGTAGCCTATAGTGTAATGGTAAACATGACATAGGTCATGTGATGCCACCATATAGGAAGCTAATGACTAGTTTTATTCTATATAATGATAAGTATAATGTAAATAGTGTGAGTTTTTTAGGATTAACAAGGATTTGGTGACCTTGTGGTTTAACAAGCCAATTTGGGTGGTGATTCATTTTTTATAAAGGTTTTTTGAGAAAAAATGGGTATCCTAGAAGAGTTGTATTTGAGAGAGTCATGTGGTCTATCCATGTAGGGGTTTTGGGATTGGGATGTTCTATTTGGCTGGTTTTTTCTTGTTTATAGTTCTCATTATATTTTTATTATTACATGAAATGTAATAAGTTGAGACGTGTAGTGATGACCATGTCTTGAGTGAGTTTATGGTGGGTTTTTTGTGATAAACTTTTTCTATGGGTGTTAGGGTTTCCCTACATGATAATGTTAGGTTCTAAGATGATGAATGATGACTAACCATGAGTGAAATGTTGTGGTTAGTGACATGGTATGGGTTTTTTTCATGTGGCCTTCCTTAAAGTATTTGGAGAAAATTCATAGTAGTTATGGGATATGAAATGTTAATTGATATAGTGTTCTATATTGAGTGAAAATCTATTATTCATGATCTGAATAGTTGTATTGGGTGATGTATAATCTTGAGTGAAAATGTGGAGGTGTGAGACATGGTCATGGTTCCTTACACTTATGGGATGATTCGAAATATATGAGTGTTTTTATATTTAGATTTCATCCTAATATAAGTTATTATATGTGGTGGTATACTGAATGTAAAATTCTATCTATTTTGTTTCATTCAAGTATTAATTTCTTATATTGTCGAGACCGGATATTGAGAAACCTCTCCCTATTCGGATTCCCTGAGGTGTGACCATGAAATATTTAACATTCTTATTTTCCAAACAAGGTGGGTTCGGATGTCATGATGCATTATTAGAATAAGATTACATAATGTTCTTACATTGATGCGAATTTCATATTTTTTTAAAGGTAGTTTTCTTGTATGATCATGAAATGAACACTTTATTTATATTACATGGAATTCCACTTGTCTATAAAAATATTTAGTTTATTACTATGAGTGGGGGAATCCAACTATGTTATTGTACTAACTATATACCTTCACACATGATTTTTTTTATGTATTTGGGAATACATTATTGTATTATTATAGGCGCATGCATCCCTAGGATTTTAACATGTGGTTTAGGTCAAGGAGTTTATAGAGAATGATCCTTTGTGAGTGTTGATTATGTGAGATGGACTATAGGCTATTTTTTAGATATGTAGTTATTTTTTTCTAAGGTATCAACCTATGTGATGTTATTCTATTTATCAGATGACAGACATTATATATGTAAATCTGATACATAATTCCCATTAGATATTTATTCATTATATATACTTCATTACTAATCATTTATTCAAAATTGTGTGAGACCACATGGATCCATTTTATGTCTACATGGTTTTTTAATGTTTCCAATATATATGGGTCATAAATAATTCTTACTATAATAACACTTAATCATAACAATTTTAAATTGAGGGAATAGTCTCCTCATGACAATGTTAGGCACTCTCCCATAGTTAGTATATTTTTCATACAGTGAGGTGATCCATAGGTTTTGAGGCACCATCAATTAGGTTGCATTCAGTTGATCCAATATAGATCATTATAAATATTTATTAGATCATTCTATGGGATTGGATAGTTTATTTTAAAAGTAGACATTTGATATTCAGACCTATTAGGTATACATTGAGCATTTCTAGCCGATGTGGAATTGGTAGAATCCTGTGTTTCCATTTGATTTCAATGGTTATGGACTAGGTACTCTAGGATGTGTGAGATTTGAGATTTAGAATACAAATTACATATATATGAGACAATTTATGAGTCATAGGGATCATCTAGTAGCTATTCGTTCAATTATTTCATCATAATAACAATATTCTTAATAAATGACACCTACACTTATGGGTGGTATTTTTGTATATACATCCATTCAAGGATACATCTATTAAATAAAATAATAATATATTTAATGTTTTTTGAAAAACATTGTAATTGGTGATTATATTAATATGAATATAAGGTAATTATTTTATTGATTGTGGAAAGTGATTTTTATCCACAACATGTAATTTTTTTTTGTTATGTTTAGTTTTTTAGATAAATCATATGATAAAATGAAAACTCATTAAATGTTTTTGTAGACCTATGAATTTTTGGGTTGTTGTTTTCATTGGAAATTTATATAATTTGTCAAGAATAATGAGATGTTTTGAGATCTATGTATTATATTGTAATTTTGATTGTTAAAGTATATTTTTCAAATGTTTTGTGATGTTTCTAGAGGTCCATTAGGTTTCTTAGTCGCTCAGGGGAATATTAGATAATGGTTGGTCAATAATGGTAACTCGAGTAGGATATTAGATCGACCATGTGTATTTATACCTAATAGATATGTTGATTTTAACCAGGAATCGATTCTCAAGAGTCTTTTGATGCTAAGGGATATAATTATCTTTCTATAAGAAGTATAGCAGTGGTTTTGGATTGATATTTTTTTAAAATAAAATCTTTGGATGTGTTAAAATAAGGAAAGAATATATTATTAATTTATTTATCTATGTGTATAATTGAATCAAAAAAAATGTTTATGTTCTCATATATAAGGGCCTCCATACATAACCTTCCACATGCATATGAGTCCTAGATAATATTTTTGTTTCATTTATAAAAGTTTATAAGTCATATTTCTTAAGTCATCATGCATAAGGGTCATGATTTTTATAAGATTATTAAAGTGTTAGAGTATATCACCTTGTGATACATAAGGTCTATCCCTGGGATATGCATTGTTCCAATTATTTTCACCATCTAGTATAAAAGTTATTACACATCTATATGTAATGTTTAACATTTTATCAACCTATCATGTGTAAGGATAACTTGCATGATATATAAAAGTCACCCTGATATATGTAACAATTAACTCCATGGTACATGAGTGTCCACCTAATAAACATACATGCCTGAAAAAAATTTAATTTACCAGATGTGAAATGTGAACCTTTATCATACATAATGGTTATTATACTTTATAATTCCCACAATACATAATGTCTTCATTGGATGATAAACAATAGTTACTCTGATATATGAGGATAAAAAATCATAATTTATCTGGTATATATTGTTTTTATTGATAATATGTAACAATTTTACAATCTAAACATAAAGTTTTAATTAAGAATAAAAAAATGATGATACCATATGATATGTCATGGTTTTATCTCAACGATATGTATGGACCAGTTTTCCTGGACTAGATTATATGTAATGGTTGTATATATTGATTCAACGGTTGGATGATATGTATGAGTAGATTTTTTTTTGAAAATAATGGATTATAATAATTATTTAAATGGTGAAATAATTGGATAGATTAAGTATTTAAATACAGATTTTCCATTTCAATAAAAAATATAATGATCACAACGTAATTCAAAATATTTAACATTCTTCCTTCCCTCTTGGATGCTCTTTATTGAATGTGGTATGTTATTCATTACATTCATTTCTAAGAGTATCTATGGGAATATTTAACTTCCCTTGGGTATTTATTTATGGTTTATGTCAATATTTCTTTTTTTTGTTGGGTTTTTTCCAAAATATATGATTTAATGATTTTTTTTATTTCTTCTTATTAGCGTTCTATCAACTATAGTTCCTCAATAAGTGGTTTACTACTGAATTTAAATGTGGTATATTCCCTTTATAATATTGACTATATTGATAATTTAATGATTTTATGTATTTTACAATCCAAATTGTTACTTATATCATGTTTGAATTATGTTTTGATCTCACCTTGTATATTATGATGCACTCACATCATATTGATAGGAAATAAGGATTTCATAGCTTACAAAAGGGTTCATTAATGTCACTATGGTCAAACTAGTGTAATTTTCCCTATATATATTTTTTTGGTGGAAGGAGTTTGATTCTCAAATTGATGTGATTTTGATTTTTTATTATGGATTAATAATTTATTTTTTTGGGGATATGGAAATCCAATGAAAGTTGTTTAAAATTAAATCTCAAAGTGAATGGGATGATTTTGGGTGATGGTTTTGAAAATATATTTCAATAAATGTGATGGGATTTCTAAATAAATATTCATTGGGATGTTTTTAAAGGGAATAGAATATGAAAATAAGGTAATAAAAATGTTTTTTAAATAGATTATAATAAAAAAAATTATTTAGTTTATAGGGGAAATTCATAATGCATTTGATTCATTCTTGTTTTAGTATTAGTGACCATATATTGGAAATTATATGTCTTCCAATTCTATGTTTCATTTCTTATTAGTAATAATTATTATTCCTTATAATTTTTTACTATTTCTTGATAATTTTTTTATTTATATAAACACTTTATCATAACATGAATGTTATGTATGGTTTTTTTCCATGAACCTTCGTGAGTTGGTCCTAAAATGTTCTTCTTGGGTAACAAGTTCTCTTGTTAGTATTAATTAATATAATTAAATTCCTAGAGGGTAAGTAAATTTTTGTGTTTTATGTAATATATCTTGGTTATATAATGTGATAATGGTTTGTTATCTTGGGTAAAATAGGCATTCAGTGAGATGTCTAGGAAATATTTTTGTATTGGCGGACCTAGTGGCATGAAATATGGCTTTATATAATTCATTATTATATTATAGAGTTGTCATGTTTTTAAATTTATGTAAACATGATGGGTTAGTATTGGTAGATATCATTGGGATATCCTTTTTATAGATAAATGATATGAGGATAATTATTAATTTTTTAAACTGATTATTTTTTATTCTTATATCAGATCATGTGATGTATTTTGATGGATGGTTTTGGCCACAAATTGGGTGATTTAATGGTTGGATATAATATGATTGAATAATATCATGGAAATTAGGGCATGCATGAGTGAGAGGGTTGGGATCCGAGGTGATGATGTGTAACCTACCATGGATGAGAAGTTGCTTTCAAGGCATGAGAATGTGTTTTGGTAGGAGGAGTTTCTTGGGTGAGAAGGGGTAGTCATTTTCTTGATATGTGATGTAATATTGTAATTGATATAGGGAAATAGTTTCAGGGAGATGGTACTATTAATTTTCCAGTGTGTAATGTGGTGTAAAACCACAAATGGTTTGAGAATATAGTGGTATGATTTGTGGGGATGGGGCCTTTCCCCAAGGGGATTGTTGGACTAGTGTGGGAGATTGGCCATCATCATCCCACAACCTATTGATTAATAAGGGATGATAATTTTGAAATGTTGGACTATTTTATAGGAGAAATTAACCCTAAAAATGATCTTGTACCAAATAAATTATCTCAATTTTATTTATTTATTAATATTTAATTAATGATATAAATGGATTTAACCATTACTTTTAAATATTTTTTATATTTTCATTTAAATGGTATGTGAGAACATTATTTTTTATTCTGAAATTTACTTTGTTTAAAGGATTTAAACTCTAATTTTCAATATTTTAATTCACTCTTAATTATATAGGAATTATTCACATAATGAAAGAATAATTTTCATGGGTTATATGCTTGAAACTTTTAATAGAAATAAGATAAAACAATATTTGGCTTCAGTGGACCTATCATATGAATTTGCATAAATCTCGATTTTCTAGGAGGGATGTTGAAAATTGAAAAGTTAATCATTTATACATTGTTAATGTTTTAGTATAATATATATTATATTTTTCCAACATATATTTGATAAGAGATGTCAAATTTAAAAGGGGTTTACATATATTTGCGAGGAAGAGTTGTAGAGGTTGAGATAGAGTTCATATAGTGTGTGAAATGGGAAGAGGCCTTTACATAGAGTTTCAACTTAGAGTTTTTGAGCCTAAAATATACTTTATATATATGGAATTTGGTAGTGTCCCTTATGTATATATTAATGTATAGTTCATATATTTAGGTATAGTCTATTATTATATAAAAATGAAAATGTCCCATGAAAACAGGATTGGTAGGGTCCTTGAAGAGTACATTTAACAAATTTAAGGGTAATAATTCAAGGTGTAAAATTTTATACACTTCTTCTATAAATATGGGATTTCATAATATTTATTTTTAATTAAATGTAGATTCAATTTATAAATTTTTTTAAATATTAAATTAAGGAATAAAACATAAACATATTGATCATTATTCAAGAAAAAATAAATCAAAAACCATATATGGGGGAAGTTGGTGTTAATGAGATGTGATACATTCCATAATGGTGTTTAAGTGAATGTAAAATATGAAGAATCTATATACATTCGATGGTCCATTCACGATGGATCTTTTTATTTTATCATATACTCTAATACATCAGTTACACGTAATATGGATGTAATTAAATATTATAATATTAAAAAATATTTAAAACCCTACAACATCTATATACTAAAATGGTTGGAGGGGTCTTATATTCATTGGGATAAAAAAGGTGGGTGCGCAAAAAAAGAGTATAATTGATTGATTGTTAAAGAATATTAAAAAACTATATGAAAAGATTATTGGTAGTATAAAAGGAATTGTAAATAGATCAAGATAGTGGAATTAAAGATAATTGATGAGTTAGATAACTTTGTAGATCTTGACTAGTTTCATAGAAATTTAATTCATGCAACCAAGGATTTAAAATAATGAAAGTGAAAAATAATTGTGTCGGAAAATAAAACTATGAAATGATGATAAAAATTATATAATAAAATCTCTATAGTGGCGATTTTTCAATAAATAATATCGAATAAGAATGATCAATTATGGTTAATAAAGCTTTAATACTTTTCCAATATATAGTGCATTGACTGATTCTAAAATAAAAAATTTCTACTATCATCACCAATTGACACATAGGGTAGTTTTTAATAGATTATTATAAATATAAAATGAGATAATAATACAAATGAAGATGTTAATACTTAGTGGGAAATAAATAGGAACATGTAGAGTAAATTTGAGTGTAAAATTATCTAATTCCCCATACAATATTCCATCATTCATATTATTAAAAAATCATTTCAAATTAATTCATCTAAAAATAGAAGAGTTAACATGAAGAAATAAGGAATAATAATTCCCTATCAAGAACAGTTTTTTCTCATTATCTAAATTCATATATTCATTGCACCTATGTGAGTTTCATTTCAATAGTTATAGTCCTCAATATATATGATCTTTTTTGTATGAATGAATGATCGTAAATTATATGAAAATATCTAGTCATAGGCTATAACCAATATTGTTACACGCACCTTCTAAATGGGGCATAATGTGTTTATTCCTTCATATACTTCAATGATAAATAGTTATTTGTTATAAAATATCACTTTTAACAACCAAGGGAAATCTATATGAATATTGCATTTGAAATAATTAAAATGAACCTATAATTTTTCTAATAAAATTTATTTCTTTTTTAACATCACTAAATATTAATTGAAATTTTTCCATTCTTATTTATAAACAGAAATACACAATCTCCCCAATTCAACAAAATTCATGGTTGGCCAAAAAATTTCAACAATCCCAATATAAAATATATAGTCCCAACCTTTATGTAACAAATAGATTTATCTCACTTGGTGTCTTCAAGGCTCATCCTATTAATATTAGTTTATAGTTTGGAGTGATCCTCTAGGTAGTTCAGCATACACCATCAACAAGTCATTCATTAGTAGATATCGACATTGGTTCCATTTTTATGAATTTTTGTTGTAATTTACCAAACTACTTGTGTGAACCATTATAAATCATTGAAACCATAACCTTGTAGATTCTAAATTCCCATGTCACAATCATCCAACCTTTAAAAAAATTAATATGTTAATAATTTCATTTGTTGGTAAAAAATTGAATCACCACCATTATTAAAATTATATACACACAATGGTTTTATTATCCTTATTTTGAATAATCAATAATTCATGCTCTTTAATTACTCATGTTCGGGTTAGACTTCCATGTTTAATTCAACCAAACTCTCTAGAACATCTCATATTCTGAATCATCTTCACACAAACATTTAAATCCAAACATAACCAATACATCAATATTAAAAACACATACCTCAACATCCCCAAAAATTTTCTTCTTTATTAAGGGCTCAAGCATAATACACATGAACCCTCATTTTTAATTGTTCCTCATCAATATACATACAAATAACCACCACACACATGAATCTAAATGCATAACACATTAATTCATATATAAAACATTAAAACCACTATGATCCATAATTCTATAATATTCATTATTTATCCTGATAATATTCAACTTCATCAAACATTTATTGATCTTATTCAGTTTGTTAAACCCTAATATTGATCACCCTAACATGTATCAATGAACTCACAACCTTAATAGGTCATCTTCCATGGACATAGTTTAAACATATCTAATTTTTGGTATCTTTAATTGAGAAACCTACATAGAGATCATTAAACTGAAACAATTCTTGCCTGAATGGCCCAAAGGCCTTCATTTTTATTTATTTTTTATAACCCCCCTTTCATGGGATGAGGGGGAACTCTTACAGGGCCCATAGAATAAGATATTACATGGATCGTATGATTAAGAGATTACATGATCTAAAGGTCTTATAGAATTCAACCAAACTATCTACATGGAACTACCCCTCCCCAGTATCTGCATCAAGACAGTAGCTCTCAACCATTGCATTACCACCTGTCTAGGATTCCCATGCAAGAATAGGTTGGTACTGAGGGAATTGCCATACCCTCTCATTCTGACAATCCATTTGGATCTCCTCTGGTGAGTGCACATACTCTCAATCCTCATCTTGGGCAGCTCCTTTTTTATAGTGTGTCTGGGGCCTACATTCATATGGCCTGATGCCATAGCCATAACCCACAGTTACATAAACAAGAATTTGGAGCCATATTCCTCAATCAATCATTTTTGTGCGGCATTCGACTAAGAATTGATTATATAGGGATCATCTATACATTGAGTATTACAGTTTGCTCAAATAATCCTAACAAAAATTCGTGTGTTTGATTAAATAGCGATCATAATGTTAGAGAAGGGTTAACGCCTCATTTCATAGTAGTATTAAAGATAACATGAAAATAGGATGGGAGAAGGCGTGATAGAGTGGACATTAAATGTTTGATTAAATCTTAGAATAACAATTGATCAAATAATGATCCTAGTCATTTAGGATGAAGCATAATATCTTATACCCTTTTCACGATTTCAGATTCACAGATTGTTATCATTGTTACTCTACAATTGATGTCAATTATAGCAGTCACAAGGTCAATCCCATGAATAGGGTACCGTTGATCCCAGCCTTTCCAAAAAATAAGATGTAATGGTCTAAAATGCATGAAAATAAAAATAAAAAAAAATAAATTATCTAAACATTTATAAATGAAAATTTCAAAAATTTAAAAAATATTTCACCCACTTTAATTATATCAAGAAGTTAATCTTTATGGAAACAAAATGATAAAAATTAAAATTAAAAATAAATAATTAGATTAAATTTATATTATATAATTAATTAGTAAAAAAATAAATTCATAACTAAATAATTGGAAAAATTGTTAGAAGTTATAAATAAACATTTATTAAATAAAAAAATCATCTAAAAAATATTAAAATGTTAATAAAAATTTCATATGTAAATTAGTTAGTTTATTAAAAAAAATTATGTTTAAATTGATGATAACTATTATTTCAAAATATCATAGAATTTATATTATCATATAAAATTTAACATTAAATAAAAAACAATAATCTTAACAAATTTAAAAATTTAGAAATAAAAACAAAATTTTAATCATAAACCCCATTAATTTAAGCATTCAATCCATAATAGGCTAGTAGATATAATTATCCAAATTAATCAAATAATTTGAATTATGAAAAGTATAAACAAAAAAGAAATGATGTGTAAATAAAAATAAAATAAATTAATGTTTAATTTATACATAATTAGATCATTTAATGTCTTATCTCAATAATATTTTATAGATTTAATAGTAGAAAATGAATACCAAAACTAAAAAACAATAATTCTATAATTAATTTATTTTCAATATTATTTCCCTCCATCGATTATTTATAATATAATTTTTGATTGTCCTATCAATTTAAGTTTTCTTAGTGAAAAAGTTGTTACAATTATGAAAAAATGATTAAAATTGATAATTTTAGAGTTAATTTAAAACACATCATTTGGAATCCAACTATAAGTCTAATATTCTCTATACCATCTAGTGGAAAAGCATAATTATAATCAATATTAAATATATTTTTTTTTGATGATAATATATAATAAGTAAAATGGATAATAAATAACCCATCTAATAGTATATTAAAAAAATTAAATGAATTATGGATTAGTGTTTCAACCTCAATTATGATTAATATTACATAATTTATTTTTATTCATATCATATCAGTTAAATTAAAATTAAAAAAAATTATATTCAGTGACTATTTTATTAAATTATCCTAAAATTTTATCTACAATTACATTCATGATATAATGATAGTTTATTTAACCAATTAAATCCATAAGATAAAAATATTATCCTCTTTAAGGTGAAATCAAACCTTTCTTTTTTATGAAATAATTTCCCCAAAAAATAATTCTTATGTGAAACATGAAAAATTTAAATTTTGAAGAAATTTGTGGTGATTTTTATAGAATAACCAAGAATCACATTTTTGATCAATTGAGACCCCACCCCCACATATAAAACATATTATTTTTCTAAAATACTAATCTAAATGCGATTAAAAAATGAAAATAGTTATGTTCGATATGATTTAGATATATGGTATAGAGAAGATAAAATTGTGAGGTGATACAAATGCTAAAATTTGTTTCCACACAAACATTATGAAAACTATTCACGTCATGAATATAGTTATTACTATTCACCACCTAACATTTTAATCATGTGTAATGAAATTACCCAATATTTAATGAAACAAGTTAAGTAGAAGAATGATTTTAAAAGGACCAGAAAATAAAGCATGTAGCTGCAACATTATATTTCAGAAGAAGATTGAGGAGTAGTAGTGACCCAAACAGAATTAGACAATTACAATATGATTTTAAATATATTGACTACTTAGATTCACAATTCACACAATCACTCCACTTAAGTGTAAGATAAGTACGGGAAATAATAATAAAGTATAATTGTAACGAACAATCCCTTAAAAAAAGATTCCATGTCCATTGATGTATAGTATGTGAAACAACCATTTTATACCATTGAATAAGAAATATTGTTATCATATTAATGATTTTATAAGAAAATGGATCAGCTCTAGTAATATGAATTTAAAACCCATAGAGAAAAGATCCATTGTTAAAAATTAAGGGAGGTGTTATCAAATTTTCCCAAGAAGGATCTCTTTGATGACTTGGAAAACCATTGAATCTAATGATGATGGTGGTTACCACCAGTTCCTCCAACCTCAAAAGCTACCTTTCTCACTCCTCATTTACAATCAATTCCTCAAAATCACACAAACTATATAATGTAAGAAAAACAGAGAAGTATTAGAGAATATAAAATTGTAAAAGGATTATTATGTACAGAATTAATAAGGGGGATTTTATTCAAGGGAAAAAACCACAAATTATTAATTCATGTGTTTCCTCCCATGCAAGACAAATTTTATATTCCTAAATAATAATTTCAATAATAAACTATACATAATAACAGGAAAAACATTTTTCCTCAAATAAATATAGTTTTATCATTGTCACATATAAAATCAATAATATTTTTGAAAGTTGGAGTAAACCCAAGATCTATAGAATACAACCTATGATTTGATAAAGCATTTAAATAAGTTTTCTTATATATAATAATTAAAACCCTATAGTCATAAAAAAATATCCATTAAAATAATAAAAAAGTATAAAGAAACCATTAAAACACTATAATACCCCAACACATAAAGTATTGAGAAATAAATAGAAAAAATGTATAATATTAAGAAAATATCTCAAAATCACAATTAAGTAAACCTAAAAAACCTATTAATCATTCTCTAAAAAGATCCCAAAAAAGGTTTAAAATTTTAAAATAATAATATATGATTCCTAGTTAAAATTATAGTAAAATGAAATAAAATTATCACAAATATATTGGTAAATATCGCAAAAATATTGAAAACTACTAACTGAGGAACAATCAATAATATAGACTTATAATGTCGAAAATTCTAATTTTTTTCTAAAGAATTCGAATAAGAATTATCCCATGTTTCCAAGAACATAATGTAGTTTGTTTAGGATAAAATCTCTTAGAAAACATATTACATAAATCATCATTAAATATATTTAATTATCAATTCAGTTTTTGTTCTATAAAATTGGAATTAATATATATAAATGGTTTTTGAAGTAGTTGTTTCTGCACCACCTGAAGATGGAGAATGTAAACTACAAAATCCATAATTTCATTCTAAGGAATATTATTTTCTTAACATTGGGGAAAAAATGATTCATAGAAATTATTTTGTCTCATTATACTCTCAAGACTATAAATATTTTTACGTTCTAAGGTAGATTCAGTTTCAGCAAAGTTTACTTGAAAACGTACCTCCACAAATCATTCAATTAATTTTTCATAAGATGCATGATTATTCATACTAATATCTAATAAAACAACCTATATACCAATGTATATTATTTTTAAAATCACCTATAATTTTTATTTATTAAATAAATGAAATTTCACTTGATCATCACTTGCATAAAAAGTAATATTTTCTTCTAATACATTAATGTGAGCCCCCCCCCACCAAGTAACTACGAATGGTCTATCCAAAATATTCGGTAGCCAATTGTAATTATACATCTCAAGAACTAATAAATTATTTGGATATTTATTTTTTAATTAATTTATTAATAATTTATCCACACAACTAATGAGTTGAGTGAATGAGCTACCACCCAACTGAAGAGAAGCTGATGTTTTATTTAAAATATATATTCACAAATACATAAATAGATAGAAAACTATAAGATTAAACCCATTACCAAGACCACAAAAAATTAATATCATCACATTCTAAAACTCTAAATTGAATTTCAATGGTTTTAAGATCATTAAATTTTCTAAATATCTTATATTAAAGGATAAAAATATACTCTATAGTTTATCATATTGTAGAAAACTCTCCTAAATCCCTTTTTTAGAAAGAAATGTCTTATAGAATATGAAGAGAGGACAAATTTTATTTTATCAATGAAAATGAATGTTATTTATAAAAGTATTAAACCTATGACGATACATCATGAAATGTTTATCACGAGTCATTATTTAGACACATTGAAGAAGGTAAGGGGATGTAAAAATGTTTCAAAATATATTTATTACATACTATCTATTTTTATATGGTTGATCCCATGTGTTAATATTAATTTCATATAATTGATACGAACAATCCCTTGAAAATAGATTTCGTTCCTATTAAAGAATAGTCTGTGTAAATACCATTTAATACCATCAAATAAAAACTATAGTTATCATATTAATGCATTTATATGAAAATAGATCATCCCTAGAAATATGAATTTAAAACCCATAGGGAAAAAATTCAGAGATAAAAATAATGGAGGAGTTATTAAAGTTTACTAGAAAGGAGATCCTTGATGACTTAGAAAACCAATAAATCTCATGTTTCTAGTGGTTACCACTAGTTCCTCCAATCTCCCATGTTACTATTCTTACACCTCATATACAATATATTACTAAAAATCACTCCCACATGACAATGAAAGAAAAACATAGAAGTATCAGGAAAAGTGAGATGGGAAAAGGATTTTAGTTAGGGTAATTTTATTAAATGTAAAAAAGAAAACAACACATTATTAATTATTTTGGTTCCTCCCATGCAAGAAAAATTTTATATTCCCCAAAAATATTTTCACTAAAAAACTATAAATAATAATAGGGAAGATTTTTTCCCACAAAAATGTTTTCACCATTTTCAATACCAAAATCAATAATATTTTTTAAATTTTGAGTAAACCCATGATATATAGAACATAATAAATGATTATCTAAATAATTTAAATATATTTTGTTTTCTATAATATTTTAAACTCTACAGCCCTAACAAAAAATATCCCTAAGTAGAATAAGATGTCTATAAAAATAAATTAAAATACCAGAAGAACAATCCTAAATAACCCCACACATAAATGATTTATAAATATACAGAAAAATTCTATAATCAGAAGAACATATCTCAAAATTCCCATTAATTAAACCAAATAATGCTATTAATCAAACATTAAAATAATCCAACAAATGTCTCAAATTATACAGTAAGAATATATTTTTCCAAGTTAAAATTAGATTCTAATGAAATAGATTTTTCTTATATATATGGGCAATTATCATAGAAATATTAAAACATATCAGGTGAGGAACAACTAATGAAATAGACCCATGCATTTTAAAAATTATAATATTTTCACAAGTATTTGAAACAGAATTCTCCCCTATTTCAGAGAACCAAATGTATATTGTTTATCAGAAAATATATTAAAAAATAACATTAAAAAACCATCATAAAATATTCTAAATTATAATTACATGTTTTTTATCTATAAAAGTGGAATTAATAGATATAGATGGTTTTAATAGAGTGGTTTCCACATAACCTTAATTTCAAATGGGTAAACTAAAAAACTTATAATTTGATTATAAGAACTTTTTTTTCTAAACATTGGGGTCTAAATGATTCCTAGCAATTATTTTTTGTCATTATATTCTCAAGCCTCATAATCCTTTCTTGTTCTCTAGTATATTCAATTTTAGTATAGTTGAATTGATAATTTACCTCAATAGATCTTTCAGTTAACTTAGCATAAGCTACCTGATTATAATTCCTAATATCTAATCATACAACCTCTTCACCCATAATTATTATTTTTAAAATCCCATATATTATATATTTATAAAATACATGAAATTTTTCTTGATATTCACTAGCATAAAAAGTAATTTTTTTTCTAATGCATCAATGACAGTCCCCTGGTAGCATTGAATGGTCTAATAAAAATATTTGGATTCCTATTGTCATTATACATCTCAAAAACTAATAAATTAGTGGGAAATTTATTTTTTACTAAATTTATTAATAATTCATCCACCCATCCAATGATATGATTGATTAAGATATTATCAAACAAAAGAGAAATTGATGTTTTTTTAAATTCTATATTCACAACTGGTTGAATAGTTTTAAAACTATAAGATTAAACCAAGGAATAAAATAACAAAAACAATAAATATCATCACATTCCACTACTCTAAATTATATTTCAATGATTTTAGGGTCCATAAAATTTGTATATAAATTATTTTAAATGATATGACTAAATTAAATAGTTAAACATATCATGAAAAACTCTTCAAAAACACTTTTTTTAGAATGAAATGTCTTATAGACTTTTAAAAGATAAGAAATTATATTTTTGAAATGAAAATGAATGTTATTTTTAATATTATTAAACCTATTAATATACATCAAGTAATTTTTATAATGAATCTTTTTTATGAAATTTTATAGGAAGGTATGGGGATGTACAAATGTTTCATATTAGGTTTATTACAAATGATATATTTTTATAAGGATGATCCCATGTGTTAATATTATTTTTGTAAAATGGAAATGAACACTCCCTTGAAAATAGATTCCTTGTCCATTGATGTGTTTTACGTGTTACCACCCTTTAATACCAATGAATATGATCTATTGTAATCATATTAAGACATTTATATGAAAATGGATCAGCCCTAGAAATATGAATTTATAACTAATAAATAAGAACATTTAGAGTTAAAAAATAATGGAGGTGTTATCAAATTATCCCACCAAGGATCACATTGATGACTTTGAAAACCAATGAATCTCATGTTGCTAGTTATTACCACAATTTGCTCCAATCACCTAAGATACCTTTAACAATCCTCATGTACAATCACTTCTTCAAAAGTACTACCACATGACAATGAAAAAAAATCAAATTATCATAAAAATTTAGATGGGAAAATTATTTTTATGTATAGATATATTTAGGGAATTTTATTCAACATAAAAAAAGGAAATAATAAATTAATAATTCACGTGTTTCCTCCAATGCAAGAACAATTTTACAATCCTCAATAATATTTTCAAGAAAAAACTATACATAATTATATGAAGAGAAAATTTCCCTCAAAACTAGAGTTTTATCATTTTCAAGACTAAAATCAGTAATATTTTTTCAAACATTGAGTGAACCCACAATCTAAATAATACAACCAATGATTTTCTAAATCATTTAAATAGATTTCACTATCTATAATATTTTAAACTCCATAAACATAAAAAAATATTTCTTGGATATGAATAAAATGTCTATTAAAATACAATAAAATACTAGAAGAACTCTCTCAAATAACCCCAAATTGAAATTATTGAGAAAAATATATAAAAGTTGTATAATTAGAAGAAAATAGCTCAATATCCCCATTAATTAAAACCAAAAAATCATTTATCCAAAATATAAAAGGATTCCAAAAAAGGTTTCAAATTATGCAATAAGATTATATTTTTCCTTGATAAAATTTGGGTCAAAAAAAATGAATGTTTTATAAATTCATGTGTAAAGATCATATAAGTCTTAAAAATATCAGTTGATAACCAATCAATGAAATAGACCTATACATATTAGAAATTATAATGTTTTTCAGATGTATTTGAAACAAAATTCTCCCATGATTTGAAGAACCTAATGTATATTGTTTAAGATAAAATATCATAGAAAAATAATACATAAATCATCACTAATTGTTTTTTATTATGAATACATGTTTTATTCTATAAAAGTGGAATTAATAGATATAAATGGTTTTAAAGGAGTGGTTTCAACACCACCTGAAGTTAGAGAGGGTAAATTAAAAAACACACAATTTCTTTCTATGAACTAGTTTTTTCTCAACATTGTGGTCTTCATGATTCTTAGATATTATTTTTTCCCATTATATTCTCAAGCCTCTAAATCGTTTCATGTTCTCTAGTAGATTTGATTTTAGTATTGTTGAGTTGAAACTGTACCTCAATAGATCATTTAATTAATTTATCATAAGATACATGATTATCCCTCCTAATATCTAATAAATAACATCTTCGCCCATTATTATAAGTTTTAAAATCACATATATTGTGGATTTATTAACTTCCTGAAATTTCTCTTTACATTTACTTGAATAATAAGTAATTGTTTCTTCTATTGCATCAATGGGAGCACCCATGTAACTATGAAAGATATACTCAAAATACATGGAAGACTATTGTCATTATAGATCTCTATAACTAATAAATTAATAGAAAATGATTTCTTTTAATTTATTAATAATTAATACACCCATCCTATGAGATGAATGATTGATCTATCATCCAACTAAACAGATATTGATGTTCTTTTGAAAATTATATATTCACAAATGGTTAAATATAGAGAAATATATAAGATTAAACCAAGGAAAAAGATCACAAAAACTAATAATATAATCACTTTCTCCCTCTCTAAATTGTATTTCATTGTTTTCAGGGTCATCAAATTGTGTTGATAACTTATTCGAAGGATAACCTTGTACTACATAATTATAACTATTGTAGAAAACACTTATATATAACTTTTGTAATAAAAAAACATCCTCATGAATTTAAAATGGGAAGGAATTTTATTTTTTAAATGAGATGTTAAGTTATTTCTGAAATTATTAATCATATAAAAATACATCATTTTTTTCACCACTTGTTATTTTGACACATTGTGGAAAGGTAATGGGATGCACATAATGTTTAAAAATAGGTTTATTAAACACCTTCTCATCAAACCCAATATTTTTCTTAACTTCCACAATTAAATTCTATTTAGATTTATTCTATAACATTTCCTTTTTATGTGGATATTTATCCACTTAATAAATAATATAAAAAATATATATGGTTGATCCTAGGTGTTAATACTATTTTCTTATATTTTATTAAACCGTTATTTATATGTAAATATGGAAAAATTATCAGTTTTAGATCATCCTTAATTGAGCCCCTAAGATGAGTCTTTTGAAAAAAAATAAAAAATTTTCTAATGAAATACAATTTTTCATTATTATGTATCACAGAAAATTATAGCAGTAATGAAAAAAAATTCACGACTTCATAGTTAATATAATCTTGTAATCAAAAATATAAATGGGATTATATAAGTATTTAGAATATCATATTTTATATGATTATGAATTTATACACTTTTAATACTAGGATCGGATTCTATATAATGTTCAATTATTTCCCCAGTGTTCCAAATTTTGTATTAAATCTATCAATTTATGTGTATATATTTTGTTTTTTTATTGTATACATATCACCTTCCACAAAAATGTTTTAAAAATTGATAGGAAATGTCATTTATTTTGGTAAAATTTAATTATTTAAAAATATTCTAAAACTACTAACTATAATGGCGAGTGGGGTTTCATTTATATTGGGATGTTCAATGTGAGAGAGTGAAACCAAAATAGAGAATAAAACAAAAGCAAAAAATAAAGGATATTATTGATTGAAATTCAATGTGTGAAAAGAATAGGACAATAGAGATGTCAGTGTGTGATAAAATTAAACAATACAAAGAGATATTAACACACACAAAAATAATAAGCTAGGGAATGAAACAGATGTTGAATAATTTTCAAATATTTTTGATACATTATATTAAAATGTAACAATAATTTCACTGTTATAAGAAAAGGTTTTGAGACAATCGATTTTCACCAGATGATCAAAAAAATATAGTGAACTTTAAAAAGTTAATATTTTTTCATCTGGAATAAATTAAGTTATATTATAGAGAATAGATTCATCATCATTTTATAATTTTCATTAATTCAGTTGATGTTAAAAGGTTTAACCTCTAAAATCATCGCATGTCAGTATACAGAATAGTGAATAACTGATTATCATATGAAATAAATATGATAAAACAATATGAATTAAATCATTGAAATTTATTGTGAAATAAAGATAAAGAATTAAAATATATTTAAATTAGAAAATTTAAAATTCCGATATATAATTTTTTTAAAAAAATTATGTTCCAATAAAAACATCAAAGAACAAAAGAATTAGAATGATGGAAAAAGGAAGAAGTATTCTCAAAAAAATATTTATTAATTCTTACGCTCCATGTTTATTAGTTCTCAACACCAGAGTGATGTTCCAATATAAATTTTCAATCTATTATCATATCCATGTGTTTTTTATGTTTTAACGATGGATTATAAATTATATCAAAAAAATTTTAGTAGGATATCACCAATTTATCATGCCCACTTTGTTCAAGTGGAAACACAAATTTTGTCCTTTTATCTTCTACTATGAACCAGCATGTGGTTGTAACTAAACTATTCTAATAGTCATGAAAAAAATATGATCTATACATAAGTGGGAAATAATACAAACCAAAATATTTTCATAGAACTTTTTTCACTTCTATAACTTGTTCAAAAAAACTTTTTATTCCCATTTATCCACATAAATACCTAATATCTGAAAGTCAATAAAACTCATGGTTATCAATTTGTCCATTATAGAAGACTCAAAAAATATACTTTATATACTATATACATTCAACTCCCAGAATTAATATTGGATTCATACATTGAATATTATTTTCTAATTTAAAGATCATCATTGGGTAGTTTCACATAATCCTTTAACTAGACATTCATTAGGTGAGATCTAATTGGTTACCATGGTTACCAATTGTTTTATAAATTCTCAGAATATGATAAATGAACTTTTATAAATTCTTAAAACTCCAACCATTAATATTTCCAGTTCACATGTCGTCATCATCTGACATATAAAAAAAAGCTTGTTAATGGAATTTCATTGGCTAAAAAAATCACGAGTCACTACCAAATTCAAAAAACCAAATATTTCTTGTTATTTTGGAATAATTTATGGAATTCGAGTATTATTCCTATAGAATTACTCATTTTTGGGTTGAATTTCTATTTTTCATTCCACCAAACTCCCCAAAACATCCCATATACTCAACTTACTTAACCCAAAATCACGAATCTAAAAAACCCCCAAACATTAGTCCCAAAAATTCCTAAATAAACATACCTCTGAAACATCTTCTTTTTTTAGATATAGATCACAATCAATACCCACCCACCTCATTTATGGTTCTTTTGTGGAATATGAAAAACTCTCCATTATACACTTCCATCAAAGTGAAGAACACCCTAATTTTTTAGAAAATAATTGCAATAGATATGATCAATACCTACGGAATATTAATGATTCAGTTGAAAATGATTAATCATCCTATGAATTTGATTGATATTCGTCAGTTCATTGACCCCCAAGATTATGATCCCCGACATGAATAAATAAACCTACTTCCTTGATATATCTTCTTCTATAGAGTAATTTCTACCAATGATCTTGATAATCATAATCAAACTAGAAGCCTATTTCAAGATCCTATAGCTCCTACTGTCCATACACCTCAGCTACCATAAGGATGTATTGGTTCCTCCATACTCAACAAGCATGTTTGGACATCCTTTGACCATTTTTTACGTCTCCCTTGCTTGAACTTGTACAGGGAATCTATTTTATAATTCATGATCCACAAAATAACAAATTTTTAAGGAGAAATTTTCTTAGAGGGATGGTTGAAGCATAACCACTCGTCTCTTGTTATTACTGATTAGGTAATGAAAATGGGATGGGAGGAGGCATAATTGAATGGCCATCATAAGTTCAACTAAATCTTAGACTCACGATCAATTAGAAAATTAATGCAGTAGATAATTGTGGTGGGACATGGATTGTTAATTCTTGTTTCAAATTTCAACTTCCTTCTTCATCCTAGTCAATACTTTTCTACATTGACCAATTAAATAAGGCAACCCAAACCTAGTATTTGAAAAAATTCATTTGATTTAAATAACCTAAAAAATTTAAACCTTTTAAAATTTAATTATTAAAACAAATTTCCTTATGTTTAATTAAAATAAAAAATTATAGTTAAAAAAATTTATACCAATTATTATAAAAAATTAATTAGATTCAGATTACATTAAAATAATTATTAATTAATTAATCACAAAGAAAATAATTGGTGACTGAATAAACTAAACAGAGGATAAAAATTATAAAAATACATTTCATAAAGAAGAAAAAGTTAAAAAAAATTATTAGATATTTAAATATTAAATATTTTAATTAATAATTAATAAAAACAAAAGAAAAAATATTAAATTAAAAAACACAACTATTTATTAAAAAGTACATGTAGTTAATATTTTAAAATAAAAATAATAATTAAATAAAAAATAAAAATAGGAAACATTTTAAAATTTAAACATAAAAACATAAATTTAAGTATAAAATTCATTAATCTATCAATTTGAACCCTATGTTGAAACTGAACATAAATAACCTAATTAATGACCAATTTAACATTAAAATAGTAAAAATTAAAAACAATTTGTTTCTGGAAAATACATTAAATAAATTCCATATAAACACTATAAAAATTGAGAAAAAGCACCAAAATCTATAATTACCATGACATAGAGGAACCTAAGTAGATTTAGAATATGATACATCAAGGTAGATCCTTTTCACCACAACCTACATAAAGGTTAGTCCGGTCTCTAGTTAATGGTGAATTCCATTGGTGATCGGGTTTTCAAGGATCCCCCACATTATAATGGTTAGATTAGGGTAAAACCTTAACTGCATAACATGCACCATTGTGGTTCTAATATCAATGTAATGTTCATCATATAGGAAAATCAGTTCTGTCAAGGTACTAAGGGAGTTGTGTAAGGGTAACCATGTGTAATTTTAAATATAAATATTCTCAAAAAATAGGGATCAACATGTATAAATTATCATTCTTATAGATCTCCAAAATAGTGAAGTTCTCACCAAATCATCCATAAAACATTGAAACATCAGTTTAAGCGTGACATTGTTCATGGTAATGTAATGAAGTAAGTATAATATTTGAGAGATCTCCATTTAAAGAAGACTTACCCATAAAACTATACAAATTGAAATAATTAAATATCTTGTAGATGAGAATGGAAACACATGAGGATACAAAATATATCAGAAGGAATGGAGAATGAATGAAAAAATTTGATGCCCATATGGGATATTCTAATGTACACATTGGAAATTTGAATCATTCGTTCATTCCTTTATGATTGAAAATTATTAATTGGAGGGATAGTGAGTGGTTGTCATTTACCTATAATATAATGACGACACTACTAGATTTTCATCATTTCATTCTATATTCTCATTTAAATGAATGAATCCTATGATGAAATACTTGATATTTTTTTGGATCCAAGGAGAATCCCATTATTCAATTGAAATGAATTTTTTTCATTACTGTTTATACATTTTTTATGGATTTAATTTGGAGTTCTTGTCTTCCATATAATTTATGTGATTTTACATTTTTTTTATTTTAAATATTATTTATTTATTTAGTAATTTTTCTAAATTATCCACCTCAAATTTTGTTTAGTACCTATGATAGTTGGTAGACAGAGGACTCAAAAGTGATTGGAGTTATCCATTCATTAGTCTAGATGAGATAGAAAAATGTTATGATTGTTTTATCTCCCTAATAAAGATGATTTATATTGTGTTTTAATTAGTGAGGATTCATGTATTTAGAAGAATATAGTAAGAGAACATATAAGAATGATTATTTAATTATTGTTTATGGGGATGATTTAATATTAGGCCATCATTTTTAATACTAAAACAGAAAAATTACATGAATTACCAAAAAAATTGAATTTTTTTTCAATGAACACCAATCCTTTATAATTGAGGATAAAATAGAATAAAAACAACCACATCTTCATAAATAACTAGATTCCCACATTTACTGCATTTTAAATCGCTTCACAATATTGTTTGATAGAAGATATGTGATAGGCCCAACATCAACCTACCATTGTTTTTGAGGAGGTATGTCGATTTTGTGTTCTTTATTGTTTTAATTAATTTTTTTTGCATGACGATAGCATGTTTAGATCACATCATTGGTTTTGAACCATATTTTTAAATTATTCTATGAGAATGTTTCATAAATTTAATAATCATAATGTGAGTGGAGAGTGTGTTAGTCCCAATTCCATCAACTAAATCATCATCCTCTTCTAATTATTACACCAATTTGGAAATATGAAGTGAAAACATAGAGTACACTTTATTTCAACTAATTAATAAAGATATAGTTATATGTAATCAAAATTTTCATAATACTAACTAGTTTTTATAATTTATTAATAAAAAATATTTCTCGCTCAAAGATGTAATGATACAATTTTTACCTTGGTTTCATCATTTTGAATATGAGGATACCTATAGGAACACGATTTTATTCAGGGATGAATTTAACAAAATTAAACTAAAAGGAGTCCCCATGAATCAGATTAGCTGGAAGTCCTTTTCTATTCATCATTGAAGGAACAAAAAAAGTGTGGATGTATAACTTATATTCTCAATAAATCACCACATGTGATGAGCTTCAAAAGGACTTCATTTATAAATTCATATATTCATCAAATTGAACTAGTTAAGGAATTATATTTATTTTATTCATCAACAAGGTGGTGATCTCTCTGTGAGTATTAGGAAAAATTTCATTGGATGACATCATCTGTCTAACACAACCATTGTGAATAACACCATGTCATTTTATTATATTACCCTAGATTAATATAAAATGATATAATTATTTCAGATTCATCATTTGGATGATATTTTAATGATAATTCACAAAGGGAACAAGATAAATTATATAATGTATCTAAATATACCCCCATTAATTTGGTACAATATCCCCTAATTGAAGTGTACTTGAGGTAAAGTGTTCAAACACTCCTTAAATTGAAACATAAATACAAGAACTAACCACTGTAGTAATAAAATTAAAAGTAA
Organism: Viscum album; assembly: GCA_963277665.1. Lineage (NCBI taxonomy): Eukaryota > Viridiplantae > Streptophyta > Magnoliopsida > Santalales > Viscaceae > Viscum > Viscum album. The sequence goes on from OY728131.1 coordinate 2,071,718,752, forward strand.
AAAATGTTTAGGATGAATCAAATTACACTAATATTCGAGTGTCCCTACTTATTAATTACTTGGATCACTACAGTGATAGCTGCAATCTAGTGCAACAGAGTTTTGATTCCATGCATTAGATGTAATAACAAAAATTACAATTCAATTTCCAATAAAGAAAGGAGTATCCTAAAAATAAATATGGATATTGAAGCTAGGAATCTTTAAAGAAACTATTCTAATATTTATTTTAGTAAATTTTCTAACCCCCACTATTTCAATGAAAGGGTTGTGATATTAATAGAAAAATATCAAGAAATCTCTACGAAGGAATTATCTATACAACATGTGTAATGTCAGAACAACATATAATCTAACGAAAAAACACATCGATCAGAGAAAAATGAGCTAAAGGTATGGTTCATAATGATCATTTACACCATCAATAACTTAGTTCATTAAGGATAAAGAACTCTCCAAATTGATTGAATTATAAAATTCAATTGAAATTTATGTTCTATATCTCTAAAGAGTGTAAATAAGGTGAATAATAGTGAAAAATTACTATTTGGATTTGAATTTCGAATTAAAAAGACTATGTAACATAAGGAATGTATCCATAAGAATAAATGTGATGAGGATAACACATTAGAGAAAACACCAGAGAAGAAAAAAATTGTAAAATAAAAGATGGAAAACTAGTAACTTGAATATAGTTACCCTGTCGGGTCCTGTGTTTCACGACCACCTCCCCACATAGTGTAACCCTCCATGGTCGGCAATGTGATAAGGGAGATAATGACCCCCCGATGCCCTCCTCCAATAGGCCCCTAGTTGGTGACCAGAAGCGAGGGTATAGTAAACACACAAATGGGAGGCATTACCCTCTAAGAGAACCCATGCAGAAGAGAGCGATAAGATAGACTCCAACTAACTCCAACTCAAACTGAAGTATAAAAGAAATACACTTTACAAATATGTAATGTCAGGTAAACTACTACAACTAAAAGTGGAAAATCTACAAATTACCAAAATAGGTAAAACCAACAGTAACCACAAGCCCGAACAACTATTACAATCCCAAGACAGTAGAAACTAGTGTGATCTCCAACCTGCTCCATGTGATAGGAAAAAACATTTAAATATATATAGGGTGAGTATAACATTATACTTAGTAGGAAAATCCCCGAAGCCTCTCATTAAAATTTATAGAAAGCATGCTAAATCACAGGGAACAATAAGTGAAACTAACTCATCACCTAAACATGTATACAAAGTTCCCAGCCTCACCATGGCTACTCTCACCATGTAACGCATACAAGAGTAGATTATAAAATAATGAATATCATGGGCACCCTGCTACTACTTCCCCTCTAGATTTCCACATTTCCCCAACGTCGTACGTCCTATGAATCTCTATCCAAAATGGATTTCCCACAGACAGTTGGGAGAAGCACCACAATATGCACCTCATGCAACAAAACCGCCTCATCCATGCCAAAAAAATAACTAGGTAGTTTCTGGGTGCCACCAAAACTCATATAACATGTATCATATGTCAGGTATTATACCTCAAGCCATTATAACATATACACTGCGTAAGGATTCTCAAGACATCAGAGCCTATGCACATTACACGTATAGTATTCCACAGGATGCTATATCCAGAATATATATTTGTCAATATCTCCCATCCAATACATCCCTCTACACACAAATACAGGGAACAAAAACCACTTTTCCTACCAGCACAACTAACTACCATGATAAGAGTGTGGTCTTAAGGGGTTTTCAGGCATCCATCCTCCCACCAGAATGTTGTGGAAAACACCCCCATAGATAAGAATCCCCGGTGTATCAGTTTCCCTAACTGACGGGGTAGAGTAGAATATAGAAGCACAAAAATTACAAGATATACTATATCTCACAACCACACTATGGTAATAACCTAGTCTTAGACTAAACTATAGCTAACATCTACCGAACTCCCAACTTCCACCTCAAAACTAGGTTTCCTATAAGAACAAAACCATTTAAAGAGAATTATTGCCTTAATTCATTCCCTTATTATCAGTTCCACTTTACGTTAATTAATTCATTAATAATTAATTTACCATTAAAAATCCCACATTAAATTTCAGTAGCATCACACCCAAAGTCCACTGTCCCTTTTAAATTGTGACCACAACTTTTCGTTCCAGCAAGCTCGAACCTCATGGGTTAACATCATTTATTCAGTTATTTATTTATAGAATTACTTTCCCATATTCCTAGGAACTCTAGAAAAACATTAGACTCTACTAAACACAAGCAGGATCAACATGGTGAGTAGATAAATACTCATCGAGTCTTTTACACCTATATCAAGATCGTAGGCCCATCGTCTATTGAGAATATAGACATGGAAAATAGGTGGCATACCACGCGCGTCTTCGTCCCATTCAGAAGAAATGCATGCAAGACTATCTACCTCAAGAAGTGGGGAAAGTAAAGTAGACAACCAATCAAAGAAACATCAAGCTTCCAAACATTCAAGTCCAACCCATTCCATGATCCCCAATGTCCACTCTGACACCCACATGCATAAACCGAGGAATCTCACCACTCTATGCATCATTTTCTACCCAACCAATATGCCTCCTTAACCCCACATATCACAAAAGACTTCTAGGATCACATCAAAACACAAGTAGTAGGAAAAAACAATCATATCAATTGGTCTCTTGGCCCTTAAATAAGCAAGAGGGTAAATCTGAACCTTTAAATGAATTATCTTTTATCAAACAAAAAGTTCATTAATCAATCCTGGATTAAATGATTTATTATTAGTAGGTTCCAAATTCAAGAACATAAAAAGAAAGATATCACAAATAATTAAACATGATTACTACACCAATTTAATTAACATAAAATTAAAACATGTAAAACCAGGTTCAATTACCAACCTTTTTATTTTTATCTAAACAATTATCAATTAATTTTTTCTTTACAGTCATTACCAATTTCCATTGAGAATGAAAAAGCAAATCAAGAAATCATAGATATCACACAATCTAGAAAAACAAGAGGCAATAACATATGATTGATATCAATCTATTTTTCCTGTTTAAATATTTATTATTACAATTTCATTGTGATATAGTGGGATAAAACATGCTAACTCTATAGGAGCACAAAACAGAAAATGGAAGCAATGAATGCCCTACCTCAAATAGTTCTTGACGTTCTTTATACGATAACGATACACACAATAGGATACGATATTTTAATGACCTGGAATTTCCATGTAATTTTTTTAAATATATGGGAATATTATGAGTTTGTGAAAATTGATGGAGCATGATTTTGAGGCCTGGAGTGCCCAAAAGGAATTACTAAGCATTATTTCAGGTACATTTAGTATATGTGTGAGAGAGTTTTTCTAACATTTGAATCGGTGATAAGAATTGAAATATGAGGGAACCGTTGAACATGTAGCAATGATATTTTTCTTATGAATACTTTCACGAAGACGGTAGTTGGTCGTTGGTGAAAGTTAATTTTTGGATTTTTTGTGTAAGAATAAAACAAAAATAAAAGTGTATGAGATTTTAATTTTTATTTGCAACACCCATGTGGGTGTTAGGATGTGGGGTCCACCAGAACTAACCCTCCATGATGAAGATGATGTGTGGGGACCACCCGACCTTAACCTCTCATGAGAGGTTATGGTGGTGGGGTCCACCCAAACCATAACATCCGATGAGAGGTTATGATGGTGGGGACCACCCGAGACAAAACCCCCATTTAATTGAGAGAAACTCTCAACCCGCCCCCCCATTAATGTGGGGGAGCATCTTCACTTCCTCCACATTTACTGTGCCAACCCTCATGCTTTAATTATTCCACCCACCATTATTAATCAAACATTTTGTATTCTTCCAACAAAATAATAGATTAAATAATATAAGACTTTGGAACACTTTTCATTTTGGTGGTGCCTTAAGAGAAATTCTATCCAATGATGAACTACTTATCCCAATGAAGAACACATTTTTCCAATGAAGAATGCCGACCGGGACATCAACCTTCTTCCTTGAAACTTCCTTCGAGGTTGGAAGTCTTCGACTAAGATGAACAGACATCCACTGTTTCCCAACAATTATTCTTTTTCCCCGCGCCTCTGTTGACATATCCACCTGAGTAATGGGGTTTATATTCATGATAATACATTCCTTGTATTCTTTTGAGCCAAACGCTACCACCCTAAACGCAGAGGGTGCAGCCCCAACCAACAATGCCCGACCCCTGCTCCATTCATTCTTGCTGAACTCTTTGAAATGGAGTTAGGTGATGAAGACGATAATGGTGATGAAGGCAACAATGACACCACCTGCGGCCACCGCGACCCGCGCCACCCCACGGTGCTCTGTCTTCCTGTCCGAACCGGCCCACACCCCTCGTGGCGCCCCGATCAAACCGGCTCATGCCCCTCGCAATGCCCATGCTAAACCAACACTCTCCCCAAAAGGCGCCCCATCCGTTCCGACCCACGCCCCTTGTAGAGCGATGGTCGAACTAGCCCCGTGCTTGCATGGTGCTCTGGCCGAACCGGCCTGGGCCCTCTGAGACACCACAACCGAACTAGCCCAAACCCCTCGCGGTGCCCCAGCCAAACCAGCCTATGCCACTGGTGGCATCCTAGCCAAAGCAGCCTACGCCCCTCGTGGTGCTCCGGCTGAACCAGCTTGCACCCCTTGTGACCCCCGCGGCCTACCAAACCTCCCAACGGACCAGGTTGCATCACGGGCCTGGCATGACCCAGCAGGTCGGGCCGGGACGTCCTGAACAGGTTGACCAATTCCAGGTCGGGTTGGGTCGGTCCAACTGGGTCAGACCGGACCCGAGCTCACTATGACCCTTTACGCTCTTTTGGACATAATTTTGGTACTAGACGTCCATTTTATGAACCGTCAATGACGATGGGAGTATTGGAGTGATACAACCACTTTTAGTATACTCCACCAATGTTTTGGTTCGAGACGGGAAATGGTATGGTTGGATCGAGTACAAATCCAACCGGGCCCCAGGACTAAAAGGATAATAACTCACAGATCGGGCATTCGATTGACATTTCGTCTATTACATTGAGATACCTATGATATGGCGGACCTTTGAGATAATTTTTTCTGGGTATTCATGATAGTTGTAGTATCTACCTGTAGCTCATGGATCAGATCCTCTCAGAGATGACCGAGCATAGTGCGGAGACCTAGTTGCTAGATGAGACCTAACGACTGTTGACCATTTTGACTCGATGTAACTTGACTAGTAGTGTGGGGAGCACCATGGTGTTTCTGTAACCTACAGTGGGGAGTGCCTTGGTGTCGTGGCAGACCCACGATACTCGACAGGATGAGTATGTCAGCAGGATACTAGTGGGAGCGTGCAAGGTGACATTAGAGACCCACGGTGGGGAGCACGCTTGGTGATGTGGCAGATCCATAGAACTCAATTGGAGGAGTACCTCAGTAGTCCAAGGATATTGAGAAGCGTTATTGGGGTCATGGAAAGCCCACAATACTCGATAGAGGAGGAGTATACTAAAATCCTGGTTTGAGCTGAGTCAGTTTTTTTGTTTTTTCCTCATGATTGAGATGAATCACTTGATATCTTAGGTATATGTATTGCAATATACCTAATTAATTTTATCTATTGATTTCATACTTTTTTGTTTATCCTTATTGTATTTCGTTTGACCTAGAGGGTCTTGGGGACCGTAATGAGTATCGTTATACTCACCCATGCACGGGTTAGGCCCACACCTTGTTGTGTTTGTTGCAGACGACGGACATCGCTAACTGAGGCTGAGAGTACCAAGACTGGATGGTGCCTGGACAAGGACCATATGGAATGTCGGTACTTGGAGGATACAGAAGAACAAGGAGTGCTGAGGAGGTTATCTATACCTACCCTTAAGGTAGGAATCCCAGAGGATGACCCAATTGCTTCTTTTCCTTCTTTTTCTTCAGTTTTATTGCATTCAATTTTACTTGTACCTTTTCTATTGGGCATGTATTCTGGCCCATTTTACTTTAAACACACTTTTGGTTATACATTTTACTCATGTTAATATTTTATTGTGTGTTCTTACAGGTTATAAAGGAAATGCCTTCTTAGTTTTAGAGAATTATGCATTTGGTGCTTGTCGCCAGCCACTGGCCTATTGAAGGCGAGCTTGGAGTAGTCACGGCACGGGCCCCGGGGGATGGGTCATGTCATATCTCCTCCCATGTGACATTTGTATCCACCCTGAGTATATAGAGACACCACCACATCAGCCAACATACAAGAAAATACCATTAGGGTCATGTGCGTAAAATTCAATAAAAAGGGATAGAATAAAGAAAGAGATGAACATGAAATAATAAATATAGATTATTCCTTATATCGAGGCCTGATCGATATTGAATGGTTTCATCAAAACAAGGAGGAATAAATCCATGGAAAATGTTTCATTACACAACTCCTAAAGGGAGGAATGGGATGTCCGAGTGTCTCAAACCCGAGAATAAAGATGAAGAACTAGAGAGAAAGATATATCGTCACATTAAAAGATTTAACAGAGCAGTGGTTTAAGACACACTGGATTTTACATTTAATGAATATTGCATTAAACCACATGATTTGACCAAGTATAAACATCTTGAGCCATAGAAGAAATTAATATGGGATTACGGCCTTTGAATAAAAATTATAGTCCTTAAAACAATGATTTAAATGCATTTTATGTCAAATGAAACGTTAAAGGGTTGAAACTGCCGGAAGCTGGAAGCACTATTCAAAAACTCAAAATTTGGAAAAGGGAAAAAATTGTTCATGAACCTCACCATTGGAACCTAACCGTTCTAGAAACTCTGTTCATGAAATCAAAATATGGAAAAGGAAAATGGTCACCGTCGGAACCTCACCATTCTGGAAACACTGTCCATGAACTCAAAATTTGGAAAAGAAATGAGGTCACCGTTGGAACCTCAGCATTTTGGAAACACAGTGCATGAACTCAAAAATTTTCAAAGGAAAAAAGTCAATATTGTAACCTCAGAATTTTGAAAATATTATTTATGAACTCGAAATATGGAAAAGGAAAAATGTCATTGTTAGATCCTCATTATTATGAAATCACTGTTCATTAAATCAAAATTTGGAAAAGGAAATTGGGCACTGTTGGAACCTCACCGTTTTAGAAACGTTGTTCATGAAATCAAAATTTGGAAAAGGAAAAGGGTCACTATTCGAACCTCATCATTATATAAAAACTGTTCAGGAACTCAAAATTTGGAAAAAAAAGGTCACCGTTCAAACCTCACTGTTCTGGAAACATAGTTCATGAACTAAAAAAGTGCCAAAGAAAAACGGTAACTGTTCGAACCTCACCATTATGGAAACACTATTCATGAACTCAAAATTTGGCAAAGGAAAGAGGTTGTTGTTGCACTGTTCTTATATGGTTACCATTGACACTGTTTAGATAAGGTTATCGATGACACTATTCACAGAAGGTCACCGATTCTACTATTCACATAAGGTCACTAATGTCATTGTTCACATAAGGTCACCATTACACTATTCACAAAAGGTTACCGATGACACTATTCGTAGAATTTCATTGATGAAACTGTTCAAATAAGGTCACCAATGTCACTGTTCACATAAGGTCACCATTGTATTGTTTACATAATGTTATCGATGACACTATTTACATAAGGTCACCAATGTCACTATTTATGTATGATCACTGATGTCACTGTTCACATAAGGTCATCGGTGCACTATTGAAATAAGATTACTGATGACACTATTCACATAAGGTTACCAAAGACACTATTCACATGAGGTCGCCAATGACATTGTTCACAGAAGGTTACCGTTGCATGGTTCAAACGGGATTATAATTGGAATTTTTCACCAATGGAACTATTAATTGAAATGGAAATTTGGAAAGAAGTTGTTGATAAGTCACCTTGACCTCCTGAAACACTTCATACACCCGATTGTCACAAAGGAATTGACCAGAGAGGTCCGGGCCATTACATTAGACACATCTCAAAACACTGGAATCCTTGAGAATTCAAAATGAACTTGTAGGGAAAAATGAGGTTTGAACAACCACCAATCGAGATATCTCTCAAAAGAGAGCTAGCCACAAGAAAAAAAATTCCATTTTATAAACATTAATGGTCTATAACCACAAAGGCTACATCGATACTTGAAAAGTGTTAAACATCAATCAAATCTGGGTACTGAGCACATATCTATGGATCCGGTTCCCTGGTATTGTCCTCAATGCCACTTTGTTACCACATGACACAAAATAAGGAGATTGAACACTCGTGTAACACCTTCTCATTACAGTCATGGATATCCATAGGTCGCTCCTCAATGTTTGAATCATCATCAACATCGATCTTTCACCAATCGATGACATGAGAGTTATCATTAAGATAATAATGGAGTTGTGATACATGGAAAACATCATGTGTCCAACTCATCTACGGTGGAAGTGCTAATCGATATGCCACAACTCTAACACGAGCTAACACCTAGAATGGCCCAACAAACTGGGGAGAAAGATTACTCCAATGACCAAACCATTGCTGCCCACAACATAGAGTTTCCTTCTGAAACATGTGATCCCCAATATCAAACTCTAAGGGTCTCCTCATTTAGTTGGCATATGATTTCTGACAATCTTGTGATGTCTACATCCTCTCATGAATCACCTGAACCATATTTGTTTTATTCTCCACTAGTTTTGGTCTAAGAATTGCTGACTCTCTGACCCTAGTCCAGCACAATGGACAATGGCACGGTCGTCCATACAAGGCATTAAATGGAACCATACCAATGGTGGAGTGAAAACTATTATTGTATGAAAACTCCACCAAAATTATGTGCCTCATCCACAAACCTTCAAAATCAAGAACACAAATGCATAACATGTCTTTAAGAGTATTGATGGTTCAATCTATCATACCATCCAATTGAGGATGAAAAGAAGTGTTAAGGCATAGATGAGAACTGAAATCATGCTGGAGACATCTCTACACCATATAATTAAAGCGAGGATCTCGATTAGAAATTATTATCCTTGGGAATCCATGAGGTCTCACCACCTCTTCTAGATACTTCCCCGACAAAACTTCCACTGACCTCGACTCCTTGAATGTTATAAAGTGGGATGATTTTGTCAAACGGTCCCCTACCACCCAAATATCATCATGTCCTCATTAAGATTGAGGTAAACCAGTAAAAAAGTCCATTAAGATTTCCTCCCACTTCCACTAAAGAACATCTAACAGCTAGATCAGACTACCAGGAACATGGTGTTTGGCCTTCAACTTCTGGCAGACCAATCATCGAGACACAAAGTCGGCAACTACACGCTTCAGGCCAGACCAGCAAAACTGGCACCTCAAAGATCAATACATCTTTTTCACGTAATAATGCACTTCGGAAAAGAAAATATGGAACTCTCTATGAACCATCACATGAATATTTAATGGAACAAAAATCCTTCCATGATACAACAGCCGGTGTTGTTCATCCTTAGACCAACCATAAGGGGACTCAACACAAACAATTTGGTCTCTCCAAATCGCAACCTCTAGATCCCCCAAGAGGAACTCTTCCACCTTATGCACAAGAGGTGACTGCACCATCATCTGAAAAAGATAGCCTCTACCCCCAACTTCCCCAATATCAAGTTGTAATGTTGACAATTCTTCCATTACTCTTCAAAAGTCACCAGATTCGCATGTTGCATCACTACGTGACTTCAGACATAGCACATGAGCTACAACATTCCCCTAACCTGATGTATAAGATATTTCAAAGTCGTATTCCTATATGAACTCCATCCATCGATGTTGTCTTAAGTTCAATTCATTCTTGGAGAAAACATACCTCAGGCTCTTATGATCGGTGAAAACCAAAAAACTCTCACTAATGAGCCAATGCCTTCACAACATCAGTGAAAACACTATGACTTCCAACTCAAGATCATGGGTTTAATAGTTACATTCATGGGGAATAACTATTGAGACCCATAAAGAACAACTGATCTTTGCTGAATTACAACACATCCAAACCTAGAATGCCAAGCATCACAGAAAATATCAAACTGTACTCCCTCAGATGGAATTCGATGAACTAGACGACATACTAAATTATACATTAGATACTGAATAGGTATTTGAAACTGATCAGTCCAGATGAACAGCTGATCCTTCCTAGTCAAAGCGGTAAGAGGATTTACAAATCTAGAGAAATCAGATAAGAACCTCTTGTAGTAGCCTAAGAGACCATGTAAACATCCCACCTCTGACACAGTCTTGGGGGACACCACAAAAAAAACCACATATATCATCAATGGATCCACAACTACTCCCTGTTGGGAGACTATATGCCCCTTGAAATTGACTTCTCGAGCCCAAAACTCACACTTCAACAACTTCCCAAATAGCTGATGTTGACAAAGAACTCCCAAAATGGTGTGTAGATGCTCTATATGTTCTTCTTCAGATGTGGAGTACCTAAGAATGTCGTCGATGAAAACTACAATGAAATTTTCCAGGAACTCACATAATACAACGTTCATCAATCCCATAAACATAGCTAGAGATTTTTTCATACTGAACGACATTACATCAAACTCATAATGCCCATGACAACAACGAAAAGCAGTCCTTGAGACATCCTCATCCTTCACATGCATCTGAGGATATCCTGGCCACAAGTTGAACATTGAGAATAAACATGAACCCTTCAGTAGATTGAATAAATCATCAATCAGGGGAAGAGGATAGGGATTATTTATTGTCATTTTTTTCAAGCAACTATAATCAACACTCAACCGCAAACTATTGTCATCCTTCTTCACGATAAAATCTGGTACACCCCACGGTGACACACTCAGTAGAACAAAATCGCATTGTAACCGACCATCAATATGTAAATGTGTATCTCGTAACTTAGAAGGGGACATCCTATATGGATACATACAAATTGGATATGCCCCTAGTTATAGATTGATCCCAAACTCGATCTGTCATCAAGAGGGAAATGCTACAACAACTTCTGGAAAGATATATGGGTATTGTTCTATGACCATATAAAATTCCAACTATGGGACCTCTAAAGAACTTAGCATTAGCTCAATCATCATGGATGATAAGAGTGGAAAATTCCTATGACCCATATGAGGATCTCTCACACCAACAAACACCACTGGTTCTCCATCCACATCCAAGAAAATACCTTCTTTATGAATAAATCTATGATAGCCTCCACGAATACAACTAATCCACGATGAGGATGACATCATATGGTTGTATTTGTAATCATAAGAAATCTCCCCAGGAGAGGTGCTAAAACAACACTAGATCATAGTCTCTACATACTTCAAACAAGTCAGCTCGACCTCTAACTGGTGTAGTCAACACCAAAGGAACTGGAAGCCTCTCTACCTCGAGTCCCAATGCATGCTCAATGGTTGGTGATATGAAGGAGTGTGTTTCTCCTGAATCAAACAAGGAATACACCAATGAAGAAAATAAGAAAAGGGTACTCGAACGACGTCATTCTCACTTGGTGTTGGAAACGCTATAGCATGAAGCTGACCATGAACTCCTCCATAACCACTATGACCCTAATGACGATGACCACCACGGCCGCATTCTACACTCTGATGATGAGAAGCATCACAAGACATTCCTTTTCCTTCCCCATCTACCCTCTACTGATCTAATGCTGGTGCAAACTACTACAATTGCCTCTGTTGGTACTACCTCAATGGAGAAACTTGGAATGGATCACTTGGTGCATGATGATATCATTGAGAGGTCGAGCACTCTCACTGCTGATGTACTCGACTACCACATGAAAAACATGGTCATGATCCCTTGGCATAGGCTTAAGAGCTTCTTCCCCAAGAGAAACGAGATGATGAGGGTTGGGACCTAACCCTGGCCGAACAAAAACTCTTCATCCTAGAAAACTGGGAATCCCAGATAATAGCTTGGCTTCATGAGGAATCCTGATGACTCCCCTCTCATGATGATCTGGTGATGGCCAAAGTCCTCTCGATGACATCTCCCTTGCCAGCACCTAAAGATATGTCTCCAGCATAAATGTGGTGACATGGTGTTAGATATCTGGATGAAAATCCTCCTCAAAATGCTTTTCCCTGGCCACTTCATCTAGAAACAGGTCTGAAGCATATCGTAAACGATTCCTAAAATGGATTCCAAACTCTCATAAACTGCAGCACCCATGTCAAATGGTAAGAAGATCATAGAGACTAGACGCCTTCACAGTCAATGAAAAAAACTCGACTCTAAACTTGTCTCATAAATCCTCCCATATGATCTATGATACCTCATGAACCCCGAGGAACAAGAACCACCACTGCCTCACTACTCCATGTTGTATAATCAAAACCAAGGACACCGAATTCTCTTTTTGATCACGGATCGAACTGAAGCCTATCTTGACATCCTCGAACCAATCTTTTATTGCTGCATCTGAAATGGATCCATCATACTTCTACAAACTCTTGCATAGAGAGTCTAAGAGTGTTCTCTTCCAGGTGTCGTTGTCATCAACCTCTACCCTATAGTGACCTACTGACATATACTTATTGACATCTTATACAAAAACTTGATGAGGATTTCGAGCTAGATCCATCCCTATAAAATAACAAATCATTAGATCTCATAAACTCAGAATATGGAAGGCTGAAAATTAATTAATTAAATTTTTTCTTTTATTAATATTAGGTTCTCCTGTGCCAAGGTTTACCTATTCAAACATAAACACAAAAAAGAATGATCGATGATCATATCCTAGGCCTCTACCCTGTAACTAGTATCACATCGTCAAGTAGATACTGTAAACATAATGGTCTGTGCATCAGATCATAGGGTGACATAAACACCTATGTTTCATTCAGTCTCCATTGTTTACATCACTTGATAAAAATTAATCACACTACATCCCTACTAAACCATGAAACCTTGCTTCTGTCTAACTCCATACTCCATCCTATCTCTCAACCAGACCTCTGATACCACTCTGTCACGACCCCCTCCCCAATATGTGTACCCCTCCTAGCTAGCAATGTATGAATGGAGTAATGACCCCCCGAATCCTGCCTCCAGTAGGCCTTGGGTTGGTGACTAGCACCTAGATATAGTAACCACAAAAATGGGAGACATTACCCTCTAAGAGAACACATGTGGAAGAGAGCGATAAGATAGACACCAACTAACACCAAATAATACTGAAATATAAAAAAAAATTCATGTACAAATATGTAATGTCATGAAAACTACTACAACTAAAAGGGTAATAACTTCATATACCCAAAAGAATGTAAAACCAGCAGAAATCACAAGCCCAGATAGCTCCTGCAACCTAAGATAGTAGAAGCCATCTTGATCTTCAACATACTCCAAGTGACAAGATAGAAAATTTATATATACATAGGGTTAATATAACAGTATACTCAGTAGGATACTCCCTGAAGCCTCTCCTACAAAAGTAAAGAAGGCATTCTAAATCACAATGAACAAAAAGTGAAACTAACTCATCACCAAAACAGGTATACATTGTTTCCAACCACATCAAGGATATTGTCACCATGTGACCCATACAAGAGTATATAATATAATAAAGAATATCAGGGGTTCCTCGCTACTAATTTCCCACTGATTTCCCACTTTGGCCAAACATCGCATGCCTTAAGCATCTCTATCCAAAAAGGATTGTCTTTTGACACCAGGGATAAGCACAAAAATATGCATCTCGTGCAACAAAACCACCATGTCCATGTAAGAATGTAACCAGGTAGTTTTTGGGAGCCACCAAAACACATAAAACATGTATCATACATCGGGTATTATACCTTAATAAATTACATACTATATAAAGATTAAGGATCCTCAAGACATCACATACTATACACGTTACACTTATAGTTTTCCATAAGATACTATATCCATAATATATGTGTGTGAATAACCAAAAGCCATTAAATCCCTCTACAATCATATTAGGGGAAAAATAACCACTGTGCTTACTGGCACACGAAACTACCAAGAGATTATAGTGTCGCTAAAGGGGGTAGTCATCCATCCATCCTACCGTTGGAATGTTAGGGAAAACACCCCACATGGCACAGAATCCCCAAGGTGCCTGTTTCCATAACTGACAGGGTGGAGTAGCGTATAAAAGCACAAAAAGTATAGGATATACATTATATCACAACCACACTATGGGCGTAACCTAGTCTTAGACTCCACTGCAGCTAATGTCTCTTGGACTCCTGGATAACACTTCTAAGACTGGGTATCTTATACACACAAAAACATTTAAATAGCATATTGCCTTACTTAATTACATTTTTATCAATTGAAATTTATGTTAATTAATTCATTAATCATTAATTAACCATTAACAAATTGACAGTAAATTATATTAGTATCACAACCAAATTCTACTATCCATTTTAAATTGTAACCGTAACATTTCGTTCCAGCAAGCTCGAACCCCATGGGTTGACATCATTTATTCAATTATTAATTTACAACATTACTTTCCCATATTCCCAAAAATTGTAGAAAAAATTATATGTTACTAAACAAAAGGGGGATCAACACAGTGAGTAGATAACTACCCATCAAGTATTTTCCACCTATAGTAAGAGTCTAGACTATCTTCCCTTTAGAAGCGAGACACGGAATGCTTGTGGAATACCCCACACATCTTCACCCATTTCAGAAGAAACGTAAGCAAGACCAGCTACCTCATGAAGTGGGGAATGTAAAGAAGATAGGCAATCAAAGAAAAATCCAACATCGAAACATTCACATCAAACCCATTACATAGTCTCTGGTGTCCTCTCCGACACCCATATGCATAAACCGTTGCATCTCACCACTCTAGGCATTATCTGCTACCACAACCAATAGGCCTCCCCGCCCCCACATATCACAATAGCCTTCCAGGCTCACATCACAACACAAGTAGCCGAAAAATAACAGTAATATCAATTGGGATCATGGATCTTAAACAAGAAAGATGGTAAATCATAACCCTACAATGAATTATCTTTTATCAAAAACGAGTTCATTAATCCATCTTTGATTAACAGATTTTTTATTCATAGGTTTTAAATCCTAGAACCTAATCAGTATGCTATCCCAATTAATTAGACATTTTTAATAAAAAAATTTGATTAAAATTAAATTACAACATGAGAAAATAGATTAAGTTACTTTCCTCTTTATATTTATCCAAAAAATTATCAATTAGTTCCAACATTACCTTCATTACATATTTCCATCGTGAATGAAAAATATATGTAAGAAACATAGATATCACACTATCTATAAAAACAAGTTGCAATAACATAAAATTGTTCTCAATTTATTTATCCAGTTCAAATATTTATTATTCCATTTTCACTGTGATCCAGTGAGATAAAACATTCTAACTCTACAGTTGCACATAACAGAAAGGGGAAGGATTGAATCCCCTACCTCAGAAAGTTGTTGACATTCTTTATATGAGAACTTACCACACAATGGGTTATGATATACTCCAATGTGACAACTATAACAACCTGAGGATGTAGAGAGACCACCATATTGGGAAACACCCAAGAAAATCCCATAAGGATCATGTGGTAAAATTTAATAAAAAGGGAAAGCATAAAGAATGATATGAACATGAAATAATGACGATATATCATACCTTATATCGAAGACAAATCAATATTTCTTGGTTTCATCAAAACAGAGCGGAACAAATCCGAGGAGGAAAGTTTGATTGCACAACACCTAAATGAAGGAATGGGATGTTTGAGCATCTCACACCTGAGAACATGGAGGAAGAACTAGGGAGGTAGATATATTTTCCCTTTAAAAGATTTAATAGAGCAATGGTTTATGATACACTTGGTTTTCCATGAAAAGTGGATCGCAATGAACCACACTGTTTGACTATGTAAAAACATTTTGGGCCTTAGGACAAATTAATATAGGAGTTACAGCCTTTGAATCATCCTTAGAGTCCTTCAAATATGATTTATATTCATTTTACATCAATGGAAATGTTAAAGGGGTGAAACTGTATGAAGCTAGAAACACTATTCCCAAACTCAAAATTAGGCAAAGGAAAAACAATGTTCATGAACCTCACTGTTCTTGAAACACTATTCATGAACTCAAAATTTGGTGAAGGAAAAAGGTCACCGTTGGAACCTCACCGTTCTGGAAACATTGTTCATGAACTTAAAATTTGGTAAAAGTAAGAGGTCACCTTTAGAATCTCACCATTCTAGAAACACAATTCATAAACTCAATATTTGGAAAAGGAAAAAGTTGACCATTGAAACCTCACCATTATGAAAACACTGTTCATGAACTCAAAATTTTGCGATGGAAAAAGGTCATCGTTGAAACCTCACCAATATGGAAACACAGTTTGTGAACTCAAAATTGTAAAAGGAAAAAGGTTACCATTCGAACATTACCATTCTGGGAACACTGTTCATGAACTTAAAACTTGGCAATGGAAAGAGGTCACTGTTACATTGTTCACAGATGGTGACTGATGACACTATTCACAGAAGCTCACAGATTACACTGTTCACATAAGGTCACCGATTGCATTGTTCACATAAGGTAAATGTTGCACTGTTCATAGATGGTTACCGATGAAACTATTCATAGAAGGTCATCAATGACACTGTTCACATAAGGTCTCAAATGTCACTGTTCACATAAGATCACCATTGCACTGTTCCCAAAAGGATACCGATGACACTGTTCACATAAGGTCACTGATATCACTGTTCACATAAGTTCACCATTGCATGGTACACATAAGGTTACCAATGACATTGTTAACATAAGGTTACAAAGGACACTATTCATAAAAGGTCACCGATGACACTTTTCACAGTAGGTTTCCTATGAACTATTCCTAACAGTCTACCATTGGAACTATTCACCGGTGGAATTGTTCATAGAAATGGAAATTTTGAAAAGTGTTGTGGATAAGACACTATGACCTACTAAATAACCTCATACACATGATTTTCTCAGAGAAATAGGCTAGAGTGGTTTGGTTCATTACACAGTGTATATGGACTCAGATTAAATTAAAATGAAATTTTATTTTTTTTATTCAGTGAAACAAAAATAGTTTAAACCATGCTTCCGAATCTAAATCTCAGCATAGTCTTGAAGTTATTTTTTATATAAATTTTACTCCTTATGATGTTTCTAGTGAATTGCTTTATGTTTCGGAAGCATCAACCATTGATGGATATGGTATTTGGAATGGATACATCAGTGTCACTATTGGTTCATTTTTAGTTTAACCATTTCCCCCTATTTTCAAAGGAGAACTGTGTGTCTAAAATGTGAATGGGGACCATGATGGTGTGAAACTGGGTGCATGCCTGTAGGATTGATTCACAAGGTCTTTTCAATGTTCTCCCTAAATTTGTTTCGAGTCCACATCCTATGTTCCACATAACAAGTATCACTACATAGTTGCCTTTCGGTTATATCAATCATTGTAACCTAATTTTTTAGGGTTTGGATCCTAGGTAGGAGAATCTTCATGGTTAGTTCATTTTTTTCTAAACCTTACAGCCAACTGATGTGGCACATTAGAAATATTGGAAATATAGTTTTACCCATGGTTTATTTTATAGCCTCTCATCCAATTTCTACTTCCCTAATCACAATAAGGGAGGCCTATCATGACCCTCCTCCCTCTAAGGAATGATTTGAGCTACATCCTCCATCATATCATTGATTTGAGTGTTTTCTACCATAATGGAATCTTCTTAGTAATTGATTCAATCCTATCACATCATTATTTACTTTATCATGCCATTATTGGCACTATCTTTATGCAAGATAACTCTCCAATTTTTAAGGGAGTTTGTTTGTTTCAACAATTTCTCTTGGACTAGGTAAAATCAAAGCATAATATTAGATGACTGGACCGTCCTAATCATAATGTAAGAGGTATATTGAGTTTCCATACATGTTTCATCATTTTATATGATACGTCATTGTGACATGCACCCATTTTTCCATGTAATTCCTCTAAAATTGGAATCTATAGATGTTGATCGTAATTCCTTGAAATAAATGGATGACACCACTAAACTATATCATATTTGGTTTCTCACCATATCATAGACCGTCCCTTATTGAGGGTTCATAAAATTAAATATAAATCTTGTACTTGTATTTCTAATTAAACCACCGCTGGATGTGTGTTTTCTTATGTGATGTAAAAAAGATAATAAAATATAACTATTTAGAATTTGGATGGGTGGAACACTCCACATTATCACCACATAGTGACCAAAACACATCCTAAGTGGTTGTGACATAGATTCTTATAAAATTATCTTGATTTCTTATGTGTGGTGGTCATGTTATCATGTCTAATATTATATATTTTTTATTTTTTGTGTTATCTGTTTGTGGAGTGTTCCATTGTCTCTTACATTTTTTTCACACTTCTTAATTCACGGAATTTGGAATGATAATGCATTAAACATTCCCCATTCCATCATCCTAATAATAATGGAATGATAAAAATTCATGAACTAAACATTATATATTCAAATAATAGTAATGGAATGAAAACAAACATGAACATTCTTTTGTATCACTATAAGTTAGTTTTTAATGAATTTTTATGAATTATTTAATTGTTACTAGGTATGGACACTAATATAGACCAAAAATGTTTATATTAAATTCATGATGTTGGACATCTCAGTATGGAACCAACTTATTATAAAGGTATTTCACCTATTTTATTATAGTGTGTAACTGAATAGGGGATCGAGGTATGGAAATTTAAACCCCCAGGTATGATTACATATGACAAGAAAATATCATGATTATCGAGGTATAGAATGTGTGAACCATTTAAATGATTAATTAAGATATTGTACCATTGAGGGGGGTCGATGTATTCCACCCAAGATCTTAGTATACATTCATGTACCTAGTTATAGGTCACCCAGGATATTACTTGAGTACATAGTTCATGTAGGTATGATACTATTCTGAGCTTATAATTAGATGAGTTTTGTGGTCTCTATGAGGTCTCCTTGGTAATCACCTTCATACTAGACCTTGATAGACGTACTACTTTTTACATGATATATCTACAGTATTTCGTAATTGATCCAAAAATATTTCATGTAGATTATTTTTATTCATAGTCTACAATTGGAATGTTTTTATTCAGACCTTTTGGAATGTAATCAATTATATTTTTCTGATAGTTATGGAACCAATGTGTGGATACACTATAGATATAAGATCCCATTATATAGATTCTATATTTCTAAACCTCTTGTATATTCCCATTTAAGAATTTCTGTGATACTGACTATATGAATATTAATGTATATAGATTATGGATGCTGTGTATAGATAATTTTCCTTTATCTCAGCTAAGTATGGTCATCCTGGTGTCCTTATAAAACCTATATCTTACTCATTTTTTTATTTTTTACTACATTATATGTTATACATGAAAACTACTATATGTTTTATTCATAGTATATATATCATTAGTCATTATTGGAGACGGATTATTAACTTTATCTAAACCCATTTTCTGTCCTAAATTTCCCAGGCATACCCTAAAGGACATTGTTATTTCAGGTTCAGGTCTACGAGTTATGCTTTTTTTGTTAATTGTAATAGGGTTTTTAGGAACACATGAACAAGAGTGTGCTTTGAATTCTCAAAGATTAATCCCACTAGGAATTTATTTTTTTCATTATACATGTACTTTACAATATTTTATTTCTTATTTCAATTTTGTGGACTCATTTTCATAAAAATAAGTTGTTCTATTTTTGGCGTTGTCTACATAGACTGTTTTTGTTATCATCTATTTCTCTATATTTTATTTAAATAACTTCAATTATTTATAATTTTTTAATATCATATAATTCTTTTACTAAATAGATTATAGTTTCTACAATGTACCATCATTTTACTCTCAATTATAGATGGAAGCCACTAGAATGAGGGGGGGGGGGGTGTTAAGCCTATTATAAAACATGATCACAACATCTTTCATAGCATTTCCATATTTGGGGTATTAAAAGTTGTACTAGATATGTTTTACTTATTATTTATTACTATTTTGGTCTAGTAGGTTAGAGACTATGAATGTGTTGGTGCATCGTAAATATTCATGCATGGTGTTGGTGAACACACAAATTTGTAAATGTCCTTGTGGCTAGGGATGAGATTGATGTTTGTGTTGTTTGTTTTTACAATTGATAAAAATTTAACCTTGAGTGAATGGTGTAACTCCCATAATTTTCTAATTCATGAGATTTCAATTATTTTACCCTTGGGTCAGTATAATAAATAATTAGAATGTTATACATTATTATTGGGACATACTGACTCACATTCCTTGCCATGTCATATCATTTATGATGATTGATGATTGTGATTTCATTATCTTGGTTTTATTCATGATTTCTATGATTTACCTAGATTTATTATGACTATATCAGTGATAAGTAATTATTTATCATGATTTTATTATATACCATTAATTTGTGAGTTCTTGTTATAGGTATGTGCTCCATTCTTTATCTGTATAGCATGATTTCTAATAATTGTGATATAAATTTGGTTATTAATTTTTATGAATCAACCTAAATGGAATTTTCCTATATAGATTGATGGGGAATCCTTAAATATCCAATAATGACATGTTTAATCCATAAACTAGTGGTTTCATATGATGAAACGTTTTGGTTAAGATTATATAAGAGCCAATATTCAATCTATTAAATTAATGTGTCCTTTATAAATTTTAAAATGTTATCCCATATAATCGAACCATCATATATGAATTTGATATGTATTTAGACTGTTATATTTAAATAATAATGGTGAATTTATGATCATAAATGATTTTAATGATAGTTAATCATTGTTTGGATGGACTCGAATAGTACAAACATTTCTTTTTATACTACTGTGATAATCTCACAATGAATTTTTTAGAACACTAACGATTTAACAAATTTCATGTTGCATTAATTGAACATATATTGGATTAATGGGGAACTCATGGGTGATATTTATTTTTATTCCTTATTAGTAAAATATATTTTATAATATAAATTTTCCAAATATGATGGGATGGTAGCTAAAAATTAATACTCGAAAAGAAGTTTGATACAATTTTCCTATGTGCCATGAGGACATAGATAAATAAAAATCTATGTAAAATTTTCCTTATAAATGGTAAATTATAGTAAAATTGATCACCAATAGAGTTTAAGGATAAAATATAAATAAATAATTCACTTCAAATGTATCCTTATGTGGTTATCATAATTTCAACCATCATGTAAGTGTTGTTTAATCTTTCCTTGTGTTTTTCCGTGAAATGGGAATGATATAATTTCCTAGAAGAATATAAAACCCATATAAATTTATGATTAACCTATGTGATAGGAAATAGAGTTTATTAATCTTATTTATTGTGACACTATTTTTATTAGTTGACACTACATACTATAATTAGGTGATTTCCCGTTGTAGGTAATTCACATAGATATGTAGTTGATTATAAATTATTATGAGAAATTATAGATGGAGGCTCCATTTAGGCAGTGATGCACTGAGTTTAAATCATAGTTTGAACAGTCACCCTTTCAATAATGGATGTCTTTTTTGGAAATTTCTTCCTTTTCAAATGCATTATCATGATGTAATGGTCAATTTCAGTAGGTTAGACATGACGGGGTCATATTTGATTGCTTGGTTGGCCATGCGAGCCTTCTTCATCAGTGATGGTTGACTTGATAAGTCATTATCTAATATTAATGGAAAATGATTTAATATAAATCATGGATTATGTTTTGGGTGATCTATTATATAATTTAATTAATAGAGACAATGAGACTATTGATAGTAATAGTTTATATTCCTTTTTTTGATGTATCCCTAGTGTAGTATAAGTCGACAGACACATGAATTGTTCATTTGATAATGTTTTACAACCAAAAAATGATTTTTGTGGTAATCATTTGTGCCTCGATGTATTAAACTACATTATTTGGATTCCATTGAGGTATAGTGACAAGGGAATTAGACAAAATATTACTTTTTCTAATTCTTGAGATATTGTTCTAAAATTTGAAGGTGTTATAATAATATTGGTCGGATTATTTTTGAATTTTATTCCAGGTATGATAGAACACATGACCATAACCCATGGTGAGTGTTACACATATTCCTATAGTACTATATTCTAACATTATTTGAAGTGGAAAGTTTCTTTTGTATTTTTACAACTATTCTTATTATATTCTTGTTGGACACATCCAAGACCCATGGTTAGTGGTTGATGGATCTAGATCTGGGAATGAGTTTCCATTTTCATTAAACAGTTATTTAGAAAATCTTAAGGTTGTGACCGTAATGTTGATGATGGGGTAGTGTATCCTTCCATGTACAAGGAACATAACCAAGGGGGACCATTTTAAAATGCTTAGTGCATATTTTTAATTCCCATGGGAATTATATGTTTGGTAACATTTTAGTTCTTTTTAGGATTTAATATGTTGAAATCGTTTGATGTGTACAAATTAAATTCAGTATATTGTTATTCAAGTTTGAATTCTATAGTTATTCTTGAGAGCTCATAAGATGACTTAGGTGTAAACATATCGAGGTATATTAATTTCAATGAATTATCAATTATTGATGAGTTCGTATACGATATGTCGACCAGTAGTGGTTCACTATTATGTTTTGTGGTAGTTGGGTTAGTTTGGTTAAAAAATTGTTTAAAAATGACCACAATAACATTCAAGTGAGTCTTCAAATCCAAAATTTGTCAAAATGGTGGGAAAATCATTTTGTGTTGGGTAAATTAAAGAAAAATTTCTATTCAAAATTATGCTAAAAATAACATGTGTAGTTAATGAAATGTAGATTATTTTTAAACCATTATATAGATATTAAATTGTGGGTAAAAATCACGTTAAAAACATATTATGAATTGTAAAAACATTATTTAAAACAATTTTTTGAAAATTAGGAATATTGTAAAAATGGTTGGAATGAATTATTAAAAACAATAATTTTAAAAGAATATTACTTACATGTAACTTTCTTATTGATTTATGATCCAACACACGAAAAATATAACCATCGGATAAGAACATAGATGGGGGTTATGATATTGGGATCATATTTTTTTTCTATCACGACCTGACCTAATAGGGTACACTTGAATGGAATAAGGCTGATTATGAAAACCCCAATACCACCTCCAATAGAAAATGATCTAGTGAAATGTTTCGGTAAGGAATAATATATTATGGGCGGCCTTATTCTAATGTAATTTTACACACATAAGAAACTAAAAATATGCAAATGTGTAGGATAACAATAAATTAAAATAGAATATTGAGTTCAACCAAACACAAAATATACTCTATAAAATACATTTGAGTACGATAAGGTAATAAAATTTATAAAAGAGGAAAATACACACCCAACCAAAAATTAAGTCCCAACCAGAAACAAATTTGATCAATGGAAAATTTAGAGATAACATGCATTAAAAAATCTAATATAGGGTTGATTATATACATACCCATTTGGACACATTGAAAACCAAGATCATAGAAATATAAATATATTATAGTAGTATGATAAACCCTCAAAATTTCAGAAATAAAACCCAATATATATAATTATATACATTCACAAAATGAAATGTAGATAAGGGATATAGGGGATCTATATCTCTAAAACCCAACCATGAACAATGAGTCTCCTAGTAGCTCCAAAATTTTATAACTTATTCCCATCATCATGAGAATTCATAAAAAAATCCATGTTAATGGGATTTAACCTTACTACTTTTGTCCATATTCTACGGATTCACTTCTCTGCCCAATAAACTACACAACCTCATCATAATGAGATTGGAGGGACCTATAAATAGATATTGTTCCCCATAGTTGGGGGAGCCATTCTTCAAACAGGACCTACACCCCATTTGAGTTAAAATTTATTGGAGTAAAACTATGTAGATAGATAAATCTCACCCTATATATTATATAGGACTTCCAAATATACTAGTTGAAAAATATAAGGGACCCACAAAGTTGTGTGATAGGGGAGTACCAACCCATGAATCTCTTTGATGATCCTAATATGGACACTAACCTTGTCATGAATTGTCTATGGAACCTCCACACTAAAAATAACTCAAATCATATCCAAAAATAAACCATTAAGTCAACCATTCTGTTCTACATTGAAGAATACATTGGATAGGCTACCCATGGGCGAAAATCAAAGTCCTGAAGTGGTGATATGAGATGATTAATTTTCTAGGAGAAGTACTTGGTGTGTAAGGTTGTCCCCATGGTGTGTGAAAACACCTCTTAAAATAGAACTTTTCTCCCCTAAAAGGGATTTTTAAGAAAATTCATAACACATAGAATGTCCACTTGGAACATGATGTGCTTGTCTACATGGGGTCATGGGTGTGTACGCCTGTAAAACGGCTCTTCAAGCTGAGTATAGTCACGTGACATATCCATGGGGGACCCTATATGTATAATCACCTAATGTCTAGAAGCATGAACACTGGGAACAAGAAATGGAACCCAGGGTAGGGCCCCAAGAAATGTGGACCCGATCATATGATGTGTGATCCTTAACTCCACAATGATCCATAACTGTTAGAGAAAAAAATAACATTGAATGTTTTCTTCCAAACTACTTTCCATGTATTTTTGTTTTTAACAAAAAATCAGATCCCTCATATAGATTCTAGATATTATTTTAAAACATTAATCCCACAATTTTACAACCAAAAAATTAAGGGTAATGCCTTAGGATGTCGATTAAAGGCCCCTAGTGGCAAAAAAAATGATTATGATAACCCACATCATAATTCATTCATGAATCGCATGTCACATCCCTTATCACGGATAAAACACAATTTTTTTGAATATTGTATCGATAATAAATGACATAATTTACTCACATTGTGTTGAATATGTTTATTTATAAAATATTTTGGATTTGATCATTCATTTGAAAATTTGGTGAAAATTCAAGTTTTACCAAATATAGTACACTGTAGTATTTTGTAGAAAAATAATTTAATATTTTTTATTGGAACATGATATTTTGGAATAGTGTTCCTAACATAATTTTTTACAAATTTTATTCAGGACATTAGAGCTAACGAGTAAATTTGGTTGCTGAACATGGGCCATGAAATCAAAGTTGGGCGGGACTTGCCAGAATGGACATAGGTTCTGTATTTGGGCCATAACATCTTCATACTTTCTTGGATTAGGCCCAACTTTTTAGAGGTTCTCGGGGATTCATTTTCACACAAAAATGTATCCTATAAGGAGAGCTTGTTCACACTTTTTAGAGGTTAAATGGGAGGTTCAATTTGTAATAAAATATTTGGACGAGATTTCCCATTCACACATGAAACCACTTTAAAACTAGCCTCCCCTCCACTCAATAAATAAGTGTTTTATTCATTTCGAGGGATTGAGACGTCAATTAAGAGATTGGAGGTAGAGGAGAATTGGTTTGACCCAAAATATCCAACAATTTTATGAGGGGTAGCTCTTGATGCAAGGATCCCCTCATCGAAGTCTCCTTCTCTTCATCATGTTGTAATATTTTCATTTGTGTTTTAAAATTCATTGTTCTTCTTTTATATAAACTCATTTATTATGTTAAATTAAAAATATTTCTACTCTTAATCTTTCTTTTTGGGATAGAATTCTTTAGTAGAAGCATTATTGGGTTATACCCATTTTAAACTGGTGTAAATGCAATTTGCTTCTATGATGATTATGCCACCCATGTAAGAGTAGTATTATAGTAATTGATCTATCTCTTACCTTATACATTAATTTATTTTGAATCAATGATATACTATAATTGACATAATATGATCAATTAATTTAGTTCTTAATTTAATTAAAACTAAGAATGAAATTGAACAATTAACACAAAAACAAGCGAGGATGAGATTTTGTGTAAATTGTGAGAGTACGAACTGAATCGGTTATACAAAACCATACGAGATCAATTTATAGTGTTCAAATATAATCCTCAAACTCAATTAATTATAATTTACATTGGGAAAATGTCCCTTAATTTACCACTGACCATAATCTAATCTTAGAAAATCAATCAAAGCAGGGTGTTGCGATTTCATGTTCTGAAGTTAGCCTAGGTTTAAATTCACTTCAACTTTGTTGTAAGGTTAATTATCGTAGGGTTTGGGGGTTAAAAATTTAAGGGATAATAATTAAGTGGATGTTAATTTAAATTATAATGATAATTAATTTTTTTAAGAGATATATTCAGTTCGATTAAGTCTTTTAAATATTGTCTAAAAAACAGCTTCTTGTTGTGTCATTTTAATCAAAACTCATTTCAAAACTAAATACAATTAAAAATATACAATATTCTTCTAGAAAAATTCTTCTATATTTTTAAACTATAACCAACCCCCATCCTTTCTTGTAGTGTTTTCATTCTATTTTATTTTATCTTTATAATACCTCTAAAATGTTGTTAAATTCACTTCCTCCATTGAGAGATGACCTTGGTCAGCCACTCTGTTGCACCTAATTACCCCCAAATCACATTAATCCTTTGAGGGAGCCCGTGACAATGCTCTTTAAAATTGGTGTCGTTTCCGGGCAGGTAAGTAATTATTTCAACCAAATAGTGGTATTTATTTTATTTTACATTTTATTCTCTTCATATCTTCTTTTGTCCTTCTTTACGCAGTCTGATTTTTTTTCTTCTTCTTTTATTTCCTTCAACATATTTTTGGACCATCAACTCAAACAATTTAATTATATTTTACTATGGACAAATTTCTTTATTTTCTTTTTTATTTGATTTATGACATGAAATAATCCCGAAGATCACTTAGATCTTGACCCTGAGATTGAACGTATCCTTAGTAAATATATTAGACATTCTCAGTCTATGGTAAGTTTCAACATTCAACCAGTTTTAGAATTAATCCAATATCATAACATTGAAATTGGAAGAAATTCAGATTCCACCATAAAACAAGAACCAATGGATAAGAATAATGGAAATTATCTTAATAGAATCATTCGAGAATTGGATGCACTCGATATTAATTATCATTCAAATTGTATCGCACACCCAAATCTTGAATTCGACATTGAATTAAAATCAGGATTAATTCATCTGCTTCCAAAATTTCACGGCCTCTCTGGTGAGGATCCCAATAAACGCTTAAAATAATTTAATGTGTTTTTCTCAACCTTAAAACGAAGAAATTTTTCTGAAGATCAAATAAAACTAATAGAATTCCCATTCTTACTTGATGGAGCTACGAAAGACTGGATGTATTATTTACAACCTGATGATGTAACTTGTTGGAACAATTTAAAACGTATTTTCATTCAGATATTTTTTCTAGATTCAAGGACCACATCCATTCGAAATGAGATCTCAAGGATCAAGCCAGCCTAAGGGGAGTCAATGTATGAGTACTCGGAGTGATTCAAGAAGTTTTGTGTAAGATGCCCACATCACCAATTCAGTGAGGAACTCCTCATCCAATACTTATTTGAAGGACTCACACCTATGGAGAGAATCATGGTGGATACCGTGGCTGGAGGAGCAGTGGTGGACAAGGCAGTAATAGCTGCACGTGCGTTGATCAACAAAATGGCCCAAAACTCCCAACAATTTGGCGATCGAGGTGCACCTCATGTCAATCGAGTACATCAGGTAAGTCTACCTTTTCTTTAATGTCATTTGATTGATACCAAGTTGGAAGAATTCATAACTATGGTGAGATAGATGGCTTTGTCACAAAATACATCCCAACCCCATCCTTCAAGGCCTTGTGGTATTATCATGGAGACAAGCCACCAAACTGACGGTTGCCCACAACTCTGAGAAATAGATGATTGTGTAGTCGTGTTCCATGGGAGACCATATCAGCAACAACAACAACAACCATATCCTTAAATGAAGTTTGATCCAACATAAAACTAAGGGAGGAAGGACCAACCAGACATGAGGTATGGCTCTGGACAACAACAAAGGCCACCCTTTCAACAAAACATCTAGCAGCCTCCACCTTACCAGCAGGGTTTCCAACAACCCCAAAGGAGATTTGAATCTCAAGAATCAACAATACAACATCAAGGGAATCCACTACCCAAGGTAGATTCTAACTCTAATGACCTTTTGAAACAAATTGTTCTTAATAAATGGAATGAACTGAAGAGTCAAGGTTCGGAGCTGAGGGAGTTAAAAACTCAAATGAGCGAGATTGACACTCCCCTCCATGAAATGGTAAGTAAGAATTATGAAAATCTACCATCCCAACCAACTCCAAATCCAAAGGGGAATTTCAGTGCCATCACATTGAGAAGTGGGAAGCTAAAAACTGATGCTTCTCCACCTACCATTCCACCAGGATTCACCACAACTCCGGAGAAGCCCGATTCCATACCAACTTATGAGAAACCCAAGGAGAAATATAAAATAATGAAATATCCTGATGATGTTCCTCCTAACCCTCATCCATTTCTAATTAGGGTTGTTCAAACAAAGGATATGGATGAAGAGGTGATGAAAAAAGAGGTTTTGGATACATTCAAGCGTGTTAAGATCAACATCCCTCTACTTGAAGCCATAAAACAAATCCCATGTTATGCCAAATTCTTAAAAGAACTCTACACCAATCTAATAGGGATAAAAAGAAATGAGAGGATAAACCTTGGAAGGAATGTCTCAACACTCACTACACCAACTCTAGAAATTCCAACAAAGTGCAAGGATCCCGGGACATTCACCATCCCATGTCCCATAGGGGAGTTTCACTTTTCTGATGCTCTTTGTGATTTATGAGCTTCAATAAATTTGATGCCTCACTGTGTATTCTCTTCTATATAGGTTGGTGAGTTGAAGCCGATGAGAGTAGTCATGCAGTTTGAGAATAGAGCTATGGTATATCCAGCGGGAGTCCTTGAGGATGTACTTGTCCGGGTAAGAGACATGATCATTCCAGCAGACTTATATGTGCTCAAAATAGAGGATGATCAGGCAAGTTCTCATGATCCCGTTATATTAGGTTGACCCTTCCTCCAAAGTACAAAAAATATAATAAATTTTCATGAGGTTAATCTTTCCATGGATTTTGGAGATGAAGTTGTAATTGTTAATGTTATGGACTCCATGAAGTACCCCTCTAAGGACCATTCTGCTTTTGTTATCTCCCATTTTGAAACACCAAGTAAAAACTCCATGGATTTTTATTGTCCTATTCATAGGGATATTATTTGTATTGTTTCTAGTTTGATGTCTAAGAGTACTTCGACACCTATTTTTGATGGAAAAACCTATCTTGGATTTTATTTTGATGTGGATTTAAATCCTGGTCATATAAGCACTGATTATGACATGGCTATTAAGTATGCCTATGGATTTGATGCATTATTTTCTAATTTTGATTATATTTATTCTGATATTGATGTTAATTGTGAAGATATGTCTATTACATCATTTTCTCTATCCATACATCACCCCCTACATTGGAACTCAAGCCATTGCCCCAAAATCTTAAATATACATATTTCATGGGTGGTGATAGATTACCTGTTATCATTTCTAACAATCTCTCTTTTGAACACAAGAAAAACTATGGAATCATTTGAGAGATAACATTAGGGAAATTGGTTGGACATTGGTAGACATATCATGTATTATCCACTCCATTTACATGCATATGATTCTATTGGCGGATAGGGAAAAATCAATTAGGTAGCCATAAAGTAGAATTAATCCAACACTTTTGGAAGTTTTTAAGAAAGAAGTTGAAAAATTACTAGACGTGGGTATCATTTACCCAATTTCTGACTCACAATGGGTTAGCCCTGTCCATGTTGTACCAATGAAAAATGGTTTCACTGTTATAAAAAATGAAAATTATGAGTTAGTTTTGGTGAGATTACAAAACAGTTGGCGAGTGTGTATTCATTATAGGAAACTAAATCAATACACTCATAAGGACTATTTCCCCCTTCCATTCATTGACCAGATTCTTGAGAGACTTATAGGTAGGACATATTATTTCTTCTTGGATGGTTTTACTGGCTATTTTATGGTTCCCATTATATCATATGACTAGGAGAATATGACATTCACATTCCCATTCGATATATTTTCTTACCAAAGGATGCCATTTGGACTTTGCAATACCCCAGGTACCTTCCAAAGATGCATGGTGATTATTTTATCAGATTTCATTGAGACCTGCTTGGAGGTATTTATGGATGATTTTATAGTTTATGGATACTCATTTGATGAATGTCTCTGTAGATTGGGTGATGTGTTGCATCATTGTATTGAGAAAAATCAGGTCTTGAATTTTGAAAAATGTCATTTCATGATCGAAAATGGAACTGTCGTAGGTCATATTGCCTCACAACATGGCATTGAAGTTGATAAATCATAGGTAGAAATTATTTCATCCCTGCCATATCCTACATATGGGTGTGATGTTCGATCATTCCTTGGACATGCTGCATTTTATTGAGGCTTCATCAGGGATTTTTGTAAGATCTCGCTGCCCTTATTTCATTTTCTTCAAAAAGATATTGACTTCAATTTTTATGATTCATGCATGGTATAATTTGATGAGCTAAAGAAGTGTCTGACCACTCTACCGATTATACAGCCCCCATGGTGGGACCTTCCATTTGAGCTCGTGTGTGATGCGTCCAACTCGTTGTTGGAGTTGTCTTATATCATACGGTGGAGGGACATTCACATGTGATTTAGTATGCATCGAGGATATTGGATTCTTCCCAATCAAACTAAACCAAAACATAAAAGGAGTTTCTTACTGTTATATTTTCTTTAGATAAATTTCTTTCATATTTATTGGGATCTAAATTAGTTGTTTTTTCATGACCATTCACCTTTGAGGTACCTCCTAAAGAATCCATATTCAAAGACACGACTTATCCGTTGAATGCTCCTTTTTCAAGAGTTTGAAATCGAGATAAGGGAAAAGAAGGGTTCAGAGAATTTGGTGGCTGACCACATGAGTAGGCTTAGTCACACCCCAGAGGGTGACACCTTGGACCATGTACCACTTCAGGACACTTTCCCCGATGAGAATCTCTATACCATCTCATGTACACATCATTGGTATATTGATTTAATTAATTACATTGTAGCCTATAAAATCCCAGTAAATTTGAAGAAGCATCATGTCCAAATAATTAAAGGTGAGTCTATTTTTTATGTGTGGAATGATCCTTACCTCTCGCGCATGTGTAGTGACCAATTCATTAAGAGGTGTGTTCTAGATCATGAGTTTGAGTCAGTTTTTCATTTCTGACATACAATTGCTTTTGGTGGACACTTTGGAGCCCAACATACTTCTGTAAATGTCATATACACTGCATTATATTGGCCAAGATTATTCCATGATTCCCATGTGTTTTGTAAGTCATTATATCGTTTCCAACACAAAGGAAACATTTCAAAGGAGACACGTGATGCCCAAAAAACCCATTTTATTCTTTGAGATTTTTGATGTTTGGTGAATTTATTTTATGGGATCTTTTCCTAGTTCATTTGGTTTCTATTATATACTTGTTTGTGTCGATTATGTGAGTAAATGGGTAGAGTACAAGGCCACCAAGACTGAAGAATATCATGTTTTCGTTGATTTTGGCAAGGCCTAAATTTTCTACAAGTTTGAGTTTCAATAGGAATTTTTCGTTCCCTACATGGAATGTATGGGGTGACACACAATACATCAACACCATACCACCCGCAAACAAATGTACAGGCTGGGGTTTCAAATCGTGAGTTGTAACAAATCTTGGAGAAAACCGTTTAGACAAATAGGAAGGATTGGAGGAAGTGCTTGGATGATGCATTGTTGGATTATAAGATAGCACACAAGACACCTATTGGTATGTCCCCATGTCAGATTGTTTTTGGGAAATCATTTCATCTCTTTGTGGAAGTTGAGCATCGGGCTTAATGGGCTATAAAGAAATGCAACATGGATTTGGACCACGCTAGAATTCAAAAAAAGTTTCATATTCAAGACCATGAGGAGATTTGACTATCATCATATGAGAACTCAAGTATCTACAAGGAAATATCAAAAGAAATTAATGATAAAATGATCCATAAAAGGGAATTTCATGTTGGAGAGGAAGTCCTTCTCTACAGTTCAAGACTAAAGCTTATGCCTAGTAAATTGTGTTCCAGATGGTTAGGTCCTTATATTGTATCTAATGTTTTTCCTTATCATGTAGTAGAGATCACACAAGAGGACACCTGAAAGAGCTTTACCATCAATGGGAAACATTTGAAGATATACATTGAGGGACATCCTACTGATGTAGTGGATTTTATCACACTGCAAGACCCCGTCATCACTTAAGCACATCAGGCTGTTCCTAACCCTTTCACTTTTATATTATTTGTGCTATTGAAAAATTCTGAATATAATGTGCATATATCATCTCTTGGGTTCACATTGTGGACAATGAAATATTTTAAGTGTGGGAAAGGGAACCTTTTAGTTTAGTAATTTCAATTTTTTTCCTATTCAAAAAATACAAAAAAATTGTGTGTTTAAAATTTCTTCTGTTTATTTTTCAATATTATTTATGTTTTTTTGACATTTTTGAGCTGAAATGATTCTCATCACAATTTTGAAATTCATATCAATGGGTGAAAAAATTTATCCTATGAAAATGACGTTAAATCAGTGCTGAGAATGATTTTGTTTCAAGTTAAAATATTTAGTAATTTCATGAAAAATACATTGAATTTTTAATCCCATGCCACATATCACAGTCTTTATATTTGAAACCACTTTCTTGTGGGGCTTTTAAATCATTATTTTCATGTTATTTACATTCACCTCACTTCTTGAGAGAACCAAACCCTGTCTGATTTAACAATAATTTGATTAATTTCTATCAAAAATTAAGGGTTTGAGGTACTTATGCTTAAATGATTGAGACATTTGATTGGTATTAAAAACCCTATTTCAAAGAATACTTTTTTATAATGGCCTAACATAAACATTTAATCCCTGTATCCTTTAGAATCCATGCACAACCTGTTAGGTTAGTCACATTACACGCCAATTTTACCTATCCAACCAACTCTTGATGTGAAATTTCATAATCTAGTTGAGCTTTAGTGTAGGGGAAGATATATAGTGTTCTCATACCACATTCTATGATACATTGGCTGGAAAATTAAATTCTGAAGAGATGTGATTTCTACTGAATAAAATCATTTTATTGAAAGATGTGCCTTTTCTAGAGATTTCATGACAAATGAAGCTTTGCCTTTTCTAGAGATTCTAATTAAGGTGGAAAGCTATTCCTATCTAGAGCTTTCAAGAAAATCATGTTTGAGAAGATTAAAAATTTTTAGGCTGAAATGACGAATGGTGTAAAGATTACATGAATTTTTATGATGATGGAGCTGAATCGATACAATGGGGATTGAGGAGAAGAATATATTTAAATGAAAATTCGAATAATGTAGTTTTTCTTCAAAAAGAATCAAGCCCTCCTCATTCAGCCTCATAATTTTTCAAACCTTAATCCTACCAACTGAAAGCCACAGAATAACCCTGAAAATTCCTCATGATAAACATATGTATTTGACTCACATAAGGTGGAGATGTGGGAATTTATAAAGCCTATGGTGACCCTTGTATGAGTTTGGATGAGAAAGAAACTTCAAAAAATTGATATTTGTGTGATGAGAGAAGATTTAAATGATGTAAGTGTTTTGTGCATGGGAGGATAAATGAAGTGGAAATATATTGAATGAAATAAATGGAGAACTTGATATACAATTTTTATGAGGAATGATATCTTTTGATTCTTGGTGTGGAATTGATGGATCTCAATGATACATGTTTTAAAATTTGTTTTTATTTGATATTGATGTTTACTTGATATGAGGTTTGGCCCAGGAGTGCAAAAGGGTAAGTGTAGAGGAGTTGATAAAACACTATTTTGTTGAATATTTTATTTAAAATAAATTAAATAATTTCCTCACATTGTGTTATATATGTTTATTTATAAAATATTTTGGATTTGATCATTCATTTGAAAATTTATTGAAAATTTCAGTTTTACCCATTATAGTGCACTATAGTATTTTGAAGATAAATATTTTTTTATTTATTATTTGAATATGAAATTTTGTAACGGTCTTCTTAACTATGTTGGATACAACCATTATTCAGGACATTAGAGCTAAAGTGTTCATTTTATTGTTTGAAATGGGCTATGAAACCAAAGTTGGGCTGAACTCTCCAGAATGGACATAGGTTTTGTATTTTGGAAATAACATCTTCATACGTTATTGGATTAGGCCCAAGTTTTGAGAGAAGCTCGGGAATTAATTTTCTCACAAATCAACCTACTGGAAGGAGAGATGTTTCATGAGTATTGGAGGTCAAATGGGCAGTGCAATTTGAATTAAAATATTTGGCCGAGATTTCGCATTCACTGAAGCGGTAAAATTATGTTTTATGTTAATTTCCAAATTCTACTAAGAGGTGGGTAAAAGACGGTGAAAAGTTCAATAAAATATTTATATATCTAAAATTAAAATAAAATGACACCAATTAATTACATTGAACTTATATAGGTATTATGTATCAATTTTGACCTAAAATAATTTTAATAAAATAAATAATTTTTTAAATAAAATGTTGTTTTCAAAATAGTAACCCAGTGTTTTCACTATTTATCAAAAATTGAATGTTTTTAGAAAAATACCAAAATTTCACCCTAGGACAATTTCGATATTCCATGTCCAAAAATGAAGTCCATTTTATAATTTATAAAATTTCAAAAATTGGGTATTACAATTTATAACTGCTAGTTCATAATAATATTATAATAATATCTT
The DNA here is from genome assembly GCA_963277665.1 of Viscum album. Lineage (NCBI taxonomy): Eukaryota > Viridiplantae > Streptophyta > Magnoliopsida > Santalales > Viscaceae > Viscum > Viscum album. The sequence continues at coordinate 2,071,753,836 of OY728131.1, forward strand.
GTTTAGTGAAACTCAGTATTGCGTACTACACACACTATCGAGGAAGGTCTTGATTGCGTATAATGCAAGCCAAGTTAGGGCTGCATGTAGTGAAATCTCCGTTTGGTGTTGCGTATAACATAATCAAACCTTATTTCATTTATACATTAAACACAATTTACACTTAATGTTCCATAGAATAATTTCCACAAAACTAACCTTAAAATGTTTATAACACGAGCCATGAATAATATTGTTTATACTACAAGCTAATACAGTGTTGCATATAGTACAAGCTAAACATGGTGTAGTGTATAATATAAGACATCAATGAAATTAAAAGAATATTTTTCATAAAATCTCGGGGTGTTACATTAATAGATTATTTTTTAATAAGTACGTTCTTATATTCGTTATAATTAAATTGAAAGGGAATTCCTTGAGATAAATTAGAAGGATGGAAAGATGTTAGTAATAATGAGGAACACTTTACAATACATAAGAGGTATTCTTCATGTGTTATCCTCCAAACTAAATATAAGGTTGATCGATTATTTAGAGGCTTCAATAAAAGAATATGAATGTAATTAGACCTAAGATATTTTTTTATATTTGAATAAATCATTTTTTATCTTTATAATTTGAAAAGGATATTAGATAAAACTTTACATATCATTGTTTTGATAAGAAAATAAACATAGATTTAAAATGTAAATTTTAAAATAATGAAGAAAAGGATATGTAATTTTGTTTTTTATTGGAGGATGGAATCATGGTGCTAAATGTTTTAAAGGGACTAATAAAAGATTTATGTTTGGAAGGGAAGATCATTTGGTAGTCAAATATTTAAGTGACTGAAAAAATTAATAAATTATATAGAAATATAACCACAAAAATATTACAACCACACTCATATTCTTCAAATTAGAAGAGTATATTAATATTTCTAACCTATGTTCAAATGTTAATGTTAAAGATGGCGATTGACATCAAAAAACAATGAGGTAGTGTTCAAAAGATTAATATCATGAAATCACTAATTTTTTATGGTTATAATAATGATGTGGTGAAAGGTACACATACGATCCACTCTAGAACTAGTCATGTATAATATGATTATTTATTAACCAAATATTTTAGGTTTATATAATTTCATGAGGGAATCACAATTAAATCTCAATTATTATTTTTGGAATTAGTATTCAATAACCCAAATAGTATTATGACTACATCACATGTGTATGATTCTTGTATAATTGATAATTTTGGGAATTTGCTACCTATAAATCATGTTATTAAACCTCTAGATGAATTTAATGCTATTTTTTGTAATAAATATGATATCATTTAAAGAATAATTCATTAATTAGTAAATAATGGTTGTCATGCTTGATGTTCCAAATCATCTTCTTATTTTATATTATATTGGCGATAAATATAGTCATCCAATGGAAATTGAATCCATTATAGGGGTACTGATTTCTATTTAAAATGGTGTTTGTCTCTTATGGTTCGAGGGTAACACAATAATGAATATATTCCTATAGTAAATTAGGTTTTTGCAATCTTTTTAAAAGATATTCCTATTAATATAACAAATAATAAATTTATGTTCCCAATATAACTCAAATCTTGTATTGCGCCTATTAGAAAAAATCTATATTGAATGTCCCCCAATTAGATAAAAAAAGAACAAGAAACCCTATGAGATTTTTGATAATGTGTATATTCAACTAAAAGCATAACCATTGGGTGAAATTGTTCTTCTATTAAGAATAAATATGGTTCAATGCAACTCTACAATGATTATCAAGTCTATAGAAATAAAATAATCAAAAATAAATACCTTCCAACACTGATTGATGACTTGGTTTACAAAATATGTAGGGAAAAATTATTATTCAAGATATATTTCGATTATAGATATTAATATTTCATTGTAGAGAATATGGTTATAACTAACAAAACATTCCATATAAGGTACAAAGTCTATGAATATTTAGGGATTTCATTTTATCTTTCTAATTCCCAAACTCTCTTCCTAATTATAATTAATAGAGCCTTTGGGGAATAACATCAATTGTTTTTAGATGAATTTATATAATATATTATTTTATAAACTAAAATAGATAGAAAATTTCTTAATGATAAAATGTGTATTGTACCAAAGGTACTAAAGAAGTATATTTTTTTGAGAAAAAAATTCTTTAATTTTGGCAACAAAATGTTACATTATCGAGTCCTATAATCTCAAGAGAGGGTATATATGTTGATCAACTGAAAGTAGTAGTTATTAAATGTTGTCCCAAAGTAACTACATTGTTAGAGATACATAGATTTCATGTTTGGGATTGGTATTATTTTCTATTTTTGGATAATTTTCATGAACCTATAATCCAATCACCATTCTTACATGAATGGGATCCAATTTATTTAGACATTTGAATATATGGAATAATTTTTGTAACTAATCAGAAGGTTGGTTAGAGAACATATGATGACATTTACCTATATTATAGAATGGTTTATAATCTATATTAATAATAAAAAGAAGATACTTGGAATAATTATTGTGTTGAATGATGTGGATAAAGATTCACCTCCTGATAATTAATGGTTTACCGGAAAATTATCAAAATAATCAGTTGGTGTTAGATTTCTTAATTTTTTAATTAATGATATGAATGAATTTTGTTTGTGTGGAATTAAATCAAATATATACCGACAATGATAGAATAATATACATACTCACTTAGGAATACATGAATTTGTGATAGAGAGGATGAATGGAGTTGATTAGTACTTAAAAAATTCTTAATACATTACCACCATAAGATAGAAAAAAATTATGAAGGTACTCAAAGAAAAATAAATTGTAGCATATCAAATATTAGAACTACAGAATACCATTATGTATGAAATTTCAAAGGATGGATATAGAAATATTGATGTAAGGGGATGAATATTAACTTTCGTAAATGAATGTTCAAACACCTATCCATGTGAGTATTAAACTGTTGTAGATGTAATATGTGGTGTTGTAGAAGAAGAAGATACGTGTTCCCTTTCTTAAAATTTATTATAATTCAATTATATTTTCTGGGAACCATATGTGTTTCTCATCAATATAATACATAAATAATGGTGTACTGGATAAAAACCATACTTTATCATTCCATATTCATCCAATAAGTATGTAGACATATAGTGATCTAAAAATGTATTTATGGTGGTATAACATGCTGAGAGATATTGAAGAGTGTGCCTCTATGTTCATGGTATTTCCGAAAGTTATGGTCATGATATTAATGTGTAATGGGATGTTTTAATAATTACTAATACCATAACAGAAATGGGAAAACATTACAATGTATTTTTTCACTGTACTCACCAAAAGGTATGAAGTTCATAATATTATATATATTATAGTTTTACTTCTTATGAAATAATCACACATCATTACTATCATGGAATATTTATCTCTTTATTGGATTTCTAATATAATCATTATATATCAAGAAATATAATATGGAATTATACAATATATTTTTTCTGAAAGGGTCCATGTTTTTGCTCCAAGTGATAGAGAAATTTTCATTGGGTTTTTGAAAAATAGATGATTTTTATTAGAGCCTTCCATGTTTAGAAAAATTTCCGATTTGAGAGTACCATTAAAACCCTAGTGGATATTCTTATATATATTTCAGTTTATAAAAATCATAGTAGGAATAAAAACCATCCTTTAGTTGTTTTTTTTACAAAAATATCAATCAGTCAATATTTTATATGGATACTTATAAATACCAATATACAATGATGTTTATATATATATAATTTTGTGATGATTTTGGTGAAAAAATGGTATGTGGACCTAGGTTAACTATGTAAATAGAATTGAGTGTAAAACCCGTTCAATATCTCTTTATGTTAGATCAGAGTCAATAGAAAATTTCTATTAATGAATGTTAGTGATACCTTGTGAGCAATGTTAGTTGGATGTTTTTACTATGAATTTATACAAGTAAAAAGTTTTGGTGATTTGTAAAGAATTTAAGTTTATACCTTGGTCTATGAAATCCTTCATGATTTATTATTGATTATTGATGGAAATTAATAACTTTTCACTTACACCAATAACCTATAAATCTGAAGAGGTGGATAATGAATCTATTTTAATTCAATACATTACTTATCTATAACATGTTATAAAAAAATAGTTCATCTATATGGTTCACACACATTCCTATAAATAAAAACTGGTTGATGTCATTGGTTGATGTGAAATGTTTTATGAAACCAGAATAGTTACATGGTTAATGTTCTCTGGATAAATAAAAAATAAAAGAGGAAATGGGGGATCCCATGGATGTAATGAAATAAATATATAATCATGTTTATATAATTGACCGATATAATTTCTATTTATAGATTATTTTTAATTGGAATAGAATGTTACACCCCAATATTTTATGATACATTTCTCTTCAAATAATAGTTTTATCGTTAACTTAAGATACATTCATCTCTGAGTCTAAATGGAAAATAAAATAGTATACCACTATAACATTAAGATTAAATTGGAGAATATAAATATGAATAATTATATTTGGAAGATATTATCAATTTCATATAATAAATTATCATCAATTGATTTGAAATGTAAATCATATTCATTTTAAAATAAAAGAGATGTTCTTTGGGGAAAATATTTTTACATACATAATGTGGTTTTATTTTGATAAATTATATTTGAAATTATTACTGAATGATTTTAATGAAATTTATATATTATATATTAAATAAAATATTTTAATATTGATATAATATTTTATTTCTCTGAATCGGATAAGAATAAAAATAATTTTTTTGCAAAGAAGTATATTTTCCTAAAAAGATGTTCTCGTAGCATTATGTAGGAATATTTTTAAAATGAATTTCTACCACTTATAAAAATTGAATCATGAAAAAATATTCCATATTTGAAAAAATTATTATAAAATATTCTAAATAATCCCTATTTTTTATGTCAATATAAATAGAAACCATTTTAATTTTCTTCACATCCATAAGGGTAAAACTGGTAATATAGTGGTAAAGTATTGGGTTAAGGCTTTAAAGCCACTCAAAAACATTAATTTTTCCTAATGAATGATTTTAGTTAAACCATTTCTACCCAATTATTGAATAAATGGTCACAATGGCCCATATTAATTAGTTTGTGACCTCTATATTAATTTAAAATAATAATAAAGACAAAATGGAATCCTTTTGATTTCAATAACTCTAATTTTTTTACAAAAGGAAAAAATGAGGAAAAGATCAATTGTAAATTAAAATCTGATAGACCAACTATTCATTGTTATATTAATTTATTTTATAATTTTTTATGAGTGAATATTTACATTATATACTTAAAAACACCAAAAAAATTATTTAATTAATAAATAAATAAAATAAATGCTTTTATATATATTACATGTAATATTATTTTTATAAATAAATTTTTAACATGAATTATATTGAAAAATATAACATATTAGTTATATTTTAAATTATTATAATCAAATTTCAAATTTTTATTATTGTGTTTATTTCCAAATTCTTTGAATAGTGATGAAATTTAAATTATAAAATATTTAATTAGTAAATATTTAATTAAATTATTTGAAATTAATAAAAATATTATCCTTGAACAAGTTTATCGAATATTGTAGGAAATATGAACCGATGTATAATTATGAGTCATATTTCCTTTTAAAGTAATATTTTAAAATTTAATTATGATGTTGTTGAAGTTAAGGTCAAAGTTATTAATGAATAAGTTAATCTAAATGATATGGTTCAAAATGATACCCAATGAAATCTAAATTTCATTGTAGGATTTCATATTAAAACTAACCATTTTTTCTCTAAACTAATTTCTAGTATGAATCATTTAGCTTAATAATTATTTGTTATATTTTACTCTTTTCTAAAATTACTAGTGTGTCATATCGCTACCATATAAAAGTTATATCATTTTCTCTTTACATTACTCCACATTGAGATATATATCCTTAAAAATCAATATAAATTAACTTATATACATATATATATAAAATGTATAGGTGTTTTTCTACATATAAATTAATTACGGGGCTTTATAATAATAGATCTAAAGGATATCTTGTTATAAAGAGGTGATCCTCATGTCCAATGTATTTCTATATGTTTATTATTCTAACTCATATTAATTTTTGGTTTTAACAATAAAAAAATAACTTCATTATAATATATATACTAATTTTTTTATTTTTTTGAAACCACCTTTATTCACCCTCTCTTTCATCAAATGGGAAGTGAATTTATCGCTTGTGCTTATGTATGAATTACTATCTTCATACGGTGGTACAATTAATTTTTTTTCACAATAATTTCGTGATAGTTCCCGGGATTTTAATTTTTATAAATTATATTTTTTCATATTTATTCTTCTATAATTATAATATCGCATCTACCTTCTAACAATGCAATAGGTCAAAAAATGATTACATCGATCGTGCGAATGTGTTGACTAACACTTCCATGAAGCTCTGTGATTTGTTTTTTCTAGTTTACCTGGATGATAATAAGAATATATTTAATTAATATATGTGATATATATGATATATATGATATTATATTGATTCATTTACAGTGAATTATTATTTACCTTATTTTTTTCTTTTACATGAAATATGAAAAGAAAATTATTTGTATATATAACCAACTATCTCCATAAATGATGTAATTCATTTTATTATAGTTACTTTTTATATATGACACTAAAATTGTATGTAATGAATATATATGTAATTTATATCTTCATTAAAAAAATATTAAAATTTTAAACATGATCATCATATATGGAATGGAAATTATGAATTGAAATTATCAGGAATAATAAAATAGTAATCAATTGTAAAAGAAGATTCTATTAAAATGATATTAATAATTTTTTCATACATTATCATAATAAGGTCATCAATTATATTATAAGGGTTTGATTTAATTTTTTATATAATTATTAATAATTTAGTTTTATTATATTGGTTGTTAGTGTGCTTTCAACATATGTGGAGGTCGAGGTATTGGTTTTAGATTACATTTTCATTGGTTATTTGGATTTTTTATATTTATGTTTAACAGTATTAAAGATAAAATATAATATCTAAAAATCAAGGTACTTTTCATATCCTTTATTTCTAAATAATACATGATATCCATTCATATCCCCTCTTTATGAACTAATGTACTAGAAATATTTTTTTATGGAAAACTGACTGTGTATTATTATTTAGTTGAGTTAATATATCATTCAAGTCCTAAATTACATAAATAATTCAACAATTTTTTTAATATTTTTTAATAATTTTATTATAAATTTTTACTCAATTTTTTATTTCTATAAAAAAATATTTCACAGGAATATTCTTTTAGTGCATTGATTGAGTTACTTTTTGACATTTTCAGAAATTTTGTATGGAATGAATTATTTTATCATATATGAAACAAATAGAACTTCTCTTCATCAAGACAAATCAATTATTCAAATATTTTCCTTCATGATTCAATTGTTTCTTCCATAAAAATGTTTTTCTTCTATATTTGTGGAATTTATAAAATTTAAATAGCAGATTACAAGGGAAACATGTTTTTTACTATGGAAATGTTCCAAGAGATCTTTAATTAAATTTTCTATCTAAGATGAAATAATTTGATTATTTATAATATTTACTCAGGTTATGATCCAAAAACCCCATAACTATTTTATTTATAGATGTTTTTTTATTTTTAATATAATATATCAATTAAATCCATTCCCATTCCATGTAATATTATATGAATACATCATTGAATTATTTTTTTGATCTATTTAATTTCAATGTTATATCTAATGTGAAATTTTTGTGATTATGTTTCTTTTCAATGCGTTATGTTATTATGAATGTTTTAATTTTCCCTCACATATCTAAGATAATCATTATGTTCTGCGATAGACAATAATTATTTAGAACTATATTCCATTGGGTTGATTTGATTATCTTATGGAAGAAATATAACTAGAATTGGGACCGAAACATGTTCTATATGGTACATAAGCCACTACGATAGTCTTGGGAGTGATAAATTACATTTACAATTGAATGTGGAGTGAACCCAGCCATCTATAAAAATTTTTGAAGAAAAAAATCATTTATAAAAAAATTATTTTTTTTTCATATGTGTATGATATAAGTATATTTATGTTTCCATTGTTATTCTCTCATGGTTCATATCCACTGAATAAATTATGTTTCATGTATTTTGAAATACAAAAATTTATTCCATGAATAAAAATTATGATCTACGGTATGAAGGGTGTGGTTTTGACAAATTAAGATCAAGTTTTAATACCCCGGTTATCTTATTATAATTTTGTGATCATTTATATCTCCCTTATTTACCCTTATTGAAAATATAAACTTAACATTTCTGATGTTATCATTTTCCAGGTTATGAAAAATGTATTTTTGTATAACATATCTAAAAATGGGGATATTTTTTATGAAATGGGTTGGAGAATATCAACATGTTGAATGGACACATAATTTATGAGCCAATTCTTCAATTGATACTAAACATATAAGATTTTGGAATATAATGTTATGTTACATAAGTATTATAGATATATTAATATATAACATATATGAATTAAATGTATGGGTCTCTATAATATGTCTCAAATTTCTCTGTAAATATAATTAATTTGTATCTAGAATACAAATGTTACCACTACTAACATAAAGTAATGTGTTGAGTAGTATTGGTTATCATCCATTAATAGATGAGAAACATAATTTATCTCCATTATATTCTTCGTAAAAACAAATAAAAATACCTTCTTAACTTTATCACTGTATATTTCAATTCATTTTCATTTATAGCTTAACGTGTGTATAGATATACTACCCAATATTATATTTAGTTCTTTGAATCGTTCTACGCATTTATGAGTCTAATGGAACTTAAATCCTTTCTATGTTATCATGGTGGGGGCATTAGATAACTATCATAAATTCATCACATAAACATGATAATATCCATCCTACCGAAAAAAATATCATTGTCTTGGAATATGGTTTGTTAAAATGCATAATTGAACTCCTCTTATAAAGATCTACTAGCATAACCTCACTAATGATCATGTGTCCCATGAATGATAATTTATGTAACCAAAATTCAAAAAACTACAAATAAGGTATATAAAATTGTAACATCCCAACTCGAGATCCATTGCATCCCATGGACTCAGATTCACCTCCTTGTATTCCAGAGGCTACTAAATAGCAGCAATGGTCTAATTCAATACCATGGGGAGACTATTTCATCATAATTGCAGTCATAGAATGGTGTCATAAAAGATAAATGGTGTAAGACAGATATAATAAAAAGGAACAATGACGGTAATTGGTTTGGATAGTATATATTAAAAATCGAAAGGAAATATCAAATATAACATAATGAATATGCCCTACTTATATTCCATAGGGAAGAAGACTACATGGTGATATGCATCCATTATGATACATTTATAAAAAACAAAATTAAAAAAATTAGCTATCCCAAGATAGAATCACAATCCTAATCACATTCTATATATCTTCGAACCCAATGAAGCAATCAATCAATCATTATAATATAGTCACTTCACACAGTCCCTACCACATTCATGACGTATGTCCAGACACCCCACGATAGACCAAAGTAGGTGTGAGGGAACACTCAGTATGTATACACTAATAATTTCTATAACAAGTCATGTATATGTTTATAAGATAAAGCAGTGTGTTATATATAATAAGAATAAAGTTGTACATGTAATTGAGTTGTTTTTCAAACTCATCAAGCACACTGTAAATAATTTTTCCCAAACATGAGCCATCTATAAAAAAATAAAAAATATCACTTTTAACCAATGTCGAGTAACATTTTGTATGTCTTATAATTCTCAGATGCATAGAATAAAATGAAAAACACATCCTCATTGATTATATAAATCAGCTTCCAGGATAAATATGCAAATACTTCAGTGGATCCCATGGTGAATGTCCAAGTAGGTACAAGAAAAATATATCCTAACAGTATAAAAGTCTCAATACTGCATATAAATCAATATTCATGTATTTTGAATGTCTATAGAATCTCAATATTCTATATATAAAGAGTATAAATGGCTAATGAATCCAAAACAATTATCATATCATAATCATAAACAAGCCATGGGATCATATAAATCATTCCATATTTTCCAATAAACTAATTAATAAATTTTAATAACATGTAATTACATGTGAAATAAGGCATAATACATATCTAAAGATGTCAATTATTTAAAAATTTATCACTTTAGAGAAGTAAAGATCACACAGAACCAATATGTTAGTATATCATGGGAAAAATATACGAACACACCTCATAGGTGGTCCTTGTTGACGTTGAATACCTCCAACCAAGTCATTTTCATATGTGGGAAATATTACAAGGTTACAATAACTTAATAAATTAAATTAAATAATTTAGAATCAATTCTAGAATTTCTTTCTATCAGAACAATGATATATGGGTATAAAAGAACTATACGTTATTGCAAAATACATACACTACATACATAAAAAACTGAGAGAAACATACAATTGTTTCTTCTTCTAATGTTTATTCCCTTGCAATGATGGTCAAAACTACCCCCCACTCCCACCTCACTATATATATATGGAGGATATAATTGTATTTTGTAATTATTACCTCACCCATGTAGCGTTCATCCTTCTTCTACGACATATTTTTTTCCACATTTACTGGGACTTTCAATTAACATGATAGTTATAGATATATTAAATGATCACCTCATATAGAGATTTGTGATTCTATGTTCATAGAATTTATGAGTCTTTTAAACATGAACATTGTAGATTTATTCCTAAATAATTTACCGTGCGTAAATTATTGTTATATGTTCATCTTTTGTTTTTCGGGTTTACAAGACCAATATAATATTGGATTCCTCAAAAAATGGAACATGATGATTCTTTTATCTATGAAAAATATTTGGATATTGACTGTTATATAACTCCTCAATCATGTAATGGGTTTCCCAAATTCCTCTTTCATAGGATATATTATTTCTACATGAAAATCGTTTCTCCCAATATGGAACTATAGGAACACCTTCTAGAACACTCACATCATTTTCAAAATCTATTAATTATTCATATGATTATATATTTGGTAAGTAATTTTATTCATCTGGTAGAAGGATAAATTCTATTTATCATCGACATCATCATATATCTACATTGAAGTAGATGTCTCAAAGCCTTAAATGTATTATATTTTGATCTCTATTGGGGGACAATTCAGATGTAAATAAGTAGTTGTATTTGATTCTTATAAATATTATTATGTTCCTTGAAATATACTAGGTCACCTTATCATCCAACGATGTCGCATTGGAAGGTATTTTCAGGGGAATCATGATCTAATTTTTAAGAAGTTGTTTGGGGTTTTGTTTTTTGAGGCCTATATTGTGGATTAGTTGAGTAATAAGTGTGGAACATCTTCTAATACGAACCATAATGTGTTAACATCACTATACACCATTTCAAAAGTGGTCGAAATTTTTGAACATTTGAGAACAATGTTGGTAGATCAAAAGTCAATAGTACAAGACCCACCGAGGACATTAGGGGCTGAGAGGGTGCGTTGAACCATTATTCAAGAACCATGGACCATCAATCATATGGATTCAAAAAATGCAGCGGCATTTCTCCATGGATAACAAAATTATATTGTCATGTCCATATAATAGTCAAGTATGGGATTCCCTATGTCATCTCTCAGACATGATAATTCAGTGCGGGTAACCCTAAATGCACATTGTGGTTGGTAATTTATTGTGAGTATTTGAAGTCAACGATGAAGTATGACATCTATTCTAAATACCAACTGACTTGAAAGTCATGGAAATGAGGGTATCATTCAAGATCAAAGACTTTCTATTATAGAAAATAAATACAATAGATGGAAATGTTTTTCTAGTATAAATTTAGTATATGGGTGCTAGATCCATATCTAAAACTCTATTATTTATGGAAGGAATGATAATGTACTTCATAGTCAATTGAGAATGATAGGGTTGAAAATAAATACGGATTTGGGGAGTTTTATTATGTCTAGGATGAATAAATCCATGGGGTGTAAGAAATATTCACACATATCTAAACAGTAGGATTTGTGGTCATTAATATAAGTTATATATATGAATATGGTTACTGACCCCCCAGAAAATGACCATAAATTAAATAACATTAAAAACCTATTGAGTGAATGGCTAGTGGCTTAATTTGGTGAGTTTAAGAATCAATAACAGGAGGGTGGCATAATGGAAAACTATTTCTAAATATAGGGTTATTTGTGGCTGTAAATGAATTTAATATAGTGGCCATTACTACTCTCAGCACCCCTCTAAAATATTTTTTCTAGCTCCTAGACTAGATAGGAGGTCATAATTATTCTTCAAACATTGTGTTTTATGGCTATCCCATTGGTGGAAGATTATAAGGAATCTCATGAAAAATAAAAGAATGGGACCTTCTCATTCACTCTAAAAGTTAAACGAAGGAGGTGTTCCTTAGGATTAATTAGTATCAATAAAATTCTAAAAAAATGGATTATTGAATTATTCTACTGTATACCAATATGATGAAATGTGCATGGATAGAAAATAAAAAAATTTATTTTGACAAGAGGCTATAATTAAAAGGAGATAAATGATGAGAAGTTAATAAAAACTCTAGACAATAAGGATTCTCATTTTGAAGACCTCATCATGAAATATATAAATTCAAATCTTAAAAACCTTAATTTTAAGTTATATTCTCAGAATTATTATAATTAAATTATGATTTATTTTATGTATTTCAAAATTATTTATGTTGTTTGATGTTTTTTTGGATTGAAATTTTGTTGTTTCCCATTTTACCATAAAATTTGTTTCATAATAAAAATAAAATCTTTTAAAAGTATTAACCATGTAGCATATTCTCATGGTTAAATAGTCTTCCATTATGAAATCCTATGTTTACATGGATTGAAACAATATGTAATGCATGAAATTCATGAAAATAGTGTAAAACATCCAACACCAAAATAGTTTTTATGATAGAAATGAAAATAGTAAAACATTTTGAAATATTAGAGAACTCACTGACTCACCTCCAATGAGACTAATAATAATGGAATCAGATTCTATAACATGGATATATGGAAAATATTATTTTTATATTCAATTTATGATCTTAACATGTGAATGGGAGGCCACCACTGGATAAATATGGACATGAGATATAGGGTTAAACCTTTAATTTTATAAAGAAAATGGTAACTTTTCCTGTAAATATTAGGTCACATAGATTGTCTACATGATTTTCTAAACACTATTCCATCCTCGCACCATTTTATTTCTATATAACCACTTGCATGCTGAGACAAACTATGTTCAAATCATGTGTTTTACCTCTATCAAAACCTTCTGCAACCAGAAAAGGTAATGTGGACCATGATTAATTGTTTCTTCAACCTCTTAATCCTGTAACAATGTGCTATAAAACCTCTCATTGTTTCATAAAACTAGTATTCTTGGGCCGTATGGTTTCTACAAACCATGTGCCCCAGGATCCACTTCAAAAAAATCAGGCTCTGGGATACAAAAAAAGCCCTGAAATCCCATTTTTTTTCTTCATCTCAATCCTAGTAATATAAAATAGATCCAAACAAAAAGGATTTTACTGAAATTAAATAGATTTGTACCTTATATATAAACCCAATACCTTACATTCTCCCACTCTTAAGTCAACTCATTCCCAAGTTTCTCTTAAAATGTTGGTAACGCATCTTGAAATAGTTTTGTACACGAATCATGTACATATACCCATCTCTACCATGTCTCCTCTTTTAAATGGACATACCGCAATAACATCTGAAATAATGGAACTGACCTACATAAGTGTTATATCATGCTATAATCAATTATACATATTGAATGATCCATAAACAATTAATATACCTAAAACTAAACATCATTTGGATAATGATTATGTAATGGTTCTGAGAGATAATGATGTATCTGAGATACTTAGAAGACATCATGCATGGTTTAATACCTCTAAGGTAACTACAACTCATAGGATTCGATTAGAAATCAACAAATTATATTAGATATCCTTATGCAATGGGGAGTGATTATTCTATATTTGTGGATCTGTTTATACCCTTCTCTAGGTGAAACCCATAAGAATAACCAAATACCCACCTCAAAATCAATTTGTCAATAATGATGATCACACTATGTATTCATTCTATACCAATCTATATAAATCTTTTTCCTAATAATATAAAATAGCTACAATTTCATTATAAAGCTAAGAGGACCGATTAGTGTGCCCTATCCTTCCTATAACCAACACATGGGTGAACAAAACAACCTTTCATATAGGGCCTTGTATGGATCCATCTATTTGGTCTCCTAGAAGGAAATATTATAATAGAACTCAATCAAATGGTATTTTTTCTCCAAATAACCTCTTAAATAATGTATTCATAGTTGAGGATGTCTTCGAAAACCTATATCGTATGGTCAAACTAACTGTCAATATTTGGGTGATAGGTTATAGTCATAAGTTCCTGTAAAACTAGTTCCTGTAGAAACAACTTACCAAAATGTTACATGAATCATGAATCTATATATAGTAAGATAAAACATTGATATTTTTTTGAGGAATATGATCTCATAGATGTAACGTCTCTCAAGATCATTCAGTAAAAGTGTCTCATAAATAAGTAAGAAATGGGTAATCATTTTCAATCATTATGACTAACAATCATATTGTGTCACTTCCCTGATATGATCTTGGAAGCCCTTTCACAAAATAAAATTTCAAATCAACCCATTTCCTTTTCAAAATGGGCTAGGTTTGTAAAAATATCACTGGTAACTGGTGCTCTGAATTAACTTGCTGGTCCGTGGAACACTGAGTAAAATACCTAGTTTTTTTTTCTCATCCTTAAAAACAGGTCTTGATTGTGCAATCCATGATACATATTAGTGATGGTGGGATGTAGTACATATGCTAGTATAAGAAATACCTATATCAAATCATCTCAAATATCTTCTAAACCACAAAATAACCCATTATGGTGTAGAATGTAGTCCTCACGATTGATCAAACTAAGTGGTGGGTACTCACCTTACATACTCTCTCATAGGACCAATACCTCACAATCTAATAGCTTTCTCATCATGAACATACCTAGAATAGTTGAATTTACTACAAATGGTGATATAAAAGTATTCTCTCGACTATCTGTAAATCTATATTCATCTCATTGAAAAATTCCATAAATTTTTTTACAATCATCCTCGTATACTACATGTTTCCATTTCTAATAGCTCAAATTAAACATTGTTACATTGCCTTTAATAGCCATATTGGCTAGCTCAAAATAAAATGACTAGAGACACTCAACCCACCTTATTTTCCGAAGGTAGATGTCACATTATATAAAAATATATATTAGGATTTTTGGAATATGTACACCAAAAAAATTCTCTCCCAACATGTAATACCTCTAACAATGAATGATATGAACAACTATTTAAAAATAAATATTTTGTGTAAGGTGATTACAATTATGAGGCATCAGCAGGTGAATCCCTTCCTCCATGATTCTATCCACCAAAAATAGGATAATTACCACCCTCATGCCTGATGCATCACAATAATCTATACAGCCTCAGCTCGACTATGGAAAAATTATGATTGAAAATGAATTCAATATATCAATCAACTACTTAAATTCAATTTCACACATTAAAAATTTTACCCCCTTGATAGTAAATCCTTTGAGAAGAATAACTATATGTGAATAGTCTTGGATGAATAAATCATAATAAAATAACAATCATAAGTAATAATAAATATCAATGTCATTCTTGTGGTTTTCAATGAATCCATACCACTCATATTCTATAGGTCCACATATAATTATATCTTTGGGATGATGTGACCTATACATTGAACATTATATTTCTATAACTGGTAGTTTATGAGCATGGTATATGACCTAATCTCTCTAAATATATATTAGATGAATTTATGTTTTATGGAATGTACGTGTTGATTTTGAGAATACACCAAGATGTTTTCCAATAAAAGTACCATTAAGGAATCTAGATATGGGTTGAAACACCAATTCATCATGGTTATAAAAACAATTAGTGCATTCCTTGGACCAGAAAACATATCCCGATACTAGTGAAAGCTTTACAAACTAGGGAAATTTATATGAGGTATATCGACCACCCTGACATACAACTGTAGATAACCAAAAATAAAATAAATTCTCAAAATAACACTTCCATTATAGATTTACTTGAAGATCTCAATTGTTCAGGGTATATGATAGTGATTCACAATGATCAAGTGATTCAGTTTAGGATAATACACACATAACCTAATTCTTCTATCCTCCTTCATGGAAAAATTGAATGATGAATCTCATGTAGTTGTGTCATGAATACCCCTTCACATACAAGTCTTCTATATTTCTCTTAAGATCATATAAAATACTAGTAGTCATACAATAATGAGAAGTGGATAAAATTTAATCTCCTAAAAAAATAAAAACAGAACATCAACTCTCACTCAGGATTTAAGCTAAAATATTCATGTAGTAAACCATCAATAAAATGATATTCTACTTGAGGGTACTCAGTATATATCATAAACTAAAATCAAAATATAAACTATAAATCTTGGATATCATCCCACCCTGAAAAGATAATTCAGTCCACCTTATATTTCCTGGTCATTACTTTCAACCATGTGAATGAAAACCCCACCCTATAGAGACATGACACTCACCATTCAGTGAAACCATTATACATAATAATTATATGTAACCAAATAATCCATTCCAAGAATTACATTAGATCTATTAATATCAAGAATAATGAGATTCCATATATATATATATATATATATATATATATATATATATATATATATATATATATCTCCCAAGTCATTACATGGAAGGGAGTATATTTTGTGATCAAATCCTCAATAAAGTTTCAAGTGTCATAAAAACATCAAAAAACTTCTCATTTATCCTAATGGTCACCAATACAGGAACATATATGAATTTATTTTGAGCACCTTTATCAGAAAGTTTAAATACAAGAGTAGAAGATACTAATATTTTACCTCTTAATGTATAAGTCCCAACACTATTCTCTTTACGTATAGGTAGTGTTGAATATATTTTTCATGAATTGAGTATATGAGAATCAGAAAAACTACCCTTTGTATTCCAAATTTACTTTCTATGTACTATATATATCTAGCTCCCCCATCCCCGACAACCCTCTCAGGCAAAATGACTAATTGAATTCCAGCTCCTGACGAGACATGGTGCTTTGGATCCCACTGATGAAACTTGAGTGGGAGTTAACCCCCTCTCACTAAACAATAGAGGAAAATTCATATAGAACATCTATATAAGTCATATCCATCCAAATTTGTAGCACTCTAATATGTATCTATCACATGGTATCCTCATTTTTTCATAGCTTATACACTGATTTGGGATGACATATATATGATCACTCATAAAAAGGATAATATTCCCCTCATGAGATGTCTCAAAATGACAGTTCAAGAAACTAAACACTGAACCACTAGATCTATAAGATATATTACCATTATATGGGAATCAAACATATATCATTGTATATATTTGAAAAATAGCTTATTCAGTATCTCAGTTATGGTTTTCAAGAAAATGGTCATCTGTTATTGAATGATATGTTTGGTATCTCCATAAATGTCTCTTGATAGAAGGCCCATCAACATGAAAAATACATGTAAAGCACTAATGAACTGTACAGAAAGAAAAATACTCTATAATGGTAATCATACGCCACTCATGATGTAAAAAATCACTATCCCACTCAGCTATCATCATCTTCTGAATGAAGTATTCATATAATCAGGTTTAAAAATATTAACAAACCATATTTCTAAGCCTATCATCATTGTTCCGAATATCAAACTAGTTTTTAGTGTCTCCTCAAAGAATATAGGTTACGTTCTTGAATATAACCTCTAAAGTAGTATTTATGTGCTTGAAAATTTAAAATATATTCTCAAACCATATCTCAGTAGCATGTGGGACAGCTTCCCTATGAATGTAGGAGGATATTTTTGTGGTATCACATGATTTTTATTTTACATAGATGGGTGGGAAATGGGTATCCCTAAATGGTCGGAAAAAAATCATTTAAAACCCTCTCAAAACTGGGAATCAACTTCCATTTTTGAAACAATAGGAAATTTCACAGGATGTATTGCTAGAGGTTCGAACGGTAACTCATAGCTCTCCACATTCATAGCATGGTAATATCCACCCTCATCACATATTATTATATGTATTCATATTTTCATATATGTATAGGTTCTAAGAACACACCTCAATCAATATTGTGTGACAAAATGATCACATATATAAATATAGGACAGGTACAAGACTTCATATATATAAGCCAAACCCATTTAAATGATTTTTAATTTAAGAAAATGTAACATGTAATATTATAAATAACAATAGATAAAATGATTAAAATCCACAATTATTTTATGGTCTTGTTCAAGCTCTCTATTTTATAACACATGTCCCAATATATTGTCTGCTGATGGAAATTTATAGAGGAAACACAAATTAAATTGAAATTTATATATACTTTAACAATTAACATTCCATCTCCAAATTTTAAATTATTTAAATTTATTCTTACTTCTAAAACAATTATTTAAAATGTTCTAATTACATGGATTAAAATTTCAGATATTAATCTATCATATAGTATATTAATAGAAATCTAGTTCCCATTTAAACCCGACAATAACATGTTTTAGAGCATGAGACCAAGGGTCTATGGCCAACATTAAATAGAAGATTTCATGAGGTTTATAATATAGTCAATACATAGAAACACAATTTGGTTATGGAAGGAAACATAGGTACCCATTATAATTATCAATCTCATTCAAGAAACATTATTTTATAAATATTCTATAACACATGAAACACATTTTTAATTTCAATTAATCAACTAATTCGTCAAATATGAATCAACATTATACCTGGAATATTATTCCTATAAGGTTTCTAAAATGATGCAGTATCAATTAATAATTGAAATATCAAGGAAAGGATAAAATTAAATTTTTCAATCATAGTAATAAAAAACATAACATTTCATGTAAATCACCCAATTGTAGAATAAAATAAATTGTAATTAGAAAAATAGAGACTAAAGATTTCTCTTCTAGGAAAGATTCTAATTTCCCAGAATTTCGTTTAGATACACTCTGGACTGACTTATAACCAAGTTTCAATAAATTTCCAATATCTAGGATGTTGTTTCAAAAAAGTAAGACACGGAAGAAATCCCACTCTTACAATAGTCTGTAATGTAATGACCAAATATCCAAAAAATTGTTCCCCGAGATGGTGGATCAGATGGAATCACGTTTTCCTCCCCATATTCTATAGGATGTTAAATAACAGTGAGGAAATAAGTTATTAACATTGGAAGACTATACCATTGTGATCTTTGACAAAAAATAGTTCCATAATAGATAAATATTGTAATAGAATTATAATAAAAATTCAAAGTGGTATTAAATCATCCATACACTACAAATCAAAAATTATTAAGGTAATATCAAATATAACATGACAAATTTTTAAATATTCTATACAAAAAAATAAAGGAAACCCATTGAGATAGTCACAAAATATAAAAAATGTATCAATAAAACATAAAAATCAAAAAATAATAATCCCAATATATCCAAACGAGTATCATCTTAGTCTTATGCTCCCCTAATCATATCCAATAATTATTCAAAAATAAAAAATGTCATTGATTTCAACACTCTCTACTAGTATCCATGATGATTGTCTGGGTACCCAATGGTGGACCGAAAAGGATGTAAAGAAGCACTCGATATGACACCACCAATGGTGTTAAATACAATTCAAATATTTGTATATTTAATGATTGACTGTGTAAAATTTATAGGAATAAAAAACTAGTCATATATAAGGTCCATATATAAAACATGATAAAACATCTACTGTTCCCTATACAGATTAATATAGTGTCATACCAACATGTCCCAAATCCTGGTGATAAAATGTTCAAGGCATACTCATCGAGTCCTTGGAGAATCTCCATAGAAAACATGACAATGGTATGGGTTGACCTCAAGGATTAATTCCAAAGAAGTCTATGAAATCTAAACCCCGGATGTATAAATGTCTCAGGAATCCAAATTTATAAATAATTATGGAGGGGAAATGTCCATTGAATCCTAGTCCTCAGAATCCATATAGAATAAATGCCTAATGAATCCAAATCATTTATCATCTCATAATCATACCAAATACATGAATTCATAAAACTAATTTAACATTATCCACTAAACCCATATAAAAATTTCAATTACATGTAATCAAATTTAAATTTAATAATAATCCATCTCCTAATACATCATTTAATTTTTAATGTCTCCCACAAAAGATTTCGATTTCACACACACCCAACTAGGTGGTATATCATGGTGATGAATACATGAACACACCTCATTGTTGTTCCAAGTTGAGATAGACAACCTCCAAACTTACAATGAAACCATGTATGAATCCTATTAGGGTTATAATAATTTAATCAATGCATTTAATTAATTTAAGAGCAATAATGGATAGTATGGAATTTTTCACTACTGAAAAAAAATAATTAAAAAATACACATTAAAATAAATGATATGCAACATCTAACTTAAGCCTATGGTATAAAACACAACAAATATAAATTACATTCCCATCCCAGATAGAAATAAAATTTAATTATAGAGAAATTATTTAAAATAGGTCATAATATCATACAACAAAACAAAACTAGTGATACTATGGAAAATAAAAAATATATTAAGGGGACTGGAGAACTCAATAAAAATAATCTAATGAGACTGATTCAAAAAATGTATTAGAGTATGAATCGGGAGATATGGGAAATGATTGGTTAATCATCCATGGAAAAACTCAAAATAGAAATGGTTAAAGATATATGATGAAATAATGAATGTCGGATAAGGGTTGAGTATTTAAGAATTAAGGGAGAATGGTTAGTTACCCTCTAAATACTGGGTTGAATGGGTTGGTTAAATTATTGTCAAAAAAGTGAACTAAGCTAGCAATCATGTGTTTTACCTCTTTTAAAACAATATATAATTTTTATTGGAGGGAAACCCCTATTTAAATGATTTATCAAAATATGTAAACCCTAATAGTGGGTTGGACCAACTCACTCATTTTCATAGAATTGTTCCTCATGTGATTTACCCATTATACTAACCATGTTTCTTAGCTCCATTTGTCAAACCCTCATGCTTCGAACAAGTCCCAAGAACCCTCTTTTCCTCTATATCCTCCCATTGAATCCACAATAAATGAAAACCAAATAATTAAAACGAAATTTAAAAGATCCATACCTCATTGAAAAACCATGCATCTTAAAAAAATTTCTTTCATTATGGTCTAAAACAATATTATATTATGATCTCTATATAATTCATCACACATGGAGTATATAAGAATTTGAACTATAATTGTTTCTCTTAATTGATAGAGGTAATAAATATAGACTATATGCTTTAAATATGTGATGATAATAAAGGAATTTTTATTTCGAAATAGAATTACTATAAATTCATAATTTTCACACCTTTTAAACATTTATATCTTTTTTATGTCATAATTATTTACCTCAATTGATAGTATTAATAATAATGGTCAATTTTGGAGATGTAATAAGAACTTTTTAATTGATAAATACCATTCATATATGATTAATGATACATAATATCTATTCTAATATTCTTTTGTTTATAAAAACCAATAAATAATATCATTGATTTATATTTATTATTAAAAAAAATATCCTCAATAGACCCACAAGGATGAATAAATCTGTTATCAAGACTCTCATAATTTTTTTCATCAATTTATGAAACTCAAATCGGGCCATGCAATATGTGGATGTCAAAATATGTGTATCACTCAATATGAGTAATATGAAAAACTAAACATTAGAATGTGTTTTTATACTAGAAAACTCTTTAATAAAGTGATCAAAAACCACATGTTATATAGGTATACATTTTATTTTTTTTATCCCCACAAATAAGAGAATATTATACTTTAAAAATAGAAATAAATACAAATTACACGTAATTAGTTTCTTTTAGATTATTATGTTCATAATCACATTAAAAAAATATTATATTTTGATTATATAAATATAAAATTTTACTACCATTTCGAAGAAATTATTTGGAAACATTGTTTAGATATCTAAACAAAAAAAAGACATCAAATTCCATTAATTGAAAATTAATAAGAATTTTCTATATCACATTCATAATATCATCAATGTGACAGCCTTAAATATATAGTAAAATATAAGTGTAATTTAACTGTTATGATCCACATTAGTTATTGATTTAGAATAATAATATCCATTTTTAATAAGTTATCCCTTATATTAGATAATTAACTCTGATAATTCCAAATTTCACCATAGAAAATACATTGAAAAATAAATGGA
Source organism: Viscum album (assembly GCA_963277665.1). Lineage (NCBI taxonomy): Eukaryota > Viridiplantae > Streptophyta > Magnoliopsida > Santalales > Viscaceae > Viscum > Viscum album. The sequence continues at coordinate 2,071,776,604 of OY728131.1, forward strand.
ACCATATTATGTTTATAATTTCCTTCTATTAGGTTCTCAATTTTCTTAAAAAATAACCTGATATATTTCATTATTTTTAAAATATAATGAATCAAATAATTCATTTGTGAAATTTACATGTGTTCTTTTCTCCCTTGTCTAAATATGTAAAAAGAAAAATACACTTTAATACATGAACATCAACAACATGACTCCCCTGAATCTCATTTTTTCTTTTTATAGATGTGTTAGGAATCATACTTAGGTTAAGGTTATTAATCTTATATAAATACTTAAGGGTAGTCATACTTACATTATTTCATATTCAATCATATATTTCATTTTTTTATCATGGTTGTATATATTGTACTATCTATAGAATTCATCATAAACATGATATTTTCTACATCCAAAAACTAAATAAAAAAATTAATCATAAAAACAGGAAAATTAATAATATTGAGTGATAAAATATTCACTATGAATAATTCATTACTTGTCTATATGATGAAACATTTTCAATCTATTAAGCCTTATGTTTAAACAAGTTCATACATGATTATAATCTATTAAAATCTTTTATCTTCATTGACAAATAAAATTTTAATTTAATTAAAAATATCTCGTACAGTTTCAATAAAGGTGTGTAGTCCTAGGCCCACCCATCACGGACCTGTGAATATATTGTTAATAATAAATCCTCCCCTTTTAGATGTATTATCCCTGTGTTTATTTATTCCACAACCACATCCACATATCCATCTTCATAAGGTGTTTTTTTATGAAAACCATACTTCATTCATTGGGACAACATTGGATGTTCTCTTATACATTGACTGATCATAAGGGTTTAAAATATTTTTAAATGAATAATATCTTGAATTAAATAAATCTTCATAATGTACTAAATGATATGAACCTCTGATTAAAAATAAAAATAATCCATCATTTTTATTGACAATTCGATACATTTCACAATTAATAATGTATAAGGGACAAAAAGTATTAGTTTCATTGAAGAGTAGATAGAAAATAATATTATTTCATTAAATATCATTAACATACCCCAAAAAACTTGGTCACATTATACACTTAATAGAAATACCATTCATAAAACCATTCCTCATAATATGGTGGATAAAAACATAATGAAGATGAGAATAAATGGATATTAATTTTAAAAATTTTGGACAATATTTGATCATTATATTGATCATAATATTAGTGTAAATTTATTTGACAGTGAGCTAAATATTATAAAATCATACCCATCAATTCATATAACATAATCTTTATTTGTGGCATACAACTTTGGTATTTTACAAGACATAAATCATAATAGAATCACACATCATGATTCAATAGAATATAAATTTGGTATATGAAATATTATAAAAGATGATCATAAAATGTGGATTATTAATAATAACTGAAATATTTTTTAATGGCTATATAGAATGAAATTCATCACATGTTGTGCTCGGGATAACCACTAATGTACCCTCTTTGAACTATTGATAACATCCTTTATTCCCATATTTGTTGTTGGGATAAAATATCATGTAACATATGAGTTCATATCTATTAAATATTCTGAAATTAATTACAGAACTATAGTAGAACCACTCATCAAAAATTCATTATTCATTTCTACTCAAGACACATATTCATCAAAATATTTCCCATTTCATCATAGCATAACTTATTTTAATGAAAATGATTTTCATCAATATTTCATTAACAAAATCAATAACCATGTAGTGAAATAATGATAATGGAATAATAGGATAACATATCAAGTTAATAATACATAACATCATAGGATTTTTTTTCATAAAATGAAAATACCTTTCAAAAATCGTTGGAAAATTTATTGAGGAAAATACACATATAAATTTGGAACCAATTATGAATATATATAATATTCCAAATTATAAGGAAAATATTTTTCCGTGAAAATAAAAATGGAAACATGTGACATATTCATCATGTAAAATTATATTCATGATTATGGGAAAATAAATTTATGTATTATATGTTAGACAATTATTTTATTCTCACCTTAAATAAAAGGTTCCACATTTAGAAAATAATGGGAATATATTGTTTAAACCAATACATTAAAAGTAAAAAATGTTAAAAATGATTAATATATTATTTAGGAATATAAAAAATATCAATGAAATAATTATAAAGAAAATAAAAAAACATATTAAAATTAATCACTAACAAATAGAAATACCATGTCAGTTTTCATTAAAATCGTCCTCCAGAATGTTTAGTACATAGAGAGTGTAAAATGAAAAGAAAAGACATAATTTCAATATATTAAAACTATATAAAGAATATTTAAAATATTTTTAAGAGATAGGTCATATAATTTCATCTTCTCAAATTTAATCACACGAAATTCAATAAAAACTGAGATTATAAAATAAATTCCTTACAACTTTGGAAATTTTATAATCATAACACACAATAACAAAATATCATCTAATGAATCATTAAATTGCATGAATATAAATATATTAATTATATAAGATGTAAAAATGGATGTATATACACTAAATTGAAGAAACATGAGGTTAATATGGAATATGTCTCATTGACACAAAATTGAGATGACAAAGGCCTAAACCATGATGTGGCATGCTTCATATGTTATTTTAACATATGGTATAAGAAATATAAATTTTTCATAAATATATACCATAACAATATTTATACTTATAATACCATAATTTTTATTTATTTATAGTATTTTTATCCCTTAAATTAATAATCGTTTGTTATCATCATCATTCTCAACGTCAAATGCTTTTTTCTTGTATGTTTCAGATCAGTATTTATCGTTAATGCTTCTATATCAAGATTAAATAATATCCAAAATACTTATAATTTCATTAGTATTATATTTATTCCTTATATACATTTTTATAACCATTCATAAAGTGCAGTGGTGAAAATATAATTACATTACTTTATGGGGGTGATAGTCTGTATGTAAACACAAATGATGTTTCTACTTTTTGAATGATGTAAGAAAATAATGATAAAAAATACTTCATCATTTTAAAATATTTATTATATAATAATTATCATATATAAATATATATCATTTAAATCTATCATAAATACTTCCCACATAATAATAATTTTAAAAAAATCATATTGTTGCATGGATGTGGTAGTATACACGTATGCACAAGTAACATTATCATTATCTAATTTGTGGGGAGAAAAGATGGTAGATAATATATTTAATTACTATAATAATATTTTTTCTACAATTACCATTTGAAAATATGAAATTAATTTTAATAAAAACAAATAAAATAAATTGAAGAAAAATGAAATAGATTGCTTCATTGAAATAATTTGATCAAATATAAGCACGAGAGATGTATTCTCCTGCCATCCGATCAGAAATGTCGTAAAAAATGGTTGTAACATAATAAAAGTAACATATAAATATATTTATGATATTAGAGTCATAATTTTAATATTAATATAATTTATTTATAGGCAGTATAAGTGGAAATAATCATTGAATGATTTGATAAATATTATTACATGATATTTGTGGGAGCACCTTTAACTTAAAAAATTAGTCATATTAGTATGGACATAGGAAAATAATATAATATCTAAAATTAATATATGTAATACATAAATGTTGTTGTTTATGGATATATATAGATACATGAATAAATTTTTCTAATAGGGAAGAGGAAGAGGGTGCCCATTTATAAGTGAGGGGAGGGACTGTAAAGACCCGTAAAAATTCAAGGGAAATTTTTTCTTAATTTTCTTAAGAATTTTACAAGAGCGCGGTTTCAGACGGCACCTGATTCCGAGACCCGGAGTGCCTGAAATTAATTTCCGAAGTTTGGCTCGGGTACGTTCAGTGAACGAACGAGCGGGAATTCCTAACTTTTGTTCCGGTGCTCGGAATTGAAATCTGAGGGCACCGATGAACTCGCAGCGCCGATATTCGCTTAAAGAGACCTTTTCGGGAATTGCGTTTGTTGCGGGTTGAAAGTTTATTTTAGGGGTTTTTAGTTTGAGTTAAATAAAATTTGTATAGAACAAATTTTATTATAACTTGTTAAAAACCTACCAAAGGGGGTTGGAAGTGGGACCCACACCCACTTAACCTCCCTTGGGAGGATTAAGTGTGGTGGGGCCCACACGAACCCCTAAACCTTTCAAATTCTCCCAAATCCCTAAACGCCTCATTTATTGACTTGAGTTACTTATTTAATTATGGGAGTTAATCCTTTTGAATTTCAAACTTTTGAAATTCTATTGTGTTATGTAATAATAAAATAAGTTGTTGTCTTATTTTATTTTGGGTTATTTGTTTGTCTTCTTGAGAGGTGGAGATCTCTTCTTCTTCTTCAACTCTGAAGAAGAACTCGAAGAACGTTCATCTTGACGAAGAACGCTCAAGCTCCGACGAAGAACGCCGCACCTCCATTCTTCGTTTACCGTGTCAACGAAGGGGACGCCACTTCTTCCTCGGACAACCTTCGTCGGCGTTCAAGTTTCGCCAACGACGTGTCTCTTCGAACGCATCCCTTCGTCATCGGATTTGACGAACGGCTACCGCGACGCCCGACCTCCGCGACGTCGTCTTCCACGGAACGTTCACAATCTTCGAACCTTATACCCGAGGTAGGGGTTGTTGATTTCTTTTTGGTTTCCTTATTTTATTCTTGATCGTGAATAGCAAGTCTAACGTGTGGCTTGAATTATTTAAGTTGCGTTATTATTTTAACGTGAGGGGGTCGGACCGCACGAACATGGCCGAACCCCCCTCCATCGTTCTTGTTTATTCTTGCGGGTGGAAGCAAGAGGCGTGGTGCTGTCGCACCACGCAGATAATCGTGCTTTTATTTTACGCGGCGCCTTCGCGCTACGCCGAGGTAGAATCTTCAAGAACGCGACGCCGTCGCGCCGCGTTGAAAGGAATCAAGGCACGGCGAAAGGGGCGCGGTGCCGTCGCACCGCGCCGGACGACGAACACCGCGGCCGGTTCCGGGCCGCGGCGGGACGAGGAGACCGCGGCCAGTTCCGGGCCGCGGCGGAAGAGAAGACCGGCGGCCGGGCCGCCGGCGTCGGAAGCCGAAGGGGGGACCGGAATTTCCGGTCCCATTGGAGAAAACCGGTCGGCCAGCTGGCCGGCCGGAAGGCATTAAACCGGGGTAATTAATCCCCCGGCCAGCATGTAAAACCCCCCTCTTTAAGAGGGGGGCGGTTCAATGAAAGGGGGGCAGCAGCCCCCCGATTCTCTTTATTAAACCGGCCCCCACGTGGGGGCCGTTTGTTGCAAAGGCGCGGCACAAAGGCCGCGCCGCTTCAATCAGCGGGGGCTTAGCCCCCACGTGCAGCCCCTCGCGGCGCTAGGCCGCCGCGGCCCGCCGCGCCCCCCCAGGGGGGGGGGGGGGGTCGGGCCGGGTCGGCCCGGACCCGGACCCCCCCGTTTCGAACCAGAATCGGTTTTTGGGCCATATCGTGAGCCTCAGACTCCGAATGACGAACCGTCTGCGGCAACGCGATCCTTGGATCGAGACGGTCATTTCGGTATATCGCACTCAAGGTTTCGGTTTACTTTGAGTTCGGCCGGGTTGGTTCGTTCACGAAACCAACCGGGCCTTCGGAGCGGAAACACTCATATCTTGAGCTACGAACGTCCGATTGACGCGCCGTCAGTCACGTTGTGTTCCTCTTAGTGAGACGAATCTTTTGGCATACTCCGCCCGAGGTTTGGATGCAGGTGGAGTACGGTCGGGTTTGTTTTTCCTTAAAAACCAACTGGGCCCCGGAGACGAAAATGCCAATAACTCTCAGACCGGGCGTCCGATCGACGCGCCGTCTGTTGCGTTGAGTTCCTGTTGACGATACGGAAATTTTGGATACATCAACTCTGGTCTTCGTGACAGTTGATGTATCAGCCTCTCGGCTCGTGGAGCGGACCCTCCGAACGAGCTTGCTATGTGCGGGAACCCTAGTGCTGGCTGCGACTGTTCTACTGCTACGACTACTACTGCTACTGGGACTGCGACGACGACAGTACAGAGATCCTGTGTGGATTCGACGACGACGACTACAACACTCAGTGATCCTACGTGGATCAGTGCTACAGGTCCTGTGTGGGCCCGATCCTGTGTGGGTCCTTGCGCTCAGCGGTTCTGTGTGAGCCAGCGCCTACAGGTCCTGTGTGGGCCCGATCCTGTGTGGGTCTTTTGCGGGGGTTAGTTACCTATCGATCCTTCGTGGGTCCGACGACTTAGATGGATCAGTGATCAACTTTATCATCCTTTGAAGAAGTATACCTGTGTGAGCTGAATCCTATTGCTTTTCTGTGTGGATTGTGTTGTGCAATCCTTTGTGGATTACGTTTTGCTTTCCTGTGTGGAATACGTTTACTATCCTGTGTGTACTGAGTTGTACATGGGCTCGGAGGTTGGAGCGTATTTGAATTGATGACTTAGGTATATGTATGGGCATATATCTAAGCAGTGTCGGTTGTTACTTCGTGATTGTACATTTCTTCGTGGTTTATCCTTTGTGGATTTTGAGAGACCTTCAGGGATCTCGGGGTCCCTACTGAGTTGCTTATACTCACCCCTGCACGGGCTTTGCCCGCACTACGTTGTGTTGGTTGCAGACGACGGACAACGTTGACCCTAGCTGAGGCTTGCAGAGCGGAATGGTACCCGGAGGTGGACCACTGGGCGGGACGTGCACGGAGCGGACGGCGGGACCCGTGGAGCAGAGGAGCTATCTGTACCCACCCTTCAGGTGGGATTTCCAGTGGACAGCTCGGAGTAGCGGCTTTTACTTTTCAGTTGCTGTTTTTCCATTTTTGAGTTGTACTTTACTTTCAGTTTGGGTTTGTATTCTGGCCCATTTACTTTTCCGCACTTTCAGTAGTACTCTGCTTTTGTTTAGTGTTTACTTTCCGCTTGCTTACTCTGTGGTGTTTATATTACTTTTCAAAGGCAATGCCTTCCATTTTTACTGGGATTTACGCCTTGGTGCTAGTCGCCAGCCCCTGGCCTATGGAAGGCGGGCTTGGGGTAGTCACGGCACGGACCCCGAGGGCGGGTCGTGACAAATTGGTATCAAAGGAGTTCGGTTCTACCGCGAAATCTGATCTTTTCTATGTGAAGCAATAATGTTTAGCGTATTGAGTGTGGTTATCAGTCCAGGGAGTCCAGTGTTGGTGCGGCGGCCGACGTATCCGTACACCAGGACCCTGACTTCTGATTTTCGACTTAATGCACGAAAACATTGATTGCGTGTGTGTTTCAAAGTTTTCTTTGTGATTACTTATATCAGCTCACCAGGTATACTGTTCTAACCGTGGTGCATCTGTTTCCTTTTCAGGATGGCCCCACGATGGCAGCCAGCTAGGGTTCCGAGAGTCGAGCGAGGCGACAACCCACCGAGCGACGAGGCCTCGGTGAAGGGCCCTTTTCCAGTAGTGGCACCGGCGGTAGCCTTACCCGCCGATCCCCCGATGCTTCCAGCAGCAGCCGCTGACGATGCACGTCGCCTCAGCGCACTGCATGAGTTTCAGCGCCAGCGACCGCCCAGGTTTCGCGGGGAGACAGATCCCCAGGCAGTAGAGGACTGGCTGGAGGCAGTGGTTCGAGTGTTTAGGCTAGTGAGGACACTAGCAGACCTCATGGTGATCCTCGCTGCGAGCCTACTACACGCAGCAGCAGGACGATGGTGGAGCATGATGCTCCAGGTGCACGATGAGGCATCCCTACTTTGGACGGACTTTGAGAGCCTCTTCCGCTCGGAGTTCGTCCCAGCCACCCTTCGTGCGGTGCGTATCCAGGAGCTTCTACAGCTGCGGCAGGGCAGCATGACGATCGCACAATACTCGGCGAGATTTACCGATCTCTCGCGCTACTCGACCGACATGGTACGAGACCCATTCTTCCGGGCCCGGACCTTCGAGCAGGGTTTGAGACACGAGATCAGGGCATCGCTGATCTCCCTCAGCATACCGACTCAGACAGGAGTACTGGAAAGGGCCCTTCTGATCGAGAGCTTCCTTTCTGAGTCTACACCAGCACAGCGACCCACCGAAGGGCGGTACGTGGCAGAGTCATCTGCAGCAGGCAGTCGACGGATGACTCAGGAGTCCAGACAGACCAGACCTTCGGGCAGACGACCTCAGGATACTGGCTCAGCAGTGCGGGGCACACAGCGCGGAGCCAGTCTTACGAGAGGTAGACAGTGCTACTCGTGCGGTGGGCAGGGCCACATGGCTCGTGACTGCCCGACCCGCCGTGCCGAGGAGCAGCAGACGGTTGAGGGACCACCGAGGCAGAGGCAGAGGGTCGACCGTGGCGGTCCGCAGGGAGGAGGAGGACGAGGCAGAGGAGCTGGACGAGCAGCCGGTGGTGGGCGACGCTTTGAGGCTCTGCCACCACCACCACCAGGAGGTCCACCCCGACCACAGGGAGCTGGCGGGCAGCGACAGGCACAGCTCCAGGCAGTAGAGGCCTACGACCACGGCGCACCCGAGATGATTCGAGGTACTATCTGTGTCTACTCCACCCTTGCTGCAGTTCTTATAGACACAGGAGCGAGTCATTCTTTCATAGTCGCTGCCCTTGTTCGGAGCTCGGAGATTCCGAAAGAGCCGTTGGCTCGATCCTTACGGCTAGAGACTCCTACGGGAGCAGACTCGACGATTACGCACTGGTGCTGGCAGTGGGAGCTTACTCTAGGAGGTGAGAGATTCGGCTGGGATCTTCTTGTAGTAGCGTCGAGGCCTTACGACGTCATCTTGGGCATTGATTGGCTATCTACAGTCCATGTACAGATTGATTGTTTTAGGCGCAAGGTGCGATATGTACGCACCGACGGGAGCAGGTTCACCTTCACCGGCGTGAAGGGAGCCTTAGCAGCACAGGATGGACTTCCGCGGAGGAGAGGACAACCCATCACTAATCAGTTGGCTAGCCTCATCCTTGGAGCAGTTGACGTGCGGAGTCCTGGTTTTCTTGCAGTCGTGGATCAGTTTGCGGACGTTTTTCCCGAAAACGTTCTAGGGCTACCTCCTCGCAGAGCGGTAGACTTTTATATTGACTTGTACCCAGGGACAGCCCCGATATCCACTCCAGCATATCAGATGGCCCCTGCTGAGCTTTGAGAGCTACGGGTACAGTTGGAGGACTTGAAGGGCAAGGGGTTCATCCGACCCAGGGTTTCACCCTGGGCTTCCCCGATATTGTTCGCCAAGAAGGCGGACGGGAGCTTGCGACTTTGTGTTGACTATCGTCGCCTGAACCAGGTGACAGTGAAGAACAAGTATCCGCTACCGAGGATTGATGACCTCTTTGATCAGCTCAAGGGAGCACGGTGGCTCTCGAAGATAGACCTCAGGTCAGGCTATCATCATCTCAGAGTCAGAGACGAGGATGTGCAGAAGACGGCCTTCAGATGTCTGTATGGCCACTATGAGTTCTTGGTTATGCCTTTCGGTGTAACCAATGCTCCAGCATTGTTCATGGCTCTCATGAACATGATCTTTCAGCCATACCTCAATCGGTTTGTCGTGGTCTTCATCGACGACATTCTGATTTACTCTACGACAGAGGAAGAGCACGCCTATCACTTGCGAGTTGTTCTTGACACACTCCGAGAGCACCAGCTTTATGGTAAGCTCTCGAAGTGCCAGTTCTGGATACGTGAGGTCCACTTTTTGGGACACGTTATCTCTAAGGCGGGAGTTGCAGTGGATCCCGCGAAGATTGAGGCTGTGTTAGCTTGGGAGCCACCCAGGAGCGTGACTGAGGTTCGGAGTTTCTTGGGACTAGCTGGATACTATCGGAGATTCGTGCCAGACTTCTCTAGAGTTGCGACATCACTCACAGCTTTGAAGAAGAAGGGGAAACCCTTCGTATGGACTGATAGATGTCAGCAGAGCTTCCAGGAGCTGAGACAGAGATTGACTAGCGCACCTATCTTGAGGTTGCCTGAGGAGGGAGTAGGGTATGTAGTCTACTGCGATGCATCAGGGACCGGACTCGGATGTGTTCTGATGCAGGAGCGGGCGGTGATCGCCTATGTATCATGACAGTTGAGTCCGCATGAGCAGAACTACGCTACCCATGACCTGGAGTTAGCAGCAGTGGTCTTCGCTCTGAAGACATGGCGACATTATCTGATGGGCGAGCGCTTTACAGTCTTTTCCGATCATCAGAGCCTCAGGTATATCTTCTCGCAGAAGGACCTGAACCTGAGACAACGGCGATGGCTCGAGTTCCTCCAGGACTATGACTTTGAGATAGTCTATACTCCTAGGAAGGGGAACGTAGTAGCCGATGCCCTCAGCAGGAGGACGGGCATTCAGCTACTTGAGGAGGCGACGGAGCAGCTAGCCTCTTTGCAGATATCCTTCGTGGATAGAGATGGAGCAGCCTTTCTTCAGTCTCTCACAGTCACTCCTCCACTACTGCAGCGGGTCAGAGAGGCACAGCGTGAGGACGTTGACTGTGAGACACGGTGTGCACATATATCCTCGGGACAGGCACCTGATGGTTTCTCCCATGGAGCAGAGCACGACATCCTTTTCAGAGGACATACCATGGTACCAGTTGCTTTGCGAGAGGAAGTGCTGAGAGAGTTTCACACTTCTCCTTTTGCGGTACATCCTGGAGTGGCGAAGATGTACCAAGACCTCAGACGACAGCACTGGTGGCCGGGCATGAAGAAAGCAGTAGCAGAGTTCGTTTCTCAATGCCTCACCTGCCAGCAGGTGAAGGCAGAGCATCAGGTACCAGCAGGCATGGTACAGCCCTTGGAGGTTCCGGAGTGGAAGTGGGACGGCATATCGATGGACTTCGTGACTGGACTTCCACGCACTTCCAGAGGTCACGACTCCATCTGGGTGATTGTTGACCGACTCACCAAGTCGGCACACTTCTTACCCATCAGATAGAAGGGCTCAGTAGAGAGCTTGGGACGTCTCTATGTTTAGGAGATTGTGCGGCTCCACGACGTACCATCATCTATCGTCTCCGATCGAGATGCCCGCTTTACTTCCCGACTTTGGAAGAGGTTACAGGAAGCGTTCGGGATGCAGCTACGTCTTAGCACAGCCTTTCACCCTCAGACGGATGGTCAGACGGAGAGGACCATTCAGACTCTCGAGGACATGCTCCGCGCATGTGTCCTCGACTTTGGTCGTAGCTGGGAGGACCACCTACCCTTGGTGGAGTTTGCGTACAAAAACAGCTACCACTCCACCATCGGGATGGCACCGTACGAGGCGTTGTACGGCCGACCATGTAGATCTCCTTTGTGCTGGACAGACCCTGGGGAGTCAGCACTGGTGGGACCGGAGATGGTCCAGGCCACGACCGAGAAGGTCCAGGTCATCCAGGAGCGGATAAGGACAGCTCAGAGCCGGCAGAAGTCTTACGCTGACTGGAGGCGGAGGCCACTGGAGTTTGAGGATGGCGACCACGTCTTCTTGTGGGTCTCACCTCGACGTGGTATTCGGAGATTTGGCCGAGGCGGCAAGTTATCTCCGCGCTTCATCGGACCTTTCCAGATTCTCAGTAGGATTGGTGAGGTGGTTTATCGCCTGGCTCTACCACCTAAGTTGCACCGGGTGCACGACGTCTTCCACGTATCTCAGCTGAGGAGTTATGTGCACGACCCGACACACATCATTGACCATGGGGAGCATGACGTTGACGATGTGGCGACTTTTACGGAGGTCCCGGTGGAGATAGAGGATCGACAGGAGCGGGTCCTGCGTGGGCGATCGATTCCTCTTGTGCGCATTAGATGGCAGCACGGAAATCTCCAGGAGAGCACATGGGAGCGGGAGGATCAGATGCGTGCTCAGTACCCTCATTTGTTTCCCTAGTTTTTTGATGTATCTTTATGGGGACGTAAATCCCTGAGGTGGGAGTAATGTAAAGACCCGTAAAAATTAAAGGGAAATTTTTTCTTAATTTTCTTAAGAATTTTACAAGAGCGCGGTTTCAGACGGCACCTGATTCCGAGACCCGGAGTGCCCGGAATTAATTTCCGAAGTTTGGCTCGGGTACGTTCAGTGAACGAACGAGCGGGAATTCCTAAATTTTGTTCCGGTGCTCGGAATTGAAATCCGAGGGCACCGATGAACTCGCACCGCCGATATTCGCTTAAAGAGACCTTTTCGGGAATTGCGTTTGTTGTGGGTTGAAAGTTTATTTTAGGGGTTTTTAGTTTGAGTTAAATAAAATTTGTATAGAACAAATTTTATTATAACTTGTTAAAAACCTACCAAAGGGGGTTGGATGTGGGACCCACACCCACTTAACCTCCCTTGGGAGGATTAAGTGTGGTGGGGCCCACACGAACCCCTAAACCTTTCAAATTCTCCCAACTCCCTAAACGCCTCATTTATTGACTTGAGTTACTTATTTAATTATGGGAGTTAATCCTTTTGAATTTCAAACTTTTGAAATTCTATTGTGTTATGTAATAATAAAATAAGTTGTTGTCTTATTTTATTTTGGGTTATTTGTTTGTCTTATTGAGAGGTGGAGATCTCTTCTTCTTCTTCAACTCTGATGAAGAACTCGAAGAACGTTCATCTTGACGAAGAACGCTCAAGCTCCGACGAAGAACGCCGCACCTCCATTCTTCGTTTACCGTGTCAACGAAGGGGACGCCACTTCTTCCTCGGACAACCTTCATCGGCGTACAAGTTTCGCCAACGACGTGTCTCTTCGAACGCATCCCTTCGTCATCGGATTTGACGAACGGCTACCGCGACGCCCGACCTCCGCGACGTCGTCTTCCGCGGAACGTTCAAAATCTTCGAACCTTATACCCGAGGTAGGGGTTGTTGATTTCTTTTTGGTTTCCTTATTTTATTCTTGATCGTGAATAGAAAGTCTAACGTGTGGCTTGAATTATTCAAGTTGCGTTATTATTTTAACGTGAGGGGGTCGGACCGCACGAACAAGGCCGAACCCCCCTCCATCGTTCTTGTTTATTCTTGCGGGTGGAAGCAAGTGGCGTGGTGCCATCGCACCATGTGGATAATCGTGCTTTTATTTTATGTGGCGCCGTCGCGCTACGCCGAGGTAGAATCTTCAAGAACGCGACGCCGTCGCGCCGCGTTGAAAGGAATCAAGGCACGACGAAAGGGGCGCGGTGCCGTCGCACCGCGCCGGACGACGAACACCGCGGCCGGTTCCGGGCCGCGGCGGGACGAGGAGACCGCGGCCAGTTCCGGGCCGCGGCGGAAGAGAAGACCGGTGGCCGGGCCGCCGGCGTCGGAAGCCGAAGGGGGGACCGGAATTTCCGGTCCCATTGGAGAAAACCGGCCGACCATCTGGCCGGCCGGAAGGCATTAAACCGGGGGAATTAATCCCCCGGCCAGCATGTAAAACCCCCCTCTTTAAGAGGGGGGCGGTTCCATGAAAGGGGGGCAGCAGCCCCCCGATTCTCTTTATTAAACCGGCCCCCACGTGGGGGCCGTTTGTTGCAAAGGCGCGGCACAAAGGCCGCGCCGCTTCAATCAGCGGGGGCTTAGCCCCCGCGTGCGGCCCCTCGCGGCGCTAGGCCTCCGCGGCCCGCCGCGCCGCCGCGCCCCCCCAGGGGGGGGGGGGTCGGGCCGGGTCGGCCCGGACCCGGACCCCCCCGTTTCGAACCAGAATCGGTTTTTGGGCCATATCGTGAGCCTCAGACTCCGAATGACGAACCGTCTGCGGCAACGCGATCCTTGGATCGAGACGGTCGTTTCGGTATATCGCACTCAAGGTTTCGGTTTACTTTGAGTTCGGCCGGGTTGGTTCGTTCACGAAACCAACCGGGCCTTCGGAGCGGAAACACTCATATCTTGAGCTACGAACGTCCGATTGACGCGCCGTCAGTCGCGTTGTGTTCCTATTAGTGAGACGAATCTTTTGGCATACTCCGCCCGAGGTTTGGACGCAGGTGGAGTACGGTCGGGTTTGTTTTTCCTTAAAAACCAACCGGGCCCCGGAGACGAAAATGCCAATAACTCTCAGACCGGGCGTCCGATCGACGCGCCGTCTGTTGGGTTGAGTTCCTGTTGACGATATGGAACTTTTGGATACATCAACTCTGGTCTTCGTGACAGTTGATGTATCAGCCTCTCGGCTCGTGGAGCGGACCCTCCGAACGAGCTTGCTATGTGCGGGAACCCTAGTGCTGGCTGCGACTGTTCTACTGCTACGACTACTACTGCTACTGTGACTGCGACGACGACAGTACAGAGATCCTGTGTGGATTCGACGACGACGACTACAACACTCAGCGATCCTACGTGGATCAGTGCTACAGGTCCTGTGTGGGCCCGATCCTGTGTGGGTCCTTGCGCTCAGCGGTTCTGTGTGAGCCAGTGCCTACAGGTCCTGTGTGGGCCCGATCCTGTGTGGGTCTTTTGCGGGGGTTAGTTACCTATCGATCCTTCGTGGGTCTGACGACTTAGATGGATTAGTGATCAACTTTATCGTCCTTTGAAGAAGTATACCTGTGTGAGCTGAATCCTATTGATTTTCTGTGTGGATTGTGTTGTGCAATCCTTTGTGGATTACGTTTTGCTTTCCTGTGTGGAATACGTTTACTATCCTGTGTGGACTGAGTTGTACTTGGGCTCGGAGGTTGGAGCATATTTGAATTGATGACTTAGGTATATGTATGGGCATATATCTAAGCAGTGTCGGTTGTTACTTCGTGATTGTACATTTCTTCGTGGTTTATCCTTTGTGGATTTTGAGAGACCTTCAGGGATCTCGGGGTCCCTACTGAGTTGCTTATACTCACCCCTGCACGGGCTTTGCCCGCACTACGTTGTGTTGGTTGCAGACGACGGACAACGTTGACCCTAGCTGAGGCTTGCAGAGCGGAATGGTACCCGGAGGTGGACCACTGGGCGGGACGTGCACAGAGCGGACGGCGGGACCCGTGGAGCAGAGGAGCTATCTGTACCCACCCTTCAGGTGGGATTTCCAGTGGACAGCTCGGAGTAGCGGATTTTACTTTTCAGTTGCTGTTTTTCCATTTTTGAGTTGTACTTTACTTTCAGTTTGGGTTTGTATTCTGGCCCATTTACTTTTCCGCACTTTCAGTAGTACTCTGCTTTTGTTTAGTGTTTACTTTCCGCTTGCTTACTCTGTGGTGTTTGTATTACTTTTCAAAGGCAATGCCTTCCCTATTTACTGGGATTTACGCCTTGGTGCTAGTCGCCATCCCCTGGCCTATGGAAGGCGGTCTTGGGGTAGTCACGGCACGGACCCCGAGGGCGGGTCGTGACAGGGACACACATGGAATAGCCAAAATGATGTAAATAATATAAGTAAAATTCATATAAAATTAGAGCTAACTAGTGAATAATTCATATTTAATATAATATATGATTGAAATATATTATAAAAATAGTATTTAAGAATGTTTTTTTGGTAATTTTACATTAATCCCAAACATTAACACCCTGGGTAAACAAATTTTAACTATAAAACTAGTAGTCAAGTAAGAAAAATTTTCTATAAATTATAAGAAATTATTTTTTTATTTTATTAAAAAAATTATAAATATGTCATTAAAATACAAAATCCATTTTATAAAATTAAAAATCAATTATTTAGGAGAATTAATTTAAAAATTAACTGTTAAAATGTATTGAAAATAAATTTTTAAAATATGTTTTAATCATAATAAATAATTTACATTGATTCCTTGTCTTGTAAAAACTATTACATGATTATAAAATTAGTTAATGAAATATATATTTTATCTATTTTATTAACATCATTAATTTATCCTGATTAATTTAATTTACTATGATAAAAAAACTAATTTTACTCAAAAAATAATATTTTCTGACCAAAAACACATTTTAACATAAAATGATTGTTTCCCCATCCATAACCATTTGATAAATAATGTTAAAACAACTATTCAAATATCATAAATAAATTTTCTAAAATTATATTATATTTTTTCATAAATATATTATTTATATACTAATTAATAAAACCTCAATTTAATACAATATTTTCATAAATAATGATATTTTCATCATGAAATGATATTATAAAATTAAAAAGATTAATTCATAAGAAATAATCAGTTAAATTTTTATTCAAAAAATAATACTTATTTATTAATATGTTTAACCATATTAGAACCTAAATATCTAGTGGCAAGGTTGTAAAATCCTATCCCAATTCACTATAATGACAGAGGTCGGGTCAGCTACCACATGACCTCATGCGAGCCTCCCTGTATTCTAGAGGCATCCAACTAGATGAGAGGGTGAAATGATAGTTAGTGGGGAGAATATGATCTCTTATCAGAGTTGTGAAGCATTAAGAAAATGTAAATAAAAATCAATATTGTAAGCATAAATAAAAATAATAAATCTATGGAAGAAAAATTTAATATAACTGAATAAAATCGAACACTTCTCATTTATACAATAGTTGAATTGATGACATGGTATTGATACAAGAATGAAAGAACTATAGAGTAAAAAATGATTTTCAATACCTTCGAAAAATATGGAAAGGACAAAAAAGCCCCAATGGAAATCTCATTGAGAATTCTAATCTCTATATCATTCATTTTCTTTTACTGCAGGTTCAACAAAACAACAAGGAAATTTCATGGCCCTACAAACAAGAAAGTCTACTTGGGTACCCTAGTGAAATGGAGGCCCAAGTTGGGTGTGAGATATAAATATCAATAGGTCTGAACCAATATTGACTAGCCTAATTTCAATTGTGTAATATATATTAAATAGTGTGTAGGGATTTTTAAATAAACTAAGCAGTACAATGTAACCAAATACTCAAGTACCTGCTTCAGCCTGCAGAAGGTATCTGATCATGTAAACAATTAAATAATTAAATAATTACTATTTTCTGTTAATAGGTCATGTGAGGATTTCTAGCACCGACATCACCTCATGATAGTATAAATAATTAAGGTTCTATGACGTAATAAGGAAACCTAAAAATTATATCAAGGGAGGGAATTATAGGGTAATAATCAAGGTAATGTAGATCTCACAGAACCCTTACTTAGTAGTATTTGAGTCTTGCTATGGTGTGATAGTGTAATCCAATCGGTGTAATCCAAGGAAATATACAATAAGGTGCCTACTGAGTAAATGGTGATCAACCAAGGTAAAACAGAGCTAAAAAATGATAGGGCCCTATGGGCTTTAACCATGGAACCTACTAGATAATGTTGAAACCAAGGAGTGTATCCAAGGTATCTTGTAATAATGTATGAATGGACTAGTTCATGATTCTTGTTGGGTATCAACCTATGAATACCACATCCATTAATATAAATGTGGTTCCTGAGTATCCATTGCATTATCCTCTTAGGATTCAAGGTGATCCCTAGTCAACCCATTCATATGATATGGAAATCATGTAGTAATTAATTTGGTCCAATTGTTTCCTTCCATTAGCATGGATATGACAAGTAGAGTTGCGACCATTTATTACTTGTTTCATGCCTTTTCTTTTATTATTTTAGATAGTCCATATAGCATTGAGACCATGTAATCATGTCACAATTAATCATTATGATCATTTGGTCCAAGCCTAATCGTTCATTAGTGTGATAAGGCCACATAGTTAGCAACCATTTAGTAAAATCAATTAAGGAATTTTCATAAGTCAATGTCAAAACCCCTACATTCCCTTAACATGGTATTTGTTTCCATTGACATGGAACCAATTATTCTCCCATGAACATGGGTCTTTCCATGGAATTTTTACATGGGAATCCATATATCTACCAAGTTATGAGTGTAAAACTCTATTTAGTCCATCCATGGAATTCCTACATGGGAACCCATGTGTCACCCAAGGTGTAATTATCATTTATAACACTTGAATTTATTTTGGTAATTTGTTTTGAGGGTCAAGAATTATGTATTAACCATTCATTTAACTCAAATCATTCCATTTAGAAAAACATGTCAATTTCATTAATATGGCTCCATGTATCCAAAGAAAAGTGAAATTACCAACATGGGTAATTCCAATCTTAAAACAAGGACAAACACATAGATGGTGCCTTGGTCCATTAATAATTTAAAATAAGAAACTCAATGTTTATGGTACCATTAGGTCCATTTCCTAAACATGTCGTATTTCCTCACAACCACAAGGAATATGAATTATAAAAACAAAAATTGAATAAATAAATTTCTAACCGCTAGTTTTTATATTGAAGGTAGTGAACCACTATTGGATTGGTTATATTATAAATGATGATATTACATATCACAGAAAATATTTATCACCTTTGGAATTGTAAATATATAAAATTCTAAATCGCATTTAAAATCATTCAATATTGAAACTTCACTTCAGGAAAATCAATTATAAATAATGTGTAGTAAGCAATTTATTAATGCATTTGTAAAATTAGGGACATTCAAAGGGACCCAACCTCAAGTAGAACAACGTTGTCCACTCTGGATCTTAATGTTTTCTAATAATGAACACCTACTCCCCCACTGAGCATATGCACCATCATATATATATAAGGACACATTTTTTCAATTCACACACCTATAGGGGCATGAAAATGTGTAAGGTAATCCTTACATGTTTTATTATATGAATAAACTAGACTCCACTCACATACGATTGAATTTTACAAATATATAGATAGGAACATCTTACCCCATATGTGGAAATCACTTCCATTAGAGAAATTACATCACTACTGGAAAAATACCCTATACCAACGGTTTGGAACCGTTGGTATAGGCCCTCAAACTGTTGGTATAGGCTATACCAACGGTTTGGAGGACCGTTGGCAAGTAAGCCATGACAATAGGTCTATACCAATGGTTTTGGGAAAACCGTTGGTATAAGTAATATGAAAACCTATACCAATGGTTCTCAAAACCGTTGGTATATGTATTTCAAAAAAAAACATTCGGTGGGATTTGATCCCAGGACCTCTAGTTTATAATTGAATGACTTAACCACTAACCTTCCATGACATTTATGAACATAATTTCATAAATATGTATATGTATTGTTTTAATAATTTTAAATTTTTATTTATATAATGTTATCGGTAAGAATATTAGATTAAAAATTGAAGGTCCTATACCAACGGTTTTGGACAAACAGTTGGTATAGGGGGACCTATACCAACAGTTTGGCCAAACCGTTGTTATATGGTCTCTATAATGGACCTATACCAATGGTTTGGCCAAAACCATTGGTATAGGTCCTATAGGTCCCCCCCTATACCAACGGTTTGTCCAAAACCGTTGGTATAGGTCCATATAAGTGACGTATACCAACGGTTTTGGACAAACCATTAGTATAGGTCCAAATTAATGAACTATACCATCGGTTTGGCCAAAACCGGTGGTAAAAGTCATATTTCTAGTAGTTGATGTAATAGGGGAACCTATATATATATATATATATATACATACAAACATATTCGAATGCAGGTGATTCTTCCTTGACTCGGTGACTTGAAACTGATGAGCAGGAATCCACATGCTACACATAAGATACTAGGAACCTCAAAACAAAAAAAGGGTACATTAAAACCTAGGAAATACCAATAATGAGCCTTAACCCCTACCTCGGTTGGCATCGATGAACAAAAATGAGACGATCCATCATTGTGAAACTCAATACACAATAAGAAACATGATGTGGACTCATAAATACCATAATCCCCAAATATTAACTCGGAAAAAAGGTTAAAACTTACCTTGAATCAAATCCAATGGACTGAAACAACTCAAACCACCTCGACATCAGAGATAGTTTCTATAACACGCACCATAAATACCCGATGACTCTTTTTCGCCACCTATCTTTGAATTAAAATAAACAACATAGTCAACCCCAAAAACATGGTTTCAGCCAAAAACCATGGGTGAGGGTTTGGCTGATTCGATGACAGGACTAGAAAAAGATGATAGAGATAACCTTTCCATGGAGAATCATAATCAAATAAAATCTGACTCGATTGAAGGAGGGAGAGGAGGCCAAGGAGGGGGGTTTGTGCACACTGAGAGGGGAGATCCCCTGGGGAATTGTCATTTATGAGGTAAGAAAAGGGTGTGGTTAGTTTTAGTTTTCAATTTTATATTATTTTACAATTAATTAAAATCTTAATCATTCCCAACTGTATGGTTTGACCTGTATGGTTTTCCAAACTATGTGAAAACCGTGTGGGTCATTTTATTATCAATGTAAAAATCATCCATCAATTGTATTGAAGGACTTTCAATTAACTTCCATCCCTTTTAGCCTTAGGGATATCACGTAATGATAATTAATATCCTTCTTCATTAGCAAGCCAATGAGAAAACGTGAGATGTTATATGTTGGTATAGTAAAAGTGTGTTTATGAATTAATACATCATGGAAGTCACATATTTTTCACATGTAATTTATAATTTTTTTTGATATATATATATATATATCAGTTTGTCTCTATACATTACCAAGAATAAATAGTGGTAGATCATTTAATGATTCAACAGTGATATATATGCTTTTTTCATGTATAAGTATACAATGGAACAATCCATATTCAACAACTAATTATGTGATTTATAATAATGGATTCACATTCATAAATTTTTGGTATCTATTCAGTTTAGTTTTTAAAATAGTAATCAAAATAATTATATAACAATGTTTATAATTACAAATAATATAAACATTTCAAGAAAAATAAGTACTTTAAAATTACACAATTTCATCATAAAAGGTAAATCTCATATCTAAAACTATAGAAATATTTACATACAAACTTTACCTTAATCTTTAGGAATACCATATGAAAATGTTCTAGTGAAAAAAAATCATTAAGAGATATAATAATAATGGATATCAATTGGATTATTTTAAAATTCATGGAAACCCATCAGATAGTGTTAATTTTTCATATTAAATGTTGAAAATAAATAATTGTTTCCTTCTCATGAAAATATATTCATTTCCCAAATCCTTAATAAATCATTTTATAATAATTCACAAAGGTTAAGTAGTATTAAAGTGATTCTATAATAAAATAAGTGCGTTAATGAATACATCTTCTTGGAGAACATATTATTCACCCATAGAAGAGGCATAAAATTTAATTTATACATAATCTCATTATCATACCTTATAAATGAAAAATAATCCCATGAATACAAATTTTAATGCATATAAAATTCAACTACGTTTCATGGTACATCATCTTCAAATAATATATATAACCACTCTTATATAAAATCTTACAAATGGATTAACATATTCTATTAATTTCAACTGAATTCTCTAGAGAAAGTAATTAGTACTCAATAAATTAGAAGAATATAATTGACTCTCCAATCAATATGAATAATTTCCTGAGACCATAAAATAAATTAAACACATTGTGTCTTCCTTTACCAAAATAAAATCTTATATATTATTCCATTATCACATAGGCATAATCACTTTCATGTGTTACATAATAATAATAATAATAATATTTTTTCAATGAAAAATATTTGAAAAAACAACCAAAAAATCATAAATAGGATGTTCAATTGAAATAATGAATAAAATGAATTGGAATCAATGTAAATAACAAATGTTGGGTTTTTTTTGGAAATTTTAGTCAATAATATATTTAATGAAAAATATCCTTTCATACCATTGTAAAAACTAAATAATATCCCATTTAGAACAAATTTATTATCTATCTATCAAAACAGTCGTAAAGAATGTAACAAAACTATTAAAATTAATTGGAATATAAATCACATTATATCAAAAAAATCTATCATTATCTAAAGTATAATTATATTAATGAAAATATAAGAAAACCTTTAAATGTTTTAAAATATGGTTTAATGAAATATCCAATAAATCTGGTACGACTCTCTACTTACTTACAATTACTCAAATATAATGAACATATTTTAATTTTCTATATGATTATGAGAAATTTCATATATTATTACCTTATTACTATCATATTTATTTCATTAATAAGCATTCCATATATAGTATTAAATCAGTTACATTCATGTTCGACATTTTAGGGAAGTTCATCTTATAACGAGAAAAGATAATGTATGGGTTTATTGTCAAAAATGGGTTCATATTACATCATCTATAGAATATTTAACACAGAAATTTTTTTTTATATTTTTTACATTAAATAATGGGAATATTTCTCTTCATGTTCCAATAAAATGGATTTAACTTATTTATTAATTTTTTCATTATGTACAGTGGATTCACATGAGATGAATGGAATGATGAATCAGTGATTTAATCAAATGATTATGGGTTTTTTGTAATAAATTGGTTGATCAAGTACCCAAACAGAATGATGGAAGAAATGAGAGGTGTGAGAGGGATTATGGAGTCTACGGGTTACTATGGGAAGAGATAGAGGTTCAATTTTTGGACCCTAGAGGGCCATAATCTCCATTCAGATAAAGATCCACAGTTTTTTCTTTCTAAGATGATATATTGAGAGAAATGGCCATAGATCTGAGATTTTCAAAAAATATGAGAATATATATGAAAATACAATATAAATGGAATGTACAAGGATGGAGACACACTGTGTGATGCAATGGCTATACCAACAATGTTTTTGGGTTAAAAAAGTATCTCTTGTCATGTGGGATCCCGACATAACATTTTACTCTTATGATAGTTTCTTGGTGTGTACTATGGGAGTACATTATCATGGGAATGACCAAAGCCACATCATGTGTCATAGTACATGGATATGTTTAAATTACATGAACATAACCATTGGGCATGGGCAAGAACCTATGTGGAAAAAGCATGATATGTAGTCCACCAACTATTCATGTATTTACACATGGGTAATGATCCAATTACCATTAGGGGAAAATCCCAACAATAGTGCGAGTCCACACACCATGTTGATCCCCTTTAATGTCGTTTACCCCTTCTTCCTTTTTTAGGAACATTCTACCTCTCATATCACTTTCATTTAGACTCATATTTTTTTCTTGTGAGAAGCCTATTATGTGTTTTTTCTTATGTAGAAATCTATGGTATCATATGTCATGTATTTTGAGATATTATGTGAGTATTCCATGGAATGAAACTTATATTGGCACTTCACGATGTTGGATCCAATTCGGATGAATCATTATAGTATTACCACCCTGATAAACAAGGAACATGGTCTTTTATATATCCACTGAGTGGATCCCCTAGATGTATCAGGGTGTAGGTCCCCCAAACATAGAGTGGTACCCCTAGGGTATTAGGGTGGATTTCCTCTATCTCCTAAGTGGTAGAAGCCTCTGGAATTAGGGTGTGGGTCCTCTATCTACTATGTGGTACCGCCCCCTATGGAATTTTTTTATGGTTCCTTGAACTACCAACTTTTACACCTACCAGATAGGTCATAGGTCCTACAATCTCTTAGAGTTACCCCTTATGTAATTAGGGTGAAAGTCCAAAATACTCCAGGTTTTACCCCTATTAGATAGGGTGTGGGTCCACTTTAAAGTGAGTTGGAACCCCATAATATACTAGAGTCCAAGGACTATAATTAAAGATTTTGTCCCCTTGTCATTGTTTCATAGTGGAAGGGTGTGAAACCTCTATTACATTACTTCTTTGGAAAGACATGCAAGATATTGGGTATCATTTTTGGACATTTTGTAACTGATGTAACTTTTTTACATGAGTTGGGATATTACATGAAGATCATTAATTTTTATTTGGATAATTTTTTTCAAAATAAAAGTACAAATATATACCCATGTCATTGGATTTTTCAAATCTCAAAAATTTTGTTCTGTTTTCTATCTTTTATTATCAATTATATTATTTTTCATCCTTTAGATTTCAAGGAATCCTAGAATGTATATATATAATCAACCCTATATGGGCTTCAACCCGTATCTGTTGTTTCTAATGAAAATGATGGAAAACATGGTGGTGACTGCATAAGAGATTAGGAATGCATAGTTCATTGGACCGCGTAAGGTGGTCAGATCTTGGAGGTCAGATGTTGGGATCTCTTATCACATTTACATTTATGTTTTCTCGTTTTGGGATACCTTTTTTGATGGGCATGTATTTTCCACATTATATTTATTTTTCATTATCGTACACTTATACATACTATTAGTTATCACATTCATGGTTATATTATAGATACACCATCTTATTATTATTATTCCTCTTTACATTATCATCAAGAGGGTAAGATATGTGCATACATGTACCTTAATTAATTTAATCCCATATAATATGTTTCCATTGATGCTTTTTTCACCCCTATTGAATATTGGATGGATTGGGGAAGTTTTGGATTGAGCCCCATTGGTTAGGGTCATCATAAATTTTAATGAGGGTAGTTCATGGGTTGAAAATGTGTTTAGATTAGTCCCCTGAAGATGATTTGTTTGGGATTTTTAGATATAATTTCAATTTGTATTGAGTGTGGTTATTCGGACATAAATTATAGGGTTTGTGTGGTGGCCAGTCTATCAATTAACTAGGACCATGATTATCTATCTGTTGACTCAATATACAAAGACATTGGTCATATAGATCAATGGTACACCCATGAAATGTCATTCAATATTCAAATATAATTCATTATTAATATGCACATTATATATATCTGTGGGTGTGTGTGTGATCTCATTTTATCATGGTACAACTTTATTAAATTTATAAGATTCCAACATGACGATAGCCATCCATGTTACCAGTTCTTGATTATGGAAAAATATATGATGACTACCGAGGACTCATTTCATTTTCCATATCATGATATCCTTCCTCTAGGTTCATTGTATTTTACACCACCACATGTTGAGTAGAATTTCATGCCAGAAGAGAAGGGTGAGGATCTGTGCTGTCATAACATACTCGGTATGTTGTAGTGAATGATGTCACTATGGTTCCAAAATAATCTAGATCCCCTGGATGAAGAGGATTGGATATAGTTGTTAGTCCATGTTATCAGGATTACCCATACACTTATGGATCCATTGTTTTTGTAGGTAGCTATCCTTTTGAGTGGAGATGTTTGGAATTGGTGGTGTCTTGTAACCCAAATGCATAATGAGTCGACACACTTGTTTCCTTGATTACATGAGTTGTTCAATGAGGAGTACTACCCCTCTTATTTATGATAGGTTAGGATTCAGTAGGATCTACCGTTTTGGATGGTATGGTTGATAGTTTATGAGTGTACTACTAGGACCCTAGAATTTATGTAGCACCCTCTAATCATGAATGTCTACTTTTGATAACATATTCTTGATCATGGGTCACCACAGATTTTGTTTTCCTTGTTTGATGCCCTTTCTCATTCCCACCTATGTGGGGGTGTTGGAGAAACCACTAGTGATATGTAGATTCCTATTAGATGGATTATAGGTGGCATGAGATAATATAGGGTTTTTCAAAGCTAAGTGGTCTGTAACAACTAATAGGCTGCATTCAAAATGTTCTTAGTGTAAGATACATCCCCATGATCAGACTCAGGCATGTTTTCATACTGTAGAGAGGTAGCATAAATTATTTTATCATACTAGATAGGGGTGTTTCTATAGAGGTAATGGGTGAGGTCACATGTTTCTTGATTTTCTGGCTAAAAGGATGAGGAACACAAGAAGATAGAAGACTAACCACCATGGAAGAGGAATATCCATCATGAACGGTATATCATCCTAGGGCATGGTCACCCCATGGGAGTTTTAGATGGAAAAGGGTGGGTTTATCTACAATAGGAAAAGTTGCGGGTGGTGGCGGATGTTATGGGTTCCCCCCCCCCCAACATCATGTGGCCCCATGTTAGAATCTGGGAGTTTTTAGTTAGGACTACATATAACTAGATGATATGGATTCTTATGAACCTGTGGAATACTATATGATCAATGGAATGATATTTTTATATTGTACTATTCAATTAGTATTGGAAAAAAAATGTGTAACATAGTCCTTCAACTCTTTACTCATTGTGAGAGTTCTATAAGTCCCCATTGATGTGTTTTCCAAATAGATTTTTCTTTTATATACTACAAGGAGTACACAATATATCACTTTTTCCAACATGTAATATCTGGTATCACTTCATGGAGAGAGGTTAAAATGTGAACTTTCTTTCATTATTATATAATCCTATGAAATAATCATGGGAATGGATTTGTTTTCAATGGTCCAATCATAGATTTAATATCACTGCAAATGAGTCAGATTCCTTCACAGTGATGTGATGGGGTTCTCCCATATGCGAAAAAGAGATCTCATGGCCAGGTAAGTGGTTATTGCAAGAAGGAGGTCATATCCCTTGGCACAATAGTCTCTTTATGTATCTTTAAGACATATGTTATGTATGATTTTATGAATTCCCTGCTGATGAAAATTAATGGACTAACTACGAGATAGTCTATGGGGGTATTGTTTCAAATTTTATCATCGTAATTCTCAAATATAATTCATGACATATTTTATGTCCCCTAACAAGATCCATGGGATGTGTTTATAATTGGAGGACCTTAGAGAAAAGGTTATTATTAGGCCCAGTGCATTACCTTGTAAATTACATGGTTATTCTTCAAAAATGGGGATGGTATCTTCTATATGTGTTTTGATTATCATATCCTAAATGACCCTTAATAATTAATAAGAAAACCTTTTATGGGTTGATGAACAGTTTCATTGGTTTCTAGTAATGGTTTGGTTCTTAATGAATGATCCCTGGTCGTACAACCACTTGTTGAGAGTTCTCAAGGATGGTATTCTGAATCTAGTATTGTGAAATTTATACAATCATAAGGCATTCTTGGTGATTCACTTTTTTGTAAATAATAACACCATAGTGCTTAAGGATTTGATTAACAAGACATTTCAGTTGTACGTGGAAGTATTTTTTTTTATTCAATTATGACATACTCATATAATTCATGTTAGATGTGGAGGATTCATAGAACATTAGTATGGACCTACATTTTTTTAATGAAAACTAGTATTATTGAATGATATTGAAGATCCATTTATAGATTCATGATGTCCACTACATGGTCCATGTCATTTCTGAGCTTGGTTTGGTTGTGGACCCAGTGAAGATCAATATATTGATTTCTTGGGATCCACCCAACAATATATCAAATGTCTTATGTTTTCATATCATGGTGGGGTACTAAAGGAGGTTTGTAGAAGACTTATACTAGATTAAATCCCCATTGATCACCATGATGTGGAAAGGAAATAATTTTACATATACTATGAAGTGCCAAAAATCCATCATCCAATTTAGATTTAGGCTATGTTGTGATAATATATTGAGACTATAAGAGGATGGTGTAGAGTATGATGTTTTTTGTGATGATATAGGTGTCGGGATCAACTAGTTGTTGATCTATGGATAGGTATTTATCACATATGGGTCAATTTAGTTGAGACCCAATGATAAAAACTAAGTGAATCACAAACTAAAGATTGAAATGGTTTTTTTTGCTTTGACTATTTGAAAAAAAAATCTTATAGAAGAGATCTATGTGGTTTACATCGACAAAAAGTGTAATAGTAATTTCCCCATACATATATACATTATCCTAAGACAAAGGTGGTGGTTGTAGTTCCTGTAGTAATATGACATTAACATATTCTATACTCATGGGAAGGGCATTGTCATAGAATATTACCTTATTTGGCAGTCTAATGCTCATTTGGTGAAGGTGGAAACTAAGTTTTTAGCTTCCTTATAGGTGACACCAATGGATCTAGAGGATTCATGTTTACTTTAGTCAATGATTTTCACTCCTATGATGCATCAGCATGTGAAATTATTCCAATTTAGATACATCGACAATGAGGTCATACAAAACTAGATATCCTTAGGATATATGGTAGATGAATATTCTAAAGGTGGGAATCATGTCATTATTTTCATAGGACAAAATGTGTTCCCACCAATGATTTGGGAGTTTGTGATGTGAGTGACCTAAACATCTCCATTGTTTGTACATCCTGATGTGGGGAATTTTCACATAATCATTTGGTAGTAGTTTTGGTGAGCTAGCATGTGATGAAGTGTCGATCAGTTTGTTTCACAGTGGCTCACCTATGAACTGGTGAATAGTGGGATCTCAGTTTTGGTAGTATTTCCTAGACCAATGTGACTCTTGAGTTGAAATGGGATGTAACATCCATGGACATCCTCAAAGGAATTCCAAGGATAATAAAGGAACATGAAACCATATAGGTGATAGTTAATAGAATACCAAAATTGATTAACATTATTTATATTATGGATTATAGTTTACTGTGTAGTTCTGGGTAGTTGTATGTATGGGATATTGTTCCCCTTCATGGGATGACTTCCACTATTTTCTCTGATCATGATGTGTGGTTCACATCATAGTTGGGGATCAGCCTTCTGGATCCATTCAAGAACCTGATAAAGATGACTGTGCCTTTCACCCCTAGTCCACTAGAAAAAATGAACACACCATCCATGTTTTGAATGATATTTTGAGATATTTTGTTTTACACTTTATATGGATCTTGGAGAATAAATTTCCTTTTGGTTGAGTGTTCAAACAAATAATGAAAACCGCTCTACAATCAGCATGAATCATTTTGGTGCTCTATATGGGAGACCCTATTGGTCACCCTTGAGTATTAAAGCGATCATCAAGGAATATCTTAAATTTATTTATATTGTTAAAGTGATGAGGGATAATTCATATACATCAATTTGTGCATGTGGATAGCCTTGAGTAGGCATAAATATTACACCGATCGATGTTGTAAGGCCTTGTTTATCGAACAAGGAGACAATGTTTTCATGAAAATTTCCCCTTGTTAGGTATTACAAAGGATCGATTAGGGAGAAATTTCATCTATAAGGTTCATTGGGTCATTAGAGACTTTTCATTAGGTTAGTGATGTTTTTTTTCACCTCTTCCTATGCCCATAGATGGATAGGGAACTCATATCTTCTCATGTGTCAATGTTGTGGAGATACGTGAATGTCCTTATGCCCAATATTGTCAAGGGGGAGCTAGAAAATGAGGAATGAGCAACATTTTTGGATCATTAGGTTGGGATTAAGGATCAATAAGAGATGACCTTTTCCGGATGAACCATCCACTTTTCATATGTCTTATAAAAGAATAGGAGCATGATGTTGAGATACTTGGAGTTGGAGATCTAGATACAAGCTCTTTACCCAAATATGTTTGTTTATTTTTTCTTTTTGTGGATAAAAATATGAAAGGATGTAATTATATAGGGACCCATCTTATTCTATATACGACTATTATATATTTATATTTAAATTCTCTGATCCATGTGTGGAGAAGGCACGTAATTATGAGTCATGATGTGCCTAAAATTAATTTTATAAAAATATTGAATAATCATTATAAAACAAATGATAAAATTCATAATAAATATGTTAACTATTAAATGGAATCATGGATCATAAATCATTGTCCATGAATAATTTCAGAACATAATTTTCACCCTAGGCTCCAGTTAGAACTAGTAAAGATAGGGCTCTCTAATATTGTGACGGTTCATGGTGTGTTCAGTTGGTTAATTAAATAAATAATTTAATTATTTTAATAATTAAAATAAATTATGGATTCTAAATTAATTATTAATTGTCAAACTTTTCCCGTGTTTACTAATATACCCATGGGACAATTGAGAGGCTTATTCTTCCTTCTTCATTGGAGAATTGAAATCCAAAAATGATGAGACTCAGGATAGAAGAATGTCAACATACTACGAATATAAGGATTTATCCTCATGATTGGTGATAATGTTATTAATCAAATAATGATACAAACAAATTTAAGACACATCCAGTTATTTGTTTCTCACACAGTTAACTAAACTGTTGAGAATTATCACTTTGTTTCCATTTATTTTCACTTATTATTCCTTTTTATGTTCCTTCACAAAGGAGTTATGTTTTTTATTTATTTTTCTAACCCTAAAAATAAAAATCTATATCCATTGACCATGAATGATTTTATAATGATTATTTCACATCTATTTCTTATTCACATCTACCTCTGTTCATTTTTTAAGACATCATTGGACCATAGGGTCATGGTTTGAATGTTTCGGGGGGGAAAGTGCATGAACAACCCATAAGTCCCTAGAAGTTTCATGTGTGATAAATAGAATGGTCAATTATTTATGGAATAAAATTATCTAATGTTTAAAATTGATAAATTGGTCAATTCGGAATTAAAACTGGATGATGGTGGTAACTAGAGGCATCTTGTGTGATGGTGGTGCATGTGGATTCATGTGGGAAGTGCTGAATGGGTCAATTTCAATCAAAAAAGGACTAGAATTACCAATCATAGAATTATTGATTCTTTTGATATGGCTCATAGGAATGATATGAGGAGATATATTCAATTTTTGGATAAATAAAATGGATTTAAAAATATGTGAAAATCCTATCTAGACGACATGTTCTTAGATGAACAAACATGGTGTGACCCCTTCATTGTAATAGATGTGGTTTGGAGAAAAAGAAGTATCACGCATCATGTGAGAGCAAACACCAAGTGTGAATCATGGGATGATATCCCATCATGTACTCTAGATTATATGATATCTGGCATGAACAAAAACACTCCATGTACTATAGTTCACAAACATGGGAAGCATACATGGATTTGGCCATAGAGAACTAGAAGGACCCAAACTCGCTAAGGAACATAATGTAGTCCACCTAAATTCCTAGTTGTTCTATATGATTTGTGGGCCATGTATTGTTGGGGGTATAACCAAGAAGTGGTGTAGGGAAAAACACTATGTGCATCCCCTAATACTTTTTGGAACCTGTATTGCTTTTTGAGGAACCTTATACCTCTCATATCTCCTTCATTTGGACTGATATTTTTTTCCATTGAGTGTCATGTCCAATGTTTTTTGTAGATATAATGCTATGGTGGATTACATAGTTGATTTTAAATTAATATATGAGATGATCTAAGAATAATAATTATTTATGAAGTGGTTGATAATGATAAAGATTAGGTCGGACCATTATAGAATTACCCCTCAGAAAGACTAGTGTGAGGGCTTTATATCTATCCACATAGAATAAACTTCACGATGTATCGGAGAGTGGGTCCACTTTATGTAGCGACTCGGGTTTTTGGCCCTACAAGACTGTGAAATTTTTCGATGAATAATTCCAGTGCTAGGCGCGAAGACGGCGTGGGATTCCGAGGCCCGGTGTGCCCAGAATTAATTTTATAAAAATATCAAGTATTTTTATACTATGCATGTGTCAGGGGTGTTATATCTTCTAAACGGTAGCTCAGAATGGGAATCTGAGGGCGCGGTTGCGTCCGGAACGTGTCGTTTACACTAGGAGAGGTGTAAACTTTGCGTGCACGGGCCTGCGGTGAGAAAAGCCACGAGGGGCGTTTTCGTAAATAAGTGGAAAAAATCCATTTACGAGAGTCGGATCGAATAACATCAGAACGGATTGTCAGATCGCTAATACGAGTCCACCGTTGCGTTCGAAACGACGCGTTTACCCTAGGGGTGACCTTACTTTGGTCTGCATCAGGAGCCGAGACGGAGGCGAGTTGGTGGGTAGTGAAATGTGTTGTGTTATAAAAAAAAGAAAACATTTCATCTCCCCCCCTTATATCATACGCAGTGGAACGACACCCCCTCCCGACCTCCATTTCGTCGCCAAATCGAGCCAGAATCATCTGTTTTCTACGCCGTTCGTCAGCGGATCTAGCTTCAGGGTGTCGCCGGCGTCGTTCTGCACCCGAAGCATCGGTGATCCGCCAACAGGTAGGCAGCTTGAGTTTTGAAATCCCGGACCCCGTTTATTTGTTGATTTTCTTCAAATCGTTATAAAGGTTGTATAGTTTGGGTCTCGAGATTTCCGAATCATGTTTCAGATCTAATTTTGAAGCACTGGGGTGCTCCCGGGGGTCCCCGTAAGTTTTCTGGCAGAAATCCTGGATTCCGGTGCGGCCATGGCGGAATCCGACGAGGCCGGGCGGCGTCGCGGCGGCGGCACAGCGGTTTTAGGTGACGGCGCGATGGCGTGGCAGAATCCGGCGGTGGCGTGGTTGTTTCCGGCGAGATTGGCGGTGGTCCGGCCAGGATTTTCCGGGGGTTCTTTAAACCCCCGTAACTCGCAAACAGAAACTCCGATTTGAAAGCCATTTGCGTCGATGTGTTCCTTGCATTGAGACGGACCTTTTAAAATCACTTTGAGAATTTTATGGTTTGGGATCGTGGCCCGTGATTTAGAAACGTTGTATAAAATAATAATATTTTATTATTTTACGACTTCGGGCCGTTGTAACTTCTACCTGAAGCGTCCGATTGACAAGCCATCAGTGGCATTGAGACCCTGATGGTACGACAGACCCTTTGAGATGGTTTCCGGGTGTTGGGACTGAGAACGGGGTGGGGGCCCCATGAGGCCAGGTTTTGGCGTTTGCGGAGAAACACAACTTTTGCACCAGGAGTCCGATTTTGGCGGATAAATAGTTGATCATGTGTGTTTTTCCGAGAGGAACGCAATGGTGCCTTCCATTCGATGAGTTTCAGATTCCAGGCGTGGGCCCCACCCGAGCTGGGATTCGGTGAATAGTGCCTTTTTCACCGGGTGTCCGTTTCGGACGAGCGAGTATTCGATTCCGTTTGTTTTTCTGAGGGGATCGCTGTGGTGTGATCCGATCGATGGGTTTCAGGATCGTTGTGTGGGCCCCGCACGAGCTAGCTATGGTGAATATTGCCTTTTTCATTAGTGCTCCGTTTTGGGAGAGTAAACAGCCTATCCTGCGTGTTTTTCCGCATGGAACGCGATGGTGGCCTCGGTTTTGACTTAAGAGGTGCACAGTGTGGCGTTGTGGTGGGTCGCTCGGGTTTGCGATGTTTAGACCAGCAGTGGTTGAGGGTTCTCCCTTGGTTCGTTCCTACGAGGTTTCGTGTGGCATCACAACTTTCGTCTGGGTTTGTGATCCTCTCGATGGGAAGTTTAAACTATTAGAGTTGTGGTATCCCTCCGGTGGGCCCGGAGTGGATCCTCTAGCATCTTTACCCTAGATCGGGTTCTTGGTATCACTGTGACCACTTATTTATGGGCGACGATACCCTATCTAGCAGGTTAACCCCGTAGGGTTTGTGGCATCGTCGGAAATATGATCCCCTACACGGTGGGCCGTGCTCAGTAGGGTTGTGGCATCGTCGGGTATAAGATCCCCTACTCAACATGTGGTTTATAGAAGGGTTACAGTATCGTTGGTTATGCGATCCCCTACTCAGTGTGTGTTTTCAGTAGGGTTGTGGCATCGTCGGGTATATGATCCCCTACTGAGCATGTGGTTTATAGTAGGGTTACGATATCGTTGGTTATGCGATCCTCTACTCAGCGCGTGGTTTCGGTAGGGTTTCGGCATCATCGGTTCGATTCCCTACATCGTGAGTTATACCAGATAGGGTTCTAGTATCGTCGTGTCCATCTTTATATGGACGATGATCCTCTATATGAGTGTGAAGCTTTTGTCGAGCGCCAGATCGGGTTTTGGAATCCCCCAGCGGATCCTAGATGTGATCCCCTATCTGTGAGAACTACGTATGCCAGATCGGGTCGTAGTATCCCCCAGCGGACCCTGGGAGTGTTCCTCTACCTGCGAGCTACGTACACTAGAGTGGGTATTGGTATCCCCTAGCGGACCCTAGCGGCGATCCCCTATCTGAGGAGTTTGGTGGTTATGTTGTTTCAGCGATGTTTCGTCAGTGATCGTGGAGCATGTTCTCCTGGTTGGGGACAGTTGCTGGTGATGAGGTCGGTACCTCTTATGGATTTGTGGTGTGAGCTGAGTATATTAGGATTGTTCAAGGTGTATGTATGGGAATACACCTGAGCTGAGCTGAGCTGACTTGTTTTGTTTAGCCGAAGATGGTCACGATATGGAGTTTCTCTCTTTTCTGGGTTCCCTCTGGCGGGGTTGAGCAGACTGTTGCCTTTCAGTTTCTCCTTTGGGTTTTGGGTTTTTGGGGTGCCTACTGAGTATGTTTATACTCACCCCTACACGGGCTTTGCCCGCACATGTTTGTGTCTTGTGCAGACCACATGCCTTTCGACGGAGTTACAGGAGGACCTAGAGCAGGCAGAGATTAGTGAGTGTGTTGACTGGGGTGTTTACCGGAGCTGTGCCGAGGGAGCTTTCCGGCGGGTGTTTGTGGCAGCGTTCCCCTCATCAGAGCATGTTGGACGCGCTTTGTAGTTTTCTTTTGGTGGGCCCTATTTTTCCCTTTTTACTTTTGCTGTACTTTGGTTGTGGGATAGTGTATGCATGCATTTACTTTTCAGTTTCTATATCTCCGCACAGTTGCATGGAGGTGTTTGTGGGTGCGTTTGCACAGGTACCTTAGGCTAATTCCTCCCATGTGTGTGATAGCCTACTCGGCACTGGTCGCAGCCCCTGACCTATTGGAGACGGGCTTGGGGAGTCGCGACTCGAGCCCCGTTGGGTCAGGTCGTGACAGAGTGGTCTCAGAGGAGGTTCCACCATTGGGATCTCAGAGCGTAGCTGGTCTAGCTGTGATCTTGGTTCGGGTTGCATAGCGGCAGTTTTAGGATGTTTCGAGTTCAGCTTTCAGGCCAGGGACTCCAGTGTTGGTGCGGTGGCCAATGTATCCATACACCAGGACTCTGATAACCTACCTTTCAACTCGGGACATTTGTACACTGGTCTCAGGTACATAACGGTACATGAATAATATAGGACTAGGTTTTTGGGTTTTCCATGTCCTTCTTGAGCCAGCTCTCCAGATATACTCTTTGACTGTGGTGTGTCTTGAAGGTATTTCAGGATGCCTCCACGACGACAGTCAGTGAGGGTTCCGCAGTAGGATTGTGCTGATGACCTGCCCCGTGTAGAGGCTGTGGATCTGGGCGCAGGTTCTGAGGTTGCACCTCCCGGTTGTATGCCAGTTGAGCCACCACCTGTCGAGCAGCTGGTTGTGTCGGCGGTGCAGGACGAGGTGGCGTGCAGGATGAGTGCACTTCATGAGTTCTAGAGGTAGCGACCTCTGAGGTTCCGGGGTGATCCAGACTCCCAGGCAGCTGATGACTAGCTTGAGGCAGTCACCTGAGTTTTCTACCAAGTGAGGACACCTCCAGATCAGATGGTGGTTCTAGTGGCGAGCCTTCTGCATGGTTCTGCCGGGCGATGGTGGATTTTGGTAATGCAGTCCCATGAATAGGAGACGCTCATGTGGGTAGACTTTGAGCGGCTCTTCAGGGAGGAGTTCTACCCGGTGAGGCTGAGATCAGTGCAGATCCAAGAGATTCTGCAGCCTCGACAGGAGGGACTGACTGTGTCGGAGTACTCAGCAAGGTTTACAGACCTGTCGCGCTACTCCCTGGATATGGTTCGAGACCCGTTCATCAGGGATCGGACCTTCGTGGAGGGCTTATGCAGGGACATCCAGGCAGGTATGGTTTCTTTGTGCCTACCCACGTATGTTGGATTGCTGGAGCGAGCGTTGTTGGTGGACAGTTTTCTGGCTGAGCAGATTCCCCCTGTTAGTGTTGAGAACTCGAGGGCTGAGACTTTTTCAGTCGGATCGACACCTGGTAGCCGATGACAGACTCAAGGTTCTAGACATGGTCGACGTTTCCGGAGGCGACCCTAGGATGGAGGATCTGAGGCTCAGGGCCCACAGGGCTCGCATGCCAGTTTTGGTCAGTCGTAGGAGAGGCGGTGTTACGCTTGCGACGGTCAGGGACATCTTGCTAGAGATTTTTCGACCCGACGTGCTACTGAGAGGGAGCTGGTCGATGGACCGTCTTGGCAGAGGCATCGTCTCGAGGAAGGAGTTTCGCAGGGCGGCGGGTGGGGTGGCGGAGCGGGTGCAGTAGGAGGAGGTGGTAGGCGGTACCAGTTGCCACCACCCCCACCCCCAGGTGGTCCATGCCAATCTCAGGGAGCTGGTGGCCGAGGGTGAGGACATCAGCATGCCCTGGAGGCTATTGACCCAGAGGCTCTGTGGATGGATATAGGTATGCCTTGTGTCTTTTCTAATTACTGCAGTAGTTTGATAGACATTGATTAGTGTTACCCTTCCTTTTTATTGCTTGCTCGAGTTTTTTTAGGGCATTGGTAAGACCCTGTGTGGGTGTTGTTCGGCATGCTTCAAATGTGTGTGGAAAAAGGGATCCATCCCCCACCAAGACGCGTTTCTGTGATGCGATCAAAACAGTGAGGGAGAGTCAGTGCCGCCCAAAGCGGATAGTGTCGAGGTGTGGTGGATGTGTCCCTCTGACTTATGCATTCGGGCATGGGTGTTAGTTGGTGAACTCACTAGTGTGTGAGACCCAGTTGAGAGTCCAGTCTCTCTCCTTGTGCTTAGGGATTTTCGGGGACGAAAAGTTATAAGGGTAAGAGGATGTAGCGACTCTGGTTTTTGGCCCTACGAGACTGTGGAATTTTTCTATGAATAATTTCAGAGTTAGGCGCGAAGACGGCGTGCGATTCCGAGGCCCGGTGTGCCCAGAATTCATTTTATAAAAATATCAAGTATTATTATACTATTCACGTGGCAGGGGTGTTATATCTCCTAAACGGTAGCTCATAACGGGAATATGAGGGCGTGGTTGCGTTCGGAACGTTCCGTTTACCCTAGGCGAGGTGTAAAATTTTCATGCACGGGCCTACGGTGAGAAAAGCCACGAGGGGCGTTTTTGTAAATAGGTGGAAAAATCCATTTACGAGAGTCAGCTCGAATAACTTCTGCACGGAGTGTCGGATCGCAAATACGAGTCCACCGTTGCATTCAGAATGACACGTTTACCCTAGGGTTGACCTTACCATTGTCTGCATCGGGAGCCGAGACGGAGGTGAGTTGGTGGGGAGTGAGATGTGTTGTGTTATAAAAAAAACAAAAAAATATTTCGTCTCCCCCCCTTATCTCGTACGCAGCGGAACGACACCCCCTCCCGACCTCCATTTCGTCGCCAAACCGAGCCAGAATCGTCTGTTTTCCGCGTCGTTTGCCAACAGATCTAGCTTCAGGGTGTCGTCGGCGTCGTTCTGCACCCGAAGCTTCGGCGATCCACCAACAGGTAGGCAGTTTGAGTTTTGGAATCCCGAACCACGTTTATTTGTTGTTTTTCTTCAAATCGTTATAAGGGTTGTATAGTTTGGGTCTCGAGGTTTCCGAAACATGTTTCAGATCTAATTTTGGAGCACCGGGGTGCTCTCGGGGGTCACCGGATGTTTTCCGGTGGAAATCCCGGATTCCAGCGGTGACCATGGCGGAGTCCGGCGAGGCAGGGCAGCGGTGCGGTGGGGGCGCGGCGGAATCCGGCGGTGGCGCGGTGGTTTCCGGCAAGACTGGCGGTGGTCCGGCCAGGATTTTCTGGGGGTTCTTTAAACCCCCGTAACTCGCAAACCGAAACTCCGATTTGCAAGCCGTTTGAAGCGATGTATTCCTTGCGTTGAGACGGACCTTTTAAAATCACTTTTTGAATTTTATGGTTCGGGATAGTGGACCGGGAGTTAGAAACATCGTATAAAATAATAATATTTTATTATTTTACGACTTCGGGCCGTTGTAACTTCTACCTGAAGAGTCCGATTGACGTTCCGTAAGTGGAGTTGAGACCCAGATGGTACGACGGACTCTTTGAGATGGTTTCCGTGTGTTGGTACTGAGAACGGGGTGCGGGCCCCATGAGGCCGGGTTTTGGCGTTTGCGGAGAAACGCAGCTTTTTCACCAGGAGTCCGATTTTGGCGGATGAATAGTCGATCCTGTGTGTTTTTCCGAGAGGAACGCAATGGTGCATTCCATTCGATGAGTTTCGGAATCCAGGCGTGGGCCCCACCTGAGCTGGGCTTCAGTGAATAGTGCCTTTTCACCGGGTGTCCGTTTCGGACGAGCGAGTAGTCGATTCCGCTTGTTTTTCTGAGGGGATCGGCATGGTGTGATCCGTTCGATGGGTTTCGGGATCGTTTTGTGGGCCCCACACGAGCTAGCTATAGTGAATAGTGCCTTTTTCACCGGTGCTCCATTTCGAGAGAGTAAACAGCCTATCCTGCATGTTTTTCTGCGTGGAACGTGATGGTGGGCTCGGTTTTGGCTTAGGAGGTGCACAATGTGGCGTTGCGGGGGGTTGCTCGGGTTAGCGATGTTTGGACCAGCAGTGGTTGAGGGTTCTCCCTTGGTTCGTTCCTACAGGGGTTCGTGTGGAATCACAACCTTCGTATGGGTTTGTGATCCTCTCGATGGGATGTTTAAACTATTAGAGTTGTGGTATCCCTCCGGTGGGCCCGGAGTGGATCCTCTAGCATCTTTACTCTAGATCGGGTTCTTAGTATCGTTGTGACCGCTTATTTATGGGCAACGATCCCCTATCTAGCAGGTTAACCCCGTAGGGTTTGTGGAATCATCGGAAATATGATCCCCTATGCGGTGGTCCGTGCTCAGTAGGGTTGTGGCATCGTCGGGTATACGATCCCCTACTCAGCATGTGGTTTATAGTAGGGTTACGGTATTGTTGGTTATGAGATCCCCTACTCAGCGCGTGGTTTCAGTAGGGTTGTGGCATTGTCGGGTATACAGTCCCCTACCGAGCATGTGGTTTATAGTAGGGTTACAGTATCGTTGGTTATGCGATCCACTACTCAGCGCGTTGTTTCAGTAGGGTTGCGGCATCGTCAGTTCGATCCCCTACATCACGAGTTATACCAGATAGGGTTCTAGTATCGTCGTGTCCATCTTTATATGGATGATAATCCTCTATCTGAGTGTGAAGCTTCTGTCCAGCGCCAGATCGGGTTGTGGCATCCCCCAGCGGATCCTGGGTGTGATCCCCTATCTGTGAGAACTACGTATGCCAGATCGGGTCGTGGTTTCCCCCAGCAGAGCCTGGGAGTGATCCCCTATATGTGAGCTACGTAAATCGGAGTGGGTCTTGGTATCCCCTAGGGACCCTAATGACGATCCCCTATATGAGGAGTTTGGTGGTTATGTTGTTTCAGCGATGTTTCGTCAGTGATCGTGGAGCATGTTCTCCTGGTTGGGGACAGTTTCTGGTGATGAGGTCGGTACCTCTTGTGGGTTTGTGGCGTGAGCTGAGTATCTCTGGATTTTTAATGGTGTATGTATGGGCATACACCTGAGCAGAGCTGAGCTGACTTGTTGTTTTTAGCCGAGGATGGTCACGAGATGGAGTTTCTCTCTCATCTGGGTTCCCTCTAGCTGGGTTGAGCGGATTGTTGCCTTTCAGTTGCTCCATTGGGTTTTGGGTTTTTGGGGTGCCTACTGAGTATGTTTATACTCACCCCTGCACGGGCTTTTCCCACACATGTTTGTGTCTTGTGCAGACCACAGGCCTCTCGACAGAGTTACAGGAGGACCCGGAGCAGGCGGAGCTTAGTGAGCGTGTTGACCGGGGTGTTTACCGGAGCTGTGCCGAGGGAGCTTTCCAGCGGGTGTTTGTGGCAGCGTTCCCCTCGTCAGAGCAGGTTGGACGAACTTTGTAGTTTTCTTTTGGTGGGACCTATTTTTCCCTTTGTACTTTTGTTGTACTCTGGTTGTGGGATAGTGTATGCATGCATTTACTTTTCAGTTTCTATATCTCTGCACTATTGCATCGAGGTGTTTGTGGGTGCGTGTGCACAGTACCTTAGGCTAATGCCTCCCATGTGTGTGATAGCTTACTCAGCGCTGGACGCCAGCCCCTGGCCTATTGGAGTCGGGCTTGGGGAGTCGTGGCTCGAGCCCCGTTGGGTCGGGTCGTGACACTTTATACTTAGTGGTGAATCAATGGAATTAGGTTGTAGGTCCTCTAACTTCTGAGTTTTATCCCCTATGGCATTATTCCCATTTATCAATAGGTTGTGGGTCCTTTATCTACCTTTTTGTACAACCTGTCATATGGGGAGTAGTTAATCTCTATATTTAGTGTTATCCTATATGAAATTACTGTGTGGGTCCCCTATCTACTGAGTTGTACCCATATCGGGTAAAGATTATAACCTCCTTAAACTACGGGGTATCCTTCTGACTTACTATGTATTGGGTCCTCTTCTTGGAGACTATGACCAGGTGACAGTGAAACATAGTTATGGGGTGTGGTACCTCCACATGGATACTTATTTAGAATGAATGTTGGGATGATAGTAATCATTGATAGATATTCTATAACTAATGGAACCATATTTATAGGTTGTATTGTATGAGGCAGATCACATTATTTATAATTCATGTTTCTATTATTTAATTATATATTTCCATGTCATTCTATTTCTTACTCTCTTTCATTGGGATATGTTTTCTATCTGATCCCTTCAAGTCTCATACAGATCGCCCTTTAGTATTTTGGTTATACTATTGGTTATGTAATCAACATGGTATTAGCATTTCCAGTACTTGTCGGGTCTTATGAAGAAAATGGGAAGGTTAGTGGTAACTACAGAGGTGATTAAGGATACCTTTTGAATTATACATTGTTTGGTGGTCAGAGACTGAATACTAGGATATGGGCTATCTCCGCATCTTTAAATTTCCATTTTGTAAGGCTAGCACAACTTTCTAGTTGATAATTTATTTTTCCCATTTACTTTCATTTTTCACTATTGTTCTCTTTTCAATCTTTGTGGTTTCCTCATGCATTGGTATGTTATAAATATTTATTATTTATATAATTATTTCATATAAATTTTTCATCATAATGGTAGTCTATGTCCATACAGGTACATTGGATAAATTCCTCCCATATTGGTTTTTGTGTTCAACACATGTTTCCACCATTAGCCTATAGAGGTGAGCATAAGGTACTTGTTGATTGAACCGAATTGGGTTGGGTAATGGAAAAAGTAATGTTGAAATTTTTTCTACCCAAAATATATTTTTTCCAATAAATTGAATAAATAAATTAAAAAAATTGACTAGTAACTATGATAAAATTTAAATAATAATTGATTAAATAGTATTATGATGATGAAAGGTTCTCTTAACTTAATGTGGTTAAATTTATTTTGGATATAGATAATATTATAATGGAAACAATTAAGTAAAATAAATTTGAAATTAATGATGGAGACAAAACTAAATTAGTCATTGACCAAAATATTGAACTCAATAGAACAAATGATAACGTTTATTTTTTTGGGGAAAGTCACATGAGGTTAATTTTTTTTTAGTATATTAATTTATCGAAAAATCATGTAGAAATTTTTATTATATACTTCCACTGTGGATATTGATAAATTTTGATGTCAATAATTCTATATGGTGATGAATTTTATAGGAAATAATTATCAATACTGAGAGTGTATTAATAGTTATTCAAAAAATTGTAGCATCATGGTATGGAATATGAAGATCGCGTTACAAAAATTTCAAATATTTTTGTGATTTTTCCATTGTTTTCTAAACGTTTGAGGCCTAAAAAATATAGGAGGGGAAATGTTTTTTAAAATAATATTGAAATTTTCAAGATACAATAAAAACATAGATAAATATGCAATTAAATTTTATTATGTTTTAGGAAATTAAATATTTTATACCACTTCATCCATATTTGGAAAAAAATTCTCGAAAATTGTATGGTTTCATGAAAGATATTGATCATTAAAGAAGACATGGTTATATGAACCTAGTTAACACATAGGGATGTTTCTGGTTAACATTTTTCTTCAGCCAAAATGTTTCATCAAATCATTAAATATTAGTGAATATTGAAAATATTGTATATATTTGGATATTTTTTAAGATGATCTGAAAGGCTATAAAATGCCTATAATTAAGCTCCTACCCCCTACATCCAACATTTTATGTTTACAACCCGTAGAGAATATCATAGATCTGAAATCATGTAAGTGATTCCTAATTAAATTTCATAAATGAATTAAATAAATGATAATCATTTTAACAAATGAAATATAAATATTTTTGAATGTACACATCTATTTTGAAAACAAAATTTTCATTATCGTGTAAAATATCGTAAAAATTAAACGATTTTTTGAAAGTTTGTGTTGTTTTTTTAAATATGTGAAAAGGTATCGTGAAATTATATGTATCAAGAACCTATGAAAAATTTATAAATATATATATAGTAAACTATAATTCCTTTTTTGGATGTAATAAGATATTCATGACGTAAATACTATGGAGTAAACAAACCTCTTTCATGAAATTGACAATATCTATTTGACGAATAGTGAGTAAATATTTTAAGAGAGAAGAAATGATCTTTCAACTAGTTATTGGTATTAAACCTAGAGGGATAGTGAATCTACACCTATAATTCTTATAGAGATGTGTTAATGTGGATTTTTTACATTATCATATATTTTTTATACTTCTTATAATTTCCCTGTAAATGGGGACTCATGAAAAATCAATTGGTCTGATGCATTTGTATATTAATATATGTATATATCTATGGTAAGGGTAGAGAATAGTGAATTATTAAACAATGAAAAGACATCTAAATTTGGTAGTTTTTAAATCTATCCCAGCCATATTAAACTCCCCTCACACCCATTCACACTCACTATATTTAACAAGGTGAGTCTAATAAGTTTTATCATATGATATAAAATGTTACTTGTTTAATAAATTAATGATTTGAATACAGTTGTTAACTCAAATATAAAAATAATCGGAATGAAAAAGTGGTGGAGGAACATGATGATTCTGAAACAAAAATAATAGAATTATTTGACTTCAAGGAAAATATAAATGATAAAATTAAAATGATTAGTGATGTTATCGCGTTTATATTAGATATAATGAAATGTATTAAACAACTTATTGAATTTATATCTCTATTATAATGAAAAAATGAGGATGACCCAAAAGATGATTGTGAATATAAGAATATTTATTTTAGAAAAATTTCTAATAGAAAAATGATACAATGATTAAGAATATATACAAGGACCATTGAAAAAATAATAATTGAGAAATGGAATAGACTTATGGGAAATGGTTTTTTCAGTTGTGAAGGTGAGACATCCAAGAAAAAGGATGTTTTTTCAATGTATGAAGTTATAAGAAAAATATATATATCTATTATTTCTAAGGAATGTATTTATAAATGGTGAGACTATTAAAATTCAACAATATTGGATAAGAGAATATCTGAC
Source organism: Viscum album (assembly GCA_963277665.1). Lineage (NCBI taxonomy): Eukaryota > Viridiplantae > Streptophyta > Magnoliopsida > Santalales > Viscaceae > Viscum > Viscum album. The sequence continues at coordinate 2,071,819,764 of OY728131.1, forward strand.
AATATCATGGAAAATATATATATATTGATAATGATATGATTTAATTATATTTGTTTACAATGGGGGTAAATTCCAGAAATGAATAATTAAAATTTTACACTTATAGAATAATAAGGAGGATGTATTCTAGAAAACTAAATGATAGACAATTGAAAAATAATTTATATCCATTTTTTGAAATAGTATTATGTCTTAACATCATATTTTATAGAAAAAGAGGATAATCCACAATTTATCTAATTTCAACCATAAAATTCATAAAAGTAAAATTAGATTAGTGAGAATCCTATATTGTATAAAATTTATTCCAATGAAACTATAAACATCATTAAATAGATTTTTATTCATGGTTTTTTGTCCCATATAACTATTAACATGAATCTATTCGAAAAATGTGGATCATTCTATTGATGGATAATTTATATTTCTAAATAATATAGCTTTAAAAATATATCTATATTTGAAGAAAATGATTAATGAAGATGTCCAAACAAATAAATAAGTCCATTTTATTGATTCTAATAAATATAATGTATTAATAATTAATTATTTTGTGACTATCTATGTGAGGTGACATCCAATCTGAGGGGTTGTTTATCAAATTAAAAACATGAAACTCATCGATGAATGTGAATAATACTGGGGAATATCAATATAAATTTTTTTTAAAGAAGAATAAATTTCTCCTTATGATTATAATATAAAACAGCCATTAGCATTGATTGGCCGAATATATTCACTAGTAAGGAATGGATAATTTTCCATGGTTAATGTTGTGTTTGAAATTATAAATCATGGAAACAATTTAGAGAAAATATTGAATTATTTGTATAAGATTTAATATAGTATTAAATATTTATAGAATATACATGAAGGTTTCAAATATTATTATAGATTATATTAAAACCCATGACTGTGGTACGTTAATAATTCCTAGAACATATGGGTAGAATAAATAATCTTCTTTGTCAGTGATTATTTTTGAATAGCTTTTATCATGGCCATTCATGAAAAATTAATAAGTGATTGAGTGATTTATATAATTTTATAGAATATATATGAATCAATTAACGAGAACAAAATACAATCTTTTAAATAAATATTGTACTGCTTTTAAAAATCATGATGTAAAATATTACCTTGGTGTGCATTGAATTAATAGTAGAATATCAATGTTGAGAACAAAATAACCAAATATTAACATGAATATATAAAATAAAATTTAAAACATTGTGGTATAAACATTTATCATCAAAAGTTTCATCTCATTTAAAAATAGAATGAATGTTGTTTATGTGGATGTGTACATGAAAAATTAGTATTTTCACATCCATGAAAAGAATAAAAATCAATACCAAATGTGCCAAGGAATAATTTTAATGGTGAATAGCTTTACATTTTTTCGTATAATGTTCTAAATCAGTAAAAAGGAATGGAATCATGGAAAAAATAAAGATGCAATAAAATATGGGATATTTTTAAGCTAATCCATTATAGTGATGTCCCATGAGTGTCTCAATATGTGGTTAAATTAGAATGTGGTAATAAGTGGTGATAAAATTATTGATGATAAATATGGGAATAGATTTGGAAGTAATGACTGCAGAATGGACTATGAAGTAAGAGAAAAAATATTTAAAAGTTATATTGGTATACAAATTGTAACATGAAATGAATATTTCAACATTGAATCAGTGGATAAAGAATCTAGTGAGGGAGGATCAATCTTACCTCAACAGAGAAATTGATTATCTTAGTTTGATAAATAGAATACTATATATGTTAAATATGATTCCACAAAAATTAAGAGTAAAATAAATATAGATCACATAGCTCTATTATCGTCTGTATATAATTTATCATTTGAAGATTAAATATATTGTTACTAATGGGTTATGTCCATTAATGAGGACATATATTAAAGGGATAAAAATTAGACTCTGGATCCTATAAGTGGATTTCATTTCACAATATCATGCATTCAATGTTAGTGTTGAAAAATAAATATAATGACTATCAAAGTGTGATTTAAATCAAATAAAGGGCTTTATACATTTTATATAAAGAATAATAAGTAATTAATGTGCAAAAAACCTCTACACTAATGGTAAAACTTGATTTAATTAGAATTTATAACAATTTCACATATCATACAATATTTTGATTCTATTAAATTTAAAATTAGATGGAATTTTTAAATAGAATTCCTAACTAATATGTTTCTATAAAAACATTCTCTATTTATAATAAGTTGTTAGAAATTATCATTATTGAGCTTAAATAAATCAATGATTTACTTGGAATAATAACTTTTAAATGCTCCGTTGGACGATTTCTTGAATAATATTTATTTTCTAGGTGGTGTAGTTTTCAAAATTCATTTTGTCAAATCGACCTAGAATGATAAATTCATAGAGATAATAAATGATGAAAAAATGATATTTATAGAATTATATCTCAACATTATGGATTAATTTTCATGTTTGATTCTATCAATTCATTAAATTTTTATGATCAATAAACTCAAATATTTCATTTTAAAAAAACTTAGTTAAATTGTTTGATACAAATTGTTTCCCTAATAAAATTATATGAATGAGTTATCGAATATGTATTAGATGAATCATTGAAAAACACTTGTAACACTAGTTATGCTTAGAACCAATCATAAAAACAAAATATAGTAATATTTTTTATCAAATATTTTATCAAAACATGACTATAATATTTTTAAATATAATATATATATCTTGGAATAGGTTTTGATTCCGAGATTACATTTTTTTCTCAACTAGGACCACTTCTTCGTTGTAAAATAGATCATGAACTAAATTCAGGACACGCATAAATATGGGTTTGTATATTTTTTTATCAAATTATAGATATTTAATTATATAAATATATATGGATTGGTTAGAATCAATATACATTAAAAATACATCAACGGGGGAAACTTTTTATAAGTAAATTTATCATGTAGTTAGATAAGAATCTATATATATTTTCTCTTTTTATAAATGATGTTTTGTATATTTTAGATCTAAAAGCTTTTACAGAACTATTATAGATGAAACAATAACAAGATAATTCTTGAAAAAATTTGAGTCCACCCAAGGTAGTACATCATCACAACCAAATTGAGATTGATTTGGTGAAAATTTTTGTGGAATGTTAATAATAAAATCATAATGACCTATATTATAACTTCATTGAGGACAATTTAGAGAAAAAATTTAAATCTGGCTACAAAATCTATCACTAAAAAATATTTACAAGTAGTTATGAATCCAATTGCTGCACAAACATCTTATAGGTATTAGTTGAACCGTGGTGTCCAATAGATTTTTTTATCTTGATGAGTATCATAAATACCAATTTAACATTTTTATTCTAATATATATCATTATTTATTGGAATGTTTTAACTATTATCATTTGAGTTTATTGTCCAATGGGTAGAAATAATATGTACGTTAATATTCATTGATGAGGATCATTTGGCAGTTTATAGAGAGATATCATGTGGAGATTTTTTTTTGGAAATATAAATATGTATTCAATCAATTTGTGGTATGATTTCATTAATTAATACTGGAAAATTATTATGTTTAGTTTTCTCTAATTTCACTGAAGATACCATGAATTTCTAACACACCATAAGGGGAATTATCATATCTGTTTATTAATGAAATCAATCTACATATGTGGTATTTTTTAAATTATAATAGATAAATAATTCATGAAAAAACAATGATGATTTTTTTAGTTTTATCAATATATATATATATATCATCATAATAAAATGGGAGTTATTATGATATAAAATAATTATATGTTATATTATTTTGAGAGGATCAAAGTATGTATATAAATAAGTTAATTTCATAGAGAAGTGTTTATAATGACCGTCAAAAAACTGCATATTATTAGGTCCCATATAAGATTAACTCAATAAGTACATTGTATTAACATGGAAACTGAGAAACTATATACCAATACACCATAATCACTGAAGATTTTAGAATATAGAAAAGATACATTTCATTTCATGACAGTGTCTACAGAATATTAAAAAACAAGATTGACGAGTTTTGTATTGTGAAATACTATACCATGTTACAACATTTTTTTAGGGAATAATTACTCTTTAAAGGGTGGTTTTTAGGTATACTTCCAATCCAAAGAACATAGACTCATGATTAATGACAGAGGAAGTTTTATTGTATGATAGATGATTTATTCCATTGTATAAGAACCATCATTTAATAAATTTTTAAGTAATTTAATTTTCACAAGAAGAATTAATGGTCTAAATTTATGGAATTATAACCTCATACATTGGACAACCCCACTACTATTTTGGGTCTTAAGATGATTTTATTATGATCATGACAAGATATTTTATGATGTTAAATATAATATTCAGCCTTATTTTTGGGATCCAATGATTGACAAGAGGTTATACCATATTGATGTACGTCACACCATAATATAGAATTATATAATTAGAATCACACCATGGTTGTGGTGGTCCCAATGAAATAAATAAAAAATAATTAAATTCTAAGGGTTCAAATCCATCCTGATGTTTTTTTCATTATAACAATCTTTTTCAGCATAATAGTTGAGTATTTGGTTATCTAAAGGCCCAATGAGTGGTTTACATATAGATAACTAATATATCATATTAATATTGATGAATATATTATTTATTAAATTATCAAGATGGTTAATACAGAAATGAACAAAATCCATGAATCTAAACAATAATATAGTGAGACTACTATAATGAATTAAACTGAAAATAATAACATGAATGGGTAAAAAATCATTAAAATGGAACCCTTTATGACATTTAATTTTTATTTTTTAATGTTTCATAGTAAGAAAAAACATGTCATGTATTATTATATTACTTTATGAAAAATATTTCATAGAGGGATAAATTAAATACAAAACTATATTTGTATATATATAAATGAATATAAAAAAATGGGATCTGAAAAATTATTCATTTAAATGATCAAATATGAGATCAATAATAAAAAAATTATAATCTTGTAGGGATAGGTAGTTAACCCACACATTTCTATATAAGGCATAATCATATTGGAAGTGTGTAGTATTAAAAAATTTCCCTTGCCAAAGAATATTGTCAAAATAAAGACATGTATTACAACATAATTATAAAATATAATATATATAATTCACAATTAACATAAAATATAAAATCACAACCTAGTACAAGTGATCATCATGTTGGAATAAAACTAAATCAATAATCAAACAAACCAAGTAAATCGAAATAAACATGTATGAAAATTTATATATTCATTTTAGAACATTAAACTAAATAATATAATCATTCAAAACATATAAATTATATCTATAAATAAAAATTGGTATAACATAAATAAATTATCAATTAATATATATAAACTATAGATAAACAATTTTTAAACAATTACTAAATTAATATATTTATAAACCCACTTAATTATTTGTAACTATTTCATATATACATTAATTAAATAAAAATAAAAATATTATATTAATTCACAGAATAAACATGATCATAATGACAATTATATAGTATTTTAATAACATATATGATATTTTAAATACAAAGTCTTCATATGAACTATCATTTTTTTTCAAATTCACAAAATATCATAGATTAATTATTTTTTCGTTGATCATAATAATTTAAACAAAATACATTGTATATGGTTTAAATAATATCCTAAAATATTTAATTTTATTTTAAATAATTCCCATCAATAGTTATCAAATAATTAATTTTTTTAAATATAGACATCTTCATATATATTTTATTTTCAAACAATCAAGGGTTTGGTCCATATTTTACTATGTATATAAAATCCCATTTATAATTTGATTGTGGAGGATCTAATTATATAAATCACTAGTCAAGAAATAACATGTCCCTGTAGCATATAAGAAATCTGATAAATGATGAAATATCCAAAATTCCCACTGGATCATTGGCCATTGAATGATGCAATGTATCTAGCATGGAAAATAGTCTATCATATTTTGGGATCAATTGTCCTCTATTATTATATATATTTTCTGAACATCATATTTCATATTACTGAATCCAATATATCATAAATATGATGTGATTATCTATTTATCATGCTTCAAATTATGACATCACCCACATCATTTCCCATATCATGTGAAACGATATACATAAAACCAAATTATTTCGATTACTTCATTAACTATAATATTCCATATAGTATATATTGATCATAAAACATATTATTATATTATACATTGTAATATAATATAAATATCATATTCCATATCATTTCATACAAAATCTCTTATCATAAGGGTGGAAAAAGTTTAAATTTTAAATCACATTTATTGATATTCAAAATGTAATACGTCTTACTAAATTTAAAAACATGATTTTGTGATTCATGAATCTTTGTAAATATAATATACCATTGTTTAGTTTTATTAGAAATAATAACACATATTAAATAATGTGTATTAAATTAAAAACCTCAATCTCATGATAACAATGAAATGAAAAACAAAAATCATGTATAATATAATTGAATAATGATTTCCTTACAATAATAATAAATATTTTTCCTATCATCAATCATGAATTTGATGAATGTGTTTTCCTATAGACAGAATCCTCTCAATTATATGTCTTAATGAAAATATTTCATTTCAATATATTCCTCCTACCATTTAAATCAATAGTTTAATTGAATTATGGAAAAATATCAAATTGAGAAACTAATACCATTATCAATTAATGGACATTTTTTCCATTGTATAATTAAATTATTAATCATTAAAAGGTATTTAACTTTTCAAATGAATTCTCCAAAAAAGATCCTTTTTTAGACAAAATAATATCATTTAATTGATAATCTCATAGGGAAATATAAACATATGAATGTAAAGATAAAAAATGATCAATAAGTTTATAATAAGGTGTAATATTAAAAGATCAGTTGTGGGAATAAACTGAGAATATGATTACAGTCACTATACATATAAAAATCATACTCAACAAAGAATAGATCATTAAAAATGATTTTTGCAATATGAAATGGGATAAAATGAGAAATGAATAATGTGACTGTTAAAGTGTGAGTCTGTAAACATGGTCCGTTAAAGAATAACATATTCCTAAAAATAAGAATATGTTTATGGAAAACAAATTAATAAAGGTAAAAATAAAATTCCCTAGTCACAAACTTACACCCATGATTGAAATACAATTAATTTATGCTCACATATACATGAATCCTGATATATAAAATGATAAACAATGCATTGGAGGGTGATATACAACCCCAAACATAATTCATCTATACAATATGACTCTTGAAATCTTTAATTCATTGGATAGTAAAGAAATTTTCTTAATGATATGGGTTATATATTCTTCTTAAATAGAAAAAATAATGGAGTCATTAATAATTCCATTAATAATTGTGACACAACAAATCTATGTGGAAAAAATGGATACAAAATAATATTCAATAAAAATATAGGTTAATACCATTCTATAATGATAATAATTAATATGGTAGTTTTAATTTATTGATAAAATATATCTGGTTTATTCAATAATTTTACAAATCAATTTATGTATATTATCTTTTTGGACACCCAACAGATGTCTATACAGAGTGTTTAATGATGAAATAGATTAAATAAAAAATTATAAACATTCACAGTCATATAAATAATAATATATTAATTTATATACATGATTATAATCTCACAAATTATATCATTTAGTTTATAGGATTATTTATGAAAGTAAATTTCAAAATAATTAATTTATATATATAAAAAAAAGAAATAGAAGAGAAATCGTAATATTATTTTTATGCGAAAAATTTGAATTTTTGTTAAATAAGAAGTTATATGTCACATTAATAAATCATTTCCCTTAAGATAAAGTGATAATATAAAAAAAATTACATTTAATTTTTTTTTGAGAATAGATCCTTAAAAGGATAAAATGGTTACAAAATGAATTTGATGAGTGGTAGATAAAAGATTTTATTTTAAAAGGATGTAAAATATATTTAATTTCAGGAAATACATTAATTGAACATTGACATAGTAAAAATATATAGAGAAATATTATTTTTAAAATAATATAAATGAAATATTAAGATCCAATAAGAGAATATATAAGGGGGTTTCAAATTATAAAATATAATATCTCTAGGAAGGAAATATGTTAATATGAGAAAACTTATTATTAAAGAAGATGGAAATTATTTTTAACAATGATATCCTTTGTATGGTGAACTATGTAATTGAGGAGGAAGATTTGAATCAAAAGAACCATTTTTCCTTGAGAGGAAAAGAATGTTCCATGGTGTAAAACCATAGGTTCAACGAAACCAATTATTATAGAAATTAGATCATTTAGAATAATTATAGCTCCATAGATGGAGTTAATTTGAAAACTAACATTTCATCATTTCCATCTTATGAAATGATGAAAATTTAAAATATAAATATACAGCCATTAATGAAAATAATTCTATAAAATTAAATCATTAGTCTGTATTCATAATATAATGAATATATCATGGTGCATAATAAAAAATGTGTGTTAATAAATTAAATTGTAGACAAAGAATCCATTATATGTATCCAATATAATATTGAAACTAATTCCATAATTACAATATCATTTATGTATGTGAAATTTATAACTTTAATTTTTTAAGAAATCACTTATCTCGTCGCATGATTGTTTTACATATATTATCTAACTTGGAATTACTGATAGCTTATGTAAAAAAATTATATGATATAAGATGATACTTTAATAAAAAAATTCTACACACAATGAAAATTTTAAGATGGTAAAAAAATATTATTTTCCTATATAAGTATAATAATTTTAGTATTCAATTTCATATATTCATCATTGGTTGTGTATTATGGGGTAGTTTATGTAGGTTGTTAAAAATACCCATACTAATACCACATCTACCGTGATGGGTGAGAAAGGTTAAGGATGTATATAATGTAATTATAAATATATAATAATGTTATTTCTTTGATGAATTTTATTTGAAATGGGATGGATAATGAATGAAAATAAAAATGGATAATGAAAAACATTAATTTATTGAGGATGAAATCCACACATTACACATTTAACTTTTTCATTTGTAATCAAATTATTAGTAATTAATTTGGTTTAAAATTTGAATATTATCTATAAAAACATTATTTCGGATTTCAGATTTATTATTAAATTTCATTAGTATGAATAGTGAAGAATGGTGGTGGTGAAAAGGGATGACATTGATTCGTAGAATATGTACTTTACACAAGTAATGATCAACATTATTTTATTTATCTAAGTGGATAGAAAGGAATTAATAAATGTATTTATATAAATATAATAAAAATCAGTATAATAATTATATAGATTTAATTATATTAATATGGTTAGCATGGGGTTTCAATATAAATATTATGACTAAAAGGTTAGGAGAAAGTAATAGTTACTTCAAGACCTCTAACTTCCACTTCATTAACTACTTATAATTAATTGAATTTTGATACCTTTTTTGGAATGGTTTTTAAATAAAAATAGAGGGTCTTCTAATAGTCGATATTTAGGATGGGTGTAAAAGAAATATCAAATAAGTTGTGGTGATTTTTGGGGGTATAAGTTACTTATTTTTAATTGTGATTAAAAGGTAATGTTTTAAAACAACCATCATTTTTTAATAATATAATGACTCTATAAAAGTTTAATTGTTAAATAATAAATTAATAATGGATATTGTGATTATAAAAGGTCACTACATTTTTAAAATAGAATTTTCACACAAGTTATCAAATTGTTTTATGTCATTTACTCATATTTGTTTTCTTTTTACTTTTTTAACAAGGAAAGTAGATTTTTCCAAATTAAGTTATATTTTACTAAATATATAAAATAAATACTCCTAAAAAATTTATGTCATAATAACCTAAATTAAATATATAATTATTCTAAATAAAATTATATAAAATGAAATTTTTTATTTTAAATTAATACTTTTTATATATAGAAAAACATTTTATCATATTAAAATGATGTGTTTACACCTTTGTGTTCTTAATAATATTTAACATTTTTCACCAATTAAATGAATGTAAATAAAATTATATATTTATTCAATAATTATAATATATGAATTATTTAAAATATATCAATTTTATTTACAATAAAAAATTAAATACAATTTTAAAATAATTCATTGAAAATTTCTCATTCACTATTATCATGTTTATTGAATTTAATCTTTATAAAATCATTTTTATGCTAAAAATGAAATTTATTATATAAAAATATATTTCATTTGTTTATATCAACTTATAAATCCATTTTTCATATTTTATTTCTTAAGGGATATAATCTAATTTTTAATATAATAAAATGAAAATAGTTATTTGTGTAAATAGTTCATGAGTTTTCGAAATATGAATTATGTGGTTTATAAATACCAAATATAGTTTTTGATTTATTTATATTACATATTCTATATTTATTATGTAAAAAAAACTTCATAGTCTTTTAAATAAATAATCTTTTATGATAATTTCATTAATGTGGTAGTTTTTTACAAAATCATTCATCCACTATTCAAAAAAATATAAATTAGTTTAGAAAAATCTATTAAATTAGTCACAATGTTATGTTAACATGATTACTCCATGATTTATGTTAATTATTTAAAATTAAATTTCAACAATTTATAAATTTTACTTATAAAAATAGAAATAAAACGTATATTCAAACATCTTTTATTGAAGAATTCTATCACGACATGTCCTAGTGGGGCCCGTGTCGCAACTCCCAAGGCCCACTTCCAATAGGCCAGGGGCTGGTGACTAGCACCGAGAAGGCATTTCACTAACATGGGAGGAATTTCCTATAAAAAAAATACACACACACGCATCTCCAAGATGACAAAGCTAAAAAGTAAAAACTTCTAAAAATGGAAATGCATGCATACACTAAAATCCCAACCAAAAGAGTACGACAGGAAAGTAATGTACAGTAATGTAAAACCCTGGGCCAAAAGTACAATCCCACCAAAAGAATGTCTACAACAAGGTACAACTTGTAAAGAAAAGGTACTAGGATTGTCATCCATAGACCTAGGAACAAACCTCAGCCTGCCTGATCTCACTGAGAACCGTCCGGTCCTTGTCCACCTAGAATCCTAACAAATGATCTCTCATCTGCACAAGACACGAAACGTGCAGGGAATTCCCATGTAGGGGTGAGTATAACAATACCAAGTAGGACAACCTAAAACCGGAAATGAATAAAACAAAGGAGATACCACAAAAGAATGATAGAGTCAGCTCTACACAATATTTGTTTACGGAACATATAACAAGAATATCCAGATATACTCCAACACGACTGACTATCGCGAAACCACCACTAAGATCCATCTCGAAGATTCTACTAAGCACCTAACCGGGAGAACACACTCCTACTCTGAAGATAGATATATGAAGTACTCGTTCTGAGAGAACTCACTAAACAAGTACTTAAGAATACACTGATCAGAAGAGGATCACAACCAATAGCTATTGGGTGATTCCAACAACTCAGTCTGAACTAATCCTCTATGTAATGGATTGGCGCCAGGGTAAGGTAGGTCACGTTGATACCAAGAAATCTACCTAGGGTACCTGGAAGGAATGGAGGATCCATATCTTTGTCTCATAGAAGGGATTCCAAAAACTCTATTCAAGAAGTCCTGCTAAAAGGATCATACTCTTGTACGTATGAAATGATACTAGAAACCTTCAAGGGAAAGACCAAGGGTAAGAACTCTATGAAAACTAGCCCAAGACACATAAGACAAATGAATCAAGCCTTGTAAAACATGTTACATGGCTTATATTAGGGTCACACACCATGTTCCTTCACTTCAGCTACTGCCCGTGTAAAAAAGCATGTGTCTTAAGGTTTTTCGTATAAAAGTAACTACACGTCGTGTATAAGGAATACACATCATTTTTGAGTGTTCGGGGTTTGCTCTATGTACGCTGGCCATGTGCCCATACAGGGCCTCAACCCGTGTCGCCCTGCCTGTGTACCAGTACATGGGGTATACTGTGTATCTGGTCGGGTCTGGTTAGTGAAGGGTATACACGCTGTGTCCTTGGTCGTGTACCTGAACCGTGTCCATGAACTCCCAGAGTACACACCAGGTGGTCTTCCAATGAACACATGTTGTGTATCCCATAATACACTCCATGTAGTCGGGAATTATCCAGAACGTTTTTCTTCATCCTCTCACCTCGACCGATCTTCTGGTTTCTGTTTCCATGATCTTTTCTCCACAAAACTCAAGTTCAGGGGTCTTCCCAACACCCTATCACGGAATCCTAGACATTTGGGCCTTCAATCGGCTCGGCGAACAACATATGACCTTCAAATGAAAACTACAATCAAAGAGTGATTTATCCAGAATCACTTAGATATGTCTGTCATCATCTTCATCACATCTCCATTGGTTCATCCAGGTGTCATAACTATAATCTCAGATCGTTACGTCGCAGATCGAAGTCTCAATCGATCGTTGTTCTTATCTCGCGAAGAACTAAGAACACATAGGCCAAATAATTGGTAAAAGGATTCACAATGAAACAAAACGAGGAACGAACCTCGGCTTTGTTAGTTCCAGCCTCGATCTATTCCTGTAAGAATGATCCTCAAAACGATTATCAGATCTAAATTAAAAAGATTAAGATCTTCCCCAAAATCCCCGCTAAAATCCCATCCCAAACAAATGATTGACCTGCGGGCTAATATGTTTGTCGATTAGTCCACGTTCATTGTAGGAATCATGAATGGGAATGAAATAACAAAGAGATCAAATGACTTACCTGGATCCACGATGTTCGTTTGCAAAGATCTGGTCGTCGCGTCATCATCGCCGGCGAAACTTGTCAAGAACGCCGCCGCCGCATTGTGATGTTTTCTCCAGAGCTTCCCACTGTCCCCCAGTGAGATTCAGGGTTAGAAGATCTGTAACCCTAATCATCTATGAAATAATTACTTAAAAAGACAAAAAAATATTCACTGTAACAATATTTTATAATAAAATTTATTAAATATTTTATTACAGTTACATCCATAAACTAGATTTCACCATCGACCTGCGCTAGCCGATGTTAGGCCTCTCCTAAGCTAAAATCACTAATATGAATGCATCGGTGCCCTCAGTTTTTTGATCCGAGCAACCTTTAAGGAGTTATTCCACTTTTTTCATGAAAACCCCATCCCCATGTAATTTAATTATTTAATTAAATTCAATCATTTGTTCCGTGGTCACCATGCTTCGGAACAGCATGCCGTCTTAAAACCTGGTCTTGAAATAACTCCCATATAATACTGAAATAATATATGGAAAAATATAAGACATTACATCCTCCCCACCTTAGGGCTTTACATTTTTGAAAATCCAAAACAAAGGCTACTCAAAAAGATATTGGTACTGCACACGGATATGAGCCTCCTGCTCGCATGTGCATTCATGGAGATTCTCGTTCTGCCACCGGACATTCACCGAGGGAATAGCTATCCCATGAAGGATCTTATCCTTTAGATCCTAAATCTCCATTGGTTACTCGCAATGGTAACTCCATCATCGATATCTAGCTCACCCTGGTTGATAATGAGTGACGGATCATGCATGTGCCTCCGTAGCTGTGACACGTGGAAGACGTTGTGTACCTGGTCCATATGAGGAGGTAGATACAAGCAGCATGCCACCTCACCAACTCTACTCAAAATCATAAAATGGCCGATGAACCTTAGATATATATTTCTACCTCTTCCAAAAAATTTCAATCCCCGTCGGGTTGAGACCTGAAGGAACACATGGTCTCCCCCCTCAAACTCCAAGTGCCTTCATCTCTTGTCGGCATAATACATCTACCTACTATGTGTAGTCTTCATCTATTCCTAGATGACATGCACCTTCTCTATAGTAGCTCGCACCATCTCTGGGCCCATTGGTGCCGACACTCTTGGGCATGTCCAACAAAGTGGTGACCTGAAAGGTCACCCATACAATGCCTCAAATGGTACTATACCAATAGTGGAAAGATAACTGTTTTTATATGAATATTAGACCAGTGGTATGTGATCCTCCCTGCTATGACTGATGTCAAGTATGCAAGCTCCTAGAATATCCTCCAGAACATGGATGGTCCAATATGTCTTACCATCAGTCTCAGGATGAAATGTTGTGATCAAGTGTAACTGAGTCCCAAAATCTTCTTGCAATCCCTTCCAAAAATGGGCTGTGAAACAAGCATCAGGATCTAATATGATCGATGATGGAACTCCATGAATTCGAACTATCTCTTACTAGTAGAGTTGTCCAAATATATCTACTGAACTCTTCTCCCATATGACTAGGAACTAGGCCAATATGGTGAGTTGGTCTACGATCACCCAGATGGAATCATTTCCCTTAGACGTACGTGGTAAACCCGTCATAGAGTCCATGGATATCTCATCCCACTTCCACTCTGGCACCTTAAGGGGCTGAGTCAAACCTTCTAGAATCTAGTGCTTAGCCTTTACATGCTGACAAGTGAGGCACCTGGAAACAAACTCTTCTGCACTCTTATTCATTTCTAGCCACCACAACTAACGTCGAAGGTCCAGGTAGTTCATTTCCACGCTTGGATGCACCGCTAGAAGATACGTATGGAACTCCCTCAAAACCTCTTCCTGGAACATCACAGGTAATACTGTGTGCCCTCTGAAATGAACAACAGTCTCCACACCCTTTGAGTATCCATCAGCAGCATCACCTGCAGATATCTGAGCATGTAGCGTGTCACAGATAACATCCTCAAGATGTGTTTCCCTAACTCACGGTAAGACTAGAGGGGTAACAACAATCTACTGAAGGTAATATAACTTATCTATATCCATGAAGGATAACTGTAAAAGGCCAACTACCTTGTTTCCTCATCCAGCAACTACGAACTGGACTTTCTGCTGAGAGCATCTGCCACTACATTTCCCTTCCCATGAGTAAAAATTATATCAATGTCGTAATCCTAGAGGAAATCAATACATTGCCTCTATCTCCAATTCATATTCTTTTGATAAAAGATATATTTGAGACTCTTTTGAACAATGTAGACAATAAACCACTCACCCATTAAGTAGTGATGACACATCTTTAATGCGAAGACTACCACTGCCAATTCAAGACCATGGGTCATGTAGTTCTGCTCGTGTGGACTCAAATGAATTTGAGAAATAGGCAATCACCACTTGAATCTGCATCAGGACACAACCAAGACCAGTTCCTGATGCGTCGCAGTAGACTACATACTCGACGCCCTCTTCTGGTAGTCTCAAGATCGGGTTTCTCGTCAGACACTATCTCAACTACTAAAAAGCCTTTTGGCATCTCTCAATCCACACGAAAGGCTTCCCTTTTCAGGTCAATGCTGTCATAGGTGCTGAAATTGTGGAGAAATCAGGAATGAATCTCCGATTGTAGCATACCAACACAAGGAAACTCAACACCTCCATCATGCTCCATGGTGTCTCCCATTCTAACACAGCCTCTACCTTGGCTGGGTCCACTACTACACCATCTACTGAGATAACGTGTCCTAGAAAGTGGACCTCCTATATCCAGAATTGAAACATCGACAGTTTCCCGTAAAACTGGTTCCCTTAGAGTGTGTCCAGAACCATCCTTAGGTGCCTCGCATGTTCCTCCACAAACACAGAGTACACAAGGATATTATCGATGAAGACCACCACTAAACGATCTAGATAGGGCTGAAAGATAGGGTTCATGAGTCCCATAAACACTGTCTGGGAGTTCATCACTCCAATGGGCATAACCAAGTACTCATAGATACCTTAGAAACATATAAAATCCAAATTTGGTATATCCTCATCCCGTACTCGCAACTTGTGATATCGTGATCGTAGATCAACCATAGAGAACCACCATGCCCCTCTTAACTATTAAATGTGGTCATCGATCTTCGGTAGTGGATTCCGGTTCTTCACGGTCACCTAATTCAAGCACCGGTAATCCACACACAGCCTTAAGCTCCCATCAGCCTTCTTGAAAAACATTATTGGGGCTGCCCAAGGTGAAACACTGGGTCTCATGAACCCATGCATCTGTAAGTCTTCCAATTGCACTCTCATCTAATGAAGCTCTGCAAGATCCATCTGAAATGCAGACGCTAATGTCGGTGTCATCCCGGGTTGCAACTCAATGAATAAATCTATCTCCTGATGGGCAGGTAGTCCAGGGACATCCTCTAGAAAGACTTCCTCGTACTCATCTACTACTGCTGGAAACTGGAAACTCTTAACATCTACTGCACCAAGGGCTAGGCTATCCAAATGATGTGAAATCGGTTGTAC
This sequence comes from Viscum album, assembly GCA_963277665.1. Taxonomy (NCBI): domain Eukaryota; kingdom Viridiplantae; phylum Streptophyta; class Magnoliopsida; order Santalales; family Viscaceae; genus Viscum; species Viscum album. The sequence continues at coordinate 2,071,836,234 of OY728131.1, forward strand.
CTTTCAACGCACGAGTCCATCCTATGCTGCCTGGGTCTCCTTTTCACTGACAAAGGATAACTTCATTTGATCACTGCAGACACACCTCGGCATTATCCTAAAATAGTCAATCTGGGCATGAAATATGGATAGCCAATACATACCATGAATGACTTTGTAAGGCCTCGACGGTACCACAAAGAGGATCCAACCGAAACTCTCACCTCCAAGGGTCAGTTCACACTGTCTACAAAGGTGTGTGATATCTGAATCTTCTCCAGTCGGTGTTTCTAAGAATAAGGGTTTAGTAAATGGATCAACTAGAATAAAAAGGTCTCGAACAAGATAAGTAGCCATAAAATAACAACTAGCACCTGTGTCTATCAGTATGGCAGAAAAAGTAAAAAAGACAGAGATTGTACCTCTAATCATTCCAGGAGTACTTGGGTCATAAACCCCTACTGCCTGTAGCTTTCCCTGCCTCTATCCACTAGCTCCCTGATCCTGGGGGGGACATCCTGGGGGTGGTGGTGGTAAAGGGTCAAAACGCCGACCACCTACAGCTACACTCCTATCTCCTCTTCCACATCTAACACCTTGCAGATCTGTCTGCTCCACATGTTGCCTCTTTCTCGGTGGTCCATCCACTTCTCCCATGTCAGTAGTACGGAGGGTCAGACAATTTCGAGTGAGATGTCACCTTCCATCACCTAAGTAGCATCGCCTCTCTCGAGGCTAGCTAGATGCGCCCTACGAACCATGTATGGAATAACCTTTATCCAGGGATATCCTCTAAAAACTTCTCCCCCACATGGGCCCCTGACGTCGCCTCACCCTTTCTGAGGTGTTTGATCCAGCTTGCTCACTACTGACAACTGCTGGCTACCTCTGCGTTTCCATGAAGCCCTCAACCACCAATGTCCACTCGAGCACCACACCATAAGTAGGAATGCTCATTAGGATGATCCTAGCTCGGATTTCTCTACACAATCCCCACTCAAAAGTCTGAGATCTAAAGTACTAATCCCTGACCATATCAATCGAGTATTGTGAGATTTTGTAAACCTCGATGAATAGTCAGCCACCATCATGGTCCCCTGCTAGAGATGAAGAAGCTCCTGTATACGTACTGCTCTCAGGGTAACCGGTGAAAACTAATCTCTGAAGAGATGTTAAAACTCTAACCATGAAAGAGTCGCCTCCTCGTGAGTCTAAATAATCAAAATCCACCATCTCCCTATCGAGCCCTGCAGAAGGCTCACTACCAGGATCACCATCTAGTATGCTGTTGTCCTAACCAAACAGAAGACTCTGGCCACTGCCTCAAGCTCGTCATCTGCTGCCTGATGGTCTAGCTCGCCTTGAAACCTGAGGGGTCTCAGTCTCTGAAACATGTGGAGTTTTCTCAGCCTATGATCCTCCTATACTGGTACAACGGGAACTAAACACTGCTTCACGGGTGGTGGAATAACTGGCACACCACCCGATGGTAAAACCGGGGGATCTGGTCCATGTATCGAAGCATCATCACAGAGGGGGTAATCCTCGTGGTCAAGTTTATGGATCCTAGAGGGTGCGCGTCGCGGAGGCATCCTGTAAAGAAACAAGATTTATCATAGTCAGTAAGTATATCTAGAGAGCTGACTCTAGAAGGACATGGAAACCACTACCCATTATTATATAATTCATGTACCATTATTTTCCCCTAAAACTAGTGTTCTCATGTTCCGAGTCGAAATGAAAGTTATCAAAGTCCGGGTGTATGGTTATGTCGGCTTCCCATACCAACACAGTGGTCCTTGGACTGAAATACAAACTCCAAACACAACACTATTTCCCCAAACCAACTCATAGAATCTCGGTCCTAAGGTAGAACCAACCACCTATGATACCACTCTGTCATAACCCGTCCCAGTGGGGCCCGTGCCGCAACACCCAAAACCCTCCTCCAATATTCTAGGGGCTGGTGACTAGCACTGAGTAGGAATGTCACTAACATGGGAGGAATTTCTTATAAAACTATATACACACACACACACACATCTCTATGCCCAGAAATATGAAAATTAAAAACTACTGAAAATGGAAATACATGCCTACACTAAAATCCCAACCAACATAGTATGAAAGGAATGTAAAGTACAGAAATTTAAAACCCTGGGCCAAAAGTACAATCCCACCAAAATAAAGTCTCTAACAAGGTCTAACCTGTAATGAAAAGGTACTTGGACTGCAATATGTGGCCGTCAGAACAGACATAGGCCTGCCTGATCACAATGAGCACCATCCGGTCCTGGTCCACCTAGAATCGTATCAAAGGCTCGCTCATCTTCACAAGACACGACATGTGCGGGCAATTCTCGTGCATGGGTGGCTATAAAAATACCCATTAAGACACCCCCAAAACCACAAAGGAATACAACAAATGAGATACCACAATGGAATGATACAGTCATCTCTGCACAATATATGTTTACAAAACATATGAAAAGAATATCCAGATATACTAATACATGATTGACTATCGTGAAACCACCACTATGATCCAGCTCAATGATTCCACTAAGCACATAACCGGGAGAACAAACACCCTTGTCTGAAGAGGGAGATACACAGTACTCATTCCAGTAGAACTCACTCCACAAATACTTAAGAATACAATGCTCAGATGAGGATCACAACCAATAGGTATTGGGTGATTCCAGAAAATCAGTCTTAACTAATCCCCTAAGAAAACAATCGACACCTGGGTATGGTAGGTCACGTCAATACCAAGAACTCTACCTAGGGAACTAGGGTGGAATAGAGGATCTGGCTCTAATTCTTAGAGAGGGAATTCCAAAAACTCTATTCAGGAAGTCTTGCTAAAGGGATCATACTCCTGTACATAGGAAATGATATCAGAAACCTTCAAGGGAAAGACCAAGGGTATGAACCCTAAGAAAACAATCCCAAGTCACAGATGTCAATATGGCTCATGCCATGTAAAACTGGTTACACGGTGTGTAGTTGGGTCACACATCGTGTTCCTTGACTCTGGGTACTACCCATGTAAAACGTCTCATTTCTTAAGGTTGGTCATATAAAACTAACTACACGCCCTGTAGAAGGATTACATGTCGTGTTCGAGTGTCCGAGTTTTTCTCTGTGTACACTGGCCATGTGCCCATACACTGCCTCATCCAGTGTCGCCCTGCCCGTGTACAAGTACATGGGGTATCCCTTGTATCTTCCAGGGTCTAGCCAGGGAAGGGTATACACGTCGTGTCTATATCCGTGTACGAGACCCATGTCTTTGTATTCCTGGAGTACATGCCAGGTGGTCCGCCAACGAACCAACATCATGTAGCCCATAGTAAACGCCGTGTAGTCAGGAATTATCTACGACATTGTTCTTCATCCACTCACCTTGACCGATCTTCTAGTTTCCGTTTCCATGATCTATTCGCCACGAAACTCAAGATCAGGGGTTGTCCCAACACCCTAGCACCGAATCCTAGCCATTCGGGCCATCAATCGGCTTGACGAACAACATATGATCTTCTGATGAAAAATACACTCAAGGAGAAATTTATCCCAAATCGCTTAGATCTATCTGTCGTCGTTGTCGTCATAGCTCCGTTAGTGCATCCTGGTGTCATATCTATAATCCCGGATCCTTACGCCACAGATCGAAGGTGCAATGGATCATTGTTCTTATCACGCAAAGAGTGATGAATGTGTAGGAAAAATAATGGGGAAAAGGATTCACAAAGAAACAACATGAGGAACAAAACTCGGCCGTTGTTCCTTTCGGCCATGATCTGTTACCGTAAGACCGACAATCAAAACAATTATCAGATCTTAATTACAAGGACTATGATCATCCCCAAAATTCCCGCAAAAGCCCATCCCAAAAAAATGACCAATTCACAGGCTAATCTGTTCGTGGATTAGTCTGCGTTCGTTGTACTAATCAAGAACGGGAATGAAATCACAATGAGATCAAACGCCAAACATGGATCTGCAGGGTTCTTTGGATAAGATCTGGTTGCCCTGTCATCATCACCGGTGAAACTCATCAAAAATGTCATCACCGCATTGGGAGGTTATCTCCAGAGCTTCCCTGCGTCTCCATTGGAAATTCATGGTTATGAGATCTTTAAACCTGATCCCTTGTGGAATCATTATTTAAAAAGATAAAAAAAATATTCTATATAATAATATTTTATAAAATATTTTTAATAAATATTTTATTATGGTTATGTCCAAAAATTAGATTTCACCACCAACCTATGACAACTGATGTTAGGGCTCGCATAAGGTAAACTCATTTCTCTGAATGCAATGGTGCCCTCAGATTTTTGATCCGAGCACCCGTTTAGGAGTTATTCTACTTTTTTAGAAAATCCCCATGCACGTGTAATTTAATTATTTAATTAAATTCAAACATTTTTTTGGGCTCACCGTGCCTCGGAACTGCACGCTGTCTGAAAGCGTGGTCTAGAAGTAATTCCCATATAATAATGAAAAAATATATGAAAAAATCTGAGACATTAAAAATTTTCTTTTAAAGAATATATTATTTGTAATCTTATTTTTTATAAATTTCTAAAATATTACAATCTTTTTATAAATAAAAAGATTTATTATTATTATAATTTTATAATCTAATATTCCTTGTATCGTATTGGATTTGCATCACATGTAAAAAAAATTATCAATATAATGTTTATTTAATAGAAAATATATTTTGAAATCTTAATGTGTGTCATTATCCCTACATGAATACATCAAATCTCTGAAATTTTAATTATCAGTTACTAATAAAAAAATTCAAGGTATCTAAAATTAATCATGAAACAAGATATAGCTTATATTATATTCAAGACATTCAATATTAATGAGATCTATGTAACATATTTTTTCATTTATAATATGAAGATATTATGATTAATAAACATTGATTTCTAATATTCATCGGTAGCTAGGTCCTAACTGTATATAGAAACATAACATAAAAAAATTAACATTCATGATACTAGTTAAAAAACTAGAATTATATGATTATGATAATATCCATTGTAATCATAGTATAAGATAATAAGAATGTGCAGGATCTGTCTTCAGATGTTTTCTCTATTGACACCTTCAATCCCACCTGAGATATAATAATTTCCACTATGTCACATGTGGATCATCGAATCACATTCATGGTTCAATATAGGTCATGTTATGACATATTATCTAATGTTTCCTAACATAATTCCTTAACCAAATAAATCATTCATAATGATTGTATAGATAACTTGGTTTACCAAATCATGTCCTCGAGGAGTTTCTAGTTTGGATTTTACTCTTATGACCACTCTTCATGTACTATTTTGATGATCATGTTCATACTCAACCATATGCTTTCATGTTAAATACCCCTATGTGATTTAAATCCAAATATGTATCCACTTTTTTGTTCTAAGATATATTTTTCAGTTCATGGGAACTATAAAATCACTATTATACTAAAATCTCAAGACAATAATATATTTTTAGATTAATACATAATACTTATCACTAGTGGTTTCACTACTGTTCTATTAAACAACAATAAAAAATATATATAATTGTTTTAACTGCACAAAATAGTTTTCTAGACCATTTAAATTAGGATAATATTAATCTCATCAACCCTTAAATTTTCTTTCACAAACATTTTAACATCTAAAGTTACCTAAAAATTTATCTAATACAAATAGAGTCACCCCATTTATGAGACTATCTAAATTAAATTATTTAATGAAAACATTTCATTAAAAATTATTCCTATGAAATTTTAGAAAAACTGTGTTATATTACAATGAGAAAAAATATTAAAAATAAATCATTATTCTATCTCAGGAAATGAATATTTTTTCTACTATAGGATACAGATAAATATATAACAATTCCATAACATTTTCGATATATTCTATATACATGTTACACTTATAGGCACGTCATACATATTATTAACCATCATAACAAGAGAAATGGAAGCATAATAAATGTGATGGTATCAAATTCATGGTATGGTAAATATAAGTGAAAACATTAAAGGATCATAAGTTATAATAAGCTGAGGATATGACTATAACCATGATACATAAGAAAATATTACTTAAATAAGAATAGATTGCCAAAAATGATTCATATAATACAATTTGTCTTCATATAATAAATGAATAAAGTGTGGGTGGAAACATGCGTTATTATTTTAATTTTTACCAGATTAAAGTGCTAAATTGAAACCCATCATGCACATCTAAATATTTTATCAACACATTATAGAGTACAATTTTTACAATATGTGACAATATATTTTAAAGGTATAAAATTAACTAAATATGATAATACTAAAATTGTAAAAAAATACAACAAATTGCTATCAAGGATATTTTTTTAAATGAACTATATCATTATAGAATCATTCTATTCTGATATATACCATGTAGGTAGTTTCACTAGAATTATGAACCACCCAAATTCCCAACATTTTGGCCTAAATACACTAATCTACAAATAATCCACCACTCAACTTCATTAATAAACAATTGTTATGAAAGATAATGAAGAACATATCCCATGTGATTGTATATTAAACCAAGAGAAAAAAATAAGGGACAAAAACTTGTCACTACCATGTCCATGCAGATCCGATCAATAATAGATATTATTATAACTACAATATAATAATATAATAAAGAACCTAAAATGTTTGTTTTCATTCCCATATCAACCAATTCTTCAATGCATTCCTTTAATACCAATTTAATTCATCTCTCATCATACATGATGATACAACCATAAAATCAATGAGTCACTGAAAATTATAAAAAGGACATAACTGATGAATAGGAAGACCATAAAGCAAGAACAATGTATAACATGTGGAAAATATTTAAAACGTACTATTAAATGATACCTTAAAAAACAACCTCAAATTCATTCCCTGGATCATTATCCATATCTTTTTAAATCATATCAACAAGTTATATCATCTGTATCTTCTCACAAATTTTTATGGTGCACAGTATATATAATAAAAACAACAGGTTTGGTACATTCCAATACACAATTTTCATTAGCTATATCTCAATGGAAATAAGACATCAAGAGATTATATTATTCTATAATTGAAGATCCTTGAACTTATTTAAAACCTAATGTAAAAAGTAAAACCACTAACTATAGAGTAATATAACAATATTATTCAATGTGATTATCAGGTTAATTATTTCCAAGATGAAATTATCCAACCTATATAAAATAAAAAAATATGGGAAGAAAATTATCTACACCATTATATAAATATATTCCATTATATTAAAATAAAAAAAATTATTTTAATGATTTTATTATATGATGATCCATAAAATGTTCTCAAAATTTTATAGGTTTAAAAAATTCAACCTTCTTTTAAAGAGAAGGTATTTCTTATAATTTTTATATTTTTTCATTACAATAACATAGAGAAAATATTGAAAAAAAACATACTGTTAAAATCAAGCACAAAGAAGAAAGTGAGTCACTCACATCAACCCCAATGAATTTTTCCATAAAAATGTTATATCATAAAACTATTGACCATCCAGATTATTGTTGATAAGAAATAATCCAAACAAAAAAAAATCAAAAAATTTATATCAAAATACAACACATAGTCAAGCATCACATTCATGAGAAAAAATTAATTCTAACACCCCAAAAAACATAAAAAAATCATCAATAAGATAATAATAAGTGTAGTGGCCTCAAAGAAGAAAAATAACCTAGGAAGGAATAATAAGATTTATTTTCATGTAATTTCCATGAAATAAATGTTATGATTTTGTTTGAGTTATCCAAACATTTTAGATAGAATTAAATTCCTCTTTTTAATGGAGGATTCTATATAAAATCCCCCAAATATTAATTTTTGTAAAACTGATGCATCTTACACCTCTAACCAAGTTCCAAGTTCTTCCCCTATGTCCTCATTGATTGTATATTCACCACTTTGAGAAGGTTGAAATTCTTCATCAGATGTTTTATTTTTATTATATACTCACTAAAGGTTGAGTAAAAATGGAAAACATTGATATGGTAAAGAAGAATATTTATATTTTCATATATTTTTAAAAATATCTAGTTATAATTATGCATTTAGGATTAGATGTATAAATGATTTAGAGTCATCCTGGGACATAGGGTGATGAATCCATATGAATCAATAATTTTTCTTACCTTTCCTAGAATATGAATTCAAGTAAGAATAATCAATATAAAAATCCTACTCAAAATATGAAGGTAATTATCCACTAACATCATAATGTATACTAATTTTTCCTCTTTCAAATTTGGAACAAAATTTCAAATATCATAAAAAGAAGCATAGTTTATCATAATTTTCTTATCTTTATTGAATTTCTATGTATTAATAATAGCAACATCAAATCTAGAAGGATTAAAAAATTGATTTATGAGATTTGGAATGATATTTCAATGTATGATTAAATTCCTTTTCAATAACATTATTATTTTATCTGGGTAAATCACAATCCCTTTCTTTGTTATCTCATTTTTATGTCGTTAAAGGGGATGTGAAAAATGATGCATGTTTCCACATTTCATTGTGGAGTATGAAAATATAATTAATTTTATATGATACAATGTTGTGTTGTTTAATACAGCATCATAATGGAATACATCATCACCATTTTATATTCAAAAGTTTATTGGACGAGGATGATATATGTAAATTTCAATGGTTTCACAAAAAAAAATGTCAATAGAGGAGTATTTCTATGGTGTCCAACCATACATGTTCTTTAATAATGATAGAAATTGATAGAAAATATTACTATTTGAACAAATTATGTGGTGGACCAGGGAACCTTAACTAGATAGGATCTAGGTGTCTATTTGACTATAAGAAATATGGGACCATTTCAATACCTTCATTTAATGACCACTTAATGAACAATAATCTCTCAAAAAAAGACATTATTAGTTATTATTAGATTTGATACTAAACGTCACATGTAATGAATTTAAAAGACCAAAATGATAATTTATTAATTAAATCGATTCTAGGTTATTTCTCATTAAATATATTGATTGTCAATTCATGATAAATTTACACACAATCACATTCCATAGATAATTAGAAGTAAATTGAACCTCTTACTTAGGGAAAAATTATAGTATAAAATCTATGGTGGGATTTAATATGCTTATTGTGTGAAGCCATATAATCTTCATGAGTAAGGGAATGATGATTTCATCCCAAATTAAAATCAATATATTATCTGAGATATATCTAACGAATTATTCTTTGCTTTATCAATAGAGAGATCTCTAATGGTTCCATACATTCTTTTTTAGTGTGCTTATGTATTTAGAATTACCATTATACTAAACATATGTTATTAATCATTATCCCTAATAATATAACATAGTGAAAATAATAGTAACAAGATTATGGGATAAACATTATCATAGGGTAACATCACCTTTTTGAGTCCCACAATTTCACTGATTCTTGTGATTTAACTTAATTGTTACCACATTTACATTCCTTCTCATATATAAAATTTTAACTAATACATTGGATGGTAATATATGACCCCACCCTTCAATTATTCATACATATTTGTGCATCTTGAAATAAATCAATCTACAAATATTAAATAACCAATGTAATGAAAATGGGTTATATATCATTTTCAAATGGGATCAGATGAAGAAATCATTCCTCACTCCAAAAATAATAATATCATGAAAACCCTATGGGAGATAAATCAGTATACAAATATATTTATTAATATTTTGAGTAAATATCCATAATCTTGGTAACTAAACGTATGCTATATTTACTATATAAATGTATGATAAAGTATTTATTAAATAATAACCCTAACCAAACAACTCATGATGTTTTGGTGATCAACCATCAATCAATGTAATGAACTATAAAATGGTCGTAGAAGAATGAAATTGGATGAAATATAAACTAATCAATGAATAATAAATATATGGTAATTAATTGATTGGTTATTAGTTTAATAAACTAGAATATTGTTATTGAATTTAGAGGGATATTAGTGAAATTATATTGCCAAAGAAATAAATTTTTTCTGAAAAAGAGTAAAATGAAATAGAAATCATAAATTAGTTTTTATAAAATGGTATTTACATTTTCAGAAAATAAAAAGATGTAGATCACATTCCAACATTATCTTCTATAATGTGAATTAATATATTTTTAAAAAAAATACTTATAAAAATAAAATTGAAAAATATATTCTCCTATATATATATATATATATATTCAAAATGAAATGTGCTGTGGAAATTAAAACCTTTTATTTTGTGAGAAAAAAAATTTATATTTTAAAATACCTTTATTGAAAAGCCTCATAAAAAGGATAAAAATAATAATTTTTATAATTGGAGAAGGGAAAAAGTAAGGTCACATATCATAAAAATAATTTTGTATCCAAATATACAGGTGAATATTGGTGTTATGTAAAATATATACACTGAAGATGAGTGATTGTTAAAGAGAATGGGAATTATTCATAATAATGATGTAAATTTTGTTAGTTATAAATTTTTTGATGATCATGATTTGAATAAAAATTTAAATTTTCCCTATATCAAATAAAACATTTATACAAATTAATTCTATTATCTGATAAATCCAATCATTGATGAATTTTTTTTTATAATATTAATTATAACAGAATGAAGGGAGTTGATCTAATGAAAATGCATTAAACTTTGGTATCCTTATAAATAATGGAACCATAAAATAGATCATGACATGTTTCTTCATAACTAATTAATAATATTATTATGGTAAAATAGTTTGTATTAATCAGCAATCACATCATAGAGAATATATTGGGGCGCATTATTTCCAATATGTATCAGAAAAATAAATTTGAGAAAAATAACCTAGTAAAATGTCTCCTTGCATAGATGTATTTTCCAAACATTATTTTCTATTTTAAAAAGCACTCACTAGTGAGAATAGATACAAGTAGACACACCAGTGGTCCCCAAACGATTTCCTAACCAAAATCCAACCACCACCAAATATAGGAACCATGTGCATCCATACCTTCCATAGTGCAAGACCCTACCACCAAAAAACAAGCAACACTATAATGTGGATCACCATGACCCCTATGAATCGGCCCTGATAAGAAACACTATCATGTGAGTCCTAATACTTCCCCAACCATAGAAACATTGAATTATAGCATCCCCCACACCAAGGACGCAAATAGGTTTTATACCAAAGAAATAAACACAGTGTGAAAACCTATAACAATTTGAGCTGCTTGTAATGTTCCATCAAAGAATGAGACAACCCAGAGGCAGTGAATACATATAGCTAATTACGGGAGCACTCCCCCTTTGAGCCAACCAATATGAAATGAACCCCTACAGAACTACCTTCCTTAAATCCACCAACACAATCCAAATTGGCATGTAATCCATGGATCCCAAATGATGTTTTGTTTTTTCAAGAAGTATCCTGATGAAATAGAAGAGAAATCCAAGGAGATTCAGAACTGCCCATGCATGCCTATCCACATCAAATTATGCCCGAACCATGAAACGTCTTCATAGACACCCTAAACGATTGCAATTGATGATTCAATTAGAAACCAAAGCCCAAAATAAAACCACATTAAAATTTAAATGTTAGATACATTGCCAAAAAACATAGAAAAAGACCAACTATAAATCTTTAAGAGGATGATCAATTTTTATGGCCCTTTCGATAGAGCTCGAGAAAGAAGAAACAATGGTTAACTGAATTCTATGTAACCAAATGTAAAAATAATATTAATAGTATATTTAATAATAATATTTATTAATATTCCCTTTTATATATTTAATTTATGATCATTATTTATGAATATATTATTTATTTCTATCTTATTTTTTCTATCATGAGTTATTAACTATAATTTTTTTGTTCACACTTTATTATTTCAATTTTGATTATAATTATATTATTCTAATTACAGAATTCATAAGGTGTTTTATTTAGAATTTATTTATTTAAAAATCATTTATCTCATTCCATATGTTTTTTAGTTATTTTTAATGAAATGGAATCATAGTCGGATTATTTCACAAATTTGAGTGATAGAATAAAATATTTCAATAATAAGTTAAAAGCATAGATTAACCATTCTAGAACCATAAACCAAAAATTATTTAGTTATTAAATTATAATTATATTAGTATTTAAGTTCTCATTATCATGAACAATAGTGTTTTATTTCATAGATCATGATGTAGATTAATCCAACACAAAAATAGAACAAAGGTAGGTCCAAAAGAGGCCTAGATACCCATAGACAATGGGTGAATCGGGTTATAGATATTATTTTGGAAATTCATCCTTCACCATATAATATTTACCTCATTATTATAAGGGCCACAGTATTTAATCATTGGAGTTTTATTGCTCATTTCTTTTACAAATTAATCTGATGAAGATGCATAAAAAGTACTACAGGAATGAAAACACAATGAAACATTAGTTTTTAGAAGGTCCACTCTCACAAGGATATATATAATGAGAATAAAATTACAATGTTAATATGTACCAAATCCACTAGGTTTCAATTCCAAATACAAGGGTTGGGATATATAAACATCATACCCATGATCACTTCCGTTAGAATGTTTTGGACCAACACACAACTTTCCCAATAGTCACTCCCTATATTTCTTTATCTGTATCACTACAGGTGGAAATGATCACCATCATCCTATTATTTTTCTCACTAGTCATGAAATTTTCCACTCATAGTTTATGTACATTTAGGTAACTTCATTTTCATTAATTAATGCATCCTAAATTGTTGGTAGATGCTCTGTTTAAGTCTTATTTTCACCAAGAGATGAAACCCACATTTTTTTGTACAACTAGTATGCTGAAATTGATTTCTAATTTTTTTTTAATTCTCTCTGATTACTTCATTTATTTTTCCATGAAACATTTTTAATACTATAAAAAATTCATTGACAACTATTAATTGGTGCTACCTAGAACACTACTTCTTCTATGGAATGCCCTTACATTAAATAATAATTTTTCTTCCAAGCACCATATCCTCATCTGTAGACCGACTCCTCTTCCATAATGTATAATAGGTCTTATTGACCATTTCTTCTTCCACAATCCATCTTCATTTTTGTGTGGAAAAGCCCTAAAAAACCCCTATTGTGAATTTTTCGCACAATCATACTCTTTCATGTAATTATCCCCATCAAAAAACATCTGACATCACCAAATTTTTCCAGGAGAAATGATCTTACAATAAATTTGACTCTCATCTTAAAATCAGATTTTGGGTATTTATATAGGAAAATATATCTGCAAAACTAGCTAATAATAATTACATAATACATCGATGTGATACATCATTTTCCATGAATAATGTCATGCAGTCTACATAGTTCATTTATTTCATTATGGAGACTAATTTCTTCTGTGAATGAATCCCTTTGTGTGTAGAGACCCAAATCTTGATGTACATGGACATTACATTTCTTTTTCAGAAAAATTATTACATAACAAAAACAGACACCAATGGACAGTAATAGTTTAATGTCTTTGGAATATCTGAACATAATCATCTAATCATGGTGAAAGATCTTCAAAATCTCCCAAAAAGATATTCCCCTTTTCATTTCTTACCTAAAACTATTCTTTATATCCTAGGGAAAAAAATATAAAGGGTGAACCCAAATGCTCAGTATGGTTAATAATGGAGAAAATAAAACAACCCCTATACATTTGAACATAAAAACATGAACATAATGTTTAAACATCAAATTTTTGAGCAATGACATAAAACATGGTTGTACGTAAGACATAGATCATAAAGAAACATTAATCATGACAAAACATCATGGGTCAAAAACATGTAATTGTGGAAACCATCAAGAACATGTTATGATTTCTATATTATCCAAGGAATTGCTTCCAAGACTATCTTAGTGTACAATGTCCATTTCTGAATCGAGGTCACTACTCGTTCCAGTCCTGTATCACTGAACCAGATTAAATTTTCGTTCCTTCGAAGTCTATTTCATGAGATATAATTATTTACCCAATGAATTGGAGGGAGATATATGTACCACCCATCTCATATTGAAATAAGTCTTGTGTGTTCCACAAAACAATCATAAATCATTCATCAAAAACCAAAGAATAAATTGGGTTCCATGAACATCATACCATCATAACACAATGCATATAAAACAAATGGATATAATTTCATCATAAGATAATTAAAACCATGTAAATCATAGAGACATTATACTTGAAAAATACAAATGTGGAATAATTTAATCTTATATGGAAAATGGTTTTGATAAAACACATGAAATGAATTCTTGAGGAAAATATCCTTTCTTCTTCAAAATCATTTTCTTTTCTCAAAATGACATTCAATATTAAAAGAAAAGTATTTTGTTGAAAATAGTCAATATTTTTTAGAGGAAACTTCATTGAAATAAGCCGTTATGAATCCTTAAAAATCCATTCACGCCGTATAAGTTAAAAATAATATTCTTCTCGTACTTTTTGTTGGAAAAGTCAAAAAGTGGTTCGTATGGAAATCAAAAGAAAGATTCCATAAATACCATTTAGTAAAAGTCCAAAATGGGTAAAAAAGAATTCAAAAATACATGAACCCATTTTTATAAAACATTTACATGGATGATAAATATAACCCCAGTAAATATTTATGAATAAACAATCTCGGATAAAAACAATATTTGAAAAGTTGTCCCTTACCTTAGGTCTGATATGCTTCGTATGTATCTGAACCTCCACTATAATTATTTAAATAATGTAATTGAGTTAATATAAAGTCATCTTAATTTTTATTTTATCATATATGGTTCACTTATGACTTTATATTACCCGTTATTTTGGAAATTCATGTTAAAGAAGTGTTTTGGGTAAAATCATTTCATTTATCATTCTTGTTTTGACTTCTAATTATTAATATGATTAATTAGATCATGATTACTAAATTTCAGAATATAAAATATGATTTATATATAATATATATTTATAATATACATATATATAATATATCAATAAATGGAAAGAAATACACCGTTCATGGAGACAGTTGGTCGTACGTACGCATGAATGCTCTTTTCGTTTCCTTATTGAATTGAATGGAAATAAGTAGACGACATAAATATATATATACATAAATCCAGTAGCATTATTATTTCATATATTTCATGATTACTTATTACATATAATTTATAATCGTTCATGAATTGTTAACATGGAAAATTAATCTCATCGAGTCGTGGAGACGATAATCCGTACGTACGCACGAGCGATGATATCGTTCCGATATTTATTGAATGGAATTGGAGTGAATGATATAATATCATAGAATCAGTATGATGTTATAATAATTTTATTAAGATATTATATACACCATTATACCCATCCATGTAAAGTGGTGGTGGAAAAACAGATAGCACCACAACGTGGATACGGTATTCCGTACGTACGCATGCGCAGTGATTTCGTTTTCCTTAGGATGGATAGAAGGTGAAATGGGGTTGTTTCATATTTATAATATCATATCAGTATATTAGTGGTACGAATGTACTTAATTCATAATGAAACAACTAATGAAGAAAAAATAGAAGAAGAAATAAATTTGAAATAATCCGTAACGGATATTACCTCTTCTTCAACACGCCTCCTTGAAACCACCTCTTAGGGCAGTAAAATTGGTCTTTGAAGAAGACCAGAACCTCTAGTATGTTTCTGAGGAGGTTGAGAATGGAAATTTTCAAGGGTTTTCTGATCAATAAGGATCAAAACAGTGTGAGGAGGATAGGGAGGAGCTGCCCTTTTATAAGGGAGGAGAGGGGCACCATTAGAATTATTGGAAATATTAATTTATAATAAATTCCAACCCCACATAAAAACCTCCAAAATAACTCAAATATAAATATTAGATGAGATAGGGTTGTAATATCATCATCCAATAAAATTTATACATGTTGGGAATTTATTTTAAACATTTTCAACTTGATCTATCCTTATATAATCTATTTAATATTATTTTTGGTAATAATATTCTAAATATTAAATCATTATAAATAATTACTTATATGTTTTGAATTGTCTATAATTTAATGATTTATTACTTTTTAAAACATATAAAATTTAATTTATAATTTTTAAATATTTTTTGATTTTTAAACATTTTTATAAAATGTAATTTATATAAAATAACAATAGTGTCAATTTGGACACTATTCATTTATTTGAATTTAAATAAAATATATAGAGAAGATATGTACGAAATGAAATATTTAATAGATTAATAACATGTCATATTTCTATATAAAATTAGTGTATCACGTGAAATAGTTCATATAATATTTATTGTAATACTTTTAGAATCATTAATTTGATATTTCTAACAATAAAATAATTTCAACATCACTATTGTGTCATAATTAATGATAATTATTTAATCCCTAAAAATTATATATAAATTTATATGATGTAGATAATTTTATTATATTTCTATGGACTATTTATTTCCGAAGTTTTATGATGCTTATCACTAAATTAAAATTATTATACTTATAAGATTTAAGAGAGTGACATGTTGTCACTTTCTTTGGTTTTAATAATAATTATATTTTTTCATGGTCAAAAGTCCATGAAATGGATCTAGTCCGACCCTTAGATGATATGGTTCGACATTTATTCATAAAATATGATTTTGGAAAGTGTTATGGTAATTTTATAATCTTATTTTTACACTTAATTACTGGATTTACCTTTAATTGTAGTAAATAAAAATTACGGTAGTTACTATTCATAATATCAAAAAAATAAAATTAATCTATTAACATAATTTGGACACACATAATTAAAATATAGAATACATTTTTAAAAATTCAATACACAAAAGTTTCAGTAATAAATTTAAAATTAATCTCATTGTTAAGAAAATGGGTTTTAAAAGTTAAAATATTGGAAAAGATTGAAATGATTAAACCTATGAATTAAATGTAAAATAAACAACAATGACATACATTATATTAAATGGTAAAAATATATTCTATTTATACTTTAAAATCATTCAATATTATAATTTAACTATATAAATTATTACGATGAAAAAACTTGTTTTTAATTAAAATTTAGCGAGTTTTTACTATTCATTAAAATAAGAATGTTATCAGAATAATATGAAAAATTTATACAAAGTAAATTTTTATATCCTGATTCCAAATAAAAATTTTAGTTTTTCAAATTGAAATTATAATCATGTAAAAAACTAGATTTAATGGGGGTGTACCATCAAAAGGCGGCAAAACACCATTTTTTTGAAAAATACTTATTTTACCCGAAAAAATTATTTTGTTCACAAACCATATTTTAGAAAATGTGTAAGATGAATAATGTTATAGAATTAAAAATTTAGTTAACAATATTCATAGAGTCTAGTCCATAATAATATTATAACAATATATCATTTTTTAGTGAAACCTTGTATTACATACTATACACGCTATCGAGGAAGGTCACGATTGCGTGTAATGCAAGCCAAGTCAGGGTTGCATGTAGTGAAAGACTCCTTTGTTGTTGGGTATAACATAATCCAACCATATTTCATTTATACATTGAATATATATATATTTATATATATAAACAGTCTCAATGTTTCGTAGACTAATTACTATCAAACGAATTTGAAATTGTGTGTAACACAATCCAAGAATAGTGTTGTGTATACAACAAGCTAATATGATGTTGCCTATATCACAAGATAATCTTGGTGTAGTGTACAACATAAGATATGAAAGAAATTTAAAAGAATATATCTCATAAAATCTCGGGGTGTTACATTGTGGCTCCAAAAAAACTTTCTCAAAAGGGATATGAGAAGACTCCTTCAAAATGTGAGCTTTCACGAACAATTTTTTATATGTGGTCTGCATTATCTGTGTCTCAATGGTTCTGTATGGAAAAAGAAGTTTATAGTTTCTCTATAATATAAAATTAATGATATTATTAATTATTTAATAATTATTATATTATATTTGAAATAGTTTTTATGAATAATTAATATTAAAATGAATATTCAAAATTGTTACATCATATGGTTAATCTGCACAATGTATGAAAAATGTTTTCATTTCCTAGTTAATGAGAGGTATTGAGGGTGGATTATTATTGGTCTCATTATAATCATAAATTTATTATATATTTTAAAATTAATCTACATTATATACTTATATCGATTGGAGATAGGTAGTGGTGAAAAATAAAAAATGTCACATCGCAGAGGTTGTAGTCCTTACCATGCAAGATCGATGTTTTTTATTTGATGATGGTAAAGAACAAATAAAATTTGTTCCAATAATTTATTAAAAACATAGTACAACACTAATAGTTTGGTATTTTATTACTATTTTTTTGTATTTTGTGAAGATAAATATTAAAAAAACATGATAAGATGTTTGTAATAAGTAAATTGAGAAATTGAACTACCTCTTGATAAAATCAATAGAATTGAATGCATTTATTTGACCATGAACTGACCATAGTTTTTTAGAAATTAAAAATTCACCATCGAGAAGAATATTGGTTAGGGTTCTATAGAAATTTTAAGGGGATGTGTTGATTTTAATTGGTGTAACTGATCATCATTAAAAATTAAAAAAATGAACACTTTTTTGAATGCCCATTATTTTTTAAGTATGTAATGAAATAATTTAAGGTTAAATGATTTTAAAAGAGAGAAATAATAGAATTGGAGTTGATAAAAAATAATATAGCCTCAAAAAATTATTTATCCAAATATTTTATACATTTTTTATATTATTAACTGTTATATTATTACTTTCTATTTATTTTTTATTTATCCAAGGTAACTATATTTTTCTAAAATAACATATATTTTTCTAATAATATTGTAAAAAAATATTACAAAATTGGTTTTTTATAGCTAAATGTATTTTATATTATATTTAAGTAAAATTCTAAATAATACAAAAATAACAATAAAATTAAAACATTATATATATTTACAAAAAAGCGTTTGATGAAAAATGCTTTGAACTATTTTATTTTCATGATCATATGTAGAAATTAATACCACATAAATTTTCTAATTTTTAATATATATATTTTAAAAATTATATATTATTAATTTTTTTAATCTATATCTATATAATTTATTAGATCATAATTACCCAACAAAAAAAATAATTCATTGAAATTAAACCCTTTCACAATTATAATGATGATTAATTTAAATCTATGTAATATCATTTTTATTATAAAATGATTAAATTTATAAATTAATATAGAAATGATCATAAAAATTATTTAATCCATTTTTTTTACTTTTAGATGTAAAAATTCTAATGTATCATGTAATTCCATAAAATCAATTGTTTGTGTGAAATATTAAATGTTCTTTCAAAATTTTAATCTCATGTTTTATTAATTCATATATAGTACTTTATATAATATGTATTATTTTTTAAATACATATATATATATATAAGTATTCATAAACATTTATTATAGTATTATTTTATGGTAATTTAATAATATTGACATATTTTTGGACATGATAAGCATTTTCACTGTTCTCATAGAAATTAATAATTTTAGAAAAAATGTCAAAAACTAATCCTAAGGTAATTCTAACATGTTTAGGAAAATATAGTATATAAAATTCTGTCATATAAAAATTAAAAAATTTATAATTTTATATTCTAAAAATAAAAAAATATTATATTAAAGAAAAATGATCTGAAAAAAATTTCCCATTAAAAACATTATGTATGGTTAATCCCATATTGTATGAATTTAAAATTTATTACAGTATTTTTATCTATAATATGATTCACTATAATTATAATTTTCATATAAAATACATCTCATAATTTTTTAGTTCAATGTATCGTGTGAATCAATCTATTGAAACAAATATTATTTAAGGAAAAATATATTCTAAAATCAAAATGTGTTAATATTATTTTCCCATAAACAATTTTTTTAATCCAGAATAAAGTATACAAGGGATGATTGAATCAACCGGTTCTTGAGATGGACCCCCATCATTTCTATTATATTTTAATACCAAAGGTGGCCAATAATAGGTGATGTGGGAACATTACTAATGAAAATCACAAATTTGAAACACACATGAACAAACCGATAATAATGAATTTTTCTTTATTTATATTCCTATTCTAATATCATAAATCGTGTTTTTAATTAACTTACACATTTACTAATTTTATAGAAAATATAAATAGTAACAAGTAATCAATTAGTATATATATAATCCACCAAATGAATTTAAACTTTTGAAATGAAAATGATAAAATATATATAAGGGATTAATATTTTCTGACAAAAAATTAAACTGCCAGATCGATATAAAATATAATAGTTCCATATCATAATATATATGGTAAACTTATATCATCCAAACAATAAGATATATAGAGAAATTATTTACATAAACCATGTGTTATGATATACCCAACCCAATGGAAGAATATATGTCGAGGTCAATTAATATCATACCTTATGACATTACCATAATATCACTTTTGATATGTCTAATATGCAGAATTTAAACATATGAATTTAGTGACTATTTTCAACTCTTGTTGATAAAATATGTAAACAAAAAGTATTCAAATGAACTTGAATAAAATAAAAATAATAAAAGTGACCATTTTTATATTTGTGAGTCATTAAATGATGATTATGAAAAAACCTATCTGATTGATTATCTTTTCATTAA
The DNA here is from genome assembly GCA_963277665.1 of Viscum album. Classification (NCBI taxonomy): domain Eukaryota; kingdom Viridiplantae; phylum Streptophyta; class Magnoliopsida; order Santalales; family Viscaceae; genus Viscum; species Viscum album. The sequence continues at coordinate 2,071,857,074 of OY728131.1, forward strand.
ATTTGGAAAAATAATTTGTAAGAAAACTAATGGATGATGTAGATGTTTTCATCACTCTGAATATAATGAAAACATGAAAATATAAGGATTAAAGTTACATTGAGAAAACAATTATCATTATATCTCTAAAGTCCCCTACGAACCCCCCCCCCCCATATCCCATGGTTATCTAATAGATGACTACATCCTCTAATAAAATTGACTCAGAAAAAAATAGCATTGAGGATGATGGTGACCGTTCTATGGGGGATTCTTATTAAATTGAGGACAAATTGAACCTCTTTATGGAACTATAGTCTTGGATGTAAGAGAGTGATACATTTCCTTTTTATTAATGTAAAATTCTTGAAATTTCTCTCATAACCTATCTCCAAATTAGAAATTTAATGTTTATTTAAGTGTTAGGATAATCAAAAATATATATTTTTCAACCTCTGATAAATTCCATAGTAATGATAGTTTTTCATATTCTCAAATACTGACTCAATTTGAATTGAGATTTTTGTTAGAATTATTGATCCCCTTAGTCAGTAGGGAGTATGATTTGTTCGGATTTCCATTTAGGTAATGTGTGTACTATTCTATTTTATGGATCCATTATTTTTTGTTATAATTTTTTGGTGAATTAGTTCATTTTTTCGGAATATTACTTTTGTATAGATGGTTACTATTTATTCATGATTAATTTCAATGACCTATTAACTACTTTTGGATTTATAGATTCATATCAACTATAGGTGCATTAGATTATAGATATTCAAATAGATTATTCCACACCTTTTTTTGGACCTCTTGTTATTGGGGCATCATTTTTTTTAAAAAGAAACATTTTTATACATGAAGATGGATATTTTTGGGACTATTGATTATTATTCAGTGAAACTTCAATCATATTATGAAGAATCAGGATCTTGGGTGATTCAAATTTCTGGTGTGATTATTGGGATGTAGTATAAGAGACATTAAATATTGTAACTGATTTCCACACTGCTTTGGTTTATTCTCATTTTTTTATATACAATTAATTTGATTCTGGTGAGAGATCATTACACCTCGTTCAAAAAAAATTACATTTTTTATAATTCAATAACTTTTTTGTAGTGTGAATTGGTTTTCAAAGTCACACTTTATCTTTAAAAAACACATGCATATATGCATTGATGAGAATAAATTCATAATATATCCATTCAAAAATATATATAAAAAAAATATGAACATTATTTTTAGTATACTGAACAAAAATTGTAAAATTTATGTAAATATTCACTCATATTTTATAAATTTTGTGTATATACTTCCACCTATGATAACACTATATCTAATAAAAAACCCTCTCTCCAAAAATTAACATCACTAGAGTTGAAAATAATAAATTCTTAAATTGGGTGTATACCAATAACAAAAATCTTTGAAGAAATATTATATATTAGAAAATCATGAAAATAATTACAGATTATCTTTTAACTGATTACTCTTTCTTCATATGGAAACATTAACCTCATATAATAACACTTTCACCATCTATTTCTATATTTGGATTTATTAAGGGATTACTAATGTATGAACTCTATCAGGTACATACTCATTAGGTAATAACCTTATAGAATAATAAATTATTGCAAACAATATTGGTTTTGTAAATGAAAAAACATGTGGGTAATATCACCATAGTGTCACTATCAAATAATTTGAAACATATATTACTCTAGACATCTTATAACACCATGAAAATAGTGTTTCCTTGGTATCAACCTATTTCACTGTATTCTTCATCCAAACCAGAAATAGTCATTACTATCTCATGATAGGAAGAAAAATAATGAAATCATAAAAAAGGAGCAATAAAAGAATGATTAATACCATTTTCACTATCAAATTTACAATAATAACCTCATTATAAACCCTAAGAAAGTTAAATATCAATGTTTTTTTATTATCTCATGGATTAACCATTTAATTGAGTCCCATTTACTTTTATGGAAAATCCTTATATATGGACATGCAAAAAAATCACATGTGAGTAAAGGTAGGTTTTAAATATTCCCCTTCCACAGATAAGGTCCCTTTGCATATTTAAAGTGTAAATGCATCACATTATAAATAATCATCAATAATACATGTCTCTATACAAGAAACTAGTAAAAAAATATTATTGAATCGTTTTTAATTTCTGTATAAAATTTTATATAGAAAAACAGGTCATATAGATGAGAAATAAGAAAACATATTTGGGGACTATATCCTCTCTATAAATAACACTATTAAATATAATATGTTCTAACAATAAGAAATATATTTATTTATTTTAATAGTTTCATATCTCATATTTCAAGTTTGTAAAATCCCCAAGCCTTATTCTAAAAACATTGTCACTAGTGACCATTGTTAACGTATCTACACAACAAGGTATACATTACCTCTAAATTAATGATTAACGTACTATATAACATCAACATCTTCCATTATATAAATTAAATATAAAACTAAATAACATTTTATAAACATATATATAAACCCTCTATAATTGAATGAGAAATGATTAAATGAATATAAAAAATAATATAATTACATTGAGAGCATCAATGAAATGAAGGTTATTTTCATAATAAGATCTTTACCCAATTGATTATCTATATTAATCATTAATCTTCAATATTTATGTTCTTCCAACATCTATATCCATAGACCCATATATACATATGTAATATTATGAAAACATTCATATATATGTGTCAGTATAATAATACCCATGTATGATCATCCCATGTACTGAGAATACCCCTATAAACATCAATTGTCTTTGTGTATCATTAATAAGTAAAGTATAAATAAATCGATGTCATTAGAAGTTATCATTAGATGCATAAATGATAATTAATGATTAGTATATGTGCTTTTAAATTTAATAACCACCACAAATTAATATCATATCTCCCTAAAGTGTATAAATTACATCCCACATCCCTTTATAGATTTATCATTCTTTAATTATAAATTACTGTATTGATTATGAGAAAATAGATGAAATATATGTTATTACCTATCAAATTCGTGTTATAGGACGTTAGAATCTCTTAATATCACTAAATTACCCTTCAGAAACTATTTCATTTAAGGTTGATGTTGTATATATTCCCAAACACCAGAAGAGATACACACATTTTCAGATAAATCTGTGCACTAGGACACAAAAGTAACTAAACATCTCCTGCGATAAATACCAATAATGACTCCTCCTATTTCCCCAAAATGTGGGTAGGATAGGGTATTATATTTATTATATAATTGTCCACATCTATCCTAATTCTATAATTTGTAATGAGTGTTTCTATTCATGTTAATTCCCATCCATTTTATTCTCACATCAATGACATTTTAGGAATATCACATCTCTAACAATCACATAATTGGGATAATATAATAATTACCTATATCCAAATAACACTTATAAATAACTAAAATATATTAACCAACATTATTGTGTAAGTGTGATATATATATATATATAAATTATAAGATATATATACCAAGTCTAGTTTTTGAGATGGAGTATGGATACCACCATGTCACCCCTATGCTATAAAGAGGATGAGTATAACTAATATATATCATTTAGTATTATAACAACATATATCAACATGTCTTAATATATATCACATAACAATGCGGTTTAGTACAAATTATTAATCATCGTAATCCCCATCAATAATCCCCCTGTCATTTACACAATCCCTCACATATATCGATCCATCTTCTATATCATTCTCAATAAATTTATAAATCCCAAACACATAAAAATTGAATTCTAATTAAATAATAGATATATGTTTTTACTGAATTATATATCCATACACATCCAAAAAATTAAATATCATATCCCATTTTAGTTCAAATTATTTTTATTAAAATTATTAACGTCATATTCAGAATTTTCTTATCTATTTTTCATTAAATAATATATTATCTATGAAAAATTATACAATATTATCCTATAAATATAACCTAACCATTCCTCATTATCATTATATAAGATATTAAATATCTACTTGTAACCTTATATCCTTTAAGTATAGTATATCATCCTTAAGGGATCAATTAATTATTATTAATGTGTCACCACTATATCTCTCTTAGAGACGTGTTATATTAATATTAATATACAAAATATATCATTCAATTTATTTATAAAAATTTATTGGTTATATTAAATTTCATCTATTGATATTAGTTATCATATTTGTAACACATATTCAAATTCGAGTTACACATTCTTAACAATTATTTAAAACAATTCACCATTACATTTAACTAATTAATTTTCAATAATGTTATTATATCATTATTCAATCCATACTATAATTAAAATTTTTCTAATCCTTTTAAATTACAATATGATTCCTTTAATTTACGTTTACGTTTCATATCATAACCATCTTAATTTACCCATATATGAAATTGGTAATTTAAAAATAAATCATATCGATTTCATATATTTATCATTAATTTTTAGATTCAATAATAATTAATTATTGTAAATTAAACTTCATTTCTATGAACCATTATTCAAAACTATAGATTCATCATTATAGTCCAACAACAATCATTTATAGTTATTTAAAGCATCCCAATGACGGATTCAAGTTACCAAATTAAGACTCAAAAAAATTACATATCATCTTATTATTATTCAATAATATTAATAATATTTTTCTAATTAGATATCGAAAAGTTTTATGTTCACTGGAGTCTAAGAGAACTTTTGGTACCAATAATAACCCTGTAAAAACCACCCTATGTACCCCCAATGAATATTTAAATCAACTGATGACATATGTCACCACAATATTAACGCAAAAACCTCACATCTAAAATAACTCCACAGACTGATCTCATAAATCTAGTTGTTATATAAAATATACCTAGGTGAGTCTTATAACATGCCATCATTTTCATTCCCCCTTAACTTGTAGCCATATGATCAATATGATTGTATGGATGATCTTTATTAGTTAAACACACCACATTTTAAATTTCATTTGGAAATGGGGTTGAGAATATGTTGTCAAACCATCCCGGAAATACATTCATCGAAATCACATGACACTTGTTCTCATCACTATATAGTGAAAACAAAACAATATACGAACTATCTAAACATGGATTATACAACCCGTTTCCTAATATTACCATCTCAAGGGTGTCATTTTCCACCATAAATCACCAACATTTATGATGGTTTAATGGTGGTAGGACATTATTTTCCTTCTCCAAAAGTAATACACCTATATTTCTAAACCCTATAATTCTATATCTTATTATGGTTTCCCATGACTCAAACATTAAGTGGCTACAATTATAGAGAGGATATAATAGCCATAAAAAATGAATAATGTTTTTTTATTAATCATATTTTTAATATATGTGATTCTAATTATATTTGATGTAATATTTTAATATCATTCCATGGATATGTGTATTGCCTCACGAATCCATGGATTATAGAGTTATTTATGATCTATAAAAAATAATCAAAAAATTTCTATCAAAATATTCACTAAATAATTTGATTGAATTTTGGTGATTCTAAATAATTTATATTCTTATAATTATATATATAATGAAAGTGGAATTATTTTTTGTGATTTAGAAAAAGGGTCATCCAACTTCTAGGTAGATATTTTTTCTAAAAAATTATATAAATTTAAAAATGATCTTAGAATCATTTTTTAAAAACATTCCAGTTATGTATATTTATCTCATCATGAAGAAACTTATAGTGAAATTTCATGGATTAATATAGTGAATAATGTAATTAGTGTGTATAGATAATCTCGGTTGAAAAATAAATGTGTTAGTTAATGAACCATACCATAATATGATAATCTAGTATTCATATAATGATGAACATTCGATCTATAGTGGAATCCCTTTATTGAGGTTGCCATCTCCATAAATGCTAACTCTATAATTAAATTAAAATTAAAATAAACATATAAATGGTAAAATTATGTCAATATTCAATGAACATAAAAATAATAATATTTTTATTCTTTATAATTGAACTTCATCCTCTAGGCACTAATGAAACTGCACCTATCATACCCTGACCACAACATTAATTTGTTTAGATTATTTATCAATGTTATATATTTTAATTGATGATCGGTTTTTTTATCCAAAATAATTCTTTATATTTTTATGGTTTTGATTTTCATATCGACCTATTCACAGTAATTTTAAAATTTTGGGATGAAAGTGGAAGGTTAGAGAGTTTTTTATGTCCTTGGGGTGTCAATATTGTGTTTACTACATTCAAGGATCATTGGGTGGACTTTTCCAGTGATAGGGATGTAATTTGGGGTTATTGGGCCAATTTTTGGGGTCACATGGTTTGAGAATTTCCTACTCAAACCGTGAAACCTAAACATACCGAGTTGTAGGATATTTCCTACATTTTATAAATGGTTTATGCGTGGTTTTCCAAAAATGTGAAGTGAAACCATGCATCGCATTACGGGCATTATATCATTTATACTGAAATCCCAATTTGGTTTATTACCATCCAATATGAATCCATACCTTTTGGGTCTTGAACAGAGGAGCCACCCCCTTCTTCATACTTCAATTATGGGTGATTTTGGGGCAATTTGTCACCAAATGTTAATGGTCCTTCTTGATTTCCTATTCTCATCTTCAATCATCTCTCATTTCTTTTATATGTCTTGCCTTTAATCGTATTTATATTAACCTAAATGTCTAGGGTTTGGGTATGGGTGTTGCTTTATTTGAATTAGGTCATGTTGATTCATCTAAGAGTATTGATTCTCCCTGTCTTTAGTGTTTTACTCCACAAAAACTCTATTTGAGGTAGGTTGATGCATCATTTACATTATATAATGATCCTTTGGAACTTACATGTTTTTAAATACTTCCTATATTTTATTCAGATCTATATTATAATAAGGGATCGATGTAAGTGATGTTTTCGTGTTAAGAGATTTTGATAAAATTATCTTTCCATTGTGATTTGTGTAAAATATCATGGTTTAAGGAACCTAGGGAGTTTATTTTACATTCATTTTTTATTCTAAATTGAAATTATGGGATTTATAAGAAATATTCAGATTTCCTTAAGTGGTGATAATAGTTTGTTGTTTGTGAACATTGTTTTGTAAGTATGGATTGGTGATGTTGTGGGATATTCAATTTGTTAAAATGTATTTTAAAAGGGTTTTATCGTATTAATGGGAGGCTAATGTTATTTTAATAACACAAGTAGTTGTATTGTTTTTTAATGTGAGTGTAAACTTTTCAATAGTTGTTTTTAGGTTCTTTATTGGATTTTGGTGTGTCATTGTATGTCGGAACATCCATTGGTTCACTAGGTGCACTCATGGATGTGCTATAAAATGATGATGTCACTCAATAAACAATGATATCTTTAAAACAAGATTTCCTAAATTGTTTTCAGCCTTCAAATAATGTAGACCCCCTTTTGTTATTTTTAAATATTGTTTTAAATGGAATTTTATAAGGTGTTTCTAAAGTGTTTTGGCAAACATGTTTTTAATGCGTTCTTTAAGTGTTGGACATTTTTCTTAAAAAAATATTTTGGTGTGATTTGAAAAATGGTAATGGATTGTTTTTTAATTAGGAAGTGTTTGATTATGTGTTCGGAACATAAATTTCTATTTGGAATTATAAACATAAAAGTGGTGTTTGAAAAATGTTTTGGATAAATGTGTGTGCCCGATTAGAAAAAACATATTTTCTGAAATTTTGGAATGTTTATATGTTATAGCAGCCTAGTTGGCACCTCTTTTTATGAAATTAATATGTTTGTATATATGGGTCACCATTATAGAAGGAATATCCCTTAGGGGTTATCATATGTTAGTGTCTATGTTTGGTGTAGGAAAGTGTGGTGAGATGAGTCAAGCATTCGAGGGCCTCCAACACAAACAGTATATCTATTACTACAATGGTTTCCTGGTCATCTTTTAGATGACAGAGTGATGACTGTGTATTATCCCCGATTAGAGAGGTTGGTACCCTCACGGAGTTGGGGATAAGCCAGGAGGTCTTTTCCACTAGTGAGTCTATGAGATAATCTTGTTGTTTATTGACATGGGGGGATTCACTATAAAGTGGTATGTGGTTTTTAACTGAGTACGTCCAGGGGTCTTCTAGGGATGTATAGGATCACCCATGATTATTTATCATATTTATTGTTTACATTATATTTTAATATATTCCTTTAATACTTTTTTATCTGATTATTTTTATCACTACCATAGTATTCATTATTTTGGAATTTGGGTTATATAATGTAATCTGGTTTTGAAAATGATCATTATTGTGTGTTAGATTTTAATACGGGAAATTAGTTATTTTATATAAAATGAGAAAACTATAATTTTTAAACTATTTTTTTACCTGTATAAGTAGATTGTTTTAGGAATGGATATTGATGTATTTAGTTGTTTTTCATGGCATCCCAACTTAGCATCTCTCTACTCACACCTATTTTATCATTTAGTTGGAGGTTCAACTTATGTTCTAGCATCATGGTAGGTTCTCATTGTGGAAAAGATTGATTCATGGGTGGGAGGTGACTAGCAGCTCACATATAGATCATGGTATTAGGCTATTGTTTTCAGTTTTGATTTTTTTCAGTTGTACCTTATATATGGATCCCTGGTTTATTCATTTGAGACTTAGATGTGTCATTTTTCTGAATTTTTTATGCTTCTATTTATGTTGATCTTAGTTTCGTTTGGGGTCAAATAATTTCTATGTGTATGTAACCATGTTCAGAGATGGTTTCCATCCCATGGGGATTGGGTACGCCCCTCGAGACATGTTGTATACTGGGAAAACTGATAAATTTATGTTTGACTCGGGCTGGTTTGTGACAACACCTGAAAATTACTCAAATTGTAACCTTGGGTATCACCTCTATTTAGACTCAAAGGTTCTATTTGTATAGTCTGGTTTATTATTTAATATAAAGTCATTGTTTTAAAAAATTTCATAGTAAAATTTATTTTTTCACTAATATAATTTAATGATGGTCAATCATGTTAACCAACCACATGATATAAATTAAAGTTATTATTAATCATACCAAAAACACTGAAACAAATATCATGATTCATGAAATATAAATTTCTTCATCAAGTGAATATTTATATTTTTGTATCCTCAGATAATTAAAAAAATATATCATACCAAATAAAATAAACAAGAGACTATATAAACAACTAATTCATCTATATTTTATTCAAAAGGAGGAAGACATCAAACTAACACAAAACAATATATAGAGTAAATGAGTAGAAAATTATTAAAAAAGAAATACCTTAAAATCATTATAAATATTTAAATATTATGATAAATATAAATATACCCTCAATTTGCTATGTGTTATGAATATTCCCTTAAAAAATTTTAATTTACAATTAAACATGATCATTGCATTTGTGAAAAATATGTTAATGAAACAATATCTTGAAATAAGTTCCAACTATGTTGTTATCATCAATAAATTAATAATGAAGGAACATACATAATTGTACCACCATAAAAATAATGATTCCAAATTTTATTCCACTTAAATGTTTGAGTCTTACTAAATGCATCCATAAATATCTAACTAATATTTACAATCCAACCATGGAATGTGCATCAAAATCTAAAAATTTAATGATGATATTAGGAATTTTATAGGATTACATCCTTTTGTAACCATTATTTTTATTAAACACTCTTCATTTTCTAAAACTGAGGTCATAGATGATAAAAGATTGGTCAGAAAATATTTAATATAACAACATTATCCTTCAAACACACAATCTGATAGATCATTTGATAATTCAATAGTGAAATTAATTTTTTTATGGATGATTAAATATTCAATTCTAATTTCCCACTATAGTAGTAAAAAATCCAAAGAATATTGAATATCTTTAATGAATTATTTTAAAGTAAAATTTATGATTATAACACCACCGTAATGGTATCTAACTGTGAATAAATATGTCCACCGATAAAGAAATTATAATATTCCAAAAAATAAATTGAAACCACAAATGAAATAAAAAAAATGGAATAATTCAAGTCCATATAACGAGGATCATCAATATTTGAATCGAAATTCACTTCAACTATATTATCTCCAATACATTAATTTCGGTATATAACTCTTTATAACCAGTATTTTCTTTATATCCAATAAATGAATATTCTCAACATCTACTAATATCCACGCTAAACCACTGACCTATATTACATAATTCCCATCACATTATAATTATATCATCTCTTGGGTAATCACTACAATATATTTATAAATGGTAAATTTCATAATATGAATTCATCTCTCATTGTAGAAATATATACCAATTTATATACTCAAAGCCACATACCCACCAAGAAAGGGAAAAATAACACATCTTCTAATTTCAATTGAGGAGAAACCATCAAAAACCACATTTCACAACCATCGAAACATGAACATTAAAAATTGTGATCTCATGACCAAATCATCAATTTTAAAATTCCAGAGATTCCATCCTTCACTCGACATGATTATGTAGATTTTACTTAGTATATAGAGATATTCATAGTCAACAAATCATTAATCATATAGGAAAGATAATATGAGGTAAGTCTCAAATCCACATTCTTCTCTATAAACCATCAAACACAATTTCTGAAAATTTCTTGAGAACCCATTATAACACATTTGATTTAGATTTCCCTATCCGTATATAATTACCACCAATTATCTTGTCAAAACCATACCATTTCATGGTTACATTTATGATGAAATCAAATTTCTCATCGTTACTCTTCATATGAACCTCAAAAAATCCCTATAGAGAGTTTCCAAATTATAACCAAATCACAATCCTATATTCAACATTGAATTGAATTTTAAGTATCACAGTACATTCAGAAATGGAGTCCCCTCATCTAAAAACAGAGAATAAATTGAATATATACATCCTTATAGTAAATTATATATATCATTTTAATCTAGATAAATAATAGCATAGAATAAATTCTCCCATGAACATTTATTAATGGAATAAATATCCCATTGTCTACAACATTTCTATTATTATCCAATTATCACTGGGCTTTAACAAATTAAAAATACAATGGTTTAACTCTTTTCAGTGAAATTTTTGTGGTATATCTCATTACCACACACATAAGTCCATTGAGTCCAAAATAAATCACACTAATGAGTAAATATTTTATTTAGTTGACACCAAAATGGATATATTCAGAAAACACCATTGGGATTTTCTATCACTTAATATAAAATGGGTATCACCATGAATTATGAATATAATCTAAGTCTTTATATTTCCTCTTAATTAATATATCCACATCAATGATACAAATTATTATATACTACTTTCATCTCATCCTTTCAATACGACAATAATAGAAAACGAAAAATACTAATTTCAACAATCCCATCCCAATATATCATAGATAACTTCTAGACCTTGAAATAATATCAAATTATGTGAATTAAGATTGATATAAATCTATCCCTTACCATATATACATTTAAAATTATTAAAATATTCAATTAGGAAATAAAAAATTCATTGAATTGAACTACATGATGCTTAATACCCACATTAAATCATACCTCGAATATTAAGGTCTTTATCATATATCATCAAAAAGTGACATACTGTAGTATATTAAAATTTCCCCAACCATGTTAATGTCCACTATTGGGAATACACTTTCTAAATATTCTTAGTAGCACTATGTGTAAAACAATTATCCAATCCAAACATGCTCTATAATCCCATCTACATATTAGAACACTAATAGTAATTTTCGATGTGTTGAATCCTGGCATGCGATCTCACCGAACCTACATACACTAAGATAAGGGACAACTACTATAACTGAGTTACATATACAACATGGAAAATATTACCTAAAAATAATCATGTCGGCAACAATAATACACTAACATAAATAATGAAATTCATAATATATAAAACTATACTAGGTATTATAATAATAAATAAGAAAATACTATGATACATTGTGAAATGAAACAATAAATCCACAGTATACAATAATCACATCCTAATCACTTATGACACCATAGTGACCATCATAATAAGGTTCCAGTATAATAACTATATATTTCGGCTATCAATATTAAATATCCATTACCATCAATCATTTACATCTATTTTCTTTTATAGACACATGTATAATGAATGAAAAGTTCACATGTACCATGAAGTGAGTCAAACCTATACTAATTTTGGGTGTACATGATTCAAAAATATGTAAATTATAGGAAAATAATAATATCATAATTTAACAATTTTATATATATATGTTTATTAATATATAATATATCTATGTAATATTTTCATCAGAAACACTAAATATTAATATAACCTTATAATAGAGTAAATGTTTACATCTCATATCCCTTCTATGATTTCCTATCTAAAAAATATATATTAGTACACTGGTCAAGAGATACTAGGGAAAATATAAAGATCCACCCATCTCAAAAATTATAAAAGAAATGAACATCTCCAAATGTATATAATGTACTAGAGGAAATACACATCTCCATATATACTAGTTATATAATTATTCAGATACAAGAAGAAATACACTTATTTTCGACTAATGTTGTATAATTGGGTATTAGGGGAAATAGAAAACTCTATGAATATAAGTATATATTTGGACCTCTTAATTCTGAGGGATATCTGTTATAGGGGATATATTTTCATGCTCATCGTTATCCATCTTGATCCTGGAGTTTTTTTCTCTAATGGATGGTCGCCACATAGTTGAATTACTAATAATCATATACTCACATTAGGGATACAATTATATTTATATATATACCTATATTTTATTAAATATTATATATGAAATAACCATATCCACATATATCATAGAAATATATATTCTATCTCAACTAAGATATATAGGTTAAAAATAATTTTTTATACATTTATATGTTATTATACATCTCTACCTTGACTAGTGGCTGAGAAGAAATATGGTTTCGGTCACCTCACTATAGCCCAACATATAGGGTTGGTTTAAAATTTATACACTTAGTTATTAAATCACCATTGATATATATCATCCTCATGCTACATATTGTCTCAATATATATGTGTATACAAAATCAACCACCTTTATCACAATCAATAATCACCATATCAGTCACACAATCCCATTAATATTACTATCCAACTATTATAACATCATCAATGAATTTCCATATCCCTAACTTCTAGAATGAGAATTAAAATTCAGTAAAAGGTAAATATTTAATTTAATTATAATTCATGAAACAATTTGACATAGTAATAATAGCATTCCTCATTATATGTTATATTCATGTCACTTGGTAACTCATCTTAATTCCAATATGTTCTCTAATACTACTCTAAACATACAAAAATATTTATAAAAAACTTCTATATTTGAATATAATGATCACATAAGTACTCAACATTATCATTACATTATTTATTGAAAATATAATTTGATATCCCAATCCCTCTTTGATAGTATTTCATTTATAGGGAAATAATATTATATCAGTAATAAAGAAGAACTTAATATTTCTTAGAAAATCATATTAGTAATCATAAAAAAACATTAATATTTTATTTCCTTATCAACATTTAATTGTAATAGTAAATTTAATATCTTCAAATAAATCATAAAATTTCTGTCTCTTATTCACCTTTTAGAAATCATTCAAGAATATACCTTTTAATTTTTTCACAAATCCTTAAGCACAAATATTTTAATTGAATAGTTAGATCAAAAAAATTATAAAACTTTAATTATTAACTAAAAATATAATATGATATCGTTTCTCTCATATAACTATTCACATAATAACATTTAGTAATTATCCATCTCATAAATTAATTATTTCATACTGAATTTTATAGTTTTCATAGTTATTGTCAATATATTTTATAATAAACCATTAATTCATATTAATATTTATTCATAATTTATATTAAAAAATTATCAAAACTATTGAGTCTTCATCATCGATCAATCACCACCTAATTTTTTTGAATAACTCAACCCAATAATTGAATAAATATTTCAAATTAAACATTTGAAATATTAACGAAATTATTTTTATTAATCAATAAGAGTACTATTTACATAGTCATTACAAAAAATACCCTTATTTCGATAAGGATTCTCATACTTAAATGAGTTACTCTCACACATTAAATTAGTGAATTAATTCCACTACTATATAATGGTGTAACTATTTAATTTAAACAAATATTATTTAAAATATAAAAAATCTCACCGTAAATCAATCTATTTTAGCATAGTCCACCATTTAAACTTCACTAATATGACCCAATATTAGTTACATTGAGTATGGTATGTTGAGATGGGTCCAACAAAATGACTGATTCAAAAGAATCCAACAATTTACCCTCAAAAACTTCACAAAAAATATAGAAATAAATATGTACCATATGGAATCCCCACCACATATGAGACACCTCATAGCAATAGAAACCCATTATCTCTTTATTGTTTTCCATATTATTTGATTAAATATATCAGAGGGAGTCATTTTAGTCACAATAATTATTATTCATCCACTTTTGGTTGTTTTATAAATTATTTGATAATCTAGTTATGTTAAATCTTTTCCACATGTCATTTCCCCCCGATTTGGGTTGACAAAATAGAACAACAACTATCCAATCAAATAAATTAGATTATCGTTCACACTGGTCATATAATCTATATCAAACAATTGGATATTTCTACATTGAAATGAAATTAATTAATGAATTACATTTTTATTATGGATCAAATAGACCTCATCATTTTGAAATTTCCTCATCAATGACTTTTCATACTATACAATATATAGTGGTTAGAAAATTTATAAGAATAATATTTTGTCACAAAAAACTAAAAAATAATTCTTAATGCCCAAATTATATATTAGAGTTAAATTTAATTTTATTTGATTTCCAATTTCCTAAAATTATAGACAGAAGGTGAAATATTATAAAATGTTATATATATATATATATATTCACCTAAATCATAAGTTTACTCAATGTTAATTCTTAGGCCATTGGTTATTCATCATGGATATATTTATTGGGATATATGGTTTCCCTCTAGAATAAAAAATTGAATATTTGATTCAAAAAATTATAAATAATATGACGAATATATCTCTTTAATATTTTTGAAAATCATTTTATGATATTACAATCATTCCTAAAAAATTGGATTCAATTGATCACATAAATTATAAGTCTTTATGGATTTGATATCATTCAATCAATTAGGATTCCAAATCCTAGAGTTAAAAATTTAACCTCAATAATTAACATTAATCTTATTCATAATATAGGCATATCTTTTAAAATATTTAAAAAATTATTTTAATCTCAATGTGAAGAAAATTATTCATTAATTTATTAGGGTAATTTATTAAATAATGAAAGAAATATGTAGATAAATTTTTTGAAAAAAATTAACATCTTAGTAATAAAGCCTTAATTATTCCAATGATATGATGAAACTAAGAAGATGATCATTCTTTACCTAATGGAATCCATCAATAGATTTTATCTCATGAACAAACACTAAATCATCCTATCATTTTTCTAACTAATGTTCTCAGAAATTATGGAATTAGATTGTGACACCTTGACCAAAATAATAATAAATATTTTTATTAAAAAAATGTAACCCCACCTTTATAGAGGGCCAAGATTAACATACAAGGATATTCCAACATTTTTGAAGAATTTTTATCCCATTACATCAAATAAATACCCGAGGAATGTAATTGTTTTGGTTCTTTGGAAATATGTAAAAATATACATTATCCTAGTGAATGATCTTCAAAATATCAAATAAATATCTCCACCATTCTTACATTGATATAAAACCATTCTTTGTAACCTTAGGAAAATAAATTTAAGAAAGGAGTCAACTCAAATTCTCAATAAGGAAAAGTAAAGGAAATGAAAAAACAATAACATGAACAAAGGGTATTCAACTTGAGAGTTACATTTAGAGATTATACCAATCCTTTAAGATGTCATAATAAATAGTAACAGTTCATAAGAAATAGATTATAATATAATTAGGAGCATAAGTCCTGAGAGCATAACATAAGAAATTAATTGTGGAAAACACATAATAATATATTATCCCTATTTCAAGGAGGCCAACCACGACCATTGTAACATTTAAGGATTTTTTATATAACCTATTTAAATTATTTATACTTGGTATTCCTTAATTTCTACCCTCTTATTTCTATATTGGGATTTCCTCTTTTGTACTCACTTGTTTTCGGCTAGGGATAACCTCCCGTGTACACTCGTGTTTCAGGCATGGCATGTCATCCTGGGTAAGCTCCTATATTGGTACTGGGATTTACCCCTTTGTACCCTCTTGATTCATGCATTTGATTTCCTCCCTTGTAACCTCTTTTTTATGGTTTGGTATTCCCTCATGTGTATCATAATGTTTCGAGCTTGGGATGCCCTCTTGTGTACCCTTTGAGCTCAAAAAAAATGTATCATTGCCCAATGAATTAGAGGGAGATATATTTCCATCAGATATCATAATTGAATATTATATATATGTTATATAAAATGATAAACAATTATATCGTAACCCTGGAAATAAAATAGGGGTCATAAACAAGTAATCATATCTTAACCATTTTGAAAATATATGTTTCAAAAAAAATTCATCAAAAGACTAACCCATGAAATGAACTAGTTTTCAAATGAATATAAACCATGAAAGAGAAACATGTTTCTTACAAATCATTCTATAAAAACATAAAACATTCAATAATGAATATGAATGGAATAATTGGACTATGTATTAGAAAATAATGACTATCTTCAATAGATGTCATCTTTGATGGAAAATAACATGGAAAGATAATATGAAATCATTTCATGAGGAAGCTATCCATTCATCATTTAAAAACAATCTTTATAATATAAAAACATATCTAAAACAATTTTCATGAAAATAATCATGAAATATTATAAATGAATCTTTAGAAACAATTTTTAAATCCTGTCCTTTGAAAACATATATATGGATGTGTAAAATGTTTTAGAAACAACTTTCCTTTGAAAAATTATAAATTGAATACCATTTTAAAAATATTTCATAGAAAATATATTTTAAAAACATTTTCCTAATAATTAATATTTTAAACCTGAAAATAAATTATCAGGTATTTCATTGTCGGTAAATCCATACATGTTGTATGATGTGAAAAGAATATTTTGTTTTCATTGTAAAAATATTTGAAAAATGACTTGTTCGGAATGAGGAAAGAATATCACTTTAAAAACATTGGTAAAATAAAAAAAGGGTAAAAATTTATTTTAATGGTCATATAATATCAGTACAATATTCTTGGAATGCCTTTTTATAAAACATGGTTTTCAATGAACATAGATTTCTGACCGAAAAGATAGAAAAATTAGTATTTCTATAAAACACATTAATAATTATATTATGTCATAAAGTTTTGAAAAATGGAACCATTATATAAATATATCATGAATAAAAATCGAATAATAATGTTTAGGAATTCCCTTTAGGGATTAATCATAACAATTTATAAATGTAACCATAAACATAATCAATCTTACAAAATTATGAGATTGTTCCAATAAACAATTACACCTTTGTAACATTAAACCATACTACCCATGTGACAAATTGAATTTAAATGAAGGATAAAATATCATTAATAGATTATGATTCATTAAGTAACATTTCAAGGGATTTAAGTACACCTCAAATGAAAAAATAGGCATTTAACATGACATGTGTCTCGATCATGGTAAATTCAGAGAAAACTATCTTACCAATTTTTTATATTTTCAAAAGTAAGACCCATAAAAGAAATATAATAAAATATATATATGAACACACAAAAGTTTATTTTAATTAATCATTTAATAAATCCATTATTAGAATAAAAATACATAAAAGGAATTGGTGGTGAATAAAGAATGTATCTCAAAGAAAAAAACTGAGATGAAATCCCCTTACCTTGTATCTTTACTCTCAGCATACTCATTCAAACTTCTTATATAATAAATATAAATTTGTTATAAATAATTTAGATAGACATAATATTATATAAAATACCATATATATATTTATTATATCATTACAAAAACAACTTTTTATAAATTTAATGTCTGGATAAAAATAATATTTTTTATTAGAAAACAATTTTAAGGAAAAGTAGGAAACCTCACAATTCAACCAGGAGGACATCCCACAAAAGATATTGAAAAATTATTCAAAAATTACTTACACCTATTATATGATTTCTCCCTAAAGAGTTTCCAAGATATATAGTGAACTTGTGTATCTGGATTGTGATAAATGATGTCTTCAAAGCGATATGCCAGCTTGTCCTAAGATTGAGAGTAATCTTCTTTAATGTAAAGGTTACGCTTTGGGTAATAATCACTTTGTTTTTACCTTTATAAAATTTTGTTATATCATTGGTCATTATTTTTGTATTGTGATTTATGGAATTTAAATCACAATAAAAATATCATTTAACTTTATTATAATTTTATTATAATAAACTATAGAATATTTAAGGATGAAAAGAAATATACAGTACATAGAGATGGTTGGTCGTACGTACGAATGAATATTGTTTCCATTTTTTCGTATTTAATAAAAAATACATGTGATATATATATATATATATATATAATTATTCAAGTAAAATTATTATATCACATATGGAATATAATTTCACTACCTCATACTTAATACATTTTATGTAGTGTGTGAATGAATCACATCGCTTTGAAAGAGCTATAGTCCACACTTCCTCAAATGAAATTATAATATTTACACCGAATGGAATATAAAAACATATCTATTGTAAATGTTATAAATAATAACAAAGTGCTCATAAATATAATATATGATATATATAAATATAGAGGCCGTCATATTTCCACCATGGGAGGCATTAAATGATAAATGAACTATCCTTGTTTAGTGAGGTGATACTTCACTGTACACATAAATAGTTTGTTCGTTACACATTAGCTATATGTGTGGGTAATTTTTGGTTTAATCCTTAGAATAAATACATAATTGAATATTTATGATGCTATTTGTTGGTAATATTATGTAATAAATTTTGTATAGAGGTAAAAAATGAAATTTAAATTTTGGAATGGAGAAAAGAGTTTACCTATTAATTTGGTAGCTGCTTTTGGTTTATGCCAAAAGGCTTCCCTGGATTGATTTATAACCAAGGATAGGATTATAGAAGGAAATTATGGTTGAATAGAACTATATTGTTCAGACCATGTCCTAACATAAGAGTTCTTAGAGTGTGATGGCCTTTTACAATGATAGAAAAATATTTTATTTAAATTCTCAAATACAAGTTATGTGCACACATGTTCTTTCATAAAAAAGACCGAAAATAACATACCATATAAATAATTGAATTTTTATCGATGAAACATATCTTGAAATTTTTTTTGCAAGATGATAGGTAATTTGGGCATATAAGAGAATGTGCAGTTCCTAATTAAGCTTAACCTTACATTAATCATAATTATTAATTCGAATCAATTTTACTAATCATTTTGTACAAATATTAACATCACATATTTATTCAAAAAGTGTTTTACAAATTAAAATGGTTTATGTATATTTTTAAAATTTCAATTTACTAAAGAAGAAATATTAATTTTGATATTAATCCCACAGATGATACAAAATATATGTTTAATAAAATAAATATTTGTTCAAAAAATTGATATGTTTTTATATTCAAATTTAAGGATAAATTAATTATAATGATGTAAATATTATTAAGATATATATTTTTTATCTAATGTGATATTAAAACAAAGTTAATATATAATTTATTAATATTAATTATTTAAATGAAAAGGCAGTTATTAACTAAAACATATTGTTGTCACTATTCATAAAAATTGATGTTTCATCGAAAAATAAAATAAATCACAAAAATATATTTTAAAAAATATATATTAAAAATAAATTTTATTTTATCAAATTCATTATCTAGATTTGTATCAAATTAATTTATCTTTTCATCACATTAGGTCATGAAAAGTAGTTCATTCGGGAAAATGTTATTTTAAAACATATAAATACATTAAAAAAAATATCTTTCTCATTATAAATATATTTTATTTATATTAAACCATAATAATAGTTTTTTAAAAGTAGTTATCACTATTCATATTACTACGTATTAACTAATAGGATATAACTAACTAGTTTAAATTATTATAACAATAAAACGATGTTTTGTAGAAACTTGGTATTGCGGGTAACGTACACAAATTAAGTGTTATGTGTATCATACTCCATGTCTGGGTTTCGTGTAGTGAAATCCATGTTAGTGTTTCATGAAACACAATCCAATTTCTTCTCTGAATGTAATGTTTTAATTAGTGTTGTAATATATATATATCATTATTTATAGTCTCATGTTAGTTGAATAATATAATAATGAATAATCAATTTGAAAAAAAATATTTTAAAAAATCTCGACGAGTTATATTATACCCCCCTACCCAATGAATTTATACATTGAATTTAATCACGGTTATTAAATGTTTAATAACTGAATGTTTCAATAACAGAATCCCACAATAAAAAATTTAATACCAAAATACCATTTAAAAATTGAAGTGGAATATATGGTGGTTTAAAAAAGTAACATATAACTTGGTTTCATCATATGATAACATATGTGGGAAGTGAAAACATTGATAAGGAGGAAAAATGTAACTATCATTTCTTGGTTAAGAGTTATAGAGGACAAGGTCATGAGAAAGTTAACAACCAGAAAGGTATAAATATAGGTTGAAATAAGAGACCCTCATATTAATCATAAATGGTGGTACTGCGATAACAGTTTTTTTTCAGTATCATTTTAACCCAAGTAAAATAATATTCATGAATATATATACCTTAATTATTTTTGAAAGACCTCAGCATTTTTTCCCTTGATCCAAATCTACTATTTCTATAAAAATGAAAGTGGTTTTTTCATTCTTGACAAACAAAAAGATCAAGAGATCAATGATATTCCATCACACCTATCATCTGTTATCATCAAAATTACTTTTTTATAATTTTTTTCCAATATTATTAAATCCTCATGTGGTAATATAAAAATTTATTCTCAAAAAATTCATCCAAAATTTTACTAAATCATTCATTAAATTTTTCACTATATAAACCTTCTAAAAGACCAAAAATAAAGAAATTTAGAAATAATTTAGAGAGTCAACATAAAGTTGATCTCCTATATATAAAAATATATATCATTGTTTTAAAATTAATACATGGAAATAACCTCCTTGTATATTCTCTTGAAACATGGTAATAACCTAATATACCCTAAATAATTTTGGAAAACATGCAAGATTTTCATTTCCAAAGGTTTTTGGATATATTCCTAAAATTCAATAAGATGTAAAATTCAACCATAATGACTTATACTACTTCTTAAACCAATATCTAATCATATATATCTTAATTAGTTCTATCGAAATTTACTTTACCCCAAAAAATTATTATATTTATGTAAGAGAAACACAAATATCTCATCATATTGATCACATTAAGGGTTACATTCCTTTAATAGTAATATCATATTTCTATGTCTTCATCATAATTTAACATATAATTTACAGTCCATAATGAAAACTTGTACTGAAAATAATTATATATTTCATTATTAAAAACATAATCTTGTAATTTAATAATATAGGAAATTGATTCATCAAACGTTATTCATAAAAAATTACTCAGGCTTCACAAAATTGTTCTCTAAAATCTATTTCATGTAATACAAAATATGAATCATTTATTCCTCAAAAATAATCTAATTGTAATTCATATGATGAATGTGAACAATACTATAATAACAACAAATATTATTTACATGCTATTTGTGGAATCTATATATACAAAAATATAACAATTACTTATACCACCTTCTTGACTGTTTTATGATATTTCCACTAACTAAAATGATTTTAAAAATACACATAGTTTACACATATGAAACATTAATTGTTATCCATCTTCTTTCTAGTTCTCACAATTGAATAAAACCTGAAAACGTTTTGTGTGAAACATTTTCATATTGGGATACCATGTAATCCTGAAAATCACTTATATTGTGGGAAAGTCCTGGATCATATTTATTATATATATGATAACATAGTTTTATCCTATGATAGTCATAGACATCATATATTTAAATACATAATGATGATATGTGAAGATTTTGGGAATTTCCAAAGCATATCACTAAGAGTGTCAAACTGACAGTTTATCAAGCCTCGTTCTCTTCTACCAAATTACCCTAAGTTATGCCTGCAAAATCTTGTTAGAGTTTTACACCTAGATATATTTGTTCAAGATCCACATCAACTTGTATTGTCTAGCAACGGATTTATTTGTACAAACCCCTTTAATCTATCCTTTACCATAACTCCATCACATATTCATAATGTTATCTTGGACTTATTCATATCCTCAATGATATCCCTATCCACATCCGTATAAATATACCTTTGTATATCACTAATTTTAGTTTATCCTTGTTTACAAATGATGAATAATAATTTATTTTTATAAAAACTATAGTTAACCAAGTTTGACATACATAGATATTACATCATTTTAGATGAATATTTTGTTCATTATAAGAAAATAAAATCCCATGTACTGTACAATTTTAGTGTATTTGGATACATGGAAACAAAATCATTTATCCATGTGAATGATCATAAACATATACTATATGGATCATCCCATTTATTACTTTTACCTATATATGTTCTTCCAAACCGAAGGAAGGTAACATAATAAAGGGGTGAGATCACACGCTCAAAAGAGGTAAATAAAAGAAAATGTTTAATAATGACATGAAAAAAGGTTATTGAGCAATAGAATAACATTTTCATATAATACTCTATATACTGGATATTATAATTTTTTTTGGATTTTTTTAAGACAAGGATCATAAGATAATTAATAGTGTAATTCTTTAAATAATAACATAGGAATGGAATTGTGGAAAGCACATAAGCATATAATATCCCTTTCTCAAGGAGGCCTTAAAACACATTTTAAACATGTTATGCTTAGTTTAATAACTCATTCACCTACTTCGGGCTTGGGATTCCCTCATGTTTACCCTCTTATTTTGGGTTTCGGTTGTTTTCTAGTGTACCCTCTTGTTTCAGGCTTGGGATGTCCTCCCGTTTACCATCTAGTTTAGGGATTGATATTTCCTCTTATGTATGCTCTTATTTCTAGAATGGGATTTCAACCTATGTATCCTATTGTTTTGGGATTGGGATGTCTTCCCATATACCCTCTTGTTTCTCGGTTGGGATGTCCTTCAGTGTACCCTCTTTTGTTTTGGAATTGGATAACCTCCAATTATACCTCTTATATAATGAGAATATTTATCATTACCTAATGTATTTGAGAGATATTTGGGTCTCATCCATCTCATAATGAAATAATACATACAATGGCCATAAAATCATAAAAAAATCATATCATAATCCATGAAATGATATTGGTGTCTAATAGAGAAAATATTTACAATTAATTTACATTGAATATCATTGTATTAAATACCTCTAAAGTGTTACTTTATGATGAATTGCTACATTTTTTTGATATTGGTGTCAATTTGAACTAAACAGTAAAAATGGACCATTTTGGATTATTTACTATTTTAACCTATTTCTATACTTTGGACACAAAATTTTCTACACTAATTCAAATTGAATTTTTTTTCCAAATTCAACACTTCTAGGGCTTCATTTCATCCTTTTGGGCCAAAATCTAAATCGGTAATATGGACACTCAAATTAAGCTCAAAATATGGAGTATAAAAACTATTTATAGATCAACCGAGTTTTGGTGCGGGGTTCATAACTCATTCATTTTTGGACCAATTGTTGTGAAATACGGTTGGTGGATGTGCAAAAAATTTTGGAACATCACTCATGAATGAAATTATGCATTAATTATCCATGTTAATGGTCAATAAATCATCCTAATAAGGGGGTTTGAGGTTTTTTGAGTCCTACTAGACAAAGTAAATGGTCAGAATAAAACAGGAATAACTCTCAGAATACGTGTCCAAATTCATGATATTTTTAATGGAAACACCCAAGGTAATAATGGAAAAAATTTAGGATAGGTGGAACACGTGAATATATCATTTAATGGGGATAATACACATCAATATTTAAGGGGAAAATTCTATCTATAACAGGAGGAGAGCTACTCCCTCTCAAAGCCTCTCACTCCATCTGATTCCTTCTAGGACACTAAGAAGAAGAACTTTTCAGATATCTCTTTTATTTATTTTATTTTCCATATTTTTTAATTCCTTATACTTCTCCATTCATCTCTTTTACCCTTAACATGTTGTGGTAAACATTTTGAGTGATTAATGAAGGGTTGGTGTTCTATTTGTTAATGTTAGAGTTCTTAGACGTAATTGAATAAAATTTTATTCTTATTCATAGTTTTTTTCATTTAATTTAGCGGATTTTATTATCAAGTTCAATTGGTCTTGAATTTTAATTCCGTTATTGATTTTTTCCTTGGTAAAATAATCATTATTTCCTTCTAATAATTTCTAGTTTTTATATGTTGGAATAGACCATGGATTAGTGGTTAAGTACTCGACGATCATCAGTACATGTAAAAGGTGTAGTGAATGTTCATGATTGTTTAGGATAAACAAGACCCGATTGGGTGTTGACCATTTCAATTTAGGATATTTAATACAGTTATTTTACACATGGAAGAGGAGTTGACCAAAATAAGATCTTAGTAAGGATTCCTCTCACCATCATAATTTCACCTAGGATGTGAGAGGAAACTATTGTGGAAACTCGGTTTAATCAACTAAGAAAAAGATGTTTGAATTAAATTGAACAAGGATAGCATTATAATTTGGAAACTGACCCCAACCTAATCACTCTTTTATTATCATTGTTTTTCAATCATTTGAATTTTAATTTCTATTCACTCATTTTCATAGAAAACACACCATCTTTACCCTCTTTTAAATGTGAAAAACTGTTTTATTTGCTCTCCTCTTCGTGAGACATCCTATGTCAACCACATTACTACATTTTAACTTATTAAATAAATTTTTAGCCACACCCCTACTATAGTCATGTTTCAATCTAGGCTCTACTGCAGAAAAGGAAGTGTAATAAAAAAATCAAAATTGAATAACCCGCAACTCAAAAGTACCATTAATTGAATTTGATCCAACAATATTATTAACATTAACCCAAATAAGAAAGAAAACCAACTAGAAATATTTGAAGAAATATATATTTTAGATTCAAGTGAAACTGTTAGTGTTTACTCTGGTCCTGAAATCATTGTTGGATATCCCAAACGAACCCTACATGATCTAGGTTCACCTGAATTTTCCCTCTGAAATAACCAACTCATTGCATGCACTGAACCAAATTATTTTGAATTACATGTCAACAAGATTCATGGGTTTACATTGTTTCATGGTCTTTAAGGAGAGGATCCAAATTAGAACATGCAAGAATTCATATAAACTTGCACAAGTATTAGGCCAAAAGAGGCACCCAATTACCAATTTCAGTAGAGGGAACTACCCTTATCACTAGATGGAGTGGCTAAAGAATGGTTTTACAATCTATATCCAGTGGAGATCAGTGATTGGGAAGACCCAAAAAAGAATTTTCGTGTAATGGTTCTTTCCCACATTGAGGATAAAAACCATCAAGAAAGAGATTTACATCATACGATAATCAATTGGAGAAACCCTCTAGGTGTAATGGTAGCATTTCAAGTAGATATGTTCTAGCTGCCCACATAAAAAATGGTGGATCATGAATTCCTTGTGTTCTTCTATAGAGGACATCTGAATATTTATTAAAATATTCTAGACACCTCATCTGGGGGATCCATGACTCACAAGTTACCTGCAGGTGTCAGATTACTAATTGAGAAGATTGCTCAAAACAGGCAACAATTTATAATAAGGGGGTCGGGAACAAGAGGAATCTATAAAGTAAGAAAATATAATTTATCATAATTAATTAGAAGCGAGATGGGAGAACTCACTATGTCAGTGTGACATTTGGATATGAAACAAGTGACGGAACAACAAGAACAGAATCAGGTATGTGATTTATGCTCTTCTAATTATCATTACACTGACCATTTTCCTAGTGTGTAGGAAACTTAATTTTGTGCTGCTAGTTATCAACATAGGAAATTGCATCCCAATCTACCATGTCATCCCCAAAACCAACCTAGATATGGATTCCAACAAACCCATGATTGACCTCATTTTCATCAGTAATACCAGAACCCACTTCCATTCCAACAGTCCTATAAACAACCTTTTCAACAACAACAAACCTTTCAACCACCCCCATTCCAAAGAAAGACATATGAGGAACCGTCCAATAGTGCACACCGATCATGTGAGAACCAACAGATATAGTCATATGATGGTGGTCTTAAGAAAATGTGAAACACATATCCAACCAGTTAAAAAATGTTTTGGAAATTCTGACTAATAATACAGGGATGCTTCCATCCTAAATACTTCCAAATCCTAATGAAAATTTCAATTAATGTATAACAAGAACTGGAAAAGAAATTAAACCACCATCTAACATTGATCCTAAAACAATACCACATATTATGAGGGATAATGATGTTGACATTTTATAAAATATAGTTAAAATACACCAAGACGGAGAAAAGGAGGTGGTTGAGGATAAGGATGGGCCACAAAATAAGATACAGAAAACTCCAATGCAATAAAAAAGTGGTAATAATGAATTACCCCCCCCCCCTATCCAACTAGGATGATTGAATCAAAGAAATGTCACGATGAAACACTTCAAAAATAAATTCTAGCCACATTTCAGAAAGTGGAAATCAATACCACCCTCCTTGAAGCTGTCAAACAAATTCCAAGTTATGAAAATTTTTTGATTGATATTTGAACCAAAATGAGAAGACATCATTAGAATGGAATAATAAACATGGGGGGAAGTGGCTAAGCCCTTATCACATTCCGAATTCCAACCAAATGTCAAGATCCAGTGACGTTTTCTATTCCATTCACCATTAGTTCATTAAATTTCTCTAATTATTTGTGTTATCTAGATGCTTTAATAAATTTATTACCTCAATATATATACTATTAATTTCACATGGAAGTCATAAAACCCACAAGATTTGTGGTCCACCTGGAAAACAGATCCATAGTTTTCATAGATGGAGTTCTAGAGGAGGTCCTGGTGAAAGTCAAAGAACTTGTATTCCATGTTGACTTCTATGTGCTAAATATGGAACAAGATAGGAGCCCATCACACTAACCGAACATTTTGGGGAGATCTTTTTTGAGGCTATCTAAAACCATCATCAATGTGCATTAAGGCACACTCACCATGGAATTTAGAGACAACATTGTCAACTTTAACATTTTTTAATCCATGAAGAACCCATCAGATGAACACTCCCTCTAATAAATATCCCATGAAGTTTGTAATGAACCCATTGAAGAATCAGGTATGTGCAATGAATTCTTATATATGGGAGATAATTTTTCAATTAATGAACATGTGAATGCCCAAAACACCAATGATTCTAATTTTATGTGGGAATAAGTGGTAAAATATAATTTCTTTGCTGATTTGTATATTGATGAGGAATATTGTTTATTGTGTGCAAGAGGTCATCCCTTTGGATGTGGGGAATGTTAGATTAATTTCATCCCTTGATAATCTCCCTGATCAGGAATTAAAACCACTCCACATGGATTTTTAATATGTGTACCTTTAGGAATGAGAAAAATTACCTATGATAATTGCAAATAATATGTTTAAAACCCATGAAAAATCATTGAATGAGATTTTGAGAGAGAATTTCTAGGAAATATAGTCAATATTATTTGATATAGTTTGAGTAAACCCAAAAATATGCTTGCATATAATTTTTCTAGAGGGAGATTCCAAACACATTAGACAACGCCAAATGAGGTTGAATCCCACCTTGATGGTGGTTGTAATGAAAGATATTGAGAAGCTCATGAAATTTGGGATCATATATCCCATTTCAGATTCATTGTTGGTTATCCCTATTCATGTTGTTCCTAAAAATACTCTCCTGACCACTATAAGGAATGAAGAGAATGAGTTCATCCCTATGAGAATTCAAAACATCTAGAGATTGTGCATTGATTTTAGGAAAATGAACCATGTCACTCAGAAAGATCATTTCCCCATCCCCTTCATTGACAAGATGATAGAGATATTGGCATGGGGAACTCATTATTTCTTTTTGGATGGATTTTTAGGTTACCTCTAGGTACCGATATCTCCCAAGGATTAAGAGAAGATGACATTTACATGTCCCTTTGTTCATTTTGCATATAAATGAATGCCATTTGTATTATGTAATGATCTAGGAACATATTATATGTTTATGGAAAGTATATTTTCAGATCACATTGATAATTTCATGGACGTTTTCCTAGAATATGTCACATTTTTTGGATATTCTTTTGATCATTGTTTGAAAAAACTAGAAAAAGGTTTGAAAACCTTCCTTGAAAAAAAATTATCTTTTAAATTTTCAAAAGTGTCATTTTATGGTTATAAGAGGAATTTTATATAGACATGTAATTTCCCAAATTGTAATTGAAGTGGATAAATTATAAATTGAAGTGATAAATTCGTTACCTTACCCTACATGTGTGAAACATGTTAGATCATTTTTTAGGACATGCAAGATTCTAAAAGAGATTTATCATTGATTTTAGTTAGAATTCTCTCCCACACTCTAGATTACATTTTAATGATTATTATTTTGATTACAATGGTGCATGTAGGTAATCCATTGATGAGTTGAATAAAAGATTGATTTCACCACCAATGATGCAACTGCCAAATTGGGAAGAACCATTTGAGCTACTTTGTGACTCCTCTAACCAAGCAGTTAGAGAAGTACTTTCATAATGAATTGAGGGCTGACCACCAATAATTTTATATTCCTTCAGAACCGTATATGTAGTTCAATTTTATTACACAACTATAGAATAAAAGTTATTATATGTTGTTTTTAATTTAGAAAGATTTAGATCATATATTCATGGAACTAAAATCCCTTTTTTTCTAGTCATAAGACTCTGAGATACTTGATGAAGAAAGATGATGATAAACTGAGTTTAGTGAGATGGATGATACTACTTCAGGAGTTCAATTTAGAAATCAAGGTTAATAAGGGATCTCAGAACCAAGTGGCTGATCACTTTAGTAGACGTCCAAACACCACTGAAATTGAAATTCCAGAAAGGGACTCATTGAATGATCAAATTCTTGGAGATCAGTAGTACGTGATTGAAGGAGAAGTGCCTTGGTATACGGACATGGTCAATTATCTGGTAACATCTCAAATCCCATATCATTTCAATTCTCACCAAATTCAAAAAAATCTGAATGTAGGTGTTAATTTTGGGATGATCCATTCCTTTGGAAGATTTGAATTGATCAAGTAAAAAAATATGAATAACTGAAAGTGATGTTATGTTTGTCTTTGAATTTTGTCACACATTAGCTTGTGGAGTCCACTTTGGTCCTCAAAGGATATTAAAGAAGGTTTTAGAATTTGGAATTTATTTTCCTACCATTATTAACGAAGCTCGTGAATTTTGAAAAATATGTGAAATGTGTCAATTTTCAGGAAATATTTCAAAGAGACAAGAAATGCCACAAAATCCACTAAATTATTATGAAATTTTTTAATTTTTTAGGGATAGATTTTATGGGAACTTTATTGATTTCATTTGGAAAATCTTATATCTTTCTTTCAGTTGATTATGATTCCAAATGGGTCGAACCAAAAACACCAGAAGTGATGATGTTATTCTTGTTTGTGATTTTTTAGGGATAACATATTTTGTAGGGTTGGAGTGACCTGAGAAATAATCAGTAATCAGGGGACTGACTTCTAAAATAGGATAATAGATGTATTTCTAAAGAAGTATGTAGTGCATCATAAAATATCAACTCCCTATCATCCACTAACTAATGGGAAATCATTATATTCCAACATGAAAATAAAATGAATTTTAGAAAATACTATTAATCCAAACAGGAAGGATTGGAGAAAATGGTTAGAAGTTACCTTATGAGCTTATAGGACATCCTACAAAACAATAACTAGAATGAGTCTATATAGGATTATTTATAGGATAAACTACCACCTACTAGTGGAATTGAAGCATATGGAATATTGGGCTTTGTGGAAAATGAATTTGGAACTTGAAAGTGCTGGGAAGGAAAAAAGATTTATGTTTCAGGAGATGGAGGAAATAAGAAGGAAAGCATTTTAATATTCTAGGATTTACAAATAAATAACCATAGTGTCCCATGTCAAGCTGATCCGACCAAAAGATTAATTTCCTACAGAAAATGTGGTGTTATTCAACACAAGACACAAGATGATGACTGGAAAAATTTGTTCCAGATGGGGAGGTCCATTTATAGTAAAAAATTTATATCCATTTGGTGTTGTCAAGATTATAAAGGATTGATAGTAGGATCCATTAATTATGAATGGGCATATGTTGAAGAAAATCTTTGGGACCCTAGTATAAGAGTCAGTGGATAAGATCACACTCCTCCAACCTGTCTTTTAATAAGATCCATAAGGTTTTACCTCTCTTTCACCCTTTCATGTTGTTGTGTTTCATTTTAAAATTGTCTTACATGTTAAATCCACTTGAATACAATGAGTACACTACATTATTTATGTGTGGGGGAGGGAACCATTTTATATTAGGATTTTCATTTTGTGTTTGTTTATAAAAAATGTGGGTTTTTATATTTTTGTGTGTTTATTTTTCAATTTTTCGTGTGTTTTTTAAACTTTTGAGCTGAAATGATTATCATTATTATTTTTTACACCCATTTTAATGAATGAATCAATCTATTACATTAAACCGAGCATAAATGAATGCTATGATGGCTTTGTTTCAAGTTCAAATATTTTGGAATTTCATAAAAGTTATATTGATTTTTGAATCCCATGCCATATTTCACTATTTATATCTTTGAAATCACATTCTTGTGGGGCTTCTGAACCATTTGTGACATATTATTCTCATTCACCTCATTTTTTGAGAGAACCAGACCATGCATGATTTAACCAGAATTTGATTTATTCCCTAAAAAACATGAGGGTTTTGGGAAAATGTGTTTTAAATGATTGAGGCATTTTTTTTAATCTCCATTTCAAAACAATCCTTTTTATTGCCTACCATGTATATTTAATCCTTGTAGCCATTAAAATGCATGAACGATCTATTAGGTTTTCCACATTACAAGTCAATTTTTTCAATCCAACCTTCTCATGAAGTAATAATTGTATAATCTAGTTGAACTTTATGTGTGGGAGAATCTATCTTTTGTTGTGCTACCTCATTTGGGGAATATTTGTGTAGAAAATAAATTGTTGAAGAGATGTGTGACATACGGAAAAATTGTTCTGTGGAAATATGTGCCTTTTTGGGGCATTCAGGATAAGAGAAGTTGTTCATTTCTGGAGCTTTCATGATAGGAGATGGTGTGCCTTTATGGACCTTCCGATTTAAATATAATGTTGTGCCTTTCTGGAGATTACAAGAAAAATCATTTTTGAGAAGAATGAAATTTTTTCTGCTGAAATACTGAGCTGATTGAACATTCCTAGAGTTATCATGATTATAAAGCCAATTTTTTACAAAGGGGGTGTCATGGAGACATGGTTTGGGTGAAAATTAGAATCTTGCAATTTTGCTTCAAAAAAAATCCAATACCTCATTTTTCTACCTCATAACATTTAGCATTTATAACCTAAAAACCAAAAGCCAAAAACAACCTTGAAAATTATTCATGAGAAACAAATGTCCTTGAATCACTTCGGGTGGAGAAGTAGAAATTTATCAAGCCTATGGTGACTTTTTTGTGGGTTTGGATGAGAAATGAATTGTTGAACAATTACATGTGTGAGATAAGAAAAAAAATTCATATGAGGTAGGTGTTTCATATCCACATGATAATAAATTTAGTGGAAATAAAATAAATAATCTTTAATGTGGCATGTGGAATAATTTTTTTTCATGAGGCATGATATCTTTTTATTTCATAGATTGGATTTTGTAAATCTCATTGGTTTGTCTTTTAGATTTTATTTGATTTGATTTTGTTGTTTATTTGTCCAAGAGACCAAGTGCTAAGTGTGGGGGAATTGATAGATAAAATATTTTCAATTAATTTACATTGAATTTCATTGTTTTAAATCCCACCAAAGTGTTACATTAAGATGAATTGCAACATTTTTATGATATTGGGGTTATTTTGAGCTGAATAGTAAAAATGGTCCATTTTGGATTTTTTACAGTTTTAACTTATTTATGAATTTTTTCCATAACAGTTTCTAAAATAATCCAAATTCAAAAATTAATTATTTTTTAGAGTTTACCCAGAAGTGTATTGATTTCTTCCTTTTGGACCAAAATCTGAATCGATCATGTGGAAGATCAAATGAAGATCACAAGTGGGAGTATAAAAACAATTTAAAGATCAGACAAGTTTTGGCTTGGGATCCATACCTCATTCATGGCGGGCCCTACTATTGTTAAATTCATTGGGTGGAAATGTATATTTATTTGGAACATCTTTTATAAAGTAATATCCGCATTAATTGGCCATTTTAATGGTCATTAAAGCATCCTAATCCGGTAGATTGTGATTTGGCGAGTCTGATTGGACATAATAAATGGTCCGAGTAAAATAGGTATAACTCTCGAAATACTTGTCCAAATTCGATTATATTTTTGAGGGAAACTCCCAAGATAATTGGAACAATATTTTGGAAGGGTGAAACATGTAAATATTACATTTATTGTGTATACAATGAATCCTCATTCGAGAGACAATTTTTGGATATAAAAGTAGAGAGCTCTCCCTCTCAAAGAATCTCTCATTCCATCTCATTCCTTCTGAGACACCAAGGATGAGAATGTTTCTACATTCACTTTTATTAATATTCATTCTCATAGTTTTGTAATGTCTTCTTCTTCCCCATTCTTCTCGATTACCATTACCATAGTGGGGTAAACATTTTGATTGATTAGATACGGGTTGGTTTTTTATTTTGTAATTCTTGAGTTTTTGGACATAATTGAACAAAATTTATTTCTTCTTAAAAGTAGTTTTAAATTTTATATAGAAGATTATATTATCATGTGTGATCATTATTTAATTTTAATTCTTTTATATTTTTTTATTGGTAAAACAATATTATCTCCCTCCACTAATTTCTTTTTTTATATTCGATGGAATAGACCAGAGATTAGTGGTGATGTACTCGACAATTGTCATTACATGTAAATGGTATAGTGAATGTTCATGATTGTTTGAGATAAAAAATACCTTCTTTGGTATTTCCCAAGTTAATTAATGATAATCAATACAACTATTATTCACATGGAAGCAGTGTTAACCAAACAGATATCTTGGTTTGGTTTTCTCTCATCATCATAATTTTACCAAGGTAGTGAAAGGAAACTATTGTGGTAACTCACTTTAATCAAATAAGAAGAAAATGTTTTAATTAAATAAAACAATGATAGCATTAAAATAAGGAAATAGACCCTGATCTAATTTCCCTTTTAATATCATATTTTTTAATCATTTGAATTAGAATTTTTATTCAATCATTTTCTTATCAAACACACCTTTTTTACCCTCTTTTAAAACTGAAAAATAGTTTTTTGTGCACTCCTCTTCGAGAGATATCCTAGGTCACCCGCATTTCTGCATTTTTACTTAGGAAATAATTTCATTTACATTCCCTATGATAGTTTTGAATCAAACTTGTTGTTGTTTCCGGGGATGCATTGCAAAAAAATCAAAATTGAATGACCCACAATTCAAAAAACCGTTAATTGAATTTGATCAATAAATTAAATGAACATTAACCCAACTGATAAAAAGATACCTACCAGAAAAATTTTATGAAATTGACCTCTTAGATTCAAGTTAATCTCATAGTTTTCACTCTAAACCTGAATTCATGGTGGGAAATCCCAACTGAAACATACGTGATCTATGTGCACCTCAATTGGACATTCAATATAAACAACTCATGCACCCGCATAACCAAATGATTTTGAATTACGTGTAAACATGATTCCTATGATTCCAATGATTCATGGTCTTTCAGGATAAGATCTAAATTAGAACAAGAATGAACTCAGATACACATACTCAAGCTTCAATCCCTGAAGAGCACCCAAAGACCAATTTCAGTGGAGGGCATTCCCCTTATCACTCGAAGGAGCAGCTAAATAATGGTTTTACGATCAACATCCAGTGGAGATCAGGGATTGGGAAGACCAAAAAAAGTTTTATGTAATGTATCTTTCCCTCATTGAGGAGCAATTCCATCACAAAGGAGATTTACATCATACGACAATCAACATTAGACACCCTCTATGAGTACTGGGAGTGATTTAAGAAGCTATATTCAAGTTTCCTAGATCAAGAAATAGAGGAACACCAATTCCTTGGTTTCTTCTAACGAGTAATTCTAGATAATGATTGAAATATTATAGATGCCTCCTCTAGGGGGATCCAAGATTGAAATTTCACCTACAGATACCAGAGTACGGATTGAGAAGATTGCCCCAAACTCACAAATTGTTTTTATAAAGTGGGTTCGGTACAAGAGGAATCAATGAGTTTAAGACATTGTACTCAACACAATTAATTAAAATTTATATGGGAGAACTAACTAGGTTAGTGTGACAGATGGCTGTGAAACAAGTGAATGAATATCAAGAACCAAATAAGGTATGTGGTTTATGCTCTTCTAAATATCATTACACTAATCAGTGTCCAAAAGTGCAGGGAACCCAATTTTTTTATTCTACATATCAACAAAAAAAATTCCAGTCAAATCCACAATGTCTACCACAAAATGGACCATGATATGGATTCCAACAAACACATGATAGAACTCCTTTTAAATAGCAATGCCAGAACCCACCTCCATTCCAACAGTCCTATAAACAACCTTTTCAACAAAAACAAACATTTCATCCACCACTATTCCAAATAAAGGCATATGAACAACCATCCACCTATTCACAACTATCAAGAGAGAATGAACAGCTATATTCAGATGTTGAGAGGCTTTATGAAAATGTGAATGAATTATCCAACCTGTTAGAAACATTTTGGAAATTATAAACTAGAATCTAGGGAAGTTTCCATACCAAAAAGTTCCAAATCCTATAGTGAATTTCAATTCCCTCATAACTAGAAGTAGAAAAGAAATTCCACATCCATATAACCTTGAACATAAAACAACACAACATATTTTGAGGGAGAATAATGTTAAAAATACCGAAAATATTGTAAAAATGCACCAAGAAGGAGATAAATAAGAGGAGGAGGAGAAGGATAGGCCATAAAATAAGAGACAAGAAACTCCTATGAAAAGCAAACAGAGGAAGAAAAAATACTTACCCACACTATTTCCAAAAATGATTATTGACTCGATGAAATTTCATAAAGAAACACTTCAAAAAGAAATTCTACACACTTTTCGGAAAGTGGAAATTAGTATACCCCTCCTGGATTCTGTCCAAACAATTCCATTGAATGAAAAATATTTGAAGGATCTTTGCACCAAATAGATAATTCATCATGGGAATGAAAGAATCAACTTGTGGAGATGTGTCTCAACCCTTATCACACCATAGATTCCAACCAAATGTCAACATCCAGGGATGTTTTCTATTCCGTGAACCATTGGTTCATTAAATTTCATTAATTCTTTGTGTGATATAGGTGCTTAAATTAATGTATTTCCTCACACTATATACACTTCATTGAATATGAGAGAATTAAAACCCACAAGAGTGGTGGTCCAGATTGCAAACAGATCCATGGTTTTCCTAGCTGGAGTTCTAGTGGATGCCCTGGTGAAAGCCAAAGATATCTTATTCCCAACTGAATTCTATGTTCTAAATATGGAATAATATAGGATCATATCACTCTCACCGATAATTTTGGGGAGACCATTTTTTTTGAAATCTAAAACCATCATCAATGCGCATGAAGTTACACTCACCATGGAATTTAGAGATATCATTGTCCACTTCAATATTTTTGAACCCATGAGGTACCCATCAGAAGTCCACTCTCTCTTATCACTCTCCCATGACGTTAGTATTGAACCCATTGAAGAATCAGGTATGTGCAATGATTTTTTAGACTTAGGATATTATTTTTCAATTAATGAACATTTGAATTCCCAAAAAACATATGATTCTATGTTTTTGTGGGATGAAGTGGTGAAATCGTATTTTTTGATGTTTTGAGATTGATTAGGAATATAATATTGTTTCGTGTGTGCACAAGGTAAACCCTTTGGATCTGGGGAATGTCTTCTTAATTTTATCCCTTGAGAATGCCTCTGAACTTGAATTAAAACCACTCCACAATGATTTGAAACTTTTGTTCTGTATAGAAGATAGAAATTACCCATGGAAATTG
Organism: Viscum album; assembly: GCA_963277665.1. NCBI lineage: Eukaryota > Viridiplantae > Streptophyta > Magnoliopsida > Santalales > Viscaceae > Viscum > Viscum album. The sequence continues at coordinate 2,071,893,841 of OY728131.1, forward strand.
AAAATAATCAATCTAACCCCCATGAAAAATCGTTGATTGAAATTTTGAGACAGAATTCCTAGGAAATAGGGATGTGCTTAGGTGATATCCCAAGAATAAACCAAAAAATATTCTCACATAGAATATTTCTAGTGTAAATTCCAAACCAGTTCGACAGTCCCAAATGAGGCTAAATTCCACCTTCATGGAGGTTGTGAAGAAGTAGATTGAGAAGATCTTGGAAGTTGGGATCATCTATCCCATTTCATATTCATAGTGGAATAGCCCCAGTTATGTTGTTCATAAAAAAACTGGCATGACCACTATAAGGAATGAAAAAAATGAGTTAATCTCTATGAGAATTCAAAAACAGATTGATATTATGCATTGATTTTTTGAAATTGAATCAGGTCACTTGGAAATATCATTTCCCCATCCCCTTATGTAATGCCCCAACCCCATTTACCTAGAGTCGGTGCATTATAACATAACATTGGAATAATCACAAAAGATCAAGTCTCAAAATACCAATTAGTTTAATAGCCTTGGAAACACTATATATATTCATATGTATTACATTACATTATAATGTGATGAAAAACAAAAACAACATCTTGTATTCATATCCCCTCATACATTCCTTGTAGGTCATTCATAAAATACTTCTTCACATCTTGGAAAAAATTAAAACATTTAAAAAGGTGAGCTCAAATGATCATTAAGGATAACAATGTATCGAAAACATTAATAAATAAACTTAATCATTTAAGGCAATGTATAAATAAATAAAATCCTTTTATACATGAACTGTGACATAATATGACAGAGATAAAATAAAAAAATTTCATTTACTGATTCACATGGATATTCTACTAGTTGAATAATAACAGTCAATATCAATAACCACTTTCATAATGATTGATTCCACAATTCCATACAATCATAACCTCATATTCAAGGCCTTGTTCCAAGAATACAAATAATACATTTTCAAGGCCTTCTTCCAAGAAACTAGTTTGTATCATGAGACCTACTGATTCATCGAGGAGATATAGTGGGCTCCACCTTTCACTTATTATGTCCAATGCATTCCATATATGAATAGGTTTAAACATAACATAAACATTCATATTAAAAATAGCATACAAAATGTCAATACTTTCTCCTTAAACCCTGAATGGTATAAAAATAACACATCCATAGTCAAACATAACACAAAACCTTCAATACAATATGGAAGTTTTGTATCATAATAAATAAACTTCAAATAAGCTTAAAATACATCAAAGGATGTTGACATAGATGAAATCAATACTATTTGAGTGAAATATCTCTTTTTTTAAATCGTTTAGAAGAAACATAATTATAATATGAAACATTTACTATTAAAATATTCTTATAATCTTGTAAGGGAAGATTTGACGATTTTATAACGGTGGAAAATAGATGCACCTGCCGTATAAGTAAAAAAAGACATTCTTACCTTAATTTTGTCGAAAAGGTTAAAAAAGACCTTGTTTGGGAAGCGACAGAATGATTCCTTTATAAACATCTTATAAAAAGTCAAAAGGGTATAAATGATTTTAACCCATAGTCTATAAAATAGTAATAATGATTTTAAATGCATTTTTAATAAAAATTGATGTGGATGATAAAGAGGATCCAATAGATAATTACTTATAAACAACCTCGGATAATGAAGATATTGTGAAATAAACCCTTACTATATAATTTTCCTTCGTTGAGGGTATATTAACCTCCTGTAAAATAGTGAAATAATTTTTATTAAATTTTAGAGGAATAATATACATTAATATGATATCATATATGATCTTTTAACATTTAATTGTTAATAATATCGTAGTATTATCGTCGTTTCGGGTGTTAACTTACTTGTTTTATTTTGTATGTTTTTTTACATAAGTCATGTTTGTTATGGATAGGTTGTATATTATTCATATACAGAATGAAATCACGTTAGTAAACATTATGTTTAATCATCAAATTAGAATTATACTTGAATGGATATGATGAGGAATGAATCTCATCGCGTTCGTGGAGACGGTAGTCCGTACGTACACACGAGCAACAATATCTTTATATTGATATTAAAATAATATATAATTGGATGGTGTACTATATATACAGAATAATTATCATGTTATATTTATTATTTACATCAATTACACATCATTATCAAACCCATCAAAATCATAATGTTTTGAATAACAATTACACCACGATGTGGAGACGGTAAGTCGTACGTAAACACGTATGGTGACATGTCATTCAAATGATGGATAAAAAATGAATATGGATGTACCATATTTATAGTAAAATCACAGTATATATAAGATACTGGAGTTATTATTTTATAATGGAAAATAACTAATAAAGAAGAAGTTAAAGAAAAAAGGAACATGAAAGAGGGTGGTGAAAACATTACCTCTTTTTTGGGTTCTTATTTTTGATTTGATCAAAAGGGCTCCATAGGTTGGCTTTCTGATCAAACTAAGGCATATAGATTTAAGTGAGGGAAGTTGAGAGAATATTTGGCCAGGGAATGGCCGATCCAAAAGGCATTGATGGTGTTAATTAGAGGGAAGGGTGAATTCCCTTTTATAAGAGGGGTGAGGGGAACCTTTGGAAATGGTAGAAATATTATTTTATAATAAATTCATATTCAGTTTATAATGACTTCAAAGTGGATTATTTAAAGGTTAAGGTGGGGAGGGGTCTAAATACTTTCAACCAATAGATTTTATACATGTTTGGATCACTATATTAACCTTATCATTTATATTTAACTCTTAGTTAAATAGATTAAAATTTACCAAGTCTCTCTATATTTTTATCTAATATTGTCAATAAACATTCTATATACCTCCATGATACCCCCATATGGTCCATTAATTATTCAACTATCATTATATAAGTTCTTTGGCCGAAACATAGATTTTTAGGAATAGAATATAAATTAATAATATAATATTTGTTGTAAAAACTCTTTAATGTCAATATTGAAACTATTGGGTATTTTGTTTTTGATAATTTCATAACAGCATTATTACTCTGAAAACAATTAATATAACCAATCCTAATATGTCATATTAAGCTATAAAATTATTCTAATTCATAAAAATTCTCAAATTACATTTATTTGGGTATTTATAATTTCAATTATCTTAATCATTCATTAATACGATAATTAAAACCCCATCATTGTTTCATAAATAAGTTCAATTATTTATTGTCTAAAAATTATAAATAAAATACCATTAGGTAGGAAATCAATTTAACTTTATAATTAATATTTATAATTGAATTTATCTTATGTATAACCCTACATTAAAAATGTTTTAGTTATTAAACATTGATTTTCACTCTTTTAATTCTTCTTTGAATTAAATAATAATAAATGTTCTAAACTAATCCATGTGGACCTAAATGATAATATTTAATTCTTAAGGATTATTTTGGTCAAGATAAACTTGTCCAATTGAATTATGACATGTGTTAGGGTAATATTAATAGCATTTTTACCCTTAATTACCCTATTTACTTTTAACCGTGGTAAATAAAAGAAAAAAGATACTATTCACCAAAAATTATTTTTATCATATTGAACCACATTTTACTACTTCATATTAACATTGTCTCTCAGATTCTCGAACTTCTCCTCATAGAAGTGGGAAAATTATTTTTTATTTGAATTTGAAAATTCTCCTAGGAGGTGGGTAAAAGACGATGAAAAGTTCAATAAAATTTATATATATATATAATTATTCTAAACTAACTCTAATGAATTAAATTGAACATATATAGGTAGTATGTATCTATATTTAAATTAATTAAATTTAAATAAAATGAATAATTATTTAAATAAAAATTCTGTTTTAAACTATAACTCAGTGCTTTTTCACTATTCATAAAAATTTGAATGTTTTCAGAAAAATACCAAAAATTCACCCTAGACTAATTTCAATATTCTGAAACCAAAAATGAAGTCCATTTTGAAAGATAAAATTTATGAAATTTCAGAAAGAGGCTATTACTATTCATAACAGCTTTTTTGATTGGTTGTGGTGTGTGTTAGAACTCGAAGTTGCGTATAACACACGCTACTATATTATTCAATGAGAAGTGTACCGTGGAAGCTTGGGGTGTTACATTATCCAATCCTTCAAATAATTTCTTCCTATAAATTTCTATAATACTACCTCGTGAAAAGACTCAGGTGGTTCTTCATCATAAGTTCCCTGTGTTCCCACATTGCCTCTTCTATCTTATGGTTTCTCCCTAGAAATTTCACAAGATGAGTGGTCTAGTTTCTCAGCACTTGTTCTCTTGTATCAAGAATCCTGACAGGCTCTTCGCAATAAGATAGATCGGGTTCTAGTTCTAATTCCTCATAACTGAGTACATGCTTTGGGACAGGCTTTTATTTTCTCAACAGTGATACGTGGAACACATTGTGATCTTTGGAGAGACTTGGAGGCATTGCCAAACGGTACGCTACATCCACAATTCATTCTATAATTTGAAGGGTCTGATGTACCTGGGACTCAATTTACCCTTCTTACTGAAATGTATAACTCCTTTCCATGGAGATACCTTCAAAAAACATGATCTCCTACCTGAAATTCCAAATCCTTCATTCTATTATTGGAATAGCCCTCTTGCCTAATTTGAGCTGCTTTGATGTGGTTTTGGATTAATTTTACCTTTTCAATCGTTTATTCCACTAGTTCTGGGCCTACAAATTTTCTTTCACCAAGATCATCCCAACAGGCTGGTGTGCGATAACTCTTTCCGTATAACGCTTCATATGGTGCCATCTGAATACTTGAATGGAATCTATTGTTATAGGAAAATTCTACCATAGGTAAATATTGATCCTACATACCCTGATAGTCATGTGAGCCAGATCTCAACATGTCTTCTAATGTTTGAATTTTCTGGTCTACTTGTCCATCTGTTTGAGGGTTGTAGGCAGAGCTCAAACAAAATTCAGTATCCAGTGCCTTTTGAAGACTCTTCCAGAATCATGAATTAAAACAGTGATCATGATTAGAAAAAATTGATAGGGGTACTCCATGAAGTCTTATATCTTCATTAATATATAGTATTCCTAGTCGTTCAAGTGGTAAATCCTCCCTTATAGTAAGAGAATGTGTTGACTTTGTAAGACGATCAACAATGACCCATATTGCATCATTCTTTCTAGGTGTCTTTGGTAGTCCCATGACAAATTCCATTGTAATATTATCCCATTTCCACTCAGGTATGGGAAGAAGTTGCAATACTCCTCCTGGTTGTCTCCTTCCCTCTTTCAGTTGTTTTAAAACCATGCATCTTGACACAAAATAAGAAATCCCCCTTTTTATGTTTTCCCACAAAAAATGTTCTTCAAATCTCTATACATTTTGGTGATCCCAGGATGTATAGAGATATTATAACTATGAGCATCATCCAACAACTCTCTTTTTAGATCAGGTATATTGGGAACACAATGTCTCTTCCGAAATTTCAAAATTCCATCTTCATACACAAAGTCATTCAATATCCCATCATTCACAACATTTTTCTTCTTTTGAAATTATTCATCATCGGTCTAAGAACTTTTTATCATTTCTAGTAAATATAGTTTGACATCCATTTGAGAAATTATTGATGTTTCACCTTCCATGGTTATTCCCATATCCAACTTTACTAGATCTAGGAAATGAAGATCCACCTTAACTCTCATCTTGTTCAAAACTCAATGATCTTTTCTACTCAAAGCATTTGCCACCTTATTTGCATTACCCTAGTGGTAGTGTATCGTGAAATCATAATCATTGAGTAGTTCAAGCCATCTGCTTTGCCTCATGTTGAGTTCTTTCTTTGATAAAATGTACTTCAAACTCTTGTGATCAGTATATATCTCACATTTTTCCCCATAGAGATATTGTCTCCATATCTTCAAATCAATGATTACAGCTGCTAACTCATGATCATGAGAATGATAGTTCTTATCATTAATTTTTAGTTGTCATGATGCATAGGAAATAACCCTATCATTCTGCATAAGGACACAACCAAGTCCTTTCTTCGATGCATCACTATAAATAATAAACCCATCATTCCCCAATGGTAGAGTCAGTATAGGATCATTGACTAATATTATCTTCAGTTCTTCAAAAATTACTTCACAATATTTTATCCAATTAAATTTAACCCCTTTATGTGTGATCTTTGTTAATGGGTTAGCCAATTAGGCTAAATTATGGATGAAATGCCGATAATAACCTGCTAAACCAATAAAACTGAATACCTCAGTTATACTCGTCAGTGTTATATATTCATGGATTGCCTTGGCCTTAGAAGGATCAATAGAGATTCTATATTTGGAGAAAATATGGCCAAGAAAAGAGATCTTTTGAAGTTAGAATTCACACTTGATAAACATCCCATATAATTCATGTCTTCTAAGAGTCTTCATGATAATTTGCAAGTGATTTTCATGGTCATGGTATCTTTTAGAGTATACCAAGATATCATCAATAAATACCACCACAAAATCTTCTATATATTACTTGAAAACTCTATTCATTAGATCCATGAATACAGAGGTTGAATTAGTCAATCCAAAAGAAGTTACTATAAACTCGTAATGCCCATACCTAGTTCAAAATTTTGTCTTCGGAATGTCTTCCTTATTCACACACAAAGGATGGTATCCAGATCGAAGGTCAATCATTGAAAAGCATTGAGCTCCAGGTAGTTGTTCAAATAAATCATAAATGCGAGGTAGGAGATAATTGTTCTTTTTTTTATAGCACGGATCTCCTTGTAGTCGATACATAACCTCATATATCCATCTTTCTTCATAAAAAAAGGACAAGGGATCCCCATGGAGAAACACTATGGAAAATAAATCCCTTATTGCTAAATTCTTCTAGTTGTTTCTTTAGTTCAAATATTTCCACAATGGTCATTCTATAAGGGTTCATCTATATGGTCCTTGAACCAGGAATTAAATCAATGGAAGACTCAATTTCTCATTCTAGAGGATGTACAGGTAAATCTTCTAGAAACACGTCTATATATTCATTCACAATAGGAACATCCTCTATATAAACATTCCATTCCATACCCACAGTTATTTCATTATCTTCCTCCCTAATAATTGAATTTAGTTGAGCTACTGGGGGTGGATCTAGATAAGAATCAGGTGGTTACAATTCTGCTCTAAAGATAAGGTGTTCTTTATCATCATCATAAAAAATTACAACCTCCTTCTAGTTTCAACAAATCATTGCATCATGGTCCAAAATCCAATCCATTCTAATGATTATATCAAACTCAATCATAGGTATGACGATGAGATCAATAGATAATGAACATTTATATGCCTTAATGGGAATAGATCCATAGAAATTATAGCAATGATACTTCCATTAGGAGTTTTAACTGATAAATCCCTTGTTAGATCAAATTGGAAATAACTAATTTTCATAGAAAAGTATGAAGATATGATACAATGCGATGATCTAGAATCAAATAATGCATTTTCTAAACTTGAGGAAACCATTAAATTACATACCACCACGTCTTTCATAGCTTCTACCTCAACAGTAGTGATAACATAAGCTTGGCCTTGATCCCTTGGCCTTTTCTGAGGTAAGTTCTCCTAAAGTATAGGACATTCATTTTCATAATGTACCATCTCCCTGCAATTGTAGCACTGATCATCGGTAGCTTCTTTCATCCCTTCTCAATCATGAGCTCGATGGCCTTTTTTACAACACTTGTAACAGACACCCATTCCCTTCAACCAAGTACCAGGGTGTTTCTTCCCACATTTATTACAGGATTGATATTAAACTTTTCCCTTATTCCCCTAATTTCCATTTCCAGATGGATCAGTAGATCTATTATTCTCTTGCATTTCTTTAAAGTAGTAAGACTTAGAGAATTCCTTATTTGTATTGATAGCACACGAGACAATGTATTTGTATGACGAGAAGGATTTTGAGACTAATTCTCGACGAAGAAATGGTTTTAACCCATCAGATAAATGATCAATATTACTCCGTAGGTTACGTATATAATCTGATGCATTCCTCCCTAACATTGTAAAGTTAGCTTCATACTTTGATACTTTCTCATCCTCCTTTTGTCTCAGACTCAAAAATTACCTTTCCAAATCTACTTCATGGTCACAAGGAAAGTATTTTTCTAAGAAAATCCCTTTGATCTCCCTCCATTCCATATTCAATACTTCATCATCTTCCTTTGTGTTTTGAATCAATGACCACCACTGGTCAGGATCTCCGGTGAGGTGGTAAACTGCCATGATAACGTTTTCCCTTTCACTACTTCTCAAGGCATGGAATATTTTCTCTAAAGAACTTATCCATTTCTCAGCTACTAAGGGATTTGTAATCCCCTTGAATGTTGGTGGTTATTTCCTCATGAAGCGGTATAACATTGATCATCAATGTAGTGGATAAGGGTGCTCTATACGGTTAAAGTTATTATTCATAACCTGAGTGAGTTGTCCCAGTATGGTGATTTGTTGATCAGCACCAGTTGCATCACCAGCTCCACTATAATTATCTTGAACAGTATGGAAATCCCTACATGGAGTGTATAAATTAATACGGTTTCCATTTCATCAACTAGGATCCATTTCTAAAAAATGGAATAAACATGATTAGTTTATGAATTAAAATACATAATTCCATACTTGTAAAACACTTAACATAAATTGAACTATTTATGGATATAATCTATAATCATAAAAATGTTTTCTATGAGGAATTATATACTCATAAACCCTTCATAATGGTTTTTAAATAAAAATAAAAATTATCCTATGAATATCCTCTTGGAGTGTCGTAACCAAGAGTGCAGCAAGGCCCGTTTTCGTGTACCAGTTCTCGTTCGAGTCTAGCTCAAAGCAGTGTTTTTGTGTTTTACCATTTGGTACATCTGTGCTAGAGCCGCCTCTACCTGCTTGTATCCAGAGATAGATATATTGCTCGGAAAACTCATAAAATCTCTACAATACCAAAATTCTAGGATTTTCTTCTATACTAATCCTCAAAGTCCATCTTAGGTATATGTTCTCTAATTAGATTTTATCTAAATCTTGCATCCATGGTTTGTATTAAAAATCCTCTGATACCAACTATAATGCCTCGACCCCAGTTACCTATTGTCAGTGAATTATTATATATCATTGGCATGATCGCAAAAGATCATGTCTCAAAAGACAGATTAGTTTAATAGCCTTGGAAACACAAGATATATTCATTAGTCTTACATTACATCATAATGTGAAAAAAAACCACAACAACATCTTGTCTTAATATCCCCTCATAAATTCCCTGTAGTCCATTCATAAAATACTTTTTCACATCCTGGGAAAAATTAAAACATTGAAAGGGCTGAGCTCAGATGCTCAGTAAGGATAACAATGTAGTAGAAGATTTCATAAATAGAAATAAACCTTTAAGGAAATATATAACTAAAATAAAAGCCTTTTAAACATTAACATATGAATAATATAGAAAAGATGAAATAAAATAATGTCATTTACTTATTCACATGGATAATCTATAAGTCAAATAATCATAATAAATATCAATAACCACTTTCATAATGATGAAATGCATAATGCCAGACTATCATAACCACATAGTCAAGGCCTTGTGCCTAGACTACAAATAATATTTTTTCTAGGCCTTATGCCAAGACACTAGTTTGTCTCATAAGACCTATCGATGCATCGATGAGCTATAGAAGGCTCCACCAGACACTTTTTAAGTCCAATGCATTCCTCATATGAATAGGTTTAAACATAACATAAACATTCGTATTAAAAATAGAATACGAAATGTAAATAATTTCTCTATAAACCACGAATGGTATAAAAATAACAGATCCACAGTAAAACATATTACAAAACATTTAATAAAATATGGATGTTTTGTATCATAATAAATAATCTTCAAATAAGCTTAGAATCCATCAACAGATGTCAACAGATATGGAATCAAATCTATTTGACAGAAATATATCTTTTTTTGAAATCATTTAAAATCCAAATATAAAATAAAACATTTAAATTGAAAATGTTCTTATTATCTTTTAAAGGAATATTCGATGATTTTATAATGGCAGAAAATAGCCGTACCCGCCGTATAAGTTTAAAAAGGCATTTTTACCTTAATTTTTTCAAAAAGGTTATAGAGGACCTTGTTTGGAAAGCGATGCAAAGATTCCTTTGTCAAAATCTTTTAAAAGGTAAAAAAGGGAATAAATGACATTAACCTATAGTCTATAAAATAGTATGAAATATTTGAAATACATTTTTAAGAAACATGGATGTGGATGATAAAGAGGTCCTAGTATATAATTATATATAAACAACCTTGGACAATGAAGATATTGAAAAATAAACCCTTAACTTGTACTTAATCTTGGTTGAGAGTAGGTTAAACACCTGTATAATGGTGAAATAATTGTAATTAAATTATTAAATAATCATATACATTAATATGATATCATATATGATCATTTAACATCGCTTTGTTAATAATATCTTAGTATTATCGTCGTTTCGGGTGATAACTTCCTTGTTTTCTTTTATATGTTTTGTTACATAATTCGTGTTTTTTATGGATAGGTTATATCTTATTCATATACAGAATGATATCAAGTCCTTAAATGTTATTTTTAATCATCAAATGAGAATTAGACTTGAATGGATACGATGGGGAATGAATCTCATCGCGTTCATGGAGACGGCAGTCCATACGTACGCATGAGCAACAATATCATTTTTTTGATATTAAAATAATATATAATTGGATGGTTTATCAAATATACAGAATCATAGTCATGTTATATTTATTATTTACATCTATTACACGTCATTATCATACCTATCAATATAATAATATTTTGAATAAAAATTACACCACAAAGTGGAGATGGTAAGTTGTACGTACGCACTTATGGTGACACGACATTTAAAGGATGGATAGAATAATGAATATTTATGTTCCATATTTATAATAACATAATAATATATATATTATACTGGAGTTATTATATTAGAATGTAAATAACAATGAAAGAAAATGTTGAAGAAAAAAGGAACTTGAAAGAGGGTGGTGAAAACAATACCTCTTCTCCTGGTTCTTCCGTTTTATTTGATCAAAATGGCTCCATAGGAAGGCTTTCTGATAAAAATAGGGCATCTAGGTTTAATTTAGGGACATTGAGAAAATATTTGGGCAGGGGTTGTCTGAGCCAAAAAGCATTGAAGGTGTGAATTAGAGGGAAGGGGGAGTTCCCTTTTATAAGAGGGGTAAGGGAACCATTGGAAAAGCTAGAAATATTATTTTATAATAAATTCATATTCAGTTTTTACTGGCTCGAAAGTGAATTATTTAAATTTTAATGGGGTATGGGTCGAAATACTTTTAACCAATAGATTTTATATAGTTTTGGGTCACTATTTTAACCTTATCATTTATATTTAACTCTTAGTTAAATAGTTTGACATTTACCATTGCTCTTTGAATATTAATATTATATAGTTAATAAACTTAGTATATACCTCCAAGAGACCCCCAAGTGGTCCATTAATGATTACTCTATCATTATATAGGTCATTTGGACGATCCTTAGATTTTTAGGAATATAATATCAATTAATAATATAATATTTGTTATAAAAACTCTTTTATGTCAATTTTGACTCTATTGGATATTTTGTATTTGATAATTTCATAAAATCATTATTATTTCGAAACAAATTTATATAACCAATCCTAATACGTCATATTAACCTATAAAATTAGTGTAATACATAAAAATTATCAAATTACATTTATTTGGGTATTTATAATATCAATTATCTTAATCATTCATTAATACGGTAATTACTGCATCATCATTGTTTCATACATAAACTAAATTATTTAAGGTCTAAAAATTATAAATAAAATACCATTATGTAGGAAATATTATTTAATCTATAATTAATATTTATAATTGTATTTATCTTATGTATAAACCAATATTGAAAAATTTTAGTTATTAAACGTTGATTTTAACTCTTTTTTGCTTTTATTTGAATTAGATAATAATAAATTTCATAATCTAATCTATGTGGACCTAAATGATAATGTTTTATTACTAAGGTTGTTTTTGGTTGAGATACACATGTCCAATAGAATTATGACTTGTGTTAGGGTAATATTAACATCATTTTTACCCTTAATTACCCTAATTACTTTTAACCGTGCTAAATAAAAGTAAAAAGTTACTATTCACCAAAAAAATATTTTTATCTTATTGAACCACATTTTACTCCTTGATATTAACTGTATCTCTTGGATTTTAGAAATTCCACTCATATTTGCAAATGATTCTAGGAGGTGTGTAATAGACAACGAAAAGTTCAATAAAATTTATATATATATATAATTATTCTAAACTAACTCCAATAAATTAAATTGAAGTTATATAGGTATTATTTATTTATTTTGACCTTAATTAAATTTAAATAAAATAAATAATTATTTAAATAAAAATTCAGTTTTAAAATATAACTCAGTGTTTTTTCACTATTCATCAAAAATTAAATGTTTTGAGAAAAATACCAAAAATTCACCCTAGGATAATTTTGATATTCAGAATCCAAAAATGAAGTTCATTTTGAAAGATAAAATTTATAAAATATCAAAAAGTGGGTATTACTAATCGTAATGACTAGTTTGATTGGTTGTGGTGTGTGTTAGAACTCGAAGTAGCGTACAACACATGCTACTGTATTATTCAAAGAGAAGCGTATCGTGGAAGCTTGGGGTGTTACACCTTCATTGACCAGATGTTATAGAGGTTGGTAGGGAAAACACATTATTGCTTTTTGGATGTATTTTTAGGCTACTTCCAGGTGCCCATTTCTCATGAGGATCAAGAAATGATGACATTTACATTCCCCTTTAGTACTATTGAATATACTCGAATGCTATTTGGATTATTTAATTCCCTAGGTATATTTTAAAGGTGCATGGTAATAATATTTTCAAATCTCATTGAATATTTCTTGGATGTTTACTTAGATGATTTCACATTTTTTTTGAGATTCATTTGATCATTTGTTGAAAAACCTAGAAAAAGTTTTATAAAATTGCATTGTAAAAATATCTTGTTTTAAATAATGAAAATTATCATTTCATGGTTAAAAGAGGAATTGAACATGGTCATGTCATTTACCAAAATGTAATAGAAGTGGATAAATAAAAAATTGAATTGATAAATAAATTTCCTTACCCTACTTGTGTGAATCCTGTTAGATCATTTTTTAGACATGCATGATTCTACCAGAGGTTTATCAAAGATATCAATAATATTTCTCTCCCTATCTTAGGATTACATTTGAAATATTATGATTTTAATTTTAATGGTTAATGTAGGTAATCCTTTGATGAGTAGAAGAAGAGATTGATTTCACCACCCGTGATGAAACCACCAAATTGGGAAGAAGTATTTGAGATACATTGTGATGCCTCCCAACAAGAATTTTGTGTAGTATTTTCTTAGCTAATTGAGGGTCGGCCATAATTATTTTCATTTGCCTAGGGATCCTTAGATAAAGCCCAATTATATTACACAACCACAGAAAAAGAGTTCATTGAAGTGGTTTTTGTTTTAGAATGATTTATATCATATCATCTTGGAACTAAATACACTGTGTTTTTTGATCATACAACTATGAAATACTTGATGGAAAAAGATGATGCTAAACTGAGGTTAGTGAGATTGGATACACTGATGCATGAGTTATATATAGAAATCAAAGATAATATGGTATCTGAGAACCAATTGGTTGTTCACTTATGTAGACGACCAAACACTGCTAAAATTGATCTTCTAGAACGAGTCCAACTGAATGATCAAATTCTAGGAGATCAGTTGTACTTGATTGAAGGACAAGTGCCTTAGTATTCAGATATTTTCAATTTTAAGGTAAAATATCAACTCACATATCATTTGAATTCCCACCAAATTTAAAAACCAAGAGAAAAATCTAGGTATTACATTTGGAATGATCCATTCATTTGGAAGATTTGCAATGATCATGTGATAAGAAGATGTTTACCTGAAGTGATGATAAGTTTGCATTTGAGTTTTGTCACACTTTATCATTCATAGGATACATTGGTCCTCATTATAGAGTAATAATCTACTTATAACATGTAATTTATTATCCCAATATTTTTAAATATTCACATTAATTTTTCAAAATATGTGACAAATGTCAATTTTCAGAAAATATTAAAAAAGAGACAAGAAATGCCTCAAAAGACAATAAATTTTGCGATAGATTTGAAGTTTAGGGGATAGATTTTATGGGACCTTTCCCAATGTCATTTGAAAAGTATTATATATTTCTTGTAATTGATTATGTTTCTAAATGGGTGGATGCAAAAGCTACCAGGACTGACGATGGTATAGTTGTTTGGGATTTCATTAGGGCTAACATATTTTGTAGCTTTGGAGTGGCCAGAGCAATCATCAGGGATCAAGGGACTAACTTCTGTAATTGGAGAATGGAGACTTTTCTAAATAAGTATGGGGTACATCATAAAACATCAACTCCCTATTATCCACGAACTACTAGGAAAGATGAAGTTTTCTACAGGGAAATCAATGAAACATTAGAGAAAACTTTTAATCCAAACAGGAAGGACTGGTGCCAAAGGTTGGAAGATACATTATGAGATTATTAGACGAACTAATAAGACCAATTATAATGAGTCCATATAATATTTATTTATTGGAAATTCCATCACCTACTTGTGGAATTGGAGCATATGGCATACTGAGCTCTGAGGAAAATGAATATGGACCTTGAAAGAGATGTAATGGAAGAAAGATTGAATTTGTATGTGTTGAACAAAATAAGAGGGGAAGAATTTGAAAATTATAGGAATTACAAATAGAGAACAAGAGTGGCCCATGAAAAGCTAATCCAACCAAAATACATCTATCCTAGACACAAAGTTTTGTTATTCAATGAAAGACTCAAGATGATTCCAGGTATGCTTCATTCTAGATGGGACGGCCCGTTTATAGTTACTCATGTATATCCCTTTGGTTTTGTTCATATTATGAAGGATGGAGTGTAGGATCCATTCACTATGAATGATAATGGGTTGAAGAAATTCCTCAGGACCTTGACATTAGAGCCAGTGGAGGAGATCAAGCTTCTCCAAACTATCTATCAATAAGATCCATCGGGTTGTACCTCTTCTTCACACATTCCTGATATTGTGATTCATTTTAAAATTTAGTTACATGTTAAAACCACTTGAATTTATTAAGTAAATTAAATCATTTATGTTTTGGGAGGGATCCTTTGTAGTTTATGATTTTCATTTTGTGTTTTTTTACCAAAAAATGCATATTTTTATATTTTAGTGTGTTTATTTTTCAATTTTTGGTGTGTTTTTTAACCTTTTGAGATGAAATGATTTTCATTGTAATTTTCAAAACCCATGTTAATGAGTGAAGAAATATAGTCCATGAAACTGAGCATAAATGAAAGCTAAAATAACATTGTTTCAAGTTTAAATATTTTGTAATTTATAGAAAATTACACTGATTTTTGAATCCCATTCCATATTTCATTGTCTATATCGTTGAAATCACTATCTTATGAGGCTTCCAAAAAAAATTTACATACTATTTCATTCACATTATTTCTTTATAGAACTAGACCATGATTATTTTAAACAGAAATTGTATTATTATTATTCAAAACATAAGGGTTTGGGGGAATTTGTTTCAAATTATTGAGGCATTTATAAGTTTTAAATCCCATTTTCAAAATAATAATGTTTATTGTCTACCTTGTACATTTAATCCTTGTATCCCTTATAACACAGGAACATAAAATTATTTTAGCCACATTAAAATCCAATTTTTTATATCCAACCTGCTCTTGAAGTGAAACTTACATGATCTATTTGAATATAAGTGTGGGGGAAGTTGTCTTGTGTTTTTTTACCTCATTTGGTGAATATTACTGTAGAAAATCAATTATTAAAGAGATGTGTGTGCTGATTAAAAATTATTCTTTTTAATGATGTGAATTTTTTGGAGCTCTCATGATAATATAAGTCATGACTTTCTAGAGCATTCATGATAAGAGAAGTCGTTCCTTTCTGGAGAATCCGATGTAAAAAATAATGTTGTTCATATTTGGAGCTTTCATGTAAAATCATGTTTGAGAAGACTGAAATTTTTGCTACTAAAATACTGAGATGATGGAAAATTCCTATAGGGTTCATGATGATGGATCCTATTTTCTAAAAAGGGGAAGATAAGAATACATGTCTGAGTGAAAATTAGATTCTTGTAGTTTTGCTGCAAAAAGAGCCAAGCTCTCCTTTTCCAGCCACAAAATTTTTATCATCTAAATCCTCCCAACCAGAAGCCACATAAAAACCCTGAAATGTAATCATTATTAACTCATGTCCTTGACTCACATCTGTTGGAGATGTAGGAATTTATCAATCCTATGGTGACTCTTGTGTGAGTTTGTATGAGAAAATCATTGTCGAACATATAAATATGTGAGATGAGAAAACAATTCATTTGAGGATGGGGTTTTGTGTTCATGGGATAAGAAATTATGGGGAATTATATTAAATAGTCTAAAATTAAGAACATGATTAATTTTTTTTGATGAGTCATGTTGTATTTTTATTTCTTAATTTGGATTTGGTAGATCTCCTTGGTCTGTGTTTTGGATTTCATTGGATTTGATTTTGATGTTTACTTGTCCATGATTCCAAGTGAAAATTATGGGATAATTGATAGAGAACATATTTTCAATTAATTTACATTGAATAAAATTGTTATAAATCCCACTAAAGTGAAACATTAAGATGAATTGCTGAATTTTTATTATATTGGTGTTATTTTGAGCTGAACAGTAAAAATGGCCCATTTCAGATTTTTTACTATTTTATCTAATTTCTGTATTTTGGACATAACATTTTATACACTAACACAAATTGCACAATTAATTTTTTTCTGATTCTAACCATTAAACTCTTCATTTCATCCAATTGTACCAAAATCTGTTCGGTCACATGGAAGCTCAAATGTAGATCACAATTGGGAGTATAAAAATTGTTTACATATCAGCCGAGTATTGGTGTGGGTACATAACTCATTCATGGTGGGACAACTTGTAGTGATACTCTATGTGTTGACATGAATGGAGTATTAGAACATCATTAATGAATGAAAGTTCGCATTAATCGGCCGTTTTTGTTGTCATTAAAGGATAATAATCTGGAGGTTTACAATTTGGAGGGTCTGACTGGACAGAATAAATGTAAAGAGTAAAATGGGAATAAATCTCAGATTATGTATCCAAATTCACTGATATTTTGTGGGGTAACGCCCAAGATAATTATGAACAACATTAAAGAAGGGTAGAATACGTGAACATTTCATTTAATGGGGATACAACGCATCAAAATTTGGGGACAAATTCTGGCTATAAAAGGAGGAGAGCACCTCCCTCTAAAACTATCTTTCATTCCATCCCATTCATTCTAGAACACCAAGGATAAGAACTTTTCTTATTTCTCTTTTATTTGTTTCTTTTTCAATAGTTTTATAATGAACTCTTATTCCCCATTAATCTACATTACGCTTAACATGGTGGGGTATACATTTTGAGTTATTGAGGAATGGTTGGTTTTCAATTTTGTAATGCTTGAGTTCTTGGATGTAATTGAATGAAATTTATTTCTTCATCAAAGTTGTTTTCAATTTTATATAACAGATTTTATTATCATGTGTGATCATTATTGAATTTTAATTCTGTTCTTGATTTTTTTCTTGTTAAAATAATCATTATCTCCCTCCACTAATTTTAGGTTTATATATGATGGAATAGACCCTAGATTATTGGTGAAGTACTCAATGGTCGTCAGTACATGTAATGTGGTGTAGTGAATGTTCTTGATTGTTTGAGATAAATAAGACATGACTTGGTATTTCCCATGTCAATTAAGGATATTCTATATATCTATTTTTCACATGGAAGGATAGATGAACAAACTGATATCTTGGTATGGTTTTCTCTCACCATCATAATTTCTTAAAGGAAGTGAGAGGAAACTATTATTGAATCTCAATTTAATCAACTACGAAGAAGAGATTTGAATTAAATTGAACATGTATAGCTTTAAAATTATGAAATTGTCCCAGATATAATCAACCTTTTAATATCATTGTTTTTACAACATTTGAATTTGAATTTTTATTCATTCATTTTCTTATCAAGCACACAATTTTTACCCTATTTTAAATGTGACAAACTATTTTGTCTGCACTCATCATTGGGAGACATCCTAGGTCATCCAAATTTCTACAATTTAGATTAGGAAATAATTAATTTTCCATGCCCTATTCCCATTATGCGTCAGTGTCAAAAAAATGTAATAATATCATAAACTAAATGAAAATATAGGTTTCATATTAAATTTTCATCAATATGATAACCCCTTAAAAGAAGCAGGTTTCCAAATAATATAATCTATAGAAGAGAAATGGGTTTCAGAAGCTTTATTAAATAAAAATATAAACTATCTAGGATGGAATATGATTACAAAAATTTGATAATTTCTTATAAGGGAATGAGTAACATTAATTGATGTCATATTAAAAAAAACATAACATGGAAAAATATTTTAAAAATGATGCTTGATGAAATTATCCTTACTTATTTGAAAAGTGATCTTTAAAACATAAAAAACCTTTTAAAATCATTTTATTGAAAATAAACATGAAATATTATAAATAATAAATTGAAAATTAATTGAGAACATTTCAATTTAGAACATATAATGAAAGTTATAAAAAAATAAAACATTTTTCAATAAAAATTTATAAAAAAGCATGAAATAATTTTAAAACAATTTATTTGAAAATATATTTAAAAAAATCATAAAATTTATCCATTTAATCATGAAAGGAATTTTTTGATGAATTAAAGGAGGGTAAATCCATATATGTCGTAAGAGGGAAAGAGAACATTTCTTTGGCATTGTAAGAGGGTATGAAAAATTCCTTGGTCGGAAAGAGATAACATAATTCATTTGAAAAAATTGGTAAAATACAAAAAGGAAAAATATCTCTCTTAATGTTAATAGAATATTAGTATAATGTTATTGGAAATCATTTTAGGAAACATGGTTTTCAAATGAACACAGATTTTCTACCAAATAGTGGGTAAATTTAGACATTCTGAAGAATAAATTCTTAAGGAAATAATATCGGAAAATAATTAGGTTTTTTAAAATCATTAGTGATATTGAGGGATGTATCATAATATTTCATCAGTGGAATCATAATCAAAAAAAATCTCTAAATATGATGAGGTTGTTTCAATAAACTCTTAATACTTGGAAACCTTGAACCATACTCCGCATATAATAAAGTGAAAATATATAAATCTTAAAATATTTTTAAAGGATGCAGATTCACGATATAACATTTTAGAGGTATTATGTACACCTAATATAGAAATATATGTGCATAATATGGCATGTGTCTCAAAGAAGGTAATCTTAGACAAAACTATCGTACTAATTTGGTATTTTTTGAATCATAAACCCCATAAAATAAGGATCATAAAATGGATTTTTAAATGACCAAAAATATTGGTATAAAAATATTTAAATACATACATGGGTAGTATAAAAGAAACACAAAAGTAATGGGTTATCATTAAATCATGTATCTCACTTAATTGAAATGTGAGATCAAATACCCTTACATTCTGTCTTTACTCTCGCCGCACTTGTTCAATCCTCTTGTATAATAACTATAAATTTATTCTACATGTTTTATAGAAACATATTATTTTATATAACACCATATATGGATTAATTATTAGTTTATATCACCAACTTGATATCAATTTCTTGTTAAGGTTACAATTCGTGTAATATTCTCTTTGTTTTTGGATTATATCTTAATGTGTTATATCATTGGTTCTTATACATATATCGTGATTTAACATATGTAAAAAATGATATAAATATCATTTATATTCATAATATTTTTATTATAATAAAATATAAAATATATATATCAAAAATTTAGTACATTATTCATGGATACGTCAAGTCGTGCGTACGCCTGAACAATGTTTTTATATTTTTATCGTCGTATCGAAATTAACAAAGTACATTAGATATATGTAAATATATGTATATATATATATCATTATTAAAGTAGAATTATTATATCATTTATATCATATAATAACACTAAACCGATCTTTAGTAAAATCCCTGATGTATGAGAATGAATCATATCGCTTTGAGGGTGTGGTTGTCCACACTTCTTGAAACTGAATTCTTATATTTTTACCCCATGGAATGTGAAGAAATTTTTTTTCTGAAGGATTACTTAATATTAACGGAATTAAAATTATAACATAGGAAATATATATTTTATTTCTTTTATAATTACTATAATGAGAGGATTTGAATGAAAAATTAATATTCATAGTTTAGTTGGGTGGTAGATCGTTGTACACTTAATGGATATGTTCGTTACCCATTTTTTCTGATTTGTTTGAATGTGTAGGTAGAAAAATTATTATAAATACATAATTTTATATTTAGTATATTTTGTTTCTTTTAAAATAATTTAATAAATATAGTGTTTGGGTGGATAAAAAAAATTAATGAAAGGACCTCGAGAGAAAAGGTTACCTCTTACTCAGGTAATTACATCTAGTTTATGCCAAAAGGATTCCTTGAAGTTCTTTTTTCCCAAGGAGAGGCTTATAAAATACATTTAGGTATATTTATGTGTGTATTATGAATATCATGACCGACCATATGAGTTTCAATAGGTTTTATGAAGAGGTAGAGTTGGTGGCGTTTTATAAAAATTGAAAAAGACTCACTAGATGTTTTGAAAACAAGTTAGGTGTACAAATGTTCCAACCAAGAAATGTCATGAAAACCATCATGAATAAATAATTAAAGTTATATGTATAGAAAATGGTTTTTTTTAAATTGGATAGGTCATTTTGCCCTATAGGATTAAACTATAGTCCATAATTAAGCTATGTTTGACCTTAATCACTGTTATTAATTGTAATCACATTTTAAAATATTTTTTGTTACATATTATCAAGATAAAATTAAAATATAAAGATTATACTGATTAAAATGGTTCAATTCCATTTTTTTAAATTCAATTCACATATGTGAATAAAATAAAATCTTTTCTAATCCCAATGATGGAATGAAATAGTGAGGTTTTTACTAGAAAAATGATCATAAGATTGTTCTTTTTTTATAATCAATTTGAAAGTGCAATTGATTATAATGAACTATATTATTATTAATATATATTCAATTGACCTTATGTGACCCAAAAATTTTAAATTTATAATTTAACATGAATAAATATTTAAACAAAGAGGTAGTTACTAACTAAAATGTACTATGTATCACTATTCATCAAAAAATAATGATTCTCAGAAAAATACCAAAAATTATCCCTAATCTGATTTTAGAATTATACCTTTTAAAATGAAGTTTCCTATCAAATTCAATTTCTGGATGTGTGTAAATTTATTTTTATCTACACATAAGGACATGAAAACTAGTTCATTTATGAAAATAGCATTTTTATACCTAAAAAGACATTATAAATAAAAATATTTCTAATTATCGGTATTTTTTATTTATATAAAATAATTATAAATGTATTTTAAAAGTAGTTATTAATATTAATTTTACTATTTTTATCATCCAGGTTATAACTAAATAATTTAAATAATTAGAACCATACGATGATGTTTCACAGAAACTCGATATTGCTAGTAACGTATGTCAAGTAAGTGTTTTATGTAGTTCATGGAATGTCGGGGTTGTGTGTAGTGCAAGACAAGTCAGATTTTATTATAGCACAATATAATATGGTGTCATGTGAAAGTAATGTTTTACATAGTGTTTTAATATATATATATATATATATAAAATTTTCCTATCTAGCATGAAATGGAAAATATACGAAAGATAAATTTATTAGAAAAATATATTTCACCAAATATTAGGGTCATACAACATATGCACCCCAATATGACCCTATAATAAAATTTTAAAAAATTCTACCCTTGTATGAACACCCCATTATTGAATAATCATCACAACTTTCTTCCTGATCTGATATCTTAATTTAGTGTAATTTACTATTTTATTATTTTTAATGAAAAAATTATATTTTCACTAGAAAACTCAAATTCGGATCCATAATATTACTAAATATCTTCATTTAAATTTATATGAGTTCTTATAAACCCCATAACACCGAAAAATCATTGATTACTAAGCACATATGAATAAATCATTAGGATAAAATCCATAATATTACAAATGTTTCTTTTAGGTACATTTTACACCATCTATGTATCTAGTTGTAGGCCTTTAAGAACACAAATATCATTCAAGAGTTAATTTAATAAAAAATATACCAAATATTTATTTTATATAGTAATGATAATTTCTTTAATGACATCAAAGACATTCCAATAGTTTGTGACTCAATAATTTAAATATTTAGTGAGAAATCAATGGGAAAATTTATTCAATGTGTAGAATTTTAAAAGCAGATCAATGAATAATTTTAAATATTATTATTACAAATAATAAGAATATGAAATAACATTTCTTGTGGCATTCATATTAAATAATGATTGAATTTTAATTCTAAAATTATAAAATATATATGAACAAAAATTCAATTTGATAACATGATTATTTGAAAAATTTTATAAATTCATGATAGATTAATGATAATACTAGTCTTAGTAGAAAATTATGTGTGAAAAACAATTATAAATGTTTTTCAAAACCATGTATTATATATAATCCACCACTAATATTTAAAATAATCAAATATTTATAATTTTATTTTCATAATTAATGCTACTTGAAATACCCTGATAAGGGGTGAACCACTAATAAGGATATTTAATCCATGGTGATAATCTATAACAATTTATTCTAAGTGATATAAATCAATGTAGTTTATTAGGATTTCAATCCCCAAAATATTTACCTCATATTTGTACATTAATGGGTAAATAAATTAAATGAAATAGGTAGATAATAATTTGTACATCGTTTGGTAACAATGTGGGTACCTAATCATAATTGTTTCTAGTGATTATCAAATACCAAAGATTTACCCAAGATTTCTATGATAAAATAACACAGTTTCATCATTTTATCATCTTGTATCCTTGAATTCGACATTAATATATTTTTCTTTACATAGTATCCCCCTAATTATAGTGTGAACAATAAATTATAAAAAAGACCATGTGAGAAACATTTTTTTGAGTAACTAATGAATATCTCAATATGGAGAAATTAGGATAGATATATCTGAATATTCTCACCCTTAATTATATAAGATGAAAATGATGTACTAAAAATTAATTGGATGGCATTTCTCATATTTGTTGTGTCTATTATTGATATACTTGTTTATTATGACCCCAGTCAAAGATTGTTAAATTAAATGTATTTGAAATGTTTTATATTATTTTCAATGATATAGATTATGGTTTTTTTAATATTTTGGTACTCATTAAAACGATCTATAATAATTTTTTCTCGTTAAATAACAAAAATAATTGGTACAAATCTTCTGTTATAAAATTTATTTAATTCATGAAATCATTTCTAATTTATAATTTTTAGAATATCATTACTAAATAATTTTCATGGTATACTCAACACATTTCCTCATTTTATTTTTACATGGGGGAATTCGAAATATCATAGAATATTATAATTTTATATTTAATTTAAATACATGAATAATCACATATGTACCCCTCTCATCCTTTTGACAAATTTCAGTAGATAAATAAACCACTCGAGAAAACATTTAAATTGATATGAACATCAAAGTAATTATAAAAATATAATTGGTAAATTTCATAAATAACTATTTGTTATATCAATTTATCATCACTTATTGCACCTTAATTTCACTCACCTATATTGTATATGTGATATTAAGGGCTTTATTGTGTAATATCTCGACTTAGACACTACGTAGAATAATAATTTAGGTACTTTATAATTCCAATACTTGAAACTATTGTAATAATCACTAAAATTACATTACTATCTCATTATGGAAATTAAGATTGATAAGTCACCATCAAACATCAATTATCAAATTCATTTATATAGTTTAATATGTTTATATTCACTAGAAATACACTTCATATATATTTTATCATGAATGATATATTTCTCCATGATGTTTACATTTATTTCATCATTTTTATTTAATAAAAATTAATTTTTTGTGGTTTTGATTGATGATGTATTAATTTTGAATCATCTGGTTTTGTTTCCCTAAAATGAAGAAACTATGACTCTAGTAACCCAAATTTGATGCTTAAATTATTGAATTTTTACAACATAAAAGTTTTCACATCCCCAAAGATAAATCATTTCAGTATTCTATAAAAACTAGATACATATATGGATTCCATATTATACTGTAAAATAAAATCATATATCAAAACACTTTCATGAACCCTTAAAAATATATAAATGAACACTTATTCATATCGTGGTTAAGGGGAAAATATATAAATGGATGATATTTGATTCTTAGTAAGTTTATAATACAATGTAAGATATCATGACTGAATAATGAAGAGTCAAAAAAGTATATTAGTTGATAAAAAACTATTTAATTAAAATATATAGATAAATATAAATTTTTTTATAATATCAAAATATCAATCACATGGATATTTTTAACTGAATTATCATTGAAATAAAAAAATAATTCCAATCATTTATTATCTTCCCATAAAGGCCTCAAAACAAGACATCATAAATGATTCCATCAAGACATTGTGCCAAAAAAATCATACATACCGTCAACTCCTAGTTCTTAGAAATTTCTATTGTATCAGATGACATACACTAATTAATAACTATTTTTATCTCATGAGACCCATCAATGCATCAATGGGATATCTATAACCGGGCCCCATACATCAATTACATATGTCTAGTGTATTTTATATACATGAAATTAATAATATAAGTCATAATTTATATACTTTATTATTCAATAAATATATGCATTCAATAGGTAATGCCTAACATTAATATTTCTCTTATAAAGGAACTATTTTTATTATTAATATTACCTCAAGAAAAACCTTATATAGTCATTGTATATTGCTAATATTATATTTAAATGAAAAATATTTTCATGATAGGGTGAATATTGATATAATGTCAATCTTTTAATGGAGAACAACATATAAAATAAATATGATTATTCATTATGAATAAAATATGTTATAAACCAAAATTATTATTTTATGGAAATTGAACATCAATTTATTAGATATTTTTATTATTATGTAAATGTGTGTTATTTAATATTATTAATAAAATGAAATGAAACCATTAAATATAATATTCCATAAATATTTTGTAATGATTAAATAAATCCAAAAATATAAATAATTCAAAAACTCTTTTCATGATTATTGGAAGATTATTCTAAAATATTTATTTCCAAATAAGTTTCAATGAAGATAATATAATATACATATAAAATATTTTTTTACTAGAAATTAACATACCTATAAGTTATTAGAAATATATTTTCAATCATTTTAGAAACAATAAACAGTTTCTTTAATATTAATAATAATGGATAATTCATTTAAAAATTGAAAAATAAAATTATTTGAAAACCGATAGAATCTTAAAGAAGAAGATAAATATTGAACAATAGTTAGGGAGGTGAAAAATAATTTTCAATATGAATATATTATAAAACACTTCATCAATACTATAGTATAATGTAATAAATTACTTGTTTCGAAAAAACTACAAAGATTTTTTTAAATCTTTTTTAAATAAAATAACAGGTACTATAAAATTTAAATTTCCAATCAGTAAATGTTTATAAAAACATAATAATTCTTTTGAATAATCCTTTGATGTTTTGAGTGAAAAAGAGAAAACAAATTGGATGATAATATTGAAACCAAATAAATAACTATTAAATAAGAGGATATATAATTATTTTATGAAATATATAATATAAAATTAACCCAATATAAATTTAATCATGAAAAATCTGAGGAATGATGATATTCTAATATAAAATTTTACATATTTTAAAAATATTTAAACAAAACACATTAAAATTTAAAATATTAATTGAAAACTTTTATATATTGATTAAATATTTAGTTTATGATATACTATATAATTGTGGTAGTATATATTCTATACGAAACAAATTATGTGAATAATATAAAATATATCTCAATAGAATGGAATTGATTTAGAAACCCATTACTGTAGATTTATCTTTTGTTCTCGAACATTGTATTTATTGAAATAATTAATATAAATTTATGAAATGGATTTTTTTTAAAATATATATATTTATCTTCTATGGCGGTTTTATAACAAATTTCCATCCATTTATTCTATTTTTTTACCTTTTATCATCAAATTTAGGTTGTTTGGCCAATTTCACCAAAACTAAATCGGTATAATACGAATGATTAAATGTAACAAGAAATGTTAAATCATCATAATAATTTAAATGATTTCATGAACATTATTATTATTCATCTTATGGAAAAATCTAACTACCATTGTAAGGTGATAAAATAAAAACTATATATGTCATTTATGGAGGTAGTAATTCAATCATATGCATCAAAACCTTTTAATATCCCTAAATTACATAAAGGAAAGAAATTATATAATGAATAATATTTCAAAAATTATATTTATATCATAAATTTCATGTCAATTTGTAAAATATTTCCTCATGATCATCCTTGTAACGTATAAATGAATAACAAATCACATTACATCTAAGAGTAGGTAATTAACACGTATGTGTGAGGAACATTGTAATTTTTGAACTGATTAGAGGGTATGATGGTAGAGACTGTTTTAAATTTTAATATTATGAATTATGTTTCATGACCCATTACATGTGGCCCATGCTGTCACTACCCCAATCTAGCCTCTTGAAGGCCAGGGGTTAGCGACTAGTGCCAGAGGCGTTAAACTGTAAGTGGGTGGAACTTTCTTGTGTACTTGTATGCACACACACACCCAAAAACATCCCAACACACTGGAAAAAGGAAAAATATTACCACTACAACAATGTTTAGTGCAAGTACAACTGACATTAAATTGGACAGAAAAAATCCCAACAATAAACTGAAAACAGTAAGAGAATAATGGAAACTCTGACGGACTTCCATACAAAACCTCACATAATAGTGAGAGTAGTAAAGATAATGGAAGCCGAAGTAGTACGTCCTAACTAACCAGTCCTACTAGGTTCCTCTTAGTCCAATGCCACAATGTCCTCTATTGGAGAATCTATCAGTCCCATCTCCATGACCACCACTATCGTAACGTTGATCATCTGTACCAGACACAACACGTGAGGGCGAATCCCATGCAGGTGTGAGTAACAAATTACTAACGAGGGATCCCAAAATAAAATAAGGAATAATGACACAAAAAATCTTCAAAGGAAAGCCCGAAACACATGACAGCTCCCACCAGGTATATTCTAGTGTTACAATAATATCATTAGCAGTAACTTAATTGAATACCTCAGCTTCTGGAGATCTCCTCCTCTAGGAAGTATAGTGGTCCTTCTATGCCATGAATAGTTTCTTCCCACTAACCAAGAACTGCTTAGGTACTCCTCCTCCAGCACGTACCATTGGACTGCAAAGCCATGGAGAGGTGCTTCTCACTAGTCAAGGAAAACTAAGGTTCTCATCCTAATCACATACCATAGGCCTGTGTGGTCACAAGGGGTGATTCCCATTGTGGTCCTACCATTTAATAGAGAGGTGCTTCCGACTGAGCCAGAAGTCAGTAGTATTTGGGTCTCAGCCAGTCATAGTGTTCTATACATAGTACGCATGGAAGAGCTGCTCATCATGCCCTTCGTCACATTTAAAATTGCACAAAAGTCACCATTGAGAAGGCGAAAAGTTTTGCGTCATCGATAGGGTCTGAAATCGAAAACATCTTATCAATCAGACGTGTGGTTTGGAAGACACCTGTGTTTTAGTAACCAAGGGGCTGGTTGCGACATGGGCCCGGACTGACTTGGTCAGACCGAACCGACCAACCCGACTCGGGGGGGGGGGGGGGCTATATACCCTAGTTTATTTAGGTATACTCGACCCATCCTTGTGAGATTTGGGGTCGTTCGGGTCCGGCATGGCCATTGGGTCAGGCCCTATATGCCTCGCTAGACCCGGCCCGGTTGGCGGAGGGTCTAGCCTGACGAGTCGCTCAGATAATCAGCCTAGTTTGGCTTGGCTCGAAGAGGGTATAGATCCAGCATTCTAGTGTGTGTCTAGACTGCTGGGCATGGGTCCAGCCTAGTGAGTCACGGTTCTGGCCCACTGGACAGTTCGCCCCATGATCCACCTCACTGGACGTGGCTGGATACCACATCCATCCGCCGACATCGCCTCACTGGGTGCGTCCTTTTCCACTGTCAAATGACGGTGGCTTGTCACATGGGACATAGATCAGTGCCGTGTTTGTGTCCCTCCAGAATAGTCAAGCAACCGCATCTACCCCCTCCAACTATTGGCCCAGCCGACAGCTTCTTCCATGGTGCTATGACCCGATGAGACATGGCCCTCCCTACGACGCATCGCCATGGCCCATATCCGTTGGGGGCCACCTCTGATGCTGATCGATCGATGGATTTTTCCACATACCATTAGGTCTGTATTGGTGGTCTGTTCTTCATGCAGCTTTTGTCTGTGTTCTCTAGGGAACTTCTTCTCATCAATTAAGGTATCCCATCTCTCTTGCCATCAATTCATGAGTTTCTTCACGAACAACACCCATAGAGAAGGGTCTTGAGCCTTCGTTGTGTTGGCCAAACGCCCCTGAGTTATATGTTTACAATAAAAATGAGGTTTTGGTATTTTAATTCGAAAAAAATGATAATTTTATCCCAGATAATGAAAACCCAAAGAAGTTACCTTCTAGTAAGAATGTACGGTCCGCAGAATAACCATTTCATTGGTTAATCTATGTTAAGAATTTTTTGAAATATGGACATGGAAAACATTAAAATCAAATAACCTATATCACTTATGATGTTTGATTCCACAGAGTTCATCCATGAGGGATTTATGACATAGATGTCACTTCCCAGCTCCGATCATCAAAAGGTATCAAATATTATAATGTTTTGCCGGCATTTGACATTCTTTTCTAGGGTGGATGTTCATTAGAGGTTTTCTAGAGAATCCCCAAAAATTTTAATACAAATTTCCCTATTGAATTGATTTATAAATAATAGAATGTATTTGTGTTCAATTTATGATGTGATGTCACGTTGTTACATTGATTTATTTAAAAAACTTCATCAAAATTACACATCTTTAAAGTATCGATACAATTCTAGTATGATGATCCATTAATACGCCTCATTGACGGGCATCAACATCACCCTGTTGCAATCCCACAGCATTGTCATCCACCAATCAAAAGTGAGAATAAAAATAAAATTAATTTTTAAAATTATTTAATTAATATTATCGAGATGTCTGAAAAATAAATTTTCATATAGGCCCATGTCAGGAAAATTTTATTAATTTCGAGGAGAATCCCAGTGTTATAAATTCAATAGTGTACTCATATTTTTAATTCAAGAAATAGTTCAAAATATAGAAAATCACGGTCATTGGTTTAATGAATGTACCTTAAAAACAGTAAAAATTTTGTTCTGCTCTCTCCAGGACATGGAATTACTTACTGTCGAATTTCACGGTCTTAAAATAATTCCATATAAATAAAAAAATTACACAATAATTATGAGACTTTAAATTCGTCCCACCTTTTGGGCTTTACGTTCCTGAAATCCAAAACAATAACTAAACAAAAAGATGGAGGTACGGAGCACGAATCAGAGCCTGCCACTCCCATGTGCACTCTTAGAGATTCTTGTGCTACCAACAAACACACACTATTGGAATCAACCTTCTATGTTGTAAATTCTCCTATTGATCCCATATTTCCACGAAGATTTCCACAAATGTCACCTCATCATCAATTTATAGTTTTCCCCCAGTTGATTATGTGTGATTAATCATGGACATACCTCCTCAATTATGACCCATGAAAACATCATGCTCTTGGTGCATCTATGGTAGAAGAGTTAGCCAGTATTCTACCTCACCAACTCTACACCAGATCTGAAATGGTCTGATGAATATCATAGATATCATGACACCCCATCCAAATCACTACAATCCTTATCATGGTGAGACCCAAAGGAACACACTATCTCCCTTATCTAACTCCAAGGGTCACCATCTCTAGTCAACAAGAGACTTATTCTGGCTATGTGAATTCCTCGTCTGATTTTTTGATGATCATCACCATTCTAGTGGTTTCACATACCATCTATGGACCCATGAGTGCAGACTCCCCATGGTCCATCTAGCATATGGGTTATCTACAAGGCTTCCTATACAAGGCCTCAAATGGTGCCCTGTATATGGGGGAGTGATAACTATTGTACGAAAAATCCATCAGTGGCAGGCTGTTCTCTTAACAATGAACAATATCTCGGACTCAAGCATAAAGCATGTCTTTCAAAGCATGTACGGTCTGATCTGTCTGATCATTCCTCAGGGAATGAAAATATGTACTCAAATGAAACTACGTCTTGAATTCCTCCTGTAATCCCTTTTGGAACTAGAATGTAAAGTGGGAGATGTGATCTGAAATGATTGTCATTGTCACCCTTTGTAGATTTAATATCTCTTGTATGGAAAGGCTTCTCATGTCCTTTACCAATTCATACTCCCAAATGGGTAGAAAGTGATTTGACATAGTGATTTGATCAATGATAAACAAAATAGAGTAAGTACCCTTAGATATAAATGGTAACCCTATCACAATGTCGATCCAGATACCATCCCATTTTACTTTGGTACCTCTAGTGGCTGAGACAATCCCAGTGAAACCTGGTGCTCAGTCTTCACTTGCTGGCATGTGAGACATCGTGAAATGAACTCGGCCACTACATTCTTCATCCCTGGCCACCAGTACTGATGCTAGAGGTCTTGATATAGCTTCACCACTCTAGGATGTACTAGGAATGGAGATATATGAAACTCCATAAACACATCCTCCTACAACACTAGTGTTCTATGGTGCGCCATCTAAAAAGGATGACATGATCACCACCTATCAAAAATCCATCAAGTACATGTTCTGAGGATATCTGTTCATGTTGGTCCTCATAGTCAAATCCCCCAACTACTCCTCCTTGACTAGCTATGAGAGTGGGGGAGTAATTAACATTGACTGGTGGTAAGAATCCTAACCATCATCCATGAATGATATCTGCATCGCGGCTAACTACTCTATCGTCTCCCTCAACATCTACAACCCAGTCCTCTATGTAATCACATAGGCCTCCACTTTCCCCTTTCTAGGAGTATATACTATCTCAAAATCAAAGTCCTCGAGGAACTCTTGAAATCTTTGTTGTCTCATGTTATTTTCCTTCTAGGTGTAGATATACCTAATCCTCTTGTTGTTACAGTAAACTTTAAATCATTCCCCCATCAATTAGTACTACCACATCCGTAAGGAAAATCCAACCACAGCTATCATCAGGTTGTGGGTTGTGTACTTCGGCTCAAGCTGCCTCAACTACCGTGAGTCGAAGGTTATCAATATTTGTTCCTAAATTAGGACATAGATGAGCCTAGTCCCTGATATTTCATAGTAAACTACATACCAAACACCCTCCTCTGGTAGTCTTAAAAGGGGGTACTAGTCATTCTTCACCTCAACTCCTAGAAACTATGCAGGTATTTCTCCTTCCAAACAAGGGATGTCCCTTCTATGTCAATGCCAATAAGGGTGATTCTACATTCGAAAAGGTAGGAAAAATCCTTAGATAGTAACTAGGCAACCCCACGATGCTCCACACCTCACTAACGCTCTTGGGTGTCTCCCAATCAGGAATCAACAATATCCTCGCTAGATCTACTGTAACTCCAGCATCAGAGATGACGTCTCTTAGGGAATAAAACCCCAAATCCAAAACCGACACATCTAGATCTTAACATAATGTTGGTTCACTTTGACTGTATCTCATAATATCCTCCAGTTTATAGCATGATCTTACTCCGATGCTGAGTACACCAAGATGTTTTTGAGGAAGACCACAATGAACCATTCAAGGTAGGTATGCAAGATCATGTTTTTGGGGACCATGTACACTATTATGGAGTTTGGAATTCCAAAATTGTGTCACCAAGAACTCATATTGGCCATACTACCACCTAAAGGATGTCTTTGGTACTTCCTCATCTCATACTTGAGGCTGGTGATAGCCTGACCAGAGGTCTATCTTTGAGAATCTCTTCTCTCCCATCAGCTGGTCAAAGAAGTCGTCCATTCTTGGCAATGGGAACTTGTTCATCATGATCTCTTGGTTCAGGTTCTTGATTTTATTTTACAACCTAAAAATCCCATATACCTTCTTGGAAAATAGAACTCGGGATACTCATGGTGGAACAGTAGGCCTTGCAAACCCCTTCTCCTGTAAGTCCTCCAGTTGTACCCTCATCTTGCTAAGCTTTATGGGATCCAATCGATATGCCAATGTGGATATCGATTTTATCCCAGGGTAGAGGTCGATACATAATTATACATCTATATGAGGAGTTAGAACTAGATACTCATCAGGAAAAACATCTTTACAATCATCCACCTCTACATGGAAGCTTGGACTCCTCTCCTCCACTACACCGAACACGAGGCTAGACAACCAGTGAGTTATCAGGTGTACCCACTTCCGTGAGAGTCTATCCTGTGCTAAAAGGGTTTTCTTCTCACCAGTGAAGGAAACAATAGTCCTATAATCATGGAAATACCACACTTTATTCCTAAAGGGTCAAACTGATCATGGACTGTGGAAAACCAGTCCATACCCAATAAGACAATGTAAGGCCTCAACACTGCAAAAAGGAGATCCCACCTAAAGCTCTCACCTGCTAGAGTAAGCTCACATTGCCAGTATAAGTGTGTAATCACTGAATCCCCTTTCATAAAAGTCTCTTCCCATAATGATCTAGCCAACAGATCCACCCGAATCTCAATAATCAAAACAAGACCCTTGACAAGGAATGGGTGACTAGCACTTACGGTTATAAAAACTACATATAGGGTGGAGAAGACATATATCATACCTAGAATCATCTATGGAGCCCTATGGTTATAAGCCTATACTACCTAGAGTTGATATTTCCCATGTTCGCCTTCTCCCTGATGGTGGGGTGGATAACATGGGGGTGGTGTTGGTATCAACTCAAACCATTCCCATAACATGCTGCTAGTCTAGCTCCTCGTACACATCCTTCACCCTATGGACCTCCCTGCTAGAACCGATGTTACTGCCTCGATGACCACCCGATCGTCTAATGGTCATCTATTTGAAGGGACAAGCAGTCACATGCCATGTGTCCCTTCCCAACACACAAATAGAATAGACTAGCCCCCGTCTGGCTCCCACTGGACTAGGATCCTACCAATGCTGACCCTAAGTCCTGGGGACATCCTATTAATGAACTAGACTGCTTGTGCCCATTCTTCTCATATATGATTCCTATAGAAGACACTTCCACCTGGGGTCTACTGTTATCTCAATCTATAGGTGCATGCTCGGCCAAGAATATCTCTATAAGTAGGAATATCTCCCACACCTCGACCTATATAGGGATGCTGAGAGACACCACTGTGTCCTGATCTACAACCTGAGTCTTTTAATAGATGCTCAATCCATGAAGAAAGGGCCTCACAACATATCTGTGGAGTGTAAGGAAATCCTTTTGAACTTTTACATGTAATTGTCTATCGTCCTGTTGTCATATTTTAGGTGAATGCCCACATAGTGAAACGCTGCAGAAAAAAACTCATCCAAGAAAATCCTCTCGAAGTACACCAAATTGTGGGTAACCTCATTATAAGTCTAGATGGTTAAACTCCACATTCTCCCTACTGAGCCCTGTAGAAGATTCGCTACCAAGATAACCACCTGGTATGGTGGTGTCCTCACTAAATAGTATACCCACATCATAGCCTCCAAATAGACCTCAGTGACCCGGGGATCCATCTTTCCCCTAATCCTAGGAGGTCATTGTCTCTGAAAATCATGTAGGTAACTGAGCCTACAAACGTCCTCTACCAGAACCTCCAGACGTAGATGCTAACCATCATGTGGTGGTAGCACTGGGGAACCACCTGATTGGGTCATCTCTAGAACTGATCCCTGTTTGGACACTTCATCTCAATGCAGGTTTTCCCCAAAACCATATTTTAGAATCCTAGCTAGTCATCCACATGGAGACATCCATAGATAATTCAAGATGTACCACAGTTTTATGGTTATACCTTGTGAGCTAACTCTTATTCAAAATAAGGAGACACTTATGAAACCAGTGGTTTTATTTATTTTTCTAAAAACTCAATTCAAGGTCATGTTGTATGGATACGTCCGCCACCACACCAACACTGGACTCCCCAAATATAAATGGAAAACTCACAACATCTAACACAATTTCCCCAAAACAACTCGTTAGACTTCCGATCATTAAGGGGGAAGCGACCGCCCTCTGATACCAAATTTTCAAGACCCATCCCTCAGGGCCAATTTTGTGACTACCATGTGCATACCTCTTGAAGGCCAGGGGAATGTGACTAGCATCAGAGTCATCAACTTGCAAGTGGGTGTGATTTTATTGAGTACTTGTACGCACAAAAAAGTGAAACCACATCCCGAAATACAGAAAAGGGGAGACAAATACCACTAAAAAAGATGATTTCAAGTACAACTAAAATCATGTGGTCTATAAAAAAACAACAATAAACTTAAAACAACAAGTGAAAGTATGAATCTCAGATGGATTCCTACGAGTTCGTACCTGAGTGGTAAGGGATCCTGCTTAGTATCCAAGAGACCCATGTTCAAAACTGGGTGGATAAAAATTTCTTGGATACTATAGTAGGATTGTAGCAGTACTGTAGTAGTTACTTTAGTATTTACTATTCGGTATTGTAGCAGCCGAAACTATTCACCCGATTTGGGCCTTCGGGCCACCGGTTTGGGTCTACGGGTCTATATGGACTTCGAGTCATAAAAGGCCTTCAGGCCACATGGAATTCAAGCCACATAGACCATAGAGTAGGATAGTTCAAATAGAACATGCCCTAGAAGAGGATCCAAGCAACAAGAGTAGCATCCACTAGAAGCAGAGCTAACCAGATTGGAAGAATTAGATGGTATGACAGCCCCCATCGGGACCAGGCACCGTGCAGCTTTGTACAGGGCAATCCTAGCCGATCATCAATGCATGGTGGGGTGCTAGATGATCAATGAAGCATAATTTGGGGAGGGGTATTTCAACTTGGATGGGCCTGTGGGTCATGTATTGGGTATGGTATGCCTCTAGGCCTTCGGGTCATGTATTGCAGGTCCGTCGGGCATTGTGCCTTAGGCCTACAGGTGAGGTACGGGTTCCCCTTCAACCATTAAAAGGGTGATTATCTATAATAAAATAATAAAGATGGCCTTCTGTCCATTTGGGCTAATCGAAGATGGCCTTCCACAGAAACCCACACCTGATCGTGAGAGTAGTGAAGCTAATGGATGCTGAAGTAGTATTTCCTGACCGCCCTGTCCTACTAGTCCATGCTTGGTCCAAGGCCACTGAGTCTACTATCGTAGCATCCATCAGTATCCTCTCTCTAAGCACCCCTATCATAACATTAGTCATCTAATCTATTAAAAAAATGTTCGGGTGAATCCCGTGTAGGGGTGGGTAACATAATACTCAATAGGGACCCATAAACCAAAGGGAAAAACCACACAACAATTCCTCAAAGTAATCCATAAAACACAAGAAAAATCACATCAAGCATATTCTAGGGTATCAATAGTGGAATCATCAATCACATCATTGAAAACCTTATCTTCTGGAGAACTCATCCTCTAGGAAGTAAACTTGGCCTTCTACGTCACTAAGAGGTTTTTTCTACTAATAAATGGTTTCTTAGGTACTCTTCTTCCATCGTGTACTGTGGGACTAAAATGTCATAGAGTGGTTCTTCCCACTAATCAAGTCCAACTAAGTTCCTCATCATAATCATTTACCACGATCCTGCAATGTCACTAAGATTTTCTTCCCACCATGACCCTACTATGTCACAGAGAGGTGCTTTCCACTTGGCCAAAATTCAACAATCATCCGGGCTCAACTAGTCGCATGGTTATATATTTAGTGTTCATGGGAGGACATCTACTCAATCACATTATCCCATCTCAACGTCCATGAAAGTCACCATAGAATGTGCCAAAATATCTACCTCATCAAGAGGGTCTCAATGCTGCCAACATTTCTTTAATCGAATGCGCGATTTATAAGATACATGTGTCTTAGTAACATGGGGACATTAGCGACGATGTGCAGTTTGACTCTATAAAACTGACATGAACAACCCATCCCAAGGGTCCCACATACCTATATTAATTTATAGGGAATTTACAAGACCTGGCCATTGGACCCATCCAAATAGGCCTTGCTGGACCCGACCCGGTTGGCCGGTGGTCCGACATGTGAGTCGCATAGCGACCCGATCTAGTCCCGCCCGACCTGAAGAGGGAAAGGGTCTTGTATTATAGTGTCGGTCCAGCATGATGGGTTCGGGTTCAGCCCACTGGGTGTTACATTCATTTCCTAGGTCACAAGAGGCAGACCGGTATGCCTCATATGATGCGGTCGGATGCCATGTTTGTTTGCCGCCATCGCCTCGCAGGCTGTCAAGGGGAACGTAATTATATGTGGTCGAGTGACTGTGGCCCATCACACGAGACATAGATTGGTGTATCATATGCACCCCCCTGATGCAGTCAAGAGACCTCATCCACTGCCTCCATCTGATAGCCTAGCTGGAAGCTTCTTCCACTGTGTTGTGGCCTAGTGAGCCACATCCCTTCCTCCGGCATGCCATCATGGTGTGATGCCTCCCACCCATGGACACCACCGCAAGCCACCATCAGCAGACTCCGGCACCACCTTCGATGCCAGAATGCCGACATATGCTTCTTCATACCACTATGTCCGCACTGGTTGTTCATTACTCATTCCCCTTGTTCATACATTATTCACATAACGTCCTCTCCACTAAGAAGGCCTAAAATCATTTTTTTGTCAATTCAAGAGTATGTCCATGATGAACGCCCATAGTGGTGGGATTCATGGCTTGTTCTTGTCAGTGCGTACCCTCTATGTAAGAAATTTACTAAAAAAGTGTGGTATTGGGTTTTTTAATTTCAATAAAAATGATAATTCTATCCCGAATAACAAAACCCCAAAGAAGTCACCATCCTGCAAGAACACACTGTCCATGGATTAACCACTTCATGGGTTAATATGCATTATTAATTTTTTTAAATAAGGATGTGGAAAATTAAAAATCATTTAAACCCAACCTATTATGTGGTTTTATGTCGTGGCATTCATGCTTGAGGGATTTATTATTTTGACGTCGCTTCTCGGCTCTGATCGTCGAAAGGCATCGAAGGTGATGATGTTTCACTGAAGTTCGTCATTTTTCAGTTGGGTGGAAGTCAGTCAGTTGATCACCAAAGATTCCACCCAATATATAGTCTATATTTTGCAAGTGTTTTGATCTATAAATATGAGCATGTCGCATTGATCCATTTTTGATACGATATTGCACTGTTATACTATTTTATTTAAGAAACAATGTCCCTATTAATCATCATTAAAGCATCATTACACTGTGAATTCCAAAAGTCATTAAGGGGAATCATTGAAGTGCACCATCACTGCATTGTCACTACCCTGAAACATCACCATCTGAAAATTAAATTTGAGAGAGAAAATAAAATAATTCTATTATATTATTTTATTATTTTTCTCGAATAGCTTAAAAAATAACTTTTTTTCTCAACTGTTATCGGGTGAAGGTAAGTCATTTATAGGAGAATCATGGTGTTATGAATTCAAAAGTGACCTCATATTTTTGATCCAATAAAAGATTGAAAATATTGAAAATCCCACTCACACGTTAGCTAAACGTAACTTAAAAAGATTCAAAATTATATTCCAGGCCCTTCAGAACTTTGAATCAATTGCCCTTTAATTTCTTGTTCTCAAAATAATTTCATATAAATAAAAAAATCCACAAAAATTATGAGACGTTACATTGTGTCATTAATATCATATATAATCACTAAATCCATAATTATAACCATCTATATGATTTTTTTTGAAAAATGTATTCCATTTTTTCATGCAGATTGTTTTTTAAACGTACACAATAGAAAAGGATTGATTTTTAATTGGATGGAGAAGATGTACTAGATTATTATTAAAGGAATATAATAAAAATTATGTGTATTTATGATACTAATGTAATAATGATAGGTTGTTAAAAATATTAATGGATTAGAAGAAGAATAAAAATAAAAGGAGTTGATTATGGATATTACATATTCATTGGAATACCCTTTTTCTCATTTACTACCAGACATTGTGATGTTTCATGTTAGAAGGGAAAAAAAATTAAAGTTTATATATTGATATTAGAAATATTCTTTTGTTGGTACTTTTTTATTTTATTGGGTAAATATGTTTTGAGAAATGAGTGGAGGAGGTTCCATTTTATAAATGAGATGTGTGGTAAAAATGTTAATATTTAAAATTTTAATATATGATATAATAATTACTAAATTAATTTGGATCCAAATTACATTATTTTATAATATATTAATAGTAATATTTATTTCTAAATTAAAAAAAATTATATTTATGAATTCATTGTTAATAAAATAATAAAATAAAATATTTGTAAATCCATTTTTTGGGCAATTGAAAAAGAAATTTTTAAAGGATTAAATATATTATTTTATGTAAAATATAAATTCATTAACCATCACTAATAAATAATTAGTATACTTAAAATTATTTGAATATCATATTTCATCCAAACAATATTTCTTTTAATTATATGAAAATCATTTAGTTTATTTTTCAATTTCTTGCACACACATCGTGTAAGTGATTTTTATGCATTCAAGGTAATTATACCACCACCAAAAACTAAAAATAAATTACTACAATAAAAATAATTTATTCACATTAAAAATCATAATTTTTAAAGAATAATTACAACTTTTTTTCCTTGTGTAATAATAATAGAGATACTAAAAGAATGAATGGGGAATTCCTTATATACTCTATGAATAAAATATTATAAAGGTCACTATAAAAGAAAATGCATGTAAACTAAAATATTAAAATATATATGAAGAGTTCGATATAATTAAATTCATCCAATTGAATAATTTTTTTTGAGATATTTTTATGCCTTATAAAATATATGAAAACCGATTTTAAACATTTTACATTTTAACAATATAGCTTGCCTTTACCATGATTACTATTAAATAAGACGAATAATGATATCGAACTTATAAATAAGTGTTAATATTTTGATTCTAAATATGGAAATCATTTTCTAGGTTTCAATTTTCATATTTGATATAAATAACACATAAAAAATATTCCTAAAATTCAATGAAAATCTATTTTTGATAAAATGATCACTATTTTAATAATAATGATTTTATATCAAACTCATTTATTATTTTTATACCCACTTAAATAATTTTCTACTATTAAATAAAAGGATTATTATATATATATATACATTAAAAACAATATATAAATGATCAGTGTTAAAAAAATAATAAAACATATATATAGAAAATAATTTTATCTGAATAATAACATTACATTAATTTCTAAAATATGTACCATAGATTTATAAATATTGAATTATATTATTTCATAAAAATGTATATTTTCTGTTTGAAATTTTTCATAATCATTAACACATTATTATACCAGTATAATTTTATAAATGTGATTGTATTTCTAAATTAAGAATTTTTCTCTATTCACTAAAAAATCAAAATTTTATTCCAAAATCCTTAATTTCACCCAATATAAATTTTGATATTTTGATAAAAATTAATTATTTTTTACAAAATTAAATATCTCAATATTATAAATTATGGATTTAAATGAAAACATATAGAAAAATATCATTTGTAAAAAAAGTTCCATTTAATCTTAAATTATTCTTATTCTTATGTGATTTTATTCTTATAATTGAAATTAATAACATATTTCATAGGAAAAAAATAATAAATTTTTATTATGAATGATTATGTATATATATATTTAATAATATTTTTACTCGTATTCATACCCATCAGCCCAAAGGCATGGTTATCACTATCAAATTTAAATAATTATAATCTTGTTGTGTATCATGATTTATTTAATCTCATTATTGTGTATATAAAAAGCTAGTATAAAAAGTATTCATAAATTATTTTATTATCATGTCATATTCTATCCTCGATATAATAATTGAATACCCTCAATTTAAATTTAATTTGAGTTTATTGGGAAATAATAATACATTTTATCATTTTCAATTCATAAGATAAGAATAAATAACATATCATTCCATATATAAATATTTTTTAGATAATATATTTACCATTTAACAAATTTAACTAGATAATATGTTTCCAGAAGCATACCTTCAGAGTTATGTGGTACCTTTTATTCCAAATTCAATATATTTATATTCCATTTCAAGATTTTTTGGAAGAAAATATGATAAATGAATTCTATCCCCTACCATAAGTGTTATTTTATCCTTAATTTGTGTTTTGATCTTTATTAAATCACTAATTAATCACCTCAATTTAAAATTCTTATTTTCAAAAAATTCTATGGTTAAGTGAGAATCCTCATAGGAGAATATTTTAAGCACCAAAGGGTTTTTCAATTTTACTGAAGAATAATTTGAGTTAATTAGAATCATACTCCCTAGACATTATCCACTGAATAGAGTTTACTTATATTCCAAGAACATCCCTCAATATGCCATCATAATGTTTCACCATGATTTCCTAAGAGCATGTGTATTCCCCCATGTTAATATTCCCTATATTGAAACCTCTAATCAAGATGAATTTTTACATACAAATCCATTCACTTTTATCTTTTTTAGTTTCTATTATAAGCATTCTTCTAATCATTTGGTTGAATAATTACTATGATTACTTAATATCATGGACTATTCCCCCATTCCTCTATCTAAGTGAAAAAAGGATATCTATGTGTTTCATCACCGATCTAATATGATTGTGATAGTCAAATGGTGTGACTACCACATGCAGCATCCCTAGAGGATGTGCAACTCACAACTCTTCACATTTTAGCCCATGAAGATGTGAATCCTCTACTTGGGGAGGGTCGAAACCATAGAGGGATTCTAACTAACCCCTGCTTGAAATTCAGAATCATCCCTCACATGAATTCCATCACCACTACCATCCTTCGAAAAAGGTTTACCTTTACATGTGGACCTAGTTATATGGGGACTGGGTAAGTTGAATTATTCTATCCTTTGGTGCATCCTCTGGGTATGCTTGATAAATCCGTCTAAATCTATAATGATATTCATTAACTTATTTGAAGAGGTTCGAAAATAGTCCTCTTTGATCCCCAATTATTTGGACTCGGTATGTGTGTCTGAAGTTGAGTCCATATCCATTTGATAACCCTCTCCTCCAATAGGGGAATCCTCACCAATGACAGCCAATATGTAAATACCTTCACCTGGAGAATGACCATCACCTTGTACGATCATAATTAACTAGTTTTTAGAATTATTTTGAATACCTCAAGAGTTATCCTTCTCGGCACATGAATGTTTGTCCTATGTGGCCTACATTGAATTATATCAACAACTTGGTTTTGCAATTCCATGGCCCATTTATTGAAAATGAATAGGATTTTCATCCAAGTCCAAGAATTGTAGATCCTAACCCATGGATATTTCCTCATCAAATGCCTCAATCAATATAGCTTCCATAAGTGGAACCAGTTGCATTCCCATACCAATATCCAAGTGGACCTACCTCTCCTTTTTCCGCTCCAATTTTCGAACAATACCTTCCTTCTGGATGACCCAAACCCTCTTTTAAAGAAGCACACTAGAAGAAAAGGGAACACCCTAATCATTTTATAGATAGTTGAGAATATCAGAAACTTTTTGCTTTAATTGAGAATCTATTGAATCTTTCTAGGGAGCCTCATCTCTATCTCCATCACTCTCCAACACCAGAATCCTATTAACACCTGAATAAAACTTCTAATTCACAATGTTATCCATGACCCTCAGTTCAAAATTTACATGTACTTTCTCTTTATGAAGTATAGAATTATTCACTTTCTCCACATTCATGTTAACTCATGAGGGACATGAAGGTTGTTCTAACTCTATCTAAGTAGCCGAAACGACCACCACATGATGTGAATGTCTACAACAGTAAACAAATCATATGTACCCCATTCGTTAAGATGAAGAGTAGAAATGTGACCATGATTCAAAGATCATCGATTGAAGGCTGAGTTACTGTTTTGTATGAAATATTTTTTTTATATTTGATTCAACTAGTTTATAGTGAATTTATAAAAATTTAATAAATGTTAAATGAACTAAAAAATAATACTAAAATAGATATAATAAACAATTAATAACTTTATAACTAAAACATCTATAGTGACCCCCATGATTCTATATACTAACACACATTTGAAAACATCATAATCATATATTCACAGAAAATTACTATAATTACAATTCAAATAACATAGTCACACTAATATTTATACATTGATATTGGGTTTTATCTTATTATATAATAAATAATAATTATTCCATCCATAGAGACAACATTTCCTTGTAAAGAAATATTCTAAATAAAAAATTCTTACATGATAAATTTCTCAAAAAAAAATACATTCAACTAATATGATCATGAATGATACAAAAATTATTATCATGAATAAAAT
The DNA here is from genome assembly GCA_963277665.1 of Viscum album. NCBI lineage: Eukaryota > Viridiplantae > Streptophyta > Magnoliopsida > Santalales > Viscaceae > Viscum > Viscum album. The sequence continues at coordinate 2,071,936,999 of OY728131.1, forward strand.
ATATTTGATAGTGAAAAAATATAACATCAATAAGTATAATATTAAAATTACTAACGTATTCCATGAATAATGGGGTATTAACTCAAACATTTCCCCATTTCATTATTATTTAACAACAAAATATCAGTGGATACTTTCTCTCATTTAAATTCACGAGACATATGTATTTATATTTATATTTGTTTCAGAATAGTTGTTTCAATATTTTTTTGTTATTATTTTTGAAAATCATTTTCTATGGTTATTATTTTTTATTATCTTATCTAGACATATTTTAGAAATTTAAGTCCTAGGGAACTATTTTTAATCCATAATGGATTTTGATACCATAACATCATATGAATAATATTTTTTTGAAACATGGAATCTTTGAATAGTCATATTAATACCATGAATGAAATGATCAATCTTAATTTTATATTACTTAAATACTCTATAAAATTCATATCTTATCTGGAAAATATAATATCATATTCAAAAATAACTTCACCATCCTTATATATGGAATTTTAAATTTTTTATTCCATATTAGTCCGCCTTTCTCGTATAAAATATTTCTCAAATAATATCACTTTAAAAGATATTTATTATACTCTTTCTTTCTCCTCCTCCTCTTAATTATTCCAATTCAATGATCACTTTTGATCATCATATCCTTCTAAAAAATAAACTTCATCAATAATGTTTTCATTTTCATTTCATATAAAATATAGAAGTATCTTTTCAATGGATATGAATCATTGGTTACCTAATAGTCAATTACAAATTACTTTAATAGAAAGGAGTTTTTGATTCATGATGTTGTCCAACATCATTATGCTATACTAATAATAAATATGGAGTTACAATTGATAAACATTATTGTTCATAACCCAAGACACTTACCAATGTTGTTGTAATATAATCTATCACCGCAATAATCATATTGACTTTCTCATGTGGTAAATGTATACTTTGTTGACTATTTCTAATATTATGTCCATTCCCTTTTATATTACCCAAATTTAAATAATGTAACAAGAAATGTGAGCTAAATATTATCATGAATACTGGTACATGGAAAAAAATCCCTATAATGGTAAAAGATATTAAATATTCTAATCCATTAAAAATAATTCTCGTAAGAGTTGTGTTTTTATAAAATATAATTCCCAAGGATCATACTAGACTTTATTTGATAAAAAATCTAAAAGTCCCAACACTAGTAACCAGGAGTTTGATCATAATTTATTACATTTATAAGAGATAGATGGGATCAAATTCCCTAGTGATCATCAAATTTACCAGTCTTATAAAACTATATGCATACAATATTACTATAGTATATTGGAAATTAAAATTTTGGAATCAAAAAAATTTATACATCCTTGAAAATCAAAAAAGACAACCTTCTTCATATCTTGGGGAAATCGACAAAATAAATTCATTAACCTTGTTGATCAGTAAGGGTAGTATAAAATGAAATCAATCAAAAGTAAATACGATATAATTAATATGGTATCATGGATAATAAAAACATATTCCATTATATTAACACATTTATCTCAAAGGAATTAATTGATAATATTTACATATCATTCGGTTGGCCCGTAATAACTAAATTATCAATGAAAATTTTCTTATATAAGACTTTCATGATCTTGTGGTAATGGCCTCATTCCAAGACATCTACACCCTAATAATCAAGGTTATTTGACCAAATTTATTACTTACCATCAAGGCCATGTAATAATTCATTAAAATTGTATGGTTTGTAATACAATTGTAAATACATATTTTTGTTAGAAATATGAGACCTATCGATGTTTTGAGGGGAAATATATAATATCACCCCACCAATCAAATATATTTTGTAAATGAATTCTTCGCATATTGATTAATTATTATAATACATAATAAATATTCATTAAAATTTAATAAATATCCATCTTGAATCATGAATACAGAACATCAATATTTCATTGGAATATGAAATATATTTATTAATTACATTCTTTTCAGATGACACTATATGAAGAATTGGTATACAATTAATAAAATATTTATATGATTAATATATCAATGATATAAAATAATATGGGGGTCTAATTAATAATGTTTATTGATATATAAAATAGCATATATTATTCCATTAGAGAAATACGAGGTATAAAACATAAATTAGTAATTGTTTTAATGAAATAATAAATTTATTGTAAATGATTATTTTAAATTAAATGAATGTTATTTATTAATTAGAGAGGAAAATAGAATCCAAACATTAAAAATAATTTTATTTAAAATATTTATGACATTAAAAAAAATAACTACTTTTTTGACTATCTGCATAAGGTTCTATAGATATTTAAAATAATAATTGAAAAATAATATAATATATTAGAAAAGATAAAAAACATGAAATGTATATTGGGAGTATAAAATTAATACACTTATGTGATTATAAATATATTTAAAATTTATTAAGAATTTAATACCCATTTTTGATGATATAAATAAAAATAATTTTTCTCATATAAAATTGAGTTTTTTGAAAAAAATAGTTACATGTAGAGGAAGATAAATGGAGAATAAAAGTCTTAGATAATGGAAATAAAATTCACATCGTACATAATAAAAAATATTCCTTTGATATTTTTTTTAAGAACTTATTAAATTTTTCATTAAAAATGATAAATATTCCTTTCATCACATTGTAAAAAAATAACTAGTTGTATTTAAATACATTAAAATACAATTTTAAATTACTATAAAATATACATATTATATTTTGAAGAATATGTATAAGAAATTAAAGGATTTTTGATTGAAAAAACAGAAATATGTTTTATTTTTCTTATAAATAATCATTAGGTTACATGTAGAGTATAATAGAGTAAATATTTTATTAAAACATAGAAACCACAAAAATGACAAAAGAGAAAAAACTATCGAATGTTAAAAAACGAAATAGAAAAAAATTCACCCTTCATATATTCAATCATGAATAATCTATTAAATTATGAAATGAAAAATTAAACTTTTATAGTTTTAATAAAACTGGAATGAAAACCTTTTAAAGGGTAAAACATGATTATAAAATCTAAATTCTATGAATAAAGGGTAATTCAAGAATGAAAATTTAAATGGTTGTTATATACAGTATAAAAATTGAAACTAGGTTCACAATATAAAATATTTCTCAGTAGAGTGTAATTGAGAAAAAAACCAAAAACCTTGGATTCTCGCTCGGTCAGAAGAATTATATACTCTATAATAATAAATTTATTTTTATTAAATAGTTAATTGAGATCATTCTAACAAATATTATGTTTTATGTTCTTCTATAAAAATTATTCTACAATTACTTTTATATATATTTCTTTCATCATCTACTTAAGGATGTTTGATTGATTTCTTGGAAATTTCATTGGTATATTTATCATGGTCAATGGATGTATGAAATGGTTCCTTCATATCCATAATATAAAAAAATCATGAATATAAGTGTTATTAATTTAATATATTTTTAGAACCATCCATAAATTTTTATTATAATAAAATTATATATGTATCTCATGGAGGTGGAAGACCACACGCACAGCAGATAACATGTTCATTTTCATAATGGTTGAAAAGTAAAAAAGGTATAAAACTATTACTAATTATATAAAAAAAATTATATGAAATATAAAATATATATTCATTAAATTTGTCCTCATTACTTTACTTTTAATGAATAAATGAAAAATGGATCACATATTCATTGAGTTAGTAGTCTACACATACTCATAATAAATGTTTTAATTTTTAATATATTAAAGGGTAAGAGGGTAGATAATATTTCATATTAAAATAATTATTATTATTTTATAAATGTTCATATATGATAACTAAAATATATCATTATAACCTTCCATTTGAGATAATGATGGAAATTGATACACATTGCTTAATAGAGAAAGATGTTGACACAAGCTCCCAAGTGAAGTCCTCAATATTTATCTGATGAAAATTATGCAAATAATCATAGTCCCATAAAAATAATATCTATTTAGTTAAATTACCTAAATAATTTCAATTTAATACGTTGTATACAATACATTTGAATGAGGTTGAATAAGAAATAATTAACAAGGATTTTGTTAAGACAACTACCTCTTCTTGGAGAGGCCTCCTTGGAAATACATGGTAATTATACATTTACTTGTATTTTGGAATGATAACCCCATTTAGATGTGGATATGGATTTTTTAACTTTAATTGGGTTTGTATAGGTTGATCTATGTTTCTTATAAACTGTGGATAAGTGAGTGGAGGTGGTGTTCTTTTATAGGTGGGGTAGTTTGAGTGCATAAAAATACCAGAAACATTATTTTATAAAATATATCCAACTCATGTGAAGAAGATAATTTTTTTCATTAATTAGATGATAATACCTATAATTTATGAATCCAACTGACCAATGTTATTTCAGATGGTTTTTTTCATTATATATAAATTATTATTGTAAAATGTCCAAAAAATAATTTTAGGAACTATTCATAAAATTTTTCCTTAATGGGAACATTTTGATGATGGAATTCGAAAACTAATACATTTAAACCCATTAACTATTTATATTTATCTATTTATTTTAAAAATTCTATTAGATAATCTATAATATATGACTTTTAAAGATTTAAAAATAATTTTCTTTATTTTTATACCCTTGCATAATTGTTGTGTCGATGATGTATAAGTGTTCAGGGCCATTATAAAATCAAATATTATTATATATAAATTTCTATCTTTAAATAATAATATTAAATATATCCATTTATAACGATTTATAACAACTTTTTTTATGAAAATATATTATAGATATTGAAGGAATTATAGTGACATTTTTTAAATATTCCTTACTTAAAATAAAATAAATACATTGTTAATGGAAAATTGGAAAAGAATCTCAATAATTTCATTAGTTTGATTGTGATAATATATATATACTCATCTAATGAAATATATTCATGTTTAAGAGTGAATTATTACTTTATTTCAAAATTTAGATATCTCTTAATCATTTTTACATTTACGAATGTGAATAACATTTATCATTCCTACTATTCATCATGACCAAAAATTAAATTGATTTATAGCTAAATTTTAATATGATTATTCCAATTATGGAATCTAATATATAGTATTAAATTTACATGAGATATAATAAATCACTTTTATATATGTTTGAAATTCATTATCAAAAATATTTTTTAAGACACATTTTAAGAATATAAAATTGTTTTATACAAAAAAACATGTATAATATTTTTTACTATTGAATGATTTAAAATATTTGAAATATAAAATATGATTCATGTCATTACAAATATCCCAATATGAAATAAAAATTTTGAAAAAAATATATTTAAGGTGATGTGTGAAAAAATAAATTTTATTTAAATAGAAAACATTAAATATATTTTCAAAATATCATGTACAGATTTATATGACTGAAATTATATTTTTAAATTATATATATTAAGTATTTTATTCTAAAATAATATTTATTATTTAAATAAATAAATTTTAAAGGATTATTAAAAATGTTGTACTCAAAATCAATGGAACACGATACCTCAAAGGGTTATGAATAGTCTTTCCAAATAAAATTAAGTGATTGAATAACTAACTATATATAATTTTAATTAAATAGATTTTTTCTCAGTGTCATGATTGTCATTTATTTGCCCCGAAAATTAGAAGTCCAGCCATTCCCTTGCCAAATATATTCATCCAGGATTTCTGTTCCTTCTTTAAAGCCACATATTGAAATATGATTATCTTTTTCAATCCAAGAAATATATTCTCCATTCAAATTGACCTATAGATGTCTTTTAAATATATGATTTGATTCATCCATAGAGATTTGAAAACTTAAAGACACCTCCAACATCACATCATTAGAATGCAAAATAATCTCCTAAACCTATGTTCCATCCTCAAGCACCTTTTTAGCACCATTCGAAGAATCATTAGATGTTGGAGTTTTCTTAAACTACATACCGAGCTCCTAGATAACATAATCAATCCATGATGGTCTAGACTCACTATTTTCATGATCCAATATCAATTAAAATCCCTGTTTTGGATTAATATATTTAATAATGTCTATTTTCATCACTTTTCTTTTTGGATATCCACATTTAGTTTCCTCTTTTTTGTGTAGAATGCATGTATTACCTCATTTGACTTTGATTTTGAGGCTGATGTCATCTCCATTGGTTTATAAAGGTTGGATTAATTCTTAGGTCATTTACCCTTCTTCTTCTTAGAAAAAAAATCATAATCTTGAGTCTTAAGAACACTTCCTCAATTTCATTTTCCCTTATGATTTAAAGCCCTATACTTATATCTCCCTCTATATTTCCACTATAAACACGAGTAAAACACTTTTTCATGAATCGTCCCCAATAATATCTTGACCCTCATTTCATACCTATTCTCATTCAGGTTCATTTTGTGATAAATCATCATATCCCAAAGCCTTAAATTGGTTTCCAAGATCAGTCATTGACAGCATCCTTCTAGGGTGGGGCCCAATCACTTATTTCATCCTACTGTATAATCCCAAAATTAAAAACTCCTGGATCTCATTTCCCCTATGACCTCCATTAGTTGGATCCATCAACACTATTTAATGCTTCTAATCACTTTTTGATCACACATTCATATTAGAAGATGTTGAATTTTAAGAAATAAGATTATATTACATGACTCGGCCACTCCCTCACTTCCCACTATTTCACAAGTATCTCGAATTGGTTTGGTGGAAGATCATTCCTCTACCAATTGAAAATATCAGTAACCACCATACTATGATTCAATTTACTCACCTAGTTTTGTGTATGTCAATCCATAATTGACCCACTCATTCACTCTATTAGGTTTATTATTTATTATTATGGGTTTATAAAATTGGATTTTAAATGACCCTCTTTACCCCATTGATTACATGTCATATAGAGATTTCCCAAACACTAGCATGACATGTTTAAATCCATCCATGAATCAAAAACAACATCATGTTTTAAAATAAACTCTCCCTAAAATGTTCCATATCACATTCACTGGCGTCTTAGATAAATAAAAATCAGTACATGTGGAAAGGAAACTTAAATTATTAACATCACTCATTCTAATATTCGATCACAAATAATGGCCCACCAGATTTCTTAGCAGACAAGTGTTAGCCAAATTTTGAAAAAAAAGTAATTATGGATTGATTACCCACAATACTATATTTGATTCATCTTACTGAATGTTGAAATAATTTGACAATAGAAATATGTATAAATTTATCTAGTTATAGGTATACATAGCATAGTACCAATCGTGAATCCGGTCCTCTAATGAAGCAAAACGTATCACGAAATCAAATTTATCAAGGATACTAACAATAAAATTTTCATTAAAACCCTATGATTAGAATGAAAACCCTATAAAAGGTATTATGATGTTTTTGAAGTGATCAGAATCAATCCACTGGGATCATTGGATCTTATTAAATAAAATTTTATTAGTAATTTTTTTCATATTTTTAATCATATGTTTAATTTTATTCATACGTGAAAATCTAATAGATTTTTTATACATATCATATATTTATTTTAAAAATTTTATATTATATTGTGGTTCATTTGAACAACATTTTTTATAGCAGACACTATCTTTCCCAATATTCATAAATTAAAAGTATTGACTAAATATAACATTCTAGAAATTTATACATTTTTAGACATTATTTTTTCTCATGTAGGTCATGTGTCTTATAAAAAATATTTCCTAAAAATTTATAGTTTCTTATTAAACTATATATTATAAAGGAAAAAGCATAAAAAAATTTATATGCATATCATTAAATTTTTATAAACTCTAATAACTATTACAAGATCACAAATTATCTTAAATTTTATGTATCACACACTTCTCAATGTCTTTTAATGACATATAAAAAGTCTTAACCACTTCGAGGAAGATATTACTTGCATAGGGAAACATTTTAATCTATCGAATTTTAATTATATTTATATTTATATGATCTGAAAAAGATTATTATGAGTTTGTAAATGAAGTCATTCATGGAATAAAAAGTAATAAATTTATAGAAATTATTACTAAGTACTTCCAATGTCTTGTGTTTTATGATATATCAAAATTTTATGCTTAAACAAAAAAAATTATAAACATCATTAGTTGACACTTAACCATCTTAAAATTAAATGTGAGTATTCTCAAACTCAAAAAATCGCCCAAAAAGGGTTTATCTAATCTTAGTAATTATCATAATAATTCAAAACCCCTTAAAATTATTTCTTAATGTACTTTATATTATATAATTATTCAAAAGGAGTATTTAATGTATTTTATCTTCCTTCTCATTTTATCCTCCAAATAAGACATCAAAAAACATCATATAGGTGTATATCCTCACATATTTGTATTCCATTCATTATTATGAAATATAAGGATTGGTTCTCTAACAATATCTTGATTTATTTAAACATTGAACCTATTACGACTTTTATAAAAATAAAATATTTTATTCATAAATTTAATCTTACAAACCATTCACGCAATGAAAAGGCCAATATTTTAAAGTAATTCAATTTTAATTTCATTTTTTAATCCCATAATTGTATTATTTTATTTATTTTTGTTACAATTTATGTAGTTTGATGAATTTATAACTTAATTGTAAAAATGGCCTAATTTTTTTTATTAAAATGTTTTATTTAATAATGTATTTCAGCTGTAAATTTTACTAAACTAGGTGAAAGTGTGAAAATTATTTTTTTAGGTTACCTCTAATATTTGGATACATTTCATCATTCTTTAACTGAAGCTCAACACATCATTTGGAGTACCAAAATTATATCTCAATCAGGGCCTCAAAAACAATGTACAGATCCAGATTCTTTTAATATTTAACAGACATCTCATGGTTAGTAGATCCAATGAAGCTGAAACTCAACATATATATGGAGATGAAATTAGTGAACAAATTTTAGACATTTCATACCACTATATTCAGCCGAATTAAAAGGCATAAATTCATTGGGACTTGTTATATTGTAATAATAAGGTTGGCCTATATAGAATTAATGTATTATTGTCAATATTCCATAAATCATACATTCTATGGTTAATTAAACTCAGATTCTATGTTTAAAAAGAGGATGAAATAAAGAAAAGCATTTATGAATAAATTTATTACACAATATATAATATAATGGTCCATACATGATAATTACATCAGAGGACTATTTTAGAGAAACCAATTTTTTCTAATCTCCATATAAAAATGTACCTCCTCTTTAATCTAATGGGTTGGAAAGCTAGGCTGTAATTTTATTTAGACATATGGTTTATAGTGTTTTAAAATTCATTTACTTGTTTAATGTTTCTTTTTTTTATCGTTTTCACTTCCAAATAAATTTCTATTTTTCTTCCCCTACTATGATCCTTTTAATATTCATAAAATTCGATAACAAACTCTCATTGTTGTTCAAGAGGGGGAGTGGCGGTTGTTAAGTTTTTTGTGCTTAAATGTTTCTACTTATTTTATTCTAATAATTCCAATTGTGGTAAGTCTATTTTGGTGTATGGTTCTCCCCACTTTTATTGTTATTGGATTCTTCATCATGTTTTAATCGTATTCCTCACTGTCATCATCCTAATGTTGTATCCACGGTAGAGTAGAATTTGTGTTGATGATGAAAGTGAGTATTATTATGAATGTAGAGGGTTTGGTGTTAGATAATATCAATTCTCAAGATTTTTTTGAGTGATTGGGTGGATCTTATCATTGAGTAGAATATTTAAAAAAATATTTCGTTAAAGAACAATGATATCATCCCTATGATCTCCCTAGAATGTCAAAGATAATTTAATAACATCATTGTGTATTTTTTATTTTCTATGAGTTTTTAATTCTTATAATTAATATATATTTAATTTTACTTACATTTAGAGTATAACCACTATTAATATTTTTATATAAGTAGTTTTATTTTAAGTATATTTATAATAGATACAATTGAAAAATCGGTGTGTATAAGTATCCTCAACGAGAGATCTATCATAGGGTGCACACTATGTTTAATTTTTAGGTAATAATAACATAATTATATGGGATTCATGAAAAACAACTCTCATAAATTTGGATCCATTTTTTTGGAATCTATTCAATTTCATAATTTTGATTTTTTATGAAAAAAAAAATTCAAAACCACAAAATTTAAATTTATTTCATATCATTATTTTGTTTGTTCAAAGATGGAACTTCCTAGTAATTTATCAAATTGTATTCATGGTGAAGATATTAATGAGTATATAACACAATTATCACTAATGAATCCATTGAAAGAGAATGAAAAAAAGATAGAAGTGTTGCGGAACCAAATGTCATTTGTTTCCTCTTCCTTGAAGGATTTGGCATATGAAATGGAGTCTCAAGAAAAAGAAGAACCAATTATTGTATTTCAATAATTTTAAATTGAAGATACATGTGAGAAATAAATTACAAAGGAACCAACCTAAAACCTATTGATTTGATTTATAGAAGAGGTTCCTAAGGGAGAAATTCCAACTGATTCACATGTGGGAGATCCAAGTCAATTGGATGAATATTGGTACGATTTTATGAAATATAAATTGGTATGTGATTCTCCCATCATTGATAATGTAAAATAATCACTTCTCTACCAATCACATTATTTGGAAATTGAAAATTAATGTGGCCTTTTGAAATTGAGTTTCTATTGGTTTTTCCAAATAGATCAATTTCCAGGTCGACTTACATAAATGTTATTATTTATCTATTAATTATCCATATTTTAATATCATAAAAAGTGATTAGTTTTCTCACATTTAATGTACTATAATTTTTGATATAACAGAAATAGATAATGCCTTGGATGTTAAGAGAGATTCCACCCATGTGGTGGGGATGAAAAAAGAATAAATGGAGAAGATGTTAGTGGTGTGAATACCTTCATTACAATAACATGAATACCATATGAAGGAAGACACCATGAAATTCTATATGGAGTACCCAATTTAATTTACCCTCCCATCTGCACCTCTATATCGGTTTTCTTCTTATATGTCGATTGTTCATATATTCATTTTCATGAGGGGTTATCACTCCTTGCATCCACTTATGGATGTTAGGAAAAATAAAATGTAGTGGTATCTATGTAAGAAACCCCATCCTCCTTTACATTGTTGTTAAACCACTGTAGCTCCCTGAATAGGGGAATTAAAACCCTTACACCCATTTATGGGTTACACCAAGCCTTATCCCCATTCGTTACCATTACAATTTTTATTTTTTTCATTTTCCCTTATTTCATGATTTCTAGGTTTGGTTGTAGCAGCAATAAGATTAACTAAAAGCAATCACTGGAAAATTATATCATTTTTTATCTTTCTTTATCATTAGTTTTTCTACACATATTTTTAATTTTCTATTGAGTTGAATCAAAGGGTAGTGAATTTAGGTGTGGGAGAGAGATATACATAATTGTTTTCTTTTTTCTGTGGTTTTAAAATTTTCAATTTTATGGAACCTTGATTTGAAATGAATATTCTGATTATTTATCACAATTTTTTTTTGATAAAGAAGATATTATTTTTAAAAAAATTGATTGTAGAGTTTTTTTATGTGAAAAACATTTCATTTATTGGGATTTTCAAGACTGTTTAATGGTTTGATTAAATTTTTTAAATCCATCCCATGAACACTAACTCAAAATATTTTTCAATTTCTATGAGATATTCTAAACCAATTTGAAATATTATTTCTAATACAAACACTTTCTTGAGAAAAAACAAGAATTTTTTTATAAACTAGAACATGGGATTTTTGTCATTAATCAGATTACATTTGATGGCATGATTATAACTTGATTGAAAAACTTTTTTGTATTGAATAATATTAATCATGAGGCGCACCATTACATATGTAGATTGTTATCCTATATATTCCATAAATTGCCTTATATGTTTAAGCCACATTAGAACACAATTTTTCATTACATACCCACACTCTTAGTATTTTCATGGATATTTCACATTTTTGTATGGGGTAAGGGACATTCCTGTGCATTTTTTCAGATTTTATTCATTAATTGTTGGTATGATATGTGTTTCATACTTTTTGGTAGTGTAAAATGAGATAATTTTGCTTGATTCATCATTTCAGTATGCTTTATTTGTATCATTTGGATCCCCATCAAAGAAATATAAAAAAATTAGTAATAAAATTAGATATGAGCATAAATTTCTCATTATAAGATAATTTTTGACTCATTTCCAACTCTAAATTCAGGTGAATGATTATCATTAATTAATTTTATTGAAATTTTAACTCATTCTACAAAACAAATTAAAAACAAATTTTGATTTTACAGAGATTTAAAAAGAATAAAAAAATTGTGAAGAAGCAGGGAATTTGGGTGAAATCATTATTTGTAGTAATTTATTATCCCATGTCCCATGTAATATAAAAGGGTATAGTGTTGTGTTTAAAACACTCAAGGGGATTTTAGTGAGGCTCATCCTTTATTTTCACTAATTGTTTAATTAATTGAACAAAAGATTCAATATCTACTAATTTAAACCCTAATTTTTCAACCATTTTCCCACCAACAGTAATCCACATAATTAACATGGAATAATAACCCATGATGGAAAAAAAATTATGACTCATGAAGTTGTGAAATGGGAATTTTTACAATCATATGGAGAAGCATTGAATTTCTGTTTCTGTATATCTCCAGATTTAATTTTTCTTGTGCAATGAGTTATATTAAATATAATGTAAGGTTGGTTGTGATTGTACAATGGATAAATTTATGAGGATGAACATATTTAAATATTAGGATTTAAATGAGAGTTTATTATTTTAAATTCATGGAACATGATAGGATTTTGTTTTTGATTTTATAATGGACGTTTAATCATTTTTTATTGTTGTGTGTGTTTTGATCTGAATTATTGTCGATTCTCTAAGAGTACCACGTTTATGTGTGGAGGGAAATCAAAAAACCAATATTTTAAATTATTTTAATTTTAATACAAATATTTTAATCCAAAAAATGAAGCATTTTATGGTTAATTGTCTCATTTTATGGGTTTTGATGTATTTGAACTTAATTGTAAAAATGGATTAATTTTGTGATTTAACAGTAGTATATAATTCTGTATTTCAGTCATAAATATTACCAAACTGAATGAAATTATGAAATTCATTTTTTTAGGTTACCTCAAATTTTTATTAACATTTCATCCTTCATGAATCCAAACTACATCCATCATTTAGAGGCCCAAAATCATCTCACAAACTAGGCCTCAAAAACTATGTACATATATGAATTATTTTAATATTGAGCTGATAACTATAAGTGATCCAGTACAAATTAGAGTGAAAGTAAAAAATTTAAATGGTGAATAAATCCTTGAACAAATATAATAAAGTATTAACCAATATATTTTTCCATATAAAAAGAATGTAAATTCAGAGGAACTTGCAGTATTGGAATACGAAAGGTCACATAGTTAGAATTAATGTCTTATAGTAAATCATCCACAAATCAGAAATCCTATGGATAATGAACTTCATATTTTCTCTGTATAAATAAATGGAAATTATGAACAATTTTATGCAAAAAAAATTTCCAAAATCTTTCATTAAATGGTTCATCCACACATATTACATTGGAATACAATTTTGGAGCCAACATTTCACTGCCATCTATCTATAAAAATATACTTCTTCATCAAACCTAATTGTTGGAAACATAGGTTTGATATTTTATTATATTAGGGTTAACGGTGAATTAATATTTATTTAATTTTAAATGTTTCATTGTTAATCTTCTTCACTTCACTTTCATTTTCAATTTTTTGTTCCCCCAATGAGATCCTTCTAATATTCATTAAGTGGATAACAAAATGTCATTATTGTTCGGGGTGGGGGGGAGTGGTGTTCTTGTGTTTTTTTGCATAAATTTTTATATATATATTATTTTAATAATTTATATTGTGGTCAAACTGGTTTGCTGTAGTTTTCACCCCACTTGCATCACTATTAGTTTTTCTTCTCATTTAAATATTATTCTTCTCCTTCATTGTCAAAACCATGCATCTAAGATGGAATAAAAATTTGGTGATGTTTTTAGTGAGAAATACCATGAATTTGGAGGGGAGGTGTGAGATAATAACAATTCACATGAATGTTTTTAGTGATGGGTATTACCTCAACATTGAGTAGAATATCGGGAATAAATTTTCATTAAAGAGAAATAAGTTTATCACCAAGAACACCTGTGAATGAAAAGTATTCTTAACTAACATAATTGAGTCTTATTTATTTTACATTTTGTGTTTTAAATTTTCATTATAAATATAAATTATATTTTAGGTATTCATAGAATGAAACCTCATTTATATTATTATATAGATAGTTTTATTTTAGTTAGATATATAATAATGATAAGAGAAATATTGGTTTGTGTAAGAGTCTTTGACAAGAGATTGACCCTTGGGTGAACACTATATTTCAATATTAGGTAATAGTTATTTATTGGTAAGGGATACAAGTAAAATTCCTTATCATCAATTTTGAACTATTTCTAGGGAATGAAATCACCTACCTACATTGTTTTTCACAAAGAATAATAAATTTAAAAGACCGAATAAAATTATACTACATTTCACATATTTTTTTCATGGATCTATGATGAAATTTCAAAGAAATTTCTAAAATGATATTAATGATAAAAAATATTTTCTAGTCTCTAAAAAATTAGCACAAAATATAAATTTGGTTGTGAATAATAATATTATATAAGAGTTGAGAAATAAAATGGAATTTATTTCCCCTAACGTGAAAGAATTACCAATTTTATAGGATGTTTAGAAAAAGATCAATGAAATATGGTTTTTTTTAAAATCAATTGAAGAGCCATATAAGAATATGATTATGAAGGAACTACCGTCAAACATATCTACACCATTTCTAGAGGAGGTACCTGAAGATGACATTCATACTAATGCACATTTGGGAGAACGAGGTGAATTGGATGAATATGGGGTGATTTTGTAATGATAAAAAGTAATGTGATTATCCCATCATTGATAATGGGAAATCAGCACATATATACCTCGCTATTTCATTGGAATATGTAAATTAATATTCACTGACTAATTTTGAGTAGTCAATAGAATTTCCCTAAGAGATAAATTTAATGGATGGAATACATGAAAAGAAATATTTCTTTATTAATTATTCATGTTTTAATATTGTTCAATATGCATTGTTTTTTGACATCCCATTTCATAAAATTGTTGATATACCACAAAAAGAGAAGCCTATGTATGTTAATAGATATTCCAACAAAGTGTTGTTAATCATAGAGGAAGAGTGGTAAATGTTTTTGTTTTTGTGTCCACATCCTATACAACAACAAGAATAACATATGAAAGTGGACACCATGAAAGTTAACATGGAGTTACCTATTATCTTTACCATCCCCCTCTAAACCTCAAAATAATTCATTCTTATACTATGGGGTTTGTGTATATTTACATTTTAATCAGAGGTTATTGTTATTTAAATCCACAATAAAATGATTGAAAAAATAAAATGTTTTGGTTTCAAAGAAAGATACCTCATCCACCTTTCGATCAGGGTTAAACTGAATTGGCTACCTAACATGGGGTAGTAAAAAACATAACACCCACATTGGAGATCAAACCATGAATTATACCATTTATTCTACCATTATATTTTTCCATATTTTTAATAATATTTTTATTTATAATATTTTTTATTGGTTTAGTGAAAATATACAAGAGCATAATTTGATTTTGTCAGTTGAAAATAAATTCAGGTTGTATAATTCATTCCCTTTAGTTTTATACCATTTTTTTATTTTATTTTTGTTTATTTGAGTCTAGGGGAATTTAATTTTATGGGTGGGGAGGGAGTCAGCCATCTTGGTTTCATTTTTTGATTTTATTTTATTTTATCATTTTTAAAAACCTGGATCTAAAATGAATATTATGATCATCTTTTTTTCATTGATAAATTTTAATAATTTTAAAATGATTTTTGTAAAAAAATGATTTTAAATTAATTTTGATGTATCAAATTTCCCTAGAATTGGTTTTTCAAAAAAATTTATGACTGTAACTGACGTAATAAATCAATTCCCATAAAAAACTCGCTCAATTTTTTCCACTCCTATGAGATTTTCTAAACCATTTTGAAATAGAATTCCTAAAACCAACACTTTATTCATGGAAACATGGATTTAGTATGATCACCAAACATGTGATTTCTCTATATCAAGTCATTGGTTGTCAAGGAGTGTTTTCAAAATTATTGAGCAACTTTTCTGGGTAGAAACATATTTATCTTGAGACACATCCTCAAATCTATCCATAGTTAGCCATAATATTCATTTAATGTCATTATTGGATTATGTAACATTACAGGCCAATTTTTCCTTACCTACACACACTCTTCATATTGTTTCATGTATATTTGATGTTGAGTGTGGGAGAAGGGCCTTCAGTGTGGGTTAATTGGTAAGTGTTTCATTTGATAGTGGTTTGATGTGTGTGTCATTATTTTTGGCAGTGAATAATGAGAGAATTTGTATTGATACATCATTTCATTTTGCTTTATTTGTATTAACCAGACCTCCTTCAACAAAAAATGAAAAAAAATAAAAATATGGACCTGATATTGAATTTCTTATTATAATTATTTTTTTATCATGTACCACTCTAAATTGAATGGAATGATTATATTTCATTTATTTTATTCAATTGTTACCTTATTCTCCCTTAAAAAATATGTGTCTTTCTAGATATTAAAAAAATGAGGAAAAGGTGGATAATTTTGATGAAATAAATATTTGTAATAATTTCTTGACTCATGACACATTTCATAAAAAATGGTCTGGTTTTATTTTTTACACATTCAAGGGGATTTTTATGCAGTTAATTCTATGTTATTACCTTATTTTTTAATTATAATTAAGATTCAAAACCTCCTATCTTGAGACATAAATGTTTTATCATCATTCGCCAACCCTAATCCATAAAATTAATATTAAAAAGGATGTCATGATTGAAATTATTTTCTAACTCATGCTGTGTATAAATGATAATTATAACAAACCTATGGTGATGCATAAAATTTCATTGTATAAGCATATTTCCAGATTCAATTTCTCTTGAGTGAATAATGACATAAAATTCCATGTGAGGTTAGATGTGATTGGGCCATGGATGGATTTATGAGTTTTACAAATTTCAAATATAAAGCATGAAAATTATAGGTAATTATATTAAATTTATGATACATTATGGGATTATGTATTGGATAAGATAATGGACATGATCTGATTTATTTATTGTTGTGTGGATTTTTATTTGATTATATGTTAATTTACCGACATTTCAATGTTTATGTTTGGGGGAATGGAAAAATCACATATTTCAAATTATTTTAATTTTAATATCAAGGATTTATTCCCATAATTGTATTATTTTATGGTAAAATGTCATGTTTTAAGTGTCTTGATTTATTTTGAACATAATTGCAAAAATGGCCTAATTTTGGGATTTGACAGTTTGATTATATAGTTTACTTTAGCCGTGAAATTTTATAAACATATGGAAATTCAGAAGTTCATTTTTTAGGTTCCCTTACATATTGTGATATATTTCGTTCTTCTTGAACCTAAGATCAATCTATCATTTGGATTCCCAAAATATGCTCACAATCTGGGCCTCAAAACTGTGTACAGATATAGATTATTTTAATATTGAGCTGGTATTTACAAGTGTTTTAGTCCAAAAATCTAAAACATGACATATACATGGAGAAATAATTATTCAAAACATTTTAAAATTGAGTATAAAACAATTTCTTTATAATTCAATGACATAAATGAATATAATATTTCTAAATTGGAATATTAAGGGTCACTTGGACCGAATTAAAGTCTTGTAGTAAATATACCAAAATACAACCACCCAAAGTAAAAGGATTCTCATATTTTTTTAAGATTAGGAAATGGAAAATAACTATTATGAACAATATTATTGAAAAATATATTATTAAATAGTCTACCCATCCAAATTATTTCGGAAGATAATTTTAGAGCCAACAGTTCTCTCCCATCCCACTTTAAAAATGTACCTCTTCTTCATTCCAATGGTTTGAAAACAAAGCTTCAAAAATTTATTATAGTATTAGGGTTAATGGTGTTGTAATATTGAGGTAATTTTTTATTTTTTATTTGTTTACTTTCTTTAATTCTCTTTCATTTTATATTTTGTTCCCTCCCACAGTGATCCTTCTAATGTCTTAGAAAGTGGAGAACTAACTCTCGTTGTTGTTTAAGGGGTGAAGTGGTTGTTCAAGATCATTTTTTCTTAAATATTTGTCATTATTTTTTTATATAAACATCAATAGGGGTGAATCTGGTTTGGTGTAAGATTCACCCCACTCTAATTTCTCTTTATTTATTTTTCCCGTTTTAATATTATTCTTCTCTTTCATCGTTGTAATGTTTCATCCTGGGTCGAGTTGCATTATGGTGATGATGTGAGTGGCTATTATTTTTCACGAGGAGGGTCGAAGTGAGATGATAAAAATTCATGGGATGATTTTGAGTGATATGTTTGATCTCAACATTGAATAGAATATTGAGAATAAATTTTCTTTATATAAAAATGATTTTATCACCATGATATCCCAAAAAAACTGTAATTCTTAACTAATTATTTTTTCTCTTCTTTCTAATCCTTATTTTTTAATATTATTATTTAATATATTATATATTTAATTTATTTTCAGAATCAAAAACACATTTATATTAATATATGTATAGTTTTATAATATATATATTTATAATATTGATAATTGAAAAAATCAGTTTGTGTAAGAGGTCTCCACAATAGAACGAGCCTAGGGTGAACACTATTTTTA
This sequence comes from Viscum album, assembly GCA_963277665.1. Classification (NCBI taxonomy): domain Eukaryota; kingdom Viridiplantae; phylum Streptophyta; class Magnoliopsida; order Santalales; family Viscaceae; genus Viscum; species Viscum album. The sequence goes on from OY728131.1 coordinate 2,071,956,032, forward strand.
ATTCATATGTAATAATAATTTATTGGTGAGGGGTCCAAGAAAAATTCAACTCATCACCAAACCATAATTTCACATGTTATTGATAATGTTACAAGAAATATTAGAATAAATTTTTTCAATGATAACTATCCCACTAGTCATTTCATTTTAGATATACTGATTTGAAGCAATACAGTACACTATTGTAGGGAAAAATGCATAGTATCTCATTACCTAATTACATAAAAAAATTATGTTATTTGGGCCTAATCTCATTCCATCAACCATCATTATTAGAACATAATTTTTGACACCTATGAATAATAATTAAAACCTACATATGACATTATTCAATTAACTGAATAAAATTTCTATTTATTTGATTTATTTTAAGGTTTATGTAAATATTTTATATTTAATGAACACATTATAATTAAAATAGTTTTATTTATTGAAAAGAAAATAAATTCAATGAAAATGAAATCAAACCACTTTGAGAACTAAATCAATGTTAAAAAAATATATCAGACCTCATTAGTTAACAATCATTGAAAAAACATTATTTTATTAATTTTATTATCATTTTACCGAAATTAATTATATTATTTAAAGTCATAAAATATTCATTCATTAATCTATAATATATATAGGTTAGTCATAAAGTTACAAATATTAAAAAATCCTCATATATATTGAGTATCAGTCTTAATATTTGGAATTATTGAAATTTTAGTAATGTGAATCAATAATTTACTATAAATATATAGTATCATGGGAGATTGAAGTAAAAATATAGGAAAAAAATTATTCCCCCAATGAATAAAATATAACTCCTAGAAACTACCTCTACATAGGATTTTCTTTCAATTAGTGTCCCAAAAAAATTAACTTATCTTTGTTTTATTTGATGAAATTATGATACAAGACCATAACCTAATTGTGCATTTCTATAAGGTAGTGAAAATGGACAATTATATTCCCTATATGGAATCTTTAAATAATATAGTGGTTGAAACATTTAAATATTGGTGTAACCACAAAAATGATTGGCATATCTATGAAAAGTACACCTACATACTCAAATAAATATATATAACCCCATCACATGAAATATAAAGAGATTAAATTCAATCCATAAATGGTAATATAAAAATAAAATATTCATTTATATTTTGTTTCAAAAAAATAATCACGAGAAAATATTAGAAATAATAAATTTAAATTCAAAATGAAAATATTCAAAAACATTAAAAATATGAAATGATTGTTATGATTCTGAAGGTTTCAAAAAACCTATGGGTCAATTAGGGATAATTTAACAACATATAAAATCATCTTGTTATCATGATTTAATTAACCTATTTTTTACAATACCCTAAAAACAAGAATGAAAATCATAAACATAATATAAATAACAATGATATTAGGATTAAATAAGGTTTATCCAAATGTGATAATTTCAAAGAGAAGATTCATAATGATGGTTTCACACACCATTAATTTCTAAAAACACTATCTATCAATATATATTTATAAATAGTAAAATTGCAAGTCTTTAAGTCACTAACTCATCATTTCTCCCCATAAACATCTTTGTATCATATGTGAACAAATATGGGATCACAACCCACTATATCAAGTGAATTGATTGTGAAAAAATAAACAAAATTAAATATGAGGTTTCTTTTTAGTCATATAAAAATTGTTATCATAACATTGTTTTTATCCATATACTTAGCTGTTTAAAATAACCCTAAAAATGTAACAAATCATTGCCTTGTATTTTCTCTCACATATAACATTATAATTTCAATTATTTTTTATATAAAATATAAAAAAATCCCTTTTAATATTATCTCATAATATCCTAGTATATTCCTCAATATTTTTTCCACAATATCGAACCCATTACAACATCATTAAAGAAATATGAAATATTGAAATATCTTAAATATAAAATCTATGTTTATAATATTGTATGATAAATGAAATTACAAATTATTAACCAATAAAAAAGAGTTTTTTTGTTGGATCTCAATGTGGTTATTTACATAATTAAATAACTCATAAATCCATAGCATAAATCCCTTCAAGACAATAATCAAAAAATATTTCAATATATTATTTCAATATTATCATCATTAAAAAATGGAATTATTTACCTCACAACATGGTTTGGTTGATGAAATTATTATGCCACCTTCTCTAGAAAACCATAGTATTTTTCCTCATAGTTTCTTATTTTATAAAGTGACACCAATACATAAGACACTACATAAAATATTTTTGTTTTAATTTTAATCCATTTTTGACAATATGTATATATCAACACTTTTCAAAAAATAATTTTATAATAGTCCGTATTCGTATAAAATATGAACCATATTTGGATATTAAAATTATTCATTTTATAGCACACCAAGATCTATGATATAGTTTCTTATTGATGTTTTCCTACATATTATCTACAATACATAAATTAAAACTCTTATAAAATTAGTGGTATTTATTTTATGAAATATCATATTTTGAGTATAATGGGGTTTTTATAATATTTTAAAAACAATGTATAGGAATATTAAAGTTTAAACATTCATGAACCATGACCACCAAAATGTATCTTTATATGATATAGTATATCCATTTTCACCAAATAATCTTCAATAATATTTATAATCACTTTAATTTCATATATTTCACATTTAATTATCTTAAATAAATAATAAAAATATAAAAAATGTCATTAATTTATAACTATTTTAAAGAAATATATATTTTAAATATGAATTCATGATAACAAATAAGTGATGCATAAATTTTTTTATGTATTATTAGTTTATATAAGGTAATGGGGGGAACCATGGCCATATCTTAATGATAGTTAATGATTGAGGGAATAAATTTTTAAGTATGTGTAATATAATTAAAAATAAATGATGGTCTTTTAAAAACAATTTAAAAAAATTAAGTAACTTTAAATAATGATTATCTATAAATCTAAATAGGATATAATAAAATTAGATACATTAGGTAATTATAATGTTCAAAAAAATTCCATTTTTATAAATAAATTATAATTTTTTATTTATATTGATTATGTTTAAATGGGATATCAATTTTCCACTTATCCTTTAAACATGTGAAAATAAATTAAAACCTTGGAATAACTACCATATAAAAATACAGGCCATGAATAAGGTTAAGAAAATTATATGTTACAATAATATCATATTGTTATTTATAATTAATGTATTCATTAGATTTAGAAATATAATAACACAAGTTCACCACTCAAAAATATCAAAACAATTGGTTAAAAAATGTGTAATTTTATATTAATATACTAAATCATAAAACTCGCATTGGAACAATATCATAATAGAAACAAGACATGTTTTTTTAAATAAAATAACACCAATACATTGGATAGATTAATCTCTATAATTACCACTCCATTGGAATATCTCCCTTACAATGATAACCCACCATTTATCCCACCATCAAGAGATAAAAGAGGAAGAATTCGATATCATTCTTTATTCCAACTCACTCTATGAGAATATAGTTCTCTAAAATGTTAATTATTCTTCATAAATCCTATTACTATATGAAAAATGATATAACATCCCCCACTATAAAAAACCATACTCAAGAGGAACTCTAGGTAGAAATTTATATGCAATGAAAATTGTAGATTTTTACACTACATTTTTATAATAACATAAGAATCCAAGATTTATGAATGGATATGGTCCTATCAATATATTTTAAAAAATTAAATATTTTATTTTTTATATCATTATAACATCCTTATAAAATATACTACTAATATGATTTATAGATTGAGAGATATTATAAAATTAAAAAACCACTTTCTTGATTGTGAATACTTTTACCGTTCTAAAAAATTCAACATTTGGGAATCTATATTGAAAAAATCGAAATAACAATCTTCATAAGAGTTTGGTTTTTTAAATATTCATATATTCATATATAAAATATTACCACAATTTTATGGATATAATTTTGGACATTTTAGTTTCAAAACGTGATATATTCAAAAATGTGTATTGTTTGTCATGTTTTTCACTATGTTGGTCTATGTGTCTCCAAAACACGTCGGACTATGTTGAAAAATCAAAAAAAAAAAGAAAATTTAAAAATTTAAAATTATTTAATATAAAAATTTAACCATTTATGAATGAAAATTGTTTCTAATGTTTTACAATGTAATCTCAAAATTGTTAAAAACATCATTTTCAGGGAGGGAGAATAAGTGGTATTTAATTTTTTATTAATCCCCAACATCAAACCCATTACACTCTTAAAAAAATTCCAAATCCATAAATTGGTAATGTATGAGGATATTACATGTCCAAATTAATTTTAACATTTAATTGTTATATAATTCATAGTAATAATGTTGGAAAAATAATAAACAAGACAATGATCCAATCCTGGTTTGAATTGATGTTATTTCCATTAAATTTAACTAAACCCATTTTCATGGCAACTCATAATAATAATCCTATAAAATAAAATAAATGAGTCAAAATATAATTAAATATCCACATGTTTCTATATAATAATCATTTCGTGCATATATTTACACATTCAATTAATTAACTATAATATAGTTTAATACTTTTCATCTTATATAGTCTATTTTAACAAAACAATTTATTACCCTTTGCGATCAAATTTTGAAAAGCCACAATATTAAGAATATTCAAAATATGAACAAATACATATCATAATTTAAATTATATTAATTTTATTTATTAATATTTTATTCTATTTTTTTGAGATACACTTTTCATCAAAAATCATTGGTATCAACCATACTCTTGTCCATTTCTGTTATAAAATTAGTTGTATAATAAATGAAAATAAGGTAATAAAAATTTACAAATATTTATTATATTATCTTCTTATGTGTAATAGTTCCATTCATTATAAACTAACCAAACTTTTTAATATTTTGTAGATTTTAAATAACATGATTTGGCCATAAAATAATCCCATATAGGGTATCAAAATCTTCTTTGTTTATGAAAAAAAAATATGATCACATCAAATCAAAAAAATAATTAGTAAAAAAATCAACCATTATTTTTAAACACTTTTTCATTCTCACATTCCATCCGTGAAATAAATATTCATGAAATGATCAAACAACATGAAATATGAACATTCAATATACATTTTTAATAGTATTGATATTTATATAATAATTTAATATGAGTATTCAATTAATAAAAATGATTGAGAGAAATTAGAGAACAAAATAATTACATGAAACAGTATATAAAGAATGAAAAATTAGAAAGAGGATTGAAAATTTAAAATACCATGAAAAAATAAAAAAATGGAAAAATTTAAATTATAATATAATTTTTAAAAATATCAAACAAAAATTATATATATTATAAAAACAAATTAATAAAATAATGAACAAAACACAAATAAAAATTCAAAAAAAAATCTATCTAACCCCACACCTAGAATATGTAGTTTAACCATTATATTGATATTAATGAATATGGGAAAATGAAGGACATAAAAACATTTGTATCATAGATAAAGCTATTATAAAAATATTATTGTCTCTATAAGGGAATCATATTGATTTTAAAGGAATATATTTTTATTGAAACCATTGAATGATAATGCATGTTGGGGTTTTTTATTTTTTCATGAATAACCACTAAATTAAATACTAATAATAGTGTATGGACCAAATGTGTGGGAAAAAGCATACCATGGTGATATTTTATCCATAAAATATATATTAGGACATTATAACCAATTGAACTCTAATTATGGATGATTTTGAAGTCTTGGGAACCATTAGTTCTTTTCATATAGATTCATGAGTGTTTATTTTAATCTCTTCATGTTTCAACAAACTCATGAAGATATAATCTTTTAAAAATAACAAAATAAGAAATAATATAAGTAAATTAATTTATATTTCTATAGAATGATATATATGGCTTAATGGGGAGATGGTTGGTCCTTCCAAACATATGATAATAAGGTTTCATAGAAATGGATTTTATATGAGAAATTAATTAATACCAAAAAGAATAATTAATTATAAGAATCCAATATTTTATACTGAGTTGAAAATAATTTTTTTTTATATTTTCCTCTCTACTATAAAAATTTTCTAGAAATTTTTTTATAAATAATAATATATGAAATCACGCTTCTCACCACCATATTGATTAAAATGTTTAATCATTTTAATGTTACAAAAATTATAAACCTATTATCAAATAAAGAATATTAAAAATTAAAATGGATAAAAGTGTGTCATATATCTAGCTGATGGACTTATAAATGCTATCAAGAAGATAACACCTTATGTAATGATCAGTAAATGTATATAAAAGGATATGGTTATCCAAAATGTATTAGCATTCCTCTTATTTTAAATTTTCAACATGGATTTCATTAAATGATATTGGTATTAAATATTTTAATAAATAATTTTAATATTATAATATAATTAATCGGTATTATTTTTCACCATGAAACATATCATTTATAGGAATACAGATGGATAATTTAATGTCCATAGATTGAATTATCATACTTATATTGAGATTAAATACATTTAGTTCTCCTTTATTATTGTTTATTTGAATATTTAATTCCTAAATGGAAAAAATTAAATGATATAATGGGGTTTAGCTTCTAATAATATAAAGATATGTAATGCGACACATTAACAGAATAAAAAATATTTTTGAAACGAAAATAGGTTATCAAAATTTAACAATGAAAATCATAATCTTCATAAATTCGTTTCTATTTATGGGGTTGTTTTCTATTGTATGATCCGGTAAAATTGAGTCTTATGTATAGAAATATGGATCTTGATAAAAAACATTGATAATATTATTATAAATACATTGTTGAATTAATCACATGAGATATAAAATTGTAAAACCCACCACAGATATTGGATAGCTGGTGTTGAATTGTGAATTTATTGAAATTTATTAAATGTATCCTCGAAAAAAAAATTCTGTAAAAATTATTTTATAGTTTTTGGGTAACCATGAGAGGGGATATAAAATATTACTAGTGTTATAGATAAAAATAATATAAAATCCTGATTTTCCTAATGATTCCAACACATCCAACACATTTCAAGGGAGTGGTATGGAATAAATGTCATCCACAAATTATTTTTCAATATGGATGCCATCCTTTAAAATGACATGTTCAATTATTATCCATTATAATATAATGAAATTTTATTTCATACATTTTAATATAATATTATTTTAATAAAAATATATATGATGACATTGTGAATACTCAATCATGCATCAAATGGGTAACCATATAACCTTAAATAATCAATGATTATTTACATTCAATTCATCATTGAAAAAAAATTACATAACTAGAACGTTCTCAGAGAACTACACTAACTAAATGAGACCCAGATATATGAAATTTTGTTGGAAGGGAAGTTAATGTTTCTCATTTCAAATCCTCATATGTAATAAAATTGTTATAACATCCAAAGTACCCATCATGATAACATTTTAAGTAATTTCTCACTAATATATCAATTATCTGTCCAATGAACTAGATTGTAAAAATTTCCTCCCTATAATTCTATTATATTAAGTGATAGTCCATAAAAACACCAACTATTCTATATATTGTTTGGGAACTATTGATTTTTTTCCAATTTAATGAATTTTTTACTACTATCATATGAAATTCTTACATATGAGTGACTCATTAACTTTTTTATATTAGTAAAATGATTGCAACATACATTAATTTTGTAACAAATATAATATTGGATTCATGGAGCTTTGAGATAATTTAATATTGCTCCATCCTCACCAGTTCAACCTCACATTTATCACAGTATGATTCATGATAATTTGGCGAATAATATCATAAATATCAACATGTTTCAGTCACAATTATTGTTTATAATTTTTAAAAATGTTAAAAAAATTTACAATTTAGGCTCTAAATATTGTAAAATAGTAATGATGATATAAAAATTGCTTCTATTATCATGAAATAAATAATTTACCGTTTGATCCATTGGTTTATGATCAATTTTTTTGGATTTTAATATGATTTTAGAATATAATAAAGAGAATATTTTATTATCTCATCGATATTATCAAAAGTAAAATCCCTATATGATGATTACAAATTCACTAGATGAGTATAATCATTGATATTCATTTTGTCCTCGATGCACCAGAAACCATGAATTAATAAACAGGAATGATTTTTTTTTATAAATTATAGAATCTAAAATATAAATACATAACAATAATAACAATAAAATATTAAAAAAATGATAATGGTGATGATATGGAATAATGTAATCATCCATCGGTTAAAGGTTTACATCAATGAAGTTGACTAACTATTATAAATATACTTATTAGGGGTTCTTAATTGAACCATAAATGTTAAAAAATAAAATATAACCACTAATATCCATATATAATTTACCATTTAGTACATTAATTATGGGTTTGGGTAGTTCTGAAAAAATTTCTCTATATATTAGTTTAGGAAAGTCCATTTATTATGTCATCATGTATTTTTAGCACATAAAAACCATCATGTAATTTTATTTATTTGACCCTCACTAGAATATCTACTTACCCAATGTTGGTGTATACCATACTATAGATTCCCTAGTGATTTAATATTCATATAGAATATAACTCCCCCATATAAAAATAAGATAACGGAGTGAGGAATTACATTTACAGATCCAACTAAATCATGTATGAAATCATACATGAAATAAGAACTTATACTATAAATTATTATAATATACCAAGATCCTTGGATTTTTTACGATGTAATGGTTATATCAATGAAAATATATTCCTCTCCAATCTCACTCTTTCAACGTCTCAAAATTACCATCGATGTGTATACATATCCTATATGATCATGGTATATAAAGGAATTTTCTTTATATTATTTATCAACATATTTATAATATATAGTTTCATAAAATGTTCTAATATTTCATTATAAACATATATTTATTTTTTTCATTTATATTCCTTAAACATTTTTGGATATTTTAGTGTAATTTTTCTTAAAGTGGGTTCATAAATGCAGACAATCCTTTATAAATGGTGTCTCCCCTTTATACAATAATTGTCCTCTTTTTGATTTTTATTGATATTTTGAATAAAATATATCTATGGAGGGAAGAATCTAATGAATATTTCATCTGGGTTTTAATATAAATAACACTATAAAGGGTGGAGGAACAAATATTTCCATTCTAATTTACAATTATTATTGTTTGAGAAATCATTTTTACTATCCCTTAACTATGGATTGTTCCCCCATAGTTGATGGATTTTACCTATTATGATTCATAGTACTATATAATCGCTTGGTCTGATTATTGGAAATATAAATTATTTGATAAATATATTTTCATTACATATTTAATGATATGTATAGGTTTCAACTGATGTAGATGGAATTGTCTTTTCAGCAGATGTCTATTTTTTTGTTAGTGGTAGTCGAAACCCCCCATGAAAATTTTTGTTTTATGACTGATAAGTATGTATTAAATTTCCCTTTTAACATAGGATTGTTTATCCTCCCCCCAAAAATAGGAGTAATATTATGGTTATTTCATAATGGTTTTATTTTATGGCTATCTATGAAATACTCTCTCCCAACTATTATAATAGTCTCTCATTTGTGGGCATTGCCTAGAATAGTTTGAATCATTAGTATAAATGTTGTAATTAATTGATACAGGATGTTGGTATTTCGAATGGGAAAGTGAAAATTTTAAAATTAAAAAAAATATATATATATATATACATTAAAAAATTTCAACCAACATCTTAAAAATATTATTTCTTTACACTTGATGGATACCTCAAACAAACCCACATCATATAGAAAAAAAAATTATCAGTTTTTGTGTTATGTTATAAGTAATGGTCGCTTCAATAGATGGAGTATTATCTAAAAGGGAACCAACAATATAAACATTAATAATATTATGATATAATCAGATTAATCCTTAATGTAAATATTGTATTAGTATTTCATAATTTTTTTTATAATATAAAAAACATAATCATAATCATTCAATATGTTCCCATTATTACAGATGTTTTCCCCTATCAAAGTCCTAAGATACAAACTTCTAGATATAGTAAAAAATATAATTACTTTCCATACAACAAAAAATTTAAAACCAACTATAATGATCAAAGGAATTGGTTACCTTGAAAACTAGGTACATCATAAACATATACAATAACTTAATGTATATTTAAATCATCCAAAAAATACCACTAATAAATGGATAACAAAATATAAACCCCAAATGATAACATAATGAAATGGGGAAACATAAAATATGTGTTTTCTCAAATTCCTCCTAAGTGTATAAATAATGAAAATGTGTAAATATATCATAAAAATTACATACATTAACATTTGGGAAATTATATGATTAATGGAATAATATCATGAAAACATATGAAGTGAAAATGAGTCATCATACCATTATAATAAATCATTGTTTAGAAATAAACCATCACATGGAACCATTTCATAAGACCTAATGTTTCACATGATCATAATAATAATGATAATCATAAAAATATTTCACTAACATAATATAGTTCATAAAAATCAATGGAATATATCTTCTATGATATCAGAACATAATGTGTTAGGTTCACTACCAATGCACTATACATAGTGTCTCATGAGTTGAAATTATTACCCAATCAATCGCGGGATATATAATTATGGACCCAATATTCTTTAAATAATAAATCATGTCTATTATAGAAAAATTATTATGAAAAAAATCATAAGTATATAAAAAATTTTACATGATTTACTATGAATGTAAAAAAAGGTTATGTGATGAAATAAAGTAACAGAATTGGTTAATACCCTCCAACCGTGATGAATATCTATAAATAATTTACACCAAATATAATAAATATTATATATTTTATTCAATAATTTTCATTGTTAGTAAAATGTATGGTAATCTGTGCAATGATCATTTAATTAGAGGAATTAAGTATATTCTCATAGGCCAATGAGCTCGTACCTGAGTGGTAAGAGCTCCTGGTTGGCATCCAAGTAACCCGGGATCAAAATCAGTTTGAGGAGAATTTCCGGTTTACTATTGTAGTAATGTAGTAGTATTGTAGCAGTACTGTATTGGTTACTGTAGCAGTTACTGTTCTGTACTGTAGCAGTAAGAACTATTCATTAGATTTGGGCCTTCGGGCCACCGGTTTTGGCCTACGGGTCTCCAGGGCCTTCGGGTCATCACAGGCTTTCGGTCCATAGGGCATTCGGGTCATATAGACCATGGAGTAGCCCGGATCACATAGAATAGGCCCCAGAAGAGGATCATAGAAACATGATTAGCAGCCACCTGATGCAGAGCTAACCGGATTCGAAGAATGAGAGGGTATGATAGCCGCCATCGGGACCAGGCACCGTGGAGCTTTGTACGGGGCAATGCTAGCTAATCTGAAATGTAAGACGAGGAGATAAGGCGATCAATTAGGAATGAATCTATGGAGGGGATGTTCTAGTGGGTTGGTCCTACGGGTCATGTAATGGGAATGGTATGCCTCTGGGACTATGGGTCATGTATTACGGGTCATGTCGGGCCTAGTTCCATGGGCCTATGGGTCATGTATGGGTTCCTCTTCAACCCTTAAAGAGGGGGATTATCTATAATAAAAAAAAGAAGGCCTTTGGGCCATTCAGAGTAAGTGTATTCTCTTAGGGGAGAAAGTAGGTAAACAGTTTTTTATGAAAAGATTATGATAATAAAATAAAATGGTAGTAAAAGATAATTTCATTTATAGATAATTTATTTACATTATAATCCACATACATTTGAACTATGGTTAATAATTAGTAGATTATTATTATATAATTACAATTTATGATAATGATACTATTCATGGAAATACATCATACGTAATTTCAAAATATTTTAATATAAAATAATATTAGCATATATTAATAATATTTTCTTCTTAAGTGGAATCCATTAATTTTCATGGAAATTTCTATTAGTGTTTATGAAACAATAAAGTAAATAAAGTAAATTTGAATTTTATATAAGTACATAAATATAAGTTTATTTCTATAGATATTATTCTTTAAAATATATAATACATGGAGTATATAATATAAACAATTACATATAAAAGTAATATTTACAGGAATAGAGAGGAAAGTAGAATCAAAATTGTAATGATTTATATCCTAACTTTTGTTGATATTGTCATAAAAATTGAAAACGAGTATATACATAATATTATTTCTAAAACAAGGAATAATGGTATTTAAAATTATAAATATAAAAATATTCTTATACTGGTATAAAAATAATTTTATTTTAAATACAAGAATCTATAAATATGTAATAACAAAAATGATCAATTTCACTTCATAAAAATTTTATGGGTGTCGATAATGGGCCGAGAGGAAAAGAATTATTATGGAAATTGTATCCCCAAAAAATGAAGGATAATGAATGAAAAATAACATAAAGGGATAAAATTATAAATATTGAATGTATAGTATAGAGTTATTGAGAGTGATAGATAATTTTTCACCAAGAATGAAAATGAGTTGGGATAACCCCATACAAACAATATAAGGTATGGTAATTGAGTACATATAAGATTATAGGAAACATGATATTTCTCATGAGTATTTATAAACTATAAGTTATATTTTAATTTTTTTGATACATTCCACCGAATTTAATATATACATATGCAACAGTATATAAATATAATGATTTTTCATTAATCACAACCCTTACTACGAGTCTAGAATTTACTTAATAAGAGTACCTACATCATAAATAATCAAATTTAATTCCTGAAAAAAAAATTAAAACCTATTATAATTTTTATCATATGTTTATTTATTTATTAATTTCTAACCATTTTATTTAATACTTTTGTATGTACATCATATCAAAGATATTTGTTTCATGGTTTCGATGTCACATTGATTTGTTAGTAATGGGGGATGTTTATTTGAGATGATGCATAACTCTATATCTGTATTGATTAGGATTTTATGTTACTAATGAAAATAAAATATTTATAAATATAAAATTGTCTTCAAATGTATTGGAAATTATATTAGTAAAATTATATGATATATTGTTGTGGTCATTTAGGCAATTTATTGTCCATTTTAACAGAATTATTTTAATTTATTTTTTTATTACCCACCCATTCATGAATATTAATATTTTTATTAAATAATTATTTTGTAGAAAACTAACAAAAAAATTATTTTACACCATCTTTGGAGGCAATTACAGTTTTATAAGAACAACATCCTTATAGGTGGTTATATAATCCATGAATCAATGTTTTATTTAAAGAAGAAAAAATTATGTTCATTTTATATTATTGGCATTAATATTATGAAATATTAATGATGATTAAATTTATATATTCTATCTATAATAAGACAATGATATCATATTAATTCCAGTCATGGGGGTGATGAAAAATGGACTACATCATTTAAGATGATGATGATCCAAATATAACATGGATTATGGTTTCATTTTGGAATTAGAAAAAGGTAATCAGATAATATATTTTCCATTTATATAAAAACTTTTTTGAATAAATATGATAATTATGTCATTATATCTTGATGGTTATAAGATATTTATTGGATATAGAACAAGAATAAAACATATAAGAGATCGATAGAGATAGTTAACCACTTCCTTTAAATTTACCCATTTTATATTACATAGGTGTAAATAAAAATGGTCTTTTATAAAGCATAGATACTCCAAAACAGGTATAATGGAGTTGGTGAGGGATTTTTGTTGAGTTTTACCCATCACAGAAACAAAATTTGTGTGGTTAACTGGGATGGGGATGGGTGTTAATAATATGATGTTCAAAAAGGTGTTTCAGAATAAAATACTAGAATAAAATATTATATCATTATATAGTTATCAATATTATGATTATATATTAATGTGATTTTAATTATATATTAAATGGGATTGTAATGTATTCATCTAAATTATAAAAACCACATAAATTGTTTTTTATGAGATGTTATAAAATACCATACATACATGTTATTTTTTAATACATTTATGTATTATATTATTTATAAAATTTAAAAAACATCAACCTTGAAAAACCATCAACATGGTTGTTCAAAAAATTAATTTAATATTAAAACATTAAATTTATAAGTAATACATAATTAATTATTTTAAAAATTCATATATTTCATAGGATAATAATATTTAGAATAAAAATATTTATTTCATGATTGTATACAACAATATTTATCATTATAACATTATTATTATGTCATATATTTATATATTTATTCATGTTAAAAATAAGATCTATTTTATAAAATCATTCTTCAATATAATAGAAATTTATCCTTTAATTAATAATTTTATAAAATAAATTTTTTTATAAACATTAAACATTATTTAAATTTTGTTATATAAATGTTTGTATTTCTTTTATAATGACTACATTATCAAACTATAATTTCTGATATATTATAATAAGACACTGTATAAATTATAAGTTTTGTTTTGAGGTTAATATAATAAGAAATTCAGAGAATTATTCAAGTGTTGTAATAATACTTATTATTTTAATTATAAATTTCTACATTTTCAAAATATTAAAAAAAATTATTAACTATAAAAATTGTTATTTAAATAATAATTCTTTATTAAATATTATTTTAGCATGAGATTTATTTTTTCAATTTTTTTATCAAATAATGTAAAAATAATTGTTATATATAATTAAATTTTATTAAATAATCTTAAATGATCATATATTAAAATTAAATAACTACTAATAATTTAAAATACTATTTTATGAATTATATTTCAATAATAAGTTATAATTTATATTTATATATGTAAATAAACTTTCAATAAGACTTTTATTTTCATCAAATAACACTTTTGTGTAAAAATAAACCATAATACATTTAAAGATATTGTTTTCGACACTTTCGCAAGGGCGCGTGCATCCATCCTCTAGGGCGCGATAGGCATGACTTTTATGTTGCCCGGAATTCCCGATTTCTAATGGTTGGTGGAATCCGTTCCTTATTCAGGGATGTCTGCTCCTTGATCGAATCCGGGATGATGGGATTTCAGTTCTTCCTTTCGTGGATTCCTCCTCGGAACTCGTCTCCTAGTCCAAGTCTCCCTCATAGATTTAAAACGTTGTTCTTGAAACTCTTCCCAGTGTCATGTTTACATGGACTCCGGTTAATTACACTGCTTCTGTTCGGACATTCCAAAGGGTCCGGTCAGGGCAGCAACCTTCAGTCTAGGGAGTAGTTAGGTCGAGGCATTAGTAACGTGTCTGAATGATGGTGAATTGGTATGTCTGTCTTTTGTCCCTTATTATAGGTCATCTAAGGGCGCGGAAGCCCGAGGAATTCCACATCGAGCCTAGGGAATCATATTCCATAGGCAAGTATCTGAGGTTTTTCTCAGCTTCCCATGTTTAACACAGGGTATGCTGTACGTTTAACGTCCAGTAGAGATGGATCGACCTTATTAGAACAACAGCTGAAGTGAATCAGATTGAGGAATCCCCCTTGAGGGAATTCTGATATCGGAGCCAGCCCATGGGCGGCTTACCGAAAGCTATGGAGGGGAATGGGGTGGAATGATCTCACCAGGATGTGGCGGCCAGGGTATGTATCAGGATGGATGACGGAGAATTATTTAGAGTAAAGGAGGAATGAAATAGAGTCATCGTGGAGATGGAACTGCTGATGGGCTTGTGTCTCAGAGAGACTTTCTACGTATCCCCGTGTGAGCGAATCAAAATCCACATAGTTTGGGATGGATATGTGGGGCATATACTCTAAACTTCCCAAGGTTTTGGAAGAACTGACGTGAATACGGTCGAACGACCATATGGGGGTGGGCTTAAACCTCATGAGGCTTCCTATGTATCATGCCTTAACATGGATCAAAGACCACGTAGTTCATGTTGAGTGCCGGAAAACCGTCGTGAAAAGGACCTTGGTCCACGTTGTTCAAGAAAAGGGGACGTAATACTGATACAAAGGGGTGTTAGAACAACTAGATGGAAGTGTCACAACGGCTTACCATTGGATTGGGATGCAGTTTAATGACAGTTGGGACAGGGCGTGTTGGAGAACCGACATGAAGAATGACCTTGGCCCAGGTGGATGGTGAACTTGAACCTCAAGAAGGCTTCCTATGTACCATGCCATTACATGGATCAAAGACCACATAGTTCAGGTGAAAATGTGGGCTTGGCGCACCGACACGGAGAAGGCCGGGGCCAATGACTGTTTGGCTTGAACCTCAGTGAGGCTTCCTCCGTACCATGCCTTGACATGGATCAAAGCCCTCGTAGTTCGGATATGAATGTGGGTGTCAGTGAACCGACATGATGAAGGACCTTGGTTCGATGGGTGACTAGGCTTGAACCTCAGGGAGGATTCCTACATACCATGTCTTGACAGGGATCAAATACCTCATAGTTCAAAGGGATTCATCAGCGAACTGACGTAAAGGTGATCCTGGGGGTCCACTAGTGGTGGGCTTGAACCTCATGAGGCATCATACGTACCATTTCATGGCATGGATCAATGTCCATGTAGTTCAGGATAGTAACAACGGCTTACCACTGGACTGGAATGCATTTTAACGTCATGCGGGACGAGGGTTTAACCTGAAGTGAATAAACGACGGGCGGTGGTCTTGAACCTCGTGGAGGTTTCCTACGTACCATGCCTTAACATGGATCAAGAATTCGTAGTTCGGATGGATGTATAGTTTATTGTCCTACATGACAACATAGAGTTTAACGTCATGCTGGATGAGGGCATACAGTTTAACGTCATGCTAGATGGGGGCATACAATTTAACGTCATGCTGGACGGGGGCATTGTCCTGGTCAATGCTTACTCTAAGCCCACGTGAGTCGTGCTTGATGTGAGAAACAAGAGGCAGCAGAGTTCTAATGATCACGTCGCGAAAGGCGCATCTATGAGAATCGAAGGGGGGATTATGCATTAGGCGGGCCATGGTGCTGGGACATACTCATGGATGGAGGCCCGAGAGTGAAAAAACACAGGGGGAGAGGGATGTGGGATCGAAGGATTGAAGTGCCTCGTTCCCTAACATGCCCTCTACTGGCCCTGGTGGTGAGGAAGTATGGAGGTGCATGGGTGTTACCTTTCGAAAGAGGGTCTATGGGGCTTGAACCAAGGTGGGATGTCCTTTACTGCGGACAAACTCCACTCCCATAAGGAGGATATCATCCCCTGTGGGGACCCGAGGGCATAATGAATGTTTGAGCCAGGGGGACACTGCGTGCGAGGCAAGGGTTTGGGTCACATTTTAACATCATGGGTTGAGGATGAGGATCTCGGCAGTTTAACGTCCTGCATCTCGGATGATGTGGGATCACTCCACACCCCTAGGACTTACATAACTGGTACCCTCTGCTTCTGGATGGAGGGAAGGTACCGGAAAATCCATGTAGATGGGGGGTCGTAGAGAGAACCATCGAGGGGTCCAAGTTAGCATGGCTATGTGAAGAAGAAATAGTCGTTAGCAAGCCTATGTGAAGAAGTATTAGGAAAAGCAACGTTGCTAGTGGTGTTATCCAGGAGACTTTGAAATCACATCGTGCAAACCTGGAGGGTCGCACAGGAAGAGGAATTTCCAATAAGAGGGGTCCACAGGCAGGGGCCTTGCAGAGCTTGGTTGCTTTTCGTAGTGGAGGACACTTTCGAAGGGGAGTTCTTCGTGAAGTAGAGTACTTTGGCCTTAGCATGGATCATAAGTGTGAGGGGGAGTGCTTCGCGAAGTGGAAAGGTGTTCGAGGAGCACCGCCTCGGGAAGCATGGTGCTTTGAAGTTGTGTGCTTCGCGAAGTACAGTGACCCTGCCTTGGCATGTGGGTTTCATGAAAAGGATGGGTGTTTCACGAAGCATAAACTCTCCGCGACTGCCCTAGTTTTCTTGGGAATCCCATTCCTTCATGAATTCCCGTAGGCTTCACAAAGGGCATCCCTCTTGGAAGAGGGGCTCAAAACGAGTCAAGGGGAAAGCCTCTCATGAAGGAAGAATACCTTGCGGAGCTCATGATATCCATAGAGAAGGGTGCTTCGGGATTTGGGAGTTGAGAAGCTGAATGGTCAGATTGTCCATATGTAGAGCTTATGGGGGAGCTCGATATTTATAGGTAAGGGGCACCGCGAAGCAGATCTCGCACGGTGTGATGGGGGCGGCGATTCCTTCATGGCGGGTCGCGAACATCAACCGAATTTGCGGAGAGGTACCACCTCTTCTACTGCGAGGCATGTTCCTGAACGACATGGAATTTACAGAGCATTTCCGCCTCAGGTGGTTCATGGTGGGCTCGAGAAAATCAGGGAGGTCGTGGAGCATTAACGCCTCAGGTGCTTTACGGCGGTAGCATTGCTCGGGGGGCTTCGCGTGGGGGCTTCACAAAGCAGGGCCCATGGCCTTTTTTCTTTACCTTCATTGAATATTTTTGGTGCCTACAATTTCCCCACCTAGGACTTGGAGCCACAGAGCGATCAAGGGTTGAAGTCTGAGGGAAATCACCAAAATTATCGGCCATTCACTGTGTTGACTCAAGAAGAAGGCACAAAGGAAAGACAGGGGCCGTGCGATCTGGACGTGCCACGAAGCTCCGCGCGGGCTGAATACGCCACGAAGCTCCTAGGGTTGCCTCCTATAAATAGGGGTCTTACCTCTCTTTTGTCCTTTCCCTTCTCGACGACTTTTTCTTTTTCTGCTCTCAATTCACAATGCTCGTTGTACTCCAGGTATGCTCACCGGGAATCGAGCATCGTGGCGAATCACGAGTCTCTAAGTTCATGATTGTACCAATAGAACATCTTTTTTCAAGGCGAGGCCAGGCTCCACATCTTGGATTCACGCCCAACATCCATGAACGGGCTCCACAAACATGCTTTGCGGCTAGATGTGAAATTTTCCATGTTCTAAAACTTGATGGCCCATCAAGAGGCTGTGTTGGGGGTGCTTGTAGACGCCGCCTGGATAGATGAGATGGCCAACTGTCTGAGCCTGTGGGAGCTAGTACGAAGTCATTCAGATCATAATTATTTGAGAGAACTGCTATCAAATAGGAAAAATAATTATCCTCTATGCAAGAAGCTGCCATTGTATGGCTTCAGTCTGAGGGATGACGTCTTCATCCCTGAGGTGAGCAGGGACGAGCAAGTTTGCTGGTTCAGGAGCACGTTGTACCAGCGCCAATGGTACTGGCCGGCTGATGGTCATGAACAGGACTTCACACCTGTCGCCTCTGACTGTCTGTAAAACCATCTAAACAACATCGATGGGAAGCCAATGCTACTGGAGATGCCCCCTCCCATGTACGGCACCGTACTGAAGGCGGCTTTGCAGGATTCAAATAAGGGGTGGTCTGATGATTGGGACACGTGCCAGGGCGGTAACTTCACCAATGACTAGGCATGGGCTTACTGGGTAGGTGCCTCATTTGGGGAGTTTGGGGACGATCTGAGAAGAGTGGGCTTGTATGAGGCAGCATGGCCTCCCAATTCCACATTTATCAACTGAAACAGATAATGCCAGAGCCGTTGAGCATATGGTCATCTAGGACCGACACCGTTCACCAGCACCACAGGGAGGTTGGAATTAGTCTATGGGATATCCATCAGATCTCCGGGGTACCGATCTTGGGGGCCATGTATGATGAGTTCTTCCCCATCATGAGTACGTGGGAGGATCCAGAGCAGATGCCGCAGCTGGCACTGGCAGGGATTGGACTGGTCCCCGGAGAGGACAAATAGGTGGTGAGAGATGCCACATTAAGAAGAGGATCAAGAATTTCTTAAACATCATGGTGAACCAAGAGTTTCTCCCGAGGCCTCGAACTTGTCTAAAGGGGGATCAACGGGGTAAGGAGCACTCATATTGGAGGCTCTTGGAGGACAGCCAATGGATGACTTGGGGTTTCAGTGTCAATACTAAACAATAGCCGATAGTCAGGCTGGCAGAATTTATTGCGGCCCTTATCTGTGGTTGGATCCTACCAGTGAGGGATACCAACATGTGGTTGTGGACCTGATCGTTCATCATGGCATCTATGCTGGCCACAGGACGGCGGGTCAATCTGGGGATTCAAATTCTCACTAGATTGTACAAGATGTTTTGGCACGTTAGCGAGGGAAAGATGATTCTGAGGATATGCGAGCCCTTCAACCTTCTGTATGGGTGTATCGCAGTGCATGACAGGGTGTTTACGAATACCCAAACCCTATCTCTCTATCAGGATCAAACTTCTGCCCTTCCATTATAAACGCATCCAATATATTTCTAGTAAAATTAACCATACTGATGGTGCTGAACCGAGTGTGGAAGGCGGACGAGTTTAGCTTCCACCTGTTTCTATTGCCAACGGGGGTACTTACTGATGATGGGAAGGGAACAGAAGAGCACCAGGATTATCTCCTGGCCTTTAGAAGTGGAGTTTTGTTGGCACAGGTGGACTGTGAGCCACTCTGTGTGCCATACACACCACATCAGTTCGCAAGGAAATTCGGGTGCACACAGCGGCTGACCCTGTAGGTCTACTGGGAGGTGTTCCATGAGGAGAACATTTGTGTGATGAGGCAACTATGGATCATGTTCACACTGGATGATGGGAAAATGCTAAATACATTGAATTCACCTACTGCTACCTTCGAACTGGTGAAAGAGTATGCCATCAGCTAGGAGGCAGCTTATATGTGGAAAATGTTGAAGCAGCCAACCATTCGGGCTGGCGACGATAGGCCTCCCCTATCCCGAGGTCGGGGTCAGAGGGCAGCAATAACCTCTCGCGGTAGTGGGGCTGTCGTGGTGGTGAGGCCTGAACCTACTGAGGATGAGGTAGCAGCGGCGGATCTGGTGGTCATAGAAGAATAGAGCCATCTGGAGGGGCGGCCACCGATGGGATTCTGCAGGATATCTACTCAGGCTCCGGGGAAGCGGTTGCTCCATATCGACATGCTAGATAATGCTGTTTTCCTGGAGGCCTGGGATGTTTGGGACATCAAACGACAACACCTTAGTCCGCCCGCGATGTGGGAACACCTGCACCATCTCGGGATAGTCTTACCAGGTATAGGCCCTATCCGGGCCGGTTTCGCAGTGTCTCTGGCGGAGGCAGAATAGTTTTTGGATGAGCTGGAGGACTACGTACATTCATCTGGTGCCCCGTGTCCAATGACAGACCTGGTGAGGGTGTTTCTGAACAATATGGTACCCCACCAGCTGTCAGATTCTGATCTAAGAGATCGTTTACCGCATCTAGATGAATCAGATGAATCCTTTGGGGAAGATGAGGCTGGATGAGGGACCCCGTTGGAGGAAGGTGAAGTCGGGGATCAAGAATCAGATTCCGATGATTTCGCATAAGTTCTTGAGGTATCATTCTGAGTTTCTTTCCTCAGGGTCCATTCTCAGGCAATTATGGACCTCTTACTAACATCTGATCCTTGTAGGAGGAACTTATATACAGACCCCATTCTCACCCTTTGTTGGGTGATGGTGCAGGGCCATCGGAACCCGTGCCTGGGCTTTGTCCAGTTCTGTGTCTGATGGGGCTAAGTAACACGAGGTGGCTCCTCCAGGATCTCCAGAACTTCCGACAATACACGGAGGACCATTCCTCAGGGTTACGTCAGCATCAACTCAAGAGAAACACCATGAGTTTGATCTCCGTAAGTCTTCTCCACTGAATTCATTTCTTCTCATATGTAGATCGTGCTAACTAACATCCATTCCCATCCCCGTCGCGCACAGTTTGACGACAGGCATGTGCCGCTGCGTCATGGCTGGTCGGGATGTCTGGTGGCGTTCCTCCTAAGGGAATGATGGTGATAATGAAAATAGTTACCCAGTCCACCCAAGATACAACTCTCTCTATCATTGGAAGGACCACCGATAGGGTAGTGTCTGAGGTTATCGAGGTGGAGTCTGACGATGAGGACCGACCGGTCGACCCAAGTCCCACCACACCTGCCCCATCGCTAGATATAATGCAAGATTCAATTACATATGTAGATCCTGCTGGAGATTTCTTGCAGGCGTATCCCGCATTCGAGCCTGCCAATCGCGCTGACTGGGATGAAACAACTTCCGATGAAGAGGACAACAAAATAGTCCACCACCGTTCTTGGAAGCTGATCACGTGCTTCATCAACGACACCCCCCAAGCGCTGTGGCTGAATGATATGGATAGACTCCGCTCATGACTACACAAACTGTGCGTTGGAGGAGTGGATGCCCAACGCCCTCCTACGATCATCCGAGATCTCATGGCAAAGAATATCTAGGAGTACGATCATGGTCTCAACCTGGGATGGCAGTGGAGGAAGGTGAATAACATCAAGAAGATCCAGGAGGATGAAGTTGAAGTCCAACACCTTCAAATCTGGGAAGAGGAGCACTCATCCTCTCTAAATGCACAATCTGAGCTGATCTCTTGATTGAAGGACCAACTTCCAGATGTATAAGAGAATATGAGGAAGGCTTCCAGAGAGATGGCTGACTTTCAGGCTGACATAGAGAGGGCATGAGCTGAGGCTGAAGAACTGTGCCCTATTGCTACCATAGAGGAGCAGGAGCTGAGTCAGCGGCAGCAATTCCTAGATTTCACAAGTCAAAGGGTGGCATAGCTGCAATGCTATTTTACGTGGTCAATCCATCCAGGGTAGGAGTGGACCCCGGGGTACTGTAATGATTACAAACCATTAAATGTACTTTCGTGCGTTAAATTTTTTTAAATGTCTTAGCATGCACGAATTCCATTTTTTTCACTGGTTTTTTTTGCATCTTTACAATGTTTTTGGGATATCCAGCAACAATTCCCTAAGATCACGTGGGTCAGGCCCGATGTAAGAAACAAGAGATAGTCGTCTCATAGTCCCATCCAAACATAGGAGTGTAAACCATTCTTCAGGCATCTGGGATATGGAAAAATGGTCTGGTTTTCTAAAAAATAGGAGGCCTGGATAGAGAAGGAAGTTCTCAAAGTATCTGAATTACCGTTTTTCCATCTCGCTCTTGTGCACGAACGAGGCAATGCTAGAGATGCTGAAATTGGTCCGAACAGGTGGAAACAGGAAATGTGAATCACGATACACAAGATTTGGAACAATTTGATGGTGGAGTGACAATAATGGAAAACTGTCAACCATGGAAGAAAAATGGTATCCTTAATCCATTAGCCTGAAATGGGAACATCAAATTAGGGTCGACCGTTGACCTTGTTCGCAACACTGGGGCTGACTCAAATATCTTCGATCAGTCTTCCGGGGCATTGGGCCAGGACAGCAGGCATACCATAGGTAGAGAATCCCTATTGTTAGGGTGTCCCTCCAGACATGAAAGAGTATGAGGATCCCAATTAAATTGCATGCAATTTGTGGGATGCAAAGTGATGGTTTGTTCGAATAGAATCCAATACTCCTGAAATTATGCCACCGTGGCAAGAATATGCTAGATGGGTGCTTCAGTTTGATCATAGACCATTAATTTCAGACAAGACCTATAAGAACCCATTTTTTGCTGCAAAATACATTGGAATATTCTTTATATTATTCCGGAGTAGCACCTTCAGACGGTGTGCGATTTCGAGCCCTGGAGTGGCTGGAGTTAAATTTTTAGTGTGTTCACACTAAAAACTCCAAATAAATGGGATAACTCCTAAACAGGGATCCGAATAAGAGATCTGAGTGTACAGATAGGTCTGGAATGGTTTTTTTACCCTTGGAACGACATAAGGTATGTCAACGCGAGATGTTTGGACCCATCACCCACATTCGGAACGTTAACTGGATTAAATTAAATAATTTATTTATTAATTTAATGGTGAAACTCACGTATATATTAAAAGGTGGCTCGGATTGGAAAAATGAGGACACCGTTGAGTTCGGAACGTGCCGTTTACCCTAGGAGGGGTGTAAGTTTCACGGGCATGAGCCGTCTGTGAAAAATGGCCCCAGGGGAATTTTTGTAATTTGGTGGCCTCGGGCGCTAAGTTTAATAACTTTTGAACAGGGCCTCGGATTAAAATTCTGAGACCACCGTTGTGCTCAGGATATAGTGTTTACCCTAGGGGAGGCCTAACCTCGACCCTGCTGAGGGTTCAGTTATGGGGCCCACGGGCGGGAGTTTAAGTGTTTTGTTTTTAAACACTTCTCCCCCCATCTCTTGGTGGTTTTATCTGGCACAAGAAGCTACTCTCCTCCCTATCCTCCTCCACCTCGGTGAGGTAGCTCCGGCAAGGCACGGTGCGGCAGCAGACACTCCGTGATGCTTTGGGCATCGCCCAAGAGGTAGGAGTTCGTGTTCTTCTTCCTTTCCATATCTGAAATTCCCTTGAATTGTTTTATTTGCACCGAATCACTGTTTTCCTATCGAGAGAAGCCCATAGTTGCATAGGATTCGATTTTGGGTTTACGTCACACTTTTTGGATCAAAATTCCAAGTCCTAAGGTGATCACAGGGATCTGACGAAGTTCCGAGAGGTTTTTGGTTTTTTTCCGGAGTGTTCTAGCGGCGGTCCAGCGAGCTCCAGCGGCGGCGGCGGCTTCCCAGTGGTGGCGGCGGCTTCCCAGCGGTGGCGGCAGCTTCCCAGCGGCGGTCTGTTGACTTTCCAGGAGGCGGCAGTGGGTTCCCGATCATCGGTGGCACGACTCATAGGCGGCGGGTGCAGCAGGTCGGCCGAGCGGGGCTGTCGGCCGGGTGAACAGGGGTCGCGGCGTGCGACCCCGCAGAGGGAACCGAGTCCCACCGATGGCGGGTCTCCGCATGGACCGAAGACCGGACACTAGGTCCGTTCGCCAGGTTGGTGGACCGAGGGGCCACGGCCAGCCCGTGCAGCCAAACTGCGGGCCGACACTGCAAGCCGGGCCAGCCAACGCGGCCCAGCCCAGACCGGGCGAACCGGTTGGCCCAGGTCGGTTCAGCCGAAGGGGCTTCTCCCCCTTCGAATTTGGACGCCCGTAACATTTTCTATGGGCGTCCGTTTTGTGCGCTGTCTGCGGCGGCGCAGACCTGATGTCACGTCGGATTCCTTGAGGTGGTTCTGAGAGTTTTAACTTCTGAGACGAGGTGCTCGGGGGCACGACACGTGCGTAAAGCAGCTAAGCGGGCTTCCTGGGAATTCTTGGTTTGACACTCCCCTAGATCTCTCAAGTACGAGGAGCGCTTTTCCCCACCGATACGTGTCCTTGTGACGCGACGCAAAACTGTACGGGCGATTCAGTGATTCCCAAAGCAGATAGTGTCAAGGTACAGTGATTGAGCCCTTGACTTCTAGTTTGGGGAAGACGTGCGGGATGCTGGGCATCGATGGTGTTACTTCTGGGACTATTGGCGACTAACATTTCTTGGGCTAAGCTATGGGATGGAGATCCCCTTACGACCTTGTTCGAGTTTCTTGACAGAGCATATATATATGTATACCTTGTTCGAGTACCCACTTCTTGGGATTGGTTACTCTCATTCCAGGTGAGGCGAAGAGTCACAGGGTATGCCATGTGCTTTCCTTGTCTAGTTTCTCATGGTTGGACGAGTCTACTCTCCTGCTATTGGGAGCAAAGACTTGATGAGATGTTCATCTTCTCACTATTTCCACCTCCTTGTTTCTAGACGAGTCTAGCTTCATTTATCTTGTCGGGTTGAGCTGGACTCTTTACTGTTGTACTCTTGACTGCACTCTCGGTTGTACTCCTTTACTTTCCTGTTCGATCTAATGCTCACCCTTCGGTGCCTCCATTGTTGCTCCCCTGAGCCTTTGGGGTATCCTACTGAGTATTTTTATACTCACCCCTTCTTGGTAATTTCCCACCCTTGGTGTGTCCTTAAAGATGACGGACAGGTGGAGCATGACTTCCAAGGAGATTAGGTGCTTGGGAGCATAGACCGCGTGCGGTGGTCGGAGTCGGGTTCCAGGTGGGGGACCCATCCAACTGTTTCTTTTGTTTACCTATTGCCAGGTTGTGGAACTTTTTTGGTTGGAAACACGTTTTTCCCCTTTTCTTTTAAGATTTTACTTTGTACTGTTTAGAGGTCGATACACTTTTGTGGTTATATATAGCAGCTTCACTTTACTCTTCTTGTCTTTTATTTTAATCTTCACTTCTACATTGAGTGTACTGCGTGTGTGTGTGTACAGGTACTTAGGCAAAGGCCTCCCCGAGTTGTGCCTTCGGCGCTTGTCGCCAGCCCCTGGCCTATGGAGGTGGGCTTGGGGTAGTTGAACCTCGAGCCCAGGTAGGGTCGGGTCATGACAAGTGGTATCAGAGCTGGTTCGTTCCTTGGGACGTGGTTCAGACGTCCATAAAATGAAATGAATTGGTTGGGATCTAGGGAAACAGTGTTAATGTTTCTCAAGAGAGGCTCTTAGGGCAGGGATTCCAGTGATGGTGCGGCGACCGACGTATCCATTCACCAGGGCCCTGATAACCCGCTTGTCGACTTGGTATGATAAGACACTAGTTTCAGGGAAAATTGGTTTGTTCATCAAATAGGAATGAGTCTTTGACTATCCTTCTTGAGTCATCTACTCATCATTGTTATGGGTATATACATATATTCTCATCTCACCACAGCACTCCTTGATAAAATTCAGGATGTCTCCGTGAAGACAGCCAGCAAAGATACCAGCTATGGTGTCTGAAGATGACCCTGTGAGCTACGAGGCCTCAGTCCAAGACCCATCATGCAAGCCCCAATATCTGGGTGGGCCGGTAGCAGCACCCCCACCTGTTGAGAAGCAGACAGCTTCAGTTGAGCAGGCGGGGCTTGAGCGCAGGTTGAGCGCACTCCGTGAGTTCCAGCGGCAGTGACCGTTGATGTTCAGTTGTGAGCTAGACCCTCAGGAAGCAGAGGTTTGGCTAGAGATAGTGTTTCACCTTTTTAGGCTTGTGCATATGCTGATAGATCAGAGAGTGGCTTTGGCAGCCAACTATTTTTCATGGAGTAGCTTGGCGTTGGTGGAGTCTAGTGACTTAGTTTCTTGACGAGTCTTCACTTTTGTGGGGGGAATTTCAGTTGTTGTTTCATGAGTAGTTTTACCCCTCCTGGTTGTGCTCTTTTTGGATTTAGGAGCTCCTACAGTTTCAGCAGGGAGGGATGATGATGGTCGAGTACACGACTAGTTTCGCAGACCGTGCATGCTATTACCCGTACTTGGTACATGACAACAACCTGTGAGCGCGGAAGATTGAGTAGGGTCTTTGCCGAGAGATTCAGGTTGTCATAGTACCATTGGTCATTTCCACATATGTCGGGGTGCTAGAGCAGGCATTGGTGACATATGGATTCCTGTCATGTTCTAGAGTTTGTGGTGGCAGCAGGCACGTTGGAGCCGAGACGTCTGTAGTAGCTAGCGGGTAATGACAAGAAGAACCTCGACGCATGTGGATTTATGAAAAATCCGACTCAGGGGCGTGGTCGTACACCAAAATGGCGCTGGAGGCCACCAGTGTAGCCAGAAGAGATTTGGTGCTATGCTTGGGACATGCGAGGTCACATGGCATGAGAATGCCCGACCAGGCATGCATAGAGCTTTAGGGAGGCAGTAGGTGCACCATCGTGGCAGAGGAAGTGCCGTGATCGGAGTAGTACCTATAGAGGTGGTGCTAGTAGAGGAGCGAGAGGAGCTGGAAGTGGAGGATGATCTTACGAGGTCTTCTCATCACCACCAGGCGGTCCACGTCAGGCTCCAGGAGCTGAATGTTGGTACCACAGACAGCCACGAGCTTTGGATGTCTAAGATCCTAAAGATCATGAGGTGATAACAGGTACGCTCTACAACTCTTCCACATTCTACAGTAGAATTGATAGACTCTGCGTGTGAAATTATTTTCTCTCTGCTCCTTGTTTGAGGTGTTACCAGGGTGACACGGGGCGTCGGTGTAACCCTATGTTGGTAGAGTAGAAGGTCTGTAACCTTCCTCTTTAGTTGATGGCATTTACTTCATCGCTCTCTGAACGTGTAAGAGAGTCTTGGTTGCGAGACAACGACAGTGAAACCTTGCATGACTATATATACTTCGATGTTTCACCATATGGATATTTTGAATGGGGGAATCACCAGGCCTTGTTCTAGGCGCGTGCGGTGATTCTAGTCGCGGCGTGCGACGTAGGGGTTCGATCGGGGAGGTGAGTTACCCTCGAGAGCCTTAGGGACATTTGAGACCGTGCAAAGGGATGGAAAGGTTCCCTACCGCCTTCCCCTAACCCAAAGGCCGAGAGTTGGTTCACGACGTATCCCGTGAGAATAACCCGAGGGGTTGTGTGCGTTCTCCTATGAATGTCATCGGAGGGGGAATACCTCGCGTGAACAGATCAAATCCTTTGGTCTATGTGCGGTGGTCTAGAGGTGTACGAGAGTTCTTCTGGGTATGGGGGAGCCAGGTGTGGGCTTAGTACCTTGAGTTTTTCCATGGTTTTTATTATCAGGGATTAAAAGCTTGGAGTGAATGATGTCAGAAACCATTTTTTACAACAAAATACTTTGGAATAGTCTTTATATTATTCCAGGCAGCACCTTCAGACGGCGTGCGATTCCAAGCCCCAAAGTGTCCGAAATTAAATTTTCAGTGCGTTCACACTGAAAACACCAAATAAATGGGATAACTCCTAAACAGTGATCCAGATCAGAGATCCGAGTGTACGGATATGTCCTTAATAGGGTGTTTACACTAGGAATGACATAAGGCATTTCAGTGTGGGATTTTTGGACCCCTCGCCTGCTTTCGGAATGTTAAATGGATAAAATTAAAAAATTAATATATTCATTTAATGGTGAAACTGATGTATCTCTTAAAACGTGGCTCAGATTGGAAAAATGAGGACACCATTGAGTTCGGAACATGTTGTTTACCATAGGAGAGGTGTAAGTTTCGCGGGCGCGGGCCGTCTGTGAAAAATGGACCTAGGGGCGTTTTCGTAATTTGGTGGCCTCAGGCGCTATTTTTAATAACTATTGAACGGGGCCTCAGATTAAAATTCCAAGTCCGCCGTTGTTCTTGGGAGGTGGTGTTTACCCTAGGGGAGGCTTAACCTCGACCCTACTGAGGGTTCGGGTACATGGCCCATGGGTAGGAGTTTAAGTGTTTTGTTCATAAACACTTCACCCCCCTCTTGGTGGTTTTCTATGGTTCAAGATTCTCCGCCTCCTCCCCCTCCTCCTCCAAATCGGTGAGGCATCTCCGGCGAGGCACGAGGCGGTGGCAGACTCTCCATGAAGCTCTGGGCATCGCCCAAGAGGAAGGAGTTCATGTTCTTCTTCGTTTCCATATCAACAACTCCCTTGAATTGTTTTATTTGCATCGAATCGCTATTTTCCTACCGAGAGAAGCCCGTATTTTCGTAGGATTTAATCTGGGGTTTTCGTCACACTTTTCGGATCAAAATTCCGGGTCCTGAGGTGATCGTAGGGATTCAACGAAGTTCTGGGAGGTTTTTGGTGTTTTCCAGCGGGTTCCAGCGGCGGTCCGACGATCTCCAGCGACGGCGGAGGCTTCCCAGTGGAAGCAGCTTTTTCCCAGGGGTGGCGGCAGCTTCCCAGCGGTGGTCCGACAACTTTCCTGATAGTGGAAGCGGGATACCAGGCATCGGCGGTGCGGCACGTAGGCGGCGGGCCCAGCAGGTCGGCCGAGCGGGGCTGTCGGGCGGGTGAATCAGGGTCGCGGCGCGTGACCCCGCGGAGGGAACTGAGACCCACCGATGGCGGGTCTCCACATGAACCAATGATTGGCCACCAGTGCCGGTCGCCACGTCGGTGGACCGCGGGGCCACGACCAGCCCGCGCGGCCGACCTGGACCAGGTGAATTGGCCGGCCCAGGCTAGTTCAGCCGAAGGGGCTTCGCCCCCTTTGATTTTGGACGCCCGTAACTTTTTCTACGAATGTCTATTTTGCATGTCGTCTATGGCGGCATAGACCTGACGTCGAGGCGGACTCTTCGAGGAGGTTCTTGTTGTTTTAACTTCTAAGACGAGGGGCTCGGTGGCATGACATGTGTGTAAAGCAGCTAAGCGGCTTCCTGGGAATTATTGTTTTGGATGGCGCGGATGCATGTGATGTCCATTTTAAGCGTCGTCAATGGTATTGGTACCCAGGAACTGAGGCAGATCTTACCAAAGTTGTTTCAGGAATTGAGAACAAAGTTGAGGTGTGGGCCCCATGACCCATCTTTTGAGCTGCGCGTAGCGTTTCACGCCTTTTTCATCGAGCATCCGTTCTGGGCGTGCGGGCAGTCGATTCTGGATGATTTTCCGAGGGGATTTCAATGGTGCAATCTGCCGGCTCTAATTATGCATGCTAGTATGGGCCCCATGAGGGCTGTTTCGAGAGTTGACGGAGATTTCTAGCTTTATCACCGGGCGACCGTATTAGACAAGTGAATATTCCATCTTCTGTGATTTTTTGAGTGGATCGCAACGATGCGATCCGTACGTTGTGTTTATGGACTGGGAAGCGGGTCCCATGTAGCACTGCTCGTGTGCGGTGCGCCAAGATGCACCTTTTTCTCCAGATATATGCTGCACTCATGTGAGTAGTTCTTTTGACGTGTTTTCCCAAGGGGATCACAGTGGTGCGATCCCCCCGACTATTTCAGGGGCGAGGCTCGGCATCACAAGACGTCGTTCGGGCGTGAGGCTGTGTTGGTGACTTTTCAATTGGATATTCATTTCAGGTGAGTCAATAGTCTATCTCACATGTTTTTTTACCAGGATTACAATGGTATGATCCATTTGGATGTGCGACGCCTCTTAGGAAATCTTATTACATGTGGAAGTGTGAGAGGTTCCCCAGTGGCGGTTCTTCTACCGTGGTTGCAGCGGACCCATGGAAAGTGATCACGTGCACTCTTGGGAGAGTGCTATTGGTGGTTAAAGAGATGTGGTTGGTTGTGCCACAGTCGTTGAGGTGGCAAGTTGGAGATGTTACGTCACGCCTTCGAGTTGACGTTGGGTGTCGTGTGCATGATAGCCCTTAGGCTGAAAATGAACTATAATTTGGGAGTATACGAGAGTGCGTGGAGGTACGTGTGGTTTGTACCTGAGACTGTTTGTGCGCTTGGTTGGGGATTGACTTGGGGACACACATCGTATGGGCCCCATGTGGGTGTCGTGTTCTGCTTTGCATACCTTTGAACTCTCGCGACGTAGAGGGTCCCTTGGGTCTCATTTGTTGACCAGTGGGGTTGAGTTTTTCCCCTGGCTCTGTGCTCGATGGTTTAGATCAGCAGGGTTAAGTGGTTTCCCCTGGTCTTGTTCTGGAGATGGATGGTTGCGCGATACCCACTCCGCTCTCGGTTGGCCAGTGTTGTATCATCCTGTTGAGATGGCTAGAGAAGTTCTGGGTTTACCCTCCCGCGGGGCTGGGCAGTGGGCTACTCATCGACTTCTCAGGGTTTACCCACTAGTAGAGACTAGGCAGTGGGTCACCTGACAACTCTTGGGGGTCTACCCTCCTGTAGGGATGGGTAGTGGGTTTCCCGTCGTCTTGTTCAAGTCTACCCTCCTGCAGTGCTGGGAAGTGGGTCACATATCGACATGTTCAGGGTTTACCCTCTAGTAGTGACTATGTAGTGGGTGACCTGATGACTCTTGAGGGTCTACCCTCCAGCAGGGTTGGGCAGTGGGTCGCACGTCGTCTTGTTCTGGGTTTACCCTCCAGCAGGGCTGGGCAGTGGGTCACCTGTCGACTCCTTCCATGTCTACCCTCCCGCAAGGCTGGGCAGTGGGTCTCCTGACAGCTTATTCCAGGTTTACCCTCCACCAGGTCTGGGAAGTGGGGCTCCTGATGATATAGTATGGTTTACCTTCCACCAGGGCTGGGTAGTGGGTCACCCGATATCATATTATGAATTACCCTCCTGCAGGGCGGGGCAGTGGAACATCTGTTGACATTCCAGACTCATACCTATCTACTAGGCTAGTCTGTGGCTTTCCTCCGTGATCACTAGAGTGGGACTCTTGGTTGTACGGGTCGGTGATGGAACGACTTTGACTTTGAGGAGACCTCAACTGTGGGGCAGTGACGATTTGTGGTTTGACGTTCCCCCAGAACTCTCAAGTATGAGGATCGCTTTCCCACCGAGACGTGTCCTTGTGACGCAACCCAAAACTGTGCGGGCGAGTCAGTTCCACCCAAAGAGGATAGTGTCGAGGTGCGGTGACTGATCCCTTGACTTGTACTTTGAGACAGACGTGCGGGATGTTGGGCATCGATGGTGTTACTTATAGTACTGTTGGTGACTCACATTTCTTGGTCTGAGCTACAGGACAGAGAACCCCTTAGTACCTTGTTCGGGATTCTTGACAGAGAATATATATATGTATACCTTATTCCAATACCCACTTATTGGGTTTGGTTACTCTCCTTCCAGGTGAGGCGAAGACGCACGGGGTATGCCACGTGCTTTCCGTGTCTAGTTTCTCATGGTTGGATGGGTCTACTATCCTGCTATAGGTAGCGAAGACATGACGAAAAGTTTATCTTCTCACCATTTCCAGCTCCTTGTGCCTAGATGAGTCTACCTTTTTTTCCTTTGTTGGGTTGAGCTGGACTCTTTACAACTGTAGTCTTGACTGAACTCTCGTTTGTACTCCTTTACTTTGTTGTTCGATCTACTACTCACCCTTCAGTATCTCCTTTGTTTCTCCCTCGAGCCTTTGGGGTATCCTACTGAGTATTTTTATACTCAACCATGCTTGGGCTTTTCCCACACTTGGTGTGGCCTTGCAGATGACGGAGATTGTAACAACCCGAGATTTTATGAAAAATATTATTTTTTTTCACTAATGTCTTGTGTTGTGCGCTACACCAAAAGGAGATTGCACAACACGCATCCTTGACTTGCCTTGCGTTACACGCAATCACGACCTTCCTCGATAGCGTGTGTAGTACGCAATACCGAGTTTCACTAAACAACGATATTCTATTAAAATATTATTATAACTAGCCGTTATGAATAGTAATAACCACCTTTTAAAATTTTATAAATTTTAGCTCTCAAAATGGACTTCATTTTTGGATTCAGAGTATCGAATTTAGCCTAAGGTGAAATTTTGGTACTTTTCGGATAACATTCATATTCTGATGAATAGTGAAAATTACTAAATTATAATTAAAAACAACAATTTTAATCAAAATAATTAATAGTGATAAATTATTAATTTTAGTGGTTTTAAAGTATATTTAGAATATATTTTTACAATTTAATACAACGTTGGTCATTAGATGTAATTTCACATTTAAACCAGACATAATCAAGTGTCAATCTTTTGATAGATATTGTTTCTTAAAAACACGCTATTTGTTTTAACAGCGGGATTTAATTATAAAATTAATTAATGCAACTTCTATGTTATGAATTTTTCAAAATAGAATTCATTTTTGAATTCGGAATATGAAATATAGCTTAGGATGAAATTTTGGCATTGTTCTGAAAAACATCAATTTTTGATGAATAGTTAAACTACTAAGTTGTAGTTAAAAAAGTAAATTTTTCATAAAACATAATTTTACCGCTTCTGTGAATGGAATTTAAAAAATCCGAGAGCCACGGTTGATGACATTAATTAAAATTTGGTTCAATGAGATGAAAATAATTTTTGGTGAATAGTAACTTTTTACTTTTATTTACCACGGTTAAAAGTAAATAGGGTAATTAAGGGTACGAATGATATTAATATTATCCTAACACATGTACTAATTCTATTGGACAAGTGTATCTCGACCAAAAACAACCTTAAGTGTAAAATATTATCATTTAGGTCCACTTGGATTAGATTAGGACATTTATTATTATTTAATTCAAAGAAGAGTTAAAAGAGTTAAAATCAAAGTTTATTTACTAAAACATTTTTAATATAGGGTTATACATATAATAAATTCGATTTTAAATATTCATTAGAAATATAAAAATATTTCCTACATAATGATATTTTATTTATAATTTTTAGACTTTAAATAAATTAATTTATTTATGACACAACGATGATGCAGTAATTACCCTTTTAAGGAAATATTAACATAATTGATGTTATAAATGCTCAAATGAATTTAATTTGAGACTTGTTATGAATTCCACTAATTTTATAGGTTAGTATGATATATTAGTGTTGATTTAATAAATTTGGTTCGAACATATAATTTTTTTATGACTTTCAAAAAAAATCATATATCAAATAGTGTCAAAATTGACACAAAATAGTTTTTAAATCAAATATTATATTATTAATTTTTATTCCTAAAAATCTAAGGTTCGGCCAAATGACTTATATAATGATATATGTATTAATAATATACAATTTGGGTTTTTTTGGCATGTTATAGTAAGTGTATTAACCATATAGTGAAAGAAAACAAAAAGACACGGTAAAAGTTAAATTATTTAACTTAGAGTTAAATCTAATTGATAAGGTTAATATAATACTCTAAACTTGTCTAAATCCTATTGGATGATAGGATTTCGACCCATCCCCACTTTGGCTTCGAAATGAGACCCTTTGTAACCATTATAGACCGATTTTGACATTAATATAAAATAATATTTTGAGGTATTCCTAAGGTGCCCCTCTCCTCCCTTATAAAAGGACACCTCCTCCCCCTCCTCCTCACACCAATTTGAGCACTCAAGCACGGCCAACCCCTGCCAAAATGTAGAGACCCATATCTTGACGTACATTGACATTACATTACTTTTGCAGAATACTTAGTACATAACAAAAACACACACACAAGGATCGTAATACTTTAGTGTCTTTGGAAACTCGGAATATAATCTTCTAATCGTGGTGAAAGATCTTCAAAATCTCCCATAAAGAACTTCCTTTTTTTTTACCTAAAACCTTTCTTTATATCCTGGGGAAAAGAAAACATAAAAGGGTGAGCTCAAATGCTCAGTAAGGGTATACAAAAGAAAAATCAATCACATCATATTCATAAGAACATAACTTTTGGAAATCTTAACCTGCAAAAGAGAGCATAATTTCATAACATGGGATAAATCATAGTAGTGAAATGAAATCCCAATAATCATAACATAAAACATGAAACTTTGTGGCATACACACATAATCATAGAGAATCATTTCTTGTTAGTCAAGACTCATTGCCAAGACTATCTTAGTGGACAAAGTCCCTTTCTGAATCGAGTAACCCTCGTTTCAGTCCTGTTTCACTGAACCGGTATAACCTACCATTTCAGCCATGTCTATCTCATGATATATAAAATCTTTACCCAATGCATTGGAGGGAGATATAGGTCCCATCCATCTCATAATGATACCATTCTTATGTGTGCCACAAAATCATAAATCATACATCATTTCATAACCCATGTAATAAAAATGGGATTCTTAAACAACATAACATCATAAAACCATTCATATAAGATAAAGGAATTCATAAACATAATTCCATCACAGCATAGTCAAATCAATGTAAAAATATGGATAGAAACAGAACCCTTTATTATCTTAGATGGAAAATAATTTTGATAAAACACCTGAAATGAATTCTTGAGGAAAATATCCTTTCTTCTTCAAAATCAATTTCTTTTCACAAAACATCATGAAATTTTAAAATAAAGAGATTTTATTAAAAATAGTCATGAAATCTTTTGTAGGAATCTTCATGAAAATAAGGCTTTATAAAACCGTAAAAATCTGTTCGTGCCGTTTAAGTTAAAAAAACATTCTTCGTAGTTTTGTCGGAAAAGTCAAAAAGTACCTCGTACGAAAAAATGACAAAAGATTCCTTTCATACATATTACTAAAAACTCACCGAAGGGTAAAAATGGATTTTAACCAATTGTAGGTGGATGTAAATAATATTACATATTGATGAAACATAGATGTGGATGATAAAATACACCCCAGTAAATACTTACGAATAAACAATCTCGGATAAAAATGAGATTGTGATATCTCCCTTACCTTATGTCCGACTTGCTTTGTAAGTGTCCGAACCTCCTGTATAATGATTTAAATCATGTTATTGACTTATTCCAGAATCATATTCATTGTTATGATATCATATATGGTTCACTTATGACATTATATTACCCGTTCTTTTGTAAATTCCATGTTAAAGAAGCATTTTGGGTAAAATCGTTTCATTTATCGTAGGTGTTTTGACTTGTTGTTCTTGACATAATTATTACTTATATCATGATTTACTTACTTCCAGAATATAAAATATGATTTATATATAATATATATTCAGTGTATATATATATATAATAGATAGATAAATAAAATGAAAAACACCGTTCAGGGAGACGGTAGTCCGTACGTACGCATGAACGCTGTTTTACTTTCCTTATTGTCTTGAAATGGAAGTAAGTAGATGACATACATGTATATATATATATACATAAATCCAGTAGCTTTATAATGTCATATATTTCATTATTATTTCTTATATATACTTTATAATCATTCTTAAATGGATAACATGGAGAATGAATCTCATCGCGTCGTGGAGACGGTATTCCGTACGTACGCACGCGCGGTGATTTCATTTTTCCATAGGATGGATAGAAGGTGAATTAGGGTTGTTTAATATTTATAATAACATATCAGTATGTAAGTAATACTGTTGTTATTACTTCATCATGAAACAACTAAAGAAGAAGAAGTTGAAGAAGAAAGAAATTGAAAAGATCGGTAATGGATATTACCTCTTCTTTGGAACGCCTCTTTGAATCCTCGACTTAAGGAACTAAGAGTGGTCTTTGTAGAAGACCAGGACCTCTAGGACTATTCTAGGGAAGTGGAGAGGAGAAAATGGCAGGGGTTG
Organism: Viscum album; assembly: GCA_963277665.1. Taxonomy (NCBI): domain Eukaryota; kingdom Viridiplantae; phylum Streptophyta; class Magnoliopsida; order Santalales; family Viscaceae; genus Viscum; species Viscum album. Next base: position 2,071,992,966 of record OY728131.1, read on the forward strand.
GCCGAGTTTGAGTTCTCAATTTGGTGTGAGGAGGAGGGGGAGGAGGTGTCCTTTTATAAGGGAGGAGAGGGGCACCTTAGGAATACCTCAAAATATTATTTTATATTAATGTCAAAATCGGTTTATAATGGTTCCAAATGGTCTTATTTCGAAGCTAATGTGGGGATGGGTCGAAATCCTATCAACCAATAGGTTTTAGACAAGTTTAGGTTATTATTTTAACCTTATCAATTAGATTTAACTCTAAGTTAAATAATTTAACTTTTACCGTGTCTTTTTGTTTTCTTTCACTATATGGTTAATACACTTACTATAACATTCCAAAAGAACCCCAAATTGTATATTATTAATAAATATAACCTTATCTAAGTCATTTGGCCGAACCTTAGATTTTTAGGAATAAAATAACAATTAATAATATAATATTTGATTTAAAAACGTTTTTGTGTCAATTTTGACACTATTTGATATATGATTTTTTTGAAAGTCATAACAGAATTATATGTTCGAACCAAGTTGATTAAATCAACAATAATACATCATATTAACCTAGAAAATTAGTTTAATTCATAAAAATTCTTAAATTACATTCATTTGAGAATTTATAACATCAATTATGTTAATATTTCCTTAAAAGGGTAATTACTGCATCATCGTTGTGTCAAAAATAAATTAATTTATTTAAAGTCTAAAAACTATAAATAAACTATCATTATGTAGGAAATCTTTTTAGCTTTCTAATGAATATTTATAGTCGAATTTATCTTATGTATAACCCCCTATTAAAAATGTTTTAGTAAATAAACTTTGATTTTAACTCTTTTAACTCTTCTTTGAATTAAATAATAATAAATGTCCTAATCTAATCCAAGTGGGCCTAAATGGTCATATTATATTCATAAGGTTGTTTTTTGTCCGAATTACACTTATCCAATAGAATTAGGACATGTGTTAGGGTAATAGTAATATCGTATTTACCCTTAGTTACCCTATTTACTATTAACCGTGGTAAAATAAAAAATAAAAAGTTACTATTCACCAAAAATTATTTTCATCTCATTGAACCACATTTTAGTCCTTGATATTAACCGTGTCTGTCGGATTTTCGAAATTCCATTCACAGAAGTGTTAAAATTAAGTTTTATGCAAAATTCAGTATTTAACCTACCACTTAGTAGTTTCACTATTCATCAAAAATTGATGTTTTTCAGAACAATGCCAAAATTTCATCCTAAGCTATATTTCATATTCCGAATTCAAAAATGAAGTCTATTTTACCAAATTCATATCATAGAAGTTGCATTAATTAATTTTATAATTAAATCCCGCTGTTAAAACAAAGAGCGTGTTTTTAAGAAACAATATCTATCAAAAGATTGACACTTGTTTATGTCTAGTTTAAATGTGAAATTATATCCAATGACCAACATTGTATTAAATTGTAAAAATATATTCTAAATATACTTTAAAACCACTCAAATTAATAATTTATCAATATTAATTATTTCGATTGAAAAAGTTGTTTTTAACTAAAATTTAGTAATTTTCACTATTCATCAAAATATGAAAGTTATCCGAAAATCACCAAAATTTCACCTTAGGCTAAATTTGATACTCCGAATCCAAAAATAAAGTCCATTTTGAGAGCTAAAATTTCTAAAATTTTAAAAGGTGGTTATTACTATTCATAACTGCTAGTTATAATAATATTTTAATAGCATATCGTTGTTTAGTGAAACTCGGTATTGCGTACTACACACGCTATCGAGGAAGGTCGTGATTGCGTGTAATGCAAGGCAAGTCAAGGATGTGTGTTTTTCAAGCTCCTTTTGGAGTAGCGTACAACACAAGACATTAATGAAATTAAAAAGAATATTTTTTTCATAAAATCTCGGGCTTTAACATTCTACCCCCCTTAAAATGAATTTCGCCCTCGAAATTCGTCGGGGTTATAAATGGTTTACTATTCTAAAGTTTCTTTAATAGAATCCCACATCGTAAAAAGGAATACCAAAACTTGGCTTTAAAAACTAAAGTATGAAATGTAACGATTACCCAAATAAACTAATCGCTGGGTTTCCACATAGGTAAAAATATGGATATGGAAGAGAAATCTAACCATCATGTTCTGATGGAGAGTGGTAGAGAACATGGCTATGGAAAATCCAGTAATCACAAATCCATAGATTTGTGATGATATAAGGTACCATCTGATTCATCAGGTATAAGATCACTAGGACAACATTTTTGGTTTTCAAGATCATTTCCTTAAAGTTGAAAATTTGAATTAGAATAAATACTTAATTTATATTGGTACAATCTCACTGTTGTTCGTGTCTTGAACAATTTCCACTTCATCTCATAAATAAATGAAGTTGAATTTGTTATTCATGAAGTGTTAGCAGATTATGTGATAGAATGACGGGTCATTCCATCTGTCTCAAACAAAAGGTTAGAAAAAGTTATTAAATATACATAAGTCATTCTATAGTGAGATTAATCATATATGGTTCCTAAAATGGACTTATACATCATATATCATACTGCTTAATATAATAAAACTAGTTTCTACTAAACAGGGACTTCCTGTAGGCCAGTGGTAGGCGATAAAGGCCAGTCGCACTTCGGTTGTGGGTTCGATTCCTATAGCCTTGTCCGACGTGATGGGTTGTCGCCCGTCCTGCAGGTTGTCCTTTTTCTAAAACTATATTACTATAACATCCCATCAATAATATCGAAAAAACTTCTATACTAACTTCTGTCCAACATAATCCATTCCAATCTTTAGGCTTATCCATAATACTGTAGTCCACTCTCATAACATAGTGAAAACGATTACCAGAGATTTAATACCATCGTTGATCCCCATATATCATAAGATATATCTTGTTGGTCACATTCCAAACATTCAAAGGCCTTAATCTTGTACTCTCTTGAATACCCATTGAACCTTATTGAAAACATGAATTCTAATAAAAGTTAACTCTTTCCACATTCCAAAATCCTCAAAATTCTATATACTCAAACCATGATATCACTTAGTCCTTATATCAATCATGAGCTCATGAATACTATCAAACATTTAATTTTCTCCTTATCCCTTCATTATGCGCATATCATCTACATTCCAAAAATATCTGAATAACCTTTCATGGATACTGGTAACATTAATCAGACAACAGTGTAACAATCCTTACATGTCTCTTTATTCTACAGTACCATGAGATTACTTATACAACATTACACATGATAAACATGTAATCATTCCACTACATTCTTAAAATTGACCGAGCTTCAACAATTCTTTCATCTCACATATCATTTGTAGTCTCTTCATCATCATCCACATAAATACTTCCCATATGACCATACTGATTATCTTCATGAGACTTTCCCTTAGGGCATTGGTTTGCATAATGCCCGCACATTCCACATTTAAAACATTTAACCATTGTTGATGTCGTAGCAACACCATTATCCTCATACATGTTGTTAAATGAACCTTTTCCTTTGCATTTACTTGCTTTGTGTCCTTCTTTTCCACACCCAAAGCATCTTCCAGTTCCTTTGAAACATTCTCCTTGATGCCTCTTCCCACATGATTTACATAGGGGAAATTGAACTTTCTTTCCTCTATGATCATCATGAAACTCCATCTTTCTCTTATTAGCCGAGTCAGGAAACTTACCAAATTTTACTTTATTGATCATATTATGAGATTGCGGATTCGGCATAATAATGATGTTTGGACTTCCAAATCCCATTTCATTATGAAGAATATCATTTCATTGTCCATAATATCCTCCATTATCGTGAAACATCTTGTTTCCAGCCATTTTCTAAAACCCAGAAAAAAGAATAGTGTGAGAGGCAAAAATCATGCTAGGGAAAACAACATAATAAAGGTGGAGTATCCTTGATATCTAACATCTTAGGTTAAATTCTATGATCGTTACCGTAGTTCTAGGACTGTATCCTATACGTATACTTATCCTTAGGGACATCCCTAGACATACCTTATAAATATCTCTAGGGATCTCACTAAAGTTCTCGCATCCTAGTTTCCAAAGGTTGACTAAACCTTTCCTCTGATACCAACTGTAGAGACCCGTATCTTGACGTACATTGACATTACATTACTTTTGCGGAATACTTAGTACATAACAAAAACACACACACAAGGATCGTAATAGTTTAGTGTCTTTGGAAACTCGGAATATAATCTTCTAATCGTGGTGAAAGATCTTCAAAATCTCCCATAAAGAACTTCCTTTTTTTACCTAAAACCTTTCTTTATATCCTGGGGAAAAGAAAACATAAAAGGGTGAGCTCAAATGCTCAGTAAGGGTATACAAAAGAAAAATCAATCACATCATATTCATAAGAACATAACTTTTGGAAATCTTAACCTGCAAAAGAGAGCATAATTTCATAACATGGGATAAATCATAGTAGTGAAATGAAATCCCAATAATCATAACTTAAAACATGAAACTTTGTGGCATACACACATAATCATAGAGAATCATTTTTTGTTAGTCAAGACTCATTTCCAAGACTATCTTAGTGGACAAAGTCCCTTTCTGAATCGAGTAACCCTCGTTTCAGTCTTGTTTCACTGAACCGGTATAACCTACCATTTCAGCCATGTCTATCTCATGAGATATAAAATCTTTACCCAATGCATTGGAGGGATATATAGGTCCCACCCATCTCATAATGATACCATTCTTATGTGTGCCACAAAATCATAAATCATACATCATTTCATAACCCATGTAATAAAAATGGGATTCTTAAACAACATAACATCATAAAACCATTCATATAAGATAAAGGAATTCATAAACATAATTCCATCACAACATAGTCAAATCAATGTAAAAATATGTATAGAAACAGAACTCTTTATTATCTTAGATGGAAAATAATTTTGATAAAACACCTGAAATGAATTCTTGAGGAAAATATCCTTTCTTCTTCAAAATCAATTTCTTTTCACAAAACATCATGAAATTTTAAAAGAAAGAGATTTTATTAAAAATAGTCATGAAATCTATTGTAGGAAGCTTCATGAAAATAAGGCTTTATAAAACCGTAAAAATCCGTTCGTGCCGTTTAATTTAAAAAAAACATTCTTCGTACTTTTGTCGGAAAAGTCAAAAAGTACCTCGTACGAAAAAATGACAAAAGATTCCTTTCATACATATTACTAAAAACTCACCGAAGGGTAAAAATGGATTTTAACCAATTTTAGGTGGATGTAAATAATATTACATATTGATGAAACATGGATGTGGATGATAAAATACACCCCAGTAAATACTTACGAATAAACAATCTCGGATAAAAATGAGATTGTGATATCTCCCTTACCTTATGTCCGACTTGCTTTGTAAGTGTCCGAACCTCCTGTATAATGATTTAAATCATGTTATTGACTTATTCCAGAATCATATTCATTGTTATGATATCATATATGGTTCACTTATGACATTATATTACCCGTTCTTTTGTAAAATCCATGTTAAAGAAGCATTTTGGGTAAAATCGTTTCATTTATCGTAGGTGTTTTGACTTGTTGTTCTTGACATAATTATTACTTATATCATGATTTACTTACTTCCAGAATATAAAATATGATTTATATATCATATATATTCAGTCTATATATATATATAATAGATAGATAAATAAAATGAAAAACACCGTTCATGGAGACGGTAGTCCGTACGTACGCATGAACGCTGTTTTACTTTCCTTATTGTCTTGAAATGGAAGTAAGTAGATGACATACATATATATATATATACATAAATCCAGTAGCTTTATAATGTCATATATTTCATTATTATTTCTTATATATACTTTATAATCATTCTTAAATGGTTAACATGGAGAATGAATCTCATCGCGTCGTGGAGACGGTATTCCGTACGTACGCACGCGCGGTGACTTCATTTTTCCATAGGATGGATAGAAGGTGAATTAGGGTTGTTTCATATTTATAATGACATATCAGTATGTAAGTAATACTGTTGTTATTACTTCATCATGAAACAACTAAAGAAGAAGAAGTTGAAGAAGAAAGAAATTGAAAAGATCGGTAATGGATATTACCTCTTCTTTGGAACGCCTCTTTGAATCCTCGACTTAAGGAACTAAGAGTGGTCTTTGGAGAATACCAGGACCTCTAGGACTATTCTAGGGAAGTGGAGAGGAGAAAATTTAAGGGGTTGGCCGAGCTTGAGTGCTCAATTTGGTGTGAGGAGGAGGGGGAGGAGGTGTCCTTTTATAAGGGAGGAGAGGGGCACCTTAGGAATACCTCAAAATATTATTTTATATTAAGGTCAAAATCGGTTTATAATGGTTCCAAATGGTCTTATTTCGAAGCTAAAGTGGGGATGGGTCGAAATCCTATCAACCAATAGGATTTAGACAAGTTTAGGTTATTATTTTAACCTTATCAATTAGATTTAACTCTAAGTTAAATAATTTAACTTTTACCGTGTCTTTTTGTTTTCTTTCACTATATGGTTAATACACTTACTATAACATGCCAAAAGAACCCCAAATTGTATATTATTAATAAATATATCTTTATCTAAGTCATTTGGCCGAACCTTAGATTTTTAGGAATAAAATAACAATTAATAATATAATATTTGATGTAAAAACTATTTTGTGTCAATTTTGACACTATTTGATATATGATTTTTTTGAAAGTCATAACAGAATTATATGTTCGAAACAAGTTGATTAAATCAACACTAATACATCATAGTAACCTATAAAATTAGTTTAATTCATAAAAAGTCTTAAATTACATTCATTTGAGCATTTATAACATCAATTATGTTAATATTTCCTTAAAAGGGTAATTACTGCATCATCGTTGTGTCAAAAATAAATTAATTTATTTAAAGTCTAAAAATTATAAATAAACTATCATTATGTAGGAAATCTTTTTAGCTTTCTAATGAATATTTATAGTCGAATTTATCTTATGTATAACCCCATATTAAAAATGTTTTAGTAAATAAACTTTGATTTTAACTCTTTTAACTCTTCTTTGAATTAAATAATAATAAATGTCCTAATCTAATCCAAGTGGGCCTAAATGGTCATATTATATTCATAAGGTTGTTTTTGGCCGAATTACACTTATCCAATAGAATTAGGACATGTGTTATGGTAATAGTAATATCGTTTTTACCCTTAGTTACCCTATTTACTATTAACCGTGATAAAAAAAAGTTACTATTCACCAAAAATTATTTTCATCTCATTGAACCACATTTTAGTCCTTGATATTAACCGTGTCTGTCGGATTTTCGAAATTCCATTCACAGAAGTGGTAAAATTAAGTTTTATGCAAAATTCAGTTTTTAACCTACCACTTAGTAGTTTCACTATTCATCAAAAATTGATGTTTTTCAGAACAATGCCAAAATTTCATCCTAAGCTATATTTCATATTCCGAATTCAAAAATGAAGTCTATTTTACCAAATTCATATCATAGAAGTTGCATTAATTAATTTTATAATTAAATCCCGCTGTTAAAACAAAGAGCGTGTTTTTAAGAAACAATATCTATCAAAAGATTGACACTTGTTTATGTCTAGTTTAAATGTGAAATTATATCCAATGACCAAAATTGTATTAAATTGTAAAAATATATTCTAAATATACTTTAAAACCACTCAAATTAATAATTTATCAATATTAATAATTTCTATTGAAAAAGTTTTTTTTAACTAAAATTTAGTAATTTTCACTATTCATCAAAATATGAAAGTTATCCGAAAATCACCAAAATTTCACCTTAGGCTAAATTTGATACTCCAAATCCAAAAATAAAGTCCATTTTGAGAGCTAAAATTTCTAAAATTTTAAAAGGTGGTTATTACTATTCATTACTGCTAGTTATAATAATATTTTAATAGCATATCGTTGTTTAGTGAAACTCGGTATTACGTACTACACACGCTATCGAGGAAGGTCGCGATTGCGTGTAATGCAAGGCAAGTCAAGGATGTGTGTTGTTCAAGATCCTTTTGGAGTAGCGTACAACACAAGACATTAATAAAATTAAAAAGAATATTTTTTTTATAAAATCTCGGGCTGTTACATTCTACCCCCCTTAAAATGAATTTCGCCCTCGAAATTCGTCGGGGTTATAAATGGTTTACTATTCTAAAGTTTCTTTAATAGAATCCCACATCGTAAAAAGGAATACCAAAACTTGTCTTTAAAAACTAATGTATGAAATGTAACGATTACCCAAATAAACTAATCGCTGGGTTTCCACATAGGTAAAAATATGGATATGGAAGAGATATCTAACCATCATGTTCTGATAGAGAGTGGTAGAGAACATGGCTATGGAAAAGCCAGTAATCACAAATCCATAGATTTGTGATGATATAAGGTATCATCTGATTCATCAGTTATAAGATCACTAGGACAACATTTTTGGTTTTCAAGATCATTTCCCTGAAGTTGAAAATTTGAATTAGAATAAATACTTAATTAATTTTGGTACAATCTCACTGTTGTTCGTGTCTTGAACAATTTCCACTTCATCTCATAAATAAATGAAGTTGAATTTTTTATTCGTGAAGTGTTAGCAGATTATGTGATAGAATGACGGGTCATTCCATCTGTCTCAAACAAAAGGTTAGAAAAAGTTATTAAATATACATAAGTCATTCTATAGTGAGATTAATCATATATGGTTCCTAAAATGGACTTATACTTCATATATCATACTGCTTAATATAATAAAACTAGTTTCTACTAAACAGGGACTTCCTGTAGGCCAGTGGAAGGCGATAAAGGCCAGTCGCACTTCGGTTGTGGGTTCGATTCCTATAGCCTTGTCCGACGTGATGGGCTGTCGCCCGTCCTGCAGGTTGTCCTTTTTCTAAAACTATATTACTATAACATCCCATCAATAATATCGAAAAAACTTCTATACTGACTTATGTCCAACATAATCCATTACAATATTTAGGCTTATCCATAATACTGCAGTCCACTCTCATAACATAGTGAAAACGATTACCAGAGATTTAATACCATCGTTGATCCCCATATATCATAAGATATATCTTGTTGGTCACATTCCAAACATTCAAAGGCCTTAATCTTGTACTCTCTTGAATACCCATTGAACCTTATTGAAAACATGAATTCTATTAAAAGTTAACTCTTTCCACATTCCATAATCCTCAAAATTCTATATACTCAAACCATGATATCACTTAGTCCTTATATCAATCATGAGCTCATGAATACTATCAAACATTTAATTTTCTCCTTGTCCCTTCATTATGCGCATATCATCTACATTCCAAAAATATCTGAATAACCTTTCATGGATACTGGTAACATTAATCAGACAACAGTGTAACAATCCTTACATGTCTCTTTATTCTACAGTACCATGAGATTACTTATACAACATTACACATGATAAACATGTAATCATTCCACTACATTCTTAAAATTGACCGAGCTTCAACAATTCTTTCATCTCACATATCATTTGTAGTCTCTTCATCATCATCCACATAAATACTTCCCATACGACCATACTGATTATCTTCATGAGACTTTCCCTTAGGGCATTGGTTTTCATAATGCCTGCACATTCCACATTTAAAACATTTAACCATTGTTGATGTCGTAGCAACACCATTATCCTTATCCATGTTGTTAAATGAACCTTTTCCTTTGCATTTACTTGCTTTGTGTCCTTCTTTTCCACACCCAAAGCATCTTCCAGTTCCTTTGAAAAATTCTCCTTGATGCCTCTTCCCACATGATTTACATAGGGGAAATTGAACTTTCTTTCCTCTATGATCATCATGAAACTCCATCTTTCTCTTATTAGCCGAGTCAGGAAACTTACCAAATTTTACTTTATTGATCATATTATGAGATTGCTGATTCGGCATAATAATGATGTTTGGACTTCCAAATCCCATTTCATTATGAAGAATATCATTCCATTGTCCATCATATCTTCCATTATCGTGAAACATCTTGTTTCCAGCCATTTTCTAAAACCCAGAAAAAAGAATAGTGTGATAGGCAAAAATCATGCTAGGGAAAACAACATAATAAAGGTGGAGTATCCTCGATATCTAACATCTTAGGTTAAATTCTATGATCGTTACCGTAGTTCTAGGACTGTATCCTATACGTATACTTATCCTTAGGGACATCCCTAGACATACCTTATAAATATCTATAGGGATCTCACTAAAGTTCTCGCATCCTAGTTTCTAAAGGTTGACTAAACCTTTCCTCTGATACCAACTGTAGAGACCCGTATCTTAACGTACATTGACATTACATTACTTTTGCGGAATACTTAGTACATAACAAAAACACACACACAAGGATCGTAATAGTTTAGTGTCTTTGGAAACTCAGAATATAATCTTCTAATCGTGGTGAAAGATCTTCAAAATCTCCCATAAATAACTTCCTTTTTTTTACCTAAAACCTTTCTTTATATCCTGGGGAAAAGAAAACATAAAAGGGTGAGCTCAAATGCTCAGTAAGGGTATACAAAAGAAAAATCAATCACATCATATTCATAAGAACATAACATTTGGAAATCTTAACCTGCAAAAGAGAGCATAATTTCATAACATGGGATAAATCATAGTAGTGAAATGAAATCCCAATAATCATAACTTAAAACATGAAACTTTGTGGCATACACACATAATCATAGAGAATCATTTCTTGTTAGTCAAGACTCATTTCCAAGACTATCTTAGTGAACAAAGTCCCTTTCTGAATCGAGTAACCCTCGTTTCAGTCCTGTTTCACTGAACCGGTATAACCTACCATTTCAGCCATGTCTATCTCATGAGATATAAAATCTTTACCCAATGCATTGGAGGGAGATATAGGTCCCACCCATCTCATAATGATACCATTCTTATGTGTGCCACAAAATCATAAATCATACATCATTTCATAACCCATGTAATAAAAATGGGATTCTTAAACAACATAACATCATAAAACCATTCATATAAGATAAAGGAATTAATAAACATAATTCCATCACAGCATAGTCAAATCAATGTAAAAATATGGATAGAAACAGAATCCTTTATTATCTTAGATGGAAAATAATTTTGATAAAACACCTGAAATGAATTCTTGAGGAAAATATCCTTTCTTCTTCAAAATCAATTTCTTTTCACAAAACATCATGAAATTTTAAAAGAAAGAGATTTTATTAAAAATAGTCATGAAATCTTTTGTAGGAAGCTTCATGAAAATAAGGCTTTATAAAACCGTAAAAATCCGTTCGTGCCGTTTAAGTTAAAAAAAACATTCTTCGTACTTTTGTCGGAAAAGTCAAAAAGTACCTCGTACGAAAAAATGACAAAAGATTCCTTTCATGCATATTACTAAAAACTCACCGAAGGGTAAAAATGGATTTTAACCAATTTTAGGTGGATGTAAATAATATTACATATTGATGAAACATGGATGTGGATGATAAAATACACCCCAGTAAATACTTATGAATAAACAATCTCGGATAAAAATGAGATTGTGATATCTCCCTTACCTTATGTCCGACTTGCTTTGTAAGTGTCTGAACCTCATGTATAATGATTTAAATCATGTTATTGACTTATTCCAGAATCATATTCATTGTTATTATATCATATATGGTTCACTTATGACATTATATTACCCGTTATTTTGTAAATTCCATGTTAAAGAAGCATTTTGGGTAAAATCGTTTCATTTATCGTAGGTGTTTTGACTTGTTGTTCTTGACATAATTATTACTTATATCATGATTTACTTACTTCCAGAATATAAAATATGATTTATATATCATATATATTCAGTATATATATATATATAATAGATAGATAAATAAAATGAAAAACACCGTTCATGGAGACGGTAGTCCGTACGTACGCATGAACGCTGTTTTACTTTCCTTATTGTCTTGAAATGAAAGTAAGTAGATGACATACATATATATATATATATACATAAATCCAGTATCTTTATAATGTCATATATTTCATTATTATTTCTTATATATTCTTTATAATCATTCTTAAATGGTTAACATGGAGAATGAATCTCATCGCGTCGTGGAGACGGTATTCCGTACGTACGCACGCGCGGTGATTTCATTTTTCCGTAGGATGGATAGAAGGTGAATTAGGGTTGTTTCATATTTATAATAATATATCAGTATGTAAGTAATACTGTTGTTATTACTTCATCATGAAACAACTAAAGAAGAAGAAGTTGAAGAAGAAAGAATTTGAAAAGATCGGTAATGGATATTACCTCTTCTTTGGAACGCCTCTTTGAATCCTCGACTTAAGGAACTAAGAGTGGTCTTTGGAGAAGACCAGGACCTCTAGGACTATTCTAGTGAAGTGGAGAGGAGAACATGGCAGGGGTTGGCCGAGATTGAGTGCTCAATTTGGTGTGAGGAGGAGGGGGAGGAGGTGTCCTTTTATAAGGGAGGAGAGGGGCACCTTAGGAATACCTCAAAATATTATTTTATATTAATGTCAAAATCGGTTTATAATGGTTCCAAATGGTCTTATTTCGAAGCTAAAGTGGGGATGGGTCGAGATCCTATCAACCAATAGGATTTAGACAAGTTTAGGTTATTATTTTAACCTTATCAATTAGATTTAACTCTAAGTTAAATAATTTAACTTTTACCGTGTCTTTTTGTTTTCTTTCACTATATGGTTAATACACTTACTATAACATGCCAAAAGAACCCCAAATTGTATATTATTAATAAATATATTCTTATCTAAGTCATTTGGCCGAACCTTAGATTTTTAGAAATAAAATAACAATTAATAATATAATATTTGATTTAAAAACTATTTTGTGTCAATTTTGACACTATTTGATATATGATTTTTTTGAAAGTCATAACAGAATTATATGTTCGAACCAAGTTGATTAAATCAACACTAATACATCATAGTAACCTAGAAAAGTAGTTTAATTCATAAAAAGTCTTAAATTACATTCATTTGAGCATTTATAACATCAATTATGTTAATATATCCTTAAAAGGGTAATTACTGCATCATCGTTGTGTCAAAAATAAATTAATTTATTTAAAGTCTAAAAATTATAAATAAACTATCATTATGTAGGAAATCTTTTTAGCTTTCTAATAAATATTTATAGTCGAATTTATCTTATGTATAACCCCATATTAAAAAATTTTTAGTTAATAAACTTTGATTTTAACTCTTTTAACTCTTCTTTGAATTAAATAATAATAAATGTCCTAATCTAATCCAAGTGGGCCTAAATGGTCATATTATATTCATAAGGTTGTTTTTGGCCGAATTACACTTATCCAATAGAATTAGGACATGTGTTAGTGTAATAGTAATATCGTATTTACCCTTAGTTACCCTATTTACTATTAACCGTGGTAAAAAAAATAAAAAGTTACTATTCACCAAAAATTATTTTCATCTCATTCAACCACATTTTAGTCATTGATATTAACCGTGTCTGTCGGATTTTCGAAATTCCATTCACAGAAGTGTTAAAATTAAGTTTTATGCAAAATTCAGTTTTTAACCTACCACTTAGTAGTTTCACTATTCATCAAAAATTGATGTTTTTCAGAACAATGCCAAAATTTCATCCTAAGCTATATTTCATATTCCGAATTCAAAAATGAAGTCTATTTTACCAAATTCATATCATAGAAGTTGCATTAATTAATTTTATAATTAAATCCCGCTGTTAAAACAAAGAGCGTGTTTTTAAGAAACAATATCTATCAAAAGATTGACACTTGTTTATGTCTAGTTTAAATGTGAAATTATATCCAATGACCAACATTGTATTAAATTGTAAAAATATATTCTAAATATACTTTAAAACCACTCAAATTAATAATTTATCAATATTAATTATTTCTATTGAAAAAGTTGTTTTTAACTAAAATTTAGTAATTTTCACTATTCATCAAAATATGAAAGTTATCCGAAAATCACCAAAATTTCACCTTAGGCTAAATTTGATACTCCGAATCCAAAAATAAAGTCCATTTTGAGAGCTAAAATTTCTAAAATTTTAAAAGGTGGTTATTACTATTCATAACTGCTAGTTATAATAATATTTTAATAGCATATCGTTGTTTAGTGAAACTCGGTATTGCGTACTACACACGCTATCGAGGAAGGTCGCGATTGCGTGTAATGCAAGGCAAGTCAAGGATGTGTGTTGTTCAAGCTTCTTTTGGAGTAGCGTACAACACAAGACATTATGAAAATTAAAAAGAATATTTTTTTCATAAAATCTCGGGCTGTTACACAAAATCTCTTCTCCACTTCCCTAGAAACATACTAGAGGTTCTGGTCTTCCTCAAAGACCAATTTTAGTGCCCTAAGAGGAGGTCTCAAAGAGGCGCTTCAAAGAAGAGGTAATTACCGTTACCAATTCTTTCATCTTTATTTCATATTCCACTTCTTCTTCTTAGGTTGTTTCATTATGAAGTAATAACATCAGTATCACTCATATACTGATATATTATTATAATTATGAAACAACCCTATTTCACCATCTATCCATCCTACGGCAAAAGAAATCACCGCGCGTGCGTACGTGCGGAATACCGTCTCCACGCCGTGGTGTAATCTATTTTCCGCCACCACCTTAATAGGATAGGTATAATGGTGTAATGAGTAACTATATATGATTATTATAAAGTGATATTGATACTGAAATAATATACATACACTTTAACACAATTACAAGACCATGGGAACGATATCATCGCTCGTGCGTGCGTACGGACTACCGTCTCCACAACGCGATGAGATACATTCTCCATGTTAACCATTTAAGAATGATTAAAAAGTATATATAAGAAATAATAATGAAATATATGACATTATAAAGCTACTGGATTTATGTATATATGTATATGTATGACATCTACTTACTTCCATTCAAGACAATAAGAAAAAGAAAACAGCGTTCATGCGTACGTACGGACTACCATCTCCATGAACGGTGTTTTTCATTTCATTTATATATCTTATATATATATATACTGAATATATATGATATATAAATCATATTTTATATTCTGGAAGTAAGTAAATCATGATATAAGTAATAATAATGTCAAGAACAACAAGTCAAAACACCTACGATAAATGAAACGATTTTACCCAAAACGCTTCTTTAACATGGAATTTACAAAAGAACGGGTAATATAAAGTCATAATTGAACCATATATGATATCATAACAATGAATATGATTCTGTAATAAGTCAATGACATTATTTAAATCATTATACAGGAGTATCGGACAGATACGAAGCAAATCAGACCTAAGGTAAGGGAAATATCACAATCTCATTTTTATCCGAGATTGTTTATTCGTAAGTATTTACTGGGGTGTATTTTATCATCCACATCCATGTTTCATAAATATGTAATATTATTTCCATCCAACTACAATTGTTTAAATCCAATTTTACCCTTTGGTGAGTTTTTAGTAAAAGAAATGGAATGAATCTTTTGTCGTTTTTCGTACGAGGTATTTTTTGACTTTTCTGACAAAAGTACGAAGAATGTTTTTTTAACTTATACGGAATGAATGGATTTGTAAAACATTATTTCCAAGAAGCTTCCTTTACAAGTTTTCAAGTTTATTTTTAATCAACTTCTTTTATTTTAAAATTGTATGACATGTTAAGAAAGGAAAAGTGTTTTTGAAGTAGAAAGGATATTTTCCTCAAGAATGAAGTTCAAGTATTTTATCAAAATTATTTTCCATCTAGGATAATAAAAGGGTTCTGTTTGTATCCCTATTATTACCTGGATTTGATTATGTTGTGATGGAAACATTTTTATGAATTCCTTTATCTTATATGAATTGTTTTATGATGTCATGTTGTTTAAGAATCCCATATTTATTACATGGGTTATGCGATGATGTATGATTTATGATTATGTGGCACACATAAGAAAAGATTCATTATAAGATGGGTGGGACCTATATCTCCCTCCAATTCATTGGGTAAAGATTTTATATCTCATGAGATAGACATGGCTGGAATGGTAGGTTATACCGGTTCAGTGAAACAGGACTAAAACGAGGGTTACTCGATTCAGAAAGGGACTTTGTCCACTAAGATAGTCTTGGCAATGAGTCTTGACTAACAAGAAATGATTCTATATGATTATGTGTGAATGCCACAAAGTTTCATGTTTTAAGTTATTATTATTGTGATTACATTTCACTACCATGATTTATCCCATGTTATGAAATTATGATCTCTTTTGCAGGCTATGATTTCCAAAATGTTATGTTCTTATAAATACGATGTGATTGATATTTCTTTTGTTTACCCTTATTGAGCATTTGAGCTCACCCTATTATGTTTTCTTTTTCCCAGGATATAAAGAAAGGTTTTAGGTATAAAAAAGAAGAAGATCTTTATGGGAGTTGTTGAAGATCTTTCACCACGATTAGAAGATTTTATTCCGAGTTTCCAAAGACACTAAACTATTACGATACTTGTGTGTGTGTTTTTGTTATGTACTAAGTATTCCGCAAAAGTAATGTAATTTTCATGTACGTCAAGCTCCGGGTCTCTACAGTTGGTATCAGAGGCAAAGGAGGTAGGAATGTATCCGATCATTGGGAACTCTCACATGTGAGCGTTGGACGAAGCATGGCTCTCCGCCCAAGGGCTTCATGAGGAAATGGCTGCCACTGGGGATGGTGGTGTGTCCCGCCCAGGGGGTGTAGCCGCCCATGGAGTGCCCTGATAGGTATCAACTATAGTCCAATGGAAGTAATTCCAAACCGTCACAGTTGGTATTAGAGGAAAGGTTTAGTCAACCTTTGGAAACTAGGATATGAGAACGTCATTGAGATCCCTAGAGATATTTTTAAGGTATGTCTAGGGATGTACCTAAGGATAATTATACCTATAGGATATAGTCCTAGAACTATGGTAACGATATTAGATTAAACCTATGATGTTAGATATTGAAGTTACTCCCCCATTATTATGATTTTTTCCTCTCACACTATTCTTTTTGGGTTTTAGAAAATGGCTGGAAACAAGATGATTCACGATAATGGAGGATATGATGGACAATGGAATGATATTATTCATGAGCAACCAAATGAAATGGGATTTGGAAGTCCAAAGATCATTATTATGCCGAATCAGCAATCTCATAATATGATCAATAATGTAAAATTTTGTAAGTTTCCTGACACGGCTAATAAGAGAAAGATGGAGTTTCATGATGATCATAAAGGAAAGAAAGTTCAATTTCCCCTATGTAAATCATGTGGGAAGAGACATCAAGGAGAATGTTTCAAAGGAACTGGAAGATGATTTGGGTGTGGAAAAGAAGGACACAAAGCCAGTAAGTGCAAAGGAAAAGGTTCAGTTAACACCAGGGATGAGGATAATGGTATTTCTACGACATCAACAATGGTTAAATGTTTTAAATGTGGAATGTACGGGCATTATGCAAACCAATTCCCTAAGGGAAAGTCTCATGAAGAGAATCAGTATGGTCGTATAGGAAGTATTTATGTTGATGATGATGAAGAGACTACAAATGATATGTGAGATGAAAGAATTGTTGAATCTTGGACAATGGTTTAAGAATGTAGTGATATGATTACATGTTTATCATGTGTAATGTTGGAATAACGAGACTTCTAAGGATTGTTACACTATTGTCGTTCCTTGAGTTTTTAAAGTGTATGATTAATGTTACCAGTATCAATGGAAGGTTATTCAGATATTTTTTGGAATGTAGATGATATGCGCATAATGTAGGGATAAGGAGAAAATTAAATGTTTGATAGTATTCATGAGCTCATGACTGATATAAGGAGAAGGTTATATTATGGTTTGAGTATATAGAGTTTTTGGATTTTGGTATGTGGAAAGTGTTAACTTTTAACAGTATTCATGATTTCATGAAGGTTCAATGGGTATTCATTCTTCAAGAGAATACATGATTAAGGCCTTTGAATGTTTGGAATGTGACCAACAAGACATATCTTATGATATATGGGGATCAACGACAGTATTAAATCTCTGGTAATCGTTTTCATTGTATTATGAGAGTGGACTGCAGTATTATGGATAAGCCTAAAGATTGAAATGGATTATGTTGGACATAAGTGAGTATTGTTTAAGGATAGATGTTTTTTTTATTCGATATTATTGATGGGATGTTATAGTAATGTAGTTTTAGAAAAAGGACAAACTATAGGATGGGGGACAACCCATCGCGTCAGACAAGGCTGTAGGAATCGAACCCACAACCGAAGTGCGACTGAACTTTATTGCCTACCACTGGCCTACAGGAAGTCCCTGTTTTGTAGAAAACTAGTTTTATTATATTAAGCAGTATGATATGTGAAGTATAAGTTCATTTTAGGAACCATATGTGATTAATCTCACTATAGATCGACTTATGTATATAATTTTTTCTAACCTTTTGTTTGAGACAGATGGAATGACTCATCATTCTATCACATGATCTGCTAACACTTTACGAATAACAAATTCAACTTCATTTATTTAAGAGATGAAGTGGAAATTGTTCAATGCATGAACAACAGTGAGATTGTACCAAAATAAAGAAAGTATTTATTCTAATTCAAATTTTCAACTTTAGGGAAATGATCTTGAAAACCAAAAATGTTGTCCTAGTGATCTTATACCTGATGAATCAGATGGTACCTTAGATCGTCACAAATTTAGGGATTTGTGATTACTGGATTTTCCATATCCATGTTCTCTACCACTCTCCATCAGAACATGATGGTTAGATTTCTCTTCCATATCCACATTTTCACCTATGTGGAAACCCAGTGATTAGTTTATTTGGGTAATCATTACATTTCATACTTTAGTTTTTAAAGCCATGTTTTGGTATTCCTTTTTACGATGTGGGTTTCTATTAAAGAAACTTTTGAATAGTAAACCATTTATAACCCCGATGAATTTCGAGGGCGAAATTCATTTTAAGGGGGGTAGAATGTAATAGCCCGAGATTTTATGAAAAATATTCTTTTTTATTTCACTAATGTCTTGTGTTGTACGCTACACCAAATGGAGCTTGCACAACACGCATCCTTGACTTGACTTTCATTACACGCAATCGCGAACTTCCTCGATAGCGTGTGTAGTACGCAATACCGAGTTTCACTAAACAACGATATGCTATTAAAATATTATTATAACTAGCCGTTATGAATAGTAATAACCACCTTTTAAAATTTTATAAATTTAAGCTCTCAAAATGGACTTCATTTTTGGATTCGGAGTATCGAATTTAGCCTAAGGTGAAATTTTGGTACTTTTCGGATAACTTTAATATTCTGATGAATAGTGAATATTACTAAATTATAATTAAAAACAACATTTTTAATCAAAATAATTAATAGTGATAAATTATTAATTTTAGTGGTTTTAAAGTATATTTAGAATATATTTTTACAATTTAATACAATTTTGGTCATTAGATGTAATTTCACATTTAAACCAGACATAATCAAGTGTCAATCTTTTGATAGATATTGTTTTTTAAAAACACGCTATTTGTTTTAACAGCGGGATTTAATTATAAAATTAATCAATGCAACTTCTATGTTATGAATTTGGTAAAATAGACTTCAATTTTGAATTCAGAATATGAAATATAGCTTAGGATGAAATTTTGGCATTGTTCTGAAAAACATCAATTTTTGATGAATAGTTAAACTACTAAGTGGTAGTTAAAAAAGTAAATTTTTCATAAAACTTAATTTTACCGCTTCTTTGAATGGAATTTAAAAAATCCGAGAGACGCGGTTGATGTCAGTAAGTAAAATTTGGTTCAATGAGATGAAAATAATTTTTGTGGAATAGTAACTTTTTACTTTTATTTACCACGGTTAAAAGTAAATAGGGTAATTAAGGGTAAGAATGATATTAATATTACCCTAACACATGTCCTAATTCTATTGGACAAGTGTATCTCGACCAAAAACAACCTTAAGTGTAAAATATTATCATTTAGGCCCACTTGGATTAGATTAGGACATTTATTATTATTTAATTCAAAGAAGAGTTAAAAGAGTTAAAATCAAAGTTTATTTACTAAAACATTTTTAATCTAGGGTTATACATAAGATAAATTCGATTTTAAATATTCATTAGAAATATAAAAATATTTCCTACATAATGATATTTTATTTATAATTTTTAGAATTTAAATAAATTAATTTATTTATGACACAACGATGATGCAGTAATTACCCTTTTAAGGAAATATTAACATAATTGATGTTATAAATGCTCAAATGAATGTAATTTGAGTCTTTTTATGAATTCCACTAATTTTCTAGGTTAGTATGATATATTAGTGTTGATTTAATAAATTTGGTTCGAATCTATAATTCTGTTATGACTTTCAAAAAAATCATATATCAAATAGTGTCAAAATTGACACAAAATAGTTTTTAAATCAAATATTATATTATTAATTTTTATTCCTAAAAATCTAAGGTTCAGACAAATGACTTAGATAAGAATATATGTATAAATAATATACAATTTGGGGTTCGTTTGGTATGTTATAGTATGTGTATTTACCATATAGTGAAAGAAAACAAAAAGACACGGTAAAAGTTAAATTATTTAACTTAGAGTTAAATCTAATTGATAAGGTTAAAATAATACTCTAAACTTGTCTAAATACTATTGGATGATAGTATTTCGACCCATCCCCACTTTGGCTTCGAAATAATACCCTTTGGAACCATTATAGACCGATTTTGACATTAATATAAAATAATATTTTGAGGTATTCCTAAGGTGCCCCTCTCCTCCCTTATAAAAGGACACCTCCTCCCCCTCCTCCTCACACCAATTTGAGCACTAAATATCTGCCAACCCCTGCCAAAATCTCTTCTCCACTTCCCTAGAAACATACTAGAGATTCTGGTCTTCCTCAAAGTCCAATTTTAGTACCCTAAGAGGAGGTCTCAAAGAGGCGTTTCAAAGAAGAGGTAATTACCGTTACCAATTCTTTCATCTTTATTTCTTCTTCCACTTATTCTTCATAGGTTGTTTCATTATGAAGTAATAACATAATTATCACTCATATACTGATATGTTATTATAAGTATGAAACAGCCCTATTTCACCATCTATCCATCCTACGGAAAAAGAAATCACCGCGCGTGCGTACGTACGGAATACCGTCTCCACGCCGTGGTGTAATCTATTTTCCGCCACCACCTTAATAGGATGGGTATAATGGTGTAATGAGTAACTATATATGATTATTATAAAGTGATATTGATACTGAAATAATATGCATACACTTTAACACAATTCCACGACCATGGGAACGATATCATCGCTCGTGCGTACGTACGGACTACCGTCTCCACGACGCGATGAGATTCATTCTCCATGTTAACCATTTAAGAATGATTAAAAAGTATATATAAGAAATAATAATGAAATATATGACATTATAAAGCTACTGGATTTATGTATATATGTATATGTATGTCATCTACTTACTTCCATTCAAGACAATAAGGAAAGGAAAACAACGTTCATGCGTACGTACGGACTACCGTCTTCATGAATGGTGTTTTTCATTTAATTTATCTATCTTATATATATATATATACTGAATATATATGATATATAAATCATATTTTATATTCTGGAAGTAAGTAAATCATCATATAAGTAATAATAATGTCAAGAACAACAAGTCAAAACACCTACAATAAATGAAACGATTTTACCCAAAACGCTTCTTTAACATGGAATTTACAAAAGAACGGGTAATATAAAGTCATAAGTGAACAATATATGATATCATAACAATTAATATGATTCTGTAATAAGTCAATGAAATTATTTAAATCATTATACAGGAGGATCGGACACATATGAAGCAAATTGGACCTAAGGTAAGGGAAATATCACAATCTCATTTTTATCCGAGATTGTTTATTCGTAAGTATTTACTGGGGTGTATTTTATCATCCACATCCATGTTTCATAAATATTTAATATTATTTCCATCCAACTACAATTTTTTAAATTCAATTTTACCCTTCGGTGAGTTTTTAGTAAAAGAAATGAAAGGAATCTTTTGTCATTTTTCATACAAGGTACTTTTTGACTTTTCTGACAAAAGTACGAAGAATGTTTTTTTAACTTATACGACATGAAAGGATTTTTAAAACATTATTTCCAAGAAGATTCCTTTACAAGTTTTCATGTTTATTTTTAATCAACTTCTTTTATTTTAAAATTGCATGACATGTTAAGAATGGAAAAGTGTTTTTGAAGTAGAAAGAATATTTTCCTCAAGACTGAAGTTCAAGTATTTTATCAAAATTATTTTCCATCTAAGATAATAAAAGGGTTCTGTTTTTATCCCTATTATTACATGGATTTGATTATGTTGTGATGGAAACATTTTTATGAATTCCTTTATCTTATATGAATTGTTTTATGATGTCATGTTGTTTAAGAATCCCATATTTATTACATGGGTTATGCGATGATGTATGATTTAGGATTATGTGGCACACATAAGAAAGGATTCATTATAAGATGGGTGGAACCTATATCTCCCTCCAATGCGTTGGATAAAGATTTTATATCTCATGAGATAGACATGGCTAGAATGGTAGGTTATACCGGTTCAGTGAAACAGGACTGAAACGAGGGTTACTCGATTCAGAAAGGGACTTTGTCCACTAAGATAGTCTTGGCAATGAATCTTGACTAACAAGAAATGATTCTCTATGATTATGTGTGAATGACACAAAGTTTCATGTTTTAAGTTATGATTATTGTGATTACATTTCACTACCATGATTTATCCCATGTTATGAAATTATGCTCTCTTTTGCAGGCTATGATTTCCAAAATGTTATGTTCTTATAAATTCGATGTGATTGATATTTCTTTTGTTTACCCTTACTGAGCATTTGAGATCACCCTTTTATGTTTTCATTTCCCCAGGATATAAAGAAAGGTTTTAGGTAAAAAAAGAAGAAGATCTTTATGGGAGATGTTGAAGATCTTTCACAACGATTAGAAGATTTTATTACGAGTTTCCAAAGACACTAAACTACTACGATCCTTGTGTGTGTGTTTTTGTTATGTACTATGTATTCCGCAAAAGTAATGTAATTTTCATGTACGTCAAGATCCGGGTCTCTACAGATATGTGGAGCGTGACTTCCTAGGAGATTTGGAGCTTGGTAGGTTGCACCGCATGCGGTGGTCGAAGTCGGGTTCTAGGTGGGGGACCCTTCCATCTCTTTCTTTTGTTTACCTTTTGTCGGGTTGTGGCACTTTTCTGGTTGGGTAAGTGTTTTTCCCATTTTCTTTTCAGCTTTTACCTTGTACTTTTTAGCGGTCGATGCATTCTTGTGGTTATATATAGCAGCTGCACATTACTCTGCTTGTCTTTTCTTTTACTCTGCACTTCTGCATTGAGTGTGCTATGTGTGTGTACATGTACTTAAGAAAAGGCCTCCCCGATTTGTTGTTCCTTCGGCGCTGTTCTCCAGCCCCTGGCCTACGGAGGCGGGCTTGGGGTAGTTGCGGCTCGAGCCTGGGTAGGGTTGGGTCGTGACAAGGCCTCTCTGTCGAGGGGGTCTGTCACATCCCAATTTCATCTTGTGGCATCCTGGACATGTTCAGGGAAGAGTTATAGTTTGATGGTTCCCCATGAGGGGTCAGGCCATGGGCCGGATAAGGGGAGGAACATGACTTATGATTCCTATGGGCTAGACCCTAGGAAAAATACTAGGGTGTCTCTACGTATCCAATGAGGATGGGAATCAAGCCACACGTAGTTCTGGAAGCACAGTTTGACGTCATGTGGGATGAAGAGAAGCCTAGTTGTGCCAATACATTTCCCACCATAACTACTAAGCCCACGTGAGTCATGCTCGATGTGGTAAACAAAATGTAATGGGGAACCTTCCCGAAACAAGAAGGGACAAGTTAGGGTGAAGGGACACTTGGTGAATACCGGCCCAATGACCGTAACACAACCATGTGGCACACCTAGATGCGTGAAGAGGTGGAGCCGAGTATGTTGGAATTCCACTTGAACATGAGGAAGTGGAAATGTTTGAATCATGATGCTCGAGATTTGGATCCCAATGATGGCGGCATGACGATAGAGGATAACTGTTGACCGTGGCCAGAACACATCATCCATATCGCGTTAGCCTAGAATCAGGATGGACAAATGAGGGTCGGTTGTTAACCATATTCTATACATGGTACCATGTCACAAATTCCATCCATGATCCTTAGGGATGCTTGCCCAAAACAATTAGAGAGCCATTAAGCCCAACATCCATAGAGAGCACTTATTCCTAGCATCCATGTCGTCTGAGGGTCCTTTTGGATGTGGAAGAGGATGAGGATCCAAATAGAGAGCTCATGAAGCTTGGTCATGGGGAAAGGGTAATGAACCCATGAGAATTCTACACTTTAGGCTCTTTGTCAAAACCCATCTAAATACGAAAACAAGACGTAATAGATAGAGGGTGTTGAGTCCCTTCCCATAGGTAGACCTTAATTTAGGGTCGTATAATTCAGACCATGTATGGGAGGAAACAAAGGAGGCTTGGGGTGGGTAATTACAAAAAACCCGACGTGAATGAGGGAAAAATCCCATACCACACCGCACAACCCCCTTGAGATATGTTTCAGGTCAAGGGACAGAAAATGAGAGTTTTGATGGGTCTTAGCAAAGTGAAAAGGCATTCCTACGTACCCCATGGGGGTGGGGATAGATGAACGTAGTTCTTGAAAGGGTCTTAGTTTATGGTCTTATAACTTGGACCATGTATGGCTAAGGAGAGCAGGGGACACATGGTAAAGTGGTTACAAAACCCGACGATGAGGACGCAATCCCTACATACCATGTGTCCTCTGGGGAAGTGAATGAGTCGAGGGACCAAACACAGAAGTTAGGTTGGGCCAGCAGGGAAGTGCCCAGGTGCTCCTCTATGTCTCATAAGGATGAGAATCAATCCATACATAGTTCTTGAAGGTGGCACAGTAGGGTACAAGTGATAGAAAAAAGGGAGTGTGGGCGTGGCCCTCGCACCAATGAAGTGAAATTTTATTAAACCCTTTGTCCTTTTAGGTGAGTGATTTTTTTGAAGCAACAGGCCTAGGGTAACAAGCCCTGGTGTTGGCACAAGAATCAAGATGTGATAGGCATTGAAAAATGGCACGACACATGACCAATATTCAACGTGATGCCCCCTATGATGGGGTCATCACAATGAAGTGTCGTTTTTCATCATGCAGTCAGGACGATAATGTCACAGTTTAGGGTCGTGTGATAGGACCATGAATTCATTTTAACATCATGTAGTGTAGACGTAGAAGAGGCGATTCTAGATGGGGATTGTGTATGGCACCATGAAACATTAATGACGTGGATGGGGACATGATCTCTCATCACACCATACACAATTTTTGAGACAGGAACCTTGGGCCAAGGGGACCAAATAGGGGTAAGAAGGAAAGGGGAATGAGGAACTAGCTCCTATCTGAGCTGGACTCTGAGACAAGATGTCCGGGTGACCCATCGCATCCCATGGGGATGAGGATCGAGTCACACATATCCCTTAATGAATATCTTAGTTTATTGTATTAGGTCTCATACTATGGGAGCCCCGAAGGATGCAGTATTGCAGCTTCATCCCCTGACATGCAATGATGCACTAGGGGATAAAACCAATAGTTTCGGGATTCCAAATGAACATGATGGAGTGGAACATAACGTGAATCATGCAGCCAACATTCGAGGGATGAATGGGCTGGCGTGACGATGGAGGATTACTGCTGACCATGTTCACAACACAGCATTCTGTCGTGTTAGCATGAGATAAAGACAAACAAATGGTCATCGACCGCTGACTATATTCACATCATGGGATTGGTATGAATTTGTTGTCTAAAACCCTCGAGGGAATTGGCCTGTAACGGTAAGAGAGCCCTTAGGCGTGGTATCCAGGCCGTTCTTGGGGGTCCCTTTTGGTGTGAAAGATGATGAAATCTGGAATGAATGGATACTCAAAGCATACAAAGTGGAAGGAATTTGACCATGTTGAATCTGAAACACTTGGCCATAGACCAAAGTAATCTTAACACATGGGCGAACCATGGAATGGGGTCGAGGGACTCATCTTGAGGGCAACCAAGAGATGGGGGATTCCCGGGAGAAGGGAGGAGTGGTGCCAAAAAACCATATACCATACCTATACATCCCCCTCACGGAGAGGGAGAGGCCATGTGGACGAGGTGACCGGGAGATTAGGATATCTCTAAGAGGTGGGGCTAGAACCAAAGTCTAGATATCCAGGAGGTCCTATGTATCCCATGTGGATGAGAATCAAGCCATTTGTAATTCTGGAAGGTGCCTTTTAATGTCATGAGGGACAGGGAATAGAAGGGTTAATTCATAGAACGGGGTGCACATGGTGTGACCATTGAAAACACGACATGAATGAGGATATGATCCCACATCAGACCACATAGTCTCGTAGTCAGGGTCCTGAAAGTAGGATAGAAGAAAAAAATTAGATGAAATCAAGGTGGTCCCAAAGACAGAAGGTATGGGCGTTCCAACATATCCCATGAGGATGGGAATCAAGCCAGACGTAGCTCTTAGGAGATCATAGTTTATGGTCTTAGAGCTTAGACCATGGGTGGAAAGAAACATTCCAAGTAAGCGCATACCTTGACCTAATCCCTAATCCCATGTGAGTTAAACTCGGTGTGGGAAACAAGGGAGGAAGATCCTTATCACAATACCCGAAACGTTCATCGAGGGGAAGTCGGTGAAGAGACCCGAAGGAAACCTTTAACACGGCTTTGTTCCCCTAACGTTCATATGAGAACTGAGGAATAATATCAAGAGTATTTAAGCTCTAGTTGGACATGATGGGGATGGAGAAGGATTTGAATTGTGTAACCGACATTTGGGACATAATGGGGTTGGTGTGGTGATGGAGGATAACTGTTAACCATGGCTGAAAAACAGCCTTCATATCTTGTTAGCCTAAAGTGGGAACAATAAATGAGCATCGACCATTGACGGTGTTCATAACCTGGGATTTTTATCGATTTGTCGCCTGAAACCCTCAGGGGCGTTGGCCAATAACGATAGGAGATCCCTTGGGTGTGGTATCCGGGCCGTTCATGGGGGTCCCTTTGGGTTTGAAAGATGATGAATGCCCTGATGAAGAGGAGCAGAAAGCATGAAAAGCATGTGAGGACGTGTCTAAATAGAGACCGATGTTCCAGGTAACAAAACCAGAGTACCCTTAGGAACATTGGTGAATTAACGAAAAGGGTCAACAAAGTGGCTCAAGAATGGTAGGCCAAGGTGGGACGAAGATTTTCTAAAGATGGGGTTGGACCCGAATCTTAGACATTAGGGTGGTCCTACCAATCCCCTAAGTACGGGAATCAATACACACGTAGATCTAGAAGATTTCTAGGGGTAGGATACCCTAACGAGGATGTGTACAACACGACGAGTAAACGGACGTGAATGAGGACGTAATCCTGTAGCACACCGCACAGTCTCGTAGGAATGAACCTGGGCCATGGGTCCTGAAATGTCCATGGGGCCTGATAGTTGGGTTTTGGTCAAGAAGGCCTGGCCTACTCATAGTTTAATGTCGTGCAGTGAGGACCAAGGTCGGGGAATAGATCTCCCTAGACAGAGAAGGTGTATGGTACAATGAACAAACCGATGTGAATGTGGACTTAATCCCTCACCACACCATACACACCAGTTAAGAACAAGGGCAAGGTCTTGAAAAAGCCAAGAGGCCTAAGGATGGGCCTTAGTAAGGGAATTTGTACGACATAGAAAGTATCCCGATGTGAATAAGGACGTAATCCCACACCACAACGTACACTCTTTATAAAATAATCGGTGCCATGTGCCCGACCATTGGCACCACCCAGAGGGATATTTGTCGCTTCAAGATGGGGTAAAATGAATCACTGCACAAGATTTTTGGGACATATTGGGGTGGACCTGAAGATCTGGGATGGTGACCTGACATTGGAGGAAAAAATTAGCGTCGACCGCTGACCACGTTCAAAATGCGGGACCTGTATTGACTTGTTGCTCGAAATCATTGAGGGCGTTGGCCCGAAGTGGTAAGAGGCCCTTAGGCCGAGCATCCATACCATTCAAGGGCCCTTCCGAATGAGAAAATTGATGGATTCCCATTCAAGGAGTGAGTGAAGCATAGCTGTACCCATCTACGAATGAGTCGGACATCTCCAAAGGAGGGGACGTACAGCCGGGTCGAGACTTGGTAGACATAAGTTGGGGAAAAATTGTGCATCCTGCAATATATCTTGACCTGAGGGGAAGATTTTGTCTTTTGGGTTGGTCCAACAGACAAAATGTCCAGGCATTTCTACGTATCCCATGAGGATGGGAATCAATGCCAGACATACTTTGTGAAGGGCATGCAGTTTAACATCATGCAGTCAAGACGTGGGAGGATATAATAATGGGAGTGGGCACATGGTGGGGCCATTATAATCCTAGCATGATTGTTGCTAAGGAATACTACTCCTCATGCAAGGACCCTCTGAGAAAAATATACATAGGGGGGAAAATCAAATAGAAAAGATCGGGGTTGGGCTCGAGACAAGATGTCTGAACGTTCCCACATATCCCATTAGGATGGGAATTAAGCCATACGTAGTTCTTGAAGCATGGTTTAACGTTGTTTTGGATGAAAGATGCATATCATCTTGGGATATGTACGGTACGGCGGGTATCCCGACGTGAATGAGGACATAATCCCACACCACACCATATAATCCCATAAGATACACTGAGTCGAAGAAGGATAAGGGGCATGAGGATGGGCCTCGTTCAGGAAGGCCTAAGAAACATCCAATTTAACGTATTGTAGTGAGGACGAAGTAGATCTTAGTTTAAGGTCATAGATTTTGGAAAATTTTGTAGTTTATTGTCATAAAAGATGGTGGTGAAGTTTAAAGTCATACGATACTGTAATGTGCAGTTTATGGTCATGCGGTACTATACAGTTTAGGGTCATGCAGGACCATGGGTATCGGTAAATGTATTTCTTGAGGAACTTGGCATTGGTGGGAGGATTTATGCGCTCACCATCCATGCTCACCAAGGAGTATGCTCCATTTTGGTAAACCCTATGAATGATGTATGGTCCTTCCCATTTGGGCTCCAGCTTGGGTGGTTTCTTGCCATGGATCATTGGCGCTCGGAGGGCCAACCCCAGGTCACCTTAAAAAACATTGTGAATGCTGACCTTCTTGTTTAAGGCTCTGGCCAACTTATTCTGATGCCTTTCCAGATTTTGCAGGGCACAGAGGCTGTTCACGTCCAGTGCTTCCAATTCAGCTCTCTAGATTTCATCCACCTTGTCTGGTGCTTTCTAGTCATAGACTACAGTGTGTAACGATGGCAGCTGGATCTCGATGGGTAGGATGGCCTCGCCCCCATATACCAAGGAATATGGGGTCACATGGGTGGAATTGCAATTCGTCATCTGATAATCCCAGAGGGTGTTGGGGAGCATTTCCAGTCAACTTTTCTTGTTCTGACCAAGCATTTTCTACAGAATGTTGGAGAGGGTTTTGTTGAAGGCCTCGATCTACCCATTTGCATGTGCATGATATCAAGAGGCAGGGTTTGAATGGATATTGTACTTGGTGTATAATTTCTTTAGCTCAACTGCTCAGAAGTTGGTGTCATTATCAGTGAGTACAGTGTAAGAGACTCCAAACTAATAGATGATATTGGAGCTCACGAAGTAAATGATGGAACAGGCCTTGACCACATTGAGTCGAACTGCCTCAGCCCACTTGTAGTACAAATCTATAGCATTTAGGATGAACCTACACTGGCGAGCTGTCGCCGGTGGATATGGTCCCAAGACATCGAGCCCCCACACTACAAACAACCAAGAGTACTTGGTGGAGTGGAGAGGCTCTGGCGGCCCGATGAAGGAAGTTATCATGAACATGGAATGTGTGGCATCTCTTGGAAAACTCAATACAATCATGGATCATATAGGGACAGAAATACCCAAATCTCCGGATCTGATGGGATAGCTTGGGCCCAGCCTGGTGGGCACCGTAGGAACTGGCTTGAACCTCTTGCATGACCAGAGAAATCATTACTCCTTGAATGCAATGGAGGAGAACACCATAAAATCACCACTTATAGGGGATCCTCTCAAGACTGGGACCACTCTAGAGAGTAAGTTGTAGTGCATGGTGTCGGATTCGCTTGCGCTCAGCCCGATCATCCGGGAGGAAACCATTTTGAAGATACTTGACAAAAGGCGCTCTCCAGTCGAGAGTGGCTTCAACCACTGCATATAAAGACCCAGGGGCTCCAGACGTGGATGGTATGACGGTAAGATAGATTACCCGTAGGTCCTTATCATCCCCTGGGGTGATGGGGGGAATGATTCTCCGTTGTGCCACATGTATGATCAAACCATATTGCTCGGTTTCTGCTAGTGACACAACTAAGCCATCCAAAGTGTTTGCTCGACCGTTCTGTTACTGAGGGACATGGGTAACCTCTGGCCGAGAAGGTAACTAGACCAGTAGGTAGAGGGTGCACTCCAGCAATGGAATAAGCTCCGGTTTCCTGACAACATAGTCGCCATTTACCTGCATGATGACTAGTTCGGAATCACCTTTCACATGAAAATAGGGCACGTCGATCTCAAGGGCCAGCTCGAGGTCGTTGATGAGAGCTTGGTACTCTGCCTAATTTTTGGAGCAGCCTTCTGACAACATGAATGAGTATGATAGAACAGCTTGAGTTGGGGTGATGAAGATGATACCCAAACCCAATCTGGTGAGCATAGGATCATTGATCCTCCTACCGGTGAGGCTCTAGGAGGCGCCGTCGAAGTGCATTTCCCAGCATGAGATGGAATGATCGACTGAGAGGATTGCCTCATCTAGAATATCCAGGTCTAGGGACTGATCCGCAGAGGTTGGATGGGCAGCTAGAATGTATTCCAATTCCTTTTCTTTTATATCCTTCTGAGGCACGAATCTGATGTCGAATTGTTGGAGGATCAATGCCCATCGCGCTAGTCAGCCAGTCAACATGTGACAGTTCATAATTTACATTAGTGCGTCTACCCGAGAGACCAACTGTACCTCATGGTGCATTAGAGAATGACGTAATTTATGTATGGAAAACATGAGCGTACAATAGCTCTTTTCGAAGGGGGAGTATATGGTCTCTGTATCGAGTAGCTTGCAGCTAAGGTAGTAGAGGTTGTTCCTTGTTCCATCATTGTTCTTTTGGGAGATAAGTGCATCGAGGGACTATTCCAGGGTGGTCACGTAAAGGATCAGTGGCTTTCCGGAGATGGGTGTCATCATGACCTGAGGTTGGAGCTGATACTTATTGATTTCCTAGAAGGAAATCTGACACTCTTCATATCATTCATATGCAGATCCTTTCTTCTTGATCTGGGAAAAGGGCTTACAATTGACAGTAAAATTCACCATGAATCGACGTATGTAGGCTAAGTGGCCTTGGAGACCCCGCAGCTCCCAAATATTGTTTGGGGTAGGCATCTGGATGATGTCCTTGATCTTCTCCAGGTCGATGTTGATGCCTCGTTATCTGACAACAATGACAAGAATCTTCTTGGAGGTGACCCCAAAGGCACAATTCAGCGGGATAATCTTCAAGTGGTGGGAACGGAGGAAGCCAAAAACTTTCTCAAGGTCCTTGAGATGGTCCGGGAACTAGCGATATTTGACCACTAGATCATCCACGTAACATTCCACAAGTGTCCCAAGAATCGGCTTGAATATGTGATGCATGGCCCGCTAATAGGTGGCACCTGCATTCTTCAAGCCAAAGGGCATAACCTGGTAGCAAAAAGTACTTTGGGGAGCCCTGAATGAAGTGGACTCCTTGTCCGTAGGGTCCATCCGGATCTGGATGTACCTGGAATACCCATCCATGAATGAGAGTCCTTGGAACCTGGCCATGGCATCAATCAACATCTCTATCATTGGGAGGGGGAAATCATCCTTCAGGAAGTGCCGGTTGAGATCGCGGAAGTCGATGCAGACTCTGATCTGCCCATTTTTCTTCCAGACTGGAACAATGTTGGCATGCCACCTAGGGTACTGAACTTCTTTGAAAAAGTTGTCTTTGAGGTGGTTATCACCTTCAGCCTCAACCATGGAACAATGAGAAGGGTGCATCTTTCTAGGAGGCTGTTTGAACCCATGATGGTTTGTCGGGAGACCAAGACGGTGGATGGCGACATGGGGATCTAGTCTGGGCATCTCGTCGTAACTCCAGTAAAACACGTCACGATGATGTTTGAGAAAGTACACGTAATGTTTCTGCTCCTCGAGGGGCATAGCCGCACTGATCAATGTGGGTCTCAGATATGCCTTGCTACTAAGGTTCACCTGTACAAGTTCATCGACTGTGGTAGAGACGCCTTCTTCAAAGGTAGGGGGAGCATCCTCTAGATCCGTTTCTCTATCTATGGAGGGATCTTATGTGGGGGGAGTCATTTCTAAGACACCAAACTCTGATGGGAGGCTGGTGCTGGCCTAAGCGGTAGTGGTCATCACGTCAGAAGACTCATCTGCTAATGAGACCAAAGCGATGAAGGCAGTCGTTCAAATCCCATCTAGCCTTCGGCCTAGAGGGCCACACTTGATGGTATGAATGCACTAGCAGCGCTACAACTTGAGTCGGTTAATTACAACATGGGGGAAGAGACACATATGTCATACTTCCATTGCAATGAGCCTGACATCCCAATACTGTATAGGGGTAGGAGGTTCCGGGATCACCTCATCCGGGTTGGTGTAGGAGTACGAGGTGATTATCTAGCATTGCTTGGACACGAGAATATGCCTTCCTCTTGTACCCAATACAAAAAAACACTACCCCTGGTCAGGGGTCGTGGCCTCCAACCGATGGACTGGGAAGATGTAGGCATTGTTCAGACCTGCCCAGGGATCACTTGTGACCAGCACAGATTCACTCTCGCTTGCAAGGATTTGCATATTGTTTCTCTTGTAATAGAAAGTTTCCATATAACGGGCTTCATAAGAGGCAAAAAGAGACACTAACCCATTGAGGGAGTATTTATGGCATTGGTGATACGACTAAGGGACCGCTACATGCAGATGGAGCCATGGACTTCCCATCAATGCGTTGTACTCTGTGTCTTGGGAGACAACAATGAACTCAGTTCTGGAAATTAGGCCACCGAAATGGGTCGTCAAGAAGATCTTGCTGACCAGGGATTGCTCAGTCCTGTCGTATCCCTGGATTTTGAGGTCGGAGGGAGTTATATCATCCTCAGACTAATCCATCATTCGCAGTGTCTGAGTTGGGATTAGGTTAATCTTAGAACCCGTGTCAACAAGGCAGTGGAAGGCATCCACACCATTGACATGACCGGTGACGTACAATGGGCGAATGGTCCCCTGTATGGGAGGGTCATCATCTTTTCTAGATAATGATATAACTACCTGACATTCAGCATTCTCAATCACCTCAGCATGGAAGTATTTTGCCGCTGCTACCTCCGTCTCAAATTGGAGGGGGATCTTTGGGGCCATGTCAAGTGCATCACACATTTAATATGATAGGGGAAGAGTCTCAAGAATAGAAATAATTTATAGAATGCTGTCAAGGTGCTTCAGAACATCATACATCCGTGCGAAAAGAAAACCTATGCTTACAAGAGGTCGCTCTGTGATTGGAGGCATGACGGGCCCTGCTGTCTGGATCAGTGGCTGGCTGGTAGTGGGTACATTCTGCTACCTTCTTGTTGATTCCTGAATAGTAGCAGCCAGATGAGGACCGAACAACTGAGATAGGCCTAAAGTAGGGAAAGAATATTCATGGTATAGACGATATGGCTCGACCTGATATAGTAGCACAAAAGGCAGTTGAGTTAGGTGTGAGGGCACTAGATGAGGTTGTGTGTGCTGAGCTCTATATTGTGCCTGTTGTCTGGTTTCTGTAGCATGCACCGCTTGGCTGAAAGCACCCGCTGTCGTGGCTTGATGAACTATGTGGCCGCATTTTTCCTGACATTGAGGTCGATTGGGGATGTTGGGAAGGCCCACCTGGTGTTCCCCCTCGTCGGGAGTCATGTAGGGGTTTTCTAGCTCCCCTGTATTAACCGAAGCACACCACTGAGTGTCGCTTTATGAATTGTCCAGCACTGGGAGGATTCTGGGAGGAATCCCTATCATAGGGGGCATGGAGTCACCGAGAGTGCGGGATGACGGTGGTAGTGGTGGAGCGCATTGCTTTTTCTTGCGCCATCGCTACTTTCCCTTTTGGGAAGAGGTCTGTTGAGATGACGACACATAGGTACTATTTGCATCATTTAAAGGCTCTGTCTAATTCAGGAATTCCTGAATGATACCATGGCTGAAGGCAATGGTTTTACAGGCTATCCAGTAATTGTATTTCTAGGCCCGCGGCTGGGAACCTACTACCACTCGCCTTCGTCATCACTACCACTTTCCGACTTCATGATGACACCCGCCACTTGTGTCGGGGGTGGGCCCAACCTGACTATGTTATTGTCGACCTGGTCATGGAGCTAGTCTTTAAACACATATGAATTATTGTAGGTGTTTCGCAGAATTCGTTGATAGAGGTAGTAGTTTGGGTGATCGGTGAGATTCGCCTCTGCTTGCCTTCTACACTCGGGTAAGCCCACGATCTCCTTCTCTAGGGCACTATAGAAGTAACCAAGGACCTGATTCTCATTGAACGAGTAAGTATGGTGCCTTATTTCTGGATGAGGGGCTCTGGGAGCTTGGACTTGATGAGGGTCCGGAGGGGCATGCAGTGGAGGCGGAGCCTGATTGTCCCGCCTAGGTAGTGGTGGTGCATTGCGCGGGGGAACCTGTCGGTTCTGAGGCAGTTGCTGCTGGGCAGGGGCCTGTGCCTGATGTGGATGGCCTCTAAGGGGTTGTGGAGCTTATGCCACTGGCAGTATTTCTAGCTGCCTGGGGGATTCTATTTTGGTCACTGTGGCAGGCTCGGCTCTGGAAGCCCTCCTTGTTGGAATCACAGGGGGTAGCAGACACGCCTAACTACATGTTGCAGAGCTTCCTCAAGGAGCTAATCCTTATCTAAGAAGTCCAGGAACCCTACAGGGTAGTTTGGGTGATCAGGGTAGGAACCAGTTCCATTTTAACATTCCCTATGATCATCGTCAGTAAGTGATCCTATGTCAGTGACATATCAAGGGAGTTTGTAAGCCACTTCCACGAGGCGATGATATCTACAACTCACTCATCATGCATTTTTTGCCCTTGTAGAGGTCCACGATGATAGTATTTCGTGTGGTGGAGCTGAAGTAGTATAGGATTTGCCGACCGAGATCCTCCCAGCCGGTCACCGATCCGATATGGAGCTGGTTGTACTGAACAAATGCAGGGCTCTCCAATGTCTGCAAAAATCATCAGAGTTTGGCGGATTAATGCTATGCCAGGGTCCCCAACATGGGGCGACACCTAGAGCAAAAATGAGCCAGGTGTTGCAGCGGGCCCCCTAACCCATTATAGGGCGAGAAATTGGGATTCCCAAAACCTAGAGTTGCAGGAATACCATCCACCCATGCGGGATACAGCTTGCAATCTGGTGGGACTGCCACCTTCCGTGTTTCAAACACCTTAAGGCAGGTGATGAGTGCGGCTATATGATAATATGGGTGGGGGTCCCTATCCTCACGGGGATCTCTAACCACGAGTACATTGCAGGGCTCTTCGACATGGTAAACGACTTCAATGGCTCGTAGAGTGTCTGGCGGAACGACACTCGTGGAGGATGGGGGAACCTGGGATGGATTCCTCAGATTGCCACGCCATTCAGGAGGGTTTGGCAAGATGTATCACGTTCTCTTACCGTGAGTTCAATATTCTGCCCTGTCCGTGGGATTACCATGATCAGGGTTGCTCGGAGGCATCTCGCCGGGGGGGAATTTGTTCCTGCCCCTGCTGCCCCAGCATAGGATCACTATAGTCAGGTCGTCTGTCTATAGCATGCTCTGATAAGAGTTCATCGACCAGCCTCTTCTACTCAGCATGTTTCTGGCATAACACAGCCTTTTCGGGGTCTTCATCTTTCAGTTGTACGGATGCGGACAAGTCAGAGTACTTGACAATTCCGTCATGTTCTTTACCCTTACCGACATTCTGTCTGAGTACCAGCAACTCGGTGGGCGCATGGAGGCCCAGAAGGTTCCTATGTTGATGAGTAATCCTCCCTGATGGGTCTAGCTAATGTGATACACCCTCAGGGGGTAAATCTCCATCGGGAAACTCCATCTCTCCCTCCTTGTCCACTATGTCAGCCATGTGGACCGCAACCCTTATTGGGGGCATTTCTTGAATGTCGCATAACTAATTGGGATGCCGCTGGATAGGATTGAAGGGGAGGGCTGAATGCTATCCCCAAACACAGACTTGCACATGGGGGGTAGCTTCCCTGATGATTTTTCATAATATCAAGAAACTCTGAACACATTTTTGTTAGAGGGCGCTCTGGCGACATGGTGACTCAGGGCATTGGGCCACGGGGGGCGCGACCAAATCGACCAGACGACATTGATCGTCGATTTCCTCAAAGTGAACATGGATCCTAGGGTACAACACCTGTTGGTAGTGATGATGGAAGTGCTTCGCCCATAGGGTTTGATGGAAGCATTCGACTTCCTCCAGGGTGAGGGATTCCAGGGCACAAAAGTTCGATGCTACCTCCGGCCAGAACTTCTCTGGGATGTGATCCACTACAATAATGTTCCAGAAGATCCTGGGCTCGGAGTCAGGGTCTGGCCCCGTATATCCCCACTCATCAACCGGAAGTGGATGAGTAACTGGTAGGGGTACTGAGTCAAACCGCTGGGACAGTAAACTAGGCGGTGGAGAATACGGCGAACGAGCCGACTGGCCTCTGAACTCCGGACCATCATCCAAAGTGTGCAGTGACCTGACCAAAATGTCACGATACGACGGGCTGATAGCCACACCTTCGGGTGTAGGGATAGAAGTTACCGGCGATGGGTCACACTGTTGTTCAACTGCCATCGTTTCCGAAAATAGCCCTCTATGATCTCTGGTTGAGGTAGTGGGCGCTTCTTGTGACGACGGTGGTAACTGCACTGTCCGAACCTGTGGGATTCCCACCATTTCCTCCTCTTGGATGTACATGTGATGAGAGGAGGGAATCCAGTGGACCTTGATTTCTAGAAGGATGAGGCTGACATACCTTGTTCTTACCCTGGTCCTTGATATGGAGGAATGAGGGGAGGGTTCCAATGCCAAGTTTCACTCTGCTTCAGAATCCAAGAAGTGGGTTGGTTTGATCACCGCTCGGGCTTTCCCATGATACTTCTTGTGGCAGCGACGACCCACCCTCCTTCCCCTAGATGGCTCTTCGGGACAAGTTTGATTCCTGAGATGTCCTCTCTGGGCCGTGCTGGCACCGGGGCGGAGAAGACTTCCTCTTGAGACAGCCGGGGTGTGAGGGTAACCGAGGAAAATGTCGAAGGGAATGTGGGGAGGACCTCCATAAACAACACCTTCACCGCTCTGGTTTCCAGGGAAAGGGGGACTTTCAACAGTTGTAGAGAGAATTTAAGGGGGTTTCCAACGTCGAAGAGAGACTGGAAGGGCAATGCCTTCATATCAATGGTCGGGGGCAGGAGGGACTCCATACCTGGTGTGGTGGGCACAGGAGAGGCTTCTGCGCCGAGGGTCACTACCATGGGGTAGGTCTTCATTAGGGTTGGGGGTATCATAGGGAATACCTCCATGGCGAACTTCAGACTGAGGAAGGCCCATGCTCTGTGGAGTGGTGGTATGGGGAGGGCCTCCGTACGAGGTGACATCACTACAGACTGGTCTGTAGTGATCACCACTCGGTCTTGCGACCTGGAGAGTCAACACAGCCTGCCAGTGGGGCGGTTGGGGCCTCAATCCTGGTCAGGTGTAGGAGTGTTCCTGATCAGTGTGTGCAAGGGATTCATGATATACTTCAGTGGTGGCTCGGGCTACAGTAGCTGTCGATGTTGATGCCACTTGGTGGGCGTCCTCAGCTCGAGCCCAACGTTGGCGTCGGGCCAGGCGAGCTGGTGTGGGTGGTGCATGTGCATAGCCTACCTGCTCCTCTAGCAAGGCCGGATGGTGGCGCTGACGCGGCCGGTTGGGGGCCCTTGCTTGGAGTCCTTGGATTAGGCCTCTGTTCAGGATGAGCCAGACATCACCCACCTCATCAATGTAAGGCATGGAGTCGTCAAGGATATCCGGGGACAGGCTCCCGAAACGGTTGAATATTGTGGTGGGGAGCAGGGTATCCCTGTGTGACCCTCGAGGGAAGCATTGGTGGCAGGGCCTTGATGCCTCCATATCTAGGAAATCCATATCCCGAGTTGGGATTATGCCCTCCTCCTTTTAATGACGTACAAGGTCGTTAATCACCCTCCGTTGGATGACTTCCGGTGGGTAGAGGCAGTGTGGGAGCCCCACACTCGTGGATGCAGATGCTGTTGTGTTAGTAATGGAGCCATGTAGAGTGGCTATGCTGGTATTTCCCCTTCCTCTATATTGGAGGGTGGGCAGCGATCATGTCCCTGTAGCAAAAACCTGATTCTTGGGAAACAGGGAGATTAACTCGTCAGCAATGTGAGGAAAAGGAATCGAAAACCTGTTCCCCACACCATATCATCTCCCGTGGTCGGTAAGAGGAATCCATGATGAAAACGTTGAGAAACGGAATTCCCCACGTTCTATTTCCCCAACATCTGGTGATTTTCACCCCAGGCCCACTATTTTCTTGGCAGGACCCGGTGCTGGATATCTTTATCTGGTGACGCATCAATCTACTGATGTATCAAACGCTACTAGCCTCCACATTGAGGAGAATAAATTCACATCGGGTTCACCATTTCTGTTTCCGACACTTTCACTGGGGCATGTACATCCATCCACTGGGGTGCGATAGGCGCGGATTTTATGTTGCCCCAAATTCCCGCTTTCCAAAGGCGGGCAGCATCGGCTCCTTATTCAGGGATGTCTGCTCCTTGATCGAAACCAGGATGATGGGATGTCGGTTCTTCCTTCCATGGATTTTCCTCAAAAATCGTCACCTAGTCTGGGTCTCCCTCATAGATTTAATACATTGTTCTTGAAACTCTTCCCAGTGCCATGTTTCCATGGACGTCGGTTAATTACACTACTTCTGTCAGAACATTCCAAAGGGTCCGGTCAGGGCAGCAACCATCATTTGGAGGAGTAGTTACGTTGAGGCATCAGTAACGTGTCTGAATATTGGGGAATTGGCATGTCTATCTTTTGTCTCTTATTATAGGGATTCTTTAGGGCAAGGAAGCCCGAGTCTTCCCACATCAAGCATGGGGAATCATATTACATAGACAAGTATCTGAGGTATTCCTCAGCTTCCCATGTTTTACGCAGGGTATGCCACAAGTTTAACGTCCAGCGGAGAAAGATCGGCCTGATCAGAACACCAGCTGGAGGGGATCAGATTAAGGAATCCCCCTTGAGGAAATGCCGATATTAGAGCCAGCCCATGGGAGGCTTCCCAAATGCTGTAGAGGGGAATGGTGAGGCATGATCTCACCGAGATGTGGAGGCCTGAGTAAGAATCGGGATGGATGATGGGGGATTGCATGGAGTGAAGTAGAAATGGAGTGGAGACATTGTGTAGATGGTGGTGGTGATGGGATTCAGTATTGAATAGAATTCCTATATATCCCCATGGTAGGGAATCAAATTCCACGTAGTTCTGGATGGATGTGTAAGGCTTACACTCTAGGATTCCGATTGTGTTGGAAGAACTGACGTGAATATGGTCGGAATGACCAGGTGGTGGTGGAATAAACCTCGTGAGGCTTCCTACGTACCATGCCTTAACATAGATC
This sequence comes from Viscum album, assembly GCA_963277665.1. NCBI lineage: Eukaryota > Viridiplantae > Streptophyta > Magnoliopsida > Santalales > Viscaceae > Viscum > Viscum album. The sequence goes on from OY728131.1 coordinate 2,072,033,079, forward strand.
AAAGAACACGTAGTTCATGTCGAGCGCATGAAAACCGGTGTGAAAAGGACCTTGGCCCAATGGGTGGTGGGCTTGCACCTCGTGAGGCTTCCTACATACCATGCCTTGACATGGATAAAAGTCCACATAGTTCGGGAAAAGGGACTGTTATACTAACACGAAGGGGTGTCCGAACAACTGGATGGCAGTGTCACAATGGCTTACCACTGGATTGGGAAGCATTTTAATGTCATGTGGGAAGGGGCGTGTCGTAGAACCGACGTGAAGAAGGACCTTGGCCCAGGTGGATGGTGGTATTGAACCTCACGAAGGCTTCCTACATACCATGCCTTGACATTGAACAAAGACCACATAGTTCAAGTGAAAATGGTGGCTTGGCACACCGACATGGAGATAGTCGGGGCCAATTATTGTTGGGATTGAACCTCAGGGAGGCTTCCTACATAACATGCCTTGACATGGATCTATGTCCTCATATTTCATATATGAATGTGGTTGTTGGTGAACCGACTTGAGAAGGACCTTGGTACGATGGGTTATGGGGCTTCAACCTGAGGTAGGCTTCCTACGTACCACGTCTTGACATAGATCAAAGACTTCATAGTTCAAAGGGATTCGTCCGTGAATCGATGTGAATCTAAACCCAGGGGTCCACTAGTGGTGGGATTGAACCTCATGAGGCTTCTTACGTACCATGTATTGGCATGGATTAATGTCCACGTTGTTCAGGATTGTCAAAATGGCTTACCGCTGGACTGGAATACTGTTTAACATCATGCGGGACGAGGGTGTGATATGACGTGAATAAATGACGAGTGGGGGGATTGATCCTCGTGGGAGATTCTGACGTACCATGCCTTGACATGGATCAAAGACCTCAGAGTTTCGATGGATGTATAGTTTAATGAATTCGAAATAGAATACAGTTTAACGTCATGCTAGACGGTGGCATAAAGTTTAACGTCATGCTAGATGGGGGCATACAGTTTATTGTTATGCTGGACGTGGGAATTGTAGTGGTAAATTCTTACTCTAAGCCCACGTGAATCATGATCAGTGTGAGAAACAAGAGGCAACAGAGTCCTGACGATCACGTCGTGAAAGGTGCGTTCGTGAGAAGCGAAGGGGGGCTTATGCATTAGGAATCCCATGGTGCTGGGACTTAATTCAGGATGGAGGCCCGAGAATGACAAGGCACATGGGTAGAGGGATGTGGGATCTACGTAATGATGTGCCTCATTCCCTATCATGCCCTCCACTGGCCTTGGAGGTGAGGAAGAAAAGAGGTGCATGGGTGTTACCTTACGCAAGAGGGGCTAGGGGGGATTGCACCAAGGTGGGTTGCCCTTCCCCACAGAAAAATGCCACTTTTCAGAAGGAGGATATCATCCCCTATGGGGACTAGAGGTCGTAAAGAATGTTCGAGCTGGGGGGACCCTGCGTGCGAGGCACGAGGTTGGGTCACAGTTTAACGTCATGTGTTGAGGACATGGTGCTCGGAAGTTAAACGTCCTGCAGCTCGGACGATGAGGGCTCACGCCGCACCCCTAGGACTTACATAACTGGTACCCTATGTTCTTAGTGGGAGGGAAGGTACCATAAAGGTAGTGTAGAAGGGGGGTCTCAGAGGGAACTATCGAGGGGTCCATGATAGCATGGCTATGCGAATAAGTAATAGCCGTTAGCATGCCTATGCGAAGAAGCATTAGGTGAAGAAACACTGTAGGTGGTGTCATCTGGGGGACTTTGAAATCTCATCGTGCAATCCTGGAGGGTTGCACGTGAAGAGAAATTTCCAAGCAGAGGGGTCCATAGGAAGGGGCATTGTAGAGCTCGGTTGCATTGCATAGTGGTGGACACTTGCGAAGGGGTTTGCTTTATGAAGTAGAGTGCCTTGGCCTTAGCACGGGTCATAGGTGTGAGTGGGAGGTGCTTCATGAAGTGTAAAGGTGTTCACGGAGCACCGCCTTGTAAAGAAGAGGTGCCTCGCGAAGCAAGGTGCTATGAAGCATTGTGCTTCGTGAATTACAGTGACCCTACCTTGGCACGTGGGTCACGTGTAAAGGATTGGGGATTCACAATTTATAAATGCTCCATGACTTTTCGGGTTCCCTTGGGAATCCCCTTCCTTCGAGAATGCCCTAAGGCTTCCTGAAGGGCATCCCTCTTAGAAGAGGGGCTCAAAACTAGACAAGGCGAAAGCCTCTCGCGAAGCAAAAATAACTTGAGAAGCTCATGATATCCAAAGTGAAGGGTGCTTCATGATTTGGGAGTTAAGAAGCCGAAAGGACAGATTTTCCATCAGTAGAGCTCATGGGGAGCTCGGTATTTATAGGCATGGGGCGCCACGAAGCAGAGCTTGCGCAGCGCGAAGGGGGCGCCAGTTGCTTTAGGGCGGGTCGTGAATGTCAACCGGATTCACAGAGAGGTACCGCCTCTTCTACTCTGCTGTGATTTTGTGAACGTCAGAGCATTTTTGGAGTGTTACCACCTCAGGTTCTTCACGACGGGCTCGCGAACGTTAGGGCGGTCATGGATCATTACTTCCTCAGGTGCTTCACAGTGGCCGCATTACTCGAGGGGGGGGGGGGGGGGGCTTCGCATCAGGGCTTCGCGAGGCAGGGCGTGGGGAATATTTCTTGTTTCCTTTATTCGAATATTTTTGGTGCCTACAGATATATTATAAAACCATTTTATTAATAATTATTATCTAAAAATTGAAGTGATAATTGAATTATTATTTTAAATACACTCACGTATTCCATAATGGAAAAAACATATGTGAGAAATATATGTATAATTTTTTTGGTTCATATAATTATAAATAATTGAAATAAATTTATTAGGAATTTACATATAATTTATGGATGAAAACTTATAAAAATAGTTATAGTAAATTTGGAGTGGTGCATACTTGATACTATGACTTCCAAGAAAATCTATTTTTTTGGTTTAGGGGATGGGAAGTATTTTTTATAATGATTTATTTCATTTCAATAGAAGTATTACATGGGGTTTTTAAATAATAAATACATTATTTTATAACATCTTCATAAGAGAATGGAAAAAAGTGATTTTTGTATGTTCCCTCAACCACTCCCATAAGATTTCATTTTGGGAATAAAATATAAAATTTATTAAACATGTTATGTGGTTGTTGATGTCTTTGAAATGAGCATCAACATATTAAATAATAAAGAAATATATTAATATGGGTGTTATTTTCCCTTCAAATAAGAGGAAGAAGGAGGGTTCCAGGATCAAAAAAATTACATGAACTCCTAGAAGACATGCAAGTGCATGACCAAGATATGTTCATATATATGGTGACATGATGTGAATAGACTACATACCCCCCTGAAGACAAATTTTAATGTAATTATACCCTTGTAAAGTCTCCCTTGAAAATAACAGGTCACATTGTGACAACCCAAAAACACTCTTCTAGGACACACAAGTGGTCAGCTGGTAGAATCCAGACAATCCGTACAAGAATCCTTTGAATATAGGTGAAAAATATTTAAATAGTGGGAGCTAGTTGTGGTCATAAATTTTATTCGGTGCATCATCATGGGGGAGGGAAATATTGCCCTAAAGAACCCTCTAAAAAACTCACGAGATCCCAAAAAATTTTAAAATAAATAAACATGTAAATAAGGGTAAACACGATATCCTATTGTGATCGTAAAACTCATGTGAAATGCCCTAGGAGATTCAAAAGAAACAAAAACCATTGATCAAAATTTCTTCTTAGTCACACATGATCCAGATTACATGTCACCTCGGTCATTCTAAGGGCCTTAGACATGTAAATGGAACCTCACTCACCCCCTTGGGCTCTTTCAAGAAATTTTATAATGGATATTCAATTAAAATCTTTCACAACCTGGCTAGGACATTCATTGGTTACACAGTGAATCACCTACAGATAAATTGATTGTCTTCAAAAACACAAAGCACAAAAATCATTAATACATTGACAAGTAAAATAAGAAAATAAATGGTATAATAAGGAAGCCTCTTATGGTTGTGAAACCCACATGACATGCCAAGGATTTTCCATACATGGTCATTAAAACACCTGATAATTAATTTTTTTCTTATAAGAGGCACCCCACATAATTCATCGATGATCCCATAACAGACATTCAACAGTCCTACTAGTCTCCATTATGTACATACAAATGATATTTTTATATTATGGAAGACACTCAGCTTGATCGCATGATTGTGAAAGACCCCATTAATTTGTAATAATAAAATAAATGAGTCATTGAAGGGATGACGTCTTAGTCACAAATAATCAGGTGATGCCTCATACTGACCTATATTAAGACCCCATGAAGACTCATGTTTCTAAATCCCTCCAGCATATCTTGACTAGATTCATGTGATATGTGCCATACAAATTGCTGATTCACTTGGGTGGTAAGACCTATAAAATCCCTACCCCATCATCAAAAAATGGTCTTTTAACAAGGAATGATTAAATATTAGATATTTCCATTTATTCAACCATGCACCAGAGAATATTACTCGAATATAATGATCTCATAATTGAGAAAAGATCCTAACAGGTAATGTTTGGGAAACCACTAGAGTGACCATGAAACAATAATAATCACTTCGTGTGACCACTCATAGATCATGTTAAGGAATTATGTCATGTTATGTGAAATGAATCTAATATATTTGATAAAACACCCTAGACATAAAATAAGATAACACTAAAAAATACAATATATACATAATATATGGATTTAAAAAAAATAAAATATGAGAGAGTAATTTTAATAACATATAACCTAATCCTTATGCACTACACATAACCCACCAGAGTCATGAGACATCATGATGACATGTCGCAACAAACATGCAATGCTCCATGAGAATATTATATGAAACATGTTATGTCCCATGGAAATGTCAAATAATGTTAAATGAAACCATCAGGAATTCCACCAATGTCTCGTGAATCCCTCATGGATTAGCATCTATGCCTTAAGATGTCCTCTATACATGTCACTCATATCATATGGTGAAATAATTACATTGCGGGCATGTCTCATCATAACACCAAGTCATGTTAGCTAGCTCTTATAACAAATCCTAGATAGGTCAACCATTTATCATAAGGACACCCAAACAAGATATCCATGGAATTCAACACCCTCCAAGACATGTTATGCTCTCTGTTAGAAAACCTACTGAGCATGTCAACCAGCTTTATCAATGTCACAAGATTGATCTTGTGACACCCTATAAGAATGTACTTAAAGATCATATGATGTATTATAGGATAAGTTATCAATTTCATGATATTTCCCTAAGAAACATCAACTATGATATTGCGTCATCCAGATTATATGCCATCCATGTTATGTGGCGTCCCTCAGACAGGTCATCTAGATCATGATATTTTAAATGGAAATACCAGAAAGGAATCCTTTGACATGTCAATCAAATATTCAGGGGATGATTAGTGGATAATAAATTCATTTAAGGCAAGTAAATAGGCCAAGTTGCATGGAAATCCTCAATGTTTAAGCCATAATTGGAGACATAATATGTTAGGCCTTCATTATAAGGGATAACTTAGTGGTTAATCCCAAATACAAAGAATAATTATATATACCTCATTATAAGGTAATCCCAAGTGTGTAGTCCCTGATCAACTATATTAATGATATTTTCCACATATAAGGGAAATGATAGGGTGTAGTCCCTAATCAATGGAATAATATGCTAAACCATTAGTACATGGAAAACCTCTATGTCTAATCCATAATCAAATGAACTATGAGAACTTTAATTCCATCCATAACTAGGATATTTCGAACACATTAAAAATTGCAAGCTCCATAATAAACATCAAAAGGTAAATCCTATCACATAAGTCTCACACCCACATGTAGTGAGACTGATTATTTTAAATCCATCGTTTCTTAATCTCAACATAGCTCACATAGCTATTGGGAGTTGAAATAAAAATATCATTCATATAATAAAACCTCAGTGTGTAAGCCCCAATATGTATGGAATCTTAGGATTTGACAACATTGTACATCCTTTGTTTATAATCTGGCATCATAAGTATTAACTCATTTTTAATCCCCAATATACTAAACTATGAAACTCTAATCTCATCAATAACCAGGATACATAAGATTCCTTTCTATGGACTATTATCAAATGGATACCCACATCATGGAAAACCCATTATGTCATTGAAATTATAACCATCAGTGCCCAATCATTCCTATGATATCATTATCTTACCTAATCCATCAATAGACTGTGAATTAAAAAAACTATGAGAACTATGTTTTTTGTAAAATCCATGATACGTATGACACCTTCCCAATTCACAAGGTAAAAATGCTATCAAAATTGGTGTAATTACCTCTTATCACTGAAATTTAATCCATCTTGCACTAATCATTTACAGGGATTATTATCCTACATCATGATTTTTTGAACTGACAAACTAGACAAAAAATGAGAAAATATGAATTTTTAAAAACCACAATATGTAGGATGCATTCCTACGGATCAATCTCAAATATGTATCCAATTGTCTATAATTCCCTAAATCCCTCCTTCATTTCAACCATTGAGACCCAATAATTATTATGGGATGATCATCATACATCATCCTTCATTGAAATGAGAAGTTAATGGAACTATGATGAATCCGTTAGGTGTGATATGTAGGAGACATAGGCATACTTCCTGAGGCCTGAGATCCATTTTAAAAATATCATGTTATGTCCCAATACATAATAATCTCACCATTATACCTTGAGATAGATTACATGATATCCCTTGTTTCTCACACAGATTATATATCGCGTGGTATTAGGGAATTTCAACTTTCATACCACCCAAACAATGAATCATTACTAATAAAAGACAATTTAATTTGTATGCCCTGAATAGTTGTATGATAACAGAATATTCCATATATTATATATTTTACCATGGGTCCAGTACAAAGATAATGATACAAATATAGTAACTCTAATTCCAACCATAACAGAGATACATAGGTTGCCTCTTCATTCTTTGAGCACAAATCACAAGTTCCTCAATTCTCACATGTATTTCCTCTCCATACAATGTTAAGAAAAATGGGTTTAATGAATTATGTTAACTCTGATTCTTATTATTATTAGAATATGTAGAACACCTTCTCATTGTTCATGATTAAAAGTTTGGCAACTATGTGCCCACATATTTATTCTTTACTTGTGATGTTAAATTATAAGGCTTTAACTACATACATCTATTTTGATAGCTGCAATAACTGGGATATGTTGTATTCCACACAAATGGATCAATCCCAGACTCATAATATTAAATTCCTACCACTATGGAAGTATATTCCAATGTTCATTGTTATGCAGCTATAAAATATAAGAATCTTTCCATTATTATAAAATAGAAGAAGAACCTCAGATACACACAGATGGAGTCACTAATGAGATCCCTTGTCACTGAATATAAAATGGGTTATAATATAAACATTTTTAGGGTAACTAGTACCATATCAAGATTAAGGAAATATAAAAAAATATCATAAATCTATAAGACCATCTTATAGTTTGAAATAATTACCTGCAAAATAGTGGGATAATAACAACCGCCCATCCTCTTGACCAATGCAATTCCCTATGAATCAATGGTATGCAAACATTATTGACCAATTTCATTTGGGAACTATTTATAAACAATATTATGGTTGGGGATACATTCGTAATTTTAGTTAAGGATGAAAATGGTAACCCAATGTCAAATATTTTACACAATATCTGACCCCCACAATTGACATCAATTTTAAACTAAATTCACCCCAATTGATTCTATTTAGATCAAATCAAGAATGGTTAACTAGATGTGAACATATATGATCTCTACATATTCATCACCACATAAAAAAGAAAAACTGTAAAGTTCTTGTAAAACTATAACACCCCACGATTTCATAGTATGTTATTTTCTTTAAGTAATTCAATAGATTGCGTTACACACAACCCTGAGTTCGAGCACACCATGACTTACCAAACTAGCCGTTTAAAAATCATTTATGAATAGTATTAACTAAATATTCAATTTTATATACTACATATAATTTTAGAATCCATATTATGTGTTTCTTAGACATAATGTAAGAAAAAATTCATTTTTTTAGATAAAATATGTATCTGTCAGAAAATACAATTTTATGACCTTTTATTTTTGAACCCTTTTAAAAACCAATATTTGAAACTTTTATATAATCAATTATATTTAATTAAATTTTTTTATTTGGGACATAATAAATTTATTTTGGATAAATTTTTGGTATTTTTCTGATAACATTCAAATTTAGATGAATAGTGAAAAATTATAAATTATAATTAAAAAAAAATTAATTGAAATAATTTATAGTGTTAAATTAATCATTTGAATGGTTTTGATGTATAATAATATTATATTTTTATCATTTAATACATTTTAGGTCATTATAACTAATTTCACATTTAAATTTGGCATAAACAGATGTCAATATTTTGATAGTTTTTACTTCTTAAAAAACCATTTTTTGGTATTTACAACATGAGTTAATTTCAAATTAATTAATGTCAATTATATGTTTTGAATTAGGTAAATTATAATTAATTTTCAAATTTTTAATATCAAAATTTTCTTAGGTTGAATTTTTTTTATTTTTCTGAAAACATTCAATTTTGGATGAATAGTGAAAAAACAATGTTACTGTTTAGAAACTGACTTTTTATTTAAAAAAATATTTATTTTAATTATTTAATTAAATATAGATGCATAATACCTATATTAGTTCAATATGGATCATTGGAGTTATTTTTATAATAAAATTAGATTTATAATATTTTATTGAACATTTTAGTGTCTTTTACCCACCTTCAAGGAGCATTTGCAAATTTTCATAAAACCTAATTTTACCAGTTCTATGAGTTGAATTTCAAAAATTAGAGAGACATTGTTGAATCATTATATATAAAAATTTTTGTTCAATAAGATGAAAATAATTTTTTTGAATAGTAACTTTAAACTTCTATTTACTATGGTTAAAAATAAATAGGGTAATTAAAGGTAAAAATGATATTATAACTACCCTAACATATGTCATAATTCTATTGGATAAGTGTCAATCTAACAAAAACAACCTTAGGAATAAAATAGGATCCTTTTGGTCTACCTATATTAGATTAGGACATTTATTATTATTGTATTTAAGGAAGAGTTAAAAGTGTTAAATTCAATGTTTTATTACAAAACTAGTTTTAATATATTGTTATACATAAGATATATTTGACTATAAATATTCATTATAAATCTAAAAATATTTCCTACATAATTTTTTTATTTATAATTTTTAGACATTAAAGAATTAAATTTATAGGACACAATGATGATGCAGTAATTACCTTATTAATGAATGATTAAAATAATTGATATTATAAATATCCAAACAAATGTTATTTGAGAATATTGATTAATTCCACTAATTTTCTTAGATAATATTACATTTTATGTTTGATTGAATTATTATTTTTTTGATGTAATAATGTTGTTATTATTTTCACAAAAACCAAATAACAAATAGTGTCAAAATTGACCTAAATGAGTTTTTAAAACAAAAACAATATTACTGGAAGATATAATATTTCTTAAAAATATATGGTTTAGTAAAAGGGCTTAAATAATATTATATATTTCATTAATAAACCACTTGAGCTTCTCATGGAAGTTTCAAGTATGTTTATTAACCATACAGTGTAAGAATACCAGAAGACATGGTAAAAGTTAAACTATTTAACAAATAGTTAAATCTAAAAGATAAGGTTAATATGTTGAACTAATCTTGTCTAAAACCTATTGGATGATAGTCTTTCTACCCATACACACCTTAGATTTAGAATAAATCAATTTGGATCCATTAGAAAACGAAAATGATTTATTATAAAATAAAATTTTATGATTTTCCTCAAGTGACCCTCACCTCTCTTATCAAAGGGATCTTCTCTCAAAGAAGAGGTAATGATTTCACTACCCACTTTCAAATTCTTTTCTTCTTCCACATAATCATTAATTGTTGATTACTTACCAAAATAATAACTCAGGTACCTCATACATACTATAATGTTATTATAAATATGTCACAACCATATTTTTTATTCTATCCATCCTATATATGACAAAGTCACCATACATGCATACGTACGGCTTACCGTCTCCACGTCGTGGTGTAGTTTGTTATTCAAAATCATCAATTTTTTGGATGGTTTTAATAATGAATTTAACTAATTTAAATAATAAATATAAAATTTTATTATTTTTTATATATTATATTCCCTTCAATTATAAACGATTTCACCATGAAAAGAACGATTGTGTCGCTCGTGCGTACGTACAGCTTACTATCTCCACGATGCAGTGAGATGTCATTCCCCATCATAACCATTCAAGACTAGTTTTATTTTGATGGATAAAAATAATTTTTAAAGACATTATGTCATTATGTATATGAATCAAATACATCTTATCCATAACAAACTTGACTTATGTAACAAAACATATAAAGGAAAATGAATTAGTTAACACCCGAAACAACAATACTACTAAAATATTATTAACAAAGAAATATTAGAAGATTGTGTATGATATCATATTTATTTATGTGGTTATTTATAATTTAATAACAATTATTTAGTTATTATATAGAAGGTTAGCATAACCTCTAGTAAGGAAAAGTATGAGGTCACGGGTTTCTTATCTCATCTTTTATTCCGTGAGATTTCCATTGTTCGCCACTTATTTCATGCATGTGGTGTATTGTGTACTGCCATTTGATATATATTATCATGATTCTATTTATATTCATGGTATAATGTGATCCCTTTTTTGGTTAATAACTTTTGGTCATATGAATCGATTGATTACAATGTGGTAAGGGGTTTTCATCTCACTTCTTATTCCTGTGAGATTCATGCTATATTGCCACTCTTTCCTTTTGTATTGTGTATATACTGACCATGATTGTTCTATTTGTGTAATATAATTTAATTAATGTGTATTAACATCTTTAATTTATTATAATTATTTAATGGTGTGTATGTTTTTTATGTAACCAAATCAGTAAGGGAATTTCAAAATTAAATTTCCACTCACTGGGCTTTATGTATATATCATTGATTATTTTACTCTAATATTATGTTTGGAATCACAATTAATAATTTATGTAGTAATTTTCACTACCCTTTCTGTAAATATACCTTTGATACAATTAATCCCTCCATTTCTGAATTCAAATTCCATTGATATGAAATTTCTATGGGAAATCTTAACTCAATTTCCATTCACTGAGTTAAGCTTCCAAGTCATTGTTTTGGTTTTTTTAGGAATATGATTGAATGTAATCTGATTGATTTACACTGAATATCCAATTATATTGAGTGTATTTATATTTTTCACATATAATTATTTCATTGATTCATCCAAAATATATGGATATGACCTTTATAAGGTATTTCATCTCAATTTACAATCCATTGACACCTCTTTGTCATTATGCACCTATTCAATTTTAAATGGTGTATATACTTTCCTTTGACATATTATATCATGAATCACATTATTATTATGATATTATAATGTTTTGATTAATTTTATTCCTTAATTACATGTATTCAAGTTTCTATTATTTGGTAAGGGACTCTTTAACAAAAATATAGTTTTTAATGTTTTAAATCATTATTCATCTAAATCATTCACATTAATGTCCATGTTTTAAAAATCGTTTAATGTATTTTATTTATATGGACGTAAATCTTTTCAATTTAAAATTTATTTAAAATTTTTAAATATGGTATGGGACACTTGATTTAAAAATCCCTTTTAAACAACTTATTTGATAAATAGTGCACCATTCAAATGGTTTCAAAAAAGGGGATATTTATCTCAAATAGTTTTAGTGGCTGTTTTCATCTATGTAAATATCCTTCAGTTTATTTTATTCTAGACTGTGGATGATTTATCATAATAAAATCATTTATATTGTATTGAATGAGTTATTTTTTAAAATGTATGTGTTATTTTTATTGCATTCATGGTTTTTGGTTAAGAAATTAACATTTCGTATGCTATTTTTAATATGAAAGTTTTGATTATGTTCCACCCTTTCACATGAGGAATGAAATTAGCATAGTATGTGATGGGTGGAGCCTACTATAGATCTCTGATGCATCAGTAGGTATCATGAGGAAAACTACTCTCTTGGAACAAGGCCTTCCCAAAATTATATTTGTATTCTGGGAATGAGGCCTTGACTATTTGGTTATGATGTCCTACATTATGCATTCATCATTATGAAATTGACTATTAATATTACATGTGATTATTTGACTAGTATAATATCCATGTAAATAAGTAAACAAAATTATTTGATTTATCTTTTCCATATTACGCTATGGTTTCAGTTTAAAAGGCTTTGGTTATAGTCTTATACATTTCCTTAAAATTTTATTCTAATTTAGGATAGTTTCTACTATATTTTAATCCTTACCGAGCATCTGAGAGCACCACATTATTATGTTTTATTTTTCCCAGGATTCAAACAAGTATATTATGATTAACCTTTAGAAATATGCTAAGAGATATAAGAGATTTGAAAGGGGACCCAATGTTGTTGTATATATTTTGTGATATAATTTAAAACTTATGTATGTATCAAGTACTTAAAAGGATACTAAACTAATCTCTCTTTCGAGACAAGATTTCTTGTATCATGCTAAAATAATGTAATAATGCTATGATTCTAGTTTTCTGGGACCGGGGCATTACTACAATTATCAAAAGAAATTTATTACAGACCTTCAAAGATTTATTTGGAAAAATTGATTATAAAACACTACCCTTAGATAGAGATTGAGGATTAGTATAGAATACATCCAAAAATATTGGTAATGTAAATATTATATAGGTTTTTCAAGTATTACAACCCTTTACTAATACAAGAATGTAGAGGAGTCTCAGGAACATATGTGCCTAGGAGTGAAAACATTGAAAAGGAGTTTCGGGCTTGATCTGAGGTATCCTGGTACACGACAATGGGCCCTGTTTCACTCTTTTTTACAACCCTCCTAATGGATATACTTAGGAAAATTCACTTTTTCTTTACAAAATGATTTGAATAATTTTACTATATGATGTGAATAAATAACCTTTGTAAATCATAAGGCGTTTTAGATTGGAAATAAGGTTTTATGATATTCTCTAAATGATTTTATGACTCAAACTTTGCTTTCTTGTGTTAGTAAATTGATGGACTCCAAGGAAGTCATTGTAACATTAAATATGATGTGCAATTTAGGCATGATAGTGTAAATGAGAAACGAAATGGGATGTTGATAGGTGTAAAATATATAGTGTTTATGCCGAATTAGTTTTCCAAAAATATGATCAATAACATATATATCAACCAACTCCCGAACTAAAAAATGAAGAAAAAGGCAGTGAGTGATAAAATCTCTTACAGTGGAGACTATGAAGTAATGAATGCTCATTTGTTATCTTGTAGAAAATGTGGAATGAGAATCCTAAGAAAGTGTCTCAATGAAACAAAGAAATAATTTCTGTGTGGGTAAGAAGGACATAAAGTAAATAATTTCCAAGGAAAAATGAAGAGTACTATGAATGAAAATAAGAATGATCCTAATAATCCAATTACAGTCATTTTTTGTAAATATAAGGGACCTTGGCAATAACTGAGTCAATGATATATTCTATATTATAACCTCTAATTCAAGTTAGAAACTATATAGAAAAAAATGAATGGAGAGATGTTTGAATGTATGGGATTACATTGGAATCCTATTCTCTTGTATTTGTAACCATGTAGCCTATTATGTGAAAATACTATTTGATGAATAATTATATTTTCATTTTTGGATATATTTATAATGATCCATTTCGGTTTATAGGATCCTTGAATCTGAGGATATTCTAGGTTATTAATTTTTGGGATAAAAATGTGAGGTATGTGAAAACATTTTTGGTTAAATTATGTAATGTTCATTTTGAGGAATTTATCTCATTTTGGGAATGTTATAAAATATAATTTTTGAAAAAAGAGAACACACAGACAGTGTGACAACCCATCGTGTCGGACAAAGCTGTGGGAATTGAACCAACAACCAGAGAGTGATTGAGATTTATCGTCTATCACTGGACTACGTGAAGTCCATAGTTAGGACCACTAATTATTTTTAGTTGTATGATTTTATTGATCAATAATAAGTTGATTTGGGATCTTATGACTTATCAAATTTATATCCTTAGTATAATAATATGATTTTTTGATTAAGCGATAAATGTTATTTTGGAAGATATTACCTCTTTGGGAACACTATAAGCATAAGGAAAATAGAATACTATGGGATTTAATTTTAGCAGTAATATTGGATTTTTATCTATATTTTTATTATTGATTTAGAGTGATTTATGTTATTTATAGAAGTGATTAACCTGTCATATAGAATGATTGGTTAGTTTAATTACTTTTAATTGTGTGTCTTTACGAGTAGTCAATGTTATTTAGGGATACAATTTAACATAGAAGACTATGTTACCAAATTATTCTATGTTTTGGGCTTCAATATTAGTTTATATTATATTGAAGGATTTCAAGCGAAATTGTTTATTGAATGGTATCTATTGAGTATTGGGTATTGTTGGATTAATTTTAGAAATAAAGATTAGTATTTATTTCACTAACGTATTATCCTTTTTGGGGACCATCTGGTCTTACACTAACCATTATGGTATCAGTTAATCTCAAAAAACTACGGAAGTAAATAATTTATCTTTTCAGGATCATGTGATTCTCTAGAAGTTGATTCTAGTGCTTCATGTCTGAACATATCATATCGAATTCTCTTCTTTTGAAAAAAGGACGAGTTAGTGGTAGAAATGTATTAAAGGATGAAACACTACATAAAAAGTAAGTATATAACTTTATGTTCTTACTCTATATCATAAATAAATTCCTCAACATTATGAAATGGAACTTAAAATAAATTACATTTCCCATTTACTTTTCCTACTAGGCAACTAATGACTATTTATTCTATCACAAGTTTGTTGTTTTCTTGTTGTTAACTTCTCCTGATCATGTTTTCTATCACTCTCCATCATAACTTCACACATAGATTATCTTGTATATCAATGTTTTTCTACATGGAATCCCAGAATGGGTTGTTTCAAGTGACCTTTGTACTTCTCTTTCTTTTTTATTAAAGTGATCTTTTGATTGACTCTTTTTTGAATGTGGGACTTTCAATGATATTCCTAAGACCAATTTTAATATTGCATGAATCCAATTTACAAAAGAGGGGAAGAATGTAACACCCTAGGATTTTATAGTAATTTATTTTTTAAAATAATTCAACAGCTTGTGCTACATGCAACACCAAGTTCGAGCAACCCACGACTTACCAAACTAGAAACTGAAAAAATGGATATGAAAAGTATTAATTGAATATTGAATTTTTAACTCCATATAATTTTAGAATGAATATTGTTTTTTTAGACATAATATAAGAAGAAATTGATTTTTCCAGATAAAAGAAGTATTTTTCCAAAAATCGAATTTTACCAACTTTTAATAGAGAACACTTTTTAAAAGCAATATTTTACACTTTTATATATTAAAATAAATTAATTTTTTCATTATAACCAGGAATTAAAGATTTATTTTTGATAATGTTTTGGTACTTATCTGATAACAATCATATTTTGATGATTAATTAAAAATACTAAATTTTAATTGAAAATAATTATTTTAATTGAAATAATTTATAGCATTAAATTTTGAATTTGAATGGTTTGGAATTATAATAATATTCTATTTTTTTCATTTATTACAATGTAGGTCACTATATGTAACTTCACATTTAAATTTGACATTAACAAATTTCAATCTTTTGATAGTTTTTAATCCTTAAAAACCAAATTTTTTTTTGACAACGGAAATAAATTTTAAATTAATTAATGATACTTTTAATTTTGAATTTGGTAAAATAGAATTCATTTTTGAATTTGGAATATTAAAATATTATTAGTGTGAAATTTTGGAAGTTTTTTGAAAATGATCAATTTATTATGAATACTAAAAAACACTGCGTTATTGTTTAAAAACCATATTTTTATTTAAATAATTATTTATTTTAATTATATAAGTCATTATAGATACATAATACTTATATTACTTCACTGTGATTAATTTGATTCATTTTTAAAATAAAATTACATTTATAAAATTTTATTTAACATTTTACTATCTATTACCCAACTTCTATAAGAATTTGAAAATTTGCATAAAACATAATTTTACCACTACTGTGAGTTGAATTTAAAAAATACAAGAGGCATGGTAGACATCAGTATGTAAAATGTGGTTCAATAAGATTAATTTTTTTTGTTGAATAGTTACTTTTAACTTGTATTTACCACAACTAAAAGTAAATAGGGTAATTAAAGGTAAAAATGATATTATAATTACGTTAACACATTTCTTAATTCTTTTTGATAAGTGTAATTCGACCAAATAAACATTAGGAATAAGACATTATCCTTTTGGTCTAATTGGATTCGATTAGGACATTTATTATTTTTTTATTTAAAGAATAGTTAAAAGTATTAAATTATAAGTTTAATAACGAAATTATTTGTAATATAGGGTTATAATGAAGATAAATAAGGCTATAAATAATAATTAGAAATCTAAAAAGATTTTCTTCATAATGGTTCTTTATTTATAATTTTTAGACATTAAATAATTATTATTTTTGACATAATGATGATGCAGTAATTTTTATATTAATGAAAGATTAAAATAATTGATATTATAAATATCCAAATAAATGTTATATGATACTTGTGATGAATTCCTCTAATTTTATAGGTTAAGATGACATTTTAGGGTTGATTAAATAATTTTTTCGACGTAATCATGATGTTATTATTTTTACAAAAACCAAATAATAAATAGTGTCAAAAAATACTAAATGAGTTATTAAAACAAATACAAACTATTGGTTGATATAATATTCCTAAAAATATAAGGTTCGACAAAGGGGCATAAATAATACTATATATTAAATCTATTAACCACTCGATGTTCTCATAGAAGTTTAGAGTTTGATTATTAATAATTTTTTGTAAGAATACAAGAAGACACAGCACAAGTTAAACTATTTAACTAATAGTTAAATATAAAATATATGGTTAATATGGTGACCTAAACTTGTCTAAAACATATAGGTTGAGAGTATTTTTACCCATAATCACCTTAGATTTGAAATAAATTAATTTTGATCCATTATAAATCGAGAATTAATTATAATAAATTAATATATCAAATATTTCCTAAAGTGGCCCTCACCTCTCTTATAAAATACTACTTACCCTTTTCTTTATTTCACACCTAAAAATCCATTTATATCTTCCAAAACTTGCTGAAATATCCTCCCAACTACTATCACCACATCATATATTTCTTCCTTGGATCATAAAGCCAACCTATGTAGCCCTTTTGATTGAAAAATCACCAATCCTTTTCTATAAATGTTAAAATAGTGATCAATTATGCCTTTACAAGCTCTATTAGTGTTGGTGATAACATTCTGGAGTCTCTTGAGATGGATTTCACCACACCATCGAGCTTTTGTTGAGATTGATGTTGATTAACCAACCATATTGCACCTCATTTTATATTTCATTTTACCAGATGCACGCCAAATATTTTCACATGGAATCGATATTACGGTGGGAAATCATCATCGTCACTGTCATCGTCACCATTTTCATCATCATATTCATCACTAGAATTGACTTGAACTTTCTCCCAATGAGAGTAATCCATATTTGAGTTCACCTTCGGCTTTGGAATTACTCTCCATACGGTAGGCAGTGCTCGAGAGGCAGTACATTCAGTATTATTAGCAGACCTTTGGGAGACAGTTTCCTTATCCCTCTCCACCATATTACCCTCCCCGCCACTTCCTTATTCCTATTCATGTACATCTTTATAATCATGTTCATTTGCTTCACCGCTAGTATTTTAATAATCCATGTCTTCTGCCTCTTCTACTTCGGCATCACATTCAGGTATTGGAGCATGCGACTTCCCAATTGTGACATCAGATGACTATGAAGGTTTGGATACACATCTGATGATGGATTCAGCTCCAAAAGCAGGTTGACATAAAAAAGTGCGGAGCAGTACTCCTTGAGGGTGTCCAGGGTTTGAGCATGCAACATGAATTCCCCAGTGTGGTTCTTGTCCATCTCAAGAATAGAACTATACTCTTCAGTTTCCTTCTTAAAATCATGGAGTTTTAAATAACATCCAACCCTATTACTATGAAGTGCGATCCTTTGGGCCTTGGTATTCTCCATAATAAGGGTTTCTGTGTAAAATACCAGGGCCTCCCAATTTCATCCCTCATGGTACATCTGTTGGGATAGATTGATCCAATAAAATGGTGTTGCTATCATCCTTCTTCTCTAGATGTTAGTTTGAAATGCACTGACACAAATTATGCTGCTGAATTCAGAATACCAGCAGTACACTAATATGAAATCTGATGAAACTTGGTTCGTGCTGCAAAGGCATAGATTGTGAAGCAATCACCGATGATTACAGATACGAATGCACACAGATATACCTTTGAAGTAGACAAAAGGTCTTTAATTGCATGAGCATGATCGAGAGTGTTTAAGAACATTAATTGGACCAATGTTGGTGAGATGATAGTTTGAATATTTAAATTCAAAATTATTATGTAGCCCTTTTAATCAAATTAAAAGGAAGCACCTGAAAAAGAGGCAATAATTTCACCACCCTCTTTCAAGTTCTTTTCTTCATCCACATCCTCCTTCTTGTTGATTACATACCAAAATAATCACTCTAGTAACTCATAAAAGATTTGATGTTATTATATAAATGGTAAAACAATATTAGTTATTCTATTATTCCAATAAATCAAAATGTCACCATACGAGCGTATGTACGACTTACCATCTCCACAGCGGGGTTTAGTTTTTTATTCAGAAACTTCATTATTTGGATGGGTAAAATAATGATTATAAAAGATGTAAATAATAAATATAAAATTTTAATGATTCTTTACATATGATATACCATCCAATTATATATTATTTCACCATCAAAATAATGATATTGACGCTTCTGTGTACGTACGGTTTACCATCTCCACGATGCAATGGTATTTCATTCCTCTTCATAACCATTAAAGACTAATTTTAATTTGATGATTAAAACTAATGTTTAAAGACTTGATATATTTTTGTATATCAATCAAATTCATCTTATCCATCACAAAAATGACTTACATTACAAAAATTATAAGTGAAAACAAACCAGTTAAAACACAAAACAATAATACTACTAAAATATTATTAACAAAGAAATATTAGAGAATCATGTATGATATAATATTTATGTATGTGGTACTTTTATAATTTAGTAACAATTATTTAACTATTATAAAAGAGGTTATGGTACCCTCAAATAAGTAAACCCTCATGGCAAGGGGTTTCTTATCTCACTTTTAATTCTGTGAAACTTCCATTGTTTGCCACTTATTTCTTGCATGCGGTGTATTGTGTACTGCCATTTGAGAAATATTATCATAATTATATATATATTCATGGTATTATTTGATTCCATTGGTGTTTATTAACTTTTGATCATATGACATGATTGATTACAACATGGTAAGGGGTTTTCATCACACTTCTTATTCCCATGATATTCATTCTATACTGCCACTATTTCCTTTTGTGTGGTGTATGTAGAACCCATGATTGTATTATTTGTGTAATATAATTTAATTTATGAGTATTCGAATCTTCATTTTAGGATACTTATTTCATGGGTTGTATGTTTCGTATGTTTCAAAATCGGTAAGAGAATTTCTAATTTCAATTTCCATTCATTAGGCTTTACGCATACATCATTGATTATTTTACTCAAAGATTATTTGTGGAATCAAAATTTATTATTTATGTGTTGACATACACTCCCCTTTCTGTGGATATACCTTTCATATAAATAATCACTCCATTAATAAATTCACATTCCATTTATATATACTTATTAAGGGAAATCTTAACTCAATTTCCATTCATTGAGTTAAACATCCAAGCCATTGGTTTTGTTTTTACAAGAACATATATGAATTTAATATGATTGGCTTACACTAAATATCCAATTATATTGAGGGTATTTATATTTTTCAAACCTAATTATTTCATTGATTCATCATTAATTTAAGGATATGGTTTTATAAGGTATTTCATCTCAATTTACATTTCTTTTGTGACCTCTTTGTCATTATTCACCAATTCACTTTTATATGGTGGGTATACTGTTCTTTGACATATTATATCTTAAATCCCTTTATTCTCATGATATTATATTGATTTGATTAATTTTATTCCTCAATTACATATATTCAACCATCTTTTATTTGGTTATGAACTGTTTAACAAAAATATTGTTTTAAAAGTTTTAAATATTTATTCTTCTAAATCTTTCTCATTAATGTCCATGTCTTAAAAATGGTTTTATGTTTTTATTTATATGGACATGAATTTTTTGATATTAAAATTCCTTTTTAAATGTTTCAATGTGGTATATGACACTTTTATTAAAAAATATCTTTTAAACAACTTATTTGATAAATATTGTTAAATTTAAATGATTTTAAGAAAAATGTAATATTTCTCTAAAATAGGTTTAACTATTATTTTACATTATGTAAATATCATTAAATTTATATTATTCTTTATTGAGGTTTATTTATCATTATAAAATCATACATATTGTATTCAATGAGTTGTGTTTGACTATGGTTGCGCTATTTGTATTTAATTTATGGTTGTTGGTTAAGATATTGACATTTTGTATGCTAATTTTAATACGAATGTTTATATTATGTTTCACTCTATCATATGTCAATGAATTGGACTTATTATGTGATGGGTGGAGCCCGTTATAGCTTCTTGATGCATCAGTAAGTCTTTTTAGGAATACTGGTTTATTGGCACAAGGCCTTGAAAAAATATTATTTGTAGTCTTTGCATGAGGCCTTGACTATGTAGTTATGATGTCTCGAATTATGCATTCCATCATTATAAAATTGACTATTTAAATTACATGTGATTATTCAACTAGTAAAATATCCATGCGAATAAGTAAATGGGATTATTTGATTTATCCTTTTCATATTATGCTGATGTTTATGTTTAAAAGAATTTTATTCTAGTCTTATACATTACCTTAAATGATTATTATTATTTATGACCGTTTCCGCTATATTGTTATCCTAACTATGTATTTGAGCTCACAAGTTTCTTATGTTTTATTTTTCCCAGGATGCAAAGAAGTATATTAGGATTAACCTGTAGGAATAGGCTAAGGGATATAAGGTTGTTCAAATGGGACACAATGTTGTAGTTTTTTATTTCATGATGTTATGTAAACATATGTATATATCTAGTACTTCCGAGGATACTAAATTGTTTGGTCTCTCAGGACATGATTCCTTGTATCATGCCAATGTTATATAATAATGCACCGATTCTTGGTAACTAGGGCCGAGGAATTACAAAACCCCCCCTGTGTATTCTAATAATATGTCAGGTATTTTTTCTTTTATATTGATTTATTTTTCTGATATAAATATCTCAACTAGGAGAATGATTAGTTAATTATGTGTCAGGACATTTTTCATTTTATAATCTATGTATGAAATGAGCTCAATGTATAACCCTCAAATAAGTGGGATAGTAATTTTTTTTGTGTTAAGACATTTTATTGGCATATAAAATAAAGATGATAACCTAAGTTGAATCGTACATGTGATCCTCTATTACTAGGGTTCCCTTGAAATAATTCCATCATCGCATAGAAAATTCCATGTGATTAGAATTCATATATCCTGAATAAATGGGAAATTGTGTTAACCATTTATATCTCATTGATAATGCACCATGCCTATAATATTTCACTAATCAGTAACCTTGATCCCAATTGTCTACATGACTTTCGATACGGGTCTCATCAAAAAAATACCTATGAATGAAATTGTTTACTTCCAACAACTATTTTGGGATGTCAGTTGTCACTGAAACCACCATTGATCACCAAAATGATCTCACCTACCTGACATTATCAACGTCAAGTTGATAACATGATGGTATGTGAATAAAATCAATGTTGTACAATCCCAACCCTTGATACAACATGTCAGTGTCTCTGAGTACCAATGCTGACCAGTTTGCATCATCTATGGAAAGATGAATCTATTATAGTGTCCCTTATTGGCACAACCAACCTATGCAAGAGACCATACATGGATCACAATAATTAACACATTATGTACCTAATCAAGGTGGAATATGGTGTAAGATATTGATATTATCTTGTTTAGGTGCCACTGAGGAGGGATCCTAAAAACTATTATTTCCAACACCATCCCACCAATACCATTTTGTCTCTTATTGAGGGTACCTACTCACACACATCCTTCTATAATTTAGATGACCGAGAAACAATGAAGACACATCATTCTATGAAGTCCATGGATAAACGTGAGTTTACTCATATCCATATTCACATTGACGAAGTATGCTAAAATATTCTGTTAGTAACCATTGATCAGTCTCTTATCCCCACTCACTTGAAGAGTTAATGTGGGCATTTTCTTATAGAATTAATGGGAGACAAAAATATCTATACCTCATGCATGACTTTTTTTGTCATCTTTTGATTGAATAAGGATGGAAGAAGTGTTATCAAATATATTAATCAGTCAAATATATCATACATTACATAGTGGATACAAAAAATGTGTAGGTATATATTCTTATATACAGAATTCTGGGATAACATTATATTTTAAAAATTGTTCATCAACTCCCCTAAAATGTCTCAAAAGTGGTACAAATACAGGGATAAATTCATATTATACCCTCTATTGACATGAGAACTATACACTTTCATCATCGTGAAGAAGTTCCTTTTCTAGAGAAAGAACACATTATTTATCCTCCCCCATGTAGATTATAACCATATCCTGGTAATATATGAGGCCTACGAATGGGCTTATATTCTCATTCTCATAAAATATCAAAAGGTGAGAAAAGATCATTCCTTGGGATATAGGCACATGAATTTCAATGAAGTTTGGTGACATATTCCAAGGGCCAATGATCATGCTCATATCCTCATTATAGGCATGTATTACCATGTCAGAGGGTCACAAGCCACGGAGAAAGAAATATTCTTGTCTAAGAAGACTAGTGGAATACTCCAAAGGCCCAATATTTGGCACATATCCCTATTATGATTGAGGATAACCATTTGAGAATGAAAACAACCTCAGTACAAGCTTATATTCATTTTATGGAATCTTCCATACATATTCGAGAAGATCACAAATCCCAGGTGCATATTTCTACTACCACTGGTGAAAGACTATACTAGAATTATTTAGAGGTAATACATGATCTGGCTTATATCCCTTCTCCAAATCTTGAGGTAGATCAGCATATTATGGGAGGAAATGAATATTCAAAACAGAACCATATTCTAATTCTAACTACGGTTACTTGGTGATATAAACAAATGCCTCGAGGAAGGCCTATATACATTCCATGAAATAGTAGTGGTTTATTCCAAAGGCTCAGGAGCAACGTCACATTCAATTAATTAATGTGGATCAAGAAGTAAGAATGTCACATACCTCATGACATGATCATATTTCAATACACAACAAATAAGATCATTGGAATATTCCAAAATATTCTCAGTAGTATGATCATACTACCACATCACCATATAGTTATAAACATGTTCATGAAACATTCATATAATAGGTTCATATCCCTACAGAAATTCAAAACATAGGTCTGAATATTCTAGCTATGATGAAGAATAAATCACATGCCTCTAATATTCACAATTCTAGTGTACATATGCTATATTGAAACATGTTCTCAAGTACTTAAGTATCTATCAACTCTTCAACCAAAGTTGGAGATAATCATTACTATGATAGTCATCATCATAGTTGTGTAGAGATAGATCACATGGTCTCTACTCCTAAAACCATCGTGGTAAAACTCCCCATGATTATATCAACCACCTAATTAAAAATATTCCCCTTTACTATACACATTAATATAGAGTTTTCCAATATTCATATTCCTTCTTATATTGAGGTTTATGATACATCAATGTATACCTCATATAGTTCCCCCAACAACATCCAGTAGAACTATATATAACAACTGGTACTTTACATATAATGATATTACATAAATGTTGAACAATATTAATTAAAAAATTTAACAATTCCATGAAATTTCTATATAGGTATTGTGTCTTTATAAATCGATAAACAAAGAAATGGGTTCACAGGACATCTTCATTATCTCCAAGTTATTTCACAGTAACTATACTCCTCTTTGACATATCTTACTTAACACCCTTATTCATGATATGGGAAAAAGAAACATATGAAAGGTTGAACTCAGATGGGAATTAAGGCTAAAAAAGGTAGATACCAACCATATAATAATCATAAGACATAATAACATAATATTTTACCATATTATCTTGCATATGAAAGATCTTGATATCATGTCATGGGATAAATAATGAATGTTCATAATAATTAATGAATGTAATCCCAATAGTAAAAACATAATACAGAGTGTTTTCTATCATACATATAAGCTTATAAAATCATTTCATATTAGTCAAGTCTCATTTCCAAGACCTTCATAGAGGATAAATTGCATTACTGAACCAAGTTCACTCCACGTTCCAACCCGATTTTATTAATCCAAGATCATTTCAAATTCCATCCCTATCTATATCATGAGATATAAATATTTATCCAATTAATTAGAGGCTTATATAGGTCCCACCCATCTCATAATGAAATCGTTCTTACCTGTTTCACAAAAAACATAAATCATTCATCATTTTATAACGCAATGAATAAAATGAGTTAATTAAACATCATTTTGTCATATCATAATCCATTTAAAAAATGGTATTCATAAATAAAATTCATCAAAAACAAAATAAAATAATAGTAAAAAATAATGATATTATTTTAAAAAAATATCAATATTAAATATTTCTATCTTATATGGAAAATAATTTTTTTATAACACTTGAAATTAATTACTGAGGGAGTTATCCATTATTCATAAAGATTGAGTACTTTTCCCAAAATGATATGAAATTTTGAAAAAAATGAACATATATTAAAATAAAAATGAAATCATGTAGAATAATATTAATTTAGATTAGGTGATATGATAATGAAAAAAATATATTCATTTCGTAAATGTTAAGAAAACATTATCCTTGTACTTTTTCTGTAGAAGTAACAAAGCAACACATGTCGAATAATGACTAATAATTCCAATCATAAAGTTTAATAAAAATTAACCAAAGTGTAAAATTAATTTAAAAAAATATTATAATAATATAAAAAATATTACATATTTATGAAACATGGATGTGGATATTAAATATAACCTAGTAAATACATATTTATAAACAATATTATATAATAATGAGGCTATTAAATTATCCCTTACCTTAGGTCCGCTTTCTATTGTATGTATGAGAATCTCTTATATAATGATTTAAATAATTTAATGAACTTATTTCATAATCATATTCATTATTATTATATAATATAAGATCATTTTATCATTTTTTTCTAACAACATTTCATTATTACTTGTTATTCTTGAATTAACTACTTCATTTTCTTATGCATGATTTTTATATTAATTTTTTATTTATCTTTAATTGGTAATAGTTATATCATTAGAAAAATCATATTAACATAATATATACCATATGTAATAATTCATTACATTTATATAATCATGTTTTAGTTAAGATCATGTAGGGTGAATCACATTGC
Organism: Viscum album; assembly: GCA_963277665.1. Classification (NCBI taxonomy): domain Eukaryota; kingdom Viridiplantae; phylum Streptophyta; class Magnoliopsida; order Santalales; family Viscaceae; genus Viscum; species Viscum album. Next base: position 2,072,059,142 of record OY728131.1, read on the forward strand.
ATCGTAGAGATGGCAGGTTTTACATACACATGATTGATTATATCATTCCCATATTTATTGAATGGAATTGAATCTAAGGGTGTATAATATTTAATAATTAATATCTTGTTATAATAACCATATATAGTTATTATTTACATCATTATACTCATTAGTGTAAGGTGGTGGTGAAAAAAATAGATTACAATAATGCGTGGAGATGATAAGACATACATACTAAGGTCTGTTGATTTTGTATTTCATAGGATGGATGAAAGGTTGAATTTGGTTGATTCATAATTATAATTACATCTCCATGTATAGGTGATACTTTTTTAATTATTTTATTATGAATCAAATCATAAAGAGAAGTAGAAGAAAAAAATTATTTACAGAATTAGAAGAGGATATTACATTTTCTTCAACATGTTTCTTCTAAATATTTTATTAGAGCAATAGAGATGGTCATTGATTAAGTAAATAACCTCTATAATGTAACTAGGTAAGTTAATAAGGAAAAAGGGAAGGTTCTTATTGATATTTAATCTTCTATGTTAAGTAATGTGGTACGAGAGGTTGTTTTCTTTTATAATTGAGGTGGGGATACTTTTGGGATCTCTAAAAATAGAAATTTATAATAATATCAAACCCCATAAAAAATCCACCAATATATCCCATTGTAGAATAATATATGAGATATAATTGTAATTTTATAGAATAATAAATTTTAAACAACATTTAAAAAGAATTTAATTGTTGTCATATTAGTTTACACATAGTTATTATATTTAATTCTAATTATGATAAAAAAATATTTCAATATCAAAAGGGAGATATTAATGTCATAATATATTTTTTTAACTCTCTTAAGGGTATCTAACTAGACCCTTGGATGATTATGGTTGATATATAATTGACCAATACTAATTCATCATGTGTTTGGGTATTTTGATTGTTAATATAAATTAAATAAATAGTTTTTAAAGATTTATCATCAATTAATTAATTTTAACATATCAATGTATAATCCATTAAAGTAATTATTTATTTCTAAAATAATTCAAATAAATTTCTATGATAACAAAATTATATTTAAAATGGTTATTTATTATCAAATTTATCTTCTCTATAACCTTATATAAAAAGAAATATGGTTAGTAGAAGTTGAGTATGATATATTTAATTTTTTGTTAAATAAAATAAATTAAATGTCCTATTTTCATCCATGTGGCTTCCAAAGGACACAATTTCGACCCAAGGATGATTTATGTCGAAGAAAATCGTCTAATAAAAATAATAAAAGGGTTTTTGTAGTTTTAAAACAGTATTCCTACCCTTATTAACATATTTATCCTTTAATAATATTAATAAAAATTACCAAAGTTGCTGTAAATAATGACCAAAAATAAAATAAAGTTATTTACATAATTTTAACATACCAATTCCAAATATTGAATCAATTTTAAAAAATTTAATACACAAAAGATTCAGTAATTAATTTAAAATTATTCCAATTGTCAGAAAGGAATAACATGTTTATAAAAGTTAAAAAATTACAAAATATTGACATGTGTTTACATCTGAATTCAACTTAATATTAATTATAACTAAATAAATTATATTAAATGATAAAAAATATGATCTATTTATACATTAAAATCGTGGAATATTATAATTTTCCATATAAATTATTTCAATGAAAAAATCTGTTTTTCAATTATAATTTAGTGCATTTTACTTATTCATCGCTATTTGAATGTTATCTGAGAAATATTTAAAATTAATCCAATGTAAATTTCTATATCTCACTATTAGAGAAAAAGTTTCTTTATAAAATTTATTATTCTATCAAAAAACATTATTTAAAATGGTTTCTCCATTTAATAGAGATAAAATTTCACTTTAATATATATATTTTTTATACATCAAATAAGATTTATTCATACCTGATGATAAAGATATCTATTGGATGAATATAAAAAATATTTCATGAAATATATAAAATATATATTTCATTAATATCATTTACTAATAGTAATTCACTCAATTAATTAATATAATAAAAAAAAATATATAATTGATTTATGTTTTTTCATAAATAATGAACAGTGAATGATTTCACCATAAATTCCCATAACATTGGTATATTTATTCCAAATAACCAAATGACTATGTTAAGATAGAAATTTTATACTAATGGCCTCTTATAGTGTGTTGAAAATCACAATATCATGAAATTCATGGTATTGAAGAACATAAATTATTTAGAAATGTTATTTCATAAAAAATATGGGTGTCACATTCAAACAACCATAAAATGAATATTCCGCACAAATTATTTTCATGGATACAAATAAATGATACATATCCCTCATATTATCCCAATGTTATATCATAGCTTCCTCATATTGGTGGTTTAACCAAAAAATAATCCGAGTGGGCGGTTTTTTTCACAACATTTCTCTACGATCCAGAATCTCTATTAGTTGGTCTATAAAGGAAATATTTTTCTACAACGGTATGTCTTATGAGTTTCGTACTTGTGAAGGATAATGTTTGTAATTACATAGCGGGATATTTAGAACAAATCATGATCTTGGTAGATATTAGATGGTATTTCTAATAATTAATCTGACTTCTAAACAAAATCTAGAATTTGAAGAGCTATGATATACCTAGGGCTCATAATTTCCTTCATTACAAATCTAATTACTCTCTTGTAAGGAGATATTCATGGTAAAACCCTATTACCCACATCAATCTCTTGGTATTCTTTTCTATTATCATCATATCCTTTCTGTCGACTCTAATATTCTCTTATGTGTTATTGAATAGATCTGTCATTTTCTGCCATTTCATCAACACTGTCAAATCATAATATCTTTATTTAGTAAATTTCATCCCAATAAGTGGAATTTCTACAATTATTTCCAAACAGGGCTTCATAATGAGCCATCTAGTTATTTGAATCAAATATATTATTATAATAAAATTCCACCAAAGATAGGAGTTGATCCAAATATCCTTTTAAATATATAGAGATATTTTTGAATATTATTTTGGGAGATTGAATTGTCCTCTCAGACTAACCATATGTCCGAGGATGACATGAACAAATAAAATAGAACCCTATATCCTGATCGTTATGAAGATTTCACCCGAACATCGAGGTAAAACTCATTTCACAATTATATAAAATGGAAAGTGGTACTCCATGAAATCTTACCACTTCTTTTATATATATTACAGCATTTTAATCAAGATATAAATCTTCTCATATAGCAATGAAGTGTGATGACTTCATAAGGATTTCAACTATAACCCATATAACATCATCTCCATTAAATGTTTTGGGATGTCTGATGAAAAAGTGCATAGAGATGTTTTACCATTTCAATTCTAGTATGGGTAACGATTTATTTAACCATTAGACTTCTGTCTCATTGCATTAAGAAGAATGAAAACAATCACCAAGAGACATATTCAACATCATTTCATTTCATGGCATCCCACTAGAGATAAATACTCTTTGAGGTCCTTGTACATCATTGTTTTATAGTATGAATAGTTAATGAAAAACTATGATCCTCGTCCAACATATTTTTCTTTTGTTCTTGTAAGGGAGGAAAAAAAACCTGATTTCTAAACTTTATTATTCCATCACATTCAAGGATAAAATTAGGTACATTTCTATCCTTCTTTTTTGGTTCTACAAATTTCTTCTACACCTTATTGATCTTCTCTTGTAATGATGGATGAATATTCATTTAACAAATAAAATATTTATCCACTTCCATTAAAATTTTATCATTCATCCTTTGAAAATATTTAAATATTGGAAATTTTTGTATCCTCATAATTGATAGGATAGCATGGTCCTTTAAAATCAAAAAATCTTCCACCATAATAACATACAGTGTGTGGTGATATATTGATATGTCATAATATTTAATAAAATCCAACAAACTTATTTAATGCATATTAAGCTACATTATTTTTGAAAATATACATTAATATTTCATGATCTGTATTTATAGAACACCTTCCACTATAAATATATTGCTTCCATATCTTCAGTGAAATGATTAGCGCAGGTAACTCAAAATCATGAGTTGGGTAATTTTTTACATTGAATTTAAATTATTTTGATGTATAAGCTATCACCACATCAGTAAGAATTACAAAAACCTATACCCTTCTTGGATTTGTCACTGCAGATAAAAAACAATTTTGCACTTTATGATAGTGTGAGCACAAGTTCACTAGATAATGATTGTCAGCTCTTTGTAATTCTCTTCACATTCGTCAACCCACATGGACATAACAACATTTCAAGTTTATTTGATATGTGGATTAGAAAATCGTGAAAGATATATCCATAAAAATTGATAATATATATCCAACCCAAGAAAATTACGGATCTTGGTTACTGTTTTTGGCCTTTTCCATCTTTTAATAACTTTCATTTTTACTTGTTTCACATATATTCCCCCTTTTGAGATAATATGACAAAAAAAAAAGATTAATTATGAAGCCAAATTTCACACTTGGAAATATCTTCATAAAGATTATCCTTTCATAGGGTCTTGAGTCCAATTCTAAAATGATCTTCATGTTCTTCTTTACTCAATGAGTAGGCAAGAATATCATTTATAAATACTATAAAAACTGATAAAGGTAGTCTCTAGAGGTTTTATTCATTAGATCAATGAATGTAGCATGTAAATTAGTTAGACAAAAAATATTCACAATAAATTCATAGTTTCCATACCTTATATGGAATTACATCAATGTTATATCCTCTTTCTGGACCCCGAATTGATGATATCTGGGATAGAGATTAATCGTTGAAAATTATTAAGCTCTGCATAGTAGGTCAAATAATTAATCAATACAAGGATGAGGATATTTGTTTTTATAATGATCTTATTATACACTCAATAATCATTGAATATTCTTATTAATCTAGATTTCTTCTTAACAAATAGAATTGGTTTACCCTTAGTTGAATCACTAGGGTTTATGAAACCCTAGAAAAGATTCTCATTGAGTTCTTTCTTGAATTCGTGCAACTCAATTTGGCACATTTTATTAGGTGTTTTAGAAATAGGCATAGCACAAGGTATGAGTTATATTGAAAACTCAAACTCAAGATTCAGTGGAAGACTAGGTAATTCTTATGGGAAGATATCATCAAACTCATGTATAGTTTTGTATTCTTTATTATGTGTTTCCTCTAACCATTGTAGATAGAAAAACACATTTATATGGATTAATACAAATAAGATGGAATAAATTTTCACTAAAGGGTCATAGTCATCCATGAAATTATATATGAGCATGCATTGATTTTGGATTATGAAATGTTACTTCCCATCCTTGGTAATTCAAATGACATCTATATAGAGAAATCCAATTCATGAAATTAATCACCTCAAATTCCACTATAGGGAGGATCATTAGATTTTCATGATGTAAATTACCAAAAACATCAACCAAAGAAGAATATTAAACTATTTATGAAACCATTTCTCCATTAAAGGTTTTCACATCTACATTAACTTCTAAATATTGAGGTAAAATAAGGATACACTTATAAAATTCGTCATATATAAAATTTTGAGTGGATTCAAAATGAAATAAAACATTTTCTACATTAGAGTGGATGGTATGTATACCTTTCACCACATCATTGTAATACACCACATATCCTGTTGTGATTTCATGTGTCTTTACTTTTTCATTGGCGTTATAATTTTCTGATGTCCATAATCAATGATAACCCATCGGTTAAGAAATTGATTAGCATCATGACCCATTTCTATGAACTTATTATATTGAAGTTTAAGAGGTGGATTCTGTGTATCCTTTTCCCTAGTCACAACATTATTCATATTTTTACCATAACTTCATCATTCAATTGTATTGTGTCATTCTTTTCTGCCTAGAAATCATTTTTAGTCCCTTTATGAAAATTGATTCATTGTTTCATTCCACAGAATGAGCATAAAAGAAAACTTATCTTTTTTTAGAGTGGTCTTTATATTATCAAAAGAATTTTTTTCCCATATTATCAAACCCATAGGGATGATGGTTTACTCTAATCTCCATATCAACCTTGAAAGAACATTAAACAATTTCCTCATAACTATTGATGTCCCATATGGAAAATTCCCTTATGAGACTTGGTTTTAGGAAATTAAAGACTTTATCATTTTTACTCTCATGTTGGATAATAAATCCAGAATCATACCTTAAATGTTTTTAAATTTATTCTCTGTAGGTAAAAATACATTCATCATCATCTTGATTTAGTTCTACGAACTCATTCTACTTATCTTTTAATATAATATGAGGATAATACTTACTATATATTAGGTACTTTAACTCCTCCCATTCCATGGATTCAATTAAATATCATTTCCAAGTATTCTTGATTTGTTTCCAACATTGATCAACTTAAACATCAAAATGATAGACTAATTATATGATATTATCATGTTCTGAACATTTTAGAATTGAAAATAAATTTTTAGTGGTACTGATCCCCTGTTCAACCACTAATGGATCAAGAATCCAATTGAAATAAGTTAGATGCTTCCTCATGAAGGAATCAATAAAATATTGTTCCCTAGATTTCCTATTTAAAGGTAATTTATGAATTATATCTTAGATTTTTATGTGATCATATCTATAATATCATTCATTATAGCACCCATAACATTTGGTTTTTTAGGAGGAAAATCATTGAATTTCTCATTGCATTCAGCATTGATGTGGTTCTTTCAGGTTCCATCCATTTACTAAAACCAAGAAGCATATTATGATAAATACTAATCAAAATGGGAAAATAACAGAATCATGAATAAAATTTCAATTTTTGAAACTTTAGTATTTATCATAGGTTATTGATGATAGTTTCAAAATCATTAGTATTTTAACAAGTACACTGACATATCCTTTGGGAATTTCAATGGTTTTCTGAGCCTCATTTTTTGTATTTTACTATACCATTTCTCTAATACCAATTATAATGACTCATGTTACATACATTGATATTAATTAAATGTTTATGAATATTCATTAAAAAATACTAAAATGTAATTAAAAGTCTATATAGGTATAGTGTTTTTTGAAATTGGTAAACATAAACAACTGGTTCATAAGACATATTCATTATCTCCCACTAATTTCACCATATCTAGAAACCTTTTTTACATATCATACATAATACCCTTCATAAGGAACTTTGGAAATAAATGATATGAATGGGTGAGATCATATTATCAGTAAGGGTAAATAATAGAAATATCAATCATATCATAATAATAAATCATAAGAACACAAAATTTTAAAATATTATCCTACATATGAAAGATCATGATATAGTTCCATGGGATAAATCATGATATTTCATATTAGTCAATGAACGTAATCCAAAAAGTCATAACATAATACATTATGTTTCTTTAATACCCATATGAATAGAAACTAATTTAATATTATTAAATACACATTTATAAGACCATCATAGCGGAAAAATTAAAAAACTGTACTAAGTTAACTCCTCATTTCTGCCCTGTTTTACTAAACTAATATCATTTCCAATTATAACCAAGTTAATATCATGACATATAAATATTTAACCAATTCATTGGAGGTATATATAGGTCCCAAACATCTCATAATGAATCAATGTTTATATGTTCCACAAATAAACATTAATCATTCATCATTGCATAACATAAGGAATAAAATTGTTTTCTTAAACATCATTTCATCATAAAATATTCCATGTAAAAAAAATGGTATTCATAAATATATTCTTTCATAAACATAATAAATTCATAGTAACAACAAGGATATTATACATGAAACATAAAACTAATAAATAATTCCATCATAGATGTAAATAATTTTGATATAACATAAGAAATTTATTCTTCATGAAACTATCATTTCTTCTTAATTTTTTTTCTAAAAATACATCACTAATTTTAAAGAAATTCATTTTTAAAAAATAAACATGAAATAACGTGTAGTCATGATAATAAAAATTAGTAGTTATAAAACTTTAAATAACTTTTCATTCTATAAATGTTAAGAAACATTATTCAAGTACTTTAGCCAAAAAAGTCCAAAAGTACAATGAATCAAATAAAAAAACAATATTCTATTAAAACTATTTTATAATAATTAAAAAATTGGTAAAATTTTCTCTAAAAAATATAATAATATTATAAATAATATTAAATATTTTTGAAACATGGATGTTTATGATAAATATACCCTACTCAATACTTATGTATTAACAATATCAAACAATAATGAGATTGTGAAATTATCTCGTACCTTATGTCTGATTTCCATTGTATGTATTCAACCCTACTTTATAGTGGTTTAAATAATGTCACTATCTTATTTTATAATCATAATACATTTAATTATATCGTATATGGTCATATTATAATCCTTTGGTAAAAAAATTTCATTATTACTAGTCATTCGTGTATTAAATACTCCATTGGATTTTTCATGTTTTGTAGAATAATTTTTGGTTATCCTTATTACATAATAGTAATATCATTAAAATATGATATTAACATAATTTATATAATATTTATTCATTATATATATTTATATAGTCATACATTAAATAATATCCAATAGAATTAATCTCATCACACCCTGGAGACGGCTGGTCGCCCGTACACACGAATGATGATGTCATTCCCACATTTTTGGAATGTTATTGAATTTGATGGTGTGTGATATAAGAAAAATGATATAATGTTATAATATTCATATATATTTATTATTTAAATCATTATACCAATCCAACATAGGTGTTAGTGAAAAACAATTTACACCACAGCGTGGAGATGGTAAGTCGTACATACGCACAAGTGGTGAATTTATTTTTTGTAGGATTGATAGAAGGTGGAATATGGTTGTTTAATGAAAATAATAACATATAATTATATAATTTAAACTTTATTTGTTACTTTATAATAAAAAAATCATTATGAGTATTTAGAAGAAGAAAGAGGTTTGAAATAACTAGTGGATGATATTACCTCCTCTCCAATCTACTTCTTTAAATTTCTATTTAGAGCACTAGAGTTGGTCATTGAAGAATTACAGAACCTCCAAAATTTTAAAAGGTAATTACATATGTGATAATGGATGTGTATGGCCGACCCTGAATTCTCAAAATGAAGTGAATATGTGAGGGAGTAGGTTCCCTTTTATAATTGATGTGAGGGACACATTTTGGATCTCTAAAATTATTAATTCATAATAAATTCATAACCACTAAAAACATTAATAAATATCCCAACATAGAATATGAGATTATATAGTGTTGTAATGTCATAAAAAAAAATAAATTTTATACAATTTTACATGTCAATTTAAAAAGTATCATTTTAATTAAGACTTAGTTATTCTATTAGATTTTAATTAAGATTAAAAATACTTCAATATTAAAAGGGTGAAATTTTTCTTATTTTTTGTCAATTAGACCATAATAAATAAGTCATAACATTTTATACCATATAATAATTATCATATATTTTTAAAAAATATTTATGATTTTTTATATAATTTAATTAAATAGTGTTTTAATCAATAATCAATTCTGTGAATTTTGACACTATTCAAATCATTGATTTTTAAAAAGTATTAAGATAACAAGTTATTATTGAACCAAAATTTTATTATGACATTAATAAAATGTTGTGTTCATAATTCAAATTTAATATTCCTATTAATTATCAAAAATTATATTTATTTAATATTTTAATATTATTTATTTGTTATATCTTTTAATAAAATAATTATTACATCAATTTTGTGTAACTTTTAATATACTTATTTGTTTAGTAAAAAATAAAAATAAAATATTATGATAAATATATGTCTACTCAATATTTATATAATAATTATTTCATATTTATCTTCTAGAAAATCCTACATTTAAAATGTTATCCTTATTAAATTGTGAATTTGACAAATTTAACATCACTTAAAAAAAGTGTCACAGTCTCTACTATAAGGCTGGAAATGCACACTAAATAAAACCATGTTTGCTTATGGTAGATATACACTCTAACAATATGATTTTGTAATTTTTTGGGTACTTTCATGGTAATTATAAATTTAATAAAAAATTTCATATCTATTTATCATCAATGATAAAAAATTTAAATAATCAAACTATAACTGTTTATGGATATTATTTATTTTATACAAATTAAAAATAATTTATAATGATAATGAAAAATAATTATATTTTAAATGATTATTTATAATTGAATTTATATTCTATATAACATATTATAAAAATGATATATTTATTAAAATTTGGGTAAGACAAATTTTATTTTTCTTTGAATAAAATATATCAAATATCCTAATCTCATCCATGTGGCTTACAAAGGACACCATTTCTACCCAAGGATGATTTAGTTAAAAAATAGTAATATTCTGATATTTCTAAAAGTGTTAAGGTAGTTTTATAATATAACCATTACACTTAATTTCTAGATTTTCTATTTTACCATATTAATACAAATTTCCAATGTTACTATTCATAATGCCTAAAAATGAAATAAATATATTAGGAAAATTTGGACCAACTGATAAGAAATATGGAATAAATATTTGAAAATTAAAAAAACATAATTTTTACTATTTAATATTAAATTATTATTTTTTTTGAAAAGAGAGAAATATTTTTAAAATGTTAAAACACTATAAATGATTGAATTTTTTTTCATTTAAATTCAATTTAAACATATAGATATATAAATAAATTATATTTAATGATAAAAATATATTATATCTATACATTAAAACCATTAAATATTATAATTTAGCAATATAAAATATTTCAATGAATTTTTTTCAATTATTAGTTTTTGTATTTTTACAATTCATCGAAATATGAATGTTTTCAGAAAAATATTATAATTTTATCCAGAGTAAATTTTTATATCCTGCTTACAAATAACATATTATTTTATCAAATATACATCTTTATGTTATAAAAATATTGATTTAATAAGGTTTCCACATTAAATTGAAGTAAAATTTTCTTTTTATAAAATATAGGTTTTTATAAATTTAATAGGTTTTATTCATACACTATGAAAATAATAACTATTAGATGAACATCACAATATTTTATTAGGTATATAAAATATGTATTTCAATAGTTTATTTTACTAATTGTAATTTAGAAAATTTATTATTATGAAAAATTAAAAATATATATTTGATTTATATTTTTATAGATAATTTGTAGTGAATAACTTCACTATACATTTTCATAAATTAGTTTTATTTATTCCCACTAAGCTAATAACTAAGTTAATATGGTCATTTTATACTAAAGGAAAATTATGGTTTTTTTGAACTGTTGATTGAGTGAAATGCAATAAATTAAAGAATTATAATTATTTAGAAAAAATATTTCATAAAAAATATTGGTATTACACTCCACTCCAGTCAACAAGAGACCAAGATAAGTATATTTTATGGTATGACTGAATTAGGATTTGTTGGTATGATTATGTGGAGGATAAAATTGAAATATAGAGATATTTTTTTTAAAAACCACCACATATTATTATATCCCCTCTCTACAACTAATTATGAGGTCCTAGATTATGTAGAAAATTAATGCATTCCTTATATATTTAAAAATATGCGGGAAAATAATCATCAAATGCAGGATAGATATATCCACTATTTAATATATAAGTATAAAATTTAAATCATCAATACACTCTATTTCCAAATGGATATAGCCACCATTTTTAAGGCCCAAAACCTTGTAGTAGGAGGGAAAGACAAAAAAACATTGTAGTTTTTGTCACCACATCATGAAAAACATTGGCTAATTAATTTATATGTAATTTCCAGATGTTTGTAATAAGGGATGGGAATAATGTGGACCATTTAATTTAACTATGTCCACATAGAATCATAACCCATTAGATAAAGTTTCCAATAATTTCATAGCCTCTAATGAAATTAGAGGACTGGGTACTTCATGATCATCTTTGTATCGACAAATGAATTTCCACACATTAATGATTCTTAGACATCACAAAATGAGGGAGAGGATATCCAAAATTTATTTAATATTGTACGCTCAAAGAAAGTCAAATTTATTTAAAACATGAAAAAAATGTTTTAAATCAATTTGATGGAATCTTGTGAGAATTATCTCTCATAATTGGATGCCATCAAACCCAGATCCTATTCCAGCATAGATATGCTGCATCAAATTAGGCACAACAGTAGCTTCCATAACAACCTTCTCGGAATAAACCCATACCACTAGGATGGGGGAATATCAACCACCTCCTCCACATCTCGTAATGTAATGTTTTGACAGGATTTGGGGAATATCATTAGAAGATGTAAAAAACAAAGCCACTAGGCTGGGGAATTTATATCTCAGTCACCATAACTAGGTTCACCATCAAATGGGATGGTCTCAGAGAAATCAATGGTGATTCTAAATCACCCGTATACCATTGGGTTGGTGATACTTATATCACAATGTATGTCAAAAAAGTCCAAAAATTTATAATTCGATTCCTTAGATCAATAACACCAAGATAAATTAATTCCATTTTGTAGCCCTGAACAATTGTGAGCCCATATGGGTGGGTCAATTTTCATCATTATCAACTCAATAGAGAGATCATTCTTATCCAGGTTGGGATGTAAAAATCGATATAAGAAATCCCATCCATCCCTACAACAATTTGAAAATCCAATTCTATTTGGGCCCCTTTTGGAAGTCATGAATGAAAACTCACTCAAGTTCATTACACAAAATCAAGGTTACGAGGAACGTATGACGAAGGAAATCAGACCCTGTTGGGGTATTAAAAAAATGGCCTAATATGGTCAATGTTTTGAGGAATGATTCTAGTGAGGGTATTGTATAAATTTTTTATTGAGTTCAAAACAATAGAACAACCACCATTAGATGATACACCCTTGTAAATGATATCACTGTCAGTATGATTTACATTGTGGATTAAGAAGAAAATAAAGAGGGGTATAACATGAAAAACATACCCCATGAGAAGGGTGATTTAGATGCTCCAAATGAGGCTTCACACACCCAATTCCAAAGAAGGATAAAAAATATGGAACCTATGAATATCGAGTTTTGACTCTGCAAATGAACCTTAACAAAGGTAAAGGGAATTGTGTTTTTATATCCCAATCACTACACATAAATTTTATGTTTATTTCCACGGAGAATTTTTTTAAAAATATGAGACTGATAAATGAAGCCTCTAGTAACTCAATTAAGAGATTATTAGGGTAAATAGTCTATCATAGTATGATAATTAATTAGTGATGAATATTCTCCCTTAAAATGATAATATTCTATAAATATTAGTATCAAAATGTCAGATTTTCTCTAGATCTAGGCAGCTGGTCAACATAAGTGAGGAAGTCAAAAATGATCATGGATTCCTTCAATTGCGGTGATAGCCTATAAAAAACTAGGGAACTCATTCAGTCATCACATGAATTGAGAATCATCTAGAGATGAAAATGGAACCACCTCAACCAGACCCATCACATCCTTTTAGATGGAAGATGGATCAGATATCAGTACCCCTAGAGCATGATAACATCACTGACTCACTGGATACTTTAATTGAAGCAATGGAAGAGTGACCAACAAACATCCATCATGAGTGGAATCCAAATCCCGAATGAGTGGATTCAACTTTTCCTCCACCTAATTTCATAAATCTTAACTTCACTACATTTGACAGAATTGGAAACCCTATGAAACATATCATACACCTCATTTCCCAATATGGGCTAATGATGGGCCTTCGAAATCAAATAGAGTTAACAAAGATGAAGTGTTTTTGTAAAGAATCATACAGGGTCATCCATTGTTTGGTACATCAGTCTTCCACTAAGATACATTTCAAGATTGGATGACCTTCATCTTTAATTCCATTATCCGTTTAGCTCCACACTATAGAAAATGAAAACCTTTGGATTGTAAAACAAAAAACAACATAGAAATGGTAGGGTTCCTAAATTCATATCAATATTGAATGGTTTAACTTATTCACATAGGAACCCTCTCTCATAGGATATATTTTTACAACTCTGTGATAAAAATATATTGTTTGAATTCTAGTGACCTCTGATCCCAATGAATTATACAGGATGGTTTTGTGAGTTTGGTGTAATGAAATAATGTTTTTAATATACCATTTATCAAATCCTATCCAAATATTGACTCATAAACTCAGTATAGGGGAAAAGGATATGAAAATAATAAGTTTCTTCTTTCACTATAAGGACAATATTAGTGTACATCCAATCACCTAGGAAGGTCCTGAATTGCACAACACCTCCTTCCAAGCGACAACAACCACACATTCGCCCATGACCATAAGAACAGAGAAATCAGTGTCATTACTAATTTGAGGATTGGATGACTAAAAATTACTCATTAAAACATTAAAATGATCCCAATTATTTATTAGAATCTATTTAAATTAACCGATATTACCTTCCACAACCCAATAATCCCAATAAGGCAAACCACAATGTTCATCCTATGTATTATCTTTTACATAGAATGTTGGAAAATAATATCCTTGACTAATTCATCAAAAATGATGTTATTCATGTAATGGTTGGACTAAGAAATGTACTGTCAAATAACTCCTCGGTGAAGTGGCCTCAATAACCACTTCCTAGTCTAAATTAGAAGGTGATTGGAATAGTGTTCCATCCATAAGTGAAAAAATGTTCACCAACTAGATGATACAAACTATTTTTTAATGATACCCTTACTCCCCGAAGTAATAGTTGAGTAGACCCATAATAGGTCAACCACATAGGGATGTAAACTAGTATATGCCTCTAATAGGTGGATATGACCATCAAAAGAAAGAGGAAATAGAACATGAGAATTAATATTCTACTCGAAATCAAGCATTGAAAATTTCATATTTCATCCATAAAAAATCATGTATATGGATTTCCCATTAAAAAATATCCCTCAGAATACGAATTGATAAGCCTTTCTTATTTCATGATGATAGAATTGGAATATTCTATATCTAATGATTAATATGCCTCATAATATAAGCTTCCCAAACATTACTGAGGATTGAGAGGTTGTCTGTTCTAGAACTGATTGTATTGGGGATAGTATGAGTCTGGATATAACTAATAGTTCATTAATAACCCCTCATGATACATATATATAGGTGATAGCCATAGGAAAGAACTCCATATGGATCGAAATTAGCATTGTGTTTCCCAGAACCCTCCAAAAATCACCCATTCTGAGATTTCATACATGAACACCAGGATCGTTGGCATACAGAAGAGTATGACAACATATCAATACTTCATACATCATATCTCTAAACCAGTCCTGGGAAATATAGTCAAATTTTATATTGATGACATTGTGGTTAAATCTCAATAGTGATGTGATAACTTCATGGATCATCAAAAGTGTTTTGGAAATCTATGACAAAAAATTATGAAACTGACTCCACTACAATGGGAATCAAGGGTAACGTCTAGGATGTTTTATGGTTTTTGGGGAACCATTGAATCATCATGGTATACCCAGAGAAGATTAGTGTTATTTACTAAATGTCACCCCATTAATATAAAATAATTGAAGGGTGATAATTTAAAATCACATATATTCATCATTTCATAGAAACATTTCTTGGAAACAATCTCCCATTAACCAAGATAATGAATAAAATTAATTTTCTATCAACGAAATTATGATTTACAAGATGCCTTCAATAATATAAAGATGTATTTTCCACACTCACCAGTACTGGTTCCACCGGTGGACCGAAGACCACACATCTTATATGTAGGAACCGTGGGAACCCTACCTAAGAACACTCCTCACACATTATAATGATATAGGGAGGGAGAATAATATCTTCTAATATATCTAGATAATTCATTGTATTGATACCCAATATACAGATGCTTAGAAGCGATGCCTCTCAGACATGTTTATAGTTTAAATGATTATTCATACTTTTGTCACCATAATATCTAACTATTACTCTTTGTTAAACCACCAATGTGTATCATTGGCCACCCCATGCTAAATATGTGATTATTCCAATGGATGGTCATTTTATAGAAATACAAAATTTTGTGATTATTATAGTTGTTGGTTGAAGGGAACAACCTGGATAATTTTATGGGGAACATCCCACACTATAAAGTACACTGATAGACAGTAAGGTTCCATGTAATAATGTTTTCTATTCCCATGACACTACCTAGACATGTGAGATGTTTCTTGATGGTGTGTCTATATGTATTATGATAAAAATTAGGGAAAATATGAAGATCAACCATGTTGGATTAGGGTTTTTATCTATCTTTACTAAATAACCATCTTTTACACAGTATTTATTAGTATAAAAAGGATGAATGTATATTTAAGTTGACTATCAAGACTTTACCACATGTTTAGTCATATAAATTCAGATATACATAGTCGAAGACAATATAAAATGGGACATGGAACTACTGATAAAGAATATCAATGAAGAATATGCTATCAAAAATGAAGAACTTACCCATCCCAATGGATACATCAGATGACTGAGGGAAGAGTTTTCTTTTTTATCCCATATTTCATCATGGTATCTGGTTATATAAATACCACATCGACACATTGGCATTTAGAACCACCATCCTATCTAACCATGACCAGGAGAAAGTGATATTATGTATCACGTATCAATGAAGGGTATCATTTAACATTATTAGAGATATGAAATAAAAAATTATTTAACAACCACCCCAAAGCATGAATAATTGATATCCACCCCAAGATGGATGGATCAAATAATTTTTTATCTCTAAAAAATCTTCCCTCACATATCACACAAACAAAAAACATATTCATTGTCGTGCAACAGACAATACCTGAAAAAATTTCCCAATCATTAAAAAATTTAGCAATAATTCAGTGTTAAATAGAATTACTCTAATATTTATAGAATAAATATGGATTCATATTTTCATGGAATAATTACTTGTTGGATCCTACTATTATCATTAGTTTGGGATCATTATTTCTAACCAAATCTAGACGTTGATTTACTACTGGTAAACCATGATATATGAATATATTGAATTCACCCAGAAATATCATGAATTCATGAAATATGAAAACATCATCCATCATCCCATTTATTTTCTACATAAATCCAAACAATCATATCCATTTTCTCTTTGGGGAATTGATGTTGGCGGGCTATATCCCCTAGCTATATCTAGGAAGTTAAATTACATCGTTACTGCTACCTACTTTATCCCTATGCAGGATGAGGAAATACCCCTAAAAGATGTCAATGAAAATAATATAAACAACTTCGTAATGTCTCATATCATCAATTGGTTCAGATTTCTTGATAAACTTTTGATGGATAATAGAAAAAAAATTTATAGAGTTAATTAATATATACCATGAGTACAATATCGAATGAAATCACTCATATCACTATCATGTAGTGGAAAATGGAATGATATAGTTCATAAACAAGACCTTCTAAAACATACTACAAATGACGGTGGATAAAGGAATGAAGTGTAATCTAGAGAACTGCACAATGCTTTATGGGCCTGCTGTACCACCATACAAACTTCTAGACAAGTAACTTTATAATTTTTAGTGTACGGAAAAAAGTCTGTACTACCTATGGATGTCCAGTATCCCTCAAATTGAATGTATTTTTTTCAGTTACTCTCATATGATTATATTTCATAAAATAGGATGGATGATCTTGAATAGGTTGATAATAATTGGTTGCATGCATTGTATGCCTATGAAATCCTTTAAAATTTGATTAAATAGGACATCAATAAAATTTGCTGCCTCCTTCCATCCCTCTAAATAGAATTGGTGTTGGATCATAGAGTCCCAATGATACCAATGAAGATGCCTCCATATATGGAATCCAAATGGGAAGGGTCATACATCATACATAAGTTATACCACAACATATAATACTCACCAGACACAACAGATGGGTAGTGTGTCTCACCACCCATGAATGCAAGATTTTGCAAGGATTACTTTTCATAGTTTCCATTTAGAACAAATTCATCACCAAAATAAAATTAAATTTCATGGAATCCACTATCTTTAATACATGATGATAAACTATATAGATTCAACATAGATTTAAGACCATAATCTACATTCTATCTCTCATCCATGAAGTAATGTGTTAAAATATATAGTTATCACATCATGTAGGAAATAAGTTATACTATAAAACATCAAAAGTCATGAAATAAATATTTTAAACGACACAACATCTCTTGTAATAACCACATTATGTAAAAATACTTGTTAATCACTATCTCACCAATGAATCACCTCATATAAGCTAAATATGTGATGAATAAAAATCACATGTCTCTATCACTGTGTGAGACTCAGATTCACAAAGGAGATATTTTCATCCAAGAACAACATGTCCCTTGATTCCTTGCATCATGGGATACATATGGATCCCCGATTTCTATTCTAGGGACCAACCGTGATGTCCAATTCCTTTCACAAGGGGTTATTATCGTCCATACAACATTATGATAAACATCCTAGAAAATGACCTTAATGAATGACATAAAATAGAATAGATCAATTAAATACATGATCATTCACATAGATTCACCCATACCATTAATCTAGAAAGTAAAACTTAGTTGATAATTCCATTTCCATATGACAGTAAGTATAACATGTTTCTAGAACTATGTATGGCTTGATTATAATTTTTTTTAATTAGATACATTGTGATGTCTTGATCATATATGTTATACCAAACAACATATTATTTAATATTTCCTTATCCTATAATTAATCACCATTACATAGTGAAATAAAATCTAGATATTTTTTATTTATCACACCTCAAATAGATAATGTGATATTAGGAAATCATATATGGGATTCCATAAAAATCCAAGGCACCCAACTCTAAATTGCATTATGATTGTCATTAATGCATAAAATTAAAATGAACACCATTATTCATCCCCTCTTGATGTTATAACGACCAATTAATGCCATATCCACATGATAATAAAATTCAAAACTCTCAATAACTACATATAGATTGATTCATATTGTCATATGATATGTAATGACATCTAGATCTCTAATATCAAGCCCATATACAAAATTAAATAGAAACAATTCCAACCTCTATGTGATGGTTCTATCCTATATAGATTGTTTCATGTTCAACCGCTATGTGTGACCTGATTCCTTCTATCATAGGATATGTAGTGACGTCTTGGTTTACTTCTCCAAGAACAATCATGAAAAATAAATATAGAAAATACCCCCTCTTGTATATAGTATAGAACTAAGCATGGAATCATAAATTAAGAACAATGTATGGCTAGAATATATTACCGTGGGATACATAGTGAAATCTAATGTCCTCCTAATGGTCCAAGATATAATATTGTATTTTTACATTGAATAATCCACTTCATTACAACATGATGTTAAACTGCACATGCCCTTACTTCCTTAATGCATGACGTTAAACTGGATTGTAATGGTCCTAGTCACGTTACATAAAAACTACATAAGAAATACATGCCAATTATGTGACAATATTGTATGAATACCATTTCCAATTTTCATTCCTTATAAATGGATCATAAAAATATTTCCATGATGAAGAAGAGCCCAGGGTAACTCTTTAATCTTTTAATAACCTCAATAAATGTGCCACAATTCATCTATTAGTATCCTCATGTTTTTAAAAACCATATATGGACCTATAGAAACGATACCAAGCATCATGTGGAACTTTTTGACTATTCATGCATGCATACAGATCCTGAATATGCATCAATGTTTTTCAACTAAATTTATCACTTTGTAAAAAGATATTTTCTATCCTTCTATGACCTGGCGTTACTATAGTAGAACTATGCAACTCAATATGTTCTAGGTTATTCCTATTAAGACATTCTTGAATCTTTATTAATGACCTAAAAATCTTGGGAAATTATAAATTTTTTTTTATCCCACATAGAAAAATATTGCGTTACTATTGACCCTAGGTATCTTAATGCATCTCTTATGTATTATCCCCCATATATGGTATAATTGTACCCTAAAAGTAATCTATATACACTCTATTAATGCTTTACAAACACAAAATCTAACCAATATTGGTATAAATTACAAGACCTTAAACCTATTTTTAATGAGACACAAAATGTGTTAGATTGAAAACCATCATTGGGTGGAAGTAGAAAACGATATTCCTCTAATATCTAAACAATTCGTATCTAAATCATAAGAAAAATTTAGGGAAATAAAAATAAGGAATAAATATATTAGGGCATACTCTTTAGCCCTAGTAAACGACATGATCTGATCAGTGGATCCTTGGTTTATGAAATAGTTAGAGTATTGATTGTAAAAACAACTTCTGCATGAGGATATGTTCTATAGGTGGTGAAATAATCATTAGTATGCTTGAACCCTTCATGAAATTACATTTTCCGAACATCATACTTCATGATTTTAGTGTCTTAGATCACTATATACCTACCATGATGCCATTAATAAAATATCCGACTCTACATGATCCTTTTTTAACAATTCAAGTATTCTCATGTCTCGTATAAATCCACCAATGGTCGTTATAATAATTTGTCACATGGAAATATGGATTTCTAATCCTTGTGATCCCCATCATCACTATTTAAAAACCCACTGTCACAATGGGTTTATGTCTATTGCTAGAATGATTTTCCTACACCATTCTCATTACCTGAGCACTTGTACTATGGTTTAAAATCATTATTATATAACTATTAAATTGGAGTCGAAACATTCTACACTATATCACTATGTTATGTACCATTTCTCAATGAAAAAAAATAAAAACCTCCATTCTGGAAAATTTTGATTGCCCACACCTCATGAGTCAAAACCATGGGGATAGGGATTGAGGTTCATAGTTAGGAGCTAAATTTTCCATGGTTACTATAACCCTTCCTGGATAGCCTCTTCTCCATATCAAACCTCATAATCAGGACATATGAGTCTTGAATAGTCATTCACGTCCCTCCGAATAGAGTGAAACATTTTTTACTTTTCCATTCTATAAATTCATAAGGGAAATAACAAAATAATTAAAGGACTCACCTCCATGTAATAATGGATCTTCAATACTTCTGAGCCTTAGAATCACCATAGTAGAACCCAAACCATGTGTTGTTCTTGGTCATCCCTGTCATGTCTTCTCCATTCCATATCCATTGACTCATTGTTTTGGGATATTACTTTTATCACCCATGCTAAAAATATACTTGGGTCCTAACATCGCATGCATTTCTCCATCATAAAATAATACCCCTATATATTTTTAATGTCCATTATAAAATATTAGAGACACCTCTATATAAAATTATACTGATTCATAAGGATATTGACCTACCAACTATCGGCATATCATCCTTATATAAAAGGATATTTGATTCTCATGAGCCCCCACAACATTATGAAAGAACTCAACACCTAAGGGTGTTTTGATTTATTCCTAGAATGTCTACACAATATCTATGATCATCAATCAATTCTTCATAGCAAGGCTGCAAAATACATAGTATCATAGGTCCGAGATAAATGAATTCCAATTACATCACCCCATAGGTCTAAGATAATATAAATTAAACTATTGAACATCACCGGTATGATCTAATATTCCTTAAGCTAAAACACATCGACGGTCAATGCTAAAATAACTTATAATATAGAATAACAAATATTAAAACTAAATTTCCATAAACTATGTTGACTAATTTTTCGTGCTAAAATATCCTAAACTAATGCATATTAGTGATTTAGTCTTCATAGGTGAAAAATATTTTTATCCTTACCATATATCCTTTTAAAACATCATCTCATTCTCATGAAGTCCACTATATTTAGAATTATATAGATCATTCTACAGAATACCATGATTTGGATGGAAGAACAAGCTTAACCAATTTCACTAATTTTCGAATGCATCAATGCCATATATGTGAATTTAAATTCCTCACAACTAATCCCATTTTCCCATGCATGTCACCTCGAAGGAGGGAAATGTTTTCCCCACCAAATGACAATTGAAAATTCACAATGTAGGAAATACCAAAATATCTGTATTATTATCCATATAATGAAAACGAAAAAATAGGAATCCATAATCAGACTAATCTCTTTAATAACCATGATACATGGAATTTCATGACCAGAATAAGGTAATACAAACAGTCACACATAGTTCATAGCTAGTAGAAGGGCCCATGAAGTCACCTAGTCTTGTACTTATCTGATGCCATAACTGTTATTTAAAATTTGGATTCCTATATATACATTATTATTTTTTAAATGAAAATTATTACATTTTTTCATTTCACATTGTTTTAGTATTGAAAATTGTTTTTGAAATGGATTGAATATTTCAATATCTTGAAATTAATTTTTTTAGTTGAAAATGAATTCTTATTAGTGAAATTTGGATAATATGTAATATTTTATGTGTTTTGATTATATAATGGTGCTTGGACATTTGATGGGTTGTTAAATGATAATCCAATGATGGGCGGTTACGTGAAAAACCAAATGATGGGTGGTTTCATGATAATCTTTGGATGGGTGGTTATGTTATATCCTCTATTTCATTGGGTATAGAAGTCCTCCATATGAATTTTATATTTAGTGATATGTGTGGGAGTCAACCTTATAGTTATTTTTTAAGAATTTTTATGTCCCAAGATACCTTTATATGTTATTTTTTTCTATGGGATTTATTGTAATATTTTGTTTAAAAAGGGTAATACATTCGCTTATATTTAGTGAAGTTTTTTTTCTACTTCGTAAAGGTGAAAAGTATTAAATTATGAAAATGATTTCATGGTTTACATGTTTTCTCATGATTAATATTTTTAATTTATTATCTATCCCATACTAATATTTTTTTTCTCATCCTATGTTTTTGAAATGTTTTTCACAAGGTATAAATAAAGATAATTGAAAATAAGAAATCAAGAATATTTTTGTTAAGAATATAATTCTTGTTGTATTTAAGGTTTTTTTTATTCAGAAAAAATTTAAATAGAGTAGAGGTATCAAATTTGTTGTTTTTGATATGTAATGTAATAGTTTTGGAATAATTATCTAAAACACTAAACATGAAAAGATCCTTGTAGTGAATTAATTTCAAATTAATGACATATCTCAAGATTATGTAATTTTTAAGGTTGTGGCCTTATAGTTGGTATCATAGTTCGTTTTAGACATCATTAGGGATTAAGAGTTGTTGATAACGCCATGGTATGTCTCTATATCAATTATTTCTATTAAATCATTTTTATAAGATTTTTAGATTAAGGAATGTTGGTTAGAAATTGATGTTTGAGGACCTCAAACAATATTCCTATTTCTTCCTACTGAAAATCTTGATTTTTTTTAAATTTCAAGCTCGGATGATTTTGAAAGTTTTTCTAACAAAAAACTCACTTGCAAGAAGTTGTTTGAGATATCAAAAACATACACTACACCTTGATACCATCATGGATAATGGAATAATTTTTTAAAAAATCAAATTTTCTCAATATTATCATGTTTTCAATAATGGTAAATATTATCTAGTAATTTTTAAATATTTTACCTTATCATGAAATTTTGAACGATTTTATGATTTTCAAAAAGGGGATGAAGAAGGAGGCCCTTCCACAACCTATTTATTTTTTATTTTAAAATATATTCTCTCAACACATACATATCGTATTTTAAAAGGATAATTGATTGTACGATTTAACTCAAACTAGGTCTACCTATTTTATAAAACTCATGTTTTATCAGATATTTGGAAATTATACGTCATACGTGATTATTGTATGAAATTAATTTTTTTTTGTGAACACCCATGTGACCCTATATATAGAAGTTGTATTTGGATAAATCAATAAAATGATTTTGAAGGATCTCTTTAATATTATTCCATGAATAAACCTTCTATTTACTTGAACTTTATGATGATGAAACCAAGTTGACACCACGATTAATGTATGATGTTCATTATATTGGAAATAGTTTTATTTTATCATGTAGAGGAGATAAAAAATGTCAATATATATAAGACATCAAGAATTATGATATTAATCTCATTTTGAATTCAGATGATATTGAGGGATATAAGACAACTATTTAAGATAAAACACATTTGGGTTATTTTTGAGGGTTATATAAATGGAAAATCTGTAGGATGAGTGATAACATGTCGCATCTAGCAAGGTCGTGGGAATCGAAACCACAACTGACAGGAGACAAGGATTCATATCCTACAATTGGACCAGGTGACATATCTGGTTAGTATGACTTATTCTTTTTTGTTAAATGATTTTATAAATAAATAATAAGTTGATTTTGGGATCTCATTTTTTATCAAATTGATATCCTTAGTACCATAAAATTATTTGGTGATTAAGTGTAAATGTTAATTTAGAAGACTTTAGCTATTTAGGGAAAAAGTTTTGAAAATAGAAAATGTAATATTAGGGTATTTAATTTTAGGAGTAAAGGATGAATTTTAATTTTGAATAATCAATGTTTTTATTTAGAATAATGTTGATTTCGTTTGTTATTTGAAATGATTACCCTATCAAGGAGAACATGTGATTATGTTAAATAATATTAAGTATGATACTTTAATAGTAGTCAATGTGATTTGGAGATAGATGTTAAGATTTATGGTGGAAGACTATGTGATCAAATCCTTCTGAATATTTATTTTTTATAATATATTAGATTATTTTGAAGATATTTTTTCATAATTGTTTATGGAATGTTATTTTTTGAACATTGGATATTGTTTGATGAATTTTTTAGATTAAGAGTATTATTTATTTTTAAAAAGGATAATTCATTTATGGGATTATTTGATCATGTTATAACCATTTTTTTAGTAAATTTATATAGACAAGGAAATTATATAGATTATATTTGTTGGATTATGTGATTTTCTAGAATTTGATTCTAGCATTTCAGGTGTGACTAAGTCATCATGAATACTAATAATTTGGAGAAAAGATTATTTTGTGGTAGATATTTATTAAAGGATGAAACTATACATGACAATTACATATGTTACCCTATGTTCATAGTCATTCTCAAAAGTAAAATTCCATAATTTTATGAAAATGACCACAAAAAATATATTTTCCTTTTAGTTTTCCTAATATAAAATAAAAAATATTTTAACCCAATATATGTATATAGTTTTCTAGTTTTTAACATTCTTATGATCACATTTACTATCAGTTTCCATCTAAATAAGATGGTTAATTTCTCCTCCATATCCAATTATTCCAACATTGATCCCTAGTATGTGTTTTCATGGGTGACTTTTATACATATTTTTCCTTCTTTTGAATTGAATGTTTTATTTACTCTTTTTTCGATGTGTGAATTTCAATATCGTATTCGTGCCGGATTTTAATATTGTGAAGACAAAATTTCCAAAATTGGGGAATGATGTTACAACCCCTGTATTTATATAATAATAAATTTTTATATCTATTAATTATTGTGAATATGATATTATTTTATGTTAAAGAGGACAATTTTTAGATAGTTTACCCAACACATGACAATTGATTTCTCTAAAATATTACATTTCACAAAACATTGAGTTATACTAAAAAATAATACAATAATATTAATATTATTTAAAATATTACATATTGGCTAGCCATTATATTGATGTGAATGAATAGAGCTAAAAACAATATGATTACACACATTTGATAATTTTTTTCCTTTATCCCATAAATTTTATAGTCTTAAAATTAGAATCAATCCAAATTTAAACATTAAATACACTAACATTTTTAAATAGTTTTTTACATTTTTTAGAAGGTGAAACTTTTTAAATATAATAGTTGTCATTTTTATATGTTTTTTTTGAAAAATATAATATTATTTTATTAAATAAATAAAAAAATTAATTTTTATTAATTTTTGTTAATTCATTGATAAAGATTTTTTTAATGAATAGGTAAAAATACTTTATTTTAATTCATAACTACATTTTCATCTAATCCATTTATATAGTTAGATTATAAGTTTAATTAGTTTTAATGATTAACTGAATTATTTTTTTACCATTTAATAAATATTTTGTCATTTTAAGTAATTTCACATTTTATTTGCACATAAACATATGTCAATATTTTGCTGGTTTTTCTTTCTCAAAAACCATCTTTTTTTAGACAATGTGAATTAATTTTATTTTTATTTATTCCAATTATGTTTTTTGTTTACATAATAATGGATTTCATGTAAGATATATAAATATAAAATTGTGTAAATATGATCATTTTATTTTTGGACATTATTAATAGTTACTTTAGTACTAATTTATATTTACAATGTATATAGGGTAAATATGGTAAATAAGTGTAAACATAATATTATAATAATACTAAAAAACACCAAAACATTCTTTCATACTAATTTATGAGATATTTTTATCAATGGGTATCCATGGGTCGATTTGGGGACACTATGGAGCTATTTAGGTCTGATAATGAACTGTTATATGAATTGATTTAATGTAAATAAAATATAACCTAAAAATGTATATTTTACTGAAAACATTTTAATATAGGGTTATATAATAGATATCATTGACTATCAATTCAAATTATAAATATAAAAATATTTTCTACATCATGGTATTTTTTTTATTTTTATACAATAAATAAATTTTTTATGACACAATGATGTTGTAGGGATTACTATATTAATGAAATATTCATATAAATTATATGATAAATATTAAAATAAATGTAATTTTTTATTTTTTATTCCATAAAAAAATTTTATGGCTGATATTAACATATTATTTTTTATTTAATTCTTTTGGTTATACAAAATCAAGATGTTATGACTAACAGAAATGTGTTTTTAAAACAAATAAAATTTTATCAAATAATATAATAGTAATAAAAATATATTAATAATTAAATATGTTTATAAAATGTTAAAATTTTCATTACTTATCCACTTTTGGGTCTATTGGAATTTTAATATAACTGTGGTAACCATATATTATGAAAATACAAAAAGACGTGGTAAGAGATAATGTTTTTAACTAAGGGTTAATGCTAACAGATAAAGTTAATTTTGTGACCTAAACATGTATAATCCATATCAATTATTATGATTTCAACCCATTATAATATTATAATATAAATATAACATTCAGGATCAATTTTTATTCCTAAATCATTTTATAATAAAATAATATTCCAACACATTTTTAATGTGCCCCTCCTCCCACTTATAAAAGGCCACCACCTCAATACACATAATCAAACCTGTAAATACCCTTGGATAATAGTAATTCTACTCAAATAATCTCCAAATATAACTAAATTTCTCTTAGATATCAAATTTTTGCAGAAATCCAAAATATGGAATCCTTTTTTGAAAATTGAATGTTGATACTCGAAAAAGAGGTATTTGTTTTATCACCACTTTCTAAATTATTTTCTTCTTCAAAATCCTACTATTTCTCCATTTCTATAATAAAGTAATAAATATAATATATTATACATTAATATATTTTATTATTATTGGACAACCCTATAGCTCATTTTATCCATCCTACAAATAATATTATCACCATGTGTGTGTATGTACAACTTACCATATATACACCCTGGTATAATTTGTTATTAAAAAAGTCATAATTGGATGGAAATATTGAAGAGTATAATGGAAATAATTAATAAAAATAACATAATAGTTATTCTATACAATTAACATACCATTCGATTATATACAATTAAATAATTAAATGAACAACATCATCGCTCGTGTGAACGTATGACCTACCGACTCCACGATGTGATGTAGTTCATTCTACATTTTTTTGATTAAAAAAAATTATATACATGAATGTAATGAGTAAATATAATATTATATATATATATATACATATTTACTCAATTCTTCAATAATATTTATTAAAAATATACATTTATTCTTTCTATAATGTGTAAATATTATAATTTCATTTGAGGAAGCGCGGACTACATCCCCTCAAGTGATACGACTTGTTCATGCCATACATGGAATATATAAATAATAGTGGTAATGAACATATGAAAAATATATAACATATTTTTTATACTATAATTATAATTTAACTATGTATCATATTGTGTTCATTCCATTAATCTGATAATGAAATTAAATAGTGTTCACGGATACGTGTGGGCTATCGTCTCCATGGAAAATGCATTTAATTAATTTTCTCCAAATGTTATGGAATAATATAAATACATATATATAGTATAAATATTACAGTTAAATCATGAATAATATTCTATATATTATTTACTTATGACCACATAGACAATTTGCATCACAACATGTTCATTTTTACTAAAGTACCATGCATCAAAAAAATGCCTGAAATGAACTTAAATAATTATGTAATTGTTATAACATGGTAATAAGTGATATAAAATGAATAATAAAATTGAAAAGGGTCTAAATCATGTATAAATTAACTTATTTTTTTATTCTAGAAGAATAAGGAACATACCTAATGAGTCAGACTCATGGTGAGGGACTTCATCTTAATCTCCTTTCATTGAGGCATTTCATGATAATATGAACATTAATTATACTACAATGTGTATATAAAGCCACTATAAAATTTCATAACAATAATTTATCTATAATAAATTTATATAATATTTTGTTAAATGTATTAATTAATTATGATTATAATTCAAATGTCCAATGTTTTATGGGAAACCTTGAATGTATAACGATTTATTTATCCGAAAAATTTCTTCATGATATTAATTTACATATTTATCATATGGAAATAAAAGAATTTGTAAAAATATTTTTTTATATATTTTAATTTAATTCAAATATATTTATAGGATATCTTTTATACTAAGAATCTTACTTCTTTATAAAATGAAAAAAGAAATGTTTTTAATGTTTTCAGTGACAAAGACTTCTTTTTCTCCAAAACCGTTGTTTGATATTTTGGGTCCTCTATAATCATTAATGTTTTTAAAAGGAAAATAAATCCATTATTATCTTTTTTTATGTTATGAAATTAAAAATGGTTTTTGAAATGGATTGAATATTTCAAAATCATGAATGATTTTTTTGTGATTTTAATGGAAATGATATTAGTGAAATGTTGATATTTTCAATATTTTATGAGTTATGATTATATATTGGTACATGGACATCAGACATGTGGTTAGATGTTAAATCAATGGGAGGTTGTTATGTGATAAACCTAATGGTTGGTGTTTCTGTGATAAACCAAGTGCGGGAGGTTTTTTTATAACCTCTAATGCACTGGGTTTGGAAGTATGTCATATGGCTATTCCATTTACTGATATATGTAGAAGTCGACTATCTGGTTATTCCATTTATGTTTTTCAATGTCCAAAGATTAAATTATATGTTATATGTTTCATTAATTTGGATTTATGGAAATATTTTGGTTACACAAATGGAATGAAATGATCTTATATTCAGGTAAGTATTTTTGCAACTACATAAAGGTGAAACATATTACTATATGAAAATGTGTCTATATATTACATGTTTCCTCAAGACAAACATTTATCATTCTCTTTGTACCTTTGGCTAAGCATTTTATTCTCATCAAAAGTCATTTAAAATTTTCTCATATGTTATAATGAAGGATAAGAGAGAGGGATAATTACATAAAATTTAAATCAAGAAAATAATTCTGGTTTTATTTAAGACATTTTTTTATTATGATATTTTTTGGATAGAGTAGATGTGTCTACATTGAAATTTTTGAGATGTAATGTAACTTTTATGGCCTAATTATCTAAAACTATAAACCTAATATTATTAATAATGTAAATTAAGGTCAAATTACTCACTTATCTTAAGATTATTTAATGCTTATGGTTTTGGAATTATTAAAATTATTGAAATGAAAATATACTTTTCAATAAAAATATAGTATTTCGAATCATTAAATGGAAAATAAATCCATTTAGAAACAACCCAAAAAAGACACACTAATAAAATTATGTTAAAATGATTTAAAATTTTATTTAATTTTATAAAATAAATTTTTAAAAATTTATAAAAATCTATTTATATTATCTCCTTTATAAAAATTAATAACACTCGTTTTTTGAAGGAAATGTATAAACTGTATTTTATAAAATTTTAATGTTTATTTACCAATAATTAAAAAACAAAAATATATTTTTCAATTATTTTATACATATTACATAATATGTTTAATCCTATTCTAACACCACAATTTCATATCTAGTGTATAATACTCATTTCAAAATAGTAATATTTTAGTAGTTTATCGCGGTTTGTTTAAACTCGGGGATACATGTTATATACACTAAAAAATTAGTTTTATTTTAAAATCCTGGGGTATAAAATTCTTCTATCCACATTGAAGAAATAATCCCATCAATATTTGAAATTATATTTTATAATAATGGTTTGAAAATTAAAAAAAAATAATGGAAAACCTATATTGTAAAAAGGGTTAATAAAAAATCGTTTTAATAAGAGATAAATGAATGTTTAGAGGTCACCAAAAAACAAGGTTCCTATATAGAAGAACATAATATGGATGTGAATATATGGAAATGTATGAAAAAACTAACAACCTAAGATTAATAGTTACCTATAAATAACACGTTTATAAGAAATTTGACCATCACAAAACCATAAAAATGTGATTTGTTAAATATATGTTGATTTCTCAACATGAAAAGTAAATGGGTAATTTTTCTTTTCATGGTTCCTTTTTTATATTAAATGGATTATTTTACTCGAAAAATAAATAACATGAGGAATGAAAATAAATTGATTCATTCCATGTTGCAAGTATAATGTAATCTGTTGGTTGTTCTTTGATTTATTTCAACTTCACATATTACGCCATGATATGGTTATTATAGATGATTTTTTGTTGTTTGAAACACTTTAATCGAATAAAAATATCCATATTTCATTCCATCCACCTAATAATATTTACCAAAATGAACATGGAAACAATAGGATATAATATATGATAAATCATACATTATCCTCATTGTTTATTTTATACTATTCGTATTACACTTCAATAATAATCTTTTATGATAAAACTAAAGGATAAATATACATAAGAAAATTTAGTGTATCCATAAATTTAATTAATATCTAAAAAATAAATAAAATTTCAATAATATATGATCATATATTATGTTCTCTGAAATCAACTTATTATTTATTTTTCAAATAATTAAAAATCAACTTAATACTGACTAGGACATCTAATAAGAAAATGGTAGGCAATAGAAATGTGTCCTCCCATCATTTGTGTGTTTAATATTTATAACCCTACTAGATGTGATGGGTTTTCCTTCATCTAAAACCATAACATTCTACATAATATGACAAACATCTTCAAATATATCGTTACTCATCAAATCAATTGGTTTCATCACTGAGGTTTTCTATATTATATATTATCAAAAATTCAATGACACTAATATTTAATAAATAACATATCTTCAATATCATATCAACTATAAATATATTTTTTATAAAAATACACTATTGTTTATAAAATATAAAATCATTATTCCTAAAATAATATTTTTAGTAAAATATATACTAAACCAAAGAGTTTTAATCCCATAAATACATCCCAAAATAAAATTTTAAAATACCATAATATAAACCTTAAAAATGGGTTTATATTCAATTAAAATTAGGATCAACTATAGAATTGAAATTCCAATATACATTATTTTAATCTTATGATCATGAATATATTATAGGTTATCACTTATTCAATCACATGATTTAATATAAAATTACCTTATCACATAATATCATTTATTTTTTGTCATTACCATTCAATATATGTTCTTAAAAAAATAAATAAATAAATAAATATTATGGAAAAATCATTATATATTTCATTAATTTTTTATCGATACAATTATAGTACTTATAAAACATAGTTTTCATGTTCTAATCCATAAAAACATCAAACATGACACATCAATGGCATCCCCAGAAAATTCCTTAATTTTTATATATGTTATCCATTATATTAATAAATCAAATCAAATAATTTAAATAGTCCCTAGATATAAGTCATTTATCTTGAAATTATTTAGTTGGTTGATATGTATTACATTCCATCAGTCTGTTAATTATTTCTTGAAAAATCATTGATTCATGCCTTTACTTTTTACTCATATATCATTTTCACATTCCATTGATACATTATCCATGATGTCTCTTTCCATATTTCTCACATGATTGAATTTTTCCATCTTTCGTCACAAGTATCCACTATATGTTCACTCAATGAACTATATCCCTCTCTTTATTATTGATTCTGGGAGCATGTTATTATGCAATATGCTAATCATATATCATGATAACTGATTATTAATAATTTTAGTTACTTCCACTCCTATAAGAATAAAATTTATGTTCTCATAATCACTATATTTTCCATCACATTGGGTTTTAGAATTTTTCCTCTTAGATACCTAAATGGAATAAAACCAAAGAAAACATATTCTGAGAAATAATAATCATAGTTGGATATGATATAATCTCTACCCAACAAATATTATTGATTTTATCCAATGCATGGTAAAATACTCAAATATAGTAATTATGTTATGTACACTAATATATGTTTTTCTATATGTAGTTGACATTAGTTAAACATCACTATTATGATGAAAATTATAAGGACCCCTAATCTGTTAGCCAAAATTTGTGGTTACATTACTACAACAAATCAAAATACAAGGTATCACATCCTAAAGGATATATTAATCTTTTAGTCTTATTAAACTATATTTATACAGTAATTTCATATATAATTTAAAATGAAATAAATTAAATATTAATTTATTTGAGAATTCCATTAACCCTTTATAATATCCATGTTTATAAAACATAAAACACTTAGTAAAATGCTAGATAAAATGAAACATAAATTTTTTTTAGATCAAATACCCAGGAAGGTTATTTGGACAGTGAATCCTTTCTTTAATAAACAATGATAAATAATATCACAAGATAAATACCCATTCCATTTAAATAATAACATGACAATAATATGGAAGCCTTAATATATGATAAAGTAATCCATATAAATAATATGATCAGCTAAAAAATTCACATGGATATTATAACTAATAGAATAATCACATTCACACCCATAAAAGAATTCATAGTGATAGAACGAATAATTTTGGATGATTGAAACCGACCATCCTAGCCTTGGACAATACATCTGAATATACTGTAGATGTCTTGTTCTATGACATTTGATTAAATAGGGAATACATCAACCAAAACCCAATATTTTTTGTTTTTTGAGACCAAATTGTGAATATTAGTTCATAAATATCCCCTCAATTTACTTACATATTCCGATAAATTTGTAATATGAACAAATAATACAACTCTATCAACACACCTTAAAAAATCTTCCACTGTTTTTATTAGAAGAACTAGTCATGTGGAATTATAATACTTTCCCAAGTCAAACTGATCATAATACATCTATTAAATTATGATTCACAATATAATTATAGTATATTATAAATATATTAATAATTAAAGACTGTTAAAATA
This sequence comes from Viscum album, assembly GCA_963277665.1. NCBI lineage: Eukaryota > Viridiplantae > Streptophyta > Magnoliopsida > Santalales > Viscaceae > Viscum > Viscum album. Next base: position 2,072,092,923 of record OY728131.1, read on the forward strand.
AATGAAAAACATCACTGAGTACACTCAAATATTTTTTAAGTATAGTAGTTTTTTACATTAAAAATATTTTTTAAAATATAAAAAATTTACATGTAATAATGAAATAATTTTAACTAAAAATAAATATTCTAAATATTAATGGAATATTTAAATCATTTAGGTTTCATGAATTTTTTATATTTCATTAATGATTCATATGTTAAAAAATCATTCATTTGAGTCGTTTGTATGAAAAATGAAAAAGTAACTTGTTCGAAAAATGATAGGATGATTCATTTTAAAACATTTTTAAAAAAGTCAAAAAGGGTAAAAGTGATGTTAAATAATATTTTTCTAATATTATAAATAAAAATTAAAACATTTTTAGAAAATATGTCCATGTAATAGAAATATTCCCAATCTGGGAGACAAAAATTATCAATATTGAATATTGATGATATTATCAAATAAACCCTTACCACAATGGTTTCTTAGTTAAAATATTTTCCCTGAAATAAATAACATCAAATGGAAAATAAAATAAGAAGAATAAAAATGAATTCCTAAGATAATATTTCATATGGTAAGTATATAATCCCCAAAAAGAATAAATTAGCGGTGAATAAAAAATATGTATCATAGAAGTAAGAGTGTGTTGAAAAGACATCACCTTGAGATTCATTTAATTTGTATGTTTTTAAACCTATTATATAATAAATTTAGATTTATTTTAAATATATTAAAAAATATTAACTACATATTCCATACATATATTTCTGAATTATAATATCGTATGACTCATTTAATATCAATTCTTTTTTAAAATCTATATTTTAGGTGGTAACTACTTCATTTTTCATGAATGATTTAATTTTGTAGTTCTGGTAATTATAATTCCACCATGGTTCCATCATATCCCTAATATTATATATGGTATAAATCTTTTCTTAATATGTATATATATATATATATTTTGTGTCATCCATAAAAATAGATATAGAGAAATGAATTACACTATTCATGGTGATGGTTGGTCATATATATGCATGAACATTATTTTTTAATTTAATTTATGGAAAGATAGAAAAATGTATAATTATTATTATTTTAAAACTCATTTTAATGTCTTAAATATAATTTATACAAATTATTTTTATCTTTATAAACATCCATGTATAGTGGAGATATCAAATTAATTACAATACTAAGTAGAGAAGGTATGTCTTACGTACAAACGAGCGATGATATTTCTTTTCATAAAATGTAAAGAGACATGAAATATGGTTTTCCAATTATCATAAAAAATAAATTTCTATTAATTATTCTTTACATATATTTTTATAATGGTTAAATAACTTAAATAGAAGTTAGAAGAAGAAATGGACTTGAATGTGCCAACAAACATGATTTCCTATTTTTCAGTGGACTCCCTATAGCTCTTTTCATAAAAGAACTCTGTACAATATTTTTGAAGTGACATAACATAATAAAATTTTACAATTATGTTTATAATATTTATTTCTGTGGTTTGGTTATATATATGGATCAATGTGCTGTAATAAGATAAGGGCGTAGTGGGCATTTATAATTCCAGGATGGGGAATTCATAGAATTTCATAAAATATTAAATTATGTTAAATTTTTTACCATGTAAAAATTTAACCAAATTTATATAATTAAAATATAAGGATGATATAAGTGTAAATAATATCATGATATAATATTTTTAATTCTTTTGGACTTTTTTCACCCTTAACATTTAATTTTAAACCCCTTATTGACCCTTTTGACAATTAGTGTATTATTCAAATATTATATTCTCTATGGGTGTATAATTTTTCTATAAAATGAGACAAGACAAATAAATTGACAATAATAGATATAATTAAACAATTAAAATTCATTTTTTTAAATATAATATTTTTATAAAATATTTATCTTTTAATAATACATAATTTATTATAAAATATCAATAATGAAAAATTTTCAAATTTTTCTTACATTGACATTAATAATATCTATTAAAACATAGAATTGTTTATATAATATTATATCATAAAAATTATTTGATCATATATAAAATTAATTTAACATATTATTTTCTTCAAATTATTTCAATTTTATTATTTTAAATATCATTAAGTTTTTTTCAATATTTGAATAATAATGTGTTAATATTGTGTAAGAATTAATGATAATTATATATTAACTAATAAATTCATGTTGAATATAAATATTTTTAAAGTGATAAATATATTTTAATTAAAATATATCTGCTTGATAACCCCATATAAAAAATATTGTTGTTTTTAAAAATAATAGAATTACATGTATGAATTTTCTTAAAATAAAACAATAGAAGGGTCAAAATATCATAAAAATGGACATATATTACATAAAAACATTAATGGATGATTATGTACAAAATGTACGAATAAATAATGATTAATAAAAGTGTAATTTTCATTTTATTAACTTTATCATTTTAATTTGTACAATAAATTAATTGATATAAAATTAATCATGGTAACAAAAATTACTTGGGTAACTATTAATATCGACCAAAAAAGGGACCTATTTACTAAATTTGTACATCAAGAAAAAAAATATTGAAACCATTTTTGATGATTATAAATAAAAATGTGGTGGAGTTTAATTTAATATTTAACTGTCAAAATGCAATGAAAAGCTATTTTCAGACAAACATCTTTCTATGTATAATTTTTTTTAAAACCCAATTGAAGAATATAATTGATTAAAATGAATATAATTAATTATTGATACTATTATAGGAATAATTTTTTCCTGAAAACAATTTTAATACAATATAGTAATACTAAAATTCAATAAATAAATCAAAAAATAAACTGTATTTATTAGAATAAACTGAAAAATAAATCAATCTTGAAAAATACAAAAAAAAATTAATTTTTTTTTTATAAAAATATAGTTTAAAAATGAATATAATTTTTCAAAATATATTTTTTAAAATTAAAAAATTAATTATTTTACTTTCTCATAAAAATTATTAAAATTCATTTTTATTTAATCTTATAAAATAACTTTACTAAAATGTGTGTATTAATTCCATAACAATTAATCAATAAATTTTTATTTTTTTAGAAAATCATATATATTTCATAATATTTTAAATATTATTCATACTATCAAATTTAATGTCATGGTTATATAGGTAATGTTAAAATATTAAAATTTTAATAGTATCATGTGGTTCGTTTAAGGTCGGTGTTGCATGTTATATATGTTATCAAACACATATTTCATTTAAAATTCATTGGTGTTACATATATTAAGATATTTTATTACCATTATATAATTATTTTTATATCATATATATCACATATTTTCATTAATTTTACCTTCATTTCCTTTCATGGAATTCCATAGTAAAAACTTATTTAGATCACTTTGTGAGCTTGTGATCGACCAATACACAAATGTTTTTACTGTATTGTAAAATTATAAGTAAGAAGATATGAGTTATATCATAATTTTATTAGTATAATTGAGTTTAAAATATCATCTATATTCATTTTATCCCTCCTTATTTACATCAACATAAAATGGAAATGAGAAAAACACATCACATCAGTTCGTGAGGTGGTAATCTCCCGTACACAAGAGCAACATTTCTATTTTAGATGGGTTGGAAAGTAAGATGTTAACTATGGTGTTATAATTATATTAGTGTAATAATTTTATATATATTATATATAATCATTATAACTATCATTATAACGTATATGTCAATGGTGATGATGGGAAATGAATAACATCGGTTCGTGGGGTTGTAGTCCGTTGTACACACGATTGAAGATTATGTACACCATTTCATGGAAGTGGAGAAAGATATAGGTTATTGAATTAATATAATAACATATAATTATATGTCATATAATATTATAATCATTTAATCATTTATGGAAAATATTTTATGGAGGTAATTGAATAAGTAAATATTTCACGATTAAAAACAATGTTTATTCTTTTGAAAACCTGATTCAGTTTAACCAAAGTCTTTGATATATCAAATGTTTATCTCAAATATACCAAAATAAGGGATTAGGTATTTAAGGAATCCATTTAATATGGTATTTAACCATACAATGGGTTTTGTATGTGAGAATATAAGAGAACAAGAGTGGCCTCTTATATGTGAGGTGTGCAACACACTTGTGTTTTTAAAAAATATAATGGTGTACCCTAATTAATCACATGGAAAATAGATCCAAAATGGTAAATTGTAAAACATTATAGGTTATAAGGTCCTAGTATTTCAATAAAATGTTATTTCCAAAAGTCTCTATGTCATTTAACACCTTATATGTTTATTTTAACCTACTGTAAAGATGTTTTAACCTTAATCATGGTAATTAGTTTTTACTATTTTTACATTTAATTATGGTTAAACATTATGTTTAATATAATAAATTATATAAAATGAATTCATAATAAATTTTAAATCTATTTTTCAAAACACCATTAACATAATTAGAAGGTATTAATTTATATTTCTTCTTACAGACATTATGAAAATTAGATTTCTAAAAGGGAACAGATTGAAATGTTTAAAATAATTATATTTAAATTCAAAACTCAATTTACCCTAATAAACTATATCGAATTAATATATATATAATTGAACTAATTATACATTTAAAAAAAGCATAAAATAATTTCTATGTATGTAAATTCATTAATAAAAATGAAAGTTCTAATTAAAAATACTATTTGAAACTATTCATCATAAAATTTATCTTTTCCGATAGTTTTTCAAAATTCACTTGATTATAATTTGTGAATTATGATTTAAAATATTATTCTCACATTTTAAAATAATTTTTTTAACATTTTTAAAAATTATATTTAAAATTATCACAAAAAAAGTGACAAAATGACTATTAATAAAAACATTTTTTTAATCATAATGTTTGAATAATTCCAACATATTTTCTAGAAAACACATGATATAAATTTTAAAAATTACATGAACATGTTGTAAATAATGATTATTAATTTTAAAAAACATTAACAGAAATTTTATGTAATATAATAATTTTTTTGCAAATATAATAGTTTCCAAAAAATTATTTCCTTTATTTTCAAACAATTTTTTATTTATAATATATCGATAACCAAAGAAATAAAAGTATATACCTATTTAAACCATATATTTCATAATTATGTTAATACTATTCATTTTTTCCATTGATATTATTAATTGGTAACTGTCATTAAAAATAATAATATTTTAATATTATATCATGTTTTGTTAAAACACAACATTGTGTTTAGCACAAGCTATGGAAGGAGTTAAAGTAATTGAAAAAAAAGATTTCAAAAAATTCCATGGTGTTAGTTGAACCACCCCATAAATGATAATTATCAATACCACTACACAACCCACCCTGATAGTGGTCGTTATCTAGAACTATATAGTCCCCCTCATTATTTGTAGTCATTATCCACGTATTAAGGTATGTCTCATATGAAATGTTTTATGTAAATCGAATATTAAAAAAAACCATTGAGGGAATTATTATACTTTATTCAAAGCTGATAGATTCTAATTCCATGAAATTTATAATAACATATCAATAAGAATGCTCTTGATCTAACCCATTCCATCAAAGGATCCATAGTATGTAACCCATATTAAATCATCATGCTTCCCCTCTATGGGGTTTATTAAACATGGAAAAACAAATCTGTCATCCTAATACCTGAATCATGGTTCCAAAGTATATGAGAAAGTTATTCATGAAATATATTTAAAGAAAAATTAATATCATGAAAAAATCCAATCATGTTACACGTGACTCTGTGATCACAAGTAGAAAATGCCTCTAGGGAACTCATAAGCTCATATGAAATCATATAACACTTACATGATTTTATGCATAAAAAATCCATAAGGACTACATATAAAAGGATCAAAATGGAAAGGAAGTTCCTACCTCAATGTAATTTATTTTAATAACATGTTTCATCATATAATCTTAACTAAAATCACATCCACATACTCATTGAATCAAATTTCTCACAGAGGATTCCATGAATAGATTCCAACAATATTATTTCTAAAAGAAGTATGTAACCACCTGTGATAATCATTTCTCTCTCTTAGATAATTTATATCTTATTGTAGTAATCAATATCAATATTTAACATATTATTTATTAAAAAATGATTCAATTCCTTATATTATAATAAACTCCCATTCTATAAAAATATATGACAACATATTTTTTTCCTCACAATCCTAGGTGTTTTTCATCCCAATAAATCATTATCAGTCATCATGGAGGAATAAAAAGTATTAACGAACAAACTTATTATACATTTTTATAGAATTATTACTTGTGATTTATCATTCGTGAAACACATCATGCAATAAAAAAGGAAAATAAGGGATCTACCACACCTATAAACTGGTTGAAGGGTTCGACTTTTTCATGGAAGGATTCACTAAAATTCAATATAAGTTTTTTAACACTTCCCCGACTGAAGAGAAAACCCAAAAAACTAAAATCAACATTCTCTTCATAGTATCATTAAAAAAAGCATGTATATAATCCAATAATTGAAATAATACTATTAGATACATCATTTAAATAATAATTTATGAAATTATTCATTGATAAGTTCTTTAATTCATCTATAAAACTAGTCATTATATTTAACCAATTATGGAATTAATTATCAAAATTTTGGCTTTTAAACTAGTCATGAGCGCATTATAGGTTTGGTCAATGGAGGAAGAAAATTACAAAATAAAAAACAAATTTTCTAAAAAAATGGACGTTTCATAATGGTAACATTGTTTTAACCATAAATATCAATTACGTACAAAATAATTATTCTAAAATTCAATTAACACACCCATGGAATGATTATATACATTTATATAATGAAATCATACCCTTATACACCATTTATAATTATATACCCATACACAACTCACATAAAAAAGGGATACCATTATAGAAGTCGTAAGGTGCCTAATGTATCCTTTGAAAATACATGGTTACCCTTACACAAAATATAAAAAATAAGGGTTTTTTCTAAAAAAATCATGTATATATTATAGATACCCTTAAATAGTAGTAGGTCACCTTTACACTACAATTACAAAATATTTCTTACCCTTATACAGTCTATGGAAAAGTGTCTTTATCCTTATGAATTGCATGGAAACCTTGACCTACCTTTGTGTATCCTATGGAAGATTGTATTTACCCAATGTTGTATAAAATAAAATGTATCTTATGGGATAACATGATTATAAATCCAAGTAAAACAATTATTTATTGAATTTTTAAGGTTTGTGAATCCTTATTAATGAAAAATGCAATAGATAACGAGGGTGTTGTTAATATAGAAACTTGAATAGTAGATGCCCCTCTCCACCGTCATCTGGGGTTTGGTATACTACATAATCCCCTAATATCATGGATCTATGGAACCATACATATCTCCTCATTAACTGAGAAATATAAATTCTCTATTGTAATCCATTACTACAATCATTTCTTTATTTATATTACCCATCAGGGAAACACATCTGAAAAAATATTGAAGATGATTAGTTATGAAAAAACTATTTATCTCTATAGATTGATTCCCATAATAACAATAATAATTTTTATTTTATAATAATTAAATAAAACATTGAGAACATCTATCATATAGGATACTAAATATGTATTTATCTAACCCACAGTGTGTTTTGATCTGGGAACAGCTCATCAAAGGTGACCTGATACTTATTAGTTCATTTAAAGACAACAATATGATATTTTCATTAGAGATTATTATCCTCTACTACCAATAGAGTGGACTTGATAAAAAATATACATACCTTTATATGGGAGTTAAATATTTTTTTGAGAGATCTTCTATTGAGTCATACGATAGTTCTATTTTACAGATATTAAGAGGGACATCACTGGGTGTGCTTCATGATTCATTTCATAATGATATGCAAAGGAAAGCACAAAAACATAGTGGATTTCTCAATGCACATACATTTCACTTCTGGATGTTCATGGATATATGTATGGATATTGTGATGGGGTTATCTAGGATCCCAACGATTTGTTACACTATAAGATTAATTTTTATTTATCCAATGAATTCTTCCATATTTGTACCCATCTATTAGACTCAATCAGTGGTTGACACTGGAACACTTTATGTCAGTGAGACCATATGATTTTATAGAGTCATGTTCAATTTTTTTTCGATATAGAGACACATTTCATGTCATGGAATTAGGGAGTCTAATATATATCCATCTGAATTATATTGAGAGTGAGCATATTATATTGTTTTTAAATAGGTAAAAATAAGAATCAATGATTCTCATAATAGAGGATATGGTTTTATATTGGGTTCTTGAATTTGCTGGAACCTAGTATGGGATCCTATCCTTATTTTATTTCTTATACAATTATATCTTCTAGGTTTTTAACAAATGACACCAATTGAGGCTCTCTATGTATCCCATTTCCATTAAACACTATATTTGAAAGATGAAAGTGATGCAACTATTGTTTGTCCTAATAGTGTATATCATGCCATATAGATCATATATATGGTCATTAAGGGGTTGGTGACCACATAAATTAGGTAGCGATCATAGGTAGACCAAATGAGACAACCTTTGGATTTCATAATTGGAAACTGGGTTTTTTGTGACTGTCACCTATGTTGGAACATCATAATTTTAGGAAGAAAGGGAAATATACACCATCGATTTTTGGAGGCATGAAGATCACTAAATGGGTTGGGATATTGGTGTACCTTATGTGCCTTTCCACATGTCCTCATTGAATTCATGATGTGTTCATAATTTCCTATATTTTGTGGTGTGTGACCAATAATTTTAATTTTATATACATTGAAGATGTCGGGTTTGAACTATATTCATCTAATGAGGAGAAACCAATGTGAATCATTGACCGGGGTGAGAGGATTTTTTAGGGGAAGACTGTTAAACATTTTTGATCCTATAGAATCGTGAAGGGATCTTGGATGACTCATGGGAGATGAAGTATGATGTTCAAGATGAGTTTTCGGTTTTGTTTGAGGATGTCATCAAGAGACAATTCTTGGGGAAGTGGAGTAATTTAAGGGGGAGAATTATGGCCGTCTAATTTTTTTATGTTCTAAAGTTCCCTTTATGTTTTAATTTATACAATCATGATTTTAAAAATTTAATAATATTTATGTATCTTTTTAACTATATATGGGACATGGGGCCTAAATAAGAGTAAAAATTCATCGACCCTTATGTAGGGTAACTTTTTTAGATTCTTTTAAGGTAAATCCTTAATTATATGAGTTTTGTAAGGGTATATATGGTAATTTGTAAGGGTGAGGGGAATTCAAAATTTCTCTATAAAGGATGATCCGTAGTATTGTAAAGGGAAATAAAAGTTATAAAGATTCTATAAAGGTAATATTCACGTTATACGGGAATTCCCTACTAATGTTTGTTTAATTCCTTTAATCAATCTGATATAAGGGTACTTCCTTACTATTTTAATTTTCATCATTACCTGCATAAGGTTACATTCACATTTCTAATTCCCATTTATGGGTAACCTTAATTTCTTATTAGGGAATCATTACTTTGACAAAAGATATGTATTGGTATCCTATATGAAAACCTTGTATTTTATGAAATATAGTCTTTCAAATAAATTTAATTTCATTGATAGATAATGCAACATGCAAATAATAGTTAATACTTACCTTAATATACATTTACATTACAATTTAAAATGGTTGTTATGACCTAAAATTTAATCCTGAGAGTATAAGTAATAATAATAAAATTTATAATATTATGTATTATTATTTTATATAACAAACACATATTGATAAAATGTACTTAATTTTCCTATTACATTTATATGTTTTTAAGATTATATTTTATCAATGAATTATTTTATTTCTTTTGTTGAACAAATAATAAAATAAATATTTAAATCATTCAAACAATTTATTTTTAGAAAATCATCTTCATTTTTTGAATCAAGTTCACAAAATTATACTTGGGTGAACTTTTTTTTTTGAAAATATTAAATTTATGTTGAATAATGAAAAATACTTATTTTTTTCTTAAAAATGATTTTATATAATTTAAAATTTAAAATTTTGTTTTAAAATATTAAGAAAAAAATATAAGTTAATTTATATTATTATTAAACCAATATAGTTTATTTGGGTCCAATTCATATTGATTTTTGATATGAAAACTTTTTAATCTTTTGAAAAATTTACCATTGGAAAATAACATATTCATTTTGTATTTTGGTAAAATTTTAAATTATAGTCTACCAATGTGATGAATTCAATTTTCCAATATTGATTCTTCATTTTGAATCAGTATATTTAATAATATATGACAATATAAAATTAATTTTTTAACATAATGGACACTAAAAAATTAAAAATTAATTATCACGATTAATCTCACTAAATATTTTTTGGGGGTTAAACTAATTATACATGAGGAAAAATGATATAAAAAAATTTTCAACACCCTTTTTAGTTAAAATTTTAAGAACATAAAACTATGGTGGTTTGATAATTTCTATTTTTATACTTTTTTCTTGAGAAAATTGAATTCTATTAAAAATACCCTTGTGTGTCCTCTCCCCCACATATAAAAGGCTACCCTCTCTCCTCTCCTCTTAGCAGTTACAAAATATTTTGGACAGTACAATATTTACCTAACTCCATTTTTTATTCCCTCCTCACATAATAGAGGAATTATTTTCATTATTAAACCTTTCTAGTAAGGATTTTGTTATAAACATCAACGTACTCTTTAAAAAGATCTAAAATTAATAAAATTGTGTTTTTATTAATTTATTCTCCACGTGCATCAAATATGGTTATATAATGATGAAATAATAACCTCAGTATCATAAATATACTAATATGTTATTATGTTAATGAAATTAGCTATATATTTTTCCTATTCCCTCAAATAGTAAATGAAATAGTAGATCATGTGCATAACGGACTACCGCCTCGTGAACAGATGTCATAATATTTCATCACCACCTATCAAGGTATGATAAAATGGTAAATTATTCTATATATGATATATAAGATAATATAATTATTATGGAATCATTATATCACATATCATTTGTAAATCCTAACCCATATTTCCCGGATTGAGTGCCTTATTACATTACATTCACATGATTACATGAAATTCATATCTAGATTGAATGAATAGTTTAATAGATTTGGAAATCTAGATGCATATAAAAGCTTAACAATACATATTGAAATTAAATACAAGATATAATTTTCTTTGCGAACATACACCAACCTAATATTATCCTGTAAAGTCATTCAATGTATACCTCTTCATGTCATGGGATAAAAAATATATGAAAGGGTGTCCTCAGATGCTCAGTAAGGGTAAGCGGTACAACAGAAGATATAATAAACATAAAGTAAATGCATGGTGAAAAATATACAACACAAAAATTTAATAATATACTAGATCATAATATAGTTGGAATAGAAACCAATAAAATAATTTCATAATAAATTATCATAACCATTGGAATTATACTAGTCAAATAATGACATTATCTAACAATTTATTTACTTATAATGAGGGAAATGAAGATCCTAGACATTCTGAAAGATACTATCAAGGCCTCATCCGTGATGTCTAAAAAATTATTACATCCTCATCCAAACCCAAATATGAAAATGGGCAATGTCTGGGCCAAGTCCATATCTATTTGTCTCATGATAGCTACTAATACATTGAGGATCCATAGTGGGCCCCTCCCAACAACAACTAAGTCTAATGGATTCCTCATATAAAAGGGGTGAATATAATAAATATATAGATACATATTGAAATTAACATATTAAATGTATATAACATTCAACAATCATTAAACCTAATAACCAACAATTTAGAATTATACAGTGAATAATATCAAGATATCACATATATAGTCAATTGAAACAAAATACCTTCCACAAAATATTGTTTATGATATCATACCAGATAATCCTCAATTATGTACATTATTAAATAAGGGATGTTTATAGAGAAAATATACCTTTAAATGATACCATTAAAAATTTATTGAGGAAATAATGATAAACGTGCCAATATGTATCATTCCACCTTGAAAAATTGAAATCATAATCCTTTAGTATATCATTAGAATAGAAATCGATGTGGTATGATATAACAAATGTAAGTACATACACCAAATTCATTTAATAAATGGTGAACATGGTATATATTTTATTAAAGTTAGTGTGAGGTGACAAAAATAATATTTACTTGTGAAAGAAAAGTTATTTTAAAAAATCATTTATATTTGACATGAAATATGATAGTAAACAATTACATCCCAAAAAATAAAAGTTTATGAAATCAATGTTATATTTTAGGAATAAATTATGTTCCACTAAAGTGAAATAATTTAAAAAGAACAATTATTAATGTTTAGAAATAAAAAATTTTAAATCATTTTAAGAAATGAATTAAATGAAATAGTAAAGTGGAAAGGTATGTATATTTAATTAAAACTATATATTAACCAAGATCATTTTTATGATAAAATTAGTTATTTTATAAAATTAATTCTGCTTTAACATAGATTCTACTGTGTACTTGAAAACCAGTTAGAAGTCAAGAAGTTCTCTTGAATTGAGTTTGTTTTATCAAAATCAAATTTTGAATTATCCATTTAAAACATGTAAATAACCATAAAATAAAGAAATATTATGTTTAGTAAACATATAGAAGCTTCACATAGAATTTATGTGGAGTACCTAAGAATAAATAATAATTTAATTGATTCATTTATATAATAAGAGTAACTCGATGGAAAATTGACGACCGGGTATAAATCCCTTACCATTTGGTAATCAGTCGATTCATATACCCAAAAACTAATAATCATAAAATGTTACATTAAATCCCCTAAAAATAAATAAATTTATGTTATGATACATCAATGGGAAGTATTAATACACCATACATGAGTAATAGTAGTGAATAAAGAATATTTCAAAAAATGGAAGTTAGATGATGAAACCCCTTACCTTAAGTCTGATGGTGTTCTCCACATTACATTAACCTCATGGATAACAAAATTAAATTAAATAGTTAATATTTATATATCTTGTTATAAATTTAATTGATTAATTATATCCTTATTTAGTTATTTTATAGACTCTTGATGGGTTAAGAGATTCAATTTCATTGTTTGGTAGTGTTTCCATCCATGGTTTTCATGATTGGTTTACTTATATTAATATATGTATAACCATGTCGAATGAAAATGTTTTCCTGAATAGTAGTTTGAATTTTATTCATGAAATATCATAATATTAAATGGTTATAAAAAAAATTTGTTATTGGTATTTAATATAAACCATTATATTGAACATTAATGACAACAGTTTAGGTTAGTTGGCAGTTTGATCACAACAAACTCATTTTGATTTATAAATTAATATAATGTCAATAATAGGATTAAAAAACTTACATAAATTATAATATATATATTATGTCTTGGTCCAACCAAAAAATGGTTTTATGACTATAATTAAAAACGCTAATAAAAATTTAAAACATGTTGTCCTTGATTGTGATAAATTATCACATCTTGGATTGTGTTTTCATTTCAAGTATAAATGAACGGGAAATGATATATGATGATGAATTATCCCATTATCATAACAAAATTAAAATAAATTTAAGGTACTGGAATTATTATTACATTTTTATGAGGATAGACAAAGATCAAAATGAAAAGAAACATAAAAAACAAAAAAGAAAAGAAAAGTGGAATTTACCACTTGAATATTTCATCCATGAGAGCCTCTTTTAGAGAAAGATTTTGGTCTTCTTATGAGATCAATGGATGATAGTAGTGGGGGTGCACCATGGGAAGATATTTTATTAGAATATATAAAATCTCCAAGTATTTAGAGGAGCGAAGTGAATATGGTGTGGGTAGGTGGGGGTTATAGTGGATGAGAAGAGGGTTTTATATTATTTTAATAGTTAGTTTATTATTTTTCATCAAAACTAATAATAATATTGATTCATGTGACTAAAAATAGTAATATTATCATGTGAGTTTAAACCAATAACCATTTAAATCATCCATAACTCAGTCAGGATGAAGAAATTATTTTATTTAGCATATTTTATAATTTACCAAATTTCACTGTTCACTAAAAATTCATGTATTTTAGAAAAATCCCAAATATTCACCAAAAAGAAATTTAGATGTGTGGAATAAGAAAATTGTAATCTATTTTATTAAAAGAATTTTTTATATAATAGTAGTTTTATTGTAAATTAAAATCATTATTTACATGAAAATATATTTTTAAAAGAAAAACTAATTTTATAATACCCCGAATATTAATTTAAAGTTTTATTAAATTATCTTAAAATAATAATATGAAAAATATAGAATCAAATTTTATGAAAAATAATTTTATATTAATAATATTTATTATTTTAATATAGTAATTAATAATTTCTTACTCCCAAAAATACCAAAAGTAAATTATTAATTTATACAATATTAAATTTCATTTATAAGGTGCCTAAATTTTATTTATACCAACATGGGTGAGGTTACTATTCATATGGGTACATTAATATTCCTTTAGTTCATGTTTCTATTCATAAGGCTATTCCAAAATTCATAAGGTTAAGTTACTATTCTCCAAAAAATATGTTGATTTTATCTGACTCCAAATATCATACGGAAGGCCACCGTGTATGTCCATTTTTTGAAATTGAAAACCCAGAAGAATATTTTTTTGTTGTAGTTTCCTAGCATAAAATTTTTTGTTGTTTTTTAGAGGATCAGTGTTTCATGAATTATATATTAAATTTATTTTTAAATCATTGGGGTGTCTTATTAATAGTGTATATATTTATAGAATGAATTAGCATTTATCAAAATAATTATAGTAAATAAAATATATACTGACCCTATTCATTTATAATATTTAATTAACTAATATTTTTGTAAATGTGAACAATGTAATAAAGTTATAAAATATATATATTCAAATGTTTTGTACACAATATAATACAGAAAAATAGAATTTCTTTTTAGATCCCTAATTAATTTTAAAGATATAAAATTTCAATTTAGATATTGATAAATTTTATTGTTGTCATTTAAAACAATTAATTAACCGATTGTATTTAAAACTATAACACAAATTATTGGGGTGTTACATTATTTATTATATTCCATTCCATGTTTAAAAGATAGCGCCACTTGTTTGTATGAAAAACTACCACATTACGAAGTTATGTGATTCGTCTTTCAATAACTCTTTTAAATGAAGGTGATAAGGATACATTTAATGGATATATGTGATATAACTATAATAATAATGACTCCTTAGATGTTATATATTTTTTTAATTCCTATAATTTGAACTTTCAATTAAATTGATAGAATTTTTATGGCTATGAATGACCACCATCTTCTTGAACGATGTACCCTATTTTAAAAATATCACATTAATATATTATATATAAATAATTAGTATATATCATACATATATCAGGATTGATATTCAGGATTTTATAGACCCATGATAAATTTAATGTGATAAAAGTACCAAACTAAATCATACATGATATATGAAACAATTAATACATGAAATTTGAGTTTAATAAGGAATTATTAATAAACTGGTATTAAAGAGTCAAAAGTATATAAAATAAAATAT
Source organism: Viscum album (assembly GCA_963277665.1). NCBI lineage: Eukaryota > Viridiplantae > Streptophyta > Magnoliopsida > Santalales > Viscaceae > Viscum > Viscum album. The sequence continues at coordinate 2,072,108,700 of OY728131.1, forward strand.
TATGATTATGATTATAGTTAATTATTTGATCTAAAATAAATATATACTTATTAGAAATGGTGTTTTTAAATTTCATAAATAATTAATGACTTGTGGTAAAAAAATGTTGTATCCATTTTTATTCCTCGGGATATATGTTATGTTATGAACATATCATCATTTATAAGGTGTATATAAAACCCATTTGAAACATAATATCATTATTTTATTTATTTTTATGATATTATATGATTTATTTAATAAAATTATGTCATTTTTCTTATGATTAAATTTCAACAATGTGGTAACCATTTAGTATTGCAATGTCGTCATTTATCATGATTGTTTATAATTATTCTTCTAATAATGAAATATTATGTTATCTCTATAAATAAAATATTTCAGTTTATTTGGCTCAAAAGTTTTTATAGAATACAATTTCTCCATTCATTTTCTTCTCTCAATGGGTTAAAATCAATAAATACTATTTTTTAAAAAATACATTTTAATTTATCTCTTCCGTAAAAAAACATTTTTGTCTATATCTATAGTTTATAAAAAAAATAAAAAACTATTTGAACATTAAATAGAGGATTTATGAATGAATATATAACCCATTATTTGATTTTTACAATGGTTTCTAAAATGAATTATAATGTTATTTTTCAATAAATGATAACTTGGATTTTAACATAATTGTTAAAATAATAATTATTTTAAATATGTATGATATGAATTGGATTTTCCACCATTATGAAAACTCAATGTCTTAAGGATTCAATTATAATATTACATGGATATATTAAATGAAATGTATAGAAAGGTTTTTTTTCTTTTTAAGAAAAATTTTCAATAAAAAATTATAGGTTCATAAATAAAATTTTAAAATGATTTTCATGATTCCTTATTTATTTCATTAGATATTTGAAAAAAACGACTTGAATTTTTTGAATTTTTTAATAAGTTGATTTCAATTTAGAGAGGATATTTTTCTTAAAATATGTACCACATAATCTTACAAAATCAATTCCACTTATGATGGAATACATTGTTTTAAATTATTATTTTTAGGGATAAGTTATAAGAATACCAATATTATTGTTTCTTTGAATGGTTTAAGATTATGATGTCATGATTTTTATGAATCCTTTTCCTATTCCACGGTTTTTAACATGATAAAATTATTAGGAAACACACTTCTTTTTTCAATGGGTTATTTAATGATGAAATGATGAAATGATTATGAAACCTTTTTGTTTTCCAAAAGTAATTGTATAATAAAATTTTTATGTGTTTTACCTTGAAATACATCCATATATAGTATCTAAAAGTGGATTTGGTTCTAGAATAAATCTAACAAGGGGTAATAACTCCAAAAAAAAGAACTTCATGATTGACTTGAGAATTACATGGTACCTGAAAATAAACCTTAATATGTTTATGGCTTGACACTCCCAAGGGATGGGATTTGGGAATTCATAAACTCAATACCAGTCATTATGAATTATTAGAATAGATGATTATCATGGATTGCCTATTAATAGCCAATGGTTTCATAAATCAAAAAGATAGTGTCATGAATTATTAATCCAATAAATATTTTTTTCATGATTATGTGGTATTACAAAATGACTACTATTTATCATTCTATGATTTTCAGTTTAGTTCATGAATAGAACTAAAATTACCCATATTAATATATAATATAGTATGTTTTAAAAATATAGTCCCCCTAAGAATCCATTTGTTTAGAGATAATGAAAGAAAAATTATATTTATATTGTCATATAATATACTCCATATATAAATCATGTTAAACTTCCAAATGATAGATGTATGGTGTAACATTTTTTTGAGTCCTTCCTGAAGAAACATCCACCAAATTTTGGTGGTTCTATAGATCAATTGATTACATATAAAAGGATTTAAACCAATAAAATGATTTTTTATATTATCCAGATTTAAGAACATGGAAAAATAATTTTGTTGTTTATCTTTTTTAAGGTGAATCAAATTGATGGTGTACTCTTATTAAAAATGCATTGAAACAATAGGATGTTTACTGCAAACTGTGTGTTGAGATTAAGATATTATTTTCAATAAATAATTACTCAAATTATTTTAATAAAAAAATAGATAAGTAATTCCTTGATCTAAGGTGGGAAGATAATTAGTACATTAGTTTCTACATTGATGTTTTCAGAAGCCATCTTAGGTATGATTTTTGAATTATCATCCAATCTAAAAGTACGGCTGGTCAATTCTTCCTTAGATAAATACCAATTATATGAAGGGATAAATCTAGAAGGGGAATCAGTGGCTATGAATAAATCATTCTAAGTTCTCTGAAGAATGAAATTGAGAATGGATTTATCCATCAATCACATGTATTTGAAAAGAAACAAATATAGAGTTATAATGAAACATTATAAACTACAAAGAGAATAATATGGGATTTCCTTCATTGATAATGTGTGATAAGAAAAATGATGAAAATTCTCATAATAGTTTTGGTAAATGTTTTATTTATGTAATGGAATATCATCATGAAATTGAATTCAAAATTGATGTAAAATTTTTAAAAATGATGTGAATAGGGATAAATCTCCACAGAATGCCCCACAAACAATCCATTGATTCAAATGAAAAGATTCTGGGAATTACGATAAGGAGATTTGAAATCTAAATGTTAATGATAATGATAAATGATAGAAACCACTTACTCTATGTTATAGTGTGTAATATAATGTGATCACTATTAATAACAAGGGTTGAAATAACAACATGGTGAACTGTATACTTACCATCCACTCTGGAAATGTGAATAATTTTTTTTACTCTAGATCTACAAATGTTCTATGTCTGGAGATTTTTCAAGGGATATAAAAAAGTTACCAAATCTGTTTGATATAAAATTAGAATTGAAAACATCTAAGGGTATGATGATATCTTATCATTTATAACATTCCTCTTTTATTATAGTTTTGATGAAAATTATTCTTACAAATTATATCATTCATCTAGTGGATACATATACATCCATCATATGTACGAAGTAGCCTTCTCAAAATAATTTCTAGATCAGTTTTACTAGAAGGGAAGTCACATTTGTTATTAAAAATTAACCTATGAAATTCTATCAGTGTGTTTATAAATATAAACATTATATAGAAATCATATCCACTTTAGGCGTTTTGATTCCTATGCAACGGAGGGTATATCTCAAATTTTTAGAAAGAAATTCAAAATTTATAATATATTTACTTTGTGGGTGTTTTGTATGATTTTTTTGAAGAGTTTTGTAGTCCTCCACAAAATTGAGAAGATGGGTTTTCAATATAAATCATAACTATTACCATGCCTATTTCAATGACTCACTTTAGAATGGCTTTGAATGTGTTATAGGAATTAAATAAGTAACTCCATATGAATCTTGACAAGGAATTCATTTGATAAATTTTTTCACCTTGTGGTTTACCCATTCACATTTAGAAAAGGAAATATGAATCAATGAAATTGTTTACTGATTATCAGGATTTGAACAAGGTCATAATCAAGAACATGTATACTTTACCATGTATTGATGCATTGTTTGATTAACTACCAAAATATTAATACTTCTCCAAGAATTTTATTCAATATGGATATCATAAATTGATGGTCAGGAATAAATGTATTCCGAAAACATCATTCTATAATAGAAACAGATAGTAATAGTATATAGTTATTGTATTTGTTCTAGTTAATTCCCTCTCTATTTTCATGAATTTAATGAATATATTATTTTGAGAATACATTTATATTCTGGTGGTTTTCATTATAGAATATATTATTTACTATGAAATGTTCATTGAGGATGAAGAAGATAAATTAAAATTTTACTGAAGATGTTGAGTAAGAAAATTTTATTTGTAAAATTTTAAAAGTATGAATAATTTCTATAAATTGATTCATTTTTGGGTTATATAATATCAATTGATGGTATATTGGTGGATCAATCAAAATGTTCACCAATTCCAACCATAGTGATGTTGATCCAGTTTTTTATTTATATCATTGGATATTATCAATGGTTTTTGAATAACTTATCATGACTCTTAAATTTATTTCCCATTTTAACTCGAACAGGATCCATGTTCGTTTTGGCAGATGAATGTGAGGAAAATTTCAAGGAACCTATGTGAAGAATAATGAATTCAACTTTTCTTATACTACCCAGTTGTGTATACATGTTTTTAATATATATTCATGAATACATCAAGGGAATATTATGTGTTATTATGAAAAATTACTTGGATTTATCCTACGCCTCATGAGAATTAATGGTTCATGAGAAAAGTTACACAAATCATGATTTGGAGATTGTTACAGTAAGTATTTTCAATAATGTAATGTAGGTTTTATCATTTTGATGATAAGATTATAATATACACTAATAAATAATATCAAAAGTGTATATTCCCATATAAGGAGTTTAGAGTTCTAAATTAGATATAGTAAGAGATGTATAATTACTATGACGTCGCATTACGGTACCACCCTAAAAAAGAGAACAATATAGAAAATTCATTGAGAAAATAGAATCATTTGAGCTTATCCCGAATGAGGATCACCAAAGGTAGAATATTTTTAGATTTTCTTGGGATTTATCTGGAAATAGTAAAGAATGAGAGGAATTCATATATTTGACAAATTCATGGTAAACAATATATCCATGAAGAGATAAATGATGTTAAAAAGGATGCTATTAAAATAAATAAGAAGGTGAGAAAAGTTCTAATGTATAACCATGATTGTGATGGATTTATATGGTTATAAAAAATTATAATTGTCACAACCATTATATATTTTATTACGTTTTAGTCATATGAGGCTCATAAATCTTAATTCTCTACTCATCATAGAAGTAAAATGTTGTATAAAGATTTAAAAGAGTATTTTTGGTTAGATAGACTAAATATGGATATCAAAGATTTTATATCTAGATGTTTGGTAAGTCAATAATTTAATGTTTAGAGATATAATTATACAAGGACAATATACCTATTACCCACACCCAAATGAAAATGAGAAAACATCACCATGAATTTTATCATTCAAAACTATATAATATCTAAAGAGACTAATACTATACAGTTTATAGTTAATTTACTTAAAAATTAGGCACACATCATCACTATTAGAGATATTTATCTTTGGATCATCATTCTAGGATGAAAAATAAAGATGTTGTATGGTTTAATGGAGTAATTAATACCATTTTCTGATCAAAATATGAGGTTTACCTCGATGTTCATGGGAATCCTTTAAAATTTACTTGATAAAGAGTTTAGTTTCATTACTAAATATCGTCCTCAGACACACAGTTAGTTTGAGATAGAAATAATAATTTTAGAGCATATTTTTTGATAATTTTATTTGGGTTTGAAATGTGTTTTTGGATCAACACCTACCTCTATTTGATTTTTCACACATCAATCAAATTTAGATGATTACTCATATGTACCCTTATAAATACCTATAAAAAATGAATTATAGAGATCAAAAATGTTAGAGTAATGTTATATAAAGGAAAATATTTGTACCTGATCTAGTTTAATAAATTTTATATACAGTTACAACTATTAAAACACACACATGTATATCACAAAAAATACAGAAATGTTATGATAATAATCATCAATATACTCTAGAATTTGAAGTTGGTGACAATATTTTTCTAATAATTTCTTCATGGGAAAATGTAATTATATTTAAAAATATGTGAAAACTAAAACCAAGGTATATTATTTACTTTTAAATTATTATTCTTATCTTGATGGTATCCAATTAGTTGGAGCTTCCACCAATCACCTCTGTAATCTATGATTTGTTCCATTTATCTATCATAATAAAGTAAATAACTATTCATTAACATGTATTGAACTCATATATCATACTAATTGACAAATTTCATTTTAAAAATTAAAAAATAATGGTAATTCTAGCATTTTCAGATAACGTTCTATAAAACAAGACCACCCACTTAGTCATTGTTTTTTTTGGAAAACCCACAAGTTTAAAGATATTACATAGGAACCTGAGGATGTAATGAGGAAGAATTATGCTTTGTTGTTTATACCAATGTGATGGAATTTAAATGGTGAAATTTATTTTAATTGGTATATATTTTGACACCATAGTATTTTCTGAAATAATTTTTTCAAATAAAATTTAATTTCTTTGATATTTTAGCACTATATGTAATAATGAGTTTTAACAAACTACAATAGACTATGAACATAAATACTCAACATGTTAATTATGACAATGAAATTAAACAATGTTGTATGGATATGAAAATTAAAATTTTTAAATATAATATTTTGTGGTTTAAAATAAATAATACATATTTCATAAAAGTATTTAATTTTTTGTAATGTCTTTATAAATAACAAAAATTATTTTTTCTCAAAAAGTGATTTTATTTCATTTTATGAATAAATAATAAAATTAATTTCTTAAAAATATTAAATTTTAATTGAAAAAATTAAATTAAATTTTTTATTCAATATTTCTATATTATCTTCTGGTGATTTTATTTCATTTTTCTGAAAAAATTACTTTTATGATGAATATTGATAATTGTCGGTCTTTTTAAAATACGAATTTATTTAATGGATTTATAAGGATATTTATTCTTTTAAAATGATTTTAAAAGATAAATTAATTTAGTTATAATATAATTTTACCATTTTATTTTATTTTTTTCAAATTATTATTGAATTTTGATATAAAAACTTTTTAATCATTCAAAACATTTATCTTTGTAAATAAATTCATCATAGCTACGAGAATAATTTTAAATTAAATTATTCCAACTCTATAAATTATATTTCAAAAAATGGAACATTTATTCAAAAAAAATTAATTAATATTATCTAATATTTTAATCATGATTTTTAGAACAATTAATAGTGAAAACAATATAAGTTAATTACTACAGTTAGGGGTACAACAATTTTACAATGTTGTAGTCTAAATATATAAGGGGTTATATGATCAATAATGTTTTCAATATTCCTTTTTCTTAAAATATTTCATCATTATGTAATCTATGTGTCGATAATGATCTAATTTTTATCTTTTTGTTCTTTGAAAAATGGAGGACCACTTTACCTTTTTGAAAAATTCCTTGGGTGTCCTCTCTCACACTTATTAATGTCCAGCCCTATCCTCTCCAATTACACTTCCAATACACATTAGTTGGGTATATACATTACCAATTTCGGTCATTTGATCCCTCCACTCATTCTATAAGACATGATAATAATTTTAAACCCATCATTGATGTATTTATGTACAAATAAAAAGAGTCTCTCTAATGAAAAGGAAAAATTCTTAAAATTATGTTTTTGATTTATTTCATCCTCAAATTGAATTATATAAGATTAAACAATAAAAAATATAATAACCACATTATAATAAATAAATTTATATGTTATTATATTAATTTCCTAACCTACATCTTTCTCCTCTTCAATAAAATGGGAAACAAAACCATCAATCATGGGTACAAAAGACTACCACCTTGTGAACCAATGTTAGAGTTTTTTCATCACCACCTCTTATGGTTTGATATAATGATGGATTTATTATTTTATTTTTTTGGTATTATTATTCATCATGGAACATGATATATCATATTCATTCATTCCTTCCATTCTGCGGGGATACAATAATATCGCTCCTATATATGGCTAACTATCATCCTACGAAGAGATGTGATTCATTTTACACAAAAACCATACATGAATGCTTATAAGTATAAATTTATGGAATATATGTGAAACATGTTACATAATAATGACTCTTTAATTTTTATATATTATTTTAATTACAATATTGTAATCCATTAAAAAAATTAAAACTATGTTCATGTGTACGTATGGCTTATTGTCACCATGAATGGTCTAAATAATTTTTCGTATCAAACATTAATGGATTACTTTATATAAATATATAATTAATCTAATTTATAATTTTATTATGTCTAAAAGATTTATTTTATGGAACTGTGATCAAAATAATATGATAAAAACTATAAAACTAAAACATACATGAAAAATGAAGCAATTATTACCCAAAGCATTATTTTATCAAAAAATTATTTATAAAATGGTAATAAAAAGATATTATTAAAACATATATGGTATGTCAAATTTGTTTATGGTTCTATAATAAATTTATAATAAAATAAGGTTTATTATATTGTAGTTTGTAATGATTATTAAGGACTTTGGGACATAAGGCAGGGGATTTTTGTCACAATTTGTATTTATTGGGATATTAAGATGTTATACACCTATGTCATTTTATGTGGTGTATATAAAAACAATTTAAAATTAATATCATTAATTTATATATTCTATTTATATAATATATTTCATATAATTGTTTTCTTTCAAGGTTCTCATAATACAATGTTAAAAAATGGTATGGTTTTTACATTACAATTTGATAGATTTTTTTAAAAAATTATCAATATGCGTATAATGTGGAAATATTATAATATTTATCTCATGAAACACTTGTATTTTTATATAATCTGGTTCTTTCTACAAACTATATTTTATCCATTAATATTCATCTATAAAATGATTAACCAAACCAAAATAGTGTTTTTAATAAAAATTATCATTATTTTCGACTTTGAAAAAAAAAATCCTTTTACTTCCTTATACATGTTTTATTAATAAATAAAAATTTGATTTTAAATTATCCAAAAAATTTATTAAATAAATTTTTAACTATTTTTTCTTTTTAATATGTGTTTTTAAAGTAGTATTAAAGGCATTTTTATGAAAAATAACAACTATTGGATTGTATCACTTCATGAGAACTCAATATTTTAAATCTTAGTTTATAGGTTTCCAAGGTTATTTTAGATAAATAAGTTAATGAAAATGTTTTTTATTTAAGTAATTTTTAATTTTTCAAGGATATTTCCCTTGAGAAATATTTTTAAAATATTTTTATTAATTTGTTATATGCTTATATTGAAATTTTAATAGAATTTTTTTAAATGTTATATGTTTTAAAAAGTTTCTTTAAAATTGGGAATGATATTGTCTTCAATAAACTATCCATGTGATCTTTAAAAAAAATTTCTTGTCAAATATTATATCTTTCTATTTTACTTATAGTTTAATAGGGATTTAATCTAAAGATACATTTCTTATTTTTCTCTGAATTTTTTATGATTAATATTCTACGATTTTTAGAAAACATATTTCTCATCCTTAGGCTAAAAATGATAAAATTATATTGGATCCCACATCATTTTCCAATGGTTATTCAAATATTAAATTATGAAATGATGAAATAATTAAGAATCCTTTTTCATTTCCAAACATTATGCTAGCTTGAATGGTTTGTAATAAACATTTATTTTCATTGGTTCTAATATTATAAATGATTTTAAAGTATTTTTGAATGTGTATATATGATGTTCTTTATGTGGCAGGTTGGAATCACAACACCAAAAAATTAATTTGGTAGAGATTGAAATTTCATGATATAAATAGGACTATAATCGGGAGTGAACCATATTCATCAATAGTATTTTTCCACTATGTTAATCTTGGGAGTGAACCTAGACTACTTTGATGGTTTGGGGAGTAAAACTTTTCCACTCTAATAGACATTAAAATGTAACATAACTAATATTTAATATATTTTATAAACTTATTTGTATTTCAAAATTCCATGTATCATGTCAATGTTATTATCTCTGGGTTAATGTTCTCTGATTTTTATAGGATTTATGTCTTATGAACTGCCAAATATTATTCCATGACTGAATATTTTCATCTCTAAAATGTATATTATGGTATAAATATGTTATTATTATATTAAAAATTTCCTATTATAATGTAATGTTTACGTATTTAAATTTTTTACTCTTAATAATCATTTGAGATAAACCCTTATTATATTTAATTTCTGTAGGTTATTATGATATATATTACATTTGACATGAGTAAGGAGGGTTATTGATATGAGAAATTAAGTATTATTTTATATTTAACTCCAATGAATAAGTTTATTTTGTTTTTGTGTTTCTAAAATAATTAAAAATTTATGATACTTAGACTTTTTTTGTGTAATGTAATGAATGTTCATAAAAAAGATGTACTATTTATATATGAAAATATGACTTTGTTATACATGGATGGTTTATAATGGAATATCAACTTCCATATGTGTTGTTAAAAAATTTTAATGGTTTTATAAGGGTTAACATGTACCCATATGTGTCACCTATGATATATGTAATGTTAACACAATGTTACCACTATGTAGCGACATTTTTGAGAAATTTTTTAAAAAAAAATGTTTCTCTTTTTCTTATTCCTCAATGATCCCAAAACATGGTGTTTATGATTTTAAATATCCCCAGTCATTGAAAATGAATATTTTTATTCATAAATTTTTTTTCATCCATTTATTATTAATACTAAAAGTATCACATTCAAGATTCAGGTGAAAAAAATTTTAATGATTAATTTAATTTGTGTGGATTAATGAAAGGAAAATGGACAAAGATTCCCTCCCAGAAAAATTCCAAAATAAGTATTCCTTTATTTTTATGGTTATATGATTTAGTCTGTTATGTACATGTTTTACCATATACATGATTGGTGAATCATTGTTCTATCAATATGAAAACTTCTTCAAATTTTTATGCATTGATGATTTTCTTAATCCTATATTCTTGGGTTTTCTATATTTCAAATGATAAACCACATTTTGAGAATTCCATAAAATATATTCAAGGTATTTTTATGAAATTACAATTCTGATTATTTGAAAAAAATGTAATATAAAACATAAAATAATAGTATCCTATAGATATAGAAAATAATAAAATGAATTATTCAAGTTTGTCATGTGTTATTCTAAAGAGAATGATTATCTGCACATGTGCATTAGTAATTATTCATTATAAAAAACTATTTTCAACTAATATTTTATTTAAAATTCATAATTTAGAATTTTCTATAGGATATGAATGAATATGGAAGGTGATATTTTATTTCTATTGGAAATAAAATATTATGAATCGATTTTACAAAACATTGGTTACTGATTTTTTTATGAGTATGTGGATGCGATTCAGGTGATGATTCATTGATGAATCCAGTTTTTGAATTCAATTAAATTTATTTGTGATGTTCCTTATCATACCGGTCTGTATTTATTATTTTATCATGATATCTTTTCTAATTCTTAATAACGCATGATTTTTATTTATGTGTATATGAATATATGAGTTTTCTTGATACCTAGTTAGATTTTAATTATATGGTTGTGTGTAGACTATATAGTTTTGTTCATGATATACCTTTTTATTAAATAATATTAATTTTTTTATTTTTTTATTGTATAAACTATAGAACCTTGCTTCAGTTATCTGGATTAGCTAGTTGTTCACAGAAGGTTATAAAACCCCATTGAGGGGAATCATGATTAAATTATGAGGGCAAGAAACTGTGGATCATTTGATGTTATGGGTAGGTAATATACATTATTGTTAACATTTAATTATACCTTCTATAGTTTTATAATCTGTTAGTATTAGATGAAGATGGAAAATTCAGTGTTGGAGGGTTTTTGGATTATCCTTTTACATTAAACATATAGAGTGGGAGTTACCATAATTTAAGGATATTGACCATCAAATTGGTGGATCATGTAGATTTCTATATAAAAATTATCATCCATGTAAAGTGTGAGGATTTACAGAAAATAATCTCCATTAGGGTGGGCTATTGATTTTTTCTGATAACAACCCCCACTTGTGTAGGTCCTATGATGTTTCCTTAATTGTTGTACTCGGCTTTTCAAAACTAGACATCCTTACCATCATTGAAATGATGTCAGTGGGGTGGAGGTATTTGGAATATATTTTAGTACATGATGAATCAAAATATGTCTGACTATATGTTTATTAGAGAATTTACTTATATATTGTCATACACTAGTATATATAACTTGTGTACTTATGTTTGGGGGCATTGATGGAGTCAAACTAGGTTTATTTTTCATATCAAACACATTTATATTAGTGATAATTTTGACTTCATATCCTTGGATATAATGAAGGAAAATAGCTATATTATGGGGACATGAGTAGACATAGTCTTGGAGACATAGGTGATGTCTGGGTATACTCCATCGTTTTCTATTTCATATACTTTTCTGCACTTCATATACTCTATTTTGGTTGTCAAAATTTCTAGGTAATTAATTTTGTACTGTTTGGAATGTATAAAACCTAAAATTATATATATTTAGTTTTCAACATGTTTTACCCAATTATTTTTTACTAATATTCTTTTATTTTATACCTCTGTTTATTATAATGCATTAGCATCGTTAATAAAATTCCTATTGAGAGTGTCCTACAGAGAAGTACAATTGATTCTGATTGTAACTATAACCAATGTATATTTTGACATATGTATTCTAGATGAAAACTATTTAATAATACTTGGAAACCTGGACACATTACTTCGTTTTTCTATTATTTAAGTCATCATGGATTGTTTTGGGGTTGTTCCAAGATGATGTCTTTAGAGCTTTATACTTTACTGAATCCTTGTGTTGGTTTTGTGAATTAACTTTTAACACCTAAATATTTAATGAATTATTATTGTTGAATTAGTTAAATTTATTTTATTTCTTTCACTAAATGAATGAACATGTTATGCTTTCAATACATCCAACACTGGATTATCTTCTGCTACACACAACACTGTGTTTTTACAAAACCATAAAATATTATTAATTCTCCTATTATAACCTAGTTGTTAAACATACTTATATGAATATTAATACGTAGTTTTAAAATATTAGGTATTATGGTTTATATGAGGGAGAGACATTTATAATAACAAACATAATTTCCCTAAAATTTAATATATTTTTCTAAAATACTATTTTTTATATAATATTATTATGCCATTTATAAACATCAGTAATTTTACATATAAAAAGTAATATAACATTAATATGATAAATTAAAATTAATTTTGTAATTTTTAATAAATAAATTATCATAACATAATGTTTTGAGATTTTTTTAAAGGTCCATTTTTTAATGAATAGTGAAAATACAGATTTTTTTGAGAAATATTTTTTATTTTAATTTTTAAATTGATATATTATATCTTCAATTGGAATTAAATTATAATTTGATCCATTATATATGTACTAATCATATTTATTCCCTTGGAAGCATTTTTATATTTAATTTAGATGAAAAAATGTTTTAAACTATTGAACATTATCATATAAAAAACCAAATTTCTCATCACATCTATGGAATTAATGTTGAATTTTTTATTACAACCATTGTAAATTTTATTTGTAAAAATTTATTACATATTATTAATCCATGTAATATAAAATTTTAAAAATTAAAATTAATTTTGGACTAAAATTAATTTTCAATGAATGATATATTAATTAGAGTGATTTGTATAAAAATGGGATTACATAGGAGGATAAACTGGATTGATAACGGCGAAATTGAAAAAAAAATATTATCTATATTTTCGTGGATATATTTTATTTTGATATTGAAATTTAAATTATATAAAATAGAGTATATCCTTCAAAGATTTCATTGATTTTTTCCCGTATAATAATTTACGTATGGAAAAAGAAAAAAATGAGACGTTCCATACACTTACCATTTATAAATCATTGAGATTGGGGAAAGAAATATAATTTTAGTTATAATTGTTATTTTAAAATTTAAAAAAATATTTATACCATGAGAATTTATTTTAATTTTTTTGAAATATATTAATTATATTATATTCATAAAAAATTCAAACAGAGTAATTATTTTGTTAATAATTAACTAAGATAATGATACTTAAATTATTAAATGTTTGTTAAATTGATTCACATCTTGTATTTAATTCATGTTTTATATTAATATATCATTTAAAAATTATGTGAGTATAATAAATTCTAATGACATCATTTTATTTATATTTTTAAACAAATTCAAATTAAATGAATAATTTTGAAATTGACATTAATTTTATTTTAAAATAAATTATTCTTTATTAAATGGTTCAAATTTAATAAAAATATGATTATCTATCCATTGATGGAAATTTGATTCTGTTGTAATGACTATATTTATCATTTAATAGTACAAACTCAGTTAACGTGATTGAGGTTAAAGTGTTGTATTTTCACAATACATGCTCTTATGTAAAAATTTAATTATAACAAAAATAATATATTTTTTACAAAATTTTATTTAATATTTTGAAATAGTTGTCCAATTATTATATATGGTATGATTTTATTTTATTATTAAATGATAAACTATTTATATTGGAAAACTAGTTAACACAATGGAAGACTAAAAAGGTAAAAATAAATAATCCTATGAGTTAGGGAATAAAAGTTTATATCATCTGTTTTATTTGGTTTTGGTTGTTTTATTGATTATATCATCCATCCAACCCATTAATTATTATATTTCAAGTGAATTTATGTAAGATTAACCTCCCAATAGTGAATAATTTTATGTATATAAAAGAATGTCATGCCTATAAAACTATTTAAGGGATTTAATTACACCAACATATTCACACTTATAATGAAATTAGGGTCAACCATTATATTCTGAAATAACATAACAACATCCATAACCTCATTTTAGGGGATTTTTTTTTGAAAAAAATCTAATCTAGTCAGGGATAAGAGAAAACCCAAGGAGAATACCCCAAGAAGTGGTAATGTTCTTCAACAAGCATCTCTATTTTATTTCATCCCCCACAACCATTAATATTGTTCTTCATTTTCACGGAAGACCATAGCCATGGGAACCGAAATTCTTCATTTTTTCTTTTAATCATTCCATGGTAGTGAAAAATAATAAATTTAATGTTTATGTAAGATATTAATTATATTTAGGATTTTATTATACTTCAATAATTATTATATCACACCTACCATCATAATTTTTATTTTTTTTTGGAATATAATAACATTGTTCTTTTGTAGGGTGGACTACCACCTTACGAAGCGATGTGATTTGATCATGCTTTTGATAAATAGTATTAAGGATGGTTTTAATAAAAAAAACTATATATTTTACAGAAAAATTATTCTTTTATGATAATGTATGTAAAATTTAATATTCTTCTAACATGAAATTAAATTGATAAGTAGGTTTCATGAGTACACATGACCTATCATGTCCTAAACAGTGTATTTCATTTCATATTACAAAAATTTATTTATTAAAATAAATACATATATACTATATAATTAATATATTAATATAATGGTTATTTTTACGGATTTTTTTGAACCTTTATCAATGTAAGACGATGAAAAATATAATAAACCGAAGCCTATAAAAAAAATAAATTTTACCTGAAACGTAAAAATAACATTAAATTGTTAATAAATGTGTAATAAAAGGTCATAGAAAAATAATACATGGTATATTATTTAGGGTTATGGTAATTTAATATATGTATAATAATCTTATATTTATTATAAATGTGTTTTTATTGAGTATAATGCAAGTCAAGACTTAATGCAAGTTATTTTCATCTCACATATTACTTACTTGAGACACCTTCCATGGTCAACCCTGATTTCATTTATTTTGTGTATTTACATCCCATTAATGTCTTATATGATGATTATAATTAAAATTTTCCTTATTTATAAATCTATTTTGGGTTCTATATATCAATGGGTTTAATGTTCAAAAGATACCAAAGCGTTAATTGTTTTATTTCTTAATTTTCATTATTTGAGATGTATATTATGTTATTAACATATATTATTTAAGAAGTATTATACAAAGAACATTAAAAATTAATATCATAAATTCATTCAACCTTGTGATATTTTATATACAATTTTTTATTATTCCTTTAAGGTTTTTATAATTTGAGTTTACCAATGTTGTATGATTTTTATGTTACAATGTAACTGTTTATATGGATTGTTTATGATTTTGTCTCCAATGATTAAATATCTTGATCAATCTATCATAAATTATAATTAATTCTTTCTCCTTTGGTAATTTATGATATCTTCATGTAGTGGAAAATATAATTCAGCCTTTGGTACATAATATTAATGATAAATATATAGGAGACTACATCTTCATTTCAGTCTTTATCTAAAAATCAATTTTTCTTTCAAAACCATGATTTCAAAAAATTATTTCGAAATTTTTTTTAAATGGTATTTTAAGCTCAATTTAATGAAAATTTTTTTTTTTAAAAAATAATTTTTAAAATCTTTTATTATCATTATCTTTTCTTCCGCCATAAGTTTTAAAAATTATTTTCATATAAAAGTATTTAAAAAAATATTTTATTTTTGATAAGTATTTTATATTATTTTCAATGATTCCTTTATAAAATTTCACTGTTATTTTCAATAAATCTTATTTTCGAAAGGTATTTGTTTTTTTAAATGATTTACTAAAGAAATTATTTTCCTCAAAAAATTTAAAATAATCATTAAAAATTATTTTCAATATAAGATAAAAAAAATTGGGTAACCTTTTCTTGATTGGGGATATAATCCAAGGTTACCATTTATATTATTTCCCTAAATGATATATTTTTTTAATGATTGTTTTTTTATAAATCTCGTTTCTATTCAATGGTATTAACCATCATAAAAAACTTATAAAACCCATTACATTAATAGGTATTTCCATGCTAAAATAAAAATTAAACCAATATCTTTTCCATAATTTATGATATGATTAAATTTTTATGATACCCATTTCATTTTATGGGATATGATATATTAAAATTTTATGACTTTTTTGAACACATATGTATTATTTTTATTATCTGATAAGGTGTATGTTATCTGAAAGGATGGTGGTAATGTTATATCCAATAAAGGTTGGGAGATATATTTTCCTCTAATGCATTGGTTATAGATTAATATCTCATTATATAGACATGATTGGAACGAGGAGTAAACTTAGTTCAGTAAGGGACTTTTTTAACTATTATGGTCTTGGGAGAGAAAATTGATCACTATGTTGGTTTGGGGAGTGAACTCAGTCAAATATAACAACCTTATAAGTGATACAATACTAACATGGAATTTTATTACTATAATTAATTTTATCCCATAATTACATGTCTTATTCCAATATTCTTCTCTCATGGATCATGAGCATTGATTATCATATGAATCATGCCGTATGAACTATTGATATTCATTCCATTACTCATTATTATGATCAATTATAAGAATGGTTTTTATAAAATTTTATGATCATATTCTCATACCATTATATTCTTGTTATTTTTACGTATCATCTTTATTTTCCATCACTAAGAATTTGAGCCCACCCATTCTTATGATTCTTTTCCCAAGGTTATACAGAAAAGTTTTATTTATGACACGATAATTGCAATATCTAAATTAGATATATTGAATATTATTCACCATGATAGAAGAATATGATTCCATGATTCCAATGGCACTAAAAATTTATTTTCCTATGGTATGTGTTTGTTTACTGTAATTAATATTCATCAAAATTGATTTAATATACACGTATAAAATGATAGGGTCCTTAGAGACCTAGTGACATTTAAATGTGAATTTTTTCACTACTGAGTCAGTTACTATAATTATGTGATGTTAACCAATGTGATAATATTCTATATGAATTAATAGTAAAAGATAATTCATTAGGTGTGGTCCTATAGGGTTCCTTACAACTCGGGAGTATAGAGATCCTTTAGTGTAGGTACTTGTGATACAGGGTTGGGTTAAATCATAGAAGTGACAATGGGTTTTATATAAAGTAGGTTTGTAATGTTACCGTTATTAATTATATAGTTCAATACTTCATGTTAAAGCCTTGTAGTGTTAGTTAGCCAATAGACACTAAACATATTGTATTGAAACTTCTGTGTTGGGTGATACACTTTGAATCAACTATAATAATGATTTATACCCACATAGAATTAGTGACATATAATATATTTGTTAGTAGAAACTGACTAATTCCAATAAATATTATGTTATGTTGGTATTACATATAGATATAAATAAATATTAATAACAACAAATATATCTATTCATAATGAATTTTTAATACCAAAAGATCATTCACTATAAATGAGGTATGTTTCAGTATCTTATTAATACCAAAAAAATTCCCATTAAAAGCACTATTATTAATAATTATAATATAAAATCTATATAATATTAAAAGGTTGATTCTA
This sequence comes from Viscum album, assembly GCA_963277665.1. NCBI lineage: Eukaryota > Viridiplantae > Streptophyta > Magnoliopsida > Santalales > Viscaceae > Viscum > Viscum album. The sequence continues at coordinate 2,072,126,978 of OY728131.1, forward strand.
TTAATTATATGTTATTTATTATAATTTTAGTAAGAAAAAACAAGGTACTATTATTAAAAATAAATTTGATAATAATATTAAATTTTATATTTATCCTAAAAATTTGAAAAAGATTGTGGTAGACTGTTTAGTAAAATTTTAAGATATTTCATAGGAAATTTTTATAATTAAAAAAACAATCCAACATATATTATTTTTGGAATTTAATTGATAATAAATTTAAAACATATTTTATTTGTGATGTATTAATAAATTGATGTATTTAAGAAATAAATGCAATATATAAGAATGTAATAAATTGGTCTAAAAAATAAATTATACAAATATTCTCAATTCTATCTTATCACCACATTTTCCTCTTTTTGGTTTCATGAATAGATAACTATAAACATGATTATACTAGTTTATGAGTCTTATTTGAGGTATTTTCTTCCACTAGGATGGTTCGATTCTAATTTGGTGGTTGTATAGCACAGGAGTGGGAGAGATTCAATAAGGAGGCAGTCATTCAGTGTTCCATACTATTCTATTTTACTATACTAATATAGTTACATTATTCTAGTCACCATGTCCATAAATTTGATGATTTATGATTCATGTTTTAACGCTATTAATTTTTGTAGAGATTTTTTTGTTGGATAAAAGATTTTGTCACAAAATTGATGCTATAATTTTCACCAATTTCTTTACAAGATAATTCTTGTGGACTTTTTTGATATTTCTATGTATCTCATATAATCATTATTTTCTACCACACTAGTGATCGAGTTTTTTTTACCATTTTCATATAGTCTACCAGAAATTCCCACACCCAACATCATTTCTCCTTAGTTTCCATCACTCTCTCTCTTGATTAACCACTAAATCTACACCCCTATCCATTGATGTTAAATAATTTTCCCTTTAAACTATTAATATAGGATGTCTAGGTATCATGGAATAATATAATATTATCTTTCTATTATTATATGTTTGATTCAATTCTTATGCTTGTTTCTTCTCTATAAGATTTATGAAAATTAAAACAAGGGTTATTTGTTTTTGAATTGAATCAAAGTTTTTTCAATGAAATTAATTCAATGTGCTTTAATTAGGTTTTATTCATTATTACTGGTTATTTTTAAGATGTGGTTTTATGAATTCCCTAAGTCCAGTAATGTGATTTGTGTTAGGTCTTTTTAATTATTATCCAAATTATCAAATTTTCTTCTATACCTCTTCAGTATTATCTTATATTTTAACTCAATATATTTGTATTGAAATCATTTTTATAGAACTTTTCTTGAAGAATTATTCAATTCATAGATGGTTGATAAATGGGGATTTAATTATATTTAATTATGATAATAAAAACCCTTGATTGTAATTTTTACAACAATTCAATTTCAAAATTTGTATCACTTTATTACCTATAAGAAATTTTGTTCTCCAAAACTTCATTGTTTTTCAATTACATTTCTATCCATTCAATGGAGTTATATTATTTTATTCATTTTTTTCAGTATAGACATAAATATAGATCATTTATTTTTTTTACACTTCTTATGGTTTCTACTATTGATTTTTTCTTCTTCAATTATGTATATTATCTCCATGTAGTACAAAAAATGTAATTTTTCTTATTTTTTTACTTGGCCAAAACTTTTAAAATTTTTATATTATATTATGTAGTAAATTTAAAATGTTTTTTCTTCTTTTATTTTTTTTGTTTTATATTTTTCTACTGTTGGGTTTTTTTATCATTTTAAGAGATGTTCTTGTCCAAAAAAACCTAGTAGGATTACATTATATGTTTTTTTTCTTTAAATCATTATTTGGTTTTTGATTAAATTTTTTTATTTTTAATTGGTCCATCTTGAATCATTTCTTTTTATATGGTGTATTTTGCTACAGTAAACTATGTTCCATAATGGCATCTGATATCATTGTCTTATAGTCTATACATGCCCATAATTTATGATGATATAACCATTATCTTCTAGATCATGTCTATATTTGGTATCAATGTTCGAGTTAGTCTATGAAATTTCTGTTGATTTTATTGTCACTATACATTCTCAATTTCTATTCCTATGTGATCTAGCACATTAGTTGTTATACTAATTGATAGTTTGGGGTTCGCCTCTTGTAACATCATCTGATATGGTTTCATCACATACGATTAACTTGGGTATTAGGGTGAATTATTAAAACTTAATAGACAAGTAGTGTATGACATATGAGGAGAAACATAAGAATTGTATTTTTTTCTACAAATATCTTTTATCAAGGCTTCACTATTGTGTTGTGTATTATAAACATCCTAGATCTGAAGTCTACACAAATTACTCATATTTTATTGAATTGGTAACTATTTCATGATTTGATCAATTCATTGGTGATACTTGGTGAATTTAGGTGTGTTATATGTGGGAGAAGATTAGCACTCCCCACACGTAATTATACCTAATATTTCATGAATAATAAAGATGAAAAAATTATGTACCATTTTATATTACAATTTTAATTGATGTGTGGATTAATATTGGTTTAATTATTTATATACTATGATTTTTGTGTTTTTTTAATATGACATTAATTTTTTATGGAATAAATTACATTGTATCCTTCCATGATTATCATTCTTTCAGTGTTTTGTGACATCAAGCCATGTCTTGTTTTGTTTGAATCTATTTTTTTGGTTATAAGTGAAGATGTTTAGATAATAATGTGTCTATAATAATATTTACTACATAATGTTATAGTATTAATGTTAATATTATTGGAATGTAATTATTGTCATCAATGGAATAATGTTATTTTAAGTTATAAATTGCCATATGGAATCTTAAGGCCTTCATCCTGATCTATACCTTGTGGGATTGAGGATTGAAAAAAAATGAAATTTTCACTCAAAAAGATTATGGGATTCATATTAATGAAATTATACTTACATCCATTATCAATCAAGATACATTTCATCATATACTGATGTGGTATCTCAAATTTTATTTAAAAAAAAAATTATAATGAAGTTAACGAATGAGAATAAATAGTGTCATCATTAAGATGGCTATTTATGATGTTTGAAATATAATAATACCATTATTATCATTAAGTAAATTTGTTGTCAGAATCTTACTAGTAATAGTTCTATCATATATTCATGTTTAATTGGAATATATATATATCAATAGAAATGGAAAATTTTTTATAATTATAAAAATAATGACATTATTTTTGTGGTGTGTGAACTAAATCTTGTTCGGGAAATTGACATGTTATGGTTTCACCATTTCACTATAGGATTATCCTTGTATTTTAGTGTAAATATTCTTTTGGATGTATTTCTATAACTCAGTTTATTTTGGTATTTTTTCTATTTACTTTTTTATGATTGTTAGTTTTCAGAAATGGAAATAGTTTTTTATGATAACATTATATTATGATTTTTATGAGTCAAATGTCATACATTTCATAATTTTTTATCATTTATTCTTATTATCATTGTTGTTTTAATTTTTTTAAAATATTTTATTTTTAAAGAGAAGATATTGATCATCATGGATATTGTTGTTTTCTAAATTGTTTGAAAAAGTTTCTAACATTATGATTTTTATTCTCATTTCATTCTTCCATATGGGAACACCATACAAAATAATTATTCTTATTTCTTATTTTATATATGTTTGTTTTATTTTGCATATTCATCTCATGGAACAAAATATTGAATGTTTTATTTTATTTCACTATTATAATTTTTTGTATAAATTGAAATATTATTCATTTAAGTTATGTATTTTGTTACATTATGGATTTTTTTATCTCAAGAATTTATTATACGAATTAATTTTATGAATTACTTATATGGATATCTATCAGTTTTATTAAAAGTAATTATTTTTATTATTTGGGTATTATATACAATAATTTTATATTTAATCCTTTATTCCCTATATATATATATTCTATTGTAAGTGAAAAATTATTTCGGTTCCATAACTTTGAAGATATGTTTATTCTCATAACTATTTAATTTTTAATTTTTGTGAGTACATTGATCATACAACTAATATATTATATTCTATGATTAATTTAATTGTGTGTAGTTGATAACAGTTAAAAGAATAATTTTAAAGGACATCATTTATGGACATTCTCATGAACAGGAAGCATTATGATTATGATATAATTTAATTTGAATTTTTCAAGACAATGCTATTTTTGGTGCTTTTACATTTTATCATAGAATTCATCTTCATTTCATGGAAATATCCATGAAAAATATTAATGTCCATTACAAAAAATAAATTAATGAAAAATAATTATTGAAAATAGGTATATGATATATTTATTCCTTAAGTATTTCTTTTGATAAATTGGTTCTTGATGATAAATGTAGTTTCTTTCCCACTTTAGCTATCTCAGGTACCATGAGCATGGAAATGTCCATATTAAATGGTTTGAAGGACATATGAATGAAAAATCAATTAACCTAGTGACTCGAGTGACTAATGTACTAAAACCTGACACATAGTTGTGAAAATTGATGTGTGTGAGGCCAATAAATGTTGATTTAATTTCATTAAAATATATTGGAATTTTGGCAAATTTAAATTTTTTTGTAACATGTTTCTTTTTTCCTCAACTGTTTTCATATAATTTAACATTTTTTTAAAATTATGGTTGGACATTTATTTTTAAACACATTTTGATGGGGTTTATTATAATATAATTTATTAATCAATATATAATAAAATTAAAAAAAAATAATATATAGATATTAATTAATTATATACAATTATTTCAACAAATATTGAGATCCCCACATAATATTTTATTTCATATGTAATTTAAAAATAGAAATATTTTTCTTATATTTATATTGTTAATTTTATTTCTAATTAAAAGAATAAATATTTACTTCCTTTTTTAACTGATAAAATTTCCTTATAAATCTTATTCTAGAAAATTTTAAAAACTGATAAATCTTCTATTCGTACTATTGTAATTGCAACAGAACAATTTTTCCTTTCTCAATAATATACAGGGAAATAGATTCTTCTAAAATCATAGTGTCCTGAATTTTTTTGGTAAAAGTCTATTCCATTAGAAAAAAAAATTATGCAAAAAAATCACTTTTGGAAAATACTAATATAAATGTGATTCTCAATCAAAAGAGGATCACCAAGTGTATGGGGTTTAGAGAAAGTCACCATGAAGTGTGGAAATTTACATGTGTGTGAGTTCTACATGGAGTTCTATCACTCATATTAAATCACTCATATCATTAATTAATGGTGTTCTTGTCAATCATTGGGAAATCATTGATGCATGATCATTCATTTTATGGTTCCATAGAGATTTTGGTTGAATTACTGGAAAATGTTTAATGAGATATCTGTTGGTGAAGTTCCTTGTTCTGTGGAAGAATACAAAGGGAATATATTGGGTTTTTTAATTATGGGGTCACGTTTAATATTAGAAAATGTGAAATTATGGAATAATCTCAAGTGATTTGGTCCCTCATAGGATATATCTTATAGGGTTTGGACTATAGAGAAAGACAACATCAGGAATTGATCTAGGTATCATTGTGTGGTCAAACTAAGTTTTTTCATGGTGGATATATCATGTTATATTATAAGTCTCTATAGAAGGGTACAAGAACTATCTAGTTATGATTCATTAACTATTCCTAGGATATTAAATCTTGTTAAAATTATATATTCACTTTTGGATGTTGTGGATTATGTTCTTAAGAATTCAATCATGTGTCGTTCAATGTGTTTTGTTTGTGTGTTGATTGAATAAATAGTCATATTTAGTAATTTGATTTCGATATAGACTATTTAGGGCCAGGTGGAGTGATGACAGTTTTTTGAGGGAAAAGTAAAGATATTCCTATAGTGGGTAACATCAGCTGTTCACATGTAAAAATGAATTCTTGTATAAAAAGGGTCATTATATGTGAAAGATTGACCATTGAATAAACACTATTAATATTGAATAATGATCTAGAGTGGAACTAATATATTCCACTTCTGTATTAAATTTAATATTTTAATTCTTATTTGTCACTAAAAGGATACATTAAATTGGTTTTAGCCTTGGTAGTGGATTATTTTGATCTATAAGGTAGTCATATCACTTGAGAATTTAATTGTGGTTGATAGCCTAGTTGATAGATCAAGAAGAAAATGAATCAATAAAAGAAATTTATTTAGTATTAGTTCATACATTAGTAAAGAAGTTTTATTGATTTAATAATTATTATAATGATTAATTCATCATGATCAATGGCTTACCCCATTATGAGTTTCATTATATAGGAACCATTATAGGTGGATTTGAAAAAATGTATTGACAGATTTTCCACATTAACATGACTATAGTCGGTTGGATCCACACAATTCACATAATTTTGATAGTAACTATAGAGATTAAATTAGTGAGAACCATTCATTAAATGACATCTACCACTATGTTATTTTGAAAGGTGAGACACATTTGATTGGATTCGAATTAGGAATGTGTCCATCGAAATAAAAAATTAACACAACATATGTCCAAATTTTTTTTGGTGAACCCCAGTTTCCATAAATGTTTAATTGGGTAAAACATTTGATGAGATGTTGTAATAGTTCTTAGTATGGGAATAAATTCGTGGAAAGAATAGAATTGTGGTGCTATGGTACATGGGACAACTGATACCTTACGTGTTGTGTTTCTAGTGGAAATGTTTCAATATTGGAAGACATTTCTTTTGAGTATTACCCAACATCCAGATAGTGTGTTTTAGGAATGGGTGGTTTGAGGAGTTAAAATCAATATTCGTGCTTGATTGAGTTAATAATAAGGGAGAACTATGTCAGAAACATCATGTGGAAGATGGTTAGTGGGTTGGAGGACCATATGTTTGGTAGTGTCGGTAGGTGAATCCTATGGTGGGGAGAAATATTGGTCAGGAATTGTCCATTGAATGTTGGCACATAAAGTGAATATACCACAAACTTACAAAAAAATTTATAAGATTAATCCATGAATACTTTTAGTGGTGTTTGTAGTGAGAATAATTTTAGTGCCGATGTAGATAGAATTAATATTTTTCCTCATCTTCTGATGTTCATCCATGGAGTTTTGAAACGAGATCATGACTGGATATTTTGAATGAGTATATCCTTGGGGTTGTGATTTTGTTTATGGGGTTGTAATAATGATGAATTCATATGAATTTTTACCATGATATACTAGGCTACATGGTTCATGTTCTACCAATACTTCTTAACAATGATAAGAATTGTGGTGTGGAGATTGTGGTGGAATGTGTCGTTAGATGTTTAAAATTTCCCAAGGATGATTTAATAATTCTTCTTTTGAATGGTTTTTTTTATGATCAAGGAATCAAGAAGATGGTATGAGTATTTTATCTTTCCAGTGTGGTGTTTTGGAATTCATTTAAAGGGTCAAGTGTTGATATGGGGGGTTCAAGAGCCCATTAGGGGAGTGGTCATGGAACCAATACTATTAAAATGTATAGTAATAGCATATTGACATGATGAATATGGTATTAAAGATGTGATGAGGAATCTCAGTGTAGACCCTTGGATTTTTATTATATACAAATTACACTAGGATTATATACATATTGTAACACCCGGGACTTTTATGATATATAAATCATCAAAAAAATCTTTTTCTACACAACACTGGCTTGGCTTGCTTTACACGAAACCGCGGCCTTCTTCGATAGCTTGCGTCGTACGCAATACCAAGTTTCACTAAACAATGATATGCTATAAAAATATTATTAAAACTAGTCGTTATGAATAGTAATAACCACTTTTTTAAATTTTCTAAATTTTATTTTTCAAAATGGACTTCATTTTTGGATTTGGAATATCGAAATTAGCCTAGGGTGAAATTTTGGTATTTTTCTGAAAACATTCAATTTTTGATGAATAGTGAAACCACTAAGTGGTAGTAAAAAAAATGAATTTTTCCTAAAACATAATTTTACCGCTTCAGTGAGTGGAATTTCGAAAATCCGAGAGACACGGTTTATGTCAGTATTTAAAATGTGGTTCAATGAGATGAAAATAAATTTTTGGTGAATAGTAACTTTTTACTTTTTTTTACCACGGTTAAAAGTAAATAGGGTAATTAAGGGTAAAAATGATATTAATATTACACTAACACATGTCCTAATTTTATTGGACAAGTGTAATTCGACCAAAAACAACCTTATGAATAAAATATGACCATTTAGGCCCACATATATTAGATTAGGACATTTCTTATTAATTTATTTAAAGAAGGGTTAAAATAGTTAAAATCAATGTTTAATAAGTAAATCATTTTTAATACGGGGTTATACATAAGATAAATTCGACTATTAATATTAATTATAAATATAAGAATATTTCCTACATAATGGTTTTTTATTTGTAATTTTTAGAAATTAAATAATTTAATTTATTTATGACACAAAGATGATGCAGTAATTATCTTATTAATGAAATATTGAAATAATTGATGTTAAAAACACCAAAATAAATGTAATTTGATACTTTTTATGAATTACACTAATTTTAAAGATTAATATGACCTGTTAGTATTGATTTAATTAACTTTTTTCAAACCAATCATTCTGTTATGATTTTCACAAAAATCAATTACTAAATAGTGTCAAAATTGACATAAAATAGTTTTTAAAACAAATATTATATTATTAATTGTTATTTTATTCCTAAAAATCTAAGGTTTGGCCAAATGACTTACATAAGGTTATATATATTAATAATAAACAACTTGAGGTTCTTTTGGCTGCTTATAGTAAGTTTATTAACCTTATAGTATAAGAACACAAGAAGACATGGTAAAAGTAAAATCATTTTACTTAATGTTAAATCTAAATGATAAGGTTAAAATAGGAACCTAAACTTCTCTTAATTCTATTGGATGAGAGGATTTAGACCCATCCCCACCTTATCTTTGAAATAAATTAATTTGGAGCTATTTAAAACCGAACTTTACTTTATAATAAAATAATATTTTTAGTTTTTCAAAAGGAGCCCCTCTCCTCCCTTATAAAAGGTCACCTCCTCCCTCTCTTTCTCACACCACTTTGAGCCTTCATGCTCGGCCAAACCCTGCCACTTTCTTCTCTCCACTTCCCTAGAGACATCCTAGAGGTCCTAGTCATCTCCAAAGACCAAATTTAGTGCCCTAAAAAGAGGTATCGAAGAAGCACTTTAAAGAAGAGGAGGTTCAGACACGTACAAAGCATATCGGACCTAAGGTAAGTGAAATATCACAATCTCATTTTTATCCGAGATTGTTTATACTTTGAAATTTACTGGGGTGTATATTATCATCCACATCCATGTTTCCTCAATATGCAATATTATTTCCATCCACCTACAATTGTTTATATCCAATTTTACCCTTCGGTGAGTTTTTAGTAAGAGATATGAATTGAATCTTTTGTCATTTTTCGTACGAGGCACTTTTTGACTTTTCCGACAAAAGTACAAGAAGAATGTTTTTGTAACTTATACGGCATGAATGGATTTTTAAAAACATTATTTCCAAGAATATTCTTTTTCAAGTTTTCAAGTTTATTTTTAATCAACTTCTTTTAGTTTAGAATTATATGAAATGTTAAGAAAGGAAAAGTGTTTTTGAAGTAGAAAGGATATTTTCCTCATGAATGGTGTTCAAGTGTTTGATAAAAAGTATTTTCAAACTAAGATAATAAAGGGTTCTGTTTCTATCCCTATTATTACATTGATTTTATTATGTTTTGATGGAATTATGTTTATGAATTCATTTATCTTATATGAATTGTTTTATGATGTCACGATGTTTAAGATTCCCATTTTTATTACATGGGTTATGCTATGATGTATGGTTTTTGATTTTGTGGAACACATAATAATGGTATCATTATGAGATTTGTGGGACCTATATCTCCCTCCAATGCATTGGGTAAAGATTTTATATCTCATGAGATAGACATGGCTGGAATGGTAGGTTATACCGGTTCAGTGAAATAGGACTGAAACGCGGAGTGAACTCGGTTCAGAAATGGACTTTGTCAACTAAGATAGTCTTGGAAATGGGTCTTGACTAATAAGAAATGATTCTCTATGATTATGTGTGTATGCCACGAAGTTTCATGTTTTATGTTATGATTATTGGGATTACATTTCACTACTATCATTTATCCCATGTTAAGAAATTATGATCTCTTTTGCAGGTTAAGACTTCCAAAAGTTATGTTCTTATGTATATGATGTGATTGATATTTCTTTTGTTTACCCTTAATGATAATTTGAGCTCATCCTTTTGTATGTTTTATATCCCCAGGTCAGGAAGAAGGTTACTAAGTAGAATAAGCCAAAAAGGGACTCTAGATATGATGAAATAAATGGGAGGCAAAGTTGATGCTTGATGAACCAGTTGTTTATGTTTCCCAGTTTCTAAAGACACTATACCTATACGGTCCTTTATTGGTTTTGTTATATGTTGTAATAAGTGTGCTTCAATTATGAACTGATAACAATGTGTGTAAATTATGGGTCGTTATAGTTGGTATCAGAGGAATGGTATAGTCAATCTTTGGAAACTAGGATGTGAAAGCCTTAGTAAGAACCCTAAGGATAAGTCTAAGCATAGAACACAATCTTAGTGTTTTAAAAATGGCCATTAATAACCTAGTATAAGACCATAAGTGTGAAATTTTTTTATTGATTATGTGGTTTTCCTATTATAAGTAGTGTTGCTCACACAATTCTTCTTGGTTTTAGTCAATGGATGGAACCCGAAAGAACCGTGTTAATGCGGAATGCGACGAGCAATGAAATGATTATCACCCTGAGTAACCAAACGTTATGGGAGCTAGAATGAAAAATCTTGTAGCCATGCTCACACAACTTTCTCAATCAATGAATCATGCGGGACATCCAAATGAGCAAAGGATGGAGCAACATTTTGTTGAATCCTTCATGAGACAGCGTCCACCTTCTTTCAGCGGGTCTACTGATCCATTAGTTGTTGAACAATGGATTAGTACTACTGAAAAGATATTTTCAGTTCTTCAATGTTCTGAGCATGATAAAGTCATCTTAGCAGTGTATCGTTTGGATGGTGATGCTAATCAATGGTGGAATCTTATTAAGAATACTAGGCAAAGGGATGAAATTGAGTCCATGGAATGGGATGAGTTCAAGAACTTATTTTTCAATAAGTACTTCCCTCGTATTCTCCGAACAAAGATAGATAAAGAGTTTCTAGAACTGAAGCAAAAGGATGATGAATCTGTTGGTATCTATGAAGCAAATTTTACAAGACTTGCAATGTACGCTTCTGGTATTATTATCCAACCTAAGAGTAAGATCGATCGATTCTTTAGTGGATTAAAACCAAGTCTTTGAAGGGCCTTATCAATAAGGGACTTCAATAGCTATGAGGAAATCGTTCGATGTGCTCTCAAAGTTGATATGGAGAGTGGAGTAACCAATCAGTCAAATGGGTTTGATAAGAAGAGGAAAATGGAATTCAAAGGAAAATCTAAAGAGCACACTGAAAAGAAGATGAGATTTCCCTTATGCTCAAAGTGTGGAAAGAAACATGGAGGGAGTTGTCTTAATGGGACAAGTAAATGTTTCAAATGTGGAAAAGAAGGTCATCGGGCATTTGAATGTCGCGATGATGGGAAGAAGATGTCTAATGATTCAAACAAAGGAAGGGATACACAAAATGAATCTACTAAACTTAAATGCTTCAAGTGCAAGGAGATGAGAAATTATGCCAATAAATTCCTTAATCCAAGGGTTGATGATGATGGTCGACGTCAACAAACTCTTACGGCTAAAGACAAAGGAAAGTCACATGCAATTTCTATCAGCGATGTGGAGTATGACAATGATGTGGTGAAAGGTACACTTACCATCCACTCTAAAGTAGCAAATGTTTTATTTGATTCTGGATCCACCCAATCTTTTATTTCTGAAGATTTTTCTAAGGGTATCACCGTATTACCTCAACAATTAGATGTTGAGTAAGTTGTGACAACACCTAATGGCACAACAGTTGCATCAAATTTTTATAATTCTTCTCTAATTGAAGTTTGTGTGAAAGTGCTTCCTGCAAATCTTGTGATCCTTCCTATAGTGGAATTTGATTTGATTCTTGGAATGGATTGGATTTCTCTACATGGAGCTCATATCAATTGCCAAAGAAGGGAAGTCACATTTCATATTTTAGATTAATCTATGATCGTCTATCGATGAAAGGATGAACATAACCTTCCAGTGGAAATTTCTTGATTTTTATGGGTCTTGATTCCACTAAATGAAGGTTATTTATCTCAAATGGTTGGTGACAAACTCACGATTAAGAATATTCCCATTGTACAAGAGATTTATGATGTCTTTCTGGAGGAATTACCGGGTCTTCCACCAAATATTGAAGTTGAGTTTTCAATAGAACTCGTACCGGGTGCTTTTCCAATTTCAAAGACACATTATAGAAAGGCCCCAATTGAGTTGTAGGAATTGAAAAAGCAACTCCAAGAGAATCTTGATAAGGGATTCATATGCCCTAATGCATCACCTTGGGGAGAACCAGTTCTATTTGTTAAGAATAAATATGGATCAATGAGACGCTGCATTGATTATCAAGAACTTAACAAGATCACTATTAAGAACAAATATCCTCTCCCGTGCATTGATGACCTATTTGACCAACTACGCGGAGTTCAATACTTTTACAAGATTGATCTTCATTCAGGGTATCATCAATTAAGGGTCAAAAGGGAGGATATACCAAAGACGACATTCCGTTCAAGGTATGGACACTATGAATTTATAGTGATGCCATTTGGTCTTACTAATGCCCATGCTATCTTCATGGATCTAATGAATATAGTCTTTAGAGACTATCATGATCAGTTTGTGGTAGTATTTATAGATGATATTCTTGTCTATTCCAAGAGCAAGGATGAACATGAAGATCAATTGATAATTATATTGAAGACCCTGAGAAAGGAGAAGCTTTATGCCAAATTTACCACGTGTGAATTTTGGCTTCAAAAAGCTGTATTTTAGGGTCACATAATCTCAAAATAGAGGATATCTGTGGATCCAGCAAAAACAGAGGTTATCGAAAGATGGTCGAGACCAACAACAGTGAATGAGATCCGAAGTTTTCTTGGTTTGGATGGATATTATCGACGTTTTGTGAAAGATTTTTCATGATTATCTAATACACTCACCAAGTTGACTCGGAAAGGAGTTAAGTTTGTTTGGACGGAGGAATGTGAAGAGAATTTCAAGGAGTTGAAAAGAAGGTTATCCAGTGCACCTGTGCTCACACTACCTTGTAGTGGAGAAAGGTTTGTGATCTATAGTGATGCATCCAAGTAGGGATTGGGGTGTGTTCTTATGCAAAATGATATAGTTATAGCTTATGCCTCACGACAGTTGAAAATACATGAGAAAAATTACCCAACTCATGATTTGGAGTTAGCTGTGGTAATCTTTGCATTGAAGATTTGGAGGCATTACCTTTATGTGAATGGTGTGATATTTATACTGATCATAAATGTTTAAAGTATATTTTCACACAAAAGGAGATGAATATGCGCCAAAGAAGATGGTTTGAGCTGATTAAGGATTACGACTACTCAATTCATTACCACCCTGGGAAAGAAAACAAGGTGGCAGATGCATTAAGTCGACAAGACCATGCTAGTTTGTCCATGATGAGGATCGAAAAAGATCCAATATTTATGTATTTACGAAGGATGGATCATGTAATTATAATGAGAGGGGAAAAATCTTATCTTTCTCCAATGAATGTTCAACCATCTATACACGTGAAGATTAAAGAGGCACAGAAAGAAGATGTCGAGTTACAAAATAAGGTGAGAAATGTTCTTGAATTCATCCTTGATTGTGATGGGATAATAATGTTCCGGAATCGGGTTTGTGTTCCTCCCATCCCCAAATTAAAGAAGGGGCTGCTGGATGAGGCTCATAGTTCTTCATTATCTATTCATCCTTGAAGCATGAAGATGTATAGGGACCTGAAATAGTACTTCTGGTGGGATGGCATGAAAAGAGATGTTGCTGAATATGTCTCTCGATGCTTGGTTTGTCAGAAAGTTAAAGCTTAGAGACTGAAGTCTAAGGGGATGTTACAACCATTACCCATACCCGAATGGAAATGGGAAAACATCACTATGGACTTTGTCACAGGACTTCCTAAAACATCCAATGGCAATAATGCTATCTGGGTCATAGTTGATCGTATTACTAAGTCTGCACACTTCATTTCTATTAGAGAGGATTTCTATCTAGATCAGCTTGCCATGATATATGTAAAGCAAGTGGTAAGATTGCATGGAGTACCACTTTCTATAATATCTGATCGGGATCCGAGATTTACCTTGAAGTTCTTCCGAAGTCTTCAGGATACTCTGGATACAGAGTTGAGTTTCAGCACTGCTTATCATCCTCAGACAGATGGTTAGTCTAAGAGAACAATTCAAACTATAGGAGATATGTTGAGAGCTTTCTCAATGGATTTCAAAGGTGGTTGGGATCAACACCTACCTTTGGTAGAATTTTCTTATAATAATAGCATTCACTCTAGTATTCAGATGGCTCCTTATGAATCTCTCTATGGAAAGAAATGGAGTACTCCAACATTCTGGGATGATGTTAGGGAAAGAAATCTATTAGGACCTGATCTCATTGATGAAATGGCAGAAAAGGTCAGATCTATTCAACAACACATAAGAGTAGCTCAGAGTCGACAGAAAAGTTATGCTGACAACCGATGAAAAGACCTAGAGTTTGAAGTGGGTGATAAAGTGTTCTTACGAATATCTTCCTGGAAGAGGGTCATGAGATTTGGAAAGAAGGGGATGTTGAGCCCTAGATATATCAGTCCTATCGAAATACTGGATCGTGTTGGGAAGGTAACATACCGGTTAGCGCTTCCACAAAATCTCTCTCAAGTTCACGATGTGTTCCATGTATCTTTTCTGAGAAAGTACATACCTGATCCTTCAGATGTACTCAGCTCAGAAGTTGTACCGCTGGAGCAAGATCTTTCTTATGAAGAACAACCGATAGAGATTCTGGATCGTAGAGAAAAAGTCCTATGAAGCAAGACCACTCATTTGGTGAATGTTTTATGGAGGAACCACCAATTAAAAGAAGCTACATGGGAGCTTGAGGATATGATGAGGGAGTGGTATCCTCATCTGTTTGTTACAAAGTGACGAATTTCGAGGCCGAAAACATTTTAAGGGGGGTAGAATGTTACACCCAAGACTTTTATGTTATATAAATCATCAAAGAAATCTTTTTCTACACAAGACTATCTTGGGTTGCTTTACACACAATTGTGGCCTTCCTCGATAGCTTACGTCGTACGAAATACTGAGTTTCACTAAACAATGATATGCTATTAAAATATTATTTAAAACTAGCGGTTATGAATAGTAATAACAACTTTTTGTAATTTTATAAATTTTATTTTTCAAAATGGACTTCATTTTTGGATTCGGAATATCGAAATTAGCCTAGGGTGAAATTTTTGCATTTTTCTGAAAACATTCAATTTTTGATGAATAGTGAAACCACTAAGTGATAGTAAAAAAAACTGAATTTTTCATAAAACATAATTTTACCGCTTCTGTGAGTGGAATTTCAAAAATCCAAGAGACACGGTTGATGTCAGTAAATAAAATGTGGTTCAATGGGATGAAATTAATTTTTTGGTGAATAGTAACTTTTTACTTTTTTTACCACGGTTAAAAGTATATAGGGTAATTAAGGGTAAAAATGATATTATTATTACCCTAAGACATGTCCTAATTCCATTGGACAAGTGTAATTCGACCAAAAAAACCTTATGAATAAAATATGACCATTTAGGCCCACTTGGATTAGAATAGGACATTTATTATTAATTTATTTAAAGAAGGGTTAAAATAGTTAAAATCAATGTTTAATAAGTAAATAATTTTTAATATAGGGTTATACATAAGATAAATTCGACTATAAATATTCATTAGAAAGCTAAAAATATTTCTTACATAATGGTATTTTATTTATAATTTTTAGACATTAAATAATTTAATTTATTTATGACACAATGATGATGCAGTAATTATCTTATTAATGAAATATTGACATAATTGATGTTATAAACACAAAAATAAATGTAATTTGAGACTTTTTATGAATTTCACTAATTTAATAGATTAATATGACATGTTAGTATTGATTTAATTAACTTTGTTCTAACTAATCATTCTGTTATGAGTTTTACAAAAATCAATTACTAAATAGTGTCAAAATTGACATAAAATAGTTTTAATAAAATATTATATTATTAATTGTTATTTTATTCCTAAAAATCTATGGTTCGGCCAAATGACTTAGATATGGTTATATATAATAATAATAAACAACTTGGGTTTCGTTTGGCTGCTTATAGTATGTTTATTAACCTTATAGTATAAGAACAAAGAAGACACAGTAAAACTAAAATTATTTAACTTAATGTTAAATCTAAATGATAATGTTTAAATAGGAACCTAAAATTGTCTAAATTCTATTGGATGAGAGGATTTAGACCCATCCCCACCTTAGCTTCGAAATAAATCAATTTGGAGCTATTTCAAACCGAACATGTCTTTATAATAAAATAATATTTTTAGTTTTTCCATAGAAGCCCCTGTCCTCCCTTATAAAAAGGCACCTCCTCCCTCTCTTCCTCACACCACTTTGAGCCTTCAAGCTCGGCCAACCTCTGCCACTTTCTCCTATCCACTTCCATAGAAACATCCTAGAGGTCCTGGTATTCTTCAAATTCCAATTTTAGTCCCATAAAAGGAGGTCTCAAAGAAGCACTTCAAAGAAGAGGAGGTTCGGACACGTATAAATCATATCAGACCTAAGGTAAGGGAAATATCACAATCTCATTTTTATCCGAGATTGTTTATACTTTGAAATTTACTGGGGTGTATTTTATCATCCACATCCATGTTTCCTCAATATTTAATATTATTACCATCCACCTACAATTATTTATATCCAATTTTACCCTTCGGTGAGTTTTCAGTAAAAGATATGAAAGGAATCTTTTGTCGTTTTTCGTATGAGGCACTTTTTGACTTTTCTGACAAAAGTACGACAAGAATGTTTTTTTAACTTATACGGCATGAATTTATTTTTTTAAAAATTATTTCCAAGAAGCTTCCTTTTCATGTTTTCATGTTTAATTTTAATCAACTTCTTTTAGTTTAGAATTATATGACATATTAAGAAAGGAAAACTGTTTTTGAAGTAGAAAAAATATTTTCCTCAAGAATGGAGTTCAAGTGTTTGATCAAAATTATTTTCTATCTAAGATAATAAAGGGTTCTGTTTCTATCCATATTATTACATTGATTTTATTATGTTGTGATGGAATTATTTCTATGAATTCCTTTATCTTATATGAATTGTTTTATGATGTCATGATGTTTAAGATTCCCATTTTTATTACATGGGTTATGCTATGAAGTATGGTTTCTGATTTTGTTGCACACATAATAATGGTATCATTATGAGATGGGTGGGACCTATATCTCCCTCCAATGCATTGGGTAAATATTTTATATCTCACGAGATAGACATGGCTGGAATGGTAGGTTATACTGGTTCATTGAAACAT
Source organism: Viscum album (assembly GCA_963277665.1). Taxonomy (NCBI): domain Eukaryota; kingdom Viridiplantae; phylum Streptophyta; class Magnoliopsida; order Santalales; family Viscaceae; genus Viscum; species Viscum album. Next base: position 2,072,144,696 of record OY728131.1, read on the forward strand.
TAATGAAATAAGGACTGAACTCAGTTCAGAAATGGACTTTGTCCACTAAGATAGTCTTGGGAATGAGTCATGACTAATAAAAATGAGTTTCTATGATTATGTGTGTATGCCACAAAGTTTCATGTTTTATGTTATGATTATTGGGATTACATTTCACTACAATGATTTATCCCATGTTATGAAATTATTATCTCTTTTACAGGTTAAGATTTCCAAAAGTTATGTGCTTATATATATGATGTGATTGATATTTCTTTTGTTTACCCTTACTGAGCATTTGAGCTCACCCTTTTGTATTTTAATTTCCCCATGTCAGGAAGAATGTTACTAAGTAGAATATTCCAAAAAGGGACTCTAGATATGATGAAATAAATGGGAGGCAAAGTAGATTCTTTATGAACCAGTTGTTTATGTTTCCCAGTTTCTAAAGACACTATAATTATACGGTCCTTTCTTTCTTTTGTTATATGTTGTAATAAGTGTGCTCCAATTCTGAATTAATAACAATGTATGTAAAGTATGGATCATTATACCAATAATTCCCCGACCCCAGTTACCCAGAGTCGGAGAATTATTAAATAACATTGGTATGATACAAGGAATCACGTTCGGAAAGACCTATCCACTTTGTAGAATTGGAATTGTTAGATATATTCATAATTTTTACATTACATCATGAAAAAAACATCAAGCACATTTTCCCCATTTTTAACACACTTATATCCTTATCCTATCCCTGCAGGTCAACCGTAAAATATGTCTTCACATCCTAGAAAAAAATAAAACATATAAGGGGTGATCTAAGATGCTAAGTAAGGATAACAATATAGTAGAAACATTAATAAATAAGAATAATCAAATAAGGTAATGTATAAGACAAAAACAAAATCCTTTTAAACATATACATAAACATAATATGAAAATTATAAATTCAAATAATTCTATTTACTAATTCACATGGATATTATACTAGTCGAATAATCACATGGAATATCAATAGCCACTTTAATAATGATGGAATGCAAAATGCCAGACATCATAACCACATAGTCAAGAACTTATGCCAAGGCTGCGAATAATATTTTGTTAAGGCCTTATTCCAAAACACTAGTTGGTCTCATTTGACCTACTGATTCATCGATGATCTATAGCGGGCTCCACCCGCCACTTACTATGTCCAACGCATTCCTCCGATCAAAAGATTTAAACATAGAATAAAAATTATTATTAAAAATAGAATATTAAATGTCAATAATTAATCTATAAACAATTAATGGTGTAAAATTAACACATCCATAGTCAAATATATCACAAAACCATAAATACAATATGGATGTCTTTTATGATAATAAATCAACTTCATACAAGCTTAAAATCCATCAAAGGATGTTGACATAGATGAACTCAAAACGTTTAAAGGGAAATATCTCTTTATATATTGAAATAATTATGAAGTATTGTAATTATATTAGAAAACAATTATTTTCAAAATATTCTTATAATATTATAAGGTATGCTTCGACGTTGTTATAACGGTGGAAAATAGACGCACCCTCTATATAAGTTAAAAAAACAATCTTACCTTAATTATATCGAAATGGTCATAATGTTCCTTGTTTTGAAAATGAATGAAAGAGTACTTTCATAAAATATAAGGTAAAATAAGGTTATAAATGACTTTAAACCATAGTCTAGTAAATGATAAAAAAAATTTGATACACATTTTTATAAAAACACGGATGTGGATGATAAAGAGGTCCCAGTACATACTTACATAAAAACAACCTCAGATAATAAATAGATTGTGAAATTAAAATGTAACTTGTAATTTTTCTTATTAGATGGTATGTTAAACTCTTGTATAATAATTAAAACATTTCTATTAAATTATAAAATAACTACATATATAAATATGATATCATATATGATCTAATAATATTGTTTTGTCAATTATATTTTAGTAGTATCATCATTTTGGGTGTTAACTGATTCGTTTTCCATTATATTCATTGTTACGTAAGCCATTTTTGTTAAGGATAAGATTTATATGATTCATATAAATAATTATATTATGTTAATAAACATTATTTTTAATCATAAAATGAAAATTATTTTTGAATGATTATGACGGGGAATGAATTTCATCACGTTCTTGAAGACGGTAATCTGTATGTATGTACGAGCGACAATATCATTATATTGATGAATAAATCATATGTAATTGGATTTTATATTACATATAAATAATCATTAACATGTTATATTTATTATTTACATCAATTATTTTCATTATTATACCCATCCAAATAGTGAATTGTTTGAATAACAAACTACACCACGACATGGAGACGGTAATCTGTACGTACGCACATATAGTGACTTTGTCATTTATTGGATGGATAGAATAATGAATGTGTTTGTAACATTTTTTTAATAACATCATATTCCATATAACATACTGGATTTAATGTTTTATACTGGAAACAACAAAGAATGTGGAAGTGGATGAAGAAAGGGACTTGAAAGACATGATGAAATATTTGCCTCTTCTTCAGTTTCTTCAATTGGATTTGATCAAAAGAGCTCCTTAGGTTGGATTTATAAACAAATTAAGGCCTCTAATATAATGTGAATAAATTTGGGAGGATATTTGGTCCAGGTTTGGCCATGAAAAAAAGGCTTGGGAGGTGTGGGATTAAGAGAAGGGGAAGCGCCCTTTTATTAGTGAAGTGAGGGTCACTTTAGGAAAATATTTAAATATTATTTTATAATAAAATTGTTTTCGGATTATAATGCCTCCAAAATTAATTATCTAATGTATAAGGTGTGAATGGGTACAAAACCACTCAACTAATAGGTTTTATACATGTTTAGGTCATCATATGAACCTTATAGTTTATATTTAACTCTTAGTTAAATACTTTGTCACTTACCATGTGTATTTGTATTTTAATATTATATGGTTAATAAACATACTATAACATGACAAAAGAACCCCAAGAGGTTCATTATTAATATATATATCATTATCTAAGTACTTATACAGAACCATATATTTTTATGAATATTATATCGATTAATAATATAATATTTGTTTAAAAAACTAAATTATGTCAATTTTGACACTATTTAGTATTTGATTTTTTTGAAAGCCATTAAAACCTTATCACTTCGAATAATTTTTTTTAATCAACCCTAACATGTCATATTAACCTATAAAATTATTGTAATTCAACACAATTTTCAATTTACATTTATTTGTATTTTTATAATATCAATTATTTAAATATTTCATTAATAAGGTAATTACTACATCATCATTGTTTCATAAATATATTAAATTATATAATGTCAAAAAATTATAAATAAAATATCATTTTGTAGGAATTTTTTGTAGATTTTTAATGAATATTTGTAGTTGAATTTATATTGTGTGTAACTCTATATTAAAAATGGATTAGTTATTAAACATTGATTTCAACTCTTTTAACTATTCTTTAAATAAAATAATAATCAATGTCTTAATCTAATCCATGTGAACCAAAGAGGGTAATATTTTATTTATATGGTTGTTTTTGGTTGAATTATATCTATCCAATAGAATTATAATAAGTTTTAGGGTAATTATGATATCAATTTTACCCTTAATTACCCTATTTACTTTTAAAAGTGGTAAATAAAAGTCAAAAGTTACTATTCACCCAAAATTATTTTCATCTTATTGAACCATATATTACTTACTGATATTAACTATGTCTCTCATATTTTTGAAATTGAACTCATAGAAGAGGTAAAATTATGTTTTATAAAAAATTACAAATGCTCCTAGGAGATGGGTAAAAGTCGGTAAAAAGTTCGATAAAATTTTATATATATAAAAATATTATAAAATGACTAAAATGAATTACATTGAACCTATATAGATATTATGTATCTATTTTTACCTAAAATAAATTAAAATAAAGTTTCGAATTATTTAAATAGAAATGTGGTTTTAACTAATAACGTAGTTTTTAGTCTCTATTCATTAAAACATGAAAGATTTCATAAAAATAACAAAAATACACTCTAAGCTAATTTCGATATTCGGAATCCAAATATAATGTCCATTTTGAATGATAAAATTGATAAAATTTTAAAAATTGGGTATTACTATTCATAATGGCTAGTTTGATTGGTTGTGGTGTGTTTGAACTTGAGGTTACGCACAACACAAGCTATTGTATAATTCAAATGGAAACATACCGTTGAAACATGGGGTGTCACATTATCCCCTAGTTAAATTGATACCATCATCAAAATTTCTAGAATATTACTACATAAAAAGATCCAGGTGTTCCTTCATCATAATATCCTCAGGTTCCAATGTTACCCCTTCAATCTTATGGTTTCTCTATAGAATTTTTACCATACGAGTTGTCCGGTTTCTCAGAACATGTTCTCTTGTATCAAGGATCTTTACAGGATCTTCACAATAAGGCATATCAGGTTCGTGTTCAATCTACTCATAGGTGAGTAAATGCATTGGGTTAAGCCGGTATTTTATCAATATTGATATGTGGAACACATCGTAAACATTGGAGAGACTTGGCAGTATTACCCAACGGTATGCCACAACCCCAATTTCTTATAGAATTTCGAAAGGTCTGAAGTACCTGAGACGTAATTTACCCTTCATACCAAATTGAATAAATCCATTTCATAGAGATACCTTCAAGAAAACGTGATCTCCTATCTGAAATTTCAAATCATTCCTTTGGTTACCAGCATAGCTCTTCTGCCTTCTTTGAGCTACGTTAATGCATGTTTGGATAACCTTCATCTTTTTCATCATTTCCTTAACTCGCTCTGGTCCTACAAGTATTCATTTACTAGAATCACTACAATAAGATGGTTTATGACATCACTTTCCATATAACTATTTATATGGTTTCATCTGAATACTTGAAAAGAAACTATTGTTATAAGAAAATTCTACCAGAGGTAAATATTGATCCAATATACCATGAAAGTCATTTGAGAAAGATATTAACATGTCTTATACGGTTCTAAAAGTCCTATCTGATTATCCATTAGTTTGAGGGTGTTAGGTAGTACACAAATGATGTTTAGTATCCAGGGTTTCTGAAGAATTTTCCAGAATCATGATGTAAAACGGGAATCACGATCATAAAAAATCGATAGGGGTACACCATGAAGTCTTACAACTTCATTAATATAGAGTCTTTCTAAATGTTCAAGTTTTAAATCTTATCTTATAGTAAGAAAGTGTGCTGAAATGGTATGACGATCAACAATGACAAATATTGCATCATTCCTTCTAGGAGACTTTGGTAGTCCCATGACATAGTCCATCGTAATATAATCACATTTCTACTCAGGTAGGGGATTAGGTTGCATGAATCCTCTATGTTGTTGCCTTCCAGCTTATACTTTTTGACAAACCATACATAATGAAAAAAAATAATCAATATCCCTCTTCATGATGTCCTACAAAAAATGTTCCTTCACATATATATACATCTTAGTGCTACTAGGGTGTATAGAGAAATTGGAGCTATGCGGATAATCTGCTAATTTTTTTAGATCATGTATATTAGGAACACAATGCCTCCTCCCAAATTTCAAAACTCCATCTTCATATATGATGTCGATCAATCTCCTATCATTCACAATGTTAATTTTCTTTTGAAATTCCTCATCATCAGTCTCAGAACTTTTTATCCTTTATAGTAAAGATGGTTTGGCATCCATTTGAAAAAGTATTGATGTTTCACCTTCCATGATAATTCCCATATCCATTTTTACTAGATCCCTTAAAATATTATACCTTTCACCTCTCATCTTGATCAAAAATCCATGATCATTTCTCTTCAAAGCATCATCCAATTTATTTTCCTTTCCCTGGTGGTAGTGTATTGTGTAATAATAATGCTTGAGTAGTTCAAGCCGTCTCCTTTTCTTAATGTTGAATTATTTTTGTGAGAGAATGTATACATAAAACTCATGTGATCAGTATAAATATCACATTTTCACCATATATATAGTCTCTTTATATCTTCAAAGCAAATATTAAAGCTGGTAACTCAAGATCATGAGTGGGATAGTTTTTCTCCGGAAATGTTAGTTGTCGTGATGCATATGCAATTAATATATAATTCTATATAAGTACACAACCAATTCATTTCTTGTAAACATCACTATAAATAACAAAACCATCACTCTATGATGTTAGATTCAGGTTAGGAGTGTTGAATAATCTTCTCTTCAGTTTGTCAAAACATTACTCACACTCTTTTGTCCATTCAAATTTAACCCCTTTTCGTGTGTGTTTGGTTTATTTTTTTTCCAATCGGGTAAAATTTTGGAAAAACACTGATAATAATTGGATAAACCAATAAAATGGCGTACTTCAGTTATACTCATCGGTGCCGATCATTATTGTATTGCCTTGGTCTTTGAAAGATCAATATAGATTCCATCTTTAGAGACAATATGGCCAAGAAAACAAATATCCTGAAGATAGAATTCACACATGCTAAATTTCCCATATAATTAATTTCTTCTAAGAGTCCATAGGATAATGATCATGTGATTTTATTGATCCTCATAGATTTTGGATTATACCATGATTTCGTCAATAAATACCACTACATATTCATCAAGATATTCTTTGAATGCTCTACTCATTAGATCCATGAAGACAGAGGGTGCATTAGTCAATCCAAAAGGCATTACTGTAAACTCATAATACTCGTACCTGGTTCGAAATACTTTTTTCAAAATGTGTTCCTTCTTCACACAGAACTAATGATATCTAGATCGAAGCTCAATCATTGATAAATATTTAGCTCCATGAACCAGAACAAATAAATAATCAATACGAGGTAGAGGAAACATGTTCTTCCTTTTTATAGCATTTATCTCTCTATAATCATTGTACTTACTCCTAGATTTGTGTTTCTTATTAACAAAAAGGAAAGGGGCTCCCCATGGAGAAACACTAGGGAGAATAAATCGCTTATTAATCAATTCCTCTAGTTATTTCTTTAGTTCCACTAATTCCATAGTGGCTATTCTATAAGGGGTCATTGATATGGGCCTTGAACAAGAAATTATGTTGATGGAAAACTGAATTTCTCATTCTTATGGATGTCCCGGTAAATCCTATGAAAACACATCAATATATTCATGCACAACAGGTACATCCTCTATTCTAATATTATTCTACTCACCCATAGTTATTCCATTATGTTTTTCCCCAATAATTGAATTTAGTTGAGCTACTAGGGGTGGATCTAGATAAGAATCTGGTGGTGAAATTTTTACTCTAAAGATAAGGTACTCCTTATCATCATCAAAAATTGTAACATATTTTTTCTTTCAATAATTTTTCGCATCATGGTCTGAAATCCAATCCATTCCGAGGATTATATCAAATTAAATCACAGGTATGATGATGAGGTCTGCAGAAAAAGAACATTTATATGCCCTAATGGGAACTGATTCACAAAACATTGTTGCGATGATACATCCCTTAGCTGTTTTGACTGACAACTCCATTATTAAGTCATATTGAAAATATCTAATTTTCTTAGCAAACTGGGAAGATATGAAACAATGCAATAATACAGGGTCAAATAAAACATTGGCAAACCTTGAGGAAACCATTAAATTACCTACCACCACGTATTTTAGAGCTTCAACCTCAGTATTAGTGAATGCATATGCCAGACCTTTCTCCCTTGTCCTTTACTGAGGTACGTTTCCTTGGCTCATAGGACATTCATTTGTATAATGCCCCTTTTCTCTACAATTGTATCATTCAACACCCTCTTTCTTCCCCATGGAATCATGAGCATGGTGTCCTTTTTCACCACATTTGTAACTAACTACCATTCCCTTCATGAAAGTGATAGGGTGTTTCTTACCACATTTAGTACAGGATGGATAGTCAACTATTCCCTTCTTCTCCTTATTTAAATTTCCATAGTGATCAATTGATCTCTTCTTCTCCTTCTTTAATTTAAAGTCACAAGGCTTAGAGAATGCCTTTTCTTTCTTGATAGCACATGAGAAAATATTTTCGTATAATGAGAAGGATTGTGAGACTAATTATTGACAAATAAATTGTTCAGCCCCCAAATAATTGATCAATATTAATCCTTGGGTTATGTAAATAATCTGTTGCATGCCCTTCTAACCTTGTAAAGATGACATCACATTTTGTGACATTATCATCCTTCTTTTTCCTCAGCCTTTGAAATTGATTTTCCATATCCTCTTGATGGTCATTACGAATGTATTTTTCTAAATAAATCTATTTAAACTCCCTCCATTGCATATTTGATACTTAATCATCTTCCTTTGTGTTTTGAATCAATGACCAACATTGATCTGCATCTCTCATGGGGGCGATAAACTACCATGAAAACATTTTTCCTTTTGCTAATCCCCAAAGAATGAAATATTTTATCTAAATAATATATGTATTTATCAGATACAAATGGATTTTTACTCCCATTAAATGTTGGTGGTTGTTTCCTCATGAAGTAGTCTAACATTGATTCTCCACATTGTGGATCTGGGTGCTCCATACGGGTAATGTTATTATTCATAACCAGAGTGAGTTGTCCTAGTATAGTGATAAGATAATCAGAACCAGTTGCTTCACCAGCTCCACTATAATTAACTAGAGTAGGATAGAAATACATACATGTATTACATTCATTGATATGGTCTCCATTCGTTCCACTAGGCACCATTTCTAAACAATGGCATAAACTAGATTAGTTTATGAATATCAATACATAATTTAAAACATGTATTATAGTTAAAATAAATTGAACAGTTTATTGGTATAATCTATAATAATTAAAAAATTATTTTCAGGAAGATTTTACTTATAAACCCATCATATTGGTTTTTAAATAAAATGAGAATTATCTTAAACATATCCCCCAGGAGTGTAATAACCAAGAGTGCAATAAGTGCCATTGTTGTGCAACAGTTCCTCTTCGAGTCTAGCTCAACATTATGTTTTCGGTTATTAACCTCTAGGTACATCTATTCTAGAGCCACTACTACCAGCTCGTATCCAAACCGGGATGTATTGTTTCAAAAAAAACTAACAAAATCTATACAGTACAAAAATTCTAGGAAGTTATTCTATACAAATCCTCAAATTCTGTCTTTGGGTAATGTTCTCTAATCAATGTTTTTCTAAATCTAGCTTCCAGGGAATATATTAAATGTCATATGATAACAACTCTGACACCCTGACCCCAGTTACCCAGAGTTAGTGCATTATTATATTAAATTGGCATGATACAAGGAACCATGTCCCAAATGACCGATCAGTTTAGTAGCCTTGGAAGTACTAGATACATTTATAAGTTTTACATTACATCCTAAAATTAAAACATCAACAAAATTTTATCATCTTTTGAACAGACTTATATCTTAACCTATACCTACAGGTCAACCACATAATACTTATTCACATCCTAGGAAAAATAAAACATTGAAACGGGTGACCTCATATGCTTAGTAAGAATAAAAATATAATGAAAAATTTAATAAATAAGAATAAATATTTAAGGCAATGTATAAGACTAAAACAAAATCCTTTTAAATGTAAAAATCCACATAATATGGAAAACATAAAATTAAATAATGCAATTTACTAATTAACATGGATATTCTACTAGTCGAATAATCACAAGGAATATCAATAGCCACTTTTATAATGATCAAATTCATAATGCCAGACTTCATAACCATATAGTCAAGGCCTTGTGTCAAGACTACTAATAAGATTTTGTCAGGGGGTTATTCCAAGATACATGTTTGTCTCATGATACCAACAGATGCATCTAGGAGCTATAGTGGGCTCCACCCATCACTTACTAAGTCCAATACATTTCTCATATGAAAAGGTTTATACATAACATAAACATTCGTATTAAAACTAGAATAAAAAATGTCAATACCTTATCTATAAACCATCAATGGTGTAAAAATAACACATCCACAGTCAAACATATCACAAAACATTCAATAAATGATATATGTTTTTTATCATAATAAATCAACTTCAAACAAGCTTAAAATCCATCAAAAGATGGTTATATAGATGTAATAAAAACTTGTTGATTGAAATATTTCTATCTATTTTGAAATCATTTAGAATTCATGTAATTATATAAGAAATAATTTTTTTCTAAAATATTCTTATAATCTTGTAAGGGAATCTTTGACGATGTTATAACAGTGGAAAATAGTCACACCTACCATATAAGTTAAAAAACATTCTTACCTTAATTTTGAAAAAAATCTTAGAAGTTGCCTTGTTTGGATGATGACGAAGAATTTGCTATAAAAACATATATGTTAAAATAATGGAATAAATAAAATTAACCCATAGTCTAGTGAATGATGAAATTCTTTTAAAATACATTTTTTTATAAAATTTGGATGTGGATGATAAAGAGGTTCCAGTATATACGTACGTAAAAACAACCTCGAATAACAAAGAAATTGTAAAAATAACCTTTACCTTGTAATTTTCCTTAGTCGATGTTATGTTATCCTCCTATATAATATTTAAAACATTGTTATTAAATTAAACAAGAACTATATACATAAATATTATATCATATATGATCTTATAATATTTCTTTGTTAATAATATTTTATTAGTATCATCGTTGTGGGTATTATTTGATTCGTTTTCCATTATATACATGGTTACATAAGCCATGTTTATTATAGATATGATTTATTTTATTCATATACCAAATTATATTATGTTCATATTGATTATTTTTAATCATAAAATTAAAATTATTCTTGAATGATTACGATGAGGAATGAATCTAATCGTGTTCGTGGAGATGGTAAGCTATACGTACGCATGAGAAAAAATATCAGTATATTTATATTTAAATTGTAGGTAATTGGATGGTATATCATATATACAGAATCATAAACAAGTTATATTTTTTATTTTCATCAGTTATACTCATTATTATACTCATCCAAATAATTAAGTGTTTGAATAAAAAACTACAACACGACATGGAGACGGTAATCTGTATGTACACACAAATGGTGAGTTTTTTCATTTATAGGATGGATAGAATAATTAATATTGTTGTACCATTTTTATAATAACATCACAGTATATAGAAGATACTAGATTTATTATTTTCAAATGTACACAACAATGAAAGAGGAAGTTGAAGAAGAAAAGAACGTGAATGAGGTGATGAAATATTTACCTCTTATTCAAGTTCTTACATTTTATTTGATCAAAAGGGCTAATTAGGCTGGCTTTATGACCAATGGAACGCCTCTAGAATGAATCCAAGAATTTTGGGAGGATATTTTTATAGGTTTTGTCTTATCCAAAATGCTTTGGTGGTGTGGAATTAAGAGAAGGTGAAGTGCCCTTTTATAAGAGAGATGAGGTTCACCTTAGGGAAAACATGAAATATTATTTTTTAATAGAAACATTTTTGGTTTCTATTGGCTCAAAATATATTACTTAAATTATAAGGTGGGGATGGGTAAAAAACCGTTCAACCAATAGGTTTTATATATGTGTAGCTCATCATATTAACCTTATCCTTTAGATTTAACTCTTCGTTATATAGTTTGTCATTTACCATGTCTCTTTGTATTTTTATATTATATGGTTAATAAACTTACTATATAATTACAAGAGAATACCATGTGGTTTATTATAAATATATATAACCTTTTATATGTCCTTTTTCTAAAACATATATTTTTGAGAATATTATATCAATTAATAATATAATATTTGTTTTTAAAACTCAATTTTGTCTACTTTAACACTATTTATTAGTTCCTTTTTTAGAAAGCCACATTAAGTTTATCAATTAGAATATAATTTATTTAACGAGCCATAAAATGTAATATTATCATATAAAATTAGTTTAACTCATCAGATGTATGAATTAACAGTTCTTTGGATATTTATAATATCAATTATTTTAATATTTAATTTAAATGTTAATTACTGCATCATCATTGTGTCATAAATAAATTAAATTATTTGATGTCTAAAAATTATAAATAAAATACCAATATGTGGGAAATCATTTATATTTATATTTAATATTTATAGTCAAATTTATATTGTGTGTATCTCAATATTAAAAATGGTATAGTTATTAAATATTAAATTTAACTCTTTTAACACTTCTTTAAATAAAATAATAATAAATGTCTTAATATAATCCAAGTGGACCAAAAAGGATAATATTTTATTCCTATGATTTTTTTTGGTCAAATTATACTTATCCAATATAATTTGGACATGTGTTAGAGTAATTAAAATATCATTTTTACACTTAATTACCCAATTTCCTTTTAACCGTGGTAATAATAGTCAAAATCTACTTTTCACCAAAAATTATTTTCATCTTATTGAACCTCATTTTACTTACTGATATTAACTGTGTTTCTCAGATTTTTGAAATTCAACCCACAGAAGCAGTAAAGTTATCTTTTTTATATATTTGGAAATGCTCATAGGAGGTTGGTAAAAGACGGTAAAAAGTTCAATATAATTTTATATATCTAAACATATTAGTAAATCAATACAATGAATTATGTTGAACATATATATGTATTATATATCTATTTTGACATAAAATAAAATAAAATAAAATAACCAATTATTTAAATAAAAATTCGGTTTTATCCAATAACGCAATTTTTCACTATTAATCAAAAATAGATTGTTTACATAAAAATACCACAAAATCACTCAAAGATAGTTTTGATATTTCCAATCCAAAAATGAATTCCATTTTGAATATAGAATTTATAAAATTTCAAAATTTAGGAATTCCTATTCATAATGGCTAGTTTGATTGGTTGTGGTGTTTTTAAACTCGATGTGGTATACAAGACAAGAAATTGTATTATTCAAAGGGAAAAGTACCCTGTATACATGGGGTGTTACAATAACTTAGAAAGAACATCATGATATATAGATTCACGTCATTAAATATATTGGTTAATACCATAAAATGAATTTTCCTCAAAATCTCATAATATGAAACCACGTGTCATGTTGTGAACTACATATGGGATTTTTTATAAATGTTTTAAAAAGAATATATCAATACAGAACCTTAATATTTCTTTCATCCAAACCCCTTGTGAGGATTTGGATGGGAAGGGGAGGTTTTGACCTCCTAAATATACTCTATGCTCTTCCTTCACTAATTGAATATTCGTTTATTATGATGGATTCCCCTTGGTTATTATTTTACTTTGTGATTTCTATATTTTCAATTACTATCTTTCAAATATACATCATCTATTGATCATGGATTGATTTTGATTAGAAAAATATGATTTAATTTCCACTGGATACTGAATTATTTATTTGAGGATAATGAGACATTAGACTAACACTGTGAGAAGATATCTTATATACACCTATCCCTAGGCATGGTGAAAAGAAATTATATTTTTTTATTGTCGAAAAGTTGATGACCAAGGTTGTCTCACTTTGGGAACCTTTCAATTTGGTCACCCACAATATTAAAATCACATATTTTAATTATTTTCGTGGGTTTTTGTGTTTAATTTTAAAAATGATAGTATTTTAGTTGTTTTTAATTTGGACATGGAAAACTGGAAATTATAATTTATACTAGCATGGAAACTAGACATAATTAGTTAAGAAATAATCATTGGGTTTTGGTGTTCATATTTAGATTTAATCCTTACTTTCTTTTTTTTAAAATTTATTTTGATAATCCAAACATGAAATCTCATGTTGGAATAACATTTATTTTCCAAAATAAAAAATAGGATGAGTTTCAAATTATTGGGGAAGTCACCAAAGTTGTGAGAATCGCATCACCCAATAATGCTACTCAAATATACCAAAAACATAAAATATACATTTTTGAATATTCAAGAGCACATTGACCTCCCTCGGTCCAAGCCTCTAGGTTGTCCTCCCATTTATAATCATAAGAGATCACAATGGATGATGGATGGGATGTGAGTGGGAGATAAATAATTTATAATGAATGATATAAAAATAATAATAATAATAATAATAATAATAATTATTATTAAGATAATTAGTTTTTGAAAAAAAGATAGTGGGAAATAATAAAATCATTTCAAAATAAGACTGTGACAATTATAATAGTGATAATAATAATAATAATATTATTATTAATATAAATATTAAAATTAATTAGAATAATAATAATACTTATAATTAAATGAAAAAATTTAGAAATAGAATTGTCGAATGGGTGGAGAAATAGAAATTCATCGATTAATAAATCTAAAATTAAAATTACAATTGAAAAAAAATAAAAAAATAAAAAATGTAGATATTTTTTGTTAGCGACACTCGATGTGCATATCCTCTATAGTTCCTAGATTGGAATGATATTTAATGTAATTAATTTTAAAGAGGATTTCTCATTCTTTTAAAGGCCAAAATATGTCCTCCGAAATATTGCACTTTTTTACCTATTAAATAGATAATTCACATGGTTCATACTTCATTACAGTTTTTTATAAATGTCTTTTTCCATCACTCTCCAAATTTCTTCATATGTGACTATTAGACATAGGAGGTGTGGAATGTATATAACTATGAATTTTAATAGATGAGAAATATAGGAACATTTTTCAAAATATATATTTAAATTTCAATATTAATTATTTTAAAACATTAAATTATTTATTAGTAGAGCGAGCTATTGAGTCCTCTTTCATATCCAGTTCTAATAACTTCAATTGGATGTGTGTGCCCCAACCTATGCTATGTTTAGGGAAGTTCTGTCCACACTATCCACATAGAAGATTTTCCAAATTCATTTATTTTTTGGACCTCAATACTATCCGAACAACTGTTTCTCCAAAAGATGAATTTAAATAAAATTCATTAGGGAATCCTACAAATAATAATAACTCAAAATGGAATAATGTTTTATATTCTATTCCAAATATACCCTTGTGATTAAAATATTTTAAAATTCTAGAATTGAGAAACATGCATATTTTAGACCATTTTCATTCAATAACTAAAATTCATATTATTTTAAAAAACATTTGAATACATATGTTTTTTATTATAAAAATATAAGAAATTCATCATAATTTTATAAATAAATATGAACATATATTTTCTCTGTCAAATACCCCTTCATATAAACTATTGTTTTCACAATAATAAAATCTCAATAATGAGTTAAAGAGGGATATTATGTAATCAGTATTTATATATCAATGAATTAAAATAAATCAATTTTCAATGTAAAAAAATTTAAATTACATATAAAATGTTAATTAAATTTATTATTTTTATAGAAACAAAATATGAATTTATTTTATTTTTCCCCATTGAAAAAAGAATGAAGCATCTAATTTAATTCACTATAGATCCTCAATTAATTATTGTTAAATGTGTAAATTCATGATTTACCTCAACATTGAATACTTCCACTCCTCTATCATGATACAAATTTGGTAGATTTATTCTTATATCATAAGAAAATTCAACTTTTCCATATTTTTGTAAAGGAACTACTTTCTCTACATTGTAATGAAAAAAACATAAAATTATAAGTACTTTTCAAAATGGTTCAAATGACTATGAGGCTTATGGATAGTAGGATTTGATTCCATAAAAATTAGTCAGTGTGGTGGAGATTTATCTCTTATGTATGATATATGATATCCAAAGTTGTAATTAAATTATCCCCTTAAATATAGAAGCTCCAATTTTCTCCAATGCTCATGTTCTGGTAACAATCAAAGTAAAGCATGATGACTGATGTTTTCCCCCTATTGAGTATTTTTTTTACATTTATACATTTTTTTCAAATAAACTTATTTTTAATTTTAGTATTTAGTGTAAACCTCTAATCCACCACCTCACCACATATAATAGATACCATATGTCTTGTAATGGTGATATTTGGTTTAACAAATCCCAAACATTTTTTACCATTTTTTTGTTCTTTTGGTATATTTAATTTTATAAAATTTTAAAGAGGTGAAAAAGAATAGAGTACAATGAATGATTTCAAAACCTTTTACAATTCCAAAAATAAACACCCCCATAATTTCTCCTTACAATATATATCATCCCATTTACGGTTATCATCTTTACCCCAACACATCAACATTAAAATATCTTGAGAATACTAGGAGCACAGTAGGAATCGATATAAATGGAATGAAAAATGGATCCTATGGAACAATATCATTAATAGTCTCTATGTGATAAAGAAGTACCGATGTAATGGTGGTATTTTAAGTAAAAGTTGGTATTAAAAGGATTCTTCAATCATTTTAAACATGTTTTTGTAAACTCATATCTTTGACATTATAAATTTCATGTTCTAGAAGGTGGAATATCACTATATCACTCAATAAATATTCTCAATATAAAATAAGATGTATGTGGTATATAAAAATTCGAGATAACAGAAAATGTGATTTGGGGAAATCACTCAAGTCCTGGTTAATAATAAAAAATGAATTCACAAAAATTTCATAAATTCAATGTGTGAGAAATATGGGGAAAATTTCATTCACATGAACTAATAAAATTCATAAAATAATAATTCATAATTTTAATATGCATGATCCACTTTAAAAATTCAATTTTCAATTTTCTTCATTCTATTTTATTAACATTGAAATCTAAAAATCGCAATAATAGGATTCCAATGAAATTAATTTCTCAAAGATTAGTCATGTAAAGCATAATCCATGTGTGGAAATTCAATTTCACTTTATAGGACAAAACTTGATGTTGAACAAAAAAAATTAAGTAGTTAAAAAGATAAAAATTTAAAATGAACTCCCATATAATGAAGCTTACTATTTCTCATACACTATTTGAGGTACCCTTTTCCATTATGAACCAAAAAAATATAATTACACAATTAAACATAATGATCGTGTATTTTAATTTAAAAGGATAGTTTTGGGGGTGTATACTACACTACATCATAAGAAATGAAATGTGAATCTAAGTCAGTAGAATTAATGTATGGGATAAGTGTTCAAACGATCCCCTATGTGGGCTGTGAATTTTTTCAATCATTATAGAGAAGTACTCTCTATTTTCTAAAATCGGATGGTGGATAAAGCGTCATGATTCAAACCCAAATATGTGGTGTTCCCATCATTTGATTCATTCGTATAGGAGAGAAATGATTCATGGATAGAGTAAACTAAATACCCCTCCATCAGAATGATTGATAGATTTCATAGTGGAGGTAAGATGAATTATAGCCATCTTATTCCTTGGTTCTTACTTTTGCAGTCTATTCATTATCCTCCAGTTTAAGCATTATATTGGTATTAAAATTTACATTCATTCCCCTAATTTCCCCAAGATCAATATATTGTATCACTTCATGGGGATAAAAAAAATGTTTTGAAATAAGGTATCTCCACATATTTCTCAATTTGTGCTAGTCTAGGTTCTTCATCATTCTCTAGGGATTAAAATGTATTTTTAGATTCTATATAACCAAAATAATAAAAAGTGATACAAAATTCATATTCAAAAAAATATAAAAAGATAGAGTCAAATAATTGTTCAACTCCCTATGTTTATTGAGTTTAAATTCATTATTTAATGGTTTGCGCTTCTTGGAATCTGATGGTGGCAAGTGAATTTTGGTAACTGTGCTCCTTCACCTCAAGTTTGGCATCATGTTCATGGTTTTCTTTTGAAAAATCATCAAAGACAAGTGTCACCTCTTTCTTTTCCACCTTAATTATAAAAAATTTATCATCTTATGGTTTAGGTTTTTAATTGGATTGCATTGATTGTTATTTTGAATATATAGATACCCACTTATTTTTTTTGTTATTGATTTATCACCACCTATTCGGGCTCTTGAATATCAATTTTGACATTGTGTTTTTCCACTATCTCTTGGAATATTTTTGGTGGAACATCATCAAAAGTGTTACATGGTGTAAAGAATATGGTTTCTTATCTCTCATCCACTTCTTGATAGAATTCATGGATGCTTTTCTATAATTAATTGAGTTCAAT
Organism: Viscum album; assembly: GCA_963277665.1. Taxonomy (NCBI): domain Eukaryota; kingdom Viridiplantae; phylum Streptophyta; class Magnoliopsida; order Santalales; family Viscaceae; genus Viscum; species Viscum album. Next base: position 2,072,162,790 of record OY728131.1, read on the forward strand.
GGAAACTCCTTAAAAAACTAGTTTCTCATGGGTCTCCATGAGATCCTATATTAGGTATTTGAATTTTTCCTCTTTTATAATTTTGCATCGTGATCCTGTAATTAGTTTGTCCTATAATTTAACACTATCATATATAGACCATGGGATTCCACTACTGGATCATTCACCTGAGACTATTTGTCAGTCCATGAAGAATAATAATCATTTTAATTCATCATTAATGTTTTATTATAAAATCCCTAAAATCAATATAAAATGTGATAATAGAAGAGGTTAATAAATTACAGACTGGTTCCCCTATAATGACGCCGGTTATTATGTACTTGTGTCATGTGGTGTGGTCAAATTCAAATATATTTTTCCCTAGTGCAGCAAAGTTGCTAACCGTGGTTGTCTCACTTATGAATCCTTTCAATTTTTCACCTACATTTTCTAAATCACCTATTCTAATTCACTGAGTGGTTTTAGGTGTTTAATGATAACAATGACAAAATTTTGAATAATGAAATGGAATAATGGAAATTCTAATTTATACTAACGTCAAAACTAGATATAATATCATGATTGAATAAATTTTATTTTATATAATTGATATTGTCTATGTTTAACATTATTGGGTGAATTCAGAAAATTTGGGATAGTCACCTCGCAACTGAGTTAAACATAAATATATCATAAAATTAGAGTTACAATTAATGAAACATCAAGAACACCATGATCTCACCTCAGGACAAGACCGAGGGTCAGCGTCTCATTTTTGAGATTAAAATATCACAGTGTCGGATTTATGGGAAGGGTGATAGATAGAGATAAATAATTTATAATGAATGATAATATTAATTATTATTATAACTACTATTGGGAGAATTTTTTTATGAAAATTGTTCGAGGAAAATAATAAAATAATTTTAAAATAAAATTATGATTATAATAATTATAATGATAATAATAATAATAATAATAATAATATTAATTATATTTCTAATAAAATTAATAATACTAATTTTTAAAAGATGAAAATTATGACGAAGTTTTGTGGACGGGATGGATAAACACAAATATATGGATTAATGAAACAAAAATGTAAATTACAGTTGGAAATAATACTAGAATATTGAAAACTATAAAAAAAGGATAAAAGGGGGATATTTTAAGCCCACCTCTCTTAGTAAAGATCTTCTCTTTGGTTCCTCAAAAGGAATGGGATGGAATGGATGATCTGCGAAGGACGAGCTCTCCTCCTATTATAGGACAAAATCTCTCCTCAGTAAAATTTAGTATTTTAGACCCAATATATAGATTCCTCGAAGATTTCATCCTTCATTAAAGTTCCACATAAATATATATTTTGTTTACCCTCTAAATTTCAAAAAAATTCATCACTAGATGTAGGAGATCTGAAATTTATACTAACTATTTCTTTTTTTGGACAAGAAATCCAGGAAGCTTATTTCAATGTATATTTTTCAATATCAACCATAATGTTTGAAAAACTCTATGTACATTTTTATAATAACTATTCATTGAGTCTTATTTCATATCCAAGTGAAATCACATCAAAATAAGGTTTGTAGCTAGACATTTGCCTCTGTTACAGAGGTGGGTTCAACGCTGTCTTGTCTAAATATTTTGCAACATCAATAATTTTTCACGGTCTCAAGATGGTCAACTTCCCTATTTCTATAGTACCCAATATTGAATAGAATTCATTACGTAATCCTAAAAAATAATCACTCAAATAATAATAACATTTTAATTATTATGTCCAAAATACCCTTGCGATAGGAATCTGTTAAAATTTTAGAGTTATGAAATTTTCATATTTTAACCCATTTTTTTTTAATACATAGAATTACAAACTATGTTAATAAAAAATTTAAATAAATGAAAATTTTAATTTAAAAATATCTAATAATATTCATAATCAGATTAAAAATCTGCACATATATTTCCTTTATCAATTTCAATTACAATGAACTCGTGTTGTTTAAAGGTGGTTCATTGAATGTATACCATTATGCTAAATTATTCAAAAAAAAAACCAATTTAATTTATAAAATTGGTTTTTTTGTCTCCACAAAAAATACTTTTTCACATTTTTCATTGGATGAATATGATAGAATATTGATGTGTGGTTATTCATGGTCTATGGTAGGTGGTGATAACCAACAAGAATTTTTAGGTGTATGAATTTCACTATTGGATTTTAGGTTCCTTATAATAATTTATTTATTTAAAATTATTTAAAATTAAATAATAATTATTATTTTTCATGAGTTAGTAACACATGATGATCAATGGAGGTCGAATGCGATTAAATGACTCAAAAAAGATGTTTGGATTTTCATTGATGGGAGGTCACTCCATTTGAAGTTAGTAGTATCATGTACTATACCCTATGGTTTTTATTCATGTTTACAGGTGTATGGTATGAGTTTACATTCATATGTGAATGGGAAAAATTACAGATAATGGGTTATGATTCATAATAATTATTAATAAATTAATAAGGGCTGAGTCCTAATTAATTAATAGAACCAATAAATATTTAATTTAAATATTTACAAGGTACCGGACAGATCCATGGGAACAATCATGATTTCAATTGTTGATTATAAATGGATGAAAACACATTTATGTGATTGTGAGAACATGTTTGAGTAATAATCACTTTTGAAAGTGTGGGTGGGTAGATGTATGTAATTTTTATATGGTTGATCATAAGTGAATATACTACTAATTATGATGAAATTCCAGGATTTATTATATGTAAAACTTTTGTCCTTGGTGTGAGACTATTTGGCATAAAATATTGACCTTTCCTGATAATAATAGAATGTGGGAGTAACCGTAACTTTTTTAGAATTTTTCTGGATAGTCCATGGTGTTCCTTTAATTGATATATATTTCTTATATTGATTCATAGTATACAGAACCATGATTTTGGTTTTGGGGTGACCATGTTGTTCTTCATATGTTATATGCCCCTTTGAGGGTAAGAATTATTATGTGAATAGGTCTAAAAAATATGTCTCATTTGGTGGTATGTGATAGATCCGAAACATTCTTTTTTATGTGGTAGTACACTATGCATGGAGATAAAACATGGATGTTTATTTAGTAGTTTTAGAATTCCATATATGGTTGTTTTAAGTTATCCAATTATGTCAAACATGATGATCAGGGCTATCATCGATCGATTATTAAGGAAAATGACATGGTCGTGTGTGAATTGTCTTAAATAAAAAAATATTCATTGTGGGGTGTGCATTGAACTTGATAATTACCACTGTCATAGTGGGGTGTAATTTGTTACTCTTAAAAACCACTATCATAGTGGGGTGAGGGGTTTCTTTATTAATAACCACTATCAGGGTGGGGCTATTATAATTTCATTAAAGACATATCATGGATTCTTAGACTTTCATGTCTTTGGTGTCAACCAATTATGGTTTCACGTGACATGTCTCCTGACATTTGGTGATAGACCATCAAATCCTCTTTACTTCTGTACCATCATTGAGCTGATGTATGTATGGTCGGGTTTTTTTAACAGCTTCATATGTGAACCGCTGCTCACTATATGGTGTTTTGTTTAAAGTTTTTTTCATATTTTATAGGTTTTGTTTACATAGTTTTTTCCTACTTACATTACACTGAGATTATAACATGCACCTGCACTTTATATTATATGTTAGGTACTATATAGTGTTGGTGTTTCCATACAGAGTCGTACTCACAGCATAATCACATTTATATTGATCATGGGAACCTCAGGATCCTTCAATTGTTGAAGGTATAAGTTTTCCTAATGACCATGTTGATCATTGATTTGTATATCTCACTCGGAGAATACAAACTAGGATTTGGTGTGACTTAGAGATAAATTTCCTCCTTATTACCCTATACATTCCATTTGATTACATGATCATCCCAATATGAGATCAATTATTAAATATATATTTAAATTTTGAGTAGGTTTTTTCCACCTTCACCCATACTATTGTTATGTTTCATGAATTTCTCAGCCCATATGTTGGAGGTTTTTTCCTATTAGAAATTTGTTTAGTCCATCTGTGGGGAGACTATACCCTTGATATCATTTCATTGAAACAAATAATAAAATATATTTCTCTATAATTTAATCATTAAAATATCATGAAAAAATAAAATACAAGAGGAATACATTTCCTACATGTAATAAATGGGAACCCAAAGTGTCCTGGGAATTTATTTTAATAAATGAACAATAAAACAATAGTGGGGTCCTATAGAGTCCATCTCGTTCCGCTACTCGCTCTGTGCTCTTTTTCATGTTCATCATCCATGAGCCCTTTAACCTTACATGCATCACTAAACATGAGGTCTACATATTAATTTAAATTACAATGTATGGAATCTATAATAAACCCCATTAGGTATCCACCAATTTGATTTTAACATGTGCGCACAAGTATGACATGTATAATCCATGAAAATAATAATTTCATAACATGCATATCAGACATACCATATATACCTTATGACTTGTGCTGAATATACCACCAAATACCCCCATTAATATGTACATTAGATCCACACTGATAGTATAATCATAATATTTCCTAAATGGTAATGAATAAGTCACAATTATTATAACATGTTTCTTGGTATTCTTAAGGCATAGAGTCCAATCAATGATTCCACACCAACATATTCTGACACCATCATGTGTTAGACCTCTATATTGTAATACCATGTCTTTGAATTTAGTCATTCCATAAGTCCATCATTCCCCTAACATTTTTCCTTTTTTTAGGGACCATGACGCGCATGCCCCTACCATATGCTCAGGTCCATCATCATCATTATCCTACTTGATTCACACCCACCCATTATGGGATACACATCCCATGATAGTACAAATATATGAAGTACTATGTAAAACATCAAATTCATGGTAAAACACATAATAGTGTACAACATTAAAAAATTCATAACACGTCGTCATAAGTATATTTTCACCACATATAAGAACATTACCTCAATATTAATCATGGAAAAAATCTACCTAGTAACTCTAATAACATCATACATCATTAATAATATCATGGAATACACACACACATGTGGTAACAATCATCATAGTGATCATTGTATGCCAACACTAAGACTATATAAAGGTAAAATTTATAAATAAAATTTTAAAAAGGTATGATATATCCTACCTCATTGTAAATAATAATTTTGATCAAGGAATTATCACTTGAACAATATCAACAAGTTCGTTTGCTCAAATATTTCTCCTTATATTTTATATATTTTTCTATTAATTTATTTCAAAAATAAATAACAATCATAGGTAAAAATAGTTTTTCACACTTTCATAATTTGGAAATTATAAATTTATTTAAAAATTAATTTTAAAAATTAATTTATCAAAAATTAGTTTTAAAACAACTTGTGATAATCTTCCCTCTCTATTAAATAATATGATATTATCTTGTGATAATTGTTTATTATTATTCTTTCATAATTCTAAGATACAATATTTTCAAAAATTATTATTCAAATTCCAAAAAAATTATGAGATATCAATTCATAATCTATAATTAATGATGCCAATAAATTATTCATGTATAATTAATCACTAAATAGTGGAAGAAAAATGGAGAACTCTACCATTTTGTTTAAATCAAAGATGGGTTAAAATTGCTTGAGGATGAATTATTAAATCGATTATAAAAGAAAAATTGTCTTCTTGAACACAAAGGATATAAAAATATGAAAGTAGATTGGTTTACTGTGATTTTGAGAATAAAAACATTTTATATATTCAGAGAATTAAAACCCATAAATATAAATCAAATTTTAATATGTTTTTATGTGATACAAAATTTTGGTGTGTTTAAATTCGACAATAATATTATTCATTAATATTAAATGGGAAAAATTAATAATTTCCCAAATATTACTATTTTATGATCACAAAAAAATGTGTTACTAGTTCAAAACAGGGAATAAGAAGAACAAATAATTTTCAGAGAATTGTTTTGTATAAATGAAAAATTTTAATGTTAACGTGGTTTAAACCTATGAAAATCACAGATATCATATAAGGGTAATAGGGATTACAATTAAAAATGTATATATCTATTAAGCATCACCTTCAACTTCTTTATTAACATTGCATGTTTAGAATAATACCCTTAGACAACCATTAGAAATAAGGGGTCACCCATACCCAATGCATAGGATACCCGTATATAACATATAGAAACATATGGTTACACATATGAAATGCTTGAGGTAAAATTATGATTCACATATTACCATTAATAATTTCCTAGGAGTTTTATACATAACCTTTAGGAAGATGAACATACCCTTACATGAATCCCTAATTACCCTTACAATTATCGTGGAATTCTACCTTCTTTTACACATATCCAAGTGTACCTTTTTCATACCTTATAAATATGGATCTACCCTTAGGAAACATGTACATATTTAAATATCATTATATATAGATTGAGGTACCCTTACCCAATGAAGGTCTAAATTTAGGAAACTTAAGGAAACTATTATCTACCAATATTTATTGCTTTTAAAACAGATGTTACCATTTCACCAAACATTGGTTCTACATAAGGATAACAATGTAAAAGAACAAAAATTAAATTCCACACAATATGGAAATATAATTTTTTTAAAAAGTTGATAAAATATTATTTAAAAATTGAGAATTTCACAATCACACTTCCCTTTAATGACATCTCAATGTTGATCATTGTCACTAGTGGACATTCTCAAATAACTCTGGGCAATAAGAATGAATTTATTACTCCATCTCCCATGTATCCACTTATATTTATCAATGATTCCATATGATCCAAAAAAAATATGAACCAACTTACCTTGAAGTAATTTCTTAATCTGGTAAATTATTCCCACTATAAATTTCACATAATATGCATCTTTGGCTAGCTCAATGTACTAAAATCATATAACTTGAATAGGATCAGGTATATACCTATGAAGTTGAGAGGTGTGGAATAAATCATTTAAATCATTCATTGTATGAAGGATGATCCAATTTTTACAGGATTCTCCCAACCCGCTCAATGATTTCAAAGGGTTTAATAAATCATGATTTTAGTTTTTACAGCTTCAATGAATAATTATTCACCAAATAAAGTTTCAATAATAAGAAAACATATTCTCTAAAAAATAGTAATGGTTATCTCTTATGGACATCAAATGATTATTGCATGATTGAATAGTTTATAAACAACATCTCAATCAACTACATTATTATGTGGTCTCTTGTACTGAAATGGGACAAACAAATTCATCCTCACTCGCCTTGTGCAAATAAAGTGGTAAGAAGAAATATATTCTATATAGATCCTTAAATGATTTCATTTGAATAAATTTCTAAAAACTATTATTGTAAGTGAACTCTACCAAATCTATGTTCTAATTCCATGATCCTAAAAATTTAAGAAGATAGTCTTATTTTATATCCTCTATTATAAAAATCATTCCCTCGGAGTATATGTTTTTCTAAGGACTGTATTTTGTGATCAAACTTGTTAGAACCTCAAGGGAATTCTAAAATCCTTCCCAATTGAGTGATGCGAAACTTGTGCCCCTATCAAAAATAATTTTCTAGGGAGATCTAGGTATATATATTATTTCACACACATACACATTTACCTGTCCACACTCTATGTGAATGACTATGAATGGGATGAAGTGATTATAAATCTTCAACTGATCAACAATATACTTGATATCATCATGACTCCTTGTGGTAATATGTAATACTATTAATAAATTTCATCATGAGCTATAACAAAACTAGCCTTTAGTAGTTCTGTTATTTTCTAATGTTAGAATAAAGTAATTGTAAACAAAATAATTATTAGTTTTATATAATTAACTAATAAATTTATCCTTTTATCACCCCGTTTTTAGCACTGATAAAGGTAACTCTTTTTAAGCACATTGTTTTTAGACTAGATAAATAATTCCTTTATCAACACATTTTGAGCACTGATAAATTGAAATAATAAAACAAATAAAAAATAAAGATTGTTTTTATTAAAAAAATATTTAAAAAATTATTAAATAAATAATTACCGATAAAAATGAATTGATTGATCATACATTAATAAATAATAAAAAATTTATTAATTAGAAAATTATGTTAATTGATGTTAATTAATTGTATATATTAAATATATAGATAATATTAATGTATATAAATGTGATTATATAGTATAAAATATTAATCCACATTACATTAAAATTTTATATATTTATTGAATAATGGTATCTAATTAAAAATTAATATGAATTAAAAATATCGATAAATTCCATTATACTTAATGTACATATAATTGAATGTCTTTAAATTTTTCAATTTTATATAGATAAAATGTTTATTATATTGATTTAAAATATACATATAATTATTGCATTTTGGTATTCAGTATTCACACACATAGAAGTTATCAATTTTTCAATATTGTTGGTGTACTGGTATATTCATAATTTAATAAATTTCACTCATTTCATACATATATTCATGAGCTCAAAATTAGATATTCATTTATAATGTTAAAAATATTTCTTTATAAAAATATTTATAAACAAAAATTTATATAAATGTACATTCAATTTATTTATGCAATTATATATATTAATAATTTAAAATACGTAAATATTCTCTTAAAAGTATTAATAAAATTATGTACATTTTAATAATTATTAAATTAATATATAAATTTACTTAAAACTGAATATATTGACTATATATTTATTTATATATATTTTTAAATATACATGTACAATTAAATGAATATATATAATGATATAAAAAAATAAAAAAATGTCTCTATATATAAATAGATAATTTTTAAATTATATTAAATATTTTAAAAAAGAAATTTATTTTCTATATATATATATAGTATTTAAAATATTTATAATTTTTTTATAATTATAATTATAAATCCTTTAACAATTATTCAGAAATAAGAACTGATAAAAGAATCATTATAAGTTATTTTTATTTCAAATAAAGATGTACATTTATTTGTGCTCTATGTTTAGAACTAATAAAAGTTTCATTATATATTTAAAACACCCTAACCATTTGTGAGCGCATCATGATATTGAATATTTCCATTAAATCCACCATATTCTGGTGCTCCTCCATGGTGAATAAAAGGTCAAATCATACCACTTGAATGTCTCCAAACATCTCCTTTGACATCTGAAGAGTTTCTTATATTTTCATCAACCTAACAATGTAGGCCTACTTATATTAATTGTTTTTTTGTTTAGTTATTGATTTAATCTTCTACAATTTTATTATGATCAATTCATTATTATATTTTGTTTATAATTTTTTTTGATCTGTTGTTTATGGAATGGTTTGTCATCCTTTGTTTGTATTAATACTGATGTATGTTCTATTGGTTAATATTTGACATTGAGCCTTGGATTTATTCATCAATGTTTTACTGCTATGTTTTATATATTCATACTAAATAATTCCTTCCTCTATTGGTTATACGTATTATAGGATCTATTTCACCTAAAAATTCACTATTATCTTTTGTTTTCTTATGCAGTGGATTCAAAGGGTCCATCCCTAGTTAATAACATGAAGTATTATCACATCAAGACTTCACTTTATAAATTATTATGGCCTCTTTAGTTCATGTTATGATCAAATATCATATTTGTTTCTATTTTATATTTCATATATACTATAATAGGGTGGGTATTTATACTAGTTTGACATGTATGTGAATCTATAGAGCTACTACATCATTTGTTTCCATAGTTTTTTGTCTAACAGATATCCCTATATTTGGTAATTCTTATTTAGGGTATACCTGTCCAATGACCTGAAGGGTCATTCTAGAAATTTTTTCGGCCTCTAGTAATAATTTTTTCTATGGGGGGGGGGGGTGCCACCTTCCGTTTATGGGGTTTTACACCCACTGTTTAAACGATCCTTTAGTGTCATTGAGGCGTTTTAGAGGTCATAATATTATCTTAACTGGTGTTTTTCAGGTATTTTAGGCTAGGGTCATTACACTATCCATCATCAAGTTTTTAGCTATACAGTTTAGTGATAATATCATTTATTCTCTTGCTTTATATCATTATATTTTTTCAAATTCTGACACTCGTTATTATTGGATTTGGAATATCTATGTGCTCAAATATTCTAGTATAAATGACTCATATTTACCTTAATATAGTTTTCTATAACTTTCACTCTAATAATGAATATCATATGCGTATTTATATGCATATTTTATAAAATTAATATTTTATGAACCAAATATGAGGAATATGAACTAAAAAATGGATGCATACTAATCATTTGAAAAAACAAATTTTAAGATAATGTTAATGAGTTTATCAATTCATAAATATAAGATGTAGGAAAACATTCTTAAACCTTCATTCCATGCTACCATATTGTTATTCATGATATAAAAGTTCAGAAGAGTTGTAAGAACATATTATTTTTCATAGAATATATCAATCAATAAATGTTGGACTAAATGTAGGGAAAAACTAAACATGGACATCGATTGGGAGATACTACAATTTATGAATCATTAGATATGAATGAATTCGTAAATGATGATAGAGATCACAGGGATCAAATGACAATGAAAATTGAATATGACATTATTTATTGTCAAATGTTTTTTGAGGAGTTAATAGTTGTTCCAAGAAACCATTGTATATCGGTTGTACTAAATACTAAACATTTTCAATTGTGATGAATTTATATAATTTTAATGTGGAAAATAGATGAAGTGACCCGAGATTTACCGTACTACATGGTCACTTGAATGATATTCTACCTAAAAATAAAATACCATTTTGAACATATGATGCTAAAGGAATGATACGTTAGATGGGCATGTTCATAAAAAATACATGCTCTTCCAAATGATGAATTTTTTTCAAGGACCATGACTCTCAAATCAAATGCCCTAAGTGTGGAAATGATTGATAATAAGAAAATTGAACAAATTACTTCAAAATATATATTGTAATTTTCTAAAATTCTATGGTTTAGAAGTCTATATGGATGTCAAGAAATAAAAAATAAGTTAACATGGAATGCAGATATATGAATTAATGATGGGAAACTATTCCATTCATCATATTCTTCTTAGAGGAAAAAAATTTATTATGAGATTCATGAATTTATATATGATTCTAGAAGCGTTCATCTTGTGTTATCTACAGATAAATTAAATCCCTTTGGCATAAAGAGTATTATTAATAGTATATGGCCCATAATTTTGGTAAATTATAACATGTTTCCATGGTTGTTCATGAATCACAAATACCTTATGGTGTCTCTACTTCTATTAGGACTAAAGATACCAGTTAATGATATTGATGTCTATTTGGATCCATTGATCAAAGATTGGATATTTATGTTATATATTGGTGTCAAAATGTATGAATCTCATTGAAGTGATGGATTCACATGGAGTTACATGTTTTATAGAAAAAGAAATAACTTCCCTGCTAATGTAATGTTATCAGTCTATAACATTAATGGAATATTGGGGTGTCTTCGTTGAAAAAAACAGACATACTCACTTCAGTTGAACCAAATCATCTAATAATGTTTTTTTACAAAACAAATTACCTCAATGACATAAATTATTATCTTATATCATAGTATTCGATGAAAAATTCAATCATGGTAGACCACCATATCTAGAAACAAGTGATGAACTATAGAAAAGTAAAAATTATGGACACCGTTATTGGTAAACCATTTTAAAAAAACCATACAATATTATGTTATAATAAGATATCAATTTTTATTGAATTACCGTATTAGAATTGTTTATCTGTCAGAAATTTTATTGATTCCATGCATATTGAAAAAATATATTTGATTGTGTAATTGGAATTTTATTAAATCTTCCATGTAGAATGAATGATGGCATCACCGCTGGGTTGGACTTGATTGAAATGGTTATAAGGTAAGGGTTAACGGGTGACTTTTACTTCTATAGTATCATACACTATATACAGTAATGAATAGTTACATGTTTACCTCTTCTTTATGTGTTTAAATATTTAAAAGTGTTATTCATCAAATATAAAAAACTTCATTTCAATGAATAATTTTAAATTATAAGGAATAAAATCATATGACTGTCATGTTTTGATGCAACATGTAATTCATGTTTCAATCCATTACGTTTTTCCTCAAATGTACAAAAAACATTAACTAGACTCTAAATATTTTTTAAATCTATATATAATAATTTTTTGTAACATACTAATTCGAACATTAAGAATTATTAGATTTCAATCATATTATGTGAATTAGAATTGTTCTTACCATCATAAATCTTTGACCTAATGGTCCACCTGAGGGTTCACTTGGTCAGATAGGTTAAAATATTATGTACTATCTATTATAGATTGATGTACCCCATTGAATGGAATATGAATACATAAAAAGGTTATGTTAGGAATCAAAGTCAATTAGAATATTGTATTATAGATTGATATCTTTTTGAAGAAGCTATAAAATTCTGTGCAGATTACCAATTATATGTTGAAGTCATAAGTCTCACAAAGACACATCATATAAAATTCATGTGGGTAAAGAGATTTTTGGAAGAAATGTACATACAATTACCATGATATAGTAGAAGGAATAATGTCATTACATATTACATAACAGTGATGATGTTGATCCATTAATTGAAGCCCAAGAGAATTCTTAGATATTTGAATCCATAAAGGGGTGAAATATGGATAGTATATACAAATAATCAATAGTTTATAATAATTATGTGGATAAAATTTATAAGTAGTTCTCTGTATATCTAAATTCAATTAATTAATGTCTTGAATGGCATGATAGAGGACCGAATGAAAATTTATAGCTTTCACTGTATTGGTAATTAATGGTTATTCATTCTACAAAAAAACATGATGGCTATAGTACGATGAAGTATTGTGGTGTAACACTGATGTATGAAGTGATTCACATATCTAGTTCAATGAATAGAAATCCAATTTATGAAAATATTTTATATTTGGAATTATCCAACTGATATATGAGATGGATTTTACATAATTTCAAGTGCCACTTTTCTGTTGAAAATGGGTTGACAATATCAATGGAGTGAAATTTATCAAAATTGGATTGGTGAAGGTGTATTGTAGTGTATAATGGAAAAAAGTACAAGTTTTTCTAATGGTATCACTATTAGTGCAAGTATTTTTTATTTTTCTACCAACAAATAAGAATTTTACCATCGCCTTGGTGGAGAATAAAAAAAATGTTTAGTCAGATGAAAATTCAATCTAGGATGACCCTTTCATTGGGAAATAAAATTCATATAATTCTATTCCCACTGTTTACAATTTCATTTACATTATAAGGGACCACAAATAGGGGTTTTGGATTCTTCATAGCGGAACCAAATACATGAAACCTTTAAAAAATAATGATATTTCAATGAGAAGGTAAAAGTGATTTTTAATAAATTATGGTTTTTCTCATAATATTATATGTTATCTAATATATTAACTAAATATAAATTAAATTTTTGACTACTCATGTAGATAATTTCTTCTGCACATGATGATGTTACCAATCCCGTGGATGAATAAACATCAATGAAGAAAACCATTTAGACAGATGAAAACATAATGTTGTGATATAAATTATCTATTTAATTGGAAAATTATTTAATAGAACATTGACATAATTTTTATTATTCTTTGATGATATTGATTATTTTAGAAGATTTCTATCCATGTGTCATAAAATTTAAAGAGAAATGACATTTTTTCTACTCAATCAAATTGTTAATCTGGATGTTTTCATAGTAAAATCATTTTCAATAGAATTAATGCATTATTTTATAATTATGTAAAATTTATACTTTTTACTATTACTCACATAATAATTTGTTCGTATATAGATTGATAATTTTTTTTTGTTGGGGTCCATGGCCAAACATACATAATCCTTTTCCCTTAAATCATTTTCACCCTTATAGTTGTGTATCTATCAATTTATTTAATTTACCCACACTACCTGTGTAGGAATAGAAATGAAACATTCTATACTTTATTAAAGAGGTAATCATGATGTTTTAATTGTAAAATAATTGTACATATAATTATTGTATTGTTTCATATTAATGTTAAATTCTTTTATTGTTAGTATCATATTTATTTTTATCTTATACATGTACTTTCTTTGGTTCGAGTTGGGGCTCATTTTCTAAATATTCATTCTTATTATCAATTAAAATATATTCACCTCTACATGGGTTAATTTATCACATTCTTTCATGTTACCTCCAATTCCATTATAGGAAGGGAAATGAAACATCCTATCATCAATTTGAAAGTTAAAAAAGATGTTTTCACTATAAAATCATTTTTCATTGAATTAATATATTGATTCACATATATGATTATTTAATTTCATTTTATAACTGATCATATTTAGTTATATTCTTATAGGTGTGGATTTTTTTTTTGAGTTGGTGGTACTCTATCCAAATTTATTTCTCCTTCTCCCTTAAAACCTTTTCACCAATTTAGTGGTTCATTTATCACATTCTTTCATGTTTACTCTACTAACTTTATAAGAAGTTCATTAATGCTTCCTCTTCTAAATTATAGAGGAAATATTTATTTTTTCATAATAAAATCATTTTCCTATAATTAATTTATGTTTTATATGTTTTTTAATTTATTTCTATTTATTATTACTCAAATAATAATTGTTTTCTTATACAGGTGGGTTATTTTTTTGAGTTTGGGTGCCCCTTCCATTATTCATCCCTTTCATCACCAAAACCTCAATGGAATTATTCTCTAAAAAAATCATTCACTACTATTGTGTTGAAATTTATCAATTTATTTCATGTACCGTCAACAAATTAGTCATAGAGGTAATTTGGATATTTTTATAGTAAAAGCATTTTTCAGATTATTAGTGTATTATTACATATTTATTTTTAATGAATTATATTTTAGTATTAATAAACATAACTATTTTCATATACAAGTGGATTTTTTCTTATTTGACGTTGAATGTTCAAAACTACTCATGTAATGTAGGTAGTTTGAGAAGAAAGATTCAATTTAAATCATGGTAACAATGAAAATTAGGATTGTTTTTTAATGTTTGTAAAAAAATTTAATTATGTAATTGTATAAACTAATGTCTAAATTGTCTATAATATTGTTTTTATTGTATTTTTGTGGTAAATTTCATTTCATTTAAATTATGTTTTGGGGATTGATTTTGTTGATAATTGGTGTGTTTTTGGTGATGTAGTGTGTTGTAACAGAAAATTAAAGTATGTACCTTTATTAGTGCTATATTAATGCAGTGATAAATGTGTCTTTTATAAGTTCCTTTTTAAAAATATTTAACGTCCTGGTCATTTAACAATCGTCTTATTGTCATCACATTTCTATCACTGAAATAGGTGATTTCTAGCGCTGATAAAAGAATCATTTGTAGTAGTGATGTAATCCTACGACTACAACATGGGAATTGGATATGATAGGAGAAAAACACAACAATGCTGATACTCAAACATTACACGATATTTTCAAAGGCATCTAGAAAAATACCCAATTATGTTAGTGATGTCCCCAAAAATATTTCTTACACCACAAATTGAAATTTTTTTATGAGAAAACATAGAAAACCTTCATGAAAACTCGATTTTGTGGATTATAAGAAATTTGTGGACAAGTTTCAATAGTTTTTATCAAATTCTGTGGTTTCATGAACAATATAATTGATCACCAAATGTTTCATTGAATTTTTTATATCTCCTAACCCTAAAATACTTCTCATGGACAATGCATGGAAAAGAAGAAACGGACCCAGAACCCATCCCTGATCGCAGAAGTTTCATGCAAATGGTCATGTCGACATATGAATAATGTGTGGCCATGTCCCACCAGAAAAGTGATGTGAAGCACACAACTATATAATTAACACAGTGATGTTTCATGAATCATGAAGAGGATTTCTTCTGTAAATATAGTGCAACCCCTCAACATGAAGGAATGACTCTAGATGACCAATAAAATATCTTTTATTTTGAAAATACTTATCTTCCACAGTAATGCAAAACCACATAAAAGATAGCCTTCTAAGGTTCAAAAAATATGTTATATGCCACATTTTTGGCCAAAAAAGTATTTTACCATGGTTATGTATGCCACACACAACTCATCCAATTGATGGTTAGGTTCACTCATGTTGATTTTCTATACACAACCCTTCCCTTCATGAAATAATAAATATTATGTTTAGTTATGAAACATGATCTGAATGACTTCTCCTTATACTAGATTCCCTTTCTAGTGCAACCCTTGCCTGAAACACAATATGGTTGGACACAACAACATTTAAATCCTAGAACCAATGTCCCCTATAATCCATGTGTATACATTATCCTACACATTTCTCTTAATCATAGGTATCTAACAACCTATATATCATATGAATAAGAACCCTATCATCGAGTAACCTTAGTTACACTCTTCTAGGGCAGTTCCAATGCCATGTTTTTTCCAAACTTATGTGAGTGGTGTTCACATAATCCCTAGAGGTATAATATTTATAAGAATACATTAACCTCTCTATTCAAGGATTTCTTATGATGAATTAGTTCCCACCTTGAAACTACACCTCGAGGAGGAAGCCTCATCCATGTATGTGATTCACGAAGTAAAGCTACATATATTCACATCATAATCTCATGATATTAGAATGTATGACAATATCATCATCACAGAACATAAATTTCTAGTCGTACTATAAGTTATTACATGAGATTATCCATGTATGATAATTATGGTATGCCACCTCCCCCCCCCATTGGACAAAACCCCAACACTAGGGGATGATACAACAACACAAAAAAGATTTCATGGGTAATCTCCATACCATTCCACATCGACATGGGATGAAATTACAATCATTGGAAATATTCCCAAGTAGTCCCCCAACCATCAGTCGCAACCATGTGATGAAACACCTACCACAACAGGCTTATATGTATAATTTTATAACCCATTTATTCTTTAATATACATATCATTTTTTAAGTTCAAAATAATTAATAAGGATTTTTAATGATAACTAATAATCTAATGAAGGTATGCGGTTTTCAAGTGGATTTTTAAGAGTCTAAATCCCCGATAATTTAAAAAATAGATTTGGAAACATGGTTAAAAAAATCACGTATCCCAACCCATATGATAACCCCTCATCGTATGGGTCATGAATGTGGGGTGTCAGAGGCTGCATGATTTGAAGTAATTGTGCACTCTCTTTTTCATACCCATGTAGGACACCTATAATTTATAGTGGAGGAATTTTGAAAGGCTTACATAAGGTTAGTCAAACTATTCACCAAGCCTGTGTGGGGTCCTTCCTTATGCATTGTTCTGGTTCACAGTTTGGTAGATGGTTGGTGTATGGTTTGGACAACCGTGCA
Source organism: Viscum album (assembly GCA_963277665.1). Classification (NCBI taxonomy): domain Eukaryota; kingdom Viridiplantae; phylum Streptophyta; class Magnoliopsida; order Santalales; family Viscaceae; genus Viscum; species Viscum album. The sequence continues at coordinate 2,072,180,338 of OY728131.1, forward strand.
GCCAAACTGTGCGACCCCTATAATGATGTAAAATTAACAAAATTAAATCAATAATGATGAAAACTCATTTATTTATTCCTACTCAAATTTATTATTGGACCAACATATCTTCTCCTCCTATAATCTCTCCTCAAGAATATAGTATATTTTTTATCTCACCAATTTGAAAACACCAATTCACTCTCCATAAAAATCATTGTATCTGCATCCGTGATATATCAAAACTTATTTCTTCGTTTTAGGTTTTCCCTAACTATTTCTTCTTATATTTTGGTGTAAACTCATTCACCCTATTTCCATGTTGTTGGATATATATAGATTTGTTTCCATTATACATAGAATATAATGGCAATATTAGATGAGGATTAATTTATAGTCATATGGATGATGGTGTCGATGTTTCCATAAATGTTGAGTTTTATTCATAGTTGGGTTATTGTGTCTCATGTCATCAATTTCTTCAGATTTTTTTAAAATGTGTCCATTCATTGTAAATTGATATATAAATGTTATTACACTATCAAGATTCCTTGTTATGTGGTAAAGGGATTTTGAACTCACCCATAGCTATCCCTTTGGGTGTCCCAAATGAAAGGAACTCCTTAAAATAATAGTTTATATGAAACAAATTCCTTTGAATCAATCTTCTTATATTGTAAATCAAAAAAAATTGTGAGTAGTTTATGAAATGATAATAGATCCTTATATTTTTTGTTTGAACCATGAAATTAAATTTCTATTTATGGATAAATTAAATGGATTTTTTATATTTAAGAGATTATATTGAAAAAATTCATTATTTAAATTCAATTAATGGATTAATTTGAATTAAGGCTCTATAATTTCCATTCCATGATTAAATTAAGAGTTTATTATCAGTTAATAATAATGTGTGGTATGTCCATGCTAACTGATACATGATATTTATCATTATTATACAATCTGTGACACCCACTTATATATAAAATCTTTATTATTAACATACTTATGTGGTGATTAACCATGTGATTATTATTATTATTATTAATCCATTGATACTTGTTATGGAATGATAGTTAAGGGGCTTGTTCAGAATGGTGCTTCATGACCCCATACATCTGTTGAGAATAATGACATCTCCAACTATTATACAATTATTTGGGTGTGGGTAAGGACATTCCATGTTCCTTTATTTAGGGACATGAAGAGAAAATCTCACAAAACCTATCTTGAGTGATGAGAGTGACGCCTCACATTCATTATGATATTCAGGGAATGTACATGTGATGGATCATATAACTCATTATAGTTGTTATGGATTCTTGGGTTATGACCCATGTCAACCAGCACCATGTATCTTGGTATATTCCTAAATAAATCCTCACATTAATAGTTAAATTTTTTGGATATGAAATATAACCATAACATATATATTATTACAATATCTTTGGATATTGGCCAAACACTCATTTTTTCATGTTCCAATGTTTGTAGAGCCTCCAGATATCCTTAGGAACCTGAGTTAGGTGGTGATTATTTAGTAATCATTTTTATTTTTTTTTATTTCTTAAACATTTTTGTTGTTATCAAATATACATGGATTTAGTACTAATAACCATTGTATGTGGCCTACTAAGATTCTATATAATACCCAACTCGTGCCGCTTTGGTAACTATTTAAATTACATTTCCATGGGAATGGATAAACGAATGTTTCCAATTACTAATTATAGATGTGTTTTAATCATGGAATGAAGGTTGGAAGAATAGTATTGTTCATATTCTTATTATCCGAGTGTTTTAGTATTTTGATCATTTTGTATGTAGTATAGAATGTTGTATAGGCATGTCCCTTTTTTACCTTTTTTTTATTTCATTATGCCATAATATAATTGTATATGACTCAGAAACTATCATTTTGATTATTATTATTGTTATTTTTATTTTATCTTCAATATATATTTTTGTCATAGATGTTTAAAATTTATCTTCTATGAAAAGTTACAAGTTACATCTTCTTACATTAAATTTATATTATAATTATATTACAATATAATTATTGGTTATATCCACTATTTCAATCTAATGTAAGAGTATTAACTCTCCATTGATCAACCATATGACCATGATGATATTCTATGGCCTCTATAATATGGAGAGGTGATCTTAAGGCCTTGTGACCCACCGTCTCTAGGTAGAGGTTAAGTGGACCCTAGGCCAGGACTATAAAAAGAGTCTTAACATTGTTCTTTTTCCGTCTATAATACTATTTATTTATTATATATTTGACTATGAGTTAATAGATATTACTAATGAGTCTATGTATGTGCATAGATAACCCATGTAACGAGGATATCTTAACTAAATGAGATGTGTATTTTTAGTTATTTATTGTCATTATTGTGGTTGATACAACTTTGTCATTGGGTGAAGCATAGGTTTTGTGAAGTTATTATCTCTAGTATTATTATAATGATGATAATTTTTTACATAGTCCAATTACATGAGGTTATTTTATTGAATGCATCATATTGGATGACTATAACAGATATTCCATTCATTTTTTCATTCCACATCTACTTTCAATGTGTATTGCCTATTCAACATAGTTAGTGCCTGGATTGGGTATATAGAAATGTGATTAAAATTAATAAAAGGATTGTATGATTGTATTAATTAAACTGTCAACATTAAGATAACTAAATATTCACTAAATATATTTGTGATGAAACCTTAATCACTCAATTGTGAAATATTGTGGGATTTGGATATTGTGGTCATAGACCTTGATATATGTATATATCTATGTAACTATTATGAAAATGAATGAATTTAAATGATTCAATGTGAAATTGTTGCTTGTAAATTGAATGTAAAATGTAAATTAAATGATGTTTTCCTACATAACATGTAATTTATTGTTTATAGATCAGAACCCCTATTGTGTGATATGAGACATAGAGCAAAACTGGTTATAAGTAATTGGTAGATTTGTCGTGTAAATTATGTTAATGTGGTCTGGAATTGCCTTTTCTTCTAGAAATACCTACCTTTTGGAACATGAATGGAGGTGTTTTCACATTCATATGAATGCTATGTACATTTCCTAGTCATATATCAATGTTCCTAGTTAGGATGATGGTATCACTAAGAGGGGGAGGTGGTGAATCAATGATGCTTTTTCTTTTTTGTTTCATTGAAACAACCTTCGATTCCTGGCAATGATTTAATTTTCTAATGAAAAAAATACACCATAAGTCCAGATGAACAAAATAATTTACAAGGATCAATTTTATATAAGAATAGTAAGGTGATTTTTCAGGTTTTGAAATGATCACAGACCATACAATCCAATAGAAAAAAATATGTTGATTACAATGAGTAGGATATACCATTACAATTATATACCATTGTTTAAACTATTCTAATAGTGCATGTGCACCTCTTAGAATAAATATATTAATACAAAGTTTTTGTACAAAATTTGGTTACCTGATCTTATATTTATTTCCACAATCAAATTCAATTGACATACACTTCACTAATTTATTACCTAGAAGAATGTCAGAACAATATGGAAATTCTTATGAAAACTCAGTCCAATTTTCTCGGGTTTGATTTTCATAGACAGATTCCTCCATGTACAATTCTCCCTACTATTATTTTTCATGGTAAAATACTCACTAGTGTTCTTCTACCAACTATGGAAAGTACAACATTTATAAAATTTGAAAGAGATGAATTAGAACCACTTCAATTCTTCCTCTTCCTCATTCTAGAATCCATGTACAAAAATACTGATTTGATTAATTTATCCCAATGTGATAATAATTATTATACGATTAAAAAATAGAATATGGAAATCAGGTGAGCACGATAAACACTGAGTAATCTGATCAGGTGAATACAAGATTTTGATCATCTGTATCTTCTTTCACATAAAAATGTTAAAACATTTTCATCAAAAACACAATATATAAACCCTCATATTCTCCTAGAAAATATATATCTTCTCTCTCATGAAACATATAATTGTCATAAAAAATACAATTTACCTTTCACCTTTTAAAGGTGACTCTCAAGTTGATTTGTCATGAATCAGTAAAATTTTCCAGCTTAATAAAATTTAACCTAATCTCAATTTACACTAAAATATCATGTGAATATTTTCATTGACAAATCTTCTTTATAATTCTCAATTCTTCTACAATATTATATTCATCTTCAGTTATTCATTTCAAAATACAACTTAATATAAAATCGAGGGTCTGATTATCTGAATCTGATTTGTTGAAAATAATCTTCTGTACCAATTGTAATAATGTGTATGATGAAATGAATATCACTTCAAAATCTGTAATATGAACATTATTTTGAATGTAGTTCTCCCAATTGATATCACATCCAAAAAACACTATTTTCAATTCACTCTATCTTCATTACTTCCTCTCTTGAAACATTTCAAAATTTAGGAAAATTATACATTGATAAAAAAATTTCCTAATTGAAATACACATCCTCTCCTACGTTTCCACAAATTCTCTATTAAAATATTTATAAAACGAGACATCATCCTCTCCTTTTATTGTGAACAACTTGAAATACTCACTTGAAGAGAAAAACAATTTAATTCATCCCTTAAACTAGTTTATGATACCATTTGATAATAAATAAGATTTCATATATCTCTTACATGAGAAATTAAATCAATAATACAAATCACGTTGAGTACTACTATCCAGAGTAAGATATTTTTTATTTTGATTGTCTTTGATATGATCATTCTCAGTATGATATTTATGGATATGATCATTCTATTCCCGAGAATGAGTACCATCATCATGGGTATGAAATGTTTTTTTATTTATACTATGCATTATTGGATGATAATGTTCTTTAGTACTATTACAATGAGTATGATTCTTTTTCAATCAGAAGCATATCATTTATCACATCTGCAAGTATATGATAAATCTGGGTATGATTATTCTGATTATGATCCTCAACACCTTTATTCTTTCACTGTCATCCTAAATCTTATTTCCTGGATTACGATCATCATGGATAGAATTATCCTAAGTATGACCTCTTTAGTATGACTCACATTAACCATATTTTCTCAGAGAACAATTTTCCTGAATATTTTACCATCACCATTTCTTTCGACATGATTGGTTCAGAAGATATCCAATTAACATATGATTTAAAAAATACAAAACAACAATGCATTATCATATTTAATATTATCATATTCATGTAGACTCTGATACTTCATCAAAACAATCACTCATTCCACACTAGATTCAAAGTTAATATGATGAAAATTTACTTATATAATGATAAATTCTCTATGTGACTAATTATATGAATCCAAATTATGATCAATTCTAATTCATGATCATTTCACATACAAAATACAATGTGAGTCGCATCAAAACCACAACTATTTCCCATAAGAATTCATAGAGTGAGTCCATTTTTTCAGAATAAACATGTCCAATTATATTAAAAACATGGATCAATTCAATTATCACCAAATAAAATGTTAAGTTATTTACCATTCATCTTAAACCTCATTGACCAAAAAAATCCTTCTTTGAAAACAAAAGACAACCTTCGAAAACAAACACCATCATATTCATCTTGGTACAAAAAATATTCCTGTTTGGATATTGTTTTTAACTTAATTGGATAAATCAAAAAACATTGTGTCCTCATGAAATGTATAAATTATCTATAATTCTAATCACAGATTACGTAAATCATTTTAGGGAAAATGAATCATTAACATAAAAACCATGAAATTAAAAAAATATATTATGACATCCTTTTTATTTTTTCCTCCCATAGCTCTTCATCATCCTACACTATTCTTCATACATCTTAGAATAAGAAACCATTTATTTTCCTATAACAACTCCAACAAACTGTTATTATAGTTTACATACAAAACAAAGATGAATTTAGAGCTTACCCCGAACTTCCTCATTTTACATGAAACAAATTTATAAAACAGTCAATCCCCATGATAATACAATCCAAAAATATGATAAGAGAGGGGAAAAACACAAACATCAAACTTGATGAGAAATAAGTTGAACACCCATGTTCACCCTCAATTTATAGAATGATTCATTTGTTAACAATTTCTTGAAAATGTAATCAACATGTTCCCACGATTTAACAAACTTCATCTTCAATTCATTATTCTCCACTATCTCTTTGATGAAATTAAATGTTATATCAATATATTTTTAATGAGAATGTTGAATTAGGATCCTAGTGAATTTGATTATTCTATGATTATCACAACCACAAGGAAAGGTAAACATCGCATCCACAATTCAATATTTCAATTGGGTTTTCATACATATAAGTTGAGTGGTGGATTTTGTGGAAACAACATACTCATATTTAATAATACTGAGAGTTTCTAAAATATATTTCTTTGAATGAAAATTAAAAAAATTCATTCCAAGAAAAAATACTTCACCAGATGTGGATCTTCTATTATATATATTTAATCCCCATTCAATATTTTAATACCCAACCAATTCTCTACTATATGAGATACCATACATGATTCTAAATTCTCTTATGCCTTTTATTTATTTGAGAATTCTTTTTCTAGAATGTGAATGCAATTCTTGTTATGTACTTTGAAATCTTGTACATAAGGTAACAACAGAAACAATGTCGTGTCCGGAGATTATCAATGACAAAAAACATCGAATTTTATTTAGAAACTCTTTTTGATCAACTTCTTTTCTTTCTCCATCAATGGAAAACATTATTCCCACTAATATTGGTAAGGAAACTGGTTTTGAATTTTCCATTCCAAACCTCTTATGAAATTTATTTGTATACTTTTTCTTGAGAAAAAAATGTCTTCCTTCGTTTGTTGTATTTGTAATCCAAGAAAGTATTTCTTTAATCCCAACAAGGACATTTAAAATACATTTTTCATTTCTTCAAAAAATCTTTCACAACTTCTTTCATCAATCATAGCGACGATAATGTCATCAATATAGAGATTCACAATTATGGAATACTCTTGGCTTTCTCTTATGTAGATATTGTTACTCAACTCCCTTTTATGAAATTCATCTTCCATAACTATGTTTCTAATGTGGAATACCATGCTATCTATGCTTGTTTTAGGACATAGAAATTATTTTTTAATATGCACACACAACATTCATCTTTCCTAACAAAAAATTTAAATGTGTGTTCAATATAAACTTCTTCTTCAAGATAACCATTCTGTAATATGGATTTAACATCAATTTGAATGATATTTTAGCATTGATTTGTAGGAATATCATTAAATATTAAAATGTTTTCTAATATTTCCACATGATAAAAGGGTTACTCAATATAAATACCTTAAATATTGGAATACCATTTACACACCAATATTTCTTTGAATCTTATCCCTTCACCTTTTTCATTTAGCTTGTTCTAAAAAACTCATTTTGTTCTGATAATGATTTTGTTTCTAGAAATGAAGAAAAGTTCCCCTGTATAATTATTTTTCATCTAATGAAAATCTTCATTTATGTCCTAAATAAATTCTCGATTCCCACAAGATTCATTCACATCATACTTCTCTACTATTGAATACAAAGAAGTATGTGTAATAACATTAGTTATTTTTCTTATTTAAACTATATGATGTTGACCACTGCTTATATTATGAAATTATACTTGATTATTTAGAAATGGATGAAATATTTGAATAAAATCCTCATCATTTAAAAAAGTTGATTCTGATTCTTCTTCAGGATTTGGAAAAAAAATTGCATCCTTATCATACTTGTTTTCTGAAAAATCTTGCTCATCTTACTCATCTTCTGGAATATGTTTTTATTTATGGCCTCCCCAAATTACAATCACATAAAATAAATCATAAATTGTTTTTGTATCCCAATATAATCATATATATCTTATTCCTTCTAGAGAATAAGAATGAAACTTTCGATATGCACCTTTGTGCTCAAACATTCTATATCTTACCCCATTATTTTTTGTAATACATTGACTCTTGAAAACCCTTAAGTGTTTCAATTTTGGATTTTCTCCATAAAAAAATTCATATTTATTGATATTTGATTGAGGCCTATAAAAAAATTAGTTTTGTATATAAATAATTGTATTAATGTCTTTCTTCCAAGAGTAATTAGAAAGGACATTTTCAAGTAACAATTTGCTTCCCATTTCCACCAAACATAAATTATTTCTTTTAGAAACCCTATTATTTTGAACAATTTATGGGGAACTAGACTCAAGAAAAACATCTTGCTTCTCAAGATAAATATTAAATTATTCAATTCAGTATTCACTACTATATTTTGTTGTCATCTTCTTCTTAAAAAACTCACATTCTCTCTCAGATTTCATTCGGAAACTTTTAAAAATTTTAAAAGCATTTGATTTATATTTCTTATACATAACACATGTAGTGAAAGTAAAATCATCAATTAAGGTTATAATATCTGTTTCACCATTTTTAATTATTTTATCATTGTCCCATAGATATTGGAATGAATTTTCTATAATGGTTATTTTGAACAAATCACAACTTAGATTATGCACATAATTAGTAAATTTTCCTTTCTAAAAAATAGTGAAACTACAATCAATTCCTCTTGGAAAATAATGAATATATCTTACACTATATCACTTAGATAACTTTTTCATCATTCATTGAAACATGTTTCCCAGCCTTTTATGTAATAATCGAATCTATTCTACCATACTCATGTAACAAGAGTTCTGAATTTTTTTAAACCAAAACATATTCCTTTTTGTACATTGCCTTCATGTAACAATCATTCCATCTTTTTTTATTTTCACAAAAAACTATATTTAATGAATATAACATTTTTACCCTTAACACATAATTTTAAAACATAAAGAAAATTGTGCTTAAGTCTATCAACAAACATAGAAATAATGGATTTCATATTTTCATTCCCAATGATGGTTGATTTGATAACATTAATTTTCAAGGATAGACCAAGAATCTATCCATAGATACAATATGTTCAAGAAATGAAATTTCATGAAACCAAAATTCACACTTTTTAAACATCCCATATAATTCATTTCTGCTGGGTGTTTTCGTAATAGTGCGCAATTGATTTTCATGATCTTAGTAGCTTTTTGAGTATAACAATATATAATCAATATATACAACTAAAAATTAATTATGATATTCCTTGAAAAATATATTCATTACATCCATGAAAACAATGTGTGCATTAGTCAATCCAAAATGAATTAATGTAAACTCGTAATGCACGTACCTAGTATGAAATGTTGTCTTTGGAAGGTCTTCCTTCTTCACACACAACTGATGATATCCAGATCAAAGGTCAATCTTTGAAAAATATTGTGATCTATGATGTTGATCAAATAAATCATCAATTAAGGGAATGGTATACATGTTATTTATTTTTATAACATCGGTCTCTCTGTAGTCAATGAAAAACCTCATATATCAATCTTTATTATTAGTAGAAAGAACTACGGCTCACCATTGGGAATCACTAGGGCGATAAAATCTGTTATTACTCAATTTGTCTAGTTGTTTGTTTAGTTCTAATATTTTTATAGTGACCATTCTATAAGGGCTCTTCGAAATGGGCCTTGAACTAGAAATTAAATCAATGGAAAAATATTTTTCTCATTTTCAAGGATGTCCACGTAAATTATATGGAAACACATCAATATATTATTTTACAACATTTATGTTCTCTATTTGAGCATTTCTTTCCCCACCCATAGTTATTTCATTATATTCCTCCCCAATAATTGAATTTATTAGAGCTATTGGTGGTAGATCAAGATAAGAATCAGGTGGTACTGTTTCATCTCTAAAGATAAGGTACTCCTTGTCATCATCGAAAATTGTATCCTCTTTATTATCACAATACATATTTTAATCCTGGTCCGAAAGCCAACCCATATCGAGGATTATATCAAATTTAATCATGGGTATGATGATGATACAAGAAGATAAAGAATAATTATATGCCATAATGGGAACATATTAAAAAACATTGTTGCAATGATACTACCCTTAAGAGTTTTGACTGATAACTCCCTTGTTAAATAAAGTTGGAAATATCTAATTTTTATAGAAAACTGGGAATATATGAAATAATTCAGGGATACAGGGTCATGTAAAGCATTTTCAAAACATGATGAATCCATTAAATTACCTTCCACCACCTCTTTCAGAGCATAACCTCAGTAGTAGTGATCGCATAAGCTATTCCATGATCCCTTGGCCTTTTCTGAGGTATGTTTACTTGGTGTCTAGGACATTCATTTTCATAATTCCCCATTTCTCTACAATTGTAGAATTCAACATTGACATCCTATTTCTTTCCCTTATAATCATGAACTTGGTGGAAATTTTCACCACACTTGTAACAGACTACAATTCCCTTCTGGAAAGTACCGGGGTGTGTCTTCCAACTTTTACCGTAGGATGGAAATTCAACTTTTCCCTTCTTAACCTTATTTACATTTCAAGAGTGTTTATCTGATCTATTCTTCTCTTTGTTTTCTTAACAGTTTTAATAAATAGATATTTCCTTTTCTATCTTGATCGAACATTAGACAATATCTTCATATGATGTGAAGTATTACGAGACTGGTGCTCAGTGGAGAAATAGTTTTAACCCATTTAATAATTGATCAATCATACACCTTGGTTTAGGTATATAATCTGTTGTAGGTATTCTTAACCATGTAATGTTATCTGCATACCTTGCACTATTCTCATCCTCCTATTTCCCCAGACTCATAAATTGTCTTTCCATATGTGGTCGATGGTCATGAGGAATTTATTTTTCTAAGAAAAACTCCTCAATCTCCCTTAATTTTATATTTGATACTTCTCCATCTTCCTTTGTGTTATTAATTAATGAACATTATTAATCTGCATCTCTTTTGAGGTGATAAACTACCATGAAAATGTTTTCCCTTTCACTACTCCATAGTGCATGAAATATTTTTCTCTAAGGAACTTATAAATTTCTCATCTAGAAATGGATTTTTAGTCCCATTAAATGTTTGGGGTTGTTACCTCATGAAGTGGTATGTCATTGATCTTTCACGTTGTGGAACAGGGTGCTCTATATGTGTACGTAAATTATTCATAACCTGAGTGATTTGTCCCAGTATGCTGATTAGATGATCATCACCTATTGTTTCACTAGATCCACTATAATTTTCATAGGTTGGAGGAAAACACCTACATGGATTATCTACATTTATATGGTTTTCATTCCTTCTACTATACTACACTTATAACAAATGGCATACAATAGATTAGTTTATGATCTCAACACATAATTCTAAACATGAAAAACACTTAACATATATTGAACCATTTATGGATATAATCCATAATCAAAAAAATGTTTTCTTTTAGGAGGTATATACTCATTTATCCTTTATAATGGTTTGTAAAGAAAATGGGAATTATCCTTATCATATCCCTCAGGAGAGTCATATCCAAGAGTTCAGCAAGGCCCTTTGTCATGTATCATGAATCCCTGGGACATGCCTGAATCTCCCTATCTATGTTTTCACTCCTAGGTACATCTAGACCACATCCACCTCTACCTTCGCATATCGAGACATGGTATTATTTCATGGAAAACTAATAAATTATCTACATTATAAAACTTCTAGAAATATTTTCCATACTTATACATAATTTCCATCTTAGGGTAATGTTCTCTAATAAGAATTTTTCTAAATCAAGTTTCCAAGATTTGTACTAAAAATCCTATGATACCAACTATAACGCCAAGACCCTAGTTACCTAGAGTAGGTGAATTATTTCATAACATAGTCATGATCACAAGCAATAAAATCTCAAAAGACTGATCAGTTTAGTATCCCTGGAAGTAATATATACATACAAAAATTTTACATTACATTATGAAATGAAAAAAAAAACATTATTTCTCCTTAGAACACATTCATCTCCCTTAGACTATCCATACTGGATTGTCATAATTTAATTCTTCACATATTGGAAAAAATAATTCCTAGAAAAGGGTGAGCTCTGGTGTTCTATAAATATTTTAATATATCATAAATTTTTATAAATAAGAAAAAACATTTATGGAAAAATAATAAGTCTAAAATAGAAGATTTTTTAACATAAACATGAGCATTATTTGTCAAAGATAAATTAAAAAATGTCATTTACATATTCACATTGATATTCTACTAGTCAAATAATCATATGTAATATCAATATCCAATTTCATAATGATGGAATGCATAATGCATGACATCATAACCACGTAGTCATGGCCTTGTTCCATGAATACAAAATATATTTTGTCAAGGCCTTATGCCAAGACACTAGTTTGTCTCATTAGTCCTACCGATGTATCGAGGAGCTATAGCGGGCTCCACCCATCACATACTATATCCAATGATTTTCTCATAGTAAAAGGTTGAAATATAACATAAACATTCATAACTAAACAAGCCTACAAAATGTCAATAAATTATCCATAAACCATGAATGGTATAAAAATAACACATCCACAATAAAACGTATCACAAAATATCCAATAAAATATGGAAGATTGTATCAAAATAATTAAATTTACAGCAAGTGTGATGTCCATTAATGGATATTGGCATAGATTATATCAAACTATTTAAGAGAAATATCTCTTTATATTATAAAAACATTTAAAAGTTAGATGATTATAAAAGAAAATATTTATTTTTAAAATATTGCTATAATCTTGTAAGGTATGCTTCAGAGGTGTTATAATGGTGGAAAATAACCACACCCTCCGTATAAGTTAAAAAAACATTATTTCCTTAATTTTTTCAAAATGGTGGTAAAGGATCTTGTTTGAAAAACAACATAAATATTTCATTATAAAAAATTTATAAAAATTAAACAAGGTTATAAATGACTTTAATCCATAGTCTATGAATTAGTAAAAATGTTTTGAAATACATTTTTATGAAACCTGGATTTGGATGATAAATAAGTATCAATTGATACTCATGTATAAACAACCTCGGTTGATAAATAGATTGTAGAATTAACCCTTACATTTTATTTTTCCTTAATTGAGTGTACGTTAAACTCTTATATAATAGTTAAATAATAGTTATTAATTTATAAAAGAATGACATACATAATTATGGTTTCATATATGATCTTCAAATATTTCTTTGCTAATAATATTTCACTAGTATCTTTATTTTTGGTGTTAACTGATTTGTTTCCCTTTATATGGTTTGTTATGTTAGCCATGAATTTTTATGTATATGATGTATTTGATTCATATACATAATTATATTAGGTTTTTAACAATATTTTTAATCATAAAATAAATTTTATTCTTCAATGGTTATGATGGGGAATGAATTTTATCATGTTTGTGGAGACGTTAATCCGTACGTACGCACACCCGACAATATCATTCTATTGATGGTGAAATTTTATGTAATTGGATGGAATATCATATAAATTGAATACATTACTTGTTATATATATTATTTACATAATTTATACTCATTTTTATACCCATACAAATAATAAAGTGTTTGAATAACAAACTACACCACGCCATGGAGACGGTAAGTCATACATATGCACATATGGTAACTTGTCATTCATAGGACGGATAGAATAATGAATATAGTTGTCCCATATTTATAATAACATCATAATATGTATATGGTACTAGATTTATTATTTGGGTATGTAAACAATGATGAAAAAGAAAGTGGAAGAAGATAAGAACTTTGAAAGAGATGGTGAAATTATTGCATCTTTTTCAGGTGTTTCCTTTTGAGTTTATCAAAAGGGATCCTTAGGATTGATTTATGATCAATTTAAGGCCACTAATTCAACATGAGGGTAGTTGGGAGGATATTTGAGCAGGGGTTTTCTGAGCCAAATGTCTTTGGAGATGTGATTTGGTGTGATAGGGATACACTCTTTTATAAGAGAGGTGAGGGAGGATTTAGGAAAATCATGAAATGTTATTTTATTATACAATCATATTCGGTTTATAATAGCTTAAAAATTATTTATTTCAATGATTATGTGAGGATGTAACAAAAACCTCTCAACTAATAGGTTTTAGACTGGTTTAGGTCACCTTATTAACCATATCATTTAGAAAAAAATAGGGTAAAATAATGAATTTTTAACAACTCGGATTACATGTGATTATTTTGAATTACAAATCTATATTCTATTGAAAACAACTTCTTTAATTTAATACCGAAATGAAGGTAAAAACACACTAGAATTTTTTATGGAAAATCCTTTGGATTTTCCACTGTATGTTTTTCCCAATCTGAATCCTTTGACTTAAATTCTCCATGATTTGATTCTTCTCAGTATAATACTTCCCATTACAATTATCCCTATTATGAAAAATATATCATTGATTGAATATACTAGAGTTGAATTGAAACCAGTTTAATTATTCTTCTTCCTTAATCCATAAATACCAGTACAGAAATCCCGATCTGATTAATTCAACCTAATATGATAATTATCCAAATACGAATGACAAGTCAAATATAGTAATCAGATGAGTAAAATAAATAGTGATTATAGTCTCTTTAACATCAATCCATCAAAAGAATTTCAATAAAAACTCAATTCAAAAACACACTTATTGTGTCTAAAAACACAAAGATTCTTTCTTATCAATAGTACATCTGTCATATGAAATGTACAATGTACTTTTCTCTATTTAGTGGTGACCTATGACTGGGTTTGGAAGGAATCCCAAAAAGTTTCCCACATAATCAAACTCACAATAATCTCATTTTCCCCAAAAAAACCTGAGGTGAATTTTCACTTCATGAGATCTTCTCGAATCGTTTTGATTCCTATAAAATCATCACTTATTCTTCAGACATTCTATTCAAAATATAGTATGATATAAATTAAAGGACACAATTTTATGAATCTATTTTTCTCACAACAATGATCTGTACCAAATTTATGAATGTGTATGAGGAAATTGATATCACTTTTTAATGCTGGATATGATCATTATTCTGAATGTCGATCTCCCCCTTGATACCACATCAAACAAACATAGTTTTAAATTAAATAAAACATCATCACATATTCTATTTAACCATTTTAAAATATAAATTAGTTGATGATATCAATCACTAGGATATCTTCCTCTTGCCGAAGCGATTTCATTGTCATCATTTCTAGACGCCGCGGATGACACTGCTTCCCCTTCATCCACAATAATTCTGTGGATATGTGAATCATGGAGGAACACAGTGATATCTCTCACAACCATAATTTCTCTAGTATATCCCAATGTATTTTATTCCTGGATGCTTTAGAAAGCTCCGACCAAGGAAATGAATTCATGATGAAGGTCCCCATGTAAAGAGACTAGATGATGGTGGTTACCTGGTGGAAGCAGACTAGGATGGATTCAACAATGTGCACAACTACTCAAATTCTCAGTGATGGGTATTATATCATTCCACAAAGGTAAAAACCCTTGGTCCCTTACTAAACATCACACACATATTTCATAGTACTTGAATATTAAAATTGGAAACTAATCCCTATAGGAAAAAGTTATTTTCTCATACTGTTAAGATCATAAGATGATTTTGTAAGAGTTTGGATGACTTGAAATCTCATCGTCAATCTGGGTTAACTCAATATTTTATATTGGGACTCCACCTTTAACCCCCACACACAAAGAAAGACATTGTAACAAGTAGGGATTAAATTTCATGGACATAACTGGTTTTTTTGGCATAAAAAAAATATTGAATGATATTGTCTCCTACAGAAAAACTAATCATAAATCTGATCACAGGACCTTAAATGATAACGTTGGTCTCTTTTCTAGAGTAATGGTTGAAATAAAACTTCACTCAAAACATCCTAGCTCAATTATAATCAGTTCTAATGAATAAAAAACTAAAATTATAGTAGAATATGAGTGAAAAACCCCATTTTGGGATCATTGTAAAATCATAGGGCATATCATATTAAACAATAGGGTGATTAGGAATCATGTAATCTAACGATCTGAGAATTATTGGAAGGAAATAATAATATCTAAAAAAAGATAAAGCCTCTAGGATAGACATACCTGAACCATCCAAAAATAATTTTGATGTTTGGGTAAAAAAACACACATTTTGAAACAAAAATAAGATTGTTCAGGTACTAACTGGGATGATGAAGTGGATGAAGAATAAAATTATATTAATGATCAGGACCTCTAAATAAAAATTACAAACCTAGTCCTAGAAACAATTAGAATATCCACTGAGTAGGAAAATTGTACTGGCTATCCACATAAACTAGCATGTAATAATCTCCAACATTCAATCTTTGATAGAGGGCATGTTACTTTAAATGAATTGATGAAACTGGAAAATAAAACTAGTATATCCACCCACAATAATGATGTTTTTACCAAAGAAATTCATGTTGTGGGTGAAACTCCAGCTTTAGGAACCAATCACACCTAGAACCCCTCAATAATTACTTCAACTTCTAACATAAGTACTCAAAAGGTAGCCAAAACATGTCATCTTGCTTCTCCGTCACAATATCACAATGTATCGGTTGATTTTTCTAAAACATTGGTGTCTACAGACCTAACATATGAAATTGGGATTATTATGAACAACCCTAAGAACAATTATGAAACTCCTCTGGTCATCTTGCCCCATGGTGAATCCGGAATACATGGACCTAGAATCTAGAGCAGACATCATAAAGTTCTCATCACATGTCTTACATGATAATTCAGCTTCGGTTCTAGTACCCAAGAATAAGGAGGGTTATAATGTTCCCCCAGAGCAGAATCAGAGTCTCTCTCATAACTCTATCAAACAATAGTCTACTTTGTACCCTCTTGTCTGAGTTACTTCTACTCATCTTTCTTATGCATCTAAATACTGTTCTATATTGCCTAAAAAAATGCGTTAGGATCATAATGACTCTTTCACTGATATTTTCTCTAAAAATTTTGTTTCATTTAACTCATGAACCCTAATCACAACTAACCCATCCCTTATTGCTGAAAAAATGCCTCTTTTATAGATAGTAGCTCAATTTTAACTACATTTGACCCCACAATTGAAATGAATCATGATACCAAAGCACATTATCATAAACCAACCCCCTCTCCCTCGTTTCAAAATTCACCCTTTATTAGGGATGTTCAACCTGATACATAGAATGCAGAGAACACCCCATATTCTAAAAATAATATAGAACATGTTGTACATGGCAGTATACCAGCTGCTCTAGAGATGAATGATATGCAGGAGACTATGGAATCCCTGGAAAAGAAGCATATTACCAAGACATTTTTCACATTTTATACAAAGGCTTTAGGTTCAAAAGATTCCAAAGAATCAAATATAACTACTCAGTTAAAATAAATTATGAATAAGAAAAAATTAATCTCCCATAATGTACCATAAAATACAACTTACACTCATGAGGTTAGATGTTGTACTCGAAATAAATGATTAGGAAAAAAGAAGAAACAGAGTTCTAACTCCATAATCAGATTTAAATGAATATATTTTTTTTAGAATTGTTACGGAATCTCCTACTCGAGCACCCTCATGTTTTTAAAAATAATTATAAACAATAATAACTATATTATATTTGATATTGCTGAACTGAAAATATGTCTCCAATAAATATTCTCACGTGTGTCAACAAAATTATTTTCTTCATATTTAAATTGATAAGACTCTCATTGCTGATTCTTTGTAGAATTTTCGACACTAATATTTATAGTATTTTAGTTTTTTTAATATCTCTAATCATATTCCCACATTCAACCATAATATTGATGGTACTCATGACTTCTTCTCCTTTGTTTACACTATGAATAGATATCAAAAAAGACGAAAAACTTGGAATGAAATTTCTCATTTAGGCATGAACAAAAATACCCATTGGTTTCTCATGGGAGACATTAATGTTGTTCTGAACTCCAGGGAAACAATTGGCCCATCTCAAAAATCTATTTCCCTAAGAGAATTTTTAGCCTCGATTAAAGAAAACACCCTTATTGAAATTAACCTCACTGGTGAAAAACACACATGGCATATAAGACATTACAACAATGTGGTCACCTGTAAATTGGACAGAGATTTTACAAATGTCCTTAATTTAGACCAATGGGACACTATCTCTAGAATAACTCTTCGCAGAATAAACTCAGATCATTATTCAATTTTGTAAAATATTTCCTCCAAACACATCACATCTCTGTTATCTTTTTGTTTGAACAATGTGTGGCTCTATGATGATGAATATAATCATGTCATCCAAAACATCAGGTCCTCAGTGTCTCACAACATTGGTCCTTTGATTTCAACCTCTTACAAAAACACTTCAAACAGATGCTCAAATCATGGTGAAACTCCAAAGACAAAAAAATAAATAATCAAATTACTCTTCATGAGAAGCATATCAATGGTGTGAAAAACAAAAATACCAAATATAATATCCACACTGATCCTACACAAGAAATTTACATTGTGGTCAATCTCAATTACTTTATCACTTTTATGGAAAATACGAGAAAGCATGCTTATAAAGACAAATGGTTAACTGACGGTGATAGAAACACAAAATTCTATAATGCTCCCCAAAGAATCAAGAAGGAATTAAGACCTATAACCTTTCTAAAGAATGAGGATATGATTGTTGACAAATAATATGACATTGAGAATCATATAGTCTCCTACTATGAAACCCTCTTTAATGGATCTGATAATAACCAAGACCTCCTCCTTGAGGTGATTCTGTTAGTGATCACTGATGCTGAAAATTCGTTCCTTCTTAACCCACCACTTGATCATGAAATCGAAAACTCTATCTTTAGTTTTAATCCTAATAGTTCTCTTAGTTCTGAGGGATTTAACAATAGTTTCTTCTAATACTATTGGGAATTGTTTAATATCAATGATTGCAATCTCGTTAAATTCTTTTTAAAAAATGGGGTGCTACCACATGTTCTAAATGCTCAGTTCCACACCTTGATCCCTAAAGTGTATACTGCCACTGAGATTCACTTTTTTTGACCCATTTCTCTTATCAACTCCCTTTACAAAATCAACACCAAAATCATTACTAATTGGCTCTCAACTATTACTGAAAGAATTGTCTCTTAAAATAAACAAGGCTTTATAAAGCGTAGATCCATTCAAGACTATATATGTATTGCCTCTGAGTGTATCAACAATGTTAATAAACATAGTAGTGGAGACAAAATATCTATTAAACATGACATCATAAAATCTATTGACATCATTGATTGGTGATTTATCTTTAAAGTCCTTCAATGTTTTGGTTTTAGTGACCCCTTTATCACTGCTATCAAAACACTCTTAAACTCAGCCACTAACCCTATTTTGATCAATGTCACTCAAAAATATTAAATTAAATGCACCAAAGGAGTCGGAAAAGGCGACCCCCTCTCTTCCATTCTCTTCTCAATAGCGGAATACTACCTCAATCATCTGATCAATCGGCTGGTGGTCCAAAATAAAATAAAACCCATTCATTTATCCTGTAATGTAAATGCCCCCACTCACCTCCATTACGCTGACAACATCATCCTTTTCCCCCAAGGAGACAAAATAAAAATTCATAACCTCAAGACTGTTTTAGCTCACTATGAAGATGTTTCTGGTCAAAACATATGTTGGAATAAATATAGAATCTTCTTTGGGAAGAACGTCCCCCTTAATAGAAAATATAATGTTGTTGGTGATTTAGGGATGATAGAAGGGTCTCTATCTTTCACTTACCTTGGATTCCCCAATTATTGGTGTAGACCCATGACTTTCCTCTTTGTGACTATTATTAATCATGTTCTTAGCCAATATTCCTATTGGAATGGTAAGGCTCTCTCTATGTCATGCAGGACATGCCTTGTTAAATCCACTATTATCTCCAAGATTTTCTACTCCATGATGGTCTACAAATGGGATATTGGTATTATCAAAAAAATGAACACATCTATTATAAAATTCATCTAGACCAGCTGTATTCTAGAAAAAAAATCTTCTCACAGTCCCTTGGTCAATTTGTTTCAAAATTGTGGAATTGGTATAAAAAAAATAAAGTCCTTTAACAATGCTCTTCATGCCCCGCTAACATGGAACATTTTTCACAATACTACTAATTTCTTCACCATTAACCAGAATAGATTCCTCAAAAAAACATAAGACTGAAAATTTGACCTTCATTAATTCTTCCATTTGGCCATCCCTCAATCTCTCCTTCACTTACATTATGAATAATTTCATATGTATAGTTCCCCACGATTACTCCATGAAATTATAGCTACATAACCAGGCTGACATGCATTTAATAACTATGATTTCTCCTGATCAAGCTTTTGAAAGCACAAATAGATCTATAAAAGGCATATTAAATTTTCTACATGATCATCTTCATACAACTATTTTGAATCTCATTAATAACTTTCATTTTGCTTACAATTAGGATTTCTTCATTTGGGAGCCTATTCACAATGGAATGAGGACCTCAATAATTCACTACAATCATACTTACTATAACAACAAGAATGACATCATCTATATTAAACACTTCAACATCCCTTGGATAAATCCCTCCAGATTTAGTCTCATCTAGAGACTTTTTCAAAATAGAATTCCCACTATGGTTGGTCTGTAATCATTTTGGAATTCGACATTTCTCTGAATGAAAAATCGATAAACAAGACAAAGAATATTTTAACCAACTCTTCCTTTCTTGTGATGCATCTTCGTATATTCGGGAATATATTATAGAAATCTGGGATTGATGATGGTTGATAATTGACTCTGTCAAAACTCAACATATGAAATGTGCAGAGATGGAGGGATCTCAAAAAATCAGTTATCTATTCCTTGCAGCAGTTTTTGAACTCCACCATGTTATCTGGTATGATAGAAATTCTATTTTTTATAGAAACTACTCACTCAATATTAATGAAGGTTGGACCTGTATCCTTATTTCCTTAATGGAAGCTTCTTTGTTACAATAAGGTCATTTCCACAAATATGTGCATGCCGTTGGAATCCTAAAATGACTACGGATCAATAGAAACTTCTATCATCTTCATCGCACTGTGGAGGTGTTATGGAGATCCCCTCTCCCTGTATAGATCAAAATGAACATTAATTATGCCTCCAAGGGAAATCTGGGGCCTTCAGGGTGTGGTGATGTCTTCAACAACCACCTCAACCATATTCTAGGCTGACTAATGGGTTACTGTGGTATTGCCACTTCCCTTGAAGATGTTATGATGTGTTTGATTTATGAGAAAAAAATTTCAATGGTTTTTGGCTGTAAAAATAATTGGATTGAATGTGACTCAACGACAATTTTACTAGCTATTTGGATTGGTGTAAATCATCTAGATTTGACGATTACAACACATTGGATGGAATGCAATCATTCGCTCATCAATCAGAACTACATCATCGCACATGTCTATCTAGAAGAAAACATGGTTTTTGATGGCTTGGAAAATTGCGAGTTAATAAATATATAACCTATTTCTAAGACCTCCCTACTACTTTTATTCCTTTCATTGTGAAAGATTGTAATATTATTCAGTACTTTCGACTCTTGTAAAATCTCTTTTAATAATTGTTTAGAATTGTCCACATAGTTCAAGGAATCATCATTTTTTTAAAATAAAAATATTTAAATAAGTTCCACTATGGTTAGAAGCACCTTCACTTAATTGAAATACACATAATCTCCATCATTTCATAACATTTTCACTTAAAATAGTGGGAAGAAAAAACATACATTACCATTATTCTTTAAACCCACATGAAAATCTCACAAGGAGATAATAAAAATGTAATTCAACTCTTTTCCACTTGATGAAGACATTTGAAAACAAATAAGAGTTCATGTATCTCTTCCTTCAATAATTCAATCAGTCATCCAAATGATCATCAGTACGATAATCCACATTATGATCATTATGATTATAATTGGTCTAAATGCGATTATTATTGGTACAGTCATTCTGGATATGATCATTCTCTTATTGAGCATGAGTATGATCGTCTTAGGTATATAATTTTTTTTAATGATTACAATGTATGATAAGATGATATAGTGCCTGAGTGCGATGGAATAGAGTATGATTATTTCCATTTGGAATTATCTAATTATTCAGTTCCACCCATATATAAAAAAGGCTATAATTTTTACGATTATGATCCTCAACACCTTGCTTATTTCCTTCTCAGTAGAAATATTAATTCCTTTTGTACGATCATTCATGATACGGTTATCCTTGGTATGATCTATTGAGTGCAATTCCTAGAAACATTTTCTTCTTAGAAAATAATAGTCCTAAGTCATTTTCACTCCCCCTATCATTCATCGTGCTTGCAACTGAATTTTTCCAATTAACTTATGTTTTATTAAATGAAAATGAGTAAATATTCATCACATATAATTTTATTATATTCATTCTGACTCTGATACTTCATCAAAACAATCACTCATTTCACACCAGATCCATAGTGAATCTGAAATCCACTTACTTCCAACAAGATAGATTCTCTATGTGACAAGTTCTCTTATTCAAAAAAACTATCAATTCCACATTGCGATATTTTCACATGTAAGACCTAGAGTGAGTCTGATCAGAACAAAAGATTTTTATCATAATAAAGGATGGAGTGAGTCTAATTTTTCAAAAAACGAGAGTTTTCATATTTTGATATAATGGATCAATACAATTATCACTAAATAAAAAGTGGCATGACTTCCCTTTAATCATAATATTCCTTAAAAACAAAAAGTATTCATGAAAAATGGAAGACAAAATAAACAATAAAAAACCTTCATCATTATATTGGTATTAAAAATATATCTATGATCTAATCAACTGCTAATTTTTTTCTCATGAATTTGTTTATATTCATATAGTCGTGCCTCCAATGCATCATTGCATCATAAACCCTGAGGGTGGTTTTGATCATGTACTTGAGGTGTTAGTTAATGAATGTCTAATGATTTCTCATGTAGTTCCACCATTGGTACCCTAGTTTTTTCTTTATAGTGAGACTAATTCCCAGTTTAAGGAGGTTTTCATTTAAATAAGGCAAAATATGAATTGTGTTATTGACCTTCACTGAATATGGATGATTTCACTCAATAGGTCTAGTAGTAGAACCCTCAAACCTTTTCAGAGGATGGCATACTATAAAAAAATGTGTCTTGGAATAAAGGAATTCTTTCTATATTCAAGCATTTGGATATTTTTGTTGAGTGTAGGGTCAAACTAGCTACTCATATGCAACACAGATATACACTAAGGTGGTTGAATGTTATTACCCAGGTAGACAAATATTGAGTCATGATCTCAATAGACTTCTAGATGAGTTTCTACAACTATTTAATTTCATAGTCATTGAGGTTTGATCGGGATATAGATTTTAATAACCCGTAATAGGAGAGAAATGTATGTAAGGGAATATTCAACACATTTTAATAATCTCAAGAATTTCCCTCTTTCCTTATCTACATAATATCTTATGACTATAAGGTTATACAATGATGGGATATTATAGGACAACTAATCATAGGATAATTATTTCAGGCTGATGACTATTTCTAAATTCATCAAAAAAGAACTCATTCATGATAAGACATTGGGGAAATCGTAATGTTCGAGTTATGGTAATTTGGAACCTATATCAATCGGTGATTATTATTTTTGAAAAAAAACCTCTTTTGAATTTCCTCATGGTGGTATAAGCAATATTTCAGTTAGTACAGAATGATATCTTATATATCACTTGTGTAGGACGATGAGCCATACAATACCCCAGTGTTTATGTTATCTAGTGGAATGTAGATATTCTTTATGGATGGGACATATCCATCAATTATATAGGACATTTAATTCAATTATTAATAATGGGGGATCTACTCTTATGTCATGTTCCGGAGTGAGGAGCATTTTCTCTTACCAGACACACAACTGGAATAAAACTAGTCACTCTGGTCAAGGTGGTGTTTAAGAAAAATGTTTTTAGATTCATCATTCTTAGCACCACTGGAGTGGGCACACTCAGGGTAGTCAAGCTATGACCTTGGGTCATGGTACCTTCCAGTTAGATGTATGAAATCATTTTTCATAGGACAAGAAAATCAGACCTTCTACTGTTTGAGTTACTATTATAATATATTCCACATTATTTGGTGATTCATTTTTCATAGTTTTGTCATATTCTTTTATATCAAAGATAATCATTGTGAGTATATGCCTCAAGATAGAATTTTTTTTCATGATGATTCTTAAATCCCCATTGGTTATTACATGTGCCTCTATTTAGGGTGTTGGGAATGACATAGAACCCTACAAATCTAGTGTGATTATCATAACTTCCTTCATTCATTATGAGATTCAGGGAATGTACAAATGATTTAGGCTATTCCTCATTATACTAGTTGTAGATGCTTTCTTAATTATCTTGGTTCGTCTATCACCCAATACCTTGGAATATGCATACTCAAATACCAATGTAATAACAGAATATTACTAGATACAATATATAAATATACAATATATATTCCTATATGTTTGGTTACTGATCATACACTCATTATGACTTATGTCGATGTATGTAGCACCACCATGAGTCTTTTAGAAATCTTCTCTAGATTATGATTATTTATTCTACATTTTTTATTATTCTAATTAATTGTATATTTTGGTTGTCACGTATACTACTTGAATTTATTTTTTGACACCATTGGTGGTGCCCAACTTGGGTTTTATCTCACAGCATACTTTGTCCTCCTTTGGTACTTGAGTAAATTACTTGAACACAATAATTGATAATTTAGATAAACATGTTATAGATTAATGATATGGTTTACCAATTTCTTGGATCAGGTGAGCATAGAGTCAATAATATGATTAAGATGCTAGTGGAGAATGATTTTGTTCCTTTTTTATTTAGTTTAGCATGTTGAATATGCATGTCCTGTATTGTCCTCTTTTTTATATCAACATTTCATGCCATAATTTTATAATACTCAACCAATTAAATTTTGATAAGTATTACTATTTTTGTTTATTTTTTATTCAAATGATATTTTTCATATTATTTGCATCTCCTTCCGCATTGTTGGATTAGTGGTTCTATCATCTTAGTGTCTTTTTATATTATTATTCCTTCTTAACTATACGATTTTTTACAACTAATTTTCCACTTAAATATTATAGAATAGACTCCTTCCATAACATCATAGACCCTAGATACTAGTCTAAAACCTTTGGTTCATGTGGAGGAATTCATGAGGATATTTGTCCAACCAGCTTGAGGAAGGGGTAAACGGGATCTGAATTCTAGACATTATATGTAAGACATAAACCATCATTAGATGAAACTCCTTCTACGGAATGAGGATCCTTTTTGATGATGTTAAACTACATGGACCGACCTTGTCAAATGAACATAAACTGTGGCATCAAACAATATGGTTTTGATCCCTATATCATAAATAGGGTACATATGACTTCTTCCTCCGGATCAATATCAATAAACATCAATTACAATGTGAAATATTCCTACAAGGGGAACACACAACTTTTCCAAATTAACTAGATTTTATAATACATATCTACAAATAATTATGCATTTTACCAAATCTATTCCAAATTATTTTTTGATCCATCTCCATAAGATGTTATGCCTATGAATGTATATGATTCCATAGGAAAATGTGATCTATCTACACAATATGTTAAGACAGTGATCTGATCTCTCTCAAAAGGTTTTTTTGATCCACATCTATAAGTTATTAATCTTGTGTCCACATATATCTTAACAAGATGTTTTGGTTCATTAACAGATGAGGTTAACACTATGAATAAAACCTTCTCAACATGGTATTCTGGCCTATCCCCACAAGAAGTTATGTTTTAATGCAATATGTTATATTGGAGATTCTGATCTTCCTCCCAAGTTTTCAAACACACACCCAATATATCCCCCTTAATAATTCAACGTTGTTATCCTCTCCAAATGTCATTAAAATTGCTCCCTAATCCAAATTTCCTACACTATTCCATAAGCATGAGATTCCTAAGGTAAAAAAATTAGAATAATTACCCCCTCTAGTGTCAATTACCTCATGGATGACATGGGATTCCATAGGATCCACAATATTCCCTAAAAAATTAATACTTCAAGGGTCCACAAAATACCCAACATCTATACAAGTCTAAATTCCCCATTATACTAACTCCAAGGAATTAAGGATTCTTGCCTATCTAGATATATGTAGTGTAAATAACCCACATCCACCTAATGATGGTACTAGGAACTCGTTCAATGAGCATTACTTAAATCATTGAGGGATACAAATATTATTAAATAATCTAAAAGAATGAAACCATAGAACAAGTAACCTTCATCCCATAATCTAATTTGTTCAATGAAAGGACATCAATGATTAAATTAATATAATATTCCCAACATTGGATAGTGGTATTGAGGGGAAACAAAAAAATCAACTCATCACCTCTAGGTGGATGGATGATGATGTGGCCCCAATAATAGAGTTGAAAACTGAAATGGTAATCCTAAAGATAAACAATTCTCCTCAACCATAGGGACTAATAGCGTTTGGAGAATCAACAGATTAACAAGTCAGATGATGAATACATTTTATGTCTTCTTCCACCAAGAAAATGTTTAGCCCACCATGAAAATAACCTATGAGTTAGGGAAGATAACGTTAGGGAATTCTTGGTTAATGACATCATCAGCATTTATACATGTTCTCTTTAGAAAAATTGTAAAAATTAGGTAATTGGTAACTAATTTCTTTAAACCTTTACTGATGTTTGAATCAATATGAATTATCAGAATCTAGGTACATGGAGCTAAAAGCCTCACATCAATACTTTTCTAGTTAGGGGAACCATTAAGGTTGTTTACAATCCCAAAAAAATTCCACCTCGATATAAAATTCAAGGTTACAATGACTATTTTAACCATCTGAGATCATCCAAATGAGGGAGATCGACAACATTGTGATTATTTATGTGCAGGAAGTTTTCTTTCCCACTATTGTTATGGCTACCTAGGACCATGTGGAATCAATTCCCCAAAAAAACCGTATCCTGTGAGCGGTGAAAAGAGGGAATCCAAACCCATTCCAATATAAAATTTCTTCAAGATCCTCTTTATAGAGTGCACCAATAACTCACACCCTAATATCGAGAAGATATGGGACATTCATTCTAAACTTACAATGGTTATCACTAAGTATCTGCATTTTAGGTATCCCACCACGGAGCATATATTCCTTCATCAACTAGTCTAATTGGATATATAAAGGGTTCATTTCATCTCTAGTCTATCATCCCAAATCAAGAGAACCCGACACCGACGTCGATGGAAACATGACAAAATTTCTTTGAAGGGGGTATCATCTAAAACCTCTTTGTCACATTTAACTACTAATGTATCCCATTAGATCCTTACATTAGGTGAAAATGGATCCTTATTTCTCTTCCTCTGATCAAGTCCCCAACTACCTCATGGGAAGTCTAGATTTACCCTCTCAGTCATCTCTTAACTAACATCAGTTACAGACCTTACATTGATGAGGAAAATTACTGGGGAGGTCCTCCAAGCCCTGTCACCAATAAGCATAAAGATCCTCCAAATGCTGATACCAATCAATGTTGAGGTCCTCCCCAATTATCGACTACCTGTAAATAGGTCATCCACATGAACCCAATAATCAATATAGAGGTCCCTCCCATGTTCCTACCAATTAGATTGGAGTTTAAGCACATGTTCCCATCAACCAAAAGAAGGCCCTCCTAGCTCCATCTCAACACATCACAGATGTAGTCCCTATAATGAAAATATTCCCCAATATGATGAACCATCACATAAAAGAATAGAGAACACCATTCATCTGAGGATGAACTCTAGGAAACCTCACATATTCATCAACCATTATGATTATGAGGTGAAAGATGACTCAACAATTAGATGATCACACTATCTGTTAGATTTTGGGGTTGAATCCCACTAATTGATGTTTACAATCCCCAAATTGAAGGCCCAAAAGA
This sequence comes from Viscum album, assembly GCA_963277665.1. Lineage (NCBI taxonomy): Eukaryota > Viridiplantae > Streptophyta > Magnoliopsida > Santalales > Viscaceae > Viscum > Viscum album. Next base: position 2,072,208,504 of record OY728131.1, read on the forward strand.
TCCCTAGATCCATCCACAGGTAACTAAAGGAGGATTCTGTACTATCCTCCATCCATGGAATCTTAATGAATCCTTTATTTTTTCCTCCATTTTCTCTCTACTCTTACTCTACGTAAGATGTAAGGGTGATTCATTGTCTAGGTTGAATTCCATAGATTGAGAGGACATTACTATGTTCAAAATGGATGCCACCACAACTTAAAATGACATAGTGGTGAGAACACTATCCTAAATGAGCATGACCATGAATTAGGCTAGACATCCAATAAAATTTCAATTGTGCAGTGACTATTTAAATCATGTGATGCCCCATTTTTTAGTAAAGAAACTACAATGGAATTCAATATTGCTTCCACCACCCTTATCTAAACCTGGTCCAATTGGGGCTTGGAGGGACCAAATTAGAGACACTTTATCTGATCAAGATGGCATACAATAATATCTGACACAAGATAAAATATCAATTGTGTTATGGTTTTCTATAAATCATAATTTTTTAATCCTTGATTCCCTTATAGAATTTAGGGATGTGTGTTTCCCTCTAATTATTTGGGAGACACTTCATTGCCTCTATGATCAATAAAGGAAAAACCTAAGGAACCAAGAACACATCAATTCCATAAAAATTCAATGACAAATGTTTGAGATTGCATAATCTCTATATCTTAGTGAACTAATTTGTCTGTCTACTATCAGACTCTCAATAAGACATGATTCAATATCCTCATAGTTATAACATCTTTGATTTTGTGAAATATTTTTCCATATTAATTTAACCATTGTAATATTTTTCATTTCTCATAACAATGAAAATAGTATATTGTGTATTAAATCAATATGTTTTGATTACATTATATGAAACACCAAGTTAATCATGCCCTATACACAACTTAAATTTTAGATTGATCCACACAGAACCCCAATTTTAGATATCTTTGCATGAAAAAAATGACATTCCATGGTGTCTTGAATAACACATGTAACCATGTTTTAGGAAACAATAATATATTATTAATATATTTTTATTTAATATAATAAGTTATGGCCAAGTAGTTAAATTAGTAGTTTTGAACAATATTAACTAATTTATGATAATATATGGTTTACTAAAATATATAATGAAATCATAGGATATCAATTAATTAAAAATGAAAATGAAAGCCAATAGAATATAAAGTAATATATATTTATATTTATAATCTAAATGATTTTTTACCATAGTAAATTAAATTAAATAAAATTAGTGGGTGATATTAATGTAATATATATGTTATATATTCAATAAAAATATTTGTATTCATTCAATTGATTTTATAGAGATAAGATAAAAGACAAAATTTAATTCCTAAAACATATATATTTTAAGATGTAGTCTTACAACCTATTAACGGAAAAACCACTTTAAATTAAAAAATTACACATTAAGAGATTCAATGCATAAAAATAAACTTAATCTTTGTAAGAGAGACATAAAATTTATATTGTCAATTTTTCTAGACTTTTTTTGTATGGTTTCATTATTTAATGAAAACTTAAAAATTCTAAATTTTCATTCAAAAAAATTTGTCATTTAATTTATTTTTAAGGATAGGGTATATATTAAATTTATTTAAAAGTTTAATTAGATTATAAATTTATCAATTAATATAATTTATGTCTTTATAACTAATTTATCGTTGAAATTGGATATGAAAAATTAGCAATCTGTAGATCATTTTTACTATAAAAACTTATTGTGTCATCTCGTCAATGAGATTAAATTTAAATAAATTTCGCCCACCTATATGATTGAAATTTATTGAAATGTATTCTTTATTTGGAATAATAATAATTTATATTTTATAATACAGTCAATATATTATTTTACCAAAAATTATAGTGAATGTAATAAAAATTAATTACATCGATTAAGGTTAAATTAAGCTTAATAAAAGACTAAACTGTATCCTTAAGGCCCAAAACGACCAATATAATTTTAAAAAATTCATTGGATGTCCATATATTGATCATATCTTCCATTGGATATAATATTTTTCTTTACTAGATCCATATTAAAAATGAAATACGTTGTTGTAATTATAACATAATTTTTTTTACCAGAGTATCACTCCTTCCCCATTATAAAAAGAGATAATTTCGTCTCAATTCCTCACACCTCTCAGGCCCCTTGGCTCAAGATAAATATACTAAAATAATATCCCAAATTTAATTTGATCCTACCTTTTTCCTCTATTTATACGTACTATATTGAAAGGGAGGATTTTGTCACAATCCAAAAGGAGTTACCCAATTTAGAGGTAATGTCTTCCCTCAAGTCCTTTCTTTTATTTTCCTTCTACACCCCAAGAACCCAGTTTTCCAATTATTGTTTGAAAACAGATATCTTAAATATAAAATGATTTTATAAATCTAATTTTTTATCATATATTTTCACACACATATCTCTAATGGGTAATGAACATACTGTTCACTTGTACGGTGAATTACCATCTCAATAAATGATGATTGTTCAATTCTCCTTACCACCTCTCACGAGGGAAATTATGATGGAAAAATTATTTATTAATTTCAAATTTAATATTTATTGTGTATTTATTATTATTTATTTATTTTAAAACAAATAAACATTTAATTTATTTTTCTTTTAATACGATAATTTCGTTTGAGGAACTGTGGACTACTACCCCCCAAAAAAGATATGATTCATTCATACACTACATAGAATATATCCCTGATGACGTTAGTGGTTATAAAATATATATATTATATAATAAATATTATTTAACAATGATATAAATTTATAAAATTATTTCATTTTATTTCTTCATTTGAATATGACAACAAAAATGGAACCAACATTAATGCGAACGTACCACTTACCATCTCTAGAAATGGTGTATTCCATTTTTTACTTATATATTTAATAGATAATAGTAATAAAAATTTAATGGATAAATATGTTATTAATATCATTATTTAAATTCTGAGAATCGTGATATAAATTATAAGTACCAATGTTAATACAATATAAGACACATGGAAAGAATAAAGAATATATTACCCAAAGAAAAACCTTAATAGAGAATTGTTTACAAATGAGTGATAAAAGTTCATAATCAAACCATATATAGTATTATAAAGAAGTTATATTTTCCTAAAATATTTATATATATTATACATGTGGTTTCAATTAGTATGATGAATTTCAGGACACAAGGTAAGAGGGTTTTATATCAACTTTTATTTCTATGAAATTCATGCTATGTTTATTAATATTTCATTATATGTGGTGTATATAATACACATTATTATACTCCATGTATATTATTATTAAATTTATATGTATTCACATATTCATTTTATTATATTTATTTCATGTGGTATATGTTTAGAAAATATTCAAACTAGTGAAAAAACATTGTCTTAGTTTTCCTTCACTAAGACTCCTACTTTGTTAGGAACCTAAATTCACATTAGATAGAATATATTTTTATTTTATATGTTTTATAATGAATTTACATATTTTCATGATAACTTAGGATTCTTGAGATTTTGTTTTCTTACATGGAGAGTATACTCCCATGTTACCATGTTATAAGAGAAAATATTATTTCTTTTCAAGATTAATTATGCTTATTTTTCCTCTGATGAAATATTATCATCCATATCTCAAGAACATCCATGGGTTTTATTCTAAGATTGTTTTTAATGATATATTCATATATAGTTTCCACTTCCCTCCATTTTGGTACAAATTATTGCTAAGAAGGTTTTTTAGAATCCAAGACTTTAACATCTATTCTGTCGAAAATCATTACTCTCTTAAACTTGTGATTTCCAAAACAGGGTTTTCAAAAATAATTTACTATTCTCCAATGATAATTAGAAGACATTTTGACCATTTTTGTCTTTTACCAGTTATTTAAATGGAATATTATATTCACTTTTTGAAAAAGGAATTTTTATATCCTTTTTACAGTACAATAAGAATCATTTTTTACCTCTTACAAAATATACTGATTTACCCACCATCATTTTATTGAATCATCCATTTTATTTTTAAAAGGTTTTTTTAAAAAAAATTAAAAAAAATTTCAAGGAAATTTATTTTGAAAATGCTTTCAAGATTCATTTTTTATGTTTTCAAGGAATTTTTTTTCCAATTCCTATAAAACCTTATTTTTATGTTTTCAATGCATTTTCAAATAAATTTTTTAAAAAATTTTACGATTCATTCATATTCATTAATTTAAAAAGATTTTATAATCAATTCTAGAATTCTTGATAATTTTTTCAATGATTTATTAAAGAAAATGGTTTTTAAAAAATTTGGAATCTTATTTTATATGTTTTCAAGGAAAACTGATTTCAAATATGATTTTAAGAGTTATTTATAAGTTTTCAAGATATTTTTTAGATAATTGTATTTAAATTGATTTATGTATTAATTTTTTCAAAGAAAAATTGGAATTTTTATTTAAATATTATTGAAATATATTGCAAACAATATCCATCTAAGATGAAATATATTGATGTTAATCATTCCCTTATAAGAAATGATTTAAAGGATCCATTCTTATTATTTATATTAATATGTTATTATCAATGTCATGGTCCTTATGAAACATGTTTTTCTTCCATGTGTTATATGTTTATGATATCTGTTTATCATTCATGAGTTTTGTTTTTGATTAAATTAATATGAAACCTGTATCTTTTTTCACATATAATGATATTATTACATGTTTATGAAGATCATTTAAATTCATGGGTTATGATATTATTGTTTATGATTTTTTGGCATATGTATGTATGATTTCATTATGATAGGCTTGGACCTATATCTCCCTCCAATGAATTGGTTAAAGATTTATATATCACAAGATAAAAATTAATGGAATGGGAAATGATGTTTGTCTAGTACTATGTCTTTAATAATAAATGAACTTGGTCCATTTTTAAAGGGATGAAATAAGAAATAGACATGGTTCAGTATAACAAGGCTAGAATGAGAAATATGACGGTTCATTACTACATGGTAGGAAAGAGGGTAAACTCAATTTAGTAATACAGGGTTGGAATGGGGTGTGGACCCAATTTAGTTATTGAACATTTATATTATGATGGTAATTGTAGAAATGTGTATCTTAAAATATAAATCATTAATATTATTTTGTGTTTGTCAAAATTACTTGTTTTTTCATATATTATACTTTCATGGATTATGTTCTTTATTTCCTTAATATTCATGCCTTATGAACTGCAACTATTTATTCCATGACTTATGTGTATGATATTTGATATTGAGGGTATTATTTGATTGGGGTGGTCTGATTTTCTATTTTCATGATCATGTTCTCATAACCTTATACCCACAATTATGCTTACATATCTACCTTATTTACCCTTACTGAGAATTTTAGATCACCCCTCTATAATGTTTCCTTCAAACATGTTATAATGATTTGTTTTAGGTTGATTTACTAAAGGTGGAGATCATTATGGGAGATGATGAATATATATCAACCCAATAGTGGAATTCATTTTTATTTACACAAACACACTAAATTATTATGGTTTTCAAGCATATATTATTGTAACATACTTATTTTTCGTCTAAAATGATGTAATATCTATTTATGTAAACCCTAGGTCTATATAGATAGTATCAATGGAAAGGTTTATTCAATATTTGGAAACTATGGATAAAAAATATTAGTGAGATCCCTTGGAATATTCTTACGGATGCGTTTAGGGGTGTATCGAAAGATAAATATAAGGATATCTGATTGATTCTCCCACCCATTCTTCACCACTCACCAATGATGCCCAAGGGATTTATGGTAGTGCTTCTAGATCCCCCATCCTCTTTAGAGGCGGGAGGACCTTCGTCTCATTAGTTTCCATTATGCCTCCACCCTTACACTTTTTTCTAAAAACCATGATCCCATATGAAGCTCCCATAAATAATACTCGCATTGACAGTCCCATATTTTTCTATGTCTCACCATGCCTTTCTCTCTTACTTTAAAAGTTCTCCATTTAATTGAACCTCTTGAAACTAATATTGGTTGCTTGATTACTCCAACATCATCCATAAATCAATGAGTTTGATAATTTTGTCTTTGACTTCTGGGGTTTAAGGAACTGATTAGTAGTTTGGATTCCCAACGACAAGGACATTATGATTTGGTTTTAATCTATAGAAAATAATTCTACAATATAGTTCAGCTGCCCCTATAGATGCAACCAATGCATCTTCAACATCTTCTATGGGTCCTTCAATTTTCACATGTAGAGGGATGCTCTAATGTCTATGATTTGGGTAAGCTTATAGGGACTCCCTAATCCATTTCAGAACCCTTATATTATTAAGGTTATCAGAAACCTTGTTGGGTTGTTTTTGTGTTCTGATATTCAAATGAAATTATTCAGCCACCATGTTTTCTTCTTTATATAGGTTTTGATTGATCTGTTGAATGTACCACTGGATTGGGTATGGATTTTTATTGGTGAAGAATATAGGTTGAATAAATTCATATTCTATGAAACATTTTATGAGTTATGTTCCTCTTTTGGTCAGCTAATTCATCTTTCCTTTTTGTTTCATATTGGGTTGTGGATCAGGCATATTTATTTTGTGATTAATAAGAGTAATAATTGGGAATCCCATAGAGAAGATTAGTTGTCTCATTCAGGAATGATACATCGTAAATTTTTCCTACATGACATTGAGACCATAAGAAAGGAATAATGGATTAATTATTCTATGTTAGATTCTTTACATGTTGATGCAATCCAGGATATCAATGATGAATAAACTGATAAAAGAGACAAATCTACAAAAACAGGGCCACATATTGTTGATATTTTTATTGTTTGTGTCATTTTTTGGGAGTCATCCACTTGTTAATTTAGTTTCAAGGTATGTCATGGGATTTTGTGCATGTGTGGATGTACCCTCGATGAATTCCCCATAATATGAAGTTGGTGGACAGTAGGAGAGGGAGTTCTACTAGGATAACAATATGGTCATGTAGTAGGTTTCATCTAGCCAAATCAACGAGGCTATAAAAAATATGGAAGTCTTTTGGGATCAATGGAATGAAAAAATCACATAAATTTTGGCCCTGTAGGATACCAATAATCAAACTCAATTAAGGGGATGTGGTTTTGTGATGCATATTGGTTCTGATATTCTAGTATAGGAATCACATAGTATACAAACTTATGCTGATATGGACAAGTCTAGAGGAATGGTTATCTATTCATAAAATCGATTTGTATTGTTGTGATAAGTAGGGTGTCAGGATTCTGAAGAAGGAAATGGATTGGGGGATGCCCATGGATATTCTCAAATGGGTATGGGTTCGGATTTGGACTCCCCTATTGAGTCAAGTATGTGTACATTGCATATTACTGTCTTATATCCTCCTCAAATAAGGGAAAGAATAATATCATTAATTCTTATGGGTTTATTAAGAACACCAGGATACTGTGAAGAAGAACATAAAATAATTACCTCTATTTTCCTCCTGTAACTAGATTCTCATGTAAAGGCATTCTTCCTCCGATGGATTCCATCATTGAATATAAAAACTCTTTAATCATCTTTAAATGCCCAAAAAATAGGTCGACTTAGAAACTACTAAGGATTTTGAATCACTGGGAGGATAATATTCTATCTTCGATTATGTGAATGAAGAAAATGTGGTTGTCGAATAAGATGTCAATCTGAGTAGATAGTATTTTATAGAGTTTAATGAGAGGGAATCTATCATTAATTTCAATTAATAATTCTTAGACGAAGATATAGTGGTTGGTACCTTGCAAGATGAGTTTTATATGATGGTCTAGAGTTACATTCCAGTATACATTTCAAAGGATCATGGTGACTGTATTCAAAAAATCCTATTATATTTTCACACAGATTCAATTAGAAGAAGATTAATATGGATGTGACCATTAAATCTTGGAAAATTTTGGTATAAAATATTGAAAACCTAATCAATGATGATCCAGATGAGAATGTTTCCTCTCTATAATAGAGTCTCTAAAGAAGTATGTTCTCTAAAAGGCTTAGATTGAAATTCATAATTTCACCTATTATGTATGATGTTGGTTGATTGTCTATATGTATACTAGAAGGTTTTCCCACTTTTTCCATAAAAATATTTTTTCTTAATAAATACATACATTATTTGTGTGATTATAAGGATGAGTTATGGTATATGAAAATTTACTAGAATTTTGTAATATATAGAATGTGTGGATTCCTAGAAATACATAATTGTCTATCTACTATAGATGGATGTGTATCTCGAACAACTATTACATAGGTTAAAATCTCTAAAAAGATGTTTTTGAAAAGGCTCGTGGTAATCTAGTACATGAAAATGGACCTTTTTATAAACCGAGTTGCAAAATATAGGGGGATATGCTTTGGGAATTCACAAACTCATAAAAAAACCATCCTGAAGGATTTAAATACAATAATTCAATGAATAACCATGGATAAACCTTTGGTGTCATAGGATAAGGACGGTTTTTTGATTTAGACATAATATATGTAAATATTTTCATGACTATGCAGTTTTATACTTTGATCTGTAATTACACACTATGATTCTACTTTTAGACAATTGAAGGAACCCAAAGGGAATGGATTAAGATTTAATGTGATGGAAAATTACATGATGAGTAATCATGGGGGATGATTAATCATGTGAGAGATGTTTTCATCATAGCTAATCAGTTTCTACAAAACATTATTAACAACATTTTCCTTACCCAACTCTCAGACACACAAAATAATTGAAATGAGTTCACTGAGAGTTTTGGAAATATTGTCTATAGAATAAAGTTGATTTAGTTTTCATTTTGTTAATAATGTGGAAATGATAACCTAAATGAATTTATTAGAGGAAGAAGAATATGTTTTTACTATGGAAAAGAAATACACAAGGTATGTTTATACATGGGAGAAATGACAAGATTATTTATTGAAATGGATTAGAATATTGGCCTCCCAAAGACATTGATGAATGTTTTGTGCTTTATTTGTGGAGTAAATAGTAATCATGTTACTCAATGTCCCTAGAGGAAATATCAAAAAGTGGATCAGAAAAGTGGTTCATGTAATTGATATGTTGATAATGAAGAAGAGACTATAGATGAAATGTGAATGGAACTATGTATTATAACATGTTGGCCTTAAAAATTGATAAATTATTATGTAATCGACAAATTTATATATTTGTATTCTAGTAGTATGAAATAAGAAAGGAGAAATATATAATGACTATTCAGTTTATGGTTTTGAGTATGTATTAACAAGAACACGTTGAATGGTTTTGATGGAATAGAAAAGTGATATAAAAAAAGTGATGTCCCAAAAAATGTTAATATTAAAGGAAATATAACCATTAATATGTTAAATATGTTATGATAATGATTTTTTTAAAAACAATTGTGGGGAATAAATATTTAATGTGGCCATTACTGATTACATTTGAACTAATTTAGTACTTTATGAGAAGTAGTTTTTTTAATAGGGATTGATTTTACAACATCATAGTTTTATGTAATATATCTAATAATATTTGGAATAAGGAATCATAAATATTTTCCATAAATACTTATGTTAATTTAGGTTGTTAGAATGTTTCAAGAGAATATATGATGAAGTTATTAACATGTTTGTAATTTGACAACCAAGGGCTACTTTATGATATATAAGGTTATAAATGATAAAATAATTTTTTGAATCTATTTTTAATGTTTTGGATTTTCATCTTTTAGAAGTGTTATAAGGTTAATTATTCATGAAAATTTAATATTAAACATTATATTAAGTATTTATGCATTTTTTTATTAAAACCAACTACTAAAAGGCCATTTAGTTATTAATCTCACTTCAAGGTTTCAAATCATATATTTTTTATCAATTATATTAATTTGGTTTTATAAAAGTAAATCATGTAATTTGGTTGACCACCAATTATGTATGGAATGGTTGTGGGTCTTGAACTCATGACCAATGAAAGATAATAATTTTATGCCTACCCTTAGCCAATGTAGTGTCCTTGTTAATGTATAATTATTTAATATGAATAACTATTTATGATGTAAAAATTGTGTTACTTTTTTAGATAATAATATATTAACCATTATGATTTTTTAATAATATTTATGAAACAATTCTAATTCATTTTATTATATTATGGGCCTTAATAACTAACAAAATTTTATTTTAGTGCTTCGAGTATCAATGTTAAATTCTGGACATCAATTTCTTGTAGTAATGGTTTAATAAAAATATTTAAAATCCCAACCAATGAATAAAATTTTATTTATAGAAACATATCAAGTATGTATGTTTTCATATAATAATGGTAAATAAAAGAATACTAAAAATTAGGATAATGATCAAAATAACATGTGTTGTCTCGATACCATAATTTTGTCGAACTGAAGGCCGTTTAAACCATCAATGACTTTTGACTTTGTGGACCTAAAATTTTCGTAGATCATTCATGTGTTTTTGATTGGTGACCTAAATCACTCCAAATAAATATATATGATTTTCATTCATGTCTAGTATTCACATACAACCTATGTTTTATTATGTGGATATCAAGTTATATGTTACTTTGGCTAACTGTTATGGTTCCAATATTTCCATTTTGAAGGAAGTATTAGTACCCATCTAGCTGCAATTGTATGATAGAAAATGTAAAACTGGGTTTTCTTAGTTTTTAGATTCCATGATAGTCACTATCACAATCATACTTGGACACAAACCCATGCACGTAAACCTCATTATAAATAACCATATTCTATAGAAAGTAGGAAAAATTATGTGTAGCTAACTATTGGTTTTCAATCATCCTTATTGTCGTATCCCCAATTATTTTACTACCCCTCCACCAAAATCATCCTTATGATCTTTTCTTCCACCTCTACGGAGCATTAAGAGATTACATTGGAATCCCTATCATTTTCATTGATGGAACTTCTTCAGTAACATCATAATATATTTCTTGAATGTGATATAGTGGTGGATGAGGGTGTTTCTTTAGTAAAATGTTTAATGAATCAAGATGGTATTGTTCGTGAGAATGAGAATTTTACCTTTAAACCCAAGAATTCGGTGTCAAGAGTAACACATTCAACTGAAATCTCATATGTAGGATACCTCCGATGTTGTGCAGGTCCCACTAGATGATTCCCACCTCTCAATGATGTTCGTGGATGGTGTTGGCATTCGAGGACCACTGGATGAGGTACTCTTGAATTAGCTTTATTTAAGATATTAATGGAACAATTATTTCCACAGTTACTAATATAATCCAATATGGTTCAAATCATCCTCATACTCATGAAAAGTCACCCCTACCCAATATTCTTATGCCCACTCAATAATGTCGTTTCCTCTTTCCCATAAATCTGAGGCCATATACCGTCAATTTCTATTTTCATGTGTTCTACTCTAAATTATGATTGTATAAAAATCCATTAATTATATAATTAACTAGTTGGTCCATAGTAACCATCCTAATCCATGCACATTGGCTATAGACGGAAGCGTCTTCCTGAACCCAAGAAAGGTGACTCACAAAGGTGATCTTCCAAGGGTAGAACTCACCATGAAGGCTGATCAGGAAGTGTTGTTTGTTCACATAAATGATTTGGATAATTACCTCATCCATCAGCCTGATTTTTTACATAGGTATGTGGTTTATCAATATATAATTTCTCTAGTATTTATTTAGAAAGACATAGAGTTACTAGTTGTTCAAAATGACTTTTTAAAATAATAAATATCAAGGTTCCCTAACATCTCAACCCTTCAAGAGGTGAAAAATGAATCAATCTCAGATATGTTTACATCGTGTAAATTTTATGAAGATATGTGTGTTCTAAGGATGGATCATAGAGGTCATAGATCTAGTTGTGAATCTTTCACCATGGCACAAAACATTAAGAATGATTACACAGAAAAATTTCTGAGTAATGAATTTTTTTCCCAAAAAAAATTAATTACACCAATGGAGGAAACATTAACATAAAACTTCACGCAAACATGAAATTACTTGTGAAATGTGACATAAAAACACACATAATTCAGGTCTATCTCTAATATTCCAAGGGTTTATAAGGACACAACTCTATTCTATGAATAATGATATGGCACTACCCATGATAATGATTTACACTATAAATAGATTCTCACCCCCACCTTGAAGGCGGTTCTCCAAATGATGAAGTGATGATATTGGGTGTGAAAATACCCATATTCGATTTAATCACACAAAACTATTGACATATGACTATCTATGGAAGATAATTAGTTTTATACACATCATGTCTGCCCAAACAGGACATTCCATCAGGTTTATGTATCCTTACACAACACATCCAAAGGTTGGTCAGGTTTACTCAAGGGAATGTATCTTCACCCAAATGTAACATATGCTTAAGTCCAAATCATTCATGTAATTTTTCCACTACAATCCCTAATATATCTTTATGATTTTTCCTCCATCTTGTGCAAATCATATGAGAAAAATAAAAAAAATTCCCAATAACCATATTTTCCTAGACCAAATGTCACCTATATTTCTTGTATGACAATTACCCAACTTATTTATTTAAATAATTTTTACCATAATGTATATAGCTCCTATAAAAAGGTAACATAATTTTATTACTTATATTTTCCACATCTCTATGGTAGCTCTAATCCCATGTCCCGCACAGTGGTGCACGAGCAATGGTCACATAATCCCTTGGTGTTGAATAATCAATGGAAACTAAGCATCTATCATTTTGGCAATTAATTATTATTAAAATATTTCAAACATGACACTATCCCTATAATGGAGTGATCCCCATATACATATGAGTTGTATGATGTAAAACAACCTAGCACCACATCCTAGTCACAAATTATTAAAATACATGAAAATATCATCATCACGTGATGTAAATCTATTTCTTAACCCTGTGTGATGAAAACATGATTCCCCATGTATGATATCCATGGTATTACACATTCTTTATCACTATGGGAGAAAACTACATAAATAAGGAATGATACACCTGTAAAGAGATTTTTTTTGTAAGGCCCACATTATTCTTCATCCACAAGGGAGAAACTGCACAAATGGGAAGCTTCCATGGGTAATCCCCATACCATCCATCAAGGCCATGGGATAAAAAAATAATTATGGGAAGCATCTAAAGATAATCACCAAAACATCCCTCGATGGAACTTCTTATATCACTAGAACGTCCTTCATGCATGATATTAAATTGCATAGACCAGTCACGTCACATGACCATAAATTGTGGCATCAAACTACAAGGATTTTGATTCTGGTTTCTTAAAATGGGAATGTTGGACACCAAACTAATGGTTAATACTGATAACAATCAATTATGTTGTGATATATTTTCCGAGGTAGACACCCCACCGATCTATCTCAATAATAAATTCGCATCTCTCTTAATAAGATGCTATGCATGTGACATGATCTTTCTCAATAAGATTTTATAATTTGTGACCATAATATGTAATACATGTGACTTTATTCATATAAATTGAATGTTATGATATGTCTACAAAAGCAATTAAGCATGTGACCTTATCTATATCAATAGGATTTTTTGATCCATATGTTCTATATGGTAATCCAATACCCTGATTTTTATAAACAATGTATTCTAATCCATCTATACATGAATGTATGCTTGTGACATAATCTATCAAAAACTCATATTTTGAACTGCCTCCAAAATACATTATGTATGTTACTTGATATATCTCCTTAAAAACGTTTTTTTAATTTTTTAAAATAACCCACTTTTTGGTTGAGTAGGAGCCTTACAAACAATAAAAACAAGATTGAAGCACCTCCATGTTAAAACAACATTACACCTCCTACACCATTATGAAAATACACATTTAAAATTGAAAATTAAAATTCAAAAAGTGGGTAAACAAACATTCTGTACAAAACATGAGCCTTTATGACATAATTGCAACCATCATCACCTCACTGAACATATCAACTCGTCACTCCAACCGCCTTCACATCAACTCATCACCATCACTACCATCCAATATCATTTATCAATCCACATTTAGAAACCACAACTGTTGATGTCACTACAATGTCAATGGAGCTAAATCCTTGTTCATTCGCTGCAACCATTCCAACTGACATTCAAAACATAACTGTGAATGAACCAAAATGCAATTGTTATATCCGGTTAAAAAAAGAGCACCATCCACTACCAAAAATACTATTTTTTCCAGCGCCAACCAATATCAGTGCTAATGAAAAAGTGATGATAAAGGGTGGGGGTACCTTTATCACCGCTAGAAAAAGAGCTCATAAAGGTACCCCTTTATCAGCGCTTTTTTAGAAGTGATCATAATGTGGGGCATTTATTAGCCCTTTTTTAAAAGAATTGATAAAGGGTCAAATTCAAAAATAAATAATTAAAAATAATATATTAATATACAAAAATATTAATATAGTTTTATTGATATAAATATAATATATAATTTTTAAATATATTTTATAAAAGTTTTAATATACATTTACACTAAATATACTTATTTATTAATATATATAGTGAAAATGGCTTATAAAAAAATTAAAAAAAAATTTAATTAATAATTTTCTAATTAATATGGAGTAATAATAATTTAATAAGATTTTAAAGACTAAAAAAATAAAAAAAATACAAAAAGATCCAATATATGTTGAAAATGCAACTCGAACTTCAAGAAGACATAAATTTTGATCCGGGTGTCTGTTTGAGCTCTACCACATATCAAATTGAAGCATCCGATGATCTCTACATCCTCGTGATTAGGGAGGGAGCCCAGTAAAGGTTTTTTGAGGCCACAAAAGGCCTAGAAAGTCTCCAAAACTGAGTTCTTAGTCGGGATACCTCGATTTTTTAACATTTTGTTGATTTTGAGCATCATTTAAGGGGGTATTATTGACTTTTTTTAATGGGGACTGAATTTATTCCAAGGTATTACATTCATATTGATATTATTTTTTTGAAATTTTATCATTTTGATAATAAAATGTTATTTATAATCAAATATATAACAATATATACATATTTTTTATATATTCACACATAAAAATTGAATTATAAATATAAATAGTAAAATATATTTACATATAAAATATATTAGCTTTTTCTAAATAATTACTAATATACATTTTATTGAAAATACTAAAATATAAATATTTATATACCTATATTTAATCGAACTCTGTATATATATTAATTTAAATACATATATATATTGATATAAATATAAATATATATATTAATATCAATATATATATATATATATTATAACTATATATATATATATATTAATATAACTATATATTACTATAATATAACTATATTAATCTAACTATATATATTAATATAACTAGATATTCTATTTTGACAGTTAAAAGAATGGCCAATCCACTAAATGCCAAAACTTCAATTTCCCATACAATTATACACTGTATTGATAACATAGGTCATTACAACCTCCACCCTTAGAACTTATCGTCCATGAGAGTCCTTTAAGAACAATGAAAATTCCAATTGACCTATAGGAGTCCTAAATTCTCATTTAAAAAGCCACATTGAGTTTTTAATATATAAATATTTATATACCATTTACATATAAAATATATTAGATTTATCTAAATAATAACTATGATTCATTTTATTTAAAATAAATATATATAAATATTTAAATACCTATATATTAATATAACTATATAACTATATATTAATATAAGTACGTATATATATTTATATAACTATAAATATATATATTAATATCACTATAAATATATATATTAATATAAATATATATATAAATATAAATATATATTACTATATGAATAAATATAACAAAATATATATATAAATTTATTGATATGTCATTAACTGAAGAATAAATAAATATGGCAGAGTGGTTAATTCTTTAGGCGTGCAAGGGGGAGGTCTCGAGATCAAATATTAGTGGAGGCAAGGGCGCGCACATGGGGTTGGATTTGGGGGGCTAGTACTGAAAAAGGGGGTGGGTGTAGTGCTGATATAGGGTTGAGGGGGGGTGTGGGTGGGCGCTTCCCGGGATAGAAAGTAAATTTTAATGGGGGGGCTCAAGCGCTATAAAAGCCCCCCTGATTGGAAGGATTTGTTTAATTTTTTTAAAATTTTTAAATAGTTTTTTACTTTTGTCAGCACTAAAAAAGAGTAGATAAAATGGGTCTTTTATCAGTGATAAAAAAATCATTGATAAAGGACCCTTTTATTAGCGCTTTTTTTAGCACTGATAAAAGACCCATTTATCAGTGCATTTTTAGCATTGATTAATGGGGTTTTTATCCGGGATTTTTGGAGAACTAATAAAGGATCCCCCCACCCCTTATCTTTTCCATCTTTAACATCACTTTTATAGTGCTATTAGAGTCCATTTTTTGCGCTAAAAAGAGTCATATTTGCATTAGAAAACACCGACAGAGGAAACCACAAGCTAGGGATGAAAAAACTAGAATAAAACCAGAATATATAGAACCTCAGAAATAACCTCCTCGAACATCCTCACTGATGTGACCATTGTTAACAGCCCAATGAAACATAACTACCAGAACACTCAATTTAGAATCCACTGAGACCCTCCAAAATTGTGAGATGATGTCCTAAAACTACTCTAGAAAGATCGGGTTCCACAAAATAGAGCAATTGATGAAGCCACATTGGGAAAGAACTTGACCAGTCACCATCCTATCACTACTCCACCTTCTCCGCTAGCATCCATGACATAATAAAAAATCTCCCATCTTGACACCATAATTCCATGAAAATCCATCATCGAACCAGAGATATGGCAACCGAACAACAAAAACCCACAATAGAAAACACTCAAACCATCAAGGGAGAGGAAGAATAAATGGGGTTGTAACCCTACTAGAATCCCAGAAAAAATCACAAAATGAATGGTGAAAGGCAACTAAATATCGCAAAAATGAGGGGATGAGACCCTAACAAGTAACCCTAGGATGAAATCCTAGAAGAGGAAAAAATAGACGTCGAGAGGACCCTCAACCTCCAAATTGCTATCCCAAAGCCTTAGGGTGATCATATATCTAGATCTGACAATGAGAAGAGCTATGGAACTCGAGGCCAGAGAATCGAATGGTGGACGGAGAAAGGACTTCACGGAGCTAGAGAGAGGAGACCAAAAACTATAAAGAGAGAGAGAGAGAGAGAGGAAACTAAGAAGAAATGTCACTAGGGATAAAAGAATCCCTAGGTGGAGGATGATGCCCAGTCGAGAAGAGATATCAATAGTACCCCTAGAGAATGCAATGCCATTGGAATTCTACCTTGATCTTTTGCAAAATGATTTTCTACTGCATCCCAGGAAGAAGTTAAACATTCACCTAACTAGTCACCACAAGACATTAACCTGATTTCCATCCCCACAATTTGTTATGATCATTACATTATTTGGAATTTCAATACCATTTCATATGAATGGGATGCACGTGGTTTAAATCCTTAGATGTTATTTTCCACAAGTAGAAATTATTTCTTTTTGGACGTGGGATTCCATCGGATCGATGCATAAGATTCTTCACTTGTGATACTCCCTTAAAAAGTGGAATATATTTCATGTTCCCAATATACCAAATATCTAGAAATATCAAATGTGATCCATTCTTATAACACCCCAATCTGATGTTTTCATCTTTGTGAATATATAAGAAGCATAATTAACTAGTGTCAACCTCAATATGGGACTGGGGTGATGTTCCCCGAGTATGAAATAAATATATGAGGGAGAATCATACTAGGAAATTATATCAAATGAAGAATATAGGGAATCAAGAACCAATATATCATAACACCATTTTTATCATGGTGCATACATCATCGATTAATGTTATGGAAGCCTCTCACCATTGGATTATTGGAATGTGGGGAAATAGAAAGGTATAAAATCACCACTAGGAAAAAGGACAAAGTTGTGGACCTTGTGAAAGCATCAAAATAGCCGCTTTTCATTATAGGACTCCAATGATATTGTCTTATGTAGTGTAATATCATTGTCCCGGAAGGATATACATACCATATATAGCTATTAATGTACCTCAATATCTCATCTATGATTGAAGAATGGACTAATACCAATGCATATAAATGGATCACATCATCATCAACTAAGAACCACCAATATATTGGCTACCCTCCACTTACCTATTCCCACATCAAAACACACACAAGGCCAATGTTGTATCTTGAATTTTCTATGTCTTACATAAAAGATGTGACTACGAAAGAATAAAATTTTATTGATCCATGATTCTGAGGAACAACCATCATGTAGTCATCTAACCAGATTATCAGTCAACGTAACTCCTTTGAAGGTCTCTTACCAAGATCAAAATTAACATGCAACTTTGAGATCACTAAATATACTATGATGTTACATTCATCAAGTGCATAAACCATCAAAAAGTTAATTTTCTACGGATACATGACTTAATACCTCTTAATCATGTTCAATTACTTATATGTGATAATGTAATTGATCCAATTGTGGTAAGTATAGAAAAAATTCCTCTAACCAAAGATATAGTGTCACCAATAATTTGGAGCATGTACCATAGATTCTTCATCCATGTAACTAGTATGATAGTTCAGCTTGTGGGGACATATATGGCATGATCAATAAGCCCTTACATGCTCAATAAAAATTAATAATTCTCATAAACCAATTCTCAATGAATTGTAGTATGAAATCTATCAGGTCCTTGGCTCGGGGAGTATCAACACTGAAGTTGAATTCAAACTCCTCTTCATATCATGAATAGCCTCTTCTCACAGGTATGGCGGTAGGAACATTACTCTGTTGTTCATAATCATAGTTTTAGTTAAATATATCCTTTATATGTTCAAAATAAAACATCCTTAATCTCCGACATCTACCAAAAGTTTCATGATCCAATACACTTTCTATGGACCTATGCAGAAAATCACTACACTGACTTCCTATAGGCCCATTGATATATATGTCTCTAATAACACATTCCCCATGAAGTTATCTTCATAATTAATAAATTTAATCTTTGAAATATTTCCATAAGGCTGACATGATAGAGTTATTATAGGAAAATTATCAAGATGTACTTCAAGATACTATAGTGTAGGTGTGTATATGAGAATGTTATTAATTAACACCATGAGTAACAATTCATTGTAATCCAATACGATCTTATTCAGTAGATCTACGAAATCTACCATCTTTTTTATCATTAAAAATTGAATCAACATTTTCTTATATAATCCATGCATTCATCAGAGTTACCTATTATAGATTTCACCCTCTCTAAACCAACCAACTTAATAAACCAATTGAATATCAATCTGGGGGATTCATCATGCTAACTAAAACTGAATTAAAAGGTCATCATCAAGGGAAGATGATATTTTTTCTTCACAATCACCTAGTTTCACTTTTGATAATAGAAATATAGTAAAATAATATTATCATCCTTCATCGGGAAAAATAAATTCCCACCTCATGTGTAAGTACTGCACCTGATCCCTTCATATACAGTTCCATGGCATATTCCTTGAGGTCCTTTAGCTCAGTATGTGCCATATAATAAGGGGGTATCTAATAGGGTTGGGTACCAGACCAATGATCTATAATAAAATAAAATCATATATTATGAGTAATTATTTTTATGTCATATGGATATTGTCTTCATATAGATCAACAACTGCATGAAATGTTGGGAGGATGAAACTTATCCAGCTAGGATAGATAATCCCACAACCTATGTTGGGATCGTCTTGAGATAACTCACATGTGGAAAACTATACAAGCTCTTATTTCCCACTCTCTGGTAAACAATAACCACTCTACCTTATGATATGTAAATGATAAACATCTCCAATATAAATAGATGTATACACTATAAGAAAAATGCCTATTATCAGTGGTTTTTTTCATATAGCGGCGGTTTAAACCGCCGCTATATGGTTTGGCGGCGGTTTACAGAAACCGACTCTAAACTGGGCGTCGACAATCTATTAGCAGCGGTAATATGCATTTCACGGTGGTCAACGAAAAGCATCATAGTACCTCATTTCATGGCAGTTTTTGGTAAATTTAGCAGCAGTTTTAAGGGCTATTTAATTAGAGGCAGCTATAATCGCCATGGAATTCAAGCGTGCCATGCGCCTGCTTAGGGGTGGTTAAACCCGCGACTAATTTCGGCGTGATTTCACGACTGTTTTAACCACTTCTAAGCGTATTGTGGATTACATTTAGAATTGGTTTAAACCACCGCTAAATGTATAAGTGTTAAAACATTAGCAGCAGTTAAAACCGCTGCGAAATGATGACCTGAAAAAAATAGCATTTCTGCTTATACTGCACCACTACCCTGAAAAACAAACCAAACAAGAAACCATTTATCATGCCAAACATTCTCAATGGGAAGGAATTCATCATATGTTTCCACTAATAGAAGTATTCCCCCAAGCTTACAATTATTTCATAGGCCAATTTCTACCTCACCATGGGCTAGATAAATAGTTTTGGTTCTTAGAAACCATCAACTAATCAACTCACTATGGAATTATCGTTTATGGTACATGATAAACTAAAAAAAATATGTCTCCTCATAATGAGGAATACCATGCAAAACTATCAAAGAAGAGAAGGTTTGGTGTTACACCAAACATGGTTAACATCACTACCAACACAAGTACTAAAAACATTCAAGGTTTTAATCACACCCAACACATCTATCAAAGAAGAAAAAGTTTTCTGTTACACCCAACATATATACATGAAGATAAAAATGGTTAACATTACACCCAACCCATATAATAAATAATAACAATATTTGGAATTACATTAAACCCATGTAACTAATATGAACACTAGTTTTAATTGCACCCAACCCATATAAGAAGTCGTAGGAATATTTGGAATTATGCCCAATCTATGTAAAAACCAAAATAAATTATCAAAATCGTGTATAACCTACATAACCACAAATATTTGGTTGGAATCACACCCAACCCATATACCTATAAGAATGATAGTTGGCATCTTATACAACTTATTATAAAGTGTTCATCATGGTCAAAAAATATCCAACCTATATAGCATGCCGAAGAAATGGTTAGAATCATTCCAAACCTAATTAAAAATATAGAAACATCATTGGAATGAAACCCAAATAAAGCACCAAGTAATAACAATAATTTAATTACACCCAACCAAAAATATACATCAATTTACTCAAGTCACTCTTACTTGGATAACATCTCCACTATCAATTATGTTGTATATAATTCACCATCATTGATTAATTTCTTTAAATAACTTTTAAGATATTATCATTTCACATTAATACATACCCCTCTTGGTTATCATTCCAAGTTCCACCACCAATTTCAATTTAATTCATGGATGTACATGATTAATAATTATAAACCAGAGGACCTTACACATCCCTAACAAACCATTACTGAATCTCAACGATGAGGAAATCTAATTTTGTTCCATCCTGATCCATTGTCACCTTCCCTTATACACTTGTTAATCAAACAACACATACAACATATATATAATAAGGAGAAAATTTATGCACCTCCTACGCAATATTCATAAACACCCTTTAATTTAATGTTGATGATAAAGTTGGTACAACTCAATAAGAACACCTAAAGCTTACAAAATACCGAAAATAATGGATTTAGAATGAAACACAATGTAACATCAAATGAAATAAGATATTGGGGGTCACATGGATTTATACTTATAGTTTAGAGATGATCAAAATTGATAATATTTGATTCCATAAAGTATTAAAGTGTATGGATCAAAATGTGCCAAAGAAGAGAGGGTAGGGATCACTACTAGTCGTTTGTCCTATAAGGAGGAGGAACGAGGATTAAATGGGTTGCTGTTCAGTCAGAATAAGAACCTTTAAAACGTCATTGTTATAAAATACTTTGTATCGATGATTGACATTATGGTTCCAGAAAAAAAGGTCTCTCCAGTCTACCACATAAGAAGACATTTGAGAAATAGATGACATATTTAAAGAGAATATAGAATATATTAGAAGATATGTAACCATTAAGAGAGATTCATGTGTGCTAATCAAACAAAATAAGTGCATAACATGGAAAACATTATGTGGACCACATGATCCATTCTAGGTCATGAAAATCACATAACCCATAAAACATATTTTTATCACATGATTTTTCTTAATAAATATAATCATGTAACCATGTGAAAGTCACATAAATCACATAAAGATTAGTATATCATGAAAAAATCCTCAAGAGACAACCGAATCACATAGATAGACTAATGGCCAAGGGTGTGCATCAAAGTTAAAATAAATTACCATTGATTAGTTCACAGATTGATTAAGTGAGATATTTAGACAAGGTGATCACACAAAGAGGTCATGTGACATGATCACATGATTAGGTCTATTGTATGGTTCTTGTGATGAGGTCATGCAATGATGTCTTGCAAAACAATCGCACGAGAGAGGAGGTTTTGAGAGCTATGGAGCTTCAAGTCACCGGTCAAATGACCAGCCTCTCACCCACTATTTATAGGGAACCTCAAGGAATATGAATGGACTTATAGAAGACCAAAAGATGTTTTTAATTCCAACCAGAGAAAGCATAAGAGACTCATGAAGTCATTTCCTACCTCATAACTGAGTCCTTGTTCCTTCGAACATCACTTTTGTGGGGGGGGGGCATTTTTTGACGCTAGCCAAATGAGCATTGTATATTTTAGGAACAAAGAAATACCCAAAGCATAGGTATTAATATATACCCAAAGGAATGAAAATTCTAGCATGAATACATATAGATTAATCACATAGGTCACAAGGACCATGTGAACTTCAATGAGGCTCATGATCACAAGACCCTAAGAACATAATGCAAAGGGGTTATGAAATTCATGTGATCTATTCATGATCATGTGGAGCCCCATCAAATAGCCTAATTAGTCATGTAGAACCCCTCTGATAATCATTTTATCATATAACATGTCATCTAACAATCTCCCAATATGTTCATAAAATAAAAGTTAGAAAAGAGGGAAGCTTCATGGGAAGGGAGTTGCATTGGTTTTCATGTGATGTGGTTACGTGCCTCATAAAAACTATTAATGATCATGAAAATCACATCAGAAAACCATCTTGATCTAGTGATATCCATTCAACATGGATGTTTGGACATGAAACACCCTAATGTGTCCAATTCCCAATACTGAATTTATAATAGAAACATCAAAGAGCCTATTACCATAGATCATCTAACCAATGAAACAAACACATCATTCTCTTTACCACCTAAGGTTATTGTGATCATTCAAGGTTAGCCACTAAAGCTCCTTAGAGACCAATGGTTTTTTAAAGGTTCCATACACCACACATGTTATATATAAAAACCAACCTTTCCCATATTTTTTCAACACATCAACAATACTACTCATGGTCTGATGATGCATCATCACCCTCTCCACCTCCATCTCCTGCTGCCACCTATAAGAAAATAATATTGAAAATTAAATATAGTTGCATATTTATAATTAAACTTAAAACCAATAAAAGATATCAAACTAAATGATTTTGAGTTTTTTTGTGATTTACCTACTCACCACCACTCGGTGCACTACTAGTGGGGGCATATCTGCTCATCTGCTGATATAAATCAGTCAACACTTTTTGCATAGAGGATATCTGAGCCACTTGGTCTTGAATTGTGGCTCCTAGAGATGAAATATCCCTCTGAACATCTTCAGGTATGGGCTGACTATAACCAAGAGTAGATGCGGCTGGAATCCCTGATGGCCTGCTAAAGACCTCAGATGGTACAGGTCCCAAACCCATCCTGCGCACTCAACGAGGATGCTCATTCCCAAGGACTTGAGCAATCGGGTCATCCTGGGAGACTGAGTAGGACTGCCCAGGATTTGCATCCCATAGTTCTTTAATTTTTACCTATAAATCAAATATCGTACACATCATTATCCAATTTCTATATATAATATATGTCATAAAAATTTATAGCTTGGGGAATTCCATTTACTGTTGAAGAGCATTCACAAGAAATATATTCAAGGTCATATTCAATATCTATATATAGGAAAAAATATCAAATATATTCCACAAAACACATTTATTCTATATTTAAATATAATTATGCAACATATAACAACTCAATCATATATATATATATATATATATGAATATATTATGTACGTTATTCTTCAGAACATGATAAATTTAATTCAATAAATATTTATTTTCATAAATTTCATAATAAGTTGATCTTCTTCTACATCATCGTGATGATAATAAACTCATTCTTGAATGATATCCATAAGTTGGTTCAAAATATATTTATCATGAACATACATAACATGCATCATCAAACTGTCACTTTCATCCAAATTAATAAAATTCTTGTAAATAGAAATAAATTTACATAGGATCTATTCTATTTTTGTAACCCATTAATATGTCCATATAAACATTAATTATCATGAATAAGTCATGGGTTACCATTACATAATTCTAGATTATATTTATGTAAATATTGATAAACTACGTATAAGTATATATGACCTTTATATGGATATTAAAATTACCAGTTTGTTCCAATTATGAAATGAAAATCATGATCGTCATTTCTCATGTACATTGAGTTTTGGTAGAACATACGCCTACTAGTAAAACACCAAAATATAGATACTAATAATATGCTTACAAATTTTAAATGTAGGATAAATTTTTATTATCACATTTCAATGTTGATTTTTGAGAAACACACTAATTAAGGTGTATTTCACATATAAAAATAGAAAAAAAATTATATATCTTGAAATGATAATTACATTAAAAATATTCACTCACACATACCTCGTGAATTGGTATATTATCAACGACTTAAATTTAATTAATCAAAAAATGAACAAAAAAACATTCATTGAGAGTAATTGAAACATATTGAGATGTTATATATGAATTATATGTAATCTAGTACATCCTATATTTTTGAATTCTTTAATGAATTCCTAAATTATTCAAGGTAAATATGAGTCAAAATAAACCATCTCATGACTTCCCCAAACCTCTCAATACATGTTATAAAATCATTTACTTGATTATTTAAACATTTAACATGCTCAATAACTCTTTAATATATTCTCAACCTTCAATTTGGTATCATCTAGAAAAATTAAACTATGAGAGTGTGGAAAAATGATTTTCCTTATTTGGTAGGAACCTTTCTTCATCACTCTCAATTTCAAAATTTCATTAATAACTTTGGATGTTGTATTGATATTACTATTTGTTGATAAAGAATATAACTGAACAATACTCTGAACTCTAATCTCCTTCGTTGATTCTTTTCATTTACAAATAAACTCCCTTTGTTAATATAGTTATCCCTTCATCTTGATTGCAAATGAAAAATAAAAATGAAATCTTCCCCAATTGAAATATATGATTGGAATAAATACACATGCTACTCCATTTAATAGATTTTATTGGAATTCTTTTCCAATAATTTTCACAAAAAAACTCATATCTTCTTTCATTCTATAATATTTCAAAATATACCAATATCACTTTCCATAAGTTACAAGTTTAAATATAATCAAAAGTTTAAATATTCAGTATAAATAATTATTGATTCATAACATTTCACTTTTGATATTATTACATTCAATAAATAGTACATTTCCATCAGATAAAACATTTTTGAAAACACTTGCTTCCATAATACACAATGGGTTTTTCATAAACCATTATCAATGTGATACAACTTCTTTATTTTTGTATAGGTCACACAATTGATCACCCACTGGGATGACCATGTATACCAATAAATAACATATCAAAGTATAAAAAAATTGTTTAATACCATAAATTGGACACACTATAATCACATTCTATAGATACCATCGATATATTCCATTCCAATCCCCTATGCATCCCATACTATAACCTAAAATAATATAATATTTCTTCACAAACCCCATGTTGCTCGTTGAAGGTGTGAGGATAGACCTCATGAGGGTATAACTAGGTACCCTTAATATTTTTTATAAAATATATATGTGTATTAATGGAGAAATTAAATACAAAAATAAATATTCTTGTTATGACTTCAGGTGCTAAAGAGGACACTACTACACCCGACGAGGCACACACACCCATCAGAACACTATGTTCAAACTAGGACACCATGGTGTTGACAATATTAGATTCATATCCATGTTAGAATCTATTTTAATCTTATCCATAAATGTTGTCTTATACATGAATAACTATGTTATGGCATCATTTGAGTCTTACCAATTACCCACCTCCTGATAGGGTCCTGCATTCAATTCTTTAACTATTATTGTCAATCAAGGGAGTATATTAATCAACTTATCACTCATTGTGAGGCTGTTTTTATTATAACCACTAACATATCTCCAAGGGTACGGTCATCCTTATGTATTTGTCATGTGGATACACATCCTATCCATGACCCTATCACTCTGGATGAGTTTAAAACCTTACAAAAACTCTATCACTAAGAGTAAGGTATAATTCACTTCTCTATCCCTTATTATATAGAGTATTGGTCACAACCGGACCACCACCATCTCACTCATGTTTTGGTGTAATCTATATCTCCCTCCCCTCTCACTCATAGTTTGGCTAACATCCAACACATTCATATAATAACCATCTAGGGAATGAAACCTATCCCACAATATCACTAGTTAATGACATGTTCTCTCATCACTAAATACCAAGACCCTTATATCTAGAATATCATACCAACCTAAATCCTTCACCCCATGATAACCACAAAAATAATTTTCACATCCCAACCCAAGTAACTCATGTGGGGTCTATTATTTAATCTAATTCCCCTTCGAATCCTAATTTCATGTCCTTAAAAACTTACCAAAACCCATATCTTGGTATTGTGTCACATATCATAGGGAAAAATCTTTAAAAATAGCATATAAGAAGACCCTATTGGCCACACATATCAAGTATCTAATCATTCACACTTCTTAGTATACCATATATGACTCTCCTCCATCTTTATGAGGGAGTTCTTAAAAACTCATGAGACATATGACTATATGACATGTCATCACATGACTCCAAGCCTCTTAGTATTAAAAATTATTCTGAATATCCCAAAATATAATACCCATGGCACATCTCATACTTTGATACATACACATGGTCACTCATCACCTCAATGAAAACCCTCTTCCCTTGGTAATATAGAGTACAGGTGATCACAATTCATTCAATTTTCTAAAGGGAACTTATTCAAAGAATAAGAGGCATAACACTCTACTCTCTGTTTTTATAGATATATTATTTCCCATAATAAATTTATTAGAATTAATGAATTTATATAATAAATCACACCCCTGAATAAACACACATATGTATTTTTGATTAAATGTGTCCACCTATTTGGATAATATAGTTAATCCCCCACTGATCTCTGTTGAGCCTCAATAAATATTGTACACACTACTAAGAAACAATTTCATTCCATAAAAAAATTAATTAAAAACATTTGTAATTAATTATTTAAAATAAAATAAATAGGCATAATCTCATAAAAACTAACTACACATACCTGGAAAAGACGGGTCGCCGGAGACGGAGGCCGCGGGGTCGCCGGAGACGGAGGTCGCGGGGTCGCCGGAGGTCGCGGGTCGCCTGACGGTTGGAGGTCGAGGGTTGTGGGTCGCCCGGGGGGGGGGGGGGTTAGGGGAAGAAGGGAGGGTGTGGGGGTTTGGGGGACGATCGGGGTGGGTGGTAGGGATGGGTCGGTGTTGTTAAAATAAATTATGGGTTTCACGGGGGTTAATTAAAAACCGACGCGAAACCTTTCGGCGAAAACGTTCAGCAGCAGTTTTGTGAATCACCACCTAAAACCACCGCTAAACCCGATTTTTATTATAGTGATACTTTTATTCTATTTTCCTATTCCATGTGAAGTGTCACATAAAATATCTTTATCTTTAGTACTATTAGGTCCCATAAAAGTCAATAACCATCAATGACCTTAGGTCACTCTAAGAATCGTTAAATATAGTTAAAATATTTTCCCAATGGTGTATCAATGGAATGTATCTTAATGGACAGACTATAAAATATGTCACTTCCAATGGCAACTACTGTATATATGAAGGAATGAGTATCAGTGGTATGTCAAACACTTATATATTAACAATTTGACTATTCAAATTCTCAACTGTATGATAGATTAAAAAAATGATTCTATACCATTATGAATAAATGTAATGGCCTCTAGAGCATTTGAAGGTTGAATAATGTCGGAGCTGAAAATCCTGAAATATTCTACCAGAATTCTGAAAACTTATAGTAAGGACATGAGTTAAGTGAATGACTTTTGGATAAAGAATCCATGCTGCCTAATCCATATAGTTGGTTTGGGGGTATTCTCAAATACATTATCTTAAAATTTTCATATGTAGATGTTGAATACAGAAACATGTGGGGTAATTCCACATGATATTCATAATAAGTCCCATTATACTATGTTGAAGTAAACACATAATTATTCTGAAGAAATCACTTCAAAAAAAATCTATTAGGACATTTGTTAATAAAACTATAGGATCCCCCCAAAGATTTCCATTAGTTTCTACAAATAATAATTTATAAACATACATGATCTATCTGATGACTCAATCCATGATGTCATTCACATCCATATAAGGAAATAAAAAAGTAATTCTTACTCTGTTCAACCAATTAATGACGACAAAGATATATCACAATGACATGGAATATCAAAATTAAAATAAAATACCCTGAACAGATATTTAAAACATGGAATTAAATATTATCGCTGATGTGTATCAAAAAAACATGAATATATGTCAAATATAGTCTGATACTCTTATTCATGATGCATGAAAAAACCAAAAAAAATATAAAAACAATAACAAAAATCTTGTACTTTATAACTCAAAGGATCATTATAGATGAGAAGATTAGGACCACATCAACTCCTTACCCAAGACCTAAAAAAAATTAACCATTTAACATATCCTAGGTTAATCCAAAATAAATAAATAAGAAAATTTCCTTTTATTCAATTTAATAACACCACAAACCTAAGCACTGAGTCCTAATGGGATCTCATCATGAAATCATTTGTGCCTCCCTATACACAAGATGATTCTGACTATCACTGATGATATATGTACATAAATTGGGATATTATACCTTTAATATCATTTCATAAGATATATGGAAGTAAAACATATAAAATAATAATATAATGATCATATTCTGATGAAGAAACTATTTAAGATAGTAATACATGTCATACTAGAAATAAATGGGAACCCAATGTTACAAACCAAATCAATTAAATAAAATAGTATATAAATAAATAAATAAATACAGGGGTCTTAGAGATTCCATCACATTGTAATTATATATCCATTCTTATATTCATATCTATCAACCATAGGAAACATTCACTTACTCAAATCCTTTAATGTGATGTATTCTTGCACATTGAAATTCTTGTTAATGGTGTGAGTTATAAAATGTGTATGATACCACCAATTCATACATAATATACTTTTTAACATATTTTATTTTTATTAAATGAAAATAAAAAATTCATAACATTAATAAAAATAATTCCACATTTATTGGGTTGTTGTTTTTTTACTAAGATAACACATACAACCAATATTATCTTCTTCATATCCATGTCGGTAGGCAGTCATAGGATGTCATAAGTATGAATGAATTATTAATTAGTATCACAACACATATTATAAAAGTATCATGGAATTGATTCACATCAGGTCCCTAAACCATTGAATCTAGGATAATACATCTGTTAGGCCGCCAGACTATGGTACATCGTATATGCCTCTGGTCAATCCTTCGGGATGTCATACCCCTAATACACTTCCTCTGGTCAAGCCACCAGACCTTCATTTTTCTACCATGAGATATTCACCATAGTTTTCATCATTTTAATATGTGATCCCTCCCACTTTAAGAGATACACATCAAACACTGTTCCTCCTATCTCAACTACTGAAAACAATAACTAATGCATAGTAACACAAATAACATGGCAATGTGTACAAGGTAGGAATAAAACAACATCATCAGAATATATTTGAATCATATAACAAAACAAGATCATCAAAAAACATGTAAAAAATATAATATATTAAAATTCACATCATCAAACATCATAATAGTTAAGATTGGATACACACAATCACACATGTGATTAAAATAAAGCATGGAAAACAGTGAATTCTAATAAAAGGATTATATTTAGAAAACGTGTATAAATAAGATATCTAAAACGTAAAGAACACCCCCACAAAAATTTTATCAATTATATAATAAAGGTTTGTCTTGGATTCACCTTTCATACACCATCCAAATGTTCCTCAGTGTAATCATCTCATTGAGGGTTACCAAATCCAATTGAATTATTTTTTTCCAAAATAAAGAAAAACTTGATATGATATTATAGTTTATTAGGCCTAACTAATTTAAAAATTCTCAAATTAGAAAAAGTATGATCTAGATATTTTTTAATCAATAATATTAACAAAAACATAGGAATTTATATTATATACCAAAGAATAATCTATTTTTGGTATGCGATCAATATTTTAAATAGTTATTTTATAATCCTATGTTATTATCAATTGTATAATTATTTATTATTTTTTAGAAGGAGAAAACATTTCTCAGTTCATAACCATCTCTAAAATTATTCCAAGAAATTACTATCCTAAATTTATACACCCTACACTGACAAAGGAATAGATAACTATAAGATGCATATAAAATATTGGAATTTCTAAGTTCACAAGAAGAATAAATGATAATTTTTTCTTAAAAAATCACAGATGATCATACTCAAATTACCTTAAAGTATTATGTTATAAATGGTTCAAATAATTTTTACAGTGAAAACCATTTATATATTCATTATATTAAAACTAAGACATTAAATTAATCATTTAATTATTATTTTAATAAATTACTATTTTTGGTATGTTTATATTCATTCAAAATAAAGGTTACATAACATAAAAATTTATTTAATTTGTTTAAACATTTATAGATTTTTAATATCAAAAAATATTTACGATAAGATCTTTTTTCGAAGATGACGTTAAATAAGTGTTTTGAAAATAATTTATCCAAATAAGCATATTGTGTAGTGGTAATATGGTTTTTCCCATAAAAATTAATGCTATAATATAAGGGTAAGAGGTTTACCCTAATGTACGCCCCATACCATTACACAACATATTTGGGTTCCTTCTTACCCATTTTTGAAAAGAACATGATCCTTATATAATAGTTGAAAATAAGGGTTTCCCTTTAATAGCACATTGGTTACCCATAACTAAAATTTAAATACATTGGTATACCATTACACAATGTCTCATGTTACCTTACACAATATGGATTAACATTATAAACAACCCAGGATTCCCATAGAAACCCTTTTCAGACACGTACAAACACATAAACGAATCCCTACTAACCCTTACATAGTGAATGGAATTCCACCAAGCAATACATATAATCAGGGTAAATTTACATATTTTTTATAAATATAGAGGTACCCTTATATAGACTTGAAAAAACCAACTATCATTTATAACTGGTTGAGGTTCCCTTACACAGATAAGGGTCACATTTATTCATCTTAAGGACACTCCTCTCATATCTTAGACAACCCTTAAAAAAATTACCCATACAAATGAATAAATTCATATTGAGAATTTCTAAAAATTCTATGTTTATTATAAAATATTGTGTGGAAAATATGTTCCATGACATTGAAAAATAGTTATGGTGGCCTCAGATTAAGAGGGACATCACTAGTTTTGTCTCCTTGGGACATTCCAAATAGATGGTAGATTTCAAATGACAACATCCTTGTGATTTTATCTATCCCCATACATATCAAATTTTTTATTTAAAGGAATAAACTATTGACTTTTTGATGGGGTTAATCTAGAACCAAATGATTCATGATTCTTTCTAGGTGAGTTTCGATCTGTTGAAAATGTATTCCCACTTCTTACCGATACATGAAACCAACACATTGGATAAGTAAGAAAGATTTAAATCCATGAGTTTGAAAGCTTACAAGGAGTTTAATTAATAATTTTTTCATAAAAGGAATTACATTTTTCATTATTGATTTTGTAGGTCTTGAAATATACCATGGAACATTGAAGCGGTGAATATAATGAACCATCCTAAAACAGACAGATAATTAAAGTAAACTATTCCAAAACAAAAGGATATGATCTGATATTGTGTTTGGTTCATTGGTGGGACTAGGTATAAACATATAGACTCGGTGGAGTTATCTAACAATATAATTTTCAAGGATTCTATAAATATGGATCAATTTTTGGATCTCTTAGGACAGTCATTCCTTGAACCATTGGGTTCTTAGGAAGTAGGAGTGGTAGTTTTGGTTTGGAATTGAAATGTATTTGAGAATTTATAGAGTATTAAATTTACCAGGATGTTTTTGGGGAAAACTCAATGTTTGTACTGATCATCTACAAATTACAGGAGATTGTTGATGGATCTTTTTATTGGGGATTGGGTTTTATTAATAATTTCATTTCTATTGGGAAATAAACATTTTATAAATCAGCGAAAACTATCATATTATCTTATTAGAACATTTTATATCAGTAAACAGTTTGATATAGTTTCATAAAAACTAGAACATCCCACTTAATATCACGCCATTAATTATTTATTCCATTTTTCTCATCTTGGAGGTACAATCTTGATTCTAATAATCTTAATTATATATTTAGGATTCTTAGTTATATATAGATGTATCTGATGAAGAGTGTCTATTGTGGATTGTTAAATAGAGTGAAATATATATTGGGGGGAATATTGTGCCTCTTTATTATATCTTTTGGCCTCATGGTGGGATCTAGAATGTGATGTGGGTGTTGGATCTTGTTGTTACTGATCATTCGACTAAGTTGTTTATTCTATACACCTAGATTTAAATATCTGGGAATAGAAGTTATTATTAAGGGAGAATTATAACATTATATGACTTGATGTTATAAAAAACCCATTATAGTATAGTGGGGAGTTATCATTCCCCAATAATATAAGTTACATTTCAAAATTTATTATCACAGTCTTATATTGGGTTCTTGGTGAGTTTACATATTTTTTTAATATTCATTTGATGATTTTCTACCATAAGAATATGCATTATGGTTGATAGAATTATTTTAGAGTAAATACCATCAGATAATAATTATACAAAAACCATAAACATGGTTTAGAGTTAAGGATATATGTCATAATGGTACAACTATTTGGATTCTGTTCCTTATCATAATGTCTAATAGACATTTATAATCTACTATGTTGGTATTATATATTCAGTAAACTCATAAGTGTTCAATAATATTTTTTTAAAATTATAATTTTTTTCAAACCAAACAATCACATCCCCCTACACTATTAGAAATCTACAACAACCTCTATGAACTTAACACCCCTTTATCCCTTCAATTTTGGTTTTCAATTGTATTTCAGATTGAATTTTTTAACCCTTAGTTATCTTAGATTATTTATTATAACTCTAACCTTCTCAACCCCTTGGTTTTAAATATGATCATATACCTTAGTTTTATATTTTGAATATATATATATATATATATATATGTAAATTGGTTATGATTTATTAATATTATAAATTAGTGGTGAAACCAAAGTGATTTTTTATGATAAATATACTTTGAGAAAGTTGTATGTGGTCCATATTTTTTAGATTTTTATATAATTTTTTCTTACACTGTGTGTTTTATAAGAGTGGACCAATAGTGAATGAATTAGAATATAAAAAATAAGATCTACATGAATAATGGTACATGACTAACAGTATATAGGAATATATAATATCTTATTCAAATTATACTATGATTAAATATCCATCAATTGATATAGAATTTTTTTTGAATTTTACATATTGGTAAAAAAACATGATGAGGGTACCACTTCATGTGATTTGAATTGTTGAAACTTGAGAACATGTCATTTAATTATTTCTCAATAAAGGGGTGTTAGGTTTATGTAGTTTATAGACATTTTTGAAATATATTGATGGAAAAGGGTTACTCAATATGTTTTTTCTATATAAAAATTAAACTAACATTGTTTTTCTTTCGATAAAATGTTATTTAAAAAAATTAATCATTCCATGTGTATTTCATAGAGTCCAAAAGAATGATATAGTAAGAAAAATTCATTGGGACTAATCTAATAAACTAGTGTTTTATAAATAAATCGTTGTCTTTGTTCTCTCTCAGGTTTCATTAGACATATCATCCATTGATGTAAAATGTAGTAATATAATTATTTTCTTATAACTCCAAACATCATGACTTCAAAAAAGAATTCATGATCCTATATTGAGTACAACAGGATTTTAATGGTGCAAAATTACATATATTGTAATATGATGTTTTTATGTTTCAATCAAATCATCTAACCAGTCAAATTTATGGTTGTGAATAGTAAAAATATTAAATTAATTATGTTTCCTAACTATATGTTCATTAGATATGAAGAAATAATTTTTTTTTGTCTGTACTATGCGTCATTTGTTGTATGTTTGTAATGTATATCAATCGAAGGATGTTTTATAAATGTATAAAGTGTGGTCTTTGTGAAATTTTATTAGATAGAGAATATTGGATGGAATTTGTTGAATTTATCTAAAATTATTTATCTTCTTGACATTAGGTTATATTCATTTAATTTAATGTTGTGTAAATGATCAATGGATGAGAAAAATAAATTTCATCAGATTGAGTAAACTATATAGAAATTTTGGCAACATTATCAGGAAAAATATTTTTCAAAAATATCTCATGTTAGTTAGATGAAGTAGTAGAATGTTCAAGAAATGAAAAAAAATTCTTGGATTTATCAAATAGACAAATTCAAATCATGTGATCATATAGATGTATTAATATGAGGTTCATCGATCAAGGGTTTCCTTATGATGAAAATGGCCATAGGCCTATGATGAATGACATAAAATGGATCCCATTTCTGGAAAAGTTCTTCAATGTTTTTTCTATGGTGGTGTTTAGGGACCCCAATCAATGTGTAATCTGGTGAATGATTTATTTGGTGTTGTATCTGATGGAAGGATCAATGTTCATTATGAAATATTCATTATTATATAAAATGTGATGATTAAATTATAAAAATTAAATGTTTCAAAAATTATAGATAAATGTCATTATTCTATTCATGTTGTAAGGATGTTTAATGTTTAATATTAATTGGTAGTCTTAATGAAAGACCATATATTGTAGTAGGTTTGAATAGAATAAAAGAATGAAACCTTCCCAGTGGGATACATAATTTTTTTAGAATGATATTTAGATTTTATTAATTTACCTCATCATTAATTATTCAAATAATATCACACACACACACATATATATATATATATAAAGGTATTAAGTTATAGTGAGCGTGTTTGATGATTATTAGAATCTAGAAAAAGTGTTGTTAAAGTGGAGAGATGATTTGACAATTAGATTGAATTGTAATCATTACCAAATATATCAGGAGTTTAACAATAAATTATAATCCAAACAATGGTGTACTGAATTAATTAGAAAAATAGTTTAATGATGTAGTGGTTGGAAAAAATGGGTTACCCAAATAGAGGTGATGAAGTTGATTGATTTTATTAGATTAATGAGGCACTAGAATTAGTCTCATAAATCCATATATACTATATAGATATATTATTGGAGACATAATTTCTTATAGAATTATATCACAAAACTATTAGTACCTATATTATAAGAAAGTGAAGAATAAATTTCACGAAGTGAAATTGTCGAGATAGTACTTGTATCAGAGTGAAAACGTAATAAATCATGGTGAATATTTTTCTTATAGATATTATAAAACATCTTCATATATATTATCTATATGGGGATAATATTAAATATATATATAATACATGAATTATTATTTGAATGGTTATTACTTACTTATTTTAACTACTAAATTGATTAAAATCTGGATCATTGTTTGGTCCTGAATTATTTCTAAAACAATATGTGTAATAGTTAATATTATTTATTAGTGGACCTTGTAAACATATGTGTTCATATAGATACCTTATATTCTTGTTTCTTAGAAATAACATATCTCACTAACAACTGGAAAATGTTATTTCGTATGTAATAAAAAATAAAAAAGATAATACAATTGAATCGGAGCATTTCCCTCCCAATGATCACATAGATCCGAATTGGTACCTTCATGTGGCAGTAGTTGAATGGTTTCTTTATATAAATCATGATGGTATTGCATGAAAATAAAGGTATAAATTTATTTTTAGAACCATTTTAATTGTAAGGGGATTCTTATTTTTTATGATTATAAATATCATATCTTGAATGTTAAAATATCCCATTACCTTATTCAACATTTTTATAAATTTATTAATGGATCAATCGATAGTTTACCTCCCTCATTATATGGATGTTCCCCTAATATCTACTGATAATAAGAATATAAAACATTATAGGAGATCCAAAAATAATATATTGTACTCACTCTCTATAAGTGAGTTTCTTAGAGTTAAAGGAATTGGTGTGGATAGAAGATCCGTAGATTAGTTATTGAACACATGTGAATGAAAAAAATAATGATATAGAAGTTAAATATTTGGATATTGAAATATGTTGATCTTAATATCGGTGAAAATTAATTTATTAGTTTCTTATTTAAAATATTTATTGAAATTGTACAAATCATTAGATGTTTCAGTGATATGTTAAATGAAATTTTGTTAAGACCTCATGATTTTTTTTGAATTTTTTTATTTAATATAGTAATTTAAATATATGTAATAAAATAAACTAATTCAATGATATATTTCAAAATAATCATAAATATAATATATTACACACACCATAGACTCGTCAATCATTATATGAAACATCGAGTTTACATACGTTACATACAACATTGAGTATCTACAAAACATTATTTTATTGTTTTAATTATTTAAAAGATATCATTAGAACATAGAAATTAAAATTAGTATTGTGAATATTAATAAATAATTTCAATTTTTATATAATAGTTATATATTAATAAAATCTATTTATAATGAATGATAAAATATTTGGTGATGTCCTTATATGTTTAATAATACAAATTTCACAGATAAACATTAATTAATGTCCTTATATGAAAAAAAATATAATTAATTTTATACACAATTTGATGTTTAATTTGATAAAATAAAACTATTTTTTGATTCTATAATGTATAAAATAGATTAGTGAGAATTCATTGTATTTTTCTCATAAACATCATTTCCAGATGAAAAGTAATAAATACAGGAATTTAAAAAAATTAATCTAATTTATTTATAAGAACTAATTATATATTAATATAATATAAATGTTTAATTAAATCATATTTTTATCAATAAACAATATTTGGATGAATTCAATAAATTTATTATTCAAATTAAAAATAAATACTTATAAAACCATATAAATTTTTTATTTTAAAAACATGCTTTGTCAACCTGACTGCAGGGTTGAATTTATAATTATATATACCACTTTTGTGATTTTAATTTTTTAAAATAGATTAAATATTTTGAATCATAGTAATTTATATTTTCTAATAGTTTCAAATTATTTTTTGAAGATAAATATTTTTCAACATAAATATAATTAATTAAAATGATGAAGGTGAAATTAATCTCACTAAGGGTCTAAACATTAATCTTAAGGGGAAAAAGAGATAATAAATTTTCCATGAGAAATTAAATAGAAATAATTTGACCCAATACTCCATTTTATTGAATTTTATATATTATTGGATCCACATGACAAGCGGAAACGTGGGAGGAATTATTTTTCCAAAAATATACAATATGATACTCCTCCTCCACTATAAAAGGCATATTATCCTCCCACTTCCTCACACATCTAAATAATCATTGGCTAGAACATGATCTAAACAAATTGTTCCATTATATTAACCCCTCACCATATAATCATCCCCTTGTGAATAATGAAATCCAAGGACATTGTTTGGTGAAAACTATAAGTAGTTACTCAAATTAGAAGTTACAATCTTCCTCGAGTTCTATTATAATATTTTAATTCCCCCTAAATTATTCTTATATTATTATTGTATATTAAAAACTGAATTGTAAATATATTGTGATGTTTTTATTCTATTGTTTTTACCAGCATATACACATAATTCCATTTAATGGGCATCAGACATACTGTTTATGGGTACACCGAACTACCGCCTCACAAAATGATGATTATTCATTATTCCATTTCCTCCTAACATGGTTTTTATTATGATTGAAATTTTTTTATATATAATATAAATTATATTTATACTTACAATAATATTATGTAATTTTATTAATAATCATATATTTACACATTCTGTTTTGTGTAAATCCGATATTTTAATTTGAGGAAGTGCAGACTACCTCCCCTAAAAGCGATGTAATTTATTAACACACTACATAGAATGTTTTAAAATGAGTTTAGTGAAATTATATGATATACATAACATTATAATTTTACTATAATGATATTATATACATATATAAATATAATTAATTTTCATTATTTCTTTCAATGCAATAATAAAAAAGGGAAACAATACTCATGCATATGTACGGTTTATCACCTCCATGAATTGATTACTATATTTTGAACATCTATTTTATTTAAATTATGTTAATAAAAATATAAATTATATACTTTATATTTATATTATGTAATAAATTAATTAAATTATGATATATTTATATGGATGAAATAAATAATAGAATAAGATATATGCGAAAAAAGAAATATTACCCATGGTGAAAATATAACATCGAATTATTACCAAGTGGATAATATCATGTCAAATTAAAACAATTTATGATATTAGATATAATATTATTATTATATATCATATTTATAATATTCATAAATTTATTATACAAGAATCTTGTTTGAGTAAAATGAGATTCATAACACAAGGTGAGTAGATTTCATCTGAATTTTTATTTTCATTAGATACATGATTTATTCATTAGTCATTCCTTTTGTGTGGTGTGTATACTACACAATGATATATTCAATGATTATTATAATAAAATTTATGGATATTTAAATATCCTATTTGTCATTTTTATTTCATGTGGTTAATGTTTCAAAAGATACATAATTGTAAGATATTGTGTCTCAATTCTCATTCATTGAGACAAATGGTTTATTATACACATATATATTTTTTCAAGGTGTATATACATTGATTTTACCTATAATATCATGAATATACATCATTTTATGTTATTTTAATTTTAATTTAATTTATTTTTCTTACATATAGATTATGATTCAATTTTTACATGTTTTATGTGATTATTGAATATATCTCATCATTTTTCAGGATTAATACTGATTATGATTCTTTTATT
Organism: Viscum album; assembly: GCA_963277665.1. NCBI lineage: Eukaryota > Viridiplantae > Streptophyta > Magnoliopsida > Santalales > Viscaceae > Viscum > Viscum album. The sequence continues at coordinate 2,072,248,227 of OY728131.1, forward strand.
GAAATATATTGAAATATATCTCTTGAAAAAAAATGAATTTTACTATTCTATGGTAATTATTTTTATATTCATGTTTTAGTACAATTTTTTCACTCTTAAGTACTTATTATATTTTCTAAAATGTTTTGTATGACAATATAAATGTATTTCTATCTCTGGTCGAAGAACTAGTTTATTCGAAAACCATGTTTTCAAAATAATTTTGAAATGACCCATGAAGATAATTTTTATGTATAAAATGGTTTTCCAAATAAATAATTTTTTTTGAAAATGTTTATTTATATTTTTTGAAAGTTATTTTAAAAGAAAAATGTTTTCAAAAATGTTTTATGTTTAAAAAGTGTAGATCAATGTTGAAATGATATTTTCCTCATTAAATGTTTTTAAAATATATTTCACAACTCTTTCCCATATAAGATCACATTTATTGGTGATACTCATGCCTTTATATGTAAATTATCTAATGTTAAAATTAATATTCTTTATCTGGATGGTTTTTGATTTGATATCATGATTTTAATGAAATGAATTTCTCATTTAAGTGTTATATGTTTTTGAATACCTATTCATTCCAGAGGATATGTTTATGATGAAGTGATTATAAAACCTGTATTTTTTCATTGTTTATGATATGATCTTATGTTTATAATACACATTTTATTTCATTAGTTTTAATTTGATTACTTATAATCTTTTTTAACAAAGATTTATGATTTCATTTTTATATGGGTGAGACCTATATCTCCCTCCAATTCATTGGGTAAAAATTTAAATCTCTGGAGAAATGAATGAATGGAATGAGGATTTAAATGAGTTAAGTATTATAGTGATAGAATAAGGAATAAACATTTTCCAGTAATACATGGTTATTGTGGAGAGTGAACTTGGTTCTGTAAATGTTTTTTTCTACTATGTTGTACTTGAAAAAAATGCATTGACTACTATTGAAATAATTATATATTCTTAACTATTGGCCAAAATACCATGCATTATTCCTATATTAATATTTCATCACTATAGTTATTTATTTTCTTATTATTTATGTCTTATAAATATCCATTATTTATTCCATGATTAATTTTTATGATATATGATACTCATGAAATTATCTTCTATTTTAATGTTCATGTTCTAATACCCTTATACTCATGATTATGCTTCTATATCTATGTTTTTCCCCTTAATTAGTATATGAGATCACACATTTTTATATTTTATTTCTCCCAAGTTATGGAAATATGTGTTATTGTTGATGTCTCTATAAAGGGTTATAGTCATGAAGATCCTTGTGGGATATGAAATAGCCCAGTAATGAACTACTGTTCATGTTTTCATGTTTCCAAATGGACTAGACTATTATGTACTTTTGTCATAAATTTGTATAATGATTTAAGTATTACACAAAAGATATATAAAATAAATTTATGAAATTATTGGGTCTCTATAGTTGGTATTAGATCAATGTTTTAGTTAACCTTTATATGCTAGGATAAGAAAACCCTAATGAGAACTATATGGACATGTATAAAGGTAAGTATAAATATAAGGAATAGTATAATAAAATTTCCAGGAAAATTCGTAAAAGAGTGAGTGATAATTTTCCTAGAAATATATCTTTTGGTATATACAATAAGTGAATGTGACTCTAGAATGAATGAACCTAGGGGTAACTACTCTAACAAGATGTTTTGATCGTGACTCTTGGTAATATGGTACATGAAAATGGTCCTTTTTCACACTTAATTTATCACTCATAGGGGATATCCTTTGGGAATTCACAAACACATCCCTATCCATCATGATGTATTTAAATTGAATTTGGTTATGATAACATTGGATAAACCCATTATGCCATTGATGGAGTAAGTTTTCATAATTTAGACATATTATTAGTGACTTTTCATTATTATATGGTTCCCCAATATGATAATTATTTCTTACTGTAAGATTTTAGTTTTAGTCAATTGTTTGAACCCAAAGGATCCATGTAAATGGTGATTATGATGTAAAATTAAACAATTCTCCACATGAGTAACAAAATGATATGGGAGCAGGAATGAAAGACCATATTTCTATTCTCAAATAGATTTCTCAATATACGAATCATTGCAGACTTCTTAACTACAAAATAAGTTAAAACCATTATGTTGAGTCATTCATGAGGCAATGTTAACCTTCTTTTAAACTGTTTCTTGTCCACTTATTGCTGAACAATTTTTTAGTACTAATGAAAATTTATTCTTTGTTCTCTAGTTTTGGGTTCATGAGAATTCTATTATAGTTATTTATTCGTTATAAGGTGAATTAGACAAATTGTGGACTCTAAGCAATAATATGAGGTAGTAAAAAGAGATTGAATACATGTATTGGTACATGTTCAATAACTTATTTTTCATTAAGTACCTTCCTCGAATTCATTGTACCGAGATGGAGAAATTGTTCATTGATATGAGGAAATGGAATAATAAAATAGTTGGTATGTATGAGGAAATATTTAGAATAAATGTGATTAACATTTCATGAATTATCATGCAACCAAAATGTAATGTTGATAGGTTCATTAGTGGCTTATATCCATGCCATAGAATGGTGTTGGCCATAATATACTTCTGTAGCTATAAACAGGCTTTTAATTTTGTAATCAATGTTGCAATGGAGGTTGGAGACATGTATAAATCACCCAGTTAGTCCTTCGAGACGTCGGGCTATGTAATGGGTCACCCTCTACCTAGTTAAAGGGGTATTTCCTTTCCTTTAATAATAAATGATGCTTCAGCCCCAACCATTAAAAAAATCATGGAATAAATTTCATTAAGGGGTATAATAATTATTTTATGTGTGAATGGGAATGAGACTAGGCATTTTATTTCCATAACGATGGGAAGAGTTTAGCTAATGTTGTTAATGGGGAAAAATAGGCACATAATGTACCTCCCAAGATTCTGTTTTACAAGTGTAAAGAGAATAGAAATTATGCTTACCAGTACCAAAACCAAAGGGATGGTGATGATGATGGACTATAGAAACTTGTTAGGATTATAGAAAATATGAAATCTTATTCAATCATCATTTATGTCTAGGGGTGTGACAACAAAATGGTAATGGTAATCTTACTATCAACTCTAGAACTGCTAATTACATTATTTATTATTGATATTCAAACTCTTTTATATCAAAATATTTTTATATGGCTGTTATGATTCATTAAAACTGAAAAGATGTGGAATTATCATGGAAAAACACTGAGGGTGTAATGATTTAGTCCCAATTATATTATTCCTATCATATTGAAATTTTTTGAATTTTTATTCATGGAAATATTTTCATTCTTCCGTTGGTCAAATTTTAGATTATATTTTTCATGGATTGGATTTATCTTCATAAATACCACATCAATTATTGCAGAAAGGTTTTTATGTTTGATATTTGAAACCCTCATATAATCATCCATCAATGTGGAAATAATAATTAAAATATTTTGGATATTACATCTAGTGTATAGTCATTAATTCCCATTCAAAATGGTTTTTATCTCAAATGGATTGGGGAAAAATTGACATTGATGATATTCATAATGTATGAGAATTTTTGGATGTCTTTCCGAAAAAATAATTATAGATTTCTACAAAAATTTGAAGGTGGTTTCAAAATATTACTCATACCTTCTTCCACACCAATTTTGATGAACCCTTATAGAATGACCCAGAATTTTATGAAGAAATTGTTGAAGCAAGACCATGAAATCCTTGATAAGGGACTCATTCATCTAATTATGTCAACATGGTCTATACCTATTCTTTTGGTGAAAAATAAAATGGGTTAATATGGATTTTCATTTATTATTAGGAGTTTAACACGATCTTAATCATGAAAATGTATTGTCTTCCCTATATTGATTACTATTTTGATCAGTTATGTTGAGATCAATGCTTTTTTAAGATTGATCATCATTCTGGATATCATTAATTGATGGTGAATAAGGAGAATATAACCAAGATATATTTCTCTATAATATATAGAAACAATGAATGTATTGTGATGTCTTTTGTTTCTACTAATTATCACAATATTTTCATGTATTTAATGAATATAGTATTTGGGGATTACCTCAATTAGTTTGGGGTATTCTTTACAGAATATATTATAATCAATTCAAATAACAAGTAATATTGTGATGATCTATTGAGAATTTTACTAAAGTCCCTAATGAAGGAGAAAATAAGGGTAAAATTTTAAAAATGGTAATTTGGATACAAAAGGATTCATTTTTTGGGTCACATAATCTCAAGAGACTATATAGTAGTAGATCCATCAAATATATAGGATATTGAATTCAGGCCATGACCAACGATAATGAAAAAAATATATAGCATTCATGGATTATATGTATATTATCAATTTTTTGTGGACAATTTCTCATGATTTTATAATAAATGGACAAAGATTACATAGAACAGTGTCACGTTCTACTAACAGATGAATGTGTGGAAAATTTGAATGAAAAAAAGTGACGATTTGTCATTTCTCGTATGATTAATTAAAAATGTATTGGATAAGGGTTGGTAATATATAAATATGTATCCAAGAAAGGATTGGGATGTGTTTTTATGCATAATTACATGGTTATCAATAATTACTTGTGGACGATGAATATTAAGGAGTAAAATTACCCAACTCATGATTTGGAGTTCGAAGAAATAATTTTTTAATTAAATATATTGATGGATTAAATATATGGATAAATGTGTGATATATTTATATTGATCATAATAGTATGAAATATATATTCAAATGAAAGGATTTCAACATGTTCTAGAGAATATGGTTAGAGTTGATAATGTATTATGAATAATCAATACATTACCACCCTGGGAAGGAAACAAGGTGGATGATAATTTTTTTTAGAGGGATAATGATAGATTATCCATGATTTGGAAAAAGTTTCCAATATTCCTAGATTTCAAATGGATATATCTAGAAATCCTGAAGTAAGGGGGAAATATTATCTTTATCAAATGAACATCAAACCCAATAAACATGTGAATATAAACGTTGCACAAAAGAAAGATATAAATATAGGATCGAAATGATGAATTTAGATGATCAATAAACAAGAAGGTGGTTAATTGTATATTTTAAATAATTCCTTAGTAACTATTAAAAATGGTAATATTAAACATAGTTAAACAAGATACATCCACAAAAACACTAATTTCTACAAACTTTCTTGATTCCAGAAATGTGGTTCTGGAAATGAATCATAAGAAAAGTTTACAAATATAATTATTATATATTAAACCATATAGAATATAACTAATCAGAGTACAGGAATAAGAATGTATGAGATAGTTATACTTTCCTCAATAACCAAAATGCAGAAGAAAAATTGAAACAATACAAGTAAGAAGTAGTAAATCTTTTTACCCAAATATAAGGGTATCCAACAACCTTGGATAAATATCTCTAGATTTATACATTCAAGAAACTCTCTCTTAGCCACACTAGGGTATGCCCTCGATACGCATATCAGTGTCTGTCCTGCTATCCATGTAATCCCTTGAACTTCAAGGTAGAAGGAACCTATGTCTTCCTATCCCCAAAAGCCCTTTAATGTACTCATAAACATTTGGAGTCGCACGAAATAATTCGTAACAAGATGTTCTATAGGCACAAAGCATGAAATTTTTCCCTAGAAATCACTTCACAGTATGTAATCTCTAGATAACAATAATTTTTCATCAATGCTATGAATAAAAATTGAGTAAAAAAAATATTTGGTTTCTTAAAAAATCCATTTTTCAGAGAGTGAGGAAAAATAAAATATCGGAGTCGAACCAAAATCACATTCAGTGTCTATAATACATGGGTATTCAGATTCTATCTCCAAAAAAATTCAGAACCATAATTCTATAGTATTCCGAAGTCTGAATTTCAAGGATATTTGGAGCCTGAATTGATATGAATTTAGAGTTTGAACTTAGAAATTTCAAAGTTTGAATTCTGAGAATTCGGTGTCTTAACTCTGAATGTTTGAAGTCTGAATTCAGAGAATTCGGGGTTTGAACTCATAATGTTCGGAGTTTTGATTTAGAGAATTCAGAGTTTTAACTCAGAATGTTCGAAGTCTGATTTTAGAAAATTTGGAGTCTGAATTCTGATATTCAAAACAGAATGCTCTATATCTAAGTATTTATAAGATTTTGAGGTTTTAGATATGAAATCGAATTTTATACATTGAAATAAAATGATTAAGATTATAAAATGATCAATGAATACATGGTAAGGATAAATTTTCCTTGGGGAAGGAAAATTTCCCCTGTGAAAGAAAAACTGGGTAAGGAGATAATTTCTTTGAGGAAGGAAAATATTCCTTATGAATTTTTAATGAAAACACAGGGGAAAATTAATTTTTATTAAGATTGTGTGTTTATGATTTTCAAAACAAGAAGGAATGAGAATGTCATAAGGAAACATTATTGACTCAAAAATAGAGATGAAAAAGAATGTATGAAATGTTCTCTAGTTTAACCTTGATCTTGATTAAATGATTATGTTTAGCAGTTGTGTATGTGTTCCTTCCATTACATATTTTAAGGGGATATAAAATGAATCTCATATATCTTCATTATCAATCCATCATATAAGTATGATGATATATATGTTCTTGAAATAATACGCCTAGTGGGATAGAATGATGAGAGATATCATATATTTTGTGTCCTATTACATGGAATCCCATTATGTTAAGGCTGAAAGAAAACTGTCAGAGGGTATGTTGCATCCATTACCCTTTTCTAGAATGGAAATGATAGAATATCATAATGTGTTTTTTCAATGGACTACCCAATACCTATAAAGGGCTTAATATTATTATGGTGGTAGAAAATTATCTTACTATGTTAGCACAAATAATCTCTCTCATGGAATATTTATCTCTAGATCAACTTTCTTGGATATACAGTAATGAAGTGGTAAGGTTGCATGGAGTACAACATTATATTATATCATATCAGGAATTGAGGTTCCCCTCAATGTTGTAGTGTAGTATTATGTCATAAATTTTTACAAAATATAGGTTTATTATTGCTTATCATCTTCAGATAGATGGTATGTATGAAAGAAAAATTTAAACCCCAGAGGATATATTAAGATCTAGTTATATAGATTTAAATGGTGGTTATGATCAACACCATCCTCTTGTTGAATTTCCATAAAAAAATATTTAACTCATTAATTTAGAAATAACCTTATGAATCAATCTATGGGATAAAATTTAGTGTTCTAACATGCTAGGATGATGTTCTAAAAAGAAATATTTTTCACCTAAGATCACTAAATAAAAGGTTGAGAAGGATTTGAAAAATCAACAATATATCCAGGTTGATCAATGTCAGATGAAAATTTATACTAATAAAAAATGAAATTATATAGAATTTAAGTTGGTGAAAAGGTGTTGCAACCATTTACACCCTAGTAGATATTTATTCCATTCAATAAGAAAGGGAGAATAATACATTGGTATATCGGTCCCTTTGAAATTCTTAATTGTATCGTGATGGTAGCATGTCACCTTTCATGACCTCCAAATCATTCTCAATTCCACGATGTGTTCCAACTATCTATATTATGGAACTAAAATGAAATAATTTTTCTTGAAAACTACATGGGAACATGAGGATATAATTAATTAGATGTTTCCTCATTTTTCTTTACACCAAAAAAGAATTTTGAGGGATAAATTCATTTTATGGGGGGCGAAATGTAACATCCTAAGTTATTATAGACATTTTTTTGTGAATAAATTAATTTTCATTCATATTTGGAAATGAAATAATTCAAACATTACATTCTCATAGAACTAACTCGTCATATATTTCAATGAACATCAACTTGGTGTGTGTTACATGAAAAAACAACATGGCATACCTTAGATGTGACACTATGTTTCTTCGAAACATCATTTTATAATTGTAATTATTTAAATTATATAATTATAACCAAGCTCTAATAATTATTAATATAATTAGTAATAACTAATTTTAAATTTTTTTGTATAATTGTTCTAAAAAAATAAAACATATTAATAATGAAAGATATGGTTTTTGGTAAATTCATTATATGTTTTAAAGAAATTTCTCAAATGAACTACATTTAATGTATATCGTATGTCTAAATAATCATTTGTCCGAATTTATGAGATTCTTCTAAGAAACTTCATTTTTGGATGAATAGTGAAAAAATACTAATTTTTAATTCAACTATTATTTTTCATATAATTTATTTATAGTGTTAAATATTATTTATATTTGTTTTCAAATATCAATTAGATATTTTTTTATCAATCAACCAAATTTAAGTCATTGGTAGAAATTTCACAATGATATTGATAAGAAAATCATATCAAACTTTTGCACGTTTTTTACTTTCAAAACTTGCATTGTCATCCCAGCTATAGGATTAAATTTAAATTAATTTCACACACATATGGGATTGTAATTTTAACTAATGGATTCCATTGATGTAATTTGATTAATATATATGTGATCATAATTTAGAAATAGTTTTTTCCAAATAAATAAGGGAATGTAATTAAAATTTCTTAAAATGATTAAGATAAAATTAATGTTAATAACGACTAAACAATAATATTAAGAACACATTTGACCTAGAAAAGTGTCAAAGATCCATTTTATGGCCATATTTAGAACACATACCCCCTTTTTGTTGATTTTTTCCACTATCGGATCCACTTGACTAGGTAAAAACATTGGTGGAGTTTCATTTCGAGGAATTTAGAAGAGTGCCAATCCTCCTACACAATAAATATGTATCCTCTCCTCCCACATCCTAACACCTTTCAATACTCTTTGGATTGGCTATGATTTGACCAAATAAATACAAAAAATTACAACAATAATCTTATATGGCTCTCCTATGGTAGAACAAAATTCCAATGAATCCCTATGGTGTAAACCAAAATAAGGTACCCATATAAGAGTTAACATTCCTCATCGAGTTATTTTATATTATTTCCATTCACCACCCACTAAAATATTCTTATTAAAATATTTTATAAAAACAATAGTATCATATATATATTGTTATATTTTTATTATAACAGTTATACCAACCCTTACACACAATTCCAGCTAATGGGTAACTGATATACTATGTATGTGTACATCGAACTACAGCATCACAAAATGATGTTTATTCATTATTCCTTTACCACCTCTCATAGTTTAAATTATAATTTAAATAGTATTTATATATGATATATATTAAATTTATAATTTAATTATTATTAAATAGTTATGTTACAACACATATATTTATAGTTTCTATTATGTATATATACGATAATTTCATTTGGGGAAGTTTTGGCTACTGCCACCTCAAATCGATGTGATTCGTTCAAATGCTGCCCGGAATGCATTAAGTATGGATTTAGTGAAATTATATGATATATATACCATTAAAATTATAATTTAATTATTTTATAAATATATATATAATCCATTTTCCTTATTTTTTTCAATATGAATCAAATATAAACAATGTTCTTACATTTTTATAGATTACCATCTCCACAAACTGTGTAATCCATTTTATAAATATATATTTTGAAAAGATAATTAAAAAATATATAATGAATATAAATGATATATATATATATTGTTTTTAATTTTTTAAATCATGATTTATGTATAAATATAAAATATAAAACAAACTAAGACACATGAAAAACACAAAGCAGATATTAACTGAAGTGAAATATTAAAAAAGAATTGTTGACAAAGGTAATATAAGGTAACAATAAAAACATATATTGTATTATATATAAGAAAATTATTATTTAAAAAAATTATAATAAACTGACATTTATTATATAGGAATCTTGTATGAGTACGAAGATAATCAAGACACAATGTAAGGGGATTTCATGTGACATTTCATATCATTTAGATAAATACTTTATTCACCACCCATTATTATTGTGTGGTTTCAATAATACACAAGGATATATTAAATTATTATTATATGTAAAATTTAGGGGTATTTACATATCCATTCTATGATATTTATTTCATAAGGTTAATGTTAAAAAAAGTATACCGTATCAGTAAGATAGTTTGTTCTCATTTTCCCTTTACTGTGACACACGATTTATTTAGAACCTACAATATTTTTAGAGGAGTATATACATCCAGTTGAATTTTTTTATCATGAATTTACTAAATTTCTAGTTATTTTAATCTTTATTTATTTTAATTTTTTTTCCGTGAATACTATTTTCCCATGTTATCATGTGGTAAGAGTTTGTTGAATCAATATCATTATTTATCAAGAATTTTTTATCATTATGCTCCTTTTATTAAAATATTATGATCCATATCTAAATAAAACTCCTTAATTTTCTATCCTATTATTATTAAAAGTGTATATATTTTTTAGTAAAAAAAATCAACTTTTTTTCAAATGATATTTAATAAATGTTTTTCAATTAAAATTGATTGTATTTCTATCTTCTTTAGAACAATTTATTTTATCCAAAACACAACATTTAAAAAATATTTTCAAAAATATTTTCAAACGATCGTTGAACATAATTTTTAATAAAAAAATTATTTATATAATGATTTATGTTTTACAAAACATTCTTTATATGTTTTCAAATAAATTTTCATAGGAAATGTCTTTTAAAATGTTTTATGTTTTAAAAACACTTTTTCAATGCATAAACAATTTTTTCTCATCAAATGTTTTTAAATTATTTTAAAAAACTATTTCCCATCTATGAAAACATCTTTTAGTGTTACTCATTCCTTTTCGGGGAAATTATTTACATTTTCCATTACTATTCATTATTTAAATATATTATGATTTGATTTCATAATTTTTATAAAAAATGTCTCTAATTCACGAGTTATATGAATTTCAAAACCACTTATTTTTATGTTTTATTATTATGAAGCAATCATTATGAAACTTTAATTTTTCAACAGGTTGAGATATGATTACATTTTAATATTATCAATTTCATTTCATGGTTTAGGATATCATTATTTATGATCTTTTAGAACATGTATATATGATTTCATTATGAAATGGGTGGGGCCTATGTATCCCTCTAAGGAATTGGGTAATGATTTATATATCATGAGATTGATATGGATAGAATGAATAATGAATTAAGTTGAGTATTACTTGGATGAAATGGGTAGTCAATGTGATTCTGTAATACATGGAATGAACATGGAGTTTACCTAACCCAGAAAATGTCATTGTCTACTAAGATGACATTATCACCAATGCCTTTACAACTATAAAAATCATTATATATGCAAATGTATCATCCAGTATTCCAAGTCTGATTCCTATATTATAATTTCATGGATTTTGTTTTTTCTTTCCTTGTTGTTCATGTCAGATGAATTGACATGCATTATTTCATGATTCATGTTTATGATCTTTAATATTTAGGGAATGATCTTCAATTTTAATGATCATGTTATCATAATCTTATGATAATTATTGTGCTTACATATCTTCTAACTTTACAATTACTGAGCATCTGAGATCACCCTTTTTATGTTTCCTTAACCCAAGTTATGAATAAATGTATTATGTTTGACGTGTCTAAGAAGGGCTCTTGTCATTAATAACCTAGTCTGATATGATGTATCTCATTTATTTACCAATGTTTATGATTCCTTGTTTCCAGAAACACTACTCCAGTGAGGTATATGGTTGTCATTTTTTATAATGTTTTATGTATTCCGAAAAAGTTAAGTAATGTTAATGTATGAAATGTGAGTGTAATTTTATTTTAAAAGACATTTTAATAATTTCATCAGATAAATTTCATGAAAATGTTTCATCATGGGAAGATATAGATCCTGAAAATTTATATCCTTATGATCTACACTGCACTCTCATCACTTCCGAAATGATAATAGAAAGGATTATAATGGACTATGAAAAGGTGATCAACAAATTTCCATCAGTTTTTCCATTAATGGACTATCTAAGATGATATCAAAGAATAATTTTGTGACTCTATCATTTAATATGAGTTTAGTAAAATATGTTGACATACTTATGTCATTTTTATCTAATAGTATAAAATGATGCTTATGTTTTTTAAAATTAAAGATACCAATAAAGTAAATATTATGATGAGATATCTTTCACTTTTTTATGTGTTTTTGAATTAATAATAATGGTAATGATTATTAAAAATTTGATTTAAATTAATTTCATATATTATAAATCAAAATCAAAATTTATTGAATAAGAAAAGGAAGTGATAATAATAGTTGATAATATTTCAACCCTTAGGAACACCCATTATTCTTGTCTACACATAAATCATCTAATTATAATTTTTACCTAAATAACTAAATATAAATATACAATATTCATATAAATGATATTGGAAACTAAAATATGGGTTTTACCTCCCCTATAATATCGATTAAATTAAATAAATAACTTTCAGAAATCAAATATAATTGAACTTCTTGTTATGAATTGGTAGACCTAACCCAATGATGTTTAAACAACAAGGAAGTTATTTTAATATAAAAAACTTGGTAAGGAATACTAAAAAAATATAATAAAGTAAATTCAAGAGAAAAAATGAATCCATGAATAATTAAAATGGATTCGAGAGACATAAAAATAGAGTTTACAATGAAAGTATTAAAACAGAAGAAGGAAATCCCCTTGGATCCTAGATACCCATTGAAAATTATAGTCGAACCGTACATGATCTAATTAGATCCTTTATAACTCCCCTTCTCTAATATATAATTTCGTTAATTTATTAATCCTATATCTAAACGTCATAATGATGTTGTTATGGAGAAACATATTTGTAATGAATATGTGTGGAAAAGTATCCCTCAAGTTTCTATAAATTGAAATTTTGAACATTTTTATCCACAGTGACCATTTAATATCAATATCTTATTTTCTATAATGTTTTCTAAGTGGTAATTCCTATTTTCCATTTCAATATCGACTATTTTTAAAAATTTTAGAAAATATGTCCTTATATTATGTAAACTATCTTTTTTATATCTAAAACATATATTCATATTTCTCAAAATTAACTCATTTAAAACCAAATTTAATGGAATAATTTCTATATGAATTTCTATTTTAATTCACATCACGGATTCATTTGAAAATGCGAATGTGAATCACATCATTTTGAGCTATGTATCTTGATATATTACTCATTTAATGAAAGTACGTAAATTATTATCCATAATATTTTCTCACATTTCTTGAGTTCCCTATGTCTCTTAGGGTTTGAATCATTACTTTTCTGAGTTTAATCCATTGAATACTAATAAAAATATAATCTTTTAAAATAATTTTTTTAAATTTAGATTACTTTTTAAAAACTAATGGCATATAATATCCTATTGAAAATCAATAATTAAATATCATGAATTAATCCATTTTGTGTATGTCATCAAATTCACTAAAATTAAAATAATTATGTTATTTTATGTAATAAAAAAATTGGGATTAAATAATTCAAATTAATATACTTTATTGATAAAATATCATATAACAAAATTATCCCACACATACCACTTAGAAACATGCTTAAATTATCATCAATATCATATTAAAGATAATTTCAAAACACAAGACCTTGAGATACAATAATTTGATAGTAAGAGAAAAATAATATATCAGGCCTCATCAAAATTCATTATTTTAGTTTTACAATTTCATGTATTCAATCCAATATGACTTCTAGTATCATCATAGGGACACAAATTTCATACCTTACTTGAATATTTATTTAACACACAATTATAGATATTTAAAAAACATTTTTTCAAAAAAATGCATTTTATTCTCCTCACAGGCTTGTTAAAATAAAATGTATCTACCCAATTTGAGTAATGTATTTTTATAAATTCAATTTCCTTGTTATGGTTCTCTTGATCCTCTATTTTAGATAGACTTATATTTCAAAAATGATTAAGTAGAATGAGGAGGGTTTTTCACTTTTAGAAGAAATAAATCTGTGAATCTATCATATACACAATTATGATATGTTTTTTCTACATAGAAACAAATTTTATCCTAACATCTAAAAATATTCATTTAAATTAAACAAATTTAAATATTTCACTACAAACATGATATTAAATAATTACATTCAAGAGAATTGGAATTTTTATTCTTATTTTAATGTACTTAAAAACATGATTTATGAAGGGTGTAAGGTATTACATAAATCTCATCAAGTGTATTTGACTTCCATTATAGTGATTTTATTTATTTTTAGAGTTATAATTTTTTTTTAATTTATTTTTCTAGATTCTAAGACAAGCCTGCTTTTTTAAAAATTATTTGACTAAAAATCATCAAAATAGATAAAAATTTAGTAAAATAAATACCCTTTTATTATATTCTTTCTTCCAAAATAATCCCAAAAATATATATCACAACACAATAATACTCCCTCACACATATGATCCACCAGATAACGAAATTAATATCCTATTGTAGGATTTATAGGGGAAAAATTCTTGTAATGTAGCAACCTAATAATGTTATTCCTAAATAATAATGGCTACAATTATTATGTGTTTGGGTATGCTTAAATAAAATTTCAATCTCTTGTAAATGGTCCGTTTATTCTAAATTAATTGTTAAATATTTATTAGAACAAGTACCTCAAACAGTAATTATTTTAGAAAAATAATTCAAAATCGTCTTAATTATGCTTGGTTTGGTTCTCTTGGTATGTGAGGTGAATGTTTATAATATTTAAAAAGGTTTGTATGATTCAAATGATTTTGATTTTGTAGGTAAGGATAGTGATTTGTGGATTTAGATTAAAAATTTTTATGTATTTTCATGAAATTATCAACAATTTGAACAGTAAAAAATCATTTTATAGTATTTATTTAAGCACAAATTAATGGATAAAAAAATTTCAAATATAGAAATGTGTTCAAAAAATGGAAAAGATAATAATTTGAGATAATTTTTTTTTTCATTGCATATTATTTTATATATAAAAATTAAGGAAAAAAATATAAAAATATAATATAAAAATTGAGAAAGACGCAAAAAATAAACTAATCTCTTAAGGATGGTCTTTCAAAGAAATTAATTTTTAAAACGTCCCTATTATGAAAATGTTTATATAGGATGTTAAATCAACAATATATAACATGAGAAAATTGAATATAATTGAAAAACATGTTTTATTCGAGTATAGGATTCTTAATAATATCTATCAAATATATCAAAATTCATACCTATAAGGAAAAAATGAAAATGAACATAATTTTTTAAAATCAAAATATTAAAAATAATAAAATATTGAAAAAAGTGAAAAAACATGATCTAAATAACTAATTATTTGTATATATCATGTTGTCTATATTTAGACTACAACATTAGGTTAAAATTAGATTAAAAGTAGGTTTTTTTTTGTCAAAAACTAGAAAAGGATTTTCGCATAAATTATCTTTATTTTCAACATCTTACAAAATATCCCCAATGAATAATTTTTTCATTATAACCTCCATAAAATTGTAGTTCTCATAGACTAATGGAAGAAGGAAAAATTATAGTTACAAATCTATGGAACATGGTCAAAAAAATGATATTCATTGATTACTGAAATTTAATTCACAGATGTGTTTCCCATTATTATTCTTCATATTTTTTAAACTGTTGAGTACAAAAATGCATAAGTAAACTAGTTTTTATTTCTATGAAAATCTAAATATTTTATTCTATTATTTCTATTAATTAGGTTTTAACAGAAATATTATTCCACTCGATAGAAGTGAGAATAAAATCTATATATGGAGAATTATTTAACAGTTTATTATTAGTATATTATGGATAAATAAATTAAATTTTAAGACTTTTCAATGTCGATTCCAAGATTCAAGATTTTTTTGTGAGTTTACAACATGGGTATTTAAAAAATGTAATAGCTATGATTCTCAAAATTTAATTAAAAAATATACACCTCATTTGATTCATCCTATTTTGAAATAAATAATACCATGGTTCTAAATTTTAATCACAAAAAATTATGGATCCACTTGGAATTTTATTATAAATAAAATCATTCAAAAAAATTACTAAATAATTTATATTCTCTAATGGTATGTTAGTGGGAAAATCTATTTTTATTTAACAAAGTGAATTTATAAATTAAATACCTAGTAAAATTTTGAAATCATCACAAAAATTTCCATAAAAATTAGAAATTGGTGGTAAAATATTTTCTTTTTCATAAATTTTTTTTATTCTATTAATTCATTTAAGTGTCTCCTATAATTTAAATGAATTGTTAGTTTTTACTAGAAAATTTATGAATGATGACATTATTTTATAATAATATGAGATCTCTATTCGAAGATAAATAATATTTATAATAAAAATATATATATTGAAATAGTATAAATAGATGAAATTTACACTTATCCATCAAAAAATTAAATTCCTTAAAAGGGACCTCAAATTGATGATAAACATACCATTATTAAGAGGATCCATTGTGAAAACCCATTTTTTGAATATAATAATTTATTTATTAAAATATATTTAATTAAAAAATAAAAAAACATAGAATATATCCCTATAAATTGGGATAATAAATAGTTTATATTTATTATCATTACCGCAATTAGTCATTCTCTATTTAAAATGGAGTACATCGGAGAAAACATTAATACCTCATGTTGAGGTTTGATGTGTTGGGATCACATTTGGTGGACCAAATTCATGGTTGGGGGTGACATAGCGTGTGTTCACTTTTTATCACATTATATATTTTAACACATTAAATACCATTTTTACATATTCAGTGTATGGTTCATACATATTCATTACCATGGTTTTTATTAATATACAAAAATAAAAATTAACTAGGAATAATAGGTTTTTAATGATGATTACCTCTAGTTTTGACGACTCTATCATTGATATATGGTGGTCATTATCCCATTCAAACATATATTTCTTTTTAATATTAATGAAGTCATAGGTCTGGAAATTTCTTTGGACTCATTTTCCTAGAACAAAGCATGTACAATGGATTATTTAAAATTGATGTATAAGATTAGTGGATGAGGGTTTATCCCTTATGCATGTTATCACAAAAATTACTCATGAAATCACAATATATATCATGCATTGATCATTTCATAATATTAATGTTCTAGAAACACTGTTTTACAATTTATAAATGTGTTTTCATGGAATTTAGAAGTTATTTTTTTCCTTTTATAGTGTAGTTTCAATTATTTTTCAACATCATCTTCCCTCGTTTTATTTCACTACATCACATAACAATATATGTGGTGTATTAATGAATTCAGGAAATATTAGAGGGACATTGTTAACTCTAATATAGTCTTGTCTTTTTGTGATAGTGTTAATACCTTGAGATAATAAATATCTCCTTTGTCTAAACCATGATATTTCATCAAATAGAAAAGAGTAAATTTTTCATTTTTCTCACACTCAACATAGATTCATGGTTATGACCTTTACAAAAATTATTTCATGGAACTACACATCACCTGACTATTTCATGTAAAACTAATGTGAATTTTCTATTTTCCTGATGAAAATTTAGATCTCCCATGGATTCTAACACCCAATTTCAATTATAATAAATCAAAATTTATATACAAGCTTCACCAAATTTTATCCATGTATTAACCGACAAAAAAACTCTGAAAAAATATTTCTTTGAAATAAACACTTGAATTTTATATTATCCTAGTATTAAAAAAATTATCACATGGGTTTAATTCGATTTTTTTGACACAATGAGACACTAATAATTATAGAATATATGTATAATCAAATTCTTCTACCATGAATCAATGAACATGTATGTAAAAATAATCACATTCCTCTCATATTAAAAAATTTAATATTATAAAAAACCTCTTAGACATCTGAAAATATCTCACAACTACAAATCATCAAAGAAAATTATCATATTCATTATGTTATATCATAAATTGTTGACATAGATTAGATGAATAATGTCAATTTGAATAAGCTTGTATCATTGTCTTTGGCTGGTCATTAGAGATGGTTGTGATGATGTTCAATGAAAAGAAATATGAATAATTTACAGTGTACAGTAGCTCTTCAATGAATCAAGAAAAAAAGATGACATTGTAACGAACCCGGCAGGCCTAAAGCCCAACCAAACTTGGCCATGCCCGAGCCCAGCCCTCTGGTAGATAGCAGACCCCCACCCTCAGACAGATAACTAGACCCCACCTTAGACCGGCCCAGATAACACGTGGTAGGAACTGTCCCCTGCCTGGCGGGGATTTAATTCGCCTCCCCCGCAACTCGAACCTGTGAGCACAGGCTTAAAGGACCGATTGGCACTTTATTAAATGTGAAGTGATTATACACACACACACATATATATATATACGTACTTGTGAAGGCATATCTACAGGGGGACTTCCCTTCGAGGATTGTCGTGTAGCGATGTCCGTGTAAGGGGTTGGCATGTGCGGTGAGATGAGTCACGCGTGCGAGGGCCTCCCACTTACACAGTGTTACAAAAACCACCATGGGTTCCTGGGCATCTTGTATATTATCGATTGATGGTTGCTTGTTAACCCTGATTAGACGGGTTAGTACCCCCTGGAGTTCTGGACAGGCCAGGAGGGATGTGCCACTGCTTGGCTATTAGGGTGGCCAGTTGGTTATTGACTATTGAGTACCACGCCGGTAGGTAGTCTGATCCCGAGTACGTCCAGGGGTTTTCTAGGGATGTTTAGGATCACCCATGGTTACTTGTTCTCCTTGATTGTTTACTTTCAGTTATTCTTTACAGCTTGTAGTGTTACTTGTGTCCTTTTGCACTACTTTCATCTTGTATTACTTGGTTACTTTCTGTTTCACTGGTCTGTTTTCAGCCTGTACTGTTTACCTGTTCCTTTCTAGCACAGTTGTGGTATTATTTGTATTTGGTTTTGTTTATAAAAGCAGGAAATGGTTTTGAAAGTGATTTATAGTGTGCGTTGTGTTTTCAAATGGGGAAAACATGTTGTTTATTTTTAAATGTGAAAAATCTATTTTTATAATTGTATTTTTTTAAACCTGTGTCAACGGATTTCTTGGGAAAGGAAACATTTGGATTCAGTGGTTTACGTTGGCTTACCTACTGGGCATTTTTAATGCTCACACCTATATTATCATTTCAGTTGCAGGTCTTCCCTTGCTCAGGTCTTTCTGGCTTGAGTCGATCAGTGTTGGAGCGAGGTTGCTCTCTAGTTGGGTGGTGACCTGAGAGGTCACATGGAGGTACGTGGTCATGTGGCTTTTGCTTCTTTTCCACTGTTAGTGTTTATTTATTCTGTTCTAATTTCTTTTGTTGGGCTGAAATCGTTCCCAACGATCAAATTTTTGATGCCCGACACTGGTTTCCATCCCCGGGGGATCGGGAACGCCCCTCGGGACTTGCCGTAGACCTTCTCGGGTGACCGGTTCAGGGTCGACCCAGGTTGGTTCGTGACAAACATAGAGTCTTGATCATGTGGGATATATAAAAACAATTGAAAGAAATGAGTTATATTTATATCATGTTAACAGTGGTGAAAAGATCCTATTTAAAATGTTTACAACATTGGAATAATCTATGGTTATGCTCTATGAATTCCCTCACCTACTTATCATCATTGGCCATGAAAACCTTTTTCACTATGGTCGACCCTTGGTCCCACATGTGTGGTTTAGGGGGTCATTGGTTGCCTATGTGAATTCCCATTTTTGAGATAAAGTATGACATAAACATCTTTTTTTTATTATCATGCTTGAAATTGTTAATCCAACTCTAATTCCATCATTAAAATAATTCATTAAGAAAAAATAAAATTGATTTTCCTCTTTTCAAGGACATCAACAATATTCCTCAACTTATGTGAAAATTATCATTAAAAGAAATATTTTTTTGTTCTTTATGAAAATTTTCATGTAATGATAAAATATTTCAAGGAAACTATAACATAAGTTGACATTATTCACTACGTCAAATTTCATTTTCACATATCTATGCTATTAGGACCAGTTCAACAATCATTAAAATTAATTCACTTTATAAAATATAAAAATATGTCATTTAAATATCTTATAGATAGAACTTATTCAAAAATAAACTTGGAAGATCCAAAATCATATTTCTAGGATAATTTATAATATAATACAAATTAAAATCAAGTAATTTATATTATACTAACTTGTCGAAATAAAATATAAAAAAACCAAGGTAGGATCACAAATCTACCACATTATATTTTGTAGTCAATTATAATATAGAAAATAAATTCACAATATGTTATCATCTATTATTTTTCATTTTTCTTCTCTTTTTCATATTGTATGAAAATATAAAATATTTGAGAGAATATTGTATAATTTCTTCCATAAGAAATTATCCAACAATTATCCATTAATAATTTTTATTCATTTATACTCATTGTTGAAAATATAAGTATATTTTAGACATCAATGTAAACATTCATAGAACCACTTATAAATAAATTTATCAAGATACATTCATCCTAAAATTCATTCAATAATCTCACAACAATAGTTAAAAAGTCCATTTAAAAACATCGGTAATGTTCAATGAATTATTCATGTAACTTATTCTAGATTCCATTATTCATTTCATTGATTAATTTATGTTCTCACCCATATGACCATACATTATTTTATTATTTTTTATAATAAGTATTTAATAGTGAGACAACATAACTCATTAGTGATTTATTGAACATGTACCTCTATAGATATTAGTTTTGAATGACATATAATTAGTTTAAAAGTTATTTATATAACCCCCTTAATATATTATATGTATCATTACTCTATAATAATGGATCTTTTAATTAGTTATTTTTTTAATAAATTCTGTTTTGAGTACCAATTGTTGTGACATCGTCCATAATGTTGAATTCAATTTTTTTATCAACTATGGAATCTTTATCATCTTTGTCATGGCTGATCATTTATCTATTGAAAAAATAATATTTTCGATAACATCCAATGTATCAACCTAGTATAGTGACATAAAAAATAATTGAATGAAAAATCTCTTCTACTAATATATCAATACTATATATTCATCTTAATTCCCTGCCAAAATTTTTTGTAACATTAAATTCCCAAAAATTAATGAAAAAAACAATGTAGATGGAAATAAGAAGGTTCTTAGTTTATTTTAATAAGAAAAATAGGTTGATAATTGGTTCTCAATCATAAGTATGATTTATTTTTCTCACCATGTGAATGTGTACTATACTTGTTGACTCCACTCTCTTTATTAGTAGTCTTTGGTGATATAGATTCATTACATTCATCAGAAATAGCTTTTTGTGGATGTTTCATGCTAACACTTCACACCAATTAAATTTCCTCACTTGGATAATTATAATTTATCTCTAGTATTTCTCATTAAGATGGTGTTATGAATAGTAAATCATATGAAATCTGTCCAGCCTTCTTGAAAATTCAATTAATACATTGGTTATTTTCTGGTAATCAATTATTAACAACCTTCCATGAAATAAAATTTATTCATGAGGAATATTCTCTATTCAATTATAATATGTCTTTTTCATTGTTTAACCCATTTGATTTTTTCAATAAAAATTTAATGGGAAAACTACATGTACATAATTTTGAATATTAACAACATTCCTCGTAGTATCACATGGATTCTAATATTTTCTCTTTACCTTTTTAGTCCATCTATTTTTCTCTTACAGGTTACTATTATTTTTATGTATGATCATCCCAATTCATTGTGATATACAGGGCATGCTTATAATGATCTATAGTATGGTATCTTCATCCACAAAATGAAAATCATATTCTTATTATTGGAACAATTCTTTTGAACTTCTTATATGTTTTATGTGTCTCATTATTCATTTTTTATTACACAAATTTGTCTAATATAATTTTTTCATCTACTATATTTTTTTCTTACTATTTGTAGTCCAAGTCATTAAGGATTTATAATTTAATATTTCGTTGTAGCTTCAAAAACTATTATAAATCCAATATATAGAGTTCAAAATATTAAATCTATATGTAACTAATATCTTCGTTCCATATATATATATATATTTTCTTTTCATAGTTTATTATTTCTCTCCTATAATATATGATATTTTTTATTTTAAAATATTGACATATTTTACTAGAAATAATATTCCATGTGTCTAAACAATTCATAGTATCAGGAGTATGAAATTAATTATGATATCTTCTTTTGGATTATAGTCTAGAAAGATATAAATTCTGGTTGAATTTTTAATGTAATTAATATAGAGGTATTCCTAAGGGTAATATCTTATTTTAATTTCATATTTATTCATTATTAGCATAGTGGTGAACACTAATTTCTCTTATTCATCATGTTTTTCTGTAGTTTTAATTATCATCCCGTTTTTTTTTCATAAAACTTTTATTAACGCTAATATCATTATTTTATGTGGATGTTAAATTCTACTTATATTCAAAGTAATACTATTAATAAAATGGGTTCAGTCTATTAATTACAAAATATGGAGGTATTTTTTTGACAAAGGTTATCCATTTATTTTTTTCGATATATATCTTATAGTAATATCCCTTCCTTTTTACTTTTTGTGATGACTCGGCTCTAACATTTTAATATTCCCTTGTTTGGCCCTGAGTTAAAAAAATCTCAAAATTTGGATGAATTTATAACCCCCCATTATCTAATATTTTATTCACATAATTTCACGGTCTTTATAACTTCTTAATGATGCATCTTATGTTTCTCCAATTATAATGAGATCAACCCCTTTATCTTAATTTCATTGATCTCATGAGGAGAATTATTTACATCAATACCAAACTTCTATTTTTCCTCTCATTAATGGATATTTTATAAGAAATCATTATTTTCATTGACCAATTCATGAATTTTATTTATCCACTAAGATTTATAACATGATAATCCTCATTTAATTTTAACATTATCTATTTATTGAGCTCTTATTTATTTGGAGATCATATTATTGTCTTGTATTCTTTCATAAATAAAATTGGCCATGTTCTATAAACCCACATCATGATCTTGAACTCCATAAATCATGGAATTACATTTTTTTTGGTAATAACATGCATTATAACCCATTTTTTTATTTCATTAACTCTCCATTTTTAGATTCTTCATCTAGAAAATTGATCACTTCATTGAAATACATACATCAAATTGATCATTTTTTTCTATGATGCATTATCATCACAAAATTTGAAAGGTTATTTTGAAGTAAAATCGAAGAAAAACATATTTTATACCTCTACATGAACAAATTATAGAAAACTATCGTCCATATTCATGGTAGTAGACTTTATAATATGATAACACCCATTAATGATAGAGTTTTATGACTCGTAATTAGAATATAAATAAACTAATGCTTCTTCCACATTTACCAAGAGGGTTTTCCATTTTTTATTTCTCAATTATTTCATATTTTTATGCTTCAATGTCTTAGATGATATTTAATTATAATATTCAATATTTATAACTCTTCCATGATTTAACTCAATTCATAATTGTGAATTGAAATCAAATATTCCACAAGATTATAAATTAAATAACTTAATAAAATGAGATATCACTATATGATTTAAATTAATTGGATCAATTTGGGCTGTCCAATTTGAGTGGAGTTATTAAATGGTTTGGGATGAAATTTTAAAATGTTAAAAAATATACCCCTTTTAATACCTATGTGGATTAATCAAGGGGAGGTTCTAATCTATTATTCACATATGGGTAGAAAGAATTCTCCAATAATAATTAGGCACAGATATCATCATGATTTTTAAAAGGTTTTTACTCTAGTTTGGATGACTATATCATTTGTTTATTGTGGCTATTTTCATACTCTCATATATCTCCTTTTTTATTTTATAGGAATGCATTTGAAAGGGAGTTTTCATGGACCAATTTTCTATTCAACAAATAGGTACAATGAATAATTTATCTTTTATTCATAAGATTCATGAATCTTGTAATATCTAATATAAAGTGATTGTAGTTTAATACATGTCTTATTTAATAAAAAACAATAATTCAAATCATCTTCTTTAACATGTTGCAATAATAATGGATGTCTTGAATACATCAATCAATTTGTTATCTCAAATATGTAGAAATATTGTAGTTTAGATATTTTTCTTATACTTCAGTTTGAATAATGTAATCATGATATATAGACTAGACTTTTCATAATTCATTTCCCAAAAATATAATCCTCAAAGTACATATCAGTTATAATTTCTACTCATGCATTTCATCAATAATATATTAGATATCAAATATTGTTTTTATATTCTCAATGGTACATATAATAAATTACTAAATTTCATATTTATATGAATTTGATGAAACATAATATATTCTCACGTGAATACTTAATTTGAGTGTGTGGTGTAATTTTATATCAACATATACCATCTGTGTACATTTGTAGAAACCATTTTTATGAAATATTTATTATCATTATATCATTATGAAATATTTTTTTATATTATGTATGGTCTCTAAACAATGAATCATTCATGTATATTGTGTATCATCCATGTAATATTTTATCCTAAGCATTATTTATGGACCCTGTTTTTTAAATTTGTAAAATCTTATACATGGTATGATATAATTTTTTCTATTCAGTTCTTGATGTTATTTTATTTCTTCCATGATAATTTCTTATTTTTTTTATTTCTCTCTAATTTTTATTAAAATGTATGTGGTGTCTCAATGACATTGCTCAAACATGTAGGGATTTATAAAATATGATATAACATTGTCTTCTTATAACAGTCTACACACACTAGGATTTTATTTTAGTTATTAATGTATTAATTAATCATTCATAAATCATGAAATAGTATTTATATATTTCTTTTTGAACTCAACAAAGATTCATGGTTATCTTCTTCTCAATAATGAATTCAAGGAATTCCTCCTTCACTTGAACAAGTTTTCATGGAAAAGATGCACATTCCCTTTTTAATAAAGAAAGAAATGAGTACTAATGTTTTAATAAAATAGGTTATGCCTTGATAACATGAAATTTATAAATGAGGTTCACTTTATTTGATCCATGGATGAACCATTATAAATTACTTGAAATATATATCATGAAAATCAATTATTTTTATTACATAACTGTTTGGGAATTCCAAAAAGTGTCATATGAATTTATTTTTTATTTTTAGACATAATAAACCATCGAGAATTATGGAGTCTTAATTTAATACATGGATTCAATCAAAAACTAATGAACATGTATGAGACAATAATCACATGCTTCATTATTTTTTAATTCTGAAACACATGAATTATTTTAGACACAAGAATATGTCTCACAACTACGAATCACATCAGACAGTATCATATTCATAGAATTATAGAGATCATGAAAATTATAGATTTTATTCATTGTTTTGAGCTGGTTGAGGATGTGTTATTTTCTTATATTTATCACATGATATGGTTGTATTGATTTCTATAAATATTGGTTCAATGTTATTCTAGCATATAGTTTCCCTTCAATTTATTGTGGTGGAAGACAGTGAAGATTCCTTATTCAATGGATAAGAATAAACTAATCTAATTTAATGATATATATATATATATAAACAATGGTGAAAAGTTTCTATATAGTTCTTGGCCCAAAATAGTTTATTTTACGTTCGATCTCAACTATATATGTAATTGTGATTCCACTAATTTCATGAGTTCTTACCTAGTTCATTTCATGGAGAAAATAAACACATATTCCCACTTGGATAGAACCCCACCATAACATTGTCCATTGAGACATCACTCATTAACCCTATTCACACACCATGTGGGAATCTATGAACTCTGTGTGGGAACTATTAATAACCTTTAATGCTATCTGTAGTTGGTGAGGTCAACCTCCTCAAGCATGGGTAAACCTGGGGCCCCACCAGTGTGGTTAATGGAGTAATTCATTGGTTATGGGCTAGCCAATTTTTATTGTCAAAGTCCCATTAAACATACATTTGATAATAACTATGTATGAAATTTCCATTCCAATTCATATATATTATAAAAAAATAATTGAGCATTAAAATATATAAATATTTATTTCTTCTCAATATATACATAAAAAATCTATAAATATCTATGTGGGACATTCTATAAAAATAAATATTTTCAAACTCATCCTAAAAACTCCTCAAGAAAATATGTAATATTAAATAGAATCATTCCCTAATGTCTATAATGTACACTTATTCAAATTCTATTTTCACAGGTCTATAATTCTAAGACCATTTCAATGGTCATTAGAATTATCTCTCTTAATACAGATTATAACATATGAACATTAATGTTCTTGTGGATGTAATTATATAAATCATAGATTGGTAACAACAGAAAGATACTTCTAGGACGGTTTTTTTCAATGAATATTAAAATAATTTGATTCCTCACTTATGGAATTATTTTAAAAAAATAAAACACTACCACTGAGTTATACTAATAGCATGAAAAATTAAATAATGTCACATCATTAATTAATTCTTGATAAATATTATTTAAAAGTGTGAATAAAAAATGAAGTAAAAATTGTAAATTTTATTCAATGATATTAATATTTGAAATTAATTTTAGATATTTGAAATTATAAGGAACTCTGATTGGAAAAGATGAATTATAGATGACAATATTTGACATGTTTTCAACAATCAAATAGTCCATTCATCATTGTCTACACATGAAAGAGCTAACTATATTTTATGACGATCTCCTCATGAAAAAAATTGAAATCACTTTTTTCTCATAAAACGTATAGAAATGTAAAATATATATGTTTATATTATTATGAATTTGATTAGATTTTTTATATACCGTCAATTAACAAGAAAATATTTTATGTTTTGTTCCCAATAAAAAATCATCAACCATGAAAATTACATGAAAATAATTTATTATTAATAATTTAGTAATCAATACACAAGAATGTTAAATAAATTGAATTTAATATATAATAATATAACTCTTAAATTAATAGATATATATTCCGACAAAATGAAATAAATTTTTTAGAATTAAAATCCACAAACTCAAAATTCAAATCCCATCAGATCAATATTTCTAAATATCAAAAGGTATTTATCCCAATATGTATACATTAGAAACATAAGAACACACCTTGTCTAGAACATCATCTACTAATATTCATCTTCCTTATATATAAATGTCCTCTTGAAATGTTTGTGGTGTATCATGTTTATAATCAATAGGTTATAGTATGTTTTAATCTAATTTAATATTTCAAAATATTGATCATATTTGGGTTAAAAGACCACTAAATAATGATTGTTTGTGTTTAATAACATTATTTCATATCACTATTATAAATAATATACAATAATATCATTCCATTTTGATATTTCAAGGAAAATATATCACTATAATACTGAAAAACAATTTTTATGGATAAAAAGACTCTTCATATTCCTACACATCGATACATTCAAAATATATAGCAATGAATGAATTTATCTTTAAAATTTAATATATTTTCTAGAATCTATTTCCTCTATCTAATTCAAATATAATTACCTCATTTTGATTTATGTATCTTGATATATGACTCATTTAATGAAATTTGGTCAATTTTGTTGGTCGTAAATTTTTCCACATTGCTTGATTTATTTATAATTCTTAAGGTTCTAATAAAAACATTCACTACATGAATACATTTAATAAAAAAATATATAATTCTAAAAAATTGATGTTTCGATTTTAATGGAAGTAATAATTAAAAAAATATCGAAGTGACAAAAATATGTTACAATTCAACAAATTATTATTTATAACAATTAATCTAAATGAATCCAAAATTTTAAATGATAATGTTATTTTATTTAAAATAGAAAAATTTGTTAATATTAAATCATTAAAATAAATATAAATAGTTATGAAAATAATATCTCTATCAAATCCAAAAAAACATATCACCTTGTCTCCCTCATTTTTAATAATTAAAATCATTTCAAATGTAATTTCAAAACTCTAGATAATGAGATCAATTAATTTAACAACAAAAAGTATATATAACATGAATCATTAAAAAACAATTTTTTATTTTTTTCAATCCAATAAATTTAATTCATTCACTATTTTTATCCTCACATTAACAGATAAACTATAACATCGCAATAATTTTCCTTCATCACATAAGTATAGATATTGAAAACATATTTTATCCTCCAAACATATGAAAGGGAAACCACAGGTTTGATAAATTATTAAATATACACTAGATATATTCCAAAGACTTCTGTTCATAATTAATAGTTTTTAGTGTTATTAAAAGGCTTTAATCTGGTAGGATTTATAATAAGAATATTATAATGTATAGATTGGAGGGTTTGACTCATTTATAAGAAAAAAAATTAATGATTATAATTTATAATAAAGTATTCAGTTTTTTCCTATATTGATTGAGAATTATTTCCAAATGCCTCTATATATTCATGAAATTTCAATAGTAATCAACATTTTTATAGAAATATTATATCAACTAAACAAGTATAATTAAATTTTTAGTTAATATTTTAAAATTATATATTGATCGATTTTTTAATGTAGTAAAGACACATTAAATTCCAAAAAATGTTTTGCACATAAAGTATTTAATTAAAATAATCAAATAAATTTCTATCTTCAAAAACATAATTTTCCTTATATATTCCTTTAGATACACACTATTATGTTTTTTCCTTCATTTTGATAAAAAAATGCTTCAGCATGGCACAAATTTCATCAGTAAAAAATCTTTTCTATTATTAATTTCATCCCACTGTAACTCAAACTTTTTTATAGCAGTAAATGTCATCTCTCCCTTACATGATATCTATAAGATCATGCATTCCAATTCATATAACTTAAAATATAGGGAAAATTGGACTAAAATTTATCTACATTAAATGGTTATTCATGGATATTAAGGTTTAATATGTATGTGTGAGAATGAATAAAAATGTATTCCCTTAAAAATGCGGATTTTATATGTAAAAAATTATAAAATAATTTTCAATAAAAGTACATAAAAATCTCATTTATTAATTGAAATAAATCAAATACTATTTAATCATGTATGGTTTGGTTCTCTAAATAAGTGAGGTGAATGTAAATAATATTTGATAAATTATTATTTTCTACACATGAATGTGATATTTAATATAAATAATATTATTTTTTACGTATGATTAAAAAAATAGAGGAAATTTTTAAAATTTCTTAATTATTTTTACATGAAGTTGTGTTATTTTAATCAATAATTTAGGCTCAGTTTCAATGATCAAATTGGTTCACACATTAATTTGATTTTCAAAAATTAGAAAGATACTAATATATGCTCAAATAAATTTCAAGGATGCATAAAATTATAATGAATAAAATTTAATGAAAAATATAAACATATTAAATAGAACCTAAAACAGACGTAGGAAAAAAACACAAAAATACCTATCTACTAAGGATGTTCCACACAAATATTAATTTTTAAAATTTCATTATTTTTATTAGTTTATATGAGAAGAGAAAATAAAAAATTTAATACATGAAAAAATAAATTAGAATTAAATACACAATAAGGTTTATTTGTACAATATTTTCTTGAGAAAAAAATTTACAACTAAAGAAAACTACATAAAAAATAGACCATTAAATGTATTTTTAAATAAGGGAATCAAAAATATAAAAAAATCAATGGGGAAAATAAATATTTTTTGAACCCCCAATAGGGTGATACAATATATGTTTTTTATAGTTCCATAATGGCAGCAGGTAACCCCAATGTGAAGGTAGTGTTGGTTTCATCAACATTACAAAAAATTGTTTTTGCAATAGAAAATAATTAATTTATATTATTATAAGAATATCCCAACTGATTTTTTTTTCATTCTCCAGTAAATGAATTTTTATGTCTCAAAGAATATTAAATGTAAGAAAAATTAAAGGGATGCTTCGATAACATGTGTTCCTCCAAAAGGAAATTTTTTTTTGATGATATCTACTTATGGAAAGTGTTTTTTCATTAAATTAATTATGAAAAATTTTCTATTATTTAGAAAATCATTTTAGTACCACATTAATTATGTAAACCATTGTATTATTTAATAAGAAACCCTATTTGGTTATTAATTACATCCATTAATTTCTAATTATCTAATAAAAATGTCCAATCTAAATAATTGGGCATAAGATCAACATATGGTGAATCAGATAACAATTTATTTTCAATATATTTTGGTAAAAATTGACCAAAATATGATACTTCTCATTGTGTATTCATGGATTCCATTATTTTTTTGGGAGTGGATATAATATTTAATTAAAATGGGAAGCTACTTTTATTCTTATAAATGTTATCTAAAAATTAAAACCCAATGTTATTATTTCTATTTATTTGAAAATATATAAATGGTTATAAAATTTCAACTATGAAAAATAGGGCCCTAACAAGATATTGCATTTTTAACTAAATCATCTAGAAAATTTTCAGACTTATTTTCATTCCCAAAATTTACATTATCACTAATATCAGTTATTATTTCATCAATTTAAATTAAAAAGATAAAATCTAATTTAATTATAAAAAAAAAAAAATTGTTCCTTATCAAAAAAATGTGGGGGGTATGATTTTCATTTTATTATGGTTCTTTTTTTGTCGGTAAATTATTTTATCAATTCCATTAAAATATAAATAAATGATTATTATTTACTAGAAAATTCATTAATGAAAACATTTTGTAAAAATTGCTTCCAAAATATCATTAACATTAGGCAGTTAAAATTATTTTCTAATAGACCACAAATAGGTGTAGCAATTTTAAAACCTTTTTTTTCCATAATTATAAATTATTAATTAAAAACATAGTAATTAAAAGAAAACTAAAAATTACTTAATAATACCTTTTGGAAATGGTGTAAGTGATGGTGAGGATTTACACGGGTTATCTCAATTAATAATTTCCACTATAAAATATAATATATTTTTGATTAATATATTGCATCATGATAAGGTTTTATGCTATGTTAACAACAATAAAATTGTTATATTTTATTGATAAATGTTAGTTAAAAGTTGGGATTATAAAATTTTGTAAAAAATTGAAATTACATTGTGATTATAAGATATATTAATAGATTAGTAATCATATGTTTAAAAAATTGAAATTTAAAAGATATATATAATAGTATTTGAAATGTATTTGACTCCTAGATACTCCCTTTGTCAATTTCTATACAGCAATTATCTAATTTTATTTCTAACTTATCACCTTATGAACTCAATTTGAACACATATTCTTCTTAAAAGTAATATTAAAAAAAATATGGTTTTTTATCCCATCATTAATGATATTCAGTTACTTTATGTCCCTTTAGAAAATAAAAATAATTGAACTCGTTGTGATCAATGGGGATACTTGCATAAATATGTTTAAACAACATGAACATCATTTTATATCATAGGATGGAATATAATATGGACCAAAAGAGAGAAATTTAAATTTTATAATTAATATATACCTCCTTAAATCATGAAAATAGATTATAGATGAATAAAAATGAGTTTATAATGAAATTTTCATAAATAAAAGGCGAATGCCTTTAGAAATTTTATTCCAACCACAACATGTAGTTCAAATCGATATCGGTGGATTATATTTATTATAACTACTCTACTAGATTGTATCCTTCTATTACATACCATTTCCTCACTATAAAAATCCTATTTAAATGGATGTGGATACTCATATTCATAATGATTAATTATGGAAAAATTTTCCCCCATTTTTTATAATTTTAATAATTAAACATCGCCCCAAAAGACCACCAAATGTTCATAGTCTATCGTCAATAATTTTTTTTGGATGTTCTTGGATATCATTGATCAAAATAACACATTTTTGTGCAAATGTAGTTTAATATAATCCTAAAAAACTATATCTCACATGGTATGTCTAAAAAGAGTCTTTATATTATTCCACATTGAAACATTCATATGATTTCTTATTTAATGGATGTATCAACGAAATTTAATATAAATTCATGGTTCCATGTTAAATATGATTGACAACTAAAATAACCTTATAATGGGTTTTGTAGCCGAATATATGCCTCATTTATTGAAATTACATCAATTTAATTGGAAATAACAGTTTCCACATTAAATTATTTACTATGACTCTGAAGGATTTAAATAACTCCGATGTGTACTCATGAATAATGATAATGTGACAGAAAATTACCCACAATAATTAATATACCTCAAACAAAATACTTGGAATTTGACCTAAAGTGGGCTATAGTAATATTCCAGTCAAATACTTTTAGTACTTTACTCTATAAAAATATGTGTGACATACGTACAGATTAAAATATCGTCAAAATTATATTCACACAAAATGATATTGACATGAAACAATGAAAATTAATACAGATGATCTAGGACAATAAATTCTTAATATATTACCATCAAGGGAAGGATAATAATTTGTTCGCATTTTTATGTGGAAATATATCAAAACCTTATCTGGGATGAGTATTTTTAAGCATACTATTTTCATAAACATGAAATGCATGAACATGATAATCATATAGAATGGTACAAAATTTGACCGAGTAAAAATTATTTCTCAACCATAAATCCTAGATAATAATAATAATGTTAAAAGTGATGATATATAGATACAACATAAGTTTGATACTATTAGTAATAGGAAATCATCATATTTAAATCTTGATAAAAATGAGTTGTCAGATTTTGGATATGTCTATGCATACCACCAAAGCCTTAAATATATAATGATTTATTAAATTATTACAATAAATCATTATTTTATACCCACCCAAAGAGAGAAAATATGTTTATATGGATAAAATAACATATATTATGGGACATTATTAAGAATGATATTTTTTTAATGTACATAAAATATCATATGATTCCAATAAGTGAAAAGTGAGGAAAACAATCGAATGGGATGATGCTAGTATTATGCATACCAATGTGGAAATGGGAGAACATCATCATGATTTTTTCAGGTGTCTTACAATGATATACAACAGAAATAATTATATATGAATCATGTTAGATCACATGATAAATGAAACTATATTTATTTAAATTGATCAAGACATCTCACTCTATCAACATGTAAATTTATACATTTGTGAAGTGGTAAGGCTATATCGAACACCACTATCAATGGTATTTTAGCATGATTCATGTTTCCCATAAATATTATAGAAAACTACTAAATATTAATTGAATATAGAGTTTCACTTTTATATTGTATACCCCCATCAAACTGATGGAAAATCTAAAAAACTATCCAGACACATGGGTATATAGTGAGCGATTTCTATTTGATTTTAAAAATAATTTTATATCAATATGTTTCTATTATTTAATTAAAATATAACAATAACATCCATGAATGTATATATTTGGTTCCATATGATGAAATTTATGGGAATAAACGTATATCTCCAACATGTTTAGAAGAATATGGAGAACATAATATATTTGTAACTAAACCGGTTAAAAATATCAATGAATGTAAAATTCATTTAGAAACTCAAAAAATTATCATATATTCGATGAAATTACTATATAGAAAATAATTGATGAGTCCTAATATTTTAATTTATAATTGATTCATGTTATATAGGAATATGAAAAATAAAATTAATATATATGTTGACACCATTAAAATTATTGATCGCATACAAGATATTTCCAGTCATGTAGCACTCCCACTAAGCCTATGTCATGTCTATTATGTGTTACACATATCCCTCATGGAAATTTATATATCATATCTATCATGTTTTCTAAATACCAAAGCGGTATAGTTTGAAAATGATACCACTTATGAATCGAATCCCTTGGGTATCCTAAACCATTATGAAAAAATTATACACTATCGTAAAAACCACCTTTTCAATGTAAATTATGATAAATATATATATAAATATGAAACATCGGATCACGAAGGTGATATTAAATACAAGTACCCACATATATTTTCATTATTATGTTTCAAGGGAAATTTCATGAAGGAAATTTTTAAAGGGGGGAATAATGTAATGACCCATAATCTTATATATGGAATTTTTCTTCAAAACAAACATGTATCATATTTAGTAATGTTGTATTCTATAAAACTCATTAGACACATAACAAAATCAATAATACCTTTTTATTTTAATTTATAAAATTACTTTTTTTGAAAAATATATCCAGTAAAACAGAAAATGGGATGAATCTAGTTTTTTTAAGTGCTATGGGATGACATATTATCTTTCTTGCAGTAAGGCAGCCAGTTTGATTGGAATTTCTTATAAAGGGGAAGTTGATTCAGGTTCTCAAAAATTACCAAATGTATCAGGATCCTTTGGTAAGGAAATAACATTATCCTGCCTTGGTCATTCAGAGGTGATGACACTGATGATAGTTCATATATCTATAATTCATTGAATTCCTGAATTGTGGGTTCAAGGGTTTGTCTTTCTGAGAAAAGGAGACATTGTTAACTTGTCGAAAAGTGATATGTGCATTTTGGATTTCTTGGTGAATTTAAAAATGAAAAATTTTGTTAAGCACATTCTGGATACGATTGAGAATATCAAAAAATGGGAATTTTAAATCTCTAATTATAATGTATCCAGCCATTCTATCAACGATTATTGTTTGGTGTCTGTAATCCTTAAAAATGCTTTATAGATCTAAGTCAAAAAATTACAAAGTCATGTTACTTAATGATGTCACATTGAGAATGATAAAATATGGATTTTCTAAAGAATCTGAAGAATTCTATGATTTTCCAGAAGAGGAGGTAGAAGCCATATCAATGAGACATGAAGTAGATGAGACTTACAAAAGGGTGAAAGGTAGAGAAAGGTAGAGGAAGTTGAAGAAAAAGGAAAAACCCTAGTGGCTAAGGAAACTCAATTTGTACCTCTGAAGAAAAATAAGTAAAACGCATATCCTGATGTAGTAGTGGAAAATTGGAGAGAAGAAAAGAAAAATCAAAAAAATGGGAGCCTAAGATTGTCTTGGACCATGATGAGGAAAAATTATTATTGAAAAAGGCATCTGAAGAGATTGAGAAGCAACAGAAAAAAAAGAAAAAGAGGATGATGTTTGAAGCTAAGGTTATTCAATCAGGCTTCTGAAAATGTCTCAGAACAAATTCTGGTAACAGAATCATTCCTGATAGAACCACTTCTAGAGTCTCTGGGAAAGAAGTTTGTGACTCCAGAAAAAGTTCATGAAGAATAAATAGTGCACGAATAAGTAGTTGAAGAATATGTGGAAGAAGAAGAAGGTAGTGGTGATACTGAAGAATGAATAAAGCAAGTAATGTATTTTCATGAGAAGGAAAGTCTCATTGAATGATCATCAATTTGAACTTCTGATGTTGAGTCTTCAAAACATGTTACCCCAGGGAAAGATAAAAAGGGTGAAGAAGAAGTAAATAAGTCATATGAAGATGAAAACCCCAATCATGATTTCTTTCATCCAGTGGATGTTGAGGAAAGAGTTGAGAAGGAATATGTTGATGAAGATAAAATTATTTAGCTTTATGATAGTTTACATGAATCACCTAATCAAGATGAAATCATTCTGAAAGCTGATAAGGGAAAAAAATTGGAATTCGATACACATAAAAAATCCGTAGTGAAGAAGAAAAAAGTTGGTACTTTATCAAAGAGGAAAGCTGCTGAGTTAGAAAAAGCATCCTCACCAACCTATGTATTAGATTCAAGATCATCCCCTCTAGGACATGATTTTGTATTGCAGTCATTGAAAAAAGCATGTTGTAACTATCCTTATATTTCCAAGAATAAACTAGATATTCCCGGTGCTTTAACATACCATAAATCAAAAATTTGATTCAGTATCCATGGTGATGGATAAGTGTGTTAGTCTCAAGGAAATAATCAAATCATTTCTCATTGGCAATGAGGCTCACAAGAGATCTTTCAAGAAGATGATAATCTAGTAAATGTCGAAAATAAATGAAATGAGGATATTTGATGAATATAATGATAGTTTCAAGGATGCTTTTAAACAGAAGATGGATGACCAAGGATCTCAAAAAATAACTTTGAGGAAAAACTAACCCTTGAACATAATTCTTGGAAGTAATAAATGATGTATCTGAATGGAAAATTGTATTCAGTTTCTCAGATTTGGAAGAGAGAAAGGGATCACAGAATTGTGAATAAAGGGAAGCTTGCTAAGAATGAAGAAGTTATGAAGACCCATACATAATCTCTTAAAGCTCAAGAAAAGAGAATTAAGGTAGTAAAGAAGAAATCATATGATCAAGATCAGTTTCTCAAATGTATTTAAGAGGATCACAAGGAGCATAATAAATTGAAAACTATAGAGAAAAAGATGATGTCGAAGGAGAAAGAAAGATAATTTCTTTTTTTCAAATCCGATATGTTGTTTTATTATCCTTATTGTACATATTTGTTCAATCTTAATGAAATTTTTGGATGTTCGTTATTTTTTGTTGTCTAGTACTAATATTTCAGGTACCATCTTTATTTTTTCCATTTCATGTATTTTTTTAAAATCAAAACGGGGTTGAAGTGAATGTCAAAAAATATTACTTAGTAAAGAAGAAATTTCCTTCAGTAAAGGAGAGATTGTCTAAGGGGGAGTTTTCATCATGAATATTTTTGTATGGATTAAAATGAAAAATCTCATTAATGAAATTTAGAATATGATCCTTAAGGTTTCCAAAGCCTAAGAGGGAGTTAGTCATATTCCCTTTGATCCATAATTAAAAGGAGATATGTTTTATTTATATGTCCATAAAATTTCTATGTCCTCATAAGGTTGTATGTAAATTCCAAAATGGGGGAGATTGTTGAGTCAATAAGGTTTATTTATTACATTTCCATTCCATTATGTATCGAAAATCACAAACACTCTATCATGAAGAATATTTCATTTTTTATAAGTTTCATCTTGATATGGAAAATTTTCCTTTCCCAAGGAAATTATCCTTACATTGTTTTCGATGTTCATTTTTTAACTCTCTCAAAATATAAATATATTTATTCCTAACTGTAAAATTTGGTTTCACATCGAAAACCAGGGAATTCTATAAATACATAGATATAGAGTATTCTGTTTTCGGGATCTGAATTTAGAATCTAAATTCTCTGAAATTCATACTACGAATTCTCAAAAATTCATACTCTGAATTCTCTTAAATTTAGACTCTAAATTCTTTGAAATTTAGACCCCGAATTCTCGGAAATTTAGAGGCCAAATTCTCTGAAATTATGACTCCGATTTCAATGAAATTTAGACTCAATTTTTTTTGAAATTTAGACTCCAAATTCTAGAAAATTTATAACCTAAATTCTTTGAAATTCATGTTCCAAATTCCTTTGAACTCAAATTCGGAGTTCCTTAGAATTCAGACTCCGAATTCCGTAGAACTCAGGTTCTGAATTATTCTGAATTCAGACTCCAAATTACTAAAAATTCAGACTCAGAATTCCTCAAAATTCAGATTCTGAATTCCTTAGAATTCACAATCTGAATTCTTCCAAATTCAGACTCCAAAGTCTATAGAATTATGATTCCTAATTCCTTGAAAAACAGAATCTTAATATCCTTGTAATATATACTCTTAATGTTAACTTTCATAAACACCGTTTTATTTCCTTTGGACTCTGAAAAAATACTTTTTTTCAGCAACCATATTTTACTTGTTCTTGTTTGAGATATAAAATGAAGCCATTAATTCTGTTTTAAACAAACCGTTGTTTGAGTATCAAATGTATAGGTCCCTCCAAAATTCCATAAAAAATAACACCGTAGGAGGAGGGAGCCGACCGTTGGAAATGATCCTATAATTAGAGCTCATTTTTACAAGACCAATAACATTGATCAATCTAGAGAGTACATGATACTGAAGTAATTTATAGAGAGAGAGACTTTATTTATTTTTCTATACTTAACATATTGTTCAGAATTGCTTCGTGCGACTCCAAATTTTGATGAGTACAATCGAGGGCTTTTGGGGAAACCAAGATAGAGGTGCTGACTAACATGAAGTTAAAGGGCGTACGGGGATAGAAATATCGACATTGATATTAATATCAAGGGCTTACTCTGGTGTGGTTAAGAAAGACTTTCGTGTAGTTATAAATTAAGGGACCTTTATCCAAGGTTGTTGGATACCCTTATCTTTGGGTTAACATATTTCTTAATTGTTACTTATATTGTATCAAGTTTGTTTTCCACTGCATTTTTATTAATAAGGAGAGTATAACTATCTTATAAATTCTTATTATTTCCTCTGATTAGTAAGATTATATATTCTTTGAGGTTGAATCATCCTCCATGTAAACATTTCAAAAGTATCATTTTCAAAACCATATTCCTGGAATCAAGCAAGTCTGTAGAACTAAGAGGTATTGTGAGTTTACCTAATTAAACATTGTTAAACATTACCATGTATAAATGTTCCAAAGGAATTATTTAATTTATAAAATTCACCCCCTCTTTATATTGAGCATATACATTCATCTATTCAATCCAACATTTAAGAGAAGGTATTCACATGTATATTTTGTGACATTTCATATAATTTTGTATAGTGAGTTCAGACAGAGGTATTGTGGATAATTATAAATCTTAGAATGGACTATGTTTGACATTTGATACTATTGTTATGGTTAAACAATTTTTAAGATTGTTTTTGGATGTTTATACAAAGGAAATCCTGGAGTTCAGGCGACAACTCTTCGCGTCCGACAAGGCCACAAGACTTGAACCTGCAATCGAAGGGCGACAAGGGTGCATCACCTACCACTGGCGTATGTGATGTTCTAAATTGTACAATGTAGTTTAAAAAAAGGTATGATAGATGAATTATAAATTTATTTTTTTGGAACCCTATACCATTAGGATAAATAGAATATTTTTGAGTTCTATTATCTTTTGATAGTGAAAGATGAGTTTGTGGTAGAAATTTATTAATGGTTGAAACTCAACATTTCAAGTATTTTTATTATTATTATATGATGAAATAAATAATTAAACATTAGGGAAGAGATATTAAAACCTAAATTGGGTTATCCAAATACTTTATCTTTGGATAAACCTATTATATTTAAAGTCATCCTAGATTTATGGCTTTGAGGCCCTCAATTTTCTATTTATTATTCACTTGTATTTGATTGATGACCTCTATCACTCCATATAAATATTTATATTTTCACTCAAATTATGTGCCTCGAATTTCCACCAATGATATTCTATTAGAAATCCTAATTTTTTTGTGACATTTTCAATTCTCTTTCCCTCTTATTAAGAATAAATTTTATTAAACCTATTTCCGATGTGGGTTTTACACAAAGGTATTTTAAACTTTTAGCATTTTATTTTTTAATAAAAATTTCAAATTGTGAGGACCCAATTTATTGAAGGAGGG
Organism: Viscum album; assembly: GCA_963277665.1. Classification (NCBI taxonomy): domain Eukaryota; kingdom Viridiplantae; phylum Streptophyta; class Magnoliopsida; order Santalales; family Viscaceae; genus Viscum; species Viscum album. Next base: position 2,072,287,839 of record OY728131.1, read on the forward strand.
GATAATCAAACACCCCATGATTTCATAGTCTGTTATCTCTTTAATGTAATTCAGTAGCTTGTGCTACATGCAACACTATGTTCAAGCGCACCACGACATACAAAACATGCAGTTCAAAAAGATGTTATTAATAGTATTAATAGAATTTTTAATTTTATATAATCCTTATAATTTTAAAATCCATATTATTTGTTTCTTATACATAATATTTGAACGAATTTAGTTTTTCAAATAATGAAAGTATTTTTCAAAAAATACAATTTTTCGGCCTATTAATGGAGAACCATTTTTAAATCCATTATTTGAAATTTTTATATTAAGTTTAACAAAATATTATACATTTTTATAATATGGACATAAAAATTTAGTTTTGTAAAATTTTTTGTGTTTTTCTAATAACAATCATATTTTCATGAATATTGAAAAATACTAAATTTTAATTGAAAACAACTTTTTTATTCCAAATAATTTATTGTGATAATTAATAAAATTGAATGGTTTTGTAGTATAATTTGATTATATATTTATTATTTAATCCAATTTTAGGAATTTGAAGTAATTTTACATTTAAATTGGACATTAACATATATCATTTTTTGATAGTTTTTACTTCTCAAAAACTCGCTTTCTGGTTTTGACAACAGGAATTAATTTAAATTTATTTACTAAAACTTCTTTTATTTTAATTTTGTTAAATAGAAATCATTTTAAAAAATATTATATCTAAATTATCTTTAGGTGAATTTTTGGTATTTTTCTGAAAACATTCAATTTTTTATGAATAGTGAAAATAATGCGTTTTTGTTTAATATTGAAATTTTATTTAAGTAATTATTTATTTTATTTAAATTTATTTTAGTTAAAAATAGAAACATAATACTTATATATGTTCAATGTAATTTATTAGATTCATCTTATAATAAGATAAGATATATAAATCTTTTTTGGACTTTTAATGTCTTTTACCCACCTTTTAGGCACATTCGCAAATTTGAATAAAACATAATTTTACCGCTACTGGGAATTGAATTTCAAAAATAATAGGGACATGGATGACTTTTTTATGTAAAATTTAGTTCAATATGATGAAAATAATATTTTTGAATAGAAACTTTTTGATTTTATATACCACAGATTAAATTAAATAGGTTAATTAATGTTACAAATGATATTATAATTTCCCTAACACATGTACTGATTCTATTGGATAAGTTCATTTCATCCAAAATAAACCATGAGAAAAAATTATGATCTTTTTGGTTCACTTAGATTATATTTAGACATTTATTATTATTTTATTTAATGAATAGTTGAAAGTGTTAGATTCAATGATTAATAAATAAACCATTTTTAATATAGGGTTATAAATAAGTTAAATTAAACTATAAATCTTCCATATAAAGCTAAAAATATATCCAACATAATGGTATTTTATTTATAATTTTTAGATATTAAATAATTAAATATATTTATGATATAATGATGAAGTTTTAATTACCTTATTATTGAATGATTAAAATAATTTATATTATAAATATTAATATAATTGTAAATTGAGATTTTTTATGTATTCTAAAATTATACTATGGTAATATAAAATGTTATGGATGATGAAATAATTTTTTTTCAAAGGTATAACGTTTTCATGACTTTCACAAAAACCAAATACAAAATAGTGTTAAAATTGATATAAATAAGTTTTTAAAACAAATACTATATTACTAATTGATATAATATTCCTAAAAATAAAAGGATTGGCTAAATGACTTATATAAGGATAAATATATCAATAATGAACAACATTGCATTAACTTGTCTTTTTATAGTTTTTTTAATAATAATTTATTATAATAATAAAAGAATACATTGTAAGAGTTAAAATATTTAACGAAGTGTTAAATATAAAAGATAATATAAATATGGTGACGTAAACATGTCTAAAACCTATTGGTTGAGAGGTTTCCGTCCCAAATACACCTTATCATTGAAATAAATACTTTTTAACCATTATAAACCGAAAATGATTGTATAAAAAGATAATATTTCAAGAATTTCTTATAGTGACCCTCACCTCTCTTATAAAAGGTAACTTCCCCTTCCAACAATATCAATCCCCAAAATCCCTTTGGATCCACGAAACCCTTCTCTATAATACATCCAACTGTTTTCACATCAACCTATAGTACTTATATTTATCATAATCCTACCTAAGGAACCCTTTTGATTAAATCAAAATGAAGAACCCGAAAAAGAGGTAATAATTTAATCACCACTTTCAACGTTCGTTTCTATTCCACGTACTCTTTCTTTTTTCCATACTAAAAAACAAATTTTTTACCTTCTATATAGTTAGATATTATTATAAATATTTTACAACCATATTAATTATTCTATCCATCTTATGAATGAAAAAGTCACCATATATGCGTACGTACGACTTACCGTCTCTACATCGCAGTTTAGTTTGTTATTCAACACATCATTATTTAGATGGGTATAATAATGAGTATAATTGATTTAAATAATAAATATAACTTCCTAATCACTCTTTATAAATTATATATCATCCAATTACATTCTATTTCTCCATCAATATAATGATATCGTCACTCGTGCGTACGTACAAATTATCGTCTCCACGAACGCGATGATATTTATTCCCCATCGCAACCATTCAATAATGATATTCATTTTACAATTAAAAATAATTTTTAACAACTTTATATCATTCTGGATATGAATAAAATAGATCATATCAATAACAAACATGAATTACTTAACAAATCATATAAAGGAAAACGAATCAGTTAACACTTGAAACAATGATACTACTGAAATATTATTAACAAAGCAATATTATGAAATCATATATGATATCATATTTATATATTTGGTTCTTGTATAATTTAATAACAATGATTTAACTATTATACAAAATTTTAATATACCCTCAATCAAGGAAAAGTACAAGGTAAGGTTTAATTTCTAAATCTCATAATTATCTAAGATTGTTTATGTGTATGTTTTTTCTATGACATATTTAATATCTATTTAGATGTTTCATAAAAGTGTTTTCAAAAGGATTCTTTGTAAGGGAAAATTTATCCAAAACATAATTTTAAATAATTTAATTATTTATTCTTCTAAATCATTGTCATTAATGTCCATGTTTTCAAAATGTTTTGAATGATTTAATTATAAGTACATAAATGTTTTAAAATTTTATTTCATTTCAAAAGTTTGGATGTAGTATGGGACGCATTAATTAAAATATATCTTTTAAATTTTTTCATTTATTATTTGTGTGAATTTTAAATGATTACATGAAAAACAGGTATTTCTATCAATGAGTTGTATTGATCATTTTAAACTATGTCAACATCATTTACTAGAAATTATTCATGGTTGATATTTATTTATTTTTATACAATGTTATATATTTTATTTAATGAGTTATGATATGTTCAATTATGGATGTGTTGTTTTTATACAATTCATGGTTTATGGTTAGTGTATTGACATTTTTTGTGCTAGTTTTAATATGACTGGTTATGTTATGTTTCAGCCTTTTCAAATGAGGAATGCATTGGACATAGTATGTGATGGGTGCAGCCCACTATAGATCATCGATGTATCAGTAGGTCTAAGGAGACAAATTAGTTTCTTAGCACAAGGACTTGAAAAAAAATTGATTTGTATTCTTGGCACAATGTCTTGACATTGTGATTATGATGTCAAGAACTATGCATTCCATCATTAGGAAATTAGCTATTGATATTTGTTGTGATTATTTTCCTAGTAGAATATCCATGTGAATAAGTAAATAGAATTATTTGATTTATATTTTCCATATTATGCTGAAGTTTATGTTTAAAAGGATTTTGTTTTAGTCATATACATTTCCCTAAATTTTTATGCTTATTTAGGATAGTTTTTGCTATACTGTTATCCTTTCCAAAAATCTGAGCTCACCCCTTTATTCAGTTTTATTTTTCCTAGGATGTGAAAAAGTGTGGTATGATTGATATGTGGAGTTAAGCTATGGGAATAATGTATTTCTTAAAGTAATATTTATGTTTTGGTTTATTTTAGAAATTGTATTGTAACGTTCATATATGTAATCGATTTTCCAAATCTATTAAACTGATCAGTTCTTCAGGACTTGATTCCTTGTAATCATGCTAATGTATTGAAATAATAAACCAAATCTAGGTAACTAGGGTTGGGGTGTTACAATATTCATTTATATTAAAATATTTATCTAATTAAAAATATGATGTTGAATAGTCAACATTATTTAATAAAGATTCATCCCTTAATTAAATATTTAACTAATATTTGATGTTTTTAAAATCCACGAAATCCTTGAAATTTTGTTAACATTATAATCATAATTCTATGTTGTCTCGACATTAATTTTCTGAAAAATATGTTATTCCCTTTTTATTAATAATTACTCATATTTAAATTGGCCCCAAATATATAATAATATTATAAAAAGACTTTATAATAACAAAACCATTAAGTAAGTCAAAATAAAATTATTCTTAGTTTTATATTAAAAATTTAGTTAACTTCAAAACATTTATCGAATAATTATTTAACATTTCTTCACAAATTAAATATAATAGAAAAATTATAGTTCCATTATTTTTTTTGTATCCAAATGATTCTAAAAAAGTATTGAAATTTATGAATTTATTCTCCTCCATAATCTTCTAATATTTCAAACTAATGAGGGGGTGTCATGTGGCACCATGAAGTGAGCTAGGATATACTGAAGAGCCCTTGGATCTTGAGTAAGTTGATATTTAGTGGAGAACGTCATGAATTGAACTGATAAATGGGAATAACATACATTATTGACTCCATGAAGATGTGGTTATTATAGAATTGATCATAAAATTATAGTTTTATTACTCTCTTAAATTTGGTTGTATTATATGCTATTTTGTTTAAGATAATTCCACATTGAAGGTCTGTTCTAATTTGTTTTTGGGGAAATTAGTTCATTATTTTGGAGTTTTATCATTATATATTACTTTTCAAAATACTCATGGGTGTGTTGGAGGATAATTGGAGTTTATTGGATTTTCAATGTAATGAGTAAATAATGGAAAGTACATAAAGTGGGTGTCACTAAAATAGTTGAATATGGTTTTTTTTATATAAAAATAGTGTGGTAATGATTTAAGTTTTATCAATCATTTTAGTGGAACTTTTAAATTAATGATATTTTTATCATTGGTTCATTCCATAATAAATAAACAAATAATATCTAACGTGATCAATGAATATATGTGGATTTCACTAAGTTCATTGGATATACCGAAACCCATCATCTGTTAACTCAAATATAGTGGATTGAATACCACATAGTGTTGGTCAAGAATATTTGGAGTACCCCACCTTGGGAAATGAAATGATATTGGATCTCAATTTGGGCCTCTGGGAATGTATCAAGCAACTCTATATGAAATTAATGTTCAATAGAGTGGATCATAGTCCTATGCATTGGTCAAAAATCTGTACTAAAACCTCACATAATGGATCAAGGTAATCCACCCTAAATAAACATGGAAATAATGAAGATAAAATTGGATCTATGAATAATTTGAAGAAGTGCATAATTTTTTCTTGAATTACATGATATGTCCCTTCATTATTGGGAATAACCCATGTGTCACAACTTCATCTCTTATATTTTTATATGTTAATTGTGTATCCATGCATGTGTAATCATTGTCATTCCCTTTTATGGTTGGTTGTGTCAATGTACGACTATCGATGTTTATGTACGTGTACCAACTTATGTACATGTCGAGCCATCTAGTATGGGTCTCATTCCATGTGTTATGTGTAACTCATCCGGTGATACTTAACACCCCATAGAACAATATGGCAATAGAAAGGGGCCCATAAATAGTGTGTGTTCATGTGTTACACACTATGTTGTGATGAATTTTAAATAACTTGAATATCTCTTTCACACATCACATCTTGCTCCTCCAACCTCCAATACAGTCACAAATCTATAAAGAGATTATAGATCTGGTCTAGTTGAGTCTATCCATCACTATTTTTTAGAGATCAACAATTTAATTCACATGGGAAAAATATTCATTAATCCTCGACAACATCACACACTCCACAGGGATCATTGAAGGTTGTCGGTCTGATCCCAATCAAATTATTTTTTCCACACACCATAATCAGGATCTGATCACAATCCCAACCCCACAGTATTAATTTATTTTGTACGTTAATTGGTTTACATTGATTTATCTGTGGGTAAATGTTGAACAATTATTCAAATGAAACACTAGAATTTATTCCATGAATAACAATGGGATAAATCCCAGAAACAAAATAGTGGGAAAAAAACATAAAATTTTTAGGTTGGCCTCTATTCCTTATCATTAGAACTACAAATGAATATCTGTAAAAAATTAAATAACTTGCATATCTCTTTTACACATCACATCCTCCTCCTCCAACCCCAATACAATTATGAATCTATAAATAGATTACTGATTTGGTCTAGCTATGTTTATCCATCACTAGTTTTCAGAGAATAAGAATTCAATTCATATGGAAAACAAAATTCATTAGTCCTAGACACCATCACATAGCACACAATAAAGAATGAAGGTTTTTGGTCTGATCCCAATCCAGTACTTTTTTCCGAGCAGCATAATCAGAATCAGATCGCAATCCCAACCCCACTGTATCAATTTATTATACTGGATAATTTGTTCACAATAATTGAATTGAGGGTAAATGTTGATCCATTATTCAAATGAAACACCAGATATTATTCCATGAAGAACAGTGGGATAAATCCCAGAAATAAAATAGTGGAACAAAATTTTACCATGTTTAGGATTTCCACTATTCCTTATAATTACAACAACAAATAAATATCCAAAACAAATTAATAATTTTTTCAAACAGAGAGATAGTGTTATGGGTTGCAGGACCTCCTCTATGTGATGATGGATTTTAGGGTTTCACCTAGCCATGGCACTTCTGTTCTTCCTTGGCTTCGATCATCTCTTATTACCTGGTGGCATGGCATCGGCCATTCCCTCCTTGGCGTCTGTTAGCGGCCCTTGGAGTTCAGGCGATGTTTGAAACCCTATGGATTTGGTGAAGCTTACTTTATCATCCTATCTTCAATCGTCTTCAGATCATTTCATAGGATCTGCGGTGGAGTTGCAACAATATTCGGTGGGTTTTAAAATCGATGTGTAGCGTGGTGATTCATGAAAGTCAACTGGTCTGGATGATGTTTTTGCAGATATGGCCCCTAATTATGCATTGATGTGGGATTTTATTCCACCTCATAGTGATGATATCCCAATCTCTCAATCCCACTCTATGGTGGTGAAGAAATCAAGCTCAGGGTTGATGCAAAATATTGTTGGTTTGTTGGAACAATTCAAGGACTCAAGTCCTTGTATAATTCTTCGTATGGGTGAATTGTTTCACATTTAATCCAACCCTAAAACTCTTGCTTAGATAATGTCCATTGGTAAATACTCATTGATTTCACGTATTCTTCTTCTTAAAGGAGAACTACCCGATAAAATTGATGATTGGATTCACAGAACCTCATATTTTGGGGTTTTTCTAATTGTAAATGTGTTTCTCTTTGTTGAGAATTTTTATATTCCCTTTTTTCGTCTTATGACTCAAGGCTTCAATCATAGAGCATTGGAACCATGTCCCAGAAACATGGTTGGATACATTTTCAATAATTGTATTTGGATTTTAATTTTTTTCATGCATGAAATTCCTTTTCTAAACTATGGATTGATCTTCGTTGACTCAATTGGCTCCTTTGGCATCTGAAAATTTTCAATGGCATTTACATGGAAATTGGAAATTTTATTCAGCATGACAAGGAGACTAAGGATGTGTGGTTTGGTCACATTTCTTGGATGTTTGTGTAGATTGATCTTCACTCCACTTTTTTTTTCAAGGTAACCATTTCCACCCCTTCTGATAGCATTCACAATGATGTCAAGTATGAAAAAATAATCTTTTCTATAATGTATGTATTGCTGTTGGAAACTATTTAGATCTATGTCGGAAGAATGTTTCTTGAGAGGAATGTGTGGTTAGAGTTAATCAGAAACCCTTTGTCATAAGAAGTCCAAGGTGTAAGATTTGACATTTCCAAATCCTTCTACTCATGATGGTGATTCACATAACAATCCAGTTAATCATACTAGGAAAGGGTTTCTAATTGATTTATCTCTGAAGGAGGCTCATAGTGGATCCCCTAATACTCAATATAATTTGATTAAAGAGGTTAATCCATTTGAGGACACCCATATACGGATGCCAGGATTGGTGACCCCTTATACTTCTCAGGTATATGTCTTCAATCATATTGATTTTCAAAAATAGGTTGATTTTCAGCATGAAATCCAGAATCATTATCAGGCATCTCAATTACCTATGAAATGGGGAAATGTTTTTACAGGTGAACATGAGAATCTGGGTACCTCGATTAGGTTCTCAGGCAGTGGTGGTCAAACCACTTACAAGGGTGCAATATTAAGTGTAAATCCAAATGTTACTGACAGTGAGGGTCTCCCCTCTAAGAGAATACCATGCAAGGACTCTTCTAATTTTCCTAGAAACGTGTCTACCGGATCGTTGTCTAAAGATTCAAAGAAAGAGGATACATATATCTTGAAAATAATAAATCGAGAGTAGTTTCAATCTGAGTGGGAGACTATTGGTGACTCTGATTATGGAAATGATATGTCATACTATGATCTTTAGACATGTTCTTGGTTCTAGAGGGTTTTTTTACTCATTCGGTGCACAATTGTACTTTTTTTCTCTCTTTTTAATAAATGGTTAGAATCTTGTCTTCTAGATGGACACACCTTGAATTTCATACCTACAATATTAATGATGTGAAAATCAATTCATTGCTTGATTGATTTTTTCATAATAGTATATGAAAATGGGGATAAATCTACATAAAAGAGCTTCCACCTCAAGATCGATCGACAACTAATGACAAAATAATCCACATAATTATCATTAGTGAGAACCTTGAATCATGTTACATAGTGACTGCCAATCCTGATATTATGTGATGTTGTTTCCCAAGAATTTTCTCCAATAATGATATTTATGATGTTATATAGTTCTGTGAATAAACCTTTATATTGGTGGTATAAGAGTATTTATTAACCAATACAAGGTTTTGAATAATGAAACAAATAAAATCAATAGTTTATTTTTTTTAATTTAACTATCCTCCCCCGTTTATTCTCAAATTGAACATCTCACATGCTCCATGGTTATGTCACACCTCTGGTATAACCCAGAATTTGAACTAAATTGAAGACTCAGATTTGTGGTTTGAGTACAGGTTTGAAAGTTATTATAAATTTTTAGGAAAAAGGTTAATTTGTTCATTTGACATATTTAATGTTTTGATAACATTAATTTGAGATTCATAGAGTCCCCAAATCAGCCACAATCATAGTTCATGGTCTCGAAAATATTACTAGATATTTTATCATTCCATACAATGAAAAATTTGAGATTTCTCATTTCCGTATCCTTAGGTATTTACATAATGGAATGAAAAAACAAAAAAACACAAAAATATGATGTGAAAGAGGATACATATGGTTCTCCCAATCCCAGGTACTCTCCATAATATTCATTTGATACCATCAGACGTGTGAATGGCCCAAGAACACCCTAAGAGGGTTGGGGTCTTTCAGGGTGTGAACATTTTTTTAAACTAATGGATCTTGTAACTATTTCAGTAGGAACATATTAATACTATCTGATGATAAAGTGATGAAAACAGACATTCACATGAAAAGTGAAGACACGACAATTTCACATGGTTCAACACTAAGGGATACTTCCACACAAAATTCACGGACAACTTATCGGTCGTACCAATTCCCACTAATCATTATTAGTTATGGATATTCACTATATGCCTTGTGCACTACCTTTACAAGGTTTTAGGGATAAAACATTGTATCCCTCAGATAACCTTCCTTGAATCCCCTTTCTCACTAAATTGGGAAGAATTTGAACTCATTTTTTTAACATGAAGGTCACTTTTATGTGTTGGAAATAAATAATGCATCCTGAACTATGGATATATTCTTTTTTGAAGTCATGATTTCCCCTAGAGATGTAATCTAATTTTCTTGGTACATTTATTTTTCAAACATGTCCAGTGTGAACAAGACTTCATCCTCTACATACTGATGTGCCCCACAAACCACCATTACGAGTCGTATCTACAAATCGAGACGGCGAACAACCTTTACAAACTATATCTGCATATTGCCACTATAAACAATGAATGCGTACTAATTCTTCTATGTGGAACAACTCCTCCTATGAACCAAATACTCTTCTGTGAACAATCTTCCACAGACTTTCTTCGACAAAAACTCTTCTGAGAACTATCTACCACAATCCATTATGGAATTCATAATCTTCCTTCTGTATTTCTAATCAAATATTTTTTTGTGGGGTTATCTTATGGTGATCTACATATAGAATTCACCGAATTTCTCACGGTTTTTTAAACATAGTATCATGCATTAATGATGGTATAAGTTCTCCTTATATAGTAAAATATATATACATAATCTTCTAAAACTTGATTTATCACATCTTTGACATGGAACCTCCTTTACCATGTATTGTTCATCTCTTGCGAACCATTTTTTCCAATGTGATCATCGCACTTCTTTTTTCATCATAGTTGCAGAACTAATTCGAAAACTAATCTCATCTTAGTTCCCTCAAATGATCAGCCATCATGTGATCCAACTATTCCACAAACCACTCCACCTCATTTTCACAATTGACACTCCATTATATTGAACTAATTTTCTTCTGTGAACATTCTTCCTTCCCACAAACCTCCTTCACTATGTTAACCATTCATCCATCATAGTCTGCATACTTTTTTCCAACATTGAACCATTCATGTATACATCCTTTTCAAACTGTGTACCATGCTTCATGGTATGTATAGTATCAACCCCTACCCAGAAAATATTATTTCTGCAAAAACCAATCTCTAGATTTTGAGGCCCAAAAATATAGATACTATTGGGAAACTACAAAAACTTCAATACTGATTTCATCCTCAATCGTAAGAACACATTACATGCTAACTCTTTGATCAACCAAATATGAACTGACAAAAAACACAAAACATACTCCATTTCAAGAAAAGAACATACTTAGTTCGAACAACATGAACTAATGTTATTTCTCACCCATAGACGGTCCTCTGTAACCAATCCTCAATCTCCACTAGGTACTTTTGTAAAATTAAATCTATCCTCAATGTCCATATCCCACTATTCATTAACATTTGATGATTTTTAAAGATATATCCTCATTAATGATGTTTAAAAAATTTCCTTTACCGTGTTTAACTATGTTTGTAGAGTTAAGTTGTAATCCACCTCATCAAATCTACATATAATCAAAAAAGGGCTAATGAATCTTGACAATAGCTTACCACACCAACCAAATCCTCAAAATCAATATTGAAATGAGACCCTAAATATTACATGGTCACCCTCCTAAATAACCATAATATTGTATCATTGATCCTCATATGACTTCTAGAAGCTCGGTATAGTTCACATATTATCCTCAATGTTCTAAACATTTTCTGTCACATGTCACACTAAATCTGATCCCATCAGTGCTAACACTCATAGATCAACCTAGCATAGTGGTGACCTATGAGGATTCTAGTATAAGTCCTCAATGTATTCCATACTAATAAAGGAATGGGAGTTCTTCTTGGACTAAAATTCCACCGATATTAGTTTATCCCCTCAACTATGTCAAAATATTAACATGCAAGATTTTAGTATATCCTATAGGAACTAAATTGTCATATCTATCTGGCTATCATTCTTGGGATGAAACATCATGATTAAATTAATGTGATCCCTAAGGGCCTCCTATAATCCCATACATAATCGATATTTAAAGAAAACATCATTTTTGTAAATGGTCATCATGGGTTAATCCATTCAATAACCGATATGACAAGAAAACATTATGGTCAAAAATTATAATCAAGGGAACTCAATGGGGCCACACTATCTCTTACATGTACTTTCTTCCCACGATCTCCACTGAACTAAGGTCTAAGAAAACGAGGATGTGGACAGACATAATGAGTTGGTCAATGATTATCTAGATGATGTCATCTCTTTTGTATGTTTGTGGTAACCCCCTAAGGTTTCTATAGATATCACATCCCAAATTCACTATGGTACATGAAGGGATTGAACTAAACCCACTAGAATGTGATGATAAAAAATCACCTACTGACATGTAAGGCATTTATAGACAATCTCTTCAACACACTACTTCATCCATTGCCACCAAAATTTCCACTGAAGGTCCATGTTCATCTTCCACACACATTGATGTGACTTCAATAGTGATGTATGAAACTCTCTCAACACCACTTATCCCAATGAAATTTTTTCATCTTATATCCTCTGAAAATAACTACATGCATCCCAGCTTTAGAAAACCCATTAGGAGAATGTTAATGTGGATACCTAAGTACGGTGGGTCTCACAGTCATTTTTCCCATGGTGTGCCTCTAGAAATTACTATATACGTTGATGTCTATCAACAACCAATTAGAGTTAGCACCTTCAACCCCATACATATATATAACTGTAATGAGGGAAACTGATCTGACACCACACATAGTAGCTTCCAACATTTTTTCCTACTATGACCATTATCTACTATGTTCCATTAACCTAGAATATACACAATACCGAAGGCCTATTCCTGGAGGACCTCTTGAAATCCCATGTGTCTCAAATTTAATAATTTTTTGATAAGATATATTTGAGTCACATTTGGTTTGAATTGAAGTATCCCCACTCACCCATTGTGTAATGTATTTAAATATTGAGTGAGAATTCTACCACTGAAAACTCAAGATCCTATATTATGTAGTTATGCTTATGTGGTCTCAAAAGACATGATGCATAGGAAGTCAACCCATGCCTCTACATTAGAATAAAACAAATAATGATCATTGATTCATTCAAAAACAATATATACACATCACACTTCTCTAGAAATGTCAAGAGGGAGAATGCATAAATTTATTCCCCAACATTTTGAGGGCCAACTCACACATATATGTCCCGATGAAGGGACACTCCTTTTACGTAAAATATTTCAATTCCTGTAATATCTTATAGAAATTAGCTACAATTATCATTTAGTAGCATACTAACCCAAGGAATCTTCACACCTCTATCCCTCGCTTGGGTGGCTTCTAAGAGAAAACTTCATTTACCTTGTTTGGGCCCACTACTGCACTAACTATAATGATAATGTATTACATAAACGATGCCCCATGGATCCATAATTGGAACTTCTAGATATTCTAGATAAGATGGTACTCTAAAAGTATGTACATGATCATACTCAAGTGTCTTATTTGATCCTCCTTGGATGCCAATTATAATAGGATAACATCATTGAAGACCACAAGAAAATGTTCTAGGAAAATTTGAAATATCCATTTCAACACAATCGGGGAATTTTTCACACCAAACTACACTAAAATGTACAAATAGTGATCATAATTATATTATAATGTCTTCTTCGGTGTGTCCTCACCCCATAATTGTAGGTGGTGATTTTTTGATCTTAGTCCACTCCTCATGAACAATCATGCCCCTCTCAACTGATCAATTAGGTTATTGATCCTTGGTCATGAAACATGTTATTTATAGTCAACTACTTTAGTTAGTCGTAATCAACATAGAAACTAATAATCATTTCTTCCATATTTCTAAACAAAACTAGGGATGTCGTGGGTGATGCACTAGGTTAGAAAAAGCCCTTCCCTTACAAGTCCTCTAGTTACACCCTCAACTGTTGATGCATATTAGTATCCATCTAATATGTCGTTTATGTATCTGTGTTGTCCTGATGTGCCGAAAAATGAAAAATAAAATCTATAAGAACAAAGTTATGTTCATAATGTACCTAGTAAATACTTCTTTATAGTCCTCCACGATTATAAGAAATTGAAATTTCATAGCATCCACCACACCATGGTTCATTATAGTTAATTAGTGTGTAATTTAATAAAATATCTTACATGTGGTCCCATCAATCTCTACATGGGTTTCCTTTTCCTCTAAAAAGTAAAGCTACATCACATCACTACTAACGCAAAAAATCATCCCCCTCAAATAGTCTCTATATGCATGAAATATAAATAACCAGTTCATATACAAGATGATATTTAAGGCCTAATGGATTCTATAAAGATATCCCAAAAGAAACATTAATCTAAAATATTCAGGCCAAACCATCAACAAAGTTGTGTGATCACTATATTTCCTACTGTATTAGTCTCCAATAGTAAGGATTGAGGTAAAGGGTCAAATGGAATTTTTATGTCCCAAACCATATATGTTTTAGGAAAGGAATTACTTGATCCCATTTTTATTATCAATTCATCTAATGTAGAACATACCTAGGTCATACTTCATATCATCCATAGATCCAATGGGTCCTAAACCTTGACCACTTGTAGCTGACCTCGCCGAAGTCCCCCAACTCCATGACTATGTCACGGACCACCGAAGGGTGGTTTTAGTGAAACAACGAAATGTATTCCACCTCAAGATCCACTCCTAACTCATCTACCACATCCTCTACCTGAAGTACATAAATAATACTATCACTAGCAATTCATATAAAACTCATCCACTATGTCTCAATCAGAATCATGTGGGGTTATACAATATCATATATTTTGTTCCCAAAAATCACAAGAGTAGTACAACCTATCTCTTGAATGCTTAGATTAATGTTTTGAGACCTGAAGTATAAAACCTATACGCGGAAATATCCTCTTAAAATATCGTGAAAATCTAAGTCCCTAGGTCTGTCATCGGATCCCTACTATTAATGTCTCAACACTAGAGTTCTCACTACCAACACCAATAATAAAAGTCTTCTTATCCCATACACTCCTGAATAAAAAAGCATACTCTAAAACCCCCTGATATGAAGTGATTCAAAAAAGGTGCCATTTCTTATTTTAGGTATCTAAATACTCATATATTAAAGGAATAATCCATAATTAAATATCACAAACCATATCCATCGAGTACTGATAGTGGTTGGTGAACCATAATGAATAATCATCCACAGTTTTACAACACTAATGATGTTGTATAATCTATCTTATGCTCTCTACCCTCAACGTAGTTATAGAAAAATTTTGTTTAAAAATTAAATCAACCTATAACCGTTAAAGATCCACCTCATCATATGAAGAAGTCATTATGTCCCACCATTATCTCGAGGATCTATGAAGAAGGATATCTATCAGAAGAACCCTCTATTCTAAAGATGTATTGTCATTATGAATGAATGATTTCACCGCCTCAAGGTATCCCTCATTACAATGGGTGTCATGGTCACCTAAGAACTTGAGTGCTAACTTTCACTGAAACTCATGAAATACACTAAAAGTATTCACCTCATATGTCATTACTACGAGTACCATATACTACATAGATGGTGATTAAAAGACTTTTTCATCATATATAGGTAACACCGTCTAAATATGTATCACTGTCGAATCCTCCTCACTATCCAGATAATTATTGGGATCCGGATGCTAAATTCAAGTAGGAAAATGTCAAGGAGGAATCTCGAAATAGGTAAAATGTATTACAGCCAAGGAATATATAGGGAGAGATGACTAAAGTAAGACATGGATTCCACAACCAAATCTTATATGATTCATGTACCATTTTTTACTTGAATCAAGTTCCTCTAAGTAAAAATTTGAAAAAAAGTGATTCAGAGTCCTGGTGAATATATATGTCAAATTCCAAACCAATTATAGAATCATTTTTCTCAAATAAAAACTAAAAACATGTAACAATATTTCAATTATACTAGACCAATCAAACAGATCATGGTGATACGGTAGAACCAAATTCCTATAATAACACATTTTAACGACCCATCCCAACTGGGCCTAATCCATGACCACCCCATGTCTGCTTAAAAAGGCCCATGGGAAGGATAATAGTGATAAGTAAGCATATTAACCACATGGAGGGCCTTAGCCTCATGTACATTCCCCCACAAACAAATACATATCAAAGCCCATGTAATGATAAAATATATTGAAAATAATAAACAGTCTGGCATATATCTAAATTACCATCATTATAGTATGATAACAACAAAAACGAATTTAAGGGAAAAATAAATTCCCATCAAAATAAATTTATTTAATTCCACGATATGATTTTGGAGATGAGTTCAATCATTTAAACCACAGAATAACGCTTTGATCTATCTATATTACTAATCTCTGCCTTATCCTAGTTCTGCTAGGACCCTATTAAATGGATGATCAAATATATATGTGACAATATGTGTGGGGAAATCCCTGGTAAAGGTGAGTAAAACAACACCATGTGTGGAATACCAAAATTACTAATTATATAAAATTATAAATAATGGTCATATCAGCATAGGTCTATAAAACCAATTTATATTACAAGAAAATATATATATACAGATAATAGACACACAATATCAAGTAATATTACAACTATACATCCAACATAGGATTCCTGATCAATGGTTCCATATAACATTCATCTAGATAACACTGATGTAATCCATTTAAAATAACATCATCATTGGGTATTGTGAAAATGAATACACACTATGTGTATGAAGATATTAGCACACAGATGAGGGTCACACCATAGGACATGGGGTATACCAACAACCTAACCGTAATTAACCTACAATATTGAGGGAAAATTACCACATACTCTTGATCATGAAGATTTATAGAAACCAACCTAGGAAAATGATAATAATAAATAATCTCTATCTAAGACACACAAAAAGAATCCAACAACCCCATTCGAGACTAATGTTACTTTGAGCGGATCACCATCCTATGTAAAGGATGTGACTCCATAATAAACCCAGAGGGAATGGATTTAGGGAACATACCCAAATGAAACTTGAATAAAATTAATGGGAAATTAATCATATCATTATTTGATGAAGTAGTAGTCGTTTACTGGAATTACACATTTAGTATCCTTATCATCATGTTCTACCCATGTCTCATTGCCTATGCTCATGTCCTTGTTCATGTACATAGTGAATCGATTCTTTTGTACTATATTTAGTTCTATGTCAATACATCCATGTTTTTGTAAAACTAGTCATGTCAATGTACATGAACCACCTCAAGTATATACAGAGCCTCATGGTTAGGGTCAAACATCATGTGATAATGATCACATGATGTATGATACTTATCTCCACCTAGAACCCTAGCACATCAATTAGGTCCCCATAAATGACATTTGTTTTTATGTTACATGCATTATAGTTTAAAATTTAATAGAAGCTGCATATCTATTTCATGCATCACCTCTCACTCCTCTAACATAAAATACATCCATGAATCACACTAGTGATTATGAATCTTGTCCATCCAAACCTATCCATCACTGCTCGTTGGGGTCCGGCAATTTGACTCCCATAAAAAATGGTCTTTGTGGAACCTTTTTATCTTTGCATTCCACATGAAGAGAAATTATGTTCTTCATATCAATATCATTCTTATATAACTAACACAAACAATAATCACAGGCATATCATAACCCAAAAGCAAGATATTAATTTGTTTCATTGAAGAACATGTCCACAATGAATGATTTCTATTTAAAATATGAACCACTAGTCAACTTAAATATTGGAGACAAACACACAATGAACTGATATATTAATATAAGAAATTGAAAATGGGAAAAAACATCATCCATGTTAAGGTTGACATTAATAAATTTCCATTATAATGAATAATAAATATCTAAAACAAATAAACAATTTCTCCCAAACTCATCATAAATGAACTCATATGAATGATCTGTGACACAATCTATTAGTCAATAAAGTCATGTTATTCATATAATAATAATATTGGGATAAATACATATAAAAATTTCATACCTCAATATGGATTTATCACTAATAAATAATGATTTTGGGTAATGGGCATTGGGTAGATCCTGAAATCCCATTGTACATCGATTATCAATCCTGATTACATTTGAAACAGTTTTCCAAGAATATTATCTTTTGATGATCCATCTCAAATTAAAGCGCTATATAGATAAACCTAAATATTTTCATTGAAATATATTTATAGGACAAAAATAGGACATTGAAATTAAACTAAATAAAATTATTTACTTATTTTATTCATTTAATGATCCTCCTAGAAATGTTCTCAAACCAAACATCCAATGCATTCCAATTTTTTTTCCACCCAGGGAATCCCCATTTTTTAAATTGAATTGTGCATTCATATTTATAATCCATGCCCCCATTTTTGTGTTATTCAACTTATTTTATGAAAACAATACACATCTGCATTTTATATATTTAATATACATCTATCACCAATTTTGGGCTCACTGGGCTGTAGAATCACATGTTGTCTTACTACATAGTCTAAAAAATATTACTAGATATATTCAAAGACATTACATGAAAAATAGACATTATAATATTCCTTGTATAAAATAATCCGTTGAGATATCATTCTTATTCAGGTTTACTTGATAATATCCAAACTGATTATCCTCTTTGGATAAGTATTAGAATCAATATAGTAGATGAAATAAACCATCAATCCATGGATAATAATACTTTATTTTTTTCATATCCTATTTATATAAAAATATTGAATGCTTGTGTTAATTGATCCATTATTCTTAATTAGTACAACTAGTACATCTCACATTGAATCATTGGGTATATAGACCATTTTTCTAGACTATCATATAGTTTCATTTCCAGATCCTCATGTTCAGCATTGTCCATTAAATATGGATTCTAAGATATTGGAAAATATATCTGTATATGTTCAATGAAGAAATAAACCTCTCAGCTAAGAGGATGACCGGGAAATGTTTTAGGAAACACATAATAAATTTCCCTTACAATGGGAATGTAATCCATAGTGATTTTTACCTTAGTCTCAACAGAATGATCTAGCTACTCATTATTATAATGAAATAAGGTCCATGTCTGTGATAATGATATCAGAGGAGTCTCATCAACTCCATTTAACTTTTATAGAATCGTATAGTGATTTTTGATACAGTGGGAGGTTTCATTCTCATGGAAATTTATGTTTCCTCAATAATAAAAAATCCAATCCATACCTAGAATAGTGTAAAATTTTACAAAAGGGATTATCACATGTTTTTTTATAGAAATTCATCACATATTTTGTGATATTGGATGAGCTAAAAAATGGTGATTAAATAAATTTCCAATTTTACTTTTTCATTGATATATTATATTCAATTTCATAAGGTGGTGTTTTAATATATCTATTAAACATTTAGGACCTGAAAGATTGTATAGAACCGAAATCATAGGGTATATACAATATACATGATTGAATAACTGGAATACCTATCCCCACATTCTAGTTCATATCCTTCTTAGAAATTTTTGTGGAATATGTTATCCCTAACTCTCTATGACTTTGATATTTTTTATGTAAAGTCATTAAACCCATTGAGTTGGTGCAATTATTCTCCAAGAATTTCTGTTCATTATAGTTGAAACATTAGATAATGGGATGAATGATAATTAGTGTATTCCCTTCTTTTCTCAAGTTGGGTTGTTTCAACCATCAGTATTATCTAGTTATGTGTCCTTCATTCCCACATGTATTGAATTTTATTATCCCATTTATACAATTTTTGGGATGTTCATTCCCACACTTTTGATAAGTGATTTGTTGAAATTTATTCCCCCAAGAGATTTCTCCATCCCACTGCAAAAAAAATTATCATCTACATCATATCTATACACTTATGTGACCCTTCTGATTGTAGAAAATATATTTTGATATTAATATCATACCGAAAAATTCCCAAATAGATGTAAAATTATTAAATTTATAAATAATTTCATAGACTATGCTTTAACCCACCAATGAAGTTTTCATCTTTACATTCATGGATAATGAATATGTTTGATCCTTATCAAGAAGGTATAATGATTTTTTCCTTATACGAACTAAGGGATTCTTCATCCATTTTCATGAGGCGAAGAAAATACATCTACATATAAATATGTAGAGTTTGGGGAAAATATACATCAAAAAAATTATTAAAATTATTTCCACTCCATCTCATTAATCACTTCCTTGATATTTTTTTATCAATGCCAATATTGATTATTTTATACTCACATATAATAAACCACTAACATGAAATTCTAATTCCCAAATAATTGATGGATGGATACTAATTTTTATGAATTTTAACCATTGTTCTTTGATTGATGGATCTGATGATCCATATAAATTCAGAGTCATTTATCTTATAAAGGTATCAATTTTTGTTATCCCTTCTAAAGGATTTCTAGGGATTCCCCTTGATTTAATTTAATATTTATAAATTGAGTTCATTTATAAATTAGTTTCAGGATGTTCTCAAAAAATTATTACATTGGTAAGGGAATCATATTTGGATAGTCATTAAATTTCCCCTTACATTGATTATTTTATCAAATTCACCTATTTACACCAATTCACTACAAATAGAGGGAATATTTTGGATGATAATTTTAAATTATTAAATCATATAAAAGTGAAACTATATACAAAACCCGATGCTTCCACAATACATTTCCCATTCAATAATCTAATAGCTTGTATTGTACGCAACATTTAGATTCTAACAAACCGAGGCCAATCAAACTAGCCATTATGAATAGTAATATCCACTTTTTGAATTTTTTCATATTTTAGTTTTAAAATAGACTTAATTTCTGAATTTGGAATATTGAAATTAAAAAAAAATTGATTTTTTGGTATTTTTATGAGTACTTTCAATTTTTGATGTATAGTGAAAAACACTGCGTTATTCGTTAAAACCGACTTTTTATTTAAAAAATTATTTATTTAATTTAATTTTTTAATGACAAAATATATACATAATACTTATATAAGTTCAATTTAATTAATTGAATTAATTATATAAATAGTTTAGTTTTATAAAAATTTTATTAAACTTTTTACCGTCTTTTACCCACCTCGTAGGAGCATTTGAAAATTTGCATAGAACATAATTTTAACGCTTCTCTGAGTTGATTTTAAAAAATCCAAGAGATATGGTTAATTTCAGTAAGTAAAATTTGATTCAATTAAGATTAAAATATTTTTTTTGAATAGTAACTTTTGAATTATTTACCACAGTTAAAAGTAAATAGTTTTATTAAAGGTAGAAATGGTATCTTAATTACATTAACAAAATTCATAATTCTATTGTATAAGTATAATTGGACCATTCACAGACTTAGGAATAAAATATTATCCTCTTTGGTCCACTTGGATTATATTTTGATATTTGTTATTATTTTATTTAATGAAGAGTTAAAAGATTTAAATTCAATGTTTACTAACTAAACACTTTTTAATTTAGGGATACACACATTATTAACATAAACTATAAATATTCAATATAAAGCTAGAATGATTTCTTAAATAATTTAATTTAATTTATATATTTTATACATTAAATAATTAAATTTATTTATGACCCAAATGATAATGTTGTAATTAAAATATTAATGAAATATAAATATAATTGATATTATAAATATCTAAATAAATGTAAATTGAGACATCATAGGAATTAAAATAAATTTATAGGTTAATATGACATATTAAGATGTGTTAAAAAAATTCATTCAATGTGATATCATTTTTATGGACTTCAAAAAAATAAAATGAAAAATTGTCTCCAAATTGACATAATTGAGTTTTTAAAAGAAATACTATATTATTAATTGATATAATATTTTTTAAAATCTAAGGTGTCACAACCTGTCCATGGGGCCCGTGCCATGACTACCCCAAGCCTTCCTTCCATAGGCCAGGGGCTGGAAACTAGCACCAAAGGCGTATATCCCGATAACTAGGAAGGCATTGCCTTTATAAAAGTAAATAAAACACCATAGAGTACAAGAGGAAGTAAAACAATAAGTACAAACGAAAGTGCTAAAAAGTAAAAAGGGACAAAATACAAACCCAACTGAAAAGTATAGCTACAACTGAATGGAAGTACAACAGAAAAGACAAACAGTTGGAAGAAAAGAAGCAGCTCATGGTTCATCCACCGTGGATCCAACCTGAAGGGTAGGTACATATAGCACAGCTCCTGGATCATCCACCATGGATCCTACCTGAAGGGTAGGTACAGATAGCGCAGCTCCTGGATCATCTACCATGGATACTACCTAAAGGGTAAGTATAGATAGCTTCCTCAATGCTCTCACCCTTCAAACTCCTCTGAGAATCGTCTCGTCTTGAAGTCCACCACCAAGTACCGTCCAGTCCTCGAACACTCGGCCTTCGACAGTGATGCCCATCGTCTACAACAAACACAACGAGGTGCGGGCATAGCCCACATAGGGGTGAGTATACTATACTCAATAGGGGCCTTGAGACCCGTAAGGTCTCACTAAATTCAACAAGGATAACCTCAACGAAGGATCTCAACAGATAACCCTTACATAGGTATAATCCTATTCTTATACCTAAGTTATCAAATAACCCATCTCAATCATGAGGAAACACAATGGTTATGAAATCAACAGAAAACCACTTCCTAGGTATGTGCCCATACATATACCTATGTTATCAAGTGACCCATCCCAATCATAAGGTAAACACAAAGGTTATAAATCAATGGATAACCACTACCTAGGTATATACCCATACATATACCTAAGTTATCAAGTGACCCATCTCAATCATGAGGCAAACACTTAGGTCATAGACCCAACTCAAACCAGGATTTTCATTATCGAAACCGTAACTTCTGAAGGGCCCCATCTCTGACTAGTGCAGTGATCCTATCATTACTCCGAGGTACTGGTCACTATCCTAAGACTACTGAGTTACTCCTCCTGTCGAGTACCGCGGGTCAGCCACCCAAACACAGTAGAGCTTCCCGTCGGGGTCTGCCACCCAAACACAATAGTGCACCCCCCCCCCAATAGCCTGCAGAGGTACTCCTTTTGTTGAGTAACGCGGGTCTGCACCCAAACACAGTAGTGCTCCATCTGCCATGGGTATGCACAGAACCATAGTAGTGCTCCGTCCACTAGGCTAGTCGACTCACTCCAAGTCGAGTCGGTCATGTAGTCGTTAGGTCTCAGCTAGCTACACGGTCTCCGAAATCCGTACACTCGTCTCTGGGAGGGCTGATCCCCGAGCTAGAGGTTGATACTCCATGTATCCCAAATCCCACATAGAAGTATCTCAAAGGACCTCCTCATCATAGGGGTCTCAACGCAATAGACGACGCGTCAATCAGACGCCCGGTCTGTGAGTTATCAGCCTTTTCATCCCAAGGGCCCAGTTGGTTTCGTGTGCAAACCAACCCAGCCATATCTCATCTATACCCCTAACTCTCATAGGGTATACTCATAGGGACCATTTCTCAACGAGATCACCAACATCACTGACGGTTCATCAAACGGACGTCCGGTCTAAAAGTTATCAGCTTTTCCGTTCCAGGGGCCCAGTTCGATTTCAGGTTCAATCCAACCCTGCCACTATCCAACTACATCCAAACCTCAGGTGAAGTATTCCAAAAGTTCCTTCTCATCAAGAGGAATCCAACAAAGTCAACGACATGTCAATCGGACGTCTGAAGCTCAAGTTATAAGAATTTCCGCTCCGAGGTCCTGGTTGGTTTCGGGTTCGAACCAACCCGGCCGTACCCAAAGTTCTATGAAACCATGAGTGTAATATAACGAAACAACCATCTCAATCCAAGGATTGCATCGCAGCTTAAAGTCCATCGATTGGAGGTCCATATACCAAACACAACATCGAAGGGGGGAGGAGAGTCGGTCGTGTTTGTGCGGTCCGACCTCCTCCCGTTAATCTGATACCAAGCTGCTAAAGGAATTGACGTTGGATGGGATGGAATAATCAAAAAAACAAATCCAAACCCCTACGGTTTTCCCCACAATCAATAATTCCCAACCTGCAAACATATTCTTTCTCGGATCAACTTAATATTTAGTTGATCTGCATTCTTTGTTTTAGAAGGAAATAAACATGGGTTCATTAACATTCACAAATTAATTCCCTACCTTGAAATTGACGTTTCACGTTGTCGAGTTGTGTAAGTTGAACGTCGCAAAAGAACGGTATCGATTCCATCGACGTCGGAAGAAGTAGAAGAATATTATTGTTGGCACCGTTCTCCACTATCAGCGTCTCCTTCCTTGTCTGTGAAGAGGAAGGTTGTTGTTCTTCGATAAGGGAGCGTCATTTTTCATTGAACAGGCGTCATTCTTCAACTAGGAGATATTCGCTCCTCTTCCTTCCTTCTTCTTCTTCTTCTCACAAGGATCTCTCTCTCTCCAAAATTCCTCAATATAAAGTGTGCCCCCAAAATAAAATAAAAGGGCTCAACCAATTATATTATGATCACATGCCTTTGGAAATTCAAAACTCAAAACACTTAATTAATTAATTGAGTAGGTTCGATCAATCAATTAGTGTATGTTGGAAAGAGTTATGAGAGGGGTTTTTTAGAGTTACAAATAAAAGGGAATTAAGGGGAGTTGGCACATTAAGTGCAAGAGAGTGTAAGGTGGGTTATAATAAGATCACGGGGTTATGGTCTCGTGTAGGCCCCACCACACTAAACTCTCCCATGGGAGGTTAGGTGGGTGTGGGCCCCACCTCACACATATTCACCCATGAGAAGTTGGGTGGTTGTGGTCCCCACCAACAACTTCCCATGATAGATTTAAACTTACTCGAATAGCAGAAATATAATTGTTCACAATTTTATTTATTTCTTCCTTAAAGCCCAAAATTTAACTTCTTTCCCCAAACAAATGGACCTATGGTAAAAGTCCACTTAAGAAAATACCGGTGTTGCGGTTTCATCACTGCCCTAAGATTTCGATTCTGAGCATCGGCTCAAAAGTTAGAAAAACCTGCTCATGCGTTCACTGAACATATACGAGATAAAATTTGGAAATTGATTCCGGGCACACCAGGACTCAGAATCAGGTGCCGTCAGAAACTTGGTTCTTTTGAAATTCCAAATAAATTATGAAAATTTTTTTATTTAAATTTCCGGGTCTTTTCATTACTCCCACCTCAGGGATTTACGTCCCTGTAAAGCTATAAAAAAATTGGGGAATCAAAAGTGGTCCTGAGCACGCATCTCAGCCTTCCGCTCCCGTTTGCTCACCCGAAGGTTCTCGTACTGCCACTGAAAACACACCCAAAAAATTAACCATCTACGTAGGATACGCCCCTATCGATCCTCGATCCCCCACTCGAACCTTCATGCATATCGCCCTGTCAACGACGTCCAACTCCCTGAGGTCGATGATGTGTGAAGGATCATGCACATATCTCCTCAACCGAGGTATGTGGATGATTTCATGCACCCGGTGCAACTGAGGTAGAAAGGTCAAGAGGTAAACCACCCCATATACCTTGCTGAGGACCTTGAAAGGTCCGTTTAACCTCGGAGATATCTTTCCTCCTTGGACACATATCTGTAAACCTCGTCGAGGTGAGAACCATATAAGGACGTGGTCGTCATCCTCAAACTCAAGAGGCCTCTATTTCTTGATTTGAATAGAATCAGAAAACTCCTCCTGCCACGTGGGTGAAGTTGGCCGACTCATGATTGATCTGCTACACCTTCCTATGCATGATTCTATCATGTGCTACCTGGGTTTTCCTTTTCTTCGACCAAGGAAAACCCCATCCAAATTTTGTAGATAAACCACATCCTTTTTGCCTAATACAGTTAATCTGAGCATGAACTGTGAATCAAATCCATACCGTGACCAACTTCGTAAGGCCTCGATGCTACCACCAATAGATTCCAACCGAATCTCTCACCTCGTGGGTCATACCACACTGTTGACGTAAGAGTGATTACCGAGTATCCTCTAAAGTTATATCCATACGTGAGGGTCAAGTCTACGGCTTACCGGAAACTCCAGGCCTGGGACATGATTTTTGGAAAGAAGCAATGATTTGTATCAATGTTTGTTACTACGACAGCTAGTAGTGGGCACAGACTGTCCCTTAAATCATTTTTAGAGCCATTTGGTCACACTCTTTGACCGCATGCAAATACTCTCTTCCCCTGCCTCCACGTCTACTGCTCTGCAGATTTATCTGTCTTTAACATTTCCTCTTCTTATCACATTCGCATGCCCAAGTCTCTGAGACTGGAACCAGCTCGCTGCGTACCAACTTCTAACATTCTCTAGTTGTATTCGTTCATCCAAAGAACATTCAACCTCACGGTTCTCTCTAGCTCCTTAACGCGAGTAGGAATGCATAAAGGAAAAAGTGATGGCTCAAATATCCTTAAACAAACCACACTCAAGGGTCCGAGCTCTATAGAACTAATCGAATCGTATTCATAAAGTATCCGGAATGTTTGATACTCCTCGATGAATTCTCAGTTACAGACATGTCTTCCTACCGAAGGTATATAAGCTCTAGAAAACTCTTAGCCACCTCCCCAAGCCATTCCTCAGCCACCTATGAGTCAGGTTTGCCTCAGAACATCAGGGTATCTGATGTTGCAACACGTGTAAGGTAGTAAGCCTACATGTGTCACATACCAGTACCGCCGGTTGTAACTGCTGACTAATAGGTAGTGATGTATAGCTGACTCACTACCTGAAAGCACTATCTCAGGCATCGGTCCACGTACCGAAGCCTATTCACTATGCGGACCATCCTCATGGTCATTCTCTGGAAAACACCATTAGCCATGTCCACCATCCACTCTACTGATGTCTCAGCTAGGCGGAATACTCTTGCAATCACCTACAGCCAGTGCTCTACTGTCTGGGAATCTGCGTCGCCTCATAACCTCGGAGGCCTCTACTGCTGGAACTCGTGCAATGCGCTCTGCTAGTGTGCACAGTTCGCTAGTATGGCTGGTGGCATCTGCTTCCCAATAGGTGATGGTGCTGCTGGTACACCACCCGAGGGTGCCAACATAGTAAAAAGGGCCCCGCACCAGAGCCTCGTCGCTCGGTGATCTGCCATCGAATACTCTCTCAGATTTCCAACTGAATGTCTGTGTGGAGATATCTTGAACAGATGCAACACGGTCGACATTTTATACCTGGTGAGACGACCTGGTTTTAGCTGACTTTAAAACTTTTTGAAACACAAACACAATCATTATTTTCATGAAAAAATTCAAAAATCAATAGTCAAGGTCCCGATGTATGGATACGTCAGCCGCCCCACCAATACTAGACTCCTTGAACTGAAGAACACACTCGGTACCCTCAACACTATTGCTTCACATAAAGGAATGATCAGATTCATAGGTTCTGTGGTAGAATCGACTCCTCTGATACCAATTTGTCACGACCCATCCTCGAGGCCCGTGCCGTGACTACCCCAAGCCCGACATCCATAGGCTAGGGGCTGGTGACTAGCACCAAAGGCGTAAATCCAGATAATTGGGAAGGCATTGACTTTATAAAAGTAAATAAAAAACCATAGAGTACAAGCGGAAGTAAAACACCAAGTACATAAGAAAGTACTGAAAAGTAAAAAGGCCTAGAATACAAACCCAACAGAAAAGTGCAGCTACAACTGAATGGAAGGTCAATAGAAAATACAAACAGCTGGAAGAAAAGAAGCAGCTCCTGGGTCATCCACCTCAGATCCTACCTGAAGGGGAGGTACAGATAGCACAGCTCCTGGAACGTCCACCATGGATCCTACATAAAGGGTTGGTACAGATAGCCTCCTCAACGATCTCTCTCATCATCCTCCTACGAGTATCGTCTCGTCGTGAAGTCCCCCACCGGGTACCATACTATCCTCGAACACTCGGCCTCCGACAGCGCTGCCCGTCGTCTACAGCCAACACAATGAGGTGCGGGCATAGCCCGTGCAGGGGTGAGTATACGATACTCAGTAGGGACACCAAGAACCTCAAGGTCTCACTAAATCCAACAAGGATAACCACAAAAAAGGATCTCAACAGATAACTCTTACATAGGTATAATTCCATACCTACGATATCATGTAACCCATCCCAATCATGAGGAAACACAATGGTTATGAAATCAACAGATAACCACTACCTAGGTATATGCCTACACATATACCTAAGTTATCCAGTGACCCATCTCAATCATGAGGTAAACACAAAGGTTATTAATCAACGGGTAACCACTACCTGGGTATATGCCTATACATATACCTATGTTATCAGGTGACCCATCTCAATCATTAGGTAAACACAAAGGTCATAGACTCAGCTCAAACCAGGATTTTCATTATAGAAACTGTAACTGCTGAAGAGCCCCGTCTCTGATGAGTACAGTGATCCTGTCACAACTATGAGGTACTGCTCACTAACCTAAGACTGCTAAGGTACTCCTCCTATCTAGTATCATAGGTCAGCCACCCAAACACAGTAGTGCTTCCTGTTGGGTTCTGCCACCCAAACACAGTAGTGCACCCCCCCTAATAGCCTATAGAGGCACTTCTTCTATTGAGTACTGTGGGTATGCACCCAAACACAGTAGTGCTCCATCCTCCATGGGTCTACACCCAAACATATTAGTGCTCTATCCCCTAGGATAGTCGACTCACTCCAAGTCGAGTCGGTCAAGCAGTCGTTTGGTCTCAGCCAGTTACACGGTCTCCGTACTTCGTTTGCTCGTCTCTAGGAGGGTCCACTCCACATGATACTAGTCGATACTAAAAGTATCACAAGTCCCATGAAGAAGTATATCAAAGGACTGCCTCATCATAGGGGTCTCAATGCAACAAACAGCGCGTCAATCGGATGCCCAGTCTGTGAGTTATTAGCCTTTTCATCCCAGGGGCCCTGTTGATTTTTGTGCGAACCAACCCAGCCGTATCTTAACTGTACCCTGAACTCTCATAGGGTATACTCATAGTGACCATTTCTCAACGAGATCAAAAACTCCACTAACGGTTCGTCAAACAGACGTCTGGTCTGAAAGTTATCAGCTTTTCCGTTCCAAGGGCCCGTTTGGATTTCGGGTTAAATCCATCCCGACCACTATCCAACTGCATCCAAACCTCTGGTGATGTATTCCAAAAGTTCCGACTCATCAAGAGGAATCTAACAAAGTTGACGGCACGTCAATCAGACGTCCGGAGCTCATGTTATAAGCGTTTCTGTTCCGAGGGCCCGGTTGGTTTCGGGTTCGAACCAACCCAGCCATACCCAAAGTTCTCTGAAACCATGAGTGTAATATATCAAAATGGCCATCTCGATCCAAGGATCGCATCAGAGATGACATGGTGTCAATTGGAGGTCCGTAGCCCAAATTATTGGCATTTGAATGAAAACTGTCTGAAAATAGGCGGTTCGGGCCCGGTCCGACCCGACCCGAGACCCCCTGGGTCGGCCCGTCCTGGGTCGACCAGACCCAAGACCGGGTCGACCCGACCCGGGTCTGTGCCTGACCCACTAGGGCGTGACCCGGCCTGGATGGCGCGACCCGACCCCGCCGGCACGGCCTGGCTTGGCCTGGGCGGCCCGGCCCGGCCTGGGTGGGCGCGGCCCACGTGGCCAGAAAGCTCAGCTCAGTCGAGCTTTCGCGGAAAGGGTGGGGGGAGCACTTCCCCTATGATTGAATCCGCGACCTCTTCCTGGTTTTTCAGCGCGGTGCGATGACGCCTTGTCTTTTTTGGCCTCCACGGCACGGTGCGTTAGCGCCGCGCTTCTTCGCCGCATTGTTCTTGTTTCCAAACGGTGTCGTCGCACCGCGCGACTTTGTTCATGCCACGACAACACACAACATCGAAGGGGATAGGAGAGTCAGCCGTATTTGTGCGTTCTGACCTCCTCTCGTTAATCTGATTCCATGCGACTAATGGAATTGACATTGGATGGCATGGAATAATCACGAACACAAATCCAAACCCCTACGGTTTTCCCCGCAATCAAGAATTCCCAACCTGCAAACATATTCTTTCGCGGATCATCTTAATTTTTAGTTGATCTGTGTTTTTTGTTTTAGATAGAAATAAACATGGGTTCATTAACATTAGCGAATTTATTCCCTACCTCGAAATTGGTTTCACACGTCGTCGAGTCGCGGAAGTCTAACAATGTGGAAGAACAGTATCGATTCCGTCGACGTCAGAAGATGTAGAAGAACATTGTTGTTGGCGTCGGTCTCCACGGTCGGCGTCTTCTTTCTTATCATGGAAGAGGAGGTTTGTCGTTCTTCAATAAGGAAGAGCCGTTCTTCATTAAAGAGGCAACGTTCTTCAAAGTGGAGAAATTCTATCCTCTTCATTCTTCTTCTTCTCCTTCTCACAAGGCTCTCTCTCCCTCTCCAAAATTCCTCAACACAAAGTGTGCCCCCCAAAATAAAATAAAAGGGCTCAACCATTTATTTTATTATCACATTCCTTTTGAAATTGAAAACTCAAAACACTTAATTAATTAATTTAGTAGGTTCAATTAATCAATTTTTGTATGTTGGAAAGAGTAATGAAAGGGTTTTTTGAGAGTTACAAATAAAAGGGAATTAAGAGGAGTTGGCACATTAAGTGCAAGAGAGTCTAAGGGGGGTTATAAGAAGTTCAAGGGGTTATGGTCTCGTGTGGGCCCCACCAAAATAAACTCTCCCATTGGAGGATAGGTGGGTGTGGGCCCCACCTCCCACATATTCACACATGGGAAGTTAGATGGTTGTGGTCCCCATCAACAACTTCGCATGATATATTTAAACTTACATGAATAGAAAAAATAAAATTGTTTACAATTTTATTTATTTCTTCCTTAAACCCCAAAATTTAACTTCTTTCCCCAAAAAAATGCACCTACGGTAAAAGTCCACTTAAACAAATATCGGCGTTGCAGTTTCATTGCTGCCCTCAGATATAAATTCCGATCACCGGTTCAAATGTTAGAAAAACCCAGTCATTCGTTCACTAAATGTACCCAATCTAAACTTCGGAAATTGATTCTGGGCACACCAGTCCTCTGAATCAGGTGCCGTCGGAAACTGCGTTCTTGTAAAATTCCAATGAAATTAAGAAAAACTTTTCCTGGAAATTTCTGATACTTTATATAATGTTTGTCAAAATGACATATATAAGGTAATATATATTAATTATGAACTATATGGGGTTCTATAGGCTTGTTATTGAATGTTTATTAACTATATAATATAAAAATATAAAGAGACATGGTAAATGTCATTCTATTTAACTAAGAGTTAAATCTAAAAGATAAGGATAATATGATGACCGAAACCTATCTAAAATATATTGTTTGAGATTATTTCGACCCCTCGCCACCATATCCTCAAAATAATTTTTTTGGAGCCATTAAAAACTAAAAATTATTTTATTATAAAATAATAATTCATGATTTTCTTAAAGTGACTCTCACCTCTCTTATAAAAAGACAGTTTTCCCTCTCTTAATTTCACACCTCCAATGCCTTTTGGCTTGGAGAAACCCTAACCAAATATCTTATAAACTATCCTTTCTTAATTTTATAGGCCTTACATTTATCATAAATCCAACTTATGTATCCCTTTTGATCATATCAAAAGGAAGAACCTGAAGAAGAGGTAAATATTTCATTACCTCTTTCAAGTTATTTTCTTCTTCCACTTCTTATTTCCTTGTAGATTTCATTCTAAAATAATTACTCTAGTATATTATATATATTGTGATGTTATTAAAATGTTACAACCATATTCATTATTCTATCCATCATATGAATGAAAAAGTCACCATACATGCGTACGTACAACTTACCGTCTCCATATTGTGGTGTTTTTTGTTATACACAATATTCATTATTTGGATATGTATAATAATGAGTACAACTGATGAAAATAATAAACATAAAATTTTAATGATTCTACATATATTATATACCTTCCAATTACATATCATTTCACCATCAACATAATGATATTGTCGCTCATATGTACGTACGGATTACCGTCTCCACGAACACAATAAGATTTATTCCCCATCGTACTCAATAAAGAATAATTTTTATTTTATGATTAAAAATATTGTCTATGAACTAAATATCATTCTAGATATTAATAAAACACATCCTATCCACTAAAAAACATGGATTACGTAATTGAGCATATAATGGAAAACATATCAGTTAACACCTGAAATGATGATACTACTAAAATATTATTAACAAAGCAATATTAGAGGATCATATATGATATCATATTTATGTATATAGTGCATGTATAATTTAATAATAATTGTTTAACTATTATATAGGAGTATAACATACCCTAAACCATGGAAAAGAACATTTTACGGGGGAATTCGGCAATCTCTTTATTAACCGAGGTTGTTTTTACGTAAGTATCTATTGGGACCTCTTTATCACCCAAATCCGTGTTTTCTAAAAACTGTATTTTAGAATATGATTAATATTTAAAAGAAAATAGGTTAAAGTCATTTATACCCTTATTTGACCATATATGTTTTGAAAGGAATCTTGTCATCATCTTCCAAACAAGGTACTTTTTTACCTTTCTGAAAAAATAAAGGTAAGAATGATTTTTTATCTTATATGGAAAGTGTGTCTATTTTCTGAGATTTTAACATAGTTGAAGATTATCCTAAAATATTATAAATAATATTTTCAAAATAATTTTTTTTTATAATTATATGAATTTTTAATGATTTTAAAATTGAAATTGATATATCTCTAAAAATATTTTATTTCATCTAGGTCAACATCATTTTGATGGACGTTAAGCTTGTCTGATGTTGATTTATTATGATACAAATATTCCATATTTTATTGATGTTTTTGTGGTATATTTGGATGTGGATGTGTTATTCTTATACAATTTATTGTTTATGGATAATGTATTGACATTTCTTATTCCTTTTTTAATACGTATTTTTATGTTTTGTTTAATCTTTTTCATATGAGGAATGCATTGGACATTGTACATGATGGGTGGAGCCCGCTATAGCTTATTGATGCTTCGGTAGGTCTCATGAGACAAACTAGTGTCTTGGCACAAGGAGTTGACAAAATCATATTTTTAGTATAGGAACAAGGACTTGACTATGTGGTTATGAAGTTTGGCATTATTAATTCGATCATTATGAAAGTGGCTATTGATATTGCATGTGACTATTCAACTAGTAGAATATCCATTTGGATAAGTAAATGTAATTATTTTATTTTATCATCGCCATATTATGCTGGTGTTTATGTTTAGAAGGGTAATATTTTAGTCTTATATATTTCATTAAATGTTCATACTTATTCTTTAATGTTTATGCTATATTGTTATCCTTTATATGATTCTGAGCTCACCCATTTTAATATTTTATTTTTCCCAGGATGTGAAGAAGTATTTTATGGTTGACCTATAGAGATAGGCTAAGGATATAAGTGTGTTAAAAAGGGGGGAAATGTTGTATATGATTTTATTTCATGATGCAATTTAAAACTTATGAATGTATCTAGTACTTATAAGGCTGTTAAACTGATTGGTCTTTCTTGACATGATTCCTTTTATCATGCCAATGTAATGTAATAATGCACATAATCTAAGTAACTAGGGTTAGGGCATTACACAATGAACATTGACATGATAAAAAATGGTATTATTACATATCATATGAATTTCTAGGATTCAATCTATGTAATCTATGATATATTTTCTAACATCAAATATAATGTGGATTTTTGTCCCATTATAATGGGTCATTAAAAGAATGTGAATTTTCGAAATAATATCCCCTTGGATTTTTAATAAAAATGTGTAGAAATCCCTCATTTTCAAGTACCACGTGTTGATCGATTGAAAAACTAATGTTACCTTTTTCAATGTCATTACCTGTAGGCACAAATTTACTAAATCCATATCCACTTATAATATCTGGACATGAAATTCATTATTTTGAAACCACTTATATTTTATTTTATCAATATTTAGTGATTCTTTTCCAGGTTTACTCTTATCTATGAGTCATTCTCTATAGTTTAAAAATCCTAATCCCCAAAAATAATTATACTATCTTCTTATACAAACTATAACCACCAATATTTTAGCATAAAATAATTCATGATTTATTAAAAAAGGTACATATAATAGTGGATACAAATATCATTAAGCATATTTTCATTGGTAAAATATGTACATAGAGAAATAACGTGAAACATGAGTAAAAATGTTATTAATAAATTCCATAACATTTCCTTAATTTTTTTTAACTTCTATAACAACACGAGATAACATGGGGATGTATATCTGAAATGGGTCAGCTATAAGGCCCCGAAAGGGAAAAATAAAATCAAGTAACAAGTTAATGTTTTTCATTTGGGTCATGTGGCATGGTACCATAAGAATTGTGAAGCTCATAATCTTGAACATTGAAAAATGATAAAAGATGAAAACATAAAGGTAACATGAGAATGTGGAAACAATATAAAACCTGACATCCTATGAAAAAGTCAAGGAAAACTACAATGAAATTAACACATAGTGATCACATGATAACCTATTTTGAAATGTACATTGTATATTAAGAGGTAAAATCTTTACATAATGCATTGGAGGGAAATATAATATCTGGCTCACCCTTTATAATTATTTCATTTCAAAGCATATTTGATCCACATAAATCATAAAAAATAAAGTTGTATTTTATAAATTTTGAAACAGTGATTCATGAGATATGGTTTCATTTATAGATGTCACCAATCAATAAAGCATATGTATATATAGGTTTAAACATTTTATTGGAAATTGGGATGGGTATTTTCAACAGAAATGACTTTCATTTAAAATCAAAGGATAATTTTCGCAGAATACTAGGGTAAATAAATATTCTTGGTATGGTTTAATGGGATTGAAAGGGGTTACTCATCAACGGGGCATCAAAACGAAAATAATTGAAATGTGTAAAATCATATTACAACATAAAATTTTTAAATCAATTAGAATAATATAAAAGGAGTTTTTGAATAAGGAGGAGGGGAGAGGGAATCCACTACAGACAAAGTGTGATACTAATATATTGGGATGAGACTCTTAAGAGAATGTGATCCCTTATTAGGGATATATAGAGGTAAATTATTAGTTAAATTTTTCTTCAAGTGGTTTTTAGTGAGGAGTAATGTAGTGGTAGGATTATTTTTGTAAAAGGATATGAGGTAATTAATTATTATTTTCTAATAATAGGTACAGGACACTATATGCTAAAATAATAAAATCCAAAACCTCACCATGGGGTTTCCCATATTTTCTACAAAATACATGTGTAATTGAATGTTTATATGTATAATTACATAACTCCTTAAAATAGTATCCTTAGAGAGGTGGAAGTGAGTCTTGTTCATAGTGATTAAATTGTTTTACCATAAAATAAAAATATAGGATTTGGTTTTTTCATTTAGGATTATAAATTTTGTCAAATTACATGAAAAATAAATTAATTTAAAGGGGATCTTTTTTATTAATGTATTAACTTTATATCATTTAGTACATCACTTTTGGGATTTTCTGATATCATAATCTAGTCTATATATATACATCATATTTAATTTTAATAAAATGTTATTTTATTTTTTAATTTATTATCAATCCATAATTGGATACTTTTATATGTCTGATTTAAAAAATAATATTTAGTTTTTCCAAAAAAGAATCTATATATAAAAATTTACACATTGAAATTAAAAAATCTATATTTAGTGAAAGGTGTGTTTATTTACGATGATAACATATATATGCCTCGTAAAAATTTATGTTTCTATTAAAAATTTATATTATAAATTATATTTCACTAAATATTATTTTAATATATAAAATTATTTCAAAAAGTATTGAATTTATAAAATTATATTTTTATAGAATATATATATTTTCGAAATATCAAAATATGGGTATAATTGTATCAAAATATAATATTTATAAAAATCATTATCATGTAATTTATTTTGTAACAATAAAAATGGATAAATATAATCATTAAATTATTAAAAATAATAAGAAAATATTTATATTACTATGGTTTAGATACAAATCCATTAATTATAGTAGTGCACACACTAAGGGTAAAGATACGATGGTGATAATTTATTGGTGTGGTTCAGTGAACTAGGATTGGGTCGTAATCCCATTAACCTTGAACGTATCTCATAATTTGTTTCTCTCATACTTTGGTTGTTGAATCTTATTTTTTTATCCAAATTTAAATCCCAGTGATCCTTTCTCCTTCAAAAGCACTGATATACAAGATTTTATTTATCCTACTATTCGAGGAAATTTCTTCTTTTATCTATACCAATTGGGTTTTATCGGTAAACTTAATATATAAAAATTATAACAACCACACTATAATGGCTATTTTATCAAGGGTTGTGATTCATAATGAGCATTTAAATATAACAGAATAAAATATATAATCCTAAAAAATAACCATAAATAGTTCACTTGCTTTCTATAACTATATATTATAATTATGCATTTGTACAATTAAATAAGTAATTTAATTTATAATAATTTTGGTCAAGAAATTGTATCCTTTTATAATCCTAATTAATAAAATGATATCAAAATTGAATCAAAATTTTTACTTTTTAATTATTTAATATCGATAGAAATAATTCAATATATTATAGTAAAAAAGGGTTTGGAGGCATTTTAAAATTAAAATTATGAATCTTAACCTAGAATACATGGTCTAGTTTCATAATAACATGAAATATGAAACTATGTATACAATATTCTATGTGTAATAACATGGTATTATTAAACTAATTCCTGGTCTCTTGAACTATGACGTTGATTGTACATTTCCTACTACCACAAAAATCGTGTATCAAAATATAGTATCTTGGCCTTTAGGATTTAAAATTTAACCATACAGCCTTAGAAAATTCTATCCCCAATTATTTATAATGTTTTTATTCCCATTGATCATAATTCCCAATGAAAAAACCCTATTATAAATCCAAAATACCAATAAAATTTTAATTATGAACACATATAATTCTCAAAATATACAAATTCAATAGAAATACCCTATGATATTATTTTAAATATTAGGGATCATCCATCAATTCAAAAAAATAAATAAACAAAAACATAAAAGTAATCTAATGGGTTATAGTGGACATAATTATTGGTATTATACACAATAAAGATGTGACGTGCCAACACAAGATTAAGAGGTTGCATCAAGCAATTAACTAACTCACTAGAAATTAAAAGACCCAAAAAAGTAAATACAATCACTGGAAATTTATTTATAATTATAATAAATACGTTCTAAATAAACTATTTAGAATATCTAAAAGATAAAATCCAATAAAAACATAATTATAATAAATTATATCAATATAATACTTAACTGTGCCAACAATATTGAAATCCTATTATTAATCATTTAGGCACTCAATCACTCTTTACAAATTTTTATGCATCAAAATATTTGACTCACCATCATCAAACAATACTATATGGAATTAGAATATTAGTGAAATTTTATTATATTATTTTATCCCAAATTAAAATTGATAGATATTTTTTTAGAAAAACTCTATTTACCGGGGATGACCTACCTATATTCTACAAAACACCAAAATATAGTCCCACAATATATAATACAATACCTAGATCATCCGATTGGGATTTTCATCCATATATAAAAATATATAGAGTTCATGGATATATTTTTTATTTAATGAAATATTATATAAACAGTATTGTTATTTTGAAAATAGAGAATCAATATTTGATGATAGTATTTGGGTGATAATATACAAAAAAACTACCTCTTATGTATTAAATAATATTACACTCTCAAGCGTTTTTTTCTCCCAAATTGGAATAAAATTCAGTGGATTTTTTATTCAATCAAAACTCTCCGAAATAATATCATGGACCATGTGTAAATAAGATAACCAACCTAAACGGATTATATATGAATTATCCAATATCAACATGAGAACAGTCTTGGTTTATTTCAACAATACCAAAACATGATTCCAAACCAACACCAAATCCAAGATGATTTATGGAGTTATAAATTATATTAGTAATCAATTTAGGTAAGGAAACCAAAACCACTAGATCAAATTATAATAAATCATCAACACGTTTTTTTCTAGCTAATTTGGAACTATGAAACTCACATATCACCACATAAGTCTTGGATTATAAAATAAACTATATAATAATGACCATGATGTTGTTTTACCTAATTTATATATTTTAATGTATCAAATATAATATGTAAGCCACAAATATATTATACATGAAGAAATTATTATCCCCAGTTCAATATTGAGATATAAAACTACCAACTTATCTATCATTCATCCCTCAAAATTTCTATCTCATTAAACCACCTAATTGGAATTCCGACATAAATAATTAACTAAATAAAATCCTTGAAAAGTATATATGTGATGTAAAAACAATAATCCTATATAAAATCTACTGTTTTACTCTATTAAATGTTTATATCATATTATAAAAATAAAATGTAGTCTTATGATTTTTAAAGAACATATATACCCATGTAATTTGGAAAAAAGATAGCTAAAGGGCTCATGAATTTTTTATTTATTATCAATTCTATAAATAATTGTTTAAATGTTATAAATATATTTTTGCAGTATTTTTATTTAATTGATGTTTTTATGAAACATTATAGTTTTTTTTCACAACTTTTCAAAAATATGATGAAAATATGTGTTATTTTAGACCATCTAAAACAAATAAATGGTATCATGAAGTGATTTGAGTTAACCAGATAAAAAAAATGTTTTAAATAACCAAAATTATGAAATTGATTATAAAAAATTAAATATGATTAAATAAATGGTTCATAGTTGACTATGATAAACTATTCAAGTTACTATGAATGGTTAGAGGTAGTCTTGAATAATAAAAAATCATTTCATTGAGGTATCAAATTACTATATTATAGTATTAAAAATATGTTATATTGCTCTTTTTATATTTCATCATATTATAAGTAATTTAAATATAAATTTAATGATGGTATTTAGATGATATGACATTAAATTGCTCAAAATTTACATACATATTTTTCTAATTATTCTTTCATAATGAAACATTTTATCTCAATAAAATTAACATTTTAATTATATAGTGAGATACATATATAAATTTTATACTATTTAAACATGAACATTATCAATATGTTTTATGAGATTAATGGGTGTTTAAATGTGTGAATTAATTAATATGTATGATTCATTAAATATATTTATTTTTGGATTCAATACAATTTTTTCGAAGATGAAATATTTATATGAGAATATTTAATTCTAGTTATTTTTTATTTTTTTATAGATAGTAATGATCCAAAAAACAAATATTAAAAATGATATTTTTTAGAAATTTAATTAACTAATATAATGAAATATCTATATGAGTATATTTTTATACTCATAGTTACTATGATTAAAATTTTAGGTCATGCAGTTTTTGATGTGTATGTGTGTTGAAAATATGAAAAAAAAAATTTTTTTGAAGAATTAAAGGAAAAATTGATTTCTATAATTTAATGAAATTATATATTAGGTTGATATGAGTACATGCAAGGTAATTTTATGACATTGAACAAAATTTAAACAATGTCTATTTACCAATCTGCTAAAAATGATAATAATATGGGTGATACTTATCAATTTATTAAAAAAATTATCACAAGAGGGATTTTATATTACTATATGGATAATTTTTATTAGTCAAGGATGATAATATACAAATATTATATTCACTTTACATTATTTTTGAATCATATATGACTTTTATTTCACTAATACATGATATGACATGATCACAATTCATGTGTAAATAGTATATAAATAACATATAGTAACTATATTTATTTATTTTTAATTATTTTTAGGAATATGATAATTTATTTGTGGGTATATAATCCAAAAACACCATATGTAGGTTTTAAGAGGTAAATCATAAAGATAGATAGACATGGAATTAACCCATATTCTTAGTGATGTATCTATAAGAACTCTTGAGCATGTCAATTTATATTAGACTATACATATTACCTTTAAATGATCCGTATTTTTCTATCATAGTTTTTTCTTATTATTTACATTAATTTTGATACACATTTAAATTAATAATGTTTGGACAGTAAAATATTATTTTAATTATAGATTTATTGTTACTATTAATTATATGAATTAGAATAGATTAAAGAAAACAAGGACACTTTATCATTATATCTTATCTTATATGTTATTAACAGAACTATTATTTTATTTAAACCTATTGACAAAGGATTTCCCAGGACATATTTTGACATGTATATCAATAATAATGATTGGAAGGCTAGGAATATAATT
Organism: Viscum album; assembly: GCA_963277665.1. NCBI lineage: Eukaryota > Viridiplantae > Streptophyta > Magnoliopsida > Santalales > Viscaceae > Viscum > Viscum album. The sequence goes on from OY728131.1 coordinate 2,072,328,401, forward strand.
TGTTTATTAATATCTAAGAATGTATTCAAAAAGGTAATGGTATTGAGGTTTATCACCCTTTGAATAAAAAATTGACGGTATTTTTGGTAGAATATTTGACAACAATATTAAACTAACCCTAAAATATATTTATTTTAATATCTTGTGGTATATATAAAATTGAGTAAAAATGAAGTGCAATATGATATACATACACATTAATTTGGATTGTATGAATAGGAATAACAAAATTATAAATTTTTTTTCACATGTGTGAAATAAATTCAATGGTTTTCTATTGATTTTAAAATTATATAAGAATAATATGAAATAGAAACAAATGTTTTTTAAAAAATAATATTTTTTTAAAAGGTAGTTTCATCACATTTTGTGCACAAAAATTAAAATTAATTTTTTTTCAATTTTTGAAATTTATCTGAAAAATGGAAATCATTAATAATTTCAATAAATAAAACTAATCTTAGTGTGAATTTTTTAAAATTTTAGAAAATATTGTTTAATTATGGAATAGTGAAAAATACTAAATTTTTTCAAAATGTAATATTTTATTAAATTAACTAATTTAAAAGCCCTGTTACTTTTAAAAAATTATTTTAAGTGAAATAAGTATTATATAGTTATATATAATACACAATTTTAACAAATATATATTGAATTTCAAAATATGTTAATTTTTGGGTATTAAAATGAGATTTTTCTCAAAACTGTTTTAAATTCCCTAAGAATTTTATATTTTAATTAGCTAAAAAATATTATTTTTAGGAATGATTTAAATGAAAATTATATAATATATATATCATTATAAATTTTTTTTTCAAAATTATAACAATTCATTGAGTTTATATAATAATATATAATCATTTTTTAGAAAAAAAACTTCTTGGAAACTCGCTTTTTCATCATGTATGGAGGATTAATTTAAAATTAAATAAGTTTTATTAGATCAATTGAATTTTTTAAAATGGTAAAAAATATGTATGAATAATTATTATTTTATTTAATAATCTAAACATTAATTTTGGACAAAACAATTAGTGAAAATTTAAAACAAATTCTTGTGATTAAAGTAAAAATGTATTTACCAAGGATTAAACTAAAATGATAATTATTAAATGTATATTTAAACTTGTATAAAATCTATATCATAGAAATATTTTTTCATAATTATAAATATTTCCTTATAATGTTCCATTTTAGACGATTTCAAAATTTCCAAAATATGATTATCACATTTCTTTAAAAATATTAATTTTTTGTCACACACATCACTTATAAAGGTCAACCCTCAACGATCCTATTCACAACATAAAATCCATTTTAGTTGGAAACTATCTACCCCAAAATGATCCTTAATAACCCACCCACAACCTTGAATCTTGTATTGGTGATCATAAATCCATAATTTGAATTCATTTGGTGCTAAGCTATGGAGGATGTCCGGAATATAGATATTGTGCATAACTGAGTTTTTTTATACCACAAAACAAACATAAATTAAGATAATATAACAACCCCAAAATATCTCTTATAAATATATTATATTATTTTAATGGAACAACCTAAATCTATACCATATTCCTTCAAAATATATCTAAAATCACCATTCCTGTCAACTGCGGACTACCACCTTCAAAACTAATGCCATTTGTTTTTTATCATAGCCTCCCACATATTTTAATAATGATTAATTTAAAGTAAATATATATATAAGAAAATTTTAACATATTTATACATATTTTTTTACCATATCACAAATACCTACTTACATTACATCCTTTGGGGGATACGATAATGTCTCTCATGTGTACAATGGACTATCGCCACACAAACGATGTGATTTTTTCCCTAATAAATCACATTTAATGTAATGAGGACCAATTTTATAAATTTAGGTTATATAAATATAATATTTATTATATTAATTAGATATTTATTATTCTAAAATTATAATAACTTAATTAATTTATTACACAAAAAATTGATAGATTCGTTCATTCATACATGTGGACTACCGCTTCTACGAAGCTATGTGATTATATTTATCATCACCTAAACACATGTATGATAAATATAATTATATTAATTGAAATAATATTATAATTTTGATATTAATATTATTATTGAAATTTAATAAATTTTTTAACTTATTTCCATATTGATCATTGAAAATTTGAAATGTCACTGATTTGGAAGTACAACCTACTATCTCAATGATTGTAATGTGGTCCATTTATCATAACAATATTTCATAATATTTTTTAAAATAATAATAAAATTCTAAAATATTATAATTATTTAATTGTTATTATATTATAGATATTGAAATAATTACATCTTCAATGAGAGTGAACATGGTGAATCTATTTTGAAATAATGAACCAAATGACCTCAAAACACTTAACATGGACTTAAGTGAATAATTATTTAAATATATAATTAAAAATAAAGGAAATAAACTGTATATATATGTTACTAAACATGGAATACATTCATAGAAATAAATTTTTTTCCATAACTTTATTTTATAGGAGGGTCGAACACATTGGAAAAAAGTCAGACTTGAGGTAAGGGTTTTTCATATCGCTTGTATTTCAATGAGACATATTCCACATTCAACACTTATTTTTACAATATTTTCTATATAAATATCATGAATTTAAAATAAGATTATTTAAATGAAAATTATTTCTATTTAAAAATCTATATTAGGTTCCCCATATTCTATGGTTTTGATTCAGAAAATACCAAAGCATTAAATGATTTAAACTAAATTTTACATCATTGGGGAATATTTTATTGTAATACACTTAATTTATATTATGTTGTGTATATAGTGACCATTTAAAATGAAATATATTACATAATTCATATTTAATGGTTTTTTATTGTTCAATTTTAATAATTTCTTACAATTATATTTTTCTTGAAAGATTCCAAGTTGTTCTGGTTTTTGTTTCAATTTTCCTTCATTGAAGAATATTTTAATTTTATGCACAAAATTTATTTTTATTCTTGTATATAATTACATGAATAAATACAATATCCAAAATAATTCATAAATCATTGTATTTTATGTTTCAATTTTAATTATTTCACTTAGAGGGATTTTACATCGATGTTACCTTATGGTAAATAATTCCATAACTCAATTTAATTTCATAAGGTTATATTACTTATCCTTTATCATTGATATTATATGATTACATGTGTAATTTAATATTATTATATTATTATTAATTTAAATTTTAATTCGGTCTATTTAAATTTTTAACATATAATTGATTCAATTATTAATTCCGACTTCAGTGTAATTATCATAATATGGGTCGCTCATTTCAAATTCTCTTCATTGGGTCATATATTCTATTATAAAACTATACTATTTTATGAAGTATAAATATAAACAAAATGATATTTTATATAATGAATATTTTTATACTCATTTTATTTAATGACTCACATTAGGTTATTCTTTCTTTGCAGTTACAATTGAGGAGCTACCAATGTGGAAATGTATTTATGTTATAATATTGTTTCTTTTGAGATTTTTTATTCTCAAGGATAAATCAGAGAAAACCATAATATTATATTTTCTTGAACCATATATATTTATTCCCAAATGGTTATTAAAATTCTTAAAATGTTTTATTTATATATCCTCTCATATTCATTAAAAAATATAATGAAATTTTCATGTAAGATATACCAATCTTATATATTTATTTTAGATCATGTGTCATTCCCTTCGTCAAACATGTATTCTAAAATTTTTTCAAATTCTTTTATTGTCAAAAAATACATTACTTCCAAAATATATTTTAATTGAAAATTTACTTTCATTTAAAGCGATTTAAGAAGTAATTTTTTTACGTTTTCCAAATGGATCACTTTTCAGTCCATTTACCAAAGTGATTGAAAATGGTTTTTATATATATCATTAAAATTTTCTATATATCTAATTTAGGTAAATAACCTTTTTTTTATTATTAATTTATATGTTTCTATGTATTTTTTCAATAAAAAAGTATTTAACATATTTTTTAATATTTTATTTTTAAAAATTATTTTTAAAATGACGTTTTTATTTTCCTCAAGTAAAATTTAACATCCTTTTAATGGTATTTCAATTCATCCTCAATAACAAACCATGATGTTACAAAAACTCCACTTGGAATTTGTGGTATTAATACTATTCTTATTCTTTCTTTAGATGGATTATGTAATTGAAAAGAAACCAATTTCTTTTCTAGCGGTAAATATAAAAATGAAACTATAATGATTATTATTATGTTGAAAGTTGAATAATTCTAATTGTTTACAAAAGAACAGTACTCATACATTATTTATAGTCATAGGTTAACCTGATATATCTTATATAACGGGTTCTTTCATAATGAACCAAGTGATATAGATATTGATAATAAAAGGGTGTTCCTAGATAGAGTAGGGTGGGACTGATATTACTTATATGATTGGTTTAGCCATATATAAATCAAATGAATTGGTTAATGTACCATATAATTTGAGTAAATAAGGATGGAGTTACACCATCATTCTACTTGTGTATTTAACTAGGTTCTAGTTATTACTGACATAGATTATAATGGATTATTAAGATGATGTTACAATGTTATACATTGTTTTATTATACTTTATTTGGATTATAAATGTTCTCATTGATCAATATTGATATCACATGTGTCATGATTATAGATCATGATGAATATTGTCTTTCTTAAATCTTAATTCAATGCCACAATTTTGTTTACCCATGTTTTGGGTATGATTTATCATCTTGTATACTCATTCACATTGATTATTTCCTCATACCCATATGGTCATATTATTCTAATTGATAAAATTAGATTATTAATTCTTATGTTTACACTTACTGTTAATTTTCGCACACACTAATTATATTTCTATTTTTCCAGGTTATCAATAAATATATTGAATTAATTATGTTTAGGGATTCATGTGGGTGATGATAGTGATATATTATGAAATCATAATGTCTTTGTTATGTGGGAGGAATGATAATTTAAAATCATGGGAATTATTTATTTTAATTATTTTTCGGAATTCTAAAAAACTCCAAAAATATAAGGTCATTCAGTACGTAAGTGATACATTTTTTCCTTTTTTTGGTTGTTAAAGATGTATATAATTGTGTCACCCTCATCAGTATCAAATATTGAAATTTAATGTTTATATTTTTTGATCTGAATCCATGTGTGTAGGTTTCAGTATGTTATATTTGGTTATCATGGGATGGTTTAGATAAATTTGGATACAAATATGTTTTCAGGTTTCATTTTTGTAATAATTATAGATACCATTATATCTCTATAAGATTATGTCTTATTAGAGGTTCAATTTTTTTGAAATCAGCTATTTAGTTTTAAGTCATATAGTTTTAAACTTATCAATGGAATTTTGAGAGAATGTTTATTATTTTTATGTTATGTAAAACATTTTTTTAACATGAAATATTCCTTTATAATTTTTCAAAAACTTTATTAAGGAATTGTTAAAATTTATGGTTTATATGATCTTGTTTATTGAGGTAATTATGAGAACACAATTTTTAATATTAAGATAACCACATAATTCAAAAAATTATTTTGAAACAAATTTATTGATGTTATTTCAAAATAGTATCACAATATTATTGATCATAAAAGGTAAATGTTATGAGATATAATTTTATGTAAAAACCCAATCTGATGATGAAATTATTGAGGTTATTTTTTATATAGGTTTATTGATTTATAGAATGATTTAAATTGATAATTGGTAATTCGTAAATATTTTTTTATTTTAATGTATTATTTCCTAACATTAAGATTTATCAATTTTGGGAAACATCAAACAACATGATAACCATTCAAGTTTTTCATAATTTCTAAGGGTAGGTGGAATAGATTGGTTATCCCTATTTAGTTAGGTGGTCCTATAAAAGATTATTTTATTGTATAAATAATGAATATAATCATCATGAATACTCATCAGATAGAGAAAATGGTGATATTTTCGGGTAAATTTCTTAAAGGTTGGATTTATACTCATCAGGTAAGTATATTTCCATATGATCTTATAATAGTTTTCATATGAATTGATAAACACTGGGAAAAAGATATAGAGGAAATTTTTTCTCCACTTACCTAATTTATGATGACATAAATTATTTTTTCACACTATTTTGGTTTATATTTTTATGGTTGATGATCTTCTTCTGGTCATTCACTTTTTTATGATCAATGATCAGGGCAGTTATCAATCATTGTTTGGGAATTATTATTTTCTTCAACATCCATATCATTAAATAACAATAATTATTTCTTATATAAAAATTGAGTTATGATATATTTTAGATAAAAATCATAATTCATGTACTCGATATCATGTTGATGGTTTTTTAACCATCCTTACAATGTAGGTTTTCAATAAAAATATTTTCAGAATTCAAACCCATAATTGTTGATATCAATTTAAAAAATCAAAGAAAAAATGTTAATAGAGTGATAATGTAACACCATTGTATTTATGAATATATTCTTTAATATTAGTTTATTTTAAATGCAACATTGATCTTAAAAGACTCATGAAATAAATTTCATTAAATAGATTGTGGTACATTCCAAACATATTATAAATGAACCGTAATATAGTATGTGTAAAAATTAAATGAGTAAATATGAATAAAACTAACTAAATAATGTATATTATTTGTTTCAATTATTTATAAAATAAAATAAATTGTTATCTATATATTATAAAATAAAACAAGAATATTTTTAAAAAATGTATTTTTTTAGAAAAAAAATTCATTTTTCTAAAACAAGGTTTCGTCATTCTTTGCACATAAACATTGAAACTAAATTTTACTATAAATAAAAAATTACTTTTAAAAAATAAATTAATTTTTTAATTCATCACATAAAAATTAACTTAAGTTCAAATGTCCATTTTTTGTGGAAATATTATTTTATAGTCAATAGAGGAAAATACCATTTTTTTATGAAAAATGCAATTACATTTTAATAGATTAAATCATTTAAAATTAGTATTATTTTATGAAAATTATTTCTAGTAACATATGTAATATTTAGTGATATGTAATTTAATTTTTAATAAAAATAATGTTTTTAAAAAAAAAAATCTGTTTAAAAATTTTATTTTTCTGGAAACCATTTTAATGTGGAAATGTTCTTCCATTTTTATTATTTAAACCTAAAAATAATTAAAATTTATTTAAATAAAATTCATATATTTGTTATCTATAAATCTATATTGAAATTCATAAAATATTTATTGTGTGCTCTATATTTATTATAAAATATTATTTTTCCTCAATGATTTACTTCATTAAAACCCTCTTTTTCATTTTATCTATGGGTTATATATTTAATTAAATTCCTTCATTACTAAGAATATAGTTTGGAAAATTGGATTTTATATTTTTAAAAAGATTTATTTTTATTATTTTATATGGTTAACTTAATTATGTATATTAATGATTAATGAAATTGGTATAAATCAGTTCTCCCAGTTAAGTTAAAAATTAATTTACTATGGAGTTAAACTAAACAAATAAGGGAAAAAATTTACAAAGAACTAGTATATATAATGTATTATAGAATTATTTATACCTTAATATGAATAATTCTCTATAATGGTCCACTTTGAAATTTTATTTCATTTAGAAAAATTTGGTATCACATTCACTTTTCAAAAATATCAAGTGGGCCACTCGCCTCACTTATAGAAGGCCACACCACTTCTCTCATATTCACACCATCAATGCATTTTGGTTCATCCTAGGGATTAAATAATATTTTCCTTACATACCTAATAAAATAAAATAATCTGTTATTTTACATAAATCCATCCTAAAAAGGATTTTGGTGCTAACATAACAAGGTTGTCAAAAGAATAAGTATTGTGATTTATCGAAAATTTCTATTTTATTTATTTTCCAACCTCCATAAAAAATTTAAAACATGTATTATATAGTAATAAAAATATCTACATTATAATGATATTCCATTCTTTTAATTTCATACCCTAAATCCATCTCATATTCCATAAGAAATAGTAATGAAATCATCATTCATTTATACGATGGAGAAAAACTTCACAAACCGATTTCATTTATTTTCCATCCTCACCTCTACAAAATTTCAATAGTGATGAATTTAAAGAATATATTTAATATTTTTAAAATATTTATATTTTATAATTATTATATCACATATTCCTTCTTAAATTCCATTCCATGGGAAATAAGATAACTTCGCTCGTTTCTATGACATAATATCACCTCACAAAATGATGGTATTAATCATTCATTAATTATTTTTATAGAATGTGATATAAACAAAGTTAATGAATATTTTTTTAATAAATGAAAAAATTTCAAATTTCGTAATATTGTTCATACTTAAAATTTAACATATTATTTTTCTTTCAATAAAAATTGATAATGTTTTTTTGCGTACATGTTGACTACCGCCTCAATGTCCCAATATGAAAAAAAATTTAAACACTACAACACGTTGTCCATATATATAAGTATAGTTAAATAAATAATATAATATTTTTGATATTACGATAATTATGTAAATATGAAATACTTTTTACCTTTTTTATAATGACTATTAAAAAATGGAAACGTTACTCATGCGTACATATCGCATATCATCTTCATGATTTTAATGGAGTTAACTTTTATAAACATATTTCAATATTGGTTTAAGAATTATAATTTATTTATAAATATTATAAATATACCATATTTATTATTATATATAATTTGATATAATGAATTATTTTATGATGGTCAACACACCGATGTTTGTTTTGAAGTAATGAACTGAATATCCCCGCAACACCTAACATATATAGAACTATTTATGTTTTTAAATATATAATTGAAACACAAATTATGAATATGGTATTAAAAATTTAAATTATTATTATGAAATAAAATAATTAATACTATTTTTTTATACAGAAGGTTCGAACATGTATGTAGAATGTCGAGCTAGAGGTATGGATATCTCATCTCTCTTTTACTTATGTGAGACATTTTCCATATTCGACACTTATTTTTATTATATGGTGTATATAGTATCCATTAATATAATTAAGAATTATTTTCATGAAATTTCAAAAAAAACATATTGTGTCCTCCCTTTAACAAGGTTTTGATAAAAAACATCCAAATCAGTAACGGATTCCATATCAATTTTATTTATTTGAGGGATATTTTATTATTATTAAACAAACTTATTTTATATGTTGCATATAATTACCCTTTTAAATTTAATATCATAATTCATTCATACTTAATTAATTATTATGTTTTAATTTGAACTAAATCATACATGGGTATTTGATATAAATATTACCAAGTGGAAAGAGATTTCGCCTAAATTTTCATTCACAAAGTTATATTTTAATTTCATTATCTTTATTTGTAATATGGTATATATTATATACCAATTAAAATTAATATCAAGAATATGTCAGATATGTTTTTTTAAATATTTTTTTTAATGATGCCATCAAACGGGATTTGGAATGAAATTTACCATATGGTAAATAATTTCAAATCTCAATATATTTTTATTGAGTTATATTACATATTCATTTCATTTGATTTTATAAAATTATGAGAACAAGGTAATATTATTATATTTTATTTTATTTATGATTGATTAGTGTGTTGTTATATTTGATAATCAAAAATGATTTAGTGATTATTTGGCACTTCATTGTTATAATCATTGTATGGGTTTCACATTTGTAGTTGTCTTCATTGAGAAATATGTTATATTATACACATATCATATTTTATGATGTGAATCTACTACCCCTTTTATATATTTTATTTATAACATCCTTATATTAGTAATATTTAATTTTTCATTAGGTGTTAGAAATTCATGGGTTTTATGATTAATGAGTTACCAAAGTATGAGAGGAATTATGTTACAATATCCTTTCATTAATTATATTTTAAGTTCAAGGATCCATTAAAATAAATAACATGCCCTTATTTTCTTGAATGAAATATATTTATTATACAATTGTTATGCATTTGGTTAACATGTTTTTTTTCATTTCCTCATTAATTGATTGAGGAAATAATAGAAATGGTTTATATAAGTGAAAGAAATCTTGTATCTTTTTTATACTGGGTATATTTCTCTTCCATATAGATGTTTTATAAAGTGTTATAAAAAAATTTATTTTTCAAAAAATAATTATTTTAATAAAGCTATTTTATATGACCTTTAACCTTATTTTAAATAGTTCTAAATTAAAAGTTATGTATTTTCTATTAATGAATAATTATTGAATCCCTTTACCATTCAATTTGAAAATAATATATTTTTTAACATTTACATGGTGAATAAATTTTCATACCCTAATGATCAGTTTTTGATTTGAGTCGTCCATTCTAATTTTTTAAGGATTTTTTATAGGAAAATTATTTTCAGAACGGTTTTTAATTTTTAGTTTTTATAATTAATTATCAAAATGTAAATTTAGTTTTAGTCAAGAATATTTTTAGACACGTTTAACAGTATTTACCTTCATCATCATCAAAAACTAATTTTATTACAAACACTAAACTATAAATTTGTGGTAATTATAGAATACTTATTCTTTCTCATGATTTATTATGGTATGTATATAAATTCTAATTATTTTTCAATAGCGTATCAAGAAACTATGAAATAATGATTATTATTATTATGGAATGTGAAAGATTATGAAAATTTTATTCAGAAATGGTACAAAGATATTATTATTTATCATTGTTGATCCCATTATAGATTATACAATGGTTGATCCCATATAGCATGGGGTGAGCCTGATATCGATTATTTAATGGGTGCACCTAGATAAAGTTTCACTGTATTGTGTAATGATCATTATCCTTATAGGAAATAAGGGAGTTACCATAGGGTATGGAATATTTATTTATCAAAATTCATGTTATTTCAGAAAAAAATTTATAATGTGTTATGGAGAACATGTTCCACGATACCAACATGTTTTTGTTATTCTTTATATGGGTTATATATGTCACATTTAATCATGATTGATATCACTTCAATCATAATTATTAATTCTGATTACTCTTACCTTTATTTAAGCTTTATTCTATGCCACGTGATTATTGATATAGGTTTAGGGGTATGAATTATTGTTTTTTATACTCAGAAAATTTTATTTGTTCATCTTACGCTTATAAATATCTTAATTTTACTAAGAAAATTAAATTGTTAGTGCTATATTTTCCTATATTTATCATTATATATCCCCAATTTTATGTATCTTTTTTCCCATGTATAGAAGGAATAGTATTGAAAGAATAATGTATAAAAGGGTTACAAATGTATGATTATGATGACTTCTTGTGAAGTAAGAAAAACTAGATTAATTGGAAAAAAAGATCATATAAAAACATGGGTATTTTTATGTAATAGATTTTCTTAATTGGCTAAAACTCAAAACCTGAATGGTTATTTAGTTGATAAATTAACTAATATTTTCTTTTGAAATAATTTTATAAATAGTGAAAATTGGTTCACCTTCATGAATATCAAATCTAAAAATGTAATGTTTATTCTTTTAGTACAATATCCATGAGTTCACTTCTATGGATCTTATATAAATAATTGAAAAGAAATATTAGAAAAGAATTTGAATATTTATGAAGGAAGAATGAAAGTTGAAGAGGGAAAAAAGAAAACATTTTCAAAAAATATTCTATTAAAAATGAAAAATAATGAAAATAATGATGTTATTTCACCACAATATTTGATATTATGATTAAAAATTGAGGATTTAGATAAAAAGTCGAAGGCATTACAAATAAAAACATTAAATAAAAAGAAGTATTTTTGGTGGGTAATTATTATAATGGAATCATAATAAATATATCATAATACATATTATAGATAAATTTATCAGTCTCAATAGACTTAATGAATACTTGATCATTACATTGTACATATTATTTAATGTATATCACAAAAATACACAAGACATTATCATTACATTGGGTTTTCTCATAGATAATACATAAATTCTTCATGGTTTCCTAGGGTAATTTTGAAATAAAATAGATCATGAGTAGATAAACATAGTAAGGGAAGACATAGAGTATGAGATAACATTGAATAAAAATAAAATTTATAATTTTACTGAAGTAAAGAATTAAATGATTTTATATAACTGATAAAATATACATAACTTAATGAACATATTTTTTACTTTTGGGAATAAAAAATTGCATAGATATTAATGATCTCGTAATGATGTATTTCATAATTATATACATTATAACCATACTATTGAGGCCTTGTTCCATGGAAACATATATAAAATGGCATGAATTTGTTGAATGTCTATGAAAGTTGTCTCTTGATACCTTCAATATCATTGAGAATCTATTTTTGGATCCATAAGTCATGTAATATAATCTAAATCATTCCAAAAATAATTTATAATACTATGAACTATAATAATGAAAGGGTTTCGATTCAACCAATACCCATGATATTTGTACTAAAATATATATAGATTTCTTTAGGAGTTATTCTTTTCTTTTCCCATCACATAATAACTACATGAATTGATCGTATGAATAGAATAGTTAACCACCATATTAAATAAAATTATATGATTGATTATATAATTAATAATGGGAATTTAGTACATATATATCTATATTAAAATTTTTGATATAAAAATTATCATGGTTTTACCAAGAAATAGACAGATATATCTATCTAATGGAATATCCAAAAAACAAAATATTGAAATATGGGAATTCACAACATATAATTTAGGTACAATCATGTCGAAATATATTTTCAATTAGTTTAATGAAATGGTTCTCTATGTCGATATTCCAAAATCATTAGAAGGAAAAATAAGGTTTTTTTAAATAAACATTTATGGAGGAACAATTATTTATAGATTTTTCCGATGATAAGGGTAAATAAGATTATTAATGGATCAATCGACACATGGAAATAAATTTATCATTATAAAAAATTATAAACTATGATTAAATGGGAACAAAAAAATTCCAATTATAGAAGAAAAGTAATAATATTTTTTATGATCATGGAATTAGAAAACATCCAAATTAATCTACATGTGGTAAATAGACTGATGAGTTTAAGAAAGACCATATCATATTAGCAATGATACCATATAATTCTTCTATCATTTGAGGTGTTTGAACATTAACCATTACTATATTATGGGATTTAAAAAATTTCCAAACATATTTATGGTCCTGGACTCTATTCATTTTGTATAATGAAATGATGTATACATGTGGGAATTTCACCCTAGTTCATAGTGGTAGATTAAATAAAAAAACAAGGTTTCTTTATAAGAATCATGTAAAAAGGGACCATGGAACATATTGAATAACAATGCTTATAGAATCATTACATAACAAATACTAGTCGAATATTAAAATATTTATAATATACTTTATCCTTCACTATGAAATGAATATACAATAGTGGATGTCTGATATCCTCCCACAAATAAGATATGTTACCCTTCAAAATTAATTTATATTATTATTTTATTAATGAAATATGTGGGTAATATTCAATATGGATAAAAAATAAATTTATCAGTTATTATAAATAATTGATAAATATTGGGTTTCATGATCAAAAACAAATGATTGTTCCAAAATATGTTACTGTTCTAACTCATTTATTTATCAAATTAATTGGTAATAGAATTATTATAATATTTATAAATTCATATTCTCAAATACCTTAATTATAAATATAATTATGAATAAAATTATAATTAATTAATCCTATAACATAACATGAATTAACATTTACTCTTGAATTAAATAAAATTTATGTGTTATCGTACATAGCTGCATTCAGATAGTTGGGTTAGAGTTCCTCAATCCCAAATCCTTTTTATTATAATTGAGGGATGTTATAAGAGTAGATTATGTGAAAACCCTAATTCCTAAATAAAATAAACATCAGACCCTCTCAAACTATGTTAAATGAAAGAATCAATGAGAAAATACACATTGGTAATAAATGATTCATCTCACATAATTAATAGAGAAAACAATTTGAACCAAAAACATAGAATAATAAAAAGATAAAATTACATCAATTGATATTTAAAATTTCATATTCAAGTAATAAAAATCTATAATTTATCATATTAGTGAATAAAATTATAGAAAAAGTGTAAAATTTATGAAATAATTTGAATACCCAAAATCATATATTATCATTATTTATATAGAAGAATGAGTAATTCCCCATGGATTTATGTGTCACAATGTTAAATAATATTATCCATATCAGGTTTTATAATTTAATTTTTCATTTGAATATTTCCCAATATGATAATTCACATCTTTGGGGTACTAGTTTATTCTTTATTCTGATATTTGAATTCCCAAAAAAACAATGGTTCAATATCTCTATAATATTATATATGTTATTTATCATAAAAATTTTAAAAAAGATATTGTGGAACATAATGACTTTTTAATATACATGACTCATACTTTCTTCATTTCTTTTTCTTGCTAAACAAGGGTTCTGCAAAATCACGCCTTCAAAGGCTCATCATTTTGTAGTTCCTTTCGAATGCATATTCAAATCTCATAGAAAGAAACAAATCATCTAGAAAAAAAAATTCATAATACATATTCTGTGGATAAGTTCATAACCATACATTCTGTTGGGAATGGACCTTACAAACATCTTTAATAAAACAGTGAGAAGTGAACCCTTGATGGGAACATTATTATTTCCGGATTTCTGTAGTCATGGTGTGAGAAAATATTTCACAATGATAAAATATTCCATTGAATGGTAGCTAAATTAGACATTACACATTAATATTTTTTTCACTGTTAATAGATAGTAAAATTATAAATCCCCCCTCATTTTCTTATTTCCATATCATTTTATCACTTTAAAGTACATCCAATTATTATGATCATTCATCAAGCACCACCCCTTGGAAGAATGCCACGTTCCATTAGTAACCCCACAATTGGTATTCTTATAAACATCTATCATAGTTTGTTTTTATCGTGTAAAATCTTGAAATTAATTTTATAAGAACATCTTTCTTGATATATTTCATAACATGAAAAACCAAGCATGAAGATAATTAAAATATTAAATGAATGTATTATTATTTTAATGTGGCCATTATAACCTAGTCATTGATTTTTATGGTATAAATATGATTAAATTAACATGTATATAAATATATATAATTTTCATACACAGGACACATATATTGATTAAATATTAAAAAAGTTTCTCTCAATTTTTAGTGAACTATTTTTATTGTTGAAAAGTTCATTTTTTCTAAAAAAAATTCATTTACTTTTATGTGTGAATGTTAAAATTATTTTATAAAATTTTAACAAAATTTAATTAAAATATGTGTATTCAATTGTCATGTCATTGTGTCAATATTATATTAGGGTTATTTTTGGGGATTTTTCTTAAATGATTTTCTAATAGTGAAAATTACATATTTTTTACAACTATAATTTCAATTCATTTAGTAAAATATATCAAAAGTTATATTTTTTAATATGATACTAACATAATAGAATATTATTTTAATAAAAAAATCTATATAATTATATATGATCCATTATTATACCTGATTTTTTTATAAGTACATTTTTATGTTTAAAATACATTTTTTATAAAAAATATTTTTATGCGAGCATTGTGTTTCTTGTTAAAATAAATTATACTAATAATTTATTAACGATTTCTCAATTAACAATATATAATTTTTATTAAAAAAATTAACATTCTTTGATGATTATTACTAGTAAAGGAATGAATGTGGATTCAATTTTATACTTAAATATGTATTTTGTTACGAATGCGATCTCAAATTATTGTGTCCAATTATTTAAAATTGATTTTAAAAAAAAAAATAGATATTTAGTTATATAAAAGATATTATATATTTTCAATAATATATTCTAAATTAAATAATTTGTTAAATTTTATTTTTTGGTCAATATAAATATTATCTTCCGTAATAAATGTGTGATAATAGTAAAAGAATAAATTAGGTTATCCTTGGTTAAAACTATGTAATAGGGATAAAAAATTTTATTCCTAATTATTATTGGGAAAATTGATTCCATTCATTACCAACATATCCTCTATGTTTATTTATTTAGGGATAGTTTTCGCTAAAAATGACTGAATACTATTAAAATATTATGAAAATTTTCAAATGTGTCAACTCCCTCATTTACCAAATGAAATTTTAACATCAATTTTTCTGACAGTTTAGAATCCTCATATATTTTTAATTCCCAAACCAAATACCTTCTCATCACACCTCCGAAATTTTCAAGAGGCTATACTTTAATCAAAATACATACAATAAAAAGAAAAATGTGTAAACAAAAGGAGGTTGTCTAGATATTTGGTAAAAAAATCAACTATGTTTTTTTATGTTGTTTAATATTATCCACATAAAACCATTTTTATCCATTTCAATATAATAACATAATTATATAAAATATATTGATATTGTATTTTGTTGACTTCATTGAATTTTTTCACCTACCTGACAAACCGATGAATTCATTTTCAATAACTGTGTCCCGTAGTAGTTTATAATGATGGATAATATATATATATATATATGTATATATATTCATTTTATAATTTTCATTAAACAATAATAATATATAACCTATTTTATTACTGTTTGATTCATTCAAAAATGATAATCTTGTTTATGAGTATGTACAAATTACAACCTCCACAAAGTGATTCTATTTATTTTATCACCTATTAAAACATCTAGTATATGGAATTATATTTAATTATATTATATAAAATTTAAAATATATTAGTTATTTTTGAATAATAAAATATTATGCACCTTCTTTCCAATACATTCATTGTAAAACAGTAACCTTACACACACGTACGTAGAACTAACCTTCTACATGATATTAATAACCCCCATACATAATTGGATATGAAGTTATAAATAATATATTATTATTATTATTATTAATTTATTAATATTATTTATAATATTTAATAGTTACCCTTTTATATATTTTCAACATATTGATGTTCTTTTGCATTTATGCACCACATATTCTAAAACACATGATATGGATATAATTGAGTAAACTCTTAAAGATGAAATTGAAATAAATGAATCAAATGATTTAATTATAATGTAATAATTGAGTAAATGATTCTTTGGTAATTAAATAATATGTTAATTATATATATATATTTTAAAGGACATACATTGCACATTGTGACTTTAGATAAGGGGTTTCTTAACTCAACTAACATTCACTTGGATAAAATTCTACTTCATTGAAAATGTTATGATGAGAATATATTTGAAATAATCTATAATTTTATTATGTTATATTTCAGAATTTATTTATCTAAATCATTTTAAATATTATCACTTCATATATTATTTCTTAATTTAATGATAGGGTCATTTAAACTATTATCCATCTTAATATTTTTTCATAGTGACATGTCCCCTAATAAAGACCTAATTCCTTTTATAAGGTGTGCATGCCACCTATTCAGATATTTTATCATTAATGATCTTTTATAATGATATGTAAACTTTATTTTATATTATTTACATAATGATATATTGATTCAAATTTTATAAATGCATTAAAATATATCTTGGTCTCAATTTCCAATCATTGATACAAAATTCATGTTATGTACATTATTTTATTTAATATATTGTAATTAATACCAGAAAATGTGTTTTCAAAAAAATAAATCTGTTTAATTATTTTACCATTATATAATTATTTTAGGTTCATTCATTCAATGTAATTTTTATTCAAACATTAACAATGTTGTTTTAGTTTCTTATTCAAAATATCCTTTATTGAGACATATTTTCATCGAAGCGCATATATTCAACTAAATTTTATATAAATTGTATCATGACCAATAATATATGGTATATTTTCATATTCAGGGTATTTTATATCCCTTATTAATTTATTTATTTAAAATTATTTTTTGTTTTAAATTCACAAAAGGGGTTTCCTTTAAAAACAAGGATTTAATGTTTTTAAACACATTCATCTATATTATTCACTTATGTTCTGAATCCTATTTCAATAATGTTTATTTTCAAAACATAAATGACTTCATTATTTTACATACCACTTATTTTTAAATTATTATAAAAGGTTTTAAAAACAAAAATAATAACATTTTCTCTATGGGAATATTTTCACTCTCCATACAAATGATTGAAAAAAATTATTTTTATCATTTATGACAAGAAAATATTTTCCCATTTTCATGAACATTATTGGATTTTTAGAAGCCAAAAAATATTATCATGATAATTTTTATTGAAAATATTATTCCCAACATTATATATTTTATTATAATAGAATACAAAATTTGAAGGTTTTTTCCATTGTTTTAAATTAAATTTTACTTTTTTTTAATGTTACTTTCATCATTGCCAATATCCTTTAATAATTTATATTCTTTAATAAGAATATGATCTTATTATACAATCCACATTTTTCCTCAATTTTTATTATGATTACTATTTAAAAGGGATTATCATGGTACCCATTTTTTTCTGGGGTAAATCAATTTCTAAAGGAATGAAATATGATTTCAAAAGATTGATGATGAATATACAATATTAATTGTATTATATTAATATATGGTTAATGGAATTTATTTATGCTTATGGATGAACCCAATATGGATTATAGGTCTAGTGAGGATGATTTAACTCTCTACTCCATTGCTGATTCTTCTTAGTCTTTAAAGGAATAAATGAGGGAGTTACCCATGTTTGTTTATCCTATTATTTTAATAAAGACCTTGTCTTATCACACATGGATATTATATCATTTTTTATTAATATTCATCACATTAAAAAGGTAAATCCAAAATAAATATAATAACTTTGTGTATTTTGAAATGAGGAAAACATTATTTTATTTTTGTGAATGATCATAAACATCTCACATAAGGATCTTTACCTTTTTCTCCTCCAACATAAAACCTTTATTCATAACATGGATAAATGAAATCATAAAAATTGTGTGATATTATATTATAAATAATTGTATATTACGGATATATGTATTCATCACATGATTAAAAGTGTATGAAAACATGATTTTTACAATGGAAAATCATACTCTACATATCAATGATCATAATCTAGAGTCATGTCATAAAGATTGGTCATCCATACAAAACGAATCATGAGATAATAATGATAATAATCCATGAATGAAAAATAAAGGAATAAAACATATAACATTATGAATACAAATAATAATATAAAATAATTCCATATATGTCAAGTCTCAGTGCAAAACATTTCAGGGAACATGATTGGGGTTACACCTAGTAGTAATGAAACACCAAAAACCCCAATTTCATTAGTTTCTTTATACTAGAATGGGTTCTCCTCAATAATTATCTTGGTATTTAATTTCAACTTACATGAATCTATTAGTAGTCAAGGTTCACACCCCAGGCCATCCTAGTAGTCAAGGTTCCATCCCAAGATACTATTAGTAGAAAACATTCGTTACATATTTGAGTTCACTCTCCATTTCACACATATCTATCCAATTATATAAAAATCTTTACCTAATGCATTAGAGAGAGATATATGTCCCACCCTTCATTTTATAAATAACATGCTCAAACAATGTGTTCTCGGACACTGTATAATATATGTTGACAAGATTACCTAGCACTATCTGGGCAACCCCATTGAATATGTTGTTATGGTCCAACCTAACGATATTTACAACACCCCATCATATAATAGGTATATGTATTACATTGATCTATCTTGGACACCACATTGTATATTCTATAATGGTATTACACATCGTTGCCTTGTCCACCCCATAAAAAACAAATCTACAGGATCCATAACAAGAATAAATTACAAATTTCATTCATATCATTACATAAATACATTAAACAATAATTATTTTATTAATTATTAACTCATGGAAAATAAATTTGGTTCATGTCAATATATTTTAAACGTTCTTTGTATATGGGAATGAAACGGGGTTTATTAAAATATATTCGAAACAATATTTACTCATGGAAATGAAATGTGTTTCGCAGACACCATTACATCAAAACATAAACCATTCATAGAAATATTATGAATGGTATCTTTGGATCATATCCCTAGTAATGCATAAACAGAATCAATATATGTCATCTTATATACAAAAGGAATTTATAATACCACATAGAAAATGAGCTTCCATTGATAATAACTTTTTAAAACATATAAAAATTTTGAAAATAATTTTCTTTTAAATATACATTGAAAATTTAAAAAAGAATATTTAAGAATCATTAAAATCAATTATTTAGGATAATATACATTACCCTTTAAAAATTTATTTTAAAAACATAAATATTTTTTGAAAACCTTTTATTATTAAAATAACCTTGAAATATTATAATAGAATATTTAGAGCTAATTTAAAAAACTTTTTAAACAGAAAACAATTTTAGAACCCATTTCTATAAAAATTTTATTAAAATATGACAAAGAATAATTTTTTAAATATTTCTAGAAAACATGGTTTTTGAATAGAACTTATTTCCAACCAAAGAGATAAATAAAGATGACTTTTCTTAAAAAAACATTTGAAAATTATAATATATATAAGTGTGTAAAAAATTATAATCAATACATTAATATATAATGAATAAATATAGGGTAATATATTTCATGGTATTTTTTGAGACATGGATCATATGATTTTATCAATGGTAGCATAATTGTAATCAATCGTGATAAACAATGATATTTTAGAAATAAACTCTTACCACTTTTTTGACATTTAATTATAATACCTATTGGATAATATCAATAAAATAGTCGTACAAAATCATTAAAATTAATGTATTCATGATACACCATGTCTAAGGGTAGTATATTAACCTCATAAAAATATAGGTACATAATAAAATATTTTATAACATTTTAACCATAAATCCCTTAAAAGAGAGATAATAAAATTGGTATTTGAATAAAAAAAGGAAAGTGTAATAATAATATATTAAATTCATGGATAAAATATACAATATAGAAAATAAATTATTGGTGATAATGATATAAGTCTAATTGAAATAAATGTGTGAGTAGAAATTACATTAATACATGAGTATCTTTTAAATCATGAAATCATTTAATGAATACCACAAATATGAAAATATAAATATCATGAAATAAATATAATTCATGATTTAACATGTCATTGTTAAATACATATTGTACAAAAACTGAATAATTGGTGAATATATAATATATCTCATTGAAATAAAAGTGAGACAGGAAAAACCTTACCTTATGTCTGGACCCTCATCATACTCCATAGGAACTCTATTATAATAAATATAAATTTATTAAAAATCCATTAAATAACATTATTTGTATATATAACTCCTTATA
Source organism: Viscum album (assembly GCA_963277665.1). Lineage (NCBI taxonomy): Eukaryota > Viridiplantae > Streptophyta > Magnoliopsida > Santalales > Viscaceae > Viscum > Viscum album. The sequence continues at coordinate 2,072,349,965 of OY728131.1, forward strand.
TTACCCACTGATAACTTTATTTCAATAGTATATTTAAAATTCCATGTTAAAAATATGTTTGTAGAAATTTTCACTTTGTTTTTCAGATGTGGTTTGACTTGTTCTTATTTTTTCTTTTATATATATCACTATTTCATTATTTATGAAATGTAAAACATGATATAAATATAATATATCTTCATTATAAATCTATCTATAACAATCTATACATTCTATAAATTGGAAATGAAATACAATATTCATTGAGAGGGAGGGTCGTAAATACGCTCGACTATGTTTCAATTTTTTGTATTCTTTTTAATGAAAGAAAAGTAAATGATATATATATATATATATTATTCAAGTATAATTATATTTTAATATATAAAACATGTGTCTATTAAACATATCATTAATTGATTCTATATAAATCATGAATGAATCACATTTCTTTTAGGAGACGGTAGTCTCGACATTTACAAATTAAGTTATCGTATTCCTGAGAAATATAAAGAATTAAGGTATTTTTTATTTAATAATTACAAAAGAATAAGGAAACAATAAATATAATATTTATAATATTTATCATTTAAAAATAATAATTCCATCATTATTACTTACCTTGAATAGTGGTAATGGATGAACGAATGATGATAGTTCATGAAGCGGAAGTCTATTGTACACACGAATGATGATTGAGTATCCCATTTTATGAAATTTATTATGACTATATGTAGAACCATAAAAATTAAAAAATATATGTATATTAATGCTTTTGAGTGTATTATATAAATATGGAATATGGAAAATTGAAGGAGTATTGAATGAAATTAAACAAAAGTGCATGTTGAAGGGTGAAACATATTCTAAGGTTAACTCTTTTAGGTATTAATGAATGGGTTTACAAGTTTTTATTTAATAAAAAATGTATCATTATATAAATAATATTTGGATTTTGGGAGCTTACTCATTTAGGTATTGGATGATCTAATGTTCTTGAGATGTGTGATAAATTTAAGGGGTTCATTGCCTGTTTATAGTATATGTGCAGTAGTATTCTTGTAAATAAAAAAGGTAAAAATGATGAGAGATCTTCCTTAGATATTGTTCCTCCGTTTATGTTCCATTATTGGTAAAAGTTTGTGTTTGGTCTAAATATGTCCATACAATGAATTTTGTACAGTTTTCTAGCTTATTTTTCCTCTAATGTTAAAGCTTAACCTCCAAGTAAACATGTTTTATCAATAATTGGTGTACATAATTCTAGTTATATTCACTAATATTTTTGGACAAAAAAATAATTTGAAAATATTAAAATATTATAAAATATTATAATTTTAGGTAATTAATATAATTTTCCAAACTATAAACATATAATTAGTATAAATTAATTTAAAATTTTTCCCGTAGATGAGATAGGGTAAAAAGTTATTAAATTGAAAATGTTAAAAATATTAATATCTATTAATATAATATTTCAAAACTAAATTTTCTCCAATGGCCTAAATTGGATTAATTTGGGTAAAAAAGATCTAATTACTATTAAATCCAAATTAAAATACAATTTAACAATATAAATAAATTCGATAAAAAAAATTCAATTAATATTCAATATTTTTCACTATTCAAACCCAAATGAGACTTCATAAAAAATACCATATATTCAACCTAAGATAATTTTTCACATTATTCTTTAAAAAATTAAAATTATTTTTTAAATTAAGTATTTTATAATATAAAAAATATAAAATAAAAATAATATTATATGAAAAAATTATATTATATGGAAAAATTATATTTAAAATTATATGGAAAAATTATATTTTAGAAGAATATATATCTTTCATGCATAAAATTGTTTTTATTCTTATTTATTTTGTAGAAAAAACATAACGTATAAGTTATATAGTTTTTTGAATATAGTATATTTATATTTCATTAAATCTATTTGTAGAAATTTTTTTCATTAATTTATTATGGAACAAAATGTTTTCATTCATAAATATATTTTTCCATTAAAAGATTTCTTATATTTAAAAAAGTTATTTATGTTCATTTCATGTTAATTGGTCACAAAATAACTCTTCTTATATTCACGTGTAATCAATATTTTCTTAATTTTATTATTCTTATACATAACCATCATTCCAAAGGCTAGATGGAAACTATAATAATATAATTAATATTAAAATTAATAATACATTGTATTTTTTTAAACTAGGTCTTGTGTGTAAAAAAACTTAGCAAATGAATATGATAGTGTCAATAAAAAAATACATACATTTTTTTGAGTACCAAAAGATAATATATGTTTTATGTGTAGCATAAGTATAACATGGAACTATGTAAAAATAAAACCAAACATAGTGATTTAATATAACAAAAGTGATATTCGGTGTTGAATGAAATGAAAAAAATTGAATATTTTAATTAATTAGATAAAAATCACTAATTCTCTGGGTGATAAATTGTAAGAACCTTAAAACAAATTTAACCCTCTATAATCTTCTAGATTAAGATTTTTTTAATAATTGAATGTTTTTTTCATATAAAACAATATCCACAAAATTAATACAAAATCTACCTATATAAAAGGATGGTTGGGGATATAATGATTACCTAATTAACCCATTACAACGATTCCAAATGGGATAACATAGATGGAAGTGAAAACATAAACATGGAAGAAAAGAATAAATTATTATAAAGAGTGACAAGGATCTCCAATCATAAGAAAGTGTGTGGTCCTAATAAGGTTAGTGACATTTAAAAAAATAACATAGTCATGAATAAATATGTCATTGATATCATCAAAATAAAGATAAAATGAAATAAAATTATCCTAACCATGATGAATTTTCACAAGGTGATATACGAACATCATTTAATTCCATTTAAAATATATTATATCACTGTTTTTTTATCCCTTGATAAATTTCCACTTCACATCATACTTCATGAAATAAAGGTTAAATTGTTTTCCCCTGAAGAACTAATGGATCATATGATCCATAGGTGGAAATATAATTCATTATATATATATATATATCATCAGAGAAAAAAAAGATTATAATGTGTTATCTTATTTGAATGAATAATCATATGAATAGATACTATTTTAAAATCTAAAACTCGATTCAATATATAACATAAACCATTCAATAAATTAGAAACCATGTGAAACTTTCGAATGATAGAAATACAATACCATAAAAAGAGGGCCACTAAATTTCTCAAAATATAAATAACATTGATCCTTGGTATATCCAAAAGTATCTCTTGGTTGTCACATTCCAAACATGTTAATACCTTTTTCATTTATACACTTAAAACACATTTTTATACTAAATTTGAAAACACCCTCATTGAATAAATGCATTTCTTCTTCTCAAAAAGATCATTGGATACATTCCTTAATTGTTGGAGTCTCCATCCATGATTTCCCAAACCACCTTTTCAACAAATTCGTTATCCGTTATGGGCAGATAAATACTATTTAATATATATTATCTCTATAATAATCTATTTATCCATATTATATGACATTTAATCACACTCAGGAACACATTATCGGTGACCATACCTTAATCAAAATATCACCTTTCTATTTTATCCGCACCATTCAAAATAATTCTGAAAATAATAAATGTAAAAAATATCATTCATGATTCATATAACATAATTGTTGAATACCTATACATATTCACATCAATAATAAAAAATTATTCTTAATCCAATAATTAGTCCTCATCATATTCATTCTTAATAATCTTTTCATAGAATATTAAATGTAAATATTGTCTTAATGTTTCTCAAACTATGCCTAGTAATTAATTTTACATTTATCATAAAAAATACTATTAGAACATCCACTACCTTTCACAAAAAGTTTCTGGTCACTTTATCATTTAATGTAAATACAATACTTGTACGACCTCACTAATTCTCTTTATGTTATTCCCACTGTGGACACTAATTTTTTTAATGCCTATTTATTCAACATTTAAAATAATAAATGTTAACCCACTTGATTGTAGTTCCAATTATTGAATAAAACAAAAATTAATTTTTCGGGAAATAATTATCCTAGTAGAAATCCAAATAATCATGACAAATTATTTATAGGATGCCTAAATCATGACTGTTACTATTAAATTTATGACACCTTTGGCTTAACATTATAGATATCTTTAGAAATATCCATTAAAATATTCAAAGGGCTCTCACTAATTTTTTCGCATCATAGTTTCAAATAAATGGAAAAAATCATTTTCAAACAACTATATAAAAAATTATTAATATATATGGATGTTACATAATATTTTATGAATATTTAGTAGATTACAATAGTACATACCTGAGAACTATAATATTTTAATATCTATAGAAATTGGGGACTGTTTTTTCTAATTTTTTGAAATATCATAAAAATTAACAATAAATAACTTCCACTTTTTGTACTATGATTAAAACATTTATTCATAACATTGGGAAAAGAAATAAAAAAGAATGTGAGATCAGATGCTCAGAAAGGGTAAACAAGGAAGATATTTAAGCATAATAAGAGAAATAGGGTATCAGAACATGATAATTACACTGGAAGATCATACCGTACATGTCAAAAATCAAAATTAAGAGTCATTTAACAATGATAGAATGTTTATAAGACATGAATCACAATAATGATTGAAATAATTTCATAGGAATAAAATGTGAATTTTTTGTCACACACATAATCAAATAAAATAATTTTTGAGAAGTCATAAATCCATGAAAAAATATCACAGAACATAATTGTAGATACACCTACTACGATGGATAAAACATCATCCTCAATCATAAAATATTCTTTATAGTAGATGGGTTCACCCCCCTATATAATCTTAATTTTCAAGGTTTACTCCCAAGACCATCTTACTAGTCAATGGTAAATCCCAAGACCATATTCATAGTCACAATACAAAACCATGACCATCACACTTGAAAAAATACATTACTAAACAAATTCCATACCTTATTCAAGATATATCTTATTCATATAATATAAATATTTAACCACTGAATTGGAGGGAGATATGGGAACAACACATCATGTAAGCTATAACGTGCTCATGAGGCATGATTTGGGAAACCCTATCATATAAGTTGTAATAGGCTTACCTAATTCTATCTGAACATCCACATAAAATATGATATAACAAGATTACCCAGTTCTATATTGGCCAACACATCATATAATATATAATGGGCATAATTGAGGAATTATGTTTCACCCTATTGTATTGTCTAAAAAGGGATTACCTGATGTAATCTTGTCCCACATTGTGTAAGCAATAGAATTGAATCGTAACATGAATAAATTAAAATTAGATTTAATATCATAATTAAAACACATATATAAAAATATTTTTTTAACAAAAAAAATTAACTCAGGGTGAAGTATTTTTTTTAACGTGAAAATCTCAAGAAAAAGAAAAAGGTTTTATAACAATCTCTTTGAAACATGATTTACTCATGGAAAAGAATGAATATTGATAAACATAAGTAAAAAAATACCTATACCCTTACATTAAATAATTTTAATCTTATCCATGTATCATATCCCTAGTAATATATAAACCATATCAAATAATATCATCTTAGATGAAGACGGATTTTGAATGGTTAGTTTGACCAAACCATTCATTGAAAAAAAACATCTTAAAACATATAACAATTTGAAATTTTTTTTATTTAAAAATATTATGAAAACATAATAGGGACTCATTACAAATCATTTAAAACTTTTATTGATGAAAATATAATGATTTCATTGTAAATATTTAAAACATAAAACATATCAAAATCATTTTCCACTGATATTATCTTGAAAAAAATATAATAAAATATAATAAAATATAATAAAATATAATAAAAATTTTTAGATCACTTTTTATAATGTTATAATTATATATAATAATTTTCTCCCAAAATAAATTTAAAATATTATTAAAAAACTTTTGTTAAAATTTTTTAATATGTTATGGATTATAAATAAAACAGATATCCTACCAAAGAGAAAAATATAACAATATTTTCCTTAAAAATTATTAATATTATGAACTACTAATGTTTGGAAATTATGGTAACAATAAGTGAATATATCATGAATAAAAATTGGATAATAAAATTCTTCATAACTATTGAGAGATGCATCATATTATTTTATCATCAAAAGCATAATCATTAACAATCCTAATAAACAATGAAATTGTAATAAAAAACTATTACCATATTGGTAACTCAGAATCATAATACCTATTTGAGAATATAATTACACGAAGAATAATTTTTTTTAAAATAATTATTTTCATTATAAAATATTTAAAATGGTATTATATACACCACATAATATAATATAGTTACATAATTCTACATATGTCATAATGAAGAAAAAATATGGCAAAATTAAAAGTCAAAATTGGTAACATTTTAACAATAAACACCTTGAATGAGATATCATATAATGGATAACTAATTTCAAATAATTTTATATATATTAATAATATAATAAATTAAAGGAGAGTATATACCCCACACAAAAGAAACTAGTTTTGAATATGGCATATGTCTCAAAGAAATAAAAGTGAGACTAGATTACCCATAAATACTTGAGTAACATTTGAATCAAGAGATATGAGAGATAATAACATAATTTTCAAAGAGTTAATATCATTATATAAATTAAATAATGATATAAATTTTCATAGGTAATCATATACCCAGAAAAACAAGATTAAGTTGTTTTTATAGAATATATCTCATCGAAAAAATGTGAGATTAGAAAACCCTGACCATATGTCTTGAATCTCTTCCTAATCATTCAAAAATCTTGAATAATAATTATATTTTTATTTATAAATATATTAAATAAATAAAAATATTTATATAATACAATATACTATTCACTTATGACTTTATATTACCCATTTAATAAAAATATCTTGTCACTGTTTTGTTTCGGGTGATTACTTCTTCTCTTTTCATTTTTTTGAGTACTTATTCTAAGTCCAATTACATAGATCATGGTTTTATTATTTTCAAATTTTAAAACCTGATATAAATATAAAATATATTTAGTATATATATATATATATATTAATAATTTTCTATAAATGATATAAATTGGATATGAAATAAACTGTTTATGGAGAGGAAGGATGTATGTACACATGAACATTGTTTCAATTTTCTTGTTGTATTTTCGATGAAATAAAATAAAATTATATATATAAATATTTATTATAATTAAATAATCAATCTAATTTTTTATATATAACATGATTTTTTTAAACCCATTCTTAATAAATTTCATGTACAGTGCGAACAAATCACATCACATTGAGGAGGCGGTAGTCTAAACATTTTCAAGCGAAGTTATCATATTTCATAAATATTGAAATCATTAGGGTTTGTGTTGTATAAAAATTATAGAATCATTAAATCCAAAAAAATATCATATATATATATTTTTTATAAAAAAAATTAATTCCATCCTTATTCCCACCCTTGAATGGTGGTAATTGTAGAATGAATGACATTGGTTCTCAAGGTTGTAGTATGTCATACAGACATACTACAATTAAGTATCTGATTTTATGGATGTGTGTGTGAGGGTAGTGGGAACCTATATAAAGTAATCATAATATTTAGGATACATAGTTCATTATTTAATAATGGAATAATAACAACTGATTAGGTGGGGAGAGAAATTAAAAAAAGTCCACATTGAAGGGTGTCACCTCTTCTTTGGGTATCCCATTTTGGGAATCACCAAATCAAATTTTTAGTGTGATTTCATAAAAAAATAGGATTTTAAGATAAATATAATAATTTTTTGAGATTATTTTTACTTTTTTAGAAAAATGGCTTGAGAGGTCTGAATAATTTATGGGTGCGAGTACGCTTCTAAAGATGAGCAGGAGTGGAATTATTCTAAGTATAAAAATCTAAATACTACATAGATGCCTCCCTTAAATTATGTATATACAACAATGGAAAATTTTAGATAAAAATGATTATATGGTGTATATATTGAATGAATATTAAATTTTTACTTGTTTAAATGTTATTTTTCTCCTTAAGATAATGATTAATCTTTAAGGTAACACATTTTTACCTTAATCACTATAATTAATTTTGAATACATTTAATAATATTTTTGGTAAAATAATATTTTGACGTTATTATAAATAAGAAATTTTTCAGATTCATATATTGAATCAATTTTTTCAAATTCTAAACACATACATTGAGGAAATTTCTTTTAAATTAATTCTAAAGACAAGATGAGGCAACACGTTTTTATGAGACAGTGTTCAAAATTTGAAATGTTTGATTATTCAATTTTAGAGGAAATTGGTTATAATGAAATAAATTTGACTCATTTATTTATATTTGATCAAATTATACATTAAATAAACATAAAAATCTAATATTACTATTTAAATAATTCAGATAAAAATTAATTTTTATATTAAAATTTCAAATTTTTCACAATTCATCCTAAAATAAATCATCTCAATAAAATACCAAAAATTCACCCTCAGATAATTTATACTTTCAAAGAAATTTTTTTTTATATTACCAAATATTATTTATAAAATATTCAAATATTATACTTAAAATAGGCATTCCATGAAAGGAAAGCAAATTTACTTTTTTGAAACATATATATCTATATAATTAAATTTTGTTTTATTTTTATATCTTGCATATAAAGCACATAAGATGAACGTTAAATAGTTAGTTATTAATATATATATATATATATCATTAAAATAATTTATAAAAAAATGTTTATTTATTAAGGTAAAACGTGTTTTATTACATAAATATTGTTTTCGAAAAAATTGATTTCCAATATTTTCAAAAGAGTATAATTTTAATTTATAGTTAATTAGAATCCAATTAATTCTTTTTATATGAATATGTAAAAAATAATTTCATTATTTAATTATTCTTATTCATAACCACTTGTCTAGTGGAATGGTGAAATCTGTACAAATATTTTAATAATATTAATAATTGTATATTTTGATTTTGTAGAACCGGGTCTTGTATATAATGTCAGTAATAAAGTGAACTCAAAATTTTATATAACAAAATCTGAATATAGTGTTGCTTGTACAAAAAGTTATTTTCTGTTTTTATTAAATCACGAGATTAACATGGTGTTGCATTAAATAAAAACGAAACATTGTGATTTCAAATTACACAATCTGTATTCAATGTCGTGTGAAATGTATAATATCAAAAATATTAAATTAATTAAAAAAAGATTTAAAAAATAACAAGGTGATATAAATTTAAATTTGATCTAGTAATTTCTAACAGGAGTTGACACATGTGATGAAGATAATGTTCCATGATACATGTACATTTTCTCTATGCGTTTAGGATCATTTAAAAATTCAGTGGAAAATATTTGCATCACATTGATGTTGATGGTTGACTAATTTGATAGTAGTCATATGTTAAAGATTTATTCAATGTTTCAGGATTTAATATCATTATCTTGATTTTTTTGGATTCTCTTATGTTATACTCAGGTAATGTAATCATATCATCATACTCAAATGTTAATCATATTATCACAATTGATATAAGATTGTAAATGATTATATTTAAAAATTATGAGTTTTCAATCCCACCCATCATATATATTCCTTATTATAATTTTGCGATGAATGATGTTAAAAAAATTATTTCTAGATTAGTTTATTTATGAGTAATATATGTTTATTGATTAAGACTTAATGTGAATAAGAGAAGTTGGGTATTATGGCTAAAATAATAACCTTAAGACATGGGTATTATTATATATGGTTCATTTATAATTATATAAAACTATAAAACTATTATATCATGTGAATTTAAGTATTAAATATTTTTCATTCTGATTTCACATGTTTAGTATAGGTTAATTTTGGTCAAGATTATTATTATGAAAGAGAGAAATATAATTTTTCTTCTAGAATTGGAACTAGGAGTGTGGGAATTTTTTATTACAGTTGGTATAAAATTGGGTATTAGATATCATTAAAGAATAGTATGTATTATATTATGTTAAACTAATAGTTAAAAATACCAACATGGATGTATATGTTCATGTTTTATTATTAGTTAAATGGAATATAAATTTCATTTTGGGTTTTTTGTGATGGAATATTTAGGTTATTTGTCACGAACCAACCCAGGTCGGCCCTAAACCGGTCACTTGATCCGGTTCACGACATAGCCCGAGAGGTGTTCTTGATCCTCCCAGGATACCGACAAGAACCAGGGTGTCAACAGAGGATGTGGGAACTATTTCTCCCAATATAAATAAATAAATTAATAGAACTAATATAGAGAATTGAATTAAAAATAAACCAAATTGAAACGACTAAAAAGGAAAAAAAGAAAATAAAACTATCCAAATTCAATGTCCAAACTAACTCTGTGTGACCTCGCGTGTCACACTCCGACTCCACAATCAAGTATTTACCAAGGTGATTGCACTCAAGTTGTGGCCTGCACAAATGCTAAAAACATTAATGAACAATAGGCGTGAGTATTAAAACTCAGTAGGCTAGCCCAATATCAATTCACAATGCACTACCATTAAAACAAAAGAAACACTATTTCATGTTTGGACTACAGTTTATAAAAGAATTTTTTTCTAAAGATATTTTTAAAATCTAACTTCAAACCATTTCCCTTACGAATTTCCAAATGTCGATTCATTTCATTTGTGTTAATGAATTTTTAGAAGAGGGAAAAGTGATATTTATATTTTAAAATTGGTACAATGGGGATTGAACACTTCCAATTGAAACCCATTTCCAGAGACAAAATCAAAACTAATTTATCACATTCCATGGAAAACAATATACAAAAAAGAAAAAAAATTAAGTACACAATAAGGGAAATGTAGAAATATATACAAGTATTGAACCATCACTGTAAATAACTAAATTTCAATATACAAGGTTGAACCTAGGGGACCAAGAATAAACCAGAAGACACCAATACATGATACCTCATCACCTTTGACATGTCACAAGCGATGAAATAAAAATGCTCAATACACTCGACCATCCTTTCTCTTGCAGGCCGAGGGAAAAATTCCATAGTAATAAACCCAGTATAACCACCTACTAGGGCCACTGGTCAGTACCATAACCCACTAGGGAAACACTCATTCTCAGAATATTCTCTCAATATGCTAGATTACCATGTATCAAATATTTTGAAAGGTGGTGATCCAATCATTGATATCCAAGAATCCAATCACATACATTCATATTTAGAAATATAATAATAATAATGCACAACAAGCCTCACCTCGAGTAAATCAATGGGATAACCTCTTGAAAATAATCTACATGAGTACCTAGGAGCTGATAGGAATGAGCCTACCAAATAACCAGTTGCAAAAAAGACATGAGAGTTATCCTAGGAGGGTTTTCATCAAAACAATTTCATAATTTTCCATAAAGTGTCAAACGGGCATTAAACACATTTCATAGTTACCACCTTAAGAAAACCAAAACCAGTTTGAGACCATTTAAGGAGCTCCACATACCACTTCAAAAGATGCATATATTTTATAAAAAAACAAAACCAAACCATTATATTTTTTTTCGAAATATACAGTAAGATCCAACCGGACAACCTATCAGTGACACATGCAATATTTAAAAAAAGTAAAATTACATATCTAATTGATGGAAATTTATCAGCTACATATGAATTAATAATATTAATCATGTAAATAAGGTAAAAATGTAGGAAATAGATGCAACATAAAATTTAAAGTAATTGCAGTGGGATCCTACCTAAAGACCAAGGTGTGACGATGGTGAATGCTAAGAAACAAAGCGTGGTGATGGCACTCACTCAGAAACTCCTCGTGCGGGTCGTAAAAAGTCAAACTGACCCAAAACAATATTTAATTAATAAAAACCCTTTTCAAAGACTGTAATATATATATATATATCAAATAATAATTTCAAATGAGTATTAAAAAATTATTACCAATGGGGGTGACTGGAAACAGACCCCTGGAGGGCGTCGTACAAGAACAGCGGAAGGCGTCTGCGTGGATGGATGCAGTCTGACCATGGCTTCGGGCATGGCCCGCTAGAAAAAAGGAGGATTGATGTGGCCAATGGGTAGGTTGCAAGGACTTGGGCGGGATCCGGGGAGCTTGATGTTGGTCTTCCGCACTACGGAGTGGCTGGGAGCGGGCAATCCTGAGGGGGATGTGATGCTGCTATGACGGAGGAGGCCAAAGAAAAGGTGGTGTACAAGGATGGTCTGCGTTGGTGAACGAGGGAGGTAGTGGGGTCATTGGTCCGAGGACTACTATGGCATCAGGGTGTTGGTCAAGGGAGCGCCGAACTAAGGGGGTTGATTTGTAAGCTAGGGGTGAGGGTTGTGCGCGGCTGCATGAGGAGAGGAGGCCCAGTGTGGTTCCGGATGGGGGCTACTACCTGGGATTTTGTGCGGCGGCGGGCAGTAGGGGAGCTATGGGAGAATAGAATGAGGGTTTTTCGGTTCTGTATGGGTCTATGGGATGTCGGGTGAGGTATCATGATAGGGCGCCGGGGGAGAGTGGGCGGTAGAGCGGGGCGGTGCAACAATGGGAGGCTGAGGCGCCATGGTGCGCATGCTGGACGGGGTGTGCGGGTCTGGCTGGGGGTTGTGGGCTGCGTGCGAGGGAGCAGGAGGTGATGGGAAGTAGGATGAACTATAAAGGAAGGGGAGGGGGATGATGGGTGTTCTGGATTGCACCACAAAAGGGGTAAACTAGGGGGCACAACAAACCCTAAAAAAAGATAGAATGAATTGAAATAAAATAAATAAATAAAAATAAATTAAAAACCTAATCTGAAATAAAATAATAATGAAAAAAAAATATAATTTTAAACTCATAATTATTATAATAATAACAATAATAATAAGAATAATGATATTAATAAAAATAAAAATATCCTTAACGATAAAATAAAAATAATAATTTTTTTCATATCATTTTAATTTATAAAAAATTAACAATTTTAGTTGTCATTTAAAATATTATAATAAAAGAATTATGATACTTAATAACCATAAATATTTTAAACGATCCAATAAATTAACATTTTTAAACCATTTTCATTATTCATCGATGAAAAGGGCCATGCGGTTTCCAGGGTGATGTCACGCGGTGTTGCGCTTTTCTCGTGCGTCCAACGACGTCGACCCTAAACTGCAAATTTTTTATCAAAACTCAAAAATTTCATTACCGACTCAACCCAGACCCCATCAATACATTTAATGTCCAAAAAATAGTTAAAATAAAATCATAACATGGGTCGGGGTGTGAAAAATCTACCCACAATAATGCTTTCCACCCTCGGAAATCCCCTATACTATCATGTCGATCGATCAACACCTACAGATTCCACATAAACACGATCCAACCTCTTATCTCAAGTATATCCCATTGACCACCAATAAGACTCAACCTCATTGCCTGAAAATGTTCACTGGCAGATGGGAAGTCTGATCGGACTCCCCACCACAAGAACTCAACCAACATAAAAAACAACGTAATAAAAAACTCAAAGAGATGGTGGGTCTCCCCTCATAATTAACAACCCTATACACAGTCAACAGAAAACCAACTTAGACATACCCCATGCCTCATTTAAGATAAAAGAATCACAACAAGAACATTCAAACTACTCACTCCCATCCTAAAGGAATAAATTCATAAATGGAAACTCTGCACAAACTAAAAACCCATTACCCATAGCAGAGGAGGGTGGGCAAGAGGAATTGATAAAATAAAATTTGACGGAAAACTACTCATGACTCACCACTTCAGGTTTGACTCAAACCCAAGTCATAACTAATTCACATGGGTGGTCCATGCAAGGCAACTAATCGGTACCTCATATCTAAAGGGAACAATTACTGGCACTATGCAAGTGAGAAGTCCATTGAACTCTTTGAGACAAGGGAGAATTATAGATAGAAACACTAAAATGGTTTCACCACACGATAGAGGCACAACATTAACATAACTCTTTAAAATTATTATGGGTTCTTGATGTCGTGCTGGCTTATCTCTGAGGCCTTCTGACTGGAGCTCTGAGAGATGAAACATCTCTTGCCTCATAGTCAGGTTCTTATAATCCCAATAAGATAAGTACAGATTTTTATTTAACAAAATAATGGATAATATTTTAATATGAAAAACCTACTGATATTGAAAACTGTAGTTCATCAAAAACCCCTGAAATTACCATACTTTTCAAAACCCAAAACACCATCAGTACATTGCAACAACAAGAGATCCCTAACATTGAAGGGAAACTTAAACAAGAAACATTGAACAAAAACCCAATAGTACATCACTTCTGAGAACCTCCTCTACAATGCTCCTTAGAAATTCCTGAGAGAATCGTCACATGTGACCCAGGAATCTAGATGCCTAGTAGGGCTTTGAAGCACTTGGGCATGATGGTTGCATGTGACCTATCATACCCCACTAATAATACACAAATATCTCTCACTCAAAAGAAGTATATGGAAGTCCATAAGGAATTTTGATTCCACAACCTACTCCCTCGACCTTCAATTGCTTACTCATCTCTTTTATAGAATCTTTTACACTGCTCATAGGGATATAAGGATGGAGGAATACTTAGAGCACTCATGTTATCGTGGCTTCGACATGAAAAGATTGTCTTGCCACATTGACAAAATATGTTAGGTTAGACTCAGACACCTTCGACTATAGATCATGGTGGAGACCCACCTCGAAGCATCGAACCTTCATGGGGTCATCTGTGGCTTACCCTGAATCATAAGGAACATTCTCTACAAATTGATAGAAATATTCCAACATAGATCTATCACCCAGCTGTTGAAAACAAATCTCCATCATCTTTATCACCCTTTCTTCATTAGAAAAATACTGGTGAATGAACAAATACATGAAAAACTCCGATGCAAGATCTTGACAGGGCTTGTTCTGAGACACTGACTTCCACCACATCCACAGTGAACCTTCAAGCATGAAGGTCGAAAACTCGACCTTCAACAACTCGGGCAACTAAATGAGGTTAATGAATCTTTCAATCATTCACATCCATTCCTCTACTACAGAAGGGTATGCTTGACCATAATAGAGAGGTGGATCTAGGTTCCAAACCTCAATCATAAAATCTTTAGGTTGATCAAACATACGTCGATCACCCATCAAAGAATTAAGGGAAAATCTGATGAACAAAAAGTGTTAAAAACCCAATCAAGACCATCTCAACAAATAAAAATCCTCAAAAACAAACACTTCATATATGACAAGCTCTAAACACAAGAAAATGATCCATCATAAAAACAAAACATACATTTTGAATAAATCTTTATTTTAAAAAAATATTGGTGGGTTAAACCCTCGTCATTCATATTAGTTAGGGTCTCACTTACATGAATGTATCAGTGACGCCCTGGGAATCCATCCACCATACCATACATTCGTTCATATTTCAACAAACCACTATACATGTTAGCACCCCTAGGAATATCAAATCCAAAAAAACATCCTCATTTTCCAAAAGAAAATCATTCATCCCGTTTAATTTAATAAACATCCTCAAATTAATTGTCATTTTAAACGACCAATTTTTAAAACCAATTTTTCAGAAACAAACAACTTCTAGAAGCTAGAAGACACCCAAAACAACTCAAACAGGGAACTACTATCGGTGGGTGACTTGACCAAATGGTTGGCATCCATATTCCAAACACATCACTGACATAGAGAGCCTTTTTTGAACACACCCCTAAAACTGCATGGCTTGACAGGTCAGGCGGTTTTGGAGGACAATTAGTCGAAATCTATTTGTCATATCCTAATAACAAAAGGTTCCATAAAACCATAATGAAAATAATTAAACAGGACATCCCATGCAAACCTGAGGATCATAATGAGCAAGAGTTCACGACGTTCTTCCCGCACCTACCCCTCAAGTCCCGGCAATCCTAATCCATATACCTTGACATAACAAATAAAAAAGGGCCCTTCTGATACCATTTTTCAAAAACCAACTTGGGTCGGACCTGAACCAGTCACCCGAGCTGGCCTGTGACATGGCCCGAGAGGCATTCCTGATCCTCCCGGGCTGTCGACAAGTGCTAGGGCGTCAACATAGGATGTAGGAATGATTTCACCCAATATAAAAAAATTAAGTATTAGAAATAATATAGAGAATCACAGAATAAATAAACCAAATATAAAAGACTAAACAAGAACAAAATAAAATAAAACTAACCAAACACAACATCCAAACTAACTCCATGTGACCTCGTGGGTCACTCTCCTACTCAACGATCTTGTGTCACCCAAGGTGAGAACACTCAAGTCATGGCCTGCATAAATGCTAAAAAATGAAAACAAATATAGGCATGAGTATTAAAACTCAGTAGGCTAGCCTGATATCAATTCCCAATGCAATACCATTAAAAAAAGAATTACCATTTCATGTTTGAAGTAAAATTTATAAAATTATGTTTTTATAAATATTTTACTTGAAAGAAATGTACGAACCATTGCACTTAAAAATTTCAAAATTTGGATTTATTTCATTAATGTCAATGGATTTTTAGATATGTTAAGTGATGTTAATATTTTCAAATTTATACAATGAAGATTATACACATTCATTTAAAACTCATTTCTAGAAACCAAGTCAAAACCAGTTTATCACATCCTATGGAAAATAATATACAAAAATTCACAAAAGTAAGTACACAACAAGGGAAATATAGAAATAAAAACAAGTACCAAAAAATCACTACATGTAACTGAATGTTAATAGACACGGGTGAACCTTGGAGATAAAACATAAACCAGAAGACACCAATACATGAGACCTCATCTCCGTTTACTTTTCACAAACAATGAAATAAAAACGCTCAATACGCTCGACCATCCATTTTCAAGAAGTCCTGGGGAAATCCTATATTAATAAACCCAATATATCCACCTACTATGGGCCACTAGTATGTACCATAACCTACCAGTGTGGCACTCATTCATAGAATATTCTCTAAATAAGACAGATTCCAATGTCTTATATTTTTGGAAAGGGGGTGAGCCAACCGATGCTAGCCGAGACTCTAATCACAAACACACACACACACACACACACACATATATATATATATAATGCACAACATGCCACACCCCTAGTCACTCCATGGGATAACCTCTTGCCTTTAAAATAATCTAGTACCGGGAGCCTCTAGATGTGGGCCTCCCAAACAACCAGTTGCAACCAAGGCAGGACAATTATCCTAGGAGGGTTTTCATAAAAAAATTCATCATTTTCCATAATGTTCCAAATGGGCATTAAACACATTTCACAGTTACCTCCTTAAAAAGAACCAAAACCAGTTTGAAACCTTTTAAGGATCCCCAAATACCACTTCACAAGCTGCCGATATTTTATAATAAAACAAACCATAATTTTTTTTCCAAATAAACTGTAAGAGCCAACTAGTATACTTATTAATGACACTTGAAATATTTAAAAAAAGAAAATTAAATTTCTAATAAAATGTGATTTATCAGTGACACATGAATAAATAATATTTAGCATGTAAATAGGGTGAAAAAGTAGGAAATAGATGCAACATAAATTTTAAAAGTAGTGCAATGGTAACCTACATCATGAAAAAGGCTCGATGATGGTTCAAGCTCAGAAACAATGTGCGGTGATGGTGCTCACTCGGAAACGCCACGCGTGGGTCCTAAAAAGTTAAACCGACCCAAAACAATATTTACTTTATAAAAACCCTAATAAAAGAATGTAATATATATATATATATATCAAAATAATATCAATGGTTCATAAAACAAATGGGAACCAACTGGGGGCTGCGACTGGAAACAAAACGTCGGAGGGCATTGCGCCAGAACAGCGGAAGGTTTCTGTGTGGATGCATGCTGTCAGACTAGTGTTACAGGAGAGGGATGATGTTCAGTGGCTGTGTGAGGCGGATAATGGAAAGTGTGCGATAAGCTAGGAAGTAGCCTGGGTGGTCAATGTCGGGCTTCCACACTAGGGAGCGGTAGGGATCAGGTGCGCATGAGGGCGATGGGTTGCTACTACGATGGAGGAGGTTGAGAGATGCTAGTGGACAATGAAGGACGAAATTGGTGAAGGAGGTAGGAAGTGGGGTCAATGGTCTGAGGGCTACTGGGGAACCGAGGTGAATTTTGGGGGAGCGCCGTGTGGAGGGGGCGTCGTTGTGTAGGTTGGGTGCGGTGGTTGTGCGCGGTTGGAGGAGGAGAGGAGGCCTAGAGTGGTTCCAGCTAGGGGTTGCTGTGTGGGATGATGTGTGGAGGCGGACAGCATGGGATCCCTGATAGAAGAAAAAAAGGGTGTCATGGATATGGCTAGGGCTGCGGGATATCATGCGATGGAGCAGGAGAGGGCACTGGGGGAGATGAGGCGGTAGAGCGGGGCAGTGCAACATGGGGATGCCGAGGTGTCGAGGTGCGCAATTCTAGTTGGGGGTTGCGGGCTTCCTTGCGAGGGAGCAAGAGGCGACAGGGAGGAGGAGGCACTATAGGGGTAGGGGAGGCGACTGCTGGGTGTGTTGGATCACACCGCAAGAGGGGTAAACAAGGGCTCAAAACAAACCCAAAAAAATATAATGAAGTGAAATAATGAAGTAAATAAAATAATATTATATAAAAACCAAATCTGAAATAAAATAAAAATGAAAACGATATATAATTTTAATATCATAATAATAATTATAATAATAACAATAAAAATAAAAATAATTATATTAATAAAAATAAAAATATAATTAATGATAAAATAAAAATAATAAATGTACTCTTATCATTTAAATAATAATAAAATTGACAATTTCAGTTTCCATTTTAAATTATAATAAAAAATTATGTTTTTAATAACCACATATATTTTTAATGATCCAATAAATTAACATTTATTTTACCATTTTAATTATTCATAGACGAATAGGGTTATCCAGTTGCCTGGGGGAAGCCGTGCGACATCGCGCTCTGCTCATGCGTCCAACGACGTCGACCCCAAACTGCGCACTTATTATCAAAACTCAAAAATGTCTTCCCGGACTCACCCTAAACCCCATAAAATATTTAAAGGCCGAAAAAAAATTATAATAACATGGTTTGGGGTGTGACATGATTTATGACATTTTGTGTGTTATTTTATTCGATTGAGGTATATGTAACACTTATGTTTAAAATAAAGGAACACATAGGAAGCCATTTATTATATTTTTTGGGATGTAAGATTATAGTTATGAGAAATCCTTTTATGTTGAAACATTTATTAATTTTGAGGTTATTTTGGTGGGTGGAAGGGTTATTTATTTATGAAATATCTATTTTGAACCTTTGATGTTATATTAAAAAATTTGGAGTAAAATGTATTACTTATTCATGGAATGTTTCATAAATTTCATATATTATATTACCTTTTTCTAACCAATTTATTTTTGGATATTATCTGAATAAACAGTAATAAATTGATCAGATATTATAGATTATGTGATCTATTAGTAGTTTATTTTATTTAATAATGAATTAAATATTCATATGGACTATTAATTTCATGGAAGAATAGATTTAATAGAAGTCTATGTTGATCAAAGCCCAAAAAGGAAGAAATTTTTATTATTAAATTCAAAGGAATCAATTTAAAATATTTTATTTTGTTTAGTATATAAATAGTAAAAAATAAATCACATATTGGAAAAAGGATCCACCATAAAAAATATTATCATATTAACTTTATTTCACATAAATTTATGGATTTACTTATCACTTACAGATTTGTGGGTTGGGGATAATTATCTTTATCATTGTCATGTTCTCTATCACGCCATATTTTTCGGTGGACATTAATTTTCTCTTCCATGTATATAATTTAACATATTACCAATGTTATCGTTAGCTGATAACCTGATTATGTGTTATTAAAGGTCACCTTAATATTTTCATCCTTTGATAGTTTTTAAGGATTTTTAATTAACCAGTATCTTGTAGTTTTTTCAACCAATGCATTTTTAAATATAAATTTTTTTCTCTCTTGATATTATATTTTATCATCCACTCCATGGTATTGTTCAAAAATATTTTTCTATCATTTTTTCAAGAATGATAAAAAATTTCAATGATGTAATTAATTTAAGGGGGTGTAATTAAACACCATTAAAATTTAACATAAAATATGACTATTATTGATATCTTTCTTAACATGAAACATTATGCATTAAAATACTGAAATACTAGAAAACAATTATTATCTAAATCTAGAAATCATAAAAAAGATGTTGAATTATTGAATATGAAAAGGATTAACATAATGATGAAATATATTAATAATTTTCATTGTCTTTAAAAATTTATTATTTAAAATGTAGAAAATCATGTATCCATTATTACTGAAGTTGTTTTACTCTTCAAAAATATTTTTTCATCAAAAATTGTGTTTTATACATTTTTTAAAATTAAATTATTATTTATATCAACAAATTATTTGAATTCATTTATGAAATTAATTTAATTTAAGAAATAATCATGTCATATTTATCATAGAGCAATTTGTTTCTTTTATAAATAAATGATGTTTCTAGAAAATAGTGAAATGTAACATTTAATTAAAATTTCTATTAATTTTTATCAAATAATGTAATTAAACGTCATATTATAATTTTAATTTCAATAAAAATCATTATAATTATTCTATTATTATAAATAATCTTTTTTAATTAAATATGAATCAATTTTAAACTTGATTATGGTATCAGTTCATTTTTTGAAAAAAAACACATTTTGTCTAAAAACTATATTTATGTGAAGACTTTTTTCTATATCGTAATATATAAAAATTCATATTGATTTATTTTTTAAATGAAATTAATAAATTATATATTGAATAATAAATATATTAAATTTTATTTGGTGGATTTTCTATGGAAAATTTTAATGATAATCTAGTTATATTTTTAGAAATGCATTTTTTTATAAAATGCGTTTAATTATATTTCGATGACTACTATAATTTTAATTTATTGAACCTATATAAATTTGACATTATAAAATTAATTCAGTATTTTGAAACATAATATAAAAAATTTATCAATGATTAAAATTTCATTTCTTTATAATGAGATGGAAATTTGGTAAAAAAATATGTTTATGTGGTAAAAGGGAAAATCATGTTAACATTGGTTGAATTTATGTTATAAGACAACAAAAATATGTCTAAATTCATAGTTGATTATTTTATTTCGAATCACATTACATTATTAAGGATTTTTTTGTTTATTGGGCACATTTACAGGAAAATAACATTTTATTATTTAAATCTTTTGAATAATTTCATGTGTGCCTTCTCCTTCACATATAAAAGGACACTAAATCTCTTCTTTTCTCCACACTAAAAAAATCCTATCTCTTAAAATACATAAAAAATTACTTCCTAAAATACCTTCCCATGTAATATAATCCCATTTTTTTGCAGAATACCTACCTGATAATACTAAAGGTGTAATTCTTAGGTGGTTGTCCAATGAATTGGTGAAAACATAACTAGGTATTTTAATTTTTTCATCATTTATCTAAATGAAACATAAATTTACTATTTCAATATAATTAAATTTTTATATCATATATAATGAAATCTCATTAAGTTTATATAACAACCTTTATCTATCTCATGTGTCATCAAATGTGAAATGAAACCTTAATTTGGGTGTATGGTACACTACTGCCACATGAATCGACGTAATTAGTTTACCACCGCCATATTTAATTGTTAGTTTAAATGTGTGATTTAAATTATTTATATGTTATTAATTAAATAATTATCATTTTTAAATATAATATATCATATAATTTCATAACATCTAGACCATGGAAAAATTATAACTATATTCTAGTGAATGTGTTGATTACACCTCCATGAAGCAATGTAATTATTTTATCATCAATACCTCACATGGTTGGTATATATGTGTATATTTAAAGATATAATATTTAATTTATTATATAATAATAAAGCTAAAATAATAATATGTGACATAAATTATTTCCCTTATTATTTTTAAAAAATGGAAATGTTTCTCACGCATACACACAACCTATTGTCTCAATGATTTTAAACAAATTTTCTTTTCTTAACCACATTAAATAGATGGTTTTAGAAGAATAAATAATTTATAGAAATTCTAATAATGTATAGATTATTATTTTTATTATGATGGAATGATTTTCACATTGTCCATGTTCCTGATACCAAAGATGTTTTACAAATATCAACAGAACAACCTTAATACACCCGACCTGAAATTTACTGATTAGATAATAATATTATTAATTGAATATAATGTATTAAATTGATTTATAATAAATTAATATAGATTTTAAAATTTTTAAACACATAATATAATTAATATATGAATATTATATATGAGTTAATAGAGACAAATATCAAGTTGGGACATGAGGTAAGGGGTTTTATAACTTAATTTATATTCATTAGAGTATAATCATACTTTATTAACATTGTTATTACATTATATGTGAAATTAAATTTGATTATATAATGTAATATTTTTAATTTTCTTAAAATTGTAATGAATTATAACTTATTTTAAATATTCTAACTTCAATGATAAAATCTTCGGAAGCATTATATGTCTCAATATTGTTTCATTAAGACATGTATTATATTATGCACATAATTCCTTTTATACTTTGTATTTGATTAATATTGAGATAAAATATAATAAATGAACCTTTTATAATTATATTTATTGTTTCTTTGAAGTTTACTCTTTCATGATTTATTTATTCAAAAGTTATAAAAGATTTACTCATTTACATGGTCTTAACATTAATTATTTGAGATATAATCCAGGTCATGCACAATGTTTCACATTATATGGCGTAATTTATATCTCGTAAATTCGTTTTAATGTATTTTTCATATATATATATATATATATTAGGTCTTATATCATCAGGTTATGTTTCTTCATTCGATATCTATTTGAATCAAGCATTACGCATGTTGTAAGGGTTTCACGACTCAAAATTCTTTCATTAAAAATGTTTGATTTATGAAACTATATATATTTATATGTTGTATACAGTGATAAAAGAATTATAATATCATCAATATATTATAGTTATGTTATTGTATATTACTTCAAATGTTCTTTCATTTTAAAGATTTTATGTTTTGAATGCCCATAGAAGTGTTTTTTCATTAAAAATGTTTTTTATTGATTTAAAAGGATTGTAACAAAAAATTTACTATATATTACTAATATTATTTACATAATGTACATTTATATAGAAAAATCATGTCTTAATGTTATTTTCTACAACCACAAAAAATATTATAATTGTTTTTTATTGTAATTCCTTAACATTTTTCACTAGGTTCACTTTTGACTCTCTTTATATAAGTTTGAAAACAATGTTTATTTTCTAAAATTATGACATTAAAATGTTTACCTCTATCATTCCAATCAATGGATTTTAATAGAAATTTATAAGTTACAATGAATATTTTCCAATAAAATATTTTCCCTAATATTCATGAAAATTTACTAAATATTACCAAAAGAAAAGTATATTTTTCACTTATTTTCATGAAAAAATTAAACTGTTATTTTAAATTAATTTTCATCTCTATTAACCTAATTTAATGAATCATATAAATAATTGGAAATCTGATATTATCATACCATCCATCTTCTTTTTCTAGGAATCATCCAATAATGTTTTAAAGACATTATTATGAAACATTCTTATTTTCAGGTGTAATCAAGTTATTTTTGAAGGAAAGACGTTTTTATTGATTTGATGATGAATATAAAACATTTTTTGTGTTATATTCAAGTATGATACATAAAATATATTGACGATGACAGGTTACCCCGATACATTATATACATTATGTAATCCAAATATATCTCTTCAATGGATTTTATAATATTACTTTTCATTAAATTTATGAAGGAGGAAATTAAATTGGTAGGTTTCAAAAATGGGTTTAACTAAGATCTTGTAGTTTTTTTATATGGGTGGAGATGGGTGCTAATGATAATTCTCCAAGATAACAACACATTTTCACTGTTATTTTATTTATTTCTAAATGGTTCATCTGATCATGATTTTCATCACATGGATGATCATTATTGACATATATGATACTAGTATTATGAAAAATCATTATCCAATGTCAAATGATTTGTGATCTTGGAATTTATTATATGTATTCTTTTAATTTATTCTTGTTCACTTTGATGATGTGTTCATACCACTATTCTCTTCTTATAATCAATATTGATATTCAATTATTAATTCTTTTGACTAACTTTAATGAGAATTTCTTATCATAGATATTATTTATTCCATTTCTAATGGATATGAACAATGATGTTAAATGAATCATGTCTATAAAGTTTTATTTGAGTGAATAATGTGTGGAATGATTTTAATTAAATATTGTAGAATATAAAAATATGGGTATATATGAAAAAATAATCATATGAAGAAAATTGTTTTTATGTAATATTTTTTTATCCTTTATTAAAAATATAAACTAAATAGATTCTAGGAATTTAAGTGATCTGTTATATTCTATTTTTTGTTGTTTGTTTGGGGTGGAATAAATTTGGTCATATTTATCCTTATAAAATATATAATTTTTTTCCTCACTAGATCTTTGAGTACACATCATGAGATATTACAATTAAATCATGGATATCATCACAAGGTGGAATAATGTATCTTTTATGACTTGAAAATGAGTATAAATTTGTTTATCATTCATTTCCCTAAATCATAGGTTGTGCCACAAAATATGTTTAACAACATGAATGTATTTTGATCCCTTTTATTCAACATTTCTCTATGAAACTTTAGAGTTATGATCTCTTGATCATTGTCCAAAAAATGTTATTTAATCCAAAATAAATCCTTATTCTAGATTCATCACGAATAATAATATCAAGGTGTGAAATATCAAAATTTTCCTTTCAAACTCCTACCTAAATCAGTATCTCTTCTAATCATAACGTTTTAATAACTCATCAAAATTACACTACATTAGGTAGTATTAATATAGAAAATCATTGGCAATTATATTGAAATATGATTCATGATTTTTAAGTATCAAATTCCCCCATACATAAAAAATTTATCAATCTCAGGAAATATACATCTCATTAAAAACATTAAAGGACATAAAACATCAATAAGAGAAAATTTTAATTATTATTAATAGCGAAATGGATAAATAAATAACAAAAAATTTGAACAAATCATTCCTCTTTTGTATGAAATCATTCATTATTATCAAATTCTCACTCTAGTTATTCTTAACATCCCTCATTATTTCTCAATATTTCCTTAAATATTAATGTCAATTTGTGTTCTACCTCTCTATAAAATGTCACTCATATCTAAATATAACATGTATTTCATTTTTTTCTCAATCACAACCACAACCAATTAATTTATTGTATTAAAAAAATACATCTTGAAATGAAAATTAAACATCAAACATGTTAAGAAAATTTAATTTATGTTCTAATGATTATAATATTGATAGTTGCTTGGGGGATTATGGGAAATAGAAATTCAGAAGATGAAAAAGTGATGTTAGTTTGTTGAAATGACTACAAAAAATAATCATTTCATTATACAAAAGGAAATATATGAAAGGGGGAATAAAAATAAACAACATGGGTGAAGGAATTTGAAATGTATGAGTGTGTAACAAAAAATAAAATACTTAAAATCCATGGTAATAGAGCTACTACTCAAATAGATAGTAGATATATTCTCAAGAAATCATTTATGAACTATGAAATCAGGTGATAAATTCCCCTCCCATAGAGTCTAAAGTATCTCCACTCCTTGATGAATCTTGTCACTATAGGCTCTGATAATATCGTAAATGGTCTAGTGAAATGGGAGGTATCCGGTAAGATATAGACCTAGTAGCCAAAATTCAATAACTATTATAGATAACTATATATTACTAAAAGAAAATAGAGTTAGACCAGATAATAGGTCTTGAAATTCACAGATGATAGAATTACTATGGCTATTATAATCCAAGAATATCATAATCATAGATCTTATAATGTCAAAGATGATTCCACATCAGTGAATGATCCTATGAGAATAAAAATTTCATGAATTGAACTTTATGACAAGAGTAGGTTATTTCCATTGAGACAAATATCCTAACTCATTTTTACTCTAAAAATTGATTGAATTTGAAGAGGCGGGATCCCAATATTGTTGTAGGATGAGACAACACAAATCATGGAAAGAGATAATAATGATCTAAAAATGTAAAATATATTGATTTAATACTGCTTTATGATGGTTTGATATTGTTTTGTGGGAATCATTGTAGTTCTCACAAACCATCCAACTACTATCCAAAAAAAGGTTTAACATAGCTTAATTATGACCAGGACCACATACATCTCTTTAAAAATATAGAGTAATGAATTGATAAATGGATTTAAAGTTATCTTCATCCTCCATACATACTCAGTATTTATACAACCCATTGTTATCCAAATCCATTTTATAGAATAGTCAAAACATTTATTCCCAAATTTCAACCAAACAACCCAAAAATTTTGAAACATGATTTATACCTTCATATTACACTTTAACCTCTACATGTAAATCATGATTTTGAAAATGCCAAAAAAGAAAATTTTCTTATCTTTTATAATTTTACACTATAATCACTAGTCCCCAGAATCCTTACTACTACGAAGATAGATGATATTTTGGAATGTGAAGAGGCTGAATATACAAGTGTGATAAAGATTAAAGAAGTAGACATCCCATTTTATAATCAATTCCATAGTTGAGAGTAAAGAAGTTTCATTCATGTCTAAAAAACTATAGGGAATACAATATGTAATATTATTGGGAGGAATATTAAATGAAGAACTAGGAACCCTATGAAAAATTTGGTATTTAAAATATATTTATCTTTTCTACAAAATATTTTATCCCTTAAAAATTATCTATCAATACATTTTCATACATTATGTTAAGAGAGTCATGTGAAAAATCCATATATGAGGGGTATTTTAATTATATTTAATCTAGAAAAATAATGAGGTTTAATACTTTTAAGAATAAATATTTCACAATGATATTTTCATGAGATTATTTCGGTGTGAGTTTATCTTGTATGCACTATATAGTATCATAAATTCTTCTAAAATTAATCCTCCACCTTCAATGGGGTTTTATAACATAAAATAATTGGACCAATAATATTTAATCTAACACATAGAATACCAAATGGATTTATTTATGATAGTTTCTATTATTTTATTGATAAAATGTGAAGATTAGATAACTAAAAGGACATTCATAGGTACGGAATAAAAGGAATTGATTTGGAGGGTGTTCTTACCATTAAAATAGATTAATTGACACTACATGTTGACAATTATTCTTGTAATTATATTGAAAAATTCGTCTATATTATAAATAAAAAAATTTTTGTTTAAAAAAGGATCCCAAATATATTAAATAGATAGTTATCTCATTAAAATAACTAACCTATATTTTATTGATTTATATTTCCATTATGATTATTTTATAGGTAAATAGGTCATTCACTCTCCTATAATAAATATTTTACCACTACTACATTTATACTCGATTACGATAAACTTGAAAAAATGAATTAATATTCATTCCCAATTGATGAAGGATACCATGTAATCCATGATAAATAAATTATATATTCAAACAAATCCAAAAACTGCCTTGGAATGGGTTCACCATTTTACTATAAATTTCATATTTCGTACTAATAATATTCTACTAAATGATAAATAAACATTGAGAAATTTAATCTCTATAGATAATTCTTTTAGAGGATTTAAAAATTCTAATACTTTTTCACATATTTGATATCATAATCCAATGTTATTAAATGTAGTGAATATGAACGTCATAGATCCATTCTTTGAATACACTCTATATAATAACATTTTGAGTGAAATGTTATTTAAATATATCAAAATATTTCTCTATATTAATTTGGGTCATGAAAATGGATACTAGAATTTTATTATCAAATTATTATACCATTTCATTTAATAGTTAAATCGTCAATTAATGGTACAACATTTAAGAAAATCATGGTTTTATTGATATTTTGAGAGGTAAGATCTTATATAATCTATTATTTATGGACATTTTGAGAACCGTGAATGGAATATTATACTTTCTTATGGTTCAAAATTCAATGTATTATCTGAGATGGTTCAAATTGAAATGATAATAAATATATTGGATGTTGTAACTCCAATAATAGTTCAACCCTAAAATTAATCATATAAAAACTATATCATCTTTTTATTAAAGAAATATAAATCCAAAAATATTCACGATTCATGGGAAACCATCTTGGACATGGGAAATATTATTCTCCCGGAAATTAATAAAAAAAATATTTTTCCTCCTCTTGGTTTGGTTTCAAAAAATAATTATCACAGTGCTCCTCTCAATGTAGAGTTTTATTGAAACAAATGATGATTATCCTACCAGGATGAGTGCTTGTCTCTTAACCTATGTTGTGTTCTATATAATATTTCTTTGGAATTGTAGGCTAAAAATGATCTAATGGTATCGACAACACTAATGAAGGATCTTTATTAATGTTATAGTATGATCATCCTGGTAAAAATATTTTCCATAATACATGCATCGAAATAAATAATGTTGTAATTCCCTTTCACAATCTATCTAATATGGGATTAGTCTCAGGACTCCCACATATTGGTGAGATATCTTTTTTACCTGGATTCTATATTTACTGGTTATTTTCATTAATGTGTTATCATCCCATTGATCAAAAAGACTTCCACCACGCTAGATGTTCGCATCCTACAAATCATCCAAAGACAGACTCGGGGATGGGTGGATATTCTTCAATTATAAAATATATCTCTCTACCTTTATGATTATTTGTTGAATATAACCCATGTTTTCCTTTTCAAGGGTGAAGTACATGAATTTCATTCATTATAATTGATATATTCCTCCTCAATCCTTCTTATAAAGAAATTAAATCAATAATAATGATATGGAGAACCATGGATCTAAAAATCTATGTGGAATGATGAAATAGTGACTAATCTAAATGGGAGACAAAAATGAAAAAATATTTTGTAATTAGTTTCAATTTATAAAAACACTAGTCCCGCCAAATCTATATTATGATTCCTCTATTCATGTTATTTCACTACATGAATCAATATTTACTTAATATAAGATCAATGAGATAAAGATAAGAAAAAATACTATAATTTCATTTATATTCTTACCTGAGTACTCACCCAACCTTTTTTATATTGAATAAGAATGGTTTTTATGTAACCACATGTAAAATATATATTGGAACACATATAGAAACAATATAGTTCCTTCAAAATCTCTACCCTATCTCATGCACACACATGGAATACATAATAAAAATTAAAAAGAGGATGAATATTAAATTATATTAATAGTAATATTCTTTGATTAATAATTAATAAAATCTACCTGAATCAGATTATTTTTGTTGATATATACATGAAAATTAGTTGGGATAATATCCATGTTTTTTTATACAAAAAATGAAATAAAAATAATGAATTAAAGACACAAATTTTTAATATTTATAATAAAAAAACTATTTGTGCTTGATCATTTTTGATAAATAAACAAATTTCTCGAGGGAGGTCATTCCCATGGAATTCCATAAAAGAGAAGTTGTCCTATAAAGGATGATTAGTAGGTTAAGATACTTGAGTAACCATGGTTATGAAATGGAATAGAATCTATGTGGAACTTGGAATTGGAGCTAGTGATCATTCCACTTGGATAAGACGTGTATTTTTTTCTTCTATTCCTAAACACATTGTGTTTAATATAATTCCATACCTTCACCAATTGATGATCGTACCTAGAAGAAAATGAGAGAAAATGAATGATTTTAAATGAAAAATAGATCTTTTTTGTCATATAACGTATGGGATAGATGATCACATTGATTATTCGACAAATATCCACCAAAAACAAGAAAATTATACACTTTGGTTGAAAAATTATGAATATACCAATGAAACACCTTATCTAGGAAAAATATCATTAAATGAAATAGAAACCATGTCACTTTTCAACCCATCAAATATTTTCTTTAATATAGAAAAAAAGATAACAGTTTAAGTGATATTGAAAGGCATTCATATATTATAATAAATCATATGTGTATAACAATCACAATTATATACAAGTTGGATTTTTAGTTTATACTATAAAGAAGAAGATAAAAGGCTTCACAAAGGAAGAAACCATTTTCATGATCAATTCTTTGAACCCACTTAATAGTGATTAAGAAAATAACATGAGACTTTGGAAGATGTTAAGGGATCATAACAAGAAGTAACCCTTGAGATGGTCCAGTCATTTATTGGAACCACATGGAAAGGTAATCCTTGGTGGCATATTTCTACACTAAATATGTCATTCTTCAATTAGCTATGGAGAAGGAGCCTTCATCAGAGATGATTCAATGGGAACCTAAAATTTATATGATCATGGACACGAATCACTCAGAACCCTAAACCCTAGGGAATCACGTCCTTAAATTTGACAGTTTATATATAATCCAAAAAGATTAATGATATAATGTTAAATTTATAAATTTTTGTTCACACTATAATGATGATAAATAATTTCTAAAATAGGATATAATAATTAATTTTCCACTAAAATATTCAATTTAGACCATTAATGAAATTATCTTCCCTCTTTCAATTTCAATTAATAAAAAACAACACCTCTTCCATCACCACATGAGATATGTTAGGAAATAAAAATAGTGATCATTTTTTTTTATTTTCTATATATTTTTTTCCTTCTCTATTAAATTTTTGCAACACATGAGTGTGAACAAGTTACTCACCCTTATAAGTTAAACCATCATAGCCCCCAAATCTATATTATTAGTATCATACTAATATTATAACCTTATTTAGCACAAGGTGGGGGAAATATTTCAAATCATATGTAATTTATTGATATTACACATTCTTAATTTTTTAATTTTCCATGTTTTTATCATTTCATATTATTTTTAAAATATATTGGAGCTAATGTGGTATAATAAAATATGTTGTGAATCTCCATCCCATTTAATAGAGAATATTTAGTCTTCTAATGATGATTCTTATTAAAGAATGTCATTATCTCTCTATATTTAAAAAAATTTCAAATTAAGGGATAATATCAATTGATGGAAAAAATAATTAAATTATTATTTAAAATCATCATGTTTTGATAAGATAAATATTAATTTATAGTAGTATTTTTTTTTCTTAATCTCTCTCAATAAATATGGCTTGTGACAGATTTTAAAAAAAATGGATTAGATAACCTATTTGGAATATAATACTAAAAAATTGGTCAATAATTTATCATGTGAAATCCATGTACTCATTTAATAAATAAATAATAAAATTTTTATAATTTAAAACAAAAATATAATTTTACAATTATACTATAATATAACGTAAAAGTGAAATAATAAATTCAATTTCATTAAATCTAACCTAAATATATTCATGTTACTCTAATTTATGTTTTAATATAATCAAGTTAAAAGAAATTATATAATGAAAAATGTCACCATAAATAATAAATTCAAATTAATAGTCAATTATGTCCCAATTATGTTAACAAATTTCCCCACTCACAGACATAAATATAACTCGTGTCCTGTCTATTTGATTTCAATATATGATAAAATAATTGAACAAAAATCCTAGTTAAATATTAAAAAAATCACAAGGAGTAAGAGATAAATAGGAAACTCCCACGATGAAATCAGTACCCTTCTGTAGAAGTTAGTGTAATTGAATTTATAAATTTTTTATAGCTCTAAAAAAGTGTGAGATGTGTTATAAGGTAAAATATTGGGCATGATATTTTTGATTTTATAATTGATAAGAAATAATCCTTAAAAAATAGAATCCAAAATGTGATTTTTGATATTATATTAAACATTTCAGTATAGTTAGTCATTAAATTATAAATATATTAAAATATTTTAGGGACATCATAACGTGAAAAAAATAAAGAATGGAATACAAAAAATTTAGAGAGTGGTAAAAATACTGGGACTCAAGGAAATAATCATTGGACCCCTTAGTTACCTTCGTCCTATGAGTGGGTTGATGATAACTATTGAAATAAATAAACTCATTGGTTACTTGTATAAAATGAGGGTTTTTATGATAATTTTAGCCACCACTCTGAAGTGTGTAGGTCTGGGAGGTTAATTGGTTTCCCTAAGGAATATAGTGATAATTTGGAAGGGGTTAAAATTAAATATGTATTCTAGGATATGGATGGAACATTGATTGAATGAGTATCTATATGATAGGTATATTGATTAATATATGTCATCTCCTTTCTAGAAATAGAGGTTATTCCCTTTCACATTCCGTTTTTATCAATGATATAAGAATGTTGCGCATCCATATCAATAATTTCTTTCAGATCTCAAATAATACATAGTAAAATTGATTAGTAATGTATATGTTTGAGGTGGTTGGGGTTGTATATGTAGTAATTGTATAAGGTGGGTTGTGAAATTGGGAGTGGTATGATGGATGAGGAATGGTATGTACATGGTTTCAACAAATAACTACCAATAGTCCTAAAAAAGAAACATCTTTCATTTGGGGAGGTATTATAAAGTCGAATCAATATAATGAAACAAGGCCTCTAATGTTGGTTAAAATTTTGTTTACTATTCTTGACATATAGATGAAATCCTACTTTATTGTTTAAAGATATTTATAGACTCATAGGTATCCTATAACATTTCTTGTGGTGAATCAACCTTTTCTTCAACAACTAAATATTATTTAGCCCATTCATATGTCTTTCCTGCCATTTTCAAAAAAACCCAATTTTAAAATCACATGATGGTCAATCATTATAAATCTGCTCAAATATAACAGGGATAAAGAGGATTCAAATACCCCAACGCACTTATCCAAATAATTATTATACATATATTCAATCAAGGACCCTTAAAAATTCACTACTAGGTTGGATACATTAATAGGATATGGTTAAGAGGGGGTTGATAAACCTTTTTTAAAATTACAAATTTTTTAAAAAATATTTACGAATTTGGTAAATTAAAAAAATTAAAAAATTCATTCATATAAGATTAAATATTGTGAATATGTAAATAGTGTTTTAAGTAAATTATAGGGAAAAAAGAAGTAATTTTTATAGCATTTTTCATATTAATGATCCTACTAAATCGTTCACACCCCAAACAATGGAGTTTGGTACTCATTAGGAAATAGGGGATACTTTTATAATTGAGAGATCTAAACCCATACTACTACACCATGATGAATCCCAACTACGTAAATTTTAAGGAGAATCTCCAAACCTAACACAAATTTTTTTTTATTTAAGACAAAAATGTAGGATTCAGATAGAGAGAAAATGAAATCAAAATGTACTTCTTTTCGATTGGTAATTGAAACCAAGAAAATAATTTTTTTAGGTAGTATATTTGGTGAGAGAAATGATTATGTGTATAAATATAACTAGATAGAAAGGTAAAAGGATGATTATTAATTGATATAAGTAGAAATACTATTTGATATTAAATAGTTAATGTATTTCCTTGTAAACAATGTAGACATTGTGCTTTGGGAGATATATTAATGGTGTAGATAAACTCTTCAATGTGATAAAAAGAGTATCAATAATTGTGCCTCCATTTAAATCTCATCACAATTGATTTATTCAAGGTTTAAAATATACCTTTTATTATTTTTTATACTATCATATGTAATAATAGTCATTTTTTTAATCCATTTTCATTGTTACAAGAATCCTCAAGTCCTTTAAATACAATGAAATTTTGACTACACACTAGATAAAATTGATAGAACTATTCAGAACAATAAAATCAATATATCCATAAACATTTCTAGGATAAACTTGATTACCCAAAAATATCGATGAATTCAAACTACACTAAATTAAAAGTTTAAATAAGATTATCAATGTAATAAAAATTACATTTTTCAATAATTTTCTATATAACTCCTTTAATTAATTCAATAAGTACTAAAAAATTTTGAGTAAATAAAACATTCGAATACCATTATTTATAAATATATAAAAAATAAAAATATTTTTACATTGATTAAAAACAAATTAAATTTTTTAATAAATTAAATAAATAATTTAGAAATAATTATGATCAATAATTTAAAAAATAAAAAAAATCAAATTAAAGGGAAAATATTTGTGTTCTTTTTCATGGAACCCATGAATAATAAATAAATATAATATTTATAATATGTTTAAAAATATTTAAAAAAAATCACTTATAGAACAACATAGAAAATTAATTATATAAGAAATAAAATAATTATATTAATTATTATATACACACAACAAATTAAATATTAAAATAAAATAAAAAAATATAGCATTATAAGAAATTATAGAAGATAAAATTAACTATTGAGTACACAAAATGATGTTATAATAAATTATTAACTCGTTTTTGGATGATTTATCTACCTCTACAATTAGAGGGGATGCTACCATCCCCAGAAAAAATTGGATATATTGTTGAAATCCATTATTGCAATGGTATTACCTTTTGAAGAAAGGTACTACCGTTCACCTGTTATGATGCCAAAATCATTTTGACAAATTATATTACTGATGGAAATAAGATGAATTATTTCTATTTTCACATTGGTTCTACTTCTTTTTAAGAAAAAATATAATCATTGTGTTGGATTTTTCTACCATTTCATGAAATAAAGTTCTAACTTCACAGGTATATTGAGTTACTCTTATTATCTGATAAACTAAGGAATATTTCTTCTACTTAATATGTATAGGAGGAGACACTGGATCCTGAAATAGTTAAATGTTATATGCAATGATTAAATAGAGAAATTATATATGCGGTGGGAGAAATCGGGATCCTACCACACTAGAGCCCAACCATGGAAGAATGTGTTTGAATTTGTGATACTATTATTCAATCTAAAATACAGGAATTGTTGTTAAAATATAATGGCAAGAAAGAATAACATGTGTGGTAAGAGATTATATTTTGATGACAATGAATTTTTGCATGTCTACTTACTGTCAAAACTATGAATTATGGTGTAGGATTTAGTATCCATAGACACTCATGCTAAAGAAGGAGCATTGTTCATAGATTATATGTAGAGTGTAATAAAATAGAGTATATAGTTTATATATTTAATGATATATATAATATATTTAATATGACTAAACATACATAACATGTGATAAACTATGAATATTATTATAAAATTAGGGTTTTAGTCATTTAAAATTAAGAAAGATCTTGAAAGGCGAATAAGGGAATATGATGTGTGGTTAAATCTTGTTGAATCATAGAGGGTCGAAATGTGGTTCATCATTTTATGTAGTAGATTTTCAACATAATATTCATTTATTTTTTATACATTATAAACATTTTATTAATATGATTATCCATTTCACTTAAGCGTAAATAATTTTTAGACCTTGCCAATGGATATATGAGGTCTTCACAAAAAATTATATAGGTAAAGAAAACATAAAAAATAGTGATATATATATATATATCTATACTATAGAAAAACAAATTCTAATGTTATAGTAATTAAGATAATTTTTATGGTATCTAAAGGAAATTTCACAATTTCATACAGTTCAAGGAAGTATATAAAAACATATTATATTTCCAATTTATTCATTTGAATGGACTTTTAATATATATATTGACACTTATCAAATAAATACTGAATAAATTGAATTATAAATATTCTAAAATCCAAAAACTACTATGTAATCATTTTGAATTTTTTATAACACATAAGAAATTTAAAACATTAATATAGATTAATGAAATTTTAAAAAAAATATTAGATATCAAATGAAAAAAATCATGAATACCCAAGCTCTATATGTCAGGATATATATGAATAACTAATAAAACCATAAAACACTATAAATAGGAAATTATTGTTCAAACCAATAGAATGAACCATATTCCAACCAAAATAAAAAAAAAATTAGATATTGATGTATAATTTGATGTAGTTGAATAAAATATTTATAAAAAAACTAGATATCATATCAAATATGATTTATAAAAATCCAATCACTATTAATCATGATATAATAAAAAATCATTGAGTTTGTAAAAAATTCATCCACATAAAATATTCAGATGGTACATGTTAGTAAATATAATCACACTAATATTTCATGCAACCAATAAATTAATTCAATAAAATAAAATTATATGTAATCAAAAATAATTTTATTCTATGTAAATTAACAAGAAATATACACCCTTTAATTATAAATGTCACAGTTTAATGAAATCAATTCACCCATTTTATAAATATAAATAATAACAACTACTAATTCTGTTTAAAAAGAAATTATGATAACAATAAATTCTCCGCCATTTATACCTATATAATATGAAAATATTAAAGAAAAAAATTACTCTTATAATATGGATATTAAAAAAATAATATCCCCTTAAAAAATCAAGTGATATAACTATAAATCACATGATAGAAATAATAAATAAAATAGGTAAATCATCCCTAAAAGGAATTTAAAATTATACAGAAGAAGAGAACCCCTGAAATAATATTTTTATATCATTTAAATAATGGTAAACATACAATATATCCCAGAATAATAATTCATTATTTAAAGAGTATCCAAAAATTTATTAATCTATGAAAAAAATGTTGTCGATTCTTATAAAAATTCATTCAAAAAACTTTATCATACCCATGCTATTTTATGTTATGTTGGGTTAGTAAAAAATATTTTAGCACCAAAATTAATTTTAACTATTTCATGTAAAGTACATGAGAATATAAATTCTTAGAGACATATATTATTACAATACCAAGTGATTGAGGGAACTTAATTGAAAATTCAATATCATAATTTCCATTCAAATGATAATCGAAACATATAATTTTATAAACATTATATGTATATCTTTTGAGAAACAATGTTTGTATATTATTAGAAAAAAAGATAATATAAAAAAAGAGATTTATCTCTATTTACTACCTTTATATATACCAGCATCTCATATTTTAATTTTACTCTAATAAATATAGTTTGGATATCTTTCAAGTCAATAATTTCCCTTTTCTGACTAATATTTTCCATCCGTACAATCTCAAGATCATCACTTCCATTAATTTTAGAAGATAATTTATAATTTATTCATTATTTTTTTGCTAAAAATTATTTGAAACAATATTTTTCATGAAAATATTATTAAAATTTAATTTAATAAAATCTATAAAATTTGTTTTTTACTTTTCATTTTAAAAAAATTGTTTTTTTCTTACATTAGAAAAATTAACATGATCCAAAGTATGATTTTCAAACATTTTATAGAGAAATTATATTTACACTTAAAATTCATCATATAAATCAACTAATTATTTTACATTTTAATATTCAAGGATTCACCAAGTGTGATCATGTTGTTGATGATCATTCAAAATCAATTGAACTTGTCATTCACAAATTAGTGGTCTAGTATTATAAATTATTGAAAATCATCACTATGAATGCCAATCTAAGTTCTCTAAAAAATCTCAACCCCTCAATGAGTGGATTTTAATGTCCTAAAAATGTAAAAAGTATTTTTCTAATAATATATATGATCGTACATACTTATAATAAATGATAAATAATTATTGTTTATGAATTTATATTTTAAGATATATTTTACAACATCACGTCTAGCTAATGGTTCAATTTCAAATTTAGATACTTTAAAAGGGCCATCCCTGACAGTGAAATATTAAATACCTTTATTTTAAAAAAACAAATTACCTCTATTTCATCTTTCCAATATCCATAATCAATTAATTTTAAATGATGTCATCACAATGGATTATATAATTTAATTTCCTTAGTTTCTATCACTAAAATAGATCTTTCATTAGTCTTATTAGGGACAATGATTTATGTTATTTTAAGAAAAATAAAAAAACTAAAAAAATCATTTGATGGATAACTTGTAATACTAATTGGAATTATAAATATTTAGATAACATAGTAGGACTGAATCTTACTAAAATGGAATCTTGTAGATATGAATTTTTGGTATATGTGATAAGAATATCATTGCTATGAAATCTTTAAAGAGGATAACCACTGGTACAAAGTGTTATGTTAAATATTTTGATGTAA
The DNA here is from genome assembly GCA_963277665.1 of Viscum album. Taxonomy (NCBI): domain Eukaryota; kingdom Viridiplantae; phylum Streptophyta; class Magnoliopsida; order Santalales; family Viscaceae; genus Viscum; species Viscum album. The sequence goes on from OY728131.1 coordinate 2,072,388,396, forward strand.
TACCACCTATTTGGGGATGCCAATAATAATACCAAAATTATCATATTTAATTAAAAAAATGTGAAATTTATTGTTTTAAAATTATAATACAATTATTTTAAAATAGAATAAGAATTGTGGTTGTGTGAAGAGTTCTTATAAAAACTAAATAGAATAACATATAGAATTTTATTATAGATTGAATCTAATAATAATATACTCTTCACACCACAACAGAATTATCTTTACACACACTATAAAAGATAGAGATACATTTACAAATGACTAATCTATACTTATACAGTTACATCGTGATAAATCTGAACTAAAGACTTTTTGGAGATCATCCCCAAACATAACAACACAAAACCTTTTGTTAAAGTATATCACTACCTAATAATTCATTAAGAGATTTCATAGCCTTGGTTTAATACATTTTATTCAGTTAATAATATACAAAATAACACCACTTTTTGGTAGAGAAAACATTTGATAGAAATTACTATGTTTAGACTTTTACTCATATAGAATGAAAAAATAATGATTATAAATGTATTCTAGTAGACTGAATGGTGGTGATGAAAATATTTATTCACGACCTTATAAATAATTTAAATAGTTAATCATAGTATAATATTGAAGGAACATAACAACTCTTCACGATGATATGAAGTTTAAGAATAATTTTTCCTTATATTGCAACTAACTATGCCTAAATTGGATTTAATTTGAATAAATATTTAATTGGGACATCAAATTTTTAAGAAATATAAGCTGTCTTTGAGGCAGTTGAGTTTGGTAATTATTTACATAAGGGGTGTATTTAAATTCATCAAAATTGGGTTTTTGAGGCTATAATAATTATCTTTGTACATTGTGTGGTGAAAATGGATGAAATAATAGAGGGTGACTATTGATGCAAGATTCACCATTATTTTTCATCTGAATTCAATGGTTTTTTAATTATAGGATTGATCTGGGAATGAATATGAGAGTTGAATTTATCATTCTAATGCGAACAATGACTTGTTGTCTTATTTTTCATGGATATTTAAATAAGTATTGATGAGTAATGATTGGGTAATTGAATCAAATCTAATAATAATTTAGGGGAATTTTACTAACATGTGTATTGAAGAAGTTATTCTCCACCCTCAATTTCTAGATGTTGTAAGTTCATTACACCTCATGTGTAAAATTTTAATCCATATTTATTTAATAAAATATTTGTGATATGGGTTCGGTGACCAACTTATGACTCTGATCATTTTGGTATTAATAAATAATTTACAGAAATATTAAAATCAATAATTAATGAAATAAAAATATATCAAAACTGAACTAAAAATTCATGTTTAATGTTTTGGGAATATAATGAATACTAAATTAAAATAAAATTGATAAAAACATAAATCAATTAATAATATGTTGTATTGATCAAAATTTATTAATTATTAATTATAAAAAAATAAAACAACTAAAACAATTATTATATACATGAATGAAATAAAATTATAAATTATAAAAAAATTTCCATTGTATGTTTTTCTAAAAAAATGTATTTTGTAAATAAGAAAACTGAGGTTTTGATAAATTATTACATAATAGTAACATGATTTTTATACTAGTAATGATAATGTGGATACATATATCACATGAAAAAAATATGATATTTTCTTGTAATATACTATTGTAATGATACTTATGTGGTGGAGAATGGTATTATCATTTCCCTAGGGTGATACCAGTACTCTTCCACCATGTGGTTATATTTTTCAAAGGATCTAGATCCAGTCTTACCATTATGATTGATCTACCTCTAATTTTAAAACATTATCTTCAAGGAAAAGAGTGGCACTACCATTTCATGAGGAAAATCTCTACCATCCAAAGGAATATAACATAACACCGATATCTAAAAAACAAATCCTATTGTCTACAACAACTGAAGAAGAGAATGATCTTCTAGACCTTGAAATATTATATTAATGAGAATGTGGATTAAAGAGATAAATTAGCTATGTGGGGGGATACGAGGGGTCACTGTTATGCTTGAGTTCAGCTATAAAACAAGTGGTTTGTAGTCATGATATTATTCATGAAGCTAAAATGAGGGAACTGTTTTCATGATTTAATAGTGAAGGAGAATTTAATGCATGGTAAAAGAATCTACAATATTGGATCATAAGTGATTCATGTGTGACTTCTATCAATGATATGATTTAATGTGTATGAGAAATAGTGAAATCAGAATCAATCTGAAAAGCGAGTATTGTACATATAGGATATATATAGAACAATATCAATCGGTATATAGTTTCTACATATAATGACATATATAATTTATTTATTATAATTAAATATATATATATATATAACATGTGATATACTGTGAATATTATTATAAAATGAGATGTTTTTTCATGAAGGATGAAGGAAAATTTAGTGAGGAAAAATGGGGAACCTGATGTCTGTAAGAATCATTCCACAGGTTGGAAAAGATGAACATTGGTTTATCATTTTATTTAGTATCTTGTCAATATAAACTTTAATAAATTTTAAGTCCATAATAAAATCATGTTAAGATATTTGAAATATTTATATAAATATATACAATTTTGATATATTTTTAATAAATCAAAGAGTTCATCCATCTAAATTTTTTAGAGAATGATGTCATCATAAAAATAGTAAAAAATATATACTAATACCATGGAAAAAATAAGTAAAATAATCATTACATTATAATTTTTTAAAGCATCTACATGGATTTATCATTCATTCATAGAATATAATTAATTGAGGAAACACTTATTATATTTTTAATGATACAAACAGTGTGAAATAATGATGTATACTTTGAGATATTTTATATAAAATTAGATGATATTAAATTAAATAAATTATTGAATTCAAGAGAAATATTCTAGCCATTGATAAATTTTTCGATCAGCTAAATAAAAAATTCATACATTCACAAAGTTTAATTAAATATAAAAAAATATTATCCATATAACAAAAAAATTAATATGATGATATGATATATATAATCCATGTTATATATGAATAATTAAATGAATCTTAAAACATTATAAACTGTAAATTATTGTTTAACCAAAATCATAAAAATTGTTCACTCAAAAATGATAATATACTATATATTTATTTATAAATTCATTTAGTTCAATAAATTTAGATTTGTGATATATTATTATTATGAAATATTTTTTATAAAATTATAATTAGTATAAATCATGATACTTTAAAAATACATTGATATTTTAAAATAGATTTCAACATAAAATATTGAGAGGGTTCATGTGAGGAAATAAAATATAACCAATTTAAAAAATATAAAAAAAAATAAATTAAATAAATAAAATTTAATGTAATAAAAACACAAACATACAATAAATATTAAAACAAATTCTCCACTCATGCATCAAAATAATGGTAAAACCCTTATTCTATGTAGATTATCAGCCCTTAAAAATATAGGAATGAAGTAGCACTTATAAAAAGATGATGATCATTGTGGAATGTCACATTTTTTTCCATGCTATGAATAATCTATATCTAGGGAACATAAAACTATATTCGGTTCATCAACTCAAGGTCATATTTTCTCTTGTGATCAACAATTATCATATACCACTTCCTCAATATGAAAAATATTTTTTGGATCAAGACTCAACTAAATTTTTCACTCATTATCTAAATTTTATACACTATAAATGAATTTGTCAATACCAAACTCCCTTAAAAAGATCACCTACTACTTCTATCATATTCAGGGTTTTACCTTAACCACATTAAAAATCAATATGTATAATAATTATAAATAATCACTATATTTGTATCCCAACAACCTTGTCAGATATGATATATATTTATCACCTATAGGGGATAAAAAAATAATTTTCCATATTTATGATTCCAAAACCTTCCATTTCCACTATCTTATTGGGGTATATTTCCATCATTTTATGTTTTTCTATGTGATCATGATACTTTTACTTAGGGAACTACGATTAAGGATTAACTTTTTTTCAGGGGGTATCTTCCAACACATATGAAATAGAAGTATAAGGGGGTTAGGATAATAACTTTTTGGAAGTATTATGAGAGGTTTAGGTTGTTCTGGTTTACTTTAATTTAAATGGATAGGTTAATATTTTTGTGGGACGTTTGGAAGGTGGTTATTTTATCAGGGGTTTCGATGTGGCTATAATCAGGTAAAAAATAAGAAATGGTTTTAAGTGAAATGAAATTGTAAATAAATTTTTTAAATATATTTTAAGCATGATATTAGATGTTGTGGAAGTTCTGGTTGGTCGAAAGTGAAAGATAAAGATGAGAAATGTATTAGAAAAACAATCAATTTGGGTTTTGGTATGAGGGATGAAGGGAAGAGTTAAAACCAAATAATAAATTCTTTATCTGGGATTCCTATATCATAGGATTCATGGAATGATTACTGGAATATATAGGTTCTTATATAATAAGTGATCTAGGGTAAGGGTATGTGAGGATTAATGGCAAAAATTAGGGATAATATTGAACATTTAAAACTCTCAAATTCTTCATTGAATATAATTATTAAATATTTGGGGACATTAAATTTATAATTATATAATATACGAAACTATATATATGGGAAATATAATTAAATATACCACATACTTCATGTATTATAACACATATTTACTCCATGAACTGAATTGGCTTGAAAAGCAGTATGAAACATAATCTCTTTTTATGCAATGGAATTATTTAGAAACATATAATTGTGACTTTAATTGGATACCAGCCTTTAAGGACTCATTAAGGGAGTTGACAAGGTGGTTTTCCTTCTCTCAAACTCCATAAAAACTCCATATCTAATTGATGAAAATTAAAAAAATTAATACGAATTCATATCTTGGTTTCCTCTTGGTTAGTGAGTTATTTAACATTATGAGATAGAAAACAATTACCACATATATCAATTTTTTATGAAAGATCACAAAATTTTAAGAATTTCATCATGTAATACTATATACTTAAGTCATTCACCTTCAACAAAGTATCATTCTCTTTCTAAATTTCATCTAATCTCCCTTCTAATTTAAAAAGATACATGTCATAATTCTTTAATCTTCATGAAGGATTCTAAAAGCTGCAATGTAAAATTCCTTGAAAACAACATAAAACAAGAATTAAAATATAGTACATTTTATATAGGGTAAAATTTTCATCTAGAAAGTAGTTCGTCATGAAAATTATTAGTATCATCTTTGTAAAGGTTGGAATTTTCTAATGAATCTACACATGGATAATCCTATTCATTCAATTGCATTAAAGTTATTTCTCCCACTAATTATGAATCCATTTTTATATTCATAATTAACTAACAGACATATGATAAATATACAATAGTAAATTACAAATATTCCCGTAGACTATCCTATATGGAAACATACCAACTAATCTCTTATAAGAAATAATTTATACCAGCAATAAATTCTATAATTTCTTACTCTAATATTTTCTTCTTGAAATAAATATCTTACCATGAATGTATTTTAGTTCTCAAATATAATTTTTAATATAACCATTGTTATATGGGTGGTAATGGTTGTGGTGTTTTAAAAAACACCATTCTTTTCATGTAATTATTTCATTATGTGGTTATTATAGTGAGTACCCTAAACTATAATGATTAATCAAGGTATCAAAAACCATGAAAATATGTTTTCATTCTAGAAATAAATAACTAACATAATATTATTAAATTAAAATTATTTAACTTCCTCCCATATTGAGATTTTATCCACACTTACACAAATGAATATATTGTCTATTGAGTTTTGGAAGGGGACCACAAAATATTTTCCATGCCCACAAAAAAATGACATCAATTGTTTTGTGATATTCTTTTTCATTCATTGTCTAAATGATTTCTATAACATGGAAGAGATCACAATGTTGAATAATATCTTTATGATCCTGTTGAAGTGTGGGAAAAAAACCACTTTCTGGGATCTTGTACATCATTTGATTAGAACCACTACGTCTACCAGTAAGTGAGGAATTATTGAATTCTAGAACCAATAGAAATTTAGATTTAGGTACACAAATAAATATTACATATACATTGTTTAAATAGAATAATATGAACCGAAAAATAGTGACCAAAATAAACTAAAAACAATTCTTTTAAAAATAGATGTTAAGATATAGAATTTTCTTTTCTATAGAATTTTCTATATTAATAAACCCTCGCATGACCTATAGATAAAAAAGAAAAGAGTTTCTATTCTATGAAGTACTAATTGATATATATCACTTTCTATTCTTCCACATGAAGTAAATAAAAGCAAAACATATAGTCTTTCACCACATTATGTGTTCCCTTATTATCCCAGATGATAGTATCTAATTATTTGAATAATATGATCTATCTAATAAATCTTTTTTTTCTGAATAAAAACCTTAATACAACATGATTAATTTAGAAAACTACCATGTACTGTATAAAATTGTGTTATAATTTATCAAAAGAGAAATAATAGGAATATTACATTTTTCATTATTAAATTATTAATCAGTGAATCAATGAGAAATCATCTTCTAATTATATATGCGTAAAAATACATGATTATTTTGATATCCAATTTCAATTACCCTAAAAAATTAATTGATATAATTGATCAGTTGATTGTTTTTTACAATTCAATGTGCCTATAATAATAGAGAAAAAAATATTCCATTTAAAAAAATTAACTATTATTTAAAAGGTTCAAAACAATTATATAACTTACATTCACAAAATATTATCTATTGAGAAAGAAATCATAGAGATTAATATTATGTAGAGTTAATATAAATTCATATATTTAGGAATAATTTTAATCCCCTTAACTATTGTCTATTCTAAAATATGCTTTATCACATCAATCATAAATAGATAGAATTCAATACCGTTATATAAAATCATATTCTAATGTAATATTCCCCCATGATCCATAAAATGAAACATCTCCCAATTGAATAGTAATAAACATTCTTCACACCTCATTATATTAAAATCCATATTGCTGAAGAATACTTCAAATGATGTCCAATAAACTGAGAATTCAACCATTAATATTTCCATGACTTATTCCTTCATATATTAAATTATTTACTTCATATGAAATTGGTAATTACTTGATTAATTTAATATATTAAATTCAATTACATTTAAAATTATCATATATTTATATTAATCTTATTTTGGAATAATTAGTGAGATTCACTAGTATTTTACTATAAACAAAGTACCCAATTATTTAATAGTAGATTTTGTGCCTGTCTAGTCTCTCTACCGTTTTGTCCATAAATATTCTTGAAAATGATATTTTTATATAGATTTTTTTATTCTTACATAGTCTAGATACACTATCCAGACTATAAAACGTCTTGTCAGAATCAACACATTCTCTTCACTCATCACAACTATTAAGTTGCCTTTTTTGGAACCACATGAAAAGGACTCAGCCATTTACTTTGGTCAGTAAAAAATATAATCCTTATATCCAGTAAATTGATGATATCCTTCTTTGATACATCATTAATATGTTTTTTGAATCATATTATTTATTTATGGATTGTTCTTCTCATTCTTTCTAATAACACTTTTGGGTGAAACCAATAGGGATTATTTTCTTTTATATTATATAATTATAAATAAATGGTTTCATTTATACTCTTTAAAAATACTAGATGTTTTTCTACAAACTGAATACATAACTACATGTAATTTATCAATGGTATGGTCTCCATTTATCATATAATTAAGTAACTCATTGTACTTGGTAGTTTATTAATCACTTATTTTAGTGGTTTGATGTTCGATGGAGTGATATATTAATATGAGTCCCTCAACATTGGATACATACAGTGAAAATTTTCAGTTTGAGTGATTCCTTTATCATTGTAAAGATCCCTCTTCTGGGTAACAGATCATCTTAGTGGTTTTTCATATCCTCATCCTCCTCTTTTATAATCATTTAATTTATGGTTCTTTTATTTCTTCTTCATTAGCTGTGAAAATGTCATGAAAATCCAATAAATTTATCCATTGATTTTATTGTTTAACATGATTAAGAACAAAATATTCCTTCAAAAATCCAATGAATTTTCTTCATCATTTCACTTTGATTAGTCTATACACAATTTCTAGAAATAGTATTCTCAATATTATAGTTACACCCCCTTCTTCTACTAACTTAAGGATTAGGAAATTCGGGGAAAAATTAATATTTCGAGGTTGACTAGAATCTAATCTATGATTACATGATGGTACATAACTAATTAGATGGAATGTTTCAATGATAATATTATTGTATTTTGATGATCTAATCTAGGATTATTAAATTCACTAATTGGAAGAATTTTTTAACTTTCACCCAAATGACAATGTTCTTTTCCAAAATTAATTAACTAATTTTACATAGTGTGGAAATTTTCGTAGGGTATCTCATCATTAGTGGGCTTTTCATTCCACAAATACTAAGAATTAAATACTAATCGATATAAGTCTCACATCATAAAACATCATTTTTTTGGTAATATATATATTATGAATTTCATAAAAGTTAACATTTTTTCTATTTCTTCAGAAAAAAATAATTATGGAATCTATTTGATAATTTAATATTCCATTATATACTAAGCCTCTACGAAACATTTTGTTATATATAACAACCCAAAACCAACAATCCCATAGTAGTTCCAAAAATTATAATCATTATATTTATATCTTTGAATCCAATAATTATTACATTATTTAATCCATTAAAAGCATACATAATAAAATGGAAATATTTGATCACATATATTTTTAATGACCTTTATTGTTAATATTTATTCATAATAATTAAAACATTTACATAATGGTAAAAATTTCATCATGTGATCATTTTTTCTATTATAAAATTCTTTTTTTAAATCATTAATATCTCTAATAATCATTTTTACACATGAAACGGTTCTAAAAAAATCCATTCTAATTTTTTGAAGAACATTGGAAAATGGAAAACATTTTAATGGTGGACTCAACCAATAACTAAGGGTAAAAATAACAATTTTCAATTAACAATCATAAATTACCTTAATTAGTGCATAAGGGTATGATGAAATAATCAATTTGTTTGATTATAAAATATGAATATTTATATGTATGAAAAACTAAATCATAATATATTTCTTAGGGAATAAATATTTTTTCAATGGAATAATCATAGTGAAAAAATGATTATGTCTATGATCATTATCTACCTAACCTATTATTACTCATTTTTAGAATAACTAGTTCCTGGTTAAATACAAATGATAAAACTTATAGGTCAACTCTGTATTTCTTACTCTGGAAGACAATAAATACTACTCAATGAAATACAGAGCTATATTCGGATCAATAATAATTTGTGATATATTATACACAACATCATCCATCATAGTTTTCAATTTCCATACAATATTATAAAAAAATTGTATTTTCTTTTTTTGATAAATAATCTTTTTGAAATAGCTGACATTCCTTCATTATTTGATTTATCTATAAAAAAGAGAATAGTTTCATGAAAATCAATTAAAAAAATCAACATAAGGCATTCACAAAAATAATATCAATGGCATCATATTATCCTATTATTAAGAAATATCCAAATTCATAAAAGTGTGTTTACATAGAGAAAAATACCTTTAAAATTTAATTTTATCCATTTATTTGAGAACATGATAAATCCCCTTTTATTTTGGTAATTTCTATTAAATATTTATTAAATATTAGGGAAAATATATGATTTAAAAATATATATGGAAGACAATGAATTATTATTTCAGAAAAATAATGGTCATGATTGAATAAAAATCAGTTTATGTTGCAAATGATAAAAGTAATCATTGTTTCCAAATAATTATAAAGAGAGTTGAAAGTGGCCCATGTCGAAAATGTTAGGAAATTTACATTCAAAAAATATCATTCGAAAGTAAATGGTCACTAAATATATCATTAGTATATAATTTATTATCTGAAAATAATTCTTACATAATAATAAAAAATTGATAGTATTTTTTGTTAAATAATCATTAGAATCATTAATTTTCTTTAATGAAAACCATTTCATGGCCTTTTAAAATAAAAAATTATAAAATCAATAAATTAATTAAAAATATAATTTTACCATGAGGATAAATATTGGAACTAGAATATATTTTATTAGTTAATATATGCACTCCATAATTGAATGTTGGATCATTAATCAAAATATGCCATATATAAAGATCATTGACCTAAGATACTCTTCCAACCTAGGTAATTATTGAATAAAGAATACATTGACGTATGTGAAAACCCATATTAAGATAAAACCACAATTTTTATAGAGGAATAAATAACAAAAATATATGTGAAAATATGTACACCATATAAAATAAATCATAGTGCATGACATGAATAATGCCTCTAAAAATTAAATCCAGATCATAGAAACCCCTAAAAAATTTATAATGTTGAAATAAATATATTATAATAGATAGATATTAAAAAAGTTCATTTAATAATATAATAAATTTTTCACTATTTATATAATATCTTAGTAAGAAATATTTTCCACCTGATAAAAGTATGTATTTATATGTTACAAGACATTTCTCATGGAAACATATATTGAGATGAATTATCCATAAAAAGATAATATCATTGAAATTATAATTTTTTAATGATGTGATTATGTGTTTAAATTTTAAATTCAAAAAAATAAGATGAAATAAAACATAATACAAACATAGGTTTTTTCTGAAAAATATTGTCATAACATAGTCAGTGAAGTATAAGTATAACCCATTTTATATAAATTTAATTAAAAAACCACTTGATTCGAGTCCCAAATTGCTATATATATTCCATAAATACAATATAATACAATGAAATTAATAATTTAATATTTATATAACCATATAAATCATTATTAATTATCATTAGACCATTATGTTCATTTACTTATAGGACTTATTTAATTACTTACCTTGTTAATTCCACACCAAGTTTATTGAGGATGTTCAGTTGATAATCGAAAAACTGGTTTGATATTGTACAGGGTCAAGGATTATTTATTAAATCATTTTATTTATAATAAAAATTAATATTATATATTATTTACACTAAATAAAATTCCATAATCTCCCACAATGGTATAAAGGACAAACAAATCCCATTTTTATGGAGGTGGTAATCTACACAAAACCATAATGAAGTAATCATTTTTCAATAGATGAAAAGGTAACGGTGAAGATTTCATATTATAATTCAACAAAATAAAATTATTTCATTAATATTGTATATAAATAAATTAAATCCACAATTATAAACATTTATGAAAAAAGTGATGGAAAATAAAATAATTCCCTTCAGAGAGATGGTAGTCAACAGATAAGGACAAAAAGGTGTTTCATTCACCACATGATTTATAAGGATATGATTAATATCATTATATTAACACAGTAAAATATAATTATATTTTATGTTCTAATGTTATAATATTGAAATAGTTGGGATAGAATTGAATGATGTAAGATAAAAACTAAAATAAAAACCCATGGTTAGGAAACTTTCCTCTTCTTTGAGGAACCTCCTTTGAATCATTCATTAAAAATCCTAAGGATATTATTTTAAGAATTACATAAACATTAAATCCTTGATAGGATTTTTAAAGAGGTTTTGGATTGGTCTTTTCAATATATACAGCTCAAGATGGTTTGAAGAATATTGGATAGGTTGTGACCATTTTAAATTACAGCGAGGGGATCCCAGGAAATTACATAATATATTAAATTAATAGAAATTAATTTTCATAAAAATTATCACCAGATTGATATATATATTAATTATTATGATAATAATATTAAATCTTCTAATTAAAGAAAAATTTAAAATGGTTATGTAATTTTTTATACCATATTATTTGGTTTACTATTTATAAGGAACTAATATAAAAGAGAACATTTAGTCTAATTTTTATCTCCATAGTTCCATATATGAAAAATATATTATTGAATAAGATTACTATATTATTTAAAAAAAATTAAAACAATTTAAAATGAAATATTTTTTTTTGAAAAGTGTGATTTTATTCCAAAAAATGAACTCATTCTAAAATAAATAATAAAGATAAATTTATTTTAATTATTTTAAATATTTAAAATTAAATGGAACCTATGATTATTTATAATAAAATATAAATAATATTTGGGATTTTTGAACAAAAGAAATTAGTGTTTTAATAAATTCATAATTTATCACTATTTATTAAAAAATTAACTATTTCAAAAAAATACTAACATTTCCCCTAAAACTAATTTTTTATGATTATTTAAAAATTGATACATATTTTATATAACAATATATATATATGTGGAGGAAATTTCATATAATATTCACTAACGAAAAAATAATAGAACCCATTTTTAAAGAAAACATGTTTTCGAGGAATAAAATTTCTTCACTTAAAATTATGTGCTAATTTCCATAAAAATTTTATATACATTTGTATTTGGGAGTAACCTTGTATCTAAATCACACTATTAAATTTTTGTTACCCATATCCTAAAATTTAGTTTCTATATTTTTTCATTTACATGTGAAAAAATATATTTATTTCATATCATAATTTTCATAAACAGTGGTGTTTTGTGTTAAGAAAGTTATTGAGCATAGTACACTTTTAAATTTATCTAGGTATTTCTTCTTTATATATTTTAATAAATTGTGACCTTATAATTTAATCTTGATGTTTTTAATTAAGGTTTTTAGTATTTGGAAATAAATATTGAAAAAACCCACATCATAAAATGGTATAAAAATCATATTCAAATGATGTTGTGGGAAATAATAATGTCATCTAGGATAATAGATAATTAGTTTTTCAAATAAGAGAACATTAGTAAGAAGTTAAAAAACTAACATGGAGGAAAATTAAATGTAAAAATAATTGAATATGAATGTTAATTTGTGAGAAGAATGTTAATGACCACAAAACCAAAAATAAATAAGGGGTTTGGAAGACCTTTAATTCATAAAAAATGATTTTAATAGGGTAAAATACTTATTCCTATATAATTTTTTGGAGTTGTGGAATTCCTTTACCATGAATACTATTAACATAAAAATATATACATCATTGATCTTCTTAAATTACATAAATTTAATTTCATCATTTGGATTGATGATTTAGTTGGTTCCTTACCCTTCAAAACTACAAATATGTCCTTTAAAAGTGAAAAAACAATCCATTGTCAGTGAAATAAAGGAAAAAAGTTGTAGATCTATTAAAATATCTATGATATTATATATTCTAGAAGAGTAATGATAATTGGATGATTTATCAACAATACAAAAAGGGATGATAAATGAAACCATTATCATCACTTCATTAAGCATTGATAGAGGACCCTCTTTATCAGGTATTTTTTTAGTACTAATAAATGTACCTCTAATAATCATTATAAAATGTGATCATAAAGAGAAGCATTTTTTATTCTACTATATGTGATTTCAAATAATCTCATAATATACACTTTTAAAAAAACTTATAAAATCTCCCTTTAATAAAATTTTTATTAGTATGGAAAAAAGGGGTGTACTACGATGGTGTGTAGTTAAAATTACAAAGCACTCCAACAGATAAAATAGTACATACTGAAGAAAATATTTCATTTAATTGAAATAAAAAATTTCAATGAAAATATATAAAAAAGGAATCTATTAGAGATATTTAAATCATTTGTTTTACAATTAAATTAGTAAGTAAAAATTTACACTAACATAAAAAAATATTAATACTCTTTCCTCTTTGGCCCTGACCACTAGTCCCACTATTATATTATAAAAAATTACCCTAACTCATGAAATATAATTCACTTGTATAGGAACAAGATTATTTTTTAGAAATATTATATATAAATTAGTTAAACCCAATGATTAAATTAAAAAAATTTATAGTTTGAGTCATACCAGTCATATTGTGTATCAAATTGAGTAACGATTGATTCTTACACATCACACTATTAACTTTTATTCTCAAAAGAAGATGATCTTGAATTAAAAATCAAATTGGGTAAAAAAAACTCACTATTAATGTGATCAAATCAAGGGGCCTACATTTTTGAGAATTATCCTTCATTTTTCACACCATTTATTATTTATCTTCAAGATTTATCTTTATGAAAATTAACTAAATATATATTAGAAATAAATAATATAGAAATTAATTAAGTAGTATCATATAAATTTATGAGAAAAAATTGATTTATTTTCTCGGTTTTGGTGATGTGATGAGAATTTTAAACTAAAATGGAAAAAAATGTTGAAAACACACACATCAAGTTACAAATACCATGTTTTTTGTTGGATGGAGGTGTTGTCAATTTAAATATATCACAAATTAATTATGTCTAATTTTCCTAATGTTTGAAAATAATACAATATAATTTACTCAATTTTGGTTAGTCATGTGTGTTTTAAATAAAAATGACACTATTATTTTGAAATCACACGCTTTGAGTTTTATTAATCAAATCATATGTCAGATTGACGTGATGTTGATTATTAAATTTCATAAATGAATAATGGGCCTTTAACTAAAATTTATGAGTAATATGATCTCTTTATCTATTTTTTGGCTATTTTATGTGTGTTTTAAATTAAAATAAATTTTTTAATCATGCGCATCATGTCACATCAGCCACATCATGTTTCAAAATTATATGTGGTAAAATTATACATAAGAAAAAGGAATTATGGATTGCTTTTCCAATTTTCTAAAAAAATCAAAACTTAATTGATTGGTTTTGGATATTTGATGTGTGTTTTGAAATAAATTTTATCTATTTTATAGAAAATAGGAAATTTGTGGCATATCAATAAAATAATGAGTCATATTGATACACAATTAATTCTTCTAACGAAATGAAAATTATATAATGTTTTCCTAACGTTTTAAAACAAATGGAACTCATATTATTAGTTTTGTCTATTTAAATTTCATTTTTAAATAAAATGGATCTTTTTTATTGAAAACATGTACATTGAGGTATATCGACCACATCCCATGTATGTGAAAAAAATTTGAATTATTTTCCAAATATATAAAAACATTTGATCTCTTTTTCTTGGTTCTAGATATGTGACACCTATATTAATATAAAATATAACCTTTCTATTGAAAACATACTCATTGATTCATATCGGTCACATCTTGTGTTAGATTTATGTGTGTTAGATTATTACACATAAAAAATGAATTATGTACATTTTTACTAATTGTTGAAAACAATATGATCTTGTTTTATGGATTTTGGATATTGATGAAGTTTTTAAATATAAATGAATATTTTTTATTAAAATCATTAACATAATTTCATAAAAACTACATCGAGTGTTTGATTAACATGTGCTTGATTAATACAGGTCAAAATAAATTATAATGTATTTTCATAATGGCTAAAAACAATTCTAACTCAATTTCTACATTTGGGATATGTGATTTGTTTTAAACTAAAATGATCATTTTAAATTAATAACACACACTTCAATTCATAACAAAAACTTAGTTTGTTAGATTATGGTGTATTCAATTCTTAAAAAAGAAAAAATAAATTCTAGAATGTTGTCTAAAATTTTGAGAACAATTCAAGATAATTTTATTTCTTTTAATCATAAGACAATAATTTTAAACAATAATTGGACTTTGATATTTAAAACACATATGTAGATTAATAAAAAACCACATCAGATATGAGATTGACATGAAATAAATATTTAAAAATTAGAAATATAATAGAGATTATATTATTATTGTTTGAAATAAAATGATCTCATTTTCTTATTTTTGGCTTTGAGTTTCAGGTTTTATACTAAAATGACATCATTTTATTAAAAACATAATTTAGAGTTATACAAACCACATTCTGTGTTAGATTGTCATTTGGTCAATTCCGACATGAAAAAATGAATTGTTAGTAACTTTATTAATTTTTCAAAATAGTCTGAAATTGTATTCAAAATTTTGTCAATGTTAGGACCATTTGAAACAAAAAATGACACTTACATTGAAAACACACACTTTTAGTCATAACAAATAATAATATGTCATATTGACATCGAATCGATTCATAAAAGTTAGAAATATTATATAGATTCTTTTCCTAATTTTTTAAAACAATGAGAAATCATTATCACAGTTTCAGCGATGTGATACTTGTTTTAAACTAAAATTACACTTCTATATTGAAAACATGAAATCCGAGCCATACCAACCTCATCATCTTTCAATATGACATGTCATCAATTCCTAAACATGACAAACAAATTATTTATTTCTATCTGAATGTATGAAAACAATACAATGACATTTTATCAATTTCAGATATGTGATGTACATTTTAAACTGAAATGACACATTTATTTTGAAAAATTGATATTCACATCATATTGAACACATCAAGTTTAATATTGATCTGTGGAAAATTATAAAAATTAAAAAATGAATTATGGATTGTTTTAATACTATTTTATTTTAATCATAAATGCCTTACTCAGTATTGGATATGTGATAAATTTTAAACTAAAATTTAATTTTTATATTAAATACATGAACATTGAGTCATATTAACCACATCATGGGTCATATTGCATTTTAGTTAATTACTACGCATAAATAATGTATTAATGATAATATTATTAATTTTTTCAAAAAATATGTGTTTATTTTCATAGTTTTCTAGTATGTAGAATGTGTTTTAAACTAAAATGTAACTATTATATTTATACTACATTCATCGAGTCATACTAAACACACCAGGTGTGGGATAGATTTGAAGATAATTCTTATATATAATAAATATATTATGTATCATTATTGTAATGTTTGAAAGCAATATGATTTTTTTTTCACATCATGATGCATGTTTTTAACCAAAATGACAATTTTTTATTGAAAACTTGTACATCATGTGATGTTGACCACATCATGTGTGAATTGATGTCATATCAATTCCTATACATCAAAATTGAATAATGGATAGATGAGAAAAATTTCTAAAAAATTGATATCATTTTCATTATTTTATCTTTTTGTCTATAATTTAAAACTAAAATTAAAAATATATCGAAAACAAAAATATATATTCATAATGATTACATTGTATATAGTATTGATGTGTAGTCAATTAATTCACGTTATAAATATATTATGGATAATTTTCAAATGATTTTAAAATAAGTAAATATTATTCTATATATATTTTCTTTGTGTTACAATTTATAAACTAAAATGAAAATTATATATTGATTAAAAAACACAAAGATTCATATCAACCACATCGGCTATTAAAGTGAAATGTGATCAATATATACACATAAAAAACGTTTTATGAATAAATATGGTTATGTTTAAAAACAATCCAACATCATTTTCATCGTTTTCCTTATGTAATGTGTATTTTAAACTTAAATTTCACTCTTATGTTGGAAAATAATACTTAGAATCATATTGAACACACCACGTCTCAGATTGATGTGTGGTCAACTCCTACAATTCACAAGTTAATATTGGACCATTTTTTATGTTTTAAAACAATAAAATCGTATTTTTTTAGGCTATGTGATAAATTTTAACATAAAATGATGCTTTTATATTAAGAACATTGAAACCGGGTCATATCTACCATATCATACATCAGATAGATGTGTCGAAAATTATTACAAATAAAAAATGAATTATGGATAATTTTAATAAACATTGAAAACAACATGGTCTTTTATTAATGATTTTGATGATGTGACACACATTATACACAATAATGGAAGCATCCTATTGGAAACAAAGAGTTTGAGTCATAAAGGTCATATCAAATGTCATATTGAACTAAAAATAATTATTATACATCACAAATAAATTTTGGGAAATTTTTATAAAATGTGTAAATAATAAAATCTTATTTTCATGGTTTTATCTATTTGATTTGTCTGTTAAAATAAAGTGAAAATTTTCTATGGAAACATGAACATGATGTCAAACAAACCACATCGGGTGTCCGATTGACATTTACATACATCCCATAAGACACAAACCAATTATGGAGCATTTTTGTAATATTATACAGCTATATGAGATATTTTTCTTTGTTTTGAATATGAGATGCTTATTTTAGAAATAATACTACATTTTATATTAAAAACAAGAACTTAACATCCTAAAAACCACACTAGTTGTTTGATTAACATGTGGTTTACTTATACATGCCAAAAATGAATTATGGATCATTGTCTTAAATTTAAAAATTACATGAGTTTGTTTTCATGGTTTTAGTGATGTGACATGTGTTTTAAATAAAAAATGATACATCTTTATTGAAAAAATACCTAAATTTATAATGACCACATTACAAGTAAGAATTATTTGTGGTCAAATCCCATGCATCATAAATGAATTATGGACAATTTTCCTAAAGTTTTAAAAAAATCTGAAATTTTTTATAGTTTTTAACAACTAATATTAGTTTTGATCTAATGTATCAATTTAGGAAAATAAATATTAGATAAAAAATGTAAAAATAAAAAATAAATGGTGAGAAAATGAATTAAATATGTTTTAGGAATTCACATGTTCATTGTGTCATTACAAATTATAACATAATATATTCTATCCAATAGTTTGTAAAGAAATATATTTAATCTATTATGATTCTCCTTGACTAAAATATATATAAATATAATCATTATGATACTAATTGTTCACATTAAAATTTAATCTTTATGGTCATATCATATACAAGATAACTAATATAGTAGTTAATCACATAAATTTGATAAATAAAAACATTAAAAAACAATATATAGTATCCAATCATCTATTAACAAATCCACTTATTCTTTTTAGAACATATACAGTCATAAATATAAATCATATTAAGAAAATATAGACAAGAAAAGTACTAAAAAAATTTCAAATTAAACTGTAATTACCTTCATAAATTACCTAGTTTAGGATGCTAGTATATTTATTATATATGATATCATTCATAAATGTGAAAACATTATATCAAAAATAATATTTTTTTCTTACATTAGATACTATATAAACAGTGAATAAAATAAATAAATTGTTTTGAAATATATTTTTTTAGTAAAATATTTCTAAAAATACCATAAAATATTTTTATTTGATGTAATTTATTGAATTCAAATTTTTTGTCACTAACCTCATATCATGATTTATCATATATTTACTGATTTCCTTATCATAAAAAACATTATAGAAATATATTAAAACCTATAATTATAATTTTTTTATAAATTGTTGATAGTTGTCTATGAAAATTTCAAAATAGACATTATTTGTCTTCATTTTGATGAAAATACTTATATTAGATCTAAAGAATAAATATTTCAGGTATCTAGATAAATTTTTAACACCATCCAGTGCTTCATAAAAAACATAAACCTATAAGTAATAGAAATCATAAAATCATATATTATATTATTAGATTATAGATTTTTAACCCACTAGTAAAGGCATCAAAATAGCATGCCTTCAATTATTTTATTCTCAAATTCATAATTTATATTTTTCTTCATATTAATATCATTCAAATACAATTAAAATTTTACCATAGAAATAGTATAGTGATTAATCAATCCAAAACATGCTTTTTATGGTTATCACTTTATATAGTTGGAATGTAATACCATGTAGAGAATTTTAATATTTATTAACATTTGAGAACATATTAGACCATTTTTGTATATACAAATTATGAAAATGTTCTTTACATATGTATACACAATTGAGACTCCCAAACACCTCTAATAGATACCTGCGAGGCCATCCATAATAGTAATGATCGTTCCAATTGTTTATTCTTCATATGGAATGAGTGAAATATATACTTATTTGAACATGGATTTTTCATGATGTTTTAATGATAATATAAGTGACATTGGAAATTTCAGGTATAAGGTTCTCCAAAAAATTATTTTTGATTTATTTATTGATTAAATTGATTTTTATTGTTTTTATTTCTATTTCACCTGCATTTTATCAATATGTAATTCCATACGTCAATTTTTATCTTTTTAATAAACTATTAAAATCATTTCATTTTCTAATATTTCCAAGTAAATTCATGTTATATATTTATAATATTATACAACCATTATATTAATGGTCTAATAGAATCATTGACAATTGTAAAATTTGGATCATCATGTTGATTTGGTAACTCAGTTCTTGACACTTCAAAAACCTCAATACCCACTCCCATATGATATTTTGGGTGTTCCTTGTTGGGTATCATTACCCGGGGTATTATACACCATTAACATCAAAAAAAGGTGGTGTATGGGTCTTAATAGACTGAAGTATCATACATGTTTACCAAGTATAATTTCAGTAATATAATTTTATGAATTTTCTTTTAATCACGTTTAGTATTAAGTGAAATGAAAAATAGACTACCTCGAGTGAGGTTTTCAGTTCAGTGGAATGAATATCCTCAATGAAAATGACATCCTTTCATTAGTTCATGTGATTATCATTGTTCCACTTATGGTTCTCTTTGATCCTATCACATAAACCTGTCTCAAAAAATAGGTAGGATAATTATATATATAAAGGAATATATTTTCAATTGGAATCTTTTATTTATTTGATATGTATATTCATATAATTTTGTCTTCTCAAAAAATGTTTTTTGTGACACTCCTAAAGGTAGATCACTTACGTGACCATAATTTTCTGACAACATCATATATATTGAATGTAGTTTTTCATTCAATATGATCACAACCAATTCATGTGTCTAAGAATTATAAAACTTATGAACACAAATAGATATTTATAATTAATAATACTACAATTAATAATTAATTAATATTATGTTATAATTACACTTGTTTCCATTTTTTCTTTTTGTTTTCATCAAATATTTTACTCTCCTTATATATGTGGGTCGTCTTCCATTGCACTAGATGTGGGATTGAAGCGTCTTCATATTTTGATTATCCATTTTTTATAAACAAAGGAATATATTTTCTACCATATCACATAATATTTTATATTTTATTTAAAATACTTACCATTTCCTTCTCTAGTGAAGCCTACCACACATATTCATTATGATAGGGGTGTGTGGGTTTTGATGCATGTTGTTTGTTATTAGTACTCCATTAATGTTTATAAAATCATTTATTTTGGAACAAATTTGAGTTAATAATTATTATAAAATAATTTATTTTCAACTATAATCCTTCTAAAATTATTTCTCATCGTGATGACTATATAATTTATTTGAATTCCCTACTTTATAATGTGTTTGTAAGTAAGTTTTGGGTGGGGATTTTCATTTCATTCAACATCTATTAGATGGAGCATAATTAGAGTAGCCCATAAGCCTCTATATGATTTTCAATGGGAAATTAAGACTTATTTATTTTAAAAATATTCTCAAATAAATAAAATATGCAAGTAATAACGAAAATTAAGTCAACATATCATTATATAAATTTTCAGTAAAATATTGAAACGTAGTCATAAAACATTCTTTATATATTCCAAGAGTGTTTTTTTATTAAAGGTTTAACATGGTTCCATGAATCAATTTCAATTATCACACTCATATTCAATGTGAACCCAACATAATTAATGATCCTTGAAATGTTGGGTTCAATAGGTTAGTTGCATTGATTTCTTCAACACTAAATTTTTTTACACATACTTATTTCCTTGATAATTTTAGTCAAAATATTTATGTTTCACCATTATTTTTTTCACCATCATTGTGACTATCTAAAAATAATTTGGTAGAATTATAATTAAAACATTTTTTTCTCTGGGATTGGTATCATCATGTGAATAAGTCATTGTGTAACACCCGATATTTTTATGAGAAATATTTAGTTTATATGTTATATAAATCATCAAATGAATCTTTCACTACACACAATACTAGCTTGGCTGGATTTACATGCAATCACGACCATCCTCCATAGCTTGCGTTGTACGCAATACCGAGTTTCACTGAACAACGATATGATATTAAAATATTATTAAAACTAGCTGTTATGAATATTAACACCCACTTTTTGATATATTATAAATTTTATCTTTCAATGTGGACTTCATTTTTGGATTCCTAATATCGAAATTAGCCCAGGGTGAATTTTTGGTATTTTTCTGAAAACATTCAATTTTTGATGAATAGTGAAAACACTAGGTTACTATTTAAAACATGAGTTTCTATTTAAGTAAATATATATTTTATTTAAATTTATTTTAGGTGAAAATTGATACATAATACCTATATAAGGTCAAAATAATTCATTGTAGTCATTTTATAATAATTTTAGATATATAAAATATTTATTGAACTTATTACCGTCTTTTTCCCACCTCCTATGAGAGTTTGAAAATTTTCATAAAACCTACTTTTACCACTTCTATGAGTGTAATTTCAAAAATATGAGAGACGTGGTAAATATCAAGGAGTTAAATGTGGGTCAATAAGATAAAAATAATTTTTGGTGAATAATTACTTTTTACTTTTATTTACCACGTTTAAAAGTAAATATGGTAATTAAGGGAAAAATGGTATTATTATAACCATAACACATGTCTTAATTCTATTGGATAATTTTAATTTAACCAAAATAATCCTTAGAAATAAAATATGACCATTTAGGTCCACTTAGATTAGATTAGGACATTTAATATTTTTTTTAAAGAAGTGTTAAAATAGTTAAAATCATTTTTTAATAAATAAAACTTTTTTAATATAGGACTATAAATAAGATAAATTTGACAATAAATATTCATTAGAAAGATAAAAATATTCCCTAAAAAATTATATTTTATTTATAATTTTTAGACTTTAAATAGTTTAATTTATTTATGACAAATGATGATGCATTAATTACCTTATTAAGGAAATATTAAAATTATTGATATTATAAATACACAAATAAATGAAATTTGATACTTTTTAATAATTAATATAATTTTATATGTTATTATGACATATTAGTATTGATTTAATTAACTTTTTTCGAACCAATAATGTTTTTTTGATTTTCACTAAAATCAATTACTAAATAGTGTCAAAATTGACATAAAATAGTTTTTAAAAAAAATATTATATTATTAATTGTTTTTTAATTCATAAAAATATATGGTTTGGAAAAATTACTTAGATAATGTTATATATAATAATAATGAACCACTTGGGGTTCTTTTGGATTGTTATAGTATGTTTATTAACCATATATTTTAAGAAAACAAGAAGACACGGTAAAAGTTAAATTATTTAACATAGAGTTAAATCAAAATGATCATGTTAAAATAGTAATCTAAACATTCCTAAAATCAATTGGATGAGTCCACATAGACCCATAGCAACCTTATATTAGAAAAAAATCAATTTGGAGCTATTAAAAACCGAATATGACTTTATTATAAAATAATATTTTATGTTTTTTCTAATGTGCCCCTCTCATCCCTTATAAAAGGGCACCTCATCCCTCTCCTCCTCACACCACTTTGAGCCTTCATGCTTGGAACAAACCTGACCATTTTCCTTCTCAACTTCCCTAGAAACATACTAGAGGACTTGGGATTCATCAAATACCATCATTAGTGCCATAAGTGGAGGTTAAGAAGAGGCACTTCAAAAAAGAGGTAATATCTGTTACCGATTCTTTCCACTTTATTTCATCTTCTACTTATTTTTCATTAGTTTTTTAATTATGAAGTAATAACAAAAGTATCACTCATATACTGATATGTTATTATAAATATGAAAATACCTAATTTCGTTTTCTATCTATCCAACGGAAAACGAAATCATTGCACGTGTGTACGTATGGAATACCGTCTCCACGCCATGGTGTAATCTATTTTCCACCACCACCATACTTGGATGGGTATAATGGTGTAATTAATATCTATATATGATTATTTTAAAGTGATATTGATTCTGAAATATCATACACACACTTCAATTCAATTCCACGATCATGGGAATGATATCATCACTCGTGCGTACGTACGGGCTACAGTCTCCACGATGTGATGCGACTCGTTCTACATGATCTTAAATTCTTAATGATTATATAAATGAATTTAATGAATAAATATGATATATATTACACTAATACCATTATTTAAATGATGTTTCTATAACCTAAAAATAATACTATAGAATTTATTCAAAAAAACACGAAAAAGAACAAAAAGAAATTAACACCGGAATAACAAGAAGCAATGAAATATTACAAATAAGTAGCTAAGAATATGACCATATATGATATCATAACAATGAGTACGATTTTGGAATAAGTAAATAACATTATTTAAAAGATTATATAGAAGGTTCAGACACATAAGAAGTAAATCGGACCTAAGGTAAGGGAAAATCTCACAATCTCATTTTTATACGAAATTGTTTATACTTCAGAATTTACTAGGGAATATTTTATCATCCACATACATGTTTCCTCAATATGTTATATTATTTATATCCTCCTAAAATTTTTAAATCCAATTGTACCCTTTGGTGTGTTTTTAGTAAAAGATATGAAAGGAATCTTTTGTCGTTTTTTTTGTACGAGGTTCTTTTTTGACTTCTCTGGCCAAAGTACGAGGAGGATGTTTTTCTTTAAATTATATGGCATGAATGGATTTTTAGATAATTATTTCCATGAAGAATCCTCTTCATGTTTTCAAGTTTATTTTTAATCAAATTCTTTTAGTTTAAAATTGTATGACATCTTAAGAAATGAAAAATGTTTTTGATGTAGAAAAGATATTTTCCTCAAGAATGAAGTTCAAGTGTTTTGTCAAAATTATTTTCCATCATATATAATATAGGGTTCTATTTCTATCCATATTTTATAAATTGATTTGATTATGTTATGATGGAATTATTTTTATAATGTCCTTTTATCTTATATAGATTATGTTATGATGGCATGATGTTTAAGAATCCCATTTTTATTACATGGGTTATGCTATTATGTGTGATTTATGATCTTGTGACACCCATAAGAATGGAATCATTATGAGATGGGTGGGACCTATATCTCCATTCAATGCATTGGGTAACGATTTATATCTCACGAGATAGACATGGCTGGAACGACAGGTTAATCTGGTTCAGTTATGCAGGACTGAAACGTGGAGTGAACTTGGTTCAGAAATGGACTTTGCCGCTAAGATAGTCTTGGAAATGAGTCTTGAATACTAAGAAATGATTCTCTATGATTATGTGTGTATGCCACAAAGTTTCATATTTTAATTTTTGATTATTTGGATTGCATTTCACTACTATGATTTATCCCATGTTATGAAATTATGATCTCTTTTGTAGGTTATGATTTCCAAAATGTTACATTATTATGAATATGATGTGATTGATATTTCTTTTTCCCCTTACTGAGCATTTGAGCTCACCCTTTTGTATGTTTTCTTTTCCCTAGGTCATGAAGAAGGGTATTAAGTAATATATGAAAAAATGGGCTCTAGATATTATAAAATAAAATCAAGACAGTGTTGATGAATTATTAACCAGTTATTTATGTTTCCAAATTTCTAATGAAACTATATCTATATGGTCCTTTCATGGTATTTTATATGTCGTAATAAGTGTTTTTCAATTTTAAATTATTAACAATATATGTAATGTATGGGTCATTATAGTTTGTATCAGAGGAACGATATAGTCAACCTTTGGAAACTAGGTTATGAAATACTTAGTAAGAACAATAAGGATATGTCTTTGCATAGAACACAATCTTGGTGTTTTAGAAATGGCCACGAGTAACCTATGATAAGATCTTAAGTGTGAAATTTATTTCTGGATTATGTGGTTTTCCTATTATTATTAGCATATATCACACTATGCTTATCGGTTTTAGATAATGGATGGAACCCGAAGGAACTGTGTTAATGCTGAATGTGACGGGAAATGCAATGATTGTCCCCCATGAGAAACCAGACTCTATAGGAGCTGGAATGAAAAATATTGTATCCATGATCACACAACTTTATCAATCTATGAATCATGAAGGACTTCCAAAAGAGCAAAGGAAGGAGAAACATTCTATTAAATCCTTCATGAGGAAACTTTCGCCTTCATTCATTGGGTCTACTAATCCATTACTGGCTGAAAAATGGATCAGTACCACTGAAAAGATATTTTTAGTTCATCAATTTTCTGAACATGATAAAGTCATCTTTGCAGTATATAGTTTGGAAGTTGAAGCTGATCAATAGTGGAATCTTATCAAAATATGTGGCCAATAGATGAAATTGAGTCCCTGGAATGGAAGGAGTTAAAGAACATTTTTTTGAATAAGTACATCCCTCATATTCTTTGAACAAAGATGGAGAAGTAGTTTCTTAAACTAAAGAAAAAGGGTGATGAATCTGTTGGTACCTACGAAGAAAATTTTACAAGACTTGCAAGGTATACTTCGGGGAATATTATCCATCCTAAGAGTAAGATTGATCTATTCTTTAGTGGATTAAAACCAAGTATTTTAAGGGCATTATCCATAAGGTAATTCAATAGCTATGGGGAAATTATTCAATGAGATATCAAGGTTGAGATGGAGATCGTAGTAAAACATCACTCATATGCATTTGATAAGAAGAGGAAAATGGAATTCAATGGGAAATATAAAGACCACATTGAAAAGAATATGAGTTTTCCCTTATTCTCTATGTGTGGAATGAAACATGGAGGTAGTTTTCTTAAAGGGGCAAGTAAATTTTTCAAATGTGGAAAGGAAGGTCATCGGGAATTTTAATGCCTCAGTGATGGGAAGAATATGTCTAGTGACGCGAACAAAGAAAAGGCTACACAGAGTGCACCTCCTACACTTCAATGTTACAAGTGCAAGGAAATGGGGCATTATTCCGATCAATGCCCTAATCCAATGGTTTTTGATGATGATCGATCTCAACAAAATCTTAAGGCCAAAGAAAAAGGAATGTCACATGCAATTTCTATCAGTGATGTGGAGTATGATAACAAAGTGGGGAAACGTACACATACCATCCACTATAAAGTTGCAAATGTTTTATTTGATTCTGGATCCACCCACTCTTTTATTTGTTAAGAATTTTCTAAGGGTATCACCATATTACCTCAGCAGTAAGATATTGAGTTATCTGTGACAACCCCTAATGGAACAACAGTCACATCAAAAGTTTATTATTCTTATCCAATTGAAGTTTATGGTAAAGTGCTTCCTGCAAATCTTGTGATCCTTCCTATAGTGGAATTTTATTGATTCATGGCATGGATTATCTTTCTTTATATGGAGATCATATCAATTTCCAATGAAGGGATGTCACTTTTCATATTCAAAATCAATCTATGATCGAATATCAATACAAGGATGAACATAAATTTCCAGTGGGAATTTCAACCATCATATGGGACTTTATTCCACTAAATGAAGGTTATTTATCTCAAATGCTTGGAGAGAAACTCATGATTAAGAATCTCCCCATTGTACGGGAGGTTGATGATGTCTTTCTGGAGGAATTTCCTTGTCTTCTACCAAATCGTAAAGTTTAGTTTTCAATAGAACTCGTACCAGGTGCTTTGCCTATTTCAAAGACACCTTATATAACGGCCCCAGTTGAGTTTCTATAATTGAAGAAGCAACTCAAGAGAATATTGATAAACAATTCATATGCCCTAGTGCATCACCATGGGGAGAACCTATTCTTTTTGTTAAGAAGAAAGATGGATCAATGAGACTCTGCATTGATTATCAAGAACATAACAAGATCACCATCAAGAACAAATAACCTCACCCATGCATTGATGAATTATTTGACAAACTATTTGAAGCTCAATAGTTTTCAAAGATTGATCTTCGGTCAGAGTATCATAAGTTATGGTTTAAAAGGGAGGATATAACAAAGACGTCTTTTGTACAAGGTATGGACACTAGTAATTTATAGTGATTCCATTTGGTCTTACTAATTCCCCTTCTATCTTCATGGATGTAATGAATAGATTCTTTAGAGACTATCTTGATCAGATTGTGGTAGTATTTATAGATGATATTCTTGTCTATTCAAAGAGCAAAGAAGAACTTGATGATCACTTGAGAATTGTATAAAGACCCTGAGGAAGGAGAATATTTATGCAAAATTTACCAACTGTGAATTTTTGCTTCAAAAAGTTGCATTTTTTGGTCACATAATCTCAAAATAGGGGATATTAATGGATCCAGAAAAAATATTGGTAATCGAAAGATGGTCGAGACCAACAACAGAAAATGAGATCTGATGTTTTCATAGTTTGGCTGGATATTATCGATGTTTTGTGAAATATTTTTCATTATTATCTAATCCACTCACCAGGATGACTCAAAAAGGAGTTAAGTCTGTTTGGACGGAGGAGTGTGAAGATAATTTCAAGGAGTTAAAAAGATGTTTATCCAGTGCACATGTGATATCACTTCCTTATAGTGGAGAAAGGTTTGTGATTTTAAGTGATGCATCCAAGAAGGCACTAGGGTGTGTTCTCATGCAAAATGATATGGTGATAGCTTATCCCTCACGACAGTTGAAAATATATGAGAAAAATTACCCAACTCATGATTTTGAGTTAGCTACGATAATCTTTTCATTAAATCTTTAGATGCATTATCTTTATAGAGAAAGGAATGATATTTATACTGATCATAAAAGTTGAAAGTATATTTTCACACAAAAGTAGCTGAATATGTGCCATATAATATGGTTGGAACTGATTAAGGATTATGGCTGCTCAATTCATTACCACCCTTGGAAGGTAAATAAGGTGGCAGATGCATTAAGTCGACAAGACCGTGCTAGCTTATCCATGATGAGGATCACAAAAGATGCAATATTTATAGATTTAAAAAGGTTGGATCATTGAATTATAATAGAAGGGGAAATCTTATCTTTCTCAAATGAATGTTCAACCATCTATACATGTGAATATGAAATAGTCATAGAAAGAATATGTTGAGTTACAAAAGAAGATGAGAAATGTTCCTGAATTCAACCTTGATTGTGATGGGACAATAAGGTTCAGGAATCGTGTTTGTGTTCATCCCATCCTAGAATTAAAGAAGGAGCAGCTGGATGAGTCTTGTAGTTCTTAATTCTATATTCATTCTAGAATCATGAAGATGTATAGGGACCTGAAAGAGTACTTCTCGGGGGATGGCAAGAAAAGATATGGTGATAAATATGTCTCTCGATGCATGGTTTGTTAGTAAGTTAAAGCTGAGAGACAGAATTCTAAGGGGATGTTACAACCACTACCCATACCCGAATGGAAATGAGAAAACATCACTATGGACTTTGTCACCTGACTTCCAAAAACATCCAAAGTCAATAATGCTATATGGGTAATAGTTGATCGTCTTATGAAGTCGACACACTTCATTGCTATTAGAGAAGATTTCTCTCTGGATCATCTTTCTAGGATATATGTAATGGAAGTGGTAAGATTGCATGGAGTACCACATTCCATTATATCTGATCGGGATCCGAGGTTTACCTCAAAGTTTTGGTGAAGTCATCAGCAGACTCTGGATACAGAGTTGAGTTTTAGAAGTGCTTAACATCCTCAGACAGACAGTCAGTCTGAGATGACAATTCAAACTCTAGAAGATATATTGAGAGCTTGCTCTATGGATTTCAAAGGAGGTTGGGATCAACACCTACCTTTGGTGGAATTTTATTATAATAATAGCTTTTACTCCAGTATTCAAATGGATCCTTATGAATCTCTCTATGGAAAGAAATATTGAACTCCAACTTGTTGGGATGAAGTTGGGGAACAAAAGCTATTAGGACCTGATCTTGTTTATGAGATGGAAGAAAAGGTCTGTTCTATTCAACAACAAATAAGATCATCTCAGAGCCGACAAAAAAGTTATGCCAATAACAGAATAAAAGACCTAGAGTTTTAAGTGGGTGATAATGTGTTCTTATGAATATCTCCATGGAAGAGAGTAATGAGATTTGGAAAGAATGGAATGTTGAGCCCTAGGTATATCAGTCCTTTCGAAATACTGGATCGTGTTGGGAATGTAGCTTACTGATTGGATTTTCCACCGAATCTCTCTCAATTTCATGATTTCTTCCATGTATCTCTCCGGGGAAAGTACATTCCTGATCCTTCACATGTACTCATCTCAGAAGTTGTACTGATAGAGCAAGATCTTTCTTATCAAGAACAGCTGATAGAGATTCTGGATCATAGCGAAAATGTCCTACAGAACAAGACCACACCATTGGTAAAAGTTTAATGGAGGAACCACCAATTTGATGAATCAAAATGGGAGCATTAGGATATGATGTGGGAGAGGTATCCTCATCTGTTTGTTACAAAGTGACGAATTTCGAGGCAGAAATTCATTTTAAGGGTGGTAGAATGTAACACCCGGGATTTTAAGGAGAAATATTTTATTTTTATGTTATATAAATCATCAAAAGAATATTTTACTACACACAACACTAGATTGGCTTGCTTTAAACGCAATCACAACCTTCTTCGATAGCTTGTGTTGTACGCAATACCGAGTTTCACTAAACAACGATATGCTATTAAAATATAATTAAAACTAGCTGTTATGAATATTAATACCCAATTTTTGAAATTTTAAAAATTTTATATTTCAATGTGGACTTCATTTTTGGATTCAGAATATCTAAATTAGCCTAGGGTGAATTTTTGGTATTTTTCTGAAAACGTTCAATTTTTTATGAATAGTGAAAACACTGGGTTACTATTTAAAAACAGACTTTTTATTTAAATAATTATTTATTTTATATAAATTTATTTTATGTAATAATTGCTATATATAACATATATAAGTACATAGTAATTCATTGGAGTCATTTTTAAAAAATATTAAATATATAAAATTTTTTTTGAACTTTTCAGCGTCTTTTACCGACCTCCTAAGAGAGTATGAAAATTTACATAAAACATAATTATACCGATTCTATGAGTAGAATTTTGAAAATCCAAGAGACAAGGTTAATATAAAGGTGTAAAATGTGGCCCAATAAGATAAAAATAATTTTTGGTGAATAGTAACTTTTTACTTTTATTTACTGCAGTTAAAATTAAATAGGGTAATTAAGGGTAAAAATGGTATTGTTATTACCCTAACACATGTCCTAATTCAATTGGATAAGTTTAATTCGACCAAAAAAACCTTCTAAATAAAATATGACTATTTATATCCACTTGGATTAGATTAGGACATTTAATATTATTATATTTAAAGAAGAGTTAAAATAGTTAAAATCAAAGTTTAATAACTAAAACATTTTTAATATTGTGTTATAAATAAGATAAATTCGACTATAAAAATTAATTAGAAATATAAAAATATTTCCTTCATAATGGTATTTTATTTATAATTTTTATACTTTAAATAATTTAATTTATTAATGACACATTGATGATGTAGTAATTAACTTATTAAGGAAATATTAACATAATTGTTATTATAAATACCGAAATAAATGTAATTTGTGACTTTTTAAGAATTAAACTGATTTCATATATTAATATGACATATATTATTGATTTAATTAAATTTTTTAGAACTAATAATGATGTTATGATTTTCACTAAAAATGATTTACAAAAAACTGTCAAAACTGACATGAAGTAGCTTTTAAAACAAATATTATATTATTAAATGTTATTTTAATACTAAAAATAAAAGGTTCGGACAAATGACTTAGATAAGCTTTTATATATTAATAATGAACCACTTGGGGTTTTTTTGGCTTCTTATAGTAAGTTTATTAACTATATAGTGTAAGAAAACAAGAAGTCACGATAAAAGTTAAATTATTTAACATAGAGTTAAATCATAATGATAAGGTTAAAAGAGTAACCTAAACTTTACTAAAATCTATTGGTATAGAATATTTCGACCCATACACACCTTAGCATATAAATAAATCAATTTGGAGATATTAAAAACTTAATATGACTTTATTATAAAATAATATTTTATGTTTTTTCTAAGGTTCCCCTCTCCTCCCTTTTAGAAGTGAACCTCCTCCCACTCCTCATCACACCACTTTTAACCTTAAATCTCCACCAAACCCTGCCCATTTACTCTCTCAACTTCCCTTGAAACATGGTAGAGGTCCTGATCTTCTTCAAAGACCATATTTAGTGCCCTAAGAGAAGGTTAAGAAGAGGCGCTTCAAAGAATAGGTAATGTTTATTGCTGATTCTTTCAACATTATTTTCTCTTCAACTTATTCTTCTTTAGTTGTTTCATTATGTATTAATAACATCCGTATCACTCATATAATTATGTGTTGTTATAAATATGAAACAACTATATTTAACCATTTTTCCATACTATGGAAATGAAATCACCGCGCGTGCGTACGTATGAAATACTGTCTCCACGCCGTAGTGTAATCTGTTTTCCATCACCACCTTACATGGATGGGTATAATGGTGAAAAAAATAGATAAATATGATTATTTTAATGTGATTTTGATTATTAAATATAATAAATACACTTCTATAAAATTCCATGATCAGGGGAACGATATCATCGCTCGTGTGTACGTACGGCATACCATCTCCACAATGTGATGCGACTCGTTCTACGTGATCTTCAATGATTAATGATTATATAAATGAATTGATTGAATTAATATGATATATATTACACTAATACCACTCTTGAAATGAGTTATCTATAAATGAAAAAGTAGAAGAATAAATTATTTGAAAAAACACGCATAAGAACAAAAAGCAATAAACACCAGAATAACAAGTAGAAATGAAATATTACTAATAAAAAGCTAAAAATATGATGATATATGATATCATAACAATGAGTACGATTATTTAGTAAGTCAATAACATAATTTAATTTATTTTATAGAAGGATCAGACACGTAATAAGCAAATCGGACCTAAGGTAATGGAAAATCTCGCAATATCATTTTTATCCGAGATTGTTTATACTCCAGAATTTACTGGGGAATATTTATCATCCACATCCATGTTTACTCAATATGTAATATTATTTCTATCCTCCTACAATTTTTTAAATCCAATTTTAACCTTCGGAGTGTTTTTAGTAAAATATATGAAAGGAATCTGTTGTCATTTTTTTGTACGAGGTACTTTTTTGACTGTTCCGTCCAAAGTACGAGGGGAATGTTTTTCTTTTTCTTATACGACATGAATTAATTTTTAAAAAATTATTTCCATGAAGCTTCCTATAAAAGTTTTCATTTTTATTTTTAATCAAATTATTTTTGTTTAAAATTGTATGACATGTTAAGAATGGAAAAATGGTTTCGAAGTAGAAAGGATATTTTCCTCAGGAATGAAGTTCAAGTGTTTTATCAAAATTATTTTTCATCTAAGATAATATAGGGATCTGTTTCTATCCCTATTTTTTTACATTTATTTGATTATGTTATGATGGATTTTTTTTTGAAGTCCTTTTATCTTATATGGATTATGTTATTATGGCATGATGTTTAAGAATCACATTTTTATTACATGGGTTATGCTATGATGTATGATTTATGATATTGTGGCAAACATATGAATGGTATAATTATGAGATGGGTGGGACATATATCTCCCTCCAATTCATTGGGTAAATATTTATATCTCATGAGATAGATGTGGAAAGAACGACTGGTTAATCCAGTTTAGTGATACAGGACTGAAACGAGGAGTGAACTCGGTTCAGAAATGGAATTTGTCTGCTAGGATAGTCTTGGAAATGTGTCTTGACTACTAAGAGATGATTCTATATGATTTTGTTTGTATTCCGAAAAGTTTCATCTTTTATGTTATGATTATTGGGATTACATTTCACTACTATGATTTATCTCATGTTATGAAATTATGATCTCTTTTTCCAGTTAAGATTTCCAAAATGTTATGTTATTATGAAAATGATGTGGTTGATATTTCTTTTGTTTACCATTACTGAGATTTTGAGCTCACCCATTTGTGTGTTTTCTTTTCCCCGGGTCAGGAAGAAGTTTTTTAAGTAAGATATTCCAAAAGGGACTCTAGATATGATAAAATATAAGGGAGATAGTGTAGATGATTTATGAACCAGTTGATTATGTTTCCTAGTTACTAAAGAAACTATACTTATACGGTCCTTTCATGGTTTCATTATATGTTGTAATAAGTGTGCTTCAATTTTGAAGTATTAACAATTTATGTAAACTATGGGTCATTATACATTGTCTTAATGATTAATCATAATTTTAAATTAGAATATATAACTAATGTATAGAACACATAATATTATGAAGAAAATCATATTATACTGAAAAATAATTTAAACAACTCATTGAACTCTCTTTATATTCTTTAAGTCTCATATTGAAAAAGTTACTCTATTGATAGTACAAATCACCTCTATATTGTCATGTATAATGTACATTACATTTTCTATATTGGGAACACAATGAAAAGATTGTGACATCCTAATGAAATATTAATCCATTACTGATTTTTTTATTCCCGTCTAGCTTTTTAGTTTTTAAAAGGATAATTGATGACTTCTTTTTTGTTTGATTTGAGGCATAAAATAATTTACATTTTTAAATATCCAAAAATATTAATAAATCTTGAGTTTGAAGTCATGATTTATTAATCATAATATTTTGGAACATTTCTTGTTAAAGTTTTACAGAATTGCTCCATAACCTATACATAATAAAAAAATAAATTAAAAAGTTTACATTTTTATTATTATTCATTTTTATAATAATATAAAAAATTTAAATAAATCATGATTTATTTTCATGGAATTCTCAATTACATTAAAATTTCCATATTCTGTTCCCTTACCCAACTATAAATTCTAATAATGTTGATTATAATTTTTTGGTGGTCTCAAAAAAATCAGAAATGGATAAAAATATAAATAAATTCTTAGTAGAGTAAACACATGAACAATAATTTAATGTCTACATTTGTCTTCAATATTATTTAACTATATGAAATAAAAAAATAAAAGAAAAATACATATTTTTATTGAAAAAAATAATTTAAACCCAATACAAGAAATTAAAACAACGTCTAGTGACATAAGGCATCATGTACACAAAACCCTTTCAAACCATTGTAATTGAAAAAACTCTACAATTTAACTTGAATATTATCATTACCCAATTCACTAGATCACTATCTAGGTGCACCCATAATTTGAGATATTAAAGGATTCCTGTGATCTATCTAGGACACCCCAAGTTAAGTTGTAATAGACTACTAGATGCAACCTGGGTCACACCATGTTAAACAATAATAGGATTATCTACAGCTATCTGAGGCACCCCATTTTAAGCTATAACGGGTTTACCCAATGCTATCTGGGTGCATCCATTTCTCATATACAGTTATCATGTAAAATAAAATGAAAAAAACATTTTTATTCCCTCAATTTTTGATCATATAAAATTTCATAAACTCTTTTAAACTCATAAGAAAAAAACATTGGGATAGTAAAATACCATTTTATTTTAAAAACCGGGTTCCAATAAAATAATAAAGTTTTATATTGAAAAACAATTTCAACACAAAAAATAACAAAAAAATAAAGGACATTTATTAAATAAACAAATGAAAGAATTAAAAAATCTTGAAATCAAATAATTCATAGGATGGAAGAAAAAACTATGTTTCAATATAAATTATTTGGATAACAACCTCTTTATTTTTTGTGAAAATGTTATGTAACAAAATGATGTTGATGCCCAGCATATGAGCATCAAAGAAATCAAAAAATAAGAAATATCTGAATATGAGTATTATTTTACCCACATAAAAATTTATGTATTTGGTTTCCTTGATCACATAGATCATGTAAACCATCATGAGTGATGTGATCATGTAATATATGGAAGGTTTTGTAGATCACATAGCCTATAGAAGATTCTTCTGGAGTTCCATTGAGAATTCCATCAACTAATTAGAAGAAGCCTAGAAAATTAGTGGTTACAAGGAAGTAACATGAAATGATCATCTACTATATCAAACATTACAGCTGGTAAACGCCTAAAAACCATTCAAAACTAATTCAAAAATAGTAGACAAAAATAAAAAATACGAGAGCCTCATCTCATGAAATCCTAGTCGCATTTCATTTTCATCACACAAAGGGGATTGTACATGTCTAGGTGATTGTGCACTCCCCCTTTGGCTGTTTAGGGATGAATATTTTTTTCAATGATGTATGTGTGTATCGCCATAAATCAAAATGTCGGTTGCGTAAAAAATCACCAATGTGGAATATGATTCTATTTGAAACAATTCATGCATGCTCAGAAGAAACTTGTTCCTTAGAAAAAGTAATGAAGGAAATAAAAGGGAAATGGAATGACCCTGTTATGGTAATATAAATATTTTGACATGACAACATGATCTTTAAAGGGCCCATGGATTTCCATCATTATCTATTGGGATATCTTGGATAGGGCATAATAAATCATGTGATAGAATTTCAGAATATATTTTGAAATCATGAAAGTACATAGAAATGTTTGAATGACTACATGAATTGCCATGGAGATGTCTTATTGATTTAAAATAACCCCATTAATTGAAAATAATCCAATAACTAATGTGTTGATGATATGGTTCATTGTCACCGAAAATCATGTGACACATCTGGAATGCCCTAAAAAATATCTCGCAAAACACATGATATCAAAGACCCCTTCGACTCCAGTTAGTATTTTTGTGATACAATATTCAAACATTATTGAATAAATAATGTGGATATGCCTATAAATCCCACTCCATATAATGTAAAATTCATCCACATACAAAAATACGAATTTTTGAATCCTCAATCTTGTGCACCCAGGAATGAGAGCAGATTCCTCAATGAAAATAGTATCTCAACATGGAAATTTTTATCAGGTACAATCTGGATAACAACTAGAGGAATCATGCATGATGCATAAAAAAAATTTGTGATCATTTATATGGCTTCCAAAAGAATTATATAGGGTCACAAATAGAACAACTAACATATCATATAGACTTCACAGAACATGAAATAAGAAAACACTAAAAATATATGGAATTTGAATGTAAAATGATGGAAAAATTCTAAAACATGAGATACTTTTGAAAATGAAAAAAATATATATGTTAATCCTAATTCACTTTTTATGAACCACCCGGGTCCTGTAAAATTTCTAGGACATGTCTTCGAGGCCATGCAACACACCTTTGATGTACTATTTGTATCAGGTAAAGTACCTTGTTCTTGTCAACATGAAATCACACGGCACCCCTTGGGCATAGAACACAAGTCAAAGAAAACCTTCCAGGATCACCATCCAGACATTATAGTGTCCTTCAACCATGTCACCCATTTAATATAGAATAACCAATTCATGTAGACCATGTATCATGATAGTACCATGGTACGTTAGTCAGATCTTACAATGTTATATGGACACACCATCCACAAATCCCAATGTCTTCTAGACATGTTAGTTGGATTTCATAGTTCCCTCTAAGAAGGTCATCCTAGATCATTCATCACCATCAATACATATCTCATTGACTCTCAGGATGCCCTCTTTTTGTGTCGACCATCTTTTGTGGTGACATAAGTAAATTTCAGATGGATCATGCAACACCCTCTAAGAATATCAGTTGGGATCATATGATGGATTTCAGTATAATTTTAATAGGTCTCACGATGTCCTCTAATCAATCTAGAATTGAACATGAAACATCATTCAGATATTCAATTATAGTAATGTGATGTACCTATAAAAAATCTACTTGATTAAGAAATTGTCTATGGACATGTTTCGTTGAAATCCATAAACATTTCAAGAATAAATCAAGGAATGTCTAGTAGATAATCACTCCTCGATATTTTGGAAAACAGGTCGGGTTAATCTGGTATAATAGGAATTGATAACATTTCTCGTCCATAGTGTGTATTCCATGATTAGAAGGTAAATATCAGGGTGTAATCTCCGAAAAAAATAACTATGATGACTATAACTCCATCCATTATAAAGACATGTAGGAGGCCTCTCAGAGGAACATTCTCTTTATTAAACTATGAAGGTATATCCCGATACATTAGTACGACACCTATAATTAATGAGATTGATTCTTTATCTTCCACAATTTGTCACACTAATAATAGCTCTTATAGGTTTAGGGAGGTTCAATGATCACGGAATTCATATAATATTACTCTATAAAGACACCAGAATCCCAAGAAATGATATGATTTTTCATCTGTAGTGTATAAGCCCCAATCAAGAATAAGATGTGTGTAAGCCCCAACTCCATGAACTATAGTGCCTCTAATCCCATCAATAACCATGATACGTTAGATTCCTTCTTAATTCATGAGATCAAATTGGATAACACCTCGATGAGAGACCCTTATATCTCTGATATTTCAATAATCAAGACCAAATAATAATTATTGTCTAATTATCTTACCCCATCCATCAGTGCACTGTTAATCCAAATCAACTATTATGGATCGGATTCCTACTATAACCAAGATATATATAATTTCTTCCTATGGCTCAATCTCACATGGGAATCCACTTCATGGAAAGCCCCATATTCCTATGACATTTCAACCATCATGAAATAATCATTCCCATAGGCTGATCATTTTACCTCATCCATCCATAGACTTTGATTCCAACTGAACTATGCTAACTCAGATTCAAGTGATAACCAAGATACATTGGATTACTTTCTGAGGCTCGATCTCCACATAAAAAATCACAAGAGTTTTCCTAGTACATAATTCCCACATCTATATACATTGAGACTGATTACTTTTTATCCATTTTTTCTCTTGATTATAATAGGCGATATGGACTTAGCCAAATGTAATGGTCCTATCACTCACACCTGGAACCTCTAACAGCTAGGGAAATATCATTATGTAAACCCCAATGAGCGGAATGATATAAACAACTAGAATATAAGGGATTTATATTTAGGGATAGTCCCAAGGGAGTAATAGAATTATTATAACACATATTCCTTTTATAAATTTTATTTTATGGATGACTAATCTAGATTCAAGATCAAATATCCAGCTCATATGTTTATGTACATGTGTTTTCTCTAAATAAAGGTAAACAATAAGGATTTAATAAAATGAATGTTTTTTTATTCCTAAAATATACAGGATGCATCATAATGGCACAGTCCCCTCCCCATATATTAACTACCTCCATAAATGGCCCAAAATTGTGATGTTCGTGGTTAAAAAACATTAGTGTAAAAGAAGTTATTCATTATTGGATAAACAATTAATAACCTCATATAAATAAATATGGATTAATATATGAGATCATCTTTTCCCATTTATAAATTTTGTTAACCTATCACCATTTTAGGACAACTTGTCTCATATCTTGATTATGAAGAGATTCGTGGGCATATACTAAATTTATAAAAGAGTCTCAAAGTATGAAACAATTTCCCCAAAAGAGTGTAATGTTCTCGAAATCCCATACTATAAAATAAAGTGTTTCCCAAAGAATCAATGGTTATAAAACCCCAACTAGCCACTTGTGTTTGGAAAGATGTTTTGTACCTACTTATAGAGGTGTAAACCATTGAGAGTTTCTATTAATAAATACAATGGGGACATGAACTAAATGAATATAATATATGTAAAACCACACTATAATCAATAATGTATCCAAAATGAACACACCACCATCAATGCATTTTCTGTAGAAGAAAATGATGACCCTGATGTGGATCTATTTAATCAGTGAATCTCTTTCACAACATAAAATTAATGGACTATCCAGTTTACATTGTACCATTTTTCTTTCCAAAAAGGGGTCACAATCATATATTTTCTATAATATACTAAATGGTCAATCTATCATGAATCTCTCAGATAAAATATTGATCAGTTCACCTCACACCATTTTTCATGTGTCATGACACATTGTTGGCATGACAAAAAAAAGTTGTCATGGATGATATATATATTACTGCTAATCTTATTTAATAAGGGATCCAATGAAATAAGTCCATCTACATTTTGAAAATTACTTTTGAGAAGAATTTATGTGTCATGAATAAATGGAGAATTTTGTTAACCATGAAAATATGATTGAACATAAATCATGCCTAATATATTTCAATAATCGGGGAATATGTTCCCTTTTTATTCCTTGAATAAAGTTACTACCCTAATAAACATCATTCTAATATAATATAATGAGTTCAACTAGTGACTATTGTATAAAATCGTAAATGGGAACCACCCCTATAGATCATAAAAGGATCTCACATACCCGACTGGTTCAATGTAATGCATAAAAGAAAATTGATAGAGAGTACCACAGATGTTGTAGAATACCATCACTTGAAGTTACCATTGAGGGTGTTAATGAACAAAAACTGATGAGTCTTTATTATCCATGGAATTATATACACAAAAATGTTTTCCTCATTGCTATAGCCAACCACTTCAATGGATTATCCCCCATGTGAAACAATCACCACATTCAGTCTCATATAATGGGGGACAAGGGAGGAAAATACAGTTCCCTTCTAGTTCAGGTTCCACCAATAAGGGATCCATTTAACCATTATCACTAGAATTATCCAACTAGTACTAATCAGTAAAATACTAATGGGACCACTTGCCACACTTCAACCATTGATACCCATGCACGAGAAACAAAGAAGACATAGTGGGTAAAGAAGACTCTGGATAACAATGTGTGGGCTCATACCCCCACATATTCTGGTGAATCTAGCCTTCATATTCTTGTAATACCGTGTAATATATCTCATATCCATGCTCACTAAAAACACATCTAATATCATCTTCTTGTAGTAGGAATTGGGGATGTGCATATTATAAACCCCATGTATGATGTATATCAGTATATTCTGGTAGAACATTGGCGAAATAAGTTGTCTCATATACCTGATCCAAATAATGATATCAACCATAACATAGTGTAAACAAAAATTTTTTATGTGTATATTATTGTACACACATTGATAAAATTCAATTAAATCTTAAGAAAAAATTATGAACACTGTCTATATATCCCAAATCAAATACAAATACAGGGGAAGGTGAATATTCATATTCTTATAGTAAGGGCAACCCAAAACACTGATAATCAAAATTAAGTGTATACTCTGAAGCAAGAATTCATTATTGATATTGTTCTGAATGGTGATTAGAATATCTCGGTAAAGGATGAGGCATTAGACTAGGATCATTTTGTTGTTCCTACTAAGGATCAACAAGTGAGAGCAGTACATTCATTGGTAGTAGCTTATATCCCCAAAATATAAATGTGACAACATATTCCAAAGGCTTGGGATTAGGATAATTTCTACATTCTGGTAGCGGATCACTATATAAAAGGGTATCATGCCTCAGGAATGGGAAAAAATCGTATAGAAGAAGACCATATGCCTTATTTAAAGTCCTTGTATCATGCTCTTATACATGTTATTGTCATGGTTAAAGAAGATCCAAGCATTTATGCCTTTGGAAATACTCATATTCTTATTAGTTAATATGCATATAATATTATTGATGATTATAAAATATAGCCACATATTCCATCCTTCGATTATTAAAAACTACACTATAATCCTTCCATGAAAATACATAAATAGTATAATATCCCTTATCCCATTGTATAGGTCCATTATCATATTCTGGTATTTAATTCATATTCATATTGGGATTATATTTCAGTTCCAAATGGGGATTACCATGTGAGAGTAACATAAACCTCATGGAAGGCTCATATTCATGCCAAGAAAGACTAGTTCAATATTCCAATGTCTAGGGATGGGTCTCATATTTCTATCCTGACGGAGGTTCACAATGTGAGAATGGAACATGCCTCATTACAGGCTCATACTACCACAAATATTGCAAAAGATCATTTAAATATTCTATTAGATCCTTAATGAAAATTTCATACTCACACAACACTATATGATTATCAATAATTTCTAACATATTTCATACAAGATTACCATATCCCATAAAAATTTCAGAAGGCATGTCATCATATATTCACCATGATTCCAAACGATTCACATATCTATAATCATATCAATGCTAGTGCCAATAGTATTTTTCTAGACACATTATCATTAACCTAATGGCCATTCCACTCTTTAACCAACAAAGAGTATAATCATTACCATTATGTCCCTCCTCAAGGTATTGAGGAGATGGATCACAAGGACTCTACTCTTAATATCCACCAGGGTCATCCTCCCCATGGTGATATCTTTCACGGACAAGGAAAGACTCCCATTTCCCAAAACCCAACATATACAATTTTGTTTAGAACTTGAACTAATTCTTATAGAGTGTTTATCAAAACATTAGGGTCAATCATATGTATTTCTGTATCAATATCCTACAACACCAAACTATATTCAATTGGAAACCCCAATAATGTTTTTCTATGGTGTGATAAGATATAGGTGTTTTTTTAATAGGGGGAAATAGTTATATTGAGAGAGTTATATAGAAAACTACTCCCCAACATGTTATGTTCCCAAGGTGATTCTAACTATGAAGTCCCATATGAGAGATAAAAATATTGCATGGCTTATCTAGGCCAAAATATATGGCCTACTCATCCATGCCTAAGGGAAATACATCTCCCCTATTTAGAATATGTGTATCACCACCATCTCACCAAAATAATCATTTTTAACTTGGATATAGATGCCTTTTTGGTGGCCTAAAATACTTGGGTGGAAAAGCATGAAAAATGCCTACACATTGTTAGTCTCTGCAATTGTAAAACTCATTAATGTAGAGTTCTAGATCCTCATCAGCTATTTTTACCCAAGGATGGTAGAAATATGGATCTTTGAGCTTCAATCTTTCCCCAGAGAAACAAAACCACATAGATACGATTTCTTGTAATGTCACAGCCTACAATGATATCATATGAGTAGGTAAATCATGATCCATTTGATCACTATAATAGAATTCCCCCATATCAATAGTACCGAGACAACATGAAAATTTGGATACAATATCCAACATGTCTTTGAAATGGGACTATTGAAGTAATGAGAATTCATTTCAGACATGCAAGACAATGAATCAATTTACATGGTGGAATCTAATTGCTAATGACTCCCATCATCGTCTTCATTTTCCATCAACTCTTACATGAGCACAAATGTTCCACATCATAGAGTCAACATTAGTAGCTTACATTACATCCATATAGGATATAACCCATCTCACCAGGATGGGATAATATCAACCACTTATTACACCTCTTAGATCGTCAATTACAATGAGGCTACATGACATATCAGTAATAGTTACTAACAATCCCCAACCCACATGTTTGGGTGAATTTATTTATCAATCTCAATAACTGTGTCCATTATCCAATGAGATTGCTTAGGGAAAATAAATGGAAATATTATATTTACCACATCCCAGGGTGACGAGGTCATTTATATATCGGTGACCATCCCATGAGTCATCAAATACACAAACAGAATCATCATATCCTAAACAACATGATCTATTAATTCCAACATTGTCACAGAATAATTTACATCCCATAGGACTTGTGGAATTTTCATCATCATAAACACAACATAGAAAATCATTATTTTCAATGTTGGGACATAATAATCGACGGTTGACATCCCATTCATTCCCCCACCATAATACAAACATCTTCTATTCAAGGCATGTTTTGAAATCATTAACAGGAACACCATTAATTTTATTTCACAATGGCCAAGGTATGAGGAGTGTACAATGAAGGTAATAAGATGCGATTGTGGGGGGAGCCAAAATGCCCCAATATGGGTCTAGGTTTGAGGAATTATCCTAATGTTGGAAGTGACGAACAATCATATTTTGTTGAAATTAATAGATCATCCACCATTTCCTGATACACCTCTATTAATTTCGTAACTAGCAACATGACATACATTTTGAATCAAGACACAAATGTATAGGGTCACAACATGGAAACCTACATCATTAAGAGGGTGTTATAAATACACTAACCAAGGCTACATGCACCTGTACCTATAGGAGGCTCCAAACCATGGTGCCTTCAAATATTGGGCTCCTACCAATCTATAGAAACACTGCCAATTAAAAAGGAATATGTGTGACTATATCTGAGACACTACCTTAATGAAT
This sequence comes from Viscum album, assembly GCA_963277665.1. Classification (NCBI taxonomy): domain Eukaryota; kingdom Viridiplantae; phylum Streptophyta; class Magnoliopsida; order Santalales; family Viscaceae; genus Viscum; species Viscum album. Next base: position 2,072,432,686 of record OY728131.1, read on the forward strand.
AGAAGTTCTTTTCATGGAGTAACATTTGTCACAACATGATATGAGATAAAGACTCTCACTACAAGAAAAAAGTATTTTTTCACAAAAAAATTACCGACTCATAATATATTTTTGGGTAATAATGGCTAATTACAATTTATATTAGGTTTTATTATTCTTAATATTAATAACCAACATTTTTTTCAATAATAAATAAATCCATTAGTATTATTTGATCAATAACTTTACTTTTTTTACTTATAGTTATAACTTTTTTTCATATTAATACCAACAATTTTTTTACAAACACATGAATCTAATATTAATACATAATATTTCAAAAAAAATATTATACAAATAAAAATATATTTTCTAATAAAATGATCCGTAAAAAAATTAGCCAGTAATTGAATAAATATATGTCTGTCAAATATATGAAGGTGGTGTTGTACGTACATATAACCATTGTAAATAAACTTTTAAATTTATATTAGATAAATAAATCACTCTACGAGTTGCAATGAATCGTCCCCAACCAATTCCTCCACAACTATCACACCTCCTTATCATCTAGCCTCACAACCTCTCAGTCACCTACATCCCAAATTCAGCCCTACCACCCTCACATCATGTTCATCCCACCAACACAATAACTACCATGAAACCCCCATGCACCAGATATACTAAATGAATCCATGGATTCCTCTCCCAATAATTCATTAATACTACAAACAGGATACGAGATCGAGTAGCATGAAGGTGTTTAATATAGAATGCTTAGAGTCTATAACCTGCTGATTGTTTTTCTTGTGTCTTTTCATTGTTCTTGGTATATACAATTATTTAAAGATTAACACCCACTAGAAAACATACCCTCTATCATTATACCCCATGCTTCCTCCCCATTCCCTATAGATCTCTACATTAATAACTTGATTAGATGAAAGAGATCACTCACCAATCTTCATTTTAACATCATGGAGTATTACCAATAGTATAAAAACACCAATTTCCCGCATTAAATTTTTATTAATAAACTCCATAATATTATAGTTACAAGTATGTGGATTCTCAAACCTATGCTGTGAGGAATTAAAATAAAAATATTAATTTAATCTTATAGATTTTTTGGACTATTGAATGATGCATATTTAAATTGTTGAAATCATAGTAAAAATGTATTTTTCATTATTTTTATGGCGTTTTTAGTATTTTTTTCATTATTATGCTACTTATTCAACCATCCAGTATAGTGGTTTACAAATGATAAAAAAAAGAAGACTTTTTTTGTCTATAATAATTGTGTTGGATAAGTTGTTCATGTGTTTAGGATTGTATATACGAGGAAAAATTATAGTTTTTGAAACTTTTCTTCCCATACACTCTTATACTTTAGAGAATGATGTTATTTATTTAATGGAGAATCTTTATTTTATGATTTTCAATTATCACTGAATTTTTTAATTCAATATTGGATTAAATGTTAAATACATGAAAGGAAGGGAACATTCCTCTAGTATTTGGGGCGTGTTTTGATGTTTTAGTAGTTTGAAATATTCCTATGATGGGAGCATAGTTAAGACACACATTAGATTCAATATTAAAAAGGAGGATTTAGGGGTAAATGTGTGAAAATTGTATTTTCCTTATACATTCTCTTAGATATAAACAATATTTAATCCTTCTATTGTTGGATGGTATTGTTACCTCACATAATGAATCGATATTTTCATTTATTGGATTATGACTTGCTTCTTTAATATATATGTATTTTAATATTTGTTGTTAGGTGTTATGAATTATTATACACTCTAAAAATGTATGATTGATTGTTTTTTTGCCTCTAAATATTATTTTTTAGTTCCCACACACACACACTAAAAATACCTACGTACTTGCACTATCATGAATTAGATAATACTCATGGATTTTGTAAGAAAATTATTATAACGAACTATTTATATTTTTACAATATCTAATTTTTTAGTCAAAATCAGTGGAAGTAAATTGTGGCCAATTTGGGATAAACTTCTTGGTATAATCTTTTGGTGATGCTATCTAGGATGACCTATGAATCACTACCTTGCAACAATCTTCATTCCTGGTTGTAATGTTATCCTCTCTTTTTTCCAATATGAGTGATTTTATTTTCCAAATTTATTCACTTAAATTTTTATATGTGAAATGGTTCTAATGATTGAATTTAATTCTATGTAGTAAACTTTATTTCATATATTCCATATTTCGGTAGATGTTTCACTTAATCTACATGAGGCAACAAGTTCTTATATTTGTTCTGCTTCCATTTCTATTGTCATTTAGATTTTATTAATGAATATAAGTTTTTTTTAATAATTTCCTGGTTTTATGTCTCAATATACACTATTTAAAAGTTTGAGACTTGTGTCCTCTTTCCTATTAATATTATTTGGTAGTGTCCATGCACATACACTTCAAAAACATATGTACACTCACACATAAATGAATTGTTGAATCCCTAAATAATTTTGTATGATCATTTTGAAGAGGTATTTGTTTTATTATTTCAATATCTAGGTACATATAATGTGATGTTAGAAATTTTATTTAATACAATGTAGAAAACCACACATTATATATTCATTTAATTGCTGGATGTTTTCATCACCTAACATTTTTCTTCAAGACCTACTGCATGTGCATGTTTCATTAGCGTTTTCACTTTCTCTTTTCAATCTTGATGAATTTTTATAATAGTTTCCTAGTGTTATGAATATTTATACACTATTAAATGTTCTTTAATTTCAAATATCTAAATGTATTTGAATAATTGTTTTATGAAAATGATAATGTTCTCCCATATTGGGCACCGTTTATTTGGATTTATAATAAAAAAATTTCTGAAAGCCTTGATGAAGTTAAAATGGATCATACTCATTCCAAATTTTTCCTATTTTTATCTAAGTGTTTCTTGATTCAATATTATTTATGTTCATATCCAACCACTTACATAAATGGATTTCAAATTCATGTGTATTTTTTATCACATATTTTTTACTACTTATTTCACTATAGTTATTATTATTGTTTATCATTTGAATTATATTAATTTTTTATGAATTTATTAATTTAGAAATCAAATAATTATTCTTTCTAAGGAATATGTGAAGAATAATCCTTTAATATTATTTATTTTTTTAGATACAACAACTTGTATTTATAATTTAGTTATTCATTGGGATAGATATATTTTTTGAAGATCAATTATAGTCAGTATTTTTTTCCATTAAATCATGGTAATTTGGAAAAAAAATATACACTCTCAAAACATACATTACGATGATTTTTAATAATTGAGTGTTGGGATAATGATATGGGGAAATGGAGTCTTAAAGTTTTATGCTTCGATTTTTTTAGGTTCAACTTGTTGAGGCAATAAGGTCACCTTATGACATTTCCATTCCTCTATGTTTTGAAAATCATAAACACTCTATCATATGGAAAATTAAATTTTCCCTAAGAAGTATCTTAATAAGGAAAATTTTTCTTCCTACTGGAAAGTTTATCCTTACCTATATTTTCATTGTTCATTCTATAGTTTCTCTATTTCTAAATCATTTTACTTCTAATTTATAATAATATGTTTCATATATAAATCCCATAAATCCTATAAATCCTTAGCTTTAGAGTATTTTTTATGTTTCTGAAATTCAGATTCCGAATTTACTAAAATTCAGATTGTGAATTCCCTGAAATTCATATTATGAGTTTTCTCAAATTCAATTTCTAAATTTTCTAAAATTCAGACATCGAATTCTCAAAAATTACGACTCTAAAATATCTGTAATTTAGATTTAAAATTTGTTGAAATTGAGACTCTTAATTCTATGAAATTCGGACTCCAATTTCTTGGAAAATTCATACAAGAAATTTTTTAGAATTTAGACTCTGAATTCCTATGAATTCAGACATCAAATTCCTCTGAATTTATACTCTTAATTTCTCAAAATTCAGAACCTAAATTTAGAAGAATTCAGATTCATAATTCATTAGAATTCAGATTACAAAGTCTATACAATTTAGGTTCTAAATTTATTAGAATATATAATTTGAATATCCCAGATTTATAGTCTTCAAATTATTACATTCATAGACTCAGATCTTTTATTTCTTCACTAGTCTTAGAAAACCATATTGGGTTATGAAACATTATATTTCATACACATGTTATGGTTAGGAAATAAAGTTGTACATTTTTTCTCTAACTAACCGTTGTTTGAGTGACAGATGTATAGGGACCTCTGAAATTCAAGGAAAATATGACCATTGGAGGAGGGACCCAACCATTGGAGAAATTCCTATAAATAAGATCTCATTTGAATTAGATCAATAACAACCAAGAACAGATCCATCACTCTAGAAATTGCATACTGCTGAAGTGATTTCTAGAGAGAGAGACTCTAATGACTTCGGCATACTAAACATCTTATTCCACTTGCTATGTGTGACTCTTATTGTTGCTTGGAATAATAGAGGAATTCTAGGGATAAAAATATAGAGGTTCTGACTACTATAATGTTCGAGGACTTCCTTGATTAGGAAGATAGAGGTGGTGAATACCTTGATGATCGAGGGCTTGCGGGTATAGTAAGACAAAATCTGGTATTTTTATCGAGGGCTTACCCTATTGAGGGTAATATAGAATATCATGAATTTATAAATCATGGGACCTTTATCCAAGGTTGTTGGATACCCAACTCTTTGGGTTAAAAGACATCATACATGTTACTTGTTTTATTTCAATTTTTTTTTGTATTTTCGTATATTAGAAAATATAACTTTCATATACATTCTTGATCTTTTATGTAATCTGATTTATAAGATTATATACACTTTAAGGTAAAATATTTTCCTTGTTAACATTACTTAAGATTCATTTCGGGAACCACATTTCTAGAACCTAGCATGATTGTAGAACTAAAATATGTCTTGGGAATTTACATTGTTTAACCTTGTTAAAAAAATTTTCTTTAAGGATAAAAATGAATGTTTTTCACCTTACAATTCACCCCCTCTTGTTATTAACCATCTAAATTCAAATTTTAATCCTACAATTGTTATTTGAGTAGGTCCATGAAATAAATATATTCAGATATAAGTTTTCTAACTCAGTTCTCATTGTTCATAATATTTTTCTTGGTGAGGTTTTTTTGTCCTTGTTTACAAAATATTATTATTAACAGGTTTTTTGGAAAAATATTTTCATCTAGTTGGCCGAAATGTATGTCAGTTTGATCAGCAATATAAATCCTACTAGACAACCTATATTTTATGCGAATTATTATGAATATTGGAGAGATCATATGAATTTTTTTTTAATAATACAGTGGCCAACATCGTTGTGCTTATTGAAGATTAAACTATTTTTTATTTGGAAGTTAGAAAATTTACTAATCAAGAAAAGTCAGAATATCAATTACCTTCAAGGTATTCAATATATTGTTTTGATCCATGAACAAGAATATATACATTCATAATTCTTCTTGTGAAAATACAAATTATATTTCAAATAATTTCGAATTTTCTCAATTTGGTACATCCAAGTTTATAGAAACTAGAAGAGCTATTCTTAGAGCATAATTTTGTGGATATTTATTTCCTTATCGAGAACAGATATGCAAGGTAGAACAAAATTCTATGACTATTGTTAATAGTTTACAATCAATGGGTGGAATGTATTAGAAAATAAGGCACTTGTGGATAGGATTATAGATATCATTCCTAATTAATGGGAATCTTAGAGAACAACAATTAATGAGAATAGTAATGTATCTCCAATTACACATGATGAGATTTTTGGAAATCTTATTCAACATGAGTCAAGAATTAAAAGAGATGATTATTTTAATAAAAGAATAATCGAAATGTAAATGTATCATTTACCACTACTAAGGCCATGACTCATGAAAGGTTTACAAGATCCAATTCAAAGAAAGTCAATGTTTTATTTGAATCAAGTGAAAGTGAACATTCAAAGAGTAAACTAGCTAATATTTCTTGAAGTATGAGCAAGATAGTGGGAAAGAAATACTTTTGGTATAGGTTTAAGAAGAAAAAATTAATGGAAAATAATGTCTCTATGGTTAGTTGTTATGAATGGAAAGGAGTCGCGCATATAAGGATAGATTGTTCTATGATTAATAAAAGGGATAGAATGGAAAACCATTTTGAGAGAAATAGAAATGTGTACTATAAAAAAGGAAAAAATGGTTTTTAAATCCAATGAAACCTGGAGTGCTAGTGGTGGTGACTCTTCTGATGAATCCTCAGAGTATGAATCTTTTTTTCAGAAGAATCTTGGTCTACTAGCTAAATTACCGATTGAAAATCATTATCTAATGGAAAAGGTACACATTACTAAATCTATTACTGATGTATATTTGAATAAAAATTATAGTTATAATAAATATTATGAATCTTCAGATGAGGAATATTCTTCTGGTGAACATAATACATTACCTATATATGAATAAGTTTCTAGGTTTTCTAAACTTCTTGAGAATGAAAATTCTAAAGCCAGAAAAATCTTAATAAGGAAAATTATAGATTTTCTATTTTTATTTAAGAAGTATCATATCTTTCTAAAGATCATGATACATAAATTTATTATTTTGATAGTATTTTCAAAAACATTGATAATGTTAATAATGAGAAGGATAAACATTCTAAGGATATTGAAAATGTAATTTTGAAGAAAAATAAATTACGGACTAAATCTATTTTTAAAGATAATTTTTTGGAGATAAAAACATAGTTATTAGACAAATGTAAGAAATATTTTCCTTGATAAATGTGTTCTTCAAACATGACCTTAGGTAAGGAAAAAATTGATAAAATGTATTATCAAATTTTACCTCTAAAGAATAATTATGGATTTGGTTATACTTACTCTAAACCAGTTTTTAGTGACAATTATTTTGTTCATCAATGTTCTCTATTCTACAAAAATTTTAGTGTGGTGCACATTGGGGAAAAAATAGTTCTTTAAAAAAGACTCAGTCTTTTGTTTTTCATAAATATAATTTGTTTAAGAAAATGTAGATACCAAAAAATTTCTTTCTAAATTTTCTGGATCAATGAAATTTTGTGTTTTGAACATCTAACAGTTAGATTATCGGGAAAATAAAGATAGTACAAACAACAATACATAGTACATGGATAGTGGATGTTCTCGGCACATGACTGGTAACAAAAAATTCATTAAAAGGATTATCTAGATGAAAGGAGGAAAAGTAACTTTTGGAGATAATTATGAGGGAGAAATTATTGGTTTATGAAAGATATATCTTCATGGAAAAAAATTTATTTCAAATATTTTGTTTGTTAATTTTCTTAAGCACAACAGTATATGCATAAGTCTATTATGTGATGAAGGTTATATTATGAATTTTGGTAATGATAAGTTCTTAGTACCCAATTACAAGGAATAGTTTATTCCTTCTGCCCACAGGCAAGATAATGTATACAAACTTAACATAGAAGGCCTTAGAATCCAATACCTACAATTCCATAGTGTAATGGAAGACCAAACTTTGTTATGTCATAGAAGGTTATAATGTTGTATCCATGGGAACATATATAAACTCTCTATGAAAAAACCTATTAAGGATCTACCAAAGCATAGATTTGATTCTTCAAAAGTTTGTGATTTTATCAATATGGAAGGCAACATAAATCATGTTTTAAATCAATTGGTGAAGTCTGAAATTATAATTCATTATAGTTTGTGCATATAGATCTTTTTTTCGAACAAAAACTAGATTCATTGGAGGCAAATATTATGTATTTTCATTATTTGATGATTACACTAGATCTATGTTGGTGTATTTTCAATCAACGAAATCTATAGCTTTTAAATATTTCATGATTTTTAGAGCCCAAGTTAAATATGAGAATGAACTTCCGTTGATAACTACTCATATTGATCATGGAGGAGAATTTCAAATTTATGATTTTGAATATTTTTTTATATAAAAGACATTACTCATAACTTCTTAGCACCAAGAATCCATCTACAAAATGGTGCTATGAAATAAGAAAATGAATTCTTCATGTGACAACAAGAACCATGTTGAGTAAATATTCAGTAGTCAATCATTTTTGGGATGAATCTATAAGTACTTCTTGTTATAATATAAATTGAGTATTAATTAGAAATTTTCTTAATAAAACCCCGTATGATTTTTAGAATGGTAGAAAACCTAGACATTCCTTCATCAAGGTATTTTGATGAAAAAAAATTATTCTGAATCATAAAGATAATTTTCCTAAATTCTCACCCAAATCTGATGAATGAATTTTCTTAGGCTACTCCACATCATCCAAGGCTTACAATGATTTTAATAAAAATACTTGTACTCTAGAAGAAACAGTGCATTTTAAATTTGAATAAACTGGTCCTTATGTTTTTAAACACCCACAACCTACATGTAATGATGTGTTTTTTGACAACTAATTATCAAACCTTTATAGAAGATCATTCTGATAAGAAAAATTATCAACAAAATGTTTCTGAATCATTTACCCCAGATGATTTACAACCAAATATTGATGAAAAGGTTTTACAAAACCCAAATCAGTTATTTCTTTAGAATAATCTCAGGGATAGTACCATTGGTGATGTAAATCAACATGTAAGAACTAGAAGATACATAATAAATGAAGTAGAAACTCCAGCATTCCTTTCTCAATTAGAAAGAAAAAGCACTAATAAAGCTTTATGAGATGATTATTGGATAAAATCCATGAAAGATAAGATAAATGAATTCGAAAAAAATAATTTCTGGACCTTGATTGAAAGACCAAAGGAAACATCGGCTATTGGAGTAAAATGGGTTTTTATAAATAAGTGTGATGAAAATGGAATCATAGTAAGAAATAAACCAAGATTAGTTTCTAAAGGATATAAACAATAAGACGAAATAGACTATGAAGAATCATATTATCTATTAGCTACCCATGAATCTATTCGTATCCTACATAGCTTTGCAGAATTATTTAATTTCAAACATTTTCAAATGGATGTTTTGTGTGCTATTCCTAATGTTTAGGTTCAAGAGGATGTTTTCTTGAACAACCTCTTGATTTTGAAGATACACAACATAATAAACATGTTTTCAAACTTACCAATGGTTTATATATACATAAAATTCCCCTAAAGCCTGGTATGACAGGCTTACATGATTTTTGTTACAAAGTAATTACATTTAGGGAAATTCCTATCCAACCCTATTTATAATGAAATATAGGTAAAATGTTTTTATTATTCAAATTTTTATTGATGAAATTATATTTTGTTCAACAGATCAATGTTAACCTGATTCATTTGAAAATCTAATCAAATATGATTTCGAAATGAGTATGATGTCTGAGTTAACATTTTTCCTTGGTTTTAAAATTTCTCAAAAACAATTAGAAATTTATACATCTCAACGTAATTATATTAATGATATTCTTAAAAATTATTGATATGAAAATACTAAAAGTATTCATACTACTATCAGTACTTCACATTATAATGATCTTGATGAATCTTGGAATCTAGTAGATCAAATATCATATAGAGGTATGATATAAATTTAACTATACTTGGAACCCAGTCATCTAGACTTAATGTTTTCTATGTTCTTATGTGCATGATATCAATCTAATACTATGGAATCACATTTAAAGGCAGTGAAAATAATTTTTGACTACATAAATAGAAACATGGATTTATGACTCTTTTATACTTCTGGAAATGATTTTGTTTTAAAATGTTTTTTGGATGCTTACATTGGTGGATGTAGAATAGATAAGAAAAGTACATCCAGAACAAGTCATTTCTTAATAAATTCATTAGTTACTTGGTAATGAAAAAAGAAACACTCAGTAGCACTTTCCACTGCTGAAGCTGAATATGTAACAGCTGGAAGTTGTTATTCTAATGTGTTGTGAATACAACACACACACATAGAGTATGGTATCTTTTTTTACCAAAACACAAACAATGTGTGATAATACTAGTTCCATTTCCTGATGTACAAACCATGCACATCAATCTCATGCAAAAAATATAGATAGTAGGTGTCACTTTCTTAGGGATCATACACAAAAAAGATATACCATTCATTAATTTATCAGAACATAAGATCAACTTGCTGATATTTTTACAAAATCTTTACCCTCTAATAGATTTAAATATATTAAACAGGTGTTAGGAATGATAATTGTAAGATAATATTCCATATTAAATTATTGTTTAAACCCATCTCTTTATAGTAAGAAACTATTTTTCATGGGTGAAGTACATATGTTTGATAGTTAAAATTTTTTGTAGTCATAAATTTTCATAGTCAAAATTTTCGTAATAAATATTTTTTCATAGTAAAATTTTATCATAAATAATTTCAAGAATATAAATTTATTCATGAAGAACCATCCACATTAGGAATAATCTTCCAAGAAATCTAGAAGGTGTGTTTTCTTTCTTAAATTTTTGTAATAATATTTTTACACGTTGGTATGTTTATCTTGTTTAAAAAACATATTTGGATTCACTTTTTCTTAAATCCGAATGCTTTCCATAAAAACATCAGATTATCAGAACCTCCCAAATTCATTCTTCACCATTCATCAGAACTATCATATTTGATCAAGAATTTATTTCAACCATTTAATCAATCAAGGAAGATGAATTGTTTCCTCAAATTCCTATATAAGGAACCCCCAATGTTTTCTCAAATATATTTTCTAGCCTTGCTATGTTAAAGATCTGCCTCCCCTAATTATTTTTTTTCTATATTTTTAGGTTTTCCTTAATTCTGAATGTCCGCTGAAGCCACTACTCAGAATGAAATTTTGACTGTAAATGAAATTTGTGAATGGACAATATACTGAGAATGGTTGGTCGATCTGAAATTTTATGCTAATTATGACTATATCTTTTTAATGAATAATAAGATGAATGTATAGGAGAGCCTATGTATATCGAAACTAAAGGCATAATATTCGGTCGTTCTAAACTTTTTGATTGAATTTCATGAGTCTCCATGTTTTATCAATGAAGGAGGGAGAGAAAAGTTTTCCCTCAAGAGATGTGGGATGACTTATTATCATTCTTATAGAAAGTAATCAAGTTTGATTGGAATTCCTTATAAATGAGAAGAAGGCTTCTGTACTCACAAATTACCAGATGTTTCAGAGACTTTTGATAAATAGATGTCTTTAGGTTTTCTTGGTTTTAAAGGTTTTAAGACTTCGATGATTTTTCATGTATCTACAATCCTTCAGATTCTTGAGTTATGGTTCCAAGGATTTATAATTATGAGAAAAAGATAATGACACCTTAATGAAAATTGATATATATGTTCTAGGATTCTTGGTGAACCTTTGGAAGAAAAAACAGATCAAGCATATCTTGGTTACAATTAACAATATCAAGAATAGAAATTTGAAGTCTCAAATTATCTTGTATCTAGTTATACTGTCAAAAATTATTATTCTTTACCTTGAGTCATTCAAAATTCCTTGTAACTCCAAGCCAAATAATTTCAATGTAATGTTATTGTGTGATGATACTCTATGGATGATGGAGGTTTGATTTAATAGTCAATCCAATGATTTCTATGACTTCTCTGAAGCCAAAATCAAAGCTCTTTCTTAAAAACCATAAGTGGCTGAAACATCCAAGAAGGGTGAAAGGAAGAGGAAGGAAAAGGAACCAGAAGAGAAAGAAATTGTCAAGTGGGTAAATTAACCCAATATGTACATCCAAATCCAAAGAAGCAAAAGGAAAACACTGATGACATAGTATCTAAATGGAGATAAGTCAAGAAGAACAAGAAAAAGGGGAGACAATTTTTTTATTGGTTCTTGCTAAGGAAAAATCATTGAAGTTAAAGGCTTCCAAGAATCTTGAGAACATGAAAAAGAAAAAAAATCAAAGAAAGATAATTTCTGATATTGATACAGTACAATTTCTTCTCAATGATGTTGAGAAAAAATATAAACAACAATAGGTACTTGAATTGTTTTTGAAATAATCACTCCCTATGACTCCAAGAAAGAAGGTGGTGATTCCGGAACCACAACGAAATGAAAAAATAGTAGAATAGGTTGAAGTATAAGAAGAAGAAGAAGAAAAAGGCAGTGGTGATACAGAAGACATTATAAGGAAAATAGTGGATTATCATGATAATGAGAGTCCTTCTAAGAAACTTTAAATCCAAACTTCTAAAGTAGATTCTTCAAAACATGTTATACTAGAAAAAGATGACAAGGGCTAGGATGAAGTAATCAAACCAATTGAAGAAGAAATAAGAAATCATGATTACATTCGTTGAGAAGATCAAGTGGTTGATGCTGAGAATAATGAAGTTGATGAATATATGATTTTTTATTTATTAGAAAGTGAGCACGAATCACCTAAACAAAGAATACATTATTACAAGAGCAGATAATTGAAAACAGATAGTACTCGATACACCTTATAATTTTGTGGTGAAAAAGAAATCAGTTTGTGCATTGTTGAAGAGGAAATCTGATGAGAGAGTAAAATAATCCTCTTAAACCAAACACTCGGATTCTGAATTATCATCCCTTAGACAAGATTTTGTTGTTCAATATTTTAAAATGCTCTTTGGAACTATTTCATTATTTCCAAAAATAGATTCAATATTCCAGATGCTTCAACATTTGATAAATTAGAAATCAGATTCAGTTTCCATGGTTATGGATAAATGTGTTGGATTTGAGGTAGATTTCAAATATTTTTTCATTGGACATGATGGTCATAAATGATTTTGCAGAAAAATTAAAAGTTGGTCAAGAAATGAACTCGAATATCTCAGTGTCATTGATGAATTTCATGACAATTTCAAGGATGTTTTGGACACCAACGATGGAATGATCATGGACCTCTTTAATTGTTTTTAGGAAAAGATATGTCTCGAATAAAAGAATCGGAAGTAGGAAGTTAAGGATCTAAATAGAAATCTTACTTTTGTGGATATGAATTGGAAGAGATAAAGGGATCTCAGAATTGTGTTTGAAGATAATATTGTTAAGAAAGAAGAAGTGTTGAAATCTCATGAAAAATGTCTTAATGATCGAGAAGAAAAAATTAGAACCTTGGAGAAGAAAAGAATAGATCATGATCAACTACTTATTCATGCATAAGAAGATCACGAGGAGATAAAGAAGCTAAAAATTGTTGTGAATAAACTAATTCCAATGGAGAAAAAAGGATAATTTTTACCCATTACAATATTTTGTTGTGTTTTTCCTCCTTGTACAAATTTGATTAATATTAATGAAATTTTTGGTATTCTCCATATATATTGGGTTATTTATTACTAAATTTTAAGGTTCCATATTTTCCATTCCCTCTATTCCGTTTTGAAAATCAAAAAGAGGGAGAAAGGAATGATAAAATGAATAATATAAAAGAATATAATTCCCTAATAGGGATTTCATCAAAGGGGATGTTTTTATCATAATGATTTTTGAATACCAGATAATGTAAAATCTCATTTAGAATATAACGTATACAATCATTAGGGATTTCAAAACCTATGGTGGAGTTATTCGAATTCATTTTGTTTCATATGTAAAGGGAGGTCAGTTTTTCTTTTATGTCCCCAAATAAATTTTCTAAGTATTTGTATTAATTTATTGAGGATGTTTGTGCTTCCCAAATGGGGTATATTATTGAGTCAATAAGGTTTCCTTATGACTTTTACATTCCTGTATCTTTTGAAAATCACAAACACTTTATCTTAAGGAAAACATTATTTTCCCTACGAATTATCTTAATAATAAAAATATTCATTCCCCAAGGAAATTTTATCCTTACATATATTTCCTCATAAATTCTATAGTTTCTCTATTTCTTAATCATTTTACATCTAATGTCCAAAAATACATTTCATAATTAAAATCTCAGAATACTATAAATCCTTAGATTTAATGTATTTTTTTCAGGTTCTAAATTTCATATTCTTAATTCTATGAAATTCAGATTCTTAATTTTCTGAAATTCAGATTCAAAATTATTTGAAATTTAGATTCTGAATTCTCTAAAATATAAATTCTGAATTCTCTGAAATTTGGACACTTAATTCTCCAAATTTTATACTACAAATTCACTAAAATTCATATTTTTAATTCACTAAAATTTGGACTCTGAATCCTATGAAATTTGGACTCTGAATTCCTCATAATTCATACTGTGAATTCCATAGAATTCAGAATCTAAATTCCTCAGAATTTAGACTCTAAATTCTTCAGAATATAGTCTCCAAATTCCTTAATATTTAGACTCTAAATTTTGTGGAATTCAGATTCTGAATTCATTAGAATTCAGATTCTGATGTCTATATATTTCAGGTTCTGAATTCTCTAGAAAATAGAATACAAATATCCATGATTTATAGTCTCCAAATTATTACATTCTTATACTCTGAACTTTTATTTTTTCTTAGGCTCCAAAAAAGAGATTTGGTTATACAACATTATTTTTCTTAGACATTTTATTTTTATGAAACAAATACATATATTCTATTTCTAACTAACCGTTGTTTGAGTGACATGTGTACTGGCCCGTCCAAATTTCAAAAAAAATTTGACCATTGGAGGAAGGAGCTGACCTTTGGAGAAACTCCTATAAATAGGAGTTCATTTGAATTATATTAATAATAACTGAGAAATGATCCATTTCTTTAGATATTTCATGTTGCTGAAGTGATTTCTATAGTGAGGGACTCTCATTCCTTGTGCATAGTGAACATCTTTTTCATCTTGCTTCGTACGACTCTTATTGTTGTTGTGTACAATCAAGGACTTCTAAGGATAGGAAGACGAAGTTGTCGACTAGCATAATGTTTGATGAATTCCTTGATTCGGAAGATAGAGGTTATGACTTCATTGATGTTCGAGGGATTGCAAGGATAACAAGATAGAATCCAATATTATTATCGAGGACTTACCATGGTATGTGTAAGACAAACATTCTTGAAAGTAAAAATCAAGGGAACTTTATCCAAATTTGTTGGATACCCTACTCATTGGGCTAAAGGACTTCATACCTGTTACTTTTTTTCATGTTTATTTTCTAATGTATTTTGATAAAGGAAGAATGTATAACTTTCTTATACATTTTTGTTATTTTATGTACTCTGATTAATAATATTTTATATTATTTAAGATAGAATCTTTTCCATGGAAACTTTCCTTATGTTTCAATTATAGAACCAAAATTCAAGAAATTAGAAAGTTTGTTGTACTAAAAGAGTACTTGTGAATTTACCTTCTTTAACCTTGTTAAACATGGTTTTCCTTAATGATAGAAATGAAATTTTTTAAATTTACAATTCCATCCCCCTATTTTTATTGGTCATCTACATTAATATTTTGATCTTACAACACCATTTGAGGTGATTGAACATTTGGACCATATAAAAGGCGTTTTTTGTAATCATCAATAGAGTACATTTGAGAGGGTATGGTCTTTTAATTTGAAAATTCATATTTGGCACAATAAGTGGTTGATTTTCTATCTCATATATTTTTCAAGTTTATGTAATATGATATTTAGTATTTTGGTGATTATTTTAGATGTACAATGTATTTGATTTCAAAGAATAGGTAGAAGATCTAATCATTCCCTGAATTTTTTGATTTCTCTAATCAAATTTTATTTCTCACATTAAAATTGTCATCCCCATTGAAATAGATTCTATCTCAGTAAATGTCATAGCCACAAATTTCTTGATGAATGTCTGAACTATTGAAAACCCCTCCACACTCTATAGTTGAGATGGATTCTTCAAATATATAGGATATGTTATATGTTTTGAACTATGTAATTTTTAATGTTTTTTTATTAGTACAAGGTTACATTAATCCACATTAATGTATTTTAATTAATTTTTTTGTGTGAAATTGTCTCTATTTTGATAATTATGAAAACAATTTGACTTTTTGGGGGATGTATTTATAGGTTTAAGGGACAGATATTTTTTTGGTGGGTTTACGTTAATAATTTAATCATTTTCATGGGATTAACGTATTATTTTAAATTTACTTATGATTTTATGAAATGTTGTTATATATCATGTTGTAGTTGAATTTTCAGATTTTAAATTATTTCCTATTCAGTTATCATAACTTTATTTATCACTATTACATCCTCATATTGTTTGTGTTTTGTTTTTGGGTTATAATGTTCTATCTTTAAGATGATGGAGGATTTTAGGAAGTGTGCAATAATGATTTCGATACATCTTTTTGCATGACTGGGGTAGTGGCTTGTGAACCAGTAGTTCTTCAAGGAAGCTTCTACATTAGGGCAGAGAAGAAAAATGGAAGGTGATATGGGTGAGTGAATAATTTCACAATTACCATGAAAAGTAAGGTTTCATTCACCTTTTTTTATTTTGTTTTATTTTTAACTGTTATGGTAATTATGTTCAAGGGATGATGACGATGAACATATTTATTTTCTCAAGGGTTTGGTTAACTTATTTTTTATTATTCTCATATGATATTTTATTTTTTGGCAACTACCCTATAACTATTTAGTTTTAGATGCATATTCTTTTCGATAGTGAGATTGAGGATGAATTTATTCCAACCACAGGTACAAGAATGGGGATGTTCTTACCTGAGTGGGGATGATAGCTGCTTCCATCCACCAATGTTGGGAATTGGGGATGACCTGCTTCATGAAGCCAATGTGTGTCTACTATACGTGATTACAAACATTATGACAACAACGTTATTTAGTGGGTTAATTACATGGGTAGACCCTTTTTTTGGGCGAACTATGATATTTATAGATAATTTGTGAGAGAAACGAATTGTGGATGAAGATTGATGAGGGGTTCATGTAAATACATTTGGATTATGAAAATTTTTAGACATGTCGTAACCTTTGTTTTGGGGATTGAGAATATGATTGAACATTTATTCAGATTATGGTCTAGTTGGAGTTTAATATAATATTTTTTTATGAATATCATATAATAAATATATTAAAAATAATTTTATTAATAAATATAGTATTAAATATTATCAATAAATATTGCGACACATTCTATTCTATTTAAAAGATACTTTAAAAATAATTAGTAATTATTGGTACGGATTATACATGTTTATAATAATATTATCAATAGTCATATATGTCATATGAATCTATTGCAGAATATTTTGACCACCATAAAAATTATTTATTGGTATTATTATAATTGCAATAGAGTTATTTTATAAATTGAAATAACATTTAGTAAAATATTTTTTTCCAATAGTTTGGTGAGAGAGAAATAATTTTCGGTGATAATTTTTACCAAAAGAAAATAAAACTTCAACAATAGATATGCCCCTGTTATGGAAAGCTAAATAATTTGTAGTGTCTCAGTTGACTAAAAAATGAGCTACATAGAAGACATATTCATGTTGGGAATCATCTTTATTCCATGGAAATTATTCATACTCCCATACATCTAGAAAGAGATGACCCACTTTCAAGTGTAGCATCCGAGTGCTAGTTCATCTTCTAATATTGGTAGCCATAATACATCAATGAGAATGTTGAACATAAAATGTGAAATTACACCATCCTTGTGACAACATGTCCCTCACTAGGGAAATCATTCAGTCTTCTCTTTAATTGAGGATCAGTGTGAATTTAAAAATGGTCTACCTCATCTGTACCCACCGACTCCCTATAAATTAGTGATGATTCAGAGATTAGTACTACAGGAGATTCATAAAGTCATTGAGACCCTGAGTATATTAATGGAAAAAATGGAATTATGACACACACTTGTGCTACATAAGAATAATCCCTATCTTGAATGGGTCAATGATATATTACATCCACCTAAATTTTTTAATAATAACATATCTACATTTGATGATGTAGAAGATCCTGAAATAAAATCTCAAAAACATCCTATCATATTATGGGGAAATGATAGGACATACATACAAGTAGAAGAAAACCAGTAAGAGGTTTTTTGTATAGACTCTAATTAGGAAAACATTTTTCTAGTATAATAGTCATCCAGATAGATTTTTTAAAGGGTGATAATACAATTATCTTTAATTCCATTATCAGATCAACTAAACATTAAGGGAAAAATTTTGTTCAAGAGAATTTAAAAAAACATATTAATGAGATACTGCTTGATTATATAGATGAATGGAAATTCTTAACCTATTCAATCCGTATCACTCTATTATAAGAGTAATTTATGGATATCTATGCTGAAAACCTCCAGTGTGAGTTACAAATACCACTGGTCAAAATGAAGTAACTAGATGGGTTTTGTTAGTTAACATAAATGGACAAATGTTTAGAAACAATAATTCAATAGACCTAATAAAAATCTTGAGGTATACAATGAACACATGGTAAATGGGTCAATAAGGTGGAAGTATTCACTATTACCCTCAAACCCACAATAGTTCCCATTAAATAACCTAGGTAGGTCTTAAACTATCCCTCAACACCATTGGAGTGTAAAAAACCAAAATATCACACTCATTTAGAAGTACATAAAATTAGGCTCTCACAATATTTGAGAATAAAATGAATATATAAATCTATTTCTCAAAAGAACAATTACCTGGTAATTTTTTAAATTGTTGGAAAATAACATGCTGAAGATACCACAACAAATGAATCCTAATGAGGTCAACAACATCACTCGTCCTGACTACATCCCTTTCTATAGATGATTGGATCATAACATCTATGACTACATCATGTTCAATTACATCCTTTAAAGAATATTCACTTCTAAATAGAATATGACGGATAATTTCTTAGAGAATCTGGCCTACATGACTATTTCGCATTCAAATGAAGTGGGTGGTTGGAAATAAAATATGGCTTGATATGGTTGAAATTTATACAACTAGATGACATGATAATAAGTTTACCTTACTCATGAAACCATGATATAAAAGTTACACTGATCTAGAAAAGATACTCCACCTAGAGAGGTGTCACCAAATAGACCTCCCAATGGTGGGTTAACCCACAAAAAATGACAAAATAATAAAATTTGAGTCATATTTGACTCCATTGAACAATCTGACTCATGATGATTTCTTCCTTTAAATATCTATATCACAGGCACCGCCCACAATACAATACCCACATCATATACTGATCCCATTTTTGGTCCGATAAATGTGATAAACATTCTATATAACATCTATGATGACAAATATGGCTCAAAATATGAGTTCACCACACATAATTCGGGAACATGATGCCATATGGGCTAGAACTGAGGATACAGTAGACAACACAGGCATGGTCAGACCCAATATTTTGGTCAAATTCTAAGATAGGATGTATATGCAGCTGATACCCATTTGGATGAGGTTAAATAATTTTTAGTGAGGCATGGATATGTCCCATTACCCTTTAGTAGTCACCCATTTGTAGTTTTCTTACATTACCGCCTAGTGGGTGTGAGATTACCTGATCATCCTAGACATCATGGAAAGCTAGTGTGACATGTTAAATGTATATATGGGTACCCATTGACCTATGCGCAATAACCAGTCTCATCCATCATTTATACCTCAACTCATGATCCAAATGTTAAAGAGAAACACCACCTCGAGAAGCACTGACCCCTATCAAAAATGTATGACTTTCTAAAACAACTAACATTTGTCTCTTACAAAATATCAATCCTTGATGCACTCTTTATTTCCATATAAATCTGAGATGACCTCATTGAATCTATGTTGATCCTAAAGTAGTTTAGGACAGAAGTATGTACATCCAATTTTTATCTATTAGAATATAGGACATCATAATTTCATGTATCTATGTCATTCACTAACCTACATTAGGAAGAGGTCGTCCAAGTGAACACCATGACCCTATATGTGTCTAGAAGACTCGATAATATTGATATCCAAACGAATCTGGATGAAAATGTTTTTGAGCTCAATATAATCCCAGTTTGAACCCTCTAATATATAGGACATATATATATATATTTATGTGTGTGTGTGTGTTTTTTTTTTCTTCCAAAAAGTCATCCATTCAAGGGTATGATAAGCATGAGAAAATACCCAAAGGGATTATCATGATCAGCTATTAGTTTGGGGATCTCACATCTAACAATGATTTCATTGATATCTAAAAATACCCCACATATTATGTTGTTCTCATAAGGTCCTCACTCCATGGCTATGTGGCGGTGCTTTTATCATTCCATTGATGTCTAAAATACCTAATCGATGGAAATGTTAGCATAGTACATGATGATGTGGACCCCTTCAATATTTGAAATACACATTTTCTGAAGTAGTTTTCTAAAAAAATGTATACAAATAATGGTGGATAATGATAAATTGGTTTTATCCTCAATGGCTTGGGGACCTCCCTTGAATTTCCCTAAAATATGATTGATAGTGACTAGATGATCTCCGTAAATATAGTTTAGTTAATATACACAGTCCTAAATATTCAAGCCCCTCCTATCCCTAGAAAAGTTGTAAAATACAATAAGCTCAAGAATATATTTTCAACAACTCAGGTAGTATGGGATTATAATGACCCTTATAATTTCCTCTATCACTTTAATGATGATATATAAGCCCCAATTTTTTCAACTTCTTCTGAAAATGTCCCCACAAATTCAGATTTAGAAGATAATGTGGATAAACATAAGAAGTCCCCACCCACATTAGAGAAAGGCATATCTATCACCATTGTCTATATCAGTAAGGTGTATCTTATGACATAAGAAGTCATATAGCCTACCCTGATTACTGCATCCATGCCTCTATAAGAGTAAGAGATGTACATCATATTTCAAAAGAAACATCGATATATGTTTTTGTGTAACTATACACAAATTATCGAGTTGAATCTAGATGTGTCCATGAACCATCATGGATTACCCAATGAAAATCATGTATTCATCAATGAATCCATGAATTTACCCCTCTAAGGCTACAAATATATATGCAGAAGATGACGAATTTATCAATGGAAATTCTGTCCAATATGTACAATATCCAAGATAGATTTCTAATATTTTCCCCATCAAGGAATCAAATTTTTAAATTAGAGTTTGAATAAATTTCAAATAACTTAATAAACATTTTCCCATGGATTATTTCTCATGATGTATTATAGGAATCATGGCTGATGCAAAATCTGGATTCAAATCCCTTTCCTTCATGGATTGATATTTAGGGAACAATATGATAGAAATGGCCCTAGAAGATGGAGAAGCCAACACCATCAGATCACCTAAAGGTTTATTTTCCTATTAGGTCATGTCTTCAGTCATATAGAATTTTGTATCCATATATCACTACTAAGTGAATCATATATTCAATCCATTCATGCAAATAATAACTAAATGTTTTATTGACGACCTGGTGGTCAAATCCTGACAAAGATGTGATCACATCAATGATATTCAAATAGTCATCAATAAGATGAGACATCACAGTCAGAAGATGAATATGCTAAAATAAAATTTTAGTAACCATAATGTAAGATCATTGGATTTGTGTTATCCCTCCATGACGCCGGGGTTGACATATAATGTCCAGTTTTATTTTAGAAATTTCACCCACAAAATTCCCAATGAACTGAGGGGACTCCAAAGGCACCTCAATTAAATTTGGTGTTTCTTAGCCAACCTGGATGACAACGCTCTCCCATTATCCGTTATAATAATTAATTTAATCCCATATCAATATATAATTATTTATAACTAGGCTATGTTAATATCAATAAGTATTTGATACAACCATTTGTCCAAATGCCACTGATGGAAGGGAGGCCATTAATATAATATGTTCTCCAATGGAATTCTCTATGGGTGATCTCCTAAAATAGAATAATGTTGGGGGGAGAAATAATAGTCTCTACTATATCATCTATAAAATTCAATTTATTGAGACTAGATACATGATTGTCGATTATAATAGGATCACCCTGATCATTGTGGTGTAGAAGCTAAGGCTTTACATGAAGAACAACAAATTCAATATCACCTCTCATATTTTTCAGCACAAGTATATCATTGGACACCCAATTCTGACTGGGAACATAACTTGATGGGTGTTTATTGCACATTAACATGAAATTCAAATCGTATCATGGATGTTAGACAAACAAAAATTCATAATTTTATTTCTTACAATACAATTCACATCGGAAAGTACAATAGTAGATACTGAGTTTCTATAAAGATTTATTTTATATACCCATGACACTCCCTGGGCATGGGAGATGTATTTTGACTACACCTCCTTAATTCATATTAGTAACCCATATATCAATTATATTGAATTAGGGATTGTATATGTCTCTCAATAAAAAGTAGTTTTTTTGTATACTTTATCACTACCTGGTGGCTGAATGAATATTGAGAATGAACACCAAACCCTAATCACGGGCACGGAACTAACCCTACAATAGTAGATAACAAACCAAAATATCAAAGGGGGTTGAATATAGTGATATACGATATCAATGGTGAATATCCAATCAAAATAGAAGAACTAGACCCTCTCGTTGGTTACATCAGGGGTCAAATGGCTTAGTTCTCTTTTTATCCCACATTTCATCATTTCCCCCTATCATTGAATGCTCATTCCATCAAATTTTAAAATGACTCCCTAGGCCTGGCCAACCCTTATAAAGAGGAAGGGATCTGTTGAATCAAAAACTAGATAATGGTCTCATTGATCATCATCTGCAATATGGTATAAATTAATTAAGTTGACACCACCCTAGAGAACGATGAACTGATATCCAACCCATGATGGAGGGATCCCATAATCAGTTATATCCAGCATGTGACTCTCCCAGCTGACTAAGTATTAAGGGAATAGATTTCTCACCATGCATCAAACATTACTTTGTAGTATGTCCCAATTGAGCATAAATCCTTCCATAATCATGGATTAAATAAAAATTAACTTAGTTTCATAGAATAAAGGGATATTCCCACCAACATAAATAAGTCCATGTGGGATCTTATGGATCTTATAAACCGAGAACCAAGATTTCACACAAATCAGTTTGTTGGGTTATAATTAGAAAACCATGATAAATGAGCATGTGGAATTCATTAGGAAATTTCATTCGTGATATATCCATGAAAAATTAATCCATCAACCCCCGGAATTCCTACATACAACTAAATATTCATATCCTTTTTTCCATTTGTGGAATTTATATTTTGGGGTCATATCCCCAACCCCAACTAATAATTTCTATTATATCCTAACTTATACTGACATATTATCTAAGTGGGGTGAGGAAGTATCCATTATTTATGTTAACATAAAGAATTTATTCAACATCATAAAGTCATATATCATCAAAATGATCAGTGTTCCTCACAAAATACTGATAAACAATGACACTATCTTCTATTCTATAGTGTATTGGAAATTATTCATAGAGAATAAATTCATGCCCAATCAATAATAATGATATCATATATGAGGAAAATTGAAAATATTGTCCTTGAAAAAGAACAATTCAATAATAAACTAAATGATAGTTAATAAAGACAACAATTTGTTTTCATATAAATTCCTCGACACATTATGGGCCTAATGTATTTAGCACATATTGTTATAGAAGCTACTCCATACCCATTTATGTATTAGATTGATGCAGTATTTCCCACATAATTCTAGCTACCCTCACATTGAATATACATTTTGGACAACTCATAGATGATGTTCAACAAAAAAACGGTCAGATGAGCTGGAAAGGATCGATTAGATAAGTTGTAGACATTTCACAACCTTGAAGTCCATTTGAATTTGACTAAAAGATACTTCAATAAAAAGTTTGTCTTTAATCATTCTTCTATGGAGAATCAGTGTTGGACCTCATAACCCAATTGATACTGGGAGAGAAGACTCCATTTCTGGAACCAATCAAGGAAGGACCTTACATCATAAACATGTTCTATCATATTGGAACCTGCTCATTGGACAAAATGGATGGGGGGCTTGGAACAAAACCTACCAAAGTGATACTCTAATAGAAATACATTATATATATTTTATAAGGCACCATGTCCTTGTTTCAATATAGTAAACAGAATAAATCTCACAACCTAACCACATGACATTCAGTGGTAAAAACATTTCTTTGTATATTGACAGTGAACACCATGGATCCCCAGTATTCATCTTCATTCACATTGTATTACGCTCATCTAGGTAGAATGACACTAAATAAAAAATAATCTCATAATCTAACCATATGAAATTAAATATAAGGAAATGCATCCTTACCAAATAATATTAAACTACACAAATGATGTCTTAACCCCATGAATCTAAAGTGTTCTAGACGCACCATCCCACTAATTATTCACCACATGTGACTATGATCTGTGAAAGAAAAAAATTAAATAACTATATACATATATGAGATACATATCCACATAAGGTAAATATTCAACACATAACTATGTTTTTATTGATTCTTATCATCACATGATATGTAGAGATTCAAATTATTCTATTATTTGGAATAACCATAGTAGTATTTTTTTCCATCCACATTGGGTGACTGTTCTCCTTACCATAAGATGTTAAACTACACTGATGATATAATCTCGATGAGAAATTAAATGATATAATTTTTACTAACTATTTTTCACTTGGTTTCATTGATCGTAGGATATATAGAGATGCACAAAATACCATTTTGGGGCCCAGCTAGAGTTTTCATCTCATTTCACATCAAAGTCACCCATGTCTTACCACAAGATGTTAAAATGAAAAATTGTGTTCCTTATCACATGAAACTAATCTAAATAGGATTTGAGAACTAAAAAAGGATTGACTCTAATATTTATGTATATACATAGACATTCCTTGAACCTATAATGTTGTCCAGCTACCACATGATCCAAAACCCCCATGACAACTAATTAATCACTTATGTATTGTTAAAAATCCCTTTATATTCCTTATCTATCACAATGTGAATAAATATCATGATATTACGAATTATGGTAAGTAATTTCTTGAATATACAAGGCATACAACTCATGATAGTGTTATGATGGTAGTAGATGAATGACCATAAATAGAATACTATGAGTCGTCTCCATGTGATTTTAAATTTTACATTTGAATTCATATCAACATGACCTTAAATAGTACAATTTTGAAGAACTATGTTTTTATTTATCATTTTCATTAAAGCATGCATAGTGAATCTCTGATCTCTAATTCTAGGACCAACGACCAAAAACAATAGGAACAATTTCTCCATTTTGTTTTGGTCAGGCCTACATAGAATGTTTCTGATTAATGAACTAGGTGTGACTAGATTTCGTCCCTCATAAGATACATAGTGATGCATGGATTTATAACCCCTAATACAGATAAAAATAATAATCATAGAAATACCCACACCTATTTCTACAAATGGATAATGCCTACCAAGGGAGATAATGTTCTAGAACTATGTGTGGCTTGATTCCAAATACCATGGGATATAAAGTGACGCCAATAATTCAATTCATTAACCCTACTACAATATTTCAATTTCATTACATTGAACCCACATACTATCCACAGGATGTTAAAATGGATGTCCCCTCACGAACTACTTGTGTCTTGATTCCTATCATCAAAGGATATGTAGTGATTCCTGGATCTCCAATCATGGGCCTAGCTATAGCAACTGATAAAATAATGAACCCCAAATACAAAAGGGCTGATTAATGTAATAATATTTCACCTTCAAAATATTTGTATCTATTTATGGCCTTCTTGTACATGTAACATAATATGCACAATTTTTTTTGTTTAGACACCATGTCCATACAACACTATGTTAATCTACAAGGAAACTAATATGTCCAAATCGCATGATGTTAAATTGAAAGGAAAATTTATTATATGCATGACATTAAAACTACATAAAAATGATTCCCTAATACATAAACATAAAAGGTGAGTCAAGTTAGGCATTATCATCCCTTATCAAAAGACTAGAAGTGCCTTACCTCAGTCAACCACAGTACGAGGTTCTTCTGTTTTCTTTTAAGTACACCAATACATAAATCACATTTCATGTCTTCAGAGCCTTAGGTTATAAAACTTATTTCTTAGCCGTTGGGAAGGAAAAAAATATTTCTCTATTTGACCATGATATTGATAAATAAATTTATTATACATTACAACTAATGGAATTATGGACCGATATAAAGTGTTATAGGGTCCTTTTGAGGCTGGAATCACTCCAGTGGAACTCAACACCTGAAGGTGATCTAGGTCATCTTAGAAATGATTATCCCATATCATTAATAATGACCTGCGAATGTCGATCCATGATTTTCCACATTTAAATCTCCCACTCATTAGGATTTCTGTGTGATCATGAACCGTGGTATTATAATTCTGTTCTTGTGTAACATCCTCCATATTTGGTCCACGTGTGTCATTACCTTAAACTGCATGAAAGTTTTTCAATTTTGTCCACCCTTAATCTATAGCCCATGATGGTCCAAATCAAGATACCTAAAATTAATATAGTAAGAGACATAAAACTTGTCTACTTGAAAACATAAAATATAGACTTTAGTAAAATTCAATTCTTTTCTTGCTAAATTATCCATTCTATAGTTTAGGAATTTTTTTATGTAAATAAATAAGGCATATAGATTATATAGTAAAAATTTATTCGTTAAAAAATTTAATTTATAAATGTTGGACCCCCCCACCCCCTCCGATCTCATAAATAGTTAGAGTAATTTGTTACACATCTCCTCACTGTGAAAATGTGCATTATTAAGTTAATCAACTATTAGGGTTTTCCAAACATTATTGAATAATATATATTACATAACCCACCTTTAGTATTATGATGTATGAATATGGAACAACATCCACGTGGAGGATAGATAGTTGGAAAATACTCTACTAAAAGGACCATCAGATCCCACGTAGCCACCCATTAAAACTAAGAGTTATTGTCTGGACCACCAGGAATAGTAGAGGCTCATATCATCACTGATAGTTGACCAACAACCAGTGATTATAACCTCTATATTTCTCTTATACTCATTGAACATGATTTAACAGACCCATAAACATACAACTCAATAATATTGGACATCCTTGACATTATAACATGATGTTTTTCTCCATTAATTTGTTCATGAATACAACACCCCATTTCTAAACCTTTTGATGTTAAACACATCAGTATTCATAAGGATAAGGCATAGGGATATAGTTTCCCAAATTAAGATTTATATTTCCCCAGGGTTTTAAAAAACTTCTTGAATACCTTATCATTCATACCCAACTTCATTGGCTAGAATCTTGAGTCTTTGAAAATCATACAAGTCCACTATAAATGTAGAGATCCAAAGCATGACGTACATGGAAAATACATTACTTTTGCAGAATACTTAATACATAATAAAATCCAAAACTCATGGATTGTAATAGATTGGTGTCTCTGGAAACTCGGAATATAATCTCCTAGTCTTGGTGAAAGATCTTCAACAACTCCCCTAAATATCTTCACCTTGTGTTTTCCAACATAAAACATTTCTCGAAATCCTGGTGAAAAAGAAAACAAATAAAGGGTGAGCCCAAATTCTCAGTAAGGTTAAGCATGGAGAAAATAAAACAAACCAAATACAATTAAACTTAAAAACATGAACATAACGTTTAAACATCAAAATCTTGAGCAAAGACATAAATCGTAGAAGTATGTAAGGCGTGTATCATAATGGAACATAAATATTGATGAAATAGAATGGAAATAAATCATTTAATTGTGGAAACCATTCAACACTTGTTACAATTACTATAGTATCCAAGGAATTATTTCCAAGACCATCTTAGTGGGCAAAGTCCCTTTCTAAATCAATATCACTCCTCGTTCCAGTCAAGTATCACTGAACCGAATTAACTTACCATTCCAGTCATGTCTATCTCATGAGGTATAAATCATTACACAATGCATTGAATGGAGATATAGGTCCCACCCATCTCATAATGAAATCTTTTTTTTGTGTTCCACAAAATAAATATACATCATTTATAACAACCCAACGAATAAAATGGGTTTCATAAACATCATTCCATCATAACATAATCTATTTAGAAAAAATGGATATCATTTCCTAATAAGAGACGTGAACTCATGTAAATCATAGAGACATTATACTTGAAACATACACATATGAAATAACGTCATCATAAATGGAAAATGGTTTTGATAAAACACTTGAAATGAATTCTTGGGGAAAATATTCATTCATCATCAAAATCAATTTCTTTTCACAAAATGCCATGACATTTTATAAGAAAACGATTTTGTTGAAAATAGTCATCAAATCATTTAGATTATGATTTATGAAAATAAGGTGTTACAAAGAAATAGAAATCTTTTCATGTAGTATAAATTAAAAATAACATTCTCCTCATACTTTTGTCGGAATAGTCAAAAAGTACCTCGTATAGTAAACAAAAAAAAGTTTCCTTCCAAAACATGTGGTAAAAGTAATAAAAAGGTATAAATGACTTTAAACATACTTTTAAGAATACTAAAAATTTTATGAAAACATTTTTAGAAAACATGGACATGGATGATAAACATAACACAAGTAAATACTTATAAATAAACAATCTCGGATAAGAATGAGATTGGAATAATTATTCTCTTACCTTACGTCCGATATGAATCGTATGTATTCTAACCCCTTGTATAAGGATTTAAATATTGTCATTCACTTATTACATAACCATATTTATTGTTATTATTTCATATATGGTTCACTTAATACTTTATAATACCTGTGTTTTTGTATATTCCATGTTAAAGCAGCATTTTGGGTAAAATCGTTTCATTTGTCGAACATGTTTCGACTTGTTGTTCATGATATTATTACTTATATACTAATTTAGATAATTCCAAAATGTAAAACCTGATTTATATATAATATATATTCAGCATATACATATATATATGATAGATCAATAAATGGAATGAAATACACTGTTTATGGAGATGGTAGGCCATACGTACGCATGAATGCTATTTTCGTTTCCTTATGGAATTGAATGGAATTAAGTAGATGACATAAATATATATATATATATACATAAATATAGTATCATTATTATGTCATATATTTCATTATTATTCATTATTTATACATTATAATCCTTCATTAATGGTTAACATGGAGAATGAATCTCATCACGTCATTGAGACGGTAGTCCGTATGTATGCATTAGCGATGATATCATTCCCATGATCTTGGAATTGTATTGAAGTTTATTTATAATATTTCAGAATCAATATAAATTTAAAATAATCATATATAGTTATTTATTTACACC
Organism: Viscum album; assembly: GCA_963277665.1. Classification (NCBI taxonomy): domain Eukaryota; kingdom Viridiplantae; phylum Streptophyta; class Magnoliopsida; order Santalales; family Viscaceae; genus Viscum; species Viscum album. The sequence continues at coordinate 2,072,462,083 of OY728131.1, forward strand.
ATTATACCAATCCTAGTAAGGTGGTGGTCGAAAACAGATTACACCACGGCGGGGAGACGGTATTCCGTACGTACGCACGCGCGATGATTTTGTTTTCCGTAGGATGGATAGAAGGTGAAATAAGGTTGTTTCATATTTATAATAAAATATAAGTATATAAGTAATACTTATGTTATTACTTTATAATGAGACAACAAAATAAGAAGAAGTATAAGAAGAAATAAACTTGAGAGAATCAGAAGAAGATATTACCTCTTCTTCGACGCACCTCCATTAAGCTTCCTCTTATCGAAGTAGAGTTGGTCATTTGAGAATACCAGAACCTCTAGAATGATTCTATGGAAGTGGATAAGAGAAATTGGTTGGGTTTTGACGAGATTAAAGGCTCAAACGGGTGTGATGAGAAGAGGGAAGGGGTGCCCTTTTTATAGGGGAGGAGAGGGGAACCTTTGGAAAAATTTAAAATCATATTCTATAATAAACTCATATTCAGTTTTTAATAGCTAAAAATTGATTTATTTCGATGATAATGTGGGGATGGGTCTAAATACTTTCAACCAATATATTTTAGACAGGTTTGGGTCATTATATTAACCTTTTCTTTTATTTTTAACTCTTAGTTAATTAGATTGACATTTACCATGTCACTTTGTATTTTTATATTATATAGTTAATAAACTTACCATATACATCCAAGCGACCCCGAAGTGGTCATTTAATAATACACCTATCATGATATATGTATCTTGGCCGTTCATTATATTTTTATGAATATTATAATAATTAATAATATAATATTTGTTTTAAAAACTATTTTATGTCAATTTTGACACTATTTGGTAATTGATTTTTGTAAAATCCATAACAGCATGATTAGTTTGAAAAACGTTAATTAAATCAATACTAACATGTCATATTAACCTAAAAAATTAGTGTAATTAATAAAAAAGTGTCAAATTACATTTGATTGGTTATTTATAACATCAATTATGTTAATATTTCATTATTTAGGTAATTACTGCATCCCCATTGTGTCATACATAAAATAAATTATTTAATGTCAAAATATTATAAATAAAATATCATTAGGTATTAAAACTTTTTATATTTATAAGGAATATTTATAGTCTAATTTATCTTATGTATAACCCTATATTAAAAATGTTTTATTTATTAAACATTGATTTTAACTATTTTAAACCTTCTTTAAATAAATTATTAATAAATGTCCTAATCTAATCCATGTTGGCCTAAATGGTAATATTTTATTCCTAATGTTGTTTTTGGTCGAATTACACTTATCCAATAGAATTTGGACATGTGTTAGGGTAATAATAATATCATTTTTTACCCTTAATTACCCTATTTACTTTTAACCGGGGTAAAAAAATTAAAACATTACTATTCACCAAAAATTATTTTCATCTCATTTAACCACATTTTAGTCCTTGATATTAACTGTTTCTATAGGATTTTCGGAATTACACTCACAAAACGGTAAGATTATGTTTTGTGTGAATTTTCAAATTCTCCTAGGAGGTGTGTAAAAGACGGTGAAAAATTTAATAAAATTTTTATATATCTAAAATTATTATAAAATGACTCCAATGAATATCTTTAAAGTTATATAGGTATTATGTATCAATTTTGACCTAAAATAAACTTAAATAAAATAAATATTTATTTAAATAAAGAGTCAGTTTTTAAATAGTAACCATGTGTATTCACTATTCATCAAAAATTGAATGTTTTTAGAAAAATTTCAAAATTTCACCCTAGGAAAATTTCGATATTCCGAATCCAAAAATGAAGTTCATTTTGAAAGATAAAATTTATAAAAGTTCAAAAAGTGGGTATTACTATTCCAAATGGCTAGTTTATATAATATTTTAATCACATATCGTTCTTTAGTGAAACTCGATATTGCGTACAGCACATGCTGTCGTGGAAGGTCGCGATTGCGTGTAAAGAAAGACAAGTTAGGGATGCGTGTAGTGTAAGCTCTTTTTGGTGTAGCGTACAACACATTATATCAATAAAATTAACAAGAATATTTTTCATAACATCTCAGGGTGTTTCAATCTACCCCCCATACAAGGAATTTCGCCCTCAAAATTCGTTGTGGTTATAAATGGTTTACTACTCGAAAGTTTCTTTAATAGAAACCCACATCATAAAAAGGGATAACAAAACCAGTATTTAATAACTAATGTATGAAATGTAACAGTTACCCAAATTAACTAATCACTGGGTTTCCATATAAGAGAACATAGGTGAAAATATGGATATGGAAGAGAAATCTAACCATCATGTTCTGATGGAGAGTGGTAGAGAACATGGCTATGAAAATTCCAACAATCACAAAGCCATAGATTTGTTATTATCTAAGGTACCATCTGATTAATCGGTTATTTGGGCACTAAGACATCATTTTTGGTTTTGAATATCATTCCCTAAAGTTGAAGAAATTGGAATTAAAAGAAATTCTTTCTTGATTTTAGTACAGTCTCATCGTGGGTCGTTCTTTGGACAATTTCCACTTCATCTCTTAAAGAAATGAAGTTGAATTTTTCATTCGTGAAGTGTTGGAATATCATGTGATATAATGATGGGTCATTCCATCTGTCATAAACAAAAGGATTAAAAGTTATCAAAAATACATAAGTCCATCTATATTGAGATTAATCATATAAGGTTCATAAAATGGATTTATAATTCATATATCATACTGCTTAATATAATAAAACTAGTTTCTAATAAACAGGGACTTCATGTAGGCCAGTGGTAGGTGATGAAGGCCAGTCGCACTTCGGTTGTGGGTTTGATTTCTGCAAACTTGTCCGACGTGACGGGTTGTCGCCCGTCCTGCAGGTTGTCATTTTTTCTAAAACTATACTATCATAATATCAAAAGGCTTTATCCTTAAACAATACTATCTGATGTCCAAATTAATCCATTCCAACCTTTAGGATTTTCAAAAATACTTCTGACTAATATTATATTATAAAGAGAATGATTACTAAAAAGGTCATATAACAAGCACGTGAATACCATCATTTATCCCTCATTTATCACAAGATATATCTTTTTGATTGCATTACAAACATGTGAATACATTAATCTAGTATTATCAGGAAAATTGAATACCCATTGAACCTTACTAAAGAGATAAATGCATTTAAAAGTTAACTCTTTCCACATACCAAAATTTCAAAATTTCTATATACTCAACCCATGGTATCACATTGTCCTTATATCAGTCATGAGCTCATGAATAATATCAAACATATAATTTTCTCCTTATACATTCATTATGCTCATATTAGGTGATTTCCAAATATATCTGAATAATCAGTCATGGTTACCAGTACCATTCAACATATACTTTCAAATAATTTAGGAAAAACAGTAGTGTAACAATCCTTAGATATCTCTTTATTCTATAGTACCATGAGATTACTTATACAACAATACTGTTGATAAACAAGTAATCATTCCACTACCTTCTTAAACCATTGACCAATCTTGAACATTTCATTCATTTCACATATCATTTGTAGTATCTTCATCATCATCAATATGAATACTACCCATACAACAATGATGATTCTCATCATGAGACTTTCCCTTAGGGCATTGGTTTGCCTAATGCCCATACATTCTACATTTAAAAAATTTAATCATTGTTGATGTCGTAGCAATACCATTATCCTTGTTAATTGTGTAAACTGATCCTTTTCCTTTGCACCTACTGGATTTGTGTCCTTCATGACCACACCCAATGAATCTACCAGTTCCTTTGAAACATTCTCCTTGATGGATCTTACCACATGATTTACATGAGGGAAATTGAACTTTCATTCCACTACGATCATCATGAAACTCTATCTTTCTCTTATTAGTCGAGTCATGAAACATACCAAAGTTGATATTATTGATCATATTATGAGATTGATGATTAGGAATAAAAATGGTGTTTGGACTTCCAAATCCCATTTCATTTGGTTGCTCATGAAGAATATCATTCCATTGTCCATCATATCCTCCATTATGGTGAACATTTCTGTTTCCAACAGTTTTCTAAAACCCAAAAAGAATAGTGTGAGAGGTAAAAATCATAATCAAGGGGGAGTAACTACAATATATAACATCTAGGTTTAATTCTAATATCATTACCACAATTCTAGGACTATAAACTATACATATACTTAACCTTAGGGACATCCCTATACTTACCATAGAAATATTTCTAGGGATCTCACTAAAGTTTTTGCATCCTAGTTTCCGAAAGTTAACTAATCATTTCCTCTGATACCAACTGTAGAGAACCAAAGCATGACGTACATGTACAGTACAATACATTTGTGAAATACATAATACATAACAAAAACCATAACTAAAGGATCATAATAGTTTAGTGCCTTTGGAAACTCTGAATATATTCTTCTAATCCTGGTGAAAGATCTTCAACAACTCCCATAAATATCTTCCCCTTTTGTTTTCTTACCTAAAACCTTTCTTGAAATCCTGGGGAAAGGAAAACATATAAAGGGTGAGCTCAAATGCTCAGTAAAGGTAAGAATGGAGAAAATAAAACAAACCATATACCATTGATCTTAAAAACATGAACATTATTTATAAACATGAAAATCATGAGCAAAGACATAAATCATGGAAGTACGTAAGGCGTGTATCATAATGGAACATAAATATTGAAAAAATATCATGGAAATAAATCATTTAATTGTGGAAACCATTCAGCACTTGTTATGATTTCCATAGTATCTAAGGCATTGCTACCAAGACCTTTTTAGTGGACAAAGTCCCTTTCTGAATTGAGTTCACTCCTCGTTCCAGTCCTGTATCACTAAACCTGATTAACATACCATTCCATCCATGTCTATCTCATGATATATTAATATTTACCCAATTAAATGGAGGGAGATATAGGTACCACCCATATCATAATGAAATCATTATTTCATGTTCCACAAAATAAACATACATCATTCATAACAACCCAATGAATAAAATGGGTTTCATAAACATTATTCCATCATAACATTATCCATGTAAAACAAATGGATATCATTTAATCATAAGATAAGAGAAATCATGTAAATAATAGATAAATTATACTTGAAACATACATATATGAAATAATGTCATCATAAATTGAAAAATGGTTTTGATAAAACACTTGAAATTAAATCTTTAGGAAAATATCCTTTCTTATTCAAAATCATTTTATTTTCACAAAATGCCATGAAATTTTAAAAGAAAGGGATTTTGTTGAAAATAGTCATCAAATATTGTAGAGTAAGCTTCATTAAAATAAGGTGTTATGAAATCGTAAAAATCTGTTCATGCCGTATAAGTTAAAAATAACATTCTCCTCGTACTTTTGTTAGAAAAGTCAAAACGTACCTCTTATGGTAAACAGAAGAAAAATTCCTTCCAAAAATTGTGGTAAAAGTCATAAAACGATAAAAATTACTTTAAACATACATCAAAGAATACTAAAAATTTTATGATTTTTTTAGAAAGCAAGGACATGGATGATAAACATAACCCCAGTAAATACTTACGCATAAACAATCTCAGATAAGAATGAGATTGGAAAAATTAACCCTTAACTTACATTTGATATGCATCGTATGTATCTGAAACTCATGTATAATGATTTAAATAATGTCATTGAATTATTATAGAATCATATTTATTGTTATGATAACATATATGGTTCACTTATGACTTTATATTACCCGTTGTTTTGTAAATTCTATGTTAAATCAACATTTTGGGTAAAATCGTTTCATTTGTCGTACGTGTTTCGACATGTTGTTCTTGATATTATTACTAATATATTGATTTACATAATTCAAAAATTTTAAACATGATTTATATATAATATATATTCAGCATATACATATATATATGATAAATCGATAAATGGAATGAAATACACCGTTCATGGAGAGGGTAGGTCGTATGTACACATGAACGTTGTTTTCGTTTCATTATGGAATTGAATGGAATTAAGTAGATGACATACATAAATATATATACATAAATACAGTATCATTATTATGTCATATATTTCATTATTATTCATTATGTATACATTATAATTATTCATGACTGGTTAACATGGATAATGAATCTCACCGTGCTTTGGAGATGGTAGTCCGTACGTACGCATGAGCGATGATATCATTCCCATGATCATGAAATCGTATTTAAATGTATGTATATTATTTCAGAATCAATATAACATTAAAATAATCATATATTGTTATTTATTTACACCATTATACCCATCCATGTAAGGTGCAGGTCGAAAACAGATTACACCACGGCGTGGACACGGTATTCCGTACGTACGCACGCGCAGTGATTTCATTTTCTATTGGATGGATAGAAGGTGAAATAAGGTTGTTTAGTATTTATAATAACATATTATTATATAAGTAATACTGATGTAATTACTTCAAAATGAGAAAACTAAAGAAGAATAAGTAGAAGAAGAAAGAAACTTGAGAGAATTGAAAGAAGATATTACCTCTTCTTCGACGCACCTACTCTAAGCTTCCTCTTAAGGAAGTAGAGTTGGTCTTTTGAGAAGACCAGAACATCCATAATGTTTCTAGGTAAGTGGATAAGAGAAATGGGAAGGTTTTGGCCTAGAATTAAGGCTCAAAAGGGTGTGAAGAGAAGAGGGAAGAGGTGCCCTTTTATAGGGGAGGAGAGGGGAACCTTTGGAAAAGTGTAAAATATTATTTTAGAATAAAGTCATATTCAGTTTTTAATAACTCCAAATTTATTTATTTCAAAGAAATGGTGGGGATGTGTAGAAATCCTCTCAACCGATAGATTTTAGACCGGTTTGGGTCATTATAATAACCTTATCTTTTAGTTTTAACTCTTAGTTAATTAGATTGACATTTACCATGTCACTTTCTATTTTTATATTATATAGTTAATAAAAATAACATATACATCCATGAGACAGCCCAGTTGTCCATTAATGATACACCTATCATGATATAAGTATCTTGGTTGAACCTTATTTTTTTAGGAATACAATAACATGTAATAATATAGTATTTGTTTAACAATTATTTTATGTCAATTTTGACACTATTTGGTAATTGATTTATGTAAAAACCATAACAGCATGATTAGTTTGAGAAAAGTTAATTAAATCAATACAAACATGTCATATTAATCTATAAAATTATTGTAATTCATAAAAAGTCTCAAATTATATTTATTTGTCAATTTATAACATCAATTATTTTAATATTTCATTATTTAGGTAATTACTGCATCACCGTTGTATCATATATAACGTAAATTATTTATTGTATAAATATTATTAATAAACTATCAATAGGTATTAAATATTTGTAGCTTACTCATGAATATTTATAGTAGAATTTATCTAATGTATAACCCTATATTAAAAATGTTTTAGTTATTAAACTTTGATTTTAACTATTTCAACCCTTCTTCAAATAAATTAATAATAAATGTCCTAATATAATCCAAGTAGGACTAAATTGTAATATTTTATTCCTAAGGTTGTTTTTGGTCGAATTACACTTATCCAATAGAATTTGGACATGTGTTAGGGTTACAAATATATCATTATTATGCTTAATTACCCTATTTACTTTTAACTGCGGCAAAAAAAGTTAAAAGTTACTATTTACCAAAAATTATTTTCGTCTCATTGAACCACATTTTAGTCCTTGATATTTACCATGTCTCTGAGATTTTTGAAATTCCACTCACATAAGTTTTAAAATTGTGTTTTATGTTAATTTGCAAATTCTCTTAGGAGGTGGGTAAAAGACTGTGAAAAGTTCAATAAATTTTTTATTTATCTATATTTATTATAAACTGACTCCAATGAATTAATTTGAACTTATATAGGTATTATGTATCAATTTTGACCTAAAATAAATTTTAATAAAATAATTAATCATTTAAATAAAAAGTCAGTTTTTAAATAGTAACGCAGTGTTTTCACTATTCATAAAAAAATTGAAAGTGTTCAGAAAAATACCAATATTTCACCGTAGGCAAATTTCGATATTATGAATAAAAAAATGAAGTACATTTTGAAAGATAAAATTTATAGAATTTCAAAACGCCGGTATAACTATTCAAAATGGCTAGTTTATATAATATTTTAATAACATATCATTGTTTAGTGAAACTCGATATTGTGTACAACACATGCCATCTTGGAAGGTCGTGATTGCATGTAAAGCAATCCAAGATTGGGATGCATGTAGTGTAAGATCCTTTTGGTGTAGCGTACAACATAAGACATCAATAAAATTAAAAAGAATATTTTTCATAAAATCTCAAGGTGTTACAATAAAATAGCAGGGATACCTCTATTTGACCATTTTATCAATTCATAAAGAGTATTGGTCCTATAGACTAGAAGAATACCCAAAATATAAGAAAAGAATGAAAAATATTTGTGAGCCACAAGGACACCTCAGTGGAACATGGAACCTTAGAGTGTCTTGTGATATCTTTGGAATGTAGTCCATATTCCTTGATTCATTGATCCAAGGTCCCAGGAACATGATATACATCACCCACATACCAAATATCTCTATGGGCCTAGCTTCCCTGGTATATATCCCTCAAAAATCATTGTCTTCATATATATTTTATACCGATTTGATAAGAGTAGAGGTTCCCCTGTTTTGCAATATTATTTATGCATAAGCGCAAAGACCTACCAACTAGATGCATCTACTCCTTGGTATAATGAAACAATGATCCCCATGATCTCTGGATACACTATGGATGAACATAGTACCATATGGAATATCAGGACATCCCCAAAAAGTATGACCCATTCTATATTCATTAATCACATATTAGAAGCAATACTCTCTAATCCATATTATCATTATTTTGAGCTAAAATACAGTAAACTCTAGTTATATAAGGACCAAGATAACAAAGCCTAAATTATAATTCTAGATGGTTTGGGATAAATGTCCCAAAACTATAGTGATATGAGGTCTTAGCTAAAATACCATAAATAAGAGTAATAGGAGGTCTGAGCTAAAATATCTAAAACAATAGTGATATGAGGACTGAGATAAAAGAAACTAAGCTACAACGATAAATGGATGAAGCTAAAATAACCAAGAATGCAATGATAGATGGTACCAGCTAAAATACCCTAATATGTAATGATATAAGGGTTGGGGTAAAAGAACATAAACTAAAAAAATAATCAATTTTGTCTGGATGAAATTTAATGTTGTGGATCAAGTAAGTCCCAAAATATAAACTTATCATAAATCAATATATGCTTTTCCATGTTTAGGAACTTTAGTAAAAGATATAACACCCTCCATTAGAAACATATATTATACCATGATTATCCATCCATGAATCAGGTAATCTCAAGATATTTGTAGAATTTATATCAATAATTTGACTTATATTTGTGGGAATTTAAGATAACTTCTCATGAAGAATCTTTTTTGGTTTAAATATTCAAAAATAGGCATTAATTATTAAATTTTGTTATCAAAGGGATTAGTTTCATTGGTGATACATGTAACATCATATCACAAAATTTTCATAAACATCATGAATAAAATTAAAAAAGACAACAATATATAGAGTTTAGTAGATAAATTCATTGATACCATTTCAAGGAGGAGGAATATCAACAAATAAAAGTATTTTCTAGAAATATATGTTCCAAATAACGGTTTCAAAATTAAAATTCTAACACAAGATATGGCTTGTTGATTCCATTGTTTCTTAATTTATCTACACCAGGGAGGTCATGAATTTTTGTAGTTAATCTGCAGAATCGGTCTCCACCTCTTGAATTTGTTGTAATTCCTATTTTATGTCTATAATATCAATCAATGCCTTCTCCACCACACAAAAGATTCCCTACTTTTCCAATACATTTTTCTCTGATATCTAAAGGGCTTGATGAATCTAAGATTGTTCTATATAAGAAAGGACCAATAATGAATGATAGATATTTTATTTCAATCTTCCTTTAATTGATGAATACCCCCGTGAACTGAAGCCTCCACCACACACTCAGAAGCTTTATATACGCTCTCATCCAATTTTTGTGTCACTAAAAAGAAGTCTTAGGAGCCTACTAACCTCGATTCACGGGCCCACTTCATCTCTCCTTGGGAGATCAAATCTATTACATGGACTTGGATGGTAGTATAATAAAATCCATTATAACTAGCAGAGTCACACATAAATCCATGATATACAAACCAGTCATTCATCTCTTCTAATGGAGTTTATGAAAACCAAGGTTTAGCTCAACCTCCACATTGGCTGCCGCATATACTGGTAAAATATGGTTGATCCAATACAATATTCCAAGCAGATATTATGAATAGGTATTTATTACATGATATTTCACTAAGATAATGATATGTTCTCATTGGCTTAATTGAAAATGGGAGGGAACTTGCATCCACATTGGTCGACACAGTTTAAGGAATTCATCGGAGGATATAGACAAGGACATCTAGACTTTTAGGATAATTAATTAAATAAAGGATCATAAGTATTTAAAATCCCATGATTGATGTAATTATTTTACCAAATAACCAATAGATTTAACTGATGTTAGAATCATGACATTCTTTGTTGCAATATTGGTGACTACGGTTTCCCCAACACCATCTTTTTGTGAAGAGGAATCACCTTCTTATGATGACTGGATTCATGGAATCTCTGATGCCCAACTCGATGCTTTGATTTTACCACCACCCATTAGGGATGATTTATAATGAGATAATATAAGGTGATATGACACAAATATAAAATGTGGCTATTTTTTTATGATGTAATCATCATATCCAAAAAATTCCTCCATTAAGGATAACTCAGTAGCGGAATATAATCCAATATCAGTATCCTCCAAAAGTGTAACTACCCATGCCAGATCAAGTGGTACGACCTATGTATTGTCTGTAACATGAAAAATTCATGATATAATCAAAACATTAACTATATTTAATTCATGATGGGTTGGGCCCAAAAGTGATAGCTCTTCTAAAGAAATAAAAATATTTCTACCATCCTCAAGAATAGATACATTCTCTCACAATATAATTTTGTGGGGACATCAACATTTTGGAATATTAGAATGTGTTTCTATAATAATACCAAGAAAAATATGTGTAAAAGGTCATAATATCTTAAGGTTTCTAAATAAGAAGACTTGAAAATGAGAAGAATTTCTTTTTCTTATTCCATTATAAGGAAGGCTCTCAAAAAATTTCTAAAGTATAATTCATAATTATAGAAATAATAATTGATGCATTCATCTTGGCCAATTAACATGGGGCTCCCTCATCATAAATACCCCTATCACTATCAAATTCTCCTCCCAATGTTGTACTAAGGTTATAATATAAAAGGAATTTTAAAATTGAATTTCTTTGGAGTCATCTATCTGTATTAAAAAAACAAAACTGAATTTAATATTGTTTTAATGGCCCCATTAAAATTAGAAATATTAAGGAGTTTAGCCTTACAACTACCTCAATAATGGTATAACCCTATTTATCCTTAACAGTTTACAGCATACCCTGAATAAATATTTGGTGTATGAATAGGGAATATAATATCTGACACGTGATTTTTCCAAAGTTACATCAAGGTTTCTGAACATGTATCTGACCTCCTGAAGATATTCATTGAATGTGATAACTAGATGGGAAGTCACATGGTAGATAAAATCCATAGGTTACCCATATAGGGGCATTATACCCATGAACATGGCCTCTGTGTTCTGCATCCCCCATGATGTACACTAAAGAGATGTTACCTGAAATGATAATGTTAACACACCTTCATCCTCTGGTACTACACTCGCTGTAACAACAGAATTTGTATGTCCTACCAATGTTGGAAAGTACCTTATTACCTTGTTGGGTGCTTCCAAGGACATGGGTTCTCCAGAATATTGATTCTTTATAGGCCTAGGACTGTGTTGTGTAGCTAGAGATTAGCCTTTTGTAAAATTTTTGATAATTACCCATTGGGATGTGAGTGAATCCAAACATTACCATAATTACAATAGAAACAAAATACCGCATTGGTGGGAGGGTGGTTTATCTTATCAAGAGTATCCACCCTATTAAGAATCATCTAAAATTGGAAGATACCATAATTTCATATAATTATAATATATAAATAGAGTGATTAAATATTGAGGGGACATATTGGAATGGATTTTAAAACTAACAGGGTGTATACCCTTCATGGAGGATGTCCCTATTAATAAGCGTGGAAAGGACACCCTTGAAAAGTTTCAACATTTAGGCCCACACATCAAGGGTGGCCTCACCAATATCAACATTTTCACCCATAATCACTCTTCTATAGGGAATTATGTATAAATTATTATAGTAGCTTATAGAATCCCTAAATTATATATCTTTTAGTGTAATGGGTCTTACCCTACTAATATGTTGCAGGTATTATTTGAAGTGAACATTGTTGACACTATGGATTTTATCATATTAATATCCTTATAAATGAGCACCTATCCAACCATGTAATACATTAAAGAGGATCAAAATCTTCTTAGGGGATTTTCCCATGTAAAAATAGTGAAAAATACAAAATAGTTTGTCCCTAACAAGGTTAGATTTCCCTATATACCCACTTTCCATGGTGGTAGCCATTATAAAATTTCAAAATCCTACTAAACCGTTTTCATATATTGGAATAAGTTCCCACATAGTTATATAGTGAGGAAAAAGGAAATATGGGTATCCTGGTATACACTTGGGAAAACATCTCATCCACATTCATCAAATTTACACTCTTCAACTATAGGCTAGTAAGAACCCAATTCACAAAAAGATCCATTTATCATCTAGTTCCATGACATATTAGAATATGCCTCAAAGATTACCATCTTAATGAAGTATCCCACCCACATCATTAATGGGATATATTATCTAGGTGGTGGATCATTCAAGATGAAATTTTTAGCTAGCCTGGTCAGTTCTTGGGTGAGATGATGAATCCTTATTATCTCATCCATGTATGACCGTGGGAGGATAAATAATCATAAAAACCATCCAATATTGGTTTTCCACATATATTTTTAACATCCCAATGGTTTCCTTCCACCTCACAATGCATGTGGAGGAATGTGATCATGTCTAAACTCCAATGACTAAATAGGTCTATTATCATACAATTATTGTAATAAGAGAATACTTGTGACATCGAGATAGACTCATACATACAAATTTTTTCCCTCACCCTAGTGAATTGAAAAAATATATATCATTCACAGAAGTGCAATATCAAGTCCATTCCACATCCAACTCTAAATCGGAGGCCCTAGTTGGGAACCCACCTAAACATTAGGATATAGTTAGATATCCTCATTATTAAATGGTAATTATGATCATTGGTATAAGTTTTTTCATAATCCATGTTATATTTTTTGGACATGTACATAAATAAATTCCTGTTTTCACAGTCTCACATAAAGACAATGTACCCCCCCCCCTAAGAGATGTTTTCTCAAAATGTGTCATGGGTTTCCCATACCCAAGAATACGAAATGAATAATGATTCTGTTGATGGAATTAAGGTTTCATTGGTAAGAAAAAACACATAAATGGAAATAAAATATAAAAAGAAGATACCAAAATTTTCATTCCAAAAACATTTATCAAAATCATCTAAAATGGCATAGCATAATGGTGATAAGTAGAATACAAACATGCTATAATAACATCTTGACATTATATCAAGCCTTTTTCCTCCCTCATTGATAGATTATGAGATGTTTTATGTTAAAAAACCCATTTGAACAAAGATAAGTGTAATTTTTCATAAAAATAAAATAAAAGCTTTTTAAAGTTAATAAATAAAATTCTAACAGCTTCATACGCATCACATGAATCAACAGGGCATTCACGAATTGTATAATTAACTCCAAATCACATATATCTAGAAGAACTCATTTATCAAATAATCCAAAAAGTAATAAAAAATAAATAAACCCTTATAATATGCTCAATCGTATGAACATAACATAGTCACAATGGCCTCATAATTGTCCAAGGATCATGCGAACAAGCCCACTGATCTTAAAGAACCCCCAAGATAGTCATGCATCTCCACTACCAAGGAGAAAACAATTAATTAAGGTAATAACATGGATTAATTTGAATGGGGAAATAGTAAAAATAATTCATTTAATGTGGTTCTCACAATGAGTTATCAAGAAAAGATCTCCCGACTAATCCTAGTGGGATGGTCTCGTGATAATGTTATATGATAGAAGAATAGAGCAAGAGCTATAGAGATTTGAATAACTGATGAATTATTCCATATCCACTCCCATATTTAAATTAAATCTTGAAAAATACCAAACCGCTACCATCACACCAATATTCTACTAGGAAATTGATTGGATATTGTTCTGAACCCTTATATGGAAATTTAGCTTCCTAAGAAATGTACCCTTGTTCCCATCGATGTCATTCCTATGGGGGAATTTGATAATCCCTACAAATTGAGTACTAAAAAAATAAAAAATTGAGAAATTCATGTATAAGGTATGTACATGATGTGATAAAACATTACCAAAAGAATGTTATTTGGTTGCACGACACATCACATATGTGGGATGAAATTGTCTTTGAAAATACTCTTTCATGTTAAAAAGTTCACTAGGAATTATAAAAATAAATAAAAGAATAAAAATGAAAAAGGAGTCACTGTATTTTGTTTATAAAACTCGTGTGATGCACCAATGTGGTCTCTCAAGGCCCCCAGTCAATCCATCATTTCTCATGGGATATCCTAGAAAATGCATCAAATATCACACAAAGTCCATTCAATAGACATTATGATCTCGTAAATGCACAAACAAATGTAGTCATAACAATATGCAATCCCATTTACATGTCTTCATGATTTATAAAGTCCCCATTAATTTGTGATAATAAAATAATGAAGGTGTTGATGTTATGGTCTGGCGGTCAATGAAAATAATACGGCACCCCCAGAATAACCTACTATGGGATATTGCAAAATTCATGACATGATATCCTTCTAATTACATCTGCCTGTAATATTGTGACAATCACTACAAAAATTTTAGAATAAATGATGTAGAAAGGGCTATTAATCCCCCACCATATCATTAAAATTTCCACCATAGATGGATGGATCAATTCATGGAATCATACACCAATGAACCCAGTGAGAAGAGAGGATTTCTCAGTGATGTTGGTCTCATGATCAGGAAGTTTTCTATCTAGTAAGATTTGATGAAAAACTGAAGAGATAATGTAACATGTATGGGAACTTCAAGTGGTCACTAATTTATCATCCAAATAACATATGGAAGGTTACACAAAGAACATCCCACATATATGATATTATTGATGGGACATGAAAAAATATAACAATAAACAAATATCATTCATTTGAAAATAAATTCTGAACAAATGATTAAAAACAGCATACATATGTGAAGAACATAGACAATGAACCTCGTGTTCTTTTAATGAACCACCCAGGTCATTAAACAATTCCACAAAATGTCACCAAGGTCATTAGAAGCTACATTTTTATAGTATTTTGATCATGAGAAGTCCCTAGAACATGGAAACAACAACTCACATGGTTCATGCCCCCAAAGTAACAAAAATCCCTTTAGGATCACCACCTAGACCATGTGGTGTCTTTCGTACATGTCTCCCAAATGAACTGGTCACACCAATACATGTCAACCGATTTTCATGATAGCACTGGGGTACATCAGCTAGATATCTTGACATCCTTCAGAAACAACATACATAACATTTTATTTCCTCTGAACATTTCAGGTAGATTCTGTGGTACCCTCTAAGTGCATTAGCCTAGAACATGCACCACCCTTAAGAAATTCGACATTGACTATCACAATTCCATATATGTGTATCAAATTTCATTTATGGTGATACCTTGTAACGTTATCTAGATAAATAAATGAATTCTAATAATTTCAATAGGGATCATGCAAAGGATTCCAGGAAAAGCTAGTAAGGTCTCATGGTAACCCCCATAAAAACTCACTGTAATCATGAGATATACATCATACATGTCATCTTGGTTATGTGATGCCTCGTTAACATGTCAAAAAGATAAATCTATTTTATTTGAACATGTTAGGAAGAAATATTATGGAATTCAAAGAAGACAAATAAGGAATGTAGAGTAGAAATTCACAACATTTTAGGAATGCAGGAAGTCCAAGTCAATTGGGAAATCTAGGACATGATAAACCTTTCCATCCTCTGTGGGTATTCCCTAGTCATATCTATAGAGTTAGTGTATAAGAACTAACCAACATAAATATGAAGAATCTGATTCATTCCAAAACCAAGATAAGTATAATTCATCTTAATGGATCCTTCTATATATTAAACTCCAAAGGGATGTCCTAGTGAATAATTAACATATCTATAATAAATAGGGATGATTTTTTATATCCCTTGTTTCTCACATCGAGAATAGGTCACATAGGCTTAGGGAGTTTCAATGATAAAATCATTCAGGATATAAGCCTTTATAAATTAATATGAATCCCCTAACATTATAGCCTTCTACATCAACATTGTGTATTATATACTAAAGGAAATGTTATGTTGTAAGCCTTGACTCACTGAATTATGATGAATCTGGTTTCTAAAATCATTAGTATATGTAGGATTAATTTGATGTCCTAAGATTAAATTGAAACCCTCTCTTTGGTTAAGTCCAATATGCCTCAGACATTTAAACTGTTGAAACCCAATCATTCCAATGGCCAGATCATCCTAACTCATCCTCTAGTAGACTATGAAGCTAACTGAACTTAGATGAATCTAATTCATACATTGAAGTGGGTACATAGGCTACCTTCCTAAGGCCTAATCTCAAATTGGAATCCACATTGGAGATAGTACCTTATGTCCTAGAAATTTATTCCATCAGGACCCAATCATAACCATGGGATAATCATCCTACCTCATCTATCATCTGACTGAGAAGAAAACAAAACTATAATAACTCTTAGTATTGTGATAACCATGATATATATGATAACTTCCTATTCTCTGAGCTTGAAAATAAACATATATATGGATTTTATATTATATAAGTCTAACGTCCATATAGAGTGATAATGTTTATGTATTATCCCCTATTTCTATAACTGAGTATAGTTCATGTGGGATTTGGGATTATCAATGGAAATATAATTCACATCACGAATCTCAACTATCCAGTGAAATCCCAATATGTAATCCCCAATGAGTTTCATGATATAAACATCCCCAATATAAGGGTATCCACCAAAGACCCAGCACCAAGGGTGCAATAAAACAATGATAACTCTTTTTTCTCCCATAACCAAGATACGTAGAACAACTCCTTCAGATTCAATAAAAAATATCTTATGCCTAAGTGCATTAATATATTTCAATTTTTCATGATGTTAACTTGCACATGTTTTAAAAATAATATTGGTGTTGAATCCTATAATAAAGTGGATATATAGAATTCTTTACAATATATCAATACCCTCCCCATAATATTACCAACCTACCTATATAGAAATAAATTCTAAAGTGATTAGTTATCTTGCTTTAGTGTATAAGATCAATAATGAGAAATAAATAAATAACCTCATATACATACATATAGATCCACTAAGGATATCAAATTTTACAGCATATATAAACGTTAACCTACATCCATTTTGTTAGGGTAACCATACATATATCTATATTCATAATATATTTGAAAATATATATTAAATCAATAAGAGAGTGGAAGATTAGGTAATAATTTCTTCCAAAAGGGTGTGATGAGCCCGAATTCACATCCTCTATAACAATGTTAGTCCCTAAGAGTCACTCGGTATGAATGCCTAACTAACAACCTACCATAGGAGGGAATTTGTATTCCCAATAATAGATATGGTTACTATTGGGATTTTCCATTAATAATGGAAAGGGTGACCTAACATGAACGATTGTATAAGAAGTATAATCCACCACAATCAACCATTAGGCCCAAAGGAATTCAACCCCATCCATGTGTTTTCCATTGAAAAAAAAAATGGAAAACCCAATGTGAAATTACATAGTCATGAAATATTCTATACCACATAAAAAAATTTGGACACCCTAGTTCTCATCAAACCATTATTCTTAATCAATGTTAATTCTTAGACCTGTCTTTCCCATAAAAAAATCATTTTGAAAAGCATTTAAGAAACATAAAAAGGAGTATAATATATAACATATAAATACATTACATCCTTATAAAACTGCAATTAAAATTCTTTAGAAACATATACATGGAAAATATAAGTTTGGAGGAAAGCACTAAAAGAGAGTTTTTTTAAGAAAAGAAAATGATCACAATGGAAAATTTGGAATCAAAAGACCCATGAAAGGAAAAAATATAAAAAAACATTAAATAACAGTAAAATAGTTAATTTCATTATATAATAGTATACGAGAATTTATATAAGTCTTATAAAAAAAACAATGGTCGATATTACCATGATATGACCCAATGAAAGGAGATTAATATGAAGTCCCTTGTCTTTAGTCTGACTTGTAAAATGTGTCTTTGTCTTCCTAAATATTAAACTTATGTTAATTATTTACATTATTGATAAATGTTTTGATTTTTATTATTAATTTTATTTTATACATTAACATGTTACATAATGTTTCCCAATCAATTGATTTTATGTTTTATTTTTCAACTACATTTTGTTTTTGTGTAAAAAACGACATTGTTAGGTCAACTATAGACAAGGGGAACATTATTTGAACATATATAGAATACTAATAATAAAATAATTAAACTATTTATACATAAATTATAATTTTAAGGCCAATTGAAAAATATTTTTATGAAAACTGAATTAATATAAGTATCATAGAGATGGTAGGTCACACGTCCACATCAGTAACACTTCCATTATTCAATTATCATTATCGGAAGAAGGTAAGTAAAATTTATATTTAAATATTTAAAATTATATCATAAATAACACAGTATTTAATTTTTTATACTTATATTTATCATTATTGTTATGTAGTCATGAAAAAGAAAAGAAAAGAATAACATCGCTTCATGGAGGTGGTGGTCCACACATCAACAAACTACGCTATCAAATTTTTTATGATTCAAATGTTAAGAAGAAATGATATATCATATTTAAAGAAAGATAATTTTGTTGTGGATATAATTATGAATTTATTAATAACATATATATTCATTATAGTTACCCTAATTACCTTTCATGTGTCATGTTAGTGAAAACACTTAACATCACTTCGATCGGAGGTAGTCTTCTGTACACATGGGCGACGTTATTCTATCCTATATGACCTGAAAATTAAAATGGGTGTATATGATATAATTATTTCAGAGGTATAATTATTTTATAAATATCATAAATATTTTCTATATATAGTATTTCAATCATTAATCCCTACCACAATTTATCACAATGGAAAAGAAAACGACATTGTTTTATGTGGTTGTAGTTCACTATACCCAAGAATAATGATTTGGAATCCATTTCATGGATGTTGTGTGGGTGTAGGCCATAAATATAAAATAGAAATTCATATTATATTCATGATACTTATCTAATTACATAATCATGGAATAAAAATTAAATAATGTCAAGGATAATTAAATAAATCAGAAACAGATTCTTGATGACAGTTACCTATTCTTTAGGTAACATACTTTAGTTTTCACCAAAGAACGCACCTGGTTAATTTTTTATAGAAATTAAGGATTATATAATTTGTTTATTGATATTTAGAAGATATTTTGGTGGTTATTTTTAGTGAATATTATATTGGGAGGTGTAGATACAAGTGAATAGGTTGTGGACTTTTATAAGGGAGTTGAATGGAAAACATAAAGAATTTTTAAAAAGGGAATTTCACCAACGTTTTTTACATGTTAATTGGCTAAAATAAGGAATCATAATATTGAATAGAAGGTATACGGTCTATATATAACCACATTTTTTGATCTTTAATTTTATTTGGTAATTTTCTTCTATGTTTAATTCTATGTCACATGGTAATATCATTTTAACCATAATCACATTGATTACGTTGAAACTTTTCACAAATAACATTCATCAAAAATAACACTTTTAACTTATTAGACATCATAAAATAAGATGATTCAAAATATAGAATCAAATTATCCAAATTCATATCATTTATTTATAAAAATATAATTTAACGTTAATCATGTGGTTGTGACGAATCATTAGGTATTTAAGAATATTATTTCTTTTGAAAAAGATGATTTTGTATTAAAACTATGACTAATAAAAATATGTATATGAAACTAAATTAATACGTGGTTATATATGTTACAATATTATTACTTAATAAATTTCTCATTAGGTATTTTCTTAATAAATTAAAAAGGATAAACATTACTCATTTTAAAACAGTTTTTACAAAAAAAAAAACCATCATTCTAAACAAAAACAAACCAATATAAAAAACTTATATAAAGTGGGTTAAAAAGTAACCAGAAAGAGTAAATATAAATAAATAATAAATTGGGCAGTTTAAAACATATTCAAAACATATATTGACCCATAAAATAATTAATTTATTTAAATTAAAATATAATATAATAAAATTCATTATTTTTCAATATTCACGGAAATAATATTATATAAAATATCCAAAATTTTAATTCAAATTAAAATTTTAAAAGATGATTTCAGAAATTATACTCATTTAATCATGATATAATTATAAAATTTAAAAATTAATAATTTAAATAAAACATTATGATGATAGTTTTTAATTAATTCTATTTTCTTTTGTGTTAAAAATTACTTAATATTTATATAAGTGTTGTAACCATGCAATTCAT
The DNA here is from genome assembly GCA_963277665.1 of Viscum album. Lineage (NCBI taxonomy): Eukaryota > Viridiplantae > Streptophyta > Magnoliopsida > Santalales > Viscaceae > Viscum > Viscum album. The sequence goes on from OY728131.1 coordinate 2,072,483,062, forward strand.
ATTAATAAATTTAAAACTGATTTATTCTATCATTTCCAAGGTTTTTCCAAACTTCCCTATTTTATAAATTATGTCCACTTAATTTTACTCACATATTAAATAGAGAGGGATATCTTTCACTCGTAGAATTTTCATATTCTCATGTTTCCTCTTCAACCATATGGTCATTACATTGAATATTATCATGGTGAAACACATTATATAAAATAATATTCTCTATGGTCAAGTTCTTGAAATTTATATTCAAAAAAAGAAATAATCCCTTTTAGTTGAAATAATTCAGGGTTAAAATATGAGATAAATTCAACACATATTTCCTGAACATTGAAACATGGAATGTGTTGTTTACCTGAGAAAAACATGAATGTAAGGACAATCAATATGAATATATTCCAAATTTATTTAGGTTTTCATATGGATCAATGATCCCAGGACTTAGATTCCCATTTATACCAATACACCTCACACTTTTACATGGAGAAACATTAAGGAAGACATAGGTACCTACCTCCAATGAAATATCTTTCCTCTCATTATCCATGTAACATTTCCGCCAGCTCTAATACATCCTCGTGTATAACTAATTAAACTAAAATTTCTCATAAATATTACATTTCGACTCTATTATAAGAATATTCCATTTACCTACATCATCCCAAAATGATGGTGTCCAACATCTATTTCAATATAATTCATAAAATGATTCCTTGTTTACATTAGAACGTATACTTTTTTTATAAGATAACAATCAATGAAAGATGACAACTGAAACATCCCCAATAATTTTTTATGACGTAAAGATGAATATCACCCATGTTATGAATCATCCACAAAGACAGTATGAAATGAAGTTTTGAAATTTAGTACTATACCCAATGACATCTGAAGACCATTCTAAAAATTTCATGGAATCCTAGGATCGTGGTTATGTACAATGGATAGAGGCACTAAATGTAACAAGAAAAAATTATTGATATATAGTACTAAATGATGATATAATGAAATTATTTATCTAATGATAATGAAATATAAATATATAGATAATCTATCAACAAAAACACAAATAAAATTATACCCTTGAGAATTATTTTGTAATTATACCATGAATTACATTGGTATGTTTTACTATGTCTACTATTGAAATGAAAAAGTTTGAATCATACCCTTCTATAACTGTCATTCTTCATTATCATGTTGATATGAAAAATACATCACTCTGATGTATATAATATCTCTTTTAATTCAACCACACTAATAATACCCTTTATGGTCCTGGTATATCTTAGTGGTTCTGAGATGAATGGAAAATGTAGATCTATGAGCTTTATTGGACAAATTTATCATCTATTGGGAATCAAAATGCATATTTAACCTCATAGCAAATCCAAAAACACAATATTTATCAACATTATAATTTGAAAACATTCCATTTTTAATGGAATCTACCATTTCCAAAAAATATTGAGCTTCTTATAATATATTTGAACTATTGGTTAAATAGTTTAGTATATTAAAACCTCTAATAAAATAATTTTACCTTGAATCAACAAAATCTAGAAAAAAATCATCAAATCATTAAACAAAGGGCATTATTATAAATGTAACATGGATAATTGAGAGATACTGTTTTGACACACGGAATTTGCAATGATTTTTTATCTCAAAAGGAAATCAATAATGTAGTTATAATCATTGATTAGTTCCAACCTTATTCTCTCTCTCATATAAAAATATTTCTGAGTGAATATATACATAATAATTTTTTTAGTATATATTTAAAAGGTTATATCATAAAAATAATGCCTTTAAATTTTAAAATAAAAAACAAAAACCTATATGTCAAAATCATGTGTAGGGTAATTTATCACTTGAGGTTTCAACTGATGTGAAGAATAATCAATTAACTGAAAATTTTCCATTATGAAAACCCAATTCCATCGAATGAAGAATAACTGAAAATAAAAAATCTCCATTTCTAGAAGGAAATTCAATACATGGAAAATTAAAAAATTATTTTTTAGTTGTGTAAAATAATAATCACATTCATTTTTCCAGATGAACCTAACCCCTTTTCATGTTTACATAGTCAGTGGGATATAGAACTGAGAAATTTTTTCATGAAACTACTAGTAGTAACATGATAATCCAGGATAAGAAATAATATCTATTATATTTTTTGGGCCTCGAAAATTATTCAAAAACCTTTTAGGAAATGTCAACTCTTGTTAAATATCTAGAAAAAACATGTCCAAATAATTAAACTTATTGCAACCATAATTCCACACAATATGTTTTCCATATATACTCCTTTGTTTTTATCATTTCAAAACAACTGATAGTTCCCTTTAATGTTGTCTTAACATTTCCAATATACTGATATTTCATTAATAAGAAAAACCAAAAACTTTTCTGAGAACTTATGAATTTTTTTTTTCATATGGTCCATAAATACAGAACGTGCATTTGATAAATCAAATGACATAACATGAATTTCACAGTGCCCATTTCTTATCAGAAATGAATTATTTGGAATGTTTTCTTCCTTCACATTCAACTGATGGTACCCCAACGTTATTTCAACCATAAAAAAATAGTGAGATCCCAGGACATGATCAAAAAAACAATATGAGAAAAAAGATACTTTTTCATATAATTTATCTTAATAAAAGATCTATAATTAATGAAAAGTATAATTGAACCAGCATTCATTTAAGAAAATAAAATAGGATAACCCCATAGTGAAGTTATATGATGGATAAAACCATTATCTAATGAATCTAGTATTTTTTTAATAATTAATGATCCAATTGATCAATTTTATAAGAAGGTTAAATATAGGATTACCATCAGGTACTTTGTCAACAGTTAACACCACCTCTGATCAGTAATAACACTAGGAATATCATCCCAAATAAAATCTTTTTATATGTTTAATACTAGAAAATCACTAATTTTAAATGATTCTTATTTTTCAAAAATATGATCTATATAACATTCACTTTCACCTATAATAAATTCCTCTAATTCATAGTAAGTTATCGAATGAAAGAAGTAACTTATTAACAAAGTTCATAGAACTAAAATCAATATTAGTATAAAAAATTGAATATAAATCCATACAAATAATTATATTGAAATATAATATGAAAACCTCAATATTATTTTCTAGAAAGTCCACCATAAGGATTAAAATTGAAATATTCTTATAAATATTTGTAGCCCAAATACTTCGACCTGAAGTCTTCACAAAAATTTCTATCTTCCTATCTTGTGGTAATATTCAAAATTTATATGAAAATTTAAATGAAATAAATTAATGAAAATATGTTGAATTAAATGGATATTGGAATAATTTTAATACATATTTAACATACCTTTAACAACATTGTTTGATGTTCTAATAGAAGTTGTGGTAGTAAAAAAATTATTTTCCATCAACTTTTTATTTTTGGTCATGATTATTTAAAACCTGTGGAACAATATGTGGATATGAATTAGTATAATGACTCATATAATTTAAAATAAAACACATCACCATTTGATGGATATTAGTTACCCCATTCATTGATGACCATGGCTCTTTCCTTTATTATCAATTATATTGAGACCAAATTCACTACACCAGAAACACTTCCTATATCATGTAAACAATTCCTTAAAATTTCATATTCCACACTTGGAAAATTTTGGGGGATTATATAGAGACAGAATAACAGTAATTTTTCTAATAAAATTACACATTTATCTTTTGTTATTTTTTAACCTGAAGTATCTTATATGCCAGCAATCACCATCTAAACTTTTCCAACAAAAGAAAAATCATTCGCATGAATATTAAATTAACATACAGATAGTGCTCTTACTAAACCTGGTTCCAACAATGAGAAAAACCAATTGATATTGACATCGGTTTCCCAAATGAAATATAGAACATATATTTTCAATATTGTGATTTTCTCTCATATGTTGTTATATAATATACATCATTCTTTCTCAATTCTAGGAATTTTTTTTAACTTGATTTGGACAACCATAATGAAATATTTTTCAAGGATACAATCCTTGAATGTTTACCATTCATGGGAATCATTTTCAATTTACCTTTGTTATTCTTAGAAAAATTATACCATCTGTCAACTTCACCATCAAAATGATAAATGGAGAGGGTTTCCTTTAGACATTCTGAACATCCCATGAAATAAAATATATTTTCCAGAGCATTGATCTATCCTTTATCAACCACATGATCATATGATCCCCTAAATTATAGGGGATTTTTCCTCATTAAATTCTAAAAACAGTACATGTTCCCTGATGGATTATTAGGATCCTATATAGCACATATTCCACCAAAATTTATCACCTGAGTCAATTGAACCATCACTATTACTAACTGTTATATTCAAATTCCAACCATCTCGTGATGCTGGTTTTGGATAATAACTTCCTCTTGGTCCTTTCCCACTATATATTTCGTGTTTACTCTATGGAAAACTATTCTAATTAGACATTTTTTAAACATATAATCATGGAAATATAAAAAATATATACCATTTGAACTATGCTATATGAATAGATCATTAAAGGGTATGCAATTACCATTATCAAACCCTCTAAAGTTAAATAATCATTTGTTATGATACCAAATATAAGGACCCAACCTAAATCATTACATATTATTTATTTTTTTGGAAATAAATATTCCTCATATATTTAAGGATCTTTTCAAGCATTGATTTTTACTGAATTATTCCAAAACACATTTAGAACAAAACCATAAAATATATTGTGGACACGGATGATTAGTATCTATTGTTTACATAATATAATGCTTTTTATGTAATTAATGATTACATAACAATGGGAAATCAAACCAATTTCATATTAACATCATCCTTCCCTTAACCATTGTTAAGACCTCTGAAATTCAACAAAAAGTTGGGATGGTAAAAGAAATCATAATAAGGGACCAAAAAACAAGGAAAATCATTAGTTATGTGGACACATGTGAACTCATATGAAGTTTACCATTATCTTTAAATTTATTAGATCATATTTAATGAAACATTTTCACAAGAAAACACATAAAATTTTAGCTAAAATCAATTAATTAATTGTCGTAGAAAAATTTAATTTCTCTTTCATTGGCTTGTAGTATCATATAAAAAAAACTTTCAGACCCTTTTAACTTGAGTAACCATATTATTTCCTTTCATGTTACCATTACCCAATGCATTAGAGTAATATATGTGAACATACATTGTTTATTATATTATGGGATCTCCTGATTGTATTTTGGCCATCCAATGATATGCTCTAATTTGATAACCACATTATGTCTACACCTCCACCTGTTTATGTGTAATGTTTTTTACCGATGCAATCTGGGCCACCCCTGCTAATCTATAACAAGCATATCCAGTGCTGTCTGGGATCACCCATTTATCATGTATAATTCCCAAGTACTATATAATGATTTTATTTGTAATCATTGAATTTTTATCACAAATTATTTCAAAAACACTTTTAAACTGATATCAATATCAATTTTGGATATTAATATACCATTTTATTTTAAAACCCCATTTTCAATACCTTAATACCCTTTACATTTGAAAATCTATTTTTATCACAAAAATATGAAAAAAATATGATATATATATGATATTTTGCAAGAACACATTAAATTATTTAAATTAATATTTAAATCAAATGATTGTCATGTAAACAAAATAATCATTATTATCGTGTACATTGATAATAGAACATCTCTTTTATCTTCTGTCAAAAAATTACATGCAAGAAACATAAAAATATTCCTTTTAAATCCTTATTAGAAAAAGTGGAATGACAAATAAAATAAATTTTATAAAAATTTTGTGTCCATATAAATCCTTTATGAAATCATTTTTATTCATAATCATGGAAAATGATTATTTGAATGGAAAAAAATGAAAGAGAATTTTTCTTAATACAAAACTCCTTCATCGCATTGGAATTATTAGAACCATAACAAACATGAATGGATAAAATTAAAAAAACATTAAATATCATATGATTAGAGAAATTAATGATATAAAATGTAAAATGGGTTTTATATACACATTATAATAGAATAAAGCTTCATTACGTCTTCATATGCCTCAATAAATTGAGATTGAGTCGAATTCCCCAACCTTTAGTCTAACATCTAATGTGTGCCTTTATCTTCAGGAAAATTAAGATTATTTAATTAATTAATTTATATACATACTTTAAAATTTTTATTATTATTTTAATTTCTGTAATTATTTTTTTTTCAAATTACACAATCATTATGTTCAAATCCAATGTTTTGAAGATATTTGATTTATTTGTCCAAAAATGATTTTGGTTGGTCGACTATGGTCAAAAGGGTCATTATTTAAAATTATAAAAAAATCATAGTTATCATACTTATATATAAGATATAATTTCAAAACCATTAATAAAATATTATTATGAATTATTAACTAGAATTATGATCATGGATATTGAAGGTCATACATTGGCGTGCGTAACATTCCCATTTCTAAATAATCATTACTGAAAAATAGTTAGAATATTTTATCTATCCAGAATGATAATTATTTCATATATACTATAATTTTTAATAGAATACTGTATATGTATCATTATTGTGATGTGGTGAGGGAAACAAAGAAGAATCACATCTCATTGAGGACGTGTTAGTCCACAAATCCATGAGCGACGTTATCACTTTTTTAGTGTCTGAAATGGTAATAATGAAATGATATATTATACATCAAGTAAGATAATTATATAATGATTATAAATATTATGTAATTTATAAAATATATATTAATTTCATTTATCCTTAATACATTTCATGTAACATGTCAGTGAAAAATACTTCACATCATATCGTGAGGCGGTAGTTCGTTGTACACACGAGCGATGTTATCATATCCCCTAAAATATGAAATGTATAAAGTATTAATATAATATAATGACTTAATATGTATTATTATATTATAAATATTATATATTCATTTTATATAATATATGAAAATCATTATTCCTAAAAATGAAAGTTGGTAATGTAAAAATTAATGACATATTTCTACGAGGCGGCAATATGCTATACACACGAATAATGATTTCATAATTAATTTGATAGAAGTGTCTGTGGGTGTAGTTCATACCCTTGAAAGAAAAATATATTATAATTTTTATTATTATGTGTTTTTTATATAATAATTTAATAATAAAAAATGATGTTGTGGAGAAGGAAATAAAAGAAAAACACATGTTGACGAATGTAACCTCTTATTCTGGAATCATTTTTTTGTTTCCAAAAAAATGATTCTCTATCTTATATTTATACCCCAATAGTGGATTATATTATAATTTTATGGTAGTTTAATATTAATTAGGGTATTTATTGGCAATGTAATTTTTTTTATAGTTGTGGATAGAGGAGGAGAGGTGGGGGCCACATATAAGGGAGTTGAAAAGAAAATAGATAAATTATTGAATGAGCTAATTCCACCCATGATTTTTCCAGGATAATTGTATATTATAATTACTAAAATATGATAATATAATTTATAAGGCCTAAATATTTCTATATTGTTGATACTTTAAAAGTTTCTAGTTCATTATTCTTCTTATGTTTAATGATTAGTCACCTGGTAATCTCTTTTTCACCATAATCACTATGATATGTTTTAAATTTTTTCACTAATAACATTTCAATGAAAATTATGTTAACCTAATTAGATATTAATAATTAAAATTATTATAATAATGGATTTAATTATTACATATTCACATCACTGAATTTGAAAAATATAATTTAATTTTACTCTTGTGGTCATAGTGACACAATGAGTTTTAAGAATAATATTTTCTTTGCGGAATGATAATACTATAATAATTATATGAATAATAAAAATAATTTTATGAGGATAAATATATATTTAAGAATATATATTCATTAAATTTTACATTAAATATTCTCTAATAGGTATTTTATATGTTAATTACATAAGAGAATCATTATGTATATTAAAATATTATTTATGAAAACATGACTTTTCATACCAAAATAAACATATATAAAAAACCAATATAAAGGTAACTCTAAAGTAATTAATTGAATTAAATGTAAATATACATTAAATTAATTAATTTTAAAAACATTCAAACAAGCTTACGAATCTTAAATTACTAATTTTATTGAAAATAAAATACTTTTCATAAAAATTAGTTTCTTTTAGTCTACAATGAAAAATTAAAACATTCCAAAAAAACTAAAAATATCAACCTATGTAAAATTTAATATTCTAATTTCAAAATTAATTTTCATATTATCAAGTTTAGTTTCTTAAATGTGGAAATTAATCCTATAAATAAATCTATATTACAAAGGTTCGTCATTAAGACAATCTCCACTTCGATAAAATAAATTATATTATTATAACTAAGGTAACTATCTCATTTAAATATATAAATATTAAAATTATTTATTATATCATTACATGGGACATTAGAAATGTACTTCATAGGATTTCATTTTTCATGGATCACACTTATCCGCATCTATGATTAAATTAACCTTCATAAATCCCATTTCATCAACTTTCATTGTACTCTTGTTTAAAACCTATCTAAAATGGAAAATGAGAACATAAAATTTTGTATAGTCAAAATTATATATTTATAATATGATTATGAAATATGTAATATAAACATAATTTTTACTTCCATCTATTAAACAAGATATGTGCATCACTTCTTCCAATAGTGTAACTCTATTGTTCGTCATCAAATTAGGGTAATCACTTCAGTTTTTATATTACATATAGATATTAATAAAAACCTCATGTGATATATACAATTTCATTTGACCCCAGGTTATCCATTAATTTTTTTAAATTTAAGTCATTTTTTAGATTACTTTATATAAAAATGATTTCGGAACAATATTGTAGAATATTAATTTGGTTTACTTGATATCCATTATTAATCCAATTATGGATTCAAATGTTTATAAATTTCTTTGTGGGCTATAATGTATGGATAAATATGATCTGTATTATGTAAAACCTAGATTTGGTCTTGTTACATCATTGTGATTTTAATTGTAACAACGTCTCCTCTAGAAATCCCATCATTATATTACATTTTCTATAATGAGACATTGGTATACAGATGTTATCAACATCTGATTGGTAATCTGTATAGAATTAAAAAATTTATTACCAAATATATAATTCTACAACACCACTTTTAGGACAACATCGATTCATGATTTTCACTTTCAAAATACTCTTATAATATCTAATTGGGTATATTTATCTATCATTAATATGACCCCATAGTTAAACCAGTTTAACTAGTTAAACCATATTATGTACTATTATAACAAATTATTATGGTCTGAATAACTAATATAATTCACATTATATTACCAAAAACCACCTTATTCATGATGAGAATATTCATCGAGTATATAAATTCACAAAATATGTCTTAAGAAATGAATCCAATCTTGTTAATGTATGTCATAAATTTTTAAGATGAATGCAACATAAAGACACATGAATCAAATCCTGTAATAGAACATTGTCGTCGGGTGATTTTATTCCACATAACTCATTGAATAAATGTTCTTTACATATTATTAAAACACATCTATATCTTTTATACCATTAAAGAAAATTAAACATTTCAATTTTTCTTGTTTTGATAGATTCTATGCTACTAGAGGAAGAAAAGTTAGACTTTTACAATTCATTATTTGAAACACACCCCTTATACCCATATTAATCATGTCCAACTATACATGATTCCATATTTTTTGTAGGAACATTTAATAAAATGAAAATAGGTATATCAAATACATTTTAATACATGTTCTACATCACAGAAATGTATAACATGCAAACAATTCCTATATAATAATTAAAGATAAATGATCCCTTTGTCCAACATAATTCATTATGGTTTTTCAAAAATGGTTGACCAAAATTTGGGTCAAAAATATTAACTTTATCGAAATATTGATAACCCATTAGTGGATATGGTGTCATACAATATTTCAAATTCCCACTGAATGATGTCGCCCCGGATCATTATTTATTCTGTCGATGTAAAAATTTCATTTTTCCCAAAAAAAATTCTTCTCGTAATTTTTTAAAATAACTGAGTTTATTCATTGTTAACAAATGGGACCCCCCCAAATTTCATGATTTCAAAAACCTTACAAATTTCCATAATAATAAAAGCCATTTAACTTCCTTAAAACATGACCCTCAAAATCAATTCTCCACTTCTATGAGATTCATACATTATTAAAAGTAGGTCTCATATCAATTTATGATATTTGATAAAAATATCCATATAGATATCAATATCATTTCTAGTTGTTTTATTCCATATATTATAATAAACATCAAAATTTATTTATGATTCATGCATAACCATGAAGGAATTTTATAATTAACCTAAAAAAGGACATGTGATGTTAGTAATAATATTTAAATAAAAAATCTCTTTTTTATCTATAGATAATGAATAGTAGATAATTAATGGATCATTTCCAAATTCATGATACATATATTCAATTTTTTTCCATTGAGTAGAGTCTGGTGGATTATGTAATTTCCCATATTTAATTATTGTATTTTCATCCAATGTTAATTGTTTTTAAGTTTCCTAACATATATATAGTCTTATAAGCCATTAAATGAAATAAAATTACCCTCCATAAATTTTATTACTTGATTAATCCTTGTTCGATCAATTCATGCCACACATATGAAACATTATGAAGGGGTTTATAGTCTTTTATGAGCAATATTCAATTTTTAAGACTATCATGTATTTTTCGGGAGATCATTCCCATTAGAGAATGAATTTTTTAAGTATCATATATTCTTCATATATGTTCATTTTATTTTTGTATCTTATCATTTAGGAGACCACATAATTCCATAAAGCTAGTTTGACTCTATATGCTTCCATATTTCAAATTATATATGTCCAAAAAATCTATAAATGGTGTGTATTTAGTAAAAATGATATAAAATGGATTATTAGAAATTATTTTTAACTTCTCAAGAAACATTTGTCAATTATGAAGGTCATATTAAATGTCCATTTTTATTTATTTCATACGATATCAATTTTTATTTAAAATGGTTTTCATATCAAATGTTCTATAAACAGCAATGTCATCACAATCATTGTACATGTTTTGTTATTTCCCATGGTTTTTCCAACATATTTAGATATGATCTATTACCTTAAAAATGAAATTTTATTCTAACTCTCTTAGAACAGAATTTCTTTAATAAAAATATTGAAACATCTTAAAAGTATTTGAGAAGCATTGTATAAATGGCCTATTGTAAACATGGTGAACTATTCAACTACATCTTCACACTATATTGTTGTACAACTTGCATGAATCTATTATCTATTCATATTCATCATATTAGTTTTATAAATTATTTTTTTATAGATATCAAATAACTACACATAAAATATTTGTATTCAAAGAAGAAAGTTATAGATAATTTGAATAATGGGAAACCAAAATTTGAAAGTTATTTGTTATTATTGCTGAGAAGTTATCATTTTATAGATGGGTGACATGAAAAGAAATAATATATTGTAAAAATTTTCATATTGGTCTAGTTTCTCAATTTTATGTAGTGTATAAAAAATGGTGGTAAAAAATATTTTGGTAGAAACAATATTATTTATTATTGGATGAAAATATTCCATATTAAATTTCTGTTCTTTCTTTTCATTTAAATTTGACATAGTTTTATATATTTATTTATGAATATCATTATTTAGAAAAATCAATGCCATGTAACATTCAAATTTTGACACATGATCACGGTCCTTCGAATTCAATGAAATGAATATATGAAACTGTAATCGATTATAGAAGTGAAGTTAGATTCCTTGTAACTCTGTTTTTTATAGCTTATTCAAGACCTTGTACTATAGTAATTGTAATAAATATATATTTTTAATACAAACCACAGAAAACCCCTTTAAAAAAATATATGTGTTACTAACTTATGCATTTTTTAAATTTTATAATTTATCTAAAGCCTGTATCTAATTTCATTAAAAACTCCAAAAATGTATATTATTAGTAAACATTTCAAAAATATGTTACCATTACTGTAAAAACATTGAGATAAAAAACATTTGTGCCCAACATCGAATAATGACAAAGATCACAATATGTTATCTCCAACATCTAATAGAAAAACCCATCACATGTATATGAAAATTATATTCTCATTATTTTTGAAACTTCATAACACATTTATTGTTAAGGGATATTATAATAAGTGATTCCATTAACTTGTAGTCAAATATATGTCAAAGAGATTTTTTTTAAATTAGAAAATTTTATGGGTGACACTCAAACTATTCCTAATGATGAAAAATATAACATTATAATAATAATATTCTATAAATGTCATAATCAAAATAAATAAATAAAACTAAATATGTATTTTTTTCTAACTGACCAATAATCTACACTAATTTCCTATTTGATTATCATATTTAATAATTTTAACTCTAAGCATTCTTAAGACACTTTACACACTAAAACCACTAATTATAGGTGTGATCTAGCCTCTTAAAGAAATTTATTGATTTTTACATATTATATCAATAGTTTCATTATAAAATATCATTAATATCAGAAAAATTAAAAAAAAATATTTTTTTTCTTAATTCAAAAAACAATCCATCCAAAAAGATTTAAATTTTCAATAAATTAATTTAAAAAGTAGCATTAAATGATTGCATGGTATATTTTCTCCCTTTACATAGGAAATGATATGATGAAAAAATTTCAACTCAATTTGGAAACCATAATGTCATTAAAGATAGATCTCCCTAGAAAATGTATTTGAAATTTTACAATTATAATATTCGAAAAAATAACCCTTACGTAAAATAAATATTTTATAATCAATATATTATATTTAAAAAAATCATTTTTTCAAAGGCACTGCAATAAAAATATTTCTATTTTTGACCCAATGCCTTTTACTAACCCTTTATTTTGTATTTTTAAAAACCCTCTAAAAGGTAGTATTACCTTAAATTTAGTAACATACTATATCTTTCGGAAACTAAAAAACATGTGTTACATGAGAGAAGAAGCATAGTAGTTCTATTCATCATAAACACCACAATATTTATGTATACTACAAAAGAATCCCCACCACCATCCCAATTCATCCTTGAAGCTAGAGAGAATCACCAAAATGAGAACATGTGTTATAAGGATTGGATAACATAGTAGATATGGATCTTGAAAAATTAGAATGAAATACTGTGGAAGAACAAAAACCAAAACACCACACATCGAACCATATTTCCATAGATCACGACCTATACTAGTTGTAATAAGGTAAAATCAGAAATGAAGAGACACATAAATAAGGAACTATCAAAACACTTTTATTCCATAACTAGTGAAGATTCGTCGATTTAGGTATGATCGAAACACTGTTAGTGTATGCTACTTTTACTATCCCTTAGTGGGGAACCATGTAAAATTGTTATGTGATATCATTCTTTGTGTTTTATTTCTATACATTTCCATTAGACAGGTTTAATTTTTTTCTTCCAACATGAGAATAAGATCTGCCACTTTTGAAGAAAAAGATATCGCCCTGATTCATCCCTCACCTCTCAGGGTGTTCTGGGGTCCTTCTGTATTCCACTAGGTGTGTCTTCCATGGGGGTTGTGTTTTTTAGAGTGGTATCAATGGTTGTTATTCCTAATTTTTTTAGTTTTATCTTCTAATAATTTTTACTTATGAATTTTGTAAAATATTGTTAATGTGTCTTGTGACATACATTTAGGCCATGGAATCTTGTGATGGTGTACGATCTTGGCCTTCTAGAGATATACTGAGTGTATTTCCTTTTACTTTTTTTCATTTTATATATTCTTGGGATTAGGTATGACATGGGTTTTCTTTGGGTAAAGTTTATATAGAATTGGTAAGACATTGAGAAGTGCACATCATTCATCATCGTGCTCCACCAAGTAGTGCTGGTAGTGGAAGACTTCAAATTTAGTGCGTGGTTTGGCCTAACAGAGCGGCCACCATGGTGAAACTGTGTGCACAGACAAATTAATATTAAAAAGTGGTCTTAAAACTACACGAACCCCTGAAACTTCTTTAATTCGAACTAGGCTCAAGCATAAAAGTTTCAAGGTGATCAAAAAGCCTTATGAAGGGGTTACAATGCGATCTGAACATCATTTTTTGAGATCAAAATCAAATATTGAAGATCCACTCTCCTCATAGTAAGAAGATTTCATCCCAATGCTTCCCTTGTACTTTCTCTTATATTTTATATTTCTTTTCATGGATGATCTCCTTCATTTTACTGGATCTAAACCAATGAGTTATGATATATATCTAGGATTTTGGATATATATCTATATTTTCAAGTCCCCAATTCATTTGATCTCAATTATTGATTTAGGTATTTAGATCTAGAGTTTGATTAATGATGTTGTGCAGATCGGATTTTGGGGATTTCAGTTGGGATAACTTATATCAATAAACAGAGGTAGGTGGTCTAAGTCAAACTCCCATAGTCGTGATCATGAAATGTGTATGAGTTTATTATTTTCTATATTCTCATGATGAATGATTAGCCAAATTGGAGTAATTAGGATTGTGGAATAGAAAGGAGGTTTCCATGGTGTTTAATTGATAATTCTTTCTCAGAACAAATAATGGGGGGTTTCCCAAATAGATATTTTAGAGATTATTTGTGGTAAGATATATTATAATTGATAAATTGAATTGATTGGGAAATTAAAATTAATTAGGAGGAATTAATTAAGAAATGATGTTTGGCTATTAATGTTAATAAATTAAAATAATTAATTATGGGACCTGATATTTATAAAAGATAATTAATTGAGAGAATTAATTATGAGTCATGATGTGATCAAAGATGTTTAATTGTGAGAATTTATTATGACATGTTGATGTTTGAGATGGATAATTAGTTTGGAATAATTAATTATTGAATGAAATTGAGTTGATTTATTAGTTAATTAAGGAATTCATCAATAGATTATGTGATTAGTTAATTGTTGAGTTTACTAATGGCCTTTTAAATGCTCAACTAATCAATGGATCAGTAATGGATTAATGTGGAAATTTTGATTGAATTAAAGAATAATTAAATGGATGATATTTTTTGGGTGATAGACATGGATTTCTAGACCGACTAGATGTTTGGACATGGACACGGTGTTACCACCCAATTATTATCTAAGCCTGAGATTATGGGGTGCTGGGCATGACAACATTCACTAAATGAAAATAAAGAGTTCTATGTATGATGACCTATACTCACTGAGATTTGTGGTTATAGACATGATGACCTACACCAAATGAATGATAATAATGAATGATGATTCAATGTGATTTTTGGTGCTAGTAATGATGACCTACACCAAATGAATGATGATTCAACATTGATTTGGGGTGCTAGGCCTGACAACCTACACAAAATGATTAATGATATTGAATGATGACTCAAATGGGAAACATGAATTGAAATTGAACTAATGTATCTATTTGAGATTAAATTGGAATGTTACACCTATTTAAATTATGCATTCTCGTTATTGCTTTTTAAAAACTCATAAACTATATTTTTATTGGACTCGTTTTAAACATAGTTGGTGGTGGATTACTGAGTTTTACTCACACCCTATTCAGGCCACCTGATCGGTACCTGAGTAGACTCTATTGTTGCAGGATGTGATGATGTAATGGCCTAGGGATAGGTTTATGTTTGGGATTGGAGTATATGAGTGAGAAATGGACATGGTTTGGAACCTACTTTGGATTCATTGTTTCTTTACATTGAGATTCAATGTAGACACTTGATATTTTAATTTTCATATCATGTTTTATCTTTCAGTTGAGTATTTTATTTTCATGTTTTGTTTTATAGTATGACATGGATTTTTTTGGGTTATTTAAAAACATTCTCACTTGGGTATTGCTATTTTCAAACATTACCGTTTTATTCTGGTATAAAAGGGTATAGTCATCCCAAGATTGATTTTACAGACTCTCATTACTAGTCGGAAACCTTTTGTTTATGGGGAGGCGCGCTTGAGGGCATGTGGCCAACTGGATCAGGGCACCACTCAATGGAACCTGGGTTAGGACGTCACCAAGTGGTATCAGAGGGGTTTTCATTCTTTCATCTTCATTTTTCGTACTATTTTCTGAATGGTATACATGATAATAGGAATATTCAAGGCTCAATAATGATATCATTGAATGGAGTTTCAAACCCATATATTGTGGGAAATTCTAGTAGTCAGGTTGGGATTATTGTAATTGTTGTTTGTTGTTACAAATGCTTATTATTTCACATTGAGACACACACATATGGTGTGATGTGATATTTATTTTAGAAAATTGTTGAATATTGATTTATATCATAAAGTAGAAATGATAGTTGAGTGTTCATGAACCATAATAAGCACTCAGGGTTATTGTGACATGCATTATTTTAGGCACTCATGAGAAAATAGGTTATGGGTAAGTTGGAAAACATTAATTGTTTTCCTTGTTTTGAGATTGAAATAATGCTGAAAGATGTGAATAAATGTGTGTCTAATGCGAACATTAACTGTTTAATTGAGTGTGATAATTTAAAAAAATATTTAAATTTATTAATTTTAGATAATTTGGTTACGGAATGGATGATATAATTAAAAAGAATGAATGTACCCTTATTATCCATGACCTAGGAGTATGATTGTTAAGGGTAGTGGTAAGGGCTCGGTGTTGACTGTGTGGTGAGAAAAAGGGAGAATGGACATGTGGAAAATTTTTGTTTTAGATTTTCCTCTGACATAAATGTTTTAAGGTTGTGTTATGAGACCTAAGACATGTGTTTGGCATTGTATAGATATTCCTCCATGACGCTTGCTTTTGGAGAGACTGAGGGGTTTGTCCCAGAATGAACTTTTAGGTAGGGAGCTTAAGTCCCCATTGGTTCAAGTTAAGGAATAAGGAAAATAGTACTGAGAAAATTTTGATCATTTCATGCAGTTTATGGAGAGAGACATCGGGTGGGTTTAGAAAAACATGTCTGAGTTGATAAAGGATTTTCATGTGCTTCAGCCTCCTACTCTTACTAGAGAGGGTTGACCTGAGGGAGTTAAATTTTTGATTGAATCTATAGAGATGTCACTTGAACTGTTGGATACTCCTAATGAGTGGAGGGTCATGTTAGCTTCTTATATGCTATGGGGTTTAGAAAAATGCTTGTGGGGCATTCAGGTGTGATTTGAACACATTGAGGAGATGTTATGGAAGTAATTTCTGGAGAAGTTCTAAGAGAACTTATATTGGGAAACACTGAGGAAAGATAAGGCTTCATATTTAATGCATCTGACCTATGGAAGCATGTGAAAAACTGAATATGTTGCATGCATCAAAAACATACAGCATTTTGCTACATCTTTGGCGGAATATGTGGGTTCTTTCGAGAAATGATTTCAGGACAGATTTAAGTGTGAAATTATGTCCCATGTGAATATTTTTAGGCTGAATAAATTCATAAAAGTGTTTAATCAGGAACTAATTTATATGGAAAACTAGAAGAAGGCTTCAAGTACTGGACAGTAGCATGACGATCAAGGAGTGTGCCTTCCAAGAGCCGGAAGCGCCACTACGAAAATATTATTTAGGATAGTGGAATGCATGGTAGAGAGTCATGAGTAATAGTTTCACATGATCATTTTCATGTGCCTTTCCACCAGTGCGGTCGGCATAGACTCTATTATACACATTTTCATCGACCACCAGGGGAGTGCAGGTTTTGTGGAAAGATGGGGAAAAAATAAAATTTCTGTAGGAAGCCTGGGCAAGTTGGTTTTGAGGGAAAAACTTCATAGAGTTAGAGTGTGAGAAGCGGGTCTTCTACGCCATATATGTCTAGAATATGGTTTTCTACTAGAAGTGGTCGTATAGGTAGTAGAAATGGTGATTTATGGAATGAGAACCTATATCAATAGATTGTTACTGCTCATGGTAGTCAAACAACACCCCAGGGAAGTGGGGTAGGACAGTTACATGGAGTAAAGCCTACACTTGTGGAGATAGAGGCTGGTCCATCAATGGTGAGAGGTAATATTCTATTTCCTTCTATTTTATTAATTTCATTGTTTGATATTGGTGCCCTCATTCCATTATATCTGTAAATTTTGATAAAGTCTTGATCCTAGAGGTTGAGTTTGTAAGAGGGGTAGTGAATATCGATACATTGTAGGGAACAATAACAAGAAATATCTATTTACGCAAGGGATGTTTGCTGAATATTTGAGATTATTTTTCCCCTTTGTATATATATGTCCTTGATATAACGGGATTTGACATAATTATAAGTATTGACTAGCTAGTTTCACACCGAGCCCACATAAATTGTTACTATATGATAGTGACCTTTGTATCTCCTAATGGTGACCGATATTTTCTCTATGAAAAATGGGATATCCATGTTGGTAGATCTAGGCCAATTACTCAGAAACTAGGATAGCTCATATCCCATTTTCTTTGTCTTTTGCTTAATGATGGGAGGGGTAGGCAAGACGTCCTTCCACCAGTAGTAGAACTATTTTAGGACGTATTTCCTGATGAAATTTTGCATCTTACACCTAAGAGATATGTGGAATTAACTATTTATCTCTTGTATTGGGCTAAGAGAATATATATTCCACCGTACAGAATGGCACAGACTAAGATTCATATGATGAAAACATGGTTGAAGGAGTTGGAGGGTAAAGGGTTTATCTATCCATGTACATCACCTTGGGGATCAAATGTTTTGTTTCAACAGAAAGATGATGGGGTTTTATGCATGTTTCACAATTATCATAAGTTAAATAAAATTAATATGATAAAAATATATTCTTTTTTTCATATAAAAGATTTCTTTGACCAAGTAAAGGGAGATTATGTGTTCTTGAAGATCGATCTCAGATCACGTATCATCATGTGAGAGTTCGGACTTCTGATATACCACAAACTACTTTCAAAAGATGTTATGGCCATTATATTCTTTTCTTAATTCCATTTGGGTTGAAAAATTATCATTTAGTGTTTTTGTACTTGATGAACATGATATTTCACCCGTTTTAAGATTAGTTTGTGGTTGTTTTTTGGAAAAAAGCTTGGTGTACTCTGAAACTCGTAATGATCATTCCCAATATCAGGGCATTGTCCTGAGTAAATAAAAAGGCCATCGACTATATCCCAAGATATCTAAATATCTATTTTTTATTGATAGATTACACTTTTTGGGGCACATCATCTTGAAAGTAGGTGTGATAGTGCACCCCAAAAAAATGTAGGTAGTGGTTTATTGGGAGGAGCGCATATTTTGTTTTTTGATATCTGAATATTTTGTGGGTTAGATGGTTATTATAGGATGTTCACCCAACTATTTTCCCATTTAAAAGCACTGCTAACATGTTTTACAGAGATAGAGATTACGTTTGAGTGGATAAGAGAATGTGAAAATTCTTTCCAAGAGTTGATGAAGAGCTTCACATCGCCTCAAATTTTTATCTTAACCAAGTCAGGTGGGTAAAACAAAGTGTATTTATATTATTCTAGGGTTAGACTCAGAGCTATGTTGATGTAAGGGGATAGAGTCATTTCTTATGGGTCTCAGTAGATGAGTCCACATGAACAAAATTACCCAATGCATGTCCTCGAGTTAGATGCAGTGGCTTACACTCTTAAGTGTTGGCGACACTATCTCTTGGGTAAAAAGTTTACCATTTCAATGGATCACAAAAGATTGATGTATATTTCTTCACTGAGTGACATGAATATTCGGTTGTGAATATGGGTAGAGTATATTTATTCGACCAATTTTGAACTATCAAATACCCCGGGGAATGGGAATACTATGGTGGATTCCGTGAGCAGTAAAAACATTGACTCAGTCAGTACATGAGTTGAGTGGAGAGTGGAAGATGAGGACTCAGTCAGCGGAAATGCATGTTGTAATTTAGGAGAGTCATGAGATGATGAATCTGGTTTCTATAGAATTGTATTCTAGACTCTTGATCCAGATTAGGGATAGGTAGTTTGAGGATCTGGAGTGTTTACCCGTAAGAGGAATCCTTTATTTATGGGAGGCACCATTATACTAGATGATAAATGAATATGAGATCATCTATGTGAAAAATCATGTTGTTGTGCCTATGAGTATGCGAAAGGAACTCAAGCGAGAATTTAATGTCTCAAAATGGGTGGTACATAATAGGGTGACAAAAATGTATCGTGTCCTACAAAGAATATTTTGGTGGCCAAAAATGAAGAGGGAGGTAGTAGAGTTCATAACAATATGTTTCACCTGTCAGCAGGTGAAGGCAGGGCCTCAACAACCTGGAGGATTTTTGCAGTTGTTTCCTATTCTAAAATGGAAGTTGTGTGATGTGACTATGGATTTTTTGGTAATAAATCCAAAAAATATTAGAAAAATGATCCTATTTGGGTCTTTTTGGATCTACTAATAGTGGAAGCACACTTCTTCCTTATCAAGGAAACCACTATAGTATTGAAATTGAGAGAAATATATGTGAGAGAGATAGTTTTTTTCATGGGGATCTGTGAATTATAACATCATACAATTATTTGTGATTTAGTTCACGCTTCGGGAAGGTATTAAATAAGTATCTTGGTACACATATTCTGCTTTGTACGGCCTTCCACCCACGTTAAGATGGGTAATCATAGCATACCATATAAGTTCAAGAGGATATTCTTTGCGCATGTGTGCTTGAATTTGGTGGTTCAAGGGATAAGCACTTGGATTGTTGGATTTTGCCTATAAAAATAGTTATCCAGAAATTATACAGATGGAACCATACAATGAAATTTATGGTAGACCATGTAGATCACTACTATTTTGGTTAGAGGTGGGTGAGTCAGAGCTGTTGCGACTGAGCATTGTTTAGGAGACATTAGAGCATGTGCAGTTGATTCAGAAACATATGGCTATGGATCAGAGTGGACAAGAAGTAATATGATGATAGATGTAGACAACCCAGAGAGTTTAAAGAGAGTTATCATGTATTCCTTCAGGTGTTAACTAGATTGGGTCACAACAAGATATGGAAGAAGATGATGTTTTCACCAAGGTTTGTGTGGCCATTTGTTGAGATGGAGAGAATATGGCCAGTAGCATATAGATTAGAACTTCCATATAAATTCAGTTCTATACATGATGTATTCCCTGTGTCACAACTATGGCGGTATCACCCCAACCCTTCACTTGTTATTGATGTGGAATAGGTTGACCTCGAGAGAGATGAATCCTTTGTGGAGCATGAAATAAGTGTGTTGCATCATTGTGAGAATGTGTTGCGGGGAAAGACCATGACATTAGTTCATGTGTTATGGATACATATATGTCTTTAATAGGAAACCTAGGAACATGAACCAGACATGAGGGATCAATGTCCCAATCTTTTTCACTTGAAATCATAGTGAATTTCGGATGTGCAGCTCGAGGGAGAGATGTGACAAGGTGGGGAAATTCTAAATCCGGACTATTTATAGAGAAATATCAAGTGTTTTTTCTTGTAGTTTTCTATTTTATTAGGTACCTTTATGATGGGGTCTGACCTGGGGTGTGTTTGGGTGATGTTTTGAAGGAATTGTGAAGAAAAGAGGTTCTGGTAAGTTTGAGCACGGTTTCGACAAATTGGGCGAAAGATAACCTTGCGGATAGTGGAGGTCAGCGCAGCTGGCACATGGTTTCCTCATTATGCACCATCAATCCATCCAGGTAGTGAAATACCACACACTTAGAGCATTGTTTGGACTAACTCTGCACCCTCCATGTTGAAACCATGTGCATGACTCATTTTATTACAAAAATTGGGTTTAAAACAACTCAAAACCCTGAAACCTCCCTAATTCGACCTATTCTTGGGCTTAAAATGTCTAGTTGTTCCCAAATACTTTATGAGGGATTTGGATGAGATCCAAGAACCGTTCTTCAAGATATAAATACAATATTGGGGATCTTCTCACCTCCTAGTATGTGGATTTCCTATTGAGGCTTCTCACATTCATTCTCTTATATTTTCTAGATCTTTTCATGGAAGATGTCCCCCATTTTCTCAGATCTAAACCTATGAGTTATAATATAGATCTAAGATTGGGTATTTATATCTAGATTATCATGATCTTTGTTCCATTGATCTTAATTTTGGATTTATGGATTAAGATTCGAGTTCTGATCGATGACATTGTGCCGCTTGGATTTTGGGGATTTTCGTTGGGCTAACTTCCACCAATAAATGGAGGCGGGTTTTTTATGTAAAACCCAATAGTGTTGATTTTGATATGTGTTTTAGTTTATGATTTATATATTCTCTTGATTATTGATTTCTTAAATTGAATTAATTAGGAATGTAGAATTTCATTGAGGTTGCCATGGTGATTAATTGATAATTGGTTCGCGGAACACACAATGGTGGGTTGCCTAAATAGATATTTTTTAGAATTTTTATGGGTTGTTAAATTGTAATTGAGATATTGAAGTGAATATTTTAATATTATTAATTTGGGGAATTAATTATAAAAATTTTTGTCAATGAATTATATTTAATTATAATAATTAATTATTGGCCATGATGTCGAACAAAGATAATTAATTTATAGAATTAATTATGCACCAAGATGTGATACAATATAATTAATTGTATGAATTACTTATGACATGTTGATAATTGATATGGATTTTTAATTGTGATGAATTAATTTTGGGATGAGAATAGTGATGATTGATTAATTAATGGATTATGTGATTAGTTAATGTTTGAGTTAACTAATGACCTTTGAAATGTTTATCTAATTGATTGATTAGTAATAGAATAATTTGAATTTTTTTTTGAATTAATGTATGATTAAATGGATGAGATATTTGAGGAGATATACATGTCATTCTATATTGATTAGATGTTGGGACTTGTGTAACATCCTGACCCGGAAGCCACTAAACTGGTGCTCCATTCCAGTTGACCACAAGGCCTCAAGCGCGCCTCACCATATGCTAGAGGCAATCGACTAGCAGCGATGGCCTAGGGTGTGATTGTTGGGAGACTATGCCATCATACCAAAGTAAAAAAATAGTTGAAATAATTATGTGTCATACACAATGGAAAGTAAACATTGTGCGGATGTAATAAACAACTGAAAAAGAACAAATTCTAATAGCAAAATGCTTTAAAATCCTAAACAGCTATGCAATACAATAGAACACTGGTCACCCACCAGGCCGACCATACAAATACAAGTACAAAAGAAACTGAAAGTAAAAGTAAACGGCTAAACTAATAACTCTGAGCCAATCCACATACCCGATCTCCAGACACTGTCGAACTGCAGCAGCCCGATCAGTAGAACCACTCGAGCAGCTCCGTTCGATCATACAACACTGGGCCTCGACCCTATCTACCATGAAACTCATTCTCAACCAGAAAAGTAGACATAAGGTCTACACGTACACTGAGGTGCATGTGCAGGGGTGAGAAATAATCACATTAGGTCTACCCAACAAGAAACTAATAACTATGATGCAAAAAGTGTATCCAATAGAAACATGCTAAGCCTAGATGGAACAGAAAAAAAAGAAATAAACCAAATGTGAAACCACAGTCAAACTTAGGGACCGTAATCCCTATCAACTGGGAAAGTGCCACCATGGATTTCCATATCTATTTACATACACATGTATAGTCACATACCTATACACATAGACATAAATATGAAAATTCATGATTAAGTGATTCAAATAATAAAAAACTACATCAGTAGTTGATCCATGGGACCATAACCCTGATCTCCTGGACATCCTGTACAAGGGAATTAAGCTGGATTTTTGTCCACTCAAGTCGTGTATCATTATATCGATCTCTGGGTCCATAATCCCATCAACATGTACCTAATTCGGCCAATGCTGTAATTATGTCTCTGATCAAGCTAAACAAAAACAAGTAACTATTTTCCTCAGACATATGAATCCTTACCCTTAGGCGAATGGAAATGAAACCCTCAGGTGACTACCCTCAGGAATAATGAATAGTTCCCTCATCCATACCAGAATCATTCCCTCAAGCACATAAGTTACTTACCTCATGAATAAGAACGTTGCCCTTATGTGAAACAAAACCATTCCCTCATACTAGTTAGAACCTTTCCCTTAGGCCTTTACCTCAGGAATAATAGTTACCTTCACCTTAGGCCTTTCCCTATAGATAAATAGTGACCTCTCCCTCATGCCATTCCCTCTATCTAAATAGTATCCTTTCCCTTAGGCCTTGCCCTCAGGATAAATTCAAAACTTTCCCTCAGGCCTTTCCCTCAGGCTAAATAGTAACCTTGCCTGTAGGCCTTGCCCACAGGCTAAATAGTATCCGGGTCGATCCCAACACATATCTAGCCATTTATATAAACCTTCTTTCCATAAAATGAAATGCACAATATAATCATGAATTAACCTCGGGTATCTTGGACTGACGGCTAAACAGAGGAACGCAAACACGGGGTTTCCCAAGATCCCAGAAATGATCCCAAATAGCAGTTTTAACTTATCATTAGATTATCTATGCAATTCTAGAAATCTTTCAGCAAAGGCCTCATCCATACGACACCCCAACCATGGGATCGTAGCACAATGATACAACAAATAAACTCAACAGTTGGAAATAAACATCAGATCACCTACTACTCAGGAACACAAGGCAATGTAGGCATCACAATAGACAAGAAGATGCCTCGCGTCAGGCTTGACAGCCACTAACTAGGAATCACCTCTGGTAACCACTACAGCATCAGCAACCCATGTTAGATATAAACAAACGAGTGTGGGTGGCCCGAACTCTTAACCCAACAATATATCCAAAGACCAAAGGGATCAACAATTTGGCACAGGTTCTAGATGACACCCGATCACCATCTATAGCCAAACCCAATGTAACAACTTAGGGTAGGTAAATCAACAGGTACCCCCTGGGTTCCTCCAGTCAAACACTGAGGAGGCATCATACTCGGGATCCTCTAGGTAAACACGAGCGAAGGTATCCTACACGGGATCCTTAGCGAAGAGTAAAGGAGGAATCATACATGTAATTATCAAATGAAGGACACATAAGCATTCTATAAAATAGGTCCTATCAATGAAATAACAAGAGAGAGATCCTACAAGGGACTCTCTAGGTCAGCACACAAGTAAAGGAATCCCTTAGGGGATCCTTGGACGTGCCCCGTTTCAAAGCCTCATAGGCCAGAAGGGAATGTCTCACAAGGGAAACTTCCTCAAAAGGAAAGGTTATAGAAGATAGCTCACAACTCATCTCATATTAAAGGTCTCAACTATGTTGGTCTGAACACCCAACCTTTCAACCACACCAAGTCTCACCCTCAGGAGTTAACTGAACTTGATAACTGAAGTAAAAACACCTCCACTTAGATAGAAACCAAAAACCACCATTTATATGACCTCCAAAAGTTCAAAGGATACCACCATTGTAATATACACAGAAAAATGCTCAGAATCGATTACTCACATGACAAATTCTGACTTCCAGAACATAATATATCCCAAAATTACTAAACTGAAGTAGTACATGGTCGGAGCACATGGCCAGAACACATTGGGCCAACCTGTGTAATAGTACACGGCATGTACATTACTGTACACGGAATGTACAATTAACAAATATTTACGATGGGTTCTTTTTCACTAAAATGCATGCCCAAGTACCACTAAATAGTGTGTATTCAAAGTACACAGTGTGTACTCCAAAAACAACCACTCATCCGTGTTATATTCACATAATCGTCCACACGGCCACCCACTACACGACGTGTACTCAATGTACACGGTGTGTACTTCAGAAAAAATTGTCTTCCCCGAATGTTAAGAACAAATGGCATGTTCCCCTAGAACACATGCCGTGTATACTGGATTTTCCGACGGGAAATCCCTAAAAACGCACGATTCGCCCATTTGCGCCCCAAAACAACAGATTGAGTCTCGTGGGAATACAAGCAAGCAATATACAGATTTAACAACATAAAACGGAATTATTTAAGGGAAGCCATGCTGAGAACATAAATATCCTCCCTCTGGGAGGAAACCGCCGAAGCCTCGGTTGATTTCACGGTCCACATATGTTGTACGCTGACTCAGCCTGTCGAGGGCCTCAAATCGGTACCCCTCTTGCCTATCAACACTCCCTCTATCACAATATCCCAATCCCCCCATGGGACAAGGTCAAGGAGGATCACACATGGAGAATGTGCAAGGAGGAGGAGGAAGGAAGAGATAGAAAATAAAAGAAATGTAGAAAAGAAAAGGATGAAAAAGGGGCTCGGGCCGGCCCCAGCGCCCAACACGATTTTGTGCATTATCTATGCTAAAATCTTCATTCCGGACTCAATGACGTAGATGGAATATCAATACAAAATTTTGTTAAAAATATATTTCCAAATGAACTTGCACGAATAAATTAATATTTAATTTAATAATATTAAATATTAAATATTCCGCCAAAATTTGAACAACTCGGATTTCCAGAAAACTCCGATCCTTGGGTAAACACCCTATTCTGGGACCAACAGAGTTGTCAAAAACATTATCTGAGATCAGGTATTAGGTAAAATGACCATTTTATCCATCACAAGCATCCAAGAGCAAAAATTTAAATTTCTGCTAAAAAATACAGTCCGGAAAAACCCGAGTTCTTATAACATGGACATTGCGTTCCTCCATAATAGTTATCCACATTTGAGATTATGGAGTGCTAGGTATGATGGCCTAAACAGAAAGAGAAAATGAGTTCTAGGAAGTATTACCTACACTCAAAGAGATTTTTGGTGCATGGCATGATGACCTACACAAAATGAATCATAATAAGGAATGATGATTTAATGAAATTTTTTTCTCGATTCATGTCAACCTACACCAAATGAATGATAATAATGAATGATGATTCAACTTAGATTTGGGTTGCTACGTATGAATACCTCCACCAAATGATTACTAATACTGAATGATGTCTAAAAGGGAAACAAGAATTAAAGTTTGCCTAATAATTTGATTTCAGATTAAATGATAATGTTATATCTATTAAATTCATGAATTGTATTTATTACTTCATAAAGCTGCATTTATTATATTTTGGATGGGATCATTTTAGACACCCTTGGTGGTTATATACTGAGTTGTACTCGAACTCTATTTAGTCAGCCTGCTCGATGCCTGTGTATACATTTTTATGGTTTTACATGATAAGGGTAAGGGCCAGGGATAGGTTTCTATTTGGGATTGGATCTTGGGAGATGGAACATGATGTTATATGGGACCCGATTGGAGTCTTTTTTTCTCTACATTGAGTTTCAATGTAGACACTTTTCATTTCCAATATCACAACATGGTATACCTTTATGTTGAGAATTATATTTTTATTTTTTGGGTTCTCATATGAGATGTAATTTTTTATCATTATTTATGAACGTCCACACTTGGTTATTGTTATTTTATTCCATTGGTGTTTTATTAAAACAAAACATGGTATAGTCTCCTAAAGACTAAATTACTAGAACCTCACTGCTAGTTGGCACCCTTTGGCATATGGGGAGGCATGGATGAGGGCATGTGGCCAACCAGCTGGCGAAACTACTCAATGGACCTGGGTCTGGATGCCACATTTGGAGGGGTATCCAATATATATATACACCATGAAACTATGTACCTACTTGTTATCATAGCATATAGAGAAATCGATAATAAAGAACATTGGTACATGCATCATATAAGATTGTTTTGTTTTACTTTTATTCTTAATTCAAATCCCTAAATATATATTTATGCTCATATAATTGTGGTATATCTTTATTACTTTATATATTCACTTTTTAAGAAAAACTACCATGTTACCAATTTAGGATTTTGATGAAACTATGAGGACTGATTATGCCTCAATTCAGGCGAAATCTCACAAGATATTTCTTATGTGATGTTTGGAAATAGTACCACTACAGATCATAAAATATGTTGTACATATAGACTTGAATGAGGATGCATGAAGTATATGTTCACTTCATGAGTTCCAATCCCAGATTTTGTTAAGGTTCTATGGTGAGCCAGATCCACAGGCAGTGGATGATTGACAAGATCTACGATCTAATTTTTGGGCTTTTGAAAAATATGATGGATCATACTCTTGTGCTAACTGTCAAAATTTTCAAAGGATCATATGAGTGATAGAGGAGTCTAACTATATGGATGCATAATTTTTCAGCACTCTCATAGTCATAATTATAGATTATTTTTTTAGGGAGTAATAGAACTTTTTCTTATACACATTTATGATTCAATAGTTTTTAGAGAAGAATTACGGTAGGATATAGTTTTTTAGTACGTTGTGAGGTTATCTAACATTAAACTATACACTTTCGACAAGACTTGGGATAATCACTTCCATGAACAAATTTGTGGGCATGGAATTCATAAAGACATATGTTCTAGTGTGGTACCCCTCTAGATTCCAACATATATTGGAGTGATAAAGCTGGTGTTGATGATTGAGATCTTTATATTTGAGGGATAAAATTTGACTAAGGATGTCTGTAGGAATCCCATGGATGGTTCGTGTAGAGTGGAGGGTAGATGATAGGTATTGAGTCACAAGAAGAATAACCATTCCTAGTCTTAGGATGTGGTCACTCAGCATATGGACCACCCAAAGGACCATAGAAAACAATATAGGGTTGATTATTTTCATCTTATAGGATTGATCACCAAGAACATGATTTCCTCACCTAACATGATGAGGATGGAAGGTTGGTAGATTATGGTCCCCTATGATAGAGGAATTTTTGTTGTCATATTTTTCCAATGAATGTCCCGGGTGATCCCTAAGGAGGTCCAGTTATAAAAGGATCATGTGGGGCTCCAAGGGGAGGAGTTGCAGGTGGGTGATGATATTCTAAGATACATCCACAACCACCACCGGGTGGCCTATGTTAGTCTTTTGGAGACATTGGTTGGGTCCAAGGTTAAAAGTAGGTTTTGGAGTCTTATAATATGGATGACCATTAGATGATTTGGGCTAATATATGTTTTTATTATGTACAATATTTAGTACTGTTATAAACAAGTTCATGTAATTCCTTAAACTCCTTGTTCCTTGTGTAAGAGGCATATATCCCAGTTGAGACATTATCCAATCATCTTTGGCTTGGGATTTCAATAGGTAACTCTTCTTTGGTATAACTTATCCACTGGTTGTGTGATCTATATCTTTATTGAGAGAGTTTCTTATGGGACCTCTTAGTCATCATGATGAGACATTATGATATTATATTAGGTATAGACTAGTTTTCCATTGTTTGGTACATGATTTACTATAACTATATATGAGTTATATTTCTTCAGACAAATGGTACATGATTAACCATTGTGGGTGAAAATTATATAATAGTGGATCTAGTTGATGTTTCAAGGAGTAATCTCAAACACATCACCCATCTATTAGATATTATAATCCTTTTTCAGTAATCTATTCAGAAAAATAATTTTATTCCGTCATAATGTTTTATATGGAAATATTCCCCAAGGATGTTAATTGGGGACCTCTGTCAGGGGGAGATAGAGTTATAAAATGACTTTCTGTAGAAGACGACTCTGTTATCTTTTTTAGAATATTAGAAGTAACCTACCATGCCTCGGGAGTGTGGGTGATGTTGGGGGACCTTAGAGATAACTGTTTTATTATAACCATTGTTTCCCCATGGAAAGGACTGGTTTTTTTCAAAAAAATGATAAAGGTAGATTACTTATTCTTGTTTATTATCATAACCAGAACATGGACATGATTAATTAGAAATACCCATTTCTGAAAATTCATTACATATTTTATCATTAGTGAGGTTTGGTATGGTTATTTAAGATAAATATATGTTCTAGAATTCAGCAGTTGAGGGTTTTCATGGTTGATATTTTAGAAATGGAATTCTGATGTCGCTATAGAAACTACGAGATCAAGTTGATGCCTTTCGGTGTGAAGAAATATCCTACTATGTTTAGATATTTGACGAAATATATTGTTCATCCATATGAGAATCAATTTGTGATTTTATTTCACAATGACACACTCGTCAAATAAGAATCATTGGAGGAGCATGTAGAGAACTTGAGGATGTTTGTAGACATTCTCCAGGGGCACTAGCTTTATATAAATCTCTTAATATTCTAGTTCTATATGAATAAGTATTACATATAGGCTATGTCATTTATATGAATAGATTATCTATGCTCCTAGAAAAATATTTATGTACTTCTTAATTGGGATCCACCAACGATAGTGTCAATGGTGTGGTGCTATCATTGACTGATTGGGTAACACAAGAGGTTTTGGGTGGATTTCCCTAGGATTGTAACCCCTTTGACCACTTTGACATGGACATGTCTGTAGGTTAATTGGACTAATTAGAGTTACAAAACATTGGGGAGTTTATGGTGAGGATAAATAGTTCACCTATTTTAAGACAACTTGACGTTGGGGTGTAGTGCATAGTTTATTGTGATGCCTCTATATGTGGGATCAACTACATGTTGATACAAAATAAAGTAGTTGTCACAAACCCATCCCCACAAAGTATACCCCTCTTGGGTTGGAAATGTGAGAAGGGAGATAATAACCCCTGATTCCCATATCCAGTAGGCCCTGGGTTGGTGACTAGCACTGAGGGTATAGTAAACACACATACGGGAGGCATTACCATCTAAGAGAACACATGCGAAAGAGAGAAAAAATAAAGACACAAACCAACTCCCACTCAGACAACAATATAAAAGAAATCACATGTATAAATATGTAATGTCACACAAAACAACTACAACTGAAAGGGGAAAACTGAAAATACCCAAAAGATAGAACGAACAAAAGCAACCATAAGCCCAAACACCTCTTGTAGCCCCAAGCTAGTATAAACCAGCTTGATTTCTAACCTACTCCAAGTGACCTAAAAACAGTTTATATAGACATAGGGTGTGTATAACAGTATACTTATTTGGATCCTCCCTGAAGCCTCTCGTTCAAAAGTATAGAAAGCATGCTAAAGCACAGTGAACAACAAGTGAAACTAATTCATCACCTAAATAGGTATACTACATTCATAGCATCACCAAGGATACTCTCACCAAGTAACACATACAAGAGTATATTATAAAATAATAAAAATCAAGGGTACCCATCTACTACATCCCCATTGGTTTGCCTCTTTTCCCCAACGTCGCACGTCCTATGTTTCTCTCTCCAAATTGGCTTGCCCGCAGACACCTGGACGAAGCACTGAAACATGCATCTCGTGCAACAAAACCACCATGTCAGTGTATGCAAAGTAACCAGGTAGTTTTTGGTAGCCACCATAGATTCCATAACATGTATTATACGTTGATTATTATACATCAAGCCATTATAGCCCATACACTGAGTAAAGATCCTGAAGCCATCATAGCCTATACACATTACACCTATAGTAGTACATAACAACTATATCCAAAATATGTATGTGAGAATAACCAAAAACCATTACAGCCCTCTACACACATATATGGGGGAAACTATCCACTATTTCTACCAGCTCAAGTAACTACCAAAAGAAGAGATCGGGGCCAAAGGGGGTTGTCAACCATCTATCCTCCCACTGAAATTTTGGAAACCCCCCCCCCCATAGGTCTCTGAATCATTAGTGTGTCAGTTTCCCTTTCTGATGGGGTGGAGGAGCGTATAGAAACACAAAAAGTAAAGAATATTCTATATCTCACAATCACACTATTGGCATAACCATGTATTATACTCAACTGCATCTAACGCCTCTCAGACTCTTGGCTGCCACTTCTAAGACTAGTTATCTTATAAGCACACAACCATTTAAAGAGCTTTATTACATTACTTCATTCCCTTTTTTTGTTTCATTTTACGTTAATTAATTATTTAAACATTAATTAACCATTGAAATTTACATAGTATATTTCTTTAGCATCATAGCCAAAGTCCATTGTTCCATAAAATTACAACCTCATCATTATTCCCCAACAGCTCCATCCCCATAGGATTACAACATTTATTAAATTATTTATTTAGAGTATTACCTTCCCATATTACTAGACATTCTATAAAAACATTCTAAGATACTAGACAAAAGGGGGATCGACACGGTTAGTAGATGAACAACCCATCGAGTCTTTTCCACCTATAACAAGAGCATAGACTAATCTTCCCTTGAGAAGTTTAACACAAAAAGCACATGGCATACCCTGCACGTCTTCACCCCTTTTGAATGAAGCGTAAGAAAGACCAGATGCCTTGAGCACTAGGGAAAGTAAAGTAGATAAACAACTAATAAGAATCCGTAAGAATCCAACAATTCACATCCAACCCATTTAATCATCCCAAGTATCCTCACAGACATCCATATCTATAAACCGATGCATCACAGCACTATAGGCGTCAACTGGTGTCCCAACCAGTAGGCCTCTCTTCCACCACATATATTAACAGTCATCCAGGAATACATCAGAATACATGCAGCAAGAAAACAAACATCATATCAATTGGGATCCTAGACCTTAAAGAAGAAAGAGGGTAACTTAGAACCCTACAAGGAATTATATTTTATTAAACAACCAGTTCTTTAATCCATCATGGACAAACCAATATACATTTCATAGCTTCCAAATTTGGGAAACCTAACCAGTAAGCTATCAAAAATAATTAAGCATGATTACTGCACCAATTTTATTAGTATAAAATTACAATAAGAAGAACTAGATTCATTTACATGCCTCTTTATATTTAGCCAAACAATTATCGATTAATTCCAACATTACGTTCTTTTCCATTTTCCATAAAGAACGAAAAGTAAAACAAAGAAATCATAGATATCACAATATTTAGAAAATAAGAGGCAATAAAATACAATCAATATCCATTTATTTACCTGGTTCATATATTTGTTATGTCAATTCCATTGTGATAATGTTAGATAAAACATGTTAATTGTACATTTTCTCATAAAATAATAGAGAAGCAACAAATTCCCTACCTCAAAAGGTTCTTGACATACATTAAACGAGAACGAGACACACAACAGGTTATGATATCCCCACCCCCCCGTGACAACTATATCCACATGAGGATGTAGAGACACCATGACACTAGTTAACACCACAGAAAAGACCATTAGGAACATGGAGATAGCATTCCATAAAATGGGAAAGGAGAAATAGAAGGAGATAAACCCAAAATAATGACGATAGATCATACTTTATATCACAGATTGATTGATACTACTTCGTTTCATCAAAATAGTGTGGAACCAATCCAAATGTGAAAGTTTGATTGGGAACCTCCCATGAGATGGAATGAATGATTTGAGTGTCTCAAAGATGATGAAAATAAAGAAGAATTAGGGGGGAAGATATATTATCCCATTAAAAGATTTAACGTAGTAGTGGTTTATGATACACTAGATTTTTTATTAAAAGCATGTTGCATTGAACCATGCGGTTTGACCAAGAAAACTCATCCCGAGCCTTAAGGAAATTAATATCGGAGTTTTAACCTTTGAATCGGCCTTAGAGTCCTTAATATAATGCTTTAAATTCATTTTACGTCATAGAAAAAGTTAAAGGGATGAATCTGTAGAAAACTGGAAACACTATTCACAAACTCAAAATCTGGAAAAAGAAAAACATTGTTCATGAACCTCACAATTGAAACCTCACCATTGGAACCTCACCATTCTAGAAACACCATTCACGAATTCAAAATTTGGCAAAGAAAAGTGGTCCCCATTAGAACCTCACCTTTTTAAAACACTATTCATGAACTCAAAATTTGGGAAAGGAAAGATGTTGTCGTTAAAACCTCATCATTCTAGAAACACAGTTCATGAACTCCAAATTTTAAAAAAGAAAGAGGTTATTGTTGGAATGTCACTATTCTAGAAACACTATTCATGAACCCAAAATTTGGCATAGGAAAGAGGTCACCATTGGATAGATCACAAAAGGTTGCCGATGAGACTTTTCATATAAGGTTACCATTGCACTGTTCACATAAGGTTATCATTGGAACTATTCACAACGGTCTACCGTTGTAACTCTTCAGAAGGCTACTATTGGAACTGTTCACTGAATTAGAAATTATATAAAGTGTTGGGGATAAGACACATTGACCTCCAGAAACACCATAGACACCAGATTTTCAGAAAGTAATAGACAATAGAGGTGCAGGACATTATATTTGATACCTCTCAAAACATTATCGTCCCCCAGAATTCAAAACCAACCTAAAAGGAAACAAAAATTAATTCTAAACAACCACCCATTGACATACCTCTCAAAATAGAGAAAAACATAAGAATTAAACAAAGAAATCTATCTCATAAACATGAATGGTCTATAACCACAAAGGGGACATCATAACATGAAAAGAGTTAAACATCAAACAACTCTGGGTACTGAACACATATATGTGACTCATGTTCCCAGGTACTCTCCTCCATGCCACCATGTCACCACAAGACATGAACCAAGGGGATAAAATGCCCATAAAACCTTCTCTTGGAAGTTTTATATCTCAATATGTCTCTCCTTAATGGTTGCATCATCATCTACATTGATCTCTCCCCAATCGATGACGTGACAGTCATCATGAAGATAAAAACGAAGTTGTTATACATGGAAAACATCTTGTATCTAGCTCATCTGTGGGGGAAGTTTCACTCGATACTCCACATCTCCAACATGAGATGACACCTCAAAAGGCCCAAGAAACCAGGGGGGAAATCTTATTCCCATGACCAAACATTTTCTTCCCATGACGAGGAGTTATTTTTAGAGACAGTTGATCCCCAACATCAAACTTTGCGGGTCTCCTCCTTTGATCAGAATATTATTTATGAAGATCCCGTGATGTCTTCATCCTCTAACGAATCACCTGAACCATGTTTATTTTATTTTTCACTAGTTTGAATCTTATAAGTGCTGACTCTTCGAACCCTATCTAGCACAATGGAGAACAGAAAGGCTGACCATATAAGGCTTCAAATGGTGGTGTATCGATGGTGGAGTGTCAAATATTGTTTTAGGAAAACTCAACAAAGTGTAAGGGACTCATACATGAACCTCCAAAATTTAGGACACAAGAGAGTAACAAGCCTTCAATAGTATGGATGGTCTACTCTCTCTGACCATCCGTCTGAGGATGAAAAGCAGCGCTAAAAAATAGTTTACAACCAAAAGCATGCTAGAAACCTCTCCACACCCTAGAGGTAAAATGAGGATCTTGATCGGAAATGATCATCCTTTAGACTCCATGAAGTCTCACCACCTCCTCCAGATACTGCCTCAACAAAACATCCACTGATCTTAAGTCCTTAATTTCTATGAAGTAGAATTATTTTGTTAAATGATCCACTACCACTCAAATAACATCATGTCATCTCTGAGCTTGAGGTAAACCAGTGACAAAGTCCATTGATATGTACTCCCACTTACACTAAGAAACATCTAACAGTTAGAGAAGACCACCAGGAACACATTGTTTGGACTTTAACTTTAGGTAGACCAAACACCGAGACACAAACTTCACAACTGCACAACTGATCCCAAGCCTCCAAAATTAATTCCTCGAGGCTCGGTTAATCTTTTTTACGCCAGGATGCACTGTTAAAGGTGAACTATAGAACTATCTGAGAACCATCTATGCATCTCCAAAGAATAAAAAGGCCAACCATGATACAACACTACGTGTTGTTCATCCTTAGACTAACCATCAAGGGAATTTCCACAAACAACTCAGCCTCTCCAAACCTCCACATCTAGATCCCCTAACGGGGACTCCTCCACCTATTGCACCAGAGATAACTACATTTTCATCTGAAAAAGACAACATCTACACCCCAACTTCTCTAATATCAAGTTATAGTGATGACATTTCTTCCATTTCTATCCAAGAGTCACCAAATTCAAGCACTACATCACTGCGTGACATACAACTCAGTGCATCTGCTATAACATTCCCCTTTCTATGTGTATATGATATTTCAAAATCTTATTCCTTTAATAACTCCATACACCAAAGTTGTATTATTTTTATGTCACGCTGAGAGAAAACACACCTAAAGATCTTATAATCGGTGAAAATAACAAATTTCTAACCAATGAGGAAAGTATCCACAGCTTCAGAGAAAACATTAATCTGCACTCCCTCAGATAGTAGATAGAGAACTAGAGAACTTACTGACTTATCTTTTATATACATGAAATCTTCCTAACACTAATTTTTCCATATAAATGCTTGATACTTCCTGGTCAATGTTATTAGAGAAGTCACAACTCGAGAGAAATTGTTTATGATCCTCTTATATGAGAAAAATGAAACTTTACACCTCTGACACGATGTTGGGGGAAACACAAGACATGAATTCTTCTATCTTCGATGGATCCACATCTACTCCCTACTAGGACACAACATGCCCCATGAAACAGACTTCTTGAGACCAAAACTCACACGTATACAACTTCCCTAGGAGCTGATGTGGATGAAGAACTCCTAAAATTGCATGTAGATGCTCTCCAATATCCTCCTCAGATATGAAGTACACAAGTATGTAGTCAATGAAAACCACCATGAACTTTTCAGGGATCTCACAGAACACAGAGTTCATCAATCCCATTAACACAGATATAGCATTTTTCATGCCAAATGACATTACAACGAACTCATAATTCCCCTGACGAAAACAGAATGCAGTCTTCGGGATATCATCTTCATTCAAACACATCTGATGATATCCTCAACACAAGTCAATCTTTGATAAAAAACATACACCCTTCAATTGATTGAATAAATCATCAATCTGTGGAAGAGGATAACGATTCTTCACCATCACATTGATTAAGTAATGATAATCAACACAAACCTGCAAGGTGTCTTCAGCCTTTCCACCAACAATACTAGTGCACCCCACAGTGAAACACTCGGTTGAAAAAAATGCACTGTAACATACCATAAAGCTATATACGTAGCTCTCATAACTCATAAGGAGCCATCCTATATGAAGCAATAGTGATTTGAGACCTTCCTGGTTGTAGCTCGATCCCTAAATTGATCTCTCGTTGAGGGGGTAATACTACAACCTCTTCTAGAAAGACATCAGGGTACTCTTCTACAACCCTATGAAATGCCAACTCTTGAACCTATGAAGAACTCAACTATAGATCATCCATCATGGGTTATAGGGACAGAACATGCCTCTAACCCATCTGAGGGTCTCCCTCACCAA
Source organism: Viscum album (assembly GCA_963277665.1). Lineage (NCBI taxonomy): Eukaryota > Viridiplantae > Streptophyta > Magnoliopsida > Santalales > Viscaceae > Viscum > Viscum album. The sequence continues at coordinate 2,072,520,537 of OY728131.1, forward strand.
CGAACACCACTAGCTCTCCATCTGCATCAAAGAACACAACTTGCCTCCTGAATAAATCTATGATAGCATGCACCAAATACAAAAAACTCCATGCTATGGATGAAATCATATTGTTTTATTAATAAATATAAAAAGTCTCCCTATGATCGGTGTTCCTCAACACTAGGTCACTGCCTCTACATACTTCAAACAAGTCAGATTGGCCTCCAACTAGCGTAGTCAACGCCAAGGGCACTATAAGCCTCTCTACATCTTGTCCCAAAGCATGGACAAGGGGTAGGTGATATGAAGGAGTGTGTCTCCCTAGATTCAAAAAAGGCATATACCAAGGTAGAAAATAGGTAAAGGGTACCACAAAGGATGTCTGGATCGCTTGGAGCTGGAAACACTAAAGCATGAAGCTGACCACGACCTCCTCCCGGGCCTCTTTGACCCTGATGACGACCCCCTCCATATCCACACTCTACTCTCTATGGACAGGGAGTGTCATGGGGTTGTCCTTTTCCTGCCCCATATACCCTTTGTTGATCCAGAGTTGGTTTAACCTACTACTTTTTCCTCCATTGGAACTACCTCAACAGAGAAACCTGGAGCGATGCACCTAGTTCACGACGACTTATCTAAAAGGTCGGGCACTATCACTAGTTTTGACCTTTACCCCCACAAGAAAAACTAGCACCAAATCCCCTGGAATAGGAGTGAGAGATGTTTCCCCTAGAGAAGTGAGATTCTAAGGTCTGGGACCTACCCCTAGCCAAACGGTAACTCTACTTCCCTGAAAATTGGGAACCTCAGACCACAGCTCTGATTTGTGAGGAATCATGATGACTCTCATCTTCTGATGATCCAATTCTGTCCAATGTCCCCTTGACAACCTATGTCCTTGCCAGCACCTCAATATTTGTCTTCTGCATAAATTGGGTGGCCTGGCATTGGATCTCTAGATGCACAGCCTCCTTGAAATTCATCTCACTAGCCTCTTCATTAGGCAACATGTCCCAAGCATATCGTGAAATGTTCCAAAAAAAAATTCCAAAATTTCGCACACTGGAGCTCACCTATCGAAGGGTAGTATGCTCATGGCGACTGGATGACTTCACGGTTGAAGACAGAAACACGACTCCAAAGTTGTCTTAGAATACCTCTCGTGAGATCACGGACTCCTCGTAATCCCTGAGGAACAAGAACCACCACTACCTCACTGCTCCACGTAGCATCATCACATGGAAACACTATGATCCATCCGAGAACAGATCGAACTATTTTATATCTCGACCTCCTCCAACAAATCCTCTATGACTACATATGAAATGGATCCCTCATGTTTCTCCAGACTATGGCACTGAAAATCTTGGAGTGTCCCCCTACAATTTTCATAATCATCAACCTCTACCTAGCGGTTATCTACTAGTACAACTTACATCACATATTTTATGTGATCCTGATGAGGACGTTGACCTGGATCCATACCTTAAAAATATCAAATAGTTAGAGATACTAAACCTGAAATATGGAAGACTCGTCATTAATTAATTAATTGTTTCCTTTTATTCATTTTACATTAACCTATCCCATGTGCTTTCCATTCAAACACAAGAACAAATAAGAATGATGTACGATCCTTTCCTAGGACTCTACCTTGAAACATGAACCACCTCATTAAGTAGTCATTGTTAACATAAAGGCATGTACATCAGATCATTGGGGGGCCTAAACGCCTTTGTCTCAGCCAGTCTCTAGTGTTTACATCACTTGAAAAACATGAATAAAATTGTTTCCCTACAAACCCATGCAACTTCACCTGTTCCTAACAACAAACTCTATCATATCCCTCAACCTTACCCTCTGATACCACTTCGTCATGACCCCCACCGTACAATGTGTACACCTCATGGGTCAGAAATGTGAGAAGGGAGATACTGAACCCCTATTCTTACATCCAGTAGGCCTCGGGTTAGTGATTAGCATCGAGGGTATAGTAAACACATATATGGGAGGCATTACCCTCTAAGATAACACATGAAAAAGAGATATATAAGACATTCACTAACTAACTCCAACTTAGACTGAAATATAAAAGAAAAACCAAGTACACATATGTAATGTCATGAAAAACTACTACAACTAAAACGGGAAAACTACAAATACCCAAAATAAAGAATGAACAATAGCTACCACAAGACCGAATGTCTCTTGCAACCCCATGCTAGTAGAAACCAGCTTGATCTCCAACTTACTTTGTGCGACCTAAAAAATAATTTATATAGACATAGGATTAGTATAGTAGTATAATCAGTAGGTTCCTCTCTGTAGAATTTCATGAAAATGTGAATAAATCATTCTAAATCTGTAACACCCCAGGATTTCATAGTACATTTTCTCATTAATGCATTTCAATGGCTTGCACAACAGGCAACACCGAGTTTGAGCGCAACACAACTTTCTAAATTAATCATTAAAAAAGAGTTTATGAATATTATTAAATAAATTTTTAATCTTATATATTATATTTAATTTTAACATCCATATTATGTGTTTCTTATAAAAAATATAAGAACAAATTCATTTTTTCTAATAAAATAAGTATTTTTCAAAAAATCCAATTTTACCGCCTTTTAATAGAGAACCTTTTTCAAAACCAATATTTGAAAATTTTTTATATTCAATTTAATGAAATTAAATTATTCTTTAGAATATGGAAAAAAATATTTAGTTTGGATACATTTTTGGTACATTTCTGATAACTTTCATATTTTGATGAATAGTGAAAATTAATAAATTTTAATAAATTTTTTTTAACACAAATAACTAGTAGTAATAAACTATGCATTTGAATTGTTTGGAATTATATTCTGATTATATTTTTATCATTTAATACAATGTATGTCATTAGAAGTAATTTTACATTTAAATTTGTCATAAACAAGTGTCAATCTTTTGATAGTTATTATTTCATAATAACACGCTTTTTGTTTTGACAATGGGAATTAATTTCAAATTAATTTCTGCCACTTCTGTTATTTGAATTGGGAAAAATGGATTCCATATTTTGATTCATGATTTAAAAATTATTTAAATAGTTATCTTATATTTTTATACATCAGGAATATTTACATTAGTAAATATTTTATTTACTGGGGTTAAAGGGGTAAATCCAGTAAATAAGGATAAAAAGTAATTTTATAATAAAATTAAATTACCCTAAAACTTGTCCTAACCCTATTGGATGATACATTTATGACCATGGGAATACTTGGGTCGATTTTGGGACCCATGGAGCCACATAGGAGTGATAATGACATTTTATATAAAATAATCAAATGTAAATACAAAAATAACAAATGCCAATATCTTTTATTAAAGCAATTTTTATATGATTTTATATAATTTATCTATTCGACTATAAATAGTCATTAAAAATATAAAACATTTCCTACCTCTGGATGTTTTATTTATACATTTTACAGATAAAATAAAAATATTTATATATGACAAAATAATGATGAAGTACTTTCCTTACTAATGAAACGATCATATAAATGATATTATAAATACTAAAATAAATATAATATGAAAGTTTTGATGTCATACACAAATTTTATAGGTTAATATGACATGTAAGTATTTATTAAATGTATTTATTTTTAATTAATAAATTTATTAGTACTTTATGAAAATTAAATTATTAAATAATGTCAAAATTGACCTAAATGGATTTTTATAACTAATACATTATTATTGGTTGATATAATAATCATAAAAATCTAATTTTCATCCAAAAGAAAGATATAATGAAATGTGTATAATTAATGAATCACTTGGGGTTCTCTTGAAAATTTATTTTATGTTTAGTAACCTTATAATATAAAAATACAAAAAGTAATGGTAAATGTTAAACAATTTAATTAAGAGTTAAATCTAAATGATAAGGTTAATATAGTGAACTAAACCAATATGAACCCTATTGGTTGAGTGTTTTTTGATCCATCCCCACCATATCCTTTACATAATTTATTTTGGAGCCATTATAAACTGAAAATTATTTTATTATAAAATAATATTTCAATCTTTTCCTAAGGTGACCCTCACCCCTTTTATAAAAGGGAACTTCCCCTTCACTCAAATTTACTCTTTGAGATCCATTTTTATTGACCAAACCCTACCAAAATATCCTACAAACATTCCTCCCTTAATCCTAGAATCCTTACTTTAGTCATAAATCAAACCAATGGTGCCCTTTTGATCAAATAAAATGGAAGAACCTGAAGAAAAGGTAAATATTTCATCACCTCTTTCATGTTTTTTCTTCTTCCACTTATTCATTCCCTGTAGTTTTCCTTTTAAAATAATAACTCCAACATATTATATATAATTTTATGTTATTATAATTATATAACAACCATATTCATTTTTCTATCCATCCTTTAAATGACATGTCACCATACGCGCGTATGTACGGCTTACCGTCTCCACGCCGTGTTGTTGTTGTTATTCAATACATTATTATTTTAATGGGTATAATAATGATGTATAATTGATGTAAATAATAAATATAACAATATATTTATTCTATATATATGATATAACATCCAATTATATATTATTTTAACATCAAAATAATGATATTGTCGCTCATGCGTATGTACGGATTACCGTCTACACGAACACGATGAGATTCATTCCCCATCATCTCCATTAAAGACAAATTTTCATTTGATGATTAAAAATAATGTTTAAATACATACTATAATTCTGAATATGAATAAGATACATCATATCCATAATAAAAATTATCTACGTAACAAAGCATATAATGGAAAATGAATTAGTTATCACCCGAAACGACAATAATACTAAAATATTATTAACAATGAAATATTAAAAGATCATATATGAGATAATATTAATGTATATGGTTCTTGTATAATTTAATAAAAATTATTTCACCATTATACAGGAGGTTAACCTACCCTCGATCAAGGAAAAGTACAAGGTAAGGGTTAATTCCTCAATCTCATTATTATTCATGATTGTTTATGGGTATGTTTTTATTGAGAAATATTTATTATCCATGTCCATGTTTCATAAAATAGTTTTCCAAGATATAATTTTTAAGGGAAAATTTTACTAAAACATAATTTTAAATGTTTTAAAGATTTATTCTTCTAAACATTTAATATTAATGTTCATATTTCAAAAAAATTATGAATTAATTTATATGGACATGAATGTTTTTAAAATGTTAATTCATTTCAAAATTGTCAAAGTGGTATGGGTCAATTTGATTCAAAAGTGTCTTTAAATGTATTATTTTAAAAATTGTGTGACATTTAAATGTTTTGATGATAAAGGGATATTTATCTCAAATAGTTTTACAAATCATTTTCATCTATGTCAACATCCTTTTTCAATATTATTCTTGATTGAGGATGATTTATTATACATACAATCTTCAATATTGTATTGAATGGGTTATGATATGTTTGAATGTGGATGTGTTACTGTTATACCATTCATGGTTTATGGTTAATGTATTGACATTTCTTATGCTTGTTTTAATACGAATGTTTGTGTTATATTTCATCCCTTTCATATGAAGAATTTATTAGACTTAGTATGTGATGGGTGGGGCCCACTATAGCTCCTCAAGGAATCTATAGGTTTTATGAGACAAGTATACATAGAATTAGTTGAGCCCTTTCTCAATTTGATATATGGTTTTGTCTGAGGCCTTAACCATTTTTAGACATCTTGGCTGAGAGATTGAAAAAATGTTTCATAATGTCCGGCATTATACATTCTCCTATTATGAAAATAATATTAATGGTTCATGTGGTCATTCTACTAGTAGAATTCCAATGATTATATATTATTATGGAATTATTTACTCACCACATATTCATACTAGGAAAGAATTCATGTTTATTATTTGTAAAGGCATGTCTTTTCTATGATTCACCATGATTAATATTTATGTTATCTTCCTCTGTATTTCTTACCCTTATTGAGCATTTGATCTAACCCCATTCTATGTTTTATTTTTCCCTACATTCCAAGAAGTGCACTGTGATTGATATTCAGGGTTAATATAAGAAAATAATGGCATCCATAAATGATTATTTATGTTGTCTTGTATGTTATAAAGTGTAGTATAATATTCATGTATGTATTCTATTTTCCAAGACTTCTAAACTGGTCAGTTCTTCAATACATGATTCCTTATAATCATTCCAATGTATTAAAATAATCCACCGACACTGGGTAACTGGGGTCTGGTCGTTACAGTTGGTATTAGAGGAAGTTTAGTACGAACCTTGGAAACTAGATTTTGATAAACTCTGATTAGAAAACATATCCCTAAGATAGAATTTGAGGATTAGTATATAAGAACTTCCTATAATTTTGAGACTGTAGATATTTTGTAAGTTTTCTAATAAATAAATCCTTGTCTGGATACGAGCAGGTAGAGGTGGCTCTGGAACAGATGTACAGAGGATTATAACCCAAAAACACTACTTTCAGTTAGACTCAAAGGGGAACTGGTGCACGACAATGACCCTTTTTGTACTCTTGGTTACGAAACTCATGAGGGATATACTTGGGATATTTCACATTTTCATTAGAAGCCATTATGATGGATTTATGAGTAAATACTTACTTCATGAAAATATTTTATGATTATAGATTATATGCATAATCTTTTCAATTTATGTTTGGTATTTTACATTTTTTTAATTATGCATTGTAATTCATAAACTATCCTAGTTTATTCTATTGTTTAGAAATGGCGTCCAAAAGATGGAATGAGACCTCCAACAATACGAACAATCCAAAGAGTATGAAGATCATATATTTCATTGTGTTAAGAAAACATTTAGAAAGGAAACAATCTCCCATGTATTATCATCATATAAAGAAATAGTATCATGTATTAATAAGATATGTAATGTATTCTCTCAGTCCTACGGCTTTGAAGGGAAGCAAGAGAAGAAAAGGATGGTACAGAGAAATATAGATAAACAGAAGAGGGGAAAGAAGGATTTTCCAATATGTGATAAATGTAGAAATAATCACCATGGTAAATGCTTGAAGGGAATGGGTTTTTTTATAAGTGTGGAGAAAAAGGATACCATGTACGTGATTGAAAGGGTAAGAAAAAGGTTTCAAATGTTAGATTCTCTATTTGCAAGGAATTGAGACACTACGCAAATCAATGTCTCAATCATCAGAGTATACCGAAAATGATGCTATTATATACTAATGAAGTTATGATACTACCTCTGATGAAGAGGAATGACAAGTGTTTTTATGTAATTATTATATAATTATTTCATTTGAGTTTTGTATCAACAATATACAGGTTATATGAATTATGGAGATAAATAAGGATTGTACTTTAGTCATATTTTATTGAGGATTTGAGATTATACGTTTCTAAGAAAAGTAACTTAACAGTATGTTACACTTTTTGGAAAATACATGGTTGTAGGAAATATAATCCTCAATATGGTCTGGATAATGAGGTAAGGATTTTTAAATAAGAGATGGTTGATTTGAATAAAATATATTTTATATTCTTGACTTCCATAGAACTTATTAATAGTTTGTTTATTTCATCATTGTTTGAATATTCAAAAATTTTGGATATAAGGAATATATCAAATATTATATAAAGGATAAGGGAGCATGAATGTAAACAACATGGTTTTATGGTAATTCAGGTTGTTACTATTTTTCAAAAAATATATATAATGAAGGGATTTACAATTTATTACGTGGAAAAAAGGATCTTCATTATGTTTAGCTTCCTTATAAATTTTGGACTGTGAGTTTAGAAAGAAGTATTTTGGATTATATTAATGGTTGGAATGGATTATGTTTGAAATTTGATACTATTTTCAAGTTTATTTTTGGATTGTCTTAAAAAAGATAACACACAGACCGTGTGACAATCTGTTTCATTGGTCAAAGATGCTGGAATCGAACCCACAAATATCGTGTGATTGGCATTTATTGCCTACCACTAGAGTACGTGATGTCCCTGGATTGTATAATATTGTTTTATTAAATGGTCTGAGAGGTGAATTGTAAATTCATTATGTTTGTAACCCTATATGATTAATATAAATAGAAAATTATTTTTAAATCTTTTGGAGTGAAAGATGAATTTGTGGTAGAAATTAGTTCAATGATGAAACTATACTTGTCCTGTATATATATATATATATATATATATATTTTCTTCCCTCTAATTCTACGGTTAAATTAATTATTATACTTTAGATAAGGGATCGTAAAACCAAAAAATGTGTTATCATAATACCTTCTGTTTTGATGAAGCGATGTCATTTTAAATCATCATAGATTGATGTATTTGAGGCCCTCAATTTTACACTTGTTTGTGATTGATGACCTCAATAACTCCCTATATATATTTAAATTTTTTTCTCCAATTATATGTCTCTAATTTCAACCAATGTTCTCTTAATTGAGATCTTAATTTGGTGGTGACTTTTTCATTTCCCTTTCCCACTTATTAAGACTAAGTTTTATTAAACCAATTTCTGATGTTGGTTTTCCACAAAGGTATTTTTCTATTTTTAACATTCTATTTTTGAAGAAAAATTTCCAATTGCAAGGATGCAATTTTTTAAATTAGAGGTGAATGTAACACTCCAGGATTTGATAACACATTATCTCATTTAATTAATTCAATATATTGCACAACAGACAACACCGAGTTCCAGCGCACCACAACTTACTAAACTAATCATTCAAAAAGATGGTATTAATATTATTTACTACATGTTTAATATTATATACTCTATATAATTTTAACATCCATATTATTGTTTTCTTAGAGATATTATAAGAACAAATTCATTTTTTTCAGATAAAATAAGTATTTTTCAAAAAATGAAATTTTATCACCTTTTAATAGAGAACCCTTTTTGAAAACAATATTTGACAATGTCCTAAATTTAATTTAATGAAATTAAATTATTCTTTATAATTGGGACGTAAAAATTTATTTTGGATAAATTTTTGGTTCTTTTCTGATAACATTCAATTTTTTATAAATAGTGAATATTACTAAATTTTAATTAAAAATAACTTTTTTAATAGAACTAATTAATATTAATAAAATATGAATTTTAATGGTTTGTAATTATAATTAGATTATATTTTTATTATTTAATACAATTAAGGTCATTATAAGTAAATTCACATTTAAATTTGACATAAACAAGTGTCAATCTTTTGATATTTATTACTTTATAAAAACACGTTTTTTATTTTGACAATAGGAATTAATTTTAATTTAATTTCTGCTACTTATGTGTTTTGACATTGGAAAAATGGATTCCATATTTGGTATAAGGAGGTCCAAATTGTATAAATATGTATCTTTTATTTTTAGACAATAGGAATATTTACTTCAGTAAATATTTTATTTACCGTGGTTAAAAGGGTAAATCCTGTAAATAAGGTTAAAAATAATATTATAATAATATTAAATTACACTATAATGTGTCCTAAACTTATTGGATGATATATTTCAGACCATTCGGGGACACCATGGAGCCACTTGGGAGTGATAATGACAATTTATATTAAATAATCTAAAGTGAAGACAAAAATAACGAAAGCTAATATCTTTTAGTAAAACAATTTTTACATGAGGTAATATAATTGGTCTATTCATCTATAAACATTAATTATAAATTTAAAAATATTTATTAACTCGGTATATTTTATTTAAAAAATTTATACATAATATAAATATATTTATATATGGCACAACAATGATGCAGTATTTTCTTTATTAATGAAACAATCAAATAAATGATATTATAAATACTAAAATAAATATAATTTGAATGTTTTCATGCCATAGAAAATTTTATAGCATACTATGACATTTTAGGATCGATTAAAGGTATTTATTTTGAATTTATAAAGTTATTAAGACTTTAACAAAAGTCAATAATTAAATATTGTCAAAATTAAAATAAATGATTTTTTAAAACATATACAATATTTTTGATTAATATAATAATCCTAAAAATATAATGTTCATCCAAAAGACTTATATAATGATAATTGTATCATTAATAAACCACTTGGGGTTCAATTATAAGTTTATAGAAAATTTATTAACCATATAATATAAAAATACAAAGAGGCATGGAAAATGTCAATCTATTTAACTAGGAGATAAATATAAAAGTTAATGTTAATATAGTGACCAAACCTATCTAAAACCTATTGGTTGAGTGTTTTTCGACCCATCCCTAACATAGTGTTTAAATAATTCATTTTCAAGCCATTATAAACAGAAATTAGTATTATTTTAAAATAATATTTCAATATTTTCCTGAGGTTCCCCTCACCCCACGTATAAAATGGCAATTCCCCTTCTCTAAAATTCACACATTAAAATCCATTTGTCTTGGCCATCCCCTGACCAAATATCATATCTACAATCCTCCCTTAAACTAATAGGCCTTACTTTAGTCAAAAATCCATCCTAAGGAGTCCTTTTGATCAAATCAAAAGGAAGAACCCAAAGAAAAGATAAATATTTCATCACCTCTTTCATGATTCTTCTTCTTCCAATTCTTTTTTCATTGTTGTTTCAATTATAAAATAATAACTCTAGTATATTATATATAATTTTATGTTATTATGATTATTCTACAACCATATTAGTTATTTTATCCGTCCTTTTAATGACATGTCATCATACATGCGTATGTACGTCTTATCGTCTCCACGTCGTGGTGTAGTTGTTATTCAATACATAATTTTTTGGATGGGTATAATAATGATGTATAATTTATATAAATAATAAATATAACATGATAATGATTTTATTTATATGATATAAAGTCCAATAATATTTTATTTTAACATCCAAATAATGATATTGTCGCTTGTACGTACGTACGGATTACCGTCTCCACGAACATGATCAAATTCAGTCCCCATCAAATCCATTCAAGACTAATATTCATTTGATGATTCAAAATAATTTTTAATGACTTAATATAATTCTTAATTTGAATAATATATATCATCTCCATAAAAATTATTACTTACGTAATAAGTCATATAAAGGAAAACGAATCAATTAACACCTGAAACGACCATAATATTAAAATATTATTAATAAAGCAATATTAAAAGATCATATATAATATCACATTAATGTTTATGGTTATTTTATAATTTAATAACAATTATTCCACCAATATACAAGAGGTTATCCTACCCTCGACCAATGAAAAGTACATGGTAACGGTAAATTCCTTAATCTCATTATTATTCAAGATTGTTTATGGGTATGTTATTACTGGGACTTATTTATTATCCATATCCATGTTTAATAAAAGATTTTTCAAAGATATCCTTTTAAAGGGAAACTTTTACTAAAAAATCATTTTAAATTTTTTAAGGATTTATTCTTCGAAACATTTCTCATTGATGTCAATGATTTCAAAATGGGGTTTTAAGGATTTATTTATATAGACATGAATGTTTTTAAAATGTTAATTCCTTTAAAAAGTTTCAAATTGGTATGGGACACTTTGCCTCCAAAATGTATTTAAATTTATTCTTTTCAAAATTGTGTGACTTTTAAATGTTTTCATGAAAAAGGGATATTTCTCTCAAAGAGTTTTACAAATCATTTTCAACTATGTCAAAATCATTCTTTAATATTATTCTTGATTGAGGATGATTTATTATAAATAAAATATTCAATATTATATTGAATGGGTTGTGGTATGTTTGACAGTGGATGTGTTATTGCTATACTATTCATGGTTTAAATTTAATGTATTGAAATTTTGCCTCCTAGTTTTAATACGAATGTTTATGTTATATTTAAACCCGTTAATATAAGGAATGTATTGGACTTAGTAAGTGACGGGTGGAGCTCTCTATTACTCCTCGATGCATCGGTAGGTATTATGAGACAACTAGATGTGGAATTGGCTGACACATTTCCCAATTTTATATATGGTTTTGGTCGAGGATATAATCATTTTTAGATGCCATGGACAAGTCCTTGACTTAATGTTTTAGAATGTCTATCATTAGACATTCCCTCATTATGAAAATAATATTGATGGTTCATATGGTCATTCGACCAGTAGAATACACATGATTATGTTTTATTATGGCATTATTTACTCATCTCATATTCCTACCAAAAAAGTGTTCAGGATTACTACGTGTAAAGGAATGCGTTTTCAATTATTCACCGTGCTTAATATTTATGTTATCTTACGCTATATTGCATACCCTTACTGATTGTTTGAGATCATCCCTTCCTATGTTTTATTTTCACCTGGATTCCAAAAAGTGTATTATGATTGATATGCATGGTTAAGCTAAGGGAATAATGGTGTTCATAAATGATTATTTATGTTGTGTTGTTTGTTATAATGTGTAATGTAGCATTCATGTATGTAATATATTTTTAAAGACTAATAAACTAATCGGTCCTTCGAGACATGATTCCTGGTAATCATGCCAATGTATAAAAATAATGCACCTACTCTGGGTAACTGGGGTTACAGCATTTCAAAAGCACATTGTACAAAAAGTGAAACTAACCCGTCTCCTAAATAGGTATACTATGTTCCCATCATCACCATGGATTCTATCCCCAATTAATGAATGAAATAATATATAATAGAATAAATATTATCAAGGGTACCCCGCTATTACTTCCCCAAAGGTTTTCCACATTTCCCCAATGTCACTATAACGACCCATACTTTATATACATTGTTATTACATCAGAATTGAAGCACACTTATTACAACGTATAACAAAATCAAGAAAGGACCGTATAGGTATAGTGTCTTTAGAAACTGGGAAACATAAACAACGGGTTCATAAAGCAACTACATTGCCTCCCATTTATTTAATCATATATAGAGTCCCTTTTTGGAATATTCTACTTAATAACCTTCTTCCTGACCTGGGGAAATAATACATACAAAAGGGTGAGCTCAAATGCTCAGTAAGGATAAACAAAAGAAATATCAGTCACATCATATTCATAAGAACATAACATTTTGGAAATCATAACCTGCAAAAGGGAGCATAATTTCATAACATGGGATAAATAACTTAAAACATGAAACTTTTTGGAATACACACATAATCATAGATAATCATATCTTATTATTCAAGACTCATTGCCAAGACTATCTTAGTGGACAAAGTCCATTTCTGAACTGAGTCACCCTCGTTTCAGTCCTATTTCACTGAACCGGTATAACCTACCATTACAGCTATGTCTATCTCATGAGATATAAAATATTTACCCAATGCATTGGAGGGAGATATAGGTCCCACCCATCTCATAATGATACCATTCTTATATGTTCTACAAAATCATAAATCATACATCATTGCATAACCCATGTAGTAAAAATGGGATTCTTAAACAAAATGACATCATAAAACAATACATATATGATAAAGGAATTCATAAAAATATTTCCATCACAACATAATCAAATCCATGTAATAATAGGGATAGAAACAGAACCCTATATTATCTTATATGGAAAATAATTTTGATAAAACACTTGAACTCCATTCTTGAGGAAAATATCCTTTCTACTTCAAAATCACTTTTCCATTATTAGCATGTCATACAATTCTAAACTAAGAGAAGTTGATGAAAAATAAACATGAAAACATGTAATAGATGCTTCTTGGAAATAATGTTTTAAAAAATCAATTTATGCTGTATAAGTTAAAAAAACATTATTCTTGTACTTTTGTCAGAAAAGTCAAAACGTACCTCATATAAAAAATGACAAAAGATTCGTTTCATATCTTTTACTAAAAACTCACTGAAGGGTAAAATTGGATTTAAACAATTGTAGGTGGATGGAAATAATATTATATATTGAGGAAACATGGATGTGGATGATAAAATACACCCCAGTAAATACCAAAGTATAAACAATCTCGGATAAAAATGAGATTGTGATATTTCCCATACCTTAGGTCCGATATGCTTTGTACGTGTCCGAACCTCCTGTATAATTATTTAAATAAAGATATTGACTTATTACAGAATCATAATTATTTTTATGAAATTATATATGGTCATATTCTTAGCTTCTTAGTAGTAATATTTCATTGCTACTTGTTATTCGGGTGTTTATAACTTTTTGTTCTTATGTGTGTTTTGTTGAATAAATTCTTATTCTTATCTTTAGGTTATAGATACCTCATTTCAAGAATGGTATTAGTGTAATATATATCATATTAATTCATTCAACTCATTTATATAATCATTATGAAATGAAGATCATGTAGAATGAGTCACATCACATCGTGGAGACGGTATTCCGTACGTACGCACGAGTGATGATATCGTTCCTATGATCGTGGAATTGTATTGGAGTGTAAGTATACAATTTCAGAATTAGTATCAATTTATAATAGTCATATATAGTCATTATTTACACCATTATACACATCCAAGTAAGGTGGTGGTGGAAAATAGATTACACCACGGCGTGGAGACGGTATTCCGTACGTACGCACGCGCGGTGATTTCTTTTTCCGTAGGATAGATAGATGGTGAAATAGGGTTTTTTCATACTTATAATAACATATAACTATATGAGTGATACTGATTTTATTACTTAATAATGAAACAACTAAAGAAGAAGGAGTGGAAGAAGAAATAAAGATGAATGAATTGGTAACGGACATTACCTTTTCATTGAAGTGCTTCTTTGAGACCTCCTTTTCGGGCACTAAAATAGGTCTTTGAAGAAGACCATAACCTCTATGATATTTTTAGGGAAGTGGATAGAAGAAATTGGCAGGGGTTGACCGACTTTGAAGGGTCAAAGTGGTGTGAGGAAGAGGGGGAGGAGGTTCCCTTTTATAAGGGAGTAGAGGGGCTCTTTTGGAAAAATGAAACATATTATTTTATTATAAAGTCAAGTTCGGTTTTAAATAGCTCCAAATTGATTAATTTCAAAGATAAGGTGGCTATGGGTCGAAATAATTTCATCCAATAGAATTTAGACAAGTTTACATTCCTATTTTAACCTTATCATTTAGATTTAACATTAAGTTAAATAATTTTACTTTTTCCGTGTCTTCTTGTGTTCTTATACAATAAGGTTAATAAACTTACTATAATCAGCCAAACGAACCCCAAGATGTTTATTATTAATATATATAACCTTATAAAATTAATTTTTCCGAACCTTTGATTTTTATGAATAAAATAATAATTACTAATATAATATTTGTTTTAAAAACTATTTTATGTCGATTTTGACACTATTTAGTAATTAATTTTTGTGAAAATCATAACAGAATAATTTGTTCTATAAAAGTTAATTAAATCAATACTAACATGTCATATTAATCTATAAAAATAGTGTAATTCATAAAAATTGTCAAATTACATTTATTTTTCTATTTATAACATCAATTATGTCAATATTTCATTAATAAGATAATTACTTCATCATCTTTCTGTCATAAATAAATTAAATTATTTAATGTCTAAAAATTAAAAATAAAATACCATTATATAAGAAACCTTTTTATCTTTCTAATGAATATTTATAGTCGAATTTATCTTATGTATAACCCCATATTCAAAATTATTTACTTATTAAACATTGATTTTAACTATTTTAACCCTTATTTAAATAAATTAATAATAAATGTGCTAATCTAATCCAAGTGGACCTAAATAGTGATATTATATTTGTAAGTTTGTTTTTGGTCGAATTACACTTGTCCAATAGAATTAGGACAAGTGTTAGGGTAATAATAATATTAATTTTACCCTTAATTAACCTATTTACTTTTAATCGTGGTAAAAAAAAGTAAAAAGTTACTATTCACCCAAAATTATTTTCATCTCATTGAACCACATTTTACATACTAACATCAACCACGTCTCTCAGATTTTTGAAATTCCACTCACAGAAGCGGTAAAATTATGTTTTATGAAAAATTCAGTTTTTTAACTACCACTTAGTGCTTTCACTATTCATAAAAAATTTAAAGTTTTCAGAAAATACCAAAATTTCACCCTAGGATAATTTCAATATTCTGAATTCAAAAATGAAGTCCATTTTGAAAAATAAAATTTATAAAATTTCAAAAAGTGTTTATTACTATTCATAACTGCTAGTTTTAATAATATTTTAATAGTATATCGTTGTTTAGTGAAACTCGGTATTGCGTACGATGCAAGCTATCGAGGAAGCTCGCGATTTCGTGTAAAGTAAGACAAGCAAGTGTTGTGTGTAGAAAAAGATTCCTTTGATGATTTATATAACATAAAAGTCTCGGGTGTTACATTCTACCCCCCTTAAAATGAATTTCGCCCTCGTAATTCGTCACTTTGTAACAAACAGATGAGGATACCTATCCCTTATCATATCCTCAAGCTCCCATACAGCTTCTTCTAATTGGTGGTTCCTGCATAAAACTTTCACCAATCGAGTGGTCTTGTTTCGTAGGACTTTTTCTCTATGATATAGAATCTCTATCGGTTGTTCTTCATAAGAAAGATCTTGCTCCAGCGGTACAACTTCTGAGCTGACTACATGTAAAGGATCAGGTATGTACTTTCTCAGGAGATATACATGGAACACATCGTGAACTAGAGAGAGATTCAGTGGAAGTGCTAATGGGTAAGCTACCTTCCCAACACGATCAAGTATTTCGGAAGGACAGATATATCTAGGGCTCAATTTCTCCTTCTTTCCAAATCTCATAACACTCTTCCAGGGAGATATTTGTAAGAAAACTTTATCACCCACTTCAAACACTAGGTCTTTTCTTCAGTTGTCGGCATAACTTTTCTATAGACTCTGAGCTGCTCTTATGTTTTGTTGAATAGATCGGGCATTTTCTGCCATTTCATCAACGAGATCGGGTCCTAATAGCTTTCTTTCCCCAACTTCATCCCAGCAAGTTGGAGTCCCACATTTCCTTCCATATAGAGCTTCATAAGGAGACATTTGAACACTGGAGTGAAAGCTATTATTATGAGAAAATTCAACCAAAGGTATGTGTTGATCCCAACCACCTTTGAAATCCATAGAGCAAGCTCTCAACATATCTTATAGAGTTTGAATTGTTCTCTCAGACTGACCATCTATCTGAGGATGATAAGTAGTGCTGAAACTCAACTCTGTATCCAGAGTATGCTGAAGACTTCGCCAGAACTTCGAGGTAAATCTCGGATCCCGATCAGATATAATAGAAATTGGTACTCCATGCAATCTTACCACTTTCTTTACATATATCCTGGAAAGATGATCCAGAGATAAATCCTCTCTAATAGCAATGAAGTGTGAAGACTTTGTAAGACGATCAACTATGACCCAGATAGCATTATTGCCTTTGGATGTTTTAGGAAGTCCGGTGACAAAGTCCATAGTGATGTTTTCCCATTTCCATTCGGGTATGGGTAATGGTTGTAACATCCCCTTAGACGTCTGTCTCTCAGCTTTAACTTATTGACAAACCAAGCATCGAGAGACATATTCAGCAACATCTGTTTTCATGCCATCCCACCAGAAGTATTCTTTCAGGTCCCTATACATCTTCGTGCTTCTAGGATGAATAGAGAATGAAGAACTATGAGACTCATCCAGCATCTCCTTCTTTAATTCGGGGATGGGAGGAACACCAACCCGATTCATGAACTTTATTATCCCATCACAATCAAGGATGAATTCATGAACATTTCTCACTGTCTTTTGTAACTCGGCATCTTCTTTTTGTGCCTCTTTAATCTTCACATGTATAGATGGTTGAACATTCATTTGAGAAAGATACGATTTTCCCCTTTCAGTATAATTCCAAGATCCATCCTTTGTAAATCCATAAATATTGGATCTTTTGTGATCCTCATCATGGATAAACAAGCATGGTCTTTTCGACTTAATGCATCTTCCACCTTTTTTGCTTTCCCAGGGTGGTAATGGATTGAGCAGTCGCAATCCTTAATCAGCTCCAACCATCTTCATTGGCACATATTCAGCTCCTTTTGTGTGAAAATATACTTTAAAATTTTATGATCAGTATAAATTTCAAACCTTTCCCCATAAAGATAATGCTTCCAAATCTTTAATGCAAATATTATCGCAGCTAACTCCGAATCATGAGTTGGGTAATTTTGCTCATGTATTTTCAACTGTGTGAGGCATAACCTATCACCATATCATTTTGCATAAGAACACACCCCAATCCCTTATTGGATTCATCACTGTAGATCACAAACCTTTCTCCACTACAAGGCAGTGTGAGCACAGGTGCACTGGATAACCTTCGTTTCAACTCCTTGGAATTCTCTTCACATTCCTCCATCCAAACAAACTTAACTCCTTTCCGAGTCAACTTGGTGAGTGGATTAGATATTCGTGAAAAATCATTCACAAAACGTCGATAATATCCAGCCAAACCAAGAAAAAATTAGATCTCGGTTACTGTTGTTGGTCTCGACCATATTTTGATAACCTCTGTCTTTGCTGTATCCACAGATATCCCTTCTTTTGAGATAATGTGACCCAAAAATGCAACTTTTTGAAGCCAAATTTCACACTTGGTAAATTTGGCATAAAGAATCTCCATTATCAGGGTCTTCAATATAGTTCACAAGTGATTTTCATGTTCTTTCTTTCTCTTTGAATAGACAATAATATCATCTATAAAGACTACCACAAACTGATCAAGATAGTCTTTAAAGACTCTATTCATTAGATCCATGAAGATAGCAGGGGCATTAGTAAGACCAAATGGCATCACTATAAATTCATAGTGTCCATACCTTGTACGGAAATCTGTCTTTGGTATATCCTCCCTTTTGACCCTTAATTCATGATACCCTAAATGAAGATCAATCATGGAAAAGTATTGATCTCTGTGTAGTTGGTCAAATAGGTCATCAATTCGCGGGAGAGGATATTTATTCTTGATAGTTATCTTGTTAAGTTCTAGATAATCAATGCAGAGTTTCATTGATCCATCTTTCTTCTTAACAAACAGAATAGGGGCTCCCCAAGGTGACGCACTAGGGCCTATGAACCCCTTATCAAGATTCTCTTGGAGTTGCTTCTTCAATTCCTGCAACTCAATTGGGGCCATTCTATAAGGTGTCTTTGAAATAGGCAAAGCACCCGATACGAGTTATATTGAGAACTCAACATCACTATTCGGTGGAAGACCCAGTAATTACTCCGGAAAGACATCATCAAACTCCCATACAATAGGTATATTCTTAATCGTGAGTTTCTCACCAACCATTTGAGATAAATAACCTTCATTTAGTGGAATCAATACCCATAAAATAGAAGAAATTTCCACTGGAAGGTTATGTTCATACTTGCATCGATAGACGATCATATATTGATCTGGAATATGAAATGTGACTTCCCTTATTTGGAAATTGATATGAGCTCCATGTAGAGAAATCCAATCCATGCCAAGAATCACATCAAATTCCACTATAGGAAGGATCACAAGATTTTCAGGAAGCACTTTCCCATAAACATCAATCGGAGAAGAATTATGAACTTTTTATGTGACTGTTTTCCCATTAGGTGTTGTCACAGCTAACTCAACATCTAATTGTGGAGGTAATAAGGTGATACCCTTAGAAAATTCTTCAGAAATAAAGGAGTGGGTGGATCCAGAATCAAATAATACATTTTCTACTTTAGAGTGGATGATAAGTGTACCTTTCACCACATCGTTATCGTACTCCACATCGCTGATAGAAATTTCATGTGACTTTCCTTTGTCTTTATCCTTAAGAGTTTATTGACGTCGACCATCATCATCAACCCTTGGATTAGGCCAATTATAGCTATAATATCCCATCTTCTTGCACTTGAAACATTGAAGTGTAGTAGGTTCATTCTGTGTATCCCTTCCTTTGTTTTCATCATTAGACATCTTCTTCCCATCATCGTGGCATTCAAATGCCCGATGACCTTCCTTTCCACATTTGAAACATTTACTTGTCCCATTAAGACAACTCCCTCCATGTTTATTTCCACACTTTGAGAATAAGGGAATTCTCATCTTCTTTTCATTGTGCTCTTAAGATTTTCCTTTGAATACCATTTTCCTCTTCTTATCAAACCCATATGACTGATGGGTTACTCCAATCTCCATCTCTACTTTGAGAGCACATCGAACGATTTCCTCATAGCTATTGAAGTCCCTTATGGCTAAGGCCCTTCAAAGAGTTTGTTTTACGCCACTAAAGAATGGATCGATCTTACTCTCAAGTTGGATAATAATACCAGAAGCGGACCTTGCAAGTCTTGTAAAATTACTTCATAGGTAAAAATAGATTCATCATCCTTTTGCTTCAGTTCAAGAAACTCATTCCACATATTTGTTCGGAGAATACGAGGGAAGTACTTATTAAAAAATAAGTTCTTGAACTCATCCCATTCCATGGAATCAATTTCATCCCTTTGCCTCGTATTCTTAATAAGATTCCACCATTGATCAGCATCACCTTCCAATCGATACACTGCTAAGATGACTTTATCATGCTCAGAACATTGAAGAACTGAAAATATCTTTTCAGTAGTACTAGTCCATTGTTCAGCAACTAATGGATCAGTAGACCCGCCGAATGAAGGTGGGCGTTGTCTCATGAAAGATTCAATAGAATTTTTCTCCTTCCTTTGCTCGTTTGGAGGTCCTGGATGATTCATATCTTGAGAATGTTGTGTGAGCATGGCTACAAATTTTTCATTCCAGCTCCCATAACGTTTGGTTGCTCAGGGGGACAATCATTGAATTGCTCGTCGCATTCCGCATTAACACGATTCTTTTGGGTTCCAGTCATTCACTAAAACCAAGAAGAATAGTGTGAGCAACACAAATTATAATAGGAAAACCACATAATCAAGAATAAAATTTCACACTTAAGGTCTTATCCTAGGTTATTCATGTCCATTTCTAAAACACTAAGATTGTGTTTTATTCTTAGACTTATCCTTAGGATTCTTACTAAGGCTTTCACATCCTACTTTCCAAAGGTTGACTATATATTTCCACTGATACCAACTATAACGACCCATACTTTACATACATTTATATTACTTCAAAATTGAAGCACACTTATTACAACATATAACAAAACCATGAATGGACCGTATAGGTATAGTGTCTTTAGAAACTGGGAAACATAAACAACTGGTTCATAAAGAATCTACTTTACCTCCCATTTATTTCATCATATCTAGAGTCTCTTTTTGGCATATTCTACTTAATAACCTTATTCCTGACCTGGGGAAATAAAACATATAAAAGGGTGAGCTCAAATGATCAGTAAGGATAAACAAAAGAAATATCAATCACATCATATTCATAAGAACTTAACTTTTTGGAAATCTTAACCTGCAAAAGGGAGCATAATTTCATAACATGGGATAAATAACTTAAAACATGAAACATTGAGGCATACACACATAATCATAGAGAATCATATCCTATTAGTCAACACTCATTGCCAATACTATCTTAGTGGACAAAGTCCATTTCTGAACCGAGTCACCCTTGTTTCAGTCCTATTTCACTGAACCGGTATAACCTACCGTTCCAGCCATGTCTATCTCATGAGATATAAAATCTTTACCCAATGCATTGGAGGATGATATAGGTCCCAGTCATCTCATAATTAATCCATTCTTATGTGTGCCACAAAATCATAAATCATACATCATTGCATAACCCATGTAGTAAAAATGGGATTCTTAAACAACATGACATCATAAAACAATTCATATAAGATAAACGAATTCATAAAAATATTTCCATCACAACATAATAAAATCCATGTAATAATAGGGATAGAAACAGAACCCTATATTATCTTATATGGAAAATAATTTTGATAAATCACTTGAACTCTATTCTTGAGGAAAAAATCCTTTCTACTTCAAAAACACTTTTCCTTTCTTAACATGTCATACAATTATAAACTAAGAGAATTTGATTAAAAATAAACCTGAAAACATGTAAAGGAATATTCTTGGAAATAATGTTTTAAAAAATCCATTTTTGCCCTAAATGTTAAAAAAACATTCTTCTCATACTTTTGTCGGAAAAGTCAAAAAGTACCTCGTATGAAAAACGACAATAGATTCCTTTCATATCTTTTACTAAACACTCACCAAAGGGTGAAATTGGATTTAAACTATTTTAGGTGTATGGAAATAATATTACATATTGAGCAAACATGGATGTGGATGATAAAATACACCCCAGTAAATACCAAAGTATAAACAATCTCAGAAAAAAATGAGATTGTGATATTTCCCTTACATTAGGTCCGATATGCTTTTTACATGTCCGAACCTCTTGTATAATGATTTAAATAATGTTATTGACTTATTCTAGAATGATACTTATTTTTATGATATCATATTTGGTCGTATTTTTATCTTTTTAGTAGTAATATTTCATTGTTACTTGTTATTCGGGTGTTTAAAACTTTTTGTTCTTATGCGTGTTTTGTTGAATAAATTATTATTCTTCTATTTAGGTTATAGATACCTCATTTCCAGAATGTCATTACTGTAATATATATCATATTCATTCATTCAATTCATTTATATAATCATTATGAAAAAAAAGATCATGTAGAACGAGTCGCATCACATCGTGGAGACGGTATTCCGTACGTACGCACGAGTGATTATATCATTCCTATGATCGTGGAATTGTATTAGAGTGTATGTATAATATTTAATAATTAGTATAACTTTATAATAGTCATATATAGTCCTTATTTACACCATTATACCCATCCAAGTAGGGTGGTGGTGGAAAATAGATTACACCACGGCGTGGGGACGGTATTCCGTACGTACGCACGTGCGGTGATTTCTTTTTCCGTAGGATGGATAGATGGTGAAATAGGGTTGTTTCATACATATAATAATATATCAGTATATTAGTGATACTGATGTTATTACTTCATAATGAAACAACTAAATAAGAAGGAGTGGAAGAAGAAATAAAGATGAAAGAATCGGTAACGGACATTACATCTTCTTTGAAGTGCTTCTTTGAGACCTCCTTTTAGGTCACTAAAATAGGTCTTTGAAGAAGACCATAACCTATAGGATGTTTCTAGGGAAGTGGAGAGAATAAATTGGCAGGTTTTGGCCGATCATGAAGGCTCAAAGTGGTGTGAGGAAGAGGGGGAGGAGGTGCCCTTTTATAAGGGAGTAGATGGGCTCTTTTGGAAAAACTAAATATATTATTTTATTATAAAGTCATGTTCGGTTTTAAATAGCTCAAAATTAATTTATTTCGAAGCTAAGGTGGGGATGGGTCGAAATCCTCTCATAAAATAGAATTTAGACAAGTTTAGGTTCCTATTTAAACCTTATCATTTATATTTAACATTAAGTTAAATAATTTTACTTTTACCGTGTCTTCTTGTGTTCTTATATTATAAGGTTAATAAAATTACTATAAGCAGCTAAAAGAACCCCAAGTTGTTTATTATTAATATATATAACCTTATCGAAGTCATTTGGCCTAACCTTGGATTTTTAGGAATAAAATAACAATGACTAATATAATATTTTTTTTAAAAACTATTTTATGTCAATTTTGACACATTTTAGTAATTAATTTTTGTGAAACTCATAACAGAATTATTAGTTCGAAAAAAGTTTATTAACTCAATAATAACATGTCATATTAATCTATAAAATTATTGGAATTCATAAAAAGTGTCAAATTACATTTATTTTGGTGTTTATAACATCAATTATTTTAATATTTCATTAATAAGATAATTACTACATCATTTTGTGTCATAAATAAATTATATTATTTAATGTCTAAAAATTACAAATAAAATACCATTATGTAGTAAATCTTTTTATCTTTCTAATGAATATTTATAGTCCATTTTATCTTATGTATAACCCCATATCAAAAATGATTTACTTATTCAACATTGATTTTAACTATTTTAACCCTTCTTTAAATAAATTTATAATAAATGTCCAAATCTAATCGAAGTGGGCCTAAATGGTAATATTTTATTCCTAAGGTTGTTTTTGGTCGAATTACACTTGTCCAATAGAATTAGTACATGTGTTAGCTTAATAAGAATATCATTTTTATCCTTAATTACCCTATTTACATTTAACCGTGGTAATAAAAAGTAAAAAGTTATTATTCAACAACAATTATGTTCATCTCATTAAACCACATTTTACTTACTGACATCAACCGTGTCTCTCAAATTTTCGAAATTCCACTCACAAAAGCGGTAAAATTATGTTTCATGAAAAATTCAGTTTTTTAACTACCACTTAGTGGTTTCACTATTCATCAAAAATTGAAAGTTTTCAGAAAAATACAAAATTTTCACCCTACGATAATTTCGATATTTCGAATTAAAAAATGAAGTAGATTTTGAAAAATAAAATCTATAAAATATCAAAAAGTGGTTATTACTATTCATAACTGCTAGTTTTAATAATGTTTTAATAGTATATCGTTGTTTAGTGAAACTCGGTACTGCGTACGACACAAGCTATCGAGGAAGCTTGCGATTTCGTGTAAAGTAAGACAAGCAAGTGTTGTTTGTAGAAAAATATTCCTTTGATTATTTATATAAAATAAAAGTCTCAGGTGTTACAGTCACACATTATAATAATCTCTCTCCAAATAGGCTTACCTGTAGACACCTAGGTAATGCACCACAACATGCACCTCATGTAACAAAACAACCACTTCCGCATAAGCAAAGTAACCAAGTAGATTCTGGAAACCATCACTTTTCACATAACATTTATCATACGTCAGGTACTAAACCTCAATCTATTATTTCCCATACACTAAGTAAGAATCCTCAACCAATTATAGCCTATTCAAATTACACCTCTTGTAGTCCATAGGAAACTATATCCATAATATATGTGTGTGAATAACCATAGGCCATTACATCCCTCTACACACATATATGAGGAAAACTAAACACTATTCCTACCATCACAGGTAACTACCAAGAGAAGAGAGTAGAGCCAAAGGGGGTAGTCATACATATATCCTCCCCCTAGAATGTTGGAGAAAACACCCCCCAGGGCTCTAAATCCCCGGGGTGTTGGTTTCCCTTTCTGATGGGGTGGAGTAGCGTATCGAAACACAATATGTTGAGAGTATATTATATCTCACAACCACTTATGGGAATAACCTAGTCTCAAACTCAAATGCATCTAATGCCTTTCGGACTCCAGGATTCAACTTCTAAGACTAGGTATCCTATGATAACACAACCATTTAACAAGATTTATTACATTAATTCATTTCCTTTGTTATTATTTTTTCACTTTAATTTAATTATTTATTAAAACATTAAGGAACCATAAAAACTTCCACATTATATTTCATTAGAATCATAGTCAAAGTCCATTATTCCTTCCAATTGCATCCTCAATACTGCACCCTGACAAGCTCCAACCCCACGGGTCATCATCATTATTCAATAATTTATTTATAGAATTACCATCCAATATTCTATAGCATTATAGAAACACATTCCAATACACTAAAAACAAGGGGGGTCAACAAAGTGAGTAGAAAAACTAATCATCGAGTCTTGGCCACCTACAACAAGAGCATAGACCCTGCCTCCCTTGAGAAGCTAAACACGGAAAGCATGTGGCATACCTTGCACATCTTCACCACTTTTAGAAGAAGGGTAAGAAATTGGATTTTCCTTGAGCTATGGGGAATGTAAAGAAGATAAACGAGCAATAAGATTCAGCAATAATCCAAACATTCACATACAACCCATTTCATCATCCCCAGTGTCCTCCCCGACCCACATATGCATAAAATGATGCATCTCGCCACTCATGGAATCAACTACTACCAAAACTAGTTGGCCTCCCTGACTCCATATATCACAGCAGCCATCCGGGCTCACACCAGAACACAAGTAACAAGAAATCAACCATCATATCAATTGGGCTCTTTGCCCATAAATACGAAAGTGGGTAACTTAGAACGCTACAAGGAATTAACATTTATCAAACAACAAGTTATTTAATACACATTAGATTAAATGATATACATTTTGTTGGTTCTAAATCCAAGAAACCTAACCAGTAAGCTATAATAAATAATTAAGCATGCCTACTACACCAATTTTATTAACATAAAATTACAAAAAGAAAAACCATATTCATTTTCATGAATCTTTATCATTACCCAACCAATTATCGATTAATTCTGGCATTATGTTATTTAAAAATTTCCATCAATAACTAAAAGCTAAACAATGCAATCACTGATATCACACAATCTAGAAAAACAAGAGGCAATAACATATGATCAATATCAATTTATTTATCTGGTTCTAATATTTATTATGTCAATTCTATTGTGATCCTGTGGGATAAAACTTATTATTTATTCAATTCCATGTAAATGGAAATATAATAAATGAATCCCTTACCTCAAATAGTTATTGATATTATTTATATGATAATAAGCCACACAACGGGTTACGATCTCCCCCCCCCCCCCATGACAACTATTTCCACCTAAGGATGCAGAGACACCACCATACCAATCAACACCAATAAAATCCCAATAGAATGATGGAGATAACAGTCCATAAAAAGGGAAATGGGAAATATAAGGAGATGAACCGAAAATAATGATGATAGATCATACCTTATATGGAAAATTGATCGATACTACTTAGTTCCTTCAAAACAGAGTGGAACCAATCCAAGGACGAATGTTTGATTGAGAAACTCCTACATGATAGAATGAATGGTTTGAGAATCTCACAGCCGAGAACATGGAGGAAGAACAGTGAAGGAAGATATATCATCTTGTTAGAATATTTAACAGAGTGGTGGTTTAAGATATGCTGGAATTTCCATTAAAAGAGGATCACATTGACCCATGAGGTTTGACCCAGTAAAAGCTTCTCATGCCATAAGAAAATTAATATTGGAGCTATGACCTTTGAATCGGCCTTCGAATCATTAAAAAAGGATTTAAATGCATTTTACGTCAAAGAAAACATTAAAGGAGCCACTATAGGAAGCTAGAAACACTGTTCACGAACTTGAAATTTGGGAACGGAAAAACAATGTTCATGAACTTCACCATTGAAACCTTAACATTGGACCCTTACCGTTATGGAAACATTATTCATGAACTAAAAATATTTCAAAGAAATTAGGTCACTGTTTGAACCTCACCATTCTGGAAACACAGTTCATGAACTCAAAATTTTTCAAGGAAAAGAGGTCAACATTGGAACATCACCATTCTGGAAACACTGTTCATGAATTAAAAATTTTGAAAAGGAAAGAGGTTACCTTTGGAACCTCACCATTCTAGAAACACTGTTCATGAACTAAAATTTTGGCAATGGAAAAAGGTCATCGTTGGAACCTCACCATTCTGGGGAACACTTTTCATAAACTCAAAATTTGTCAATGGAAATAGGTCACCGTTGAACTTTTCACATAAGGTTACCGATGACACTATTTACATAAGGTTACCATTGCACTGTTCACTTAAGGTTACCATTGGAACTATTCACAATGGTCTAATTTTTAAATTTTTCCCAAGGATACTATTGGGACTATTCACTGAATTGCAAATTTGGAAAACTGTTGGGGAAAGTCACATTGACCTCCTATAACAAATAAGACACCAGATTTTTGCATTGGAATGGACCAGAGAGTTCCAGAGCATTATAGCAGTGCCCTCATATGGGTTCAGTAATTTTAGATCCTACTAGAATAAAGACATGATTTTTGACCTATAGTTTGTAGTGATAGTATTCTTATAAGCATTTTGAGGCACTATCTTCTGGGAATACAATTTTTTGTTTTCTAAAACCGAAAAGTCTTATTTATATCTTCATGAAGACATACATAAACCCTATGAAATGGTTTTTTATTTAGTTACTATTGAAATATAAATTTGAGATTTTAAAAACTACTGGTAAGAGAAGAATGGTGGAAGATTCCCATTGAATGAATTCCTACTCCTACATCGTGGAGGAGATGTATTTGAAGTTGGTTCCATTGGAACAAACCCTGTTATAGCAGATAGGTGCAACTTATCATTAGCCAATATAGTGGAATCCAATGATTTTACTAGGTGTGAGTGAGTCTTTGTTATGATACATTGAATTTGAGGTCCCAAATGGCCAAATAACCTCAAAAATTCAACTGATGTATTCTTTAAATGTGTGAATCATGACATCCTTTTCTATGGATGGTTAGTGGATCTTTTCATGTTGTGATTGGTAGTGTTGATATAATTCAATGAAGATCATTTGTTCTTATATCACGGAGTGCGGAAGATGTAAAATTAAAATTATTGGGAGTGTTGGTGGGATGGAATGATTTAGAGTATCGCTATGTTCACTACTTGTTGTCTCTTATGTCAACATAAAATGGTTGTGAACTATGTTATAGAAAAAAAATTTATGGACTATTAAGAACCACGAGATTAAATGTGGTGTAAAATCCAGGGAATATTTATATGAATTTCACTAATAGTGATAATCCATGATACCTTCTGGGTGGTAGTTGAAAAAACTAGAAATTTATTACATATATGTATTATCATGGAGTTATATTAAATAAATTTTTAGGAATTGTTCACATGTGAGAGATCATAATACTCTATGGGGTGACCTTGATTATATTATCTGATAGTGATGTGCGGTTCCAAATTCAGTTATTGAGAGTCTTGAGGAATTTATTTAGGACATAGTTGGGGATGGATAAAGCTTTGACCCCTAGACGGTTGGGAAGACTAGGTGCACTATCCAAATGTCGGAG
The DNA here is from genome assembly GCA_963277665.1 of Viscum album. Lineage (NCBI taxonomy): Eukaryota > Viridiplantae > Streptophyta > Magnoliopsida > Santalales > Viscaceae > Viscum > Viscum album. Next base: position 2,072,549,432 of record OY728131.1, read on the forward strand.
GATATATGGACGGATTCCATGATAGAAATTGACTAGATATGGGAGGATCACTTTTCATGGTATATTTTTCTTATAATACTGCTTATCACTCTACTATTAACATTGAACATTTCAAGGAACTATATGGGGGACCATACCGTTCACCTTTATGGGAGAATAAGATCATTGAGGAATCTCTTATTGGTCTATAAATGATGTGGGAGACAACAAAGAATGTCGACTTCATCCGTGAGAATATGAGGGCATACAAGATATGATATATATTTTATAAAAATCAATTTCATACTAAATTATTGTTTGATCAGGTATGATATATTTTCATGTTAGTATCCCCTTGATGAGGATTGCAGAAATTAATCATAGGGGGAAATCTATCCTTAAAGTTTATTGGGCCATTAGATATCATGTAGAGGGTTGGAGAGGGTTCCTATGACATCACCTTATATCAATAGTTGGAGTGGGTTCATAATTTCTCCATTGTTTAATAGTTGAGAAGAATCATGAATCATCATACACATGTTATTGAATTGGGATTGATGTACATTGAATATGGAGATACCTTTATTGAGTACTAGTGTTTATGGAGGACTAATATGAGATAATCCGATGAGATTAGACATTTCTTTAGGTTTCTGTTCTATGGATATATGGGAGAACGAAATAAAACTTCTTGGAGTAAGAGATCTAGATGATGGCTCAATAACCAAAAATTTATCTTTAGTTTGTTCTTTACATGGATGAAAATATTTGTAGGAGGGGATAATTTATAGACTCTATTTTTTCGTTATAGTAAGCATAAATATAATAAGGAATGTTTTTAGAGATGGACATTGAGAAGATGTGAGATTTCATGGACATGTGAGTCTACAATGAATTATCTAAAAATATTACATATATTTATAGCACACACATGAGGTTTTTTATAAATAATGGAATTTATCACGAATATATTCTTCAATAAAAAATATTAGCCCATCGTTGAATCAAGAACATTGTGTTTACCATAGGCATGACCTAAGGTTCCTCGACCTAGGACGTTCAATTTAGGCTACTATTGAATGGTTCATTTAATTTAAACAAATAAATAATTTTTTTTAATAAAAACATCATTAAATACCCTTTAAATACTCTACTATAACAATCCTCTATGGTTATTTACATAAAACCTATGTTAATTAATAGGATATATGATGTCCTTCATTGTAAAATCAACATTGGTTGATGAATAATGATAACATAGTGGTGGATTTCTAGATATCGGACGTACTGCATCATCCTCATATTTGGAGAACACATTATTCAATAATGATCATTACAAGATAATGGTATGGGATGTCAATTGTGTTTTCTTCCATTTATTAGATGACTGATCATAGATATTATTAATCTATTTTTAATTTTCAATTTACATGCCCTTATCATGGACCCAATTATTTTGAATTAAATTTATGATTTATTTTTGTTTTATATGTAATTAAAAAACCCTTAAAACCACCCTATTTTGTGATAATTGGAAAATAATGTTTGGAAAATGTTGATATCGACTTTTTTCTTATGACTTACCCACATTTTATTTCTTCTTCATCATTAGACCATATGGTCATGATTCGAATATTTATTGGTTGATTTGAGCATGATTAAACCCTTATGTTTATTGAGGATTTTAGAAAAAATGATGATTATGATTATTTATATAAATAAGATAGGATTTATAGTATTGGTTATTGATTTGTGGATTTTATGTCCAATGTGGGAATATAAGTGGGAATGGAGGCAAGTGAGGCATGTGACAGGTCATCGACGGTGATTGACATCATATTTCCAAGAACTAGAGGGTTGTAATCATTTCATTGAGTCAAACACCACTGGTTTTGCGTAGTATTATGGATCGATTTTACATGAAGAAGGTGGATATAGAGAATCATGTAAAGATCTTATCCTTTTATAGAAATTTGTTATACACACCATGTATTTAAGAAAAACCCATGGAATTTTATTTTAGTTTCATTGACATCTAAGTATTCATATTTGAGTAAAATATCATATCCCATGTGGAAGGAACCCATGTCACGAGACACTTGTTTTTTTCGACTCGGTGTGCATACAGGTTTGTAAGAATATGAGCACATGTGGCCCTAAAAACAATTTATATCGGGCATACACTGTATAATTTAGAGAGTACACATGTTTGGGAAAACACCAAACACTGAGGGCCATCACTACCTTGACATGCCATATTATTAGAGGGAAAATCAATAACTGACACATGGTAAGTGCATACGGTCAAAGGTTCGAGTTTACATGGGCATGTATAGGAGAATAGGTGTGAACATGGGTGAATAAACACATCATGTATGATGACATGTATTTTGATCTGTATATAGAGGAGACCTGGATAGGCAATGAGGTAGTGTCACAAGCCTTACAGACCCCAATAATGCCATGTATATCCCTATACATCTTCTTTTTCTCATATATCCTTTTTTTGGACTTATATTTTTTCCAATGATAAGAATAACCTGATTTTTTTACCAATAAAGATGTACTGGTAGATTTCATATTGAATTTTAAAATATGATATGTGTCACGACCCGACCCTACCCGGGCTCGAGCCGCAACTACCCCAAGCCCGCCACCATAGGCTAGGGGATGGCGACTAGCACCGAAGGCAGAACAACTCGGGGAGGCCATTGCCTAAGCGCCTGTACACACACATGCAACACAGTCAATGCAAAAGTGCAGAGTAAATGAAAAGAAAAGCAGGGTAAAAGAGAAACTGCTATATAAAAACCACAAATGTGCATCGACCTCTAAACAGTACAAAGTACAAGCTGAATGTAAACTGAAAAGAAAATGGGAAAAACAAGAGCCCAACCAAAATTTGCCACAACCCGACAACAAGAGAACAAAACAAAATAGTTGGAAGGGTCCCCCATATGGAACCCGACTACGACCACCGCATGCGGTCCAAGCACCCGAACTCCTGTGCTTCACTGAAGTCACGACTATCCTGTCCGTCATCTGCAAGGGCACACCATTTTCGGGCAAAGCCCAAGCATGGGTGAGTATAAAAATACTCAGTAGGATACCCCGAAAGCTTGAGGGGGCAACAAAAGAGGTACCGAAGGGTGAGAAATAGAGGGAACAGGAAAAGTAAAAGAGTACAATAGAGAGTGCAGTAAAGAGTCCAGCTCAACCCAACAAGAGGAAAGAAGGTCGACTCATCCAGACACAAGGAGCTGGAAACGGTGAGAAGATGAACTTCCCGTAGAGTCTTCACTACCTATAGCAGGAGAGTAGACTCATCCAACCGTGAGAAGCCAGACACGGAAAGCACGTGGCATACCTCGTGTGTCATTGACTCTACTGGAAGGAGAGTAACTAAACCCAAGAAGTGGGTTCTAGAACAAGGTATATGCATATCATTATGCTCAACAAGAAGCCTGGACAACATCATAATGTGATCTTTGTCCCGTAGCTCAGCCCAAGAAAATGAGTAACCAACAGTCCCAGAAGTAAAACAATCAATTCCCAACATCCCGCACGCCTGCCCCAAACTAAAATTAAATGGCTCAAAACAACAAACCTCGGCACTATCCGCATTGGGCGGCACTGACTTGCCCACATGGTTTTAGGTCGCATCACAAGGACGCATCTCGGTGGGGGAAAAGTGCCCCTCGTACTTGAGAGTTCTAGGGAAAGTCAACCCACACCTCGTCACAGCCCTGCAGTCGAGAGGTCTTCTCAAAGTCAAAGTCGTCACAACACTGACCTGTATAACCAAGGGTACCACCCCTGTAATCACGAAGGAAAGCCACAGACTAGACTCTTAGAAAGGGCTGAGTCTTGAATATCAACGAGTGTCCCACCACCCAGCCCTGCTGGAGGGTAATTCATAATAAGATATCGGGTGACCCACTGCCCAACCCTGTTGGAGGGTAATCTATAATACACCATCAGGAGACCCATTGTCCAGCCCCACTTGAGGGTAAACCATAATAAGATAATGGTTGACCCACTGCCCAGCCATACTAGAGGGTAAACCATAATACATCATCTGGCAACCCACGGCCCAGCCCCACTGGAGGGTAGACTTGGAATAAGTCAACAGACGACCCACTGCACAGCCTTGCTAGAGGGTAGACCTGGAACTAGATGACGGTGACCGACTGCCCAGCCCTGCTGGAGGGTAGACCCTAAGAAGTCATCGGGTGACCCACTGCCCAGTCTCTGCTGGAGGGTAGTCCCTAAGTGTGTCGTCGGGTGACCCGCTGCCTAGTCTCTGCTGGAGGGTATCCCTAAGTGCGTCGAGCGACCCACTGCACGGTCTCTGCTGGAGGGTAGACCCTAAGAAGTCAATGAGTAACCCACTGCCCAGCCCCAATGGAGGGTAAAAATCATAACTCCGCTGGTCATCTTTACTGGAGGGTACAACACTAGCCAACCAGACACAGAGTGGGTATCGCGCAACAACCCAACTCCAGAACAACTCTGCCAAGAGGATCAGCGCCTGTTCCATCACGGGGTGCCACTAGCACCGCTAATGGCTGATCCATCGAGAATGAAACAAGGGGGAGACCACTCAACCCTGCTGGTCCAACAAACGAGCATAGAGTATGGGGAATAACTCCACCCTTCTAGTCAAACAAACGAGCACAGAGGGACCCTCTATGTCGTGAGAGGTCAAAATACGCAAAGTAGAACACAACATGCACATGGGGCCTACACGACGCTTGGCCCCACGTCAACCCCAACCAAACACACGAACATTATCAGGTACAAACCACATGTGCCTCCAAGCGCTCTCGTATACTCCTAGAGTATACCACGTCACCAGCCCTAAGGCTATTGTGCACACGACACCCGACGTCAATGTGAAGGTGTGACATAAAAACTGCACCTCAAAGGCCCATCCACGGCCAACCACATCTTGTGAATCATTTATATCACTCTCCCAAGAGTGTGTGATCAAATGCCAAGGGTCCGCTACAAACAAGGTAGGACGAACCACCACTAGAGCACTTTACATGCTTCCACATTTAATAAGATCACGGAAGAGTCTCTGCACAACCAAACGGATCACACTACTGAAATCCTCGCGAAAAAACACGCGAGTTAGACTACTTACTCGCCTCCAAAGGATATCCGACGGAAAAGTCGCCAACACCGCCTCATGCCCGAACGGCGCCCCGTGATCCCGAGACTCGGCCCCGAAAATAGTGGGGTACATCGCACAAATGCGATCCCCTCAAAAAAAAAACAAGTCAAAAGCACTACTCACTTGAATGCAACGGATATCCGGAGAAAAAGATATGTTTTGGTGCACCGCACACGAGCGGTGCTTCGTGGGACCCGCAAACCGGTCTCGAAACTCAATGATCAAATTGCACCGTTGCGATCCTCTCGAAAAAGCACACAAGATGGACTACTCACTTGCCCAAAACGGTCAACCAGTGATAAAACTGGAAAATCACCGTTGACGCCCAAACTACCCTCATGGGCCCCGCACCATCATGTCGAATTAGGGTGGTCGGATTTCACCCTTGGAATCCCCTCAGAAAAACATCTAGAATCGACTGGTCGCACGCCCCGAATGGATGCCCGGTGAGAAATGCGTGAAATGCTGCACGCAGCTCGAAAGACGGGACATGGGGCCCATGCCTAAAATCCAGTCTCAATGCACGAAACTGCCTTTGAAACCTCCACCTTAGTGCCAGGGGCACAACGCCGCTGACAGCGCTCAAAACAGACATCGGACACGTCCGCGCCGTCCAAAACAAGTTCCCCCATAAAACCGACAAACCCCTTGACGTACGTGTTGCACCACCGAGGCCCCTCGTTTTGGGAATTAAAAATTCCCAAAACCATCTCAAAGGGTTCTCGTCAATGCAAGGTATGTGCTGCCGCCGACGGCGCGCAAAACGGACGCTTGTAGCCCAAAATTTGGGTGTCCAAGGATTTTAAAAGAAAAGGGGGGGACCCTCTTGGGCCGGACCGGCCCAGTCCGGCCGGTCCGCCCTGCTCGAGCCGACCCACTCCGGCCGGCCCGCTAGGACTGCGGCCCAACCACCACCGACGATCCACCTTGCCCGCGCTGCGCAGGCGGCTCTTCCACCAACCGGCCGACACGACCGGTCAGCCTTCCACGCGGAGACACGCGTCACGCGGGTCTCTGTCCAGCCGCGGGATCACATAGCGTGACCCCGACCGTCCCCCCCCCCCCTCACTGGCACTCGCGGCCGACACCTTCAGATGGCGAGCCAAGGCGCCCCGCACTGGTGAGATGTCACCTGGCCGACCGAAGGGTCGGCCTACTCTGCTGCCTCCGAGCCCGCCGCCTGCCAGAGCTGCTGCCTGGAGCCGCTCCGGCATCAGAGGTTGCCGGAAACCGGCCTCATGACCGGAAAACATTAGAGGACCACCAGAAACGATCCAGTGGTTGAAAATTCGATACGGATAAGATTCCGTATATCTCAGGACAGGATCTACGTGATTATGGGCATGGATCAATGATCGGGTAGCAAATCGACAAGAAAATTTAAGACGATCATGGTGCAGGAAAATAAAACCAAACAAAAACAAATCATATCTCTTGGATGATGCCCGGAGATTCACGGGGAGTCCGCCGCCGCTCCGCTGCCTTGCTGAAATTGCCTCGCTGGAGGTGCCTCGCCGGAGTGCTTCTCCAGAGCTGGAGGAGAGGGGGAGGTTTTGAGTTAGAAGAAGAAGAAGAAGAGGGTGGGGGTGTGTTTAAGTAGAAAACACTTAAACCCCCCGCCCGACACGCCCCTGACTACGCTGCCGATGCAGACAACAATGACAGTGCCCCTAGGGCAAAAACGACCTCCTGAGCACAATGGATGTCTCAGAATTTTAATCAGAGACCTCGTTCAAAACTTATTAAACATAGCGCTCGAGGCCGCCAAATTACGAAAACGCCCCTGGGTCCACTTTTCAGAAACAGCCCGCACCCACGAAACTTATACCCCTCCTAGGGTAAAAGGCACGCTCTGAACTCAACAGTGCCCTCGGTTTTCCAATTCGATCCACTATTTAAGAGATAACTACGTTTCAACATTAAACGAATTAATTAATTAATTTAATCCGTTTAAAGTTCTAGAAGCGGGTGAGGGGTCCAAACATCTCGTGCCGACATGTTTTATGTCGTTCCTAGGGTAAAAACCCCATTCCAGACCCTTCCGTACACTTGGATCCTTGATCCGGTGTACCATTTAGGAGGTATCCCATTTATTTGGTGTTTCTAGTGTGAACGCACTGAAAACACATTTCCGGCCACACCGGGGCTCAGAATCACACGCCATCTGAAGGCACTACTCTGGAATATCATCAAGAATATTCCAAAGTCTTCCACAGTAAAAACCAGGTTCTTACATCATTCCCTCCTTCAATATTTTCATCCTAGAAAAGCAAAACTAGGGAGAAACACAGGGTATTAAGCCCACAAATGGCTTTCCCATACCCAGAAGAACCCAGGCACAACTCTGCGTCACCACACACGGACCCAAGGATTGATCCGTTCATGCGAGGTCAGCCCTTGCCGATGTTGTGCACCCACATCAGACTTTGGGGTTAGGTCAAGGTGGTAGGGCACCTCGCCATCCCTTAGCATGGTCTCAAATGGCCCAAAGGCCCTGGGGGTAGCTCACCTCTATGGCCGAACCCTTACGTCACACACCGTGGCTGGAATCACCACCTGCACTTGGAACAAGGCCCGGTGATTCCCTCATTTAGAATATCCATATGGTGTAACAACCAAGGATATATGGTTATGCGAGATTTCACAGTCGATTTATCTCAACCAATACTATCTTAGACGCTCGGAAGTGAAAGAGTCACCACCATCGACTAAAGGAAAAGGTATCATGCCTTTTTCCGTACCAGCACAGGGTTACACCCGATGCCCTGCATCACCCTGGTAACACCTCAAACAAAAATCCGGGAGAAAAGCCTTTCACACGCAGAGCCTAAAAATTATACTCTAAGAAGTAGAAGAGTCGCAAGGGGTACCTCTCATCATCCCCTGCTCTGTAGGATCGTAGAAATCCAAAGCTCGCGGCTGTCTGCAGTCCCAACTGCCAGCTCCCGGAGCCTAACATGGGCTGCCTTGTGGTGATGGCACGACCTCGTAAGATCGTCCCCCACTACCAGCTCCTCCTGCTCTCTTCTAGAACCACCTCTCTGGCCACTACCCCAATCAAGACACTGACTCTGCCATGGTGGTGCCCCTACTTCCTTCCCGAAGATCTCAGCAACTCGGGACGGGCAGTCTCGTGCCACGTGATCTTGCTCATCAAAAGCATAACACCGGCGCTCTTCGGGCTACCCGGGTGCCCTCCGGCTCCACTGTAGTGTTTGACCACGGCCCGGGATCCACTCACGGAAGGGTATCCTTAGCTGAGGCCCTGCGTATTTTCACTATAGTGGTATATTACCACATCTCTGAAACCGGCAGTGGGAAGGCCACCTGCATCGAGGTTCTATCATCCGACACCTGCTAGCTACGGCAGGCGTCTCGACTCCATCACGCCCACTACCACTACTAACCACAAAACATGACATAAAGCACTCTATCACCAAAACCTGCTCTGGCACCCCGGAATATGTGGAAATGTCCAAGGTTTCTATGACAGCATGAATATATCGGCGGTGACCCTTCTCAAACATTCTCACTCGGATGTTGTCGTCACGGACCACATCTGGGTAAAAGCGTGCACGATCTGCAAAACTAGTGCGTACTCGGCCACCATCATCCCTCCCTACTGAAAATGCAGGAGCTCCTGAATCTGAATGGAGCGTAAGTAGGAGGGGCAAAACTCCTCTCGAAACGACAACTATAAGTCATCCCACGAAAGCGAAGACTAGTCAAGAAGCTAAGTCACTAGACTCCTCCAACGCCAAGCTGCTCCACGAAAAAGGGTGGCTACCAAAGCCACTCTCTGATCTGTCGGCATATGTACAAGCCTGAAAAGGTGAACCACTACCTCGAGCCAAACCTATGCTTCCTGAGGGTCTGTCTCACCACTGAACATCAGCGGTCTCTGCCGCTGGAACTCACGGAGCGCGCTCAACCTACGCTCAAGATCATCCTGCTTTGCTGAAACTGCCTGCTGCTCAACAAGTGGGGGTGCTTCTACGGGACCACTCAGAGAAAGGAGCTCGGATGATGGGTCCTGGACTGTGGCCTCGTAGCTCACAGGGTCATCGTCACGAACCAAAACTGGCATCCTGGCTGGCTGTCTTCGCGGAGACATCCTGATAATCATCAAGGAGTGTCGCGGTCAGATAAGAATATATGTATATACCAATAACCATGATGGGGAGCTGACTTAAGATGGACCTTCAAAGACTCGATCCTAGGTGATTCACAAACAAATTTTCCCCGCAATAACTATCTCAGCATTTCGAGTAGACAAGTGGGTTGTCAAGGTCCTGGTGAATAGTTACGTCGGCCGTCGCACCATCACTGGTCTCCCTGGCCTGAGAGACACTCTCGAGACACGTTAACACCATTCCCCTAAATCCCAACCAATTCCTTTTATTTTAGGGACGTACAAGAAGAGTCCCAAGGAACGAACCACCTCTGATACCACTTTGTCACAACCCAACCCTAACCGGGCTCGAGCCGCAACTACCCCAAGCCCGCCTCCACAGGCTAGGGGGTGGCGACCAGTGTCGAAGGCACAAGAACTCGGGGAGGCCTTTTCCTAAAAACCTATACACACACACACACAGTACACTCAATGAAAAAGTACAGAGTAAAAGAAAAGACAAGCAGGGTAAAAGAGAAACTGTTATATAAAAACCACAAATGTTCATTGACCTCTAAACAGTACAAAGTACAAGCTAAAAGTAAACTGAAAAGAAAAGGGGAAAAACACGCACCCAACCAAAAAGTTCCACAACCCAGCAATAGATGAATAAATGAAAATAGCTGGAATAGTCCCCCACCTGGAACCTGACTATGACCACCGCATGCGGTCCATGCTCCAGAACTCATGTGCTCTACTGATGTCACAACCAACCTGTCCGTCATTTGCAAGGGTACACCAAGTGCAGGAAAAGCCCAAGCAGGGGTGAGTATAAAAATACTCAGTAGGATACCCCAATGTATCGAGGGAGAAACAAAGTAGGTACTGAAGGGTGAGTAGTAGATCGAAATGGAAAAGTAAAAGAGTACAACAGAGAATGCAGTAAAGAGGTCAGCTTAACCCAACAAGAGGAAAGAATGTAGACTCATCATGACACCAGGTGATGGAAATGGTGAGAAGATGAACTTCCCGTCGAGTCTTCACTACCTATATCAGGAGAGTAGACTCATCCAACCATGAAGAGCTAGACACGGAAAGCACGTGGCATACCCCGCGCGTCTTCACCTCGCCTGGAAGAGAGTAACCAAACCCAAGAAGTGGGTTCTGGAACAAGGTATATACATATACTTATGCTCAACAAGAAGCCCGAACAACATCGTATGGGGATCTCGGTCCTGTAGCTCAGTCTAAGAAAACGAGTAACCAATAGTCCCAGAAGTAAAACCATCAATGCCCATCATCCCGCACGCATGCCCCAAACTACAAGTAAAGGGCTCAAACCACCACACCTCGACACTATCCACTTTGGGCGGCACTGACTCGCCCGCCAGTTTTAGGTCGCGTCACATGGACTTGTCTCGGTGGGGGAAAAGTCCCCCTCATACTTGAGAGTTCTAGGGAAAGTCAAACCACACCTCGTCACTACCCCATAGTCGAGAGGTCTTCTCGAAGTCAAAGTCATCACAATACTGACCCGTATAACCAAGGGTCCCGCTCTGGTAATCACGGAGGAAAGCCACAGACTTTCCTAGTATAAAGGACTGAGTGTGGAATATCAACGGGTGTCCCACTGCCTAGCCCTGCTGGAGGGTAATTCATATTATGATATCGGGCGACCCAATGCCCAGCCCTGTTGGAGGGTAAACAATAATACACCATCAAGCGACCCACTGCCCAGCCCCGCTAGAGGGTAAACCATAATAAGATACTGGGTGACCCACGACCTAGCCCTGCTAGAGGGTAAACCATAATACATCATCCGACGACCCACTTCCTAGCCCTGCTGGAGGGTAGACCTGGAATAAGTCGACAGGCGACCCACTGCCCAGCCTTGCTGGAGGGTAGACCTGAAACCAGATGACGGTGACCCACTTCCCAGCCCTTCTAGAAGGTAGACCCTAAGAGGTCATCGGGTGACCCACTGCCCTATCTCTGCTGGAGGGTAGGCCCTATGTGCATCGTCGGGTGACCCACTTCCCAGTCTCTGTTGGAGGGTAGGCCCTAAGTGAATCGGGCGACCCACTGCCCAGTCTCTGCTAGAGGGTAGACCCTAAGAAGTCAATGAGTAACCCATTTCCCAGCCCCGCTGGAGGGTAAAACTCATAACTGCTCTAGCCATCTCTACTGGAGGGTACAACAATGGCGAACCAGGCACGAATTCGGTATCACGCAACCACCCAACATCAGAACAACTCTCCCAAGTGGTTCTGTGCCTCTTCCATCACGGGGTGCCACTAGCACTGCTACTGGCCGATCCATCGAGAACAAAACTAGGGGCAGATCACTCAACCCTACTGGTCAAACAAACGAGCACAGAGAAAGGGGAATAACTCTACCCTTCTATTCAAATAAACAAGCACAGAGGGACCCTCTACGTCGTGAGAGGTCAAAATACTCAATGTAGAACATAGCACGCACATGGGGCCCACATGACGTGTGGCCCCAAGTCAACCCCAACCAAGCACACGAACATTCTCAGGTACAAACCACACATGCCTCCATGTGCTCTCGTATACTCCCAGAGTATACCACGTCACTAGCCGTAAGGATATCGTGCAAATGGCACCCATCGGCAATGCGAAGGCGTGACATAACAACTCTACCTCAAAGGCCCAGGAATGACCAACCACATCTTGTGAATCATTTATATCACTCTCTGAAGAGTTCACGATCACATTACAAGGGTCCGCTACAAACAAGGTAGGACGAACCACCACTGGATCACCTTCAATGCTTCCACATTTAATAAGATCGCGAAAGAGGCTCTTCACAACCAAACAGATCACACTGTTGAAATCCTCGCAGAAAAACACCCGAGTTAGACTACTTACTCGCCTCCAATGGATATTCGACGGAAAAGTTGCCAACACCGCCTCATGCCTGAACGACGCCCCGTGATCCCGATCCTCTGCCCCAAAAACATTCGGGCGCTTCGCACCAATGTGATTCCCTCGGGAAAATACATCAAAAGCACTACTCACATGAGTGCAACGGATATCCGGAGAAAAAGATACGTTCCGTCGCACCGTACATGAGCGGTGCTTCGTGGGACCTGCAACCCGGTCTCGAAACTCAATGAACGGATCGCACCGTTGTGATCCTCTCGAAAAAGCACACAAGATGGACTATTCACTTGTCCAAAACGGTCGCCCGGTGATAAAGATGGAAAATCATCGTCGACGCCCAAACGGACCTCGTGAGTCCCACACCATCGTGCCGAATTAGGGCGGGCGGATTTCACCTTTGCAATCCCCTCGAAAAAACATCTTGAATCGACTGCTTGCACGCCCCAAATGGACGCCCGGTGAGAAAGGAGTGAAACACTGCACGCAGCTAGAAAGATGGGCCATGGGGCCCATACCTCAAATCCAATCTCAACGCCTGAAGCCGCCATGGAAACCTTCGCCTCAGTGCCAGGGGCGCAATGCCGCTTACGGCACTCAAAACGGACGTCTGATGCATCCGCACCGTCCAAAACAATTTTCCCTGAAAAAATGACAAACCCTTCGACGTACGCGTGGCACCACTGAGGCCCCTCGTTTTGGGAATTAAAAATTCCCCAAACCATCTCAAAGCGTTCCCCTCGACGCAAAGTCTGCGCTGCCACCGATGGCGCACAAAACGGACGCTCGTAGCCCGAAATTCGGGCGTCCGAAGATTTTAAAAGAAAAGGGGGGTCGGTGGTGCGGCACGTACGTCCGCGAGCCACCTCACCCGTTAAAAATGGATACCCACGAGCCACCTCGCCCATGCCACGTGGGCGGCTCTTCCACCTAATGGCCGACATGGCTGGTCAGCCTTCCACGCGGAGACCCGCGTCGCGTGGGTCTCTGTCCAGCCGCGGGGTCGCATAGTGCGACCCCGACGGTCCCCCCCTCACCGGCGCCCGCGGCCGATAACCTCAGCCGACGTGCCGAGGCACCCAGCACCGTCGATATGCCACCCGGCTGACAGATGGGTCAGCCTTCTTCGCCGCCTCTGAGCCCGCCGCTTGCCGGAGCCGCTGCCTGGATCCGCTCCGCCGCCGGAGCTCGCCGGAAAAAGGCCTCGTGGACGGAAAACTTCAGAGGACCACTGGAAACGATCCAGTGGTTGATAATTCGATCCGGATAACATTTCGGAAATCTCGGGACAAGATCTATGCGATTATGGTCTTGGATTGAATATTGGGCAGCAAATCGACATGCAAATTTAGGACGATCATGGTGGGGGAAAATAAAACGAAACAAAAACGACTCATACCTCTTGGGCAATGCCCAGAGCTTCACGGGGAGTCCGCCGCTGCTCCGCTGCCTTTCCCTAATTTCCTCACCGGAGGTGCCTCGCCGGAGTGCTTCGCTAGAGTTGGAGGAGAGGGGGAGGGTTTGAGTTAGAAGAAGAAGAAGAAGAGGGTGGGGGTGCATTTAAGAAGAAAACACTTAAACCCCCCGCCCGACACGACCCCGACTACGCTGCCGATGAAGACAAAAAATGAGGGTGCCCCTGGGGTAAAAATGACCTCCCAAGCACAACAGTGGTCTCTGAATTTTAATCTGAGACCTCGTTAAAAATTTATAAAACATAGCGCTCGAGGCCGCCAAATTATGAAAACGCCCCTAGGTCCACTTTTCACAAACGGCCCGCACCCGCAAAACTTATACCTCTCCTAGGGTAAACGGCATGCCCCGAACTCAATGGTGCCCTCAGTTTTCCAATTCAAGCCACCGTTTAAGAGATTACTTCTTTTCAACATGAAATGAATTAATTAATTTATTTAATCCGTTTAACATTCTAGTAGCGGGCGAGGGGTCCAAACATCTCGCACCGACAAGTTTTATGTCGTTTTTAGGGTAAACAACCCATTCTGGACCCATCCGTATACTCGGATCTCTGATCTGGTGCACCTTTTAGGATTTATCCCATTTATTTGGTGTTTCCAGTGTGAACGCACTGAAAACTCAATTCCAGCCACACCGGGGCTTAGAATCACACGCCATCTGAAGGCGCTGCTCTGGAATATTATCAAGAATATTCCAAAGTCTTCGGTAGTAAAAACCGGGTTCTTACAATATGTCTTGTTCTGAGAATCATAATTTTTAGGTGAAATTTGATAATAGTAACGATCATCTGTGATCATCAAGTGTTATAAAGGGTGGAACTCCCTTAACATATCAGGTAATGATTCCCCCATAATCATAACTCTATATAGAAATGGTACTTCCATATCACAAAAAGTCACATGATATTTATCCATAGGGAAAAAAATCCCTTGTCAAACTATGGTGTGGGTCTTGTGTACTCTTTTTATAGGTAGATCTGGTACTCCCCTATCATACCTGGGTGTTAGTCCTCTATCCATGGGGTTAGTGCTCCGATATCAGACCAAGGTGTGAGTTCCCCATTTTCTTGACACAGGTATGGTCAAAACTTCCCAATATACTATAGGGTATGTGTTATCTACCTACTGAGCGGTACTCCCACATATTAAAGCTCCATAGTGTTGGGGTCCACATTGGTATTTGTGGTTCTCTTAGTTGTGAAACATTTTAATGGGTTGTGGACCCCATTATACATTTCTTGAGGTGATCGTGTGAGATATATGTTTCATTTTTGTGGATCCCGTAGCTATGGTGTGTATCAATGGCTGGGTGTAGACCCATACACATTATTCTATATATGCTTGTGCGTGATTTTTTGGAATCAATGAAAAAAATGAATTTTCAACTCCCTCAAGTTATGTGGTAGTGACCGGGTTATGTTACACCTAATGACTTCATCAGAGAGGTATATGAGATGTTGGGAATAGATTAATGGCCTTTAGAACTGTAATTATACTCCTCATCCTATACTGGGATATGAGATAGAGATCGGCTGTATCTATCATTTGGGTTTCATATATATGAACATATATTTATGTTGAGGGGTATCATTTCCCATATGATTTTGGTTGAGATTATAACTTCTATTTTTCCTCAATTTCTCACAATTCAGTTTTGCGGGTGTTCTACTAGGTATGTATTAACTCACACCTATAATGGATTTTACCACATGTGTCACATATTATGAAGATGATTGACATATCAGTTGTTATTTTAGATTAATATAGGTATTATTAGGTTAATAAACTTCATACACTACTTGAGGCTAGGAGATCAAAAGATGGGATCACACAACAATTTTCTATTCCAGCTTTTCTCATATTAGGACATATTTGTCTGGGTGGGATGGTATTTTTTCCTTTACATTTCATCATTCATTATGTATCTATTTTGTATTCTGTAAAGGTTATCAAATTTTTTGTTTTCATTCTAGATGCAACATTATTTTATTATTATTACACTACACGTATACATAGTGATAGTAGTGTGAATGTATACCTGTAAATTAGGAAAAAGGCTTTTATTTTAGTTATACTTTATCAATTATTATCATTATCCCTTGATAATGGAGGAGAGATTGGGGCAGTGGTGACCCAAGAAACCGCTGACCAGGTGGTCCCTAGTGGGTTGGGTGATTATAATGTCTAGAAAATATTAGTAATTTTCCAAGAAACCAAATTTTAGTTTTCCGAAAATCAAAATTTTAAAATTTTAAATGAGAAATGAATAAATTTTAAAAAATATATTACCATCACCCCAAGATCATGGTGATATGCTGATTTCAAAAATGATACCCTTTTTATAAAAAAAATATCTAAATGAATCCAAATCTAACATTAGACTTTACTAAAAAATTAAATCAATTTTAGAAGAAAAAAATAATTTTGTAGCATATAATGACTTTATAAATAATTGAGTGGATATTTCTAATGAATTTATAAGTACATTTTTATTGAGTATGAACATTTCATATATAATTCATAATTCAGGAACAGTTATTCATATCTTCTAATTCAAAATTTTAGTTATGAAAGTCATTGTAACACCAAAAGACTCTAAAAGGAAAACCTTATTCGGTAGCATATATAGCAATAAACATCGATCATAAATAAACCATGATATATTTTTATGTAAATATTAATATTATAATATAATGACTGAATCAGAGGGTATATATACGAATAACCAAATTACAATATATATATATATATATATATATATATATATATATATATTTCTTACACAATTACAACATTGTGATTAATGATTATAAAATTAGAACTCGTTTTTCCCTAATGTATTTTTATTCTTCAAAAAAATATTATCATAAAATATTTTCTTTTCTTTTTGGGAGTGGATATTTTAATAAATTTCATAAAATTTTAGAAATAAATTTTAAATAATGTACATAATTCTTGAAATAATGTTATTAAAATTATCATATTGTTAACTTTTGGTATTATATAAAATGGATATATTTTTCAATAAAATGTGACAAATACTGATTTTTATAAAACATAATTTCTTTTTATTTAATAGTCTCAAAATTATCTTAATTTGATATAAAATTAATGTACATCTTATTTTTTATATATACTAAAATTAATTACAATTCCTTTATCAATATACCATATTTGGGTATATATTCTTTTTAATACAGGAGACCAATTTTTTCTAAAAATTTGTTTTTGATAAAATGTTTCTCAATAATCAATAATTAATTTCATCTACATCTGGTAATTTAATCTTGAAAAATGAAATACATCATTTCAATTTAAAGACAAAAATTTTAAAAATTGGTCTCATTTATTTCTAGTCTTTAGGAATAGTTACGTTGGTAAAATTTAACATTACTACAATGGTAAAACATTTATAACCCAAACAAAATTATGGTTTAAAAAAATTAAATAATCAAGAAAAATGCCCTAATTTTATTAAATGTGTGTATTTTATTCACTATCGTCTATGTATAAAACAATTGGCTATGTGATTTCATTTCTATGGATAGTGACATGAGTATTATTGGAATGTCAAAATGTCACTCTCTTTTATTCAATTAACATTAACATTTTCCCAAATAAAATAATAAAATAATGAATGAATGATATAAAATTGTTAAATTGAGAAAGAAAGTTTTAGTTTTATTATAGGAATTTTTTTTACTTTTTAAAAATGATAAAATTACCTTGAACACATACACATCATTGATGTAGAGCTTGTACTCAATATAATAAAATCAATGCAAACAGATAGAAAAGTATTAAATTTAATGTTTTTTGAATAAGATAAGGTCTTTAAAAATTTATTTGGACATATATTGATATTAATTAATTATAAAAATAATTATATTCAAATTCAATTGTTTTCATACAGTGTTTAATGTGAATATTTTGGAATATTTAAAAATTAATGTTTCTATGAAATGTGCTATATTTTAAGATATTATCACAACATAAATATCATATATTAATTTAATAAACTTATGGAATGAATAAATTTGTAAAATTTTCTAATAATTTCCATAAAAGATAATTCATAATAGATAATTAAAATTTATTTCATGATAAATATGAAAATTATTATCAGTTCTAAAATAGTGCATATAAAACACTAGAAAATTCAAATTTGGAGTCCTGATGATAATAATTGAGATGGAAAAAATATTTTCACAAATATTATATTCAACATCATGTATTAATGATTATTTTTTATAGTTACAAAAATTTATGTTATATAAAAATAATATTACCAAAATGATTGTGTAATGCATACACAATGTGTGAAAATTAAATATAACATATTAAACTTGTTTTCATGATATGAGTGAGAATAGATATTTTATTTTAAGGAATAAAAAGGATAAAAATTACAAATATTAATTTTTTATGCCAAAATGTTATTTTACAATTTAAATGATATTAAAAATTCCAAAAAAAGAACACTGTGTTGATGGGATGCATAGGAAAAAAGTTAAACAATTAAATGAAAAAATTTAAAAATATTAAAATTGATAATATTATTGTATATATGAGTTTCCCATAAGTTTTAAAAATATTTATAATGGATTAGTGAATATCAAAGATATTCTCTTCAAAATATTAATATTCTATAATGTTTTAAACTCAATTATTGTGAATAATGATGATAAATAACATAAATGGTATTAAATGCAGATACATTATTTTTAGGTCGTTATAAAATTATAAAAATGCAGTCATGATGGAAAAATGTAATAAATTATTGATGTTATTATCCCTATACCTTATTTTTTTAACTTTTCTATTTCATCATTACCATTATGACCCTTGATATTTGAAATATTGTGAAAAATTCCCATGATTTATTTCCTTTAAAAGGGGACTCACATAATTATATTTCTAACAGCTAAATTTATGGTTTTCTCTAAATAAATATACCCATATTATTCTATAATGAAATATTCCCATGTCCTATATCTAGTATAATGGTCATAAAATTATCCTACAAAGTCCTTAGGATCAATCGATCTCAGGAAACAGAAAAGAAATGATAAGGGTCTCTTAACACAATCTTCTATTATTACGTTATTTCAATTATTCATTGACTATATTATGTCATGATTATTTGTGGAATGACTATTGATAATTTTATATTCTATTTCCACATATCTTGTGTGTATATAAATTTATTAAAAAAATTATCTTCCTTGACTAATTCTTAATTCAAATATATTTTTCGTTCTATGGGATTTCATAACAAAATTTCTATTATTTAGGTTATATCACTTCTTCATTAGTAATGTTATGCTGAGATTATGTGAGAAAAATTATTTCATTGTTCTAGGTTATATTTCCACTTTTATTTCATCGATTTAAATTTGTTACACATAATTACTTAATTAATTAATTATCATGTGTATTGTCTGATATTTGTAAGATAATTTCATCTTATTTTGACTCTACTTTAAGAATATTTATATTATTAACCCGGTCCCATTTATATTATGTATATAATTCCCCCTTATTAATTTAATATCAAGAATTACTAATTTTCATTGTATATAACGTTTAATTTCATGTTAATTCCATTATTAGGTTTACACTCATGATTTACATATGTTTTAAAATATTATGTTATATATGTTTTAAAATAATATAATGTCATTTTAGAAAATTGTACTTTTGAATTTTTACTGGAAATATAAAAGTAATATTATTTTAACATTCACTGAGTGTATATATTTTCCATAAATCATAAACATACATTTATTTGAATATTACATAATATTATTGTATGGGGTTTCTCAATGGAAATACTTTTTCCATTATTATTTAATTTTATAGAATATGGTATTAAATTCTAAATGATTGAAAACTATTTTCGGAAGTAATTAATAAATTTATCTTAATGAAAATTAATGAATGTTTTAAAGAAGGTTATTTAAATTTTTTACATCCATCATATTATATATTTTCTAAAAATAATTACATTACTAATAAATAAATAATTATTATTAATTTATTATCTTCTTTCATCCCTTTCTAATTCATGTTTTTGTTGTTATTGAATTTCGGATGATCATTTAATTTATTTGGATAATGAATCCAAAAATTGTACATAATTCGATTGATATATCATTATTCTAATATAAATATTCTTTTTTACCCTTTATATGTTTATTTTTTAAATCATTTAGTATTCTATATATTGTGTATGTTGATCAAACTTATTATTAATGTTATTCTATTTTATGGGAAAATACAATTATTTGTTATTCTTGATTCAATAATGTAATTTTTTTAGTTTATAGGACACGATGATTATGAATTTTATTGATAATTAAATATATTAGGAATGCATTGGACACATGTATTTAATGAGTGTGACCAGAATTATACTTCTTTCTGATCCATCGTCAATATCATGAGGACAAATATGATAACCAAATAAACTTTTTGTGGCTCTATGATAATTTCAAAAATGTAAGGAGTTATAAATATACCTACCCATTATTGAATGTAACTGGGAATTAGGCCTTGATGATTAAATTAAATATTTCATAGGATGAGGATTTATTGGTAATATCATGAATGTTCAAAATTATTAATTTAAAACACTAATAATCATGTCATCACATTCCATTGGATTACTTTCATCTATGGTTATACGTCATTCAAAAGTATTTTATTAAATCAATATATTTTATTATTCACTATATTGTATTTTTATACCATATATATTCATGATAGCTTCTAGTAACTATAATACCTATTGGTAATTATATATCAACCACAATTATTTTCATTCCTTATATTCCGAGGAAAGTATTTAAGTGTGTGATTCTAAATAATATTACTAGATGTGAATACCGTAGTGGGATATGATGCATCTTTTTATGAAACAATTGTTTATATATCTTTGTTGTCCTCAAATATTTTCTTGTAATTCAATAACACTCTAAACCTAAAAAGTACATGGGTATGAAAGTGATCCAATATTTCCTTTTGATTAATATGATTTGGAAGGTTGAAATAGTTTAACATTTATTAGACCTAATTAAAAACATTTAAACGTGAATTATTAGAACATGGTATGTTAATGGGGGTTCAAGTTTGTTTTATTTGGTATTAGTGTATATTTTTACATAAATTAGGATATTTTGATTTTTTCATTTATGTTTATCTAATGATTTGAGAATATCATAATGGGATAATAAGTGTAAATTGGATCATATGATTAAATCTATACATTCCCCTTTTGTTGTATTATGTGAAGGGAATTTAAGTTGATTATGAGTATTTTGGGAGCTCATTAGGTCAATAAAACCCATAATTTTTTTAATTCTTTCTGTAAAAATATTATTTGAAGAATAATTCATTATGGTCATGTGTTTAATGTTATTTATATATATTTGGGTTAAGATGAAATTCAATTTTTTTTGTAATTATCATCAATTGGGATAAAATGATTACTACATGTTGGAAAATATGATTTATCATATATATATACAAGTTATATAAAAGGGATTTGTTCAATATATGACTAATCGATTATTAATAAGTTCTCTATTTTGGGGACATTATAAGATTAACATAAATATTTGTAATTTTTTATATGTTATGATTCAGTATGGGGAAAATATTTTGATTTTTCTTTTGGAATCTTATTTATTTTTATTGTCAATTTATCGTGGAAAATTATTATTATGGTGGAATAAAAATCATCATAGATGATTTTCACTTCTTAATTTTCCATCATTGTGGGAAATGAAACAATTTTCTTTAAATATTCTTATTTTTCCTTCCCATTGGACATTAGAAGCCATTTTCAATCATTCAAGGTATGTTTATTTAAGGGAGAACTTTTTCATTAATTGTAATTGTTTCCTTTTTTCCCAATAATTAATAGATTTTATTCTTTTAATATAATAAAGGGTGATTGAACATTAACTTGTTCCAAAAAAAATTTGTAAATATGATCATAGAAGGTGATTTTTTAGTATAAGGATCTAATAGTTCTTGAAGTAATTTGGAGATAAATGTTAAATCATTCCTTGAATAAAATGTGACTGCATATTCGTAGTTTTTTGTTTCAAATGTGGTTAGGAATATTTTAAATAATTTCATATATATAATTTATTAGAAAATAATCTATGTTAAAATTTTGATGTTACAATTGAGTTTGTAAAGATTACTTTTGTGTTTCACCATATAAAATTTCATTCCTTTTAGGTGATATATTACCTTGTTTAATCAATTTTGGATTTTTTTAATGACCATAGATTGGAGGAATATCTGGTTATCCTCTTTTGGAATATGTGACCCAAAATATTTTTATTTTAGTGCATTACGCATTGTTGATTTATAAGGAGTACTCATCATTTAGTGAAGAAGATAATATTTTGGTGGATATCGGATAAAAGATAAAATTATAATTTTCATGTATGTATAATTCTTAATATTTTTTTTCAAGATAGTAATGGAATCCCAGAACTATATGAAAAGTCATTTGAAATAAAAAATTTACAATTTTTTATTATTTCAAATGAATTATTTGTCTCTTGTCATCTAAAAGAAAGTATATTTTTGTATCCAAAAGGTATCTTGTTTAAAAATGCATGAATTCACATCTAGGTAATTTTTTAAATAATTTGAAACCTATTTATGTGTTATTTTAGGTTTCCTTAATGTTTAGATATCCTTATTTTCAAGAGAATTTTTTATTGACCCATTTTACATTATGGAATTTTAAAATTGCAATTTATAAATTTTAAAACCTTGATTATTGAGATCAAGATGAAATTAAGAGTAGGAAATATATTAAGGTGGGTGGTGGTGGATTGTAAAACATTAATATTTTAAAAAGAATTCATTTTTCAGTAATGTAATCAACATGAAAGACTAACATAAAAAAAAGAAAATTATTATTTTAATTTGGATTTTATAATTTATGCATAGAATATGTGATTATTAGTAGGAATAATCACATTATGAAACAAATTTAAATCTAATAAAGAATTAATTTTTTAAATCAATTATTATGAAATAAGAACTCAATTTTTTAGTGGTGTTATATAATGTATAACAACACTATTTCATCCAAAAAAATATTATTCTGGTTGAATATTATAATAAATTATTTAAATTTGGAAAATTAATTTGATAAATTAAACATTATTTTTAAATAATCTTATAAATTTTATTATATGATAAATTTTGGTATTTTTACAAATGGGGTGGTATTTCAGTGAAATGTAAAAAATACTTTTTTTGTAAACCATTTTTTAATACAAAAATTTTATTTAAAGAAAGCCACTTTAAGATAATCAGTAACCAAATTTACAGAACCAATGTTACTACATTAGAAACGTGGGAATCTAAAGTATCAAGATACTAAAACATAACAAGTTTCCAAATTTGAAAATAAAAAACAACACAAGACACTATGCCTCGATCCTTGAGTCGCTCATGTCAGTCGGGGTCTCTTCGCCTATCATCAGTCATCATCTGCATTGGTAATCCACCTTCATCGTCACCACCCATAACTCGTCTCATTTGTGGAAGCCACCAATATCTATCATCATTTTCTTTAAGAACCAACATCATCATCAAAAACACACAACTTGTAATATCACTATTATAAAGAAACGAACAACCATCAGAACATCAAACAACTTCCAAGTCGCACCTCCTAAAAATCGAAGCGTATCACAATCAACAACATCCAAAAACCTCACCAAGAACCAAGGCACCGGGCCGACATTTCTTTTTGAGAAGGATCCAATGGCTGAAGTATGGTTTTGAGAGTGTGGGGCCAATTAGAGAGAGAATATCTTCAACTGTGTCACACATCACAATCATTGAAACCACTATCGATGTCAAACCGAACAAATCCATCCAAAAATAAATTTCAAAACATGAATTGAAGGAAATAATGAAAACCATTGCAAAACATCAACAAAGATGGAGAAAACTATTAAAAACAAAATATTGTTACGAACTCACAAAAAACCATCATCAAATGAAGAAATCAACATCGATGATGAAAAATTAAAAAATACACAAAAATACCTGATGATAATAGATGAAATGAAGTTTCATGAAAGGGATTAATAGGGAACCTCGACCAAGAGCCCCATAACATCCAAAATGACCATTAAATAAAATTGAACCAAGCTAAAAATGGAGTCTGACATGGTGGTTATAGTCAGCATAGAAGTTGATATTCATGAAAAATGGTTAAAAAACTAGGGACCCAATAGTTTAAGAGCATAAAATAGGACCCTTTTACTTTTGGACATTATCAATAGTAATCATTGTCATATTTATCACCATAGTTAGGATAAAACATGTATAAAACTGTAAAAATAATGGGGTAAGTCATTAAAATCACCAAAAGGATTTATCTAATCATATTTGACGATTAGGGTTTATCCAATATTTAACTATGTATAAAAAATAAATATTAACCAGATTTCATTTTCCATTGTAAGTGACAAAAATATAAATTAAGTTAATATAATGTCTAAACTTCACACTATTTGTTTTAATAAATGTTAATAATTTTTCCAGAGGATTAAAATAATTTTTGAAAGATACCATATTTTTAAATTAGTTATTTAAGTATTATCATTATTATAAGAAATTATTTTATTTTTTTATAAATTATAAGATTAGCTAGAATTATTACACATCAATGATGTAGTTCTTGTATAACATATAGTAAAATAAAATAAATTGAAAATAAAAGTATTAAATTTTATGAGTTTTTTACAATTTATGGGCATTAATAATTTTTTAGAATGAATTTTAATTTAAATAATTTTATAAAAAGTTAATAATTGCAATTCCTTTATTTATCAAGAGTGTTTAAAGACAAATTTTGTTGAATACAGAAATATAAAACATTTTTTAGATATGGTATATTTTAAGATCTTATCATAAAATATATATGATATATATATTTATGTAACTTATATAAATAAAGTATTTTGTAAATATAATAATAACATCATACCAAAAAAATTCATAACACATTAATTGCTTTCTTTATAAATATTGGAATAATGTTCAATGCTAACATAGTGATTTTCCATCATTGCAAATGACGAAATTGTAGTACTAATGATAATAATTGAGATGAAAAATACTTTTCATGACATTGTCATTCCATATCATTTCTTCATGAAAATTTTGATTTATGTTTTCATACAATTTATTTATATAAAAATAAATTTATTTAATTTTTTGAGAAATTATTGTATGTGGTGAAATAAGTCAAAATAATGTATTAAATATGATAGGATACGAATATGAATATATATTCATTATTAATGTATGAAATAGTAAATTATATATATAATAATTTTTTTAATTTAATATTTTATTTTCATTTTTTAATATTATTATAACTTTTTAACAAACATAATCTATGACAGAAGGATGTATATAAAAACTATAAAATAGTTAAATAAATAATATTAAAAATTAGAAAAATGATAATATTTGTATTCATATTATTATCACAAGAAATATATATATTTGGAAATTATAATTTATTATCAAAGAGATTATTTTTTAAATTGGATGTCTTCATAATTTTTTTATTGTCAAGTACTTTGAAGAGCGATGGAATAGAACAAAAACGGTAGTTGATGTTAAAACTTGTTTCTAAATGATTATAATATTTAAAAAAAATCTATAATGGAATATGTAGATAATAAATTATTGATCCAATAATTATGGGTCCTTATATATTTCACTTCTTACTTTTACAATTACCTTTATGTCTCTTAAATATTGAAAATAATAGTGAAAACAACATTCAATTTTTCTTATAAAAAGTTACACAATTCTATATTTCCCTTGAAATAAAATATAGTGTTTCACTTAATCATCTTCCAAAATCAATATATAAATATATATTCCCATTTCTCCACAAAACATGAGTGATAATTGACCACTCATATAAAGTACATAAGATCAATTGAAGGGAGTTAAGACAAATGGAAAATAAGGGGTCTTAACTCAACTTTTATTCCTTCAGTTACATAACAACTTCATTGATTATATTATTTCAGATTATATATGTACATAAATATGATTACATTATGCTATATTTAAACTTATCTTATATAGATTTATAATTTTTACGCATAATATATTTATTGATAAATTTTCAATTCAATTATACAGTCTTGTTAATTCTTTTGATTCTCACTTGTATTTCATGAATATTCATTTTAAAAACAGAATTACATCATTTATGAATTCTCAGTTTTACAGTATGATCATCCTAAGGGAATATCACCTCAATTTCACTCACATGGGAAACAATTTATATTATAAACAAATTTTTTATATGATTTATATTCTTCCCCTTTTAAATTTAATAAAATTAATCATTATTATTTCATGCAGTATAAATTTTTATATCATATTAATTTCTTTATAGTGTTATGATTCAATAGTTATTCAGGTGGAAAAATTATATATTAAAATACACCTTTTACTGAGTATTGTTTTTGTATAAATTTTATATGAAGAGATTATATTTTCTCCCTCAAAAATAAATTTTTTTATATTTTTCTTGATAATTATATACTTTCAAACAAATACTACCAGTTTTTACTTTTTTGGGGACATGGAATGATCACACAATTTTTTTTCTATAATGTATTGAACCTGTTACCTTTTTGGTCGACGTAATTATTCATCCATAATATTATTTACTAAAATGATTTCAAGATCTTTTTATAATCCTCAAATAATTTTTTTAATTTAGTTTTAAAATATAATTGAGGTCTTTTTAAATGGTTTTAAATGGATTATTTTTCATTCCTAGAAAATTGTAACTATAAATTTTTTCTGAAAATATAAAAGGAATCTAAAAAGTAGACATATTTTTTTTTCATAGTGAACATACTTTTCATTAAAGGTAAATTTTAATATTACAGGGTAATTTTAAAATAAAATGATGTTTCAAAAATATTGTGAATTTTTAGAAAATGATGTCACTTTCTAGATAACTGAAAACAATTTTTGGGAGGAATTTATAACATCAAATTTATAAAAATATATATAAGTTTTATGGAAATTTAGTTAAAAAGTTTTACATTAATTCTATTATATTATTTTTAAACAAAATAACATTAATATATAGATATATCAAATGAATTTATTATTTTCTTTTATCTCCTACTAAATCATTGTTTTGGGATCATTAAATTTCCCAATACTATTTACTTTCGTATAATCATTTTCTCTATCATTGTCCATCATTACATGGATATTATCATTTTCTTCCATGTACCTATTTATTTTTATCGTGGATATTTCTATTGTCTAAACATTATATTATTTATATATATATTTTAAGTTGAAGATACATACAAATAATCTCATTTGATTCAATGTAGAATAATTATTATTACGCATTCTCGATTAAATATGAGAATGTTTTAATTAATAAGGAATATTGAATATGGATTATATTCATTCTTAAATGTATATAGATTCCATTAGAAACATGTAATTGATTAATGTGACTCATAATTATATATCCCTTTGATGTTTTGGAAATCTCATGAGGGAAAATATGATGACATGATATATCTGTTGAAGGTGTAAAATCCCAATATAAATGTGTAGTATCTTTTGTGTACATAAAAATTATATAATTTAACTTGGAGTGAGGTGTTTATGATTAAATTATTATTCATGGAATGAGTCCTTTATTGTAATATCATGAATTTCTAGCATTATACATCTTTTCCACTGATAATAATTTCTTTTCTTACCATTCTATTACATTAATTCACGGTTATACATTGTTCTCATGATATCGATTACCTAGAACATTTTTTGATTTTTCACTCTTCCATATTTGTATTCTTTATTTACTCATGTTATAATCATGTACATATATTAATTTCATAGTTTTTCATATCAACATTATCTATTTCTATTTTCCCATGTATTAAAGAAATGTTTCATGTATTTTATTCCTAACAATGTTACTAGATGTAAAGAACATATTAGGAGATGATGTAGAATTTTATAAACCCAATTTTTTTGTAACCATGTTATTATGTATGAGTTTTTTCTAATTGTGTAAAACTAAAGATTTAAAAGTTCATTGCTTATGTATATGATCTAATATTTTATTTATAAGTTATACATTTTGTAAGGTTGAAATTGCGGTGACATTTATTGGAATCAATGCCAATAATATTTAGTAGATGATTTTGAATGGGGTCAAGGAGTGCAGGTTTGAGGATTCTATAGTGACATTTAAATAATAACATATTTATACTATATCACAAGTAAATTAATTCTCTGTTTTTTGCCTTTTTAATAAATCAGAAATTGTATTCCTTTAAAAATATCAAGGTATTACAAAATTCCATTCAAAAATTCTAGACGATGTTTTTAAGTGTTGTTTCCCTATAAAAGTTTTTTCTGTTCATATTATATATGATATAAAACCCTTATTTACACTGATATTTTTTCATCTGTGAAATTTATCATGATTCAATATCAACTCTCTTTCCAAAGCCATTTTCTTAATATTTTATATTTTCCTGCATAGGTTTACCCTCTTCTCATTGTTTATTTTATAACATATTACCAAACTCATGAATTTTCCGTTCATTCATCTTATGAACACTTCATTAAATAAATATTTTTACCTTATTTCTCACATGTGTTCCCTATTACATAGTAGTATATATGAGCACTGGTATAAGAGAGTCTTGGAATGTTTAGTATAATATTGTTATGATTTCCATAGAGATGTCCTTTTATTTTACATGATATTTTTATAGATCATTATTTAGTGATCCCATTTTCTGATGAAAGATAAAACTATTTTTTGATGTGATTATATTTATCATTAGGTGGTCTACATTGGTCTAGTATTGAATAGTTTATGTAATTGACGTTAAGGATATTTTTTTGATAATTATTGGGTGGTAATTGATATCATAGACTCGAATAATGGGGATAATGTATGTATTTTGGTGGTCATTGATTTCTAGAATACCATTTCCATGTTTTTATGGGATCGACAATTGATTTTTTATATTTTTGGGGACGAACTATTCCAAAAAGGGTGTAGGATTTCAAAATCACTAGTGTACATCAATATTAACTCACACAGCCATAATTTAGGGGGTTTTTATCCTATACTATAGCCAAAAACTTTTGAAAGAATATAAAACAAATCACATTTAAAAATATTTCACAAGATCTATGGGTGTCCGTGGAGAGGATTATTGGGATTGAAACGATAAAATATCAATCCTCTTAGTAAGAAATTACACCTGAGTGCTTAAATGTGTTTTCTTATCCACTTGGTGAATTAAAATCCTCGGTGGTTCTATATCACATATATACAAGCTTATATTGTGAAATATATTATTAAGGATGTCTCAAAAAACTTATAATGACTTTGTGAACATTCTGCCTCACATAAAATCATCCAACATAACTCGGGGTATGAGTTTTGACTTATAGTAACATCTTCACCTATAACTGATGATTAGGATCATATTTTGATCAAATTATATATAACATAATATTAATGTTCAAAACATCCCCTTAATATTCTATATCTATAAGGGACAATTTGTTAATGTCACTTTTAGGTTTCATGATCATAGTATACAGAAATAAATTATAAAAATTTTTGTGGCTATCTCATCTCAATTAGTGATTTATCTAGTGTCAAAATTCTTTATTCAATCATTTATGTCTTCCTCAAAGAGATAATGAGAACACATGAAATATTATAACACCAAACAAACCACCATTTTTCTAAAATTTTTCACATATGTCTAGATTTTTTGAGTGGTGGATGTGTGGGTCTTCACATTACAGTTTATTAAATTTTACCATATTATAAATAATTTAGATGTAACTCGAAATTTTATCAAATTTATTTTTCTGAATCGAAGAGAAAATGCTACATGAGGGTACATGATCTATGGATAGTATGAGTTAGGTTTTCTACTTATACACTATAGGTCCTATAATTTAAATAAATAAAACACACAAATGTGATAATAATTAAAATAAAAATGAGATTATAAAAGGGTGTGTCAATAAAAGTAAATTAAACTTTCTATTCCTCCATTAATCATAGATAACTACAAAAAATCATAAAAATCCCTAAGGAATCATTAAATACATATGTTTAATATAATTTTTTAAATTTTAAGACAACCAATCATTCACTACAATGAGAACATATAGTAGCATAAGTCTAAGATAATACAATAAAGAGGGGAAGTGATCCTTAAGTGTAGATTGTTTTTTTATAATCTAAGAAAACTATATGGTTTTTAATAATGATGGGTAATGTAATGCCCCATACCTAATAACCAGAGTTGGTGCATTATTACATAACATTGTCATGATCCCAAAAGGTCAAGTCTTAAAAGAACGATTAGTTTAGTATCCATGGAAGTTCTAGATAGATTTATATGGTATAAATTACATCATAAATTGAAAAACTACAACAACATTGTTTCCATAGACCATACTTATATCCCCCCAAACTATCCCTGTAGGTCAGTCATAAAATACTTTTTGTATCCTGGGAAAAATAAAACATAGAAATATATAAGCTCAGATGCTCAATAAGGATAAAAATATAGCAGAAACATTCATAGATAAGCATTAACATTTAAGGAAATGTATAAGACTAAAACAAAAGCCTTTTAAAAATGAACTTCAACATAATATGGAAATGTTAAAATCACATAATTAAATTTACATACTAACATGGATATTTTACTAGTAAAATAATCACAAGCAATATCAATAGCCACTTTCATAATGATGGAATACATAATGACAGACTTTCATATCCACATAGTCAATGCCTTGTGCCAAGACTAAAAATAAGATTTTGTCAAGGCCTTGTACCAAGACACTAGTCTGTATCATGAGACATACCAATACATCTAGGAGTTATAGCTGGCTCCGCCCGTCACTTAAAAAGTCCAATGTATTCATCATATGAAAAAGTTTAAGAATAACATAAAAATTCTTATTAAAACTGTGATATGAAATGTCAATACTTTATCTATAAACCATGAATGGTATGAAATAACACATCCATAGTAAAACATATATGAAAACCTTTAATAAAATATGGATGTTTTGTATCATAATAAATCAACTTCAAACAATCTTAAAATTCATCAAAGGATGTTGACATAGATGAAATCAAAACCATTTTAGAGAAATATCCCTTTTATTAATAATTCATTTAAAAGTCACGTAAATATAAAAGAAAACATTTATATTTTAAAATATTTTTATAAGATTGAAAGGGATGCCTCTACGATGTTATAACGGTGGAAAATAGCCTCACCCGCCATATAATTTAGAAAAACATTCTTACCTTAATTTTGTAGAATAGGTCATGAGGTACCTTGTTTGGAAAATGATGGAAAGATTCCTTTCAAACCATTTTATAAAAATTAAAAGAAAGTTCAAAATTAATTTAACCCATAGTATAGTAAATAGTAAAAATGTTTTGAAATAAATTTTTAAGAAACATGGATGTGGATGATAAAGAGGTCCCGGTAGATAACTACATACAAACAACCTTGAATAATGAAGACGTTGTAGAATTAACCCTTACCTTGTACTTTTCCTTGGATGAGGGTAGGTTAACATAATGTATAATGGTAAAATAATTGTTATTAAATCATAAAATAATCATATACATTTACATGATATCATATATGATCTTTTAACCTTTCTTTGTTAATAATATCTTAGTATTATCATGGTTTCGGGTGTTAACAGATTCGTTTTACTTTGTATTCTTTGTTATGTGAGTCATATTTGTTATGGATGGAATGTATCTTATTAATATCCATAATTATATCAAGTCTTTAAACATTATTTATAATCATATAATGAAAATTAGTCTTGAATGGATACAATGGAGAATGAATGTCATCGTGTTCGGGGAGACGGTAATCCGTTCTTATGCACGAGTGACAATATCATTTTTTTTATATTAAAATAATATATAATTGGATGGTATATCATATATGCAAAAATATTATCATGTTATATTTATTATATACATCAATTACACATCATCATTATACCCATCCAAATAATAATATATTGAATAACAATTACACCATGACATGGAGACGGTAAGTCGTGCGTACACACGTATAGTGAAATGTCATTCAAAGGATGGATAGAATAATGAATTTGGTTATAAAATATTTATAATAACATCAAATTATATAGAAGATACTAGATTTTGTATTTTAGAATAGAAACAACAAATAAAAAAGAAGTGGAATAAGAAAGGAACTTGAAAGAGGTGATGAAATATTTACCTCTTCTTCTAGTTCTTCCTTTCGATTTGATCAAAGGAGATTCTTAGATTGGATTTCTGACTAAAGTAAGGACTATAGGATGAAGGATGGTATTTGAGAGGGTATTTGGGTAGAGGATGGCTGATCTAAAGGGCCATGAAGGTGAGAATTAGAGAGAAGACGGAGTTCCCTTTTATAAGAGGGGTGAGAGGAACATTAGGAAAATCTAGAAATTTTATTTTATAATAAAATTATTTTCGGTTTCTAATGGCCTAAAAATGAATTATTTAAATTCTAAGGTGGGGATCGGTCTAAAAACACTCAACCAATAGGTTTTAGACAGGTTTGGGGAACTATATTAATCTTCGATTATATTTTTTTATAAATATATTATTTTTTCTTTCTATATAATGATTCTCATATAGAGTAGTGTGTCAGTTAGGATTTCATATAAAGTGAATAATTCTCAATTACTGAAATATATTTTCGATGAAACTTCAATCATATTGAATTTTATTTGATGAACTGACTTATAATTTTTTTACAGAATGGGTAGAAGTTTGAGATATGAAACCAATTAGATCTCAAGTTATTTTCAAAACAATTTGGAGAGATTTTTTGATTTTTCATTTCACAATGCTTCAGATATTGTGTTACTTACACTGCCCCTATTACAATTGTGTTGGAAGACCTTGGTAGAGATGTGAAGAAGTAATCTACCACATAACTAATTATGGTATTCAATCAAACTACTCTATGTGGTTTCATAATGGGGAGAAAATGAAATCTCAAATAGCTGATGATGAAAATGGGAGGACTCAATTGGATAATTTTTTATATGATTGGTTTTCGTTTATTCATCATCATAATAAAATAAAAGATTTTTTCCCAAGAAGATTTAAATATGATTATACATGATGCATCTAGTAAAAATCATAATTTTTTCAAGGTAAAAAAATTGAGTAATGCTTCCACGACTCCAATATATCGACAATGTGGTAAAATGAAAAATCTGGAATTTTTAATCCGATTGTTCCATGGAAAAACTAAGTACTGGATTTATAATACTTTCATCAATTACATTTTTACCTTCATGAAGGAATAAATTTTAGATGATGCAGATATTCCCTCAAACCACTATATGGAATGGAAGTTAGTTGAGGAGCATGGATTTTCTAGAAAAAAAAATTCATGCTTGCCTGAAAGATTCAGTTTATTCTGGGAGAAATCTACTGAACAAAATGACTATATAAAATATGGAACATCTTGATGGAAGCTAAAAGATGATGGAACACCATCCCATGATCCATAGAAAGTATTGTGGCACTTTGAAATTATCACTAGACTCTAGAATCTTTTTATGTCTGATGAAATGTCAATAAAAATTTGATAGAATGATACTGAGATAATGAAGACTAATGATGAGTTTTTTAACCCTACATATGGATTTTCATGGTATAGATTTGATGCTCGATATCTTTATTTTGCAACTGATGTGCGTATTGTGAGGTAGGGTATTTCATGTGATGGTATTGATCCGTTTGGGAAAATGCTTACATCACATAGCACATTTCCGGTTATTATACACATTTATAATCTCCCCCATGGTTGTGTATGAACAAACATTTCACTTTTAGGAGAATACTCATATCTGGTCCTTCTGATCCTGGAAATGATATAGAGGTATACGTGTATCCTTTGATAAAAGAGTTGAAACTTCTATGAGATGTGGGTGTGCGCACATACAATTCATGTTCAAAAGACATATTTCAGATGTGTGATGCGCTTATGTGGATGATCAATGATTTTCAATCTTATGCAATGATGTATGGATAGATAATGATGGGAAAACTATCATGTCATGTTTTTATGAAGAATACATGATCGAGAAGAGTGAAACATCATTGTAGTTTCAGTCTTATTGGGCATCAACAATTCTTTCCAATGGAACATCCATATATAAATAATAATCCATGATTTGAAAATACCATGGAGACCGGTGATCCAGCTTAGCATATTTATAGAACTGATGTTCTTAAGGAGTTTAATGATTTCAGTTTTACATTTGGGAAGGGTCACATGAAATTGGGAAAGAAAAATAATTTTCCCACTGAAACATGTTACAATTGGAAGAAGATAAGTGTCTTCTTTTATTTTCCTTATTGGACAACCAATTTGTTACTTCATTTCATAGACGTAAGGCATATTGAAAAAAAAATATGTGAAATGTTGACTTTGATTCTTCTAAATTTTAAGGTAATGAAAAAAGATGATTTACAGTCTCGGTGTGGCATGGTGGAGTATGGAATCAGACCAGAATTGCATCCAGTGCATATCAGTTAAAATAAATGGAATGTTCCATGGGCTTCTTATGTGATGACACCTTTAGAAAGAAATAAATTTCTACAAGTACTAAAGACTATTAATGATCCTGATGTCTATCCAAGAAACAAATCTAAACGGTTCAACCAAAGAGAGTTGAAGCTAAAATATTTTGAGGCTCGTCATTATCACATTCTTCTGCATGAGTTGATCATAATTGCCATTCTACATATTTTTTCAATAATGTATTGTTGGAAGTTATTCGGTTGTGCTATTTGATTAGGGATATTTTGGATAAGAAGTTGTCTATGAATTTCTTTCAAAAAATGTTGTCAGATTCCTCATTTATATTTTGTGTGGTAAAAAATATATTTCCTCTATCATTTTTGCATCCATGATGCATCCGACTGCCCATATTCAAACTGAAATACATCTTGGAGGACCTATTCCTTTTCGTTGGATGTATCCAACAAAAATAAATTTAAACACATTAATGTCTTATGTCCGTAACAGGAATCATCCTGAAGGTTCTATCATGAACGGTTACTTGGATCAAGAATATATTGATTTCTACTCTATGTATTTGTATGATCATAGTACAAGAATGAACAGAATAATGATAAATGAAGAAGAATAGTATGAACAAATAGAACCCAGTTTTCCATTACATTGTCAAACAAAATGAATTCCTAGATCATATACATTGACAATATTAAGCCTTGAAGAGTGCGAGATGGCACATCACACAGTTTTGTTCAAATGTGAATTTTTCGATGACTATATCTTGTAAGTAAATTGTATATTTATATCTTATATATATATATATATATTAAAGTATTCATATTTTTATTGATAGGGAACATAAATAGATGATAAATATAAATCATTGTTATTTATCTTTGAGATAGAGAGAGACTTGGCATAGTAAATAGTTTTCTTCTTGGTTAAAATTGAAGGAAATAATATTACTGTTTAAAATAAATAAATCAATTGTTAATTAAGTTTAATAATGATTTATATTTCAGGTATAGAGTTTTCTTATTGACTATGTCTCTGAGAAAATAAGATCTTTGGCTTTTGGTCCTAAAAACGTGGTTCATGACTGTAAATCAATTGTTATGGATGGATATAGATATATTATCACTGAACAAGAAAAGAACAATAGAGCAAAACAAGATGGTGTTATGGTTACTACCATAACATACAGTTATTTTATTGCATCAGAAAGCAGACCACAATTTGAAAATTTAGTATATTATGGAGTCATTGAAGAAATAATAATATTGGATTATTATTCTCATAGACAAGTAACAATGATGAAATGTTAGTGGTTTGATCTGATGATGAGTCATGGAACAATTACTGATGATTGTGGATTTCAAGTAATTTATATGACTTTAACTCATGCTACCGATGAACCATATATTTTGGCATCAATGGCGAAACAAATTTTTTATGTCAAAGACCATCTTCGACATCAATTTGGTGTCATTATTGAAGTAATTCCAAGAAATATTTTTCATGATGGTGATAGTTTAATTGACACCATCCCTTCTTCCATTGTAAATGATCCATTTATTACATTTGATGAATCCAATAACTCAATTTTCAGAGATGATTGTGAACCTTATGTTGTGCTGGGAAATATATAAAATCATTCATTCATCTTTAAAATTATTTTGGTTTACCTCGACATGGGATTTTATGGTTGGTACTATTCAAATTGACTTAATATTGAATACAAATATGTTGTATCCAACATGAACCTTATGTGAATATTCAATGTTTATTGGTTGCAATTCAATTTGAATTGCATTTTATAATTTTGAATTGAACTATATTCAAACATACGAAACAAACATTTCTAACATAGTGAACATTTTAATGCTTTAACTATGATTTGTATAAAATTTGTATTACTCTAAGACCTCTAATTAACATTTTACCTGGTAATGAACATAATGGTTTGTATTCTTCTGCAAAACATGTATTGAAACCTGCATCATCTACCTAGGATAAAGAAATTATATTTTTTCTTCATTTTGACAACTCATTTATCACTTATGAATCTAGTAGAATCAATGTTCCATGATTTTATTATACTAATTACACTTATTAAATAACCATCCTACTAAAAAACAAATATCATTATTACATCTTGTACGATTTATTGACTTCATTATATATTTGTTCATGCCCACCTAAAATAATGGTTAGATAAATTATCCATGAATCCTTCTATTCCCTCTCATTAATTTGGTTTTTTGGGCTACACATTAGTTATCCTTTTGTATTTACTTACATATTTGTTTTCCAACGTAGGAAATGAAACCAATTGATGAGAGGTGACGAAAACAGATTATGGAAAACAATCATCACTTGACTAAGTTGTGCATTCCACCACTAATGCCTGCAGTAAGTATATTATTTCAAATATATAAACTTCAATAATATAAAATTTCATGTCATAATGTTTTTTAAATATTTTTTCAAGATCCATATATTATGAGATAGTAATTTGATGAGAAACCTAGTAGTGGTCCCAGTACGCAGGGTGTTCATATGAGGATGGGGGGGTACGAGAGCTATACGATTTGGTCGGCGTACTCGATTAGACCATGCCCCTCCCACTGAAATACCATCAATCTCATATGTTGATCCCAGTGTGTCATTAGTGGAACACGAGATATTTAGGCCCCCCATTTCTTCACCAGCCTTTACATCTAAGCCTTATCACCCATATTTACCATATCTGATGAGTATTCCTACTCCCCAACCAGCATTCAGCCAGCCATCCCTATTATCTTCTTTTATTTCTTCTTCCATCTACCCACGCTTTTATATTCCATATTTTATGAGTTCTACTCCGCCAGACTCTATCCCTGTGGAGTATACATTGGGACTTACACCATCTATACAGGATTTTTCTTTCAGTTTTTGCGGATCCAGTGGCGCCCATTGATCTGACTACTGCATGTATACTTATACAACCATAACAATTTTTAACACCATTATTTATTTTCATTATTACATATATTGATAAAAAAAATTTCTTTCATAAAAAATATATCAACTAATAGGAGGCAGGGCCGGGGGTGAGGGTGTACATACATGTGTGCAGTGTGGAACCATCACACGTAGTCGATGGTGGACTACAATGAAGGCAGTCAAATGATTGAAAAATTAGGGCAACAAAGTTGGAGTTTTTTTGTGACGATTGCCAAATACTCCGACATCATTCTTGTCATCCCACTCTCATGTAGGCAACTTCCAAATGATGTCAAAGATAACGCTTGGGTAGAGATATGGGTAAAAAACTCGGTTGAATTTAATCCAATATATTAATTTTTTATTTATATTTATTAATATTTTTGTGTCGTCTATGGTTTAATTTCCCTGATGGTGAGGGTGTAGGGTCAGCATGTCTAAAGGATATAGGTGAGCTATAGAGAGTTTGTAAGCCTGAGTCGTACATATGATGGTGTGCTAGAGTGGGAACATAGTTAGAGGGGGTCCTTGTGATGGATGATTGTCCGTTAGAATAGTATGAACAGATGATTACTCATTGGACGACGGTACAATTTACGTTATTAATAACATAAAAGGTATTTAAATGAAAAGTTTCATGATTTTTCATTAATACTAATTATTGAATTTTATTTAGGATTCATCTGGAAGAAATTAAAAATCATTGATTCTAATAAATATATCCACACATTTGGATGTACTACGATGCCAGATCATGAGAGGTAGTAGGTATGAATGTTTATAATCATTCTATACTTTATATTTCTTCCTCCATAATTTTTTTATTGATAATGTTGATATATAATTTTAGTTATGAAATTAATTATTGGTATCATATTTTTAATTATGGTTTCTTACATTCAATTTTATTGTAGAGGCATAAATTGAATATATAAGGATGTGTTCCTTGAGAAATTTTTTTTCTCAAGTAGAATGAAGAATAAAAGATATGCAGTCAATGAACCGACTAACCAGCAGATTGTAAGTTTTACGTTGTAGATTTAAATTTTTAATCTCTATTATTTAACTTAATAATCTATTTATATTGGTAACATTCTTCTTTAGAGGCCTGTGATGCCCAATAACTATACAATTTTTTGGCCAGAAGATCACACGCATCAGGTGTTGGGAGATGACCACCCTGGTAGAGTACACTGCCAACTAGGGAAGAGTATAGTTCCGACGAGGTATTGGCCCACCTCAGGTACGAGTTATAGTGCCACTTAGTTTCAGTAGATTAAGGAACATGTATAACTAGATGAGAAAAGGTCCACAACGATAGAAGAACAGTTTGATATGGAAAACACAAAATTTATTAAACTGTAGGATGTTTTACGTCCAACACATCAACTAGAGGCCAACACTACTTGTGATAAATATATGTCATCGATGTGTACTATATATGGTGCAACAAGTGGATGATCTAGTGGTGTCAAGAAAAAGGAGAGGGGGAGGATGAGGCAGAGGTGGAAGAGGTGGTCGAGATGGCCGAGGTGGAGTAGGAGGCTGAGGAGGAGGCCCCGGAAAAGGAGGAGGGAGATGAAGAGGCCGAGGTTCAGTATGAGGGTGTGGAGAAAGGAGTTGAAGAGGGAATGGACAATGATGGGGAAAATGATGAGGAAGAGGGTGAGGGAGATGATGATGGTGATGATAGTGATGGTGATGAAGGACAGATTGATCTGTTGCATTTTTTACTGATATTACTGACCTTTGATGTTTATTGATTTGTTGTGCCTGAATATACATGTGATTAGATAGTTCCCATTATCTGTGGAGTTTTTTCTATAAATAATAAATCATAACTTGAGGATTTGTTGTGACTGATTCACCCCTCCCCTAGACAGCCCCCACCCCCGAACAACCCTTATCCCCTGCACAGCCACGCCGCCCTCGTGGACAGCCTGTCCACCCGCTGGATATCCCCTCCCTCTTTGGACAACACCCACCCACTAGACACCCCATACCCCCTTAGACAGTCCCACAAACCCCTGTGGACAGCCCGCCCACCTGCCCAGGACACCACCTACCCCCCTAGACCGCGCGACCACCCACGTGGACCACCCGCCCACCCCCAGGGCAGCACGACCACCCCCGTGGAAATCCCTCCCACCCCCTGGACATCCCCTCCCCCCGTGGACAACCCCCACCACCGTGGATAGACCGCCAACCCCATGGACTCCCCTAGCCCCTGTGGACAACCCACCCACCCCCTGGACTCCCCCTACCCCATGGACATCCCTGCCACCCCTAAGAAAAACCCCACACCTACCCCTCGGGAAAGACCAACAACCCCTGGACACCCCTAACACCTTGGAGATCCCTACCAACCTCGTGGACTCCCCCCCCCTCCACCCCTCATACACCCCCATCCACATGGACACCCCCATCCCCTGAACAGCTTGCACCCCCTGGAAAGCCCTCTCCCCCATCCCGGTGGACAGCCCGCCCAGATCCCCTGGATACCCCCTACCCCCCCCCCCCCCGGATAGCCCCACCACCCCTATGGAAAGCCCCCCACACCTGTGGACAGCCCGCCCACCCCCCTATACACCCCTTACCCCCTAGATATCCCGGCCACCCCCGTAGATATCCCTCCCACTGTCATGGACACCCCGTACCCCCATGTAAAACCCCACCACCCCAATGGACATCCCTCCCACCCCCTAGAAACCCCTACCCCCTGGATAGCCCCTAAACCTGTCAACAGCCCGCCCACCCCCTATGGACCCCCCCCAGACACCCCCCAACCCACCAGAGACCCCCATCCCTAGAAACCCTATACCCCTTAGACACCCCCATGGACATCCCGCACACCCCACATGGACACCCCCAACCCCCTTGGATAGCCCTCCACCACTATAGATAGCCCTTCCACCCCCGTCAACTGCCTGCCCACTCCCCTGGACACCCCCAACCCTGTGGAAAGCCACCCCCACCCCCATGGACATCCCCACCCACCCCATGGATACCTCTACCCCCTGGATAGCCCCGCA
This sequence comes from Viscum album, assembly GCA_963277665.1. NCBI lineage: Eukaryota > Viridiplantae > Streptophyta > Magnoliopsida > Santalales > Viscaceae > Viscum > Viscum album. The sequence goes on from OY728131.1 coordinate 2,072,589,792, forward strand.
CCACATGAACCGCCCCACCCCCTAGATAGCCACCACCCCCTTGGACAACCCCCAACCCCATGGACAGCCCCCACCCCCCTAAACTCCACCCCAACCCCTGGACACCCGCACCCCCTGGAAACCCCCACCCCTAGATATCCCCTGGACCCCCATGTACACCACCCCACCCCCTAGACACCCATATGAACACCCCCCACCCGGACACCACCCCACCCCCAAAGACACCCCAATGGACACCCCATACACCCCACAACACCACCACCACCCTGGACAACCACTTGGACACCCTAGGGACATAGCCCCCCCCCCCCCCCCCCACCCCTAGACTCCCTGTACCCCCTGGCCAACCCATCCCACCCCTAAACACCCAATACCCCTGGACACCCCCCTGTGGACAACCCCCACCCCCCCCCCCCCCCCCCCACACCATCTCCCTGGACACCCTGTACCCCCTGGACAACACCACCAACCCCTTAGACACCTCATACCCCCTAGAAAGCCCCTTCCACCACCATTGATAGACTAGCTCACGCCCTGGATAGCCCTACCCACAACTAGGTATCCCCTCCACCCGTGGACATCCTCCCACCCCCAAGGACACCCCACCCACACCCTGGACCCCCTACCCCCCATGGATAGCCCACCCACCCCCCACGGACACTCCATACCCCCGGTACATCCCCTCCCACCGCCGTAGACCCCCTAACCCCTTGACACCCCCTCCCCCATGTAGAAAGTCCCACCCACCCCCATGGACACCCCTACGCCCTGGACAGCCCCACCACCCACATGGACCACCCCCACCCCTGGATATCCCCCACCCCCTAGAGAGCCCCCACCCCCATGGACACCACCCCACCCCCATTGGATATCCCCCCAACCCTTCGGCCGCCCCCACCCCTAGACACCACCACACCCCCTAGACACCCCACCCCCTGAAAGGCCCCTCGACCCCCTGGACACCATCCCACACCCCATTGACACCACCCCTCCCTCAATGGACACCACCCCCCTCCCATCGACACAAACCCACCTCCCTTAACACCCCCTTGGTTATCCCCCCATGTACTCCCCCATCCCCACAAACACCCTCACCCCCTGGACACCCCCTACCCCTTCGGACAGCCACCCCAAACCCCTAAACACCCCCCAACTCTCTGAATTCTGAATTGAATTCTTTATATATTTAATTAGCTTCTGAATTATGTATTAATGGTGTATGAGTATACTTGTTGTAATTACCTTCTATATCATGTGTTAATTCTATTAATGGTGTGTGTAACTCTAACTATGATGGGATATCTGTAATGTGAGTGTCCTCTCACCATTATGAGATGTCTCCACCTAAGAAATTGAAATAATAAAAACTATGTCAGTTGTATGTGTCATGGTTGGTTGAGTCTACTATTTTTATGTGATATTGGAGGTGTTTTTTTGTTCTATTTTAAGTGAAAATTGTTCTATTTTATGTGTTATTCGCATCTGTGTTTACAGTTGTATGCAGTGGATGGAATGGGTTGTTGTTGTGTTGTCTTATTGTAAAACCACTATACCAATGGTTTTAAACCATTAGTAAAGTGTTTTTGGAGAATATTTTTACCAACGGTTTGAATAAATCATTGGTAATACAGTATACCAACGGTTTTGAACCATTGGTATAGTGTATTTCCAGAATATTTTTATTGACTATTTTATGGAACCGTTGGTAATACTATATACCAATAGTTTTGAACCATTGGTAAAGTATTTTTAATATATATATCCCAACAATTTATTAAATGTTGGTATAAATATATACAAATGGTTTCTAAAAAACCATTGTCATACTAAAGATTGCAGTTCCATATACCAATAGTTAGAGAAAAACCGGTGGTATAGGCCTTTTTTAATGGCTTACTAGACAAAGGATTGAAAAACCATTGGTATATAGTATTCCAACAGTTCTGATGACTATATAAACAATTTTTAATTGTTGGAATATATTGTTTTTCTAGTAGTGAATTATAATTATCGAATTTTTTATTTATTTCATTCTTATACTACTACATCAAGTGTAGTTTACAAGGTAAGGTAATGAATACAGTAAAAATTATATATTTATATTTTATTATTATTATAAAAACATCTTCCACCATTTATCCATCCAATGAAAAATTAAAGAACCACACATGCGTACTTAGAACATTCTGTCTTTACAGAGTGGTGTCATCCTCAATTTACATAGATGGGTATAATAATGAAAATAATGAATATTTATGACACTTATTAAATTATATTATATAATTAATGTTATTATATAATAAATTACCTTACCATTTCCAAAATTAAGAAATTATATCACCATTTGTGCATGTGAGTGACTTACCATTGACACAGATCGATGTGATTAATTTTCTATGTACCACAATCTAGAATTATTATATTCATGTATATAATGAATAAATATGATATGTATGACCATAATGTAATTCATTAGATGAATTAACTATATCTTATAAAAATATAGGTCTTATATGAAAAAACATGCATAGAAAAATGAAATATTTATCATCTGAAATAATTATAATAATGAGATTTTATTAACATATAGGAGATAATATGATATAAGAGTTCCATATGTGATATAATTATTTAAAAATGTTTCCTTTATAAATTAATAACATTATTAAACTAATTATTCAGGAGTTTAAAGAACATTTCACTATATGAAAGTGTAAGGTAAGGGATTTTTATGTCACTTTTACTTATGTGGGAAACATGATTTATTCAAAACATATTTCCTTCATGTGGGGTATATACATCCCCTTATACATGTTTCATCAAAAATTTATTTATTATAATGATATTATTTTTTATTAATAATTCTTTATTTTTTGGGATAATGAGTGATAAGGTACCTGTCTTTTAATAGTGTATTTCACAATCTCATCAATCTTTGGGATTGTTTATTTTAAAATCACCATTGTAGAAAAAATATATTACATGTCTATGTATTCTAAAAATGATATGAATTTATTTTTACTATTTCACAACAATTTTTTAAATTCATTTTATCACTTTTTTTCATTTTAAAAAAATCTAAAATAAATCCTTTTTCCGCTTTCAAAACAGGGTACATTATTACTCTCTTATGAAAATGATAAAAAAAATTTGTTTAACATATATAGAAATTATTGAATTTATTACCATAATGTCACCATAAATCGTTGAAGCTTCCATTATATGTTTAATATTTTATTTTCATATAATTTAATTTATTTCTTTCATTCACAATTTTTAGATTTAAAAATGTAATTTTCAAAGTAAAAAGTTTATTTTTCTTTTAAAAATAATTCAGGAGTATCATTTAATTATTTTCATCAATGTAACATATATTGTTGAATTTTATTTTTGATTTTAATATAATAATACCCTTCATCATATTATTTTGGATGGTTAATTATCAGTTTCTCAGGGGATGTATTGATATTTTCTATTATTAGTTCTTCCAATATATGTAGTTATTTTTTTTTTGTTATGGAATATTGAGTTAAATGTACTATTTCTTCATTTTAGGAATGAATTTGAATTATTAAGTGATATTTTTGGGATAACTATATCCTCTAGATGTATTGGTAGGTATCATGAGACAAATAATATTGGGTTAGGGTTATGGCCTTAACTATGTATTTTTAAATTTCATTTCCAATGATTCAATTACATTTTTAGTTATCTTGACCAATTCCTCGATGGTTTGTTTTAGATGTATAGAATTATGAATTATAACATTATGAATTATTTTATTAATATTCGTGGTTAGTATTTAATTTTTTAATATATCTATTCCAGAACTGTGATTATTTTTATAGAATTTCCAGATCATCATTCAATCATTCCATATTATTCTTGAGTTTGATTAAATGTCATTTGATTTATATACATACCATTTTATATTAATTATGATTATTGATTCATGATATATTCTACTATATCAAACCCTTAATGATCATTTGAGCTCACCATTGATTTTTTTCATTTATCTAAGAATCCATGAAGTGTAGTAAGACTATTTTCAAGGATAATATTATGGGAACCATGTTATTCTCAAAAACAATTCAGGTTGTAATATGTGGTTGAAATGTAATATGGGAATCATGTTTATATATTGATTACTGCAACTAAAAAACAATTCATTTTTTTGGGATTCAATTCCTTATATATTATTCTAATTTTATAAAGTATCAACCAAATCTGGGCAGTTGGGGTTGATGTCTTTAATGTTGGTATCATAGAGAGTTTAGAAGAATACATGGGAACTAGATTTAAATGAAAATTATATTAGGGAACATAATCTTATGCCCAATTTTAAATATATTTCTAATCATGGTATAACATCTTATTTTTTTCTTAATGACCATTGATAACATTTCAAAAACATAAGGACTCATAAATTGAGATGAATGTGTCATGGTTTAGAGATGCGTTAAATAATATTTCCTGGCTCACTCGGATTTTCATAATTTGACTGATACACATGTATTTTTGGTTTTATTCAATTTATAGAACTAGAACTAATCTTATTAAGGTCAAATGTTTTGGGACTATTATGTATTTCAAGTTAGGAATTGTGCTGTTGAAGTATTTTTTTTCATCAATATGTTAGTTATAAAAATTAAGAACTGTATAAGAAATTATTTTAATGAATTTTCAGGAACATCAGTATTATAGAATCCACGATGGTTTTATGAGTTTAATGTTAATAATAAGTTTAAATTCATAAAAAATAGTTTTGAGGTTTTACGTTATAGAAATTAATTGAAATTTTGGATATTTTGGGAGAAATTTTTGTAATATAACACATTGGTTTATTATTTATGAAAAAAATATTTAAGGGATAATTCTTTTATATTTTTTAAAATAATTTTAAGGTTATGGATAACCTTTAGGTTTTATATGATCTTTGAATTTTATTTATTTATCTTTAATTATATTTTTGGAAATGCAGAATGAAATGTATGAGATAATCTATGAGGTTTACACATTTAATTAATGTTGAATAAATTAAATTTATTTATGATGATATTTTTCCCATATTTTTTGAATGTTTTAATGATAATATTTATATTGTTTTTTAAAAATGAAAACATATAGGTAAGGAAATAACTTGTTGATTTTGAAAATTCCATAGGGGCTTGAACCCTTAAACAAAGGGTGGCAAGGGTGTAGTTTTGATCACTAATCTATATGGCATCTCGGTAAGCATGGAAATTTATTTTTAGTTAAATTATTTTATGGATGAAGAATAATTTCATTTTCGATACCCTCTATTACTATGTTAAATGTAATATAATGATTTTATTTGATTAATAATGTATAACTTCTCCCTTTTAGGAAAATTTGATTTGATTGGGTATTTATATTGATTCGTGTTATTAATGGGAAATCATATCATATCTATTATATTATATGTTTAAGGCATGTTCATTTTTGGAGAGAAATATTAAAATTATATTGGTAGTCTATTTGATAAAATAATACTAATTTAATGTTTCCAATCATAGTTTGGAATAGATTTTTATTTTAATTTATAGATATTTATTTCTTTAAAAGATCTAAGATTATTTTTGGGCACTACTATTGAATATTTGGAGAAAAAATTTGCTTTCCTCACATAATAGTTAACTAATTTCTAGATTTATCTAACAAAATTGGTTTTTGTAAATTTCTTATGTTAGGATGAATATATTATTTTTCTTCTGACCAATTTATGATCTATAGAAGTTGATTATAGTTCCTTTGAACCAAAAATCAAACTCATCATTTGGAGGAAACAATTTGTCTTTGGTAGAATTTAATTAAAAGATGAAACTAGACATTCCATGAAAGTTTATATAATTATGTTTTTAATATAGGGGGTTAGATAATTTATAAGTACTATTAAATGTATTTTGGAATAAAAATATCTTCTTCTTACTATTCTTACTGAAAAATCAATGGCCTTTATATTGATAATATAGTTATGATTTTATAGAGGTTAACATTCTCATGATCAATTTTTTATCACTCTTCATTAGAACATGATATCTATATTTATATTCCATGTAAATATTTTCACTTCCAACTAGAATTATCCCATTAAAAATCTTAATTTTGATGTGACATTAACATTTCCCTTTCCCTGTTATTAGGATGATGTTTTATTAACCCTATTTACGTTGTGGGTTTTTCACAGAATATGTTTCAAATATCATACTTTTACATACGAAGGTAAATTTAAAATTAATAAGAATAATTATTTGTAAAGAGGGGATAATATAACAGACAAATATTTTATGACATGTCTCTATTTAAATTTAACATCATCAGTATCTTAAGGGGTATGCAGAACCCAACTTATATAAATAAGGAAATTTATTATGTTATAATTATAATCAAGTAACTCAATTTTCTGTAATGAATTGTATTAACACTTATATGATATAAATAATTTTCAACACATTTTAAATGAATGAATTAATTTTATTTGAGAAAGTACTTAATTTTTATAAAATTTATTTTTCTTCATAAAGATATGTTTTCATAAATAATAGTTATGTTGATTTTTATGAGTAAATATTATAATAAATTTAAATAAGTTATATAATTTTTTATGTATAAAACTAATATAAATTTTTTAATCATAATATTAAAATTATCCTCTACTGATTTTTTTGATATGTTTTGGGAAGATTGAGTAAATAGTGAATAGTGAGTAATATCGATTTTTATTAAATAATAAATTTATCTAACTTAAAAGTACATTTTTTTTAATTTCTTCAGAATTTAAATGAAGTTATATTTTTTATAAATAATATAATTAATTTAATTTTAATCACCATTATTCTTTATTTTGGTATGTACAATATTGGGTTTAAAAATATAGTTTTTAAAAAGTTGTTTCCATTACATTGTTTGGAATTTATTATAATTTAAATTTTACATATTCCATGATTTGAATTTTGAAAAAAAGTAGATTGAATATTCTTATTCATATGTTCAAAATTTTCTAAGTATTAAACTTTTATTTTTTGCAAATATGAAATGTAGCCTTGGAAGTTCTCGTTAGCATTGTAAATGGTAAATTGGGCATAATAAGTTAAAAATAAAATTATATGGGCTAGGAAATGACCATATTACATGCCCCAATTTCATTTGTAAAGTAATTATCATCCATAATTTTTTAATTTCAGATATATGGCCATTTACTTTCATTATTAAGCTATTATGACCAACATAATATTTTATTAAATAAATAATCAAAATGTCACATTCACTATTTTAATAAATATGAAATTTTTAATAAGGTGTAGTCTATAAAATATCATAAAATATAAATATTATTTGGGAATATAATGGAATCATATTCTTCTTGGTAATTTATTTATAATTTATAGTATAATAAAAAAATTACGTATATGCATGCACAAAATGATATAGTAATTATTTATTTAACAGAGAAAAAAATAAATGATATTGAAAATATTCAAATAAATAAAAATTGGTATAATTAATGTCATAAAAAATTATATATTAACATAACATATTTGGTATTTACTAACACAATTTTCTACAATATATATTGTTTTATTCATTATATTTATGTCAAAGTAATGAATTGTGTCAAAATTGAGAATAATGATATATTATGATTATAAAATTTTATTAAAGAACATAAAAATGAAAAAAATATTAAATATCACAATTGGGATAATATATGGTCTAAATTTTCATAATTTATGAATTTATATGACATTATCATGAATTTTTCTCAAGAATAGTCTTATCATGTTTTAATATTTTGATAAATTCAAAAAGTGTCATCCACATTAATTATAAATGGGAATCCATTTATTCACTTTTATACACCAATTTGAGACATATAGCTCTACCAAAATCATTGAAGTTATATTATAAATATATTTATCCATGTTTTATAGGTGGTTTCATCCCAAAATACCAACCATATATCTATTAGGAATATATTTAATGTAAGTCGGCTACATAAGAGTTAATCATCATTACTAACTATTTTAATTTATTTCTTCTTATACATATTATTAATGTTTCGTTTCAATGTAAAAATAGAAAATCTAGTACCATATATATACTAATATTTTATTATGATCATGGTATAAGCGTATGAAAAGTGTTATCCATCTTATAAAAAATGAAAGAACTACATATTTGTACATATGGTTTACCTTCTCTATGGATTAGTGTAATTTTCATTTCATAAAAATATAAAATTGATTTTTATAATGATAAAGAGAGGATAAAGATGATAATTATGATATTATAAACACTTTTTAAATTAAATATAACATCCACTACCTTACCCTTTCTACCATTTAGAAATTACATTATCGCTCATGTATACGAACAACTTACTATCTCCATTAAATGATGTGATTCATTTTCTATGTCCAAAATTAATGAATAATTGTAAAAAATTATATAATTAAGAGATATGATATATATGTTCTTAAAAGTACAGTAGGAATGATTTTTATATCTTCTTTTTACAATAACCAAGACTTACACGACAAAACATTCATAGGGAAGTGAAACAATTGGCATCCGAAATAAGGGTAATAATGAAATAATATTAACAAATATGTGATAATATGATATAAGAGGAAAATAAATGATATAATAAATATGAATTTTTTAATATATAAAATTATTATATTTACCTAAGCCATTATTAAAGACATTAACGAATTTTCATCTAAGTTAATGGAAAAATTAGGGGATTGTCATCTCACTTTTATTTTTGTAAGAAACATGATTTATTAATAAATTATTTATTTAGTGTTGCATAAAAACATACACATTTAAATTTTATATATTTAATTTATATATTTCATGATATTAATATTTTTTTATAATTTTATTCATTTATGGGGCTTACAATTGATAAGATACCCATGTGGTAAAAGTTTATTTCACAATCTCGTCACTGTTTGAGATTGTTTATTTTTAAGTTTATGTTGTAGAATGTTTATCAATATTGTCTATGTTTTCTAGAAATAATGTAATAAATGTTTTTACTATTACAAAATTATTTTTTTATGAAATTTATATCCATTTTTTACATTTTAATTTGTATCTAAATCTATCAATTGTTTTCCAAACAATGTACAAGAAATTTCTTATGAAAAAATAAAAATAATATTTTTGAACATATATGACATGAATAAAATTTACAACTATAATGTTTATATTATTATTTCAATATTAATTGACATTTTACATGGTTATTCTGAATTAAAATAATGCCTCTATTTTGTTTGAAATTTTTATACTTCAAAAATCCTTTTCAAATTGTAATGGGGATTGTCCTCAAGAAACATTTCAATAAAATCATTAATTTTTTTCATCTATGTCAAAATACATTGTGGAATAATTTATTATGTATATAAAATAATAATAACGTTCATAAGATTCCATTTTATGTATTATATTTAATTTTAATGGGGAATTATTCATATTCTGTAGGATTATATCTTCATTTTCTAATATTTAATGCTTTTGTTAAGGCATATCCAGTCAATTGAATTAATTTTTTATGTGAGGAATGAATTGGCCTTATTGTGTGAAGGGTGTGTCTCTCTTTAACCCCTCAATTCAATTTTACTTCTCATAAGTAAAATTATATTTGGTGTTTTTAGTCCTCACAAATTTACTTTCATATGTCCTGGCTATGTTCTCGATAGTATTTTCAAATGTCTTTTCCAAGGTCTCCATAATATATTTATATTTCATGGAAATGGCCACCATGTTATGTTTCATATATATAGAATTATTAATTCCATCATTTTGAATTTTGTAATTTATATTCTATGGGACTATTCAGTTACTCATAATATCCATGATTATATTTTCAATCTCATGTGATCATTTATAAGGAACTACTAAATCATAATTCCTTCCTTCCATTTTATACTCATATTTGTTTAAATTGAATTTGTTTTAGTAAAATAACATTCCATATTGATTATTCATATTAAGATATGATTGATTCTACTATATATAACACTTACTAAAAATTTTAGATCCCACATATATCGTAACTTATCTCCATGATTCAATGAAGTTTACTAAGACTTTTATATAAGGATATTCTATAGTGAATAATCTTAAGCTAGAAAATAGTGTATGTATTTTTATTTAAAATTGTAATATGGTAATCCTGTATGTATCTATGTTTCTAGTACAAATAATATATTCATAATTTGGGGATGTGATTCCTTGTATCTTAGGCTAATATAATAAGGTGACCATTGGCTCTGATCTAATGGGGTTATGGTCTTTATATCTCTTCCTCATACTGATGACATGTCTGATAAACTTTAGAGAGACAATATTCTTGAAACATTGATCTACATTATTGTTATCATTAATTGACGGTGAATGATAAATATATTCAAAATAAAATATTTCATTTATGTTACATAAATTATGAGTATATATGAAGTCCCTTTAGATTCATTAATGTACCCTATGTTTTTATTGAAATGAATAACATAATGTTCAAAGAATAGGATTGTATTTTTAACTATTTATTAATGATATATTGGAGGAATATAACAGTTATGAAGATAAAAACATTCATTTTAAAATAAATCTTTAGAATCATTGATAATGAGATATATATGATAAATTTAGAAAGTTTGAATTAAAACATAAAGGTGTTACTTTTCCATTCCACTTTATCTATTTGGATATAATATGAGATTATTAATTACAGATATTTTTAGTAAGTACTATGCTAGAGTGAATATTTTTTGGAGGTACTCATATTACATGGATTATAATTTGACTATTTTAAATTTTTTGAAAAATATAGATTAGGAAATCTGTTAAACAAATTGAAACATAAATGTGGTAATTTCCATTTTTTAGAGGAATGTAACAAAAATTTGGCAAATTTTAGTGGATTCTAATAAATGAACAATTTTTGAAACCCAATTCATGATGGGATGTACTTTTCATATAACGTGAAACATAAATAAAAGAAATATATGTATCCTTTATTGAGTGAGAATATCATTTTATAGGGATCCTGTAAGTTAGAGTTACATAAATAAAACTATCCAACGCTTGATCATGAGTTGACAGTTGTAATAATTTCTAGGAAATTATAAAGATATTGCCACTATGTAAAAGGATGCGATATATAAAATGGTCATAACAATCATAAATAAATATTTTCACAAAAGGAGATCAATATAATTAAAAGAATATAGTTGGATCTACTCAACGATTATGATTATGTGATTCACCACCACATACAAAAGGTTATTAATTTGGTTGATTCATTATGTAATGGGCATTCAATCCTAGTCTTAAGGCTACTTGGACATGGGCCTTCAGGCTATGTAATGTGTCTCCCTCTACCTAGTCAAAAATACATATTTAATTTATTAATAAAACAAGGCTTCAACCCCAACGTTTAAAGAAATATTTCATACTATGGATAAGAATTTTAAAAAGATAAATAATTTGTGATTAACATGATATTGGAATAAATCATTTATATAGATTATTTTTATAAATTTGGAATGATATTAAGTTTTTCATCTATAAAAAATATGAAAATGGGATTATAAGATGATTCTCCTAGATTATGTTTTTTTATACACATTAGTACCGCCAAAAGGTGTAGGGATTTGTAGGAGTATTTTTTATGGAATAATAAGATATAGGAAATTTTTATTATATATCAAGATTATTATTTTTCAAAATGCATAGGTTTTTAATTTGGATGATTCATTATGTAATGGTATTTAAATCCTAGTATTCAGGAAACTAGGCAATGTGCTTTCGTTCTATGTAATGGGCCTCCCTCTACCCAGTCAAAAAAAGGTCAATACCTTAATAGTAAAATGAGGAATCATCCCCAACTATAAAAAAAATATCTCATACTATGGATGATAATTTTTAAAAGATATATAATTTTTGAATAATATAATATTGGAATAATTAATTTATATATATATTTTTATATATTTGTAATTATATTAATAGTTAATTCTATACATGAGATTAATATTGTATTATTAGATGATTCTCATAGATTGAGTTTCTTTATATACATTAGTGCCACTATATTGTGTAGGGATTTTGAGGAATTTTTTTATTGGATAATATGATATAAAAAATATATTATTATATATTATGATTCTTATTTTTTTAAAATGGTATTGGTTTAGATAAAAAAATAAGATTCTTGCAACATTCACATATTCTAATATTGAAATTAGTTGAAATTAAGATATAATTATTTTACTTTGTTTCTAATGACTCCTAGATGAAATGATACCATATGGATACATAGTGAAAATATCACCAAATATACACATTTTATAACTTTAAGAGAAGATTAAACCCTTAAAAATCATGTATAAAATTATTTTAATAATGTTTTAAGACATTATTGTGTACCTCTATCAGTTATATCTGATCATGATCCATGATTTATTTTCATATTTTGGAATATTATTCAGATGTCTCTTTATACTGATCTTTATTTGAGCACAAACAATCATCTTTATGTTTATGGGTAGTCTAATAAAACTATTAAAACATTATAAAAATCTTACAATAATTATCACATGACTTTAAAGATATGTGGGATCTATATTTACATATGGTAATGTTTTTCGATAACAATATATTCCATTCAAGTATTAAAATATCATCATATAAATAATTATATTGAATGAGATGAGGAACTCAAAATTGGTGTTATGAATTTAAGGAATGTAATAATATAGTACTGAAACTTGTGAAGGAGGCAACAAAGAAGGTGAGGAGTATTTAGACCCCAATCAAATAATCTAAAAGCTATAAAATGTGATATGCTGATAACCGAATAACGGATTTAAATATTAAGATTGATATTACATTTTCTTGAATGTATATCTATGTAAGGGTGTTATAATATTTGGAAATAAATAAAAATTGATCCCTTGGTAAATGATAGCTTTTCAAATTCTAGAATAAATTAGAGTTGTGGATTACCATTTTCAAATACCACCTAGCATCTATAATGTACATGATGTGTTCCATGTAACATTATTTGAGAATTTCATGTTATATCCAATGAATTTATTCACCTCTTGAGAGATATTATAGTATCCAAATTTATCTTATTGTGAATACCATATCTAGAATATATACATATTTTATAACAAGTGTTGAAGAATTGAACCACTCGATTAGTATAGATACTTTGGGGAAATCATAAGAATTAGAAAGCGATGGGTTAAACTGAAGATGTAATTTTGATGAAAAAACAAAATATATTCATTGTGTGCCATTGTATAAATGTAATGGATGAAATTTATTATGGTGAAGAATGTAACAACCAATCATTGATTATAGTAAGATCTTTTTCTATAAACACAATTCCACAATTCTCATAGTTTTATTCAATTTTGAGGTTGAAAAATATATTATAATAATTTAATAGTTGAAAATTTTTATGTCAAATTATTTTTTGAAATCATAAAATGATATCAGATATTGTGATATTTTAGAAATTTTTATAAATGATTTATTTTTTTAATAAATAGTAAAAACTATTGATTTTTAGAATAATTTATTTTATTTTTGTTTGATTTAAAATTTCTATTATATTTATTTATTTATACAAAATGTGGAATATTATCTATTTTTTCAAAATAATATAATTATTTATATCACTTTTTATGATTTTTATATTAGCTATTTTTTTTTACATTTTTCAATAAAACTATTTCTCATTACTATTTATAAATTAATATTTAAATTAATTTATAAAACTAATAGAAATGAATCATAAAAAATTTGATACCATATTATGAATTAAAAGTATAATATTTTTTAAAAATGTCCCTTTTATTTTAGAAAATTATGAATAGTAACCATGATAAATATTTGTCAAGATAGTAAGGGTAAAATGGGTAAAATAAAGTTAAAACCATGAAATATATTCTCAAACTCAACCTATGACTTTATTAATTTTATATTATAGGATAAAGTATACCATAATCATCATAAATTTGAATATATTTCATTTTTGCGCCATTCCCCTTTCATTCTAACATTTATTTTATTTTAAATATAGAAACATTCAAAAAAATTATCTATTAACTTTAATATCTCTAAAATATTTATATATGTATCATGAGAGAAGAATTTACGTGATATATTTTTATTTTAATTATTAAATAATTAATTTTTTATATAAATTTGTTTTTATTTTTTAGTTATGAAATAATTACCTTAGAGTCTTATACAATTTTGACATAACACATGTGAAAGGTATAGAAAAGTAATGTATATAATTTTAAAAACACAAATAGTAATATTCATTAGGTATTTTATAGTACCATAACAATTTTATCAATGAATTCAAATATATTAGGGATGTGTAAAATTTTATATTATAATTACATATCGATCTACACTCTTTTAAATCCAAATTATATGAATATTTTAAAAAATGAAATTAAAGATAATTTATGAAAAATAATATATTATTTAATTATTTAAAAATAAATAAATATTTAAATATAAAAAATATAGTTATAAATAGTCATATAATTCCTCGCATGGACATTTTTTATGAAATTTCTTCCTCATAAGTAAAATTATATCCCAATAATATTGAGTTTTTTTACATTGGTTAAGGTCAAAATTGATTTTCTGGGGGGTTAATATAAAAATATAAATGGTTAAAATGACATATAATCATTCATAAACATCATTTTTTTGATAAATTATACCATACACTTATCATCATCGAATATGAGTTTTTAAGAAATCTTTCTACAAATGTGACTTAATAATATTTTAAAACATCCAAAATTACATGGATACCATTGACTAAATTATTAAACAGGAACCCCATCCCCATTATTATTCAAAACTCTATATCATTATAGATAAAAAAAATCCATGATCTAATCTCTAAAAATATCATTATCCACAATCTAGAAGTTCCTTTATTCTTATAATACCAACATTATTGTTATTATGATGAGATCTAAATGAGGTTTCTCTCTAAGAAGGTAATTTTTTTATAACTCATATAAATTTATTTCTTCATCTACATCCTCTAAATATAACATAACCATTGTAAAATAGAAACTACAACATTATAAATATGATAATATTTTTTTTAGTACGGTGAAAGTATTTTCCATCCCTTTTTATTACAATTAAAATTGTAAAACATAACTCATGCATAAAATTTATTTACCATCTCCAAATATTACTATAATTTATTTTTTTTAATAGTTTACTTGAAAGGGTAGAAATATGAAACTAAATAATATATATTATAAATATGAAATAATTATTATTTTCAAATTAAAATAACATATATAAATTTTTTCGTCATAATGTTTTAGAAAATGATAGTGTTATTCAAACATATGTGTGGACTGCCACCTCAATGATGTAACGTGATTAATTTTTTATTTACAGTTTAAATGGATGAAAATAAGAATATTTTTAAAGAATATATAAAATATTTATGAAATTATACTGATTTTTTAATGATTAATTATTATTTACCATTCAAACATTTCATCAGTCAAAAATTGATAACTATGTTCGCATATATGTATGACATACCCTCTTCCTGGTTAGAGTAATTCATTTATATATCCTTAACTTTAAAGGGTGATTGAAAATATACGTAAAATGCATATATATATATATATAATTTCAATAATTATTAACATCATGGATATTATGGAACCATGATAATGAAGGGGACCAAAATTACCCAATCGTAATATATAAGGAATAAAAAAAATCGTTTTCACCCATAAATGATTATATTAATAAATAACTACAAAAGAAAATTATATCAATGTTATAAGTGGATCATTTATTACATTATAATTATGTATATGATTTTGTTAGAGTAGTATAATATATTGATATTCATTATATAGGATATTAAATTTACATACAAAGTAATTTGTACCTGGGTTAAGTGTTTATTTCACAATTTCATCATTGTTAATTGTTATAAAATTTTATGTATCCATAGGGGGGTTTATATGGTCATTTTATATTAAACTAAATATCATTTTTTCTGCAATAGTTATTTTGTAAAATTATAATTTTATACTAATTTTCCACTTTTAACATCAGACGAGATGAAAATAGTATTTTTAAAGAACCCTTAATTTGTTTCTATTTAGTCATCAATATTTTTCATCCATGTAGTTGTTTGATTAATTTTTTCCTAGAAATGGTTTTGTAAAATTATCATATTATCTTTTAAATTAATTTTTTCAAATTCCTTCTTTTTCTACAAACTAATATATGTGAAATCTTCTTGTTTCCTTATGAATAAGAAGATTTTTGACATTTTACTAATAATGTGAATATAATATTAATTTACATACATGAAATGAATTAAATTTCATGCCAAAAAGAACCAATATTTCATTAAATATTCCATTAATAATTTTATACATTATTTTAAGGTAAAATATTTTCATAATATTTTTAAAAATTTTATATTCTGAATATGTGTCTTTGAAATTAAAAGTAAATTTTCATAAAGAAACAGTTGAATGATATTTTTAAAGTATTTGAATTTATGTAAAAATACACCCGTGTAAATTATTCTTTACTAGAGGGATATTATTTTAATACATGTCTTTATATTACTTTTGGTAGCTTATTAATTTGGTTTTTGAATGGGGATAATATTTAAAAAATATAGATTTTTTATAAGAATGTTTATATTGATTATTCATCTCCACTTCATATGATAAATTCATTAGACTTAGTATGTCATGGTTGGGGCCCATTATTACACCATGATACATTATAATATATTATAAGACAAATTATTTTGGGTATATTTTATACACTCTACATTTTGTTCATATGTATTCTTGGTACAATGCCTAGATGGTAAGATTTTCATGTCTGACATTATGAATTATTTCATTATAAAAGTATTTTTTATTATCCATATAGTTATTAATAGTGTTATTTTATCTTTTGATTTATTTACCTTTTTATGGTACTAGTTATATGGTGAATTTTATTATTGATTATCTTGTCCATATTTGTCTGGTTTTATTTACACTATGATAGATTATGTTTTATGTTTTACCATACTATTCATTTGAGATCATCCTTTATTTTTTTCATTTCCCCTTGATTCCAATAAGGGAATAATTAATGAAATTATGGATTTACAAGGGGAAATAACAAATGCCCCATTAAAATTATTCTATTGTATTTCATGTTTTAAAATACAATTTGAAAATCATATATATATATATAGTATATCGATACTACAAAACTAATGAATCATTTAGGATGATATCCCTTGTATTTTGTGATAGTGTGTTAAAATAACCATTGGATCTAGGTTACTGATGTAGTGGTTTTATAAATAACATGAAGTGAAATATTATAGAGTTTTACCAATATTAATGGAATGCCAAAAATTCACAGATGAATTAAAAAATTCTAATTAAATGATTAAACCATTATTAATATTAGTATTTAAATGTGACTAAATATAACGATGGACATAATCACAGGACACCCAATGATACCAAAATTAAATAACAACATCTGGGTAGATGTTGATCACCAATATGATTCATCATATTTCATTTTTCTCAAGGAGGATTTCCCTCTTGACCAAACACATCATGATATATATAATGGAAGTGGTTAAACAACCTATAGTACCTCTATTCATTATATCTAATCAACATCAAAGGTTTACCTTAAGTTTAGGGAGTATCATTTAGTAAGAACAGATACATTTTTTTGTTCCAGTACTTCTTTCTATCCTCAAATGTATTTTCAGTATGAGAGAACCATTCAATCTATATATTATATGACGTGATCATGTTCAATGATCTACCTAGCATGTTTTGGTCAACACCTTCCCATAGTTTATTTCCCATATTACAACTGCTCTAGTTCATATATACAAATAAATCCTTATGTGGATTATATTTGATAGAAGTTTTAGACTCCAACATGCTGGGATGATGTTGGGGAGTAGATGATTTTGGGACAGTATCATATTCAAATGATGATAGGATAAGGGTATACCATTATTCCTTTTAAGAAATATGTTAAAATTAAACAGAAAAGCTATACTCAAAATCATCGATGAGACCTAGATTTTGATATTATAGATAAATTTTCCCCTATATATTTATTTGGTATCAATTCATTATGGATGATGAGAATTGAATTAATATTCCTAGATACCTCTAAAACATTGAGTTCCTTTATTGTATTATTGAAGTGGTATGTCAATTGGAACTCTCACCAAACATATAACAAGTACATGCTGTGTTCTATGAAACCCTCTTTAGGTGATAAATACCATACTACTCAGATGTATTAAATTGATATGTGGATGATATAGAGAATGACCTTTCATATGGTAAGTAGCATTTAATGAACATATATCATAGACACAATGTTCAATGTATCAAGAAAACTCACATGATCAAAGTGTTGTATAAAACCACGTGTTTGAGGAAGAAACATGATAATTGGAAGAGGGGATGAAATAGATATACCTTCATCTATCCTGGTGTGAAAAATTAATTTTAATGAAGAAAATATAAAGGGGGGAGATTTATATATTTAAAAACATAGTAAAATAAATTCCCTTCTTGATTTTGCAAATGAAATATATTTAAATAAAATGAATACAATACTTTGGTTATTTTTGGATTCATGTGAATATTAGATTTAAAAGACTATTATTAATTGTGACCATTAATTTTATAATAATTGTATCGTGACCATTAATATTTTTATTTATTAATGGTTATTATAATATCCATTTGAAATAGATATAAGAAGTGACAACCTCGACCTGTAAGACAATAATCATGAATCCAATCTGTTATAGATTTTGAGGGAAATTGAATCACATGTATTAGACATTAAGAAACACCAAGATGATAGTAAAGAAATAAATATAATAAAAATAGTAATTAGATATGGTCATGATTATCAATATCACTTCCCAAATCTTGTTCATCGAACCACCATTATAAACTACCACAAATGCACAACATACCCTTAGGGTGTTTGTTGGTGTAGTGAGAGGTATGTATCATGAACCTAGTAATATTATTTTTATGTTTTATTCTTAGTTAAATAATGGTTATACTTTTATTCTTTAATAATTAATTTATAAATTATTATATATTTATTTTGATAAAAAATAGATTTTCATACAATGGAATCATAATTGTGTTTTTATGGGTAGTAAATAGTTTCAATTATGTCAATCTTTTGATAAATTATTATTTCTTATTAAATGATATTTTAATATAATATTATTATTATATAATAATTTTTTAGTTATAAATGATAGAATATTTTAATAAATTCCAATGTAATTTTTATAATGGCCAGAAAGTGGTTAATATCGTATAAACTAGTATTTATAAAAAATATTGAATGCTATTTAAAATTACATATTATTATATAATGAGAAAATGTTATAAGATAAAAAAATTTGGGAATTAGAATATTGAAATTATCTAATTGTAATTTTTTTATAATTTTCCTAAAAAATGAATTTTTAGGTAAAAATATAAATACGATATATGTATATTGTTTGTATTATAACATCATAATAGCCCGAGGGTGATAAAATAAATTCAAGAAATGAATACATTAATAAATATAGAATATTATATCAAAATATATTTTTTAAAATATAATTTAATATTTTTATAAACCTTTAATGAATCCTCCTAATAGAATATTATATTTTATGGTTTTAATATAATTTATTTATGAAAACGACTAACTTCAACATCACCAATTTAATTATTTAATGGTGTATGTTTATCAAACCTATAAAATATTTATAACCATTCCACTTTTATAGACCATGAAAAGTCCCTTTGGACTGTTTGTTTCTTTTATTATTTTATCATCTAGGTCCAAAACCTATGTTTATAAATGAATAATGAAATACCATCTCATTAGATATAAATTACCACGCAATCTTCCATTTACATTTACTAAAAACATCTTGAGAATTTTTTTACTCTATCCCTACTCTATAAATCCTTGAATGGTTACGTAAAATTCTCTATGAATATGTTCACAAGCTTTTTGAAGCACCCTTTCATAGTCAGTGATCCACTACTTTTCCAATTTATTTCAATTGCATTATTTGTACTATGAATATTTATTTAAAGGTGTTCCTTATGTTAGGTGTTTTTACACGAAAATTTACTATCTTTATTATTTCCAAGTAATGAGACACCACCTTTCAAATTCCCTTCCATGAATTTTTATGTATACCCTTATACTGCAAAAAATTATCCATTGATTTTTTCCCCGCCAATAATTTATGCTGTGAATTAGTATCACCATTTAAAATAAATGGTATTCATCAAGATGTACACATAATTTATTTATTGGGGACATCAATTTATATGACCCCACATTACTTAATCATGTGATTAAATGTGATGAATAGGTTTCTATTGTTGTATGATCTATATGGCTCAATAATACATGTATATGACATGCTTGCGTCGGTTTGGACCACAATAATATATCCCCTTGATAAATATTGTATATATTTTATCTTACTAGATTAAATTAATGGTGCACATGTGGTTACGATAAGAACATTATGTAATGATGTATTTGAAGTTATACTGGACTTATTCTTATAATTTCATGTTTTATATTATTTCCACATTTCTATATTACCTAGATTTTATCATCTTATATCGTGGTTCAATGTTAATGTATATTATTATCAACACATTTTTTCACCTTGATATTCCCCTGAAAACACGTGTATTTCATTCATCATGTTATTAATGGATTATTCCCTTCTTGGAATTTATAACTTATATTATTCTTATGTATGTCCCTAAGATATATCGTTCGATTTTTTTAAGAGAGATGATATTTTGATATCATTAGATTGAATTAAAAATAATGTTGTCATACCCCTATTTTAAGTTCTTAATTGATGTATCTTGGTAACCAAATACACTAGTAATTTTTTACTTTTAATATTTTATTATTTGTGAATTTTAGTAATAAATAATGATTTACTGTTTATTGAAGTATTGGGTTGTCAAAAATAGTTTTAATTTATATGTTACATAACTATATTATTCTACATGGGTTATTATTATTGTCTATCCTGTTTCCTCTCTAAAATTTTATGGTATATATTTTATCTTTTGATGATATATGATTTTCTATAATTAATTATGAACAACTATTATAATTCCATTTTTTTAATGAAGATAGGTGTCCAATAATAAATTTTTTCACATACATATGAAGTAACACTTGATGAAATATTTATATTTTTTTTCTCTTATTGAGAATTTGATCTCACTAATTTTTTTTTAATTTATAACTGAATTATATATATGAAAATATTTTTAAGGATGTATTATGTAATGATTCATTATGATCAATGATGAATAAAAATTCTACGATAATATTTTTAGGCCATAAATCATAAATTTAACTAAACCTTTACATTATAGTATTATGTAATTATTGTGATATCAAATATTTTAATGATGTAAAATTTTAATATATATGTATTTTTATATTGGTCCACATCATTTGTTATTATTATATTATATAGTTATTTTTGGTTATTTTTTATTAAGAATAAGGGGACCTAACATAATGAAACATTTATTGAACTAAAATAAATATAGACTGAACTAAAAGTGAAATGAAAATATAATAGTCTAAGAGTAATGGTACATATATTAAGATATTATTATGATTAAATATTAAAATTTATATTATTGTTAACTATATTTATATTCATATATTATATTTTATTAGATATATAAATTTATTTTTGGATTAGTAAATGGTTAAAAGTAGGAATAACTAAGTTAATAATATGTGTGAAAGACAATGATGTTAATGACCACTAAAGAAAAAATGTGTTGAATTATTGAGTAATTTATTTTCAAATGATCACCTAACTATCTCATGAAATAAAAAATATATTAAACTATGTTGAGATATAAAATGAACAAAATAAGTTCCAATATTCTATCAAGTCCGTCATGTTACAAAATCCAAATTCCTTTAGTTGGACTTCCAACACACTAATTTTCGATTAATGTATTATTTAATTAGAGAGGTTATTATCCATTATCTAGTGATAGAACCACAAATGGTTTGATTTATCTATTTGGATAGTGAGGAAGAAAAATGGTGGAACCTTATTAAAAATATAATACAAAGAGAAACAAAATCTCTATGGAAGGGGAGGAGTCCTTGAAAATACTTTTAAAAAATTATTTTCCTTAACATCATCAAAAAAAATTGGGAAAGAGTTCCCATAGTTAAAATAAATAGAGTATGAATCTGTTAGTATCTATTAAGAAAAATTTATGAGACACACTAGGTACACCTCATATTTATTCACTATTATTGAATGTAATATCAGAAAATGATTTAGTGGACTAAAAAAGTCTTAGAAAAGCATTGGCTATATATGGATTTGGATTCAATAAAGAAATTGTATTATGTTCACTTAAGGTGGAAATGGAAACCACAGACACATTATTTATCAAATAATAAAAAGAATATGGAATTCATATAAATTGAAATAAATACATAATTTTAGGATATAAATTTTAACCAATTTACTCATAAAATTATTTGAAAAAATTCATAATAAATTTATTGAAGGGAATGATAAAATAAATCAAGCGCTAATGGTATGGACCAAGGGATTATAATTATCAAAATTAAATAATGATTTAGGTTAATGTAGTGGAGGAGAAGAACGTTCTAATTAATTTTCTACAAAAACATTAATTCTTAAATTGAAAGGATTAATATAATTAAAAAAAATAAATTCCCTACTCTAAGGGTTTTCAGGGGTAGTTGGTATAGAAAACCCCCTAAATAATGTTAAATAAGAATATTACATTAAATAACTATATCTAAAGTGGATCATGAAACTGATGTGATGAAAGGCACAATGTAATGACACAAATTTTTAATAATGGAATTTATCCCATCTTATATTCATGTAATATAGTATAATCACCCAAAATAACACTAAGAACACAATACAATCTTTATAAATGATGAATAAATGAAATAAAAGATATTTACAAAATTTAAAAAGATAATATCGAGGAAATAGTAAATTGACAATAGAAATAGTAATACGACCCTTATTAATACTAATATGACCAAATGAATAGTAACCACACCCATTAATGTAAAAATAATTTTTTTTAATACTATATATTAAAATTTTGTATAATTATATCATATTATAAGTAAATAAATGTTCTGAAAATTATTAATTTAGTGTTGGAATTTTTATATGTCATAAATATGTAATTAAAATTTTATAAATAAAATTATAATTGAACAGAAAATTTAGTTTTACTAACTGTATCCATAAATTTATATTTTTATGTCTTATGATAATTTTATGAGACATTGAGTAAATTTTAAATGAGTCACAAAATATCTTATAATTTTAAAACTTATATTTTCAAAGTAAACAATGATTTTAATTAAATGTGAAATTACCCAAATATAGGAATTTTTTTTATAAAATTGATTTCATTTAGGAATTATTAACATCAGAATATAGTAAAGGGTATTTTTTGGGAATTTTTCTAAAATACCTGAATCTTTAATGAATAGTAAAATATGATAATTTATAATTAAAGTCAAATACATGAATTATAGTGTCAGAAATGATGTATGAATGGTGTAATCAAAAAATGTTGAATTATCCTTTATTATTTTAATATATTTTAATATAATTCTAAAATTATTCATAGTATTGTTCCAAATTTATAAACTCATATAATAATGAGAAAACACCCCTCTCGTCCCCTATAAATATAACCCCTCACCCCACTTCTCCTCAAAACTCTAATGAGTTGTGCCTTGCCTAAATTCTCCCCAATAAAATTTCCTATTCTATATCCCACTTATATTAGATCACGGTATCTTTAAAATACCAAAACCTTTTCCCTAATGTGGAACTCAATGAGGACAAATCCAAGAGGTAAAATACACTTCTTATTTCTTGTAATTCATTTCAAATTCCATTTCATTTCTGATATTCTCCTCATATTTTCTTAAAAAAATGTAATGATGAATTTAATATGATTGATATAATAAAAAATATAATGTTAAATGAATATCAATCATTAAACTCCACACAATATATTTTATTTTAAAAATGAAATCATCACCCGTTATATGACAATTTACCCACATATTTGGTGAGGAAATTTCATTTTCCCTGAACACATTCAAGGATGTTAGTAAAACCATTAAATAGATGAAAAATATTGTAAATTTTATTATATAACCATATTTATATTAGGAAACTGAAATTTATACATAATATTAAATGATAAAACCAAACAAGTTCATTGTTATTGTAAAACCTCCATAATTATCCTAAAAAATCATCGTTAAATTTTATCTAAGGATTCATGATAATTCCATATAACCAATTTCATTATAATATCATTAAAACATATATCATTTAATTACTAATATGTTGTTACAATTTATGATATTTTTCCTCATTTTTAACGAACAATAATTCTTGTATGCAATTGATACTATCCTTAAAACAAATAAAATGAACACCCCTGATTGATGAAATTAAACTCTATAACTCATACAAAATACCATAAAAAAGTTTAAAACTACAATGAATCATATTGATGTAAAATATATTATTCAATTGTAAATTAATTAATCTAATTTGATTATATAAGACATTAAATGGAAGAATGTATTTATTCCTAAGGAAAGGGGAATTTTCGAACCAAACACTCTTTCTTTAGGTTTTTTCTCAGTACAGTTATTCCATAAAAATAATTTATTCATAATTATCTTACCATTTCTAGGATATAAATATTTTTTATATGAGTTTTTGATAAAAAAATTTCTTCCAAAATAAATATTCTTTAAAAAATTATTCCTTTTATATCTTGAGATTGTTTCTTCATTAATCGAGGTTGATGATTCTTATATCAACTTGGTTATTCAAACATGAATTTTGGAACCCATAGTTTATGGATGTATTTTTTACGAAATAAAACCCATTCCTTTCAATATGTTATTTCATTTCCAATATTGATATAGGTTCTATGTGGAATACATTATAATGTTAATGTTATGATATGATGGGTTCACTGAGAATTATATAGTGCAATGTAAATGTTATGATGTGATGGGTGCACTCAAAATTGTATATCACTCCAATAAATTAGGTGATGTGATGAATCTTATCAGATAATCTGAAATATGTGTCAACATGATGCTAGATTTTCTTACAATTATGTGTGGTGTTTTTTCACTAAGACAAGATGTTTCATTTTTATACATTACGACATTCCATTCCTTTTCATAATGTTTTCTTTAATTATTATGATGTTATGCCTATTTAATAATGAAAATGATCATTCTCACCATTTCTTATATTGTTTCATGTTTATATTTCTCCTCTTACTAGGATTTTATCTCACTAATTTTTGATGTATATCCCCATGTGACTTCTTGTACTAAGGTTAATTCAAGGGACTATAAGAATAAAGATAAAAACAATTTAAATAAATGTTTTTGTTTTATTTTGTAATTTTTAGGTATGGTGTCTCTTTTTCTAAAACACTAAACATTTGAATTCCAATTGGGTAAATATATTATGTCATTTTTCTTCCAAATAGTCTAATATGATATGTATGAAAAATAAGTGTCTCTATAGTTTTTATAATAGGAATTTATAGTTAGTATAGGAATTATGATTAGAGAACCTTAGTGAAAACCAATAGTATGAGACTATGTATTTTTAAATAGAAAAAAATTCTAATCACAAGGATCCCATAAGATACAATTTTATAGTTATGTTTTACAGTGGGAAAATTATTTATGAGTTCCTGTCATTTGTTTTTCTCTATCCTTTTCAATTTTATAAAATAGCGGGAATTAGGAGAAACCTGGAAAACAAAAAAGTGTGGGACAATGCATTAATTTCCCAAAATGACATCTCCAATGCTTTTGGTGTTGGAGTTTATAATTTCATAATGATTCGTACCTAGAATTACAATGTTATAAACAATAACATGAAAAATTCTAAACATCCTCATTTTTTTAAGATGGAGAAATGGATATCGAGTGTTTTATATAGCAATGGACACCATTGTTTAGTGGATCTATTGATCCAAAAGTTATAGAATAGTGGGTCAACTATATGGAGAAGTTATTTTATATTCATCATTTTTATGATATGGAGAAGTTGAATCTCATTTTTTATCGTCTAGATGGAGAGACACATCAATGGGGGGTTTGGATTAAGAAAGCCCAGAAGAGATAAGAAACTGAAGGTATTGAGTGTAAAGACATAAAGGTAGTGTTTTCTAGTAAGTATTTCCTTGAAATTTTATACAATCATATAGAAAGAATACATTGAGCTAAAGAAAAACTAAAATCATTCATGGAATACAACGAAATTTTAATAAGTATTTCAATGTATGATTTAGTTTTTTATAAAAAATGATAGAAAAATTGGTATTTCATTTAGTTGTTTAAAACCAAACATTAAAAAGGATCAGTAAATTAGAAGCATTGGGAGTTATGAAGAATATCTGATATGTGATCTCAAATTAAAGATAGAGTTTGGATAATGGACTCATGGCTATGGTGATAATAAATAAATGATGGGGTTTCAAGATAGAGGATATAATTAGTAATTTGGAATGGAAACTCAACTACCCACATGTCAAAAATGTGGAAGAAGAATCATTGTAACACAATCAATGGGATATGGAACAAATTCAAGTGTGTGAGATAAATACAATTAGCTCAGGATTTTTGAAAAGACATGAGGAAGAACGAAAATGTGGTGGAATAAATGGGAGAACCAACCATTTTCCAGTGCTATAACTGTACAGAGAAAGGGACCTATTATTGCTAGTGAAATAAACCTCGAGTTCTTGATGGTAATTATCATCTTCAACAACCAATTCTAAAGGATAAAGGGAATTCTTATTCCATCACTACTATAGAAGTGGAGTTAGAAAATGAATTTGTAAAATTTATACTTTCTATTCACTCAAGAATTGAAAAATTATTATTTTATTATAGTTCAACACATTCATTTATATCATTCATGTTTTCTAGATCTATTAAATTGAATCCATAAAACCTTGATGTAGAGATATCCCTAAAAATACAAAATGGTGAAATCATTACAACCCATGTGTTAGAATCTTCTCATATTATCGTATGTGAGAATATTATTTTAGAAAATCTCATTATTTTTCCCTTGTGGAATTCAACTGTATATTAGGGATGGGTTGTATCTTGTTATATAGAGAACTTATCAACTATCAGGAAAATAAAATATCTTTTCATATTCCAACCCATCACTTGATTTTGTAAAAATTCAAGGATGATCATTAATATCTTTTTGAAAATCCTTCATTGGAGTGGTTCTTGTTTCCCTTTGAATACTCATACATCACAAAAATGGTTTAGTCAACATATGTCATAACCCATGGGTAATTACCCATCATGAGGGAATACGGTGATGTATTTTCTAATGTTTTACCCATACTCTCCCCAGATCGTGAATTAGTGTTCTCAATCGAACTCATGCCCATATATATTCCTATTATAAACATTCCCAATATGATGACTCCTATATAATTCAAGGATATAAATAAGTAGTTGAATGAGAATTTTAAAAAAGGGTTCACGAACCCTTGTGCATCACCTTGGGGTGTTCTAGTTCTCTTTATCATGAATAAGGATAGATGAATGTGGTAGTGTATTGATTATTGGGCACCCAACAAGATCATCATAATGAAAAAGTATTCTCTTCCATGGATTGATCAATTGCTTGATCTTCTATGAGAAGATTACTAGTTCTTAATGGCGGGTTATCAATCAAGATATCATATAATAAAGGTGAAGAAGAAATATATTCAGAAGACTACATTCCATACAAGGTATGGTTACTATGGGTTTTTTTATTCTCTTCATTATTACTAATGCCCCAATAAATTTCAAGGATTTAATT
Source organism: Viscum album (assembly GCA_963277665.1). Classification (NCBI taxonomy): domain Eukaryota; kingdom Viridiplantae; phylum Streptophyta; class Magnoliopsida; order Santalales; family Viscaceae; genus Viscum; species Viscum album. The sequence goes on from OY728131.1 coordinate 2,072,617,909, forward strand.
TATAGAGCCATTAGACCTTACATTGAAAAATTTCGGATAATTTTTATCATTGAAATTATAATATAATACAATATTAATAATGATCATTAATAACATACAGGGATTCTGTTTACAACATTATGGATGGGAAACCTGTAATCTATGATCAACCAGTATAACTCTTAAATGTAGCAAGTCACATTCTCAGGAAATGTGATCACATGTCTGGTAGTTTCTATAGATCCCCAAAAAACAATTTTTTTTTGGAATTTACGAAACCCTATAGTACCCTAGAAGTCTATAGTTTTCTTTCTTTTGTTCGGTAATATCAAAATATTGAGAGATATTTCTCATGATAGTCAATCCTGCTAACTAAGTTAACAAGGAAAGGGGTAAATTATATCTTTATGGAAGAATATGATTAATGATTTAAGGATTTAACGAAATGGATTATCACTACACATGTACACACATTACTAAAAAGTGTACAATGTTTTGTGAAATAAATTTATTTTTAAAAGAAAGGATTGGGTTGTGTAGTCAAGAAAAATGATAATGTGATCGCATATAACTCACATAAATTTATAATCCCTAAGAAGAATAACCCAGCGCATGATCTAGAGCTACCAGCCATGATTGTTTCCATGAAAATATATCAAAACGACCTCTATGGTTGGAAGTGTGAAATATTACCAATCACAACATGATAATGTATATATTCCCCTAAAAGGATCCCAATTTGTCTAAAAGAAAATGGAAATATATATCCAAAGAGTTGAATTTATCTATTCAAAATCATTCTCACAAGGAAAAAAGGTATCTTATGATCTAACAAGAAAATAACCTGCTACTCAATCAATGATATGGATTAGAAAGGACCCTATTTTCTTAGAAATGAAAATTATGGATTAGGAAATCATCTATTTGGTGAATACATCCTACCTTCCCAATTGATTTCATAACCATATATCGAAGATAATTTGAGAGGAACAAAGGGATGATCTAGAGATACCAAAGAGGGAGAATAATGTAATGTAAGGGAAATTACAATATTTTCATATCTATAATGATTGTGTGATTTAGTTTGTAACGTGGCTATATGTGCCTTCATCACTTGAGATAAAGAAGGAGCTATTTGAAATTTCACATAGTTCAATGTTCATGATCCATCTTGAGAGTTCCATGATTTGATTTTATCTCTGATAACACTTATAGTGTGATAACATGAAGAAAGATATTTATGATTATTTCTCATGGTTCTTGATATGTCAGCATGTTAATGATAAGAAACAGAAGTACAATATAATGATGAAACCATTTCCTATTCCCATGTGGGAATGGGATAATGTTTCTATGGACTTTTCATGGTTTTCTTGAAGACATACAATAAAATTATTATGATATGAGTTATGGTGCAAAAAAATCACCAAGACATCCCAATTTATATCTATTCAGAAAGTTCTCCTGATTGAACAACCTACAACGATACATGTGAAAGATGGTGTGAGACTATATGGGGATCCGCTTTTGATTGTATCTAATCATGATCCCATGTTGACATCAATATTTTGGAGGAGTATTTAACATTCATTGAGTACTGAATTAAATTTAACCATAGAATATCACCCCCAAAATGATATCCAATCTAAAATAAATATTCAGACAATCTAATATATGCCAAGATCATGTTCCATAGATTTCAAACAGGGATGTGATCATCATCTCCATTTGGTTGAGTTCTCAAACAACAATAGCTTCTACTTGACTATTCAAATGGCTCTATATGAAAATATATAGTTAAAGAGATGTTTAACTCCGAACTATTGGGATAAATATGGTGAATGAAAACAAATTGTACCTGATTCTATGCAACATATTATGGATAAGGTTCAAGACATCCAACTAAATATCAAAGTTGATCAGTGTTATAGAAAGAGCTACATTGGTAATCCTTGAGGGTACATGGATTTTAAATTTAGAGATAAATTCAAATATCGAATATCACAGTGGAGAAGATTCATTAGGTTTGAGAAGAAAGGGAGGTAAAGCTAATGGTACATTGGACCCATTGATATCCTTGATCAGATAGTATTTGAAGCCTATCTGCTGGAACTTTTGATTCCACCTATCTATTTTCATCAATTTATATTTTACATTTCACGACACTTTTTCCCTATTATCAGTATTCCTTTTATTATCCTCATTATTGAAAAAATGAGTCTCTAACTCTATTTCATTAGTGGTAAGAATATTTCATGAACTTGGCATGTACATCATTTAATGTGTGACCCAATGAATATTATGAAGCTTATATAGGTTGGCTGTCATATCTAATCAATTATCTATATATTCAATTCCCTCAGAATTCTCAAAAGGTTTGATTTATATTGTACATAGTTTATATTTCCTATAAAATAATATAAATACCTTCCATGTATATTCCATCATGAAAAAATGATCCCCTAGGTTATATTCCAAGTATTTCCTCATATTTCAAACATATCACTTCTATCCCTATTGGAACATATTTGTTATGATTTAGGATAGTACACACACTCTTAGTTGCATCCTCCATGATATTTTGGACCAACATGCCTTCGTTCCAAAACATCATCCTAGTATGTTTGGATATGCAAAATTTCTTTTATGAATCATTATAAATCTTGATTTTTATTCATTAATGATATCTATTATTGAGTGAAAATTACAACATAGGTTTTTTTGCCCTAATTTTTATTGGAATTCAAGTCAATTTGATATTAAAATGTTCTTTAATGTTTGGATACACATTAAGATTGAAAGATCAATGATTTTTATATTTTAGTTAATTTTTTTTGATAATACCCTATTATTTGATGACGTGTAACCTTTTTATAATCCATATACATGCAAGAACTAATCTTTAACATATTTCTATTACATACCCAATGGCCAAACACCCAATCCAAATCTCTTCTAAACTGATAAACTAATTTTGGATCACAACAACTGACCTTAAAAGCTGAAAAAACAACTCCCAATGCATTAAAGCATGAGCCTAGAACCAATAGAATATTTATACCCTTTCACTCATCCAAATCTGAGAAATTTCATGGTGGTTTCTTCTCACTCATGAAATCATCTGAGACTGCTCCTCTGTATGAGTTCCAAATATTTATTGAAATCATTTTTCTATAAAATACAGTAGTTGACCTCTACTGATGAATGTTTTTTTTTCACCACACCAAAAAATTTTCATCATCTATGGAGGCCCATCATCCCTCAAATGTTGATTATCACTGCTAACACCCACTGAGATGCCATTTATCTGATGTGTAGCTGGTTTGTCATCTTTTTGTTATTCTCATACCGACACTGAATTCCACCGCCACATGTGGCCATCCTTTCCTCACTCGTCATCATCCTCCATCATGCATCCACTTGATGAGGATCCTTGCCATCTTTTACTACACCCAACTTTCTCCATCCCTACCCCATCATGAATGACCGACAACCACCCTGGTTAAGATCCCCTACCCAAAGTAGCATCACATGGCTCCCCATGTACCCCAATACCTTCCTCATTCTCCCCTATGAAACCCAACTAATCACAAAATATAGTACAATTATATATTTAACCCTTGTTTAATATAGGATTATAGGGTAGCCATAACCACAAGTCTAGGACCCTAAATACATAATCAATTTATCTAGTCTACCATTTTAAAGATGATAATTGACTCTCAAATGTATATTATTATTTGGAGAGTTATAAATACTCCTCTATAATTTTTGTGGGAAATGAGGGTTATTAAATAAATGGTATGTAAGTGCCCCGTGAAGCCTCACAATTCATTAATATAAATATTTAAAAGATGCTTCGGGGGTAGATCCTCCCTTTTCTTGTGATTGTGGCAACTCTATATGGGGATCAATAATGACCCATATTTCCTCATCACTCTTTTATATCATATGAATCCTAATAAAATATTATTATTGCATTATCCTATTAAATTTTTGGTAAAAGGATAGGTCACATGAACCTCTATAACAGATTACAGTTATCCTTTACCTATTGGCACACCGAGAATCTTGACACATAGTAATTTACGACATCATATAAACCCACTAGGTAGTTCCCATATATCTAAAAACCTCTTGGTTTTAGTAGGGTGTAGATTAAAATTGGATAAATTGTATTCATGTAGAAATTACCATATTATCTCAACAATATATTTTATACATGATCTCTTTCTAATCATTAAAAATCCTACTTTACATTCAATGTAATTAAATAAATTATCTTAAATCGTGTTAATATTATTTTTAGTACCTTTTTCATAATGTTAATACTTATTTAACTTCTCAGATAATGAATGATTGGACATAAAATGGAAAAAGAATTATCTCTCTTAGTCCCCAAAATATTTCCTTCCCAACTTTACATCATTGATGAACAGTGGAACTTTTTTCATCCTCATCATGGATAAAACTCCATAATCATTCCTCTTAAATGCATCAACCACCAAATTTTTCTTCCTAGGGTGATAGTATATTACCTAATTACATGCCTTGAGAGTTTTCAACCATCTCCTTTGTCTCGTTTTAATAACTTTTTAGGAATATATTCTTCAGACTCTTGTGATTAATGTATAATCCATATTATTTCACCCAAATGATAATGACTACATGTTTTGAAGGAACATTTCACAATATCCATATAAATATCATGAGTTCAATAATTTTTCTGCATGACTTTTTTCTATTTATTATTATAATAAAATCATTTATTTTTTATAATCACAAGCCCTAGTCTTATAATTAATGGATCACTATATATGGCAAATAATAATTTCCTCAAATGTATGGTTAAAGATGTATATATTATTCCTTTATTTATTTAATGAAAACATTATTCACATTTCTTTAAAAATGGGAATATAGTTACGTTAAATGCAGACATAGTTAATGAGTTAGCTAATCATTATATTTTATCAACTAATCATCAATAGTAACAAGCTAAGTAAGGGAATCTCGGTATCCTACTTATATATGATGGCTTGGTTTAGTATTTGAACCCCATTATGTTTTAAAACTCAATAGATATTTCATACATGTAGAAAATATAACTACGAAATGAACGTGTTAAGGAAATTCACAATTAATGAATTTCCATCAAAATGTTTTCTCTCTGAGAATCCTACGAAAGGACGGTAAATGTAGGGACCCGAAACTTGACGTACATTGAAATTACATAACACACACACAAGGATCGTAATATTTTAGTGTCTTTGAAAACTTGGAACGTAATCTTCTAATCGTGGTGAAAGATATTCAACATCTCCTATAACGATCTTCCCTTTTTTTTTACCTAAAACCTTTCTTTATATCCTGGGGAAAATAAAAAATAAAAGGGTGAGCTCAAATGCTCAGTAAGGGTAAACAAAATAAATATCAATCACATCGTATTCATAAGAACATAACATTTTGGAAATCTTAACTTGCAAAAGAGAGCATAATTTCATAACATGGGATAAATCATGGCAGTGAAATTTAATCAAGATAATCATAACATAAAACATGAATCTTTGTGGCATTCACACATAATCATAGAGAATCATTTCTTGTTAGTCAAGACTCATTTCCAAGACTATCTTAGTGGACAAAGTCCCTTTTTGAATCGATTAACCCTCGTTTCAGTCCGGTTTCACTGAACCGGTATAACCTACCGTTCCAGCCCTGTCTATCTCATGAGATATAAAATCTTTTCCCAATGCATTGGAGGGAGATATAGGTCCCACCCATCTTATAATGAATCCTTTCTTATGTGTGCCACATAATCATAAACCATACATCATAGCGTAACCCATGTAATAAAAATGGGATTCTTAAACAACATGACATCATAAAACAATTCATATAAGATAAAGGAATTCATAAAAATATTTCCATCACAACATAATCAAATCCATGTAATAATAGGGATAAAAACAGAAACCTTTTATTATCTTAGATGGAAAATAATTTTGATAAAATACTTGAACTTCATTATTGAGGAAAATATCCTTTCTACTTCAAAAACACTTTTCCTTTCTTAACATGTCATACAATTTTAAACATAAAGAGGTTGATTAAAAATAAACTTGATTACTTGTAAAGGAAGCTTCTTGGAAATAATGTTTTAGAAATCCATTCATGCTGTATATGTTAAAAAAACTTTCTTCTTACTTTTGTTGGAAAAGTCAAAAAGTACCTCGTACGAAAAACGACAAAAGATTCCTTTCATATTCTTTACTAAAAACTCACCGAAGGGTAAAATTGGATTTAAACTAGTGTAAGTGGATGGAAACAATATTACATATTTATGGAACATGGATGTGGATGATAAAATACACCACAATAAATAATTATGAATAAACAATCTCGGATAAAAATGAGATTGTGATATTTCCCTTACCTTAGGTCCGATTTGCTTCGTATGTGTCCGAACCTCCTCTTCTTTGAAGCGCCTCTTTGAGACCTCCTATTAGGGCACTAAAATTGGTCTCTGAGGAAGACCATAACCTCTAGGATGTTTCTAGGGAAGTGGAGAAGAGATTTTGGTAGGGGTTGGCCGAGCTTGAGTGCTCAAATTGGTGTGAGGATGAGGGGGAGGAGGTGTCCTTTTATAAGGGATGAGAGGGGCACCTTAGGAATACCTCAAAATATTATTTTATATTAAAGTCAATATCGGTTTATAATGGTTCCAAAGGGTCTTATATCGGAGCTAAAGTGGGGATGGGTCGAAATCCTATCAACCAATTAGTTTTAGACAAGTTTAGGGTATTATTTTAACCTTATTAATTAGATTTAACTCTAAGTTAAATAATTTAACTTTTACCGTGTCTTTTTGTTTTCTTTCCCTATATGGTTAATACACTTACTATAACATGTCAAACGAACCCCAAATTGTTTATTATTAATACATATATCCTTATCTAAGTCATTTTGCCGATCCTTAGATTTTTATGAATAAAATAACAATTAATAATATAATATTTGATTTAAAAACTATTTTGTGTCAATTTTGACACTATTTGATATATGATTTTTGTGAAAGTCATAACCGAATTATATGTTCTAACCAAGTTGATTAAATAAACACTAATATATCATAGTAACCTATAAAATTATTGGAATTCATAAAAAGTCTAAAATTACATTTATTTTGGTATTTATAATATCAATTATGTCAATATTTCATTAATAAGATAATTACTGCATCATCTTGGTGTCATAAATAAATTAAATTATTTGATGTCTAAAAATTACAAATAAAATACCATTATGTATGAAATCTTTTTATATTTCTAATGAATATTTATAGTCGAATTTATCTTATGTATTACCCCATATTAAAAATGTTTTAGAAAATAAACTTTGATTTTAACTCTTTTAACCCTTCTTTAAATAATATAATAATAAATGTCCTAATCTAATCCAAGTGGGCCTAAATGGTCATATTTTATTCCTATGTTTGTTTTTGATCTAATTTCACTTATCCAATAGAATTAGGACATGTGTTAGGATAATAATAATATCATTTTTACCCTTAATTACCCTATTTACTTTTAACCGTGGTAAAAAAAAGTAAAAAGTTACTATTCACCAAAAATTATTTTCATCTCATTGAACCACATTTTAGTCCTTGATATTAACCGTGTCTCTCGGATTTTCGAAATTACATTCACAGAAGCGGTAAAATTAAGTTTTATGCAAAATTCAGTTTTTATCCTACCACTTAGTGGTTTCACTATTAATCGAAAATTGAATGTTTTCAGAAAAATACCAAAAATTAGGCCTAAGCTATATTTGATATTATGAACTCAAAAATGATGTCTATTTTACCAAATTCAAAACATATCAGTTTCATTAACTAATTTAAAAATTAATTTTCGTCGTCAAAACAAATAGCGTGTTTTTAAGAGATAATAACTATCAAAAGTTTGACACTAGTTTATAACTGGTTTAAATGTGAAATTACATCCAATGACCAACATTGTATTAAATTGTAAAAATATATTATAAATATACTTTAAAACCACTCAAATTAATAATTTATCACTATTAATTATTTCGATTAAGAAGTTGTTTTTAATTAAAATTTAGTAATTTTCACTATTCATCAGAATATGAAAGTTATCTGAAAAGTACCAAAATTTCACCCTAAGCTAATTTCGATATTACGAATCCAAAAATGAATTCCATTTTAAAAAATAAAATTTAAAAAATTTCAAAAAGTGGTTATAACTATTCATAACGGCTAGTTTTAATAATATCTTAATAGCATATCGTTGTTTAGCGAAACTCGGTGTTGCGTACAACACACACTATCGTGGAAGGTCGCAATTGCGTATAATTCAAGCCAGGTCAGAGATGTGTATTGTGAAAGCTCCTTTTGGTGTAGCGTATAACATAAGACATTAATAAAAATAAAAGAATATTTTTCATAAAATCTCAGGCTGTTACAGTAAATTATTCTCATTCTCATCATTTATTTTAGAGTATTTGAACATATCATAGATATATAAAATAATAAATTTATCAAGATAATACTTTAATAATATATTGCGTCTGTAAAAATTGAGTTATTATTTTTTAAACCAATAGACATTATTATTATCTAATAAAACCCTTACCATATAAAAATGTTTCCTTTGGTATATAATCCTTTTAAAATTTTATTTGATAATATGTAGAATAAATATCAACATTTGATGAATATTTATCCTCCTAAAGCTGATAAAATAGATCATAAAATAATGGTAAAGGGTACTTGTTCTTAATATTAATGGATTTCATTTCTCTATTATCAATGAAAACCCTCTTTGAATCATCCTTCTTCAAAAAATGAACATGTGATCCTCATGTTGATAAACTATAGAATATTAATCCATTATTAAACAAATAAATTATTCATTTCACTATTTCTACCAATTCAACCAAATCCAATAAATATTGTTTACTATATAGGGTTTTAGTGAATTAAATGACCTCAATGAAGGGTCAGAAGAAAAACTTATTGGGGGTGGAATAGTTGATGAGCATGAGAATAATTAATTAGATGAATTTTTTTTTCAAACATAAAGTTATCTTTATTTTTTTAGTTTATTGTTTATTTTTTTAAAATATCATGTTATTAATATTTAAAATATTTTTTAAAAATAATAAAAACCCATTTTGGTGCTAACAAATACAATATTTACAATTGGAAATGATTTGGTGGATAAAATGAAATAAATTAAAGGGGTGGAAGTCAGTGAGAAAAAATCATTACAAAATGAGTTTTACTAAAAATAATTTTTTATCATTCAATAAATAATGAATGATACCCAAAAATATTCTTCAATCAAGTGATTGATTTTTTATTTTGACCAAAAAATCACCCTTTTAACTAGAAAGCACTCAACACTAGGATGGATCTCAGTTCAAATAGGTTTCTTCTAATAAGATACATGTAGACATCCTGATATCTCATTAAAACTTGTAGAAACATATCCATTTATAATCTACCATTTTGAGGAAAACTATATAAGAAAATAATCATTAATTTATAATGAATATGTATTAACTAAATGGGGAGCCAAATAGTTTCATGAACCTTCTTGAATTGGTTACCAAAAATATATAATGACATGAAAGATAACTAATAAAATAGTATTTTAAACTCAAAAATTAATCTCATTATACTACCTCATTATTAAATTTCATTTTATCTATCTATTTATGGGAGTCTAAGGTAACAAATAAAAAAAGGCTGATAGGGACACAAATAATGAAATATTGATAGAGATAATAAGAGATTGACATATATAAAATTAGGTGTATAGTCCAATAAGTAAAGAAGAAACCATACTAAATTCACAAAACTATATTATCCCAACATAATTATAAGAGAACAAAACATCAGGGAAGTTAACACATTCATAGAGAACTAAAGGATCACATTGTGGTAAGAAATTGATACCAAAAACATTGTGTATAAATAAATCAATTGTTCTCTAAAAAGGATAAATAATAAGTAGAGAACATATAAATATAGATTAGAAAATATTCTCTTAGAATTTAATTTTAGTATAATATCATAGGAGAGATTCATATTCCCTCTGGGTAGTTTTTTTTATATTGGTGATTACAGAATTTAAAGTGCTGGGTATGTTTCAAGAATATATAGATGGAATTCAGAAATGTATCATCAATATTCCTTATGGTATGTTGTTATTTGATATGAGGTTCTAGATTTGGTTGGATTTTTTTTGGATGGTAGAGTACTTTGTTTTGAAGAGTATATCCTATAGAGTTGGAGTTTTTGGGGAAGCTTCTTTGAAGGTTATTGTTGAATTCATTTGAATATTTTGTTTTTAGATATTAAAATCCACATTATTTCCAATTTACCATTGATCCTACCAAATTAATGTATAAAGTAGCATGATTTATTTTATATTATTGAATATGAACAATGAAAAACCACCTTGAATTGTTACCCTTTGTTGATACTGGATAAAATAAAATGAGCCATGTATGTGACTGTTATAATTTTTCACATGTCTTATGAGTTGAAATACATATTTAGACCAACCTAACATAATTAAATAAGTAAATTTACATGATAAACAATATCTACACTTATTTTTTCTAATAAAACCCCACATGGAAGTGATGTTACCATTATAGAACCTTGGTAAAATGAAAAAGATGAGTATCTTATACATTGTTTCTCTACCATAAAATACAATAAAAAATAGAAGCACCATAATAAATTCAATAGTAACTAACATGTTTGATATATGTAGTGATAAAATAGTCGATCTCTATCATGACCCCCTGGTTTTCGCAAATAATAATTTAATGGATTGAAAAAAAACTATAACCTATAGTTTATTTCAACACAGGAACATGTAGATGTTATACCATATCCATGTTCTTCTTGGAATCAATGAAGACTCATCATCCATAACTAGTTATATAGACAAAATGAACCCTCTTCTTTAGAATGCAATAACTAGTGACTATTATTATAGAACATTTTATTAGTTATAAGATTTATAAATCAATGGTTAAAAATATAATAATATGACTTATTAAAATATAAAAATAGTACACATGACATAACATTTGTGTGTACCTTTAAATTGTGTTCCTAATACAAATCTCTTAATATTCAATTACATGTTGAATTTTTTTATCAGTAACTAGTTTTGAATCCATCTCAATTATTTTATACAATGTATTGTTTATTAAGACATGGATAAATGAAAAAGAACGTGTAATACTATCTTATTGATAATTCATCAAGGATTATATCACTCAAAATCAATGGACATATCATTAATTTATATATACAATTTTCTTAAAAATATAGACATTTCATTGGTCAAGTTAATAAACCATACCATGAAGAATCATTCCATTAAATTACAATATTTACTATCCATAATTGTGAAAAATATAAATCAAAACAATATTTGGGTATAAAAATGTAGAAGACAATGTATTATAGGAAGTCCACGAATCAATGTGTGAAGGTATAAAAATAAATATTTTAATTTATATCTCTAGATAATATTACCACCATTATTAATTCATCCAATTCTAAATTATATTTCTAACATTATCTCACATTCATTACATAAATTAATTGGATAAATAAAATAAATCTATTAAGATAAATAACATTACATTAAAATTTATGAAAAACATGACCTATAAAAATATATTGTAAAGAAATTATTGATACAATTGTTAATTCTCCTATAAACAATAGGAATTGTGAATTTAAAAATTATTTTATCCAAATGTGTAATTAAATCAATATCTTAAGAATTAAAAATATTATTTATGAGATACAATATTAAAAATTAAATCATTAAAATAGATATCATAAATAAAAAATTGATTAATATATAGAATCAAGCTCTAACTAACCCAAAACAAATAAATACTTAAAAAAACCATTATGGGTAACATTATTTTATTTATCAAAAATGTTAAATTTTATGGTTAGTTGGTTACACGACATTATATATATATGATAATCCTCACTTCAGGTATAAGACTCTAGAACATTCTCTTTAATAATACTGGTATATCATATCAAAATGGTTTTAAAACAATATATCCTCTTTGTTTTTAGGGAATTTCATAGTATAAATACTATCAAAATACATCACATGTGGCCTTAATATGTTTTTAAACAAGTGTTACACATTTAATTAATAGTATAAGTGACTATGTGTGTCCACCTGACACTCTTCTATGTAAAAAATATTCAAAAATTCACATGATATATTCAGATATAGGTTTTCAGTAATTAGGGAACCCAAAAATATAGTGTAAAAAGAACTAAATACATGATGTTGGTACATCATTCTGTATGAGTTATATAAAATTTTTAATTACCTAAAAATATTTGAAAACAATTCCCACTATATTCTATGAAAACAAATTTGGATTACCCATGTATACACTGAAATATTAAAAATAAATCTATAGGAGGTAAAATACAAATAGGATCTTACATAAAATTTCCAAAATTAATATGTGGATTTTTTTCATCTCTATTTATCTCCAAATATTTAATGTAATATAATTAGAACAAGAACATATGTTAATATTCTTGATGATATTTTAATATAACAACTTTTAGAAAAACAAAAAAAATATCAGAAGAACTATCACAATTAACTTGAATATCTATAAAATAAAAAAATTCCCCAATGACTTTCATATCAATGTAGTCATTAATTTTTTCTCTACCATAACATTAATATAATTATAGGACACAAGGTTATAATCGATACATATAAAATCCTAAAATTTCTCCAAATACTTTTGAAACAATTACACCAATCAAACATACTCCATTTAAATAAAGAATAATTGATATCTAAGTATTTTAGGTGACCCTTAATATTAATCCCATTAAATGTTTTCGTAGTTTTGGGAAATGATGTTTTCTTTAAAATAAGAGATATTCAATTCAAAATGTACAAATACAAATGTCGTCAATAAATTAAATTATTCTACATCCACTACAAGTATTACCCTTTTAAAAAATACGAATCTATTATGATCCCATCAAATGGTCCTAAATCACAATAAATAAAATTTATATATAATGATATGATTTTAAACATTTATGTTAGCCAAAATCAATCATAGAATTGATGTTTGATATAATAAATGTAAAGAAAACTAATATCATTTTAATAATGAAAATATATGAAGATGATAGAATAATGATTAATATAACATATATATAAATTCGTTTGCATAAATACTATGTATTTTATGAAAAATAATTAATTTTTATGCTCTAATATAAGAGCCTCAAACCACAAAATTATAATGGGATGATAAATGAAATTTACGTCACCCAAATCCTAATATTATAGAGTATTTTTTTCCAATATAAATTACCAAACAATTATATATAATCATCATAATAAAAAACATCTTGTGACAAAATACATATATTTTATTATTGCGATGTGTTAATTTCATGCCACAAAAAATCTAATACGGAGGGGTATTTGATCTTCTGAAAAAACATAATAATAATAATTATATTAATAACGATAGTAATAATAATAATAATTTTCCCAATTAATAATATAAATATAAAATTATGACATATGAATATTACATAAGACAAAATACAATTGCAATAGGGTATTGTGATATTGGCATAAATTATAAAGTAATACATAATAATAATTTTAAGGGTCATATTAAAATTATATTATTTTAATGACATAGCGTATATATAATATGTCATAAAACATTTAACACTAGTACATTATTAAATAAAAACTAAGATATTTATTAAAAAAATATATCATGTAAATAACAAAATTATACATTGAATTACAAATCCATAAGATATATTAATTGTTAATGATATATAATAACAGAAAAAACTAACCTAGATTTTTTTTATTCTTTCCATGATAAGTTAAATCACAATTATTTTAAATATATTACAAAATAATGAAAAATTATTAATTAAATCACATATGAGAAAAATTATTTTCATGCACCAAATTTTACACAATTATTCCAATGATTTTTCAGTTCATAATGAAATGAAATAGATATTAAATATATATTTAACCATATTTTATAAAATTTTGATATATTATAATAGAAATTTTCATAATTTTTTATAATTCTCATGATAGGTGAAATCATAATTTAAAAATATATATCCTAACATTATATATATACAAATATTGCTAAATTAGTCCATAAATAATAATATAAATTCTCATAAAATAATTTTTTATCAATTTTACCAATGATTGGTGTGTTAATTATTAAAAAAAATTACCAAAAATTTTTTGTTTGTAAATATCTTTTTTCAAACAATTTATTTACAAAATTTATAATTTTAAATTACATTATATTAAAAAAAAATTTAAAACTTATTTAGAATAAATAAATTACATTATTTCGTTTTCTCTGATGATATAATTTTCCTAACTAGATATATTTATCATAAATTTAATTAGATTTAAATATCATTCAAAATCCTTGAACTGAAGTATATATGTGTCTGTGTGTGTGTGTGTTTCTGTATAAATCAAACCCATCATGAATTGTGTGTCGTCATAAAAAACTGAAAAACACATTTTGAAAAAAAAATTAAAAGATGGATTATGTATTTTAATATATAAATATTAATTAAAATTTTATATAATTTCTAATAATATATATAATATAATTTTTATAAAAAATTTAACATATATTTTTTAAAATTTTTTATTAGATTTCATAGGATAAATTTTCCAAAAAAGTGATTATTTTTCTCAAAATAATAAATTGTAGAGATAATTTACATATATGTGTAAAATTTTGATTTTATAAACTTGATATGTGACACAATATATCATAGGTATCAATTATGAGAAATGTATTCATCTGTTGTAAAAATAATTACAATTAAAAAAATAATAGAAATAGATTTTTTAACAAAATTCAAAGAATAGAATAAAATAAAAGTAAAAGAATCATCTATAGAAATCATCGATGGCTTTGATATGAGTTTTTTTAAAATTAAATAGGGATTCAAAAAATTAAAAATTATTTCAAAATATAAGACTATATTGGTTATATAACATTAAAATAACATAACAGTGGTGTATACATATCATTTTGGTGCCAAATAAATATCTAGTATTCCTCAATTTGTACTTGAAGACATTTTTTTGTTGTTCACTCGTGTCAATACGTGACAATTATTTACTCAATGACATATTTATGTAATCTTGAAGACAAATAATTTATTTTGAACTGGTTTGTTAATCATAAGTCATCAAACACTATGTCACTCATAATCGATGGTTAGGGAAATGGTTTATATAGAATTTACTAGATGGTTAAAGGGACCATTTATTAACCATGTGAATGAACATTTCCATCATGTTTCATTTAATTATTTACCAACATATAATATATTTAAATATATAAATCATCGAGAAATAAAATTTTATTATATAATTATGTGAATTCTAAATCATTTGTAGAAGCAAAAGAATCAATACAAGTACATGTCAAATTGATAATTTTAATGGATATAATAAATTATTATTATAAAAGTAATCAATTAATAAAAATATTTTTATATTTTAATCATTTTCACTTAATACAAACAAAGATATACCCCTTGAATTCTATGAGGAGTGAAAATGAGTGGCTCCATAGATCATTGGACCCTATTTTGGGAAATATAGTTTTTTTTCTATATATAATGAAGTACAACCAATTTTAATGTTGATTGTTCATTGTGTTGGGCCTCATAATATGAGATTATTCCAAGTCCATTCTCTTATTCACACGTGTTAAAATTCATTTAAATCATTATATTCCAAAAAAATTCAAATAGAAATTATTTTTCAACGTAGCTTCATTAAAACTATAGTATAATAATTATACAAAAATATTTTGTTTTAGTGATGAAAATATATTTTCAAGGATAAAATATCAAAAAAATTATTATAAATGAATTTTATATATTTTATTAATTTTTTCATCAACCTAGTAGATCTTTTATGAAAACTAATGGGAGAGTGAATCAGTATTCTCAAATTTTACTAAGTTATGCATTCCCTAATGAGTATCCCTCTTGATAATTCAACCAATATATTATTAATGAATTATGAAATTATTTATATGATCTCAACACTCACCTCAAAATGTAATTCATATAATAAATTGGACAAATTAATAAAAATATTTTTACATGGTTTGACTCTAATGAGGAAACCTACTCTTTTTTGTGTTTTAATTCCATTGAGATACATTGTAAATATTATTTTGGAGTGATTACAATTGATTAAGAATTCATATATTGTTTTAGTTCAATTATTATCCACTTATATGGAAATGTATTACCCATTTCCTTTTTCTATATCACTGTGATAGCTATCACACTAATTCTCTTCAGTCTCCTCACAATAAGGAGATAATTGTTTATACTAGAACTACATGTCTCTAATGGTCCTACACAATCAATTTGATTTGTATCTTAATTATTATTGATATGTAAAAACAGAACTATAATAATACCACATTCCCCAATAAATATTTCTTCACCTACAATAATGTAATTTTAATCTCTGAATTAAATTCATCCATGTTCTTTAACTCAATCTCACTATGTTATTTTATCAAGACAACTAAACTATTAAAGTGTCTTAGAAAAAGACATTATCTATATAATTAGTAACACTTTTCATTACCTGCCTCAATTATCTTATTCATTTTTTGAATATTATAGTGCCTCTTCTTCCTCATCCATAATACACGTGGACTTCTTTTCAGAGTATCATCGAACACACATACTTTGATAATTTTAATATTTTTAAAGAATATAGAATTAGGTCAATGATCATTAAAATAAATATATATTTTTATGATATAGTTACCTTATATAATAAAATATTTATCATATTTTTCTACATATGAATATACATATATAAAATCATTTTCAATGTTAAGGGAACTTTTTTACATTGATAATAAAATCCTCTATATTTGATATCATTTAACTTCGTTCAAATCCTAATTAATATCTACATTTAAATATAATATAAGGCTAGAGATGTTCTTCATTTAAAATTCTATGAAATTTTATAGTATTCAATGTGTTTTTATGTTGGAATGTATTTTTTCATGCACAACGATTCAGGACATCATAAAATCATCACGAGGAAATTACCTCTCAATCAAAAGAATGAATTTTACCTTGTTCATTATTCATAGAGTAAAACAAATAAATTCTAAATCATCGTACTGTTATTAAATAAATAATATATCATTACAACTTTCAATTTATCATTTATAGTTATCTTCAATAATTTTAGTTTCAATAGATTCCCAAACTATTAGAATTTAAGGATTTCATAAAATTATTACACATCAAACTGAGTCCTTCTTCATTTTACCTCCATTAAAAAATAACTAAAATATTATTGAACATATATAGTATTATAAAATATTTTTTAAAGTATTATAAAAAAATTTACAATATTTTTTCTCATAAAAATCCTTTGTTTTTACAATCCGCTTTATGAAATTTCAAATAGAGTATTACATAATCTTAAAATGAATATAGTATATTATAAAAAGACCCATGAGATCACAGTGTAATGATACTAGAATTGTAAATAATGTATTACAAGATAGAAAATATTTTACAAGACATCCAAATTCATTAAAAAAATCAATAATGTCTCATCGAACAAACCATTATTTACTTTATATCTCATATCATTGGGACATCTTACATATGAAATTCCATTATCACTATCCCAAGAAAATACAGAATTAAATAATTCACTCAAATAATCTCTAATACAATTAGAATATTTATAATAAATTTACAATAATTCCAAATGATTATCAAAAGAAATTTTTCACAAAATACACTAGCACTAAATCACAATATCATTTGTGTGGTATCTCTATGTTTTTATCCATCTTATCACTCCTTTAATCCTAGATCTCAAGATGTTTCAGCACCCATCCTATGTAAATCACTTAAAACCAATTGAAGATAGAGTATATAGTGTCTATCAAACATTTTACTAGAATATATTAGGTATAAATCAATAATTATCACATGTGTATTCTTTTACCTTAAATATATTTTTTCTAATAATCTCAAGAATTAGTGGAAATATCTATACCTTATTTTCCACTATGTTATAATGGTAGTAACTCAATAAATAATTTGTCTCCTCTATAATATCTATTGATTTTTATATTTATATTTTATTTAATTGATATATTGAGAAGAAATACAACCAATACATCTTATCATCCAAAATCTATTGGTATCTTCAATATCCCTAATTAGATTTATTTCAAATACCCAGATCGCCTCTAAAATAAATATCATTATATTGACAATAAATGAACAGGGTGAAAAAGATACATTAATATCTCTCTCATCTTCATGCATCATCAATGACTTTCAAAATATACTTTTTCCCTTTTTTATAGTAACATACTAATCCAAATATTGATAAAAAGGTAAAATAACTTATAAAATAATATTTAGATTTCAATAAATCAACTCTATGTCTATATGATCAGTTCGCGGTGTAGAAAATAACACAGGTTAGCCTATGAATCAATGTATTCAAATAGTCTACCAACCATGTGGTGCCACATAAAATTTCTTTTTAGGGATGTAAAAGAAGATTTTTCATGAAAATTATATCCTAAAATCATATTTAATAAACACATATAAAATATTTATTTGAAGATATGATTTTCCCCAATGAATATATATGTTTATTCTAAAACAAATCTCTTTCATTGTATTGTTTTTTCTCCTCCTCAAGAATTTCACTCTATCATATCATCATCATGGAAGTCCCTCTTAAAGATGAACATTAATTAACATATGGTATTACATGAAATATTTCATGGAGTCATGATTTTTTCCATTATGGATGAATCATATTTTTATATACAACAATTATATAATTTTACGAATTTATCCTTTTTTTGATCATCACATTCAATTAAATATACATATGGACAATTAATCAAACCAGGGAATAAGGTGGATCTCCATTACATATTAATAGTCTAGCAAGGGTGACACTAGTATCTCATCGTAGAAAATAATCTCTTTATTACTCAACATTATTGAGAACAATTCTTGATTGTACTCCCTTTGATACCCAAAACCTAAAATTCCTTTATAAATATGGATTTAATAATTTTTTTGACAAAATTATTGTGTGGTAATTTATTTATCAGATTATTTAGAAAGGAATGTATATATTCTATGGATTTATTTTTCTTTTTAACAAATTTTTACAATGTCAAAAGATTGTTATGGATTCCTTTATAACATTTCCATCATGAATTCACCTTTCAAACATATTCTCTTGACTTTTAGGGTGATTATTTTTAGATAAAAACTCACGAAATTCAAGTCCATAATCATGTCAAACATTGATTCCCTTTATAAATTATATATACTATTACATATCCATTTTTTCTATTTTTCTAATTTTGATGGAAAATATTTTTGCATTAATTTTTTATATCTAAGACATTCATGAAATTTCCTTATGTTTTATTACCATCACTTATATTACCATTTTATAAAAATCATCAACATGTCATCTTAGGATGTCATATAAAATATTTTTCTTTACCTACATAAACTTAAAGGTAGACTCATATTTCCATTTCATCAACTTCTGTTATTGTGGTCTTATCATCCCATAAACATTAGAATGATGTGTGTTATATTATCACTAGAACACATTATCACTCTATTTTATTGTAGTTATAAAAAAAATTCTCAGGACACTTGAATATGTTTTTTTTTATATTCGATTTAATTTTTGATATTTTCTTGAAGAAAAAGTGGTGTTTTACTCTTTATGTATTCTCCCTTAAATTTTAGGAATCCTAAAATATATTTGAGTCAAAATATTATTTCACCACTCAAATTCACTGTACTCAAACCTCCCACAATACTAAAAATTATCTTTTAACATTCTTCTCTTACAGGTTAATGAGGTCTGTATTAAATGTATAGCTTGTGATCCTTGTTATTTTTTAATATGTGTACAATTATTTTAGAAACATGTTGTGAATTTTAACTCCAGGGATATACTAATGTAATTACTAGATGATTTTTTTATTTAATACAATCTTACACCACCTAAATTTGTATAAATTTAAAATTGATACATATAAATGTAAATGAAAAAATTGTAGTATAAAAAATTAGTTGGGTTATATGATAAATTCCAACAAAATATTATTATATGTTATTCAGAAGATCACTTCAAGTTCCTATTCCCACAAATATTATTCTTTTTTCATAAATGGATAAAATTATATGTTTTTATAGGATTACTATTCTTATCAGTTTCTAGGGAAGTCTAAGAATGAACCTCCATTAAATTTTTAATTTTAGATTGTAGTCTAAGATATTTACGGTAGAATTTATTTTCTGTATACTCATATAATCTCAAATTATCATTGAAGCATTTAATATATTCTTAATCTGACCCAAATAAATATTTATTTCTCATTTAACATATATTTTTTAATATCTATTATTATATTTCATTTATCTAGAAAATGAGAATCTTTGACATTCATAAATGATTTTTTTATGTTTTATTATGTATAAAATAATTCGATAAGAACTTTTCGGTTACAGCATTCCCACACACACTTATATTAATCTATTCTTTAATGAGAGGAATATTTTCATTGAAATGTAATATAAATTCTAATTTGGATTTAACAAGTTGGGTGATATTACATCATCTTGGGAACTTTATGGTAAAAATAATTTCTATATCATTATACTCAAATTCTTGTTGTTTTATTCCAACAACAATACAGTTAATAAATCCAAATATATATGTGATCATTTCAGTGAGACCATTATTCGAATAGTATTTAGTTTTAGAGTATACTTCTTCAACTATCTCAATGGATTTATCCAACTTATACTATTAACAAAATGAATTTTTATCTTTAAAATAATGAATTTAAATATATTTTAAAGAATAATAATTACGAATTTTATTATATTAAACTAGCATTAAAACAACTGATACTAATATATTTCTCAATTTATATAAATTTGGTTTCTTCTCAATCATTATATTTTGGTTCATGACCCTAATTTTAGATTTAACTATGATGAATACACACTTTTTCATCAAATAAACTTATGAATTTTCCTTAAATATGCACATCATATATTTCAACAATAATATTTCATAAAAACACTGATCCAGTCAAAGAAAAATATATTTTATCAGATACAAAATAAATTTCATAATTGATTATATTTGGATTTTAAGAGGGGGTATACATGTTTTATAAATTTCCCATGTTTGAAATTATATTAAAATTATGCACCTTGAAACATGAACCTATATCTTCAGTGAGAATTATGGATATTTTTATGGTAACATAACACTCAATGGAACATATGATATAAATTATAATAACAAACAACAACACATAAATATTTTTACATGGCTTTTCCCAAATGAAGAAATATACTCTTAATAATGTTCAATTCCTACCAAATCACAAAATATCATTATTGTATTAGTGTGATTACATGTTCTCAATAAGTTATACATAAATTTTTACTAGTTTTCATCTACCTCCCATCGCGACCTCATGATAGTGTACACCTCTTAAAATTCATTTAGTATCCCGATTGGCATGATAGTTTTGGTTAGAGTGGAAAAAATAATATTTAATGGTTATTTATCAAATCCTTGATTCAAATTCAACCTATTACCTATATTTCAATACAAAAATATAATAATATGTATTTACATAATTAACATGTCCTCAACCAAAAAATTAAAATCAATATCTTGGATTGAATATTAGCATTGTAATTAAATTTAATCTCATTATGAAATTCTTATACAAAAACTCACCCATCCAATAGTCTCAACCCAAGATATTAGAAAACCGGTAGTCTCATCTACTGGATTCTCCTCCAATAATATTTTTTGAGATAAAAATATCATAGAGCAGATAGCATTTCTTCATAACCAAAAAGGATCTTCTATTTAGAGTATTGTTGGGATCTCCCTATTAGATACTTTTTATATTCTTATATAATATTGTATATGGTATTTATTCATTATCAACATCATAATATTTAAATAAATTTAAACTATATTGTAACATCTAAATGAATGTTTTTAATAATTTAATACGGAACTCTAAAATAATATTCAAGGATTAGTTATGCTTTCATATTATTATGAATGTTAGAATAACCCTAGTGATTTTTCCCATTCAATCCCATTCAATGTATCTATTTATAAATTTTACGAGACTCATGATTTTATTCAATGAAAATTTTACGAAGTACATGGGTATTAAATTTTATTCACACAAGTATTTCTTTTTTCTTTTACAGATTATAGTTTCATGAAAAACACCTCATGTCATAGCTTTTATTCTTTACATAAAAATCATTTATATTATTATTCATTATCAGCTTGAATCACAACCATTATGAAAAATATTTTATATCTATTAAATGAATAAAAAATCATTAAATCATCTGATTTACCTTTTCAATTAATCTTTCAAAATTTAAATGTAATTATTTTCTCAGAATATTAGTCTCCTATGATTTCATCAATGTATTTCATAGTTTAGTGATACAATTTAATTTTTTTTTCAAGGAACAATCGACATTTAATAAGTCCTAGTGGGTCTTAAATAAAATCTAGGAAATTATTAAGAATCAATATATACACAAAATTATATCTCAAAAAGTCGTTCATTTATAGTAATATAATTATTAAATTTCAAATAGTTACACAAAATTTCTAAACATTTTAAATTGATTTAATAAAATCTTATGCAATTTTAAATAAATTCGTTGAGTTTTTATACAATTCCTAATATGAACATAAAATTATTTATCATTATCCAATTTATTATAAAATATTAAAAAATATTATAATCCATGAATTTACCTATTTTTATCCTCGGATTAGAAGAACATCTTACATATCACATACCTTTTTTATGACAAAAAAAAACTTAAATTATTTTAAAACATCATAAAATATTTATATATATTTTCAATTCATTACAAAAAATAATTTAAATATATATTTCAAGGATTATAGTATACATGAATCTAAATATTCTTTTACTTACTTCCATACACTTATATCTTACTTATCCATCATTTAATGAAAATTTGTTATCCTCTTTCAGGTTCCATTTTCCTAACACACTTGAATTCTTTTGTAATAAATACCTGAAAAATTCTAACACTATTAATTTATACATTAAAATTTCATCTCATAAATAATAACATATATATGATTTTACAATGACTCAATTTTTCCATGAATCTCATGAAGTGGAATCATCACCACCACCTTCTATAATATGAAATAATGGATGTAACTCGTCTAATCATTGGGATATTAATTAATCTCTGAAATTCATCATGTGTTGATCATATCAATCAGTTATATGTTGAAAAAAACTACAAACAACACATATATTCTAAAGATATTATTAGTCACTTCATATCCAAATTAATTCCTTAGAAAACATTCCATTTAATTTTTTATATTAAATATTATCCATTAATTTTCCAAAATATAATATATTTAATGAATCATATTTCTATTAAGAATGAAATTTAAAACCCAAAATGTTTATAAATTTATCACCATAAGTAATTTATTTTCAATTATCCAAATAAATTCTAGGGTGAATTCAAGTTCCTCATTTGTAATTTTAATATAAAAAATTTTATTTTTAGTTGTCATGACCTATCCCATAGGGTCTGTGTCGGGACTACCCCATGCCCACCTTCCATACGCTAGGGGATGGTGACTATCACCAAAATGGAATATCACAAAAATGGGAAGTAATTTCCTTTAAAATTGAACACACAGAGGTAGGTAAATTTTCACAAAGCAAACCATGAGAATAGGAATGTAATACAACAACCAGAAAGTACCACCACTGAGAGTAACATGTGTAACTAGAATTAAATGTGCCAGAATACAAGCACAACTAAAATAAAAGTAAAAGAAAAAGAATTACATGTTTCTGAGGTTGTCTTCCATAGATTATACTTGGAGGGTTGGTATAGCACACCTTTGGTTGTCACTACAGCTAACCACGTCTATCAGTCCACCTCTGGGACCTGTCTAGTCCTAGATCCCCAAAATTTCTGTCAAATCTATATGTCTTCTGCACAAGACATAATAGGAGAGGGTGAATCTTGTGCATGGGTGAGTATAACAATACTCAATATTTACCTAGAGACCCCCGGTGGTCTCCTAGTAGCCCATTAAGTAAAATACCATGATGGAAATACCAAAGAGTAAATACCACCATGAAAGATCTAAAACACATAAAACAAAGTAAAATATGCAGTTCACACTAGGTATAACACATAAAGAAAAGAAATAAAGATGATTGGTCATATTCTAGATCATCTTATACTGTTGAGAGGCTCGACTACTAATTTGAGAAGAGTTTCTCCACTGCTGATCCACAAAGGGTCTCTCTGTTGTTGATGCATGACGGGTCGCTATACGGCTGGTCGATGATAGTTATTGCTACTGTTGATCCATATATGGTTACTCTCATGGTGATCCACAGAGGGTCGTGTTATTTCGATCTATGGAGGGTTTCTCTGTTGCTGATCCACATAGGGTCACTCTCATGCCTATTAAAATAGTTTTGCGCTATTGTCAATGTACATAGGTTCCCTCTCTTGTTGATATAGGGAGGGTCTCACCATTGTCAGTACACATAGGGTCACTCTCTTTCTGATCCATGAAGGTTCACACCATTTTCGTTCCATGGAGGGTTTCTCTCTTATCGATCCATGGAGTGTGGCACTTCAATTGATAGTCTTCCACTGGATTCCCACACTGTGTACGTATGAGTTCTGAATATAATGCTCCAAAATCCATTGGTATTATTGAAAATTCCATGAATTCTCACTAAGAGGTAATTCAATGGACTATCTTTTCATAAGGGTTCCAATGAAATAGATAGCATATCGATCAGATTCCTGGTAATTATGTTATAGGATTTTAAAAAAGGTGCCTGGTTGGATTCATGTCCAATCAAACCAAGCCATACTCCAAAATTTTCCAAAACTCATGGGGAGTATCTTTGAGGGAAAGATCAGTCACCAGGTTTCTAATTCCACAGATGGTGCATCAATCGTACATTTAGTTTACAATATACGAACTTTTTAATAAACAGCGGGTCAGTTGCGTCTGGGCCTGGTCCGACTCGGTCGGACTGACCCAACCAAACCAGCCCCGGGGTCAAAAATACCCATGTTCAATTAGCCGGACGTGTTTTGATCTAGTTTGGGTTGGGGTCAGGGTCCTTCTGGTCTAGCCCAGCCTGTGGGCTAGGCCCAATGGGCCTCACTGGACCCATCCCAGCTTGGCTGAAGGTCCAGCCCACTGAGTTGCCCCATAACCCGGTCTCATTTGGCCTGGACTAAAGGGAAAGGGTTAGGCCTGCCGGTATGGGTCCATCCTGTTGGGTGCGGGTTCATCCCACCAGGAAGGGTCCAGCTCACTGGACACAGCACCGACCCGCAGGGCTGCGGTTCTGGTCCATCTGCGCGGGACAAGTGCACCGGCCCGAGGCCGGGCCACTAGGACGGATGGTGGTAAAACATCCAGTCAGGACGTGGCAGCCATGTTCTGTCATACCCTTGCTATCCCCGTGGACCTGGGGCCTCCTCCATCCTTAGTTGACAGACCGTAGCTCGGCATCCACCAGATGGCTCGGACGTAGGATGTCCCTCCATGTGGCGCCTAGCACCATATCTTCTCGCTCTCGCAGGCACCCGGTCATGACATCCTCTTATTGTGGAATGAAATGAGGGCACCACCACCCTCCTCCCATGACCACCATCATGTTGTTGGTGCCTTTGATGGGCCACCATCTTCTCTCTGGTGGTTTGGTTTTCAAGACGTATGCCCCAATGACCATTATAGGGTGCCATTATCACCGTGAAACCATCAAATTCACCTTGTTTTCATATTGACCAGTCAGCTTCGAAGAACACATCAATAACCACTATAGATGAGGGTCTGGGCATTGTTCATTTTAGCCCACACCCTCCATGTTTGAGTTTAATCATGATTATAAATGTGATGATAACCACACATCTAGAAAATTCCCAAATCAAACCCCCACAAAATATCCCCCTACAAGAATGAGTGATCATTGGATCAACCTATTAGTTTGTTGATCCGCATTCATTTTAAATTTTTACAAATGAGGAATAAATCATCAAATACTAAGAATTCATAAACCCCTGCCTCGTTGATGATCGATGTTAAAGAATTCGTCCTTGAGGTTACAAGATGTTTACGTCACTTCTAGGTCTGTTCTTCGAGGCATGTCGAAGACGATGAGGTTTTTTCGATGTTATTCATTCTTAATTATGGAAAAAGTTCTTTAGAGGTTTCCAGAGGATGCTCATGGATTATTCCTTGTCCCACCAATGCATCAAACAATTAAAGGGAAAACACATCGCAACATTTTAGTGTTGCTGCAACATCATGTCATTATGTTGTTTCATTTATGAAACATTGTCGCTATTATTCTTCATCTATTACATCAAAACACTTCATAATATGATCAATTAATGAGACTCCATAATTCGCCTCTTCACCACCTCATTGCTAAACTGCAACATTTCCATCGTCTACTCAATAGTGAAAATAGAAATAAAACAATTCCTTCCAATTATTTTATTATTTTTCTCGAAAATTCCAAAAAATAACTTTTTCGAACCGGCCTTGCCGACCAATGTTAAGTAATTTCTATAAGAAAATCTACTTTCTGAATTCAATGGTGCCCTCAGATTTATGATCCATGTACCGGTTCAAAAGTTAGAACAACATGCCTACATGTTTACAGAATATACCTTAAAAAAGATCAGAATTCTATTTCAAGCTCTCCAGGGCCTAGAATCACATGTCGTCAAGTCATTTTTTCTCTGAATAATTCCATATAAATAAAAAATTTCATTTAATTCATGAGACATTACATTATACCCACCATAGAAATTTACTCCCCTAAAAGACAAAAAAATAATCAGACATATCAGGGTACTGTGCATGAATCTGAGCCTCGGTCTCCCATTTTCTGTCCCAGAGATTTTCATGCTACCACTAAACTCACATCAAAAAAACTGACAAACCACATAGGACACACTCATGTTGATCCTCTATCTCCACCGTAAACTCCACAAACATCGCCCCATCATTAATGTCTATCTCACCTTAGTCAATGTTGTGCGATTGATCAAGCACATATCTCCTCAGCTACGACATGTCAAAAACATCTTTCTCCTAGGGAATCTGTGGGGGAAGAGCTAGGTGGTACTCCGCCTCACCAACTCTACTCAGGATCTGAAAAGTTCCGATGAACCTTGGTGATAGCTTTCTGCCTCAGCCAAATCTCTGCAATCCTCATCGAGGTGAGACCCAAAGGAACACATGATCACTCTCCTCAAACTCCAATGGTATTTTTTTCATATAGTAACAAGAATTCTACATACTATGTGTATTCCTTATTTACTCATGGATGATCTACACCTTCTCTGTGGTAGCTCATAACAACTCTGGACCCATGAGTACTCACTCCATTGGGTCTGTCCAACATAGGGGTGATCAACAAGGATGACCATAAAAGGCATCCAAAAGAGGCATGAAAATAGTGGAGTGATGGTGGTTTTGTATGAGAACTCTATAAATGGTAGGTGGTCCTCCCAACTATGAACAAAATCCAGGACGTAAACATTGAGCATTTCCTCCGTGGTCTATATGGTCCGCTCTATCAGACCATCCGACTATGGGTGACATAGTGGGCTCAAGTGTAGATAGATCCCGAACGCCTCATATAACCCCCTCCACATCGAGGATGTAAAGAGGGAGTCACGATCTGAGACGATAGTCAAAGTCACCCAATGATGTTGCTCTATCTCTTGGACATAGAGTCATCTCAATCCCTCGACTGGTCCCTCCTCCTATATGAGAAATAAATGATCCAAATTAGAGATTCATTCAATAATCACCCAAATAGAGTTATGGCCCTTGTATGTATGTGGTACCGCTATCAAAAATTCCCTTGACATACCATCCCATTTTCAGTCTATTACCTCGAGTGGTTGGGTTAAGCCTACAGGAACCTGATTCTTGACCATCAATTCTAGACAAGTGAGGCATCGTGAAATGAACTCAGCCACCGATTTCTTCATCCCTGAACACTAGTATTGATATTAGAGGTCTTGATATATATTTTCCACTAAAAAATTTACCAATAAATGGTATGTATGGACCTCCCTCAACACGTAACCCCACAATGTCACTGGAACTACAGTGCACCCTATAAAAAGGTAGATTTCATCCCCACTTATCGAAAATCAATCAGGATCCAATCTTGAGGATAACTGATCACATCAGGCCTCACAATCAACATTTCCATATTTGTCTCCCTATCATGACATAAGAGTGGGGGAGTTACAGTCATCCACTGATGGTAAGTTGTTTTACTATCATCTACAAAGGATATCTACATCAAGAACATTTCCTCTACTACCTCACATTGTAGCAACAAACTGGTCCTCCAGCTGGGTGTGTCTACCACCACATTCCCTTTTCCAGTAGTATAGACAATATCAAATTCAAATTACTGGAAGAACTCTACCCATCACCAGTGTCTCAGGTTCACGTCCTTCTAGGATAAGATATACATAAGAATCTTGTGGTTGGATTAATCCGTAATCTATTCACACATCAATTATTACTGCCACATCATCAAGGGAAATGTCATTGATTCTTACTCTAATATGTCGGTCACGTAGTTATTATCATGATGTCTCGAATATCTTGGTCCATAGGCAATCACTGCTTTCTTCTGCATCGGGACATAACCACGTCGCATCCCGGATGCGTCGTAAAATAACTACTTTCCCAACACCCTCCTCTTGTAGTCTAAAGATGGGGGAACTATTCTGTCTCTACCTCAGCTCTTAGAAACTCAAATGACATTTATCCATCCATATGAATGGTTTTCAAATCCATATCGAATCCGATAAGGGTGCTTCTACTCTATAGAAGTTGGGAATGAATCTCTGATAGTAACCAGCAAACAACATGAAACTCTACACCTCAGTCACACTCCCAGTGTGCCTCCCATGTAAGAACCACCTTTATCATTTCCAAATCCACTGCAACTCTAGCCTTTGAGATGACGTGTCCCAAAAAGTGGACTTCCCAATTCCAAAACTGACACTACGAGAGCTTTATATAAAAATGGATCTATAAGAGTGTATATTGGACTATATGCAGGTGTTTAGTGTACTCCTCCTCTAATGTTGAGTACACCAATATTTCCTCAATGAAGACCACAACAAACTAATCAAGGAAATGGTGGAATATCATGTTCATGAGTCCCATGAACACTACTGGGGTGTTGGTCAAACCGATAGGAATCTCCAAAAACTCGAAGTTACCATATTGGAACCTTGTGGTTTTCTTTGAAACATCCTCATCATTTACCTGAAGGTATTGATATACCGGTCTACGGTCTATCTATGATAACCACCTCACTCCCATCATCTAGTCAAAGAGGTCATCAATCCTCAGTAGTAGATACATTTTCTTCATGGTCGCTCGATTTAGGCGCTGAAAGTCAACAAATAACCTCAAACTCTGATCTGCTATCATGGAAACAAACACTAGGACTGCACATGAAGAAACACTAGGCCTTACGATCCACATCTCATGAAAGTCCTAATGTTTTACCCTCATATCATGAAACTCTAGTGGAACCATTCGATATAGTGGTGTAGATATCTGTTTCGTCCTTGGGTACATGTTGATGTAGAAGACTACCTCCCCCAGAGGAGGGAGTCGAATATCATTAGGAAAAACATCCTCATACTCATCCACCACTACATGAAATCTTGGAATCCTCTCGTCCAATGCACCGATGGTGAGTCTATCAAAATGGTGAATGATTGGTTGCACCCTCCCCATAGAATTTCTAACTTGTGCTGCTAGGGTTTCTTTCTCTCTGGTGAAGGAAATCCTTGTCACATCTCCATGGAAAAACTACACTATATGCCTAAAATATTTAATATGAGCATGGACTGTGGATAACCAATCTATACCAAAGATGATTTCATAAGTTATTAATGCTGCTACTAGAAGATCCTCGCCAAATCTATCGACTCCAATAGTATGCTCACACATTCGGAACCAGTGTGTAATTTTTTAATATCCTCCCATAGAAGTATCATTCCATAAAGATCAATCCAACGACTCCACATGAATCATTGAGCACTGAATAATAGTTTTGGTAAAGAATGAGGGAATAGAACCTATGTCTATACAAACTTCAGATAGGGTGGAGAACACCGAAATCATACCTTAGATCATATCTAGAGCATCATGGTCATATGCCACTGTTGCCTAAAGCTATGCTCACCCTTATCTGACTCCTCCCTCAAATCAGGGTGGACCACCTGGGGCTATAGTGTAACACCTCAAATTTTCTCCCATCACATGATACTCATCCTACTCCTCTACCACGTCTACCTCCCCATGAACCTCCTTGCTCGAACCGCTACCACTTCCTCAACGGTCCGTTGATCTACTGTTGATCATCAGTATGGCGGGTTGGATGTTTTGATCCATGTGACCCTTCTCACCGCATAGCAAAACCTATGTTCTGGGGTCATCCTGTAAAATTTTTAACCTGTTTGGTCCTCTATATCATCTTTATATTGTCTTTGTAGATGACTCGGCTACCTGTTGTATGTTGGTGGCTCTCACTTTCGCTACCTGCTCTGCAAGGAAAGTCTCCACCAGTAGTGCTATCTCTAGAATGACAGTCTGCGTCTATATATTGAGTGAAATAATTGAGGCTATGATATCCCATAGGGGTCCCTGTTCAAATTTTTGGGCACTAAATAAAGGGTTATGTACTATATCGGTGGAGTAGTAGGAGAAGTCGAGAAACCTTGAAAACTACTAGCCACAATCAAACATCACTATTATAGGTGCAATAGCTCATGAATATGCACAGAGCATAGTTTCTCTACTTATGAATTCCTCCCTAAAGAGGTTCTCAAAGATGCACCAGGAAAGGGCCACCTCCTCATGTGTCTGGAGATTTAATCTCCACTATCTCCCTGATGTTCCTGGAAAAAGGCTTGTTGCTAGGATCATAATATAATCTGCTTGTGTCTCTACCAAGATAAAAACTCATGCCATAGCCTCCAGCTAGTCTTTAACTACCAAAGTATTTGTCTTACCTTGAATGCTTGGAGGCCTCTATCTCTAGAACATGTGCAGCACTCTTAGTCGGAAAGCACTCTCCACTAGTGAGGATGGTGGAATCTGTTTCTCTTTGGGTGGTGGTTCTACTGGCACACTACCCAATGGTGCTACTTCTATAAGTGGTCCTAGTACCAATTCCTCATTGTTCAATGGTCCATCTCCTTGATCTGTCACTGGAATCCTGTCTTGCTATCTTCATGGAAGAAACATGTAAAGAAAAAGATGTTCTATGTTCAATAATTTATACCTAGTGAGAAAACTCATGAATATTTCAAGAGAAAAAATTTTATGAAAAACAGGAAACTAGTGTTTTCATGTACTGAGTCGAAAAACAGAACTTAGATTCTTAGTGTATTGATACGTCAGCTACCACACCAACCCTCGGCTCTCTGAACTAAAATACAAACTAATTATAGTAAACAATATCACTCCCTTGATTTTTTTTCATTCTCTTAGTCACTATGGTAGAACTGACCACCCTTTGATACACTTTATCATGACCCGCCCCCTAGGGTCCGTTCCAGGACTACCCCAAGCCTGAATTACATAGGACAGAAGCTAAGGACCAACACCGAAAATGAATATCCCAAAAAGGGACGAAATTTCCTTTAAAACTATACAAACATAGATAGGAAAAAATTCACAAAGCTAACGATGAAAGAATAAAAAGTAATACAACCACCAAAAAATACCACCATTGAATGTAATGTGTGTAACTAAAATTAGAGGGGATATAATACAATCCCAATAGAAAGGAATGTATAGAAAAATAATTATAAGCTCCATAGGTCATCTTCCAAGGATCCTACAAGAAGGGTTAGTACATCTCTTCATTGGTTGTCACTACAACACACCACATCAATCGACCCACCTCTGAACACCGTCTAGTCCTGGCTCCCCAATGACTCGATAAAAGTGATCTATCATCTGCAAAAGACACAAAAGGTGTGGTAAAAGCTCGTTCTCGGATGATTATAACAATACTCAGTAGATACCTCGAGACCCGTAAAGGTATCTCAATAATCCACTAAGGAAAACACTAAAATGGAAATACCACATAGATTGCACCACCAGGATAGATCTCAAACACACATCACAAAGTAAAATACAAAGCTCACACCAGGTATAAAACATAATAAATAGTAATAAAGTTGATTATTCATAAGCTAGATCATCATATTTTGTTGAGAGACTCGACTACTAGTCTAAGAACAATTATTCCACTACTGATCCACAATGAGTCGCTCTACTACTAATCCACAATGGTCACAGTGGGTTGCGCTACTACTGGTCCACAGAGGGCCACTCTCATGCCGATCCACAGAGTGTCACACTATTGTAGATCCCTAGAGGGTCGCTCTTTTGCTGATCCATGGAGGGAAGAAACATTACTGACCCAAATAGGTTCACTCACTTTATGATCAATGGAGGGTCTCAACCTTGAAGATACATGGAGATTTTCTCTCCTGCCGAGCTACGGAGGGTTTCTATTCACTTGACAACCAACCACTGGATTCCTAAACCTTGTACGTATGAGTTCGGAATATTCTTCCCATCAATTCATCAGTTATCTTTCAACCACCATTTATTTTCACTTATCCAAAACCCAAATGAATATCTTTTCATATGGGATCTAATGCAACAAACAGCGCATCGATCAGATGCGCAGCTGGTAAATTAAAGGCTTTTAAATGAAAGGGGTCACGTTGGATTTGAATCTGATCCAACTCAAACATTATCTAATTTCAACCACAACACATGTGGAGTTTTTAAAAATAACAACATCCTTTAGATAGAACCAACACCATTGATTCCCTGTCAATCAGACCAGTGGTTTTTTAGTTACTGGTGTTTTAGTAAACATGGGTCGGTTGGGTCTCGACCTGGTCCGCCCCAGTCGGACCAACCCAACCATCCTGAACGGTGCCCCACAACTATACATTCCCAATTCAAATGACTTGACCTGACCCAATTTATGTTGAGGTCAGTCTAGTCCAGCCTGGCCATTGGGCCAGGCCCAATGGGCCTCACTTGACCTGGCCCGGTTTGGCTGCGGGTCCAGTCCATCCGGTCCCCCAGCGACCGAGTCACGTCCATCTCCGCCTGTAACGAATGGGTCAGTCTTACTGGCATGGTTCTAGTTTTTTGGGTGTGGGTAAAGACCACTGTCAAGGATCCAGACCATTAGTTGCAGGACCAGAACACTGGGTTGTGGGTCCAGCCACTAGGGTGGCTAGTGGTGTGTCGTCCACCAAGGA
Source organism: Viscum album (assembly GCA_963277665.1). Lineage (NCBI taxonomy): Eukaryota > Viridiplantae > Streptophyta > Magnoliopsida > Santalales > Viscaceae > Viscum > Viscum album. The sequence continues at coordinate 2,072,651,558 of OY728131.1, forward strand.
TGTAGCTACCATGCCGTGTCCGACCATCGTTAACCCTGTAGACATAGGGGATCCTCTAGCTGTGATCAAAAAACATTTGATTACACTCCACTACATAGCATGAATGTGGTTTGTACCTCCACGTGGCTCCCAGAGCCATGTCTTCTCGCTGCTGCCCTCCGCCCACAGCCGTAGACTCCATCCAATGCACCGGTTGTGCATTCGATGGGCCACCAATGATTCTCCGGTGGTCCGTTTTTGGTTTTTTATGTTCCTAGGGCCTCCGTAGAGTTCAGTCTTCACCACGAATCCTTTTAATTTTACTTTTTGAATATTTTTCTGGTCGGCATTGAGGAATGTAACAAGAACAACTATGGCGAAGGGACTTCGCACTGTTCATGTCGGCTTGTGCACTCTGAGGTGATGTTTAATCACGAGGATAAACTTGATGATAACCACGTAGATTGAAAAACCTAAAATCAAACCCCCATACTATATTCAAGAGCATGAATTAGCAATTCACAAATCAACCAGTTAGTTAGATGATCCACATTCGTTCTAAATTTTCACAAATGATAAAGAAATCATCAAATACTTAAAACTCATAAATCACTACCTCATTTATATTCGATGTCGATAGGTCCATCTTCAAATATTAAATAAGTTGATGTTGCTTCCATCTCTATTCTTCAAGATGTGTCAAATATGATAAAGTTTCACTGACGTTCTCCATTCTTCATTGGGGATAAACATTGTTGGAGGTTCGTCTGAGGATCCTCAATGATTTATCCTAATCCCACCAATACAGAAAAAAATTAAAAGAAAAACACATAACAACAGTTCAGTTTTGATGCGACGTCGCATCGTTATGCTGTATAATTTGTGAAACATCATTGCTTTTATGATATTTTTATTGCATCGATAGGTTTCATTATAAATTCCCATAATGAGCCTCATTAATGCACAACATCGTCGCCTCATCACTGCACTGCAACATCACCATCATCCACTCAACAGTGAGAAAAGAAATAAAATAATTACTTTAAATTATTTTATTATATTTCATGAAATTTATGAAAAATAAAATTTTCACTCGGCCTTTATCAGCCATTGTCAATTAATTTCTATGTGAATCCTTACGTTCTTATTTTAAATATTCCCTCATATTTTTGATCAGTACACCAGTTCAAAAGATAGAAAAACCCACCCACATGTTTACGAAACATACCTTAAAAAAGTTTCAATTCTGTTCTGGAATCTCCGGTCCAAAAAATCGGGTGCCTTCAGAGCATTTGGTCATATAATAATTCTATATAAATATAAAAACATGGAATGTTATAGAAATTACATTATATATAAAAGTATATGATATTATTATTTTGATAAAATTTCATGAAAGTTACATGTTAATTTTATAAACTAAATAAAAAAATTATTTCAATTCATATGTCAATATAACATGTGAAAGTACATAAACAATAATCTCTATTCAAATAGAAAATTAATTTTCATGAATATACCAGATTTTTTCCACACCGTCAATTTAACAACTAAAATAGTATTTTAATAAAAATATATCCAATTAATACCATTTATAATTCAAGTGTATTTACAGTTTAAATTTATTAAAACAAATAAATTTTCATGTATTTATCTAAAAGTTGTAAAAAATGAATTTTTATTACTTTTTATTTTGTGTGAATTTATTTTAGTATTTAAAATTATATTGTAAAAAGGGTTTAACAAAAAATCATGTTATAACACCTCCATATTTTATTTATTCACTCCCAATAAAATATTAATATCACAACCATATTCCACACTTATCATCTTAAATGAGAGTATCTCTAATTATATTTTCCTAATAATCAAATCGTGATTCTTCTATGAGAATAATTCACCTCATTATATCTCATCTTAGACGTAATGTTTTTTTTACCAAAATCATCCATAACTAAAAAATTCATAACATAAATCAAATTATATTTTTTTACTCATCTATAAACTCTAATTGATTTAAAAGCATATAAGAATCTCATGATATTTTTTTTTTAAACATAGGTTGAGGAATGTTTCTCTGTATCTATAAGAGAAAAAATATGATGATTGATCGTGGAGATTGTGTCCAGATGGTAATATTGGCTATGGGATTGTGGATATGAGTTTAAAAAAATGCTAAAAGGTTAGGTTATTGAATCCTAATAAATTGAAATATTATTCAATAATAATTGATGAAGGTACCACAATAAACTCCCTCATTTTAATTATTACACATCATAATACACTTTTCAGGTTTCAAATTGGATCATGAGTCTAAAAATGAATAACAATAAATAATTTTACGATCACTATGTGAAATTTTTAAATATATAAATATTATATTTATATTCATTTATATTTATAATTTTTTAATCATTTTTATAGGATAATAGGTTGATAAGAGTACAAAAATGTAGAATGAATCAAGGCTATTTTAAAAAAAATCCCTAGTTTATGGAACCACCCTCACACTCTTCCAAGAAAAGTACCAAGTCCAATAAATAACAAATGATGATCCCCTCCTCTACTCCAATCAATGAATTTACCATGAAAATTGTTATAGGTAAAAATTGTTAAGGATAAATTTGTCTTGTAGAATTTAATTGAATATCAAGATAATTAATTTCTAATTAAATATTAACTATGATTGATGTCTTGATGGGTCTCATATGGATATAAGGTTTTGTCAAAATATACTTTCATTTATCATGTTAATATGCCCCTTTTACAACACTTTATTTCGAATCACAGAGTCCAACCTAATGTTGTAAACAACCTCATGTGCTTCTTCTAAAATGTAAGATACTTCTAGCTAGTGTATAGGGTATAATGTGTCTTGGGGAGATGATTCACTCGATAAACATAGACTTAAACCATAAGAAAACAACATTAACATACTACGACTGAACATTGCAATGGAATATATCATGACTAACACCAAAAATATTTATTATGCAAGTATATAAAATATTAATCAAGTATAAACTGGTATGGTAGGTTAACAAACCTCTACTGTGTTTTTGGAATGGATAAATAAAATCTATTGAGAATGATATCTTGGGTCTATCCTAGTATTGTTTCCTTTTTTATAATCAGGCTCCTCAACAACATTCAATTGGGCCCTTTCCCTTCTACAAATTCATTATCATGATTTTTTCTTTCAGAATATGATTCTCATAAAGGAATTGAGTATAAAACTAGTAAGAAAAAATTGTTTAATCTTTTACATTACTATACATGAATAATAGTGTATTCCATGATACATGATAAATGTTTTAGATGTCCAAATTTTTCAAGTAATATGTGGCTCTGTTCTAATCAAGACACCATGAACCCTAATCATACCTTCTTAATTCGAATCTATTCTATGAAAATCTTCATGACAAAAGTCATATTAATCGGTTAACCCTATAGAAATATCTTTATTTATGAATATACACATGTATTATAAGTAATAGGTTTTTCCACAAGGTCATTAATCCCATCCTCTATCACAATTAAAGAAACAAGTTAGTTATACCCATGCCTCTACATTGGGTAAGGACACATGGTTGTCCTATCCTGGAATTGTATTGGGTTAGTTCACATGGACTTTTTACCCATTCATTATTTCTCAGTGCATCATCGTCAAAATTTCGTGATGCACATTCTCCACCCCTAATGAATAACTAGGATATAACATTTTTCGTTTTTTTTAATAAATGGAAATTCTACTGAGGCATTACATTTATACTTAACTAGGAAAAACATAGATATGCACAATATAACATATCATGAATTATTTTAATTGTACATACACATAAACATGTGATCAATATAAAAAAATAGGTCAATTTGTCTACACACCCACACACCCAATACCAAACTCTATTATGGATCTCAAATCAATGAATCGCATACCATAATATCATTATAACAACCGCTTACATGGAATATATATGCAAATGAGTATATAAAATTTAATGATTCGAAGCCAACTCCATAATCCACTAAGGAATGATACTCAAACTACATTACCTGAAATATGTTCACTATAATTAGACTAAATACATCATAATATTGTCTCAAGAATTTGGGCTGTATTAATCTATCTTTCCCAGAGATAAAAATCATACAAACTAACCAAAATGTATTTTTCATTGATGTTAGATATTGGATTGATCGGAGACAGGACCCTAAATCTCATTATTTAACATTGATATGTCGATATAAAAGGAATTATCCATTATATTAGGTCAGAGATACATTGATTAGTTGAAAATAACATATATATATATATATATGATAAATTCTATATAAAGAATAAGAATTAACATAACAAAATATACTTAAAACTGTAGTTGATGTGTCAGATCAAGCTAGAATTCAAGCACCTAATAGGAGAGAAAGTGGAATCCTGGATCCCCAAGGGGGAGATATTTTGGGGGTTTTGATCATATAGGGTCATATTTTGTTCATGGATAGTTTAATAATATAATTAAAAGAATAAGGTGGAATCACCCTTAATTATTCAAGATTATATCCACCACTATAAATATAGAGTCTAGACAAGGGAGAGAGTGTTTCCTATAGAATAATGCAAGAATTTTACCTCAACCACTGAATGTATAGTGGATTAATTCTATATGTTTAGTCAACTCTGTATAAATATATGTGCCACTTCTAGCACCAACTACTAGAATATGGTCTTTTTTCATCCACCAAGAATCCCAATAGGGACAAAACCTCTATAACATAATTCAAAGATCATTTTATCATTAATAAATACACTCATGGAAGAAAAATAAATCATGATCCAAACATTTATTATAAAAATCATACCTTGAAATGTCGAAGATATCCCAATTCCCCCTATAATGAATTATCATACCATAGAAGTGCCTCAATAAGTCTTGATAAAATATCTTAGACTAGACTTAATCCTTAGAAACGTTCTCAAAAGTCTCCCATTGAATATGTCAACTCTTAAAATGATCTCTAACATGTTTTATCATCTTTATTTTGACCACTTTTTCACTCTAATCTATAATCTTAATTGAGAACTCTACTTCCGATGAATCATTATCTAGAAGGACATACTCATACTCAATCACATGCATAGGTTTTGGAATGTAACATTGAACATACGTTACATGGAACACATTATTTGTAACATGATATCATGGGGATATATACACACACTATGAAATTTTCTTGATATATAATATAATTTTTTTCTGCCAGAAAAATCTTGTTGTCACTTTCCGTTTGTTCCCCAATGACCTCCATGTGTCTTTTTAAATCAAAAATATAATAATTTTCCCCTCTAATTTGTTCTCAACTACTTATAAATTAGTTACATTCTCTTAGAGGACATCTATTCCTTTCTTGACCATACGACTGATATCTCACCTACCTCATTCCAATACAATAGTGGGTGACATTTATAACTCTATGAACCCTCAATAGGATCTATCAGAATTGAATCCTAGAATTTATTATTGTAGATAATCTAACCAAGGATATGGGATCATCCAAATCTGTACTAATGTCCAAAAAAATATTCATGTAATCTATCCTCTAATGTCTACATCAACCTCCCGGATTTTCCATCACTCGACAAATGATACATTGTACTCAATTTTAGTTTGGTACCTAAACCCTTCAAGAAGTATTTCTAAAATGATAACATCATATGTACATCTCACTGTAACACAATTTTGAAAATATACTATTTTATATTACCAATATTCTCTACATAACGCTTTCCCAACTCTTCTAGTAAAATTACACCTCAAATAAGATAAAAATGACCTCCTTTTATAAGTCAATCGACTGTTACTCAAACAATATCACACCTCCTCGATGACCTAGGAAATGTCATCAAGAATTAAAAATTTATATTTTCCAAATTTCACATATTTTTTTGTTTTATATTAATGTCTCTTATCATAGAGAATGGAAAATAGAAAATTTCTATGTTTTACCAGCCTAGCAGAGTGTCAAACCAGGTTTATATCACTTGAGGAGATTTCTCAGTTTGTTTACCAACATCATCAAATTCACATAAAAAGTAATTATATTTTGTTGGTTTAAGATGAATTAAATAATTGTAAATAATAAAGTAAATTAAATTAATAAATAATATGAAAATAACATTAAATTATAAATTTCCATGAAATGAAAAACATAATGAAATTAGATATGAAAGGATGTTCTCCCGATTGAATTTTGAGGGAGCACAATCATTGACTAGCTTCAAATATATTTAGTGAACACACTACATCATATGTTTTCACACGTATATATACTCTAGTTATGAAAGAAAATTAAACTAAGAGAACTCCAAGAAAGCCCTCTGTTAACCTTTTAATTCGATGGAATTTTTTTTAATTAAAATGTTAATCTATATACAACCATAAATAGGATTACACACACTATAAATTACCCTTATAATAAACTCAAAGAAGTTCAAAAACATTGTCTCAGGTTCATGAACAAGATTTATCTCCCAATCTATTCCACATGTTCATTACTCAATATCACGAGTATTAGAGTTCTTGATCGTAAGATGAGAAGAATAAAAGAAGGATAAAAAATGGAATAAATATAAATGTGAATAAAAAGGACACAAAAATAAATACAATTCATGAATTTATTAGAAAGATAAATTAAAATTGAAAACTAAACCAAAAATAAAGACAAAAATAAATGATCAAAGAAGAAAAGAGGGATTTTTAACTGGCCTACCTTGGTGGATATCGCTTTATAAGTGCCTCAGGTGGAATGGAATGGAATGATTTAGGAAGGAGGATATCTCTACCTCTTATAGGCCAAAATCACCCCTTTAAAAAAATAACAATTTTTTCACATTAAATGGATGATTCACGCATAATATCCTACATAAAATTTGTTCACAAATTTAATATTAGTTTACAATCAAAGTTTCATCAAAATAGGCCACCATACTAAAGAGTTATGGAATAAATACTGAGATTGACTGTAACACCCAATGATTTCACAGTTCATTATATCTTCAATGTAATTCAATATCATTCTCTACACGCAACACTGAGTTCGAGGGCACCACGACTTACCAAACTAGCCATTCAAAAAGAAGTTTTGAATATTAATAACTATGTAATGACCTGGAAATTTCAAGGAATTTTTTTTCATTGTTTCTTTGAAATTTTATGAGTACGCAGTTTCTGACAGCACCTAATTCTGAGGCCCAGTGTGCCCAGAATAATGTTCAAAAGTTTATATTGGGGACATTTAGTAAACGTATGAGAAAGATTTTCTATCTTTTGAACCGGTGCTCGGAATTGAAATACGAGGGCATAGCTGAACTAGCAGCGCTGATAATTGCTTCAGGGGACCTTTACTACAGTTGCATTTTATGCGGGTTGAATGTTAAAATTTGGGGATTAGATAAAAAGTTAACTAAAATTGTTTAGAACAATTTTATTCGCCATGGTGGTTAAATCCTACAAGTGGAAGTTAATGGTGATGCCCACCCCCACATAACTTCCCATGTGTGGATATTTGTATAGTGGGGCCCACACGAGCCCCAACCATTCAACTCCCTTGAAACCCCCCCTTTAACTCCCCTGCATTTATTATGATAACCATTCTCTGATTTATGTTTGTAAAACTCTCCACCTTCCTCACAAATAAATCGCCAACACATTATAATTAATTATTTGAATTCTCCAATTATTTAATTATAGTGTTTGATTTTTAAATACATTTTTGTAAGAATAAAATAATAGGAAGAGTTATTATTTTAGTTGGGACAATTATGGTGTTGGAGAAAACCTGGGAAAGCTTGGGAGTTTTACATTTAGAAAGTGTCCCTCTCTTCGATGAAGAACGCCTCCAATGGAAAACGATGCCCTCTTCTCCGCGACACTGATTCCACGAAGAACGACAACGCGCCTTCCTTTCTCTTCTTTGTGACGCCATCTATCGCAATTCTCATCTTCTGCAACTCGATGATGTGCGACATCATTAATCGAGGTAGGGGTTTATTTTGAGTATGTTTATATTCCCGTGTTCTTCCCTTTTAAAACAAAGAATGGGGATCAACTAATTATAAAGTTGATCCGAGAATTTTTTCTTTTGTGGGATGGGATAATTTTTTGTGTGGGAATTGTTGGGTGGATAGTTTCAATTTTATTTGAATAAAATTGTTCTTCATACAACATGAATCATTGTTTATCTTTGGCCAATAGATAACCCCTAACACGGAGGGCGTGGGCCGAACGATCACGGTCTGACAACCCTCCATTGGTTGTTTGTTTTTGTGTGGATTGATGGTGGATGAAGAAACGGGACCACAACGGTGGTTTCAAGCCATCATTGTGATGATCAGGTCCCAGGAGAGCCGTAGGTGCAGACAGTGGGCGAATCGGACCACCGGAGCGCATCTGGTGGTCCTCGAAGGCGCTGCCGGTGGGCCGTGCCGACATGGAGGCGTCAGCGTCTAGCGGCGGTGGTGCGCCATTGGAGCAGAGCACTGCAGCCAAGCCGCAGCGATGGTTTGAATTGGAATGGAAAAGTTGTTTCGGGAAATCAGGAGGTGTGGTTAAATGTTGCGCCAATATGGGAAGGTCGCGCCTGCCCAAGCTCGGCCAACTGGTTGAGCCAGCGCACCCCCAGGACAGGCCGGGGCGGGCCACATGGGCCAGGCTGCGCCGGTTCGGTTGGGCAGTGCCCAATCGGGATGGACCCGGACCTGAGTTGGGTCGACCTGGATTGGGCCGCCCCATGGTGGGTTGGGCCGGGTCAGACCGGGCCCAGTCCCCCCTTTTTCGAACTATTTTTGGTTAAACGAAAATAACATTAGCTACGGACATCCGATAGATGTACCTTCTATTCCTAGGATTCCTTGAATTGAGGCATTCATTTCGGTATACTACACTAAAGGTTTCGGTGATGTTTGGGTATGGCCGGGTTGGTTTGAACTCGTAACCAACCAGGCCCTCGGGGTAGAAATGCTTATAACTTAAGGACCGGACGTCCGATTGACGTGCCGTCAACTGCATTGGATTACATATAATGATATGGATATTTCATAATACTATAATTAATGATTTGACGTAGTTGGATTATGGATGGGTTTGTTTTATCTTAAAAACCAACTGGTCCCTTGGAACGGAAAAGGCAATAACTCTCAGACTAGACGTCTGGTTAATGAACCGTCAGTGGTGTTGGTAATATTTTTGAGAAGAAGTTCCATTGAGTATACCCCATGGGAGTTCGGAGTAAAATTGAGATATGTTCCGGTAGGTTCATTCAGGAAACAAACCGGGCCCCTGGGATAAAAAGGCAAATAACTCACAGACTGGGCGTTTGATTGATGCATCGTCTGTTGCATTGAGACCCATATGATGAGGCGGACCTTTGACATAATTCTACTTGAGATTGCAGGACACATGGATTATCAAATAGTAGCACTTGGAGAGGATTATCCTGTAGACAACATATGGAGTTCATAGACCTTTTAACTGGATGAGACCTGATGATTGCTTGTCTAATTCGTTTCAGAGTGACTTGACTAGCCCAGTGGGGAGCACTACTGTGTTGGGGTGGTAGAACATGGCGGAGGAGTGCAACTATGTTGGGGCTATAGAACATCGGTACTCAACAGGAGGAGTACCTATATAGGCTATTAGAGGGTGTGCTACTGTATTGGGGAGGAAGACCCATGGTAGGGATTGCTAATGTGTTGGGGTGACATAACCGCAATACTCGACAGAGAAGGAGTACCTTAGCAGTCTATGGTTAGTAACACCTTGGTGTCACGACAGGACTACTATTATCAATAGATGGGTAGTTCTCCAGTAACCGTGCTTTCGACATCGTGAATGAAAATCCTTGTTTGAGCTAAGTCAATGACCTTTGTGATTTCCTCCTGATTGAGATGGGTTACTTGGTAACTTAGGTATATGTATGGGAATATACCTAAGTAAAGTTTATCTGTTGAGATATATAATTTTGGTTTAACCTTGTTAGAATTTGTGAGACTTTGAGTGTCTCGGGGTCCCAACTGAGTATCATTATACTCACCCCTGCATGGGCTATGCCCGCACCTTGTTGTGTTGGATGCAGACGATGGACAACGCTGACCGCGGCAGAGTGTATGAGGACTGGACGGTACCCGGAGGTGGACACTCGGCATGACGGCACACTGTGCAGACCAAAATACGTGGATTGCTGAGGGGGAGATCTGTACCTACCATTTAGGTAGGAACCCGAAGGACAATCGAGGAGCTGCTTTACCATCCAATTTTTTGCCTTTTCAGTTGTACTTTCTTTCAGTTGTAGATGTAACTTTCTGTTGGGCTTGTATCTCCGGCACCATCTCTTTTACCGCACACTTGTTTTACTTCTTTACATAGTGTTTTATTCCGCTTGTACTATCATTTTTTGTGTGTTTACGTTTTATAAAGGCAATGCCTTCCCAGTTTTTAGGGAGTTATACCTTTGGGGGTTGTCACCAGCCCCTGGCCTATGGAAGGCGGGCCTGGGGTAGTCACGATACGGGCCCCAAGGGACGGGTCCTGACAAACTGAATATTGAATTTTATATACACCATATAATTTTAGAATACATATTATGTGTTTCATAGGCATTATATATTTACAAATTCATTTTTTAGATAATAGAAGTATTATTTTAAAAAATGAAATTTTAACGCCTTTTAATGGAAACCCATTTTTTAAAACCATTATTTGATACTTTTATATATTCAATTTAATGAAATTAAATTATTTTTTTGAATAGGTACATAAAAATTTAGTTTGGATAAATATTTGTTACCTTTCAAATAACTTACATATTTTGATGAATAGTGAAAAATACAAAATATTAATTGAAAACATATTATTTAATCGAAATAATTTATAACAGTAAATTATAAATTTGAGTGGTTTTAAATTATCATTATAAGATATTTTGATAATTATTATTATAATTTAGGACATTGGATGTAATTTTACATTTAAACTGGTTATAAACAAGTGTCAATCTTTTGATAGTAATTATTTATTTAAAACCACACTTTTTGTTTTGACAATAATTATTAATTTTAAATTAATTTTTGTGAATTATGTGTTTTGAAGATGGAAAAATAGATTCCATATTTGAAATTAAGGGTTCTAAATTGTTTAAATATGTATCTTTTATTTTTAGACATTATGAATATTTAGTTCATTAAAAATATTATTTTCCATGTTTAAAGAAAAATCTGGTAAATAAGTGTAAACAAATGTTATTATTATAATATTAAATTTCGCTAACATATGTTCTATTCCTATTTGTTGAAAATTTTCTGACCATGGGAATCCTTGGGTAGATTTTGGGAACACATGGAACCACTTGAGAGTTATAGTGACACTTTATATTAATTAATTTAAAGTAATGTCATAAATGACATAAACATATAGGTTTTATTAAAATAATTTTTACAAGGGGTTATATTAGTTATATTTTTTACTATAAATATTAATTTTAAAGCTAAAAATATTTTCTTTATCATGCTATTTTTTATATATTTTAGACATTAAATAAATAAAAATATTTATAAAACCCTAATGATGTAGTTTTTAACTCATTATTGAATGATTTAAATAAATTATATTATAAAAATTAAAAAAAAATATCCAAAAGCTATCCAAATCTTATGTGATGCTTTTATTTTGAACATTAGTCATCTTATCATATACATTTTTGAGTTCTGGACTTTATGAAACTGAAAATAATTATATAATAAAATAATATTTTCAAACATTCATAAAGAGCCCCTCCACCCCATTATAAAAAGCCCTCACCTCTTACACAATTCTCTCACCTATAAAGCCCCTTGGATCATCCAAACTCTTCAAAATTAAGATCCCAAAATCCCTATAATCCTCTTTGAATCCTTACCATAAGAAGAGGCACTTCAAGGAAGCCTTTTGTTTCAAATCAATGGTTGTTATGTGATTTAAAGGTAACATCTCCTCTTATGTGCTTTTCTTTTATTTTACTTCTCCAACCCCCTAAAATCTATTTATTAGTTTATTTTATAAAAACATCATTACCATCAATATACTAGGTTTTTTTATAAGGATTATGACTACACTTATGAAAACTTCTATTTAATTGGTATATAACATAATGTTTGTTGTGGACGGCGAACTATTGCCTCACGAAATAATGATTTTTCAATCTTTTACTTCCACATCTTACGTTAGACATTAAGATGAAACTGTAATTATATATGATATTAATTATATTTACATTATCTATAATTTTCTGTAATTTTCTTTTATAGGACAACTTTATTCTTTTCATGTAGTATATATACGATAATTTCATTTGAGGTAGTGTGGACTACAGCCCCCTCAAAGTGATATGACTCATTCATACCACACATGGAACATATAAAACAATGTTTTAATGAACATAAATAATGAAAATAAAATATTATATTAAACTGGAATAATAATATACCTATGTATCATTTGTTTTCAATTCCATTTTAAATAAAAAATTGAAATACAAGTAGCGTTCATGCATATGTATGGATTACTATCTCCACGAATGCGATGAGATTCATTTCCCACCATAATAATTCAGGAATAATTTTTTTTTATTGTAAAAAATAATGTTTAGTAAATTAATATCATTATGTATATGAATTAAATACATTTTACCCATAAAAAACATGGATTATGTAACAAAACATATATAGGAAAACAAATTAATTAACACCCCAAACAATAATACTACTAAAATATTATTAACAAAGCAATATTATAAGATCATATATGATATCATATTTATGTATGTGGGATTGGTATAATATAACAACAATGATTTAACTATTATACAAGAGGTTAACGTACACTCGACTAAAGAAAATTACAATGTAAGGGTTAATTTTTCAATCTCATTATTATTCGAGATTGTTTATGTGTAAGTATTTACTGGGAAATATTTATTATCCATTTCCATGTAAGATAAATGAGTTTTCAAAAGGATTATTTTTAAGGGACTCTTCATCTAAAATATCATTTTATTGGTTAAAATATTTATTCTTCTAAATCATTCTAATTAATGTCAATGTTTTCAAAATAGTTTTTAATGAATTTATTTATATAGACATGAATGCTTTAAAATGTTAATTATTTCATAATATTCGATGTGATAGAGTACACATTGATTTAATAATTTCTTTTAAAAGTCTTCATTTATAAATCTTGTGACTTTTAAATGTTTTCATTGAAAAGGGATATTTCTCTCAAAGAGTTTTACTATTATTTTTATCTATGTCAACATCCTTTTGGATATTATTATTGATTGAGGTTTATTTCTTATAATTACAATCTTCTATATTGTATTGAATGAGTAGTGATACGATTGACTATGAATGTTCTTTTTTTATACCATTCATGATTTATAGTTAAATTATTAACATTTAATATGATAGTTTTAATAACAGTGTTTATGTTATGTTTCAAAATTTTCATACGAGGAATCCATTGGACATAGTATGTGATGAGTGGAGCCTGTTATATATCCTTGATGCATCAATAGGTCTCTTGAGTCAATCTACTGACTAGACACAAGGTCTTGACAAAATCTTATTTGTAGTCTTGGAATGAGGTCTTGACTATGTTGTTATAATGTCTGGAATTATGCATTCCATCATTGTCTAATTACCTATTGATATTATATGTGATTATTCGATTAATATAATATTCATGCGAATAAGAAAATTGAATTATTTGATTTTAATTTTCTATATTATTTGCAAAATTATGTTTAAATGGATTTTTTTAGTTTTTTACATTACCCTAAATGTTTATGCTTATTTATAAAAGTTTTCACTAATTGTTATCCTTATTGAGCATCTGAGGTCACCCCTTTCTTATTTGTTCTTTCTCCCAGGATTCTAATATGTTTACTATGTTTGATATGTAGCGTTAATATAAGGGAGTAATGGCGTTTAAAATATAATATTTTTGTTTTGTTTTATGTTTGAATGTGTATTGTAACATTCATGTATATAATCTATTTTCTAAGACTACTAAACTGATCGGTCCTTTGGGACATGATTCCTTGTAATCAAGCTAATGTATTAAAATAATGCACTGAATCTGGGTAACTGGGGTCGGAGTGTTAAAGTTTGTATCAGAGGAAGTTGAGAAATAACCTTGAAATATAGATTTAGAAAAAGTTCAATTATAGAAAATTACACTAATATTTACTTTAATGATTATTATTGAAGAACATCAAATAATTTTGGTAATGTATAGATTGTGTGAATTTTCCAAGAAATACATCCCTGTCTGGATATGAGTAGGTAGAGGTGGCTCTGGCACATATGTACCAATGAGTGAAAACTTGGACAAGGAGTTTCCGGCTTGAACTATGGTATCCTGGTACACGACAACGGGACTTGCTTCACCCTTGGTTAAGACACTCTTGGGGGATATGCTTAGAATAATTCACATTTTATTTACAAGACATTCTGAAATATTTAGGAGTCAATACTTCCTCAAAAAAATATTTTTTATGATTATAGATTATATTCATAATCTGTTCAATTTAAATCAGGTATTTTAGATGTTTGGTATTATGCTTTGTGATTCTTAAAATAACCTATTGTATTCCATTGTTTATAAATGGCACCTAAAATATTGAATGATAACTACAACAATATGCATGATCCAAAGAGTAAGAAGGATCATATCTTTCATGGTATTAATCCAACATTTATAATGTAAATATTCTCCCACATATTATGATCATGTGAATAAATAGTATCATGTTATAATAAGATAATTAAATAATTCTCTAATTCATATGGCTTTTAAGGGAATATAGAGAATAAAAGGATGGTGGAGAGAAAGATGGATAAAGGGAATAAGGGAAAAAGGTATTATCCCATATTCCATATCTATGGAAAGAATCACCATGGTAAACATTTGAAATGAATGGTAGTTTTTAATAAGTGTGGAGAAAAAGGACACCATGTACGTGAGTTTAATGGTATAAAAAAGGTTTCATATGTACAATGCTTCTTCTGCAAAGGGATGAGACACAACACGAATCAATTTCCCAATCATTAGAGTATACCGAAAATGATGTTGTAGGAAAATAACCATGTTATGATTTTACCATAGATAATGAGTAATGAAAAGTGTTCTTATGTTGATATTAAATATTATGTCATTTTAATGTAGTATCAAAGATGTAATGGTTATAACAATTATGGAGTATATAAGGATTGTACTATAGTACTATTTTATTAAGTATTTGAGATTGTGTGGTGCCAATAAAAGTGACCCAATAGCATGTTAATGTTTCTTTAAATTACATGGATGATGGAAAGATAATAATTAATATGGTCCTGATAATGTGGTATTAATATTTGAATAAGAGATGATTGATTTGGATAAATTATATAGGATATTATTGACTGACGTGGAACTAATTAATGGGTTTTTATTCCATCATTGTTGGTGATTAGAACATTTTGGGATTTAAGGAGTATATCTAGTATTCTGTGATTTACAAAAGGAATAAAGAAGTTCATACCTATTAAAATATGGTTTTCTGGAAATTCATTTTATTACCACATATTATGAGAATACATGTTGAAGGTATTAACATGTATATTATGTAATCTTCCTTATAAATTGTGGATTGTGAGTCTATATAGAAGTATTGTGGATAAGTATAATGGTTGGACTGTATTATGTTTTACATTGGATACTATTGTTATGATTATATCATTCTTAGGATTATTTTTGGATTGTTATAAAAAGGACACACCGTAGGTGGGGCGACAACTCGGCGCATCCGGTAAGGCCGTAAGACTTGAACCCACAACTGAAGGGTGACAAGGGTAATGACCTACCACTATCTTACCTGACGTCCTAGCTTGTATAATGTAGTTTTTTTTGAAATGTTCTGACAAATAAATATTAAATTCATCATTTTTGGAACCGTAAATGATTAGGATAAATAGAATATTTTTGAATTATATTATCTTTTGGAGTGAAAGATGAGTTTGTGGTAGGAATTAGTTTAAGGATGAAAATCGATTAGTCAAGTATATTTTTTTCCTCTTATTCTATGAATAAATTAATTCTTAAACTTTAGTTAAGGGATAATAAAACGAAAAATATGTTATCCTGATACCTTTTGTTTTTTTGAACCGATGATAATTTAAATCATCATAGATTGATGGATTTGAGGCCCTCAATTTTACTCTTATTTGTGATTGGTGTCCTCAATCACTCCTTATAATTATTTACATTTTTCCTTCAATTATCTATCTCTAATTTCCACTAATGTTTTCATAATCAAGATCATAATTTAGTGGTGGATTTTTAATTTCTCTTTCCCTCTTATTAAGACTAAATTTCATTAACCGAATTTTCGATATAGGTTTTACACAAAGGTATTTTTCTATTTTTATCCTTTTATATTAAAATATAAATTTAAAATTGTGAGGACATAATTTATTGAATTATGGTAGAATGTAACACCCTATTATTTCATAGTACGTTACATCTTCAAAATAATTCAATAACTTGCGCTACACGCAACACTGAGGTCAAGCACACCACGACTTACCAAACTAGTTGTTCAAAAAGTGGTTATAAATTGTATTAACTGTATTTTTTATTTTATATACTATATATAATTTTAGAATCCATATTATGTGATTCTTATATATAATATAATAACAAATTTATTTTTATCAAATAAATAAAGTATTTTTAAAAAAATACAATTTTACCGCCTTTTAATGGAGAACCTTTTTTTGAAACCAATATTTGAAACATTTTTATATTAAATTTAATGAAATTAAATTACATTTTAGAAGCGGGACATAAAAAAAAATTGGATAAATTTTTCATACTTTTCTGATAACATTCATATTTTGATGAATAGAGAAAAAATACTAAATTTTAATTGAAAAAAACTTTTTAAATAGAAATAATTTGTAGTGTTAAATTAAA
The DNA here is from genome assembly GCA_963277665.1 of Viscum album. NCBI lineage: Eukaryota > Viridiplantae > Streptophyta > Magnoliopsida > Santalales > Viscaceae > Viscum > Viscum album. Next base: position 2,072,668,579 of record OY728131.1, read on the forward strand.
TATTTTAGTGGTTTTAAAGTATATGATGATTATTTTCTTATAATTTAATATAATTTTGGTCATTTAATGTAATTTTACATTTAAATCGAACATAAACAAGTGTCATTCTTTGGATAGTTCTTATTTCAAAAGTCACACTTTCTGTTTTGACAATGATAATTAATTTTTAATTAATTTCTGCCACTTCTGTGTTTTGAATTTGGAATAATGGATTCCATATTTGAAATATGGAAGTCCTAATTTTGTAAAAAGGTAACATTTTTTTGACATTACGAATATTTTCTTCATTAAATACATTATTTACCACGATTAAAATGTAATTCTGGTAAATAAGGGTAAACAAATATTATTATGATAATATTAAATTACCCTAACATGTGTTATATTTATATTTGTTGATAAATGTATGACCATTATCATTCTTGGGTCGACATTGGAACTACATGGATCCAGTTGAGAGTAATAGTGACACTTTATATTAAATAATTTAAAGTAAAGACAAAAATTATATAAACATATTGGTTTTAGTAAGACAATTTTTATAAGGGGTTATATAAGTTATATTTTTTACTATAAATATTCATTTGAAAGATAAAAATATTTAATACATTATGGTATTTTTTTTATAATTTTTAGACATCAAATAAATAATATTATTTAGGACACAATATTGATGCATGGTTTACCATATTAATGAATATTTTAAATAAATGTGATTATAAAAATTAAAACAATATCAAAAACCTGTCCAATTATTATTGAAAGATTTTATTTTGAACATGAGTTATATTATCTTATCCATTAATTAGTTTTGGACCTTTAGAAATAGAAAATAATTATATAATAAAATAATATTTCCAAACATTCCTAAAGAGCCCCTCCTCTCCCTTATAAAAGTTCCTCACCTCTAACTCATTTATCACACCTCTCAAGACCATTGCCTCATCCAACCACTTCCCAATTAAGCTAAGTACATCCTTATATTCCTCTTAGAATCATTACCTATGGTAAAAGGCACTTCAAGGAAGCCTTTTGGATCAAACCAAACAGAGTTACCTGATTTAAAGTTAACATCCCATCTTAAATTCTTTTCTTTTATTTTACTTCTCCAACCCCCTAAACTCTCTTTATTCCTTTTTGTTATAAAAAAACTAGTACAATAAATTTAATAGGTTTTTATTATGGGAATTATTTTAACTACACTTATAAACACCTCCACTTAATGGGTATAGAACAAAATGTCTTTGTGGATGATGAACTACTACTTCACAAAACGATGATTGTTCAATATTATACTACCACCTCTTATGGTCATCATTATGATGGAACTGTAATTATTTAAGATATTTATGACATTTTATTTATCTATAATCTTTTTTAATTATAATTTATAGAATACCTTTGTTATTTTTATGTAGTATATATATGATAATTTTATTTGAGAAAGTGCAGACTACCGCCCCATCAAAGTTATATGACATATTTATACCATACATGGAACATATAAAGGATGATATTAATGAAAATACATAGTGTATATAAAATATTATATTATAATATAATAATGATATACATATGTATCATTTTATTTTCATTCATTTCTAAAAAATGATATTGATGTAGCGTTCGTGCATACGTACTGATTACCATCTCAGTGAACGAGATCTGATTCACTTCCCATCATAACCATTCAATAATAATTATCATTTGATTGTTAAATATACTTTTTAATAAATGAATACAATTTTGTGTATGAATTAAATTCATCATATCTATAACAAACATGTCTAACGTAACAAAACATATAAAGAAAAACGAATCAGTTAACACCTGACATAATGATCCTACTAAATTATTATTAAAAAAGAAATATTAGAAGATCATATATGATATCATATTTATGTATGTGGTTCTTGATAAATTTAATAATAATGATTTTACTATTATATATGAGGTTAACGTACCCTTAACCAAATAAAAGTAAATGTTAAGGGTTTATTCCACAATCTCACACTACAGGAATTTGTGCTACTTGCAATGGGCTATTTACGATGGGATCATGTCACAAATAAACATTAGTGACGGGGTCCGGTCAGAAATAGCCCGTTGCATAATACGGCATCATAAATACAATTTTTTCTATGGGTAATTTCCCCGTCACAAATAACTCTTTGATTATATACATTATATATAAATAAACTTTTTGTGATGGGACTGTGACAAATACTATTTACGACGGGCCATTGGTTCCATTGCAAATTGTATATAAAAACATATATTTCAAATATTTGCAACGGGATCCCATCGTAACAGGTTCCATCGCAAATAATTTCCAAAATAAAAAAATAATTAATAAAATTATAATTATTGAAAAATATTATTAATATTATTAAAATATAAAAAATAATAAATATTAAAATTCTTAATATTCTCAAAAAAAATTGTAAAATATTATTATTATTATTAGTAAAAAAACATTAAAAAATAATTCTAAAAAAATTTATTTTATAAAATTATGATTAATGAAAAAATAATAATATTATTATAATAATAATAATAAAATATTAAAATTCACAATATTCACAAAAAATATAAAAATACTCATATATTATTATTATTATTATATGTAAAATAAATAGAAATTAAAAATATAATATTAATAATAAATATTAAAATATTAAAAAGAAAAAAATTAAATTATGCAATATTCACACCAATATAAAAGACAAGAACTAAAAATAGTTCATATTATAACAAATCATGAAATAAAATGTTTTTAACATAAAAAAATCACTCAGGGTCATCTTCTAGAGGAGGTGGAGGAGCTGTAGGAGATGGTGGTGGTAACTCCTTCCCTAAAATAAGAGTCAGACGGCGCATGTGCCCCATCTGCTCGTGATACTGCTACTGCCATCAACACATCTCCTCGTCGTGATGTTGTTGTTACTACTGCAGATGCATCTCTTTGTGCTGCTTTTGAAAACTCTTTATAAGCTTAGACTGAGTTCACAACTACTCTTAATACTGTGAGGCATAAGTTGATGTCTCTCTAAGAGCTCCTCTCGAGCTGGATGCTAACATCGTAGTAGTACCATAATAAGTACTATGAGTCACATTAGAGCTGATACCAACTAATTTTCCCTTATCAAAGCCATACTGAGTCATCTGCATCCTTGCAGCCTCATCAAAATGGTGGGCACTCGTCTGATCAGTCATCTCGTCCTGACTCCTAGCCTGTGTCTGAGAGGTCGCAGCCTCATATGACTCCTTCAATTCAAATTTGAATTTAAAATTGGGAAAATATTTTATGCAGTTATTTGTCAAATTTAAACAAATAATACTAACCACATTACAAGGATGGAGATCACCTCTAATCTCTCTAGTGGCTAGATTACTGTATATCCTCTGATAAAGGTCATAATCCGTAATATTGGGATACTCGACTGCCTGTACAAATATAAAATAAACTGTTTATATTAAAGTTGTATAAAATATTTAAAAAAGTTACTTACCAAATGCACTCAATGTGTATTGAATGTACAACTTCCAGCTCGATGTGTCACCTCCTGTCTCCCTCGGCTCTACCAACCCACTGAAGACATCCACTAAAATTCAGCGCCCAACTAGTGTAAACATAATCCATCCCAGACATGAAATTAAATGTACTATGGTCATTGGGCGCTAAACAACTCATCAAAATCTGTCACTCCATATTTATTAATGGACTTCCTTCTAAAATTGTACAAAAAATGATGGAACCAGGCATGCATAGAAGCCTCCCATGCCGCGTGGATAGCGTCACGTGTGCTATAATCGATGGGATACCATAAAAACTAAAAATAATTTATAACATCAATTTATTAACAAAATAAATTTCAAAATAAATATTTTTATTTACATACCAACCAATGATTTATCATGGTGAGCTGCACATCTATGAGAATTTGTTCCCATGTGATCCATGGGTGAGAAAAATAATTGCGCAAGATAACCCTCCCCTGTACAATAGCAACATGCACAAAACTATGAAAAAGAAATAAATAATCAAATAATCAGTATATATATAAATATATTAATGAAATATAACTAGAATATACATGTTAACATACATCCATGTGTGTGGATCGAAGCAAAAAATTGGACGTTGATCGGGGATACGGCTAGGAATCATCAGTCACACAAGACTTCGCCCCCTCCACATACCCCCTGAACTGCCAGTAGGTTGAGGGTCAGATGATCCCAAATCACCCTCATCCAAAGGTAGCTCGACAACCTGTAACTCACAAAATAGATCATGGTCCATCTGAAACAAAAAATTATTGTTTTTAGTAGCTAGATGAAAATAAATATTATACATATATATATATTAGTTATGATTATAACCGGTATTTAACTATGTTAATGTTCACCATCATCATCAACTTCAAATATGACGATGTCAATGACTTTATGTTCCTCTTCAGCATCATCAATATCCATATGATTTTTAGTTTCATCATCCCTTGGCATTTCAACTTCATTTTTAACATCAATAACATCTTTGTCACCATTGACCCTTAATTTTTGGGTTTTATCATCGATATTCACATCTCTTTGTGAAAAATATGGATTTTGAGTAGTCTCTATTAAAATATCAGTTCCTTCTACTTCAGTGGAACCACATTCAGTTTGAGTAAACTTATTTTCCCAAGATTCCATTGTTACTATGATCCACCAATCACTCAGGTCTCATGAAGTAGCACAATACATTACATTATAAAATTGATGTGCCTATTGATCCAGTAAACTTTTATTATTTATTACAAGAATACTTTTATATTTAATATCGATGATTCCATGAGTCGGATGAAAAGGTAAGCCTCTTTCACTATCAAACCACTGACATTTAGATATCATTATGAAATTTTGTTATAGATAACACATCTCAATAATTTCATCTAGAATTCCATAAAAGTCAAATTCAGTGTCTCTATATATATATATCCTCTGAAACAAACTCCACTATTTGTTTTTTTATTCCCCATATGCACGTGTATGAAATCAAAAACCATTCACCACATATGCATTATAAGATTTAACAATTTTGGATGGTGGGTTGCTCAATATACACAGTCTCTTATCAATTTTATCAGCATGTTGAGACACATGAACATTTGTAAAATAATTATCGTTATAATAAATAGTAAATAGATTTGAAATTAAACCATTAATAATTTGTGTTTCAAGTTTTTTAAACCATTGAAAAAAAATTATTCTGCGTTCTTCAAGATCAGTTGCTGTAATTTTTGGAAGTTGTTTCGTGATATAATTATAATATAACCTACAAATAAAATAAGTTTACATTTTTTTATAGAAGCCCTCACAGTACAAATGATGTCATTTATTCATAGTTTAGTAGAACATATGTATGATATCTATAAGGTTCATCATCTGAAATCCATTGTTCTAAATATCCACCGAATACAAGATTTGGCTTATTAAAAACTGATAGTTTATTGTCCATTTTGTCATTAACATTTCCCTCATTCTTTCCCATACAGTTGTGTTTTAAGTTATATTCAAATCCAAAATAGTGAGAGTATAAAAAATCAATTTCTTCTTGAAAATAAACTTCAGCAATTGAGCCTTTAATTGATTCTTTGTTGTGTACTTTTTTTCTTCAATTTCTGCATGCATATCTCAAATTGGTACATTAATCGAAACTATATTGGAATTCCATATTTAGCTTCATGTGGAAAATGTAATATCTGATGTTCTATTGTGTTAAAGAAAGCCTATGGAAAGATTTTTTCTACTTTACATATAATTACAACAACATCTTCTTCCATTTTTCATAACGCATCATAGTATGTTGTCACAACACAAATGTCTCGAAAAAAAATATGATATGTCTTTTATCGAATCCCAAATCATAGAATTCAACAAACCTTTGAATCCAATCAGCATAAGTCTTTCCATTATAACATGACAATCATGACTTTTTTTATCTTGTAATATCACCATTTTTAACACATCTACCCAAATTAAAAGCATAACCATCGAGATGTCTCAAATATGAAATACAATTACAAAATAATAAGAGACTCTCATTGGACAGTTTATAAGCTTCTTTTGGCTGCATTAACCTCTATGATCTGACATTTTCAAATTGTTCAAGTTCCATTCAACTGTAAATTTGGGAAAAATCTAATTATTCTTTTATAGTAAAATTGGTCATACCTTGTGTATCCAAAAATGTATGAAATAAATTACCAAAAAAGTTCTTCTCAATATGCATGACATCCAACATGTGGCATACAAACAAGTTAGAAAAATAATGAAGATCCCAAAAAATGATCTATTTTATCCAATTATGATTTTTCCCCAAATCCATGAATTTTCTTTTGGTTTATCTGTTGGCCCAAATGTGATGGGAGGTAATGAAAATTCAACTGATTTTAACTTTATACCTATGATCATATTTGGAGATTCACCCCTTTCAATTTTGCCTTTTCTAAAATGATATTTCTTCCTTAAAAAATAATGACCGATTGGAAAAAATCTGTGATAATAGTCACAATAGAAAGATTTTTTTCCATTTACAAGAATAAAGGCTTTATTGTCTTTTATACAGTAAGGACATGATTTCGAACAATTTGTATTCTAGCCAGAAAACATTCTATATGCCAGAAAGTCACCAGTCTTTCACATCAATGAATCTTTTAATATGAATTTTTTTTTCCCAGAATCATAATATATACTAACCCAATTTCTCCCCAAGGCATTTAACACATTAATCAATTGTTTCAAATAAACAACAATATCCAAATTTGGATGTCCTAGGATGAATAAGGTCAAAACGATATATGGATACATCATCAGCATCCATAGAGGTAAATTGTAAAAAGTTATAAAGATGGAAAAAATAAATACTGACTACTATAATAACAAAATGGACATAAACCATCAGTAGAAAGGCACACTCGCATGTTTTGGGGTTCTAAAGAAAAAGACAGATGCAGACGGTCAAAATGTTTCTATGAATCAGCATCAGATGGATGATTCAAGCTTTTATCTGTTGAAATATTGGTTTTGTGCGATGAAATCATTGACGATTTGTTCTGAGACATAAATAAATATTGAAACCTGGGTGTAAGGGAAAAATATATCAACTGTTTTACAAGAATCGATCCAGACTTCCCTGGTTGAGCTTCTTTATACCATGATTTTCCATATATGGGAAAACTATTCAATGACTCATTTTCACCAGAATATAATATGTAATCATTTGTACATGCATCAATCATCTAATTACTAAGGACCAGATTACGAACCAACCTCTTTCTCTCATAGTAATTTGTAGGAAACACATTTCCATTAGGAAACAGTGTTTTAACCGAAGAAAATATCTGATCAAAATAGTTGTCTGACATTACATTATCTGATTTAGTAGCCATAAATTTTACAACTGCTTCTAATTTGGTTATCATGGAACCAGGATATAATGCTTCCTCAGGAAAACTCATCAAATCAAATAATACATATTGTGAAATCTCAAGAGTTAAATTGATATCTTCTTGAGTTTTATTTTGTTGAAACAATGGACCTAAAACATCATGTACTAAATTTTGAAATTGTGATGGATCTGAAATCAAGTTATTCGTATATTCTATGGAACTATATTCACTGAGTTGATACCAAAAACAAAATCTGGTTGAAAACCAAACTACAAGAGATTTCCTCCAACCATGTCAAATGTGTCAAACATTCTCAGAGAACATTTTTACAAGGACACTTAATTGTGCATTCTTAATTATATTCTGGTTTTGATGAAGAAAATGATAATAAAGAATCAAAACCCTCAATATATATAGAATTTAAACAAGAACTATTTGGATTTATGTACTGAATTATCTAATCACTATCATCTAATAATGACTGATGTCGATTTCCTTGTTCCATATTTTTATATAAAATATAAAATCATCACTATTTTTCAATAATTTAATAAAATAAAAAAACTATCTGAAAAAAGAAGATAAATAATTACAACTACTTCTTAATATTTTCCATTAATTTTGGGTGACGCAATTTCTAGTGGATTTATAGCTACTCTTATTTTTGACAGCTCATTTACTTGCCAATTTCACTCACTAAAATCACAATAAAGATTCTTCTCGAAGGTACGAACATTCATTCTCATTCATATAATAATATATAAACATACCTCCGAGTAGATTCTTCATTGTGATTTTAGTGTGAGAAAGATGCAAGTAAATGAGCTGTCAGACAAAAGAGCCCCCTTTTCATCGATGAATCGTCTTCTTGCAACTATCACCACCTCAAAACAATATACAAAATGTGGTCTTAATGAATCTATATTCAAACTCATGCATACGATATTGGATATGCATACATAGAATCATAATTTTTATAATGTTTTGAGTTGGTGAAAGTTGAAAGAAGAAGAGTCATCGAGCAAAAGGAGTGTTGTTAATCCAATGGAAATTATGTTAAGTTATTACAGTTTATTAAAATTGATATTATTACAAATTATTACTTATTATTACTAATTAATACTAATTATTACTAGTTATTACTAATTATTACAAATTATTAATAATTATTTCTAATTATTACTAATTATTACTAATTATTACTAATTATTCCTAATTATTTCTAATTATTCTTAATTATTCCTAATTATTCCAAATTATTCCTAATTATTTCTAATTATTCTTATTTATTTCAATATATTCTATTTACTTCTATTTATTTCTATTTATTTCTATTTATTACTATTTCTTAATATATATATTAATATATATTACTATTTATTACTATTTATTTCTATTTATTCCTATCTATTCCCATATTTTCTTATTTATTCCTATTTATTATTATTTATTCATATGTATTCTTAATTATTTCTAATTGTTCCTAATTAATCTTAATTATTGCAAATTATTGCTAATTTTTTTTTATTATTCCTAATTATTTCAAAGTAATGCAAATTATTGGTAATTATTGGTAATTCTAATTCTAGCTAATTATTTCTAATGATTTCTTATTATTGAAAATTATTCTAAATTATTACTAATTATTACAAATTATTTCTAATTATTCCTAATTATTACTATTTATTCCTAATTGTTCTTAACTATTCCTAATTATTCATTATTATTTCTAATATTTCCTAATTTTTCTTAATTTTTTCCTCATTATGCTAAATTATTCTTAATTATTCTTAATTATTCCTATTTATTCCTATTAAATCTTATTTTTTCTTATTTTTTCTTAATTATTAGTATTTATTAATATTTATTTCTATTTATTACTATTTATTTCTATTTATTACTATTTATTCTTATTTATTCATATTTATTCATATTTTATTTCTATTTATTCGTATGTATTCATAATAATTCCAAATAATTCCTAATTATTTATATTTATTCATAATTATTTCTAATTATTTCTAATTATTACTCATTATAGCTAATAATTGTTAATTACTCAAAATTATTGCTAATTATTTCTAATTATAGCATATTAGTGATAATTGTTGCTAATTATTTCAAATTATGGCTAATTGTTACTAATTGTTTCTAATTATTTCTAATTATTAATAATTATTACTAATAGTTACTAATTATTACTAATTATTTCTATTTAATCATAATTACTGCTAATTATTCATAATTATTGCTAATTATTTGTATTTATTGCTAATTATTAATAATTATTGCTATTTATTCATAATTATTGATATTTATTACTATTTTTTGTTATTTATTCCAATGTATTGCTCTTTATTCTTATTTATGGCAAATTATAACTATTAATTGCTAATTATTGCTATTGATTGCTAATTGTTACTATTTATTACTAATTATAACTTATTATTCTTAATTATTACTCATTATTACCAATTATTACAAATTATTCCTATTTATTACTATTTATTCTTATATATTACTATTTATTCCCATTTATTCCTATTTATTTCTAAATATTCATATTTATTAATAATTATTCATATTTATTCCTAATTATTTCTATTTATTACTAATTATTGTAAATTATTCCTAATTATTTCTAATTATTCCAAATTATAGCTAAATTACTCCTATTTATTGCTAATTATTATTATTTATTACTAATTATTCTTATTTACTGCTAATTATTACTAAATTTTAGTAATTATTTCTATTTATTCCTTATTATTTTAATTTATTACTATTTGTTAGGATTTATTACTATTTGTTAGAAATTACTCCATTTTATTATGAATTATAGTTGTTTATTAATATTTATTACTATTTATTAGTAATTATTCATATTTATAACAAATTATTTCTATTTATTACAAATTATTGTTAATTATTGCAAATTATTATAAATTATTGCTAATTATTACTAATTATTTGTTAATTATAACTAATTATTGCTAATTATTACTAATTATTGTCAATTATTCCATATTATTGCTATTTATTTCTAATTATGGCAATTTATTACTAATTAATACTAATTATTACTAATTATTTTTATTTATTCATAATTATTCATAATTATTCATAATTATTTGTATTTATTACTAATTATTCTTAATTATTCCTATTTATTAATAATTATTCATAATTCACCATAATTATTCTTATTTATTACTAATTATTCATATTTATAAGTAATTATTTTTATTTATTACTAATTATTCTTATTTATTACTAATTATTCATAATTATTCATATTTATTCTTATTTATTACTAATAATTCCTATTTATTAATAATTATTACTATCTATTAATAAATATTCATATTTATTAGGAATTATTATTAATTATTATTAATTATTAAAAATTAGCACTAATAATTTCAATTTATTATTACAAATAAATACAGAAAACAAAATAATTTAAATCTAATTTAGTTGCAAATAATATAAAATAATGAAAATTAACATCAAAAAAATGAAATAAATACTAAAATAAATAAAATATAAATACATTTAAACATGATCTCTTATTGATGTAGATGACTTCACAAATTTTTTGTGAAAAGAAACATACTCACCCAAATTTTCGCTCTAAAAATATAGTTCAGAGAGAGAAAAAATTGAGAGGGGTATATGAAAAAACGGATGGGGACATATTTAGGTTGGATTAGATCCAACTAGACAATTTGTGATGGGATACCCATCGCAAATAGTATTTGTTGCGATGAGACCTGTCGCAAAAACCTGTGTCGACATTAATTACAATCATCGATTAAAATAATATTTGTGACGGGACCCGTCGCAAAAGGTTCCTACCAACACACTTTTTGAAACAGGAGAACATCCCATCGTAATAACCTATTTACTGCTGTCGGGTATTTGCGACAGGTCCTGTCACAAATACCCTCTAACCGACACACTATTTTTGACAGGGGAATCCCCTCATTGAAAATAACATTCTCGCGGTCTGACGCGCAAACCGCGCCAATCTTTTTGCAATGAGACCCCAAATATCGTCGAAATTAACCAATTATTTGCGACGTGATTAATTCCTGTCGCAAATAGCCGATTGCACAAGGCTATTTTCTCATAGTGTAATTATTATTCAAGATTGTTTTTGTGTAATTATTTACTCAGATGTACTTAATACTCATGTCACTGTTAGATAAAGGAGTTTTCAAAAGGATTTTTTAAGGGACTCGCCAAATAAAATAACATTTTAATGGTTTAAATATTTATTCTTTTAAATCATTCTAATTAATGTCCATGTTTTCAAAAGGGTTTTCAAAGGATTTATTTTTATGGACATGAGTGTTTTAAAATTTTAATTCTTTCAATAGTTTCAAAGTGGTGTGGAACACTTTGATTCACAAATTTCTTTTAAATGTCTTACTTTATAAACTGTGTGACTTTTAAATGTTTTCATGAAAAGGGGATATTTCATTCAAGGAGTTTTACTAATCATTTTCAGCTATGTCAAAATTCATTTTGATATTATTCTTGATTGAGGTTGATTTAATAAAAATCAAATCTTCTATATCGTATTGATTGAGTTATGATATGATTGCCTGTGAATGTGAAATTTTTATACCATTCATGATTTATGGTTAATGTATTGACATTTTGTAGGCTAGTTTTAATATGAATGTTTATGTTATGTTTCCACATTTTCATTTGAGAAATGCATTGTACATTGTAAGTGACATGTGGAGTCCGTTATAGCTTCTCGATGCATCGAGAGGTCTCATGAGACAAACTAGGGTCTTGGCACAAGGCCTTGAAAAAATCTTATTTGTAGTCTTGGCATGAGGCCTTGACTATATGGTTATGATGTCCGACATTATGCATTCCATCATTATGAAATTAGATATTGATATTACCTGTGATTATTCCACTAGAAGAATATCTATGTGAATATGTAAATGGCATTATTTGATTTATCTTTCCCATATTATGCTAAAGATTTAGTTTAAAAGTATGTTTTTTTAGTTTTATACATTGCATTAAATGTTTATGCTTATTTATGAAAATTTCCGGTAATTGTTATCCTTACTGATCCTTTATGCTCACCCATTTCTTATGTTTTCTTTTTCCCAGGATTCCAAGATGTGTATTATGTTTGATAATCGGGGTTAATCTGGGTGAATAATGAGATTCACAATGGATTGTTTTTGTTGTTTTTTATGTTTGACTGTGTAATGTAACATTCATGTATGTAATCTATATTCCAAGACTGATAAACCGATTGCTCCTTCGGGACATGATTCCTTATAATCATGCCAATGTTTTAAAATAATTCACTGACTCTTGGTAACTAGGGCAATGGTGTTACATTTATTTTTTTTGGATGAGAAATCCAATAAGATTCTTTCAATTTATACCATTAAATTTCCATGTTAATGGTTTCAAAAATATATATAATTTATTGGGATAATGAGCCTATGAGTCATATGTAATATCCTGGTTTAATCATCTTATTTAGTGTTGAGTATACTGAGTTATGCTTTAGTTACAATGTGGGGTCCACACTATCCTCCTAGAAGATATTCCAACATCAATGATTTGATCCGGCCTATACATGTTTGAATTAGCACTTGGTTCTGATGATATAGTTTAACAAAATAAATCATATATTACTAAAAATTATAATTACTCACTTTGGAATGTGATTTAAAAAATTATTCCAAAAGTACCCTTGTGATAAAAATATGTCAAAATTATTGAATTAGTCACTTTTCAAATTATATCCCATAAAATCCCATTAATCCTAATCTGTTGTAAATAATCTCAAATTGATAAATTAGGAGTATTTAAATAATTACAATTGATATAAAAATTTGAAAAATATTATCTCTAGGAATTCCCTCACACTTAGACCATCATTGTCCTCAAGTGTAAAATCTCAAACTAGAATTTAGAGAAAACCAGTGTTACAAAAATTAAAATTCCAAAACAATAAAATGAAATAAATTTAAATTTCAAATCAGACATTCAAAATTTAACATATAATATCAAATTTATTTCTAATTTTTAAAAGAAATAGTCTATTCTAGTATTTTAATTTTCCCCTTTGATAAATGATGGAACTTATCCTTTCATTCATTCGAACTTTTTAATTTTTTATTATAAAACAGGTCGAATCATGATTTCCCTCACTTTTGAATCTTTTCTCCCATCTGTCATGATATTATTTTGATGGAGTTATGATCATATCATGAAAATATTCTCTTTATCCATAATCTTCTAAAGGAATTAATTTCCCTCCTCGTAAATTCAAAAGGCACCTAAAATCATGAGGTCTTGTAAGAAATGTTAAAATGAGTATGAGGACTATGGTTGGTAGGATTTTATGTTTTAAAAAATATGTCTCAATATTATTTTTCTCTCTTAAGTACAATACATTATATCACATATAAATTTTGAATGAAATTATCCCCTTAAAAGTAGAAACTCACACTGCCCCAAACTCAAATTAATGTCGTCATCAATTTATGCGTAATGAATTATTTTTTCCAGCATAATGAAAAAAATTCAAATAAGTTATTTTCCATTTTTTTCCTTAATCAAATTTTATGGCAAAACAAACCTCAAAACGATGATATAACTACATATGATAAAAATCATCAGTCTATTAATGATGATTTTTTCGTTTCCTAAATCCCATACCATTTTTTTCATTGTTTTGGTTTTCTATTATTTTTTATTCAAGAGGGAAAAATAATAAATATTATTATTATTTAATCAAATAACCTTTATCGTTATAGAAATATAACCCCCACAATTCTTCTTTATAATGAATATCATCCCTTACACTACGATATACTTTAAACCACACTTCAACTTAAAAAAACAAGAAAATACCATGTGTATGGTGGGAATGGAAATAAACTAAATGAAACATTTCCCATCTCTATAAAGGATAATCATGGTCTCTATGGTCTAAAAAAGGATAGATTTAAAGGTTATCTTTAAGATTAAAAATTTTCAAAAGATTCTTCAATCATTTTTAATGTGTTTTTTCACATTTATAGGTTTCACAGGTTCCAATTAATGTTTTGGAAGGTGGCATTTCCCAATATCACTTAGGAAATATGTTAATGAAAAAAAGTATTATTCGGTCAAAAAATCCTCTTGGGAATGGAAAATATAACATTGTAAAATCACTCAAAGCATGATTGATAATAATAAATTAGCTCATATGATTTTTAGATCGGTAAACCATGAAAATTTATTGGGAAATTTCATTTACATGAATGAAATAATTACCACAAATCATGAATCCTCATTTCAATATCCATGCTTCAATTTAATCAGGAAATTATCCATTTTACTTAATCAATTAAATTATAATTATAATCATAAACATTTAATAATAGGCTTTCTATAAATCACATCTCACTTTGATATGTCATGTAAACCACGAATTCAAGAATTAGCATGAAATATTTCACATTAAAGATCAGATCATGATTTGGAAAAAATGTAAGGAGTTTAAAAGATAAAAATTAAAACTAAAATCTCTTTTGAAATGAATATTAGTTATCTTTCCTACATGGCTATTTTGGGCTTCCTTTTTTCATTATGAAACTAAACAATAAAATAATTCAATTAAAAAGGATCATTTAATATAATTTAAAAGAAATAAGAATTAGTGAGCTACATGCTAGACCAATTTCTAAGACTAAATTCAAAATCTAAATTCCTAGTATTGAAAAAAATGTACAATAAATAATGTTAATGATATATCATTTTATGATCCCTCAAGTTGACCCTTAATTTTTACTACCTCAAAAAGGAAGTACCAATAGTTTTCCAATGACTCATGGTGGTTGGGGATTCTATGATATGAACCAAAACATGTTTATTTTACCATGATCCAAATATTGGTTATTGTTGGGGATAATTATATATATAGAGTACACAAGATCCTCCACCTTTCTAATGTGGTTCATCTTGCATGGAGGGGGTTGGATGAAGTATGAAAACTCATCCTATTTCGTTGCTTCTTGTTAAACATTTTATTCAAAATAAAGTGCATGACCTAGATGTATTACATGAAAAGAATAATCAAAGAGATATTTAAAATTTAAAATTAAAGTATTAATTTGAAAATTTTCCCTCTATATTTTGGTAGCTTGTAGAATTGGTTTTTTAGGAACAACAACTTGGGTTTATTCTTGAACATCCTCTAGTAAATTTTTGACTTCTCTAGGGAGCTCTAAGGGTTCCTCAATGCAACCATATTATTTTTCATCATCTTTCTCTATGGAATAGTACAATTTAGATTAATCTGAAAATTCAAAACCATTAAGAGTGATACTCAAACTAGTTTCAACAAAATTAAATGAATTTGAATCAACAATGTATCATCTCCCTGAGTGGTTCCATTTTATTATCATATTCAAATGAAAGTTCCTCATGGATTTGATCCTCACATGATAGAGGTAGGTAGTCAGGCCCCTCTATCTGTTCATCAAATTCCTCCACATGGATGGCCTCTTATTCTTCCAAATCTATATATGTATGCAATTTGGGTATCACTTCTTATTTTAGAGGATTGGAGAATTAAATTAGTTCCCCACATCCATTCCATAAGTAATCTATTTTATGTTGATCTACAACATGTAGCTCATAAAGAATGTTATTTTCAAATATCCTTCCTTGAAAACGTTGAGTAAGGATGAAGGATTCATCCGGTATCACCATATTTACCTCCTTCGGTTCTTCAATTTCAATGATGATTGGTGAAATTTCTTCTGGAAATATATCTGTTGTTTTATCTAGGTTATGGTCTGGTTGCTTCGTAAATGCATAAACATAGTCAAATGTTCATTCCATTTTTCTCCCTAAGTCATTCAGATTATATCTCATCCTTTCTACATAGGACATTTAGATTGCTATAATAAAATTATTGTTCTTTATATTTTACCTTGGAATAATCTTCCCATGTATAATAATTAGAATTTGAAAACATCTTGGGAAAATAATATTTTTATCTTTTTTTAATGAAAAACTATGAAAATCAATCTAAAATTTAAAAATAAAAAAATCATTAAACAACTGATTAGATACCTAGAAACAACTCCATG
The DNA here is from genome assembly GCA_963277665.1 of Viscum album. Classification (NCBI taxonomy): domain Eukaryota; kingdom Viridiplantae; phylum Streptophyta; class Magnoliopsida; order Santalales; family Viscaceae; genus Viscum; species Viscum album. Next base: position 2,072,685,146 of record OY728131.1, read on the forward strand.
TTTTTAAACAAGCCTATTTCAGGGAATAAAAAAAATGTAAATTTCAAATTTTACCTAGTACATTAAAGTGGTAAATCAATATCATCTCACTTGAAGAGCATTCTCATATTGTTTACCATTTTAATCTATTTAACCTATGAACTGATTTTTTATATCTTTTTAAGTAAATTTAATGAAATAGAATTAATAAAATATATGAAATAAATAAAAAAATATGAAGGTAACATTAATTCTATATTTCCATAAAATCCTTAATATAATATAATTTGTTGAAAAGGGAATTTCTATAATGATAATTTTTATGGAGCACCATCATTGTCCAACTTCAAGTCTCCTTAGTGGCCAAAGTACATTGTATGTGTGCACACCTCTATCTACCTGAGATAAGAATGAATAATGTACCTTGAGATCTCCAATAACACCCTCCATTAACCTTCCCTATCATTGGAAAATTGTTTTAGATTAAAAAGATGAACTTTATACAACCATAGTGAGGATAACAACCACTATGAACTATAATTAGAATTAACTCACAGAATATCAAAAACATGGTCTCAGTTTGATGAACCTGATTTCTACCCAGGGATATTTTTTAGGTTAGTTACTCTTGATCGTGATTATTATAGTTCACAATGTTAAAATGAGATTAATAAAATAAAAAAAATACTATTTGGATTTATGTACTGAATTATCTAATCACTATCATCTAATAATGACTGATGTCGATTTCTTTGTTCCATATTTTTATATAAAATATAAAATCATCACTATTTTTGAATAATTTAATAAAATAAAAAAACTATCTGAAAAAAGAAGATAAATAATTACAACTACATCTTAATATTTTCCATTAATTTTGGGTGACGCAATTTCTAGTGGATTTATAGCTACTCTTATGTTTGACAGCTCATTTACTTTCCAATTTCACTCACTAAAATCACAATAAAGATTCTTCTCGAAGGTACGAACATTCATTCTCATTCATATAATAATATATAAACATACCTCCGAGTAGATTCTTCATTGTGATTTTAGTGTGAGAAAGATGCAAGTAAATGAGCTGTCAGACAAAAGTGCCCCCTTTTCATCGATGAATCGTCTTCTTGCAACTATCACCACCTCAAAACAATATACAAAATGTGGTCTTAATGAATCTATATTCAAACTCATGCATACGATATTGGATATGCATACATAGAATCGTAATTTTTATAATGTTTTGAGTTGGTGAATGTTGAAAGAAGAAGAGTCATCGAGCAAAAGGAGTGTTGTTAATCCAATGGAAATTATGTTAAGTTATTACAGTTTATTAAAATTGATATTATTACAAATTATTACTTATTATTACTAATTAATACTAATTATTACTAGTTATTACTAATTATTACAAATTATTAATAATTATTTCTAATTATTACTAATTATTACTAATTATTACTAATTATTCCTAATTATTTCTAATTATTCTTAATTATTCCTAATTATTCCAAATTATTCCAAATTATTTCTAATTATTCTTATTTATTTCAATATATTCTATTTACTTCTATTTATTTCTATTTATTTCTTTTTATTACTATTTCTTAATATATATATTAATATATATTACTATTTATTACTATTTATTTCTATTTATTCCTATTTATTCCCATATTTTCTTATTTATTCCTATTTATTATTATTTATTCATATGTATTCTTAATTATTTCTAATTATTCCTAATTAATCTTAATTATTGCTAATTATTGCTAATTTTTTTATTATTCCTAATTATTTCAAAGTAATGCAAATTATTGGTAATTATTGGTAATTATTTGTAATTATTTCTAATTAATTCTAATTCTAGCTAATTATTTCTAATTATTTCTTATTATTGAAAATTATTCTAAATTATTACTAATTATTACAAATTATTTCTAATTATTCCTAATTATTACTATTTATTCCTAATTGTTCTTAACTATTCCTAATTATTCATTATTATTTCTAATATTTCCTAATTTTTCTTAATTTTTTCCTCATTATGCTAAATTATTCTTAATTATTCTTAATTATTCCTATTTATTCCTATTAAATCTTATTTTTTCTTATTTTTTCTTAATTATTAGTATTTATTAATATTTATTTCTATTTATTACTATTTATTTCTATTTATTACTATTTATTCTTATTTATTCATATTTATTCATATTTTATTTCTATTTATTCGTATGTATTCCTAATAATTCCTAATAATTCCTAATTATTTATATTTATTCATAATTATTTCTATTTATTTCTAATTATTACTCATTATAGCTAATAATTGTTAATTACTCATAATTATTGCTAATTATTTCTAATTATAGCATATTAGTGATAATTGTTGCTAATTATTTCAAATTATGGCTAATTGTTACTAATTGTTTCTAATTATTTCTAATTATTAATAATTATTACTAATAGTTACTAATTATTACTAATTATTTCTATTTAATCATAATTACTGCTAATTATTCATAATTATTGATAATTATTTGTATTTATTGCTAATTATTAATAATTATTGCTATTTATTCATAATTATTGATATTTATTACTATTTTTTGTTATTTATTCCAATGTATTGCTCTTTATTCTTATTTATGGCAAATTATAACTATTAATTGCTAATTATTGCTATTTATTGCTAATTGTTACTATTTATTACTAATTATTACTTATTATTCTTAATTATTACTCATTATTACAAATTATTACTAATTATTCCTATTTATTACTATTTATTCTTATTTATTACTATTTATTCCCATTTATTCCTATTTATTTCTAAATATTCATATTTATTAATAATTATTCATATTTATTCCTAATTATTTCTATTTATTACTAATTATTTTTAATTATTCCTCATTATTTCTAATTATTCCAAATTATAGCTAAATTACTCATATTTATTGCTAATTATTCTTATTTATTACTAATTATTCTTATTTACTGCTAATTATTACTAAATTTTAGTAATTATTTCTATTTATTCCTTATTATTTTAATTTATTACTATTTGTTAGGATTTATTACTATTTGTTAGAAATTACTCCATTTTATTATGAATTATAGCTGTTTATTAATATTTATTACTATTTATAAGTAATTATTCATATTTATAACAAATTATTTCTATTTATTACAAATTATTGTTAATTATTGCAAATTATTATAAATTATTGCTAATTATTACTAATTATTTGTTAAATATAACTAATTATTGCTAATTGTTACTAATTATTGTGAATTATTCCAAATTATTGCTATTTATTTCTAATTATGGCAATTTATTACTAATTAATACTAATTATTACTAATTGTTTTTATTTATTCATAATTATTCATAATTATTCATAATTATTTGTATTTATTACTAATTATTCTTAATTATTCCTATTTATTAATAATTATTCATAATTCCTCATAATTATTCTTATTTATTACTAATTATTCATATTTATAAGTAATTATTTTTATTTATTACTAATTATTCTTATTTATTACTAATTATTCAAAATTATTCATAATTATTCTTATTTATTAATAATAATTCCTATTTATTACTAATTATTACTATCTATTAATAAATATTCATATTTATTAGGAATTATTATTAATTATTATTAATTATTAAAAATTAGTACTAATAATTTCAATTTATTATTACAAATAAATACAGAAAACAAAATAATTTAAATCTAATTTAGTTGCAAATAATATAAAATAATGAAAATTAACATCAAAAAAATGAAATAAATACTAAATTAAATAAAATATAAATACGTTTAAACATGATCTCTTATTGATGTAGATGACTTCACAAATTTTTTGTGAAAAGAAACATACTCACCCAAATTTTCGCTCTGAAAATATAGTTCAGAGAGAAAAAAAATTGAGAGGGGTATATGAAAAAACGGATGGGGATATATTTAGGTTGGATTAGATCCAACTAGACAATTTGTGATGGGATACCCATCGCAAATAGTATTTGTTGCGATGAGACCTGTCACAAAAACCTGTGTCGACATTAATTACAATCATCGATTAAAATAATATTTGTGACGGGACCCGTCGCAAAAGGTTCCTACCAACACACTTTTTGAAACAGGAGAACATCCCATCGTAATAACCTATTTACTGCTGTCAGGTATTTGCGACAGGTCCTGTCACAAATACCCTCTAACCGACACACTATTTTTTGACAGGGGAATCCCCTCATTGAAAATTACATTCTCGCGGTCTGACGCGCAAACAGCGCCAATCATTTTGCGATGAGACCCCAAATATCGTCGAAATTAACCAATTATTTGCGACGTGATTAATTCCTGTCGCAAATAGCCGATTGCACAATGCTATTTTCTCGTAGTGTAATTATTATTCAAGATTGTTTTTGTGTAATTATTTACTCAGATGTACTTAATACTCATGTCACTGTTAGATAAAGGAGTTTTCAAAAGGATTTTTAAGGGACTCGCCAAATAAAATATCATTTTAATGGTTTAAATATTTATTCTTTTAAATCATTCTAATTAATGTCCATGTTTTCAAAAGGGTTTTCAAAGGATTTATTTTTATGGACATGAGTGTTTTAAAATTTTAATTCTTTCAATAGTTTCAAAGTGGTGTGGGACACTTTGATTCACAAATTTCATTTAAATGTCTTAATTTATAAACTGTGTGACTTTTAAATGTTTTCATGAAAAGGGGATATTTCATTCAAGGAGTTTTACTAATCATTTTCAGCTATGTCAAAATTCATTTTGATATTATTCTTGATTGAGGTTGATTTAATAAAAATCAAATCTTCTATATCGTATTGATTGAGTTATGATATGATTGCCTGTGAATGTGAAATTTTTATACCATTCATGATTTATGGTTAATGTATTGACATTTTGTAGGCTAGTTTTAATATGAATGTTTATGTTATGTTTCCACATTTTCATTTGAGAAATGCATTGTACATTGTAAGTGACATGTGGAGTCCGTTATAGCTTCTCGATGCATCAAGAGGTCTCATGAGACAAACTAGGGTCTTGGCACAAGGCCTTGAAAAATCTTATTTGTAGTCTTGTCATGAGGCCTTGACTATATGGTTATGATGTCCGACATTATGCATTCCATCATTATGAAATTAGATATTGATATTACTTGTGATTATTCCACTAGAAGAATATCTATGTGAATATGTAAATGGCATTATTTGATTTATCTTTCACATATTATGCTAAAGATTTAGTTTAAAAGTATTTTGTTTTAGTTTTATACATTGCATTAAATGTTTATGCTTATTTATGAAAATTTCCGGTAATTGTTATCCTTACTGAGCCTTAATGCTCACCCATTTCTTATGTTTTCTTTTTCCCAGGATTCCAAGATGTGTATTATGTTTGATAATCGGGGTTAATCTGGGTGAATAATGAGATTCACAATGGATTGTTTTTGTTGTGTTTTATGTTTGACTGTGTAATGTAACATTCATGTATGTAATCTATATTCCAAGACTGATAAACCGATTGCTCCTTCGGGACATGATTCTTTATAATCATGCCAATGTTTTAAAATAATTCACTGACTCTTGGTAACTAGGGTAATGGTGTTACATTTATTTTTTTTGGATGAGAAATCCAATAAGATTCTTTCAATTTATACCATTAAATTTCCATGTTAATGGTTTCAAAAATATATATAATTTATTGGGATAATGAGCCTATGAGTCATATGTAATATCCCGGTTTAATCATCTTATTTAGTGTTGAGTATACTGAGTTATGCTTTAGTTACAATGTGGGGTCCACACTATCCTCATAGAAGATATTCCAACATCAATGATTTGATCCGGCCTATACATGTTTGAATTAGCACTTGGTTCTGATGATATAGTTTAATAAAATAAATCATATATTACTAAAAATTATAATTACTCACTTTGGAATGTGATTTAAAAAATTATTCCAAAAGTACCCTTGTGATAAAAATATGTCAAAATTATTGAATTAGTCACTTTTCACATTATATCCCATAAAATCCCATTAATCCAAATCTGTTGTAAATAATCTCAAATTGATAAATTAGGAGTATTTAAATAATTACAATTGATATAAAAATTTGAAAAATATTATCTCTAGGAATTCCCTCACACTTAGACCATCATTGTCCTCAAGTGTAAAATCTCAAACTAGAATTTAGAGAAAACCAGTGTTACAAAAATTAAAATTCCAAAACAATAAAACGAAATAATTTTAAATTTCAAATCAGACATTCAAAATTTAACATATAATATCAAATTGATTTCTAATTTTTCAAAGAAATAGTCTATTCTGGTATTTTAATTTTCCCCTTTGATAAATGATGGAACTTATCCTTTCATTCATTCGAACCTTTTAATTCTTTATTATAAAACAGGTCGAATCATGATTTCCCTCACTTTTGAATCTTTTCTCCCATCTATCATGATATTATTTAGATGGAGTTATGATCATATCATGAAAATATTCTCTTTATCCATAATCTTCTAAAGGAATTAATTTCCCTCCTCGTAAATTCAAAAGGCACCTAAAATCAAGAGGTCTTGTAAGAAATGTTAAAATGAGTATGAGGACTATGGTTGGTAGGATTTTATGTTTTAAAAAATATGTCTCAATATTATTTTTCTCTCTTAAGTACAATACATTATATCACATATAAAATTTGAATGAAATTATCCCCTTAAAAGTAGAAACTCACACTGCCCCAAACTCAAATTAATGTCGTCATCAATTTATGTGTAATGAATTATTTTTTCCAGCATAATGAAAAAAATTCAAATAAGTTATTTTCCATTTTTTTCCTTAATCAAATGTTATGGCAAAACAAACCTCAAAACGATGATATAACTGCATATGATAAAAATCATCAGTCTATTAATGATGATTTTTTCGTTTCCTAAATCCCATACCATTTTTTCATTGTTTTGGTTTTCTATTATTTTTTATTCAAGAGGGAAAAATAATAAATATTATTATTATTTAATCAAATAACCTTTATCGTTATAGAAATATAACCCCCACAATTCTTCTTTATAATGAATAGCATCCCTTACACTACGATATACTTTAAACCACACTTCAACTTAAAAAAAACAAGAAAATACCATGTGTATGGTGGGAATGGAAATAAACTAAATGAAACATTTCCCATCTCTATAAAGGATAATCATGGTCTCTATGGTCTAAAAAGGATAGATTTAAAGGTTATCTTTAAGATTAAATATTTTCAAAAGATTCTTCAATCATTTTTAATGTGTTTCTTCACATTTATAGGTTTCACAGGTTCCAATTAATGTTTTGGAAGGTGGCATTTCCCAATATCACTTAGGAAATATGTTAATGAAAAAAAGTATTATTCGGTCAAAAAATCCTCTTGGGAATGGAAAATATAACATTGTAAAATCACTCAAAGCATGATTGATAATAATAAATTAGCTCATATGATTTTTAGATCGGTAAACCATGAAAATTTATTGGGAAATTTCATTTACATGAATGAAATAATTACCACAAATCATGAGTCCTCATTTCAATATCCATGCTTCAATTTAATCAGGAAATTATCCATTTTACTCAATCAATTAAATTATAATTATAATCTTAAACATTTAATAATAGGCTTTCTATAAATCACATCTCACTTTGATATGTCATGTAAACCACGAATTCAAGAATTAGCATGAAATATTTCACATTAAAGATCAGATCATGATTTGGAAAAAATGTAAGGAGTTTAAAAGATAAAAATTAAAACTAAAATCTCTTTTGAAATGAATATTAGTTGTCTTTCCTACGTGGCTATTTTGGGCTTCCTTTTTTCATTATGAAACTAAACAATAAAATTATTCAATTAAAAAGGATCATTTAATATAATTTAAAAGAAATAAGAATTAGTGAGCTACATGCTAGACCAATTTCTAAGACTAAATTCAAAATCTAAATTCCTAATATTGAAAAAAATGTACAATAAATAATGTTAATGATATATCATTTTATGATCCCTCAAGTTGACCCTTAATTTTTACTACCTCAAAAAGGAAGTACCAATAGTTTTCCAATGACTCATGGTGGTTGGGGATTCTATGATATGAACCAAAACATGTTTATTTTACCATGATCCAAATATTGGTTATTGTTGGGGATAATTATATATATAGAGTACACTAGATCCTCCACCTTTCTAATGTGGTTCATCATGCATGGAGGGGGTTGGATGAAGTATGAAAACTCATCCTATTTCGTTGCTTCTTGTTAAACATTTTATTCAAAATAAAGTGCATGACCTAGATGTATTACATGAAAAGAATAATCAAAGAGATATTTAAAATTTAAAATTAAAGTATTAATTTGAAAATTTTCCCTCTAAATTTTGGTAGCTTGTAGATTTGGTTTTTTAGGAACAACAACTTGGGTTTATTCTTGAACATCCTCTAGTAAATTTTTTACTTCTCTAGGGAGCTCTAAGGATTCCTCAATGAAACCATATTATTTTTCATCATCTTTCTCCATGGAATAGTACAATTTAGATTAATCTGAAAATTAAAAACCATTAAGAGTGATACTCAAACTAGTTTCAACAAAATTAAATGAATTTGAATCAACAATGTATCATCTCCCTGAGTGGTTCCATTTTATTATCATATTCAAATGAAAGTTCCTCTTGGATTTGATCCTCACATGATAGAGGTAGGTAGTCAGGCTCCTCTATCTGTTCATCAAATTCCTCCACATGGATGGCCTCTTATTCTTCCAAATCTATATATGTATGCAATTTGGGTATCACTTCTTATTTTAAAGGATTGGAGAATTAAATTAGTTCCCCACATCCATTCCATAAGTAATCTAGTTTATGTTGATCTACAACATGTAGCTCATAAAGAAGGTTGTTTTCAAATATCTTTCCTTGAAAAGGTTGAGTAAGGATGAAGGATTCATCCGGTATCACCATATTTACCTCCTTCGGTTCTTCAATTTCAATGATGATTGGTGAAATTTCTTCTGGAAATATATCTGTTGTTTTATCTAGGTTATGGTCCGGTTGCTTCGTCAATGCATAAACATAGTCAAATGTTCATTCCATTTTTCTCCGAAAGTCATTCAGATTATATCTCATCCTTTCTACATAGGACATTTAGATCGCTATAATAAAATTATTGTTCTTTATATTTTACCTTGGAATAATTTTCCCATGTATAATAATTAGAATTTGAAAACATCTTGGGAAAGTAATATTTTTTATCTTTTTTTAATGAAAAACTATGAAAATCAATCTAAAATGTAAAAATAAAAAAATCATTAAACAACTGATTAGATACCTAGAAACAACTCCATGTTTTTAAACAAGCCTATTTCAGGGAATAAAAAAATGTAAATTTCAAATTTTTCCTAGTACATTAAAGTGGTAAATCAAGATCATCTCACTTGAAGAGCATTCTCATTTTGTTTACCATTTTAATCTATTTAACCTATCAACTGATTTTTTATATCTTTTTAAGTAAATTTAATGAAATAGAATTAATAAAATATATGAAATAAATAAAAAAATATGAAGGTAACATTAATTCTATATTTCCATAAAATTCTTAATATAATATAATTTGTTGAAAAGGGAAGTTCTATAATGATAATTTTTATGGAGCACCATCATTGTCCAACTTCAAGTCTCCTTAGTGACCAAAGTACATTGTATGTGTGCACACCTCTATCTACCTGAGATAAGAATGAATAATGTACCTTGAGATCTCCAATAACACCCTCCATTATCCTTCCCTATCATGGGAAAATGGTTTCAGATTAAAAAGATGAACTTTATACAACCATAGTGAGGATAACAACAACTATGAACTATAATTAGAATTAACTCACAGAATATCAAAAACATGGTATCAGTTTGATGAACCTGATTTCTACCCAGGGATATTTTTTAGGTTAGTTACTCTTGATCGTGATTATTATAGTTCACAATGTTAAAATGAGATTAATAAAATAAAAATAATATTAATAATAATGGAAGAAAATTAATGGTGAAGAATATGGAAACAATAATTAAACAAATTCATGAATTTATTAGAAATATTATTTAAAATTGAAAAATAAATATAATAATGAAAAAAATTAAGAAAATTAAAATAGATAGATTCTTGGCTAACCTCCCTTAGTAGAGATTTCCTCCCAGGTTCCTCGGATGGAATGGAATGGAAATATTTTGAAGGAGGATCTCTCCTACTTTTATAGACCATAATTTTTCATATGAATTATTTCATGTTTTTCCCATTAAATGGATAATTAACAGATTTTATCCATTAATAAAGTTGTCTACAAATCTCTTCTGTGTTGATCCTTGATATTTCAGCATAATTGGGCACTTAAATAAGTAGTTATGGAATAGATTCTTAGATTTAATTTTTCTGGATGGGAAATCCATGAAGCTTCATTCAATGAATATCATTAAATTCCCAACTTAATGGTTTAAAAACAAAATGGAATTTATTGGGATAATATGAATATGAGTTCTATTTTATATCTAGGTATAATCGCCTCAATTGGATGTGTGTAGACTGCGTTATGATTCAGTTTTGGAGGTGGGGTGCTAGTTGTCCACCTGGAAGAGTTTCCAACATTAAGGATTTTTTCGAGCCCCTAAATGTTTAAATCTGCTCTATTTCCTAAAGGAAATGTTAAAGAAAATAATTCAAGTATTTTAAAACAATTAATACTTAAATATCTATTATGATATTAAAAAATAATTCCAAAATACACTTTTCATAAATTTTTTGTCAAAATTCTATAATTAATCACTTTTAAAATATTATCCGAAAACAACCCATAAATCCAATATTCATGTAAATAAGATCAAATAGATATATTATAAGGATTTGAAAAATTAAAATACATATAAAAATGGGGCAAATTTATATGTATCTAGGATAAATTAAAACACTAGGACATTAATGATGTGAATTTAGCGTCTTCTAGGTAAAAAATCAGGAAACGAAATCAGATATGCCCCCCTCTATACCTAAGAAAAATATTAACATTAAGTACCATGGTATATCTTCATATACACTACAATCAAACCCCTTAGGAATAATTTGAATCCCTTAGAAACTCCTCCATCATGGAAACTATCCTTAATAACCATCCATGAACATAGATCACATCATCCGCATCTAAGGACCACACAAGTAAAAAATCATCCACTACATAACACTCTCAAATCACTATAGACATTGTATATACCTCTGGACCATCCTCTAATTAATACATTAAAGGTGTTGTGATAGCCAATGGTTACCACATCATAAATACATCTTCTCATTTTTATCCACTAGATACCCAACCATAAAATTATCAGTTTCCACATCTCTTGTTGAAGACATTCTTCATGCCCTTGTGTCACTAAACTTTACCTACTCATAGAATTAGAAACTAAATTAACATTCCCCAGACCATAGACCAAATAAAATATGAATTTCAACCTATAATTTAAACAATTATGAAATTTAAATCGATATCCGATATAGTGATTATTTTTCAAATGATATTATGATTTTTTAGCAGATAAAACTCTCACTAAGGTGGTTATATCACCAAAAAATCAAATCATTGAACAAAAATCATAACTATAAGACACAAAATTGGTATTTATCATTGTGGGTTAAACAAATATTTAAACCATAAAAGATAAAATAATATATATACATTAAAATAGCTCACAACCAAAATCCATAGGCATCATAACGTACTTTTGATTAATCACCATGCTCTAGGAGAATCAAAATAGAGTTTATCATAAATATCCACTTTATCTAAAGGATTGTCTATTCCTACTGATCATAACAATAAAAATTCCCCTAGTTTCCACAATAACCATCAATTTTTCTACTTAGTTGGAGAATTCCAAGAGGAAATAATGATAGTAACTAGAAATCAATCGGAAACTCCAAATCTAAAAAACATTCCTAGTGTGAGAAAAAGCATCACAAATTATACATTCTATGAGTCTACTAAAATCCATTCCTCAGAAATCACATTCCCAAGGTACTACACCTAGGGAATCCAATGCTGAATATTTTATAGTTTGGAATAAATATCATGTTCTCAAATTGTATCAAATACAATGTCAAGATGAATTACATGCATATCTAGTGTCTTCATATATACATGATATCATCTATAAATTCAGTGATGAATTAGTCAAGATGTTTTTTTATATTCCATTTCTTGAGATATATGAAAACCACTAGAGAATTTATCATCCCAAATACAATAAATAATACTCCTATATTTCATATCTACTCCCAAACTATTCCTTGGGAATAACCACTTCATAACCCACAACTGATGGTAGCCTAAATGATGATCAATTTTGAAAAACTAATGGGTATCCCATAATGATCAAATAGATTATCAATCATTGCTAAATGGTATATGTTATTAATAGTTAAATGATTTAAAATCATGTAGTGTAAAAAAATACATACACTATCATCTTCCTTCATGGTGAATAATACTAGACCACCCAATGAGAAGTGTGTAGTCATAAAAAGCTCTTCCACTCCAAATACTTGAATTGAACCACAAAAAATATAAACATATTTACAGACATATTAGAAGGAATAATGGATATCAAACATTCCAAAAGTATTATATCAATACCAATATCAATACAAAATTTTTGTATAATGACCTAATACATCATTTAAGAAGATTTCCCAATAATGATCCTATAGGACCTCAGAACACCCTGAGAGGGGAGGGGTGAATCAGGGTGTCAACTTTTTCTTTTAAACTGATGGGTCTTGTTACCACGTTGGTAGGAACCAATTAAATCTATCTAAAGAGGAAGTACAAAAAATAAATAGTCACATGAAAAGTAATGACACAACTACCTTACTTGGTCAACACTAGGGGATAAATTCAAGGAGCATACAGAGATAGTCTATCGAACGTACCAAAAACCGTGAATCTTCACAAGTTGTGGATTACAAGATGTTGACAACATCACTATGTACTTGGTGCATTACCTTTACAGGGTTTAGGGATAACACACTTCATCCCTTGAATGAATTCCCTTTAATCCCCCTTTCCCACTGCGTTAGAGAAATCTTCACTCATTTTATCGACATAAAGGTCACTTAAATGATTTGGCATTAGATCATACATCCTCAACGATAATGGAATGCTCTGTTGATGTCACGTAATCACCAACATATTTAATTTATTTTTATGAAACACTAATATATTATGGAAATTAATTTCTCAAACTAAATAATTCAATTATCAGGCTTCTTTGGGTGTTTTTTATACTGCTCTTATTTTCGCATACCATTGTGTTTCTGCATACCACAATAGTTTCCACATACCATCCAACTCCTCTATGAACTACGCTACGTCGCGTACTGCTTCACATCTCCACGTACCATCCTGATCCTTGAATAGCCTTTCTCCACCACATACTATGAGAACTTCATATAAAAAACACACACACGTCCACAAACTTTTCCCTTACTCATATAACTCTCTATGTGTACCGTCTTCTCCTCTGTGAACAACTTCGAACTTCACAAGAATTATTCCCGAAATTTTAATCTCCAATTTTTTTCATTTAAAAAAGGGGATTAATATTCGTTATATAGAAATGTAACTCATCAAATATTGCTAATCTAATTTACCCAAATGTTTAATGTTGGAAAATCTTCTCTGCGAACAGAACTCCATCTACATACAGTTAACCTACATCGCATACTAATACTATTTCACAAACCATAGAAATCCCTCCAACCTTTAGCACTCTACATACTACATTCCTTCACCATGTATCCTCACTATAAACCATATTTCATTTCATCCATTATCATTATGAATACCTCATACCTTCATTGAATACTGTTGTGGTGAACCGTTCTTGGTTCTATGCATTGTTATGTGTACCGCTCCACATAACATTCTTGTTTCAAGGAATGTGGCCATGAACCATTCTTAGAACATTATACATCGTTCATGATCCAAGGTATATGGTTCCCTTATTTGTCTTAATTTCATTTCTATTTCACATACGATTCAATCATATATAATTAAAATTTGTTTCATAATACCAAACTCCCGATTTGGAGGCCCATAAATTTGGAAACTATTTGGAAACAGTGCCACCTTCAATACTACATTCAGCCTAAAATGTATGTCCACATTCTTTGTAAACTGCCTAGTCATCCATATGCATATTGACATCGAACACAAACCGAAATCTATTATTAGCGACGAACAACCATGGTTCCAACAGATCCACCATTTGAGGGATGATAGTGGGGGATAATATTAATTCTACTCTGTGATCCAAGCCCGATACATGATCTATGATAAATTGAATCTTATTTAGGTGTGGTACCATCCTACCAACTTGAATATCACACGCATCAATCATCACGAACCTCTATTATCTTTCCATGTTTAATGATACATGTCATTAGTAAATGTTTATATCAATCTTGAATATTGGTCAACCAATCCATTGTGAATATCATATGAAAACTTTTCACCTATATGATCTTGATGTACAATATCTATCCATAACCATGATAAACTATGGTTCACTCAATAAAATATTAGACATATTCTATATTATTTCATAGGGTATGTCAAGGGATGGAGACACAAAATATAACATAACATGGAAATTTGGACTAAAAAAATAATGTATATATGAAATAATGGTAGGTTTATATATTAAATAACACAGACTAAAACATATAGGTAATAAATACTATTTAACTAAAAATAGAATGTCCTTTTCCACAAAAATCTAGAACATCTTCCGTTGCATGAACAATTATTTCCATAGCTCTATTGGCCTACACATGATTCACATAACTCAACTATGTTATTGATGTTTGTATAGTTAGATTCAACAACTGAGGATCCTCAAAATATCCTTGGGATACAGTCTTCATCTTCCCTACACCGATATAAGATACTATCAATAGTTCCCTAAAAACTATTAAATATTATCATTAATTACACATCTAAAACAATTGATCTCTAGTGTTGAGAGAAATTTGAGGTAGTACCAACAATTTCCATAGTTCAAACACTTGGTACCTCCATCTATATAGGGTATAGAGGAATATATACTTTTATGAACCTATCATCATACCTATTGTACATCCTCATAAATCCTTTTTCAAAACCATAAGGTGATCCCACTGTTGTATTGAGAAGACCTTTTATTGGCACACTATAACCTAAAAGAAAGCATTTATTTCTTTCCTCATCGGGCCCATCTCAAAAATTTGGTAATTTTTTGGAACCAAAGCATACATCATTAGTTAAATCCCATAACGTGATTTGTATGATATGTACTAAGGCCAAACTCAAACTTATAGACTTATATGACTTATTCCTAGAAATTATATAGGGAAACTATTGCAACACCACAAATTGTTTAGTTATACAGAAAATTGAATTAATCCCAACCGAACGACTATAAATTCTTCTATTAGATCTTACTTTTTCTTTCTTAGAATGAACTACTGAAAAATTAGCTCAGTGAGGACCTCAAAAGTAGCTCCATCACGCATCCCTACATGTCCCATAACACTCCACCACCTCCCGATGGGTCCCTAAAGCATAAATGTAGACATAATTATCCTAATATCTATATGATTCTCTACCAGGTCAAATATTCAATAAATAATTCTAATCCAATATTTAGAATCCTAAGGACCACTAGTGCCCTTGATTTTTTATGATTTCTGAGAAGAATGTCTTGGTCATGGTTAATCATTATCTTTGGGCCCCCTCCTCTCAGAGAATAATTTATGCTAGGTTGGGGTTATCTTCTGAACCATTGATGCGGGTATGGGAATATGAACATATGTATCCTTCTAGATATCTAATTGTAAAGCTGGTGAATCCAACCTAGTAAGACCATTAAGGCATATGTGGGGAAATATTTCTCCATGAAGTCAAAATAACAACTAGAATGATTATGATAATACTACTATAAGAAAAATTAAATAGTTACAAGCCACACATATTGGATTTCTATAATAATAACTATCCTAAAATATGACCAAAACCATGTTATAACCCTTATATTCCTACCAAATTTTTAAGCCTAGCCCTCTATATATACATGTTAGTCACAATCACAAACAAAAAAAATTATACATCATAATAAAATTCACATGTTCAATTATGTATTACAAGTAAAAGTATATCAAAAAATAAGGAATATATATATATCAAAAAAATAAAAATTCAAGTAATTTATTTAGGGAACTATTATGAAATACATGGTAGGTATATATGGGATTTTAGATATTATTTTCTTATTCACGATTCATAAATTCACCCACGTCCAGAAAAGGTAATAGAAATACAATAATGATAAGGTGGAGGACCATTACATGTGATCTATCTAGACACATGTCACTCCCTACACATGTTCCACACCAACAAAATTCACAATACCCTATAATAGAATAAGAAAGAGAAGATAAATGGTAACTTAAGAAATTTATAAAATTTTTTAACACCACAACAAGAAGAATCATGTTCTAGGAAATGTTTCAAAAAACCTCATTCATTTCTTCACATAGACAATAGTTTATTAAAATTGCAATGTGGGTGTAAATTGTCTTGGACAGAAAATTCAATCATTAACAATATCCACATAGAAGAAGATAAAAACATTAACATAGTATGACTAAAAACCGAATTAAAAGGTAACATGGATAAAATATATAAATGTTATAAAATCAAGATATATATTAATAATCAAATAGGTGTGTATTTTGGAATATCAACATATATATCTAGTAAAATCAAAAAGGATAAATAATATATATTTTAAAAACTATTAGGGACTTTCTTCATAATACATCTATCCCATAACCTAATCTCTTCATCAACCTATCATTGGGCCCTTTTCCGTCTCTTGATCAATGATCATGATGTTAGAATGAACATTGAGATGTTATGCTGGGTGTGAGTACAAACCCATTAGAATGAAAAAAAATATCCTTATCATATGTACAAATATATAAGACAAAACTCCAGTATATAGGATAAATTCAAAAACAAAAAAAACTGACCATATGTCATGTGGTTGTGTTTTATCCAAGTGTCCATGAACATAAACCATCCCGGCTTTAGCATCATGTCGAAAGTGCAAGACTAAAAAAATTCATAATCATAGGTCAACCCCAAAACATCATATATTTCTTTGAACATGGATAAGGATAAAAAGTCTCTAGTTTCCTCATAATGCCTCTATACCCTAACATAATCACATGTTAGAAAACAAGGTTATCATACCCTTTCTTATACCTTGGTTTGGGGAACATTGGATTCATTTATAGGAAAAGTATTGTCATAGGCTAAAAGTCCATTATAACCTTTCACTATGATTCATCATGTTATTTTCAACATTTTTCATCACACATAGTCCCCTAAATCGGTTACCTAGGACATAAAGGCGAACATATTATTTTCCACTAGAAATAAATCCTTCATTGGTAATATATCCACATACAAAATGGAATAACACATATTGAAATACTATAGAATTTCAATAATGAGTATAAGAATCTATACACACACCCATGTGATCTACATCAAACAAAGGTCTCCCAATATTCACACGAAAACACCCACAATCATTCTCATCCTTGGTTCACAAATCACACTTGAAAATTCTATCGTATCATTCCAATAATATTATACAAGGTCTTGATATTATAATAAACATCCAAACATTCATGAGTTTGTTCCAAGATCTATGATCCATCAATGAATGATTCCCCAACTAAATTATCAAACTACTAATCACTATAATAAGGGAAAATTCATCATAATAGATTATATATAAATATTATTCTAATAAGAAATCATCGAAATAGTTAAAATAACTATTGATTTTACAAATGGTATTCATCATAGATGGTAGATATATATTGTTTTTCAAAAAATTCCACCAAATATCATTTTCCATCTTTGATCTCTCAATCAAGCATGAATTATCCATTTGACCTAGTTATTTAAACATATTTATATAAAAAATGGAATATATCATTATTAATTTAAAATGATGAAGAATAATTAAGATTTAAATGGATATATCTAACACAAATTGATTACCTATATCAATTTAGAAATTATTCCCCTAATATGGGAGGAAGATGAATCCTAATAGACCATGAGAGTGATATTTTGGGAAGTGACATTGGTTTTTGATTTTGAAAAGTTACTATTAAATAATTTCATCAATGGAAATATATAAATGGAAATATGAGTGGTTATGGGTGACACTAGATGGTCAATGAATGGACATTGATGAGAATTTGGGATCTGTAAAAATACATTTCCCACTATTAGTTCCACTAACTAGTTAGTGTATTATGCTAACTATCTGGTGGCCATGTTTTAGCCACAATGTATACTGATAATTCCACTAAATTTTATAACCAAATTCAATGTCACTTTAAACATAGTACATATCATCATGGAAGAAAAAAATAACAAGATACAATCAAATATATATATATATAATACCTTGAAAATCCATTATGTTACACCTTCATTCTCAAAAATCTTTTTTTTGAAAACATAAATATCTAGGGATAAATAACAATGTGAGTTCACTCGAGAAAAGGTGAATAGGGTTGAATATTTCAAAATTTGGTTTAGTGTACCACAAAAAAGTTGAAAAATTACATTATATAGTCACTCAGATGCATAGATATTAAAAATTTGATAGACTCATTAAAATATTTGAAATTCATATTTTTGAAAAAACACATCCACAATAATTTAGATTCATTTACTAAAAATCAAATAGACACCTCAACATCAACACATATGAAAAAATTACTAACACATTTAATTTCATCCCATTATAGAAAAACAAATTTGACAAAAACATAAAAATGGAATAAAATAACCTAACCTGCGCACATAGGTTCTCTCCCATGCATTTATTCATTTTTTTACCAAAATTTTTTCATAAAAATACATTTCAATTTTTAAATCTATAGAACATGAAGAGATAATAGGTGATATATTGGATAAATATAAAATTGGGTTATTTTATAAGATCATGAAATTTCTAATAGCATTGAAAAATACTCAATAATGTATTCCTTTTATGTGAAATGACATCCACCATGATCTAACAATAATTGGGAAAAATTAAAACATCAAAACACATAAAAACTAAAAAACATATGTTTGTTCTTATTCCAGTAGAGGAATGAATCCATTTCAAATTTTCATTTTGGTACTCTATAGATTCTTACATGATATACCTATAAAGATGGAAAAACTAATAATAATATTAAAAATAGATAAGAAAAAAACCTTAAGGCATTATTTTTTTAGGGTGCAGTTATAGGTATTTGGTTATTATAATATATTTAGTTTTTCTCTAATATAATTATTTCTATAAAAAAAGTAAAAAATATTATTAAATTAAGGATTAATAGAATTAAATAATATTTAAGAACAACGTGAATGTTATTTTTGAGCTTAATCCCTAAAAAATGTGTTTTAGTTAATAAATATATTTCTGGGTAATTCATGAACCTAACCATAGATTGATAAAGGGTTTAATTTTTTAAATAAGAACCACCAAAACATGTTATTTACTTCTTTCTACATAATTCCTTGCCTCCTCTAGAGTTACTCAATGATAAATCAAAAGATATGTATTGATAATGGTAGGTTTATTCTTAAAGGGGTAAAGAGATCATAATAGAGGAATCAAGTTAGTTGAGTATTTGAGATCACATTTAGGATGAAGGGGGAATCTATTTAAGGGGAAGTGGGGAGGTAATAATATTGAATCATTATATTATGTAGGGTTTTTCCTACTATCTCATATGGGATATAAAGTAGTCATATCTTTTAAAATCTCTCTGACTCTATCATTACCCCATAATTATTCTACATATTTTAATTGTGGTTCATTAAACTAGTAATAAAAACTATAAAAAATAATATGCTTATTATCAAGGACAAAAATAATACATCATACATAATTTAGTAGTCATAAAAAAATCACATGTTATTTCATCACATTATCCCTATTGATGTATCATGGGGATATACAATTCCTAGATCCACCATATGAAATGAATGAAAATAAATTCAAATAATAGGGTTCCCTAAAAAGTATCATAAGTAATCTTTGGTATAAATCAATATTTATCTATAAAAAATAATTGATATAAAGATTTTTTGTATTAACCCAGTTAATAGAATTGTAATAAAAAATTAAATAATAGTATATTAAAAACAAATAAAATGTTTTTAAATCAAAGAGATGATAATGGATTAATAGTTTTGTGTAATTGCACTATAGGTTAAGTTTTGTGATTACATTTCCCCCTTAATAGTAAATAATTTGAACGTTAATGACATTACATATAATTGTATTTAAATTATCCAAAACTGAATATAAATAAATATAAATCAATTAAAAATATATCTCATACAATAAAAACATGACTCAAAAATTACAAGGAAATTATTTCCCATCCATGTTCAGCGAAAATATTACCCCTCCATTCAATAGGAAACAAAAAGGAAAGAGGAGTATAAGGAATATTATAATTATGATAGAAAAATTAAAAGAACATAATAACATCATAAAGTTCTCTATGAGTGGTATGTATGAGCCATGTCTTATTTCATTTTCCACGACACCCTTTTTTCTGATCCTGATTTAAATTATACGTGTAATGACCGAGAATTTCCATGTAATATTTTTTATTAAATGGGAATTTTATGAGCCATCAAAAATTGACGGCACATGATTCCAAGGCCTGGTGTGCCCGAAATCAATTTCTGAAGTTTTGTTTGGGTACGTCCAGTAATCTTACAAGCAGGATTTTATAACTATTGAACTGGTGCTCGGAACTACAATTTGAGGACACTATTGAACTCATAGCACTAGTATTCCCTTTAAGGGGACATTCACCTTGACGGCTGTTGGTTGAGAATAAAAGATAGTATTTGGGTTTTTCATGGAAAATAATAAAATAAAATAAACTAAACATAATTTTATTATTGAGCCACCATGTGGATGTTGGAGTTCGGGTCGACCGGAACTGAAAATCCTTGTGGGAGTTGAAGTGTGGGGACCACCAAACAATAACCAACCATGAAAGGTTATGGTGGTGGGGCCCACCTGAACCTAACCTCCCATGAGAGGTTACGATGTGGTGACCACCCAAGACTAAACCCCCCTAATAATGGTGGGAGAGGAAAACCTCTCAACTTCCCTCATTAATGAGGGAGAGTCTCCCCACCCCTCTCTTTTAATGGTGTTGACCCTTACTCTCTTTTATTTATTCCAACCTCATAAATTAATTAGGTAGAGCCAACTTAATTAATTTAGCCCTTATGAATTCTTAAGCCAACGACTTAATATATTTTATAATATATTATTCTTTGCTACCTATTCTTTTGATGGAAAAGGAGGAAGGATCTTTTTAGAGAAAATCTCTCTCCAACAAAGAATGAAGAATTATTTCTTCCAACGAAGAACACAAGAAACAAGCATCTTCGACTTCTTCCTTGGAAGCACCTTGCGGAAGCAACTGACGTGGGATGTCTTCGATGACTAACCCTCACTCCTCATCATCGTCGATGAACCAACACACCATATTTTTATTGGAAGTGTGAGGAGGACACGAAGAATGATGACAACTACGTCTTCATCCTCGCGACTCCATTAGTGAACAACGAACAAAGGCAGGGGTTTAATTTTATTGAAGTATGATATTATTCCCTTATTAATTTTCTTCCAAATCAAAGAACGCCGACCAAATTATTATCATGTTGATCTGTGGATGTTTTTCCTTGCAGTTGGGAATATTTTGTTATTGAGGGATTATGGGAATTGATGTTATTAAGATATCTTCCATGCCCGTTCTTTGCATTATTCTTGTGGGCCAATTGCTATCACCCCAAACGCGGAAGGGTGCTGACCAAACCAACGTGGTCCGACCCCTCTGCCGAACTTCATTATGATGTTCTTCGGCATGGATACGAGGAGATGAAGTAAATGAAGGAATCCTACGTTGTCCCCACAATGCTCAGGCACCCCGGGCTGAACCGCACCACCCTCTGGCTTCTGAGCTGCCCGGTCGCACTGCCCGCCGGCCGCACCACCCACAGGCCGAACCGGCCGATCGACGCGCCACTCCATGTTTAAGCCACACTCCAGCCGAACCGAACCCCGACTCCCGGCCGCCGCGCCTCGTGCCGCCGATGGCCAAACCTTCCCACCAGCCTCCTCACACCTCATGCACCCAACGCGCCACGCGCCCCCGCTGGCCGAACCAGCCTATCGACATCTATGAGCCCCGCGCACCCCACGGTGCCCCTGCTGAGCTGGCCTTCCAGCCCCATCCACGCCACCCCAGCCCCGGGCCGAGCCACCCTGATCTATCCCCTCATGGGGCCCTCCAAGCTGAGCCACACCCTCATGGAGCCCTCTGGGCTGAACCGCCCTCATGCCGACCAGCGGCCGATTCGCACCCTAGTGACTGGTCCACGCTCTCGCTAACCTCCTCTACAAATTGCAGCCCACTGGGCTGAGCTTAGCATGCCCGTCCGATCCTAACGGGTTGGCCCGCCTAATGGGCCGGGGTAGACAAAACAAGTCAGGTCGGGTCGACCTCGACCGGGTCAGTCTGACCAGGTCAGACCGGACCCAAGTCCACTATGACCCTTTACTATCTTTTGGCCATATCTTTGGCATCAGGCATCTATTTCACCGTCAGTGGACTTGGTAATCATGGAGCAAGATAGTCCCTTTGAGTATACCCCACTAGTGTTTGGGGTATAGTTGAGATAATGTCAGGTTGGATCGTGCATGAATCCAACCGGGCCCTCAGGACCAAAAGGAAAATAACTCACAGACCGAGCATCCGATTGACGAGCCGTATGTTGCGTTGAGACCTCTATGACGTGGTGAACCTTTGAGATACTTCTATGTAAGACTTCATAACAGTTGGAGTATCGACCAGTAGCTCATGGAGCAGATCCATCCAGAGACAAGAAGACAAAGTGCGGAGACCTAGTAGCTAGCTGAGACTTGATGACTACTGGCCGATTGACTCGGAGTGACTCGACTAGCCAAGTTGGGAGCCCCTGGTTGGGTGGAAGACCCAAGGTGGAGGAGAACCTGGTTGTTGCGGTAGACTAGGTGTACTCGATGGGAGGAGTACCTATACAGGCTATTAGGGGGAGCCCCTGGTTGTGGCAGTAGACCCAAGGGGGGGAGCACCTTGGTGACACAGCAGACCCATGGTACATTATAGGATGAGTATCACATCAGTACATGTTTAGTGGCAAGTGCCTTGGTGTTGCGGTAGGCCCACTGTACTCAATAGAGGATGCATTCTCCAGTTGTCGTGGTTTCAAAAATGTGAATAAAAATCTCAGTTGAGCTAAGTCTGTAACCTTTTTTTTCCTGATGATTTAGATGGATTACTTGATAACTTAGGTATATGTATGGGAATACAAATAATTGATGTTATATGTTGATTTCATACTTTGTGGTTTATCCTTTTTTGATTTTTTGAGACCTTGAGGGTCATTGGGTCCCTACTATGTATCATTATAGTCACCCCTGCACATGTTATTCCCGCACCTTGTTGTGTTGGATGTAGATGATGGACCGCACTGACTGAGGCTGAGAGTACCCAGACTGGACGATACCCAGAGGTGGACCTTAGGACATGTCGGTACCTAGAGGAGATGGACAGACATTAACTGTTGAAGAGGCGATATGTACCTACCCTTTAGGTAGGAACCTCATAGGATGACCGAGCAGCTGTTTTTATTTTCATCAGTTATACTTTCAGTATCTTGTACATTATAGTTGGGATTGTATTTCAATCTCCTTTTATTTTCAGCACACTTTTTTATACAATTTTACTTAGAGTTTTGTTTCCATATTCTGCTCTATTGTTTGTGTTTATAGGTTATGAAGGTAATGACTTCATAGTTTTAGGGAATTACTCCTTTGGTTCTAGTATCCATCCCCTGGACTATAGAAGGCGGTCTTGTGGTAGTGACGACACAGGCCTCGAGGGATGGGTTGTGATAAATTGGTATTAGAGGAGTAGGTTCTACTGCAGAACATATGACTCTAATCTTTCTTTTCTATGAAGAAATAGTGTTAATAGTAGTGTGTGTGGTTCTTAGTTCAGGGTGTATGGTGTTGTTGCAGTGGCCGACATATCCATACACCAGGACCATGACTTCTAATTTCTGACTCAGTGCACGAAAACACTGATTGCATATGTGTTTTTAAAAGTTTTATTTTAGTAAGCTCAACCAGGTCAGATCACCAGGTATAATAATTTGACCGTTTCACATCTGTATCTTTCAAGATGCCTCCCTACAGATGACTAGCTAGAGTCTCGAGACTTGTACGAACAGATAGCCCACCGAGCGACAAGGCCTCAGTACCGGGCACTTTTCCAGCAGAGGCACCAGCGGTACAACATCCCATTGGTCCACCGATGCCTCCATCCCTAGCAGTAGACTATGTATTCTGAATGAGCATGTTTCTTCAGTTCCAGCACCATATGCCACCTATGTTATGGGGAGATACGGACCCACACGCGACTGAGGATTGGTTGGAGACTGTGGTGATAGTTTTTCAACTCGTAGAGACACTGACCACCCTCATGGTGATTCTTGTTGCCAGCCTTCTATAGGCAGCAGTAAGAATATGGGGGGATTTATATTCCAAGTTCACGACGTGATGATGCTTCTCTAGGAAAACATTGAGATCCTGTTTTGGGAAGAGTTTTACCTAGTGGATCTTTGCATAATGTGCATATAGAAGCTACTTCATCTACATCAGGACAACATGAATTTAGATCACTATTCAGCATGGTTCACAGAACTCTCATGCTACTCCACCAATATTTTATGAGACCCATTATTTAGGGATAAAACCATTGAGCAGGGACACAAGTGGGAGATCAGGGCTTTGGTCATCTCACTCAGTATCTTGATGCAAGAGGGGGTGTTAGAGAGAGACCTCCTAGTGGATATTTTACTTGCTGAGTAGTCTCCAGCAGCAATATCCTCGACTAGTCAAAATGTAGCGGAGTCTTCTGCTGCTAGCAGAATATAAAAAACACAAAGGTCCAAGAGGAAAAGACCTACATGTGGATGACAGTATGACTTAGGATCAGTCATGTCGGCAACCCGGATTAGAGACACACATTCCAGGAGCGGGTAGTGTTCCAGATGCAGTGGGCAAGGTCACATGGCTCATGAATGTTTCACCCGCCATTTAGATGATCAGCTGAAGATTGAAGGACTGCCCAGGTAAAGATAGAGATTCGATAGAGGCAGTCCATAGGGAACATGTGGATGTTGTAGAGGAGATAGCCATGTAGCTAGCAGTGGATGACGTTTTGATTTGTTACAACCACCGCCACTAGGAGTTCCACCCTGACCACATGGATCAGGTAGATAGGGGAGAAATCAGCTCCAGGCAGCTGAGGCCTACGATCACGGTACTCTTGATATGATATGTGGAACAATTTATTTCTATTCCACCTTATTTTTAGTTCTTATTGACATAGGTGTCAGTAACTTGTTCATTACCATTTCCCTCATTCGGAGCTTGGAGAATCCGATAGAGATATTGGCTTGACCTTACAGCTAGAGACTCCTACGAGAGCATATTCGATGATTACGCACTAGTGCTGGTAGTGTGAGCTTACTCTAGGAGGTGAGATCTTCAACTGGGATCTCTGAGTATAAGTGTTGAGACCTTAAGACGTCATCTTGTGTATGGATTGGTTATCTACATTTCATTCTCAGATAGATTGTATAAGGTGCAAAGTGAGGTGTGTCCCCATGGATGAGACCAGGTTTACATTGAGCGTCAAGACGGGAGCCTATGCAACACAAGATGGGATTACTTAGAGGAGAGTGCAGCCAATCACTCATCATTTGGCTAGCCTTACCCTCATAGCAGTTGATGTGGAGAGTCTGACATATCCTATAGTGGTGGACCAATACACAGATGTTTTCCCTAATGATGTCCCAGGTCTACCTTCTTGCAAATAGGTGTAATTTTACATTGAGTTGTACCCCAGGATGGTACTGATATCTACAATAGTATATTAGATGTCTCTCTTGGAGCTTCGAGAGCTGTGGGAATAGCTTGAGGACTTTAAGGGGAAAGGATTCATCTGTCCGAGTGTTTCTCCCTAGGTAGTCCCGATTCTGTTCTCCAAGAAGGCAGATGGGGGCTTGAGGCTTTGGGTTGACAATCGGTGCCTGAACCAGGTGACCGTGAAGAACAATTACCCACTCTTGAGGATTTATAACATCTTTGATCAGCTAAAGGGAGCACGATGGTTCTCGAAGATAGACTTTAGATCAGGCTATCCCCAGCTCAGAGTTGGAGACAAGGATGTACATAAGATGACCTTCAGATGTCAGTACATCCACTACATGTTCTTGGTATTTCCATTAGGCAGAACCAACCCTATAGAAGTGTTCATGAGACTCATGAACATGATCTTTCAGCCATACATCGATCGCTTTGTCATAGTCCTCATCGACAACATTCTGATCTACTTGACTGTGGAGGAAGAGCATGCCTATCACTTGCAGGTAGTACTGGACACACTCCGAGAGCACCGACTTTATGGTACGCTCTCGAAGTTTCAGTTCTAGATCTCAGAGGTTCACTTTCTGGGACATTTCATCTTGGTGGCTGGATTTTTAGTAGATCCATCAATGATTGAGACGATACTTTCTTGAAAGCCACCTAGGAGTGTGACCGAGGTACGATGTTTCCTGGGTTTGGATAGTTACTACCGGAGGATTTTTCGAGACATCTCTAGTGTTGGAGCACCACTTCATCCTTAAAAAATAAGGGGAAACCATTTGTTTGTTTATGGAGATTCCAGCAGAGCTTTCATGAGCTAAGGCAGAGGCTCACTATGCCCCCTATCTTGAGGCATCTAGAGGAAGGTGGAGGGTATGTATTGTACTACGATGCATCAGCGAGCAGACTTGGATGTGTCCTAATGTAGGAGTGAGTAGTGATATCTTATGTTTCTCGTTAGCTAAGACAGAAAGAGAAGAACTACACTACCAATGACCTGGATCTATTAGTAGTGGTCTTCTCTTTGAAGAAGTGACGACAGTATCTAATGGGCCAATATTTTACTATGTACTCTGATTACACGATTCTCATTTATATCTTCTCCTAGAAGGACCTGAACCTGAGAAAACAATGTTGGCTTTAGTTCTACTAGGACTATGACTTTGAGATAGTCTATACTTTTGATAAGGGAAACATTTTTGCAGATGCACTCAGCTAGAGAACTGGTATGCAACTGTTAGGTTAGGTGATAGAGCAGCTGGATGATTTATAGATATCCTTTGTATATTGAGATGGAGCAGCCTTTCTTCAATCTCTTATAGTCACTCATCCACTCCTTTAGCGACTCATAGAGGCACAACATGGGGATTCTAACTACGAGACACAATGTGCTCAGATATCCCCAGGACAGGCACCTGATGGATTTTATAAAGGTGGGGAGCACATGATTCCCTTTAGAGGACATACTATGGTACTAGTGTCACTTTAGGATGAAGTGTTGAGGGAGTTCCACACATCTCCTCTAGTGGTACATCCAGGAGTGGCGAAGATGTACCAAGATCCCCGAAGACAGCACTGCTGGCCAAGAATGAGGAAAACAGTTGCAACGTTTGTCTCTCAATGCCTCAATTGTCAGCAAGTGAAGGTAGAGCATCAGGTACCAGCAGGCTTCGTGTAGCCATTAGAGATCCCATAAGGGAAGTGGGATGGGATATCTATGGATTTCGTGACATGACTCCTAGTACATCCAGACTTCATGACTTTATATGGGTGATCGCCTACTGACTCACCGAGTCGGCCCACTTCTTACCGATCAGAGATCAGTGTTCAGTAGAGAGAATGGGATGCCTCTATGTGCAAAAGATTGTGCGACTACATGGAGTACCTTCAATGATTGTCTCTGATCGTGACCCACACATTACTTATTAGCTATGGAAGGGGTTGTAGGAAGATTTCGGGACGCATCTTAATTTGAGCATCACCTTCTATCCTAAAACGGATGGCCAGACTGAGCGGACCATTCAGACCCTCAAGGACATTCTCTGTTCTTATGTCCTCGACTTTGGTCGCAGCTAGGAGGACCACTTACCTTTGGTGGAATTTTCATACAAATAAATATATCACTCCACCATAGGGATGGAATATTTTGAGGCATTGTATGGGAATCCTTGCAGATCAGCTTCGTGTTGGACTGACCTAGGGGATTCAGCACTGGTGGGACCAGAGATGGAATGAGCTACCACATAGAAGGTGTAGATCATCCAGGAGCAGATGAAGACTACACAGAGTAGTAAAAAGTCCTATGCCGATAGGAGACAAAGACCGCTAGAGTTTGAGGATATCGACCAAGCCTTTCTAATTGTCTCACCTCGATGAGGTCCAAAGATATTTGGCTGAGAAGGCAAGTTATCTCTGAGATTTATCGGCCCTTTTTAGGTCCTCATCAGAGTTGGTGAGGTGGATTACCACATATCTCTTCTACCTCAGTTGCATCAGGTGCATGTCGTTTTCCATGTATCCCAGCTGAGAAGATACGTGCATGACTCTTCTGACATCATTGACCATGGTGAGATTGATGTCATCGATGGGGTGACTTTTATAGAGGTTCCAGTAGAGATTGTGGATTGACATGAGTATGTACTTCGTGGATGCTCGATACCTCTGGTGTGCATTTGTTGGCTGCACGGGCCCCTCCAAGAGAGAACATGGGAGTGGGAGACTCAGATGTGTGCTCAGTACCCCCACTTGTACCCTTAGTTATGAGTTGTAGCATATGGCGACGTAAAGACCTAAGGCGGGGAGAATGTAAAGACACATAATTTCCATATAATTGTTTTATTAAATAATAATTTTATGTGTCCGGGAAAATTTACGGCACTTTATTTTGAGACCCGGTGTTCCTGGGATCAATTTATGAAATTTTGTT
The DNA here is from genome assembly GCA_963277665.1 of Viscum album. NCBI lineage: Eukaryota > Viridiplantae > Streptophyta > Magnoliopsida > Santalales > Viscaceae > Viscum > Viscum album. Next base: position 2,072,714,283 of record OY728131.1, read on the forward strand.
CATGTACGTTCAGTAAATGTAATGATGAGTTTTTATAATTTTTGAACTAGTGCTCAGAACTGAAATTTGAGGGCACCATTGAACTCGAAGTGCCGATATTCGCTTAAGGATACTTTCACCTGGACAGTAGTGAGTCAAGAATAAAAGATAGTTTTTGGGTTTTTCGTGGAAAATAGTAAAATAAAATGAACTAGAATTTATTTTATTTTTGAGCCACTATGAGAATGTTGGAGCTGTGGTCTACCAGAACTAAGCTTCCTTGTTGGAGTTGATGTGTGGGGACCAATCGACCATAACCTCCCATGAGAGGTTCTGGTGGTGGGGCCCATCTGAAACTAACCTCCCACAAGAGGTTAAAATGTGGGTACCACCTGACACTAAACCCTCTAAAAATGGTGGGAGAGGAAAACCTCTAAACCCCCCTCATTAATAAGGGAGAGTATCTCCTCCCCCCTCCTTAAATGGTGTCAACCCTTCCGAACTTTTATTTATGCCATCCTCAAGAATTAATTAAGCAGTTTGAATTTAAATAATTCACACATATTGAATTCTTATTCCAATGACTTTATATATTTTATAATATATTATTATTGGTTAAATATTCTTTTTTAGGAAAAGGAGGAAAGATATTTTGATATAAAAGCTCTTTCCAAAGAAGAATGAAGAACACTTCCTTCCAAAGGAGAATGCCGACAATGAGCATCTTTGACTTCATCCTTGGAAGCACCTTCCAGATGCAACCAATGTGAGAAATCGTCGATGACCGACCCTCTCTCCTCATCATCATTAGTGAACCGACACAGGATCTTGGGATTGGATGTGTGTGGCGGATGCGATGAAAGACAAAAAATTTGTATTCTTACCCATGACTCCATCAACAAACAACAAACAAAGGTAGGGGTTTAATTTTATGTAAGTATGATATTATTCCCTTGTTACTTTTCTTCCAAAACAAAGAACGCGGACCAACTTTTTATCAAGATGATCCCCTGATGTTTTTCCTAGAGGGTTCAGAATATTTTGTTATTGAGGGATTATGGGAATTTATGTTTTAATATATATTCCATGCTCGTTCTTTGCATAATTATTGCGATCCAGTTGCTCTCACCATAAACGCAGAAGGGTGCGGACCAAACCAACGTGGCTCGACGCCTCTACCGATATTCTTTGTGATTTTATTTGGCATGGTGACGAGGTAACGAAAGCAATGAAGGAAAACTACATTGCTCCCCTGATGCTCCGGCACCCCAGGACGAACTGCACCTCCCTCCAGCTTCTGAGCCACCCTGGTCGCGCTGCCCGCCGACCGCTCCCCCTTCCAGCCGAATCGGTCGAGCTGCACCATAACTCGGTGGAGCCACACCCCGGCTCCCGGCCGCCGCACCTCTCGTGCACCCCGCGTGTCTACTGGCCAAACTAGCACACCAGCCATCGGTCATCCCGCGTGCCCCACACACCCTGCACCCCCTCTTTCCAAACTAGCCCACTACCCTCTGCATGCCCCATGCACCCCGTGGATTCTCCATCCGCTCGCCCCAAAACACCTCACCCGAGCCGACCTTCCAGCCTCGACCGCGCGACCCCAGCCCCAGGATGAGCCACCCTAAGCCGGCACCTCGTGGAACCCTCCAGGTCGAGACATTCCCCCATGGCACCCTCCAAGACAAACCACCCTCGCACCGACCCGCCACCGGTCTGCGCTCTCACAGCCCTCTGTGACCCATCGCGACTGGCAGGGCTGAGCCCAGTGGGCCGAGATGAACCTAACAGGCGGGCCAGCCTAACGGGTTGGGACATACCCAACTGGTCATTCCAGGTTGATCCAGACCAGGTCAGCCCAAACTAGGTCAGGGTGGGTCGTTCCGACCGGGTGGGACTTGACCTGGGCCCACTATGACCCTTTACTTTTTTTGGTCATATCTTTGGCACCATGCATACTTTTGGCGAACTGTTAGCGTCCCTGGTCATCTTGGATCATGACAGTCCCTTTGAGTTTACCCCACTAGAGTATGTGATATAGTTGAGATATAGTTAGTTTGGATTGCGCTCGAATCCAACCGGGCCCCCATGACTAAAAGGCTAATAACTCACAGATTAGGCGTCTGATTGACGCCCCGTGTGTTGTGTTCATATTTCTATGACATTGAATATAAAGACCCATACTTTACATACATTTTTATTACTTAAAAATTGAATCATACTTATTAAAAAATATTACAAACCATTAAAGGACCGTATTGTTATGGTGTCTTTAGAAGCTGAGAAACATAAACAACTGGTTCATAAAGTGTCTACACTATCTCCCATTTATTTCATCCTATCTATAGTCCCTTTTGGCATATCTTACTTAACAACCATCTTCCTGACCTGGGGAAAGAAAAAATACAAAAGGTTGAGCTCAAATGCTTAGTAAGGGTAAACACAATTAATATCAATCACATCATATTCATAAGAACATAACATTTTGGAAATCTTAACCTGCAAAAGTGAGCATAATTTCATAACATGTGATAAATCATAGTAGTGAAATGAAATACCAATAATCCTAACTTAAAACATGAAACATTTTGTCATACACACACAATCATAGATAATCATTTCTTATTAGTCAAGACTCATTGCCAAGACTATCTTAGTGGACAAAGTCTATTTCTGAACCGAGTTCACTCCTCGTTTCAGTCCGGTTTCACTGAACTGGTTTAACCTGCCGTTCCATCCATGTCTGTCTCATGAGATATAAAATGTTTACCCAATGAATTGGAGGGAGATATAGGTCCCACCCATCTCATAATTATACCATTCTTATGTGTGCCACAAAATCATAAACCATACATCATAGCATAGCCCATGTAATAAAAATGGGAATATTAAAAATCATGCCATCATAACATAATCCATATAAGATAAAAGGACATCATAAAATAATTCCACCATAACATAATCAAATCAATTTAAAAATAGGGATTGAAAAAGAATCCTATATTATCATAGATGCAAAATAATTTTGATAAAACACTTCAACTCCATTCTTGAGGAAAATATCATTTCTACTTCAAAAACATCTTCCTTTCTTAACATGTCATACAATTTTAAACTAAAAAAAGTTGATTAAAAATAATCTAGAAAACTTGTAAAGAAATCTTCTTGGATATAATGTTTTAAAAATCCATTCATTCTGTATAAGTAAAAAAACATTATTCTTGTACTTTTGTCGGAAAAGTCAAAAATGACCTCGTACGAAAAACGACAAAAGATTCCTTTCATATCTTTTACTAAAAACACACCGAAGGGTAAAATTGAATTTAAACAATTGTAGGTGGATGGAAATAATATTACATATTGAGGAAACATGGATGTAGATGATAAAATACACCCCAGTAAATTCCGAAGTATAAACAATCTCGGATAAAAATGAAATTATGATATTTTCGCTTACCTTAGGTCCAATTTGCTTAATAAGTGTCCGAAACTCCTGTATAATGATTTAAATAATGTTATTGACTAATTATAGAATCATAAGTATTGTTATGATATCATATATGGTCATATTCTTAGCTTATTATTAGTAATATTTCCTTACTACTTGTTATTCGGGTGTTTATTACTTTTTGTTCTTATGCGTGTTTTGTCGAATAAATTATTATTCTTCTCTTTAGGTTATAGGTATATCATTTACAGAATGGTATTAGTGTAAGATATATCATATTAATTCATTCAATTCATTTGTATAATCATTATGCAATGAAGATCATGTAGAACGAATCACATCACATCGTGGAGACGGTACTCCGTACGTATGCACAAGTGATGATATCGTTCCCCTGATCGTGGAATTGTATTGGAGTGTATGTATACTATTTCAGAATCAATACCACATTAAAATAATTTTATGTATTCATTACTTTCACCCTTATAACCAACCAAGTAAGGTGGTGGTGGAAAATAGATTACACCACAGCGTGGAGACGGTATTCCGTACGTACGCACGCGCGGTGATTTTGTTTTCCGTAGGAAGGATAAGAGGTGAACTAGAGTTGTTTCATATTTATAATAAGATATCAGTATACGAATGAAACTGATTCTATTACCTCATAATGAAACAACTAAATAAGAAGGAGTAGAAAAAGAATGGAACATGAAGAAAACAGTAGAAGGTATTACCTCTTTCTCAAAGTGCCTCCTTTAAACATTCTCTTAAGGCACTATAGTTGGTCTTTTGATAAGACCAGTACCTCTAGTAGGTTTCAAAGAAAGTGGGTATGTGAAATGGGTAGGGTTTGGTCGAGCCTGAGGGCTCAAATTGATGTGAGGAAGAGAGGGATGAGGTTCCATTTTATAAGGGAGGAGAGGGGCACCTTTGGAATGTGTGGAAATATTATTTTATTATAAACTTATCTTCGGTTTCAAAAGGTCCAAAAATCATTAAATATGAAGATAATATGATTCATGGTCGAAATAAAATCATCCAATTAGGATTGGAAATATTTGGAAAGTATTTTAATCATTATAATCTTATTTATTTAAATCATTTATTAATGAGGTAAATATTTCATCAATATTGTGTCATAAATAATTTAATTTATTTGGTGTCTAAAAATTATAAAAAAATATCATTATGTAGGAAATATTTTTAGCTTTCTAATGAATATTAATAGTCCAAAATATAATTTATATAACCCCTTATATAATCTAATTACTAAAATATTTTTGTTAATGTCAATTTTGTCTTTACATTAATTTAATTAATCCAAATTGTCACTGTCACTACCAAGTGGCTCAATGGGGTCCCACAATCGTCCCAAGGATGCCCATGGTCAGAAAATACTCATACGATAAGGTTAGGACAAGTTTCAAGGTAATTTTGAATTATTATAATATTCTTTTAACCTTGAATTACCCTATTTACCTTTAACCATAGTAAAAAAAAATTACCGTAGGTACTATTCATAATATCAAAATAATAAAGTAACCTATTAACATAATTTGGACAAACTGATTCCAAATATGGAATCCATTTTTTAAAATTCGAAACATAGAAGTTGCAGTAATTAATTTAAAATTAATCCCGTTGTTAAGCAAACGGGTTTTAAAAGTTAAAAATTGCCAAAGATTGAAATGTTTTTACCTATGAATTCAATGTAAAATTAATGCTAATGACATACATTATATTAAATGGTAAAAATATATTCTATTTATACTTTAAAAAAATCAATATTATAATTTAACCTTATAAAGTATTGTGATGAAAAATGTTGTTTTTAATTAAAATATACCGTGTTTTTTAAGAGATACTAACTATCAAAAGATTGACACTTGTTTATGACTGGTTTAAATTTGAAATTACATACAATGAAAAAAATTGTATTAATTTGTAAAAATATATTCTAAATATACTTTATAACCACTCAAATTAATAAGTTATCACTATTAATTATTTCGACTAAAAAATTTTTTTTTTATTAAAAATTTATTCATCAGAATATGAAAGTTATCCGAAATGTACCAAAATTTCATCCTAAGCTAATTTCCATATTCCGAATCCAAAAATGAACACCATTTTGAAAAACAAAAATTTACAAAATTTAAAAAAGTGGTTATTACTATTCATAATGGCTAGTTTTAATAATATTTTAATAGCATATCGTTGTTTAGTGAAACTCGGTATTGTGTACGACGCAAGCTATCGAGGAAGGCCGCAGTTGCGTGTAAAGCAAACCAAGATAGTGTTTTGTGTAGTGAAATATTCCTTTGATGATTTATAAAAACAAAATATTTCTAATAAAAGTCTCGGGTGTTATATTCTACCCCCCTTAAAATGAATTTCTCCCTCAAAATTCGTCACTTTGTAACAAAAAGATGTGGATACCTCTCCCTCATCATAACCTCAAGCTCACACGTAGCTTCTTTTAATTGGTGGTTCCTCCATAAATCTTTCACCAAGCGAGTGGTCTTGTTCCGTAGGACTTTTTCACTAAGATCCAGAATCTCTATCGGTTGTTCTTCCTAATAAAGATCTTGCTCCAGCGGTATAACTTCTGAGCTGAGTACATGTGAAGGATCAGGTATATACTTTCTCAGGAGAGATACATGGAACACATCGTGAACTTGAGAGAGATTCGGTGGATGCACCAATCAGTATGCTACCTTCCCAACACGATCCAGTATTTCGAAAGGACCAATATACCTAGGGCTCAGCTTTTCCTTCTTTCCAAATCTCATGACCCTCTTCCAGGGGGATATTCGTAAGAACACTTTATCACCCACTTCAAACACTAGGTCTTTTCTTCGGTTGTCGGCATAAATTTTCTGTCGACTCTAAGCTGATCTTATGTGTTGTTGAATATATCGGACTTTTCTGCCATCTTATCAACACGATTAGGTCCTAATAGCTTTTGTTCCCCAACTTCATCCCAGTAAGTTGGAGTCCTGCATTTCATTCCATAGAGAGCTTCATAAGAATCCATATGAATACTGGAGTGAAAGCTATTATTATAATAAAATTTCACCAAAGGTAGGTGTTGATCCCAACCACCTTTCAAATCTATATAGCAAGCTCTCAACATATCTTCTAGAGTTTGGATTGTTCTATCAGACTGGCCGTCTGTCTGAGGATGATAAGAATTGCTGAAACACAACTCTGTATCTAGAGTATGTTGAAAAATTCTCCAGAACTTCGAGGTAAATCTCGGATCCCGATCAGATATAATAGAAAGTGGTACTCCATGCAATCTTACCACTTCCATTACATATATCCTGGCAAGCTGATCCAGAGAGAAATCCTCTCTAATAGCAATGAAGTGTCCAGACTTTGTAAGACGATCAACTATGACCCAGATAGAATTATTGACATTGGATGTTTTAGGAAGTCCTGTGACAAAGTCCATAGTGATGTTTTCCCATTTCCATTCGAGTATGGGTAATTGTTGTAACATCCCCTTAGACTTCTGTCTCTCAGCTTTAACTTGCTGACAAACCAATCATAGAGAGACATATTCAGCAACATCTCATTCCATGCCATCCCACTAGAAGTACTCATTCAGGTCCATGTACATCTTCGTGCTTCCAGGATGAATAGAGAATGAAGAACTATGAGCCTCATCCAGCTGCTCCTTCTTTAATTCAGGGATGGGAGGAACACAAACCCGATTCCCGAACATTATTATCACATCACAATCAAGGTTGAATTCAGGAATATTTCTTACCTTATTTTGTAAATCTACATCTTCTTTTTGCGCCTCTTTAATCTTCACATGTATAGATGGTTTAACATTCATTGGAGAAAGATACTATTTTCCCACTTCCATTATAATTCCAAGATCTATCCTTTTTAAATCCATAAATATTGGATCTTTTGTGATCCTCATCATGGATAAACTGGCATGGTCTTGTCGACTTAATGCATCTTCCACCTTGTTTGCTTTCCCAGGGTGGTAATGAATTGAGCAGTCGTAATCCTTAATCAGCTCTAACCATCTTCTTTGGTGAATATTCAGCTCCTTTTGTGTGAAAATATATTCTAAACTTTTATGATCAGTATAAATGTCACACCTTTCTCCATAAATATAATGCCTCCAAATATTTAATGCAAAGATTACCGCAACTTACTCCAAATCATGTGTTGGGTAATTTTGCTCATGGATTTTCAACTGTCGTGAGGCATAAGATATCACCATATCATTTTGCATAAGAACACACCCCAACCCCTTCTTGGATGCATCACTATAGATCACAAACCTTTCTCCACTACACGGCAGTGTGAGCACAGGTGCACTGGATGACCATCTTTTCAACTCCTTGAAATTCTCTTCACATTCCTCCGTCCAAACAAACATAACTCCTTTCTGAGTCAACCTGGTGAGTGGATTAGATAATAGTGAAAAATCATTCACGAAACGTCGATAATATCCAGCCAAACCAAGAAAACTCGGATCTCAGTTACTGTTGTTGGTCTCGACCATCTTTCGATAACCTCCGTTTTTGCTGGATCCACATATATCCCCTCTTTTGAGATTATGTGACCAAAAAATAAAACCTTTTGAAGCCAAAATTCACACTTGGTAAATTTGGAATAACGATTCTCCTTTATCAGGGTATTCAATATAATTATCAAGTGAGATTCATGTTCTTCCTTGCTCTTTGAATAGAAAAGAATATGGTCTATAAAGACTATCACAAATTGATCAAGATAGTCTCTAAAGACTCTATTCATCAGATCCATGAAGATAGCAAGGGAATTAGTAAGACCAAATGACATCACTATAAATTCATAGTGTCTATACCTTGTACGGAAAGCCGTGTTTGGTATATCCTCCCTTTTGACCCTTAATTGATGATACCCTAAATGAAGATCAATCATGGAAAAGTATTGAGCTCAGCGTAGTTGGTCAGATAAGTCATCAATGCGTGGGAGAGGATATTTTTTCTTGATAGTGATCAAGTTAAGTTCTCGATAATCAATGCATAGTCTCATTGATCCATATTTCTTCTTAACAAATAGAACAGGTGCTCCCCAAGGTGACACACTAGGGCATATGAATCCCTTATCAAGATTCTATTGGAGTTGCTTCTTCAATTCTTGCAACTCAACCGGGGCCATTCTATAAGGGGTCTTTGAAATAGGTAAACCACCTGGTATGAGTTCTATTGAAAACTCAAATTCACGATTTGGTGGAAGACCCAGAAATTCCTCCGGAAAGACATCATCAAAATCCCGTACAATGGGAATATTCTTAATCGTGATTTTCTCACCAACCATTTGAGATAAATAACCTTCATTTAGTGGAATCAAGTCCCATACGATGGATGAAATTTCCACTGGAAGGTTATGTTCATCCTTGCATCAATAGACGATCATATATTGATCTGGAATTTGAAATGTTACTTCCCTTCTTTGGAAATTGATATGAGCTCCATATAGAGAAAGTCAATCTATGCCAAGAATCACATCAAATTCCACTATAGGAAGGATCACAAGATATGCAGGAAGCACTTTCCCACAAACTTCAATCGGGGAAGAATTATAAACTTTTGATGCAACTGTTGTGCCATTAGGAGTTGTCATAGCCAACTCAACATCTAATTTTTGAGGTAATACGATGATACCCTTATAAAATTCTTCAGAAATAAAAGAGTGGGTGGATCCAGAATCAAATTAAACATTTACTACTTTAGAGTGGATGGTAAGTGTACCTTTCACCAAATCGTTATCATACTCCACATTGCTGATAAAAATTGCATGTGAATTTCCTTTGTCTTTAGCCTTAAGAGTTTGTTGACATCGACCATCATCATCAACCCTTGGATTTGGGCATTGATTGGAATAATGCCTCATCTCCTTGCACTTGAAACATTGAAGTGTAGTAGGTTCATTTTGTACATCCCTTCCTTTGTTTGCATCATTAGACATCTTATTCCCATCATTCCGGCATTCAAATGCCCGATGACCTTCCTGTCCACATTTAAAACATTTACTTCTCCCTTTAAGACAACTCCCTCCATATTTCTTTCCACACTTTGAGCATAAGGGAAAGCTCATCTTCTTTTCAGTGTTATCTTTAGATTTTCCTTTGAATTCCATTTTCCTATTCTTATCAAACCCATATGAATAATGGGTTACTCCAATCTCCATCTCAACTTTGAGATCACATCGAATGATTTCCTCGTAGCTATTGAAGTCCCTTATGGCTAAGGCCCTTTGAAGACTTGGTTTTAAGCCACTAAAGAATCGAACGATCTTACTCTCAGGTTGGATAATAATACCAGAAGCGTACCTTGCAAGTCTTGTAAAATTTTCTTCATAGGTACCAACAGATTCATCATCCTTTTTCTTCAGTTCAAGAAACCCTTTCTCCATCTTTGTTCAGAGAATACGAGGGAAATACTTATTGAAAAATAAGTTCTTGAACTCGTCCAATTCCATGGACTCAATTTCATCCCTTTGCATTGTATTCTTAATAAGATTCTACCATTGATCAGCATCTCCTTCCAAACCATACACTGCTAGGATGACTTTATCATGTTTAGATCATTGAAGAAATAAAAATATCTTTTCAGTAGTGCTAATCCATTGTTCAGCAACTAATGGATCTGTAGACCCGCTGAATGAAGGTGGATGCTGCCTCATGAAGGATTCAATAGAATGTTGCTCCTTCTTTTGCTCATTTGGAAGTCCTGCATGATTCATAGCTTGAGAAAGTTGTGTGAGCATGGCTACAAGATTTTTCATTCAAGCTCCCTTAACATTTGGTTGCTCAGAGGTACAATCATTGCATTGCCCGTCGCATTCCGCATTATCACGGTTCCTTCGGGTTCCAGCCATTAACTAAAACCAAGAAGAATAGTGTGAGTAACACTAATTATAATAGGGAAACCACATAATAAAGAATAAAATTTCACACTTAAGGTCTTATCCTATGTTATTCATTTCTATTTCTAGAACACTAATATTGTGTTCTATGCTTAGACTTATCCATAGGGTTCTTACTAAGGGGAAGTGGGGAGGTAATAATATTGAATCATTATATTATGTAGGGTTTTTTCCTACTATCTCATATGGGATATAAAGTAGTCATATCTTTTAAACTCTCTCTCACTCTATCATTACCCCATAATTATTCTACATATTTTAATTGAGGTTCATTAAACTAGTAATAAAAACTATACAAAATAATATGCTTATTATCAAGGCCACAAATAATACATCATACATAATTTAGTAGTCATACAAAAAAAATCACATGTTATTTCATCAAATTATCCCTATCGATGTATCATGGGGATATACAATTCCTAGATCCACCATATGAAATGAATTAAAATAAATTCAAATAATAGGGTTCCCTAAAAAGTCTCATAAGTAATCTTTGGTATAAATCAATATTTATCTATAAAAAATAATTGATATATAGATTTTTAGTATTAACCCAGTTAATAGAATTGTAATAAAAAATTAAATAATAGTATATTAAAAACAAATAAAATGTTTTTAAATCAAAGAGATGATAATGGATTAATAGTTTTGTGTAATTTCACTATAAGTTAAGTTTTGTGATTACATTTCCCCCTTAATAGTAAATAATTTGAACATTAATGACATTACATATAATTGTATTTAAATTATCCAACAATGAATATAAATAAATATAAATCAATTAAAAATATATCTCATACAATAAAAACATGACTCAAAAATTACAATGGAATTATTTCCCATCCATGTTCAGCGAAAATATTACCCCTCCATTCAATAGAAAACAAAAAGGAAAGATGAGTATAAGGAATATTATAATTATGATAGAAAAATTAAAAGAACATAATAACATCATCAAGTTCTCTATGAGTGGTATGTATGAGCCAAGTCTTATTTCATTTTCCACGACACCCTTTTTTCTGATCCGGATTTAAATAGTATGTGTAATGACCAAGAATTTCCATGTAATATTTTTTATTAAATGGGACTTTTATGAGCCATCAAAAATTGACGGCACATGATTCCAAGGCCTGGTGTGCCCGAAATCAATTTCTGAAGTTTTGTTTGGGTACGTCCAGTAATCTTACAAGTAGGATTTTATAACTATTGAACTGGTGCTCGGAACTACAATTTGAGGACACCATTGAACTCATAGCACTAGTATTCTCTTAAGGGGACATTCACCTCGACGACAGTGGGTTGAGAATAAAAGATAGTATTTGGTTTTTTCATGGAAAATAATAAAATAAAATGAACTAAACTTAATTTTATTATTGAGCCACCATGTGGATGATGGAGTTCGGGTCCACCGGAACTAAAAATCCTTGTGGGAGTTGAAGTGTGGGGACCACCAAACAATAACCAACCATGAAAGGTTGTGGTGGTGGGGCCCACCTGAACCTAACCTCCCATGAGAGGTTACGATGTGGTGACCACCCAAGACTAAACCCCCCTAATAATGGTGGGAGAGGAAAACCTCTCAACTTCCCTCATTAATGAGGGAGAGTCTCCCCACCCCTATCATTTAATGGTGTTGACCCTTACTCTCTTTTATTTATTCCAACCTCATAAATTAATTAAGTAGAGCCAACTTAATTAATTTAGACCTTATGAATTCTTAAGCAAATGACTTAATATATTTTATAATATATTATTATTTGCTACCTATTCTTTTGATGGCAAAGGAGGAAGGATCTTTTTAGAGAAAATCTCTCTCCAACAAAGAATGAAGAATTATTTCTTCCAACGAAGAACACAAGAAACAAGCATCTTTGACTTCTTCCTTGGAAGAACCTTGCGGAAGCAACTGACGTGGGATGTCTTCGATGACTAACCCTCACTCCTCATCATCGTCGATGAACCAACACACCATATTTTTATTGGAAGTGTGAGGAGGACACGAAGAATGATGACAACTACGTCTTCATCCTCGCGACTCCATTAGTGGACAATGAACAAAGGCATGGGTTTAATTTTATTGAAGTATGATATTATTCCCATATTACTTTTCTTCCAAATCAAAGAACACCGAAAAAATTTTTATCATGTTGATCTGTGGATGTTTTTCCTTGTGGTTGGGAATATTTTGTTACTAAGGGATTATGGGAATTGATTTTATTAAGATATCATCCACGCCCTTTCTTTGCATTATTCTTGTGAGCCAATTGCTATCACCCCAAACGCGAAACGGTGTAGACCAAACCAACGTGGTTCGACCCCTCTGCCGAACTTCATTGGGATTTTCTTCAGCATGGATACAAGGAGATGAAGGAAATGAAGGAATCCTACGTCGTCCCCACAATGCTCAGGCACCCCGGGCTGAACCGCACCGCCCTCTGGCTTCTGAGCTGCCCGGTCGCACTGCCCGCCGGCCGCACCACCCACAGGCCGAACCGGCCGATCGACGCACCACACCATGTCTAAGCCACACTCCAGCCGAACCGAACCCCGACTCCCGGCAGCCGCACCTCCTGCCGCCGATGGCCAAACCAACCCACCAGCCTCCTCACACCTCATGCACCCAACGCGCCACGCGCCCCCACTGGCCGATCCAGCCTATCGACATCTGTGAGGCCCACTCACCCCACGGTGCCCCTGCTGAGCTGGCCTTCCGGCCCCATCCACGCCACCCCAGCCCCGGGCCGAGCCACCCTGATCTATCCCCTTACGGGGCCCTCCAAGCTGAGCCACACCCTCATGGCGCCCTCTGGGCTGAACCGCCCTCATGCCGACCAGCGGCCATTTCGCTCCCTCGTTACAGGTCCACACTCTCGCTAACCTCCTCGACCACTCACGGCCCACTGGGCTGAGCTTAGCATGCCCGTCCGAACCTAACGGGCTGGCCCGCCTAACGGGCCGGGGTAGACAAAACAAGTCAGGTCGGGTCGACCTCGTCCGGGTCAGTCCGACCAGGTCAGACCGGACCCAGGTCCACTACGACCCTTTACTATCTTTTGGCCATATCTTTGGCATCAGGCGTCTGTTTCACCGTCAGTGGACTTGGTAATCATGGAGCAATACAGTCCCTTTGAGTATACCCCACTAGTGTTTGGGGTATAGTTGAGATAATGTCAGGATGGATCGTGCATGAATCCAACCGGGCCCTCAGGACCAAAAGGCCAATAACACATAGACCGAGCATCCGATTGACGAGCCGTATGTTGCGTTGAGACCTCTATGACGTGGTGGACCTTTGAGATACTTCTATGTCAGACTTCATAACAGTTGGAGTATTGACCAGTAGCTCATGGAGCAGATCCATTCAGAGACAAGAAGACAAAGTGCGGAGACCTAGTAGCTAGCTGAGACTTGATGAATACTGGCCGATTGACTCGGAGTAACTCGACTAGCCAAGTGGGGAGCCCCTGGTTGGGTGGAAGACCCAAGGTGGAGGAGAACCTGGTTGTGGCGGTAGACTAGCTGTACTCGATGGGAGGAGTACCTATAGAGGCTATTAGGGGGAGCGCCTGGTTGTGTCAGTAGACCCACGGGGGGGAGCGCCTTGGTGACACAGTAGACCCATGGTACATTATAGGATGAGTATCACATCGGTCCATGTTTAGTGGCAAGTGACTTGGTGTTGCGGTAGGCCCACTATACTCAATAGAGGATGCATTCTCCAGTTGTCGTGGTTTCGAAAATGTGAATAAAAATCTCGGTTGAGCTAAGTCTGTATCCTTTTTTTTCATCATGATTGATATGGATTACTTGATAACTTAGGTATATGTATGGGAATACAAATAATTGACGTTATCTGTTGATTTCATACATTGTGGTTTACCCTTTTTTGATTTTGTGAGACCTTGAGCGTCTTTGGGTCCATACTATGTATCATTATAGTCACCCCTGCACATGTTATTCCCGCACCTTGTTGTGTTGGATGCAGATGACGGACCGCACTGACTGAGGCTGAGAGTACCCAGACTGGACGGTACCCAGAGGTGGACCTTACGGCATGTCGGTACCTAGAGGAGATGGACAGACATGAACTATTGAGGAGGCGATATATACCTACCCTTTAGGTAGGAACCTCATAGGATGACCGAGTAGCTGTTTTTATTTTCATCAGTTATACTTTCAGTATATTGTACTTTACAGTTGGGATTGTATTTCGATCCCCTTTTATTTTCAGCACACTTTTTTATACAGTTTTACTTAGTGTTTTGTTTCCATATTGTGCTCTATTTTTTGTGTTTATAGGTTATGAAGGTAATGACTTCATAGTTTTAGGGAATTAGTCCTTTGGTTCTAGTATCCATCCCCTGGACGATGGAAGGTGGTCTTGTGGTAGTGTCGACACAGGCCTCGGGGGATGGGTTGTGATAAATTGGTATTAGAGGAGTCGGTTCTACTGCAGAACATATGACTATAATCTTTCTTTTCTATGAAGAAATAGTTTTAATAGTAGTGTGTGTGGTTCTTAGTTCTGGGTGTATGGTGTTGTTGCAGTGGCCGACGTATCCATACACCAGGACCATGTCTTCTAATTTCTGACTCAGTGCACGAAAACACTGATTGCATATGTGTTTTTAGAAGTTTTGTTTTAGTAAGCTCAACCATGTCAGATCACCAGGTATAATAATTTGACCGTTTCACATCTGTATCTTTCAAGATGCCTCTCTACAGATGACTAGCTAGAGTCTCGAGACTTGTACGAACAGATAGCCCACCGAGCGACAAGGCCTCAGTACCTGGCACTTTTCCAGCAGAGGCACCAGCGGTACAAATTCCCATTGGTCCACCGATGCCTCCATCCCTAGCAGTAGACTATGTATGCTGAATGAGCATGTTTCTTGAGTTCCAGCACCAGAGGCCACCCATGTTACGGGGAGATATGGACCCACACGCGGCTGAGGATTGGCTGGAGACTGTGGTGATAGTTTTTCAACTGGTAGAGACACCAACCACCCTCATGGTGATTCTTGTTGCCAGCCTTCTATAGGCAGCATTAAGAAGATGGGGGGGATTTATATTCAAAGATCATGATGTGATGATGCTTCTCTAGGAAAACATTGAGAGCCTGTTTTGGGAAGAGTTTTACCTAGTGGATCTTCGCATAATGTGCATATAGAAGCTACTTCATCTACATCAGGACAACATGAATTTAGATCACTATTCATCATGGTTCACAGACCTCTCACGCTACTCCACCAATATGTTATGAGACCCATTATTTAGGGCTCAAACCATTGAGCAGGGACTCAAGTGGGAGATCAGGGCTTTGGTCATCTCACTCAGTATCTTGACGCAAGCGAGGGTGTTAGAGAGAGACCTCATAGTGGATATTTTACTTGATGAGTAGTCTCCAGCAGCAATATCCTCCACTAGTCAAAATGTAGCGGAGTCTTATGCTGCTAGCAGAATATAAAAAACACAAAGGTCCAAGAGGAAAAGACCTATATGTGGATGACAGTATGACTTAGGATCAGTCATGTCGGGAAACCAGATTAGAGACACACATTCCAGGAGCGGGCAGTGTTCCAGATGCGGTGGGCAGGGTCACATGGCTCATGACTGTTTCACCCGCCATTTAGATGATCAGCAGACGATTGAAGGACCGCCCAGGTAAAGATAGAGATTCGATAGAGGCAGTCCATAGGGAACATGTGGATGTTGTAGAGGAGATAGCCATGTAGCTAGAAGTGGATGACGTTTTGATGTGTTACCACCACCACCACTAGGAGGTCCACCTCGACCACATGGAGCAGGTAGATAGGGGAGAAATCAGCTCTAGGGAGCTAAGGCCTACGATCACGGTACTCTTGATATGATACGAGGAACAATATATTTCTATTACACCTTATTTTCAGTTCTTATAGACATAGGTGTCAGTCACTTGTTCATTTCCATTTCCCTCATTCGGAGCTTAGAGAATCTCATAGAGATATTGGCTTGACCTTACAGCTAGAGACTCCTACGAGAGCATATTTGATGATTACACACTAGTGCCGGTAGTGTGAGCTTACTCTAGGAGGCGAGATCTTCAACTGGGATCTCTGAGTATCAGTGTTGAAACCTTAAGATGTCATCTTGGGTATGGATTGGTTATCTACAGTCCATGATCAGATAGACTGTATAAGGTGCAAAGTGCGGTGTGTCCCCATGGATGAGACCAGGTTTACATTCAGCGTCAAGAAGGGATCCTGTGCAACACAAGATGGGCTTACTTAGATGAGAGTGCAGCCAATCACTCATCATTTGGCTAGCCTTACCCTCAGAGCAGTTGATGTGGAGAGTATGACATATCCTTTAGTGGTGGACGAATACACAGATGTTTTCCCTGATAATGTTCCAGGTCTACCTTCTCGCAAGGAGGTGTAATTTTACATTGAGTTGTACCCCAGGATGATACTGATAACTACAATAGTATATTAGATGTCTCTCTTGGAGATTCAAGAGCTATGGGAATAGATTGAGGAATTTAAGGGGAAAGGATTCATCTGTCCGAGTGTTTCTCCCTAGGTAGTCCCGATTCTGTTCTCCAAGAAGGCAGATGGGGGCTTGAGGCTTTGGGTTGACAATCGGTGCCTGAACCAGGTGACCGTGAAGAACAATTACCCACTCTTGAGGATTTATAACATCTTTGATCAGCTAAAGGGAGCACGATGGTTCTCGAAGGTAGACTTTAGATCAGGCTATCCCCAGCTCAGAGTTCGAGACAAGGATGTACAGAAGACGACCTTCAGATGTCAGTACATCCACTACATGTTCTTGGTATTTCCATTAGGCATAACCAACCCTATAGCAGTGTTCATGAGACTCATGAACATGATCTTTCAGCCATACATCGATCACTTTGTCATAGTCCTCATCGACAACATTCTGATCTACTTGACTGTGGAGGAAGAGCATGCCTATCACTTGCAGGTAGTACTAGACACACTCCGAGAGCACCGACTTTATGGTACACTCTCGAAGTTCCAGTTCTAGATATAAGAGGTTCACTTTCTGGGACATGTCATCTTGGTGGCTGGATTTTTAGTAGATCCAGCAATGATTGAGACGGTACTTTCTTGTCAGCCACCTAGGAGTGTGACCGAGGTACGATGTTTCCTGGGTTTGGATGGTTACTACCGGAGGATTGTTCGAGACATCTCTAGTGGTGGAGCACCACTTCATCCTTGAAAAATAAGGGGAAACCATTTGTTTGTTCAGGGAGATTCCAGCAGAGCTTTCATGAGCTAAGGCAGAGGCTCACTATGCCCCCTATCTTGAGGCATCTAGAGGAAGGTGGAGGGTATGTAGTCTACTACGATGCATCAGCGACCAGAATCGGATGTGTCCTAATGTAGGAGTGAGTATTGATCTCTTATGTTTCTCGTTAGCTAAGACAGAAAGAGAAGAACTACACTACCAATGACCTGGATCTATTAGTAGTGGTCTTCTCTTTGAAGAAGTGACGACACTATCTAATGGGCCAGTATTTTACTATGTACTCTGATTACACGATTCTCATTTATATCTTCTCCTAGAAGGACCTGAACCTGAGACAACAATGTTGGCTTGAGTTCCTCTAGGACTATGACTTTGAGATAGTCTATACTTTTGAGAAGGGAATCATTTTTGCAGATGCACTCAGCTAGAGAACTGGTATACAACTGTTAGGTTAGGTGACAGAGCAGCTGGCTGATTTATAGATATCCTTTGTAGATTGAGATGGAGCAGCCTTTCTTCACTCTCTTATAGTCACTCATCCACTCCTTTAGCGACTCATAGAGGCACATCATCGGGATTCTAACTATGAGATACAATGTGCTCAGATATCCCCAGGACAGGCACCTGATGGATTTTATAAAGTTGTGGAGAACATGATTCTCTTTAGAGGACATACTATGGTACTAGTGTCACTTTAGGATGAAGTGTTGAGGGAGTTCCACACATCTCCTCTAGTGGTACATCCAGGAGTGGCGAAGATGTACCAAGTTCCCCGAAGACAGGACTGCTGGCCATGAATGAGGAAAACAGTTGCAACGTTTGTCTCTCAATGCCTCAATTGTCAGCAAGTGAAGGTAGAGCATCAGGTACCAGCAGGCGTCGTGTAGCCTTTCGAGATCCCATAAGGGAAGTGTGATGGGATATATATGGATTTCGTGACATGACTCCAAGTACATCCAGACTTCATGACTTTATCTGGGTGATCGTCTACTGACTCACCGAGTCGGCCCACTTCTTACTGATCAGAGATCAGTGTTCAGTAGAGATAATGTGATGCCTCTATGTGCTGGAGATTGTGCGACTACATGGAGTACCTTCAATGATTGTCTCTGATGGTGACCCACACATTACTTATTAGCTGTGGAAGGGGTTGTAGGAAGCTTTCGGGACGCATCTTTATTTGAGCATCACCTTCTATCCTAAAACGGATGGCCAGACTGAGCGGACCATTCAGACCCTCAAGGACATTCTCTTTTCTTATGTCCTCGACTTTGGTCGCAGCTAGGAGGACCACTTACCTTTAGTGGCATTTTCATACAAATAAATATATCACTCCACCATAGGGATGGAATATTTTGAGGCATTGTATGGGAATCCTTGCAGATCAGCTTCGTGTTGGACTGGCCTAGGGGATTCAGCACTGGTGGGACCAGAGATGGAATGAGCTACCACATAGAAGGTGTAGATCATCCAGGAGCAGATGATGACTACACAGAGTAGTAAAAAGTCATATGCCGATAGGAGACAAAGACCGCTAGAGTTTGAGGATAGTGACCAAGCCTTTCTAAGTGTCTCACCTCGATGAGGTCCAAAGAGATTTGGCTGAGAAGGCAAGTTATCTCTGAGATTTATCATCCCTTTTTAGGTCCTCATTATAGTTGGTGAGGTGGATTACAACTTAGCTCTTCTACCACAGTTGCATCAGGTGCATGTCGTTTTCCATGTATCCCAACTGAGAAGATATCTGCATGACTCTTCTGACATCATTGACCATAGTGAGATGGACGTCATCGATGGGGTGACTTTTATAGAGGTTCGAGTAGAGATTGTGGATTGACATGAGTATGTCCTTCGTGGATGCTCGATACCTCTAGTGTGCATTTGTTGGCCGCACGGGCACCTCCAAGAGAGAACATGGGAGCGGGAGGCTCAGATGTGTGCTCAGTACCCCCACTTGTACCCTTAGTTATGAGTTGTAGCATATGGGGACGTAAAGACCTGAGGCGGGGAGAATGTAAAGACCCAGAATTTCCATATAATTTTTTTATTAAATAATAATTTTATGAGTCCAGGAAAATTTACGGCACTTTATTTTGAGACCCGGTGTTCTTGGGATCAATTTATGAAATTTTGTTCATGTATGTTCAGTAAATGTAATGATGAGTTTTTATAATTTTTGAACTAGTGATCAGAACTGATATTTGAGGGCACCATTGAACTCGAAGTGCCGATATTTTCTTAAGGATACATTCACCTGGACGGTAGTGAGTCGAGAATAAAAGATAGTTTTTGGGTTTTTCGTGGAAAATAGTAAAATAAAATGAACTAGAATTTATTTTATTTTTGAGCCACTATGTGAATGTTGGAGCTGTGGTCTATCAGAACTAAGCATCCTTGTTGGAGTTGAAGTGTGGGGTCCAATCGACAATAACCTCCCATGAGAGGTTCTAGTGGTGGGGCCCATCTGAAACTAACCTCCCACAAGAGGTTACAATGTGGGTACCACCTGACACTATACCCTCTAATAATGGTAGGAGAGGAAAACCTCTAAACTCCCCTCATTAATAAGGGAGAGTATCTCCTCCCCCCTCCTTAAATGGTGTCAACCCTTCCTAACTTTTATTTATGCCATCCTCAAGAATTATTTAATCAGTTTGAATTTAAATAATTCCCACATTTTAAATTCTTATTCCAATGACTTAATATATTTTATAATATATTATTATTGGTTAAATATTCTTTTTTAGGAAAAGGAGGAAAGGTATTTTGATAGAAAAGATCTTGCCAAAGAAGAATGAATAACACTCTCTTCCAAAGAAGATTGCCGACAATGAGCATCTTTGACTTCTTCCTTGAAAGCACCTTGAAGATGCAACCAATGTGGGAAATCGTCGATGACTGACCATCCCTCCTCATCATCATTAGTGAACAGACACATGAGCTTGGGATTGGATGTGTGCGGCGGATGCGACGAAAGACAACAAATTTGTATTCTTCCCCATGACTCCATCAACAAACAACAAACAAAGGTAGGGGTTTAATTTTATGTAAGTATGATATTATCCGCTTGTTACTTTTCTTCCAAAACAAAGAATGCGGACCAAATTATTATCAAGATGATCCCCTGATGTTTTTCCTAGTGGGTTCAGAATATTTTGTTGTTGAGGAATTATGGGAATTTATGTTTTAATATATATTCCATGCTCGTTCTTTGCATAATTATTGCGAGCCAGTTGCTCTCACCATAAACGCAGAAGGGTGCGGACCAAACCAACGTGGCTCAACGCCTCTACCGATAATCTTTGTGATTTTATTTGGCATGGTGAGGAGGAAACGAAAACAAAGAAGGAAACCTACATTGCTCCCATGATGCTCCGGCACCCCAGGAATAACTGCACCTCCCTCCAGCTTCTGAGCCACCCTGGTCGTGCTACCCGCCGACCGCGCCCCCTTCCAGCCGAATCGGCCGAGCTGCACCGTAACTCGGTGGAGCCGTACCCCGGTTCCTGGCCGCCGCACCTCCCGTGCACCCCGCGTGGCTGCTGGAAAAACTAGCACACCGGCCATCGGGCACCCTGTGCGCCCCACACGCCCTGCACCCCCTCTTGCCAAACTAGCCCACTACCCTCTGCATGCCCCATGCACCCCGTGGCTTCTCCATCCGCTCACCCCACAACACCTCAGCCGAGCCGACCTTCCAGCCTCGACCGCGCGACCCCAGCCCCATGCCGAGCCACCCTAAGCTGGCACATCGTGGCACCCTCCAGGTCAAGACAAGCCCCCATGGCACCCTCCAAGACAAACCACCCTCGCACCGACCCGCCACCGGTCTGTGCTCTAACAGCCCTCTGTGACCCATCGCGACCTGCAGGGCGGAGCCCAATGGGCCGAGCTGAACCTAACAGGCGGGCCAACCTAACGGGTCGCGACTTACCCAACTGGTCATTCCAGGTTGATGCAGACCAGGTCAGCCCAAACTAGGTCAGGCTGGGTCGTTCCGACCGGGTGGGACTTGACCTGGGCGCACTATGACCCTTTACTTTTTTTGGTCATATCTTTGTCACCAAGCATCCTTTTGACGAACTGTTAGCGGCCCTGGTCATCTTGGATCATGACAGTCCCTTTGAGTTTACCCCACTAGAGTATGGGATATAGTTGAGATATGGTCAGGTTGGATTGCACTCGAATCCAACCGGGCCCCCATGACTAAAAGGCTATTAACTCACAGATCGGGCGTCTGATTGACGCACCGTGTGTTGTGTTCATATTTCTATGACATTGAATATAACGACCCATACTTTACATACATTGTTATTACATAAAAATTGAATCATACTTATTAAAACATATTACACACCATTAAAGGACCGTATTGTTATGTGTCTTTAGAAGCTGAGAAACATAAACAACTGGTTCATAAAGTGTCTACAATATCTCCCATTTATTTCATCCTATCTATAGTCCCTTCTGGCATATCTTACTTAACAACCATCTTCCTGACCTGGGGAATGAAAAAATACAAAAGGTTGAGCTCAAATGCTCAGTAAGGGTAAACAAAATAAATATCAATAACATCATATTCATAAGAACATAACATTTTGTAAATCTTAACCTGCAAAAGTGAGCCTAATTTCATAACATGTGATAAATCATAGTAGTGAAATGAAATACCAATATTCATAACTTAAAACATGAAACATTGTGTCATACACACATAATCATAGAGAATCATTTCTTATTAGTCAAGACTCATTGCCAATACTATCTTAGTGGACAAAGTCTATTTCTGAACCGAGTTCACTCCTCATTTCAGTCCGGTTTCACTGAACTGGTTTAACCTGCCGTCCCATCCATGTCTGTCTCATGAGATATAAAATCTTTACCCAATGCATTGGAGGGAGATATAGTTCCCAACCATCTCATAATTATACCATTCTTATGTGTGCCACAAAATCATAAACTATACATCATAGCATATCCCATGTAATAAAAATGGGAATCTTAAAAATCATGCCATCATAACATAATCCATATAAGATAAAAAGACATTATAAAATAATTCCACCATAACATAATAAAATCAATGTAAAAATAGGGATAGAAAAATAATCCTATATTATCACAGATGCAAAATAATTTTTATAAAACACTTCAACTCCATTCTTGAGGAAAATATCATTTCTACTTCAAAAACATTTTCCTTTCTTAACATGTCATACAATTTTAAACTAAAAAAAGTTGATTAAAAATAAACTAGAAAAGTTGTAAAGAAAGCTTCTTGGAAATAATGTTTTAAAAATCCATTCATTCCGTATAAGTAAAAAAACATTCTTCTCGTACTTTTGTCGGAAAATTCAAAAATGACCTCGTACGAAAAACGAAAAATGATTCCTTTCATACCTTTTACTAAACACTCACCGAAGGGTAAAATTGAATTTAAACAATTGTAGGTGGATGGAAATAATATTACATATTGAGGAAACATGGATGTAGATGATAAAATACACCCCAGTAAATTCCGAAGTATAAACAATCTTGGATAAAAATGAAATTATGATATTTTCGCTTACCTTAGGTCCGATTTTCTTCATAAGTGTCCGAACCTCCTGTATAATGATTTAAATAATGTTATTGACTTATTCCAGAATCATACGTATTGTTATGATATCATATATGGTCATATTATTAGCTTCTTATTAGTAATATTTCCTTACTACTTGTTATTCGGGTGTTTATTACTTTTTGTTCTTATGCATGTTTTGTCGAATAAATTATTATTCTTCTCTTTAGGTTATAGGTATCTCATTTACAGAATGGTATTAGTGTAAGATATATATTATTCATTCATTCAATTCATTTTTATAATCATTATGCAATGAAGATCATGTAGAACGAATCACATCACATCGTGGAGACGGTACTCCGTACGTATGCACAAGTGATGATATCGTTCCCCTGATCGTGGAATTGTATTGGAGCGTATGTATACTATTTCATAATCAATACCAAATTAGAATAATTTTATGTATTCATTACTTTCACCCTTATAACCATCCATGTAAGGTGGTGGTGGAAAATACATTACACCATGGCGTGGAGACGGTATTCCGTACGTACACACGCGCGGTGATTTTGTTTTCCGTAGGAAGGATAAGAGGTGAACTAGAGTTGTTTCATATTTATAATAACATATCAGTATATGAATGAAACTTAATCTATTACCTCATAATGAAACAACTAAATAAGAAGGAGTAGAAGAAGAATGGAACTTGAAGAAAACAGTAGAAGGTATTACCTCTTTCTCAAAGTGCCTCCTTCAAACATTCTCTTAAGGCACTAGAGTTGGTCTTTTGATAAGAACAGTACCTCTAGTAGGTTTCGCAGAAAGTGGGGAAGTGAAATGGGTAGGGGTTGGCCGAGCCTGAGGGCTCAAATTGATGGGAGGAAGAGAGGGATGAGGTTCCATTTTATAAGGGAGGAGAGAGGCACCTTTGGAAAGTGTGGAAATATTATTTTATTATAAACTTATCTTCGGTTTCAAAATGTCCAAAAATCATTAAATATGAAGATATGATGATTCATGGTCGAAATAAAATAGTCCAATTAGAATTGGACATATTTGGAAAGTATTTTAATCATTATAATCTTATTTATTTAAATCATTTGTTAATGAGGTAAATATTTCATCAATATTCTGTGATAAATAATTTAATTTATTTGGTGTCTAAAAATTATAAAAAAATATCATTATGTAGGAAATATTTTTATCTATCTAATGAATATTAGTAGTCCAAAATATAATTTATATAACCCCTTATATAATCTAATTACTAAAAGATTTTTGTTAATGTCAATTTTGTCTTTACATTAATTTAATTAATCCAAATTGTCATTGTCACTACCAAGTGGCTCAATGGGGTCCCAAAATTGTCCCAAGGATGCCCATGGTCGGAAAATACTCATACAATAAGGTTAGGACAAGTGTCAAGGTAATTTTGAATTATTATAATATTCTTTTAACCTTGAATTACCCTATTTACCTTTAACCATAGTATAAAAAAAATTACCGTAGGTACTATTCATAATATCAAAAAAATAAAGTAACCTATTAACATAATTTGGACCAACTGATTCCAAATATGGAATCCATTTTTCAAAATTCGAAACATAGAAGTTGCAGTAATTAATTTAAAATTAATCCCGTTGTTAAGCAAACGGGTTTTAAAAGTTAAAAATTGCCAATGATTGAAATGTTTTTACAAATGAATTCAATGTAAAATTAATGCTAATGAAATACATTATATTAAATGGTAAAAATATATTCTATTTATACTTTAAAAACAATCAATATTATAATTTAACCATATAAAGTATTGAGATGAAAAATGTTGTTTTTAATTAAAATATAGCGTGTTTTTTTAGAGATACTAACTATCAAAAGATTGACACTTGTTTATGTCTAGTTTAAATGTGAAATTACATCCAATGAACAAAATTGTATTAATTTCTAAAAATATATTCTAAATATACTTTAAAACCACTCAAATTAATAAGTTATCACTATTAATTATTTTGATTAAAAAAGTTGTTTCTAATTAAAAATTTATTCATCAGAATATGAAAGTTATCCGAAATGTACCAAAATTTCATCCTAAGCTAATTTCGATATTCCGAATCCAAAAATGAAGTCCATTTTGAAAAATAAAATTTAAAAAATTTTAAAAAGTGGTTATTAATATTCATAATGGCTAGTTTTAAAAATATTTTAATAGCATATCGTTGTTTAGTGAAACTCGGTATTGTGTACGACGCAAGCTATCGAGGAAGGCCGCGGTTGCGTGTAAAGCAAACCAAGATAGTGTTGTCTGTAGTGAAATATTCCTTTGATGATTTATAAAAACAAAATATTTCTAATAAAAGTCTCGGGTGTTACATTCTACCCCCCTTAAAATGAATTTCGCCCTCAATATTCGTCACTTTGTAACAAAAAGATGTGGATACCTCTCCCTAATCATAACCTCAAGCTCAATCGTAGCTTCTTCTAATTGGTGGTTCCTCCATAAATATTTCACCAAGCAAGTGGTCTTGTTCCATAGGACTTTTTCGCTACGATCCAGAATCTCTATCGGTTGATCTTCCTAATAAAGATCTTGCTCCAGCGGTATAACTTCTGAGCTGAGTACATGTGAAGGATCAGGTATATACTTTCTCAGGAGAGATACATGGAACACATCGTGAACTTGAGAGAGATTCGGTGGATGCGCCAATCAGTAAGCTACCTTCCCAACACGATCCAGTATTTCGAAAGGACTAATATACCTAGGGCTCAGCTTTTCCTTCTTTCCAAATCTCATAACCCTCTTCTAGGGGGATATTCGTAAGAACACTTTATCACCCACTTCAAACTCTAGGTATTTTCTTCGGTTTTCGGAATAAATTTTCTGTCGACTCTAAGCTGATCTTATGTGTTATTGAATATATCGAACCTTTTCTGCCATCTCATCAACAAGATCAGTTCCTAATAGCTTTCTTTCCCCAACATCATCCCAGTAAGTTGGAGTCCTGCATTTCATTCCATAGAGAGCTTCATAAGAGGCCATATGAATACTGGAGTGAAAGCTATTATTATAATAAAATTCCACCAATGGTAGGTGTTGATCTCAACCACCTTTCAAATATATATAGCAAGCTCTCAACATATCTTCTAGAGTTTTAATTGTTCTATCAGACTGACCGTCTGTCTGAGGATGATAAGCATTGCTGAAACACAACTCTGTATCTAGAGTATGCTGAAGACTTCTCCAGAACTTCGAGGTAAATCTCGGATCCCAATCAGATATAATAGAAAGTGGTACTCCATTCAATATTACCACTTCCTTTACATATATCCTGGAAAGCTGATCCAGAGAGAAATCCTTTCTAATAGCAATGAAGTGTCCAGACTTTTTAAGACGATCAACTATGACCCAGATAGCATTATTGCCTTTTGATTTTTTACGAAGTCCTGTGACAAAGTCCATAGTGATGTTTTCCCATTTCCATTCGAGTATGGGTAATTGTTGTAACATCCCCTTAGACTTCTGTCTCTCAGCTTTAACTTGTTGACAAACCAAGCATCGAGAGACATATTCAGCAACATCTCTTTCCATGCCATCCCACTAGAAGTACTCATTCAGGTCCCTATACATCTTCGTGCTTCCAGGATGAATAGAGAATGAAGAACTATGAGCCTCATCCAGCAGCTCCTTCTTTAATTCAGGGATGAGAGGAACACAAACCCGATTCCTGAACTTTATTATCGCATCACAATCAAGGTTTAATTCAGGAATATTTCTTACCTTCTTCTGTAACTCTACATCTTCTTTTTGATCCTCTTTAATCTTCACTTGTATAGATTGTTTAACATTCATTGGAGAAAGATACTATTTTCCCCCTTCCATTATAATTCCAAGATCTATCCTTTTAAAATCCATAAATATTGGATCTTTTGTGATCCTCATCATGGATAAACTGGCATGGTCTTGTCGACTTAATGCATCTTCCACCTTGTTTTCTTTCCCAGGGTGGTAATGAATTGAGCAGTCGTAATCCTTAATCAGCTCTAACCATCTTCTTTGGTGAATATTCAGATCCTTTTGTGTGAAAATATATTTTAAACTTTTATGATCAGTATAAATGTCACACCTTTCTCCATAAAGATAATGCCTCCAAATATTTAATGCAAATATTACCGCAGCTTACTCCAAATCATGTGTTGGGTAATTTTGCTCATGGATTTTCAACTATCATGAGGCATAAGCTATCACCATATAATTTTGCATAAGAACACACCCCAACCCCTTCTTGGATGCATCACTATAGATCACAAACCTTTCTCCACTACACGGCAGTGTGAGCACAGGTGCACTGGATGACCTTCTTTTTAACTCCTTGAAATTCTCTTCACATTCCTCCATACAAACAAACATAACTCATTTCTGAGTAAACCTGGTGAGTGGATTAGATAACAGTGAAAAAACATTCACGAAATGTTGATAATATCCAGCCAAACCAAGAAAACTTCGGATTTCAATTACTGTTGTTGGTCTCGACCATCTTTCGATAACCTCCGTTTTTGCTGGATCCACAGATATCCCCTCTTTTGAGATTATGTGACCAAAAAATGAAACCTTTTGAAGCCAAAATTCACACTTGGTAAATTTGGAATAACGATTCTCCTTTATCAGTGTATTCAATATAATTCTCAAGTGATATTCATGTTCTTCCTTGCTCTTTTAATAGACAAGAATATCGTCTATAAAGACTACCACAAATTGATCAAGATAGTCTCTAAAGACTCTATTCATCAGATCCATGAAGATAGCAAGGGAATTAGTAAGACCAATTGACATCACTATAAATTCATAGTGTCTATACCTTGTACGGAAAGCCGTCTTTGGTATATCCTCCCTTTTGACCCTTAATTGATGATACCCTAAATGAAGATAAATCATGGAAAAGTATTGAGCTCCGCGTAGTTGGTCAAATAAGTCATCAATGCGTGGGAGATGATATTTTTTCTTGATAGTGATCATGTTAAGTTCTCAATAATCAATGAATAGTCTCATTGATCCATATTTATTCTTAACAAATAGAACAGGTGTTCCCCAAGGTGACACACTAGGGCATATGAATCCCTTATCAAGATTCTCTTAGAGTTGCTTCTTTAATTCTTGCAACTCAACCGGGGCCATTCTATAAGGGGTCTTTGAAATAGGTAAAGCACCTGGTACGGGTTCTATTGAAAACTCAAATTCACGATTCCGTGGAAGACCCGAAAATTCCTCCGTAAAGGCATCATCAAACTCCCGTACAATGGGCATATTATTAATCGTGATTTTCTCAAAAAACCATTTGAGATAAATAACCTTCATTTAGTGGAATCAATTCCCATACGATGGATGAAATTTCCACTGGATGGTTATGTTCATCCTTGCATCAATATACGGTCATATATTGATCAGGAATATGAAATGTTACTTCCCTTCTTTGGAAATTGATATGAGATCCATATAGAGAAAGTCAATCTATGCCAAGAATCACATCAAATTCCACTATAGGAAGGATCACAAGATTTGCAGGAAGCACTTTCCCACAAACTTCAATCGAGGAAGAATTATAAACTTTTGATGAAACTGTTGTGCCATTAGGAGTTGTCATAGCAAACTCAACATCTAATTTTTGAGGTAATACGATGATACCCTTATAAAATTCTTCTGAAATAAAAGAGTGGGTGGATACAGAATCAAATAAAACATTTAATATTTTAGATTGGATGGTAAGTGTACCTTTTACCAAATTGTTATCATACTCCACATCGCTGATAAAAATTGCATGTGAATTTCCTTTGTCTTTAGCCTTAAGAGTTTGTTGACGTCGAACATCATCATCAACCCTTGGATTTGGGCATTGATTGGAATAATGCCTCATCTCCTTGCACTTGAAACATTGAAGTGTAGTAGGTTCATTTTGTGCATCCCTTCCTTTGTTTGCATCATTAGACATCTTATTCCCATCATTGCGGTATTCAAATGCCCGATGACCTTCCTTTCCACATTTAAAACATTTACTTCTCCCTTTAAGACAACTCCCTCCATAATTCTTTCCACACTTTGAGCATAAGGGAAAGCTCATCTTCTTTTCAGTGTTATCTTTATATTTTCCTTTGAATTCCATTTTACTATTCTTATCAAACCCATATGACTGATGGGTTACTCCAATCTCCATCTCAACTTTGAGATCACATCGAACGATTTCCTCGTAGCTATTGAAGTACCTTATGGCTAAGGCCCTTCGAAGACTTGGTTTTAAGCCACTGAAGAATCGAACGATCTTACTCTATGGTTGGATAATAATACCAGAAGCGTACCTTGCAAGTCTTGTAAAATTTGATTCATAGGTACCAACAAATTCATCATCCTTTTTCTTCAGTTCAAGAAACTCTTTCTCCATCTTTGTTCGGAGAATACGAGGGAAATACTTATTGAAAAATAAGTTCTTGAACTCATCCAATTCCATGGACTCAATTTCATCCCTTTGCCTCGTATTCTTAATAAGATTCTACCATTGATCAGCATCTCCTTCCAAACCATACACTGCTAGGATGACTTTATCATGTTTAGATCATTGAAGAAATAAAAATATCTTTTCAGTAGTGCTAATCCATTGTTTAGTAACTAATGGATCAGTAGACCCGCTGAATGATGGTGGAAGCTGCCTCATGAAGGATTCAATAGAATGTTGCTCCTTCTTTTGCTCGTTTGGAAGTCCTGCATGATTCATAGCTTGATAAAGTTGTGTGAGCATGGCTACAAGATTTTTCATTCGATCTCCCATAACATTTGGTTTCTCAGGGGTACAATCATTGCATTGCCCGTCGCATTCCGCATTATCATGGTTCCTTCGGGTTCCAACCATTGACTAAAACCAAGAAGAATAGTGTGAGTAACACTAATTATAATAGGGAAACCACATAATAAAGAATAAAATTTCACACTTAAGGTCTTATCCTATGTTATTCATGGCCATTTCTAGAACACTAATATTCTGTTCTATGCTTAGACTTATCCATAGGGTTCTTACTAAGGCTTTCACATCTTAGTTTACAAAGGATGACTATACATTTCCTCTGATACCAACTATAACAACCCATACTTTACATACATTGTTATTACTTCAAAATTGAAGCATAATTATTACAAAATATAACAAAACCATGAAAGGACTGTATAGGTATAGTGTCTTTAGAAACTGGGAAACATAAACAACTGGTTCATAAACCGTCTACACTGTCTCCCATTTATTTCATCATATCTATAGTCCCTTTTGGTATATCTAACATAATAACCTTCTTCCTGACCTGGGGAATGAAAACACATAAAAGGTTGAGCTCAAATGCTCAGTAAGGGTAAACAAAATAAATATCAATCACATCATATTCATAAGAACATAACATTTTAGAAATCTAAAACTGCAAATGTGAGCATAATTTCATAACATCAGATAAATCATAGTACTGAAATGAAATCCCAATAATAATAACATAAAACATGAAACATTGTGGCATACACACATAATCATATAGAATTATTTCTTATTATTCAAGACTCATTTCTAAGACTCTCTTAGTGGACACAGTCCATTTCTGAACCGAGTTCACTCCTCATTTCAGTACTGTTTCACTGAACCGTTTTAACCTGTCATTCCAGTCATGTCTATATCATGAGATATAAAATCATTACCCAATGCATTGGAGGGAGACAAAGGTCCCACCCATCTCATAATGATACCATTCTTATGTGTTCCACAAAATCATAAACCATACATCATAACATAACCCATGTAGTAAAAATGGGAATATTAAACATCATGCCATCATAACATAATCCATATAAGATAAAAGGACATCATAAAATAATTCCACTATAGAATAATCAAATCAATGTAAAAATAGGGATAGAAACATAACCCTATATTATCTTATATGGAAAATAATTTTGATAAAACACTTGAACTCCATTCTTGAGGAAAATATCCTTTCTACTTCAAAACAATTTTCTTTTCTTAACATTTCATACAATTTTAAACTAAAAGAAGTTGATTAAATATAAAATTGAAAACTTGTAAAGGAAGATTCTTTGAAATAATGTTTTAAAAATCCATTCATTCCCTATAATTAAAAAAAACATTTTTCTCGTACTTTTGTCGGAAAAGTCAAAAAGTACCTCGTACGAAAAACGTCAAAAGATTCCTTTCATATATTTTACTAAAAACTCACCTAAGGGTAAAATTGTATTAAAGAAATTGTAGGTGGATTTAAATAATATTACATATTGAGGAAACATTGATGTGGATGATAAAATACACCCTAGTAAAGTCCGAATTATAAACAATCTCGGATAAAAATGAGGTTGTGATATTTTCCCTTACCTTAGGTCTGATTTGCTTCGTAAGTGTCCGAAACTCCTTTATAATGATTTAAATAATGCTATTGACTTATTCCATAATAATACTTATTGTTATGATATCATATATGGTCATATTCTTAGCTTCTTATTAGTAATATTTCATTACTACTTGTTATTCAGGTGTTTATTACTTTTTTTCTTATGCGTGTTTTGTCGAATAAATTCATATTATTCTCTTTAGGTTATAGATACCTAATTTCCAGAATGGTATTAGTGTAATATATATCATATTCATTCATTAAATTCATTTATATAATCGTTATGCAACGAAGATCATGTATAACGAATGGAATCACATCGTGGAGATGGTATTCTGTACGTACGCACGAGCGATGATATCATTCCCATGACCGTGGAATTGTATTGGAGTGTATGTATATTATTTCAGAATCAATAACAATTTAAAATAATCATATATATTCATTACATTCACCCTTATACCCATCCAAGTAAGGTGGTGGTGGAAAATAGATTACACCACGGCGTGGAGACAGTATTCCGTACGTACGCACGCGCAGTGATTTTGTTTTCCATAGTATGGATAAGAGGAGAATTAGGGTTGTTTAATATTTATAATAACATATCATTATATGAGTGATACTGATTTTATTACCTCATAATGAAACAACTAAAGAAGATGGAGTAGAAGAAGAATGGAACTTGAAGAAAACGGTAGAAGGTATTACCTCTTTCTCGAAGTGCCTCCTTTAAACTTTCTCTGAAGGCACTAGAGTTGGTCTTTTGATAATACCAGTACCTATAGTAGGTTTATAATGATGTGGGGAAGTGAAATGGTCTGGGTTCGGCCGAGATTGAGGGCTGAAATTTGTCTGAGGAAGAGAGGGAAGAGGTTCCCTTTTATAATGGAGGAGAGGGGCACCTTTGGAAGGTGTGGAAATATTATTTTATTATAAACTTATCTTCAGTTTCGAAAGGTCCAAAAATAATTAAAGATTAAGATATGATGACTCATGGTCTAAATAAAATCATCCAGTCAGAATTGGACATGTTTTGGAAAATATTTTAATCATTATAATCTTATTTATTTAAATCATTTATTAATGAGGTAAATATTTTATCATTATTGTGTCAAAAATAATTTAATTTATTTGGTTTCTAAAAATTATAAAACAAATATAATTATGTAGGAAATCTTTTTAGATTTATAATTTATATTTATAGTCTAAAATATATTTTATATAACCCCTTATAAATATTATTTAGTAAAAGAATTTTGTTAATGTCAATTTTGTCTTTACATTAATTTAATTAATCCACATTGTCATTGTCACTACCAAGTTGCTCAATGGGGTCCCAAAATTGACCCAAGGATGCCCATGGTCAGCCAATACTCATCCAATAAGGTTAGGACAAGTTTCATGGTAATTTTGAATTATTATAATATTCTTTTAACCTTGAATTACCCTATTTACCTTTAACCGTAGTAAATAAAAAAATTACCGTAGTTTCTATTCATAATATCAAAAAAAATATAGGTAACCTATTAAAATAATGTGTACCCACTGATTCCAAATATGGAATCCATTTTTCAAAATTCAAAACACATAAGTTTCAGCAAATAATTTAAAATTAATCTCGTTGTTAAGCAAATGGGGTTTAAATGTTAAAACATTTCCAAAGATTGAAATGTTGTTACCTATGAATTCAATGTAAAATTAATGCTAATGACATACATTATATTAAATGGTAAAAATATATTCTATTTATAATTTAAAAACAATAAATATTATAATTTAACCATATAACGTATTGTGATGAAAAAAGTTGTTTTTAATTAAAATATAGCGTGTTTTTTAAGAGATAATAACTATCAAAAGATTGACACTTGTTTATGTATGGTTTAAATGTAAAATTACATCCAACGAACAAAATTGTATTAATTTGTAAAAATATATTTTAAATATACTTTAAAAACACTCAAATTAATAATTTATCACTATTAATTATTTCGATTAAAAAAGTTGTTTTTAATTAAAAACTTATTCATCAGAATATTAAAGTTATCTGAAAAGTACCAGAATTTCATCCTAAACTAATTTCGATATTCCGAATCGAAAAATGAAGTCCATTTTGAAAAATAAAATTTACAAAATTTCAAAAAGTGGTTATTACTATTCATAATGGCTAGTTTTAATAATATTTTAATAGCATATCATTGTTTAGTAAAACTCGGTATTGCGTACGATGCAAGCTATCGAGGACGGCTGCAGTTGCATGTAAAGAAAACCAAGCTAGTGTTGTGTGTAGTGAAAGATTAATTTGATGATTTATAAAAACAAAATATTTCTCATAAAAGTCTCTTGTGTTACATGGACACATTTGGGATACTTCTACGTGGGAATTTATGACAGTTGGAGTATCAACCTGTAGCTCGTGGAGCGGATCCTTTTAGAGATGAGCCAAAAGTGTGTGAAGACCTAGTAATTAGCTAAAAAATGATGACTACTAACTGATTGACTTGGAGTGACTCTATTAGCCCATTGGGGAGTGCCATTTTGTGGAACCACACCTATGGTGGAGGAGAACCTGGTTGTGGCGGCAGACCCATAGTGGGGAGCACCTTGGTGACACAGTAGACACATGGTACTTGATAAGAGGAGTACCTCAGTAGTCCACGGTTAGTGGGAAGTACCTTGGTTTCACGACAAGCCCAGTTTACTCAAAAGAGGAGGAGTTATCTGGCATCCAAGGTTTGGATAATGTGAATAAAGATTCTGGTTGAGCTGAGTCAGTAACTTTTGTATTTTCCTCATGATTTTGATGGATTATTTGATAACTTTGTTATATGTATGGGCATATACCTATGTGTGGTTATCTGTTGATTTCATACTTTGTGGTTTATCCTTGTTGATTTTTGTGAAACCATGAGGGTCTTGGGGTCCCTACTGAGTATATTTATAATCACCCCTGCACGGGTTATGCCCGCATGTCACGAACCGACCCGGGTTGACCCTGAACTGGTCACCCGAGCCGGCCCACGACATGGCCCAAGTGGCATTCCCAATCCTCCCGAGCTGGCAACAAGCACCAGGGCATTATAGAAAGAAAGAGGGAATGATTTCACCCAATTAAAATAAATAAATCATCAGAAATAAAATATAACAATGCAAAGTAAATAAACAACACGAAAAGAATGAACGACCAACAACAACTAACCTGACCACGACCAAAACTCCTCGCGACTTCGAGAGTTTCTCACTAGTCCACAACCAAATCTCACCCATAGAGAAAAATCTCAAGTAAAACCTGCAACAAAACTAAAAACAGGAAAACACTATAGGTGTGAGTTTTAAAAACACAGTAGGTAGGAACGACTAATTCTATTCTTAATACACATACCATTAAATAAAAAATTCATTAATTCCAAGTTTGAACTAAATGATATAAAATATATGTTTCCACTCTTACTTTATTTTCTAAAACAAGTATCATCCCATTTCCATTTTTTAATTTAAGAACAAGTTTAGTGTTTGGAAGAAACATATGCAATTCATTTTAAAACACTTTTGCGAACAATTTAGAAATCCAAATTTTAGTTCTTGGTAAAATGGAAAACAACACACAACACACACTAAGGAAATAGAAAAAGTGGAACATGGGGCCATCAACCGAACTAGACCTCTCAATTCGCCACCACATACAAATAAACACTAAAATAAACATGGGTCAAACCTAAGAGATCATGAACAATCTTGAACGTAATATACATGTGACTCATCCTAAAAGCATGCTCTAACTTGATGACGTTATAACGCCCTAATGCCCGGCATAGCCCTACATGGACTAACCGAGGGGCCAAATTCCCATAACATTAATAACTCAGCATTCCCCTGCTATAGGGCCACTAGCCAGTGCGTATTCTAAACTAGTGCATCAATCATTCTCAGAAAATTCACTCAATATGTCAGGTTCCCATGTCAACACATACAATAAAAAGGGGTGTGTCCACAATGTAAATCAATCAGTCATGATGCACAAATATCACACATAACTCAGGCAATAAACGGACACCAATGATCACCCCTTAGTGGGTTTTTCAAAATAATTTGTTTTATTAAAGTTCCAAACAGGCCTTCAGAAA
The DNA here is from genome assembly GCA_963277665.1 of Viscum album. Lineage (NCBI taxonomy): Eukaryota > Viridiplantae > Streptophyta > Magnoliopsida > Santalales > Viscaceae > Viscum > Viscum album. Next base: position 2,072,750,014 of record OY728131.1, read on the forward strand.
TTAAAAAGAAAAACCTCATTTTTCAAGAAAACCCAAAACCCTTGTTTGGAAGAAATCATATATCATTACAACTAGAAGTACATTTGAAATTCCATGATTTATGTTTAATGTACAAATGTGTATTCTTTCAATACTGGGAGTCTGCTCATCAAGAAAATATTTCAAGTGTTCGGTATAAAATAAACGGCTCTTTTCACACAAAATAATCATATAAAAATTAATTATATTATATTATTTCCAATTTATTAATATTAATAAAACATAAAGCAATTAATAAATTCTAAATCTAAAGGTAAGTGTGGTGGGGGACCTACCTCGGCTCACAGACTAGTCACAACAATGCAACACGTCTTTCATGGGAGCGCACGAACACGCAAGCTGACGATCGTAAGACCGAGGAAAAACCATCTCAATGAACTGCAACCAAAATGATAAATAAAATACAAAAACACGGAATTAAAACAATCCAAATGAACAACCAGTGCAAAGGAACTGCCTCGACATTTTTTTTAAACACAGTGCACACCATCTGCACTATTTAATAATCCACTCATGAATTTATATCACAATTTTCAAAAGGTAACTCGCATCTTTACACACCCAATAACACCCTTCAAAACCTCTTTTATGACCAACCACAGATCCCCAAAATATCCGAACACAAAATGCACGATTGTAAAGTCAAATAAACTAATCACACAATTTCATGAGAATATATTAAATAGAATAAATCTGGTTCCCAACAAAACACACCTATTTCACATAAAAGAAGGCATAAAGTATCAAACACAAACTAAATTTTCTCCAAACCAATTAATGACAAAACACGTGGAAACAATTAAACGGGTAAAATGATTAGACAAACAAGGGAAAACCAACAATTTCCACATGAAATAAATAATTTAACAAAAAAATTACATATCTAAAAACCTAAGTGGTGATAACTTCAAGTAATCAATGCAAACGTAATATAAAGAGTAATAAGCAAAGAGATACTACCACAAGAATAATGAAACGTCTGAAATTACGATGTGAAACATCAGACACACAACATTGAAGGATGTTAAGATCGACCCTAATTAAAACATAGGAATCAACCATAAAAAAATATAAAGTCGTAGAGGTAGAATAACAACAAATTGAGACGAATGAGAAAATAACTATCGAATGGGGATTCGCCGCCAGAAGAGATGGGCACCGGTGAGGTCACGGTCACCGAATATGGAGTCGTACCCGCAAGGGGGGGTTTCGGGTCACACTACAGAGGTCATACGGAGAGATTCTAGCAAGGGAGAGGCGGTGCCCGTAGTAGGGGGAGACTGCTGGTGAGGAAAAGACGGATAAGAGATTGTGCGTTGGAAGGTCGGACAATACTGGGTTGGAGGGCACTGCAAGTGGGGGAGGTCAAGGCGCTGACTGGAGAGGCCAAGGGAGGCGGTGGTGTGTGTTGTGACGGGGTTCTGGCCGAAGAGTGGTGGTGCAGGGAAAGCAGGGAAGGGGGCTCGGGAAGAGCAGCCTATGCCCGACAAGACCTGGGCGAGCTCGGAGGTAACAGCGAGGGGGAAAACCGGGGAAGGGGGTTGGGAACGACGTAGGTAGATCGTTGGAGCATAAGAGGAGGGCTGCAGTAGGTGTGCACCGGACATGTAGGTGGAGGCCAGCGTCTCGCATGGATTACTGGGTAGGCGGGTAAAGTGAGGGGGAGCCGAGGGTGAGCGGAAGATTAGGGTTAAGAGTAAAATAATAATAATAATAATAATAATATAAAAAAACATTACTAATAAAGATAGAAATAATAATAATAATACTAACATCAATAATAATAAGATTTTTAATACACATAATAATAAATAAAACAAATTTAAAAAAAAGATAAAAATAATAATCTGGATAATAACAATTCTTTAATAATAATATAAACTCATTGCTCATGGAGAATTAATACTAACATAACCATGGTGAGTTATTTTTTATAAATTTTATTTTATTTTCAATTTATTTAATTTACTTTTTATATGGTCAATTCAGACACTGTAACTTCATGGTACTCGGGCTGACCGCACAGCTTCCGCTAGTCATGTGGTCCCCACACACCGACATAAATTAATTATAATAAATCCTTACTTATAACAAAAAATTAACATTAATAGTTATAGTAATAATAATACAAATAAAAATAATATTCAATTCACATTAATAATAAAAAAATCATTGAAGAAAGTAAAAAAAGTAAATTTAAATAACGCAAATAAATTGAAAAAGTCTCCCATTTAATTTTTCCGATGACGGGCAGGTTGTTTCGATGTCTAAGAGGCACCACGCAGGGTATCCAAAATGCACTCTGCCCGGGCGCTCAGCAACGTCAACTCAAAACCTACACTTCCAAGGCGCTCTGCGACGTCAGCTGAAAAACACATAATTTTTAATATGACTCTAATGTTTTTAGTATGGGACTCAACCCGAATCCCAAACAAAATTAAAATTCAAAGAAATTTATAATATAAAATAAAGGGTAGGTTAGGGTGTGACATTTCTCGCCACCATAACGCTCCATGCCCCCCGGGAAGCCACAATAAGGCCTAGTCCCAAGATGAAACTCCTTAAGTTTCACTCACCCCCAAAATTTTAAGATCATCCAGTTGTTCAATCCAAACAGACACTGAAAAACTATGATAGACAAATCATCCTTTAAAACACAGTCCCCTTAATTGTCACCAAGCATAACCCAAACCATCAATTTCAACCCAAGAATGAACGAACATAAATAACCTCCAAGACTTATCCATATACTCTTAGTCGAATGGAAGCATTGGGTGTACTTTAATCCCAATGTATACTTGAGAGAAAGAACATATGACTAGGAGGTTCTGAACAAGGCCACCCGCAACCAAACGATACAGGAAAAGAAACTTTAATTCTTACATCGGGAGGCCTGAACGGACTCCCCACCATAAGGATCGGGCTAACCCTAAATTAATTTTGGTGTAACTCTGCGAGACCTGATGTGGGTCTCCCCACCATAAGAACTGATGATATTAAACGAACTTAATAACATTCCACATGGACCAGAAACCCCCACCATGAGGGGGGGGGGGAAGAAGAGAAGGGCCCTACTGATAGAGTATCAAAACTATTGTCATCTCCCCATCAACAACGCCGCACCCTCAGAAACACAAATACCATGCCACACTATAGAATGAGATTAAACCAAGGCCCTTCATCACCACTGGGGTTCTCCTGACTACGCGTCTGCATCACTCTGAGGCCTATGGCTGGAGCACCAATGATTGAAGCATCTCCTGCCTCACAGTCCAGCTTCAGAAATCCCCAAACATTACACAAAAACCAGAACTTCACCAAACACATTCAAATATAACAAAAGTTTTTAAAAGGTTCAACCACATCCATTATTACAACTGAAAAAAAGAAACACTTCAAAACACTACAATTGACAGTTTCCACATCCAGGAAACACTAAAAAGATGAAACCTTGAACTGATCCCCAATCATCACCCTACTCCCAGGGACGGGCTGAGGTGACCTTCGACGAGCCTAGTCTAGCTTCAACATGCTTCTTGGAAGCACCACAGTAGAATCGCTACAAGTGTCCTAGACATCCACAGCTATGGCAGGGTCATGGAGCCCTCAGACATGTCGGCCACTTGTGACCCTGCCTACCACACTGGTGACAGATCACAACAATACGCTATGAAGAAGATGATTGAAGGTCTGAAGGAAACTTGATTCCTCTACCAGCACCACCAGCATCAGTTCGCTTCTCATTATTCTTATCACTATCTTATGCACTGCTTCTCAAAGCTGGAGGGTTCGACACCTCAAGTCCTCCTGCTAACCCAGCTTCATCCAAAAATGATTTCCCCAAAACATCCGAGAAGGTGGTTAGATTGAGCGCCTCCACATTTGATCAAATATCAGGTCGGAGTCCAGACTCAAATTGTCATGCCTTACCGGGATAATTCACAACAAACCACTAATCATATGGAACTAGGTATATGAAATGTCGATAGAATTTCAGTACTGATTCAACGCCCTGTTGAAGACAACACAACTCCATCATCTTTCTCAACTTCGTCAACACAGAGAAGTGTTGTTGGATGAATGATGATTTGAAAAAAATCCCATGTCAGATCTTCCTGAGGCTTGTTCCAAGATATGGACTTCCACCATTTCCAGGTTGGGCCTTCAAGCATGAAGGTAGCCAACTTCACCTTTAATGACTCAAGCAGCCCAATGAAACTGAACTTCGTCTCAATCTACTGCAACCACTCCTCTACCTCGAGAGGCTATGCTTGTCCATAAAAGAGAGGATGGTTCAACTTACGAAAATCCATATCATAGTCGATGCGCTGATCAACTGGAGGATTCGCTAGGGGCGCACCACCTGAAGATGCACCTTGGGCATCCATCAAACTGTCATGGGAGTGAACACTAAGGAAGAACGGAACAAATAACATAGTCAAAACATGGTCATTTCCATTTAAATTTCACAATTTCACAATTTACAAAAAAAATACAAAATTATTTTTAGAATGAAGGAAAACTCAAACTATTCACTAGGGGAAAACTTGTGGTGATGGGTGACTTGGACATATGGTTGGAGACCATACGCCAATGATGCCACTGTCACAAGGAGCACTCTAGGGTAATGTATCCAGCTCCATATGGCTTTCCAGGCCCTACGAGCTCATGGAGGGCACTTTCCCAGCTCCCATTTCATTTCCCAATTCAAAACAAACCATATGAAAAACCAAAAGACACAAACAACCCGAACATCCCACGGTAACCTGAGGTTCGGAACGAGCAAGGGTTCATGAAGTCCTTCTCTTTCATACGCCCCGAGTCCCAACAATTCTACTCCTTATACAATGAAAACCCCAATTAACAATGGGCGCTCTAAAAAACAAGGTCCACCCCGGAGCCGACCTTCTCTGATACCATTTTTGTCACAAACCAACCTGGTTCGACCCTGAACCGGTCACCCGAGCCGGCCCGTGACAATGTCTGAGAGGCGTTCCCAATCCTCTCAGGATGGCTACAAGCACCAGGGCATCAAAGAGAGGAAGAGGGAATGATTTTTCCCAATGAAAATAAATAAAGAAGTGGAAAGAAAATAAAACAACACAATTTAAATAAACAACACGAAATGAAATAACGACCAATAACAACTAACCTAACCACGACCAAAAATCATCGTAACTCCGAGAGTCGCTCACTAGTCCACAACCAAATCTCGCCCACGGTGAACAAGCTCAGTCAAAATAGCAACAAAACTAAAAATAGGAACACACAATAGGCCTGAGTATTAAAAACTTAGTAGGTAAGCCTGACTAATTCTATTCCCAATGCACATACCATTAAATAAAAAATTCATTAATTCCAGGTTTGAACTAAATGATATAAAATATAAGTTTCCACACACTCTTTGTTTTATAAAACATGTAATAGTCCATTTCCCTTTTTAATTTAAGAACAAGTTTAGTGTTTGGATGAAACATATGCAATGCATTTTCAAACACTTTTGCGAACAATTTAGAAATACAAATTTTAGTTGTTGGTCAAATAGAAAACCACACACAACACACAACTCACATTAAGGGAAATGGAAAAAGTGGAACATGGGGCCAGCAACTGAACTAGACCTCTCAATTTTCCACCACATAAAAATAAACACTAAAAGAAACATGGGTCGAACCTTGGAGATCATGAAAAATCAAAAACGTACTATACATGTGACTCATCCTGAAAGCTTGATCTAAATCGATGACGTCATAATGCCCTAACGCCCAGCATAGCCTTACATGGCCTAACTGAGGGGCCCAATTCCCATAGATGCAATAACATAGTATTCCCTTGCTATGGGGCCACTAGATAGTGTGTATTCTAAAATAGTGCAGTAATCGTTCTCAGAAAATTCACTCAGTATGCCAGGTTCCCATGTCAACACGTACAATAAAAAGGGGTGCATCCACAATGTAAATCAATCAGTCATGATGCAAAAATATCACACATAACTCACAAAATCAATGCACACCAAATATCAACTCTTAGTGGGTTTTCCAAATTAATTTATTTTATTAAAGTGCCAAATGAGCCTTCACAAATATTTAAGCAAAACCTCATTTCTCGAGAAAACCCAAAAACCTTGTTCGGAATAAATCATATATCATTTAAACTAGAAGTAAATTTGAAATTCTGTGAATTATGTTTATAAGACAAACATGCATTTTTTAAATACTAGGTGTCCGCTCATCAGGAAAATGTTCCAAGCATTCGGTATAAAATAAATGGCTCTCTTCGCACCAAATAATCATATAAAAATTAATTATATTATATTATTTCAAATTTAGTACGACTAATAAGGCATAAAGAAATTAATAAATTCTAAATCTAAAGGTATGTGTGGTGGGGGACCTACCTCGGCTCGTAGACCGATCACGACGACACCACACGCCTAGCACGGGCATGCAAGAACACGCAAGATGACGATCACAGGACCAAGGAAAAACCATGTCAATGTGCTGCAACCACAATGATAAATTAAATACCTAATAAAGGAATTAAAACAATCCAAACGAACAACCAACACAAAGGAACTACCTCGACATGTTTTTAAAACATAGTGCGTACCATCTACACTATTTAATAAACCACTCTAGAATTTATAACACAATTTCCAAATGGAACTCATAGCTTTTCACACCCAAAAAACCCATTCAAAAACTCTTTTATGACCAACCACAAATCCCCAATATATCTGAACATAAAACACACGACTTGCAAAGTCGAATAAACTAATCACACTATTTCATGAGAATATACTAAATAGAACAAATATAGTTCCCAACAAAACACGCCTATTTCACATAAAACAAGGCACAAAGTATCAAACACAAACTAAATTTTCCCCAAACCAATTAATGAACAAAGGCGTCAAAAAAATTAAATGGGTAAAATGATTATCCAAACAAGGGAAATCCAACAATTTCCACATGATATAATTAATTTAACAACAAAAACACATATCTAAAAACCTAAGGGGTCCAAAAATCAAGTAATCAATGTTGACTTAATTTAAAGAGGAATAAGCAAAGAGATCCTACCTCAAGAATAACAAAACAACCAGAATTCCGATGTGAAACTTCAAACACACAATGTTCAAGGATGTTAAGATCGACCCTATACAAAACATAAGAATCGACCATAAAAAATTATGAAATTGTAGAGGTAGATAACATTAAATTGAGAAGAAGAAGAAAATAACTATCAAATGGGGATTCGCCGCCAGAAGCTATGGGCAACAGCGAGGTCACAGTCGCCAGAGATCGAGTCATACCCACAAGGGGGGGTTTCGGGTCACGCCACGGAGGTCGCCCAGAGAGATTCTGGCATGTGAGAGGCGGTGCACATAGTAGGGGGTGGTCGTTGGTGAGGCGAAGTTAGATAAGAGATTGTGCACGGGAAGGTTGGACAGTTCTTGGTAGGAGGGCGCTGCATGTGGGGGAGGTCGAGGAGCTGACTGGAGAGGCCAGGGGAGGCGGTGGTGTGTGCTGTGATGGGGTTCTACCCGGAGAGTGGTGGTGTAGGGAAATCAGGGAAGGGGGCTCAAGAAGAGAGTCCTGCACCCGGCAAGACCTGGGCTAGCTCGGAGGTAACAGCGAGTGGGATAACCAGGTAAGGGGGCTGGGCACGGCGCAGGCTGAGCGCTGGAGCACAAGAGGAGGGCTGAATTAGGTGGTCGCTGGATAGGGAGGTGGAGGTCGGCGGCTTGCGCGGATGGCTGGGTAGGCGGACGGAGTGAGGGGGAGCCGAGGATGAGTAGCAGATTAGGGTTAAGAGTAAAATAATAATAATAATAATAATAATAATAATAATAAATAAATAAAAAAATAAAAACAGTAATAATAATGATATAAATAATAATAAAAATACTAAAATCAATAATAATAAATTTTTAATACACATAATAATAAATAAAAAAACTTAAAAAATGATAAAGATAATAATCATTATAATAACAATTCTTTAACAATAATATAAACTCATTTGTCAGGGAGAATTAATACTAACATCACCACGGTGGGTTATTTCTTCTAAATATTAATTTATTTTCAATTGATTTAATTTAATTTTTATATGGTCAATTCAAACACTCCAACTTCGTGGTACTAGGGCAGACCGCACGATTTCAGCTAGTCGTGCGGTGCCCGCGCACCATCCTAAATTAATAATAATAAATCCTTACTGATAAAAAAATAATATTAATAAATATAATAATAAAAATACAAATACAAAGAATAATCAATTCACATTAATAATAATAAAATCATTGACGACAGTAAAAAAATTTAAATAACGCAATAAATTGAAAAAGTCTCCCATTTTATTTTTTCGAAGACGGGCGGTTTGTGTCGATGTCTAAGCGGCATCGCGCATGGTATCCAAGATGCGTTGTGCCCGGGTTCTCAGAAACTTCAACTCAAAACGCGCCCTGCCCGGGCACTCAGTTACGTCAGTTGAAAAACATTCACTTTTTAACATGACTCTAATGTTTTTAGTCTGGGAATCAACCCGAACCCCCACAAAATTTTAAAAGTCAAATAGTTTTATAAATAAAATAAAGGTTAGGTCAGGGTGTGACACTGCACCTCATTGTGTTGGATGAAAACGACAGACAATGCTGACTAAGTCTGAAAGTACAAGGATTGGATGGTACCCGTAGTTGGACTTAACGGTGTGTCAGTACATGGAGAAGACAGACGAACATGGAGTGATGAGGAGGCAATTTGTACCTACCCTTTAGGTAGTAACCTCAGAGGATGATCCAATGTCCATTTCCCTTTTTTTAGATGTACTTTCATTTTCTTGTACTTTATAGTTGAGCTTTTATTTCCAGCCCCTTTTATTTTCATCCCAATTTTGTTATACATTTTGACTTAGTGTTTTGCTTCCAGGTTGCGATCTGTTGTGTGTGTTTAAAGGTTATAAAGGTAATTCCTTCCTATTTTTAGGAAATTACACATTTGGTGCTAGTCACCAGCCTCGGTCTTATGGAAGGCGGGCTTGGGGTAGTCACATCATGGGCCCTGGGGGATGGGTTATAATAGTATGATTACTAAAGTATATGTGGAATATTATATATATATATATATATTCATGATGTGCTGATTTTTAACCCCAAATATCACTTAAGAAGATGTATTAATCAACAAAATTTATCCATTATTTGCTAATTCGAAACCTCATTAAGTGAAATCACATGTCTTTGTAAATATTTTTATTGGATGGTTCCCACTAAATGACATAGAATTATTATAGAAAATTTATACAATCTAGAATAGTGATTCAATGTAAATAAAAAAGTATTATGATTAAAATACGTAGGTTCTTGATAAGAATACATATGATTAGCCCCCATTGACTTATACTTGGCCTCAGAAGTCTTAAATTATACCTCAACGGCATTTTTTTAAATCAATAAGTTAATATTCAAGCATTCTTCATTGTTATAGCTTACAGAGTCTTAAGATCTAGAAAAAATACATCTGAGTTTTCTTTGTAATGTCATATGAAATGCCCCTTATTCAATTTAGGAATGAAATCATGAGATTCATTAGTATAGTAGAGGGATCTATATAGTCATTAAAAATTTAATTTATGACAGCTAATATCATATTCAACGTCCTATTTAAAATTAAATCATAAAATCAATATTTATTTCCATATTGAACAACAATGTGAATAAACACAATAATATATAATATTTCATACTTTTAGTAGTTAAACTATTAATTATTCACAATTCAAATAAGTAATATATTAAAGCAGAATTTATTCCAAATGTTTTGATAAAAATCACCAAAAACATGTGAAAAAATTAGTTAAAATAATGAATTTTCAAAGATATGCATATTTTCTTAATATTTACAAGAAAATTCGATATACTATGAAAAATGATGAAACTTTGGCATTTTGATTCTAATTTTGAAGTACCTTTTTCAAATTGTTATACAATTATGAGAAATCTAATTATAAAATATTTTTTTTCTATATCATAAAATCATTCGTTTAACGTGAAATTTTTTAAAAAAAATTAAAAAAAAAATTATTATAAAATATATGCCTCTAATTACATTCATAATCATTAAGAGATTTGAATTTATTAATTTATTGAATTTAGTATTAATAAAATAAGTTATGTATCTGTTGGAAACATACATGTTACAAATAATGGTCTCATTATTATTATATTGGACAACATAGTGATCCAATGGTCTAATTACCTACAGTGAAATTAATAAAACCAACTTTAAACATGACATTAAAAAAACATTAGTTTAAGGGTTTAAATAATACTTATCACAAATAGTCAGTAAACCCAATGACCTAGTGACTTGGAGAATAACTATGTCAATAACTTATATTAAATCACAAGGAAGCCTTTATTCAGAATATATCTTCATATGAACATTTTCATGATGTATCTCATTATAAAATAATTCTTATTACCCAGGAAATGGAAACATACAAAATGGGTGATCTTTGATTCATAATAAGGGAAGACATATCATAACATGAAAGAGAACATAATGGATAGTTTAATATAATAATAAATGTTCATACCACCTTAAATGATAATCATTAAACATGTTATAATAACATAATATCATCCAATATCATTATAGAAGCATTAATGATATGGAATAGCTCAAAATATGTCTCCATTATCATATAACATGTGAGCTTAACAATAATGTGCCGAATACATTAAAAATAATGCATAATCAAGAAAACATAGAATTTCATGGAAATTAAATGAATGTATAGATTTTTGAATTAAATGATAATCAAATTGGAAATATGGAAAAATATTAATCATTAGAAAACATTTATGAGAGATCCCATCATGCTCAAAAATATGAAAATAAACTCATAATATCCATTATTGAAAATATGATCAAACTAATCATGTCTATTCTTTTATGAAAAAACTAATTATATCAATGATTGAATATCTCAACAGATAAAATCTTACTCTAATATTTTAGAGGTAAATATAAGAACTCACCCCAAATTATCTATATATATCTGACCCACATAAAACAACAAATAATCATAACTTATGGAAACCATGGAGAAATAGAAGGATTCTTAATCCTTTGAAAAACATCACATAACATGAACATTACGAATCATAAGATATAAAAATATCTTTTTTCCAAATTAATCATACCAAAATAAAATAAATATAACTATGAAAAATTACATCCTGAAATATAAATATTGGCAGAAAAACTAAAATAGAATATAAAACTTTTCACCAAAACATTAAAATCTGTTATAAAATATGATGTTTGAATTAATTACTAAAAAAATATTGAGAATAAAAAGGGGCTAATTTTATTTAACCATATTAAAAATTTATTCAAATAAATGATCCTTAAAAATAGATAAATTTTACCCAAAACAAGGATTTAAAGATAGTAAATTTTATTTTTGAAATATTTCAAAACCCTTTTTTATCATTTGAATTTCCTTTATTTGAAAACCAACATTATAAAAAGATTTATTAAATTTACATTTGAACTTTTTTAGAGAGTTTTATGAGAATCCTTGAATATATTACAGTTATCATTCCAAATATAAGTGAGGAGGACATTGGGAGGAAAAAAATATTTTCATGAATAAAACAATTCATTTGTACTAATGGGAGATATTATATAAAATAGTACATTTTTATTTTAGAAGTTATTTTATCAAAAGGTGAGTTATTGATAATTAGTAATAAATTCCCCATCTGAAAGAAGAAATATGATATTAAATATGGGAATAGTATGATCAATGATATATTGAAAATTATATTCATATAATAATGATAATGACCTGCTGAATCATAAATTGAGTCGATGAAACCCTTAAATTAAAATGTATCTCAGTTGATCAAACATTGACCATATATGTAAAAAATAAAACTATCTTATGAGTAGATTTTATATCATTATTCTAATATATAAACTTTTATAAACATAATTTATATGGATACCATTTATTTTTATTATAGTTCAGTATTCATGAGATGTATATGGAAAATAAAGGGATTATTTTGTTAGGATTATAACTATAGAAAATGGATTGTGAATTTAATTAATGATAAATATTAGTTTCTATAATAAATATGAAATAATTAGGACTATAAAGGATTTATTTTTAATATATAAAAATATAATTAATTGAAACTCAAAGGTATTATAACAAAATTAGTACTTGAATCAAAAAAAGGAGGAGGATAAATGTTACCTTTTTATGTAGTTTTTTGAAGATTAGTAGGTCTTCTTATTAATATAAGAACTCATTTCAATGAATTATGTGATTTATTTGGTTGTTAGCTTCAAGATAAATGCCTTTGGGAAGAGTGTGATGAGAGAATGGGTGTGAGTGAGCCCCAAGGGTAGGACATGGGGTGGCGAACAACACCAATGGTATACAAATCATAGAAAATGGCAGGCATTGACCTTTTTAGAGTAACCAATATTGAGAGATAAGATGTATCAAGCTGAAAAAAACGTCATGATGTAAATATATAAATGAAACCAAAATCAATCCTATATGAATGTTTAATGTAAAACTGCTTGAAATATAATAAAAAGTTCTAAAGTAAATACAACAATAAAAATGCTAAGTAGAGACACAACAAATATACAAATGTAAAAGCTCATAATTCCCAACATGATCTGTGTAGTCCACCTAGAAACCTAAAAATAGATTTTATATATGTATGGTGAACATACAAGAATACTCAAAAGATAAAACCAATGTCTCTCATGCACAAGTAGAAGTGCATACTAATGCCCCGTGAGAAAATAGAAAAACCCCAAAGCACCAAACAGGATATACTATACATCCCAAATCTCACCAAGGTAGGCTCACCAAATAATGAAATTGGAGTAATGTAATATAATAAGCACATCGATGATTAGTTTCCCTGAACCAATATCCCACTGATTAGCTATTCTCACACCCTATCAAAAAATTTCATGGTGCTCCCACCACTTCTAATAGAACCATGTTAGAGCCCATGCAGACAATCCTGGGCCATATTCCACATCTCATCCCACAGGCACACAACAATTCACAAACCACATCACATCCTAAAGACACCTGGGAACCATAACACATATCATCCCGATGACACTTTGGATCTATAAAACATCTCATAATAAAGGCAAATCGTAACCAAAACTCAACCACACACTCCTATGCCTCACAAAAAACAACATTCCAAATGATTCCTAGGATATCACCTACTGTAAGATGAAGCAGAGAAGAGAGGGTGGCTAGCCATCCATCCTACCACCAGGATGATTGGGAAATACACAGCCCCCCATAAAAATTGGGGTGTTCGGTAGGTAGTGCTCAACACTGGTGGGGATCATATAAAAATAAAAAAATGAACTACAAGTATATATATAGATACAAAACACTCATCCCAACCTATGGTTTCATAAGTAAACAACCACCCCATAACAATGTCACCATTTCTGCTACCTCTAAATGAAGGTATCGAGTCAATCGATGGTCACATTCGAAGTTGATAGTATAAAGTCAATTATCACCCAATTATCTAGATGATATTTAGAATTTACCAGTTCTTCCATCCCTACCATGGAAACTAACAACCACAAAACACAATTGTCTTCACAAAAAATGATAATAAGAGAAATAAAACTCTGATAAGACACTCCACATCACACTTCCTCCCCACATAATAGCCAAGTCCACCACTACCATTATCATTATTTAATTTCATAACACCTTGTAATTTCTCTCAACAAGGAAATGATCAACATACAACTATAACACGCAACACACCTCATCACAACCATACTCAGCAGACCCGCAACATATCCACAACACACTCACCACAACTATAAACATCCATACCCCCAAACCCAACCGCTGGTAGCCCTGCTACGTTAACATACCATGCCCCAACAACCATTACACATACTAGATGCACTCCCACTACGTAACAAGTTCATCCATTCCAGAATTAACCAATCTCTCATACTGATATTTCACTACAACACCTATACCATCCCATATAAATAGCCACACTCACTACTATAGATCCCCACAACTATCACAAACCACAAGGTCGAAAAAACCATATGCATTCCCCAGCCTTACCAAACCGTACGTTTTATTCAGATTTATAAACCCACGATCCTTAATTACATTGTGTTAATTCATGGTTGATCATAGAACTGGTTCAATTAGTGGGGAATCCATATGTCTATCTAAGTCTATGTTGATAATGAATTTCTTAATTTCAGTAGTTCAACAAGGAAACAACAACAACAAAAAATAAAAATACTTATAGGTATGAAAACAGAGTCCACCATCAGACATTGTTTTTAGAGGTATAAAATTTACTATATGAATCAAGATAATAAATAAAATGAATGATCACCATCATAGTCTTCCCTACACATCATTTATTACTAATATTACAAAACATGTTTTCATAAAAAGTAAAATTATCTTTATAACATGTTAGATTATCTTTTTATGTCTAGGGTTCAACCGCAAAAACAAAGATAAATTAATTTACCCATCCCACACGATAAAAAATAAAGAAAGACTAATGGATCCCTAACAAGAAGAACATGCCATCAGCAACTCTTCCTTGCACAAAAATATGGGGTGCAAGAGCAGCATTAAACACTCCAAGGGAAAACTAGATCTGATGGCCACAACAAAATATACATCATTACAATGAATAAAGGATCTAGCCATACTAAGAGAAAACAGAGGGGCTCAAGGATGAGAGGATCTCAGATATAGAAAATCTCATAACCTATATCAGCTTAAGTGAATTATTTCAAGGGCCATTAATGTTTTATCATGATCAAGTACATATATCGTAGACATTTCAATGTCTTTAAAGCATTAGAATATTAAATATTCAATTAATATTTTTTGAAATTACTTAATAAATTGTCAAACGAGTTTTAAAACTCGATTTACATCAAATAAAATGTATGAGGGGTGAAACCAAAGTAAAAATAAAAAGTTGGAAATGACTCCTCGATGGGTGGGTCACCAATATCACTCACCGACATCGAGTCACTGATGTGACCTGCAATGGTCTGACTCATCGATGTGATTCACCGATGCCTGAACTACCAACAACTGACCTACTAACTCTTGACCAACCAATGAAAAGTCACTGATGTGACCTACCGACACAAGTCACTGATGCGACCTACCAACACTAAGACACCGATATGACCCACCGATGCTGAGTCCCCGACGATACCCACTAATGGAAAAGTTGGAATTTTAGAAAACTCTTGATGTGAGCTATTGTTGCCTCCCAGAACACTAAAAAATCTGGATTTTGACAATGTAAGGGACTGGAGAGGTCCACATCATTACATCAGATTACTATTAGACTATTATCACCCTCAATAATTCAAAACCAATACCCAACTAAAGTGGGTTCTAAAAAAACACCCCACAATACACCTCTTAAG
The DNA here is from genome assembly GCA_963277665.1 of Viscum album. Lineage (NCBI taxonomy): Eukaryota > Viridiplantae > Streptophyta > Magnoliopsida > Santalales > Viscaceae > Viscum > Viscum album. Next base: position 2,072,765,568 of record OY728131.1, read on the forward strand.
GATCTTCATGTATATAAAATGCTACTACTGAAACAAAATTCAAAGATAACCCACCTTGTGTTGTCATAAAGTTTGAGTAAAACCTCAACATCGAAGAAAACCTCCAACAACATCCATATCCCACAACAGACTAGAATACATATGACACGAGTACCAGGACAACACTATCCATAGACATGAATTAAGAAATTCATTCCTGCATGTTGAGATATTATCCACTCTTGGAAGCACATACATTCCCACATAATATTAATCCAATCTCAATTTATGATTCTCAATTTGGAATCATTTCCTTCCCCTTATAAATGAAAGGAAATCACCACATACTGTAGAATAAGGAATCAACCCATTTATAGAAAACATGGTTCAAGAATTATGTCACAAAGAGAAACACACAATAAAAACTCAAAACATCTCCGAGTACTGGGCACAAATCTGTGTCTCCCATTACCAAGTACTCTCTTCCATGCCACGATGTCACTAAAACACATGAAATAAAGGAATTTACCATACATGAAGCACATTCTCCCGAAAATCCTAGATCACCACTGGCTGATCCATGAATGTTTCATCGTCTTCGATATCCTACTATCCCCAGTTAATAACATGGGTTTCATTGTGAAGATACCGAGGAATCTAGATGACAAGAAATTCAACATGGATCCTCTCCAACTATGGTGGTTGCACCAATTAGTATGCCGCTTCACCAAATCCCCCAAACACCTCGAAGGGTCTGACAAACCTAGGAGAAATCTTGTTCCCTCTACCAATCCTATGTTGCCCATATCGAGGGGAAATCCTCAAAAACACATGGTCCCCAACCATGAAATCTAAGGGCATAGTCCTATGATCATCCTTTGAATTATGACAGTCTTGTGATTCTTTAATCCTCTCATAGAAAAGACGGACCTTCTCTATCATAGTATACACCACCTAGGGACTAAGAAAAAATGTATTCCCAACTTCTTTCCACAAAAGGGTGAACAGAACGGTCTCACATACAACACATCGAATAGAGGAATACTAATGGAGTAATGATATCTATTATTGTATGAAAACTCTATCAAGGGAATGTTTCACAACAAATACCCACCCAATTTCATAATGCATTCTCAAATTATGTCTTCCAATATCTAGATGATATGCTAATTCTACCCATATACTTGAGGGTAGAAGGTAGTACTAAGATAATTAAGTGCCAAAATCATGTTGTAATCCCCTCCTGATTCACAAGGTAAAATGTGCTTCCCTATCTGAGACGATGGATCTCTTAACCCATAAAGATGAACCACCTTATCCACATACATTAATTCCAAGTAATCTGATGTGATCGACTCTTTAATTGTTAAGAAGTGATTCAGTTGCATTAGTCTGTCTACCACTACCCATATAGCATCACACCCTCCTTAATCCATGTGTATCCCTGTGATGAAATCCATCGATTTGTCATCCCACATCCACTCTGGTACATCAATGGACTACCAATAACCACTAGGAACATGGTGATATGTTTCCACCTACAGTATACTATGCATCTTTACACAAACTCAACCACTTCCCGCTTCATCTTGAGGCACAAAAACGACTCCCTTATTTCATTATACATCTTGTAAACTCCTAGGTGTACAACTAGGAGTGATCTATGACACCAACAAATAACACACTCACACATAATCATTGGATTAAACATCTTTTCATATAACAACATTGGATTCTAACAATCCTCCAACCATCCCTCCAGACCATCACCCTCGTCAATATGATCACACATCACCTCCACCATTGAGTCTCTCCACTGAGACACATCCACCTTCTTCTTTAGAGATGACTACACCATCATCTAAATAGTATATATTCTACCTATATCAATTCCAGTTTATAATAGCAAGGCATCCAGCTCCTCCATCGCCTTGAAATCATCCAAAAATTCACAAACCAATACTCACTACGACTTCATGTTCAAGTAATTGGCCATGAAATTTCCATTTCCAAATCTGTAAGGGATCCCAAAATCTATGTCCAGAAGAAACTCCATCAACATATATTGATTTATGTTTATATCTCACGTGGTATAGATATACCTCATAACTCTTACGATCTATGTGGAACACAAAGTGATCCCCAATGAGGTAATGTTTCCACAACATTATTGAAAACACGACAACTATTATATCCAGATCATGGGTGGAATAGTTCTGTTCATGGGGATGTAACTACCTAGACCCATAGAATATCACTCCCCACTGTTGAATTAGAACACAAACTAAGCCTACATGAGAATCATCATAAAACACCTCGAACATCACCCCTTCCTACAGAAACTGGAGCACAAGAGCACTTACCAACATCCCATTCAATAAGCATAAATATGCATGACACTGCTCACTCTATATAATGGGATGGCCCTTTCTTGTAAAAGCAATCAATGGAGCTGAAAATTGAGAGAAATTGGGTATTAACCTCTAGTTATATCTTTCCAGACTGAGAAAAATGTAAAACTTTGCCACATTCTTGGGTTCTTCCCAAGAAACAACTACCAAGACCTTCGACATGTCCACCAATTCACCCAATTAGGATACCACATTTTTATTTAAGTGGCCCTCCAATGTCCAAATCATTAACTAGAACAATATTATTGTGAGTTGGTGGTGTCGAATGACCTCTAGGACAGTCTTGAGGTGTTCGATATGATCCTCCTATGACTTTGAGTAAATAAGAATGTCTATGATGGATAAGACAACAAACTAGCCTTGGAACTCATGAAATATAGAGTTCATAAGTCCCATGAACATGACTGGTGATTTTATAATTCTGAACAACATAACAAAAAACTAGAAGTTCCCATATATGAATAAGAAATAAGTGTTCATGATGTCAACTTTCTTCACCCACAACTAGTGATACTCATACTATATATCAAACTTATATAACCAAATTGCTCCCCTCAGCTAGTCAAAAAGATAATCTATCATCAAGAGAGGGTAACGATTCTTGATAGTTTCATGATTCAACCTCCGGTAGTCTATTCACAACCTTATACCACAGTGTTTCTTATTTTTGTACAAGACTGGAGCACCCTGTGGTGATACACTGTGATTGATAACACCCTTCTTCATAAAATAGTCATTCTTAATCCACATATCCCACAATTTGGATGGTTCCATTACATTAGGATATATTTAAATTGGAGAAGCACTAGGATGCAAGTCTATCATGATCATAACATCACGTTGAGGGTATAGAGTCACGAACCCTTCAAGGAAAAATCTATGAATTCCCCAACAATGATGGAAACCTGCTCTATCTCCACATCAACTTATTCCATGGATAACTCATCTAATAAAGAATAGAGATTCTACACACACCAACTCACCATTATACAACAGCACATACCAACAAAAGCCACATGTTGTCCATATATGTATGAAAAGACAAATAATCTATTGAATAAGTATATAATATCATTCATATTATAAAATCATTCTATTCCAATGATTACATGTTATGGTTTCATTAGTAACATGAAGAGATCCCAATAGATAGATGTTTCCCCATCATCAGTCTAGATCCCCAACATATATCAAACATGCTAGTTTGACTGCCGAATGGTGCACTCAACACCAGGTGCATAGAAAGGCTCACTATGTATATAATTAGTGAATGGGATAAAATAAGTGAAATAGAAGAGTGTGAATCTCTTGAATCAAACAAGGTGACGAAAAGAGTAATAAACAAGCTTATTGTACCTAGAACAATCTTTGGCCTCACTACAACTGCTGCCTCTACAGTGTGCAACTAGCCACACCCATCTCCTCAGCCCCTCTGCTGATGACCGCCTCCTCAAAAATGTCTGAGTCGAGGTTCCTAGGGAACAACCTGAGGCTGGCCTCCACCCACTCAAATCTCCCATTGTTGGATTAGGAGTTGATGTACCTATTGTGAAAGTGGCATGCAAAATAACTACTAAGGTAGTGGGAGAAGAACCAGCCAACCTTCACCATATCGAGCGTGGATGGATATTGGGAAATGAGACTAATGTTTCCCAAAAACCCCACATATAAAACACACAAGACACCGACCTACCAGGTATACATGAGGACCAGAAGGTTGAAAAGGGAACTGCTGAGGTAGACTACCTGATGGATGCTACCTCAAAGGTCCTAGTGCCTGAGACCTTCCGCAATTAGCCTTGCCCTTTGAAGAACCATGATGTCTCCTCCCTCATGATAGAAATAATCATTATTTTATTCTATCAACTACCACTATCTTCATCTAGACATTGAGTTATGTTGGCAAGGTGAAGGGAGTAACTTCGTTCTGGAGGGAAGGACGAAGTGCCACTTTTAAGTGTCTCTCTTGAGAATTATCATCCAGAAAGATATCTTGAGAAAAGAAAAATAGATACATGAACAAGATCCCTAACTCCCATACCGACATACTATCATAATAGGGGGAGAGTATATTATGTCTATCCACATCCTTCCTGGTCAAAGAAATAAATTCTACCTATAACTCATCGAAATCAAACCACAAAACACCAACTTCCTTTCCATCCCCTAGATACTACATACACCACTAATACAGATCCTCCCTCGTATAACTAACTCCCAATGGAACCCATTACTCTATGTAATTCCAAATTTCTATGAATGTTATCTCATTATCCTTGACCCATCTCTCTTTATCCATGTTAATGAGACTACCTTCGTACTTTCCAAAGGATTTTCATTAGAAAGTGTGTAAAGTTCTCTTCTATTGGTTGTACTCCTCCTCTGGATCCACCCACTACCAATCACATGAACCGGCATGATTATCCTCCACTTCCTGGCCCACTATTGGATAATGATTGGGTTACATAGATGAAAATTAAACTAAGAACTCCAAATCCTGAGTAGTATAGAATTTTTATCTAGATTTATTTTAACTCATTATTTATTTAAATTCCCTAAACCTCGAAATTCAAAAAAAAACTTATTAGGATGCATGTAACTCTCCTAGGGTCTCTACCCTATAAACATTGATTCCTCACATGGTTTATTGGTATGTTAATGGTCATTGAATCAGATCATGGGGGGCCACAAAATTTAGTGTCTTAGTTGGTCTTCCCGGACCAGTGTCACGTACCAATATCACCTGACATTGTTTCCCTACCAACCCGTGAAATCCTCATAATAACTAACCCTAAACTCAATCATATCTATCAACAAACACCTATGATACAATTATGTCATGATCCCCTCCCTATATTGATTCCCCTCTTGTGTTGGAAGTGGGGAAAGAGAGATAATGACCCCTCTAGTCCTGTCTCCAATAAGCCCAGGCTGACGGCCAATAACAAGGGTATAATAATCTAACAAAATGAGAGGCATTACCCATTTTATAGTAACTAATATTTGGATATAAGACGTATCAAACACAAAAGTACTCAAAAAAACACACACACACATAGAGATATTTATATATATATAAGAAGAAAAATCCCACCCCACATGCAATTTTAGTGTAATATTTCTAGAAAAACAATGAAATGATCAAATGTGAATTCCAAAAGAACAAATATATGCAGCAACATGAGAAATATCCCAAATTTTAAGCTAGTAATTCACAAAATGGTCCCTATAGTCCTCATAGAATCTTAAAAAATATTATATATGTTGGGTGAGAATACAAGTATACTCAGTTGGGAAATCCAATGTCACTTGTGCAGAGGTGGAGAAGCATATTAATGCCCCTATGGGAAAATAACAAAACTCTAAATAACCTAACACGATATACAATACATCCCAAATATAACAAAGGTACACACCCCAAATAACAAAAGCCATGTAAAGTTATATACTAAGCACTTTAATGATAGGGTACCCCGCACCACATTCCGACTGATTAACCTCTCTTACACCCTAACTGGAAACATCATTGCACTCCCACCTCTTCCTAAAGAAGCACATCCCATCCCAACCGCACACACTAGCACCAAATACCACATCTAGTACCACCTTCCCACATATGGTCCAAAAACTACACCACAAACCAAACAAAACTATGAACCACTACATATCTCATCATAAAAATAGCTAGCAAGCATAACACATCTCATACCAATGAAACATGGGAAACAAAACTTGCATGTACACACCTGGTTCTCACAAACCGTAACCTTCGTGAAGAGTCTTTGGATATCACTTCAAGTAAGATAGAGCATGGAAGAGTGGGTGTCCAGCCATCCCTCCTCCCACCAAGATGTTTTGGAATGATACCCCCCCCATTAAATGGGGGTGTACATCACATTGTGATCAACATGGGTGGGGTGAGTATATAAATATAAAAGGAACTACATGTATATTTATATATGTACCAAACACTCAGGCCAACCTATGGGTTTTTATGTAATCAACTACTCCATAACACTGCCACATTTGTTGCTACCTCTAAATGCATGTATCGGGATGAGGATAGTAACTTATGAATTTAACAATAGAAATATTCTTAACAACCAATTATCATGGAATTGTTATGAATTTACCAGTTATTTCATCCCTACTTGAGAAACTAATTACCACATCACAAAACCACCGGAACAACCAAGCCAAATAGGGGAAGAAAACATTGATAAAACACCCAAATTCACACTTCTTCTCCAATTTTCACCCTAGAGAACCACTTCCATTATCATTCTTCAATGTTATGCCTCCATGTCTATTCTCTCAACAAGAAAACCCCCAACATACAGCTACATCATGCAATACACCTCTTCATAACCATGATCTTCAGCCCAACATTATTTCAACACCACACTCACCAAATCCATAAACATCCATTTCCCCCAAACAGAACCACCAGTATCCCCGCTACATAAACATACCACGCCCCAACAACCATAAAATATTTCACATGTAGTCCCACTTCATAAAAAGTTCATCCATTCTACAATAAACCAATATCTCAACCTGATATTCTAGTACATCACCCTTACAACACATACACATAGCTACACTTTCAGCCACAACACAAAATGATAAGCAAAAAACACAAGGTTAAAAAAACCATACACAGAATATAACCACACCAAATAGTATGGTGTATTCATATTTTGAAACGACCATTATTTAATCCTACTTTGATAATTCAGGGGTGATCATAGAACATGTTCAATCCATTGAAACCCATATATTTAACCATTATACGTGATTAATAAATTTCTTAATTTCAGATGTTTGCCAAGGAAAATACAAAAAACATTCATAAGTCATAAAGGTGTGAAGAAAATTCCACCAATAGTCTTTATTATTGTAGGGATGCAATTTACAACATTGAACAATGATAATAGATAAAACTAATGGTCATCATCATCATATTACCCACCCCGCATTTATTACTAATGTAACAAAAAGGTTATCATAACAAGTTTGATTATCATTTTAGTAGGTTATATTTTCTTTCTAACACTAGGATTCAACCACAAACACAAATAATCATTTGCTTACCAACCCTGCATTATAAAAAAACAAATAAATACTAAGGGATCACTACATCTAAGAATAGAAGATCAATAACTTCTCTATATGCCAAAATAGGGGGTGTGTGCGTAAGAGGAAGGAATCTTAGAGAAATCTAGATCCGAAGGCCACATCAAAACGCATGGTTCCATGTGGAAGAAATAAATTGGGTGTAAAAAGAGAAAATAGAAGTTCTCAAGGAAGAGAGGATCTTGGGTTTAGAAATGGTAAATTCCTATATCAACGAAAGAGAATAGTTTCCTTGTCCATTAATGTTGGAATGTAGTCATGACCATGAAGCTTGGATGTTTCTAAGACTCATGGGTATTAAGATATTAAATATATAATTTATAAACATTAAAAATGATTCAATAGTGGTAAATGATGTTTTAAACTAGATTTACATAAAATAAAACATAAGAGGGGTGAAAGTGAAAAAATTGGAAAAGATAGAAATGACCTATAGATGGGGGAGTCACTGACACGAGTCTAGGACAGTGTGTCACCAACATGATCCACCGACAACTGACTCACTAATATGACTTAACGACACCCAACCTATCGATGCCCGACATACAAATGTTGAGTCACCAATGCGACCTACCCACATTTGTCACCAACACAACATATCGACACTGATTCATTGACGCGGCCAACCAATGGTGAGTCACCGGCACAACCCAACCACACAAAGTCACCTATACAACCCACTGATTCTAAGTCACCGATGCGACCCACTGATATAAAAGAAGGAATTTTGGCAAACTCTTGAAATGTACTACTGTTGTCACTCATAAAACTCCAAACACTAGATTCTGACAAAGTAAAAGACTGAGGAGGTATGGAAAATTACAATAAATGTGGTAAATACTTTGATAAATATTCTTCTTTTCTAGAAGTTTTATGTGACCTTTTAATTATTTAAAATTCAAGATACTTCATTTACCATTTTTTCAATTAATAATTTTAATTAAAAACAAACCATGGAAATTATTTTATTGGTAAAAATATATTATAACACACATTACTAAATTTCATATTGTTTAATCTGAGTTTGAAACCCATTTAGCATAATTAAATTTCTAAATTGATGAATATTTATATTTAAATTAATAAAAGTAATGTGTAAAAAAATTGTTTGTAAAGAAAATGATGTTTTAATTGTTAGTAGTTCTTAATGTTATTTGACATTTATTACATATTAAATGAATGTTTTTTATATATATTTAAAAACATGTTAGGTTTCAATTTTAAAATATTTTAATTTTTTTTAAAATTTACACAATATTTGTAAATGTATTATTCTTTGAGAAATTGTTGATTATTTGTGGTAAATAATATTTAACATGGAAACCTACTTTATGAATAAAAATGAAATATTACATATTTAAAAAAATGAGCATGAAAATAATTTTATCCTAAAAAATTTATAAATGTGGTAAAAATGAAATTTAAAATAATTAATGTATAATTTCTTAAAATAATTTGTTAGAAAATTTTTATGATTTTTTAAATATAAAATATTTATTATAATCTATAATCTAAATAATTACAGATATTAAATACATATTTTATCAATAAATACACATCATAAATTTACAATTCATTTTTATATAAAAATAATTACATAAAATATACCACATAAGAAAAATTGATATATTTCATTATTCTCCTAAAAAAATGTTTCAGTAAAATCAAAAAATTCATCTCAAGAATATAATATTATGATTCATCTAAAGATGATATTTATATTTTTAAAATTTATTTTTTAATAATTCATAATTCATAATTTAAAAAAAATAGTATCAAACTTTTAATATTAGAAAATAGATTTTTTTAAATGTAAACTATTGTTTACTCTTACTTCATATCATTCACTAATTAAATTTTTGGTACATTATTATTAATTTTGTTAATATATTTTATTATTTTTTAATCATAACATAATTGTTTCTTGAAATAACATAACAATTTTAGAAAAATGTATTTTTAAGCCAAAATTATTTTCCTAATTATTTTACCTATGATAAATAAATTTTATTAGTAATGCATGACACCTTTGTCATTATTAATCAAATATTTCATAAAGTTATTACTCCAATACCTTCCCAGAAATTAATTGATGTCATCTGAACAATTATATTTAAAAATTATATATTTATGTAAATGTATTATGGGTTTTCATTAAGATAAACATTACTTATAGATGATGTTTTCAAACATATTATTTATTTAAAGAACATTTTTAGAATCTCCCTCTTAAATAAATTGTGTGATCTAAATACAAACAATCAAAAACCAATAGAAAAATATAATTAATTTGAAATTAAATGGATGAAATGGGATATAATTTCTTGATATATAGAAAACATCAAAACATAGGAAAACATTTATTTGACCAATATTAGGATTATTCATAATATTGATTTTTCCCCCAACCAATTGAGCTAATAGTATATCATTATTAAACAGGAAGACTATCATTATATGATATTTTTATGGATGGATTTTTTTCTTGTCCTTTATATGATAGACTATAAAATTTTAATATTATATATTAATTCCTTACTAGTTATAATTTTCCACTAAAAATAGGGAATCAATTCAACAAAAAAATTAAGTTACATTTATCTAAATGAAGGGTAATGTTATTTATATAAGAAAAATTACTATGAACATCAACTTATAAGACAATAATAAAACCATTTGAATAATTCTTCATCAATAAAATAGTCATGGTAATAACTTAATAATCTAAAAAAAAATCATAGATATAATAGAGTTATTATAACGAAATTAAAAAAATAAATTTTCAAATTCATATCTGAGGTTTTGTGTACATAAAAATCTAGATCCACTTTTGGACTAGTTATTTCATTTTTATTTTGCTATAATCTTCATCTAGGATGTTAGTGATACTCATCATCTTGAAAAGTCCTTTGTTTAGTGAATTTTTCAAGATAATTCATATGTTCCCTACACCTTAGATATTGAATTTTATATATCCCTTAATATAAACTCAATATCATTTTTTAATCAAACCATTCACTTTCTTATTGAATTTTGATTCTCCATGAACCCTTATTCCACATATAAATAATGTTCTAGTATACTTGAGGAAATTAACTTGGGTCTTCATACAGAGTTTTTATATATATAAAATTGATATTTTTTACTTCATTATCTTCTTCACTTGATCTTTCAAGAGGTCTTATCTTTCACATCCTTGGTGTGTTTGAAAACTCAACCATGTTCTTTTTGTTAATCTTAGTTTATGACAGTATTTTTGGAATAATTATATGTTTTTTGACACCATATCCCATTATAATGGGTTATTCGTTGTCATATATTGACATTGTCTTTCACAACCAAGGTTCCATCTAGTTCCCTCAATTAATAAATCAAAAAGGGTTAACAAAATTATTATAACACCAATAATATGCATGAAATAATCATAAAGGGAATAAATAGGAAAATGGTTTTCTCCTATATTTTCACAATGGAATATAGTTCCTTTAGTATAACCTATATAAATATCATTTTCCCCAATTTCATTTTCTATCATATTATGACACAAATATTAATCCAATACCATAATGTAAAAAATAATTATTATAAGCATATCCCTTTGGATTTTAAAATTAGGTACCTATTTATAATTCTATGTTGGGAACTAGGTTAACGTTGAGTTAATATCCAACAATACCTTTTAATAAGTAGTACCCCTTAGTATATCTGTTTCAATGTTGGGATCAATTTATAGTATCTATGAAGGGATTTATTAATAGTTTAAACTATCTAACCAATACAAAAAAAATATTTCCAGATGTGATCATATACATAGTATTATCTTTAGGGTTTTCTCTATGGTTCCAATAACCATAACACCAATGGTTACTCAACTAATCTCCTTAAAATTTAATATATTTCTATGATATTAAATAAATAGCCCCGTTTTGAACATAAAATAAATAAATAATTAATATCATGATTTAAACAATAAATATTTTAACACCCCAATATTATATGATATAATTATCTTTATGAAACTTTTATTTCTTTGTTAGAATGCGATACCTAAAGCCCTGAGTCTAGTTGTATAATAGTATTTTACAATGTTATATCATTTGATTTATATATGTAGGGTAAATATAAATAAAAACACTTTTAAAAAAATTGTATTGTGAAATTATATAATGAAAATATATTGATAAATCAGAATGTAATTTTTAGTAAAGTGATTATATTTTTTAAAAATGCATTTTTTTATCAAAAAAATCTATATGGATTTTATGGAAATAAATTAATTAATATCATCAAAATTCAGAAACATTATTTAACAAAATGAATAAGATTTTTTAAACAATAATGTTCGAATTATTTTAGAATAAATTATTATTATTTAATAAAAATAATGATGATGAACATTGAAATACATTGACTCTTATTAAAATGGTATTTTCATTTAAATAATTTTAAAAGAAACATTTGTTTTAAAATGGATTTAGAGTATTAATTAATTTATTTAAAAAATTAATAATATAATTAAGTACATTATAATGTATTTTAGTTTTTAATTTGATATAAAAACATTTTAAACATTAAAAAACATTATTTCTGGAAAAATGATTAGGGACATATTTTACAGGATTAATTTTAAATTAAATTATAATATTTATATGAATTTAAATTGATAGAATGGATTTTATATTTTCAATCCATATTTACATCTCTATTAAAGTCTCTCATATAATTTTTGGTCATAATTAATAGTAAAAAATAGAAAATTTATCGCCAACATAAGGGTAAAATATGTATATAAGGTTCAATCATCACAATAAGGATTTAGAATTTATAAAAAAACTTTATTTTATAAAATTTTATTAGTTTAATTTATCCATAATCATCCATGTTTCTGATATATGTCTAATTATTTCCATTTTTCATTGATTATGTACATCATATTATTTAATAAAATGAATAAATAAAAAATGTCAATCTCTGGACTTAAATATCAGTGAATATTTAACATAAGGATAAAAAAAGGTAAATTTCATTATAAATAATTATTTTCAAAATAAATATTTTGTGTCAGTATAGTATATTTTTATTTTTTATTAATGAAATAATTACTTTAAAATATTACACAGCGCCAACACAGTACATGCATAAGGAGTAGAAAAATCATATAAATAATTTGAAACACTATAAAATTGATACCATTGGGTTTTTTATAGTGACATATTATAGATGTTTTGTATTTTAATATTATAATTCCATGGCTATATTTACGAATTTAAATTCAATGAAAATTAATAGTCTAATAGATTTCTTTAATGATATATTATAATAAAAATTATATAATTAAATGATATAAAATTTATTAAAATTTTATCTTTATACAATTGAATAGGATATTGTCTAATATATAAACCACAATATATTTATATGTCACTTTTCCTTTTATGGTATCATTCATTACATTTAAATAGTATAAATTATTGATACTGTCGTATTTTTCAAAAGGGTTAACATGGGTTAAAATAGCTCGATATGGGTGAAATAGTCTCTAAACACTTCTAAATTTTATTTTATGTGATTGTTTACAGATATCCACGACCAATTTTTTAAATAAGTCAATATAGATTAACTATTTATAGAAAATAAATTATATTTATTTAATGCATAACTGAATTCCAAGGGTTCCCAAACAATCACATCTAAAAAGGAACCTCCTCACCGTCATTATTCACATGTGACTTATATATAACCCAATTCCACAAGTAATACATGGATTGGTTCCTTAAACCTATCATACAACTTTTCTTCTTTCAAAAACTCCATCCTTTCAAGGATTATTGTGTTGGCCAAAAGTCATTTCTCAACAAAGATATTAAATTCTTAATCGTGCATTTATAATTTCTTTTAATTTTTATACCTCGCCTAAAGATATTATGTCTATTCTAAAATAGATAATTTGTTATATTATAGATAATTAATTATTATTATTATTACAGAAAACCCATTGTCCACCATGTTTTTATCCTATGGTAGGTGAAAAAACCGCTCGTGAACATGTATGGATTATTGTCTCTTCATATGAGTGTAATTTTATTTTCATGAAAACATTGCATGGGTGGTTATATGGACTGATTTAAAAAAAATATTTTATTTATGATATTATTATTATTATGCCTTATGATTTTAAAAAATAAGACTATATTTGATTGCAAATATGCCATACAATACCGAGCTTAAATAAAATACAAAGTATTATTATTTAACTATGAATGTTATAACCTAACCATTAAATTGGACATTATGAATTGGATCATCCAAAATATGAAATATAAATAATGTTCATAATCCTTAAAAAATACTCATTAAAACATATGATATATAAACTCCATTTTATTGATGTTGTTTTCATCATCTAAAATTATATTTATTTATCTTTAAGAGTGAATATTATAAATAATTTATGTCTAATTTATAAATTTTATTTTCTAAAAGTATATTGTTTTGTTGAAAAAAAAATAAAAATTATATTATAATTAATTTTTTGAATTTTCATTGATTGATTGATTGTTTATTGAATTTTGAAAATACTGTTTTTTATTGAAAAATATAATTTCATTTAAAGTATTTATAATGTCGTAATTTTTTAATTGTTTTAAAATATTTCTAGTTCCTTTTTTATTAATAAAAATACAATTATATTCTTTTTAATGTATTCTATATTTCAATTTTCTAAAAAACATTTTTTTACTTAAAATGAAATTTTCAGAAAAAATATCATTCATCAAACTTTACATGTTTAATTTATAATTAAATTCTACCACGATTATAAATTGAATATACATAAATAGATTTTATATTTTTAATTATCTGGTAAATTTTTTTACAATATTTGTCATTTATTTTTAGTTATTATGAATAGTATTCCTTGTAAATATGGTTACCATGGTAAAGGTATAATGGTTAAATTAATAGTAAAAATAATGTGATAATGACTGAAAAGTAATCCTAAAACATTTTATAAGTTTATTTGATGATTTTATTTCATTTAAATTTATTTAATCATTGTATATATGACTTTTTATACATTTGGTCATGATTTTTTCTTCAAAACCATTTTATGTAATGAAAGTAAAAAAAATTCAGTTCAATTGTTTTATTATCTGAATTTTCATTAAATATTAATAAAAATAATTTTTTTAAATAGAAGGTTTATTTCAAATTTATATTATTTTTTAGCATGGTAATTTATTTAAATTTATATAGAGGAAATAATTACCATAAATTCTTATGAAACGATGACATGGTATTTATTTAATTAATAAGAAAATAAAATAAACGATTTTATAATTTTTAAAAGTAACATAATTTTAATAACTATTTTGTTCCACATATTTTGAAGTTAAATATAGCATGTTTTGGATTTGTGATAGGATTATATTCAAATAAAATTTTTCATGTTGTATTATGTGTAAGATAAAATGAATATTATCTGAATTTATATTAATAATATTTTATGTTAAATAATATATTATTAAATCTTTTAAATTAATTAAATTTATTAAAAATAAAAGAAATTGAAAATAGTCCAAATATTCATTAAATATTATTTTATGATCCAATTTTAAACTTATATATAAAATTATAAATGAATAATACTGAATATTCATTTATATAGTTAAGGTTAAAATTGTTCAAACAAGGGGTTAATCTGAAATATAAATTATAAATTATATAAAAACAAAAAAACTCTTTATAGTATATTAATACATTATCATAATTTTATTATAAATCATTTCATTTAAGAATTATTTTACATTATTTAGTCACATATTATATTAAAATACTTCATGTAATTAAAAAATATCAAAAATAATATTTTTAAAAAACAATAGTTAAGTAAATTATTTAAAATTACAATGTATCCAATATTTGGGGAATTTAATGGGATGTGGTTGAAAATTTCATTCGAGATCCATTTATAGGGTAATTATTATTTATAGTAACTTTCATGACCCTTAGAGTGTAAATTCATAACTATTATGGTAATCATCAATGGATATATTGGAGGATAAAAAAATAATAAGAGTGAAATTTTCACTTACAAAAATAATGTATTTTTTATGAATGTATTTAGACTAATAAACATATTATATTGTAATTATTGATATATTTATCCATTTTAAAATGAATTTGAATTTATGAAATTTTAATATGTTAACAAATTCCATTAATTCCCCCCCCCCCCGCTCTCATCATCACTAAAAACATCATGATTTTTTTCAACCAATAACTATCCAAATATATTCCTATAATAACTCCACTAATTATTGATTCCTTATTTTATGAATAATATTAACAATATATGAATATATTTTTATAGAAATAATGATTGATTAAATAATATTTATATCTTTTAACAGAATGTTTTTATTTTATTTCGTAATACTCGTCATTATGATATTCCTCCACCACAATGATATAATAAAATTATTATCTCACATATAATACGTTTTTATTAGGTTAATTTAATAACATTTATCTATAAATCCCATGGAATAGTGATACATAAAAGACTATATGATATTACCCATTCCAACATGGCACATTTTTCATTTTGGGAGCCTATGTGATTAGAACTGCATAGTTAAACAATCCTAAATTAGAGTAGTTGTAATGATAGTTGAACAATGAGGAAGTTTCCCAGAATTTTTTAGTGAGTTAAAATTACATTTAAATAATAAGTGATGACATTTGGTGAAAGTCATTAATTAGAAAAGTGAAGTTTATAGGTAATTGTGTGTGGTTCTTGGGAATGGAATCAATGAAGTTCCAGGTGACTTGTTAGGTAGATAATTGGGTTCTTATACCATGGATGTTTGGGACATGGAAAAATGGTATCGCATCCAATACCTAGCCTAGTTTGAATAGTAATATCTTATTTTTTTGGGGCCCACAATGATGGTGTTTGGGTTTTAAGTGGTGGAGAGTGTGATACCCCTCAAAAAGTAAGACAATAAAGACTATGTTACACTACCCTTGTCAACAAGGAACACATTTATATTTAGGATCCTGTTTAATTATAAATTAATTGAAGTGATTTCTTGTCCATTAAAATTAGTCAAGAATTTTGGCCTCTAGATAATTTTCTTAGGGTGTGTGTTAGGATTCAAAACCATGAATTTACATGTGTTGGCCTATGGGAATTGTTAATAGTTAGATAAGTGACCTCGGTGGGTAATATTATGTGTTTTTTAGGGAAGGAAACCAAGGTATTTTAGGTGACCCCTATGTTTACATAACCATGGTAATTTCCCTTGTATTTTCAGTTCATGATAATATTTATCCCTATATTTTCTGAAATGGGAAACAAAACCATCATTCATGTGTACAGAAGACTAAAATCTTACAGACCAATGTAATTCATTTTCCAACACTGCCACTCATAAATATTAATAATGATAAAATTAATATATATATATATATATATAATATTAATCATATCATTATAATTATATAAAATTAATATATCATCTATTTTCTTACTTTTTTCTTCATTAAAAATCATAATGTCATTTGTGCACATGTGTGGACTACAACTTCCATGAAGTGATGTGATTTTTTTAACTATTTCCACATAGAATTAATGAAATATATCCTAATATATAATTAAATATATGGTATTTATTATATAATTTTCTTTTTCACTGTAAAAAATAATGAAGACATTCTTTATATAATTATTTTTGGAAAAAGGAAACATTTCTCTTGCATACATACAACCTATTCTCTCTATGATTCCAATGAATTTTGTTTTTCATACCCATCATTCGCGACTGGTTTTAGATGTGAAATTGATATATAAAAATGATTATTATTTAATGGTTTTTATTATATACTCAAAGTCACATCATTATTCGATATTATTTATGTTAAATCGTCTCTAGGGGAAATTATTTGATCTTGTTATCGTAAAAAAATATTATTCAAATATGGTTATTTCGAGGGATTGAATGTTTTCCATTATTTTTTTGTTATTTATGTACTCATGATTCCATAATATTGTTGTTTAGAAAACCTACATGGTTTTATATGTAGTCAAAAATTAATTTCTTCCAAGTATGTACTTTATTTAAAATGTTTTATATAATTTTATTAATATTATCTAGAGTAATTAAGAACATTTTACCCATGTTTTAGTTTTTTTAAAAATGGTTTACATGTAATATTTTATAATTTTTCCAAATAAGTTCCTTTTTATTTAATTTTAAAAAATATTGTATAAAATGTGTAATTTTAACTTATATAACATAACTATTACATTCTAATAACATAATAGTGAAATTATTTAAATATTTCTATTTTATGTATCGAATTTTCATTTCAAATAAATTTTTTTCCTTATTATTTGAGATATTTTTTGATTTTGAACAAGTGAATAAATAATGAAAATAGAATTTTCCTCAAGAAAATTTCTAGTGATATTTTTAAATTATTTTCATCTATGTCATCATAATTTAGAAGAAATTATAATTTTATGAGGATGTACTTTATTGGTCAAATTTTCACTATTAATCTCATTATATTATTATTATTTTATTTATTTGGTAAAATATTATCATTTTATTTTTTATATCTTCAATACAAATTTTTACATTGAATATGTTTTACTAATTTAGTGTGAGGAATTTATTTGACTTAGTAAGTGATAGGTGGGACCCATTGTAGCCCCTTGATGCATTGATATGTCTCACAAGACAAAAATGTTATGTGTATTTTTGAAATGAAATAATCATTCATTTATGACGTATTAGCATGAGGTTTGAATGGTGTGTTTAAGATGTCTGGCATTATGCATTTCTCCAATATAAGATATGATATTAACATCCATGTGATTCTTTAAATAATTATAATATCCATGGTTATGTTTTGAGACCATGTGATTAGTTATTTGAAATAATTTGATCATCATTTAAACATCTCATATTATAATTCTTGAATAAGTTATTGACATAATTGAGTGTTATTTAGTTCTTTACCATTCTATATTTACTATTCACTCTTTACTCAATATAAAATCAACTATACATAACCCATATTGAGCATCTAATGTCCCCGTTGTTTTCATTAATTTCCCTATGTCATAGTGAATGAATCTTTAAATTAGTTTCAAGTATTTAAAATATTTACTTTCATTTTGTTTTATATTTTGTTTCTGGTGTCATATGGTAAGCATGTATATATCAAGTTTACCAATTCTGCTAAACTATTCAGTCCCTTGAGATGTTTTAACTTTTATCTTCTTCCAACGTAATAATGTAACCATGAGACATGGGATACCAGGGTTGGGGTATTTAAATTTATTTTTCTAGAAAAATGAATTATTGTTTATATTTCTATCATTCAATATTTTTAATATTGAATATAGTGTTGATGAATACATATTGCCTACCATCTTTACGAATGATGTAATTTATTTTTCTAAATCTATCTTTTATTGATGAATATATATATATATAATATTCATATCATGATTACTATTTTGGAGATGATAGAACTATTATCAATGTTCAAGTACAAGAAAAAATGAACTAAATGTTTCATAAAAGATTAAATTGTTAACACATGGAAACGATGACATTAATGTGGTGTTATTAGTAAACTATTATTAATATATTACTAGTGTAACATAAAATATGCAATAAGTACGAACATCATTTTTTTATAGAATTATAATATATTTTATGTCATTATACATCCGTTTATATAACATTAAATTCTTTTAAAACTTGACTGATAGGATTTATGTTACAATCTCATTCATTATATGTATTTTTTTTTATCATGTTTACAATTAATAGATTTTATGACCTATCTGTAATGATCCATTAGAACTTTCTTCTCCTATAGTAATTTTAATAACTGTTTTCCTTTCACATTCCACTCATTATGTAAGCAATATATTTATATAAAATTTTTAAGGAATAATCAATATTTTCTATCTTTTTAGTCAAATATCCTATATCAACATGTCCATGTTTTAAAAAAAATTCCATGAATGGTTTTCCATTATCCTAATTATATATAATGTCACTTTTCCCATGATTGGTAATTTTAAAATTGTTTAAAAGTAATACTCTATTCATTTTTTGAAATACGTACTTTTAAATTTTTATTAAAAATGTTAAAAGAATCATTTCATTAGTATAAAGATATTAAAAAAAATTCCCACAATAATTAAAAAGGTTGAGCTTTCCCTTACTATAAACCTGGAATAACACTCTTAGAAAATATTGATAAACTAATTCAAAAATTCAATATGAAACATTAAAAATAACTTGAACATATTATAACCACGAATGACTTAGTATAAACATAATGTTTCATTAATTGAAAAGTAAGTGACAAAATTTTTACACCCTATGGATGAATTTTATGATTTATCACTCTAATTAGACATTAGTGATAGTCATTAAAACCATTTTGGTTTTAAAAATTTACTGAAGAGAGAATGATAATGATTTACTGGATACTTGTATACTCAAATATTATAGTACACTTTTTTAGTACATTTATATGAAATATAGTATATTATGAAATTTCATAGAGAATATCAATTAATATCCTCATTGATTATATTTTCAATTATATTCCAAAGGTTTTATTATTATTATAATTACATCATAATTTTATAACTCTTCTCTGATTGATGTTGGTGGGAATGTGGTTCATATAAATAATATTATTCTCCAAATAGTTTAATTTTATTTTATCATAAGCATGGATTGAAATTTTATAAATAAATAACACTTTTACTGATGAAGAATGAATGTCTAATATTTGGAACCGACCTATGATCATCTACTAGGGTGACAGTAAGTATTAGTTTTTAATGGAAATTACATCCACTATATGGGAATTTATTTCTATTCAAAGTGTTGTTTATCTCTTATGATTGGGGATAGACTCAACATTGATTATATGGATATTATATGATAGTTTTTTAATTGTGTCAAGAAATTAAAATTATTAATCCAAATGAGGGACTTGAGTTTTCTATAGAACTCATACATTTTTTTATATTGATTTGAATGACTACATATATAATTGAACTTATTTATTTATAGAAATTAAATAAGAAACTATATGATAGTACTGATGAAGGATTCATTCATCCAGTTTCACCACTTTGGGGGGGGGGGGCTGTTATATTTTATGTAGAATGACGGATTGATGTGAATTTATAGTGATTTTCAATAATATAACAACATTTCAATCAATAATAACAATAAAATTACCTCTAATGATAATTTTTTTGATCAATTAAGAGGATATATTTATTTAAAAAATTTATCATAAATATTGATTCTATTAGTTGAGGGACAAATGTGAATAGGTACCCCAGAAAGTATTTTCAATGAGGTATAGACACTATGAATTTATAGTGACTCTATTTGGACATCTTAATCCGCCCTATATATTGATGGATTTAACGAAAAGAGTTTTTAAAAAGTACCTATTTCCATTTTTGATACTCTTTAAGGATGAAAATATTATATATTCCAAAATAACGGAAAATCATTAGGATCACTTGAGAATTATAACAAAGACCCTACGAAAAGAGAAGTTGCATGAAAAATTTTATGATTGTCAGTATTGGCTATATAACTTTTTATATTTGGTTAATAAAATATCAGTGGAGTATAAATAAATGGATCCATCATAGAATGATATCACTAAAAATTTACAAATACTAACCACTATGATTGAGATATACTATTTTCTTAATTTTGATAGATATTATCAATGATTTGTAGATAAATTATCATGTGTTTCTAATACACTCACCAAATAAACTCATAAGGGAGTCAACTTTCTTTGAAAAGGTGAATGTGTGGTAAATTGTGGGGATTTTATGAGAATGATATTTACTAGATATTTTCTTATAGTACACTATATTAGAGCTAGGTTTTTGAAAAATATTGATCCATAGATAATGTTTCTAGGATGCATCCCCAGGTAGAATGATATGGTGATTTCATATTCCACATGAAAATTGATGCTTCCTGAGAGAAATTACCCAAATCATGATTTGGTGTTATGTTATTTATTTTGTACATTAACGTTATGGTGTAATTATATTTATATGTAATAATGTGATATATACCAAAAATATCTAATCATGAGTTGATCACCCAACCCATAAACCAAAAATTTATTAAAAAAAGTTAGCATCACCTTAATTACATGAGGATCAATGAATTTTCACAAAATGGGAATATTCATAATGGATTATCTATGATGTGGATCACTAATGATCCACTAATTTTTTTGTATTTTACAAGGACATATCTAGAAATAATTATATATTAGGGGAATCATATCATTCAACAATGAGTGTTATTTCATCCAACCATATGAAGATTGAGAAGGCACATATGGAATATTTTGTTTTATAAAAGAAGATAAAAAATGTTCCTAAGTACAATATTTTTTGTAAAGTAATTATAACATTTTAGAAGTAACATTGATTCCAACAAATACCGTACATGAAGAAGTTTTTATTCGATGAATATCACAATTCATAATATTTTATTTATCATTGAATTATGATGATTTATAGAGATTTTAAATTTTATTAATGGTTGGATGGTATGAAAAGAGATATTTTATAGTATGTATCTTAGTACTGTTTATATCAATATTTTACATTTGAGAGGGAGAGAAGTCAAAATAGATTTTATAACCCCTACCCATACCATAATAGAAATTGGAATACATCACCATGTATTTTTTTCATTAGAATCCCCAGAATATATTAATTCGTAATTCAATTTTTGTTATTATTGATCACTATATAAATTTAGCATAATTTATTTCTATTAGAGAAGAAATAAATATCTTATTCATGTTTATATAATTTAAATTAAGTAAGTGGTAATATTTAAAGGAGTTCCAAATTCTAGTGTATCTGATCAATATAGGAGGTTTACTTTGATGTTATAGAGAAGTCTTAAAAATTATATGGATATATATTTCAGTCTCACTAATGTATAGAATCCTAAAAATTATTTCTATTCTATGTGAAATATTTAAAACATGAATGATATGATGATATATTTTTCTATGGATTTCAAATCTAGTTTAGATCTATACCTTACAATTGTTAAGATTTAATAAAAAAAATTGATTATGATCATTCATATAGATGGATCCTTTTAAATACATCTCAGAAAAAAGAACATAAATCCAATGTTATATGATAAAATTATAGAAACAAAGATACTTAAAATTGACCTATATAAGGAAATTATAAAAAATGTTAGAGCCCTTCAAAACCACATAATAGAATCTCAGATTTGACTGAAAAATTATGCTGATAGTCCTCAAAGAAATCAAAAATTAAAGGTTACTTAAAAGATGCATCTATGAATCTCTAAATGGAATAATGTTTTGAGAATATAGATAATTAAAAGTTGATCACGAAGTATATTATAACATTTGATGTTTTTAATCTAGTATGGATGATATATTATTACATGGTGCTTCCAATGAACCTCTCTAACGTTTATTATGTGTTATATTTATCTCTTATGGGGATATACATAATAGACCCTTGACATGTGATGAAATTATATGTTATATCATTGTGTAAT
The DNA here is from genome assembly GCA_963277665.1 of Viscum album. Taxonomy (NCBI): domain Eukaryota; kingdom Viridiplantae; phylum Streptophyta; class Magnoliopsida; order Santalales; family Viscaceae; genus Viscum; species Viscum album. The sequence goes on from OY728131.1 coordinate 2,072,788,738, forward strand.
TTTCTTTTATATAAGGTATGATAATATGAAGTCTTGTATTATAGAGAAAATATTTTATGGAATAAGAATAATGGACTAGTTAAAGATCATTAGAAGAATAATAAAATAATATAATATTGTATGGACCCAATAATGTGATGAAACAAATAAATAATAATTTTATTGAATCAGATTAACATAATACGGAAATTGAATTTCATTTTAATGGGGATTGGATGTAACACTCCAAAAATTAATGATATATTTCCATTATTATAAATTAAATTTATTCAATAAATAGATATATATGTTACCCTAAGTATAAATGAAACATAATATAGTATTCTGTTTTCTCATCAAAATTATATTGGATTAGGAAATTCTATTTTTTAAATAAAATCTCTATAAAGGTTTTATAAAAGAAAAATATGTAGTTAATATCTCTTATGTTAATTATATGCCTTAAAAATAATTTTTCCCATAAAAATTATATTTTTAAACATTTATTGATAAAAAAGTAATTAATATATTCAATATTTAAGAAAATTGTTTCAAAAAAATTATTTACGTATTTGAAATCAGTATGAAAAAATTTGTCTATACTAATTTTTTTTATGATTTTCATAGAATATTTTTTTAATAAATATTGAGTGTATATATTTTTTTGAAAACTATATTTTATTTCAATGAATTTACAAAGATTAATTTTTCTTTGAAAATTTTTTAAATGTAAAATTTCTCAATTAAATTATTTATAAACCATCTTTAAAAAAAATCATTTTGGTTTTATTTTTCTATGAATATTATTTATACATATAAAAACATTATTTTGGGAAAATTGATTTTCATCACATTTTGTGGGTTCAATCATTTATAAAAAATTGATTTAATTTTATTAAATATATTATATAATTGAAATATTCAAGAATACTTTTTTTAGATATGAAACTTTCTTTTTTTTACAAAATTAATATAAAAAAATAAAAAATTTATCACCTCAATAAGGGTAAAATTTGTAAAACATTGTTAAAATATTGAGATAAGGATTTAAAATTTATATAATTATATACTTTATTCTAATTAATGATTATATTTTAGATTTATTCTCACATAATTGAAAAAAATATGAATTTTTAGTGCCATTTTTATCTGATTATAAGCATTATATTATTTTATAAAAATAAAAAATACAAAATGACACACTCTTGACCATTATATATCTAGAATTTATACATAAGGATAAAAAGAGGACATTTTTATTAGTAAATGGTTATTTTAAGTATTTATTAATTTTTTATGATGATAATTTATGTTTAATGTTTATTAATTAAATAATTACCTTAAATTTCTACACAACACACATATGATTATTTTACAAGTAGTAGAAACATCATGTAACTGATCTTCTAAACTCATAAATTGATATCATTAGGATAGGTTAAACTACCACACTAATTATATATATATACAAAAAACAATTTGAATTTATAATGGTTTATATTCATGTTCAATAATTATACTAGTGACATTAATGTCAAAGTAAATGAATAGTTCAAAAAATTCCATTAATAATATTTTGTATTAATTTTCACTAAACTACATAAAATTCATAAAAATAATATCACTATCCATTTTAATGTTAAATTGTTTAAAATCCCATCTATGGTCTATTTAAGGGTCATATTTCCTTTTATGATAACATTCGTGACCCTTAAAAAATAGAATCTATTGATATTTTGGAAATGTTCTTGTGGGTTAATGGGGGCTTAAAATAATGAGATCATGGTAACATAAGTCACCAATACTTTTGAATTTTTTTTGCATAATCGTATTTATAAATATAAATATAATAAATTATAAATTTGATAATTTTATGTCAGTTATTTATAAATAAATATTTTATATTAATTTAATACTTAAAGTAATTCCAATGGTGGCGCTCCCATCACCTTTATTATTCACAATTTTGAGCTTTATATCACAACCAATCTAAATAATAATAAATTCCTAGATTCCATCACCACATACTATATCTCTTATCTCAACCAAAATTCCATCCTTTCAAGGCTTAAGAAGTAATCCAAAATTGGTTTCTCAATGAAGAGGTATAACTATTAACTAAGCATTTTAACATTACTTTATTTGTATACCTCATATAAATCCTTCGAATTTGTTAAAACATTATTAATTAAATATCATAAACAATATAATTTGGTATTTTTTTGTTTTAGAAACCATTTTCTACCTTCTTTCCATCTAATAGAAAGTGAAAACATTGAGCGTGCGTATGTACAACCTATCTTCACAGTGTAAGTGTTTAATTTTTTTTTCACAACCACATTATGTAGATGACTACAAGGATGAATTTTCAAAATATATATTCTATTTATTATATTATTATGTTTCCTAAATTTTGGGTTTGTATTTGTTTCCCTTATTTGAATCTATTTAATTGTGAAAACATTATTGATGTAAATGTAAAACCCATTATCTCCATAAATGTTGTAATTCATTTTTCTGACTATATTTTTTTTCATATTAATCTAAATATATATAGTTGATATATAAAATATTTATATAATGATTAAAATTTTATATATAAGGTTACCAAGGGTAATTTTAAATTACTATAAAATCCGAATGGAAGAACTCATGAAAAATGAAATAGATAACACCTGAATGTCAAACCTGTGGTAAGGGATTTATATTACAATCTCATTGTTTATAAGTATTGTTTATTATAATATATCCAATGATGAAATTATATGACCAATATATCAATATTATAATAAATTTTATTTTTATTTCTCTATTTATATATGATTTCTATTTTCCATTCATTTTCTTCTCTTTAAGTACTCTAGAGGAAAAAAAATTAAGGAAAAAAGAAAATGTAATTCACTTTTATACTGAAATACATTTTTTCCATGTGAATGATTTATAAAAATGTATTCATGCATATTATAATATTATATTTTTGTTATTAAATTTAATTTTTATTCATTAATATTTTTATAAAAAATGTTTTAAAAGGAATATTTTTTTCATTTTCAGAATGAGGATCTTTTAAAATTTTACTTAATTGTGAATGGAATCATTGTTATAACAAACATGGCATGAATGAAATTTCCAACAATCTTGATCAGTCTATTATATAAATTTTTCATTATGAGTATTTGTGTTATTTATCAAATAATATTATACCCTTATTATATGGGATATTATTAGATTTGAAATATTTTATTTTAATGTGAAAATGGTATTTTTCTAAAAAAAACATTCGATGTTATATTTTAAATAATGTTTTCATCCTAGATTACATAATTTGATATCACAGAATATTTATATTTTATATGATCCCTTAATAACATTCTTATAATATATCTGAAAGGTTTATGATTATGATAACATGATATTCTTGGAAGTTGTTACCTTTATATGGAATACAATATAATGAAATACTGAAATGATTATGAAACCTATTTATTTTTAATGAAATATTATTTTATTAATGTTTTATAATCATTTTCAACACATATGTATTTTTTTTCATTATGCCACATGTGTTTTTAGGTTTTATTTATATATTTACTGCAATTGGTAATGATGGATATAACAATATATTTTAAGGAAGAAATTGGGGAGTGGACCTATTTTAGTAAAGTAATTGGTATATTATAATAGTATTAGGAGTGATAATTTACTATGAATACTACATATTAGTGAGTAAACCCTTTCCTTATGATAAAATAGGAAATGTACCTTGATTAATTAGATTATTTTCTATGACTATATGTATTCCATAAACTTATGTCATATAAAAATTTCGTACTCTAATGGATTATATTCTTTCATTTCATTATGATTTATAACTTATTAATAAATATGTTTAATTCCAGCATTCAATATTATGTTATATGATATGATTGTTATAATTTTCAGTTGTTAAAATCTTGTTATCGAATAATTCATCTCTTGACATGCAAATATGATCATTTATATATCCATTGTTTACCCCTACTAATAATCAAATCTCACCCATTTTTTATGTTCCCCATATCTAATATATAGAGATTTATTTTATGAATTACTTGTCTAAGAATGTTTCTAGTTGTAAATAACATAGTTGTAGATTATATAGATATATTATCAACAAGTTTTTTATTTATCCTTTTTTTTCAAATTGACTAAACCAATATGATTCTAGTGTTTATCATAATGTTATATATTGAATATTTATATAATTATATATAAAATTTATTTATTAAATGTATGGGTCATTATACATCCCTCGAAAAGTTTAATATATCAATTAACTGGTGGTTTAGTTTTTTGTAGATTACTTATCTGAAATTCTTATATCCAAAAACCTAAAACCATTTTTTCACAATCATCCTCCACTATACCCTTTTATAAATTTATCACATGAAATAATAAAATTTATAACATAAGTAAAAGAAATATAAGTAATGGGTGAGCACATACACTTAGTAAGGAAAAACATAATAACATGAATAAAATCATGCATAAGACGTAAATATAATAATAAAAGATCAAAAGGTATTAAATTATAATCATTAGACATGTTAGAGAAACATATTTTCATAAAAAAATTAATGTATTATAATGGATATCCCATGGCTCAAAATAGACCTATATAATAACATAACATGTGAGAATGACATAGAAGTGTTGAATATATTAATAATAAATTATAATCACGAAAACATAAAATTGCAGGGAAATTTATTTTATTTTCAAATTTTTATGTAACATGATAATCAATATCGAAATTTGGCATAACCATTTACATAGGAATTTTTTAGGAGACCCATTATGCACACACCTTTGTGAAAAAACTCATTACGTCTATTCCTGAAAATGTGAGCTGACCCATCATTCCCACACATATATAGAAAATTGATTATGTCCACAAAAAACTAACTCAGGTAATATAATCTCAAACCAATGCCATGGGGTGCTATATACGAAACCACATTCCATCATCAATAATTTTGCGTTTCAATTAAATTAAACCATAGACATATCTTAAGGATAACATGGAAAATGAATAAGATTATCAAACTATTCTATAATATCAAATAACATAACCCTAAGGAATAATAAGATATCAAATATACAATTGTTCATTTTTAGGAATTTTTTAAAGAAAAAAGAAAAACAATACAGAAAAAAATACAAACAAGAAACACCAAACAACCATAATGTATGGCTATGGTGAAAATAAGAAGAAACAACAAAAAACACCCATTGAAATAGGATGATAAAAACTACACAAAATTAAAGATACACCTTCAAAAAATTATATAAATCAAAATAAAAATGTTTTAACAAAACATTTTAAAAAATTTTATAAAATAAAGAGCATAAATTTCATTCAAACCCCATATTATTATAATTTATTAATTAAACTTTATCAGACCTTTAATACAATGAATTACAAGTAAATTATCCTTTAAAATACATAGATTTTACCCTACAAAATATGAAAGAGTCGTTAATTTTTTTATTAGATGGAAAACATTTTTTTATCTTCTGAAATAACATTATTTAAAAATAAACATTGTAAAAATAGTATTATATTATTATTTTAAATGGAAAAAATAGATATCATGAGAATATTATAAAATATCCATATTATATTTCCAAATATGATAATATCTATTTTTTTCAAAATAATATATGGTCTTTGATAGAAATTCAAAATTCTTAGAATGAGATTTATTTTTCTTAATGGTAGAGTTTTATTTTGGAAAAAATTTTATCATGGTGATTTTTACTAATAATGATAATTAATTTCAAAAAATATAAATTTTAATACCAAATAGAAAAAAAATTAGAATTAGTTAAATCAAATATATATATATATACATGTTTGAAATGAAATGACACAATGATTCTTAAATTGAGTCAAAAAAACCCTTAGCTTAAATTTTCTCTCGGTTATTCACACTCTATCATCGTGTATAAAAAAATAACTGTCATATACCTCAATATAATAAAATTATTCCAATACATAACATTTTATAAAAACAAATCCTATGGATACCATTGAATGATATAAGTGTTGAGTATTAAAAAAAATATAGGTGAAAATTCATTGAATGATTTGAGTAGCATGATAAATATTTAAAAGTTATTATAAAATAAATTATGGGGAAATATATATACTATCTCACAAATAAGGAAGAATTTGTATGGTGAATGATTTATTATGAACATGTGAGATCATAATTAATAAAAAATACATAGGTTTATCATAAAATAAGTACTTGAACCAAAAATGGGAGAAAGAGATCCCTTACCTTGCTATGTGTATTCTAAATATTGGGAGGAAAAACTAAAACATAATACCTATATTAGTGGTTTTTATATATTTATAGGTATGTTAAATTTAATTTTAATGCCCTTGGGGTGATGTGGGGTGAGATAATGGGTGGGAATTTGTCCTCTTTTGGTGGTGGAAATAATGTTTTTCCATAGAAACCAATGTTTTGTTAGGGGTAATAAATGAGCCACATCGATGTTTGGTTGGTTATGTGTGTTATGCAGACAAATTTTAGATAGGAAATTTGGGTATTAATTCAATAACTGACATCTATTTCTATAAGTATGATATAAAATTTAATTTTTTCAAAATTTATTACACTCCATTTTCCAATTTTTTACCTTATTAATGTTGATTAAAGACAAACCACGATAGTTAATTTTATATAAAAATATAAAATGGCCCTTATTAAAAATCTTCAATGTTCTAAAACTAAATTTAATATCAATTTGACCTAATTATATATCAAAATGTGTTTATATTAATTTTTGTATTAGAAATTGTAATACATAGAAATCCCATTTTTTAAAAAGAAAGGTTTTTTATTATTTGGTGTTCTTAATATTATTTAACAATTTTTTGATATTAAAATATTTTTAATTTATGTATGTAAAAAATATTAGAGTCTTAATTTAAAATATAACTTTTTTAACATAAAGGTGCACAATATTTACAAATTTATTATTCTTTGAAAAATATTCATTTTTTTATGGTAAAAAATCATTAGCATGGAATGTTAATTTTATTCATAACAACCAAATTAACCAAATTACATAATTTAATCCTACTATTCATTTTATCTAGTTCTATTTCAAGAAATTGTGAAATTTATATATAATATAACAATAATATATTATATCAAAATGATTTTTCAGAAGACTTTTACATGTGATTTAAAATGTCAAATATAGGTTTATAAACTATAGTAAAAATAATTCCTATTATAAAAAGTAATTTTTTAACTAATTTTTTTTCATAAATATCCAATTTAAACTAGTATAAAAATAATTGCATAAAAGAAACACAATTATTAAAAAAACATTATATTCAATTATTTAACAGAAAATTAACAGTTTTAGACTAATACCAATAGTTCAACTTAGGTTTATATTATAACTATTAATAATAAAACGATGTTCATTTTGAGATATTATATTTCCAAGATTTTAGAGTTCAATATTTAAGTAATATCCCAATATATAGTGGAAAAATGTTCGCATTAGATAATATATTTTAAAATTATATCTATTTATATTCTTATTTCCTAAAAATTACTAATTAATTTATTGGTAATATAGTATTAATATTATCACTATATTGTCTTTTTATTTAATCATAATATACTATATTTTTTTAAATAAAAGAAAATTGATTAAATAAATATATTTTAATCCAGTAAACAATTTCATAACTTTTTTAGCTGGACTAATTAAATTTAGTAGTATTAAAAGAAGAATTTCTATTCATTTAATTTTGACACTATTTGTGGAGAAAGAAGTTGAACATGTTATTTATTTGAGGTACATATTCATTGAAATATAAGTTAATCATATATATTATAATGATCGTATTTTTCTCCATAAATTAAATCATTCTTACCCCTATAATGATAAATTTCGCTCTATTATAGTCTAAATTATCTATTCCTTTTGATATTATTTTTTTATGTTATCAATTTATCTTTTATTTTTATCATTCATAATAGAATGTGATATTAGATAGATTAAGATTATGTTGATTCCCTATATTGTTATATAGACTATAGTACTAGCTCCAATTGTTATAGTGAATATAATTTTCCATATTGTTATTGTTATATTATGATGAAATAATAGAACATGTTACATGGAAATATTATTATATTGAAGAATTTTTTTATTAAATAAAGACCACAAATATTATAAAAAAAGTGAAAATCCTGAATTTAAATGTGAATGTATATTGTTCCAAAAAAATTGGGTAAATGTGATTTAGTTTGTAAATCGAATGACATGGTAAATAACATATAACACATTAATAAATTATAAATTAGGGAAAAATATGTGTGTTTTGTTGATTTTTTATATCTTGTAAATTAGAAAAAAAAATCATCATATTGGACGTCATTATTTGGAAAATGTGTGATCATTATTTTATATAATTCTCTTACATAAAATATCAAATTTATATATGATATATATGTTTTAATAAATATCACTTTTAATGAGTGTGATTTACTTCATATTAAAATCCATGTAAATTAAAAATATTAGAAATTTCATATTGAAATAAATATAAAATGTTTATTTTTATTATTTTTTATGAAATATTTATAAATCATGTTCAATTTATAATGTGTTTATAATTATCTTTACTTATTAATTGTTCATAAATTTGTATATATTATCAAAATAGATGAATTATTAATTTATTTTGTTTTATTTCGAGATTTTATATTCATTAATAGATATTTTATATTATGAATCATTGTATGATTTTGGTTAAATTTTAATAAACTAATTATTAAATTATCATAAATGTTTTCATCTATTTACATGCTAGGTATGATAATTGATTCACTATTATTCTACCTTGAATTTGGATGTCCATAAATATTTAGATTTAGATAATAATTTAATTATATTTTATACATATTAGATATTTTTCACATATTAGATATTTTAATTTTGATATTATTAAAGTCTCCCTTTAGTACGAAACAATGGGTAATGGGACTTTGGGTTGGATTTCTCACCAGAAAATGAGTTTAGTATTTATAAATAAATATGGTGTTTTTCTACCTATTAATTCAATCTTACTATAATGAATATTGTTAGATTCATATGATTATTTAATTTACATGTAATGGGTTTTATTTACCTTAGGTAATATATGAATTTTCATAAGATTATGTAATGTTTGATTTTAATTTGATTCAGTAATGCATGTTTTGAGCTTGGTAAATAATTACAAATCTATTTGATTTGAAAATATTGATTTTTAGATAATAGTTGGGATTAAAAAAACTAAATCATCTAAAGCATGAATACCTATAAATAAAATACATGAAGAAATATGGTGAGATAGTAAAACCTCTTCAAAAAATAAGTGTAATGTTTCTATAAGGGTATATTAGTAATGTCCTCAAACATCCAACCGAGTATGTCATGAAAACATTGTATTCCAATGGATTATATTATGAGAGTTAATAAATTTTTGGGTGACCATAATAATATTAGTTTTATATATTTTTCATGTGTATTAGGTTACACTTGGTTTGTAAATAATAAATCATAGGATACAAGAGTAATATGGTTGTGTTTTTTTATATGATGTATTGGGAATGGAGTTTTCCACTCAACTAGCCATGATTAATTCATGATGTAGGACCACCATATGATCTGATGATGTCCCAAATATATGGAAAATTGGAGTCATATCCTCATGTATGTCCTCAGTAGCCTATGGTTTTTTATTTCCTGCGAAAATGAGGGGCCTTTGTTGTATTAAATCATGATGTGTTCTTAGCCAGTGCACCTCACTCACCAGTACTATAGATATCATCAGCTTTTCAATAGGTGGTGGAAGATTCTAGTGCACCATATGGAGGTAGAATATATGGAACTAGTCCCTATATCAACATATTTTCACTATGGGGAACCTCTTCTTTATCATCATGTTGAATAAAAGATGGTATACATCATAGAGGCATCAAAAAAGTAAATAATATGTACCATAATAAAAGAGTATATCTATAGATCTGACTCAATAAAAACATGGAAACCGTAACCATTATTATTTTATGGATGTACCATTTTCCCCTCCTACCAATTCTCTCTTATATTGTGTCCAATATCAAGTGTTCATAGTCTTGGTGTATGGTTAAATTGGCTCCGGCACCAACACATGAGTACGTGGCCCGAAATTCGAACTTGAAATAGTTAATAGTGTTTCCCCATACCAATATCACATACTCTGATCCAAAGGTAGAACTGTATCTCATACCATTCCATCTGTTCTTATACAGTGGGGCCCATGCTACATGTCACAACCCTCTTTATTAATGATGTGGATAGGGATGGAAATATATTGGGACTATCCTTCTTCAAGATGAAAAATAGATAATGACCCTCAAGTCCTACCTCCAGTAGGCCCAGGGGTGGCAACCGGTAGTAAGGGTATAAAAATCTCGCTAAATTGGAGGTATTTCCATTTTATTATAACCAGGATTGGGAGATAAGATGTATCAACCTCAAAAAAACTCCAAAACATTAATAAAAAAGAGTAAAAACTCATTCCACCAGAATGTTTAAAGTAAAACTACTAGAAATAAAATAAAAAACACCAATGTAAAAAACCCCAAAATCACCTTATAAGGTATACTATCCATACCAAATCTCTAAAAGGTACTCTAACCAAATAAATTTTGTTAGGTAAAGTAAATTAGTAATTACATAGATATTTAGGTACCTCGCATTACATCCCATTGGATAACTTACCATCACTAACGACATACCTCTTGACGCTATCATACTCCTCCATAAGCCCCACTAGCACAGCATATCTACACACAACAAGGTCATATAGCACATACTACTTGAAAATACATGTTCCACAACCACATCACTTTAAAAAGACACCTGGGAAGGTACAACATATCTTATCCCAAAGACACATGTGACGCACACTTCACCCACAGACACCTGGGCCTCACAACTAAACCATTAACTACACAATAGTTCTAGGGCAACCAATGCCTATAAGGGGGAGCATAAATTATTTAATAACAATTAATCCATCATCCCACTAGGATCTTGGGAAGAAAAAACTCCCCCATAACAATGGCGGTGTTCAGAACTTATTGGTCAACATGGGTGGGTGCATATAGAAATCACTAGGAACTACATGTATATATAGGTACCAAGCACTCAACCCAATATATGGGGTTTCAAATCAAACAATCATCCCACAAAAACTACCCTTCATTCCACCTCTAATTCATAAGCACACAACCTACCATACACTTAATGCATAATCCCAACCAATCCATTCATCCAATTATCACTCTACATTGAATAATTCATTTTTTTATTTATTACATACTTACCCAGGAAACTACCAAACATATAACCCCAAAAGTAACATCACGACCCACACATACCTCAAAAAGTACCTGGAAACTCTAGGAGAAAGGCTCATGCAAGGTAATATAATATATATTCAAAATTATCCATCCCATTCCATCCTTGACATCCCTAGTACACAAAAAACACAACATTCATCCAAACTACCAAACTCAACCTGGTTGCATTTTCATCGCATAAAAAGTTCATCCATTCCTATTCCAACAACCTATAAACTTGATATTCCATTAACACCATATGTACCACCCTATTCATGAAACATGTTGTCATCATCACCAAATATGAAGCACCAATACACAAACATATGACCCCACACCCATAGAGACAACCCCCTTGTCTACAAATGCACCCACAATCTTGCTTCCAACAGCATTACCATTCAACCCACACAAGTCACTTAAACGGAACACAACCATACAGAGCAGATAGACACATATATGAAATAGTGTGTATTCAGATTGGATGAAAACTTTTTTAATTTACACCATCATAATTTAGGTGATATCATAAAACATTTTTGACCCTTGGTAATCCATTTAATTAACCAAAAATATGCGATTAATAAATTTTTCATGTTCAAATCCATTCAAAAGAAGATTAACAACATGTATTCCTGAGTCTGGTGTAAAAACAGAGATCACCAATATGAATGATTTTCATAGAGCATATGGCCAACAAAAATTCATAGCATGGATCTAAGATAGATGATAAAACAACACAAGCATCTTCATCATCTTTCTCGCCCCTTATTTATTACTAAGGCAGGAAACCATTCCATTCATGTTCAAAATATAATAAATTAATATTTTAAATTCTACATTATTTTTATGGAGACATTAGTTTACAAAAACCACATGATACTTAATTAAATGTGGGATGAATTAGTTCCTAATTTGAGTAATATATGATCAGATACTCTTCATTGTGACAAAACAGAGGGTCGGTCATGCAGTTGGAGACACAAAGGGAAACTGAATCTGAATGTCACTACACAACACAAAACTCAATGGGGAAAAAAGGATCAGGGTGCACCAAGAGAAAACAGAAATACACTGGGAAGATAAGATCTTGGCTTAGAAAAGCCATATCCTATATCAGTAGAAGTAAATGGATTCATCAGACATTATAGTTAGATCGTGGTCAAGATCATGTGGCTTGGCCATTTCAATGCCTCTGGATAATTATGATATTAAATATATAATTAATATCCCTTGAAACACCTCTAGTAACACTCAAACAAGTTAGGAAACTCCTTTAACATCAAATAAATTGTAAAGGTGTGAAACTGAAAAAAGTAGGAAAAAATTGGAAAGGACCCGTTGATGGGAGACTCACAAATAGGAGTCACCAATACTGAGTCACCAATGTTTGAATCACAAACTCATTTCACCAACATGACACAACAACACAAATCACTGACCTGACCTACTGATAGTGAGCCAATGACGTGACTCGCCAATGCATGACCTACTGACGCCCTAACATACTTACTCCCTTACCTATCGACGCCCAAAACTACCAACACATGAACCTACCCACTCCCAAACATACTAATTACCTAACATACCATTTCCCCAAACGAGAAATATCCTGACCTACTAATTCCCTAACCTATCAATGACTCAAACTACAGACACTTAGACCAACCGACGCCCTGACCTACTGAAACCCTCACCTACTGATCCCCCTACATACTAATTCCATGACCTACTAATTCCTCGACATACCGACACCCTAACCTACTGATAGAAAAATTATAATATCTTCAAACTCGTGAAATGATCTACTATTCCCTCCCAGAACACGCCAAACAATAGATTTTGATAATGTGATAGACTGGGGAGGTCTAGTCCATTAAATCAGAAACCTCTCAAACTATTCTCACCCATGATAATTTAGAACCAAATTCAGAATAAAGATGTGTCTGAAAAACCTCCTCATAAGAATCCTCTCAAGGATAATCCACTATTTGTTGTTCAAATGCTTCAGTGAAACCTCAACATCCAACAACACCTCTTCCTACGTCTGATAACAAAACCATCCATATGATACCCAACATAAGAACCAACTATCCAGACCCACGAATTTGGTAATTAATTCCCCAATTTGATGATTTTATCCTCTCTAGGGGCACTGAATCAACCACATTGGTTTCATAGAATCTCAATTAAGGCATATTGATTATTAATCTGCTATCCCCCATTTCACATGTTAGGACATTATCATACTATACAGAAAAAGGGAAACAATTCATCTCATAATCATGTTTCAAACATTACATCATAAGTAAAACACTTAAGAAAAAATCAAAACAACTTCATATACTAGGATGCATCTTCACATCTCTCTCCAAAGTAATCTCCTCTAAGCCAATATGCATTCACAACACAAGAACCAAAGGAATGGTTTTTCAATGAATAAAATTCTACTCATGATCATAGACCTCTACAAGAATCTCCAAAAATGTTGGTTCATCCTCGATATTCAACTCTCTCTAGAAAATGGCCTGGGATTCTTCATGATGATACTGATGAATATGGGAGACCTGAAAGATTTTTTGGATTCTCTCCAACTACAGTAGAAAAATTAATTAGTATGCCAACTCATCAACTCTCCCAACACCTCAAAGGGTTTTATGAAGCTAGGATAAATCTTTCTCCCTCAGTAGGACCTACATTCCAACAATGTGGGAAAATATTGAAGAACACATGGTCCCTAAACTCGAACTCCAAAGGCCTTATCATGTGATCAGGATACAAATTGTGCCACTATTGTGCTTCATATATCCTATCACTGCCAAGATTTACTTTCTCGGTCATACTCTACCCTGCGTACTAACCAAGAAAAATTACCTCCCCCATCTTTTTTCAAGAACAAAGGTGAAAAACATGTAATTCCATATGAATCATTAAATGGATCCATGCTATTGGTAGAGTGATATATTTTGTGGTATGGAAACTCTACGAAGATAAAATGTTTAACGCAAGACCCACCAAAATCCATGATAAATTCCCAAAACATGTTCTCTAATGTATGGATGGTCCTCTTTATCTTCTCATATATCTGAGTCTAGAATGTAATGCTATGTTATTACATAGTTCCAAAATCATTCTTCTATCTTCTCTAGACTCACAAGGTAAAACGTGGTTCCCAGTCTAAGACAATTTATATTAGAACTCCATGTAGCCACACAAACTCATCTATATAACAATGCGCTAATGAATCAACTATTCTTGATTTCATGATTTCTAAGAACTGAGCTGATTTTGAATGTTGATCGACTATTACACATATTTCATTTCATCCTCCCTAATACCAGGATAATACTATGAAAAAATCGAATGAGATATCATCCCACATTCAATTGGGGATTTCTAGTTGTTACAACCAACCTCCAGGATCAAGGTTCTTATCCATTCCCTATAAGAATACCATGTATATTTCCACAAACTCAGCCACTGATCGCTTCATTTTGGGCCACCAATGATATTCCTTCAAGGTGTGGTACATCATGTAAATTTCTAGGTGTACTACTAATGGTGATCTGTGAAACTCATGGATAACCCCCTCGCGCATCGCCACAATGTATAACATCTATCCATGGAATAACATCTGTTTTTTATCATCCTTCAACCACCCCTCCATAGCATATCCCTAGTCAATGAATTTTCACATCACCTCAGCCTCCAAGTCTAACCACTATGGCTCCTACACCAGGTGCCTCTGAGATGACTACACCATCATCTGAAATAGAAAATGTCCCCTACTATCCATATATGCATCTATTTTTATGGAAAATAACTCATCTATCACCCTCCAAGTGCCCAAAAATTCTCTAACCAACTCATTATGTGACTTCCTGCTCATGGAAAACGCCACAACATTCCCTCTTCCAATGGTGTAGGAGATCTCAATGTCATATTCATGATGAAAATCCATCCACATCTGTTTCTTCAAATTCAAATCCCACTGGGAAAATATATACATCCAACTCTTCTGATCTATGAAGACCAAAAAAAAAACTACAATGAGATAATAATTCCAAAACGTCATTATGAACCTGACCGCTACAAGATCCAGATCATGGATATCATAATTACATTCATGGGGACATAATTTCATAGACTCATAAGAGATCACTCCCCATTGTTGAATCATCAAACACCATAATACTAGATGAGAAGAATTGAAAAACACCTCAAACATCACACCTTCCTCTAGAAACATGAGCACTGGAGAACTGACCAACTTCCCCTTCATATAGTTAACATATACCTAACATTTATCAGTCCAAATAAAGACCTAGTATTTTCTGGTCAGTCTATCAATGGAACTGCTACTCAAGAGAAATTAGGTAAAAATAAAAATTAATAGCCTACTAGACTCATAATTCTATTAATATATTCAAAATTATTGTGTGATTACCAAGAAAACATTACTTGATATTTGAACGATCCACTGCTACACAATACATAGACATCACATGTCTATGTAAGTGTATGTTTTGTGTCCGAAACAAGCACTTTGAAAATTGTTTGTAGAGCACATGGAATCGATGGAACTCTAGGGCAGTACTAAAATGCTCTGTATTCTCTTCCTCTAACATCAATTAGATCATAACTTCTTTTAGGAATATGAAAATTAACTAGTCTAAGAACTCATTAATGACATATTTTATATGTCCCAGGTACACATTCGGTGCATTCGTAATACCAAAAGACATAACCATGAACATATTGTGCCATACCTAAATCCAAAAGATGTCTTTGTGATGTCAACCTCCTTCACCCTCAACTATTGATAACCATACCATTGATCGGTCATAATGAACCAACATGCTCCCATTAACTAGTAAAAAATATTTTCAATCCTCAAGAGAGGGCAATGGTTCTTAACTGTTAACTGATTCATCCTCTAGTAGTCTATATGAATTATCAAACCACCAAATTACTTCCTCAAAAACAAGATCTGAGCAACCATCTATGATGATTTAGTTTAGATAAATCCTGTATCCATGGGATTTTAAATCTAGATCTAAATATTCAGTAGTTTAGAATGTGATATCCGATAAGGACACATCTAAATCAAACTAGCATTGGGTTGTAATTCTATCCATAACCCATCATCAAATCAAGGAGGTAGATTCACAAATTCCTCAGGGAAAAGATCAATGAATTCCCTGAAAACTCCTAGAATCTCCACTATCATAGCATCCAATGATTCCACTAAAACCTCAACCAATAAAGTAAAAACCAGATCCACACGCTGGCTTTCCACCTAATAACACCACTCACTAATGAAAGCTAAATGTTGTCCATCCTTGTATAAAAACACAACTCTCCCTTGAATGTATTCAATTAATGAATTAATGGAGAACAACCAATATATTAATTGGAAATGTCACACAACTTTATCTATAGAAGAATGAGATCCCCTCTAGAAGGATTTAGTCCAAACATTAGTCTACATCCCCATGAAAACATCAAACAAGCTGCTCTGACCTTCAACTATCATACACAGCACAATGGGAAATAAAATTATCTATATTTCCAGTCCCAAAGCATAGGATTGATAAGGTGAAACAAAAGAGTGTGAATCTCTTATATTAAAATAGAATAGAAAATAGTATTTAACACACTAATCGCACGTTGAATGATCTCCATCCCTATTAGAACTGCTTTCATTATGACATGAAACTCACTATACCATGTTCCTCTACATATATTCTGTTAGTTATCTCCTCGACCACTTATGGTTTGAGGTCTATGATGATCACCCGGAGGTCAAACTCCTATTTCTTCTTCTCCCCTCTATGGAGAAAGAGACTGATTTCACTACTACTAGAATACCTTTTCCGAAAACTGATTCTATGGAAAGTGCTAAAACATTCCACCTCCAAAATAATAATCTCAAACTTGGAACTGAATTGGATGGTTCTAGTGGGCGCCACAAGTGAAGTACCTTGGTTTTAAAACTATAAGAAAAGATCAAGGACAAGAATGTTAAAATTGAAATTTCTGGGGAAAACTCCCCACGGACTGAAACCTCAAATACCCTGGCACTGAAAACCTACTACTGGAATCATTTCCCTTTAAATAACCTTATTGGCAACCCTCTTATTGTAGAACTCATCTTGAGTGCATTAAATAAACTACCTCTTCCTTCTTCTAGACCTATAGGTTTGTCGGAAAGGTGAAGGGAGTAGCTGTGTACTAGAGAGAGGGATGAAGGGATTACTCTAAGTGTCTCTCCCATGAATCCATATCTATAAAGTGATCCGGAGAAAAGAGAAGGAGATCCATGAACATGATCACCAGTTCCTATACCAATATAATCCCCTATTGGAGGGAGAGTAGTAACATTAAATTTGTATCCTTCATGGTTGAATATGGGAATTCCTCTAGGAACACTTTCTCAAAATCGACCCACAAAACATCAGCCTCATTCCTCTCCCCTAGATACAATGTCCACCACTAACACATAGCTACCCTCACCAAACTAACTTCCAATAGAAGCTAGTACTATGTCAGATACCAGATCAGGATAAAAGTGATCTCATGATCCTTGATCCATCTCATTATCCCCACATCTAAGTCACTTCCATTGTACTTTCCATATGTCTAGTACTGGAAATCAAGAATCATCTCCTACAGCTGATTGTCCTCCTCCGCTGGATCAACCCTCCACTGATCAGCCAGATGGGTCTTCTAAACCTCCACTACCTAAGCTACATATGGAGGGAGGTAGGGATCCATAGCTAAATGTTAAATTAGTATATCTAAAGAATGGGTATTGTGGAATTTATTTAGGATTTATTTTAACTCATTGTTTACATTAATTTCCCAAAAACACCCAAATAACTAGGAAGATAAGTCATCTTGATTCATTTTCCTTTCATTGGGTCTCTACCATGTGAATGGTGTAGACTCACTTGGTCATTCAGTAAGCATATAGTCCTTACATCGTATCATGACGGGATTAAAATCTCGTGTCTTAGTCAATCTTCTCTAGCCTATGTCATGTACGAAGATCACCTCACACTGTTTCCCTACCATCCCATGCAATCCTCACTATTCCTAACTACAAACTCCATCATATCTCTCATCCATCATTCCATGATACCATTATATATTGATCCTCCTTCTTCAAAATGTAGAAAGGGATAAAAAGTTTTATGACCTTCCATATTAATGATGAAAAAGAGATAATGAACCTCGATGTAACTTCCTGATTCTGTGGGCTGCCCAAAGGTGCCCCGTACTAGGTTGGTCACATGAACTCAAGAGCATTTCCACGAATTCCAAAGTCTGGCGACTATTAGTGAGGGCCTTGGGTGTGACAGTGAGGAAAATATACCCTAATTGGAAGAGTAACACATGGGAAGAAAACATATAACCATGTCATAAATAGAAATTCAATGCAATAATTAAGCAATGAAAGGATGAAAGTAAATAAACAAATACAGTATATATATGTGTGTGTGTGTGTAAATAATGATACACTTTTCAAGTATATAGAAATGTATCCAACAAAGTCACACTACTAGATTACAGTACTTAACCAATGTAAAAAAGAGAACAAGTAAACTCCAACAGCATCACAAGCCTCATCTTGGTCTCACACTCCCTAACTCCACAGTAGTCTTGTACCTAATGTAGAAGGAAGCATGCTTTTATCTAAACATACAATAGTATAATCTATTTTGGGCTAAAAATATAACCCAAACAGAGTGTGAGACAAATCCCAAAAAGAAAACACCCAAATATCTGTGCCAAACTGTCAGTGAATATATAAAGTAGGCAATATGAAAAATATTATAATCAACAAGGAAGTACTCAAAACTAAATAGTACTACTGTTAAAACTACATTCATTTACATTATCAATTATTCAACCAATCATTCACAAGTAACCATATGGGAATGTTCTCACATCCTAACCCCTCTGATTCAACTAATCATTTAACAATAAATATATAATGACCACCTAGGATAGCTCAGACAGTACAACCCCTTTGGTATCATGAAAACTAAGACTCTATAAGGAAGAAATCACTGTCAATTCCCCCAATAGTCTTTTAATGATAAACTACAGACTCTATGAGGAAGAACAGAACGTTAATTCCCCATGTGGTCTTGTAAGGATAACTATAGACACTCTGAGGGATCACTCAACATCAATCTCCCCTATTTTCTCCCAATGTGAAATGTACAACTGTCACTCTAGCGAAGCCCTCAACATCAATTACCCATATGGTCTCACAACACCAGGTTCCCACAACCATGGGTAAATAAATCATTCACAAACAATATTCAACAACCATAGTAAATCACATGTACTATTTGGATAAATGGCTACAAATCATAACACAAGCATGTCAGATAATATTACTATATCCTAAAAGCCCTAGGCATGGAAAACATAGCAGAATAACAGTGAATTCTAGACCCAATGACCAATATCAGATCAAACATGGGTAAACATATCCATAACTAGGTAAATAAACCTATTTAAAATAAATAACCCATACTCAATAAAAAAAGTCATGGAAGTCAATAATAGGGATAAATTCCCTAAACAACCAATACCAAAAATAAGGGTATTGGGCAATATTTCCACATATAATTCAATGAAAAACTATTGAAATTAATAAAACCCCTACCTCGATGTTGTACAATTTATATAGTTGATACTCAGCCTCTGAATTGACCCAAAATGTCATAGATCTACAAAATATTTAAAACTTTCAACCATAGATATCTCACAAAAGTGGAGGAAACAAGAGATGACGATCTAGAAGAAGGAAGAACCCACCAAGGCAATTACAATGCAAACGACATTGTTTGATTCAAATAACAGATATTCTATCGGGGGGTCATAGAAGAATAGGCGATCTTAGGTCACTCGAAGACGAGACAGATCCAAAAAGAGATGTTTCTGTAAACAAGATGTCGCCCCGGTCCGATATAACAATTAAAAAAATACATCATATGTAATTTAAAGATACACACCGTGTATATACCTTCACCGGGCCCCACTTTAGGAGGTCTCTAGGACACCTCACACAACCATGTACTCGGACATTACACAGCTAGTACACAGCTACCTGCGACAACCATGTATACGGCGTGTACTCCATAAATTTTGAGACACACTGTTTTTTACCAAAAACACCAAAAAACAAGATCCATACCTGAAAATAAGATAAGGGTTCTTACAAACATCACCCTTTAACAAAATTCATCCATGAATTTATCTAAGAAGGTGGTTAAGTAGAATATTTGAACATCTCTAGCCACAACAATCGTATATCAGTCTCTCTATCCCATGTCTCGTCTTGTACTTTCCCATGCTTCCATAGCACCCATACAAGAGAAATTGACAGGCAGTGGAGAACCTTCATGAAGTGATAAAAAATCTGGATATTATGCTCCTAGAATGATGTGTCCACCTCTAACTCAACCTCCTATGGATGAAAAATGTGAGATAGGTCTGAGATGTAACGTTGTAGCATGGAAACGTGGAAGACATCATGCATAGCCTAATACCTCTTAGGTAACTACAACTAATATGAAACCATACCAACTCTCTCAAAAACCTCAAATGGCCCAACGTATCTCTGTGAAAGCATACCATGTGTCATAATACTCTTGTTTCCCAACCTCGATGTGGCTTGTAGAAAAACCTAATCTCCAACCCCAAACCCCAAAGTTTGCCTATGTCAATCATCATAAGACTTTTATCATGACTCTGTATTAATAAACCTCTTTCAAATCAAGTCCACCTCCTCTGGGGTTTCTTGAAAAATAGAACATCCCAACACAACATCTACTCATGCCTCCAGTCAACATAATGGTGATCTGTATGGTCTAGTATACAATGCCGCATAAGGTTCCATCTTAATTATTTCCTGAAATCTATTATTGTAGGAATACTCCACCAGAGGTTTGTGTTTCTCCAATGAACCTAAAAAATAAAGGATGGATTCCCACAACATATCCTCCAACACTTGAATTGTTTGCTCAAACTAGCCATCAATCTGAGGATTCTAAGCTATAATCACAATTACCTGTGTACCCAAAGCCCTCTCTCATCCCTCCTAGAGCTGAGAAGTAAAACAAACATCCTTATTTTGAAATGATAATGTGTGGAACCCCATTAAAGTGTATAATCTCTTACATGTAAAACCTTCCCAACCAATCATCACTAAATGTCTCATTGATTGAAAAGAAATGTGTATCCTTTGGGAGTCTATCAATGACAACCCAAACTACATCATTCCGTCTTGGCGACTTAGGAAAACATATCATGAATTCCCTCACAACATCATTTCACTTACACTCAGGAATGGTTAACTTATGAAAAATCCATGTTGGCCGTAGATGTTCCGCTTTCACCTAATGATAAGTGGAATAACTCATGATAAAAACTAGTGTCATCTATTTTTATACTTGGCCACCAATTCTAATTTGTAGATCTCAATACGTCTTGGTGACACCATGATGAACTGTCCAAACTAAATAATGAAATTCGTGTATCAGCTCCTCGTGTATGTATGAGGAAACCCATACGTGTCCATGGAAGCATAGTATATCATCTTCTCCCATGGTACATCCAAGAATAGGGTCCTCTCTTAACACACTCTCCCACAGGACTAAGACATCAACATCTGATAGCTACCCCATTCACACTCTCTCAGGAAAAAGAGAGGTAATAGCTAAAAAAGAAAGAAACTTTTGTCCCTATCTATCATGCAGTTCCAAATGCATTTCTTAGAATAGAGCCATAAGCTTCCACTGACTTCTGGCCTCCTGAGAAGCCTGTATCTGAGTCTTCTTACACAATACATCTGCCACTATGTTACCTTTATCAGGTTTGTAGACAAGCTCAATGTCAAATTAATGAAGGCATTCAACCCACCTTTGATGTCTCAAATTCAGGTCGCACTGAGTGAAGCAATGCTTTAGACTTTTATGTTCAGCGAAAACCAAAAAAATTCTCTCCCAATAGATAATGTCTCCAACAATGTAATTCCTGAAAAAATTCAGGCAACTCAATATCGTGCACTGGGTAATTAATCTCATGGGGCCTCAACAACTAAGACTCGTACACAATGACTCATTCCACCATATATAAGAACTTTTCTAAGCCCGATGCTTGATGTATCACAGTAAACTATATAGATCTGTCCCATCTATAGAAAAACTAATATCGGTGTTGATGTAAACCAATATTTCATCTCTTGAATGGATGAATCGCAATAATTTTTTTCACAAGTACTCTGCAACATTCATTATCATGGACATCAGTGGCACTCTTAAGCATGAAAAGTATTGTATTAAATGTGTATAGTAACCATCCAACCCTAGAAACAGTTGTACTTTAATGTTGTTCTTCGGCTACTCCCAGGAAACTACTGATCTCTCATTCTCTGGGTCTACTAATACTCATGTATCTAAGATAATATGGCCTACGAAGTGAATATTTTCCATTAAAAAGTGTCATTTTGAGAGAATATCATATAACCAATGCTCTCTCGGTGTACTCAAAATGATCTCATCATGGGTAGAATGTCTGTGTTGAGTGTGATAGTACACCAAGATATCTTCCACAAAAACCACTAAAAAGGAGTCCATTTGTTGATGGAAAACATGGTTCATTAGTGCCATGAAAACTTAAGGTGTCTTCGTGAGATCGAATGGCATAACCACATACTCATATAGAACATACCTACTCTTAAAGGTTGTAATAGGTATATCAGATGGTCTGACACAAAACTGATGATAACCAGATCTCAATCAGATCATTGAGAACACCTGTTCTCCTCGAAGCTGATCAAAGAGATCATCATTCCTTGGAAAGGGATATCGATTTTTGACCATCAACTTGTTCAGCATTCGATAATCCACACAAATTCTAAGGGTACTGTCGACCTTCATTGTAAGTAGGATAGGAGAACCCTAAGGATATGTACTGGTTCAAATGAAACCTCTATTCTTCCAACTCCTCCAACTACATACTAAGCTCCTATAAATCTGGTGTAGCCATACTATAAGGGGGAATGTACATTGGTTCCACTCTTAGAACATTCTCAGTAGAAAATTCTAACTCACAATCCAGAGGCAAACCAGAAAAGTATTCTAGAAAGACATCTCTGAAATAATCAACCACTAGAGGAAAGTCGATCTGTGTAGTCCCATGGTCATTCAAATATAGACTATAAATAAATGTTGTAACTCCTCCCAAACCATGAGGCATGGGTCCACCTCTACATTCTTAGACATACCATTCTCTTTTTTGTAGAGACAAACTGCCCTCTTGATATTTGAAACTCACCCTATGTTTATAGAAGTCAAAAAAATTCATAATAGGGAACCAAACTGTCCATTATAAGGATGACATCATATCTTATCATCTCTATGACATAAAGGTCCCATAAGAAGTGACACCCACCAACCTCAAGAGGGAACTCCTTTCACTGACTTACACTAGCCATTATAATCCCCAACAGAGTTTCCAACAGCCTAATATCAACAGAAAAAATGATATAGAGCCCAAGGATCTCCACAACATCAACATATATGAATCTATGGGAAGCTGATGTATCGAAAAGTGCAGAAGCTAAAACTGAGGCAACTAGGATCATACCTCTAACTATAGAGAGATAATGATCTTTATCCTAATGGGTTTTCTCCACTACAAAGGTCTGACCTATATCATGACTTTACGACACAACCTATCCACCCTAAGCTGATCCACCATGTTGTTGCTGAAATCCTTGTGACAATCTACCATAGACAAGACCTCAAACTCAACATGAATGGTTGGACGAACTCCACCTCCCATACATATGAAAAACTGGTGGTCCTCCTCTTGAACGAGGAGTCATAGAAGAATATATGTCAATAGATTTTGGTGAGAAAAACTGATAGAAATGCTGAAGATGATCAATCATTCCACAATATCAGCACACAACAAGGTCTCTCTGGAAATCTGGCCTTGTATGTCTTCCCTTTCTACTCCGGTAGCATACCAACATGCTGCCTGAAGGTGTATCCCGCCTACTTGGATCTCCACATGTAGAATCCCTGGGTGCTTCCTATTATCATCTTGAGAAGAACCAATGTTGGATGTTGATCCTCTCTAGCCCAGATCTCCAAAATCCCTTTGGCTGTGCTTGGTGATCTACAACTATTAGACTATAGATGATATTGGAGTCAAACTATTTATGTTCACCTAAGATCAGATGTCATTACTGAGACCATCCTCAAACTTCCTCACTATGAATAACTCATAACCCACTAGAATGGGTGTGAAGCACTGTAGCTCTGTGAAGAAATAAGAATACTCCATGACCGAGAGAGTACCTTAATCAAAACTCAAGAACTCTCAGACTCGATCGGCCCTCAAAGTCTCGATGTAGAAGTAGTAATAGAAGTTACGTTGGAACTCATCTCAATCCATAACCTGATGGCGTCCTTCAGGTGATATCACATCCCACCATCTCTTGGCAGAAACCAGAAGCATATAAGTAGTGATCATCACCCTCCTTTCTGGAGGCGTCTCTAGAGGTTCGAAGATTGATAGCATGGCTTCTAACCATGACATTGTAGACTTAAATCATCCATCCCCTAAGAATGTTGGAGGATGTCGTTGCTGAAAAACATGCGTCAACTATTTCATAGATATGGCATGATGCAGTGCTTCCTAGAAGGTATGCAAAAACAACATAAAGTCTTCTTAGAACTGTGCATCATCACCTGTGTTCGGAGTGATGGTGGGTGCCATGATAGGCATAATGAGAGGATCTATTGGTAGTCCTTGATCCACTAGGTTCTACGTCATATCGTTCCCATGTATCTAGGGTACAACCAGAGTATATATCGGTGGCATGACTCTGCAAGGTCAGGAAGATGCTTCATTTCAAGATTATCAAGGACTGAAACAAGGAAGTGCAAGAAAGGAAACACAGATGAAAACAATCATGTTTTTCAAAATATGGATACATGGAATGTATAACCCCTACACGACATTTCCCCTTAGGCATTCACATGGGCATGTAATTCTTCCAAAAGTGGTTGTGTAACACCTCTAAACATGATATGTTTACTTTGATACACGGTATCTACCTGAATCCTTTCCCCCTTCCCGAGTTCCTCTTCATAACTTTACACACTGATCATACCTAGGTAACTCTACATAGCGTGTGCTCCCTGGACATGACATGTATCCCTTAATTCATAACTATATGTGTCGTTAGTCACACGATCGGTGAAATGGTCAACTCTAAACACTGTGTAAGAAGTGAACAAAATGTGTATAACCTGAGTTTCATCCACCCATGTCATTGGTCACATAGCTCTTAGAACTCGATTTGTAATCTGAGTACAATGCGTGTGTCACTAAACATTTCCCAACCCCATGTCTCTTCCCACATAGTCAAAAACATGGTTTATGACTACACAAAATTTACTTGTAGTACATGGTGTGTACATAAGAAAAGTTGTTCCCTCTCGAACAGAAGGATACATGGAGTGTATTTATGAATACACAACGTGTATTCTTGATTTTTCTAGATAGTATGGCCCGAAAACTACTCTAGAACCTTATAAAAATGCTGAAATCAACAATGAAGTGCCAATTTCCGATACCTAGGGGGTCCATAAGCCCCACCAATCAAATTTTGTCATCATATTTATGTATATAACAATATATAATAGTGAATTAAATAAATGATCCCCCAAATTCCAATCTATGAGGGCACATAACACCTTAGAGACCAGTGTATGGTGCTCATTCAAATGAAACCTTACACAATAAGAAATACCCTTTCAAATAGAAGGTATTCTATCATGGAATATATCAAAACAACATGCCTATATTTCACAACATCTATCACAACAACATGCAATCAATAATGCACCCTAAATGGCATAATAAGAATTCATGACCTGAGATCTCTAACAGGTGCCAATATGATGAATGAGATTGCGTGCCTCCATCTCATCGGGTTGCAACCAAAATAGAACCTCAATAATATCAAAAATAATAGCACAAAACATGTGAATCACCCAAAAGTGAAATCAAATCAACTTTAATAATTTCAATACCATAAAAAATTTAATATTCGAGGAATATTAGCTTTTCCCTATACAGGGGTTAGCTACTCTCGGGCACAACTTATTAACAACTACCTATTATTTCCTACACATGCCTATAGGATCCAAATAGTAAGCCAAAAATGAAAATAATCAATCTAATATAACTTTGTAACATCCCGGTTCCGGGTGCCGCACAAAAGATCGCCGTACCCAGTTGGTCACATAGCCTCATGTGCATTTCCTCGAACTCCAGAGCCTACTAACTAGTAGTGAGAGACTTCGGTGTGATAGGGGGGAAACTATTCCCTCATTGGAAGATTAACACTATAGAAACAAATGTATAGTAGATGAAGAAACAGTAATACCATATAATAAATAAATAGTGGAAGACTAAAAGTAAATAAACAACTACATCGTATATATATGTCAATAATTATTCTTGTCACATGTATCAAGGAAAGAATCCAAACAAGTTACAATGATGGAATACAGTACTATAAAAAGTAAAAATAAAAAAAGAAAACTCCAACAGAATCACAAGCCTCAACTTGGTCCCATGCTCCCTAGCTCCACAATAGTCAAGTACCTGTGGTAGAAGAGAACATACCCTTATATATACATGAAAAACTATAATCTTTTTTGGACCAAAAGCATGACCCAAATAGGGTTTTAGGGGAATCCCAATTGGTATCCACCAAAAGGTTTGTGCCTAACTAACAGTGAATATATATAGCAGGCAATATGAAAAATTATGTAATCAATAAAGAAGTACTCAGAAGTAAACTACACTACTGTTTCAACTACATTCATTTAAATTATCAATTATTCAACCAATCATTAAAAAGTAATCCACTGGGAACGTTCTCACCATCTAACCCCTATGGTTCAAATTTTCATTTTACTATAATGATATAATGACCCACTATGATAGGTCACATAGTATAACCCCATTTGTATCTCGCAAACTAAGAATTATTGAGGAAGCACACATCATCAATTATCCAAATAGTATTTTAAAGATAAACTGAATACTATCTGAGGAAGAACTCTACGTCAACTCCCCCTGTGGTCTCATAATTATAACGATATAAAATTTGGAGGATTACTCAACTTCAGTCCCACTCTATAGTCTCGCATCATTAAAATTACAACAAATACTCTGGGTAATAACTCAATGTCAATCCCCCATATTGCCTCACTACCCTAGGTTCCCACAGCACTGGGTAAATCAATCATGAATAAACAATATTCAAAATCCAATGTAAATCAAAAATAATACCTGACTAAATATCAACAAAGCATAACAAAATCATGTCATATAATATTACTCCATCCTAACAGCACTATGCATAAGGAACAGAGCATCCTAACATGCCATTCTAGACCCAACGGCCAATATCAAATCAAATATGTGAAAATACATCAATAGAAAGTTAATAACCCAATTTATAATAAAAAACCCATAATCAAGAAAACAAGGAATGACAGCCATTAATAAGGTTAAATTCCCTATTCACACAATACCCTAAACTAGGTTGTTGTGAACCTTTTTCACATATAATTAAAAAAAACTACGGAAATATACATACCACCTACCTCGATGTTTTATGATCGATATAGTTGAACCTTGGACTCTAAATCGACCTATAATGTCATAGATCTACCAAAACGTCTAAAATGTTCAACCATGGATATCTCAAAAAAGGGGAGGAAACAAAATATTTGGCTCTAGAAGAAGGAATAACTCACTGAGGCGATTCTATGGAAATTGAAGAGGTTTGATTCAATGCATAGATGTTCGGTCAGGGGCACGAAGAAGAATTAGCATTCTTCGGTCGCTCTAGGATGAGACATAGCCAAAAGGTGATGTGTCTGTAAATGAGACACAACCCCAATCTTATATAAAAATTAAAAACATAAAAATACACAACACGTTCATTAATGATACATGGTGTATATATGTCTTTATCAGGCCTTACTTTAGGGGGTCTCTAGGTCACCTCACATGGCCATGTACTCTGTCGTTACATGGCTAGTACACGTCGTGTACTCTTATGTACATGAAATATACTCCTTCAATTTCAAGAAACATATATTTTTTCTCAAAAACACTAGAAACCAAGATCCATACTTGAATAAAAGATCCATTTTCTTACACCCGTGTCCCAACTTCAGCAGTCCCCTAGGTGGTGGCTAACGCCATGGGCATACGAATCTCACCAATTTAGAGGAATTACTCTTTTTATAGTAACCAATATTTGGATATTAGATGTATCAAACTCAAAACAACTCCAAATTATATATATAAAAGAATTCAAATTTCATTCCACATGCATGTTTAAAGTAAATTTGATATAAATATAATGAATAAAACAAAATGTAAATACCAAACAAACAAATCTATGTAGCAACAAAATAACTATCATAATGCTCGATCTAATAGGGTTTATCATGGTCCGCATAATCTCCAAAAAAACTGAAAATAGTTTTATATAAATATGGTGATAATATATGTATACTTAGTAAGAATAGCCAATATCTCTTTTACACAAGTAGAGAAGTGCTCTAATGCCCTCGTGAGAATACAAAAAAACCTGAAAGCACATTACAATGTATACTATCCGTCCCTAATATCACCAATATACACTCACCCAATAACACAATTTATGTAATGTAATGTAGTAACCACATTGTTATTTGGATACCCTGCACCACTTCTTATTGGTCAACTGCTCACCCTAATGGTGATTGTCTTGACTCTACCACACTCTTCTACAAACCCCACTGCCACATCCTTCTCGCACACAACGATGCCAAATACCACATCCCTCTTGAGAAAACCTAAGATGTAACCACATCACATCCTGATGAAACATGGGAATATACAACATATCTCATCCTGAAGACACCTAGGAATTCCACCTTGCCTGCAAACACCTAGGACTCACAACCATACCACAACCAGCCTGAATCGTCTATGGCTATCAATTCATAGAATGTGGAGCAGAGAAGAGCCAAAAACCAGCCATCCATACTCCCACCGGGATTTTTGTAAAGGAAACCCTACACCATAGGAACAAGGGTGTTTGAAACATAGTTCTTACAATGGGTGGGTGTGAATAGAAATCACAATGATTTACATGTATATATATATTTGTACAAAACAAACTACCTGCCCGCACAAAACTGCCATTATTTCCACCTATAATGTGTAACCACATAGCGAGTCATAGAATTAATTCATCACCCCAGTGAATTCATTCAACCAATTATCAAACCGTGTTAAACATTTTTTTTTATTCTATCCCAACCCATGAAGCTACCAAACACATCACACCACATGTAACATCATAACCCACAGACACTTTACAATTTCCCTAGAAAATCTGGGCGAAAGGACCATGCAAGCTAACACCATATTTCTTTAGAATTTTCCCTCACAAACCATCCTCAATAGCCCTGAAACATGAAAAACACCACATCTAGAAAAACAACAAAACTCAACAAAGTTGTAGTCCCACTGCATAACAAGTCCATCCATACCACAACAAAAAACCTCTCTACCTGATATTCAATTACACCACACATAAAACCCCATACATGAAACCCCCAGTATAAATCACCAAAACCATATCCCTACTACTCAAACACACCTCACATCACCCACAAAGCAATCCCCCTTGTCTTCCATTGCATCCACATTCATGCTTCCAACTGCAGCATCATAGAACCCACACATGGAACTAAAACTGAACATAACTATAGAAATATCACTACCACACCTATCAAATAGATTGTATTCAGATTTTAAAAACATTGTTCTTTAATTACACCTTAATAATTTAGGGGTTATCCTAGATCATGTTTAATCTGGGGGAATCCATTTAACTAAACAAATATATGAGATTAATCATGTTTTTTATTCAAATACATTCAATGTAAGGTTAACATCAAGTATTCATGAGTATGGTGTGCAAATTGAGACCAAAAATATCCATGATGTTCATAGGGTGTAGGGCCAATAAAAATTAATAGCATGGATCAAATATAATAGATAAAATAAATAAATCTTAGTAATATTCTTCGTCACCCATTATTCATTAATACCTTAGCTAAACCTATTATTATAACAGTTTTTTTTATCTTCACAATACCATTAATTTATATCATTATTCAACCCTATTGTCAAAGAGACAAGAATTTACCCACCCCACATGATACCCAATTAAAAGAGAGATTAAGGAATTCGTATCTCGAGAAATAGATGATCATCAACTACTTCTTACTCATAAATAGTGTGTTATGCCAGAAGTATAAGACTCTAATGGAAATTGAATCAAATTGTCACAACACAACACATGAATCCACAATTAAAAAAGGCTCTGGGTGACCATGAGAAAACGAAATAACACTGGGAAGAAAAGATATCACCTTAAAAAAACAAGATCATATATCAATGGAAGGAAATAGTTTCAATGGCAATTAAAGATGGATCACGCTCAAGACCACGAGACATTTCCATTTTATTGTCTCTAGGGTGTTAGGATATTAAATATATAATTAATATCATTAGAAAATCCTTTTGAAACACTCAAACTAGATAGTAAACTCATTTACTGTAAAATATAACATAATTGGGTGAAACTATAAAAACTGGGAAGAAACATGAAATGACTCACCGAAGGGGGGGTCATTTATAGTGTATAGCAACCCAAGATTAACAAACATTGAAATTACATCATTTATGATGAATATTTAGTACATTAAAAAAATACATGCCTAAGGACCAATAGTTTAGTGTCTTTGGAATCATGGAAACAAAGTATTCTATCATGGTGAAAGTTATTCAACATCTCCCATAAAGATCTCCATATTTAGTAATTCTACCTAAAACATTTATTCAAAACCAATAGAAATGAAACAAAATAAATGTGTGATCTAAAATGATGATTAAGTGTAAACAAGGGATATATGTAAGCATAAACACGAACATCGTATTATAGTAATCCGAATGTAACATTAGAAAATCATACCCAGCATATCAAAGAACATAAACATGAGTTATGGAATAAAGATTTGTAGTTTATAATTCATGAATCATAAGCAAATAATCATCATCATCCATGAAACAATAGTTAAGGAATAATAAATATAAATTTAGGAATATATTTAACAAAAAAAATATATCTAGGGTACCATCCAAGACCTTTATAGCCTATTATGATTGGGTTATGACCTATGTACCTACATTGGGCTTGGGATAATAACTTGTTTATCCACTTTTTTTAGTATTGATATACAACCCATGTACCACCTTGTTTCTGAGATTGGGAAACAAATGGTGTTTCCCCTTTCTTTTAGTATTGGGATACAACCCATAAACCTACATTCTTTTAGGATTGGGATACAACGCATAAACCCTTTTTCTGTTAGGCTTAGGATTAAACCCACAAACCATATTTATTTTCAGCAAGGGATAAAACCGATAGACCCTATTTTTTTATTCTTTGGATTGAACCCATTAATCTTCTTTGATTTAGGATTTTGATGAATCCCATATGTCCTCATTCATATTAGGTTTGTAATATTACCCATGTACCCTTTGATCTCAAATAAAACTTGTCATTAATCAATGATTTGGAAATAGATTTAGGACCCCACCCATCTCATATAATCATTCCCACATGTTCCACAATATAATAAAACATTCAACATGAAAAGAACCATAAAAAAGGATATGTTTTAAAAAAATCAAATAATAACCCCTGAAATGAAATAGGTATCATTGAAAATTCATTGTATCATAACCTTTCAAAAGATATAGGTTTCATAATCATTTTATTAAACCACAAAACATGATTGGGAAATGGATTTCATTAACCTACAACATGTAGAAGTCAAATGGGGTTCATAATTACCATGATAATAATCATAACACATTCATAGAAAGAATATGAATAGAACCTTTAGATCATTTCCTAAAAT
Source organism: Viscum album (assembly GCA_963277665.1). Classification (NCBI taxonomy): domain Eukaryota; kingdom Viridiplantae; phylum Streptophyta; class Magnoliopsida; order Santalales; family Viscaceae; genus Viscum; species Viscum album. The sequence continues at coordinate 2,072,821,274 of OY728131.1, forward strand.
AGAATGTGTGACATAAATGTTTGTCATATTATATATTAAATAATATTTAAATATCATTCAAAAAATTGATGTTCGGAAAATATCATCTCTTTATTGAAAACATTTTATAACGTAAATCATTTTGAAAAACAATTTCTATGAACATAGATTAGATAACGTATTAAAAAAGCTTTGAAAACAATAAAACACTTTTAAATTATTTTTTCCAAGAAAATTATCTTATATTATATTTTGAAAACATTTTCATCAATTCTATTGAAAACATGGTTTTTGAATTGAATATATTTCTAACCGAAGAGAGATACATTCATAGTTTACATTAAAAACATTATATTAAGTACTATAGATTTGAAAAATGGTACTAAAACATGATTATATCTTGAAAAAATTTAGGATACTAAAACTCAAGATTATTCTTGAGAGATTTAACATAATATTTCAACAAAGGAATCATAAATATAAGAAATCTCAAAATGTAATGGGATTGTCTCAATAAAATCATAAAAAATGGTAAGGTGGTATAATACCCTACATGTAAAAAAAGAAAATACAAAAATAATTAAATATCATGAAAAGAATTTTATTCAGGATATAACATGTGAAATTGATGTACACTCAACTCAAAAAAGATTTTAGTTGCATAACAAAACATGAGTCTCAAAGAAGGAAAATTGAGACAAAATTGTTTTACCAATTTGGTAACTTTTAGAACATAAACACCAAGAAAGAAAGATAATTAAATGGAAATTTGAATACCAAAAAAATTATGTATAAGATAAATATAATACAGTTATGGGAAGTAAATAAACCACCCAAAAGTAATGAGTGACAATGATAAAAAGTCTCTCACAGAAATTAAATGTGAGATGAAATCTTGTTGCCTTCTATTTTGACTCTCATTTTAGTCATTAAAAACTCATGTAATGTAAATAAAAATTTATTATAAGTATTTTAAATAAAAAATTATTATATCTAATACCATATATGGTTTGATTATGAACTTATATTACCCTCTTGCTAATGAACATATGTTAATGGTTCACTTCGGGTAATATTTTCTTTTCTCTTCGCATGTGTCTTAATTTGTTATATCGTTGGTTATTATAATTATATAATGATTACAAAGTTTAAATCATGATATAAATATCATGAAATCACATTATATTGTTTTATAATAATATATAGTATATAGAATTATAAAGTTGAATACATCATTCATGGGGATGGTAAGTTGTACGTACTCAAGAATATTGTTTCCGTTTTTATTATCATATTGAAAGAAAGTATTTAAATTTAATATGTATATAAATTTATGTATATATATATATCATTATTTTAGTTTCACTAATATATAATATATATCATATAACTTCATTAATCCCATTCTTTATACATTCCATTTGGTGTGTGAATGAATCACATCACTTTTAGGGGTGGTAGTCCACACATCCTCAAATGATATTATCATATTAATACCAAATAGAATGTAATGATTTGTGTGTTGAAAAATTTATAAATAAGAATAAATACATAATAAATATAATAAATTAAATATATAATACAGTGACTATCAAAATGGCCAACATGATAAGTGGTAAATGAAAAATGAACAATCATTGTTTTGTGAGCAAGTAATTCCCCATACACAGGAAAATAATTTTCAATATCCATTAGATATAGTTTTTTTAAGTTTATGTATAAGAAATTAAATAATAAATTATTATTATATTTAGGATAATGTTTCTTTCACCAAATAATACAATGAAAATATTTTAGGGGTGAAAGAAAAAAATAAATGAAAGTAGTTTGAGAGAAGACATTACCTCTAAATGAGGTAACTCATTTTGGTTTGTGCCTAAAGGATTAATTAAGAGGGTTTATGACCAAATGGAGGGTTGTATGAGGTAGTTATGGATGTGGGGATATTATTTGAGAATAATTTGTGCAACCTAAGGAGGATTATATGTGTGATAAAGTGATTGAGTGCTTTCATTTTTATAGTAGAGAGGGAGCGACACTTCTATAAATACCAAAGGGTATTCATTATTGGGTGGTCTACCATAACTAAAGTGACTCAAAAATAAAAAAGTTATGGATTAAATGTTAATAATGGTATATTAAATCGTAAACCACATAAAAATATTATCATTTTGATAATTTGGTTCTTTACCTTCTATGATTCCCAAATTCTATCATTTTGGTTTTCAATAAAGCATCTAGTTTTCTAGAGTAATTAATTTTACAATTAATACTAATATAATGTAAAATTTATTTGAAAACATATATAAAAATTATTATTAATAACATATATAATTTTTAAAATACAATTCATATGTGTTTTGGAAATTAATTTTGAAACAAGCGGACATGACGCACTACAAAACCGCTTAAACCTGAACCGTGTTAACACCATTTTTAATATATTTGGGTAAATATGATAATTATAAAAGAATAATTAGTTAATTAATATAACACATTTAATATTTATTAACCCTTAAAAATATCTTGGAATAATGTATCATTTTTATTAATTAAAAATAATTTAATAAAATTTCATTTATTGTCAAATAACAATAATGTTAATTTTGACATTATTTATTTAATGATAATTTTAGATTGTCAAAAAATATATTGGAATTCAAATATATTATGTTTAAAAATGTGTAATATTATATATTAATCTAAGAAATAAATAAGGGCAATAATTCAATCAATTAACTTCACTTTTAGTATTTATAGAATCATTTATTTTAGTTAATTAGTAACTAAATAGTCACTATATAGGCGTTTCTTAATTATTTTAAGTAAATAATAATCTATAAATATTATTAAAAACTTATTATGATAAAAATAAACAATTAATCATTAAAAAATAAATGTATAACAAAAAATACGATGTTTTTGTTTCATATACGATATTTTAATAAATGATAATGGTAAGGAAAGATCCATTTTTATAATTTTTTTCTTTCATAACATTTTATATAGAGAAATGTAATTTAATAATATCCCAATAAACCATATATTTATGAACAAGTGGTTACGTGATCAAATTACCGGTATCCAATGTCTTTTGGAAAAATTTTAAAAAAAATTTGGCCCTTAATATTCAAATTCAGTCCCTTATTAAGCTTAATCATACCTTAATAAACGAAAAAAATTTAATCACATTCACCAATAATTTCGGTCAAAGATCTAATTTTATATTATTAGACCAAAAATACCATACTAATTAAATATGGGTATGTCCGGTTTTAAAAATGTAAATCACATGAGCGGAAAAATCAATTTTAACACTAGTCCCTTAGACGGGGAGAAATAACATGTTTTTAACGTAGAAAAACATTCAAAAGTTTGTTAAGTTTTTATATTAAATTTGAAAGTAAAATTGATTATAATGAACTTAATTGTACAAATATATGTATAATTAATTTAATTCCACTCTAAAAACCTAAAATATAATTTATAATTAATAATTATTTGAACAATAATGTGGTTTTTGATAAAAATGCATTACTTTTGACTATTCATATAAGAATGTATTTTTTCAAAAAATCGTAAAATTCACCTAAGGATAATTTCAACATTCTAAATACAATAAAAATGTTAGTTATTTTAAAAAATAAAATTAATTAATGTGTCAAAAATGAGTTTTAAAATAGATAAACTCTTAAAGGATGACAAAACACAATCTTGTTTGTACCCCAAATTAACTCAGTGTTGAATGTACCAAAAGCTATGATAAGTATTGCATGTAGTGAAATATAAACATGGTGTTTGTTATATATAAATACATACATAATATAATCAATTTTCAATGTTTATTTAATTTCAAAATATCTAAAAGATGATGTAATTTTTTTTTAAAAAAATCACAAACTCTCTGTATTATATTCTACCCCTTAAAATAAATTTCTCCATTTAAATTATACTGGGTTATCAAAGGATTAATAAATTTCAATTTCACTAATAGATACCCACATCATAAAAATGAATAAAAATAATTCCCTTTTAATAGAAAAGTTGGAACCATAACAGTTACCAATGTAACTCGTAACAAGATTCTCACATAGGAGAAGATAGGTGGGAAGTGAAAACATGGACATAGAAGAGAAAAAATGCAGTAATTTTCTAATGGAGAGTGATAGAGAAAAATCTCATAAAAATATAACAATAAAAAATACATAAATCTTCAATGACCTAATGAACATTCTGATTCAACTGAAATGTAGGTATAAGACATAATTTTTGGTTTGAAGATCCTTTTTTCGAATTTTAATGAGTTTTCATTAAAAGATATACTTGCATGAATTCATGAAAACATCACCCTTTATTGTTCGTTGATACAAATAACATATTTCTCTAAAATGTAATGTGACTTTTTCATTCCCAATGTACTAAAATTAAATGATATTTCATCCCATTTTTCATCAGCTATCATCATTACAATGTTGATTGAACATGATATTAAATATGCATAATTATTATTATGGATATATAATATATTAACCTTACTGACCTAATCTAAGGTTTAACATAAAATTTACATTAATAGTTCTCATTATAATCTTTAAAATTTTAAAATTCAATGACTTGAAAACAATTTCATATAATCATCTTAAAATTAATCCCCCATATATCACAAATTACCACACGGTTTCCATATTTCAAACATGTAAATACCCTAATTGAATATTTACTTGAAACATGGTAACAACTTTATTAACCTTAGTTACTTTTGGAAAACATTAATTATTATTTATTATAACGGTTAATGGATATATTCTCTAAATACATGAATTTTTAATCTCCATCCTTGATGATTTAAAACATTTTTTCAATATTCAATTCATAGGTAATCCATACTATCCAATTTTACTAATTCATACCCAACTTATCATTATCTAAACAAAATTATCTCAATGTTATGAATTAATTAATAGTTAAATTCCCTTAATAAAAATATCACACATCTAGGAAATCATGTATTTATGCCTTCATCACCATTTAACATGACCTTTACATCCTTAATTATATACTCATATATAAAATACTTACACATCTAATGATTCAAATAACATAACCATTAAATTCTATAATACATCATTAATCCAAATTTAATCTTAAAACATTAGTAATTCTTCATAAAATTATTTCATAATAAATATTTCCTAGAATATTACATAGAAACCATGTATCAAGGATCCTTTAACTCAATCCAGTCATTCTCTTTATGATTAAGGTAAAAAATATTGGAAAAATATCACATACCTTTCACATGTCATTTGTGGTCTATCAATCCTCAGATGTATAAAAATACTCATACCAACATCATGATTCTATTCATGAGATTTACACAAGGTAAATCAACATTCATAATTCACATACATTCCAAATATGAATCATTCAATGTTAACAATATTTCTTATAGTTCTATCCATTAACTAAAACCAGAAAGCACAGGGTGAAAAACTCATTTCCTATAAGAAAACCACATAATCATGAAACATTATGTAAATGATATCTAAGGTATGACACCTTCCTTAATCTATGAAACCTTAAGTTTGTCCTACTTTATTTAAATACAACTTATACTTACATTCATAATGATTGTTTGTGACGATTTTGTGAATTCCCAAAAAAATATCCCTCGTGAGTGTCAAACCAGGTGTGCACCAAGGCCCATTGTTGTGTACCAGATTACCCCATGTCAATCTCGAAACATCTTTTTGGAGTTGTTACCCTTAGTTACACTTGTTCAATATTCACCTAAACTTGTTATATCTATAATGGTATGTATTTCTACGAAACTAATCAATCTATCATTTACCAGAATTCATGTACATTTTCATAAATATTAACTCATCCATATACTTATCCACAGAGACATAGGTAGACATATCCTTTGAAATATACCTAGGGATCCCACTGATTATTTCTCATCCTATTTTCTAAAGGTTGAATAAATAATTCCATTGATACCAACTATATTGACCTAGGATTAACATGCATTGATATTACATAATTTTAGATGAATATTTAGTAGAGCAGAAAAATACATTCCCAAGGACCATAATATTTTATTATTTTTGGAAACATCGAAATAAAATCGTCTATCCTGGTGAATGTTCATTAACATATCCCATAAAGATCTCCAGCTATACTACTTCTACATAAAATCTTCCTTCATTACCTTTAAAAAGATAACATACGAAATGGTTGAGCTCAAATGATCAGTAAAGGTAAACAAGGGAAACATATAACCATTAAAATGACCATAGGGGTATGATAATTAGATCATAATATTAGGAGATCATACCCTGAATATCAAGGATCATAGACAAGAGGTTTGTAATAAAACATCATAGTTAATAAGACATGAATCCTAAAAACATAAACATCATGATCAATTAAATCATAATTAAGGAATAATACATAGGATTAGTGGAAAACATATAAGAATAAAAATAATTATAACTAGGATACCTACCAAGACTATTATAAACCTTTAGGATTTGGAAACAACCCATATACCTACTTTGGGCTTGGTCTAACAACCCATGTACTCACTTTCATTTTGGCTTGGGCTATAACCCATGTACCTCATTTCTTGCGATTGGTCTACAACTCATGTACCCTCTTTCTCTTAGGATTCGGCTTCAACCCATAAACCCTCTTTCTTTTAGTCGTGGTCTACAACCAATTAAAACTATTTCATTTATTATTGGGCTACAACCTATAAATAAACTTTATTTCAAGATTGGGATATAACCCATAAACCATCTTTCTTTTAGGCTTGGGCTGCAACCCATATACCCTCATTCCTATTAGGATTGGGCTACAACTGGTGTACCCTATAAACTCTTATAAAACTTATCATTACCTAATTAATTTGATGAATATATACATCACAAAAATTTCATAAAATCCTTCATACGTGTTCAAAAATATTATAAAACATTCAACATATCATAAACCCAAAAAATGTATAGTTTTTATAAACATAAAATAATAAGCCATGATAAGAAATGGGTATAATTAACATTTCATCACATAATAACCAATGAAAATAGATAGGTTTCATAGTCAATTTATGAAAATGTAACCCATGAAAGAGAAACATATTTCATAAACTTACAACATGTGGAATTGAAATATTTTTTATAAAGGCCGTGATATTGACCATAAAACATTCATAGAAATGATATTAATAGAAACTTTAGATCATTTTTTTAAAGTTCATGTGTAACCTCACTAGATATCTTTTCTATTGAAGATAATTATGAAATATATTTCAGAAACATTTCATGACTAAAATATCCTTTATTCTTTGAAAACATATTTTTATAATGTAAATCCTTTTTAGAAACGTTTTATTTTAAAATATCATTGGAAAAAATAAAAAGGAATCTTTGAAAACAATAAAATATTTTAAAATTATTTTTCCCTAAAAATTTTCTTAATGGATCTTTTGAAAACATTTTCATCAACATTTTTAAAATCCTTTTTTAAATATAATATAGTTTCAACCAAAGAGATATAAAATCATATGTAACTTAAAAACACTATCATAAGTACCAAATATTTGAAAAATGGTACTAGCACATGAGTATATCTTAAAAAAAAAGTGGAGAAGAAAACTCAATAATATTATTGAGAGATGGACCAAAATATTTCATCAGAGGATTCATAAACATAAACAATATCAAAAATTGGGGGTTAAAAACACATTGAGAGTATGTAATGTTGAAGAACAGTAGGAGTGGCGTCATTGTAGTAACAACGGTCACTGTAGTGGTGGTAGGGCAGTGTAGTAGGCAGGTACTGTAGCAGTACTATTAACAGAATGAGTCTTGGGCCAAAAATTTGGGCATACGGGACATGTAATAGTCTATATACCCACTGGGACTTTGTGATATGTAATGGGTATTCCTCTACGCATTTTAATGAGGAAGTTTGTTTGATTTAATAATAATAATGGGGCTTCTTCCCCAGCCTTTTTAAAAAATAAACATTCTAAAAAAGCAATGAGACTATCTCAAAAAAATATTATAACATGGTAACTTCGGATCATACCATCAATGTAGAAAATGAAATGAAATTAATTATATTATATAATGAAAATAATTATATTCATGGTTTAAAATTTAAATTTGATGAATATATGACTTGAACAAGTGTTTTGGTGCTTAACAAAACATGAGTGGCAAAGAAGGAAAATTAAGACCAAAATGTTTTAATGATTTGGTAATTTTTCGAACATAAACCACATAAAATAAAGATTATTAAATAGGTTGGTGAATACCAATATAATTAATTATAATATAAATATAACAAAATCATTGGTAATAAATTCACAACAACAAAAAAGGAAAGACTGACAAACATAACATGTATCTCGTGGAAATTAAATGTGAGATGAAATCCTCATACCTTGTGTCTTGAATATAGTCGTACTCAATAAAAAACATGTATAATAAATATAATTTTATTATAAATATTTATAATAGCATTTTAATATTATATAATATCATTTTTGGTTTGATTATGTCCTTATATTACTCTTTTTTCTAAGATCGTATGTTAATGGTTCACTTCTGGTAATATTTTCATTATTCTTCACATGTGTCTTAATTTGTTATATCATTGGTTCTTATAAATATTTCATAATTAAATAAAGTACAGAATTAAATTAACATAATTTTTATACTGTATATTTATATTATAATAATCTATATCATAGATTGGTATAAAATAGAATACACCGTTCATGGAGAGAATAAGTCGTAATTACGCCTGAACATCGTTTCCATTTTTATTTTCGTATTGAAAGAAAGTATTCAAATGAAATACATATCTATATTTATGTAGGTTTATATATATATTTCATTATTCCATTTTCATGAATATACCAGATATATCATATAATTTCATTAAACCCATCCTTACTACATTCCATGGGGTGTGTGAATGAATCAAATCCTTTTGAGGGGCGGCAGTCCATACTTCCTCAAATGAGATTATCGTTTTAACACCAAATTGAAATAAAAAAGACGTGTGTTATAAAATTAATGCAGAATATTAAGTACACAATAAATATAATATATTTCCTATATAATAAATTTGTCATCATAATGTCTACCATGGTATGGGGTAAATGAAAAATAAATAATCATCGTTTCGTGAGGTAGTAACTCCCCATACACATAAAAATAATGTTCGATATCCATTATATGAATGTGTGTGTACGTTTATTTCAAAACAATTGCATAAAAACATTATAGAATATGTATAATACAGGTTTATTAACACAAGAATTTAAAAAAGTGTGTGAAAGTGCTGGCGAAGGAAAATAAAGAAATAGAGCATGAGACAAGATGTTACCTCTAAATCGGGTAACTCATTTTGGATTATGCCAAATAGTTTCATTGAGATACATTGTGATAAATGAAAGGTTTATAGGAGGAATTTATGGATGTGGGAATATTATTTATGTATTTTTTGGTAGAGCCAATGGGATTCATAGGTGTGATGAAGAGATAGAGTGCTTGCCTTTTTTACAGGAGAGGGAGTTACACTTTTGTAAATACCAAACGGTATTCATTATTATGTGGTCTAACATATCTAAAGGGACAAAAAATTGTAAAATAATGGATTACATAGGAATATTTGTCTATTTAATCCTCCACCACACAAAAATACATGCAATTTAGTAATTTGATTCCTTAACATCTAATATTCCCCAATTTTATCATTTTGGTTTTTATTAAATCAACTAGATTTCTAATCTAATTAATTTTACCATTAAGACTAATCTATAGTGAAATTTATTGTAAAATAGTGCCACAAAATAATTATCCTTAAATCTAATTTATAAAATATAATTCTCATGTTTTTGGAAATTAATTTTAAAATAAGCGCACATGATGCACTAAAACACTACTTAAACATAGAACATGTTAACAAAAGTTTTACAATATATGGGTAAATATGTTAATTATAGAATATTAATTGGTTCATTAATATACCATACTTAATATTTATTAACCCTTATAAATAAAGTTTCTGAATATAGTAATTTTATTAAATTTTAATCATTTAATAAAATTTCTGTTTCTGTAAAATAACAATAATGTGAATTTTGATAATATTTATTTAATGATAAATTTTAAATAACCAAATAATATTATAATTATAAAATATTATGTTTAAAGATGTGTTAAATTATATATTAATCTAAAAAATTAAATAAATTCAATAATTTAATCAATTAACTTCACTTTTATTTTTTATACTATCATTTATTTTAGTTAATTAAATACCTAATAGTCAGAATATTGGTGTTTCTTAAGCATTTTAATTAACTAAATCATCTCTAAAATTTATTAAAAAATTATTATGAAAAAATAACTCTTTTATCTTTAAAAAGGATATGTATAACCTAAAATATGATATTTTATTCATATCCTAATGTTTTATAAATAATAAAGGTAAGGGAATAGTTTTGCAGAAAACGTTTTTAACGTCACCATTTTTTACGTCGGTTATATATAACTGACATAAAAATCTGTGATATGTGGATTTTGACATCAGTTATAAAATAACCGATGTAAAAAATATTGAGATTAAATTTTTTACGTCGGTTATTTGATAACTGACGTAAAAAATGGGGCATTTGAGGATTTTTTGACATTAGGTATTTGATAACCTATGTAAAAAACAAAACCCACGAAATTATTTACGTCGGTTATAAAATAACTGACGTAAAAACTGTGGTTTCTGATGTGTTTTTTACATCCGTTATAGAATAACCAACCTAAAAAAACCAACATGCATCTTATTTTACGCCGATTATAAAATAACAAATGTAAAAAATGTGGTATCTGATACATTTTTAATGTTAGTTATTATAATAACCGATGTTATAAATGAAATAAAAATAGTTTATAACATCAGATATTAAATAAACAACATTATAAAACATCTAAAAAATTTATCACGCCCTGTGGATTTTCATTTCTAAATTTTCGATCGACAGAGCTGTGACTCATCTCTCTCACGAGAAAAACATAGAATTGACTCTTTGATCCCGTTTTATTAAACCCGTTCTTCCATCATCATTTATCATCTTTAATCTCCTCGGATCTATCATCTCCACTCACAACACTCAGGTGAGCCTCCGACGACTTTATTTCATTAACTTTTCCGGATAGTCTATATTTATGATTTGTAATTTATTTGTTTAAACTAGGTAAGAATCCTCGATTTCAAACCCTCTTACCTATTTTTTCCATCATCATCTTATTTATTATCACCAGATCTATAAAATATACTCGCAATATTCAATTAAGACTCACCTACTTATATTTTTTTTATTTTTGTTTCGTGGATGGCCTTCATTTATGGTAATATTTTTCAATATTGACAACTAATGATCTCGTTCACTTATATTACTGAAAATTATATCTAAACCATTGTGATACACCCATTCCATTTACTAGTGTGATTTATTTTATAAGAATATATGGTTTCTCATGGTGGAATGTTTTTTTTATCCTTGTTAGTTTCTATTTTGGGTATCACTTTTTGTTGTTCTATAAACTATTTATGTCTATTATTTTCATGGGCTAGTATAAGTCATAAAATGATATAAAAACATGATTCATTGAACAATGGAGAATTTTAGAGTAGTAGGAGATATAGTTAGTGGATCTAATTTTGAATAATGGCATGATACCAAATCTATAAGCATGAGGTTAAAATCCCAAGAAATGCCAAAACTAGTAACTTGAGGTTAAAATCCCATGGTTCTGGGGGCTGTCTAAGGGGTTGGGGCTGTCCAGGGTGTCCATGGAGGTGGGGGGGGGGGGGAGTCCAGGTGTGTGTGTGTGTGAGGGGGGGGGGGGGGGTGGTGGTCCAAGGGGGTGGGGGTGTCGAAGGGGGTGGGGATGTTCAAAGGCTTGGAGGTGTCCGGGGGGGTGTGTGTCCAAGGGGTTAGGGGTGTGGGGTGGAGGGGTGTCCAAAGTGGTGGGGGTGCTGTCTAGAGGGGTCGGGGCTGTCCAGAGGAGGGGGCTTTCCATAGGGGTGGGGGCTGTCGATGGAGGTGGTCGAGTCTATAGGGTGTATAAGGGGGTGGGGGTGGTGTCCATAGGGTTCGGGGGGATATACAGAGGGTTAGGGGGTGTCCAGGGTGTCCATGGAGGTAGGGGGGAGTCCACGGGTGTGTGTGGGGGGAAGGGGTCCAAGGGGGTGAGGGTGTCTAATTGAGTGGGGGCTATCCAATGGGGTGGGGTCCTATCCAGAGGGTTGTGGGGGTTGTCCTGGGGGTGTCCAGAGGGTTGGGTGGTGTCAAGGGGGGAGTCCAAGGGGGTAGGAGGTGGGTGGTTGTGTCCAAGAGGGCTGGGGGTGTCCAAGAGGGGTGGGGGTGTCCAGGGGGGGCTGTCTAGGGGTGGGGTTGGTGTCCTGAGGGTGGGGTGTGGGTGGGTGGGGGGGGGGGGGCTTTCCAATGGTGTGGTGGCATCCAAGGGGTGTCCATGGGGGTGAGGGGGTTCTGTTCTGTTGTTGTTAACTTTTTTGGACCAGTTTTGGTGGTGTGGGAGGGCTGTCCAATGGTGTGGGAGTTTTGTCTAGGGGTGGGGGTATACATGAGGGTGGGGGTTGTCCAGGGGTGTGGGGGGATATCCAGGTGGTGGTGGGGATATACAGGGGTGTTTGGGGCAGTCCAAAGGGTCGGGGGGCTGTTCAGTGGTGTGGGGGTGTCCAGGGGTGTTGTGGGGGCTGTCCAGCGGGGTGAGGGGGGCTGTCGAGGGGAAGGGGTGGTAGGGGGCTGTCCAGTGGGGTTGGTTTTAAATGTTATCAATGTAAATGATTAATTTTTCATTGGTTCTTATTTTGGTATTCTTCTGTTTTTCTGGTACGAATCCATGGTTTGGTTTCTGGTTGTTTCTGGGGAGGGAAGAGGACAACTTTCTATTTAAAAAAAATTGGTTTTTTCATACCGGTTATTTAATAACCAACATGATGAAATCCTGGGAAATGGTTTATCACGTCCGTTATTATATAACCGACATGATAAAAACTCCTTGAACTGGTTTATCACAAAAGATATTTCATAACCTACGTGATAAACCCCCCTAGTTTATCACGTCAGAAATTATATAACCGATGTGAGAAAGCATTTTTCAAGGGTTTATCAGGTTAGTTATTAAATAATTGACATGATAAACAACCCCCACACTAGTTTATCACATCAGTTATATAATAACCGATGTGATAAATCCCCCCTGGTTTAGCATGTCAGTTATTTAATAACTGACATCATAAACACACCCCTCGAATTGTTTTATCATGTCGGTTATTTAATAACTGACGTGATAGAATACTGGGAAATGGTTTATCACATCGGTTATTAAATAGCTGACGTGATTAACACAGCTCTGTTATGTATTTTACATCAGTTTTTAATTAACTGACGTAAAAAAATATTTGTAACGTCGTCCGTATTATTGTTGGTTAAAAACCGACATAAAAAATGAAAAATAAACGATGTAAAAACGTTTTTTCACTAGTGGATGTTACCTTTTTTTACTTTTTCCAAACTTAAATTTTTATATGAAGAACATTCATTTAATAATATCCCAATAATCAATATATTTAAAAGATATTGGGGAAATGGTAACATTACTGGAAACAAATTTCTTATGAAATAGTATACAAGTCATTTTTGTCCTTAATATTATGATTTAGTCCTTTATTAATCTTAATTATAACTTAATCAATGTAATTAATTTTAATCACATTCACTAATCATTTTGGTCAAAACATTAAGTAGATATTGTTAGAAGAAAATATCATCTTAATTAAATCAATTTAATTTGGATTTTAAAAATTCAAATCATAGAAGGATGAAAATTTTGATTAACTCTAATCCCATAGACGAGGTGAAATAACTGGTCTTTAATGTTTAATAACGTTCAAAATATTGTTATGTTTTTATATTAAATATTAAAGTAAAATTTGTTATAATGAACTTAATTATATAAATAGTAGTATAATTTATGTAATGTGAATCTAAAAAAATATAAAATATAAAATATAATTAATAATTATTAAAACGAAAATGTGGTTTTTAACTAAAATTTAGTAGTTTTCACTACTCATCAAAAAATTAATTTTCTAAGAAAAATCCCAAAAATTCACCTTCGTATAATTTTTACGCACTTAATTAAAAAATGATATGTATTTTAGAAAATAAAATTCATTAATGTGTCAATTTTTTTTAAAAATAGTTTCACCCTAAAATGATTATAAAATACTCTCTTGTGTGTATTATAAGCTAACACAGTGTTCCATGTATCGCGAGCTAAGATTACTGATGCGTGTAGTGAAATATCCACTTGTTGTAGTTTATATATTGATAAGAACATAAAATAATAAAATTTAAATTTTGTGTGAATTTTGAAATATAATAATGATTAATAAATTGGAAAAAAATATATCACAAAATATCTGGGTGTTATACCGTGAATCACCAGCAAGACACACTAACACCACTCACTAATGTCTAACCTATAGATACCCTGACCTACCAAATATGTGACCTATCTACAACCTAACTTACGGACACACATACCAATATACACCCCGACCTAACGACACCCCAACGTAACGATACCTTGTCCTACCCACACCCAAACATCCCGACTCCTTAACCTATAAATGCCCAACCGTACAGACACCACATCCTACCGACGCCCCAACCTATCGACGCCCTGACCTACCAGAAACCCAACTTATAGTTTCCTTAACCTACCGACAACCCGACCTACCAATGGAAAAATGTAATTTTGGAAAACTCTTGAAATAAGCTATTGTTTCCTCCAAGAACACACCAAGCACAATATTTTTGACAGTGTAATGGGATGGAGAGGTCCATACCACTACAATGTGATCCCCTATCTTACCTTCAATTTGATAGGGGATGGAGACTAGTGTAGAGTAGGCATATAACTATAAAGGAATGTCATAGTGTATGTACCTACACCCACACACATCACCAATCCTATTAAATGCTGAAATTTAAAAACCACTAAACAACCACGTATGCATAAATCACAATCCCACAACAAGAATTTTACAGTATGTAATGTAATTTAAATAGGTCCAAATAAAATACCACCCAAAATGGTCTAAAAAAATTCCTACCTAAAATTAAAATAGGGATTATATTAGAATTTCATAAGAACACACCTTGGTATGTCTGGTCTCACTGAGAACCATTAGATCCTGGTCTGTCAAGAACTCTACCAAGAGGTCGGTCATCTAAAAAATAGATGACACCTATGGGACATTCTCATACTGGGGTAAGTATAACAATACCAAGTAGGATACCCTAGAACCACAAAGGATAAAAAAGGAAAATGAATTCATCTCTAGATAGGCATATGTCTATAACATATATAATAAGAATATCTACATATACTCAAAAAAGGACACATAGTGTAAAGGTAGGTAAAATATGTAGTATACCATCCTAGGAGTCTAGCTCAATGATTTTATATAGCACTCATCTGATAAAAAAAACCTTCAGAGTCTGATAGCACTGATGACATCATTCAGATAAGAACAACTCATTAGGTGTCCTCAGATAAGTACACACTGAATTTATGTGGAGATAAAATAAAAAGATGAGGATCACTTTCAAAGACATGGGGTGATAATATAATATCAATCTAAATTTCGTGTTATGTACAAGATCGACACCCATATTGTGGTAGTAAAAAAGATACCAAGAACTCTACCTAAGATGTGAAGATGAATAGAGGAGCTCACATAGGGCCACATAGAGATATTCCAAAGACTCTATCCAAGAATTTATAATTATGGGATCATATTCCTTAGAGTATTATATTATTCAACAATATTCTTCAGGTGAAAAGATAAGGATAAATTACCCAAACTAAACATGTCTTATATTTAAAGGACAAGATATCGAAGACAATATTTAAGGAGTACATGTCATGTATTTGAGACACAGGTCATGTTTGTTGACCATGTTTCAGGCCTAGTGAAACAACCAATGTCTCAATAAATGTTCTTTTTATAGTACGTGGAATGTTTGATTCCATTTTACTCTATACATTTTCTTGTATACAACTTAGTCTTGGAAATTTTGTCAATTCCATGTTAGTGTATAGAAGTACTAGATATGTCCCAACCTATGTACATGAAACCATATCTGTGTAATATCTAATGTACACACCAAGTCCCCGGTGGGAGACCACATGCCATGTGATAAGGTCACATGTTGTGTGATACTTAACATTCTCAAAAATCAATAGCTTTATGTTGAGGGTTACAACATATTGTGTAATCCTGGATTACATGTGGTGTGGATCGCAATTTTCTTGAAATCATGTTCTTCTTTCCAAGAGTTTTTTTCACCATCTTGGCATGAAAATCCATCGTTGACCCTTCATTAAATCATGGATCTACACTATCCAAACCCGAGAATGATCGTTCACTAGGTCATGCCTTCAAATCCATTTTTAAAATAGATTCCATTCATCCAGTCATCACCTGCATTCCTTACTAGAATCTTGGGACTCCAAAATATTTTTATTCGATCATCACTACCATCATCTCTCCTCCATTGTGTCGTGTCGAGCCTAGATCTACAATATTAGATCATTCACCAAGAATGGGTTCTATAATGATCAATTTCATTTGTATATGCTAAATAATGGTCCCAATGAGTAACGCCCATAATGAACGAATAATTCCTAAGAGAAAAAAAGAATGAAATGTAAGAGGAATGGACCTCGATCGATGTTCATGTTGATCTCGCTACATTTTTATTAGAATGAAAATATAAATTAAAATATCACAAATATAATTCTCCCAATATAACCCCACATATAACTCCCTACCCTTTTCAATAAATCAATGGAACAATTTATCCATTGATTGATTTATTGTTTTCTTATAAATTGGGAATGGGTAAATAAATCTAATCAAACAAATGGCATACCTCAATTTGGATCAATCATTGAAAAAGATAGATACAGGTTCATTATCATTGGTGATATACTTCCACTATGCTTCACATTGATCATAAATCTAATATTTGATTTCTAATTTCTTGAGAGAGATCCTTCAATGCTCTATCCAATAGTTATCCAATAGATCCATGTTTTTGAGGAAAACCCTATAATTCTTGAAAATCATCTAAATTGAATATTCTCTAATCACAACATCAATTAACAATAATAAAAATAAATTATTTAAATTATTTTATACATTTCCATTCCTTGGATAATTTTTCAAAATAAAAGACATGTGTCTAAAAATTTATGTTGTGCCAATTGTAAATACCATGTAGTGGATACAATGATTCCCTCGTATCTGTGATTCTGTCAACTATTTTGACATTATTCCAATTTTTTGGAAATCTAGGGATGTGTGCTATTTTATATATTTATCATATGTCATAAATTTATTTTGGGAACCCTTCTCTTTGAAAACACTTTCCATTTCAGAATGTGGGAGCTAAAAAAATCCATAAAATATATTCAAATAATATATGGAAATTCCATATCATTACAACAAGTTTTTTGTTTTGATTCAAATTTTATATGATTTATCATATTCTATTATATGTTCATGATGAAATATGGATAAAAGTGTGTTTATCATAGAGAATGGGGTTTAAAAATTATATTGTTAAATGATGAGGGAAGTAGTTTTGAAATCCTATTTGTTCCATATTTTTATGAAAAAATTCTTAATTTCAAAATATTTATTCAAACAAATTGCATTCCATATAAAATGTGGAACTTAAGAGTTTATTTTTTAAATATTAGAACATAAAGATATACATGTTATTTTCAAACATAGAGGATTCTTTGATATAAGCGTGATATTTTATTGAAAATAATGTTTCTAATGTCTAGTGGGAGTGTATTTGGACTTAGAGAATCCTAATGTTCAAATAATGATAATACAACTAAAACAAAATGTGGTTGTCACTTTATATCATATAATTGTTTATTGTCTATGGTTAAAATTATTTACTCTAAATAGTTACATAAATTTACCATTATGGTATCAAATACAATAGTTAATGGAACATTAATTTTTTTAAAATGTTGGGGAAAAAGCCTCATTTATTATAAAATCAAAGAAAAGACCTATTTAACTAGGTATAGGGAGACCTATTACATATACCAAAGGCCTAGTGGAAATTTATCCCATATCATGACCCATTGACCAAATTTTTTGGCCCAAGGCCCATTATATGAATAGTATTTCTACAATACCCACCTGCTATAGTAACACACAGTACCCGCCGCCACTATAGATCTCTACCGCTACTCCAATTACTTGTTGCACCTACACTACCTATCATTACTAGAGTGTCGCCACTACTATAGTCTACTACAGTACTACTACAGTACCTACACCCAATGGTTTTTGAACCCCCATTTTTCATGTAGGATTTTGGGTTGTTTACCACTAAGCCAAACCCCAACTACAATGGATCATTAATATCAATTAACATAATTCATTATTGGAATCTAAATCACATAATTACAAAACACCAGGTGCACCTCTCAAATACCAGATATGTTGTAAATATTAAGGGCTAAATATAAATAAAGTGTGGATGATGTGTTTCCATTTTATAAAGGAAATAAACTAAAAATTTTCAATATTAAATTTTGGTATAACCAATACATGTTCTAATTACAAATTTTATAAAAAAATCATTTAAATGGGAATAAGAGAAAACAAAAGGCAATTCCAAAAATACAAAACATTACATGAATATAAAAATTTATACAAAATGGGTTCAAAATTTTTATTCCATATATAATGTAAGTAATATTTCACAAAAACTATATATAAATATGTATTTAAATCAAAACATGACATGTGTATCATAGTTGGGGATCACATGAGTAAATAATATCCTATGAAATACCAGAGATGGACCTCATATCATCAACATGTACATAAAATAAATTATTATTATTGTATTTACCATAATAAAAGATAAATGTGTATTATATACCACGATTAGGGGATTTATATTTTCTTTGATCACACAGAAAACAATATACATCTAAATTTTAGAGGAATGTACATGATGTGGATATATTGATCACTTGTTGGGGGTCACCACCTCACAACTATCATCTTTTCATAAACTATTGTGTGTGATATAAGTGTTAAAAATATAGTGTAAAAAATTTAGTAATGATTATTCTTAAAAGAATAATCAAGAATAAACAATGAAAATTTTGTATAAATTCTCATATAAGGAGGCTCCTTACAAGTCATTCCTATTTTAAGATTCAACATAGGATCCAATATATTATTTAAGTTCCTTCTTATATGATAAGTAAAACTCACAGGTATGCACATGAATTCATAAATATATATAGACATGTGTTTCACTATGTTGTGGTACAATTGACCCATCCTATGGGGATAGGGTTCAACTCTACCATTTTAGGAAAATATTTTATTTGTTTAGTTCATGAATATTGGAATGGGTGTATAAATCCATGGCATTGTAATCCAATCTCATACCACCAACAAATTTTTAAATATTTGTGTTTCATCCCAATATCATACGTCATAATATACATATTATTCAATATGAAAATCAAAATGGATATATAAAATAACAAGTCAAGTAACATGGGTTGTAAATATACCATGATGTAAAAACTATGAAGAACATTAAATAATAGTGAAAACCATTTACTATGTGTATTTATCACTATCTGTTCTACGAAAGACATAAAAATACATTTTACATGACTAAAATGAAAACATGGGACAAAATACATGTGATTAATGTGACCCAATATGT
The DNA here is from genome assembly GCA_963277665.1 of Viscum album. Lineage (NCBI taxonomy): Eukaryota > Viridiplantae > Streptophyta > Magnoliopsida > Santalales > Viscaceae > Viscum > Viscum album. Next base: position 2,072,841,153 of record OY728131.1, read on the forward strand.
TATAAATATTAAATAAAACCATGTATGTTATATATAAATCACTTTAATAATTATTTATTTAAGGGAAATAATTTTTACATTGAACTATTTGTTTGGTTGTGTTCATTTGGCCTCATACTATTACCTTGTTAGCTACATATGTATACAATAAGGATGAGGCTTACATATAAAAAAATAATTTTCCTTTAAGGGTAAAACAAAGATTATATTACACACAAAAGTTACGTAAACCACCAACCAAGAAGATTTAATTAGGTCATAATTATTTCCACTCAATGAATTTTAATCTATGATGTAAAAGAACATGATTAAATTCAATTTACCATCGAAAATAATCCAAAATGGATATAATATGTGTAATATGATTTATTGGAATAATTTCATAGTCTCGAGGTTTATAAATCATGTTTTCAGACTCCCTATTATAATTAAATAATAAAATAGCAGAAATTGGAGAGAGTTATGTCCTTACATTAATGAGAATGACTTTCTATATTCATAAAAATAAACTTGGTCCATTATTGGAGGGGGTTCTCTTAGTATGAGTGGGAGGAGAAGATAATCATGAAGTTGATTTCAGGGGACTACAAATGAGGGAATATTCCAAGACACTAGGTTTAAGGGGATTAATTTATTTCTTAGATATAAAAAATTACCATTTTTTGAATGATTTTTTCTTAGGAATCCATCGATATACCTCATAGGGTCACTAGTTACATAGTGTTTATGATATAACCTCATTCAACTACCAATCCCCAATCATATACCTAGAGTTATACCACTAGATAACTAGTTCCTTCTAAAACAATTAACATTCTCAGTTTCTCCCCAAACACCTGATGAAATACTTAGATAGATAATTTAATTAAAATTAAATAAATAGTGATGTAAATATTAAAATTATAGATGAATAGTAATCTATAGTTATTGTGATCTTTAAAAACACCCCAATATTATTCATATCATCATTGAGAAGATTTTACCAGCTTTTGAGGGAAGAAGTATGTCCAATACAGATTTATCTATGACTCCTACTCCCATTCTTCATCTAGGATATTCCCATGACTTCATTTAAACAAAATAAAATAAATTTTCATACCCTATAACACATTTTCACATTAATAAATTATAGTAATAGGATGATCCATATAAGATGCATCGACCCCATGTTTGGCGTTATTTTGCTGAATCACAAGTGTAAGTACATGTAAATACATCCTCAATTGTGAAGTATAGAAAGTGTTATGCATAGAACTAAATTACAATGGTGAATCTATATTAAATGAAACTACCCTAAATCTGAATAATATTTAGAAATGATAAAAATTTCATGGTGTTAGTTTTACCTGATTACATAATCATTCATCACATGACCATGGTGGGACCCATAGTAATATATCATAAAATAATTAAAATTAAAACAATCACCATTGATAGTAAGTGTTAATTTTTAGAAACATGGAGTTGTTATAGGATATTTCAAAACCACCTTTCCTATTTTTTTATCTCTTGGATGACTCTAGCCCCAATCATGTATTATTCTCCTACATCAGTCCAACAAGAGGATAATTTCATTAACAATCATATATTTACTCAACTCGGTACATATTAACAGATGATTGATAGATGTTATTGTAATATAATTTCACAATAGTGTGGAGGTCCACCCATGTGACATTTAAACTGATAATATGGATTTTGATAATATCCTCTAGAATATAAATGGTCAACTCTAACCGACCATTATTTTTCAGGAGAAAAGGGTTTCTTAGACTAATTTGAGAACCGAATTCCCATTGTAGTCTTTTCTAAAACATATATGTAAACCACATATACCTATTAGAGATTATGAAATTCTATTTTCCATGAATATTTATATCTTCTATGACTTAATGTTTCTCAAGATGATCAAAAAAATATAATTCTTTTAGTGGTATATGTTGTGTTGTCTTTGTTTCATTATCCAAAATTACAATACGATGTCTCACTCCTTGGATGTTCTCAAAACAGATGTTGTGAAATCAATCCTGATCATGTCATATTTCACCACTCTTGAAGGATGTTAGTAGATATTACACATATTTCTTTAGAGTTCCACCATTTACTTTGGGCTAGTAGGGAGTTTAGACACGAATCCTGTGATATATTTCTTATACCATGCATTTCTAACTAGATACAAGTTTCAAGATACATCAATAAAATTAGTTGTAAAAATTATATCTAGAAGAATTACATAATTTAGGCACCCTTAATATTATAAAAAATAGGATGACCAAGCTACCATGAACATACAATAATGGTGAATAATCTTCAAACCATTCATCGAGTATCTCACAATCATTATGTATATCTCAAATATTGATATTATGTAGACCATATATTAGTGATTCCATTATAATATTTCATAGGAAGGATGTAAGGTTAATGTTAATTAAATTTATACACCTTCAACAATCAATAAAATTGAGGGTTAGTTTACCCAAAAATGATATCAATCTTTACTAACCCATTGATGGAGAATGTTATTGATAATAGAATTGATAACTATATTTAATTTATGAGGAGTGTATTAAATATCAAAATAAAAATATTAAATTTATCCCACATATTGAAACTAACAATGATTCAAGACTCATTGACAAAAGATGTTCTTTTGGGCCCTTATGGTCCATGAATTCCATAAAATACTCAACATGTTGGTAGTTCCTCTGTAAATTCATGGAATTAACAACATCAAATAATTCCTAATCATTAGTTCCATACTTCTTTTCTTGATGAAGTGTATATCTGAATCCATGTGATACTACTTGTATATCCAACATAAGTACACAACCAAGTCTAACTGATTATTTTCACAATACAATTTTATTCTCTCACATGGATGATGTAAAATAAGAACTAAAGATATTGTTAAAAAATCCCATAGATCATTAATCACCAATTGAAAACTATCTAAACAAATAAATTTTAATATTTTTTGGTTATGTCAATCATATGAGTCAAAATTTTGGAAATGATCTAAATAAAAATAATAAAATGAACTATTATTTTATTTAAATTAATTATTTCATACACAATCAAAGGAACATTCCAATACCTCATTAAATCTACATTATCAAGATCCACTAAGATTCCATATTTCAAATTGAATTTTTGAGAAACATTACTTATCTATTCTAGATTGATTATTTAGATAAATTATCATACATATAGTTTTTTTATTGTGTCTATAATTATTTCAAGATGTCAACCATTATTATCAAGCCACCTAAAAAAATATTTCATCTAATAAGAAAATGATGAAAGAGTATAAAAATTGATGATGACCGTATTCATTAAATCCATGAATAGAAATGGATAATTAGTGAAATAAAATAGAATTATCTGATATTCATAGTGAATATATAATATTTGAAAGGAAATCGTAGTAATATCACATTTATTATCTCAAATATAATGAAAACATTAGTGTGAATCAGTTTTTGAAAATAATTTCATCCCTTTTAATTTATCAAAATGATAATTAATTATAATAATCTGATAATGGTTCTTGATCATTAAATGATTTAGATTCTAATATTCTAGAAACAAATATATATTTCTATTAGTAATCATTGAAAAAATGTCTCGAGAACCTTATGGTGTAATGCTGAGTCTAGAAAACCTTTTTGATTATGGTATTTACAATTTCAATTTTTTATCCCTCAACATAGTTAGTTCCATTTCATATGGATTATTATAAATTGGTTTATATTTATGTAATAGATTAATTGTGAATTTTGCATCACACTAAAGAGAAAATCCTAAAAAATATTCAATAGATATGTCCTGATAGATATCAACCAAGGGTGGTAAGATTTATTTCTTTTTAGCATCAACCACTCAAAGGAGATGACTAACCATTTTATTTGTAATAACTCATACATCCCCTATGTTTGTAATTTATCAATTGTATTGACTCTACTACACTCTATGAAGAGTGTATTATATACCATCAAGAAAATAGAGAGATACCCTCAGACTATATTTTTCAACCAAGTCTTTGAACCACATTAACTAGTATATTCATATAAATAAATAAAAGGAAACCAAATTATGTGTCATCAAATCTGATATATTACCAATGGATTCTATTACCAAATAATAAGATAGAAACATCATGATCTATTCTATTATCTTGTCTAAATTGTTATCAATAATCATATATTACATAAATTATTCCACATTGATATGAAGAATTAATTATAAATAAGTTAATGTAAAATAATAAAATTATCACATATCAAATAAGGTACATGTTAAATTATAATACACAATAATTTTACCACTAATAGTAGAAGACCCTAATATAGTGTCTATTGAATGTTTCTTTGAAATAAATATAATATTTTCTTTTCATGATAACACTGGGGTACACATCACAACAAATAGGACTATGTGGAAACAGATAATATAGGTAAACCCTCTCATTAACCATGAAAAAATATCACAAAAGGTGTTCATCTTCCCTATAATGACTAAAAAACATATAATTAATCATATGTCTGTCTCAGCTGAAGATTCATCTAGAAAATATTTAATACACCACATAAAAAGAATATTTAATGATACCCATGATAACAATAGGTATCACAATGTATTTCACTAAAGGTATAGTTAGTCTTTATGATGAAAAGTCAACCACACAGATGAGGTTAAATTAAATGTATTCTAGATCTAGGTGTTGACAGTATACCACCACCCAGGCATCCTTGGTGATATCCTCCATTATTCTCCATCTCTCACCACCACGAATGTTTGTTAGAAGATATCTTATATTATTTATATCCAATTCATAGGCCACATGATATTGAACCTACTTTTGATCATGTATCAGTAATGACTACATTACCAACCTATTTTGAAAGGGTTTTCAAATAAAAAAAATTAACTTGGATTTTGAAAGGTTCCTTGAGGATCATTTAAAAATAATTTACCATGGATTACTCATCTCAACATAGATAATTAGATAAGTGGATTATAACAATGAAAAATGAACCACTCTTGATAAAAACATTATCCCCTTTTAAATTCTCATTAACTATATATCCTTTACTGAATAAAACACATCTTTATCGAATTTCACAAATAAAATATAATGAAATTTTTTAAATAAAATGCATTAGTCATTCTTGTCCATAAGAATTATATCTAATCACCAAAGAGCATCACCTTATATAATAAATATGCATAAACATACTCTATGTTAGTATGGAGTTTCAATTCCCTCAAAAATAAAATGATGAAAAGTAATCCAAAACCCAAAATCAGGAGGAGACACATTACCCTAAAAAATTAATGGGGATTGTTGGACTAAAAATACCTCAAAATATTAGAATTAATTTTTTTCCATTAGAAGAAATATTTGAGATTTTACATTGAGATATTGAGCAAGAACCTCCGTGACTGAGGGTAAATCTATAGGCTGAGTTGGTGGAGTTATATCATTTTCTTTTATATATAAAAATTAGTGGTCATAGATTTTATATAATCTATAATATGGTAGAGGAAAATATCATAGCTTTCTTAATAAATAGACAAACCCAATCTTATACTAATCTATATGTCATGACCCCCTCCCACCAAATATTCCCCTCCTGAGCAGGAAATGGTGAAAGGAAGATAATGACCCCCGAGTCCCGCCTCCAATAGGCCCTGGGGTGGCGACTATCACCATGGGTATTAGTTTTCACAAATATGGGAGGCATTACCATTTTTATTATTTATGTTCGTGAAATAGGACAAGTCAACCACCAAAAAGGAAAAGAACAACTATATAGAAATAAACCCAAACCAATCCCACATGCATACTTAAATAGTTATGAAACAAGGTACAAGTACAAGAAATCTCAAAAAGTACAATACCAAAAGAAACAAGAGTACAAAAAACTACAAAATATCCAACTGTCCCGACTAGTAGGGTCCCGTACGGCCCTGGTAGTGCTCCTAGAAACATGAAAGTAAACGTAGGGTGTGCATACAAGTATACTAACTAGGAAAACCTAAAGCTCTCGTGCACAAGTGGGGAGACATCCTAATGTCTTGTGAGAACAACAGAAGAAACAAAAACCTATCAAGTAATTCTATCCACCCAACCCCACCACCCACGCTCACCAAAACACAAAACAACATGTAGTAAAAGTATATAAGAACATGAGTATTGGGTACCCCGCACCATTTCCCACAAGTTTGCTGCTCTTCCTAACAGCGAACATCCTGACGCTACCACACTTTTCCCACCCGCACACACCTGTGCCTCAAGAACCACATATCCTACCCCCACACACCTAGGCCTCACAATCACATATCCCGCCAACACACACCTGGGCCTCACAACCACATATCATGCCCGCACAAACCTGGGTCTCACAACCACATAACCTACCCGCACACACCTGTGCCTCATCCCGATGATTATTTAGAAATATTAAACATGCTCGGAGAGTCTTGGGAAAAACCCACCCCAATCGAAACCTACCCGAAGTTTCTTAGGTGTATGGTCACCTCAAGACATCATAGACTATGGAAGAAGGACAAGGATGAAGCTAGTAACTAAGGGGAAAACACCCTCTCCCAAGAAATGGGAGTGTTCGGCACTATGTTCTAAACATGGGTGGGGTGTGACAAAAGACAATGATACAGTTATATATATGTATACCATACACACAAACCAACCTATGTCTTCTAAACAGAGAAAATTAGAACATGCCTCGACACTACTATATCGATGCATGCATAAAACAAACATCCCCAACCCCATATAGGTTTTCTTGTTTCAGCAGAATTAGTTTATTAGTTCCTTAACTACTGGGCACAACCAACCAAACTGAATCAAGCATTCATAAAACATATCTCTGCCATCCAAAAATCATGTTAGAAAAAAAATCAACAAAAACAAGTCCCTTCTTATTAACCAACTAACCCCATTGATTATTATTCCCGTTCAATTACCAAGCCCAACCATTCATTAACTCTTCCAAATTTTATTTATTATTCACAACCCATAGTTCATTCACATTCAAAACCATCTCTGCAGCCCCGCTGCCAACCACCATAACCACCAACACACCAAAACTCGTACATCATCTCCCCTTCATAAAATTTATCGTAGCCCCGCTACCCATCACTAACATATCATACAAACCAACCCACAACAAGGAAAACCACATCCCCACTGCTCACCCGATCCACAACAACCCACAAAACACACCCTTTCACATAAACAAACCCTAACCATCTCCCACATGTTTATTATTTCAGTTTGTTCAACCAGGGTGATCTAACAAGGGTTCCGGGTATTTAATCATCCAACATTACATAATTAACCAATATAAAAATTCAATAACATTTTCATCCATAAGAAAATCCAGAAGGAGAGGGAAACATTTAATTGCTTATGTAAAGGCCCCCAATGACCATGATTTTCAGTAGGCAGAGGCTCATTCAATTCACAACATAATATCACAGGATATAAAAAATGTATCTACAATCATAACCATCTCATAAACGTTATATAAGCCAGTTATTATATTTATTAAACCTGTTCAAATGTGTATCACGTAAATAAGAGGACACCCACCCCGCATGATGCACAATTTAGAGAGACGAAGGTGAGATCCCTACCTCAACAGGTTCTGATGTCCTTCTATAAACACGGCCACCATGATCACAAGTCTTCTACCAGAACAACAGCACCCATCAAGGACATCGCGGCACCACCAAATCAACAACACAAGAGACTCCCTCAACATGGAGATCACATTCTGTAGCATGGAATGAAAATTGTAGAAGTAGGATCAGAAATAGAATACAATAATAGAGGTTTAATATAACTTTTCAGAGTCGTTCATCAAAGACTGTCCTTCCCGTCAATTATCAGCAGTCTCCACGGTTGGAAGCTGCGGAGGGGAAGTCAAAGAAGATGGAACGAGATAGGGTGTGTGATGTTCTCCTCACTGACACGATCGCACAGTCACTGACAGATTGACGATCGGAGTATGGATGAAGAAGTTATGAGGATGAATTCTCAGTCATCCAAGAGTGTCATCGTGTGGAGAAGAATGGTCCGCAAATAATATGTTACCCTATCTTACATAGGCAAAGTAATGAAAACTATATTCACCATGAATTAATGAATACACGCTATAACCGTACAATAGTTACACTGATTGACTGGTCAACACACGACACTTCACACGATTTCCATGCATTTAATGATAATAATAAATTCAATTAATAATAGTTGTTTAATTGAACCAAGACATGAGTCATAAAAAGGTATTCATCATTTTTCTTAAAATGACCTTCATAATTTAAGGGTTATGATGTCACTGACGGTTCGTCAATTCGATACCGTATGATGGTGATACGTTGGATACAAGATCCCGTAATGATAATGATATTATTATTATTGGGTGTTTCATAGTCCCGTGCCATTAACCATAATTTAATATCAAATATTAGACTTTAATTGATCATATTAATTATAGGATGACATCACCACTGACGAGAAGCCAATCAGACATCACAAGCGGGAGTTATGACGGGTCGAATATTTAATAATAATTCTAAATCTATTCATTCAAAAGCGTTTCGGGTACCCAATCCAAAAAACCCAAAATAGACATCAAATATTGGACTGATAATTTTCATCTCGTAGTCAGGTCTGCACTGCCACAGACGGTTCATGAAACCGGGGTCGCACGAATAAGTTATGGTTGAAAAAGGGTTTTATCCACAAAAACAATAACATGATTATTATATTATTTAATTTAATTTAATTTAATTTCTTAAATCCTCATATCCAAAATCCATGCCCCACCAAAAAAGGCCCCTCTTTGAATCCATGTCAACCATGCCCCACCCCTTGTTTGATTTTCATTTTTCTATCTTATTTATTTTATTGCATTAAATTGTAAATCTTTATTTCCTTTAACTCTTTCTCTCTCCAATATCATTAATTCTTCAACAATTTTCACTCACTCCCCAAAAGTGGCGCCTCCCCTTCCATTATTCCATGTGGCACGTCCCAAACTCCATTTTAAACCTTTATCATTATTTTTTTAACACAATTATCATAAATAATAACATCTCTCATCAATCCTCATATCTCAAATCTCATTGCATTAAATTCAAAATTTAAATCTCATTAAATATTTATTAACAGATCATTAAAAATTTAAACCAACATTATTATTATAATTATTTATTATAATAATAATAAATTCCCAATTAAAAATTCTTAACTCGTCACCAGTTATTATTATTATTAATTATTATTATTGATGTTCGCCGCATTGACCATGTCCGACCACCATTACGTCAATTTAATTATTTAACTCTATTTATTTTTCTTTCACACTGATTAAATTGAAACGACTTTTATTAAATTAAAACCATTCAATTTAATAATCCCAACATATTTTTACGCCACCATTATTATTTTAATAATAATAATGAACTCACCTTTATTTTTATTAACGTACCCCCAAGCTTCCACTGTGTATATTCATTTATTTGTTTGCAATAAATACCATGAATCAGTTCATTAATTTCTCATTATTATTAATATTATGAATATTATTAATAACACAACACCCATTGTTATTATTCAAATTTAATTTCAACAATTACTCAATTAATTATAAACCGCATGTTTCATTTATGAACGTCTAATGGGTCACACACCTTCCCAATTCACATCATTAATAATAATAACACCCATTAAATCATTTTATCATGATTATTCTCTTTTTAGTTTAACTAGTACTTACCTGTGCATTCGCATGGCAATACATTCAATGCATACTTTCACGAAGACAATACTATACTTCAATATTAATAAAGAACATTAATATTGTATATATTGAAAAAAATAGTGATACTTAATATTGAACTGTAATAGGATAAAATATATAAAATTGAAAACATAGTAAAATAAGAAAAAGTAAATAACATAGAAGATTATATAGGATAATATTGAAAATATATTAGAGAAAATATGATAATACAAAGGAAAACATAAGTACACAATCACTATACAAATTAAACAATAAAAATGTATGATGGAGAATATAAGGAAAACATATAGGAGAATATATAAATGATACATTATTATCAGAAATACTTGACGAATAAAAGAAAAATGAAACACACAGATAATATAAATGATACATTATTTTCAGAAATATCATTACTAAATAAAACCAATGGTAGCAGAACATTAAGAAGGGAAAACAAAGGGTGAGAAAAAAATGCTGTAAATCATTGAGTGAATAATAACTTACAGCTGGTAAACTGAATGATGAGATGCAAGAAATACAGAATGTAGAGATTATAACAGCTTAAAAAATAACCATAGGAATTTGCATGGTACTTTATTGAGAACTATAAATCATTACTTCTTATCAATAAAATAACCTCATTTTGCAAGCAGAATAAATCAAATACACCATCAACAGTAGTACTAATATTGATACCAATAAATCAAATACTTAGGAGTGAAATAGGTAGGACGCAGTATAGAAATTACTTGTACTGAAACTCTAATAAAAAGGTACTTTTAGTGATACATGCTTAACGAAATAGATGAAGCTAACAGTAGTAATTGTTTTCAAAACTGGAAGTACGAAAGTGACAGTGGATGAATGCACCTTCAGAATATGTTTATAAATCTCAAATACCAAGAAGGGATTATTGCACATGGACTACTACAATGTCGTAGGTTTTTGTAGTCTGATATCCACTTATAGATGCATACATGCATCAGGTTCTTCAAATGGGATGACAATCATGTTTTCTATTATTTGAATAGTAAATGAGTTGATGAGGCAGCGAGGTACAGTTGTGGAATGGAATTGGTAGACATCCATTTGAACAGGGAAAACCACACTACAATGTAAACACCTAATCAAGCAGCACAGATAAACATCAAGCATTGCAATATCATTTAATTAGGATAACTGGAAAAGAAACGAAACTAATATATTGATCAAATAAATACCTACAGTGTTTCAGAAATCAAATAGTTTCCTGAACCATGTAGCCTGAATGCATAAATATATCATGAAACAAAACGGAAGTCGTATACTAATTCAATGCCCATTGCATACTGGCGAAAATATGAGTGAATCAAAACCCAAACAACATAAATCAAACTGAAATCTATTAAAGGAAATTTATGTGAATTCAGACCCATTTACCGACTCCAACTATGATTGACTGCAAGTTGGATTCATTGGACCTTCGTTGTAGGTACTGGAAAACCTTAGGCTGCACAACACCCAGCCCCTCCCCTCCCCTACCCTCCAACATGAGAATGTCCATAAAAAATTATGCATGGTTCCAAAATGATGATTAAAATGCAGCATGCAAATGATCACTATTTTAGATATATATGTAGAAGTGAGTAGAATTTACAGAATACCTAAATATTTGTGTGTTAGATATTAATAAGATGTAATGATAAAGAAAAAATGTCAATGTGATAAAAATATCAATACATGACAACAAATAGATAAGTAACATCATAAAGGAAACATGATTTGATACTGTTCTTAAATTTAACAGAGTATACAAACCCATAACATGTGCTATAGATAAATGGGTTGACCATATTCCAATTCTTACATCGATGAGCCAATACCACAGGGAAACTGCATGGAGGAAGCATTTGGATGAATTATTAAGTTATCCTCTAAAAAAAATTAACCCAAAAATAGTATTTCAAGTGAGAAAAATCATTTTTCAAATGTGATAACAAACAAACCCTAATAATACATATCACTTGAGATAAATTCAAAAAAATAGATGATATTTTTTCAATTACAGATTATACGCTTAAAAAATGAAAATTTAGAAAAAAACACTAAAATAAGTTGCAGCAAAACAATTTTTCCAATAAGAAATCTAAAACACTTGTACATAAGCACCTACGTATGTGCATTAAGCAGTTTTCATGATCTGATTCAACATTTGAGTATTAGTCCCTTAAGCTGATACTTAATGTCAGGTTCAATAGACCCCGATAATTTCATGCCCCCATGGGACAACACAAGAACCAGTCATGGACCATGGCATGTCCCAAGACTCCAAATAAAATTCACTATAAGGATCATGGATTATTGTATAAAGGAAGAAATAAAGAAAGAAAGAAAGAAAGAAAAGGTATGACCATTGCGATGGATTTTTTCCATTTTATATCCAGGGCTCTTACAACTCTTAAAAGAAGTAGCATGCATCATTCAACATTGAAGATTATATAATTAAAATCCCTTAGGATGCATTAGGATGAAAGAAATGGAATGGGAAAAGGAATGAAAAAAGGAAATGATAAATAGGCCATTATTGTGTACTATACAAAATATGGATGTACAGATTTATATTTTAACTCTCATATCCACACCCTTGATTCATATTGATACTGGCTACCTAAAATTGGAGGCATGGATTCATGTAATGCCTAGTGAACTATTAAAGCATATTTAGAAAGCACAGGAACAAAATGGATTTGGAAGGGCCTGACTGTAGCATGCATATATGAAATCTATGTAGTTTTCAAAAAATGTAATTAATACATAAAAAGAGTTATTACCAAAACATAAGAGGTCTCTACATTTGGCTTTGTAAGCATAATATTAAAGCTTTCCCTAGAAGTGGATAATATTCCTGCAACACCTGGGCTTGAGAATTCTCCTCACAAATAGAATCACTTTCCAACTGAAAAATGATATACATGAGTTTAATTTATCATTCATTATATTGGGATCCCAAGGAGAATATAGAAGGAAAATGATAATTTAAAAACAAAAATCAATGAAAAAGTTAAACATAAAGCTAGACATGGATTTGTCAAAATCAAATTACTTCCCAAACTAAAATGGAACCATTAAATAATCACATAAATCAACATAAAGAATAAAGGGAATGAAAATGTGTATATATATATATATAATAAGAAAAAAATAAAAACATACATACCTTCAGGAAGACATTGAATATTTTAGCCACAATATTTAGTCATTGTTGATGTCTCTCCTCAAAAAACATAATGATTGCACGTCACATAACTGAGTATGTATCATAAGAGAAACAATTTAAGTTTTAATTAATAGAAAAAGATATTTGAAAAATTAACTTGAATTTGTGTTACCATTATCATCAACTAACAAAGAAAAGAATACATTAAAAGATAATAGTGATAGTAATTAATTCCAACATCAAAGTAAAGAGCCTTCCCAGTTACCCAAAAATGAACATTATTAAATCCATCACATTGAGAGATGAAAAGATAAAACAGAAAATCAGTTTTGGAAATTGGATAGGCTTACATATTAAGTAGTGAAGGGTTTCCAGGTACTAACATCAACTTAACCCTGACATTACCATCCAAAAACCTATTCTTCAATGCGAACTCATTTCCTGAAATCAATCAAATTAATGCATCAAAACCCCAAAAAATTAAAAATATCTAGTAAGTATACATCATACCACATACAAATCAAAATGTATTGTATGAATTTATACATAATTTCATATTTCTTTGGTAATCAGTCACTTACCTTTTGGAACATCAAATATAGGTCAACCTCTACCTGTGATGGATTGAAAGGTTGAATGCTGATTGAATTTAAATTTCTCATCTATTCCGTTGATATGATCAATATCATTACTCATTGACAACAGAAATAATGATAGTGCAGAATGAGAATAAGATTAATGTAAATAAATCAAAATAATAATATACATTAAATGATTGAAAGGAAAACAATAAATCTGTTTTCTATCTTATATAACAGAAAATTATTTAATTTAGAAAATAAGTTTGAGTTTTTCTCAAACAGAATATTTTGTTAACAGTTTTTTGGTGTGTCTTTCAGAGAGAGTGTCATCCACATACTTCTTAGAAAAAGACTAAATGTGCTTTTTAGTAAAAGTCTTATATTAGTCGCTTGATTCATTAATATAGTGAATTCCACATTTTGTATGTTTGGTTGACATCATTGTGGATCCCTATGGTAGTTAATATATTGGGGGTTGTGACTTCTGCTGTATACAGTGGATAGTAATATGTAAAAAAATTGAAACTTGATGAACCAAAATAAAAAAATTAATGGAGATGAAAAACATATCTATCAATCTATATTGAAGATATAATAGAAAATCATTGTATCATGAATATGGAAGTCAAAAAAAATTATAACCTAAAACCACTATGCATTCATATAGGAATCTATGAACAAATATAGTCATTTAAATCAATATTTATTAGCCACCATCATACCTAGGAATAACTCCATGCTCAACCCCTTCCCAAATCTAAATGAAGAAGAAATAAAATAATAGGATTCTGTTATATGAATTACGGAATTTGAAAGAGTCAGAGACATTAAAATTGTACCTATGTTGGTCAAATAAATTGTGTTCATTATATTGGAAATGATCAAAATTGAACGAAACATATGTGCACAGATGTCAATAGAACATATGTAAACATAACCTATAAACATCTCATACAGAACATATGTGAATAGATGTGATGCAGATGCATTCAATCAAAAATGTTTTGTCTATAAACTGTTGTGGTTATTGAAATAAACAGTAGCCAAAGAGAAACTGAAAATAAAATAAGTTTTGAGAAATAATGAGAAAAAATGCAAACTGCTTACTATGGAAGAATGATGCATTTTGAATGAAGAAGAAGGTGTGCTGACAGTAGAGAGAGAACTGTCGAAGAAATCCGTAGCTGATGGGATCTCATAACCATCAATACAAGAGAATACCCCCATTCAAGTGGCTAAGAATCACAAATGAAAATGTTAAAATATTATACCATATCGAACTGATGATCCAAGAATGACAAAAACTCATCTAATTAATTAAGGTAAATGCTATTCATGATCTGGATTCATGGCAGAAGCTTCTCGACTCACCCTCTGCTTCGCGATCAGGGCTTCGTGATCGGAGCTTCGGAGCAGGAATCTCGTGACTTGTATTTCACAACCAGTCAATTTCAGAATGTGTCCAGGGCTTCACGTCCAGATATTCACAGCTAGAATCATGTAAATTTTATTTCGTGGACCGTCAATTGCGGAGACGGAGAGTTGAATCCACAAGGAGGCCTCCGCCGAACCAGGTAACCCACCACATAGAGGGGATGAAGATAGTGACCAAGTGACAATCTTCTTCCCGGTCGTCCGAGTTCAAGATTCTAAATCATGTGTCCCTTGAACCAGATCTGGATCCAAAACCTGGAAACCATGAGGAAGTGATCTTCGTCGTAGTCTTCGATATCTAAAGATCTGTTCCAGATCTGAGAGGGGGCATCGCAGATGCGAATCGATAGAGGAGTGATGGAAATCTGATTTGAGGATGGAGAGAACACCTATGATTCACCAAGGCTTTGAAATAATAGAATAAGAAACCCCAATGAAGGAGGACACTTACGGAACTCCGACACCGTGAGGACACCGGGGAAACTATGAAACCTAGGGTAATCCTAGGACACATTCCAAGTAATGCGATGTAGGTGGTGCAGGAGGAGGTGGAGTCGAGATAGGGAGGGTAGGTAATGCGAAGTAGGCGGTGCAGGTGGAGGTGGATAAACCTAAGGCGGATCCGCCATGGACGGGCGACCGGAGGCGGAGAGTCTTCTCGTGGGGGTAGGGCTAAATCTTGAGGAAGAAACCGTATGAGTTGTGGAGGGGTAGCATCAGCAGGATTGGATGCATCGAGAGAGGCGGTCAAGTTTTGGAGGGTGGAAACATTTTTTGGGTGTCGTGGAAATAGATGGTGGTGACACGTAAGTAGAAAAATCCCATGTTTAGAAGATATATAGATTAATCACACAATTTATTTCATCATCATTATTATTTAACATATTATTACATTATCATTAGTATTAAAAATTATCATTATAATGTGCGTCGTGTTGACCACATCGATTTCAACAAAGGAATGGATCGGAGGGTTCTGGGCCATTACATCAGATACCTCTCAAAACATTCTTGTCCTCGAGAATTAAAAACCATCCCAGAAAAAAAAAATGGATATGAACAAGCACCCCGTAAGATACCTCTCAAGGCTCTTGTCATAACAGGAAACAACCGACAACCCTAATTATATTAGATAGGAATTCCTTCTCCCACACGGAGATATTATCAGCTTTAGGCGGCACTGACTCTCCTGCATGGGTTTAATCGCATCCACATTAATGCATCTCGATTAGGAATTAGGTCTTTCGACTTCCATATATTAGGATTTTCCAAACATATACTACCCACAACACTGTACATAACAACAATAAATTTCCCAAACACATGGATTGAAGAATTCCTTCTCATATGTCGAGATATTATCCGCTTTAGGCGGCACTGACTCGCATGCATGAGTTTAATAGCATTCACATTAATGAATCTCGATTAGGGATCAGGTCCTCCTCTCCCCACATGTTAGGACTTTTCACACACTTTTAAAGGAAAGAGAGAAACAACTTATCATTATAGACTTATAAAAAACAAGGTCTAGGCCCAAAGCATGGGCGAGAATGAGTTTCAACAAATGAGTGTGCCACTCCTCTGCCTCTCTGTTGATATCCATGTTCCATAGTTGTATGGTAAACAAAGAACACCTAAGACCAAGTAACAAGGAAATTTTGTCAAGGTTTCATTTTATTATTTTATTTCGATTTGTTTCTCAGAACACCCAAATCAACTAAAACACAAATCATGATGAAGAATGTACCTTTCCTAGGGTCTCTACCCTGCAATCAATGTAGTCTTACATGGTTTTTCGGTGAGCTCAGAGTCCTTTCATCAGATCACGGGGGGCCCAAAAATCTCGTGTCCTAGCCAGTCTTCCCTGGCCTATGTCATGCACTATGATTAGCAAACACTATTTCCCTACCAACCAATGCAATCCTCATTGTGC
The DNA here is from genome assembly GCA_963277665.1 of Viscum album. Classification (NCBI taxonomy): domain Eukaryota; kingdom Viridiplantae; phylum Streptophyta; class Magnoliopsida; order Santalales; family Viscaceae; genus Viscum; species Viscum album. The sequence goes on from OY728131.1 coordinate 2,072,858,118, forward strand.
CTAACTCTAGACTCTATCCTATCTCTCAACCATCACCTCTGATATCATTCTGTCATAACCCCCTCCAACCAAATAAGCCCCTCCTAACCTAGAAATGGTGAAAGGGAGATAATGACCCACGAGTCCCGCCTCTAGTAGGCACCGGGGTGGTGACTAGCAGCAAGGGTATGAGTTTTCACAAATATGAGAGGCATTACCCTTTTTATTATTTAAGATCGGGAAATAGGACAAGTCAACCACCAAAAAGGAAAAGAACAAGTGTATAAAAATAAACCCAAACCAATACCACATGCATGTTTAAATTGTTCTGAAACAAGGTACAAGTACAAGAAAGATCAAAAAGTACAATACCAAAAGAAACAAGAGTACATCAAACTGCAACAACTCCAACTGTCCCGACTAGTAGGGTCCGGCACGGCCCTTGTAGTCCTCCTGGAAACCTGAAAATAAACGTAGCGTGATTATACAAGTATACTCAGTAGAGAAACCTAAAGCTCCTGTGCAAAAGTGGGGAGAAATCCTAATGTCTTGTGAGAACAACAGAAGAAATGAAAACCTATCAAAGAATTCTATCCACCTAACCTCACCAGCCACACTCACCAAAACACAAAACAACAGGTAGTAGTAGTATCTAAGTATAAGAGTATTGGGTACCCTACACCATTTCCCACTAGTTAGCTACTCTACCATACATGGAACATCCTGACGCTACAACACTCTTCCCACTCGCACACATCGGGGCCTCAAGAACCACATATCCCACCTGGACACACTTGGTCCTCACAAACATGTATCCCACCGGCACACAACTATTCCTCCCAACCACGTACCCTACCCACACACACCTGGGCCTCAGAACCACGGAACCTGCCCGAACACAACTGGGCCTCATATGGAAGATTCTTTGGAAATAGTAAGCCTGCCTGAAGAGTCTTGGACTAAAACCAGCACAATCGAAACCTACCCGAGGTGTCATGGGTGTACGGTCTCCTCAATCCATCACACCCTATGGAATAAGGAGAAGGATGGAGCTAGTAACTAAGGGGAAAACACCATCTCCCAATAAATATGAGTGTTCGGCACTAAGTGATCAACATGGGTGGGGTGTGAAAAAACACAAAGATACAGTAAATTATATGTATACCAAACACACCGCCCAACCTATGGATTCTAAATAGAGAAACTGAGAACATGCCTCAACACTGCTATGTCAAAGCATGCATACAACAAACAACCCCAACCCAAAATAGGTTTTCTTGTTTCAACAGAATTATTTCATTAGTTCCATAACTATTGGGAAAAACCAACCAAACTGGATCAAGCATTAATAAAACATATCCCTGCCATCTGCAAATCAAGTTAGGAAAACACAAGCAACAAAAACAAGTCCCTTATTATTAACCAACTAACCCCATTGATTATTATTCTTGTTCCATTACCAAGCCCCACCATTCATTAAATCTTCCACATTTTATTTATTATTCAAAACCCATAGTTTGTTCACATTCAAACCCATCCCTTCAGCCCCATTGCCAACCACCATAACCACAAACACATCGATACTCATACATCATTTTAGAGACCCGTATCTTGACGTATATAGACATTACATTACTTTTTCGGAATACTTGGTACATAACAAAAACACACACACAAGGATCGTAATAGTTTAGTGTCTTTGGAAACTCGGAACATAATCTTCTAATCGTGGTGAAAGATCTTCAATATCTCCCATAAAGATCTTCCATTTTTTTTTCCTAAAACCCTTTTTTATATCCTAGGGAAAAGAAAACATAAAAGGGTGAGCTCAAATGCTCAGTAAGGGTAAACAAAAGAAATATCAATCACATCATATACATAAGCACATAACTTTTGGAAATCTTAACCTGCAAAAGAGATCATAATTTCATAACATGGGGTAAATCATGGCAGTGAAATGTAATCACAATAATCATAACTTAAAACATGAAACTTTGTGGAATTCACACATAATCATAGAGAATCATTTATTGTTAGTCAAGACTCATTGCCAAGACTATCTTAGTGGACAAAGTCCCTTTCTGAATCGAGTAACCCTCGTTTCAGTCCTGTTTCACTGAACCGGTATAACCTACCGTTCCAGCCCTGTCTATCTCATGAGATATAAAATCTTTACCCAATGCATTGGAGGGAGATATAGGTCCCACCCATCTTATAATGAATCCTTTCTTATGTGTGCCACATTATCATACATCATCGCATAACACATGTAACAAAAATGGGATTCTTGAAACATCATGACCTCATAAATCAATTCATATAAGATAAAGGAATTCATAAAAATATTTCCATCACAACATAATAAAACCAATGTAATAATAGGGATAAAAACAGAACCCTTTTATTATCTTAGATGGAAAATAATTTTGATAAAATACTTGAACTTCATTCATGGGGAAAATATCCTTTCTGCTTCAAAAATACTTTTCCTTTCTTAACATGTCGTACAATTATAAACTAAAAGAAGTTGATTAAAAATAAACATAAAAACTTGTAAAGGAAACTTCTTGGAAATAATGTTTTAGAAATCCATTCATGCCGTAAAAGTTAAAAAAACATTCTTCTCATACTTTTGTCGGAAAAGTCAAAAAGTACCTCGTACGAAAAACGACAAAAGATTCCTTTCATTTCTTTTAATAAAAACTCACCGAAGGGTAAAAATGGATTTAAACAATTGTAGGTGGATGGAAATAATATTAAATATCGACGAAACATGTATGTGGATGATAAAATACACCCCAGTAAATACTTACGAATAAACAATCTCGGATAAAAATGAGATTGTGATATTTCCCTTACCTTAGGTCCGATTTGCTTTGTACGTGTCCGAAGCTCCTGTATAATGGTTTAAATAATGTCATTGACTTATTACAGAATCATATTCATTGTTATGATATCATATATGGTTCACTTATGACATTATATTACACGTTCTTTTGTAAATTCCATGTTAAAGAAGCGTTTTGGGTAAAATCGTTTCATTTATCGTAGGTGTTTTGACTTGTTGTTCTTGACATCATTATTACTTATATAATGATTTACTTACTTCCAGAATATAAAACATGATTTATATATCATATATATTCAGTATATATATATATAATAGATAGATAAATAAAATGAAAAACACCGTTCATGGAGACGGTAGTCCGTACGTACCCATGAACGTTGTTTTCCTTTCCTTATTGTCTTGAAATGGAAGTAAGTAGATGACATAAATATATATATACATAAATCCAGTAGCTTTATAATGTCATATATTTCATTATTATTTCTTATATATAATTTATAATCATTCTTAAATGGTTAACATGGAGAATGAATCTCATCGCGTCGTGGAGACGGTAGTCCGTACGTACGCACGAGCGATGATATCATTCCCATGGTCGTGGAATTGTGTTAAAGTGTATGCATATTATTTCAGTATCAATATAACATTATAATAATCATATATAGTTACTCAATACACCATTATACCCATCCTATTAAGGTGGTGGCGGAAAATAGATTACACCACGGCGTGGAGACGGTATTCCGTACGTACGCACGCACGGTGATTTCATTTTTCCGTAGGATGGATAGAAGGCGAATTAGAGTTGTTTCATATTTATAATAACATATCAGTATATAATAAATACTTATGTTATTACTTTATCATGAAACAACTAAAGAAGAAGAAGTTTGAAGAAGAAAGAAATTGAAAAGATCGGTAATGGATATTACCTCTTCTTTGAAACGCCTCTTTGAATCCTCCACTTAGGGAACTTAGATTGGTCTTTGAAGAAGACCAGGACCTCTAGGATTATTCTAGGGAAGTGGAGAAGAGAAAATTCCAGGGTTTGTCCGAGCTTGAGTGCTCAATTTGGTGTGAGGAGGAGGGGGAGGAGGTGCCCTTTTATAAGGGAGGAGAGGGGCACCTTAGGAATATCTCAAAATATTATTTTATATTAAAGTAAAAATCGGTTTATAATGGTTCCAAAGGGTCTTATTTCGAAGCTAAAGTGGGGATGGGTCTAAATCCTATCAATCAATAGGATTTAGACAAGTTTAGGTTATTATTTTAACCTTATCAATTAGATTTAACTCTACGTTAAATAATTTAACTTTTACCGTGTCTTTTTGTTTTCTTTCACTATATGGTTAATACACTTACTATAACATGCCAAACGAACCCCAAATTGTTTATTATTAATATATATATCCTTATATAAGTAATGTGGCCGAACCTTAGATTTTTAGGAATAAAATAACAATTAGTAATATAATATTTGATTTAAAAACTATTTTGTGTCAATTTTGACACTATTTGATATATGATTTTTGTGACAGTTATAACAGAATCATATGTTCGAACCAAGTTGATTAAATCAACACTAATATATCACAATAACCTAGAAAATTAGTTTTATTTATAAAAAGTCTAAAATTACATTTATTTTGGTATTTATAATATCAATTATGTCAATATTTCATTAATAAGATAATTACTGCATCATATTTGTGTCATATATAAATTAAATTATTTGGTGTCTAAAAATTACAAATAAAATACCATCATGTAGGAAAACTTTTTATCTTTCTAATGAATATTTATAGTCGAATTTATCTTATGTATAACCCAATATTAAAAATGATTTACTTATTATTCTTTGATTTTAACTATTTTAACCCTTCTTTAAATAAATTAATAATAAATGTCCTAATCTAATCCAAGTGGGTCTAAATTGTCATATTTTATTTATAAGGTTGTTTTTGGTCTAATTAAACTTTTCCAATAGAATTAGGACATGTGTTAGGGTAATAATAATATCATATTTAACCTTAGTTACCCTATTTACTATTAACCGCGGTAAAAAAAAGTAAAAAGTTACTATTCACCAAAAATTATTTTCATCTCATTGAACCACATTTTACTTACTGACATCAACCGTGTCTCTCGGATTTTTGAAATTCCATTCACAGAAGCGGTAAAATTAAGTTTTATGAAAAATTCAGTTTTTTAACTACCACTTAGTAGTTTCACTATTCCTCAAAAAAAAAGTTTTCAGAAAAATGCCAAAATTTCATCCTAAGCTATATTTCATATTCCGAATTCAAAAATGAAGTCTATTTTACCAAATTCATTACATAGAAGTTTCATTAATTAATTTTATAATTAAATCCCGCTGTTAAAACAAATAGCGTGTTTTTAAGAAACAAAATCTATCAAAAGATTGACACTTGTTTATGTATGGTTAAAATGTGCAATTACATCCAATGACCAACATTGTATTAAATTGTAAAAAATATATTCTAAATATACTTTAAAACTACTCAAATTAATAATTTATCACTATTAATTATTTCGATTAAAAAAGTTGTTTTTTAATTATAATTTAGTAATTTTCACTATTCATCAGAATATGAAAGTTATCCGAAATTTACCAAAATTTCACCTTAGGCTAAATTCGATACCCCGAATCCAAAAATGAAGTTCATTTTGAAAAATAAGATTTACAGAATTTTAAAAAGTGGTTATTACTATTCATACCGGCTAGTTTTAATAATATTTTAATAGCATATCGTTGTTTAGTGAAACTCGGTATTGCGTATTACACACGCTATCGAGGAAGGTCGCGATTGCGTGTAATGCAAGGCAAGTCAAGGATGCATGTTGTGCAAGCTCCTTTTGGTGTAGCGTACAACACAAGACATTAATAAAATTAAAAAGAATATTTTTTATAAAATCTTGGGCTGTTACATTCTACCCCCCTTAAAATGAATTTCGCCCTCGAAATTCGTCGGGGTTATAAATGGTTTACTATTTGAAAGTTTCATTAATAGAAACCCACATCATAAAAAGGAATATCAAAACCAATCTTTAAAAACAAAAGTATGAAACGTAACGGTTACCCAAATAAACTAATCATTGGGTTTCCACATAGGTGAAAATATGGATATGGAAGAGAAATCTAACCATCATGTTCTGATGGAGAGTGGTAGAGAACATGGCTATGGAAAAACCAATAATCACAAATCCATAAATTTGTAACGATCTAAGGTACCATCCGATTCATCAGGTATAAGATCCCTAGGACAACATTTTTGGTTTTCGAGATCATTTCCCTAAAGTTGAAAATTTGAATCGGAATAAATACTTTCTTTATTTTGGTACAATCTCACTATTGTTCGTGCCTAGAACAATTTCCACTTCATCTCTTAAATAAATGAAGTTGAATTTGTTATTCGTGAAGTGTTAGCAGATCATGTGATAGAATGACGGGTCATTCCATCTGTCTCAAACAAAAGGTTAGCAAAAATTATATACATAAGTCGATCTATAGTGAGATTAATCATATATAGTTCCTAAAATGGACTTATACTTCATATATCATACTGATTAATATAATAAAACTAGTTTCTACTAAACAGGGACTTCCTGTAGGCCAGTGGTAGGCGATAAAGGCCAGTCGCACTTCGGTTGTGGGTTCGATTCCCACAGCCTTGTCCGAAGCGATGGGTTTTCGCCCGTCCTGCAGGTTTCCCTTTTTCTAAAACTACATTACTATAACATCCCATCAATAATATCGAAAAAAGAACTTCTATCCTTAAACAATACTAACTTATGTACAACATAAACCATTCCAATCTTTATGCTTATCCATAATACTGCCGTCCACTCTCAGAGATTTAATACCATCATTGATCCCCATATATCATAAGATATATCTTATTGGTCACATTCCAAACATTCAAAGGCCTTAATCTTGTACTCTCTTGAATACCCATTGATCCATAGTGAAAACTTGAATGTAGTTAAAAGTTAACACTTTCCATATACAAAAATCCTCAAAATTCTATATACTCAAACCATGATATCACTTAGTCCTTATATCAATCATGAGCTCATGAATACTGTCAAACATTTCATTTTCTCTTTATCCCTTCATTATGCGCATATCATCTACATTCCAAAAATATCTGAATAACCTTTCATGGATACTTGTACCATTAATCATACACTTTCAAAACTCAAGGAAGGACAACAGTGTAACAATCCTTAGATGTCTCTTTATTCCATAGTGCCATGAGATTACTTATACAACATTACCCATGATAAACATGTCATCATTCCACTACATTCTTAAACCATTGACCGAGCTTCAACAATTCTTTCATCTCACATATTATTTGTAGTCTCGTCATCATCATCAACATAAATACTACCCATACGACCATACTGATTCTCTTCATTAGACTTTCCCTTAGGTAATTGGTTTGCATAATGCCCATACATTCCACATTTAAAACACTTAACCATTTTTGATGTCGTAGCAATACCATTATCCTCATCCATGGTGTTAACTGAACCTTTTCCTTTGCACTTACTTGCTTTGTGTCCTTCTTTTCCACACCCAAAGCATCTTCCAGTTCCTTTGAAACATTCTCCTTGATGCCTCTTGCCACATGATTTACATATGGGAAATTGAACTTTCTTTCCTCTATGATCATCATGAAACTCCATCTTTCTCTTATTAGCCGAGTCAGGAAACTTACCAAATTTTACTTTATTGATCATATAATGAGATTGCTGATTCGGAATAATAATGATCTTTGGACTTCCAAATCCCATTTCATTTGGTTTCTCATGAAGAATATCATTCCATTGTCCATCATATCCTCCATTATCGTGAATCATCTTGTTTCCAGCCATTTTCTAAAACCCAAAATGAATAGTGTGAGAGGCAAAAATCATGCTAGGGAAAACAACATAATAAAGGGGGAGTACCTTCAATATCTAACATCTTAGGTTTAATTCTATGATCGTTAGCGTAGTTCTAGTACTATAACCTATACGTATACTTAACCTTTGGGACATCCCTAGACATACCATAGAAATATCTCTAGGGATCTCACTAACGTTTTCGCATCCTAGTTTCCAAAGGTTGACAAAACCTTTCCTCTGATACCAACTATAGAGACCCGTATCTTGACGTATATAGACATTACATTACTTTTGTGGAATACTTGGTACATAACAAAAACACACACACAAGGATCGTAATAGTTTAGTGTCTTTGGAAACTCAGAACATAATCTTCTAATCGTGGTGAAAGATCTTCAATATCTCCCATAAAGATCTTCCATTTTTTTTTACCTAAAACCCTTTTTTATATCCTGGGGAAAAGAAAACATAAAAGGGTGAGCTCAAATGCTCAGTAAGGGTAAACACAAGAAATATCAATCCCGTCATATACATAAGCACATAACTTTTGGAAATCTTAACCTGCAAAAGAGATCATAATTTCATAACATGGGGTAAATCATGGCAGTAAAATGTAATCACAATAATCATAACTTAAAACATGAAACTTTGTGGCATTCACACATAATCATAGAGAATCATTTCTTGTTAGTCAAGACTCATTGCCAAGACTATCTTAGTGGACAAATTCCCTTTCTGAATCGAGTAACCCTCGTTTCAGTCCTGTTTCACTGAACCGGTATAACCTACCGTTCCAGCCCTGTCTATCTCATGAGATATAAAATATTTACCCAATGCATTGGAGAGAGATATAGGTCCCACCCATATTATAATGAATCCTTTCTTATGTGTGCCACATAATCATACATTATCGCATAACACATGTAACAAAAATGGGATTCTTGAAACATCATGACATCATAAATCAATTCATATAAGATAAAGAAATTCATAAAAATATTTCCATCACAACATAATCAAACCAATGTAATAATAGGGATAAAAACAGAACCCTTTTATTATCTTATATGGAAAATAATTTTGATAAAATACTTGAACTTCATTCATGGGGAAAATATCCTTTCTGCTTCAAAAATACTTTTCCTTTCTTAACATGTCGTACAATTATAAACTAAAAGAAGTTGATTAAAAATAAACATAAAAACTTGTAAAGGAAACATCTTGGAAATAATGTTTTAGAAATCTATTCATGCCGTATAAGTTAAAAAAACATTCTTCTCATACTTTTGTCGGAAAAGTCAAAAAGTACCTTGTACGAAAAACGACAAAAGATTCCTTTCATTTCTTTTAATAAAAACTCACCGAAGGGTAAAAATGGATTTAAACAATTGTAGGTGGATGGAAATAATATTACATATCTATGAAACATGGATGTGGATGATAAAATACACCCCAGTAAATACTTACGAATAAACAATATCGGATAAAAATGAGATTGTGATATTTCCCTTACCTTAGGTCTGATTTGCTTTGTATGTGTCTGAAGCTCCTGTATAATGGTTTAAATAATGTCATTGACTTATTACAGAATCATATTCATTGTTATGATATCATATATGGTTCACTTATGACATTATATTACCCGTTCTTTTGTAAATTCCATGTTAAAGAAGCGTTTTGGGTAAAATCGTTTCATTTATCGTAGGTGTTTTGACTTGTTGTTCTTGACATCATTATTACTTATATCATGATTTACTTACTTCCAGAATATAAAACATGATTTATATATCATATATATTCAGTATATATATATAATAGATAGATAAATAAAATGAAAAACACCGTTCATGGAGACGGTAGTCAGTACGTACCCATGAACGTTGTTTTCCTTTCCTTATTGTCTTGAAATGGAAGTAAGTAGATGACATAAATATATATATACATAAATCCAGTATCTTTATAATGTAATATATTTCATTATTATTTCTTATATATACTTTATAATCATTCTTAAATGGTTAACATGGAGAATGAATCTCATCGCGTCGTGGAGACGGTAGTCCGTACGTACGCACGAGCGATGATATCATTCCCATGGTCGTGGAATTGTGTTAAAGTGTCTGCATATTATTTCAGTACCAATATCACTTTATAATAATCATATATAGTTACTCATTACACCATTATACCCATCCTATTAAGGTGGTGGTGGAAAATAGATTACACCACGGCGTGGAGACGGTATTCCGTACGTACGCACGCGCGGTGATTTCATTTTTCCGTAGGATGGATAGAAGGCGAATTAGAGTTGTTTCATATTTATAATAACATATCACTATATAAGAAATACTGATGTTATTACTTTATCATGAAACAACTAAAGAAGAAGAAGTTTGAAGAAGAAAGAAATTTAAAAGATCGGTAATGGATATTACCTCTCCTTTGAAACGCCACATTGAATCCTCCACTTAGGGAACTAAGATTGGTCTTTGAAGAAGACCAGGACCTCTAGGATTATTCTAGGAAAGTGGAGAAGAGAAAATTGCAGGTGTTGGACGAGCTTGAGTGCTAAATTTGGTGTGAGGAGGAGGGGGAGGAGGTGCTCTTTTATAAGGGAGGAGAGGGGCACCTTAGGAATATCTCAAAATATTATGTTATATTAAAGTAAAAATCAGTTTATAAGGGTTCCAAAGGGTCTTATTTCGAAGCTAAAGTGGGGATGGGTCGAAATCCTATAAACCAACAGGATTTAGACAAGTTTAGGTTATTATTTTAACCTTATCAATTGGATTTAACTCTAAGTTAAATAATTTAACTTTTACCGTGTCTTTTTGTTTTCTTTCACTATATGGTTAATACACTTACTATAACATGCCAAACGAACACCAAATTCTTTATTATTAATATATATATCCTTATCTAAGTAATTTGGCCAAACCTTAGATTTTTATGAATAAAATAACAATTAGTAATATAATATTTGATTTAAAAACTATTTTGTGTCAATTTTGACACTATTTGATATATGATTTTTGTGAAAGTAATAACAGAATCATATGTTCGAACCAAGTTGATTAAATCAACACTAATATATCACAGTAACCTAGAAAATTAGTGTAATTTATAAAAAGTCTAAAATTACATTTATTTTGGTATTTATAATAACAATTATGTCAATATTTCATTAATAAGATAATTACTGCATCATCTTTGTGTCATAAATAAATTAAATTATTTGATGTCAAAAAATTACAAATAAAATCCCATCATGTAGGAAATATTTTTATCTTTCTAATGAATATTTATAGTCGAATTTATCTTATGTATAACCCCATATTAAAAATGATTTACTTATTATTCTTTGATTTTAACTATTTTAACCCATCTTTAAATAAATTAATAATAAATGTCCTAATCTAATCCACGTGGTTCTAAATGGTCATATTTTATTTATAAGGTTGTTTTTGGTCGAATTACACTTGTCCAATAGAATTAGGACATGTGTTAGGGTAATAATAATATCATATTTACCCTTAGTTACCCTATTTACTATTAACCGCGGTAAAAAAAGTAAAAAGTTACTATTCACCAAAAATTATTTTCATCTCATTGAACCACATTTTACTTACTGACATCAACCGTGTCTCTCGGATTGTTGAAATTCCATTCACAGAAGCGGTAAAATTAAGTTTTATGAAAAATTCAGTTTTTTAACTACCACTTAGTAGTTTCACTATTCATCAAAAATGAAGGTTTTCAGAAAAATGCCAAAATTTCATCCTAAGCTATATTTCATATTCCGAATTCAAAAATGAAGTCTATTTTACCAAATTAATAACATAGAAGTTGCATTAATTAATTTTATAATTAAATCCCGCTGTTAAAACAAATAGCGTGTTTTTAAGAAACAAAATCTATCAAAAGATTGACACTTGTTTATGTCTGGTTAAAATGTGCAATTACATCCAATGACCAACATTGTATTAAATTGTAAAAATATATTCTAAATATAATTTAAAACTACTCCAATTAATAATTTATCACTATTAATTATTTCGATTAAAAAAGTTGTTTTTTAATTATAATTTAGTAATTTTCACTATTCATCAGAATATGAAAGTTATCCGAAATGTACCAAAATTTCACCTTAGGCTAAATTCGATACCCCGAATCCAAAAATGAAGTTCATTTTGAAAAATAAGATTTACAGAATTTTAAAAAGTGGTTATTACTATTCATACGGGCTAGTTTTAATAATATTTTAATAGCATATCGTTGTTTAGTGAAACTCGGTATTGCGTATTACACACGCTATCGAGGAAGGTCGCGATTGCGTGTAATGCAAGGCAAGTCCAGGATGCGTGTTGTGCAAGCTCCTTTTGGTGTAGCGTACAACACAAGACATTAATAAAATTAAAAAGAATATTTTTTATAAAATCTGGGGCTGTTACAATCATCACCCCTTGATACCATTTATTGCATCCCCACTGACTATCCCTAACATAGCATTCACACTAACCCACAACCAAGCCAAACATAGACCCGCTGCTCACCCGATCCACAACAACCCACAAAACACCCCCCTTTCATATAAAAAAAACCATAACCAGCACCCACATGTTTATTATTTTAGTTTGTTCAACTGGGGTGATCACACTAGGGTTCCAGGTATTTAATCAGCCAACTTTACATGATTATCCAATTTCCACATTCAATAACATTTTCATCCATAAGAAAATCCAGAAGGAGAGGGAAACATTTAATTGAATAAGGAATGGCCCCCAATGACCATGATTTTCAGTAGGCATAAGCTCATTCAATTCACAACATAATATCACAAGATAAAAAAATGTAGTTGCATTCACAAACATATCATCACCATTATATAAGACAATTATTATCTTCATTAAACCAATTCAATTGTGTTTCATGTAAACAAGAGTACACCCACCCCACATGATGCACAATTTAGAGAGACGAAGGCGAGATCCATACCTCAACAGGTTCCAATGTCCTTCTATGAACACGACCACCACGATCACAAGGCTTATCAGAGAACAACTGCACCAACCAAGGACATCATGGCACCACCGAATCAACAACACAAGAAACTCCCTCAACACAGAGATCACATGTCGTAGCATGGAAAGAAAATGGGAGAAGAATGATCAAAAAGAGAATATAAGAACACAAGTTTAACATATCTTTTTAGAGTTGTTTGTCAAAGACCGTCATTCCCATCAATTATCAGCAGTCTCATCGGCTGGAAGCTATGGAGGGGAAGTTAAAGAAGAGGGAATAGAATAGGGTGTATGATGTTCATATCACTGACACGATCCTGTAGTCACTAATGGATCGATGACCGGGGTCCGTATAAAGAAGTTAGGAGGATGACCTATGAGTAATCTAGGAGTATCAACATGTAGAGAAGAAGGGTCCAAAAGTAATATGTTATCCTCTCTTACATAGGAAAATGAAATAAAACTGTATTCTGTGTGAATTAAGGAATACGCGCCATAACCGTACAACAGTTACGCTGCTTGACTGGTCAAAACATGACACTTCATGCGATTTCCATGAATTTAATGATAATAATAACTTCAATTAATAATAAGTGTTTTATTTACCAGATACATGAATCATAAAAAGGTATTCATCATTGTTCTTAAAATGGCCATCACAATTTCAGGGTTACGCAGTCGCTGACAGTTCATCAATCCGATACCATATGATGGAGATACGTTGGATACCAGATCCCGCAATTACAATGATATTAATTTTATTGGGTGTTTTGTGGACTCGAGACATGAATCATAATTTAATATCCAACATTAGACTTGAATCGACCGTATTAATTATAGGATCACATCACCACTATTGATAATTCAATAAGACGTCGCACACGGGAGTTATGATGGGTCGAAGATTCAATAATAATATTAAATCTATTAATTCACAAGCGTTTCGGGTACCTGATCCGAAAACTCAAAACGACCTTCCATATTGGACTCATAATTTCCATCTTGTAGTTATGTTCGCACTGCCACAGACGGTTCATGAAACCGAGGTCGCACGAATAAGTTACAGTTGAAAAAGTTCTTTATCAACAAAAACAATAACATGATTATTATATTATTTAATTTAATTTATTTTAATTTTTTAAATCCTCATATCCAAAATCCACGCCCCACCATAACAAAAGGCCCCTCTTTGATTCCATGTCAACCACGCTCCACCCCTTGATTGATTTCCCTTTGTTATCTTATTTATTTTATTGCATTAAATTCTAAATATTTATTTCCTTTAACTCATTCTCTCTCCAATCTCATTAATTCTTCCACAATTTTCAGTCACTCCCCTAAAGTGGTGCCTCACCTTCATTTACACCATTTGGCACGCCCTAACCTCCATTTTATACCTTTATAATTATTTTTTAACACAATTATCATAAATAATAACATCTATCATCTATCCTCATATCTCAAATCTCATTGCATTGAATTCAAAATTTAAATCTCATTAAATCATTATTAACAGATATTTCAAAATTTAAACCAACATTATTATTATAATTATTTAGTATAATAATAATAATAAAGCCCCAATTAAAAATTCTTAACTTGTCAACAATTATTAATAATAATAATTAATATTATTGATGTTCGCCGCGTTGACCATGTCTGACCACCATTACGTCAATTGAATTATTTAACTCTTTTTATTTTTATTTCATACTGATTAAATTGAAACAACATTTATTAAATTAAAACCATTAAATTTAATAAACCCAACATATTTTTATGCCACCATTAATATTATAATAATAATAACGAACTTAACTTTAATTTTATTAACGCACCACCATGCTTCCACTGTGCATCTTCATTTATTTTGTTTTCTATAAATACCATGACTCATTTCATTAATTTCTCATTATTATTAATATTATGGATAATATTAATAACACAACACGCATTATTATTATTCAAATTTAATTTCAACAATTACTCAATTAATAATAAACCACATGATTCATTTATCAACGTCTAATGGGTCACACCCCTTCCCACCACACATCATTAATAATAATAACACCCATTACTTCATTTCATCAAGATTATTATCCTTTTAGTTTCATTAATCACACAATTTATGTCAACATCATTATAATTTAACATATTTTTACGTTATCATCAGTATTAAAAATTATCATTAAAACGCATGTTGTGTTTACCACATCGATTTCAATAAAGGAATGGATTGTAGGGGTCCGGGCCATCACACTATAGGTTAGGTATAACCCATTTACTCTGCCAATTTATTTCATTTTCATTTATGATTTTTTTGAATCACTTTTGTAACACCTTTAAAATAGGTTTATAATACCAAAATATCTGTATAAAAATTTTATGGTGTATTTATAAAATAATATGAATGAAACTAACAATAAATAATGAAATAAATATATCAAGAAAAAAAATAAACTATTGATTCATATTAACAGATTCATTAATAATTAATATATATATTAAAGCACTTTTTATTTATTACAGATTTTCTAGTCATTAAATACTATCAATCATTTAAAAAAAATTATTATAGAAAAATATACGCAATCACAAAACATTGTGTAAAACCTACATTTTAAACCTATCAACATGTAGTATTACTCATGAGACTAAAGTAAATTGGATTGGATGAAGGTAAAAAATTAAAAAGAAGAACCTAAAACTACACATAGATGACAATAAATACA
Source organism: Viscum album (assembly GCA_963277665.1). Lineage (NCBI taxonomy): Eukaryota > Viridiplantae > Streptophyta > Magnoliopsida > Santalales > Viscaceae > Viscum > Viscum album. Next base: position 2,072,873,618 of record OY728131.1, read on the forward strand.
TGTTTGATAAGTTCTCTAAGTTTGTGATTTGAAAAAATTTTGTAATGTTTTCGACCCAAATAACTAAATGGAATCCACATCAAATCATCATGACATCATAGTTATATAAATAATTTTTTAATGGCTAGAATATACAGTTTGATTTAAATATAATTAAGTGGGAGATATATTTCTGAATTTTTAAATAAAATAAAAATGAGATATGTGCACACATATATGTGTAATTAACAATTCATTATCATGTTACACCCACAATATAGAGGACTATAAAGATTATTTGGTGAGGACATAATTAAATTATTTCTTTCATAACATGAAATAAACACAAAACTCCATATATAATGAGACAAAAATTAAAATTCTTTATATACAGTATGTGAGACCTCACAATAACTATATACCAATAATTCATCCTTGGAAAATATGTTCTATGTAAAAAACATAAGGTTCCCATGACTGAACCAATCAAAAATAATACCATAGATAGGCCCCAAATCAAAAAAATTCTATTGCGTTAAAATCAAAAAAATTGATAACAAAAACTCCAATAACTGTGGTCTTCTAATCCATGGTTAGGGTAATTATCTTTTATAATACCATATATTTGGGATCATTTATTGAATATCCTCCACAGATCACCTATGGAATGTGTAGGAAAGGATTATAATAATAATGAATACATAGTCGCTACCCTTCTGCTAGAATCCTTTTATAAACAAAATTGTAAAAGCACATGATTTCACAGTACATTATCTCTTTATAGTAATTCAATAACATGTGATACACGCAACACCGAGTTCGGGTGCACAATGACTTAAAAAAATAACATTCAAAAAGATTTTATGAATATTATTTAATGTATTTTTAATTTGATACGTTCCATATAATTTTAGAATCATTTTTCTGTGTTTCTCAGACATAATATAAGAACAAATTCAATTATTTTGGAAAAGATGAATTATTTTTTAAAAAATGACATTTTTTCACATTTTAATGGAGAAACTATTTTAAAACCAATATTTGACACTATTATATATTCAATTTTTTGAAATTAATCTTTTCATAAGAATATGGAAATAAATATATCGTTTGGATAAATTATTTGTACTTTTCTGATAACTTTCTTATTTTGATGAATAGTGAAAAATTTGAATTTTTATTTGAATTTTTTTAAACAAAATAATTTATAGTTATAAATTTTCATTTGAATGGTTTTGTAGTATGATTAGATTATATTTATATTATTTAATAAAATTTAGGTCATTTCAATTAATCTCACATTTAAATTTCACACAAACACAAGTCAGTCTTTCGATAGTTTTTACGTTTTAAAACCCCACATTTTGGTTTTGACAATGGGAATTAATTTTAAATTTAGTTATGAAACTTCATTGTTTTGAATTTTGTAAAATATAATTTATTTTTGAATTCATAATATCAAAATTATGTTAGGGTGAATATTTTCTAATTATCTCAAAACATTCATCTTTTGATGAATAGTGAAAAACATTACGTTATTGTTTAAAACTGGGTTTTTATTTAACTAATAATTTATTTTATATAAATTTATTTTAAGTCAAAATAGATATATAATATCTATATATATTTAATTTAATTCTTTGGAGTCATTTTATAATAATATTAGATGTATTAAATTTTATAGATCTTTTTAATGTCTTTTACCCACCTTCTAGGCACTTTTGAAAATTTGCATAAAATGTTATTTTACCACTTCTGTGAATTGAATTTCAAAAATCCGAGAGACATGATTGATATCAGTATGTAAAATGTGGTTCAATAAGATGAATATAATTTTTGGTGAATAGTAACTATTGACTTTTATTTACCACGGTTAAAATTAAATAGGGTAATTAATTGGAAAAATTATATTATAATTACCCTAACACATGTCCTAATTATATTGGATAATTTTATTTCATCCAAAATCAATATTATGAAAAAATTAAGATCCTTTTTGATCCATTTGGGTTAGATTAAGGCATTTATTATATTTTATTTAATGAAGTTTTAAAAGTGTTAAATTCAAATTTTATTAACTAAACCATTTTTAATATAAGGTTATACATAAGATAAATTATATTATAAATATCAATTAGAAATATAAATAGATTTCCTACATCATGATATTTTATTTATAATTTTTATACATTTAATAATTAAATTTATATTTGAAACAATGATGATGTACTAATTATATTATTAATGAATGATTGAAATAATTGATATTATAAATATTAAAATAAATGTGAATTGAAACTTTTGATGTCGTCCAAAAATTTCATAGGATAATATGACATGTTAGATCTGATTCAATGTATTTTTTTGCGAAATATTCAAGATGTTTTGAATTTATAAAAAACAAAATACTAAATAGTGTCAAAATTGACAAAAATGAGTTTTTAAAACAAAGACTATATTGTTAAATGATATAATATCCCTAAAAATTCGTAGTTTGGCCAAATGAAATAGATAATGTTATAAATGTAATTAATGATCCAATTTAGGATCTCATGGAATTTTATAGTATGTTTATTAATCTAGTAATATAAACATATAAGAAGACAGGGTAAAAGTTAAACTATTTAACTAAGGCTTAAATCTAAAATATAGGATTAATATAGTGACCTAAAAATATATAAAACCTATTAGATGAAAGGATATAGTCCCATATCCACCTTAGAGTCAAAATAAATTCATTTTCAGCTATTAGAAACAGAAAATAATTTTATAATAAAATAATATTTCATGTTTTCCTAAAGTGCCCTTCACCTCTCTTAAAAAATGGAACTTCCCCTTCTATTAAATTCACACCTCCAAAGCCTTTTGGATCGGCCAATACTTGCCTAAATCTTATCCCAAAATCCCTAAATTCATCCTTGAGTCCTTCCCTTTAGTAGAAATCGAAATTATGGAACCCTTTAGTTAAAATAAAAAGGAAAGACCCGAAGAAGATGTAATTATTTTATCACCTCTTTCAAAGGTCTATTCTTATTCCACATTCTCATTCTTTGTTATTTCAATACGAATATAATAATTCCAGTAACTTCTACATAATTTTATGTTATTATAAATATGGTACGACCATATTCATTTATCAATCCATCTAATGAATGATAATGTCACCATGTGTGCGTACGTACGGCTGACCGTCTCCACGTCGTGGGGTATTTTTTTATTCAAAAAAATATTATTTGGTTGGATATAATGATGAGTAACATGTATATCAATAATTAAAATTACATTCTAATGTTTCTTTACAATTAATATATCATCCAATTCAATACTTTTTAATCAGTACGTAAATGATATCGCCATGTGTATGTACGTACGGCTTACCGTCTCCACGGCATAATGAGATTCATTCCACATTAAACATTCTACAATAATTACAAAAATATATAATATTAATAAGTATCTAAAATATGACATAATAATTCTACTGTATATATATATATATATCTTATTCACTTAGTTCCGTTAAATATGATATAGAAACGGAAACAGATTTTATGCATACGTACGGCCTACCGTCTCAATAAACCGTGTTTTCCATTTCATATATCTATATATTATTCATTTTTATACTCTAAATATATATTATATATAATTTTTTTATATTCTAGAAGTATTTAAATCAATATCTATTTGATATGATCTATAATATCAAGTTAAAATGCATATGATAAAAAATGTGATTATTTTATGATAAGTTAATTTAACCTAGAAATAATTTTTAAATGGGTAATATCAAGTCATAAATGAATGATGTATGATATCATAAATATTAATTTGGTTCTGGTATAATTTAATAACATACTATAGTCATTATACCGAAGGCTAATCGTACCCTCGACCAAAGGGAAGTATATGGTAATGGTTAATTCCTTAATCTCATTATTATCCAAGTTTGTTTATGTGTACATATTTTCTGAGGAATATTTATTATACATGTCCATGTTTCATAAAAGAAATTTAAAAATGATTATTTTATGATACTCTTTAACTAAAATGGGATTTTAAATATTTTAAATATTTATTCATCTAAATCATTCTCAATAATGTCCATGTTTTCAAAATGTTGTTCTGGATTTATTTATATAGACATGATTGTTTTAAAATGTTAATTTATTTTGATAGTTTCAATGTGGTATTGTAAACTTTGATTAAAAATCTATTTTAAAATAATTCCTTTATAAATATGTGACTTTTAAATGATTTCACATAAATTGATATTTCTCAAAAAAAAATTTAATGATCATTTTCAAATATTTCATCATCCTTTACTGAATATTATTCTTGATTATGGTTGGTTTATTATAGTACAATATTCCATATTGTATTTAATGAGTTATTATATGTTTTAATTTGGATGTGATATTTTTATACCCTTCATGGTTTATAGTCGAAGTATTGACATTTCATATGCTAGTTTTAAAATGATTTTTTATGTTATGTTTTATTATTTTTATATGAGGAATGTAGTGGACTCAGTAAGTGACAGGTGTAGCCTACTGTAGATCCTCAATGTATTGTTAGGTCTCATGGGACAAACTCTTGTCTTGGAACAAGGGCTTGAAAAAAATTTATTTTTACTGTTGGAAGGTGGCCTTGACTATGTGGCAATGATTTCTGGTGTAAGGCATTCCCTCATTATGAAATTAATTATTAAATGTGAGTATTCGACTAGTAAAATATCCAATTTCGTGATTATATCGTAACATTTGATTTATTTTTTCTATATTATGTACATGTTTTTGTTTAAAAGTCTATTGTTTTTATTACACATCTTGCCTTAATTTTATATCTTCTACTAAATTATATACCCTTACTATGCATCTGAGCTCACCCCTTTCTTATGTTTTATTTTCCCAGGATTCCAAGAAGTGTATTATTATTGATATGAAATATTAGGATAAGGGAATAATGGAATTATCAAAGGATTATTTATGCTATGTTGTATGTTATAATGTTTAATGTAAAATTCATGTATGTAATCTATTTTCCAAGGATGCGAAACTGATCGGTCCTTTGAGACTTGATTCCATGTAATCATGCTAATGTATTAAAATATTTCATCGACTCTGGGCTACTGGGGTCGGGTAGTTACATAAATATTATGCTAACAAGTAAAAAAAGATAAATTCATAATAATGGGTATTATATACTATTACATGTTCTAATAATCTACGCCTTTTCTTCAATGATTCTGTGACTTCCTTCTATGTTAAATAACACCATGTATTCCCATTTTTGGTGTTCCACTTTTCCCCAAATGTGATTTATAAATAAATATAAAATTTTCATTATAAAGGAATAGGAAGTGTAATAATGTAGATTAATTATAAAGGTCCCAATTGCATGACATGGGAAATTAAAAATAGCTCCCAACATGAGTCATGTTGTAACTAGTGATACGTACTTTTGTTCATTATCTTGATATAAGAGATGTTCTATTGATGCCATCATATATGGGAGGTAAAATATATATGTATTAATATTCCCATATAAAGACAAACACAAAAAAATAAATATGTGTATGGATTTTAATGATCTAGGGTCCCTGTGACCCATACTAGGGGATATGGGATTGGGTATACTAGGTTAGGGAAATCTAAAATACAATCCACTCATAAATAGATGAATCAATAAAAAATTGGGATAATGTAAGCCAGCCCCATACAACTCACCTATAAATAAATATTTGGTCCACCACATATGCTAATATGTTTCAGTATTTATAACTCACTATCACAACTATTTTACTAGATGAATCAAGATACAATCCATGTTATAGGAAGAGTAGAAACATTATTTTTAAAAAAATGGGAAAATATTTAAGTAGTAGTGGAAAAATATACAAGGTGAATATACCCATATACATACTCCTCAAATAATAATAAAAGGTTTGAAAATAGATATAAACATTAACTAGGTAAAATAATTGAAATTAAATTTTTATGGTGTATTGTAATTGGAAAACATTACCAATAGTTTCATAAGAAATGATTTCAAAAGATAATAAATTATGGAAATCCTTTATTCATTTTAAAATTTTAATTTTAATTGGATTGAAATTACTCTAAAAATTTACCAAAGATCTTCCAATGTTATTAGACAGATAATGTGTACCCTAAAAAATTAATTTAATATATCTTTTATATTTCCATATAAGAGTAGATCCTGCTGAAAACCATAGTAAACACAACTAGAAAAATATATAAATACATTATAATGACTTCCATTCAAGGTAAAGAATATGGTATCTAAAAATGCATAGTTATCTTCATTTTACTTAGGTAAAGAACATATAGTGACTTGAGTGAAATAATTTAATGGAATTTATGAATAATAAAAAAATTTAACTATTAGAAAATATTCATATACCGTCATCTATGAGGTAATAAGAAATTATCATATAATATAGAGATCCATGACCTTAACTTTTTATGAAAAAGATCTTATGATCAGACTAATCCATTAAGATAAACATTGTATGTAGAATCCACATGGGTTGGAATAGGGAGGGGTAAAATTGGTATTTAGATATCAATGTGCATAAAATAAGTCAAAACATTATTCAAATAGGTTTAAAGAGATTAACATATGTAGTTTCAATGAACAATGTATGATTTTTTAAAAGCTAATTTCCCTTAGTGTGCATCGAATGGTAATTATTGGGATGTGAAGTACTTTGTCATATTGAAAGAACAACTTGCAACCACCAAACCCCCAGATGGTATCTATCACCACACCAGTGGGTTCTAAAATACTTTTTCTCCTTTAACATACTCATTTTCATTCTAATATAACCTCAAAATCCTATAACAACATATTATATTTAAAATTATATAATGAAATGTTAAAAATTACAAAAAATAAAGATAGTTACCTTCCTGTATAGGTCATATTAATTACATGAATTTTTTAATATTGAGAATGATGATGTATATAGATTTTTAAATAGGCAATAAAAATTTAACACTGTAAAATTAAATATTATGATTTAAAAGACTTTAATTTCTATGTTTATTAGGAAAAAACATTAAACATTTTAAATTATCATGAATTTAACAATAATTATAGTTATTTTATTCAAAATGACATTTTTGGTTTATAGATTTATAGAATTAGTAAATAAATATTAAAATGTAAACCCATAAATTATTAGTGAATGGTTTTACTTAGTATCAATTGTTATCATAAAAATTGTCATTAAAAGAACACATGTTCCCTCTTCATGAGAAATCATCAAAATTTTCCATTGATCACATCCTTGTCACTAGTACCCCATAAAATGTTATAAAAAACATTTTAAAACATTCTATGAACATAAAATCACAATAAGGGGAATAAAATAAATGAATACACTAGTCTAGTGAAAACCCATTAATTAATTTTCTCCTAAACATATCTTTTTTACTATGAAAATGTAATAATCATTTTAAAAATATATGTATATTATGTTTTTAAAATAAAATTATTTTCATGAAAACTCATAATAAATAATATATTATATAATATGTAACATTGGACATAATTTTACATATCACTCTTATAAAAGCAATAACCTTAATTTAATCTTTTAACTCTAGTGTACCAAATGAATATAAGGTTATAACATAACCACTCATCCATGTTTTATCACAGAACCAATCATTATCGGTTAATAATGTAACCGCCCCTCCATGGTATATCACTGAACTATAGACAATTGTTTTATAACGAATCCTCATGTAATCATAAATATTTTCCATGAACCATGAAATCAACCTAAGTCATGAAACCTTGCATCATAAAACACTCTTTGATCTAAATAATATTTTGATTTTGAAAGTCACTAATTTTAAAATACTGTGCATGTACAATTGGAAGCATTTGGTTTCAACGTATCTTTATAAAAAAAATTATGATTGAAAATATTAAAGTGACATAAAAATGGAAAATTATATATATTTTATAATTTTTTAAAAATCATTATTTTTGAATTTTGTAAAAAAGAAACATTGAAAGGCATATTTTAAAGTAAATTCCCATACCTTAGGTTATACATCCATCAATACTGTTAACAAATCATATATAATATTTTAATGAAAGTTATTAATTATTTTCTGAATTATATTCATATTTATAATACCGTTTGTGATATTTTTATAACTTATTTATACATGTTTGTTATAAATATTCATTATTTTCATTGTTTTGGGTGTGTCAATTATATGGTTTTATGGTGGGTTTATTTGTGTATAATTATTTATTTCCTTGTAAAATAATAATCCCAACGTAAAATTAAATTATATTAATTAACCTCTAAATGTTTAAATTCTCCCATATAAATTTTCTTACTATCATGACGATCATTCATTTGATAATACATAAATGAAAATTGTTTAGTTTTTTATGCCATTCTTTATGACCATGTTAAATTTGTTTCATTTTATATATTATCAAGTCTGTATATAAGTTACATAACATTTAATAAGTTTGAATATACTTTTGAATATATATTTTAACAATAATAATTTTTTATGACCATCATTGAATGTACAAATGAAAAATGACAACTGATTATCCATAGAAATGGTTAATCACCACAATTTGGATAATTGTTTTATTTCATAGAATAATAATATATCCAAAAATAAATAAATAGCATATATTTCTTTAGGAATATAAAAATACAATATATACATGATACTTGTTTTATTTATACCTACATGGATAATGGTGGTGAGGATAAAATAGAATAAGAAAAGAAATAAAGATAGGTGGTTTTAAAAAATTACCTCTTGACTATCACCTCTTAGAAGGATCCCTTAAGGAAACATGGAATTATTATTTTTTGGGAACAAAATATATAGAATATGTATATGGAAATTTATAAGAAAAATTTTCAGAGGATATTTGATCTATATGACTAAAGGTATAAAAAATCATTGAAGGAAGGAGGGCCTCGATATAATTCAGGTTTGGGCCATTTTAGGAATTTCACAAAATATTCAAATATAATTATGAAATTCTAGGGTAAAATACTTCCAAATTCCCTATAAAGAATTGGGGATTACAGTTTTGTCCATAAAATAACCCCAATTTCCTATTTTGGGATTTTTATTATATTTCAATTCATAAAAAATATTATATTCCGAAGATTTAATTTTTGTCAAATATAATAATATTCACTTTATGGCATTAAGAACAAAAAAAGGTGAAATATTGTACCAAAATACATTATTATATCATATATATTTCATAGGTATCATGATAATTCGTGTATCTCCATTAAAATCTATAATAATATTGAATTTAAGGATTTTAATATCATTTATTTAATTTTTCAATTAATTTAATAATTACAACATTATCGTTGTATAAGACTTTAGGGTAATTTATTATTTGAAAAAAAATTCTAAAAAAAATAATTATTTTTATTTTTATTTATGGGCAAAAAAATATTTTGGAAAACCAAAAAATGAAATCATTATACTTATTAAAAACCTAAGTGTGAACTGATTGATAATCTATTAAAAACTACTATAAGGGACTTGATATAAATCAAGAGAATACAAAAGTTATTAAATTAAACAAAGTTATTATTATGTTCTATATATAACCATCCAAGAATATTTAATCAAATTTTGTCTGTCATTTAATTGTTCTTATATTTTTAATTAAAATCATTTTATCGATTTTTTTCATCTTGGACGAGCACCACATTAGTGTTGCATAATAATTAAAGTTAATTATTTCATATTGAAAATTATAGAATAAATTAATATAAAAAAAATCAATTAGCGACATTATCATTTTTTATATTCATTCAATTTATATTTACTTGTATTCATCTCAATACAACTCATTTAATTAGTAAATTTTACTTTTTATCCTCAGACAAGGATCAAAAAACATATTGGACAATATTTCGGTGATATAAATCTAAAATTTTAAAAAATATCCAGCTAATTAATTAAATATAAATAATAATTAATGAAAAATTCATTAAAATACTATTTTTAACTCTATCATTCCTTATAAGGCTCCAAATTTGACTTTTCCAGAGATACACAGACACAACATCAGCACTGAAAAGTATTTCTATAATTATCGTGGGATTGTTTATAATTTATACTTTATAGGTTATTTTAGTATTATTTTTGTATTACAATATCATACATGACTCATTATATAAATTTACATAAAAATTAATACAGTGTTATGTTTTGACTGTATCCCAAAAGATAATATACTTAAAAAACTATATTTTATTATTATTCCCCAAAAATGATAATTTTAAAAAAATTCTCAAAATTTCACCAGAGAATAATTTTCACATAAATGTTTTTAAAATGAAGTTAATTTTTTCAAATATACATTCTATATGTTCTTTAAATTAATTACAATATTCAATCATAAATAGAAAGAACACCCATTTGTTATGAAATCATTTTTCTTAAGAATAAAATTTCATTACAAAAAATTATGTTATTATTTTATAATAAGACACCATTATATTATTATTAATAATATATATATATATATATTTCAAAAATCAGTATTCTTATTCATACCTGCAAATTTAATGGCAACGTTATAAGTGTCACATTTAAATAATTTTGTTTATTTGTTTATTTTTTGCTCAATGTTGTGTATCATATATGATTTCAAACATAGTTTTTACCATTAAAAATATGTGATTTTACATTCTCCTCATTTAATAAATTAAATCCAATCAATTTTAGGTTATTATTGGTAACTAGGTTTTGACATTTCAAAACACCTTTTTCTGAAATCCCACATCGAAAAAAGATTGTTAAAACATATACTTAATAATATATAAGATAATATAATAACATCATATGAGGTTACACATATTTGATTTACATCTATGAAAACAAGGAGTTTGAACAGAAAAATATATCTCAATGATCTAAAGAAAGTGATAGGTAAGATGGTCATGAAAAAGTTGACCACCACAAAACTATAACTCTATGATAGTTTATGAATACATGTATTTCTCCGTATGAAAATTAAACGCATACCATTTTTATTTAAAGATCCTTTTCCTAGGTTTTAATAATTCATTTACTATTTATGTTAAATTAACATGTATACATACACACTTTCGTAATATAGCTCCATCCTTTAATCAATCTATACCACAAACTCTTCTTCATCTCTAAATGATGTATATGAATTAATAGATTCTTGAAGAACTAGAATTAAATTCTATGGATAAAAAATCCATAGAATTCTAAAAATATATTCCTCCTCACTTTAATCACCAACCAAAACCGACATGGTTAGTAAGAGATAAGACAAATCTATAAAAATAATTAACCATTAAATGACGAAAAGCTACATAATCTCCAAATTTCAATATCGATAGCCAATGTTCAAGATAGATCATTCAATAAATAAATATCCAAAAAATTCATCAATAATATAATAGACCTTGACTAAAGACAAAAAATAATAAGAATAATCTCCCTATATATTATTAATACTTATCCTTAATTAACATTAATGTCTCTTTAAGTCTCATACGAAAACTTATTTTCCCATATCATATTGTCTCAAAGATATGCTAATAATTTTTCTATATAACCAGAATCACTATAAATCCCCAATAAATTTTTCTATTGTACTAGAATATAAATCAATCATCATTTCTCAAATAAAATATAATGAAACTTTTCACACGAAAGACCTTAGTCATTCTTATCCCCATGAATTATATCTAATAACCCAGAAGATTACCCTTATAGAATAAATATAGATAAACATACTTTGTGTTAGAATGGAGTTACAATTCCCTAAAAATTTAAATGATGGAATGTAATCCAAATCCCCAAATCATGATAAGACACATTACCCCAAAAAATTATTGGGGATTGTTAGACTAAAAATACCTCAAAATATAAGAGTTAATTTTATCCTTATGAGGAAATTTTGGAAATTTTACTTGGAGATATTGAGAAAGAACCTCTAAGACCGAGGGTAAATCTATTGGCTAAGTCGGTGGAGTTGGGTCATTTTCCTATATGTATAGAAATTAGTGGTCATAGAGGTGATATAATCTAAAATAAGGTATATGAAAATATCATTGCTCTCTTACTAAAGAGACAATCCCAATCTTATACAAATCTATAGCTCATTTATAACCCCATTCTTATCCAACCTTATTTCATTTTCATTTATGATTTATTTGAAATATTATTTTAACACCTTTTAAATAGGTTTAGAAAATAAAAATATCTATAAAAAATTAAGGGTGTATTTATAAAATAATATGAATGAAACTAACAATCAATATTATGAAATATATCTATCAAAAAATAATAATAAACTATTTATTTATATTAAAGGATTCATTATTAATTAATATATATTAAAACACATTTTATTTATTACTAATTTCCTATTCATTACATACTATCAATCATTTCAAAAAAAATTATATCAAAAAAATATACACAATCACAAAACATGGTGTAAACCATGTTTTTTTACCTATCAACACGAAGTATTATTCATGAGACTAAAGTAAATTTGATTGGATGAAGGAAAAAAATTAAAAATAAAAACCTAAAACTACCCATATATTTCTATAAATATAAGTTGGATAAGTTCCCTATGTTTGTGATTTAATATAGTTTTGTAATGTTTTTGACCCAAATAACTAAATAGAATCCAAATAAAATCATAATGACATATTAGGTATATATATAACATTCTAGTGGCTATAATAAACAATTTAATGTAAATATAATTTGTGTGGGAGATACATTCCTTCATTTTTAAATGAAATAAAAATGAGAAATTTCCACACATATATGTGTAATTAACTATTCATTATAATGTTACACCCACTATATAGATAACTATAAATAGAATATGGTGAGAATATAGAAAAATTACTTAATTAATAACATGAAAAAACAGGGAACTCCATATATAAGGAGACAAAAATTAATATTCTATATATATAGTATGTGATACTACAGAAAAACTATGTACAAATAATTCATACTTGGAAAATATGTTTTATGTAAAAAACATGGAGCACACAGGACTGAACCAGTCCAAAATAATAACCAAGATAGACCCCATATCAACAAAATTCCCATTAATTGAAATCCAAAAAGTTGATAACAGAAACTCCATGCCTCATTGTCGTTTATTCCTTGCTTAGGGGAATTATCTTCTATGATACCGTATATTTTGGATCATTTATAGAACATCTTCCACACATCCCAAAGGGAATGTGTATAAAATGAGTGTAATGATACCGAATATGCAGTCACTACCTTTCCCCTATAATACTTTTATAATCTAAATTCTAACACCCCCTGATTTCATTGTTCGTTATCACTTCAAAGTAATTCAATAACATGCGTTACACAAAACACCGAGTTCGAGCACACCAAGACTTAACAAACTAGACATTTAAAAAGTGATTATGAATAGTATTAATTGTATTTTATAAACTTATATAATTCATATAATTTTTGAATCCATATTTTCTGTTTCTTATACACAGTATAAGAACAAATTTTTTTTTCAGATAAAATAAGTATTTTTTAAAAAATGCAATTTTATGGACTTTTAATAGAGATCCTTTTTTAAAACCAATATTTGACACTATTATATATTTAATTTATTTAAATTAATTTCTGATTTAGTAGAGGGAAATATAAATTTAGTTTGGATAAATTTTTGGTACTTTTTGAAAACTTTCTTATTTTGATGAATGGTGAAAAATTATAAATTTTAATTAAAAACAAATTTTTAATAAAACTAATTTATAGTTTTAAATTATTCATTTTAATGGTTTGGATGTATAATTATATTATATTTTTATCATTTAATACAATTTATGTCATTATAAGAAATTTCACATTTAAATTTGATATAAACAGATGTCAATATTTTGATAGTTTTTATTTTTCTAAACCCCAAATCTTGGTTTTGAAAATGGGAATTAATTTTAAATTTAGTAATGAAAATTCTATATTTTTAATTTGATAAAATAGAATTCATGTTTTAATTCGGAATATCAAAATTATCTTATGGTGATGTTTTTCTAATTTTATCAAAACATTCAATTCGTGATGAATAGTTAAAAACACTACTTTATTGTTTAAAACTGACTTTTTTTTAATAATTATTTATTTTATTTAATTTTATCTTCATTCAAAATAGATATATAATATCTATATATATTCAATGGAATTCATTGGGGTCATTTTATAAAAAACTTATATGTATAAAATTTTATTGAACTTTTTAATCTCTTTTACCCACCTTCTATGCACATTTGCAAATTTTCATAAAAAATTATTTTACCACTTTTGTGAATTGAATTTCAAAAATCTGAGAGACATAATTGACATTATAAAGTAAAATGCGGTTCAATAATGTGAAAATAATTTTTGGTGAATTGCATCTTTGGACTTTTATTTACCACAGTTAAAATTAAATAGGATAATTAATGGTAATAATTATATTATAATTACCTTAACACATGTCCTAATTCTATTGGATAAGAGTATTTCAACCGAAACAAACCTTAGGAAAAAATTAAGATCCTTTTTTGTCCATTTTTTTATATTAATATAATTATTATATTTTATTTAAAGAAGTGTTAAAAGTGTAAAATTAAAATTTTATTAACTAAACAATTTTTAATATAGAGCTATACATAAGATAAATTGGACTATAAATATTCATTATAAATATAAAACTATTTCCTAAATCATGGTATTTTATTTATATATTTTATACATTTAATAATAATGTTTATATATGACACAATGATGATGTAGTTTTTACATTGTTAATGAATGAATGAAATAATTGAAATTATAAATATTAAAATAAATTTATATTGAAACTTTTGATGCCATCCACAAATTTATAAGCTAATATGACATGTTATAGTTGATTAAATTTATTTTTTTATAAATATTCATGATGTTATGACTTTCTCAAAAACTAAATACTAAATAGTGTCAAAATTGACATAAATGAGTTTTTAAAAGAAAGACTATATTGTTAAATGATATAATATCTCTAAAAATCAATAGTTTAGAAAAATGACATAGAGAAGTTTATATATGTAATTAATGATCTAATTTATGATCTCTTGTAATTTTATATTAAGTTCATTAATATAGTAATATAAAAATACATGAAGACATGGTAAAAGTTAAACTATTTAACTAAGTGTTAAATCTAAATGATTGGGTTAATATAGGGATCTAAAATTGTTTAAAACCTATTGGTTGAAATTATTTCGAACCATATCCACCTTATAATAATAATAAATCCATTTGGAGCTATTATAAATTGAAAATAATTTTATAATAATATAATATTTTGAGTTTTTCCTAAAGTTCCCTTCCCCTCTCTTAGAAAAGGCAACTTCCCCTTCTCTTAAATTCACCCCTAAAAAACAATTTGTATCGGCCAAACCCTAACCAAATTTTCTCCCAATATTCCTAACTTTCTCTTATAGTCCTTCCCTTTATCAAAAATCCAACTTATTGAGCCCTTTAGTTCAAATCAAAAGGTAACACCAGAAGAAGAGGTGATTATTTTATCACCTCTTTCAAAGTTCTATTCTTCTTCCACATTCTCTTTTTTGTTATTTAAATACCAATATAATAACTCTACTAAATTATAAATACTTTTATTTTATTATAAATATGGTACAACCACATTCATTATTTAATCCATTCAATGAAGTATAATGTCACCATACGTGCGTACGTACGGCTTACCGTCACCACACCGTGGTGCACTTTGTTATTGAACACTATGTTCTTTGGATGGATATAATGATGAGTAATATGTATATAAATAATGAAAATAACATGAGATTGTTTCTGTAAAATTGATATACCATCCAATTCCACACATTTTAATCAATAAGGAAATGATATCGTCGCTCGTGTGTACGTATGACTTACTGTCTCCACGATGCGATGAGATTAATTTCCAGGTTTTCCATTCTGCGATAATTATAAAAATAAATATTATTAATTAGTATATAATATTTTAAATAATAATTCTACTGGATATATATATATATATATCTTATTCACTTAGTTTCGTTCAATACATTATGAAAACAGAAACAACGTTTATGTGTACGTACAACCTACCGTCTCAATAAAAAGTGATTTCCATTTCATATATCTGTCTATTATACATATTTATACTTTAAATATATATGATATATGAATAATTTTTTATATTCTGGAAGTATTTAATCATGATCTATGTGATATTATCAAGAATATGAAGTTAAAATGTGTATGGTAAAGAAAGTGATTATTACCCGAAAAGTTAATTTAACATAGAAATTATTATTAAATTTGTAGTATAAAGTTGTAAATGAATCATGTATGATATCATAAATATTAATATGGTTCTTGTATAATTTAATAACCTATTATGGTCTTTATACAAGAGGTTATATGTACCCTCAACCAAAGAAATGCACAAGGTAAGATATAATTCCTCAATCTCATTATTATCTGAGATTGTTTAGGTGTACATATTTTCTGGGAAATGTTTATTATCCACGTCCATGTTTCATAAAAGACATTTAAAAATGATAATTATAAGATACTTTTTATCAAAAAAATCATTTTAAATGTTTTAAATATTTATTCTTCTAAATATTTCTCACCAATGTCCATGTTTTCAAAATTGTTTTTAGGAATTATTTATATAGACATGACTGTTTTAAAATGATAATTCCTTTCGATAGTCTCAAAGTTGTATGTGACACTTTTATTGAAAAATACATTTTAAAAGGATTCCTTTATAAATGTGTGGAATTAAAATGATTTCACAAAAATGGATATTTCTCAAAAAAAGTTTTAATGAACATTTTCTACTATGTCAACATATTTAACTTGATATAATTATTGATTAAGGATGATTTTTTATAATACAATGTACCATATTATATTGTATGAGTTATGATATGTTTGAATATGGATGCGATATTTTTATATCCTTCATAGTTTATTGTTGAAGTATTGAAATTTGATATGCTAGTTTTAATATTAGAGTTTATCTTTTGTTTCAAAATTTTGATATGAGGAATGCATTGGACTTAGTAAGTGATGGGTGTTTCCCACTGTATCCCCTCGATGCACTGATAGGTCTCATGGGACAAAATAGTGTCTAGGAATAGACCTACAAAAAATATTTATGTTTAGTGTTGGGAGGAGGCATTGACTATGTTGAAATGATGTATGGCATTACTCATTCTCTCATTATGAAATTAATTATTAAATGTGATTATTCAACTAGTAAAATATCTTAGTGCATGTTTATATGGTAATGTTTGATTTATTTTTTCCATATTATGTTCAACTTTATATTTAAAAGACTGTTGTTTTTATTACACATCTTGCCTTAATTTTATCGCTTCCAATAAATTATTTACCCATACTGAGCATCTGAGCTCACCCCTTTCTTATGTTATATTTTCCCAAGATTCTAAGATGTGTATTTTAATTAATATGCAGTGTTTGGATAATGTAATAATTGCGTTCTCGATGGACTATTTATTATGTGTTGTATGTTATAATGTTAATGTAAAATTCATGTATGTAATAAATTTTCCTAGGCTGCTAAATTGATCGGTCCTTTAGGACTTGATTCCATGTAATCATGACATTCTATTAAAATATTGCACCGACTCCAAGATTATGGGGTCGTGGTGTGGATAAAATTGTATGCTAACTATTATAAAAATATATATTCATAATAGTGGGTATTATATACTATTACAGGTTCTAATAATATATGCCTTGTCTTTAATGATTCTGTGAGTTCCTTCTATATTAAATGACACCATGTATTCCCATATATGGTTTTCCTCTTTTTCTCAAATCTTCTTTAGAAATAAACATTACATTTTTTAATATAGTAATCATAAGGTTAGTAATGTAGATTAATTATGAAGGTACCAATTGCATTACATGGGAAATTAAAAATAACTCCCAACTTGAGTAGGGTTGTAATTAGTGATACATACTTTTGTTCCTTATCTTTAGAAAATAGATGATGTGTTGATGCCATCCTATACGGGAGGTAAAATATATACGTACGAATATTCACATATGAATACTAACAAACACAAATAAATATGTGTGTGGGTTTCAATGATCTAGTTTTTTTGTGACCCATAATAGGGGATATGGGTTTGGGAATACAAGTTTAGGGAAATCTCAAATATAATCCCCTCATTAATGGAGGAAATAATAAAAAATTTGGATATTGTAAGCTAATCCGATAAAACTTTCCTATAAATAAATATTTTATCTACCATAAAATCTCTTATGTTACAATATGTATAATTCACTATCACACCTATTGTAATAGATCAATCAAGAAATAATCCTTGTAATAGGAAGAGTAAAAAAATTTATTTTGTAAAAAATAAGGATAAATTTATGTAGAAATGGAAAAAAATACAAGGGTAATATACCCATCTAAATTCTCATCAAATAATAAAAAATGGTTAGAAAATATAAGTAAACACTAATTAGATAAAATAATTAAAATTTTATTTACGTAGTGTATTTTAATTGGAAAATATTACCAATCGTGTTAAAAGAAATTATTTCAAAAGATAATAAAATATGGAAAACCTATATTCATTTTTAAATTTTCTTTTAATTTGATTGAAATTACTCAAAAAATTTATCAATGATCTTTTTAGATTATTGGATAGAGAAAGTGTGCCCTAAATAAATTAATATAATATATCTTTTATATTTTCATATATGAGTAGATCATACTAAAAAAAATAGTAAACACAGCTAGAAAAATATATAAATATTTTATAATGATATCCATTCAATGTAAGGAATATGGGATGTGAAACCTTATAGTTATCTTCATTTCACTATTGTGAAGAATATATAGTGACTTGAGTGAAAGAATATGACAGATTTTATGAATAATAAAATATGTTGACTATGAGAACATATTCATACCCCAATATCCATAAGGTAATAAGAAATGATTATATAATAGAGGTATCCATGACCTTATCTTCTTATGAAAAAGATCTTATGTTTAGACTAATCCATTAAGATAAACAATGCAAGTAGGATCCACCTGGTTTGGAAGAGGGATGGGTAAAATTATGAGGTAGAGATCAAAGTGTATAAAATAAGTAAAAACATTTCTCAAATAGGTTTAATGTGATTAACTTATGAATTTGAAATGATCAATGCATGCTTTTTAAAATTTATTTTCCCTTAGTGTCCATCGGATGGTCATTATAGGGATATCATGTAATTTCTTGTGTTAAAAGTACATCTTGCAACTACTATACCCCCAGAGAGTATTTGGTACCACACTATTGGGTTCTAAACCCCTTTTTCTCTTTTAACCTACTCATTTTCATTCTAATATAATCTCAAAATCCTATAACAACATAATATATCTAAAATTACATAATGAAATGTTAAAAATTACAAAAATTTAAGATAGTTACCTACATGTATAGGTCAGTGTAATTACATGAATTTTTTTTAAATTGATATTGATAAAGTATGTAGAGTAATAAATAGACAATAAAATTTAACATTGTAACATTAAATATTATGATTTAAAAGAGTTTAATATCTATGTCTATAAAGACTCGACATTAAACATTGTAAATTATCGGAAATTTAACTATATTTATATTTATTATATTCAAAAAAATAATTTAGGTTTATAGATTTATGGAATTATTAAAAACTATTTAAATGCAAACCCATACATTATATGTGTACACTTATACTTAGTATCGATTTTTATCGTAAATAATGTCATTAAAATAACACATGTTCCCTCTTCATGAGGAATCATCACAATTTTCCCTTGATCACATCCTTGTCTCTAGTACCCCTTAAAATGATACAAAAAACATTCTAAAACATTATATAAAAATAAAATCACTATAAGGAGAATAAAATAACAGAATCAACTAGTCTAGTGAAAACCCTTAAAATCATTTTCTCTTGAACATACCTTTTTTACTATGAAAATGTAATCGTCATTTCCAAAAGATTAGTATATTAACTTTTTAAAATTAATTTATTTTCATGAAAACATAGATGAAATAATATATGATATAATATGTAACATGGGACATAATTTTCTATATCACTCTTATAAAAGGAGTAACCAAAATTTAATTCTCTTACTCTAGAGTACCCAACGAATTTAAGGTTATAACATAACCACCCATCCATGGTTTATCACAGAACCACCCATAATCGGTTAATAATGTTACCACCCCTCTATGGTATATCACTGAACGACATATTGTTGTTTTTTAATGAAACATCCTATCATCATAAATATTTTCCAAGAACCATGAACTCAATATAAATCATGAAATATTGCTTCATAAAACACTCTTTGATGACAATATTCTATAAATTTTGAAAATCACTAATTTTGAAATATTGCGAATGTGCAGTGGGAAAAAATATGTTTCAAAATATCAATATAAAATTAAAAATTATGATTTAAAATATTAATGTTACATGAAAGTGTTAAATTCTTAATATTACATAATGTATTAAAAATACTTATTGTTTAATTTTATTAAAAAGTAACATAAGAAGACATATTTTAAAAAAAATTACCTTTCATTAGGTTATACATCCATCTATACTATTAAAAAATCATACATAATCGTTTAATGAATATTATTGATTTGTTCCAGAATTATATTCAAATTTATAATACCATATGTTATATTTTTATAACGTATTTCCATATGTTTATTACAAATATTCATTGTTTTCATTGTTTTGGGTTTGTTAATTGCATGGTCTAATAGTGGGTTCATTTGTGTATAATTATTGATTTCATTGTAAAAATAATAATCCTAAAGTAAAATTAAATTATATTAATTAACCTTTAAAAGATTAAATTCTCCCATAAAATTTTTCTAACTATCATGAGGATCATTCAATTGATAAAACATAAATTATTATTTTTTAGTTTATTATGGAATTCATTATGACTATCTTAAATTTGTTTTATTTTATTTAATATAATGTCCATATATAAGTTAAATAACATGGAATTAGTTTGAATATACTTTTGATAATATATTTTAACAATAATAATTGTTTAATGACCAGTCTGGAATGCGGAAATGAAAAATTACAACTCATTATCCACGAATATGGTTAGTCACAATAATTTGGATAATTGTTTTGTTTCATATAATAATAAGATATTATAAAAGAAATTAATATCCTATATTTCTTTAAAAATATAAAAATATAGTATATACCTGATAGTTGATTTATTTATACCGACATGGATAAAGGAGGTGAGGATAAAATAGAATAAGAAAAGAAATTAAGATAGGTGGTTTGAAAAAATTACCTCTGAAATACCACTTCATAGAAGGATCCCTTAAAAGACCATGGAATTGTGATTTTTTGGAAACAACATATATAGGATATATATATATAAATATATAAGATAATTTTCCAGAGGATATTTGATCTATATAGCTCAATGTAGATAATACAATTTAAGGAATGAGTGCCCCGATATAATTGAGGTGTGAGGAATTTTAAGAATTTAAAAAAATATTCAAATATAATTATGAAATTTTGGGGTAAAAGACTTCCAAATATCCTATAAAGAATTAAGAATTACATTTAGACCATAAAATAACCCGAATTTCCATATTTGGTTTTTTTATTATATTTCAATTTAGAAAAAAAATATTATATTTGTGAGATATAATTGTTGTTAAATTTTAATACCATTCATTACTATGACATTAAAAACATAAAAAAGGTGAACAATTATAACCAAATACCTTATTATATCTTATATATTTCATAGGTATCAGGATAATTTGTTTATCACATAGAAAATCTAAAATAATATTCAATTTAGAGTTTTTAATATAAATTATTTAATTTTTCAATAAAATTAATAATTACACCATTATTGTTGTATAAAACATTAGGGTAATTGATTCTTCCCTAAAAAATTAAAAAAAATCTATGAACAGGATAATTATTTTTAATTTTTTTATGACCAAAAAAAATATTCTGGAACAAAATATTTCAAAAAATATACTTATTAAAAACCATAGTGTGTTCAGATTGATAATCTATTAAAAACCTATAAGGTAATTGATATAAATCAAGTGAATAAAAAAGGTATCAAATTAAACATGGGTATTCTTATGTTCTATAAATAACCATCCAAGAAGATTTAATCAAATTTTATCTGTCATTTAATTGTTCTTATATTTTTATTTAAAATTATTTTATCTATTTTATTCTTCTTGGACAAGCATCACATCAGTGTTGCATAATAATTAAAGTTAATTATTTCATATTTGAAAGATAAAATCAAATTAATATAAAAAAATAAATAAATTAGTTACAGTATGATTTTTTATATTCATTTAATATATATATATATATATACTCGTATTCATCTTAAGACAAGTCTTTTGATTAATAAATATGTCGTTTTTATCATTAGACAAGGATTAAAAAAGATATTGGATAATATTTGTGTGATATGACTATAAAATTTAAAAAAATATCCGAATAAATAATTAAAAATACATAATAATTAGTAAACAAATCAAGAAAATACTCTTTTTAACTCTATCATTCACTTTAAGGCTCCGTGATTTACTTTTCCAACGTTATATAGACACAACATCCGTACTGAAAAGTATTTCTATAATTATCATGAAATAGTTTATAATTTATACATTATATGTTATTTTTGTGTTATATTGGTATTATATTATCATTCACGAGTCATAATATAAATTTACAAAAAAAATTAACAATGTTATGTTTTAACTGTATCCAAAAAGATTATATATTTAAAAAAACTATATTTTATTATTATTGCCCAAAAATATTATTTTAACAATAATTCTCAAAATCTCACCATAGAATAATTTTCACATAAAAATTTTAAAAATGAAGTTACTTTTTTCAAATATACGTTCTATAAGTTCTATAAATTTGCTACAATATTCAATCATAAATAAAAATAACACCAATTTTTTAAGAAATAATTATTCTAAAGAAAAAATTTCATTACAAAAAATGAAGTTATTATTTTATAAAAAGATATCATTTTATTAATATTATTTAGGATATATATATATTTATTTATTTCATAAATCTGTTTTCTTATTCATTCCTTCCAATTTAATGGCTACGTTATAAGTGTCACATTTAAATAATTGTATTTATTTGTTTATTTTGTGCTCAATATTGTGTACTTTCCATGCTATGAAACAGTGTTTACAATTAAAATGTTCTGATGTTACATTCTCCCCCTTTAATACAATAAATCCTATCAATTTGAGAAAATTATTGGCAACTAGGTTTTGATGTTTCAAAAAACCTTTTTTGGAATCCCACATCGTCAAAAGATTATTAAAACATTTACTTAATAATATATAAGATAATATAATAACATCACGTGAGGTAACACATATTTGGTTTTAATCTAGGAAAAAATGGAGATTGAATAGAAAAATATATCTTAATGATCTAAATATAGTTATAGGTAACATGGTCAAGAGAAAGTTAACCACCACAAAACCATAAGTCTTTGATAGGTTATGAATACACAGATTTCTCAGTATGAAAAGTTAACATACACCATTTCTATTTAAATTTACTTTACCTAGGTTTTTTGAATTCATTTACTATTTATACTAAATTATCAAGTAAATATGTACACATGAATATTAATGTTCCATCCTTTAATCAATCTATACCACAAATTCTTCTTCTTCTTTAAATGATAGATATGAATTATTTTATTCTTGAAGAAATAGAAATAACTTCTTGGATAAAAAATCCATATTATTATAAATATTTATTCCTCTTCACATTATACAATAACCAAAACCAACATTAATAGTAAATTATAAGATAATTATATAAAAATAATAAACCATTATATGACGAAAATCTAGATTAATCTCTAAAATTAAATATTTAAAGCAAATGTTCAACATAGATCATTAAATAAATAAATATCAAAAAAAATCCTCAAAAATATAATAGACAAATAATAAATAGCAAAAAAATTATAATAATATTCCAATATAATATTAATACTTATCCCCAATTAACATTAATGCCTCTTAAAGTATCATACCAAAATATAATTTCCCAAATCAAATAGTCTCCAGGATTTGATAATCATTTATTCATATAACCTAAATCACCATAAATAGAAAATAGAATCCATTATTGTACTAGAATATAAATCAACCATTATTTATCATATTAAATCCAATATTATTCTACTTTCGTTATCCATATATGGTTCCCAAAATAGTGAATGTCCACTAAATTAACATTAACCACTTAATCACCAAATAATTTTTAAATCCTATGGTTTAAAATGAATAAAACAAATATTCCAAAAATCAATATAAAATTTATCCATCGTATATTTTAAATTTTAAAAAATTATACTAACTAGGACATCACATAGGCCAGTGTTTGGAAATATATGATTTCCGTCCTTCTTTGGTGGGATCACAACTCATGGCCTTACCGGACATTATGGGATGTCCCCAAACTTGTGGGTTGTATATTTTATAAAATATAATTAATATAAAATTAAATGAAATATTATAAATATTATTAAAAATAACCATAATATATTTAAAATGAATGAAATTTTCTAATGAAAATTATAATATCAAGCCATTAATTTTTCATCCAAAAATATATTAGCCCATAGTTACCTAAAAAATGTAGTCATATTATAACATAAATCATGAAAAGGTTTTCCTAATACAATGGTCTTATGATAAAACATAAAATTATATAACCAGGATAATATATATATCTTTTAAAAATACTAGACAAGGAAAAAATCATTATAGTTGTCTAAACCCTATTCGGAAACAAACAGAAAGGACCCAACCTTAAATAGTATATATTTTAGGGGATTTTATTAGATTTCATTTTTTATATTCCCAAATGAATTTTATGTTTATTTATTTTGAGATTTAGGAAAAAATGCTTTAAAATTAAACCCATGAATTACCATTTCATTCTTAGACTTAGTATACATTATTTTATAAAACAAAATCCATTAAAATAAAATGTTTTCTCTCATGATGAAAAATCATCGCAATTTTAACGTGATATCATTATTGATTCAAGTACCCCATATACCATGTAAATTTTTTTAAAACATGGGAGTTTTACAAAATATTAATAAGAGACATTAACAAAATTAATCTAGTAGTCCAATGAAAATACGTTAGAAATATCGCTTAATAATACAATTATTTACTTAGAAAAAGGGATATTCTTTTAATAAATATCACTATGTTGCCATTTGAAAATAAAACAGTTGTCATGAAAAATCATAAGAAAAAAATATAATTTATAACTTGTTGAAATGATTCATAATTTTTTCTATAAATCTCACAAATGGATAAACCATTATAGATAACTTCAATCTCAAGAGTATCCAATCCATTTGAGGATATAGCATAACCTCTCGTCATTGGTTTCCAACAGAACCATTGTTCATTATTTTTTAACATAACCACCCACACTTTTTTAGATGGATACTTCCTATTATTTGTTTTTAATTAAAACAACCATCATCATAAAATATTTACAACTACCATAACATCGACCTAAATCATGAAATAGTTCATCATAAAACACTCATTGAATAAAATAAAATTTCAATTTTGAAAATAACTGATTTTGAAATAATTCAAACATATAATGATTTTTTTTAATTTTAACTATAATATTTTATTTTAATATTGAAAATACTAAGGTCGCATTAATTCATCGAATTATTTACATTCCATATAAATTTAAAAACATTATTTTAGAATATTGTAAAAAAATATATTAGAAGAGGAATCTTAATGAAAAATCCATTTCCTCAGGTTTAACTTCCTTCAAACATGTTCAAGACTCCAGTAAAATGGTTTAAAAATGGCATTAATTTATTATAAATCTATATTCATATTTATAACACCTTATAAGATATTTTTGAAACACATTTCAACCATTTGTTAACAATTAGTTTCATCATCAATTCATTTATCAATAATTATATATGTAAGTTTAAAGTAAATAATAATATATAAGGGAAATTAAATTATATTATTGAACATATAGATGTTTAAATGCTATAATATCAGTGTTATTTATGACAATTGGATTATACAATTGATTTGACGTTAATGATAAATTTTTAGTTTATTTTTGAGGTTTTTGAGAACATCAAGAATTAGTTTGATTTTATTTAATATAATTTATGTATATAAGTTCTAGAACATTTAATTAGTTATTATATAATTATTACAATCTTATATTACCAGAAAACTAGTTTTATGGGAATCATTGGTGGCTGTAAAGAAATATTAAAAACTCATTATCCTTGAAGATGGTTAATATCTAAAAATTTGATACTGTTATTGTGACATTGAATAAGAGGACACGAGAAAACAAATAGATTTCCATAATTAAATCTATATTATATAAATCCAATATATATAGTATACTAGATTTATTTATGTGAGGTGAAGAAGCATATACAAGGATGGTGGAGCATGGGTAAAATGGTGAGATTGTAGAAAACCCTAATCCGGATGAATCTAATACTCTTAAGAAGATTATTCCTAGTGGAATTCATGGGATTATCACAATTGAGGGTTACATTAGAAATATAGATATGTTTTTCCTAGATTCAATGAAACCGAGAGTGGTGGATCACACATCGGACAATGTCATTGGTGTAAAGAAAAACATTGTGGATGTAGTTAATTCGGAGAGAAATCCCATATTTCTTAACATTTATCTAACAATTCAGAGACGGATTTTCAAAAAATATAGGATTGTAAATGTTTTGGAGAACTAGTAGGATGTGGAGGACCATGTTAATTTATGTCGACACTCCATCATTGCACGTGTTCTTGTGAAGAGAGGTGAGAGGTTATGGAAATTTGGTGATCTCACGAGAAGAATAGCTAACTATTGGGTTTTCAATTAATAGAAGATGTTAGTGATGGTTCATGATTATTATCATGTGGTTTTCCCTTAGAGGACCCTATGCGAAGAGCATGGAGTTTTGGTTCTCTCACTCAGATTCCAGACTTCCTTCGCATTAATGAATGGATTGGAATTTCGATGCGAATACTGTATGAAACACTCATACACCAATATGGATTTAAATTGTTGACTAAATTTTCTTTTCTGGAATATGATTATCCTTTGGTACATGGCTTCTTTAAAATAGAATCTAATTAGTATGGATAGAAAAATATAAAATCCTAGATATAGTCATTATTCTAGGATTCTAGTTGATGTAGACATGTCCAACACCCTTGTAGAGGATGTTTTTCTAAATACTAGGGATGAAATCATGAATATTCTTATTAAATATGAATGAAATATAAATTTATACACAAATTTCACATTATTTGTTCACCTATTATATAAAGTAAAAATATATAAATAGTGTTTTTTATATGATTGGGAATGATGTTGTCTCTTATATAATGAAGAAAGGAAATGAGAATTTCAAACCTCATACTACAGAAGAAAATATTTATCCTTGCCCCTATGGTGTGAATAGAAATGTTTATATAGAGAAAACATTTGATGGGGAATTACCTGGTGAAGCCAATAATGGAAAACATGGGAAACATTTTTTAATTACTAATAGTAGGTCTTTAGATCCCAAGGTATTTATGATTTTAAATACATTAGGTTGTTAGTATGTTATGTGGGAGCATGAGCATACTAAAAAGCATACCCGCAATTTTTTTAGTGAGACTGGTTATTTGAATTTAACTTTTTTTGTTCTTGTGTCCAATGATAATGCACCTTATGCTATTTCTAGTTGGTCACCTCATGGAACTCCTAGGTTATTGTATGAATTGGATCATGGAATGATCATAAAAGACTATATTTCACAATTTTTTGAATAGATGGTGCATACTAGACTCATGAACACTGGACATGATGGGTTTCCAGTTATCATACTTTCAAGTCCTGAAATTGACAATGGTGATCATTCCATTTTAGTAGAGAAGAAAACTTGTTTTGTACAAACATTCTAGGATGGGTCTTCAAAATAGACAGAAGCCAGTGGTGATTTCCCTAATTCAGTAGGAAAGAAAACCTCTTCTGGGCATGGTGTCACTCCATTTATTAAAATTACTTCCACACTTGAGACAAATGATTTCTTTTATTAGGTTACGTCTTCTAGGATTTCTTGAATTATTACACCGTAAGATAATATTTATGAGCCTATGCCATCAAAAAACACTTTCACTGAATTTAGTGATTTTTTTTGGATTTGTGATGCTGAGGAATGACAACACACTCCAATGGTTGAAGAAAATGTAGAGAATAACTATGAATAGAACCCTAAAAATATATTTCTTCTACTATGGGATCAGAAGAAATGTGCCCAAAGGATGGGAAGAAGAATGGACAAGAAGGAAATGGGAAATTCCATCTTGAGATGGAAAAAGTGGAAGGACCAATGTTATGGGGGATGAACCTCAAACAATTAAGGTATTGTATTGGAACTATCTAGGTTTATAGAATCCCTTTATGGCCAAAACCCTTAAGCAATATATAATGGCCAACACACCAATGCTCATAAAAATTTCTAAACTAAGATTTTTTATACAATGTGGAAGGGATTCAAATGTGAGTCCTTTGGATATAAGTTTCTATCACATAATATTCCCAATCACAACATGGATCATCTCTTGATTTTCAATCATGAGAGACATAAAATTTCCTCTTATCCCAAGAACAAGAAATTAATAACTACCTCACTGATCAATTCATTCCTTATTATTCAGCTCTGTATTCTTTAATCCTCATCATTATTTATCAATAGAATAGAATTATGGAAGGCACATGAGGCGTAATCTAGTAATCCAGTCCAAAAATGTGTTATTATGTGAGATTTTATTGTAGGTTCCACTCTAAAATAGAATCATAGATCCATCATTAATAGTGATACATATTTTGAGTTTTCATCCTTTATTGATCACTGAAATATCACAAAATTTCCAATCATAGGAACTGAATTTACCTAGTGTAGACACACTCTAAATGGGAGGTAGGAACAGAAATTGGAGAGTTGTTTTGTCCATTTATGTGACGGTGGATCTTTTGATGGGTTATTTGGGTTTTTTAACCCAAGACACAATTCTTATCATAACCCCATAATTGTTTATTTATTTTAAATAAGGATACATGATCCTCTTCCCATTCGATTCAACAATATATGGGTCCTCTCTATAGGATGTAGGGAAATCCTCTTGGAAACATGGAAGCTTGTCCCTTGGGGAAGACCTCTTTATGGGATTTCTTGAAATTAAAAAATTTCAAGTGATGGTTGAGCGAATAGACCAAAAATTCCATTTTTTAACATGATTCTGAAATTAAGGATGCACCAAAGCATCTTGAGAGCATCCAAGATAGGAACCATATTCCACATTTTCCATCTAGGGAGGTGTTTCAAGCTCACTCGGTGTTGGATAATCAACTCAACAACAATATGTGGCTAGATAAAAACTATTTTAATGTAAAATTTCAGAAATATTTGGATAGAAAATAAACTTTATTCAATAGGTTACAGAAGGATAAGAGATCCAAATCTTAGAATATTGTAATTCTATTTAATGGACAGCTATTCACATCTGAACATGACATTGCAGAGCAATTTTTTGATTATATTTCTGGGATATATTATGAGGTTGGGATTGATAATATGACTTTGATATTTGATAACATCCTTCTATGCCTTGATGAACATCATAATCGAAGTGTTGTCTCTTTACTAGAAAAATAGAGAGTCCAAAAAGTGCTTTTCTCTTGAAATGGAATGTGCTCATAAAACATATGAATTTTCAAATAAAATTTTAATGTTATTCTATGATATATTATTGGATGATTTGGTTGATGTAGCAAGGGATTTTTTATCTCATGTCTCTTTACCACATGGAATTAATTCAAACTGTATTGCATTAATTCCTAGAAAATAGTGTGTTGTGTAAATTAAGGACTTTAGGTTGGTTTCCATTTGGAACAACGTCCCCAAAATTATTATCAATATCATAATTTTCAAGATACATGAAATCCGAAAAGTTCACATTAAACCCAGTCATTATAGGATTTTTCCTAGAAGTTTAATCGAAAAAAATATATTTTTAGCCTCATAATGTGTCAAATTATGAATAGGAAAGCAATGAAAGGAAATTACTCCTTCAATATTGATATATTAAAGGCCTTTGACACCAAAAAATGTTCTTTCTTGCATAATATTCTTATGAAATTTGGATTTTACAAAACCATTATCAGATAGATCATCTATATTCATTCATCTATTGGACTGTCTATTTTTATCAGTGGTTCTCCTTGGAGTTTCTTTCAATGAACAAGGGTTGTTCGGCCTAGAAAACCTCTCTCATATATCATATTTATTTTAAATTAGAATTATCTCAATAGATGCATTGTTGACCTTGAACAGTTTGGCCTCTACACACAAATTAAAGTAGGAAGGGGTGAACATATCCCACCACATCTATTATATGAAGATGGAATTATGCATTTTGGTTAGTCTTCATAGAGGAAAATATATAATATAAAATAATTATTTACAAATTATGAGGAAGTTTCTAGAAAAACTATTTCTTGAAAAAATTATTTCATTATTTTTGTTGATGGGCTTACTCTGGGCAGACGGAACATGATTGCAAGAAGACTTAGAGTGAAGAAAGTACCTCTTCCTCTTACATATCATGGTGTCCCTATATTTTGGGGAAAGGATAAAGGTCAATTCCTTAGAGACTTAAGTTATAAAATTAATAATCATCATACCATATGGAAGAGAAATCAATGTATTAATCTAGATGGGTTTTTCTTGTAAGCTATTTTATTACCTCCAAATTTAGTTATTCCTACACCATATACAGGTGGCCAAGAGGTCTCATCATAGAGTTGCAAGGCATGATTAGGAACTTTATTTGGATACGCTCTATGTCTAAACACAAACTAATTACTATATCAATGAATGATTGTATTAATCTTTTTAAAAACGAAGGACAGAACATCATAGATCTCAAGATCTTTAGTGATGGAATGATTAAAAAATTTACATGGAATCCTCGCACCACTAATGATCCTTCCACTGATTTTTTAGCAAGATGATTCAAGATAAAGCTGTTGTATAGCTATATATATTATCTTGGTTCATATTTTTGGCCTTAAAATTTGAATTTTTTATATGGTATCATGAAAAATAAAAAATTTCTTTTGTCTATAAAATCTTATATGAACTGTTGTAACTCTTTCTGTCATGACATACCTTTAAATGAGAATTTTATTATTTTACCTGTTAGATTTAAAATGACCATTGGTGATTTTATTGTTTCTTACCAAAATATTTACATTGTTCCCTTGTAGGTAATAGTAAGAATTCAATAGTATGATTTTGTCGCTGTGAAAACCCTTGTTTGGAATCTAAATTCTAATAGACATTTCAATTTGAAGGACTACTACAATGTGGTAATTCATAGCTAATATATTATACCATCATGGCTGTGACGATTCAATTGATGATTTATTCATCAATTAAGATATATATTGTAATGGAGAATTTTAAAAAATAGATTACCCACACAAGACCAGCTGAAAATATTCAGACATGTCATTATTTCGGCCATATTTTTATACCTAAGAATAAATGAATCTATAGAGAATATTTTAATTAATTTTAATTCACCTTGAGCGCTCTATAATAATTTATGGTGGGACTTTGCGTTTGACCATGGTGGAGGATGGTCGTTGTAAGAATTCAGGGATTTCATCAGTAACTCTATCCATAATGAACAACTAAAAAACTGATGCCTATAATAGTTTCTTACATTTTCACAGCTATCTAGAAAGATTATAACCTTAGATTATTTTAAAATAAGGTACCTTCTATCAATTACATAATTATTGATATTTATAGGGAGGTCTTTTAAGATGAAATTTTCAAAACATAGGCTATGTTTAATACCATTACTAACTTGAATATCCTAGGGATTCTAGGTGTGGTGGTAAGGTCAAATTATCCTCTTGTTTTGAAATATGTAATATGGATTCCTCAAATTTCACCTTTGGTTAAAGTAAATGTGGATATTGTGGCATCTAGAATTCATGGACGATTTGGCTGTGGGGGTATTTTCTGAACACCTCATGGATTTGTTAAAGGATTCTTTTATCATTATATTGGAATTAAATCTACAAATGAATATGAGTTATGGCGAAGATGTATACCATCATACATGATTTTCACCATATTTAAACAACCCTATGGCTTGAATCTGACTCGAAATGTGTAGTTACTACTTTTAAATCTCGGAATCAGAATATTCCCTGGAAACTACTTCCATTCTGGGTTTATGTATCAATTAGTCCACTCATATCAATCTGAAGGTTTCACATGCATATGGAGAGTCCAATAAAGTGGTGGATTCCCTATGAAAAAGGTAAATCATTTAAATAATCCTGTTCTAGACTTTTAGTTCTCATTACTATTTTATGTCTCTATTTGATGATGACTTTCAAGGATTTGTTCACTCTTAAATTTGTAATCCCCCCTGTAAAGCCATCCTCTTTTTTTATTTTATAATAATATTTTTGTGATCAGTTCTAATTGGATCCCATATCTTAATATTAGAGGATTTTATACCTTTTTTGATTAAGGATGTTAGGATAAATAGAAGATGAAAGTAAATCCAGAGAGTTGGTTTGAGAAAATTACCTCTTAAATATCATCACCCTCAAGTATCCCTTAATGAAAAAGGAATTTCCCATTTGATGAGGTCAAAACCTCTTTAATGTATTATAGGGAAGTGTATAAGAGAATTTTTGAGATGATGCATGATCTAGAAGACTCAATGTGGGGTCACTAATTGAAGGATGATGTTCCCATTTATAATTAAGGAGAGAGGTACTGTCGCAATTTCCAAAAATAATAAAATATAATAAGTCTATTTTAAGTAAAAATATATAAAATGAAATATAACGCATATGGGGTCACTTTATCGACCCTATATTATACCATTTGGTCTAATTTTACAATATTATGATTTTCAATAATTTAATAAAATATTATATTCATGAAATATCATTATAGTCAAATTTAATATAATTAATTAATATGAAATTTAAAACATAAAAAACATTAAAATTAGAAAAAAAATTATTTTATCCTATAAATGTCATAGTTATCTATAAAATATACGTATTTCCTTATAAAAATTATTTATTTTAATATTTTTAATATAATTTATTTTATTTTTTTCATTAATTTAAAAATTAATGCATCCTCATTGTAAAATAAATTAATTTAATTTTTCCCATAAAAATTTTAAAAAACCCCTTTGAATAAGATAAATATTTAAATTTTCCAAATAATATTTATTTTTAGATATATCTTTGGGAAAATTATATATTAAAAGTATTACACATATTAAAAACCATAGTATGAAAAGTTTCAGTTTCTTTTGAAAAATACTATATGGGACTTAACGTTTTATAAGAAGATCAAACATGTCTTAAATTTAAAACAAGTATTCTTATGGTTGAAATATACTCTTCTAATAATATTTTGATAAAAAATTTCATCATTTATTGGTTCTTATAATTTTAGTTAATGTCATTATATTTATTTTTCCTTCTTCTTATACAAACACTATGTTATTGTTGCATAAGAATTACTAGTAATTACTTAATATTGAAAAATGAAAAATAAATTAATTGGGTTCATGATATTAATTTATATTTATTTATTATTTATATTTACTCAGATCTATGTCATCAAAACATATTTATTTTTTAAATTTTACTTTTATAGCATTTGTAAGTATTGCTCAAGAATTTAGATATCATTTTCAGTATATAACACAAAAATTTAAAATAATAAGTAAAAATAATCATTTAGAAATAATAATTTGTAAAACACTCATTAATATACTCTTTATTAATACCTTATAAAATATAAGTAACCATATTTTACTTTTCCAACAATATGCAGGCAGAACGTCTGTAGTGAAATTTTTTTTCTGTATTTACCATGAAATATTATATAATTTATATGTTCTGAATAATTTCTTTATGATATATTTATTATATTATAATACATTAGTATTGAAAAATGTTTAATTATTTTATCTATCATATTTATGTTTTGTATATGTCACAAAAGGTACAGTATTTTAAAAAAAATGTAGGACTACTATTCAACAACTTATTTACTTTTTCAGAAAATTATCAAAAAATTCAATAGAATAATATACAAATCATGATTTAGAAAATGAGGTTTTATTTCTAAATAATTTTTTTAAAACTTCCAAAAATTTATTATATTACTCAATCAATAAATAAGAAAAACCTATTTTTGAAAAAAAAAATCATTTTTCTGAAAAATTAATTGTCATTATAACAAAATTGTTTTATTACTTTATAATACTTTACCAATATATTGAATTTTTTATGGATTGATATATTTTATCCCTAAATTATTTATTCATATTTATACCCTCCGAATTAATGGCTAGGTTACAATTTTGAAATTTTAAATAATAATATTTAGTTTTTTATTTTATGCTTGATGTTGCTTATCTTGTATGTTATCAACCATAATTCTTGAATTTAAAATATTGGGATTATATAATGTTCAATTATTTTAATGTTAGTAATATTATTCATATGTCTCGAAATTTTTCAAAAAAAAATTCACATAGATGTTACTAACACAAGTATTTTAGTAATATGTTTTATCAGATTTCTTATATAGATGTGGTATAAATTACATTGAGGCAAAATGAATTTAAAACCCCATTTAATTTTAAAAACATAATGCCACCTTAAAATTATATTTTATGGGATATGATAAAAAAATTTCTTATGAATTATTTTCTAGTACTATTATATTAGTTTGAGGATATGAAATTTATTATCCAATGTTAATGTAAATTTCCACATTGTCACTCATTTATGTTTTTAAACATATCAATAACGTGAACTAATAATTAACCTCTCAAAGTATTCCTTTATGTTATTCATAATTGATTTTAATCATGGATTATTATATGTTATTATTTAATTTTATGTTATTATCAGTTGAATTTTGTATGGAGATATTAAATTTTCTCATGAGGTGAAAAATAATTTTTTTATTCTAGATAACACACAATTTTTACTATATAGAGTCTCATATAATATGTTAATTTTATATCGGTGGTGTATATTTCATATTAAATCCCTATACTTATAGTTGTAATGAATCGAATCATAATAATAGTCATATATTGATATCTTCGTTACACCATCCTTATAGATAATCGAATCATGGAGTTGATGGATATGATGTTGATCATTCCATTCGTTGAGGTTTATAGAAGATGAAATTTTTCATCTCTTATTATGATTAATATTATTTTCCCATGATTGAGATTTTATGAGGGACCATACAACTATACATGGATATGGTTCAAGTGATGTTTTTCTTTATTTAGATTAGGGTAACATGATGTTCACATTACCTTTGTTAAGTGAAAAGAGATGTTTTCATCTACTTGGTAATTTTATAATAATATAATTGGGAACATACTGGTTGGATACATGGGATTTAATTGATTATATTTTTATGGTAACCTAATTTCATAGGAAAATTAGTTATGTTATTATCAATACATGTATATAATACATCTAGCAGACATAGGTATGGTGATATATGTGTTTAATAGAAATAACAAAATATCAATATATATCATTGATAATATTTACAATTTCCAAGAGGATGATCCCTGACTACATTTTTTGATTGACTAATTTATAATTATTTATAAAACTATAAAGTCTATGGGAGACACACATTTTTTTGAGTGTAGGTAATGTTTTTTTATAATGTGTTCATCCATACTTTTTATAGCTATCTAACAAGTTTCTTATAGGATAATTGAAAATTGGTAATTATGGATTTTCAAAAGTTGATACATTTTATTTAACCTATTGTAAAAATATATAAAAAATTTTCAAAATGGTGCTTTATGATATTTACATAAGTATTTTTTGATATGATTTCAAAAACAATTATATATGTTGTGATATATAGTAAAAATGTATTAATTATATGATACTATTGGTGAAATTAATAGAATTATGAAAATATGGAATAAAAGAACATAATGACATGGTTGTTTATAAAACACCTTTTTTTATGTTGCACAACATAGCATGGGATGTGTCACCACACCATGGCGATGTGCTTTGTGGTTTACATAATATAAAACAACTCATGGATCATCCATTTTATAAATAATAAATAATCATATTTGGATTATTATAATGTGATGATTATATAGAAGAGTATTGAAAATATTATATGAAAGTATTATAGAGTTACATGTTTAATTATTTAGGGGTTTACATTACAAATGGTTAGTAACCAACACATTTATTTCCAAACACTTATAAAATTTCTTTAGTATTATGTAGTCTCTTCCATTCCAATATAATTAGGCTAATAAATTGAGATTGAATGGTGAATCCTATTTTATAATACTCATTAATTGAAAGTCTTTATCTTTCTCCATATCTATATATATATCTCCTGGTTATAGAAATTAATAATGAAGAAGAAACCCTACAGAATAATTGT
This sequence comes from Viscum album, assembly GCA_963277665.1. Classification (NCBI taxonomy): domain Eukaryota; kingdom Viridiplantae; phylum Streptophyta; class Magnoliopsida; order Santalales; family Viscaceae; genus Viscum; species Viscum album. The sequence goes on from OY728131.1 coordinate 2,072,910,404, forward strand.
CTGAATTTTTTACCTCGAGGTTACCCTAAGAGGAGGGAGGCTGTTAACTATTTATTATTTGTTTATATCATGATCATGTGGTGGGGCTCGAATTGTTTGGTTTATCAAAGAAAAGGTAAGCCATTAATTATTTATTTATTTTAATCCAAAATATTGGAGAAATTATTAAATTTTGTATTCATAGTGAATGTTTTCCACTGAAATTAGATAAGTTTTATCCCCTATAAAACCCAAGAAAAAAAGATATAGAAAATGTCTTGGACTATACATTCCCCCTAATTAAATTTAATCCACACAATATTTATTTTTTAATACTGAAAATTAGGTGATTATATAAATAAAATTGGTGTAACTCCATATATGGTTTCTTTTGAGAACTGGACTATTTGTTTGGGTAAGCCTAATGAAATATTCATTTATATAAAAGTATAAATATTTTGATAATTTAATTAGTCTCCCCCATTATTCTATAAGTATTCATTACCTGTAAGTCTCAAGAGTTTCTAGAAATGTTTTTTCAACTAATTAATTTTATTGATATTATTTTCAATAATTTATATAACATGATATATTTAATTTGAAAATTTATAATATCAAAATAAATTTTAGTAACAAATCCTAATAATATGGGAAAAAAATTCAAATTATTCATAACATGTAAAACCTTTTGTTTAAACTACAACACATTTAGTTTAACAATAAAACAACTGGTTCAATCTCTGATTTTATCAGTCCTCCTTGAGTATCCTTTTGTTTTATCAACAAAAAATATATTATTTTATATATTCCAGATATTTTTTAATAACATATTCATAGAAAAAATTATTATATTGTACTTATAGGTTTAATTTATTCCAATCATATATCCAAATCATACTTAGTGTAAATATTATGTTTTCAATTTGATAACTTACATGAATTCTACTAGAAATATCCCACTATATTTTTGTTGTAATAATATTTTTACAATGAATTTTAAATAACATCACCTTCCATAATGCATCATCAGATGATTTGATATTCTTATAAAACATTGAATACATAAACGTGTTTAAAAATTAAAAATCCAATAATTTATTATCTAACTATCTATTTGTTATCAATGAACATCATATTATATAATTCAAGACTTCAAATTCAAAAATTGTTACAATATAATCCTATCCTACCACCCTTGATCTATTATATAGTATATTCCTAGGAAAACTAGGAAAATAATTATAATATATCCCCACCACATTCTAATTATAGAATTCGACAATAGTAAAATTCTTTATTCCTTTCTACCTATGATTATTATGAAATTTAAATCAAAACATGAAAACCTCTCTAAATACATTAATAAAATTATTAGGATTTTTCCCCTAAATATTTTATTTCGTAAATATTTCCCATTATTCATTTATTTTTCTATTATTCTTTTCTATATGGTTCTTGGTTGTCTTTTTTTCTCTAAAATCCAATTAAAAATATAAGACCTAGAAAAATTATTCCTTGTCTTGGTGGAACTTTTCATAATCTCCCCATATGATGAAAATATCAGAGAGACAAATTACCTTCAAAGTAATATCTTTTGTATATCAAATAAGTTATCGATCAATATTTCTGGACCTCTTACATAACAAAACGTCTCAGAGGACATTATTTTTTATTTTTTATTATCATCCTTTCCAGGGGTGAGGTGGAACCCTTACAAGGAACGGAGGCTAAGAGAAAAATACATGGACGGTATGTCTTAGAAGAAATCAACCTAACAAGACTACTTATAACTTCTCCTCCCCAACATATGTTATGATATCATCACTCCACCTTCGGAGGGTTGGTCAGCTAACTATCATATTAAAATTTGCACTGACTCAGTATCAATGGAAAATCCATACCCTCTCATTCTTCTAATTCTTGTTAGTTTTCTTACATAGTCTATAGTGTCACTCAAAATTCATTAAATGTTATCAACATACTCAAAAATAGATTCCTTTTCTTTTTTTTGGTAAATTCATCAATTTCCATTCCATATCAGCTCTTTTTTCATTGAGGGAAATATTTTTTAAGGAGTATTCTATTAAAATCATCCAATTTCTTGTTATCTATCATACATTCATTCTTGGGTTTTAAATGAAATAAATCCATTAATAAACATATCTCTTTGGTTGATATAAAAAATTGTTAATGTTATTCATTTTACTACATCTTATTGAATTGAATACCCTCACTAGAGAATTAATATAGTGTTTTATCAATAATTGATTAGTGGTTCCATTTAATGAGGGAATTTTGTACCTTATCAAATGATAAAATGTTATTCAATATTTTAAAGGGAAAATAGGTTGTTCTATGTGGGAAATGGTATTTTTGATATCCTTAATCAACTTCCATACTATAATTCTAATTTTTTTATCTTTGACCCTAACCTCACTGGATTTCTTGGGGTGGTGATCCTTAAATTAATTATACATGTAAACCTCATTATCATCCCAACTATTAAGTTTCATTTTAAAATAATGACATATTTAAATTATTTCATGACCTTTATAATGAAAAATTAATTATAGTATATAATTTTTATTATTTTCTCTAAAAATTATTATATATTTTATAATATACAATATTAAGGGATGTAGAAATCTCATTAAATAAAAAATATCTCACATGAATCAAACTACTCACTCAATGATATGACAAAAAACATCATTTAATGGATGAAATATTCTATATCACTTGTTTGGATATGATGTAAACCCAATAATTTATGAATATGACCTCCCAAAATCACCACAGAGTAGGTGGATCTAGCTTAGAAACTCAAGGGTCATACAAGTTAATTCATTGAATAATATTATCTTCCCAATTATACCCATATTTATATGTTATGTTGGTTCCTCAAATTAACACAAGGACTAAATAAATCACACCTTTGATAGATAATCCAACCATTTTCATCTCCCAAAATGTGTTTCATCATGTGTCTAAATTCCACTATTTCATATTGATTTATAATTTTTATGTTGATTGAACCCTGACGTTCTCATTAAAAAGGCATATTATTTTAGTATGGGGTTTTTCTAAACTAATAATTGTTATTCTTCTAGATCTGAATGTGTATATATTCTTCTTTTGTTTAAGGATTATTTGAATATGTAACGATCAAAATACTATTTAGTTTTTGAAAAGAATCATTTTCATTTACTCATAAGGATGAAGGATTTCAATAGTTGTCATGAATATGTTTTTTCTTAAATATTGATTCGTCTCCAAAGGTTAATCCTTCCATCAAAAAATCCATTGATTCATTAATCCATTGGTAACCAGTTGGGATGACTTTATGGGCAGACTGAAACACCTCTATGTTGAAGCTTCCAATTAATCCAATGATTAGTTTGAAAATGGATATTTTTATCCCCCTACCATATGAGTTAATAATTATTATTAATGGTCAAGAACTAGTGTAGAAATTTATTTACTGTGATTCAAATTTGGGTTTCTACTTGAAATGTAAGCTACATGGTAAATATACTATGGTTTTCAAAAAATCCAATCCCCACATGGATTGTTTAAAAAATACCAAGACTGGTTCAAGAAATATAAGAAAACATCCCATTAGAATGAATGAATTCAGAAATATTATGAATATTATAGATATTAATTATTTACAATTTCTTAATTGGGTTAAGACATTTAATCAATGACTAGATTGACATTTGAAATGCAATTTGGAATGCTTGGATGCTTCAGGAACTAGTGAGGATATATAAGATATAATTCCTAAACTACATGAAGATAATCCCCTAAGAGGAGACATTCAACTAAAGCTAATGAAGTACCAATATAGGGTAGGGACCTCTCACTAGTTTGTGATTTTATTCCTATGTAAAATTTTATTCTACAAACCCCTCATTGAATGAATATATAGAGGAAAATGTTTAACTTCATTCGTCCAATGGGACTATGGTATATAGTGAGGATCCTTATCTATTAGAAAACTATACACATTGGTTTTATGAATATGTTGGTAAATTATCTAGGCATTATGTAGATTTTGATTCCATATATTTTGAAAATTATCTTTCTGGGATTATTTTGTCTTGAATTAATGATGATGTAGAGCATGTAAAATATTGTGAATTGGGTGGAGACATGGAACCTGTTTCCTATAATGAGAATATGACTAATATTTTCCATGAGGATACCCAACTATATGATATAAACCCTAAAGATACTAACACTAGGGAAGATAGTGATATTTATGTGTTTATTATTATAACACCCTAAAAATTCTAAAAGAATAACATTTTATTCCATAGAATGTTTAAAACATAAAACAAATAATATAAAGGAATACAATTTCCTGATACATTAAAATATATTTATTATTTTAAATAAATTTTGTCTATGATTTATCTTATAAATTTAAGAAATAAAAAGTTAGCTTACTATATACACAACAATTACTTTCATTGATTGTTTTTGATACATGTAAGATATAGTTTTATGGAATACTGTTAATATTATTAATTAAAATTAAAATTATATCCATAAAATTAAATTATATATTTTATAAAGGATGAAAGTATATATAAAAATTTAATATTCATTATTTTATTACCAATTAATAAGAAATGAATATGAAAACCAATTTAATATAAATGAAATGTATTTATAGACAACTATATTTTGAGAGCTTTGTAATTTTATCATAATAAATTAAATTATTTAGAATTATTGGATTATCATAATGAAACTAATACAAGATATATTCAATAATTTAAAAAAACATCTAAAATTTTTATAGTAATAATATAATAACATATCCAATTATACCAATGAAAATTGTATATTTTTAGAAAGGCATTTTGGCCACATTTTAATAGCTTAATTGTTTATAAACTAAAATTTTACAATTTTATAAATATTATTCTAAAACAAATTTAATTTTAAAATTGGATTGTTAGAATAATCTTATGTCGAATTATTTTTATTTCTGTGTATCATTTTTTTATGAATACTGAAAAATAATGAATTATTATTAAAAACTTTCTTTTAATCTAATTAATTAATATAATTATATTATATTTTAAAATTTTAAGGATAATTAGATAAATTATAATTATATTACTCTTATTTAATTCATTTGAATCATTTTTATGTATATTATTTAAACATAAAACCATAGTAACCATTTTAAAATTTTTACATTAAAAAATTGTTTCTCATTCTGTCTACGAGATTCATTTTAAATTAATTAAGCCACTTTTGTTAGTTGAATTTGGATAAATGGTATAAATATTTTAAATTATTATAATTTATATTAATTATTAATTTCATCATATTCTTTACCATATTAATTAGTGATATGAATTAAAATTAATGAACATGATTATGGTTAAAAGAGGGGTTTGATTATTACATGGATTTATATTAAAATTAATTTTACCGATGAATAGAATTTTTATTTAATGATTTGGAAAAACTATTAGGAATTTGTGAATATAAATTATATAATAAATATCATTTTAATTATATTATTAATGGGTGAAATACCATGTTATATAAAAATATGAAACATATATTGGTAAAAACTAAAAGAGAAAATTGAGCAAACATAAAGACTAAGAAACAAATTTTCAAATAAATGTACTTAATTTGTGTGGAGGAGGTTTATAGTAGTCTAATTAATACCTCCCATAAATTATTTTTCAATTTGGAGTCACATGATGTATATTATACCTCCCAATGTGGAATACTATTTTTTTATTTAAAATAATTCCACTCCTCCTCCATTATTAAAGGGAATTCACTCTCCCCACTCATACAGACCTATAATGCCAATTGGATCTACCTACCCCTGGAAACATAACTTCCCAAAATCTCAAATATTTTACTATGAGCCATAATTTTTCAATAAATATATCCATGGAAGGACTTTGGTGCAAACTAAAAGGCGATACCTGATGAATTGATAATGTTTATTAACTAATATTTTCTTTTTTTTCTTCCTCAAACCCATTTAATTATTGATATATCATAATTATATAATAAATTGATAATATTTTATATATTTATATGTTTTAATGTCATGTTTATGATCAACACTCACACATATATCACTAAAATGGACTAAAAATCATTTTCCATGTCTACGGCAGACTACTCCCTTGTGAGTTGATGTCGTTCATTTTTCCACCACCACCACTTATCTGTGAGAATAATGATGAAAAAAATATTTACATATGATATATATTATATTTATTATGTCTTTATACATTTTTAATTATTATATAACACACAACTTCATGATTTCATTTTCAGGGAATACCATAACGTCACTCGTGTGTACGACAGACTGCCACCTCGCGAAGTAATGTGATTTATTAACACTTTACATGGAGTTTATTAATGACGGGGTTGATAAAATTATGTGAAAAATATAAAATAAATATGATAAATTAATTATGATATAAATATATATCATTTAGTTTTCTATCTTTCAAAATTATATGAAAATGGATACTTTGTTCATGAATACGTATGACTTACCATCTCCATGAACGGTGTATTTAATTTCATGTCAAAAATCTATATAGATTACACTAAACACATATATAATGTATATATATGATTTTAAATCATGTTTTATATTTAATATATGTTTAAATAATTATCAAATTAATAGGTATAACTAATAACAAGTCAACACAGAGTCGAAAAACATGGCAATTAACAACCTAAATGATGAAAATAATTAATGATTATTAATTAATGTATAATAATATGTTATAAAAACATATGTGATGTCATAAATATTAATATGGTTCTAGAGTAAGTTAATAAAATAACTATACCCATTTTAAAATATGTTAATTCACTTTAAACTAAAGGATATAACGATGTAAGGTATTTCTTACCTCGATTATGATTCAACATGTTAAACTTCTACTTTATTTATTATGTCATTCTAATATGGTTTTTGTTGTTAGTTTTTATTATATTAACTTTCAGTTAAACTTTTTGTATTTTCACTTACAATATATATGCATAATCTATTCTTTTATTAATTACAAAATCAATGTTATGATCATTTTAAGGTTTTATTTTATAATATCATCCTAATAGAGATTGCTTAACCTTGAATATTAGAAGAAGGAAACTACATGAAAATATCCTAATAAACCCTAAAATTTTCTTATCCTGTACTTATTTATTATATATTTCAATTATTTTTATCATTTTACTAATATTTGTTACTTTAAAAGTTTTATAAAATGTTTTTAGGAAAAACCAATTACATTTATTTCTTCATTTAGAAATATGATTTCCTCTAAAATGATGTTTTCAAAAATTAATTATTAAAATTTTCTACCCTTTTAAAAATTATTTTATAAATGTACTTTCTCCAATTTTCACTATTTATAAAATAATTTCTAAATGGTCCCAATTTTATTTTCAAAACACTTCCAATTTGGGTTTTTTGTGAAAAAAGGGAATAAAAACATTGTTTTAACATGTACATCATTAAAGAAATTTTCTAATTTAATGAAAAAACTTTATTTTCAAGATTATTTTATATGTTTCAATGTTTAATTTCAAATATAATTGATTTACAAATGTTTTCTGAAATTTTATTCTTTAAATTTATTTTGAAAGAAAATGATTTTATAATGTTTTTTAAAATGAAAATTTTATTTTCCTCAAAAAATATTATTAATGTTATTTTATCATGTTTATATTCTTAAATGAATTTTTTTTATTCTTCCTCTAGATGGATTATAATTATTTTGACTAGGGATAGTGTTGAAATTAACTTCTTTGAATAATTTTTTAGACATTAACTTCTCCTTGAATTAATCACTTTATAATTACCATTGAACATCAAAATTCTCCTAAATATCCACATTATTTAATAGGGATGTGATTATTTCCTAAACCAAGTACAATTTTGAAATAATGTATTTACATTAATTGTTATTTGATTATCTAAAAAATATTGAAATAACATTTATTCTTTACTTAATAATGATATTAGATAAGGAAATTTTTTTGGAATTAAATAAATTATTCAACATACGAGGAATTATTTGAATTTATATCACACTGGTTGGGGACCATTTAATATAATACCATTGGTTCATCAATAGTCTTCTTAGATGACATAAACTTATAACAAACCCTTCCCTTTTGTTTCCATGTTTCTTAAACATTCATATTGGACGTCCTGATATTAGTATGTTTTTATCCATTTTGTGAATGGTCTTGATGATAATGTTTTCTTGTTCATGGAAAAATTGGCATCTGGTAAGTATTTATTAAATTCGTTCATGTATAGATATTATTATCAAGGATATTTTCACATTGGAAAAACTATGGATTCATTTTATTATTAGTTTATTAATTAAATATAATTGCTTTCACCTATTTACATTTCCATATTGATTATCCCTTATCTAGTAATAAAAATCATGTTATTGATAAAATAGTATGTATTTTAAATTATTCATCTTTCAATATTCTTTATACACTTCCATCATAGTTTATTATTTTCATAGAATGTGTGTTCACTTATTTATCCTTATATATTTATTATGATCATTGATTCATTACTTCTTCCACATTATGTAACCCTTAGTGATCATATGATCTCACCATTATTTATATTTCCTTCACCTAGATTCCCTAAATTTGAATATGACTAACATGTTGCAAAACACTATATGGAATAAATTTATTCTAAAAAAATTTAATTTGTATATTCCTTTTCAATATAAGAATAATGTATGTATATATCCTAACAGGAAAGCTAAACTATTTAATGATTTGGGATAATATTACTTCTATTTTATTCCATTGTAATAGTAGCATGAATTAGATTTGGGTTGTTGGGGTCAGAGTCTCTATTGTCGGTGTTAGAGGATGTTGAGTAGAATCCATGTAAACTATAATGAGAAAAAAATATTATAGAAAATAACATTATTATAGACATAGAGGATATGTATTGACTAATTCCCTAATGTCCTGGGATTATACATTATGATTCATGTTGTTATGAGCTAATATAGATCATTATATTATTTAGAAGTGGAAAATAGAAAAAAAAAGATAACATCATCATTTCAAACAGTCCAAAGGGAATGAATGATCATTTATCTAATGGTATTAAGAAAATATTTGGATGGGTATTAGTCTCCAATACATTCTCATCCATTGATAATGTGAAATCATTTTATAATAAGACTAATAAAAATAATCAAATTATTTTGGATTAAAATGTATATAATAGAATAATAGGATAATATAAGAAAATATTGATAATGGTTAGAAGGGAAAGAAATTTTTTCCCACATGTGATAATTCTGATAGGAAACACAATGGTATATTCTTAAGAGGAAAATTAGATTTACAAAAATGTGGAGAAATATTTCACCATGATCATGATTGAATGGGTATGAAAAATATTTTAAACACTCGGTGCTTCATCTTTACGTATATTGGGTAGTATGAAAATGAATTCCCCTGGCATCAAGATAATACACCATAGAGGAATCTATGTGATAAAATTAATGCATATGATATTGATACAACTGAAGATGAATTATTAATGTTCTCAATTTTAGATTCATGAATTATATAATTTAAATATTTTTTCTACGATATACTATTTTTAATAATAATTAAATATATAAGGATTGTATTATATTCCTATTTAATTTATGATTTTAGAGCACATGTTGAACAATATTAACAACTATGAAAAATGATACAGTGAAATATTAATACAATGGATTGAGTTGAACTTATACTATTATTGGATAATATTTATTAAAAAATTTAGTTTTCTTAAATCTTGTAGGAATATATTTTTACTATTTTATAGATCATATGATATGTTAAAGATAAATTTTATTTTTTCAGGCATAAATGTTTATTAATATATATTCACTTTTCATAGTAGGGGATGAAATATAAATTGATTTAAAAATATCCCAAAGATAAAATTGATATAATGAAATAGAAACTTATAATGTAAGTATATTTTCTTATATATAGTGATAGTGAAAAAATTCATTAACAATACGAAATAATCCATTAAAAATATTCTCATAATACCTTTTTTATAATTGTACCAATTGTCTTTTAAATCATCCAAAATTTATGTCTCTCAGATCATAAACTTTACATTTATTAATAAAGTTTTTGAGATTAATGAACTCAATCACTTTTTTAATTAATTATTATTTTTCTCTATATCTATATCATTAAATTCCACCAATTTTATCCAATATAAAAACCTTGATATATGTTATTCCATATGATTTTTTTTACTTCTCCACATATCTTATTAAGTGGATATTTTATTAAATCATTTACAATGAGGGTCTATCAATTATGGTATTTCAAAATTTTCAACCCTTTTCTACAAAGATCAGTTTTAAATTGTGAGGATTCAATTAATTTCTGGTGGAGAAAATGCAACACATTTAATATTCAAAAATGATATGTTTTTATTTAGTATCCTATATGACAGGGGACACCATGCATAAAGCGGAAAATAACATACCAATAAAATAAAATGTGTTTACCATTTAAAAAAATTAAATCAATTTTATATCTTTTAATGCATGATACACTTAGTTAGTTTGTGTTAGATGCAACAATGATTCTCTTTGATAGCTTATGTTCCACACAAGGTTGATTTTTACAAAATAATATTAATACTGTTAATTAAAATGAAAATTATCTCTAATTATTTAAATTTAATTTTAGAAATATTATTAAATTTCATATTAAAATATAATTCATAATTCATTGGTTACTAATTCATAATTAATGAATATAAAAACAATTGAATATAAAAGAAATATTTTTATAAAAAACTAATTTTTTGTACCAAATGTTATTTATGTGGATAAATTAAATTAATTTTTATTATTGGATTATCATAATTATATTTATATATTATATTATAAATAATTTTTTTTAAAATTAATCAAATATATTGTATAGTAAAAATTTAAGAAAAAATCTATTTTTACGCAAAAAAATATGTTTTATCTAATGATTTTTTTTCTACCTTTTAAATATACACATGTTTTAAAAATACATTTTGAATCATTTCTACTATTTTGAAAAAATAAAAATTATTTTTTAATTTTTAATTTTAGAAATATCCTTAGGTGAATTTTTGGTATTTTTCTAATAAATATAATCTTTTTTGAAGAGTGAAAAATATAAAATTTTATTTGAAAAATGATTTTTATTCTAATTTAATTATATGTTAACAATAAAACTAAATTTTTTTAATGTAAAATAAAATAAATTATAAATATATTAATAAAATTACTTTTATTAGATTAATTTTTATATTAATTTTAAATATAAAAACCTAGTAAACCTTAGAAAATTTTCAATTTAAAAATCCCCTTTCCATCCAGTCAGTGGGATCCATTTTAAATTAAATTATTCCACTTATATGAGTTTAATTTGGCCTAATTAATTAAATTTGTGTAATTATTATAATTCATAATGTCAAATATGGTAAACTGAATTTTTTCTTTAAATTATCAATGAAAATATGTTAAATTTATTAACGTGGATATGGTTGAAACACATATTTGAGTAAACTAAAATAATATGGAATAACATGATAAAAAGTTTACTCTTTTGTATAGTCAATGTATTTATAAAAAAATTCGTCCCCAACCTCAATTATTTTTCAATTTTTGTGGCATGTGAGGTAAGGGAGACCACTCAATAGTGAATATATCGGTACTTACAAGAATTCCACTCTTCATCTATTATAAAAGGGCATTCACACTCATCACATATTCACAGAACTCATGCCATTTTGATAGACCCAAATCCTCAAAAATAACCTAACAAACTCCCGTATCTCATCCTATAATCCATATTTTGTGTTTAAATCCAGTGAATAAATGATGTTGATGCAAGAAAATGAGACATATAAAGAAGTGTTATTGTTCATATAATAATGTTTTTATATTAATTATTCCACAAATCCCATAAATTAAAATTATATATTTATTATATAATTAAATAATTATATTTTATAAACTAAATTGTTTTTATGTATAGGTTATGAACTACAACCTGATAAAATTCCAAAAAATGGGCTATGAAATCACCATTTACATGTACGAAAGACTTCCGCCTCGTGAACTGTTGACGTTTGTTATTCTATTACTACATATTAATGTTCAGAAAAATCATCATCATTATATATATATATATTATATTATATAAGATATTTGATATTTCGTTATTATTATTTTATTATTATATAATAGTTAACTCTATTATTTTCATTTGGGGAGAATATGATAGCATTGCTTATGTGTATAATGGACTACCACCTCATGAAGAATGTGATTTTCCAAAATAAATTTATAATAAATACAGATTGATTATAAATATATTATATAACCATACTCATATATATCATAACATATATTATTTACTTATAATATTTTTCACTTTTTTTATTAATAATTATTTATTAAAATAATTGTTTTGTTTAAAAAATACTGGGTTTTTCTTATATGTTTTGGTTTAGGATTCTGTAGGATCTCTAATTGAGGCCTTTTAGTAGCTTCTCTCCCACGACGATCTTCGCTAGGGTTCCCTCAGTGGTACCTCAGTGGGGGAAGGTCGGCGTGCCATATTCGACTTCTTCTCCCCCTTCCCTCCCTCCTCCTTCTGGTTTCATCACATGGTGGTTTCTTCCTGGCGGTGTTGCTCCTTTGTTGGTGTTTCAGGTATGGCTTTGCAAGGCAGTGGCTTCGTCGGCCCGAGTTGGAGCTCGGTGGTGGAAGTGATTCTCGGTTTTGACCCTCCATGATTATTACAGCTCTGGCCTACGGTTCTGCCACTCCTCTCCTAGTTGGTTCATGGCGGTAGTTTTACAGAGGATTTGAGATGTGCGAATCAGTCAACGGTTCTATGGGAGGCTCATCCTATACTGACTTTATCTTGGGATGCTATGATGTTTCTTGTTTGCTGTATTCTATTAATTGTGGTTTCGTCTTAGGATTCTTAGTTTGGATTTGGTTTCCAGCATGGTCGAGGCTCGTTGTTGAGGTCTCGGTCCTTCCAATCTTCCCTGGTATAATCATTCCACTGTTCCTCTCCCAGTCGGTCTGGAGGGGTGGTTTGCAGGAAGCTTTGGGATTTGATTCTCATGCAGTTGTCAGAATTCAAGGTGTCTAAACCTCATTGGTTTTGGTCCTTTGTTCCGACTATCGATACCAGTGGTGATCGTGTCATGAAGACGACATGTTGTTCCTTTCGACAATGTCCTTGTTGATGCTAAGCCATGTTAAAGACGTTTTTTGTTTTGTGATCAATGTTTCTTGTGTTTCTCAATTTTCCTGGTGTTGTGACCTTCGGTGTCGATGATTCTCAGAGGTTCCTTCAGTTGTTTCATCCTAATAATACCCACGTTTTCTTTACATTGGATCCAGGAGTCCTCTGTTCTCTCTGAGGTGGAGCTACGTGGAGGCCTTTAAGATCTTTGGGATGTATATCTGAGTTGGTGACTTTGGGAGGTTGATGGTGATGACACTTCGATCGTCGGCGGTGAGTTTGGGTTCAGCTTCGGCATTGGTGGCCTTCCTCGTCGGCGATGGATGACGAAGGGTGAAGACGTTCAGTAGGGTATTTTTTCAAGGTCAATAGATCTTTTGTAATGATGATGGTCTCTGGTGGCCTTCCTCTTCGGCGATGGTAGAAAAAGGGTGATGTCGACCACTACGTGTACGACAGTGATGTGTTTGGTGAAGAAGAAGGGTCCAGCTTCTGTTATGGTTCGTATCGTGAGGCGGTTCATGGTCCGATGCAGTTTTGCATCCCGAGATGACGGCGACCGAGGATGATGGTTTCAAATTTCAAATTTTGAAGTGGCTATTTTGTTTGGCGGTATTGCGGTGTCATGGATGGTGTTGATGGTGGAGGATGGTTTTTCTACGGACTAGCTTGGGTTGGCACGTGGCGCAGCTTCTATATGGAATTTAAAATTATAATGTTTCTAGTTTTTGATTTTGGTGGGCTGTGATGTTTTTAAAGCTCCTCAATGATTTAATTTTGTTGGAACTCTATAAAGGTTCACACTCATCCTTTAAAAGTGTTATTAGAAAATAAAATATATGGATTTTAGGATATATGTTTTTTTTAGTAGTTTCAATCTTTATATTATGATTATGGTTCCATCATCTAAAGAATTTTAAAAATGAAATAAAAATCATATATATTAATTGTATATATATATATTTATTTTTCTATAGTAAGAAGATATTGAATAATAAATTACAAAATTAATGGAGACGTCATGTCATACGTACACAAGGACATTATTTTCACATTTCAACAGATGAGATGAATAAAAGGAAAAAATAACCTGAATTTCTAGAATATTTGTTATTATATATAATTTTAATATTAATTTAATATATACTTATATACATCCACTTGAAGCTAAAATTGAAAGAAAATTTCATCCCTTTGTGGAAGTGGTAGTTTTTGTGTAAGTATTAGGGATGTTATCGTTATCCTTAAAATTTTATTTTAAGAATGTATATATGATATTATAATGATAAATGACTATTTATTCATAAATATAGTATATAAAAATAAAAAACATCCTAAATTACATCTATAAAAATATGGTGATGAAAAAATATTTTGACCACAACATGGAGACGGTAAGTCGTATGCATGCATTAAGTATACCTTCACTTTCCAATTGATGGAAAAGAGGGTAGATAATGGTGGTTTGATAATTATTATAACATTTCAGTATATTTATGATATTAAATTTTTTATTTTATTATAAATACCATTTATTTAGAGGATATAGAAGAATAAAAAATTTATAATAATATGGGTATGATGATTACCTCTTTTTTGGGAGTCCCTATTTACTTCCTTTCATATTGAACATACGTTTGACCTTTTTGGAAAGAAAATACAATATAATATGGATATAAATGTTGGTAATATAATTGTGTTAGGATGGGTCGATATTGGTTTCAAAATATGGTGAATAAAATGATTGGAATGGGTGTCTTTTTATAGGTGATAATAGGGGAACATTTTAAATTTCATAAAATATTATAATATAGTAAATTCTTTATAAAGAATGATTTTTCCAAATTTTAAGAAAATTGAATATAATATATAAAATTATTCATATTTCATCGTAAAATAAAAAATTAAATGTTTTACATGGTATTTCAAACATTATCATTTGGTTTATTCCCATAGTTTTCATATTCTATCCTTAAATGTGTTAACAAAATTTTCATGTTTAGGGGGTTATAAATTAAATTATTAGGTATAAATTTGACCATAAATGTCCATGGGATAAAATTTGGGACAATATATTATCTTCATTGTGCCATTTCAATATTTATATTATTTTTAAATACATTAAAAAATATTATTTCCAAAAATAATAATTTATGTCATTTTTGACACATAACATAATTTGACATTAAAGACATCAAGACCAAAATGGAATTTAAATATAATAATTTCATGCAAAACTAATTTTTTATATTAATAAATTAAATTTTTGGAATTGTATAACTCACTATAATTATATTACTTTTCATATTTTAAATAAACTCTATTTAATATTTCAATAAATTGGGTAAATATTTTTTAAGTGTTGCGTATGTAATTAATGAAAATATATAATAAAAAAATTTGAAATAGACTATTATCATGATACTAATTTCTTTATTATAAAAAACCATTAATATTCATTAATGTTTTACCCCTATTTGAATACATAATATATGTTTAAAAGTAAGAAATTGAAAATTTATATGTTTCTTTACATTAAATATTAAATATATCATTTTCCTAAAAAAGTATCCCTTAAAAATTAACTTCCCAGACTATGGTTATAATGGTCAATTTAAAATGATCATATATGAATTAGGATGAAAATGGTGAAATTAACATGTATTTTGAACCGAGGATTATCTTATTTACCCTTTACTAAGGTGATAATTTCACCAGAGTTACTATTCATAATTCTTAAAAATAAAATAAACCTTTTTACCATATTTGAACCACATGAGTCAAAATATGGAACTTCTTTATCGAATTAAATTCCTATAACAAAAAGAATATAAATAAATAGAAAAACACAAAATAAAATTAAAAATATTGTTTTTTATTGAAATGTCTTTTAAGTACAAAAATGTTTTATACTAAATTCTATAAAAAAATTGATTCCAATTAAATAATTGACTTAATGATAAAATAAAGGAACTAATTTTTGTTTGAAATTAAATTAATAAAAAACATTAATTATTTTAAAAAAATTGATGAAATATAGTTATTAAATAAAAATATTATTTTTTTATATTCATTAAAAAGTCCATACATTTATAATATTCTAAGAAATTCACACTAAGGTCATTTTTATAGATAATTTTAGAAAAAAAAATTATTTTTTTTAAAGAATAAAAAATTATTTATATTATTTTCCAAAAATCCTTTTATGAAGGAAACATATTTCATAAGAATAATATAAATTTGAAAAATAATTTAATTTTTTTCATCAGAATGGAAAAATATATTGGTATTGAGTAGGGGAATTTTTTTATTTCATAATGGTCTTATTCTTTTTCATACCCACCAATTAACTGATGAGGTTTTAATGGTTATAATTATATAATAATATTTCTTGATAGTTTCATCTTGGTGATTCATGTCATATATGATATCTAACATATTTATGATCTTTTAAAACCAAAATTTATTCCATTCATTGTGTTTGAAATGATTATGGATGAAAATCCATTTATCGTTGAATAAAAAAACTATATTCATCTAAATCCCTTTACCACATTTCTTAAATTATTATATTATATACATTTGATATAATGATTGAGTTTTATATATATTCACTAAAAAATGAATTGGTTACCTGAAAATCAATAAACGGTTGTATTACCCTTTATTTATACTATATAGATCAATTTTATGAAATGTATATCCATTAATGAAATAAGAAGTCATTTCTGTCATATTTAAACATGGCCCACTGGCTAACCATCTAAATGTTTTAGACATATCTGGTCTGCAATGAATGGTCTCTTTAAACCGTGGATAGAATATTTTTTATGATCAATAAATACATATATATTTTTCTTATTAAATAAATTTTTTTTAAGACATTAATATTTGATGATATATATTGATTATTTTAATCTATGTTATTCTAGATGTAAAATGTTCTTAAATTATATCTCCTCATATCAATTATTTTAAAATCAATATATGCCTTCTCCTAAAAACTAATTAATTCATAGATAAATATATAAAAATTTATGTTCACTACTAAAAAAATTAGTATTTATAAAACTACACGTCAACATAGAAATATATTTCCCAATAATAGAGGATTCTAATCAATGTGTATTCTCAATGAACCCCTTCCATATTTTTATATACCATTAAAAAATGTATAAACAATATATACATACAATTCCATAATTAATTAATTCTCACATAAAATGAAAAACTAAATGTACAATGATTTCATGAAAAGATGGTAAAAAGAACATTTCTAGTTGACATAGTATACATACTAAATCATTGTCCAAATTATTGAATGAATTGAAATCCATCACATTATTACAAATTAAATTAAAAAAATAATATATCTTAATAAAAGTAAATCTAACATGGATGGATTTATTCGACACAATGAAACTGGTAGGATTTGTTGTATGATAACATGAAAATTATATGAATTTATTTTTTTATCATTAAATATTTTATTTATACAAATAATTTTTCATTTAATAATAACCTTGAGTGACAATGATATCATTTAGGAACTAAACTAAATATATGTTCACCGTTTTAGGTAAAATATGATAATTTAGAAGAAAGTATGTTCAATTTCTTTTGGATTAGGAGATAACTCTTAATATACTTTTATAGAGAGTAAATCCAGTCTAGAAATAAAACAATCCTTCTTATTTCATTTAATATCTATCAATAGACTAATAAAATGAACATTGATATTATTATAAAAATGCATCACATCAATGTTTTGTTTAATTTCATGATATCACAAATTTGGAAACCCAAATAACAGAAATAAATTAATAAATATATTTTTTAATTACTAGATATTTATGTATTTCTAAAATATATAATTATTATTTTTCACCCTCTTATAATTTTTTCTATTTAATAAAGGATTTGTAGAATTATAAAATTCTTAAAATTAATGGAAGTCCTTTTTAAATGTTGTATTGGAGTGATCCATATACAAAATTCATGGAAAATTCATATAAACTATTTTCCCCTCATTTTTCTATTAACAAAATTGTGTATAGTCATCACAAATTGGGTAATATTTATACCCCTTAACTTTGTACCAAAAAATTCAATTTAGTGAGAAATCATTTAGAGTGAATATATTCATTTTAAGCAATTTAAACTATTCATTTTGTAAGAATCTCCAACTTTTATAGCTTAATATAACTTTTTTTTTGAAATAATCAATTAATGGTGACATGTAAACATCAATATCATTTCCATAATTTTTTATGTCGAGGAATCACTAAAATCAAGTTGATATATTTTATTATTAATATAAATCTATTAGATAAGTTGTAAACATCCAAAATAGTCTACCATGACATATTTTTTCAAGTAATTATATTATATGTATTCATTTCATCAGTGCACACCCCATCTCTGAGATTTCTAATATGACTTTAAAATATATGAAATTTGTTAACAATTTTATTCAATATTGGAGAATAAAATAGATGATGTAACTTCCCTCAGATATTATCTCTTTTAAATTTGATATTAACCATTTTTATTTCATTTTAATTTCAAAATAAATATTTCATATAATGATATATAGTAATATATCTAATTTCCTAAGTTGGAGTCATGGTAAATTTCCTATTTGATAAATCATCTTCAAATTGTTATGTCAATTGTACCACGATCTCATACATGTAGCACACTTTTAATTGCCTTTATTTTCTGTCCAATTTAAAAAAACTAATTATGGTAACCATGTATCTCAATGTACCCCCATCCCATCAGACATAATATAGATATTTTCATTATAATTTGAATCTTGAAGGCCATTATCAGCAAGAATAATGTTCCTTAATAACAGTTGAAATTTATTAAAAATCTTCTCACTCCATTGATTCCTAACTTTTAAGTTAAAAATCGTAATAGTACTTATAAATCTCTAACATTCATACCACCCATATTCAATTGCTTTTAAACATCGACATATAATTAATTATTATATTTTTCTCCCAAATTCATCCAGTATAATATCACTAATCAATACCAAAATTTGATCAACACATTCATCTTGAAAATTTCATTCGGTATTACATCTTGTATTATTTACAATTTCACCATAAAATTTCCAAATGAAATGATTTGAATTGAAACTATTTAAAAATAAATGATCCTTACTTTCATTACTTTTCAATTTATCATATTTATTTATTACAATAATCAATGGATAAAATTTATTATTTTGAACTTTATGTTAAAATTTTTCATCAAGATCATCAAACCCTTCCTCATAATCATCACTTGTTAATCATATATTAATCTATCCTGATCAACTATCACCTATAAAAAATTAAATAATTAAATATAGGTTGTTTTTTTTGAAATTTATCCTCAAATTAATTTTTTTTTGAAAAAACTAAAACATAAATTTTTCAAATATCAATAATATTTAAAAAATAAAAAATATATATATATATATAATGAATAATATTTATATTATATTTATTAACTAATTAAAATTTATTATTAGAAATTTTAAATAAAAAAAAATATAAAATGGAACAAATAATTATATATGTGATTAAGTGAATAAAAAATAAAAAAATCATTTCACAAAAAAATACAATATAAGAAAATTTTATAAGTAATTTGAAAGTCATATTTTGTATGAAATAGGAATTGTGAAAAAATACACAACAATTATTTCATAATTTTAAAAAATAGTTATTATACAAGTATTTCATATTATAAAACATAGGATTTAAATTAATTATAATATTTTTACACAAAATAAAACATAGGAAATTTAAAATTGTAAAATATAAAACACAAAATATATAATTAATTACATATCATGTAGACATGTTATAAAAATGATCATATTTTTTTATATAATTGTTTTGTAGAATAGTAATATAGAATATAAAGTCTTCAATTTATAATTAATAGACAGATTTCAAAATAGAAAAAAATATTCTAAAATCTTATACAGTTAAAATATTTATTAAAGTAAAAAAAATGTATAGTAATTACATAATATAAAAATTAAAATCTAAAATATAAATAATAATTTACAGTTTACTTCTAATATTTTACATTACAATACACTAATTCGAGAAAGTATAAAAAATTTACTATTTATTACCAAATAGTAGACTTATTATTAAAAAAATCAAAATTAATAATCTCTTATGTTATAATAAATAAATCAAAACATTTATAAAAATAAATAATAAATCACTAATTTATTATAGATGTTATAGACCATAGATTCTATGTTATAAATAGATTAATACACATAGATATTACGTATTGATAAATAATGTTAAATACCGTAGAGTTAAAAGATTTTAGGGGGTTAGAATAAGGTTCATATAGTTTTAAGGTGGTTTTTGGTGATGGGTGAAAAAATTATAATAGTAAAGTAGCTTGAATGATCGATGAAAATAATGGTTAGGTTTTTCTTCATGATATAAAATTGACTAGTTTCATAGGGTTGAAACAGAAAAATATGATGGGTTCCCTATTCTTTAAATAAATAATAAGGTTTTACACATCATTAGTTATATAATATACCTCAAAACCATCAAATTTTATTTTTTATATGGTTCATAATGTAACTTTACTAAGAAAAAATTTATAACAATTATTATAAATAAATGATGTTATAAATTCATCATTTTAAAAAGAATATCTCTAAGTGTATTTATAAATAAAATAAATGATAATGAGATTTTTATAATTAATAAATTCTTTTTGGTGTATAATTAAAATTAATATGCTAAATTACTTGATTATGAAAAAAATATTACTATTTTTCTAAGACATTTGATCTATTTTTTTTTGTTAAAGCATAAAAAAATTAAAAAAAATATTTCGAATGAATATAAAATCAACATTATTGAATGTTGATCTGAAACAATTGATATTATCCGAGAATCATTAAGTATTATTAATGGATATTAATGAAATAAAATTATATATATTGAAGGAAAATCTATATGGATTAGATCTGGGACTAAAAACATGGTACTAAAAATTTTACAACTCTCCAAGAAGTATTTATTTCATTAAAAAATTATGATAAAAAAATATTTGTGATATAGATGAGTATAATAAATTTTATTATCATTATTTTATTTTTCTATATTATTTTTTAAGGATAAAAGTAGTAACTTATGATGAATTTAAGGAATAAATGAGGTTACATTTTAAAATTACAATGCTTAAAGACATGAATTATATCTATAATTTTGTGTTTTATAAGAATAAAATATCATCTCTCAACTATATATGATATTTGATTAATAAATAGGGAAAACATTTAAAATGTGTGATTTAATGGTCCTTTATACACTTATAATTGAAATTTTAATGTTTAATAATGATGAACTAATAAAAGGTGAGAATAAAAATTATTATAAAAAATTAATATGATTTTACTATATCTCAAATTATCTATAGATAATTTATTATAAAATTAATTATATATATTCTAGTTCAACATGATCACAAGGAATAAAATTGAAGCATCCTAAAAATATACTATGCTTTTTGAAGGGAACATCAATTTTTAATTTTTTTCTTATATATGTGAGATTGAGTTTTTCGGTTTAACAATCCATATTGGGTAGTTAATATTGATGAAATGAAATATAATTCTAAAATAACATTATATATTGGAAATAATTGTTTGAGTTTTAATTTTGAAAATAAAAAATCTATAACATCAAAAAAATAGTATCTATTTATGTAGCTATAATACATGTGTATATATAAATGATGTGGATAAAATATTAATTATATGATTTGAATATGAATGTATAAAATCCATTGATAATAGGCTTTTATATGAAAAATTCAATAAAATAAATTAAATAATTTGATTCACTATATAAGGTAAAATAATATTTATATTAAACGCCAATTCATCATGGAGAAAGCTTCATATTTTATATAGATGTTTTGTGTTTTTTTCCAATGAAAGAGTATATTTTTAAAATTTTTATAAAATAATTAATAGAATATTGATTTAAATAGTAAAACATCAGAATAAATGTTTCTTCCATGACATTTACATTTTTTATTATTATTTAACCTTATATTCCAATGTATTTTGTTGTATAATGAGGTATGTGCATAAACATTATGTGAATTGATATTTAGTGACATTTCTATTTTTAGTGGAATCGAAATATGGTATTATTGAATATAAATGAATAAAAAAATATATTACAACATATTATGTGATAAAGATGTGAAAAATGTTGAAATTTGGAATTAATTTAAACTCATAATTTATTAAAATTATTTTTTATGACTAAGAAATAAAAAACATCACAAAAATTTCTTAATCAAATGATGTAATTTAATTTTTTTATATTTATAAAAATCCTATAAATGTTTTTTATTTATTTAGATGAAGATGAACATATTAGAAGATTTCATGACCCAAGGAATTTTTAACAGTAGTTATTACCTAAATCATATAATCATGGTACATATTTCTAATGTCATAAATATGTTGTTAAATCATTCAAATTTCATACTAGAGTTTCTTATGGCATAAAAGTGATATTAATTTTTATTATAAGATTTATGAATTTTCATAGAATATATTGAAATTCCTCGAAAAGGTATTGATAGTGGTTATATGTTTATAAATAAGGAAGTAACCATAATGTGTTTGGAATTGACTAGATTGGAATTTTTTTTTTTGAAAAAAATTCCCAATTAACCATGTAAAAAACAATTTAATGTCATTCTTTCAATGTTAACCATATAAAACACATTATAAATTATACTCATGGGTATGGTAACTTGACTTAGTATATATTTTATATTTTCTTAAGGTGAAAAAGGCTATATTCATAATCGCAAGAGTGTACATCATACTTGGATTGAAGTAAAAATGTTTTACAACCAACTTAATTCGTTGTCAGCTCAAGGGACTAGAGTAAATTTTTTCTCAATATCAGAATATATGACTTAGAAGGGGGTGAACCTATTAATAGGAGATGCCCTTTGGCATAACTACTTCCCCCAACCCATTATTTTTTCCCTGTAGTTTTCTTCTGTCTCCCACTTTCTTTTTTTCTAGACATTATTTTAAATAAATGAATTGTGATGATGATAATGTTTCATTGAATGGGAATATTTGATTATACAGAATAAATAATATATAATAATTTTTTCTTATATTATTATTTGATAAATTTCTAATGATGATATTGGAATACCCAATATGTGATCTATTTTACTATTCTGGTTTTATTACATATTTAATATAGTTTCCTTGATAATATAGAGATGTGATTATGAAAATATAATGGGATTATATCCACTAATGACTGATAGATTTTTTAAAATAATCTATTATAAATATTATCTACATTTAAAGATGATTTATTATTTTATTTTTTATTTAAATAAAAAAATAATTTTTTCAAAAATATTTTTTATAAAATTCATGTACTAATTTTAAGAAGATTCAATATTTTATTTTTAAAATAAGATTTTAGAAGCATTTATAAAGCATAACTATATCTATTTTTTGTCTATATTTCGGTTAAATGATATTTTTATTCCAAATGATTTAATTAGAAATAATTATTCTTTTTTTAGAGATACTTATGATCCAAATCACCTAAATTGAAATATATAATTTTGTATAAATTATTTTAATTCAAGTGATAGAATATATGTTTGACAATATAATACAGTTTTCAAGAATCAAATATAATCAAAATTTTTATTAAATTATTTTTATATGTGGACGAGGACTATGAGATATAAAATTATTATCTAAAATGATTCAATGCTTATGTGAAGGATATGTTTAAGATACATTATTTATGGGGAGAATCTATGTACAGGGAATTTTATTTGGGATCTTACAACATAATAAGAACGATATTTGTTCTATAATTTTTCAAAATTGTAGATAACATGAACAATCATATTAATTTTATTATTAAATTTAAGGTAAATAAAGGTGTTCTTGTATAACCATCTAGAGGCATTAAATGGTTCCAAGATAATACTTTTAGTGGATTTTATTAAATTTATAATTTTATTTATTCCTATATGACTCAAATATTATCAATCAAAATAATGAATCAATCACTTTACTTGGGAAAGACCCTACAAGTATCAGATTTTCTCAAAATCATCATTTATCTTGTATATGGATGTAGAAGTGAAATTGATGTATGAGTAAACCTATACTCTAAAGAGTACATGAGTTTTACTTTAGAGGGAACTCATAAAAATATAAAAATATTTATTCACCCCTATAATTATTTCATTAAAACCCATTTTTATATGCCTCGATACTCTTCAACAAAACACATTATACATAATTCGAAATGTGTTTCAATAATAATTCTCATTTTGAATACATATAATCATTAGTGGCCTAGTAATTCAAAATTACTATGAAAATTTCACACCCCGTAACAAATAAAATTAACCACTATTATTAATACAACTCTTAATCTAGAATATAAATCATTAAAATAAATATCATATTGAACACACTTCTTTAAAACCTCAATTTTTATTGTTCATAATATTTTTTTCTAAATATAAAAATATTTTTGGCAGTAATATGTCAATTTAATGGTATAAACCTTATTAGTAAATCATTATAATGGTGTTTCAATCAGATATCTTTTATATAGAAATGTTTTATTATATTGAGATAATCCTCAAATTGTTTACAATATTAGAAAATATTTGGGATCATCCCAAAAACAAAATAACTCAAAATAATCAATATATATAATGATCTCGTATTTTGATATTATATAACTAAGGAAGTTGAATTATCAATTAGATAATAACAAAATTTATTGATTTGTCGTTAAATAATTATCACCTAGTTTATTAATAAAATTATTAACTAGTATAAATCTCTATTTACCAATTTTTTTTCAATCATCCCTGGAAACCAACACAAACTAGTCATAATTTAGGTGTATTATTATAATTCTTAAAAACATTAATACGATTATAATTCTTGTAAAACATAATGGAAAAAAATAGTCAAAATATACATAACTACTTCAAAAAAACTATATTTAATTTATTATATTAATGTATGATTAAATTATTATATCGAAATATAATTTTTTTGTTGAGATCCAAAAATAAATTCATCATTAATAAAAAAAATTGCTAATATCTGCATTGGAAACCAATTTTACACCAAAACATGATTCTACCCATGATAGTAACTATAAAACCCCAAACATTAATCTAGATTTTTTAAAGATAAATATTTTATATAAATTATTATAAATATATAATCTTATAATTAACAATTTAGAAGGTCATATCTAGTGGTGGTTTATATAGAAAAACATAATTCCCAAAAATATTTATAATTTACTAAAAATTTCATATATTACATATGTTATTTAACTCCTCATAAATAAAATCATCTTTCTCACAAAATAATAATGTTATATCTTCCACCCATTCCTCTACAAACACAAAATTCCAATACATTTAACTGTAATTAAATTTGGTGACCCTTAAAGTGATAAAATTTTTACAAGTGACTTGTCATATAAGAATACAAATTTTTATTATCATGGTTTTATAAATATAAACCTTATTAAAAACATTCTATAATAGATTCATCTTCTAAAAATATTTACAATTTAAAAAAATATATAATTACATATATAATAGGAAAAAATATCATGATAGTTGATATTTATGCACTATCAACATGAAACATTAGAAACCCTAAAACATCATTTATCAACTAGAGAAATTTTAATTCAGAACCCTTTTCTACTATATTAGTAATATTTATCTACATTCATCAATTTACCAACTTTATTACAATATTCACTAATTATATTAATTATTAAAATAGAATTGAATAATGGTAAAATAGGGTGTTTTATATATTTTTTAAATTTCTCATAGATTTTACAGGCCTATGTAATCCTAATAACAAATTTCAAGAATATATGGTACAATGTGTGCGAAAGGAAGAAAATAATAGGGTCAAATTCAAATTTATAATGTTGTGAATGTAAAAATTGGATACGTTTTTTATAATAAACTATTGTCCCTTTGATAAATTTTTCCTAATTGTTATTCTTACTAATTAATACTTATATTGGTGCAAATCATGAAATCATTTGATATAATAAAAAATTTCCAATTTATTTGTCACTACCTAATGATTTTGATATATTAAATATGATAAGATCACATTATTGACTAATTGTTATTGTGGGAGATTCAAAATTATAACAAATAATCTTTTAATATTACAGTACCACATTTAGAAAACCCCAATAAAATTACTTTTATAAAATCAATGGAAAAACACCACTACCACTTTCTACTATAAATATATACAACAATTAAATCCTCTGAATTTATGACCTAGGATATAATGTGTTTTTATTATATATATTAATAAAGGATAAATTATATATACCTAACTTTATTGAGCTTCTATATCATCTATAAAAATATTTTAAGAAATGGTACATTCATTTTTAAATCATCCACCTCTATATGGTATATTATAATTTTGTTGATCATATAAAAAATATAAAAACATGTAAATGATTTTAAAAGAATAAATATTTCTTTTAATTTTTTAAATTTGATTTTATAATTATTTTTTAGAGTTTTACCATAATATACTTCTAATTGATACATTTTAATATTACAGGATTGGATAAATGTACACTTTTCCATAAAATATTAACAATAGTAATTAATGTGAGTAACACGTGTTATGCCAACTAGATAATGTAATATTACCTTTAGTTTCTAATTTTTTTTAATAGTTTATTTATATTAAATCCTAATTGATGTGAATAATGTGTGTTTCCTATGTATATTGTGGTTTTAGTAAGGTTCAAGTTAATGTTCTCCTTTTTAAAATTCTAAAGGTTAATCTTGATCTTGATTAAACTAAAATAAATTTATTTTACATAATCAAAAAAAAAATTAAGAACATTGACCATTTGGTATATGTATTAAACTAGAGATGTAAGCACATAAAAGTTTTCATGGAACCCATTTTATTATATAAAGTTAACAAGATAATTTTCATTATTTAATTTATTTTATTAGAAATCAATATTAGAATACTCTTTTTTTAATCTTATAATTAATTAATATTATAAAAAATCCATTATCATTGATAGATGTATATTTTTATTACCCATAACATACCTTATATTATAAAAATAATAAAGTTTTTATATATTTATAATGATTTCAAATATCGGAGTTTTTTCCAATAATGTCATCCTTTAAAGTGTACAACATTGATAATTCATGTTGATGTTATATATATATATATATATATTCATGTATGTATGTATATATATATTTATTTCTTTTATTTCTTTTTTATAAATAAATTTTCATTCTATACAATTTATTGATTGGTGTTCTTATAAAGTGCATTTATTTGGAAAAACAACCAGTCATTGAACCCAAAAGTGGATGATTTTGGTTCTAGAAAAATGATAACAGTCAAGTATAAATATTTAGGGAGAACGAATGAACTATTTAGTAAGATTATTCCCATTAAAATATTTAATTAAACATAAACATCAAATAATTTATAATAACATGGTAAAACCCCTATAAACGAATTATATTCACATATTGATGTATAATAATAAACGTATATCACAAACCCCAGTGAAACTCCTAATATTGATAAAAATTATAATTAATTAAAATATTACAAAAATCATATAGATGTTCTGAATAGTACTTGTAAAATCACTTTTAAGAATATTATATTGTTTTCTCTACCATTAATCTTGATTGAGTGGTTGGGAATCATATAAAAATAATGGTCTTAAATTTTTCCCTTAAATTATGTTTTATTAATTTAGATGAATTACATAAATATATTAATTAGATGTAAAGATAATGTAAAAATCACTTTCTAGGGAAGTTATTCCATTCTAATAAACTAAACTAACATGGAAAGAAATTTATTGATATTTTGAGTTGTTCATGAAACACTTCTTAAATATTAGTAATATTTTAATTTCATATTTATATTCTTTCCCACAATCAATTAACATATAAATTTCTAATAAATTTTTTTAATGTATAATTATTATTAATCAAAATATGTTCGATACTGATACACATTGTTAATAAAAAAAATTATTTCTTATATTGAATGTATGACTATTTCTAATTGGGGAAAATCATAGCATATTTTTTATCCTTCAACATGACCATTACTCAAGTATACGAGTGGAACACATAAATGTTTTTTAAAGGAAAGTGATAATATTAATTAGGTGTGTATCCTTTTTCGAAAACATAAACAATATTAATGGAAAATAAAACATACTCTTTATAATATTTTTGTTATGAATACCAATTAGACCAACTATTTTGCTAAATGGGTTTTATTATATGTATTAATGAAATATTGTTACACTATCAAAATAATAACAATTTTTATAGTTTATCATATAATATTTTGATAATTTTTAAATGGAAAACAATTAATTTGTAACAATTTAATTCTACCTATCCATAAAATCCATGGTGTATCAAAAGGCAGGGAATTTATCATAAACCATCACTCAAAAATCAATATTGAACTCCTGGAAATTTTCATAAATCCCATAAAAAATTCACTATCATGGAGAATTTAATTAAATAAAATTTTTACAATAACATTCAATTTTAAAAAGTGACCAATGTTACCATGTATTTATTTAAAAATCAATTTGGGATGTTATCAAGCAATGTTTGTGAAATCCAAAGATAGGGTTCTAGTAAAACATATTTCCAAACTATAATCAACCTATGATATCATTTAAATTTTGTATTATCACTTTATAAATATATTCAAGCAATAATTTTCTTAGTACTACTAAAAATGAGAATGTTCTATAAAATAAAATCATCACTTCAACCATACATGAAAATACATATAATGAAATTATATAACAAATAGGTATCTCATTAAAGTAAATAAAAATAATTTTCATTATTCTCATTGAACAAATATACATTTACCATCTCAACAATAAGTCACTTAATAGAGAGAACCTAAATAGATTGATGTTTTGATGTTAATTTTTTTTGTGGATATGTCAACCCAATAATGATGAAATGGAATTCTTAAAAAGTAATTTTTTTGCTCTAGGATCATTTTATTGGTTTTTATATGAAATATATAAACCCAAAATAAATAAATAAACAAAAAACCAAATAATTCATTAGAAAATATCTAAAAAACTAAAAAAAATCCATTCATACATCCATATTTAAATTTATATTTTATTGTTATGTGAGGTTGATGATGAACTCTTATAAACCCCCTAATGTGAACATACCTACATAGGATGCCATCATTGAAATATAATCTTAAAAAATTTAGTATCTTCTTCATCGTTAATGGAATTTAATAATTTCACATGTGTTAGGGGTATAAAATGAAAAGTTAAATAACATTATATTGTTGGAGAATAAAAAAATGTACCTAAATTTTGTCCCATAACATCTTTTAAGATAAATTTTTTCATTAAATGAATATGTTTTATTGACTTTTTCTCATTTCATATGTTATGAAATAATTAATTTTTTGAATTTATTCACTGAAACATTTATAATAGACTTATCATTTATTAAAGTTTTATTAAACTCCATTAATATTTACATAACAGTCATCACAACTTCACATAAATAGTTAAATATATCGATTGACATTATAATAATTTTTGGATAAGTAACCAAATAATATTTCATATTATTCCTGATGAATATCATGTTTTATAACAAAAAAATATTCTATAACAAAAACCAGGGCATGGGGGCTTTAACCATGTTCTGTTTTTATATTTTAACCCAAATATCCTAAAAACACTTATTGGAACAAATGATCCTTTAAATATATAAAAAACACTATAAATTTATTAATCCATCCAAAATATTTTATATTTAATTATTATATAAAATATAATAAATTTTAGACAAACACTTTTTATAAAAATTATCGATAAAGCATTTAAAATCAATATAAATCGTCAAACACACTCTTATTACCAATATTATATCAACCAATATTTCTATCTTTATTTATCATAAGAAAAATTTAATAATTCCAATATACATAAAATAAAATCTTACTACTAGAAAAGAATATTGTAATCTAGGTCAAATAACCCATACATAATTCATTATAAAAAATTGGACATGTAAAATTGAACAAATTAATAACATGTCATGTTTATTATTAAAATATAAAATCACAGATCATTAAAATTATAATGGACCCATATTTACTTGGTCTAATTCCATCAATGGATCTTATGTTAATCTTTTCATACAATAGGTAAAATATTATATTAAAAATACATTACCAACCACATGATCAAATACATTCTTACCACACTTGATTATTTCAACCTCAAGGAAACTATAAAAAATGTATGAATGTATGAGGGTTAAAATGTAAGATATCTTGTTAGAAATATGTAATAGATATTTTTAGAGTTATGGGAATCCCTGAGAGGGGAGGGTTGAATCAGGAAATCACCCTTTATAATCACTTCTTGATGGTATTTTTGTTTCATTTGATGGAAGACAATTCAGCCTTTTTGTAATTTATTTTAAAACCAAAAAAACATAAATATAGTTATGTAAATGTAAATGTGAGCCATAAAGAGATTTTAATTGGTTAATATTTTAAACAATAATCTAATTATCACATACCAAAAATGTATTACTATTATTGGATAATAATACTAAATAAATATTTTATTAGAAGGTTTTCAAAATCCTCAATAACAATCCAAGGGTAACACCCTCTTTTTTGATAATTTAAATAATTATTTATGAAAGATAAAAAAATTTTATAGCTATTGAGGATATTATTATCAATATAATGAAATAATTTTAAATAAAATATTTTTCCATTAAATATTCATTACAAAATCCCATTGTCAATACTCTAGTGATATCAAATTCTTAACTATATTATACATCCGGATAGAAACAAATATTTTTATGTATAGTTTTTTCAAATAACATTATCTTTGTTTCACATAAAAAAAACTAAAACTCTAGATAATATATCTTGTAGTATAAATATTCTTAATTACTTTATTTCATTAACTCATAGACTAAAAATCAGAATGTATACACAAAAATTCATGTAACTTTAATAAACATAAATAATTATTCAAAGTATTACACTACACTCTTCTAGTTCGCATCATAACATATATACATACATTATACATCAACTTAATAAAATGAAATTTATTTTAATTTAATCTAATTTTAAGTCCATACTTTCTTAATTATGATCTTCACTAAATTTAAATGTTTCTTACTTCTTCCTGGTAGAAAACATAGGTCCACACCTTATCCTAAAATACACATTTCCACTTCTTCATTGTAATGACCCAAATATATAATATTTAGATATTATAAATATTAGATAAATATTAATTACATTACAAAAACACATGCCAGAGGACTATAAATTTATAGTGCCTTTTGATCCTTCACATATAAACTACTGGTCTATAAGTGACCTACATCATCTACCATTATGTTCTTTATAACAATCACCCTTATTATAATTATCATAGATTATATCATTCATCATAACCTGGGGAAAGTGAAAATATTAAATTTTGACCATATATTCTCAGTATGGGTATTCTAGAGATATATAAATATATAATGAAAATAACTATATGAAAACACAAGAAGACAAATGAAAACCATAATATAATAATAATAGATTATAAAATTGGGTCATGGAAAAAATCATGGAAGTTTGTAAGACATGAATCATAAAATAATCAATGAACATTAACCATGAGTGATCAAAATTTGAACATATTTCTGGTTTACATATAATCATAGAATGAAATCTTCATATTTGTTCAAAGTTAATTTCTAAAACTATCACATTGTATTGGGTTTACTCTTAAAACCATCATAGTATTAAATTTTAAACCCCAAGCCTATCATAAAATAAAGATTCTCTTAATGAATTACTTCACTCCCCATTTTAGACCTATTTTACCTATGAGATATCAATGATTTATCAATTAATTGTAAATAGATATAAGTCCCAACCCTAACATAATAAATATCATAAATATGTGTGCCACAAGATAATAAAATATTATTCGTATATGAACCCATGAAATTAAATGGGTTTCATAAAATATTCATCATAATATGTCTTATGTAAAAGAAATAATTTTTATAATCATTCCATAAAATCTTAACCAATATAATAAATAATATAGTTTCATGAGGATTATATCATGATATAACCCATGTGACAGAAATTTCTTGTATTAACATCTTTTCAAAAATAAACATGAACCATTTCAAGAAATAATAATAATTTTATCCTTGTATTATATCCCCAAAAAAATCATTATTAACATCAAAGGATTTCGTCATAGTTGGAAAATGATCATAAAAAATATTCACTTGGAATATAACAAGAGGAAAATATACATTATTGTAATGTCTCTTTTTTTAAACAAAAAAATCATAAATTTTTTGAAAATAAATTTATTTGAAAATAAAATTGAATTTTTTTTAAATAAATATTTAATGTAAATAATTCTCATGATGTCCGTAAATTTGAGTTCATGTTATAAAAGTTAAAATAAAGATTAATTTAACATTTTAAGTAAAATCCAAATGGTCCTTATTGGGAAAATGAAATGAATATTTCATTAAAAAATTAAAAAAAATTATTTTTAAAAATATATTTAGTAAATCATATTTATAATTTCAAAAACCTATTTTATGTAATATTTATAAATCATTTTATTAATAAAAAATGCATTTCTCCGGATGAGGGAAACAGAAATGATTTTTAAAAAAAAATATTATTATTTACTCTAGAGTAAATAAAGAGGGTGATATGAATGGTAAACTTTTAATCTCCATTAATAAGTATAGTAAAATAAAATAAATGATTTTCTTGAGAGATATATAATAATATTTTAACATTTTAAGAATAATCTAATGAAATCATAATATCAGTGAGATTGTCACATAAAATAATTACAACATTGGAAATATAGAATCGTAATCCATGTGGAAGAATATTATAAAATGAAACTTTTCATACAGATATAATAAAAAAATTCATGAAATTACTTGAAAGGGGTACATATTTACTCCTCATAAAAGGAGATAGGTTCATAATATAACATATGTCTAAAAAATGAAAATTCTGACCATTGTCTTTACCCTTATGTCTCTAATTCTATTGTATGCTATCAAACCTCTAGTATAATAAATATAATTTTTTATAACCCAATTAAATAAACATAATTTTAAATACCATTCCATATATGATTTAAATATGACCTTTTATTAATAATTTGTTAACAATTCTATGACAATGTCATGTTTTAGGTAATAACTACTATGTTATTCATGTATATTTTAATTTGTTATTTTTTAGTCCTCAAACAAAGATAATGGGTAAATTATATCCATAATTTTAACAAGAATATAAAAATAATATATATTCAATATATATTTATTTATTGTAATCTATAAAAGTTATAGATAGAAATTGAAATACATTATTCAAGAAGATAGTGGGTCATATGTATGGATGAACATTTTTTCTATTATAAAGATGGATTCAATGAATAAAATTTAAATAACAAATCTATATTTTAGAAAAAAAATTATGTCATATATATCACATATATTCATTAAACCCATATTTATTATCTTCCATGTATAGTGTGAATGTATCACTTCACTTCATGAGATGGCAGTCCAATGTACACATCGGTGATGTTATAATATTCTTAAATAATGGGAAGTATGTTATTTAATGTGATATAATAATTCCATAAGTATAATTATGTCATAAATTACATATATAAACATCTAATCCACTATTATACACATCCTCGATATATGGGGATTAAAATGAATAACATCAATTTGTGAGATGGTAGTCCACTATAAACATGAATGATGATTTCGTAACAGATTTGAGGGATGTGGATATGGTTGTTGCTAATTCCATTAACATAAAAAATATAATTATATTTAATTTACTATTGTTATTTTATCATCATATTTTAAAATTTATTGAATGAGGCTGAGAATGATATAAAATAATAACGGTCATTAAATAATGCTTCTTTCCTTGGGTAACCACCTTAGGCCTTCACCATATTCCTTCAAAGGATTGACTTCTAAAAATATATGGTTTTTACGATGATATATGGGACATAATGAATATATTTGGGTAGTTATTTTCCAATCCAAATGGGTTTTTATGTTTTAACATGAGATAAGGGTCTCTCTATTATATGTGAGGTGAGTAGAACACTTTATCTTTTTAGAAATAAAAAGGTGTACCCATGTTTTCCATGAAAATAAAGAATCCAAATGGAACATTATTTATAATTAGAAATGGTATTTTATATATATATTTATAAAAAAAATTGGGATAGCTTTGGGTTCATATTAAAATAATATAATTGTAGTTGAACCCTTCAGTAAAATCATTTTTACCTTAACTATAATAAATAATTGTAATTATTATTACTATTCATTATGATAAATAAATAAGTAGAACTTATTACATAATGTAAATTATTTTATTTCCAAATATTGAATAATTTTTTCCAAATTTCATTCATATATGTGGAAATGTTTATTTTAAAATAAAACTCAAAAACATAGTGACAAATCAGTTTTCCAAGGAGAAAATGATTAAAATTTTGACATGTTTTTATATCAAAAATCAATATAAAAATTATTATTATGGCCTAAATTTTTTAATTTATATATAATTGAACTAATAATACTTTTAGACCCATTTTGATGAAAATAACCTTAAAATTTATTTAAATGAAAAAAATGTTTTCAATAAATACCTTTACTTTTTACTATTCATCAAAAAATTAATTTTCTCAAAATATTCCCAAAAAACATCACCATAACCTATTTTTGGCATTATAGATTCAAAAATTACTCTTTTTATTAAATTATATTTCTATAGGTTTCAAAAATTAATTTCATTTTTTTCACAAAAATAAATATAAAACATTGTTTTATAAATGTTAAATTTTGAGACAGATATACTTTACCAAAATTCAAATTATTTTTTATCAGTATGTTTTATTTATATAAAAATATTATATTTAATATTTAAAAAATAATTATACCTATTAATTAAACCATTTTTATTGGCTATTTAATAACAATGATTTTAATAATAATATTAATAGTTCATCGTGGTCTGTTTAAAATCATTATTTCATGAAAAGAAATCTATCAAAAAATTAAATTTGCTAATAAAATAATAAAACATGAGTTTTTACACTATAAATGCATCAAAATTAATTTATTCATTGAAATTACAAAATATTGATAAAATTAGTTATTGGTACTTCTTCCTCATCATTGTAAGAGTTAGTGTCCTATAACCAAAATTTTTTACTGTGATTACATGGATAAATAATGTATTATTACATATTGTTCATTGTTCTATATAAATATGATGTAATAATGTTTTAGTGTATTTGTTGCATTAATATGGTCATGGATGTTCCACGCTATGATGAGAATCATGAAATTATATAACAATATTTTTAAATATAGTTATGTGGTTGGATGACATACTATGATGGGACACATAGAATAAATTACATCAGGTGTGCGTACTCATAAGTAGATTAGACTTCCTCTCAAGAAGTTCACACCTGGAAATCTCTAAGATAAGAGATTATTAAAACAGACCTGCCACTAGGAATTGTGCATGTTTTGGTGTCATCGGATATTTCTATCTGCGAGCATGTGTAATGATATTTAAACATTAATATTATCATTAATATGTGTCACGACTCACGCACATTGATTTACTGATGAAAATCGTCCCGCATACAGTTGGCATGAAGTAGGGTACGTTGGGTGCATCATGAGTGGCATGATATTAATCGATAAGACGAGGAAGGATATGTCCCTTCTATTTATGAAATTTTATATCTCATCCCTTTGATTGAAATAGAACATTCGCGCAAGATTCCTTTTCCATGGTGTAATGATGAGTTTATCTTAGGTAGTCAATGAACTATGTATCATGCATAAAATTTGATGACACTATCATGAAACATGCTTGATGAGATATCACAAAAAATGGGATTATATTACACAGTGGGCATTCATATGTGGATGACATATTAGTGACTTTAAGTTATATATCTTGGGTTCCCTGAGCCATTCCTAGAAAGTACTTTTGGACTTTACGCAAGACCACTTAATTCCAACGAAAAATAATCCTAGAGGGTCACACACTAAGTGTTTTTGGTGGTCTCAATATTTGAAATTAATTAATGAAATAAATATTATTTTGAAGACCATGGAATAATTTTATTCAAGTTAAAATTATCACATAAATTAAATTGAATATATTTATTTATTTTATTAAATATTTATTAAATATTTATTTACTAGTTTGTAAATAAAATATTTATTTAAGAGAATAAATTATTTATTTATTTATTTGGGTGTTCAATAAATGGAAGTGGAGTTCGAGCGGACCAACGTCGGTTCATTAGAAAGTAATTATTTGAAAGATGGTAAATAATTATTTATCTAATTGGCACAAGTTATAATACTAATGACGTTGTTGTTATTCTTTGATGTGGAATTTTATTTTATAATTCCTTTTTGTGAAAGTTGGCGAAACATGAATAATGACACAATATTATCATTTTAAGCATTGGTTTTCTATATGTTTATGAGTGTAGTTAATTTTTACTATAAAATTAAATATTGAAACAGAAATTCCATGTATATAAATAGACAAGTAGGCATATTTTTCCAGACACCACACCACACGCCTGGTGAATTTAAAATTTTTGAGCCAAACAATTTCTCCCTCAAATCCTTTTTTATCCCCTCTCAAGAACGAGAGACTTTCTATAAGGACAAAGAAGAAGAAATCAATAATGACCAACACAAGACACTCTATTCACCGCGCTAGCACCCGAAGAACAAGTTCTGTCGATCGGAGGCCATCGGAGCATGTGTGGATCACCGCTAGAGGGATTTTTGTTTGGTTCATTACAAGCTCAATGAGATAATTTGGAAGGGTCATTCCAGATGATCATCATCATCAATAAAGAAAACTACCAAATATCCATGTATTAATTTTCTATATGAAATTAATTAAAATCATGATGTGAAGGATCCTATCTAAAGGTATCAGACCTGTTTCTTCTTTAACTAAATCATTTATTATATTCTATGGTGACTATTGTTCATCTTTGTATTGATCCCAAAATAATCATTGATCATGGTAGAAATCAATGTTGGTTGTCATCCCAACCATTCGTTCCCTATGCCCATAACCTTGAAGTAGAATAAAATTGTTACATCTTAGTTTATAATTATATAAATATTTCATTTATTATTTACACATTTAATAATTTAGTTATTTCAATTCAAGTTAATCATTTTGAAAATCTGAATCTCGAGATATGTTCCTCCTCTTTTATTTCTTGTCCATTATACAGAAATTTTATTTTCTTTTAATTTTTGATTAAAACAAAATAGAGGGTCTCATCTAGAAGTTCCAAAGGTTCCATGCCATACAAATTTAGAACACACGGCATGTATTCGGCAGTACGCGTCGTGTAGTCAAGGTTCAATGCACTGGGTTTGGTCTGCAAACCAAACTATGTCCTTGCATTTTTTCTAAGTCTTATTGAAACCGCTTGTTGACCAAAAATAGGTGGCATGTGGTTTCTAGATTACACTCCATGTGGCCCAATGGACACGTGTGTATTCCCTTCATGTTAGGGTTAGACCGTGTAAACCATACAAGGCTTGACCATCTGGAGACTGTGTAATGAGGAACAACACATCATGTGGCCAACTAGACATGTCGTTTACTCCAACGATTTCTGAAGTACACTCACACACTGTTTCCCCAGAGGTGTACTTCGGAAGTATGGTTAACAATAGTACACATTGTTTAATTGGAACTACACATCATGTACTCATCCAAATTATGCATATTTATTAAAATTTATTATTATATAATGCAAACACTTGAGTCGTGCACCATCATGCTAAGGTAAAAATGAGGCACACCAGGTGATATGTGTTTTTTATATACGTTTTATTTAATATCTATGTAATATAAATTTCTACTCATTTGGTAGTTATGAATATGAATTCACCAGGATGCCTCCAAGGTAATTGTTATTACAAAGATAATTTTAAATGATTTTATTTGTTTAAAATTATAATAGATGAGAATCACAATGAAATTCAGAAAAGGAATTAAGAAAAAATGATTGATTAATTAAAGATGATAATTAATTGATTCAAGAATGATTGGTCTTAAATGAGAAATATTAAATAATTGATTGCTAGAATTATTTATACTTAAATATCATTTCATGTTTGGATGATCATGAGCTAGGCCAAGACCTTTGTATGTGGATGGTTTCTTTTAATTTATTTATTTGAATTAAATTTGTTGTCCTACAAGCCTTCTATTTATTAATATGTTGGGCATGCATGCCCAAGGTTTCTTTTATGTAAAACCTCCTTATACCCTTCACATATATGTGAGATAAAAAATGGAATATCTAATGGATGTAACTCTCAAGCTAGTAGGTGTGGTTAAATCTGGAGCTAAGAAGAAACCAATCCTATGAGATATAGAGGTGGACAGGTGGAAGCGGTAAACATGAACCCAAAAGGTTAAAGGTGTTTCTCCCTGAGGATAGGGTTAGTTTATCAACCGCTAGATAATCTAACCATTATAAAAGCTTGTGATCAATCCATTTACATTTTTTTATCATTTCCATGGTTTATAATTATGGCTGTGTTGTTATGATAACATAATTAATAAATTAAACAAGCATGTAAGATGTAACAAAAATAAACCAGACATATGCATAAATATTATCAAGACATGGTTAATCACTTATGTAGGTTATACATATTATTAAAAATAATGTGATAATACTAAATTCACGCATAAGAGATAAAAATCCCCCAAATAAAATATTATGTCAAACCAAATCTTTCGTTCATTGATTAAAGGAAAAACTCAATAAAACTATGTGTTTTCACCAACCCTTTTTGGGACACTAACTTTTATATAGGAATCCCTTATGAAAGGTTACAGGTTGACATAACAATATTACATAAAGAGATTTATCTCTTGTTGGACATGGAATAATATTAGAGGTAATAGTTTAGGAAATCCAAGTCATGATTTCTAGATTGGGGAGTCCACACAACAGATCAAGGAACTGTAATCCTGTAGTTAGAAAAGATCTACCAAAATAATTTCCTTTTAATAGCTTAACAAACCCTTTTTTGGGATATGGTAAGGGGAATATGGATCCATTACACTAGAATGTCAGGGAAACTGGACATTCCAAGTACATTGTTGAGGGACATTGTGACTTGATAAAATAGTTGAAGACTTTATAAAATATATTATTTTTCATAAAATGTAATCAAGAAAGTACTAATGACTTGCTATTTTAATTTTAGAATAAAAATGAAAACCTCTTAAACAAAACTATCCCTATGATCAATTCTATATAAATACAACATCCTCACAAGCAGTAACTTTTAATAATTTCTTAGACTCCTTCAGGTTATCCTACACCATGAACGGAAGTCTTACGTGCTAGAGTCAAT
This sequence comes from Viscum album, assembly GCA_963277665.1. Taxonomy (NCBI): domain Eukaryota; kingdom Viridiplantae; phylum Streptophyta; class Magnoliopsida; order Santalales; family Viscaceae; genus Viscum; species Viscum album. The sequence continues at coordinate 2,072,950,421 of OY728131.1, forward strand.
ATTACATAATTCGCCTACCAAGGAGGCGATTGATGATAATTTCCTAGTCTATAAGAAACATATAAACAATGCCTTTGATGTTCAATGTTTGACGTTATCATCAATTTCTAGTGATCTCATGAAGTATCATAAAAACATGAATGCTTATTTAATGCTTGAGCACCTCAGTGGTATTTACCATGAGAGAGCACAGTAGGAAAGGTTTGATATCTCTAAGGAACTCTTTCATAGTTTGCTTGGAGCAGGTACCCCAGTTGGGCCTCATGTAGTCATCCTCATTGGGTATATTGAGCGGTAGGAGGTTCTATTGCTTAAACACCCCAAAGAACTAGGTACCGATCTTATTCTCGCATCACCCCCTCAGATCTTCTCCATATTTGTTGTTAATTTCAATATGAACAATATTGAAAGGTATATATCTTATCTTCTTATCCTCATCCACTATGTGGAAAAAGATATGAATCGAGAACATCCTTCTACCATTACAGTGAATAAGAGGAAAGGGAAGAAGAATATCTTTAATCCAAAAGCATCTCCATGGGCTTCCAAGAAAAGTAACATCAAAGGGGAGGCAAGGGAACAAGAGTCTGCTTAATTCTCATGTGGAAATAAGGGACACTATAAGAAGAACTACACCCAGCCTACGAAGCAAGGGGAAGCTATATGTGTGTTTTTTATCGATTAAAATCTATCTATTTCTACAAATTTGGTATTAGATATATCTTGTGATTCTCACATATTTTTCCAAATATTGGAACTAAGTAGATTCTAGAGGATTGATCGATGTGAGGTAGATTTACGAGCAGCCAATGGAGCTAGACTTCTTGTTATAGTAGTTGTGGACTACCACCTCACATTGCTAACTAGGATGATCTTGGTGTTAATGGGTTTTTTATGTTCCTTCTGTAACCAAAAACATAGTTTCTGTATCCAGACTAGATATATATGGATTTTCATTCATGTTTGGAAATGAACGTTTCATATTTTATAATGATAGAATTTTTTAGTAGGGAACATTTATACAACGGTCTTTATGTGTTGGATTACACAAACCAAGTAATGGAAATCAATGACAAAGATAATTCACATGACTCATACCACACCAAACATTCACATCACTAGATAGGTCATGTAAATAAGAAATGCTTGACAAAGTTAAATCAAGATGGGTATTTTGATTCTTTTGATCTAAAACCACTTGGTGTATGTCGTGCATGTTTGCAAGGAAAAATAACCAAATCCCCATTTGGTGGGAAAGGTGGAAGGGATAAAGAGATTCTTGAATTAGATCATACCAATGTGTATGGACCATTTCCAGTAGATGCAATGGGTGGGTAATCATACTTCATAACTTTTACTGGTGATTTTAGAACATATGGATATATCTATATAATAAGATATAAGTTGGATTCCTTTAATAAGTTCAAGGAATACAACAATGTAGTTGAGAACCGTCTTTGTAAAAATATTCAGAAACTCCACTTAGACCAAGGTCTGGATTATATTAATCCTGACTTCATTAATTACATACGAGATTTTGGGATTCTATCCCTAATCAAATCTCCTTACACACCACATTGGAATTGAGAAAGCGAAAGGAGGAATGAAGCCTTGTTGGACATGGTGAGATCAATGATGTGTCATTAAAGTATTCCATTATCCTTTTGGGATATGCATTACAAACAATGACACACATACTGAAACCAAGTACCAACTAAATTGATAAATGGTATTTCATATGATTTCTGGAGTGGAAGAAAATCCATGTTATAAAATTTTCATGTGTGGGGTAGTGGTGCGTTTAATAAAGCATCTTCATCTTACAAATTTGCACCCAGAGGCCTAAAGTGTACCTTTATATGATACCCAAAAGAAACGAGGTGATATTACCTATACAAACCCTTAGACAAAAAGGATATAGTAGAAATACATGTCATATTCATCAAGAGGGATATCATCTCTAAAAGAGATAGTGAGAGAAATATAGACATCGATAAAGTTAAGGCTCAAGATACAAAAGGGTTTGTATAAGAACAGATTACACAAAGCCCCATGGAAGAAGAATTTGTTCCAAAAAAACAACTATTGCGTAGGAGTACAAGATATGTTAGAGAAATAGAATGATATGGTTATCTTGTTACCTAGGATGGAGACTCATTATTTGTTGATAATAAATATCCTCTAACCTAAAAGGAATCCATAAGTTGCACAGACGTTTCCAATTGGAAAGAAGTCATGAATTCTGAAATGGATTCCATGTACCAAAACCATTTCTAGATTTTGGTAGATCCTCCAGTCAATGTAAATCATGTTGGTTGCAAATGAGTATTCATGAAAAAACTAGACACGGAAGGAAAAGTCGGTTCCTATACGGCACGACTGGTAGAAAAATGTTTTAAACAACATCAAGGAATTGACTACGATGAAACATTATAACCAGTTGCAATGATGAAATACATCATAATTATACATGTCATTATGGATTAACATGACTATGAGATTTGGAAAATGGATGTCAAACTAGAATTACATAATAAGAATATTCAAGAAGTTGTCTACATGACACAACATGAATGTTTTTCTGACTCCAAAGGGTTCCAATAAGGTATGCAAGTTTTATAAATATACTTACGAATTAAAGTAAGAGTCCAGGTCATCAAACATTCGTTTTGGTGAAGCCATAAATGAATTTGGTCTAATCAAAGAATGAATGTGAGCCTCCTCTCTACAAAAGGATTAGTGGGAATGTAGTCATTTCTGTAATTGTATATTTTTATGACACATTAATTAAGGGAAATGAGATACATGTCTTATAGTCAATTAAGGAACTGTTTAACCAATATTACATAATGAAAGACTTTGGAATGGAAGCATATATTCTTGGAATCAAGATCATTCGTGATAAATCCCAGGAATTTTTAGGACTATGTCAAAGTATATACATTCATAGGATACTGAACATATTCATTATGGGACAATCCAATAGAGGATTGTTTCCAGCATCACATGGAATTCATCATTCCAAGATAATGTGTCATCAGACACATGAGTAAAGAAATATAATGGAAAGGATGTCATATTCATCGGTGATTGGGTCAGTCATGAATGACATGATATGTACTAGGATGGATGTCGCCTATACATTGAGTGTGGTAGGTAGATATCAATATGAACGAGGTGACCGCCATTGGATGGATGTCCAGACTATCCAAAAGTGTCTGAGGCGTACTAAGGATATATTATTGTTTTATGGGGGAAATGGATATGGATATGCTAGTTTCAATATTGATCAAGATGACATGAAGTTACAAATAGGATACACCATCACTTTGATTGGAGGTTCAGTGAGTTGGAAGAGCTCAAAGTAGAGTGTGGTCATAGTTTCTACAACAGAGTCCAAGTATATCACAGCTTCTGAGGTTGCTAAAGAAGAATTTTGGATGAGAATATTTGTCTAGTAACTAGATGTGATACCTTGAATTGAAGATCCCATCACACCATACTGTGATAATACTATAGTGGTGGCTCTCGCAAAAGGGACAAGGACACATCAGTGGACGAAGAACATACTTCAGAAGAATCATCTCTTGAGAGATTTTTCTTAGTGATTTGAAGTTGTAGTGAGCAGTATTTCCATGAAATAAAACATGGCAAGCCTCTTGACTAAAGCCTTTACTTAGAAGAAACATGATCACCATGTGTGTTCTAGCAGACTAAAAGTCATAGGCAGTTGGCTCTAGTTGAAGTAAGAGTTTATAAGAGTTGGTGTCATAGAACCAACTGGTTTTACGTTGATTACATGGATATTTAATGTATTATTACTTGTTTTTCATTGTTATTCAGGACTATGATGTAACAATTTCCTAGAGTATTTATTACATTGATAATGTCAGGGAAGTTCCCCACTATAATGAGAATCATGAAATACTATAATAGTATTCTTAAATATTGTTCTGTGGTTGAATGACATACTATAATGGGACACATAGAATGCAGACCGTCGGGTGTGAGTACTCGTAATAATATTAGACTTCCTCCCATGAAGTTCCCACATGGTAATCTCTATGATAAGAGATTATGAGGACAGACCCGCCAATAATAATTCTGAATGTTTTGGTGTCAGCATATATTTCTATCAGTGAGAATTTGTAATGATCCTTAGACATTATGATTATTATTAATGCATGTCATGACTTGTGCACTTTGATTTAATGATAGAAACTATCATGCAGAGAGTTCGTGGGAAGTAGGGTGTGTTAGGTATGTCACGAGTGGCATGTTATTAGTGGATAAGACAACAAAGGATTTATCCCTTCCATTTATGGATGCTGATATCTCATCCCTTTGATTGAAATATATCATTCATGAAAGATTCTCTGTCCATGGTGTAACAATGAGTTTATTTCAAGTAGTTAATGAACGACGTATCAAGCATCAAATTGGACGACAATATCATTAAACCTTCTTGGTGAGATATCGCGACCAAGTTATTATATTACACAGTGAGCATTCGTATGTGGGTATCATTGGTTAAAATTTATGTTATTTATGATGGGTTCCTTGACCCATTGCTAGAAAGTACTCTTGGACTTTAGGAAATCCCGCCTAATGCTAATGAGAAAGAAACATAGAGGGTCACATTAAGTGTTTTTAGTGTTCTCGGTAAAATTATATTTGAATTTAATTAATGAAATAAATATTATTCTAAAAACATGGAATAATTTCATTCATGTTAAAATGATCACAAAAATTAAATAAGATATATTTATTTATTTTATTTAACATTTAATAAATACTTATTTACTAGTTTTTAAATAAAATATTTATTTAAGAGAATAAATTCTTTATTTATTTATTAAGGTGTTCAATATATGGAAGTGGAGTTTCAGCCGACCATGGTGGGTTTTCTAGTAAAATAATTATTTGCAAGACGGTAAATATTTATTTAACTATTTGGAACATGTTAAAATAAAAATGAAAGTGAACTTTTTCCCTAACATGGTATTTTATTTTATAATTACAGTTTGCGCAAGTTGGTTCCCCATGAATAATAGCATGGTAGTGTTATTATGAGCATGGGTTTTCTCAATATTTATGAATTATTTAATTATTTCTATGAAATTAAATATTTTAACTAAAATTCCATGTATATAAATAGACAAGTTTGACTATTGTTCCATACCCTACACCACATTCCTGATGAAATGAGAATTGTTGAGCCAAACAATTTCTATCTTTATTCCTCTTCTCTACCCTATCATGAACGAGTTAAGTTCTTCAATTCCAAAGAATAATCAATCAAGAATGGACAATAGAAGAAACTCTCTTCTTAGTGCTAGCACTAGAGAACGAGCAGTGTCGATCGGAGGCCATCAGAACATGTGATGATCACTACTAGAGGAACTCTAGTTTAGATCCTTACATGTGAAATGAGATAATTCGGAAGGGTCATTCTGGAAGATCAATATCATCAACGAATAAAAAAACCAAAGATCCATGTATTTTTTTTTAAGTTAATTAAATTAATTATCAACATGATATAAAAGATACTCTCTAATTGTTTGAAAACTCTTTCATCTTTATCTAAATCTTTGATTATAATCCATGGAGTCTGGAATTTGTTGTCATATTGATCCCGGAATAATCATTGATCAAGGTAAAAATCAATGTTGGGTGTCATCCCAAACATGCTTCCACTGCGCCTGAAACCTTCAATCATATCATTAAGATCCCATATAGCATCCTCAAACTGGTGGTTTCTCTACAAAACATTGACTAAGAGAGTGGTCTAGTATCTTAAAACATTCTCTTTACAATCTAGAATATACGATTTTCCTTGTAAGAATGGTATTTCGTCTATAGTATGATCATTAATTTTATTACATGTAATGGGTCTGGTATATACTTCCTCGTGATAGATTAATGGAACACATCATGTAGTTGAGAGAAATTTGGGGTAGAGCAAAATTGTGTGCTACTATCCCAAGATGATCAAGAGTTTCAAATGGACTAACATACCTAGGGATTATTTTCACCTTATATATAAATCTCATTACATTATTCCATAGAGAAATTAATAGAAAAACCATGTCACCATCCTTAAATTATATATCACATGGGAAATATTAATTATAACATTTAGGTACAATTTTCTCTACACTGAAGTGTTGTTGAATTGATGTGAACTTATATACCTTTTCATTAGTTTTTAAAAGTCCTAAAAGCTTTCATTCTCCAACAGAATTCCATAATGTTGTTTCTCTACCCATATTTTCATAGAGGGATTTATAAGGGGCCATCTAAATGTTAGATAAAAAGATACTGTTATATGAATACTCACATAAATGAAGGTATTGATCCCAGACAATGTTAAAATACCTAGAACAAGGTATCAAAATATTTTCTGGGTTTTAGTTATTCCCTAATATTGAACATTGATTTGACGATAATAATAAGTGTTGAAACATAACCCTATATCAATATATTTCAGAAGGCATCTCTATAACATTGAATAAAACCTTGTATCACTGTAAAAAGCATTTCAATGTTGTTATCCATCAAGCCTTTTCACTTCCTTAATGTATATCCAGGAATGTTGGTCCTGAGAGAAATTTTATCAAATACCAATGAAGTGTGCATACTTTTTAATGAGATAAAATATAAACTATATATCATTATTCCCTTTAGAAATTTCTTGGGAGTACAAAAACAATATCCATGGTGTTTTTTTAATTTTATATATTTTATGGGAAATTTATGTAACATACATGTAAAATTTTGAATCTCATCCTTATCTTCCTTGTATTCCAAGCACTAAAATACAAACTCTATGATATCTCTCTTCATTGCATCACTCTATAACTATTCATTGAAATCTAGGAACATCTTTATACTTCTATGATGAATATTTAATAAAGAAATATGAGATTCCTCTAACATGTCCTTCTGCAAATCTTGTTTCAACAGAACACATACACAGTTCTTAAAACATATATTTCCATCATGATTAAGGTTAAACTCATGAACATTTTTAACCTTCTTTTTCATCTAAAAAAATTACAATTGTTTCTTATTAATCATCACATGTATAGATATTTTCATATTCAGTTGTGAAAGATAGTATTTTTTACCATCCTTAATGATTTTAATATCCATATTTATAAAATTAATAAAAGGTAGATTTTTTGTAATCCTCGTCATGGATAAGCTACCATGACCCTTTATATTCAAATCATTAAACGCGTTGTTTTATTCCAAATGAATCTAACGTATTGATAAGTTATAATCTTTAATCTTCTCTAAACATCTTTTATCTTATATACTAGACACATTTTTTGTTAATATAAAATTAAAAAATATCTCTATATATATTTCATTATTTCCCCATAATGATAATTCCTCTATATCAATGATGAAAAAATTACCACAGCTAACTAAAAATCAGGAATTGGGTAACATTTCTCATGAATATATAATTTTCATGAGGAATAAGCTTAAAAATGTGACATTATTCATAAGAACACATCAAAATACATTCATGTATCCATCCTTATAGATTATAAACACTTATCCATTGTAGGGAAATTAAATCCTAGGTTTACTAACTAATCGTCTCTTTAATTCCGTGAAATTTTCCTCACATTTATCTCTCCAATGGAACATAGGTTCCTTCTGAATTATCTTAGTGATTGGATTAGATATTTATGTGAAATTATCAACCAACCATCGATAATATCAAGATAATCCCTTCAAACTATAGATCTTAGTCACCATTGTTGGTCTGGTCCTACATTCAATTTCATCTAACATTGATAGATATGCCCATATATCATCTCTTGAGATTATATGATCAAAAATTGAAATTTTTTTGATCCAAAATTCACACATTGTATATTTTTATTATAGTTTCTTCTTAGTGTCATTAGTATAATTTTAATGTGATCTTCATGGTATCCCCTAATCCATCATTAGATAATAATTTCATCTATAAATACAACAAGAAACTGATCAAGGTAATATCTAATGTATCATTTCAACAAATCCATGAATGTATAGGAGATATTAGCAAGGTTGAATGACATCTCAATATATTAATTATGCCTTTACATTTAATGAATTTTTTTCATGGGTATATCATCCTTTTTGACCCTCAAAAGATGATATACTTATTGAATATTAGTCTTCTAAAAGCATTTACATCCACATAGTTGATCAAATTGAGAATCAAATATTGGGTAGAGGTCACTTATTCTTGACAATAAACATTTTCAGCTCTGGATAATCATTGAAAATTCACATCGACCCAACATTATTTTTATCTAAACAATAGGTTCACCCCATGGTTACAAAAATTGGTAAATGAATCAATTTTAATGATTCTCCTTGAGTTTTTGTTTTCAATTACTTCAACTCAATTGGGGACATTCTATACAGATCATTAGAAATATGCATGTAACCATGTCTGAGTTATATTAAGAACTCGACATCAAATTTTTTTCGAAGTCAATGAAACTCTTCTAGAAATACATCAAAAAATTTCCACATCATAGAAATATGAATGATGTTTTGTTTACCCCCAACCACCTAAGATAAACACCCATTATGAATGTGAATCAAAGCCTATTGAATTGATGTAATCTCTATATCACGTTCATAAGTATGGCCACATTGATAGATGGCCATGTGTTAGTTTTTAATAACAAAAGAGACTTTATTTTATCAAGAATTGATGTGGATTTTATGTATATAAAGCTAATACATAACAAAGATAACATAAAAATCTACTAGAGGAATAATCAATAGATTTTATGGAAGCACATTCCCACAAAAACAAATGTAGTAATCATATTCCAATGACGTGATATTATTTCCATTATATGTTTTCAATGGTAATTCTATATCTAATAATTTGGTTCCCTCTTTATACCCATATAAAATTTTTTAGATATGAAATAATGATTAGATATAGAATAAAATAATTCATTATCCCTTATAGAGTGCATGTTAAGTGTTTTTTTCACCACATTTATATTTCACCCCTCATCACAAATAGTGATCAAATGATATTTCATTTTTTCCAATGACTTAAGAGGTTTCTGATGCCAATAACCACTATAATCCATTGGATTTGAGCTATAACTATCTTAGTTCCCATAAACTATTCATTTCAAAAAATTGAGTGTGCATATTTTATTATGTGAAACTTTATCTCTATCCACATAATTAGCTAAATTCATCTCATCACATTTGTGATCACTTTCTTGAAAACCAGCCATACTAAACATAAAACATTTATTATTCCCATTAAAAAATGTCATGCATGTTTCTTTCAATACAAAAAACATTAAATAAATTGGATATTCTTCTATAAATGATTTTTATATAATATTTTTATATCTATATCCCTTTTATTATTAAAACCATGAGATTGATGGGAAGCACAAATTACAATTTCCACCTTGAAAACACATTGAACAATTTGATTATAGGTATTGAAGTCCCTTATGGGTAACTCCCTTGAGAGACCTAGTTTTAATACACTAAATAATCAATCTACCTTAAATTCAATTTTGATGAAAATTCAGGAAGCATATGTCACAAGTCTTGTAATCCTTTCCTCATAGGTACCAACACATTCATCATTGTACTTCCTTATCTATTTTAATTCCTTCTCTATTTTTTAAAAAGGATATAAGTTAATTAATTTATAAAGAATAATATCTGAAACTCATCCCACACCATAGGGTCAATTTCATTATGGTCCCATGTATTCTTGATGATATTCCACCTTTTATACGCTTCATCACGAAGAAGAAAAATATCCAAAATGAATGTTTTATATTCAAAACACTGTATATTGGAAAGTATATTTTTAGTAGTACATATCCATTTTTTGAAAATTAGAGGATCATTATAACAACTCAAATAAAGAAGATGTTTCTATGAGAGGGACTCAACAAAAGGATGTCCCTATTTTTATTATTTGTATGTTCAAAATGATTCATATATTCAGAAATTTTTGTGATCATAGAAAATATGGTTTTTATTCCACTTCCCATAACATTTGTCTTAATAATAATAAAATCCTTTCATTGTCTATCACACTCAGTATGATCATGGTCCCATCGAGTTCCTTCCGTTAATTAAAACCCACAAAAAATAGTGTAATAAACAATAAGGATAGTGGAGAGACCATTAATAGTGAACAATAAGATATAGGATGTATAAATCATGGAAACTTCTTTCATATCTTCGACCCCTTAGTTTTACCGAGTTCATTAGTCATAATATTATTTTTAAATTTTTCATCATGGTTCATAAAGAGATTCTTAATTTCCAATACATATCACCTCAGAGTGTTAAACCGTGTGTGCAGAACTGTCCATTTTCATGCACCATGTAACTATTTATTTCAGCGAAATTTTTCAACTTCAAAGTTATTACCACTAGTTATTCTATTCCAAATCCTCATCCTCCTATAGTATCCAAAAAAGGATGTAATTTATCTAAAACCACTCACTCTACCCTTTACCAAAATTATATAACATTTTCATACCCATTGACTCATCATTATAATCATCCTTATACATGTCCTTATATTTCTAAATAATGGTTTTATATCCTTGTTTCCAAAGGTTAACTAAACCTATCCTCTAATACAAACTATTAAGACCCAAACATCTCATACATAGATATTACATCTTTTTGGATGAATACTCATTACATTAAAAAACATGCATTTAAGTATTATAAAGTTATTGTTCCATTGGATTATTTGAAAGATAAACCATTTGTCCATATGTGAGCTACATAATCTCCCAGTATATTCTTTATAACTTTCACCCTTCTGGGAATTATCATACAAAATACCTTTCACCATAAACTGGGAAAATGAATGATAGGAAAGGATGATTTAATATTCTCAGTAACGGTAAAAAATTAAAATATAAACATATCACAAACATAAGGGTATGATAACATGAGAATAACATTTGAAAACTGTACCTTGTATATCATAGAACATAAACATGTGTCATAGAATAAATATTTGGTTTTTCTCTAAAAACATATTCAAAATGGAATCGAATAACATGAATCATAACATAATAACATTGGTATATATTTATATAATATATATACTTATATAAAACCATTTATTATTAGTTCATGGGTTATTTTAGAAATTTCATATTGTATTGGGTTCACCCCCCCAAACAATCATAGTAGTCAATGTTAACTTTTAAGACTTTGTTAGTTGAAATAGTCCATTATTGAACTTGTTTCACATCATATTTAATTATTATTTTTCTAAAGATATATTAATCATTAGCTAAATATTTGGATGGGTATATAGTTCTTAACTATCACATAATAAAAAATATATATATGTATTCCCTAAATTCATAAAATGTTTATCATATTACAAAAAATGATATGAGATGGGTTTCATAAAAATTTCATTATAAAATATCCTATGAAAATAAAAATGGTTTCATAATAATTTTATTATCTCATGAAATCATAACCCATGAAAAAATAAGCAGGTTTCAGAACATTTTTATCATGGTATAAACCATAGAAGTGAAGTAGGATTAATAAAAATATTGTCTAAAATAATAAAATATTTAAAAAAATACGAATAATAATAAAAAAAGGATCATATCACCATTAAAACATAATTAACATTAAAATATATTACCATATATAGAAAATTATTTTTGAAATAAATAAAACATGTAATGTTTCTTGAGGACGATATCCTTTATTTCAAAAATTACTTTTTTAAATTAAAAAAATATTTTGGAAATCTATTTCAAGGAAAATAAACCTGAAAATAGTATAAATAATCTTAAATAAATATTTTTTTCATTAGTGTGGTAGGATTCCCTTCATGTCATACATGTTAAAATAAAGAAACTATTCACTTTTTCTTTAAAAGATAAATGTGCCTTGTTTGAAAATCGATATGAAGATTACTTTCACAAAAAACATTGTAATAAGTAAATAATGGGTATGAATGTCTTTAATAAATAATATGGAGAATGATCATAAAAAATTATAATACTATTTATAAAACATGTTTTTGGAAGAAATTTTTTTTTACTACAGATGGAAACAAATATGATTTTTCATGAAAATGTTATTTTCAAATAAATATTACATTATGAGAGGAAAATTAGAAAAACATGTATTTTATTAAAATATCAAAAGAATAATAAAATAATTGGGTTTATTGAGAAATATATTGTCATATTGCATCATTATAATCATACTCATGTTAAATCCTAATGAACAATGTGATTGTAATGTAAAACCCTTACCATTTTTGTTGAGCCCTCTGGAAGATTGTTGATTTCATGTCTATGATTGATGTTTTAAAAATCACAAATCATCACATACCATTAATTCTTAATCTGGTTTGATTTCTCATAAACTTAATTACAATCTGTTAATGAATCTGTTATCATGTTTTTGTCTATGCTTATTGACTTACAAAGTATTTTGGAAGTCTTCTGGATTCAACAGAAATCGGAAGCACCGATCCAATATCAACAGACATCGGAAGCACCAATCCAATATCAACAGACATCGGAAGCACCGATCCAATATCAACAGACATCGGAAGCACCGATCCAATATCAACAGACATCTGAAGCACCGATCCAATATCAACAGACATCGGAAGCACCGATCGAATATCAACAGACATCGGAAGCACCGATCCAATATCAACAGACATCGGAAGCACCGATCCAATATCAACAGACTTCGGAAGCACCGATCTAATATCAACAGACATCGGATGCACCGATCCGATATCAAAATGAGCCACCGATGCAAATGACTCACCGATGCAAAATGACTCACTGATGCTGATCAAAATGAGCCAACGATCAAATGACTCACTGATGCTGATCAAACTGACTCACCGATCAGATGACAGACTGATGCTGATCAGTCTGATTCACCGATGCTGATCTATCTGAGTCACTGATCATTACTCACTAATGATGATGACCTACCGATCACTTGATTCTTCAATAGTCATAAATAACTGTTTGAATTTCTTTATCTTTATCTTTATTTTATATAATCAACGATCATATTAGGTATATCTTAATGCTCTGTCAATTAATTAATAAAGGTTGTCGGATGTCAGGAAACCATACCTCGTACCTGCGGAAAGGAAACATTTTCTGTCTTCCGAAGCACGTGACATAAATACAAGAAGACTCTGCTGAAGAAAAGAGTTGACAGAAGAACACAAGAAGAATATAGAGGAAAAAAAGAGGAGGAAAAACCATGCAAGACAGAACCTCATACACAATCAAGCCAACTCAAGAAGAGTTCTGTGCATACAAAAGAACATTGAATAACTTCATCGACTACATCTCACTGCCTTTGAACCTGAAGCATACGACACTCTTCTTCTCAAACAAAAATGAGAAGAGGACTCAGAATAAATTCTGACAAAATACAAAAGAGTCCAGAGCTACACTGAAATCACTAGAGCCATTTCTAAACTCTACATCTCTGCTCTGTGATACATTTGTTTTACATTTTGAGCAGTGTGTGTTATCTGTTGTATTAAACACACACACTGACTCCTTTACATTCACTGGAGGATCTGTAAATCCTCAGCAAACCTTTTTACACTTCATTTCCCACTGTGGATAGTGGTAGAGGTCGTGTGAGACGTGGACAGCTCGAAGTTGTTGTTTGTTTTCCCACGCAGAACTGTGGTATAGGTCTTGTGACCTGAACAGTGTGTTCAATGTTGTTAACCCTGATCCAGGGTGTGGATCATTTTTTTATAAACTTTTGAGAGTACTAAGTATCGACTTGAGACTGAACCTCTTGGTTAATTCTCTGTGTTTGTAGTTACATACTATATCCATACTACATATTTATTTCATATTCCGCTGCTATTACTTTGAAATATAATTTGTCTTCAAAGCTACATTGATAGTTAAACTCGCAAGTGTTTATATTTATTATAAACCAGTAAGTTAGTTTCAAAAGTTAATTTAATCATATGATTATGTTAACTGAGAACTAATCAATCTTTGAGAAACTAATTGAACCTTTATAATCTGTAAAAATTCACTACAGTTTAATCTGTTTTTGAAATAAGGGGATTTTAATAAAAATTGTTTTTAACAGAAAATTTTAATTGGTACTCAATTCACCCCCCTCTTGAGTATCCACTCCGACCAACATTTGGTATCAGAGGTTGGAAAATATTTTCTAAAGTACCCTATTTTTCAACTGTGATTTTAGTTGTATTTTAAAGTTCTTAAAATTTCTGTTATTTCTAAATTTTTATCTATTTAAAATTCTTTTTGTGATATCATGGATAATAGACTTGAGGGTGCTGCTACTAACTGGCCACCTTTCTTTAATGGAAACAACTATGCTCAGTGGAAGTTAAAAATTAAAATTCACTTAGAAAGAATGAGCTTTGATATTTGGACTGCCATTTAAGCTGAATACAAAATTCCCAGTACTTATAGATTTACATGGGATGAACCTACAAAATACTGCTTACAATAATATTTATAAAGCTATGAATGCCTTGTACTGTGCTCTAGGAGATGAGGAATTTAATAGAATTTCTGCATGTAAAACTGCATATGAAATTTGGGATACCTTAGCTGTTTCTCATGAAGGAACAACTAATGTTAAGGAGATGAGATTGAATACCTATACTATTAAGTATGATAATTTTAAGATGAAGCCTGATGAACCCATTTCTCTTATGTATCTCAGGTTCAATGAAATTGTCAACACAATGACTTCTCTGGGAAAGGATGTTCCAGCAAAGGAACAAATCATGCGAATTTTGAGATGTCTACCTGAAAGATGGAGAGGAACCTCTATCTCCATTAGAGAATCGTGTGACATTGGAGAACTTCCAGTCAAGGAACTAATTGGTATGTTGATGATGTATGAAGAAGAAATCAAGGTAAACAAAGAAGAAGATGATGAACCTAAAAGGAAGTCTATTGCCTTCAAGACTACAACCTCAAAGAATAAGGATGAGGAAAAGCCTCAAGCTATAAATGAAAGTTCAAGCAGTGAGGAAAGTGAGAATGATTCTGACAGTGATGCTGAGATAGCTCACATTGCTAGAAGATTTAAGAAATTCTATAGGAAGAAGAAGTTTTTCAGAAAGTCAAACTACAAAGGCAAGTATGATAACAAAGGACACTGGAAAAAGGATTGGAAGAAGTCTCATAAATCAGATGAATTTGTCTGTTATGAATGTAAAAGGAAAGGACACATAAAAGATGACTGTCCAAGGATGAAATACAGAAAGAAGTATGAATACAAGGATAAAAAGTACAAGAAATCCATGAAGGCTACTTGGAGTGCTTCAGAAGACAGCACAAGTGAAGCTGAATCTTCAGACTCTGAAAGGAATTGATCCAACATGTGTTTCATGACAAACACTTCTGAGGTAACATCAGAAACTCCTGCTTTAAATTCATATTATTTTGGAGATGATTTTGAATGTGATAACATGTCTAAATCTGATCTTTTTGATTATTGTGATATGCTTGAAGAAACCGGTAATGAGCTTAATGATAAATATAAAGGTTTAAAGAAAAAGTATGCTTTAAGTGTTAAGCATAAATCTGATCTTGATATAGAAGTAGAAAAGAATGATCAGTTTCTTAAAGAGAATACTGAACTAAAATTGTCTAATGAGCAACTCAGAAAAGCCTTAGATAAGTTCATAAATGGAAAGAATACTCTAACACAAATGCTAGGAAATCAAGTTTCACCAAGATATACTACTGGTATAGGATACCAACCTGCACAACGAAATGTTTCCAAAACTAGATTCATTCCTAAATCTGGACAGAAGATAGTTAATTCTGGAACTTCATATGCCTCAACCACTTATATTCATAGTTATGGATCTAATAAGGTTTATCTTTCAAAGAATGTTAATTCTACAAATTATATGAGACCCATTAGACAAATAT
The DNA here is from genome assembly GCA_963277665.1 of Viscum album. Taxonomy (NCBI): domain Eukaryota; kingdom Viridiplantae; phylum Streptophyta; class Magnoliopsida; order Santalales; family Viscaceae; genus Viscum; species Viscum album. The sequence goes on from OY728131.1 coordinate 2,072,966,413, forward strand.
GGGTACCTAAAGTATCATTGGCTAACATGTCTGGACCCATGAAGATCTGGGTACCAAAATCATCTTCCATCTAAATCTGTTTTGTAGGAGACCTGCTTGAAGAGCTGTCACAAGAAGACATGGTACTTAGACAGTGGATGTTCAAGACATATGTCAGGAGACTTTTCATGTTTCAAGAGCTTAGTAAAAGTTGATGGAGGCTTTGTCACTTTTGGTGATAACTCAAAAGGAAAAATCATCGGCTTAAGCCAGATTGGTAACACTGATTCAATATTGGTTTCTGAAGTTTTATTTATCGATGGACTTAAATATAACTTGTTAAGCATTTCTCAGTTGTGTGATGATGGTTTTTATGTGAAATTTAAAAATTATTCTTGCAATGTTTTTAACTCTAAAAATGTTTTAGTATTTTCTGCTTTAAGAAATGAAAATGTTTATGCTGTTGATTTAGATTCTTTAGCTAAGCATAATATTCCTTGTTTAAATGCTTTTAATAAAGAGTCTTGGCTTTGGCACAGAAGATTAGGACACTGCAATGTACACTCACTTAGAAAACATTCTAGGAAGAACTTAGTTAGAGACCTAGCCAAACTTGAATTTCCAGCAGACAAAGTTTGTAATCCCTGTCAAAAAGGAAAGCAACATAATGTTTCTTTTAAATCAAAGAAAGAAGTGTCAACTTCTAAACCTCTCGAGTTGGTTCACATGGATTTATTTGGACCTTCTAGAGTTTCTAGTTTGAATGGGAAGCACTATGTCTATGTTCTTGTAGATGACTTTTCTAGATATACTTGGGTATATTTTATAGCTCACAAAAGTGAATCTCGTTCTTACTTTGTTAAATACTCCAAGTCTGTAGAAAATCTTAGTGGACTCAAGATTAAGACCCTGAGAAGTGATCAAGGTCGTGAGTTTGAAAATCATGAGTTTGATTCTTACTGCTCACACAATGGCTATAGTAACAATTTCTCTGCCCCTAGGACACCCCAACAAAATGGTGTAGTAGAGAGAATGAATAGAAATCTACAAGAAATAGCTAGAACTATGCTCAATGAATATGAACTGCCTATTTACTTTTGGGCTGAAGCTGTAAATACAGCTTGTTATGTCATTAATAGAGTCCTGATTAGACCAGTTCTTAAGAGGACCCCTTATGAGTTGTGGAACCATAGGAAACCTAAGGTTAACTACTTCAATGTTTTTGGCGGCAAAGTCTTCATTCTCAATACTAAAGACAATCTTGAAAAATTTTCATCCAAGAGTGATGAAGGAATTTTCCTAGGTTACTCTATCTCTGGTAAAGCCTATAGAGTTTTCAATAAAAGAATCAAATGTGTGGAAGAATCGGTTCACATAAAATTTGATGAAACTGATCCACATGAACCTAAAATCTCTCTTGAAGACGATCTCTCTGGTTTGAATCTCAATGATAAAGTCAATGGACCTATAGTTAAAACATCCAACTCTAGAAATTCTCCAGAACCTGCTTCTATTGAACCTCAATCTGTAGATGAATCTAAAATCTCTAGCCCTATCTTTTCAAGACCATCTAGGACTCTAAAGAACCATCCTTTAGATGCTGTTGTAGGAAATCTAGATAGAGGAACACAGACTAGAGCTTCTCTAAGAAATCAGGTTGAACATCAAGCTTTTCTTTCACAGTTAGAACCTAAAAATATCAATGATGCTATCAATGATGAATTTTGGGTAATGGCTATGTATGAATAACTAAATCAATTTGAAAGAAAAAAAGTCTGGAAATTAGTAGAAAGATCTAAGGACATTTTGACCATAGGCACAAAATGGGTGTTTAGAAACAAAGTTGATGAATCTGGAAACATCATTAGAAATAAAGCCAGGCTAGTTGTACAAGGTTACAATCAAGAAGAAGGAATTTACAATGAGGAAACCTTTTCACCTGTAGTTAGATTAGAGGCTATTAGGATCTTACTTGCCTATGCATCACATCTGAATTTCAAGCTATATCAAATGGATGTCAAAAGTGATTTTTCTAAATGGTTTTATTGTTGAAGATGTTTTTGTAGAACAACCTCCTGGTTTTTTAAATACTCATTTTCCAAATCATGTTTTTAAACTTTCTAATGCTTTATATGGTTTAAAACAAGCTCCAAGAGCTTGGTATGAAAGGCTTTCAAACTTTCTTATCTCAAAAGGATTTACAAAAGGAGTTGCTGATCCCACTCTTTTTATAAAAAGGATTTCAAAAGATGTATTAATAGTACCAATCTATGTTGATGATATTATCTTTGGATCTTCTAAAAATTCTTTATGTAATTATTTTTCAAAGGTTATGCAAAATGAATTTGAAATGAGCTTAATGGGAGAGCTTATGAATTTTCTTGGTTTTCAAAATTTTCAAACTAAAGATTGAATTATTTTAAATCAAAGTAAATATACAAAGGATCTTTTAAAACATTTTGGATTGGATATTATTATGGAAAGTGATACACCTAGAGTACTACCTTTAAATTGGATACATTTGAAGCTGGAAAACCAGTGGATCAAACCAATTACAGAGGTATTATTGGGAGCTTACTTTATCTTATTTCTAGTCGACCAGACATTATGTTCAGTGTGTGTATGTGTGCTAGATTTCAAGATAATCCTAAAGAATCACACTTAGTGGCTGTTAAAAGGATTTTTAAGTATCTTAAGTATACTGTAAATTTAGGTTTGTTTTATCCAAAAGGACAATCATTTAGCCTAACTAGTTATTCAGATGCTGATAATGCTCGATGTAAGTTAGATAGGAAGAGCACGTCTGGAACATGTCATTTGCTTGGAAAATCCTTAGTATCATGGTGTAGTAAGAAACAGAACTCAGTTGCATTGTCTACTACTGAGGTAGAATACATAGCTACTGGTGGTTGCTGTGCACAAATTCTGTGGATGAAACACACTTTATTGGATTATGGATTTGATCTTAAACATGTTTCAATTAACTGTGACAATACTAGTGCAATCAATATATCTAAGAACCCTGTGTCTCACTCTATAACTAAGCACATTGATGTCATACATCACATTCTAAGAGATCATTATCAAAAAGGTGATATTTCTTTAAAATTTATTAATTCTGAACATCAATTAGCTGATATATTCACAAAGCCTTTATGCTCTGAAAGAATGAAATTTATTAAACAAGTGTTGTGTATGATAGATCTGTGAAACTTATCTGTGAAACCGATCTGTGAAACTGATCTGTGAAACCGATCTGTGAAACTGATCTGTGAAACGGATCTGTGAAACTGATCTGTGAAACCGATCTGTGAAACTGATATGTGAAACTGATCTGTGAAACTGATCTGTGAAACCGATCTGTGAAACTGATCTGTGAAACGGATTTGTGAAACTGATCTGTGAAACTGATCTGTGAAACTGATCTGTGAAACGGATCTGTGAAACCGATCTGTGAAACTGATCTGTGAAACTGATCTGTGAAACTGATCTGTGAAACCGATCTGTGAAACTGATCTGTGAAACTGATCTGTGAAACCAATATGTGAAACTGATCTGTGAAACTGATCTGTGCAACCGATCTGTCATACCCATCTTTTTTTCTATTTTTTTATATATAGTAATTAATTAGTAAATTTCTTTTATAAATTTTATGGGAACCTAAATGATAAAATAAATGATACGCGGCTATTTATCATCCCTAAACCATTGACCTTTCATTTCCCGCCGAACCTTCCAACCTCTCTTCCCCTCTACTTCGAACCATCGAACCTTTGCCTTCCCAAAATCATCGAATGACTAAGAAAAAGAGACCAATAAAAGGACCAGATATCCATGTACCTTCAAAGCGTGCTCGAGGCGAGTCGAGTAGTACCTCTCAACGATCAGTAAATCTGAACCTGGAAACTCAGATTGTTGCTGTAGAAAGAGAAGTCAGCTCTGCGTGGCTTTTGTCAAGTAAGTCACTACTACTGCAAGTTCTTAAATCGCAAGGATGGATAGACTGGTTTTTAGAAAACTCTCTAATAGACTACCCGATACTGGTACGTGAGTTCTACATGAATCTGAAAATCACTCTAGATGGTGTGGAGGTTGCCAGGATGTCGTCTGTGGTAAAAGGAAAGGAAATATCCTTTTCATCTAATAAGAGGGTTGAGTGCAAGAATGTACCTCATGAAGGTCGGTATGAGGATTATGCTGGGAATATTCCTCCATCATCTGATTACTTCTCTTATGAATTATCTCTAGAGCTCTTGACTGGAAACAGAGTGTCACAGAGAATCACAGCTTCAGAATTAGATGGTGAATGCAGATTTCTTTTCAAGTTTATTCAGCACCAACTTTTCCCTAGGAGAGGAGATTTTGCTACTGTAAAGTACTAGGATGTTTTCCTGTTGTTTCTTCTGAAAACACATGAGAATATCAATTTGTGTAGATATGTGATGGTGCACATAGCTGGAATGGTAAAACCTTCCAAGAAAGCCATTGCCTTGATTTATTCAAAGATGATATCTACCATGCTCAAGAATCTAGAATGTTTTGATGAAGATGATGAAGTTGATGAAACAGATCATACCTTCTGTATCGACAAAGATATCTGCAAGACGATGAAAATGAATTGGAATCCATGGAAGAAGTGATGGGTTGCAGATGTAGATAAATTCTATGATGCCTACAATCCCATAGATCATGGAAAGAGGCCAAAGGATTTGAGAGACCCTGGCTTGAAACCAGATGAGGAACCAGTTTATTCTGATGATGATGAGAAAGAAGAAGGAAAGGATGAGGCTGCCAAAGCCTAAGAGCAAGAAGAAGTTGTGACTGAGGAAGGAAGTATATCATCTCCTGATGATAGGAGTGATCCTGACACTGCTAGTCCCAAAAGAAGAATAGAATTTGGACCTGCTAGTCCACCCTTATCCCTACCAGAATCAGAACCTATTCTTGGTGATGAAGAAGATTCTGATACTGATGAATATCACAGTGAAGCTTCTGAGAAGAGTTATGATGGACATGCTGATGATGCTGAGGCTGTTGTTGATGGCGATAACAGACCAGTGGATGGTCTTTCTGAAGATTAAATAGAATCACCTCAATCAGTACAAGAAATACAAATCAGTGGAAAGGTTGATTCACCAAAAATCAGTGGAACAGAAAGCTATGAGAAACCAAAATACACCCTGTGTGCTGCTGTTTGGGATGACTACCCTGGTTATGCTATGTTGGGCTTATAATATTCTGAAGAAGAAGAAGCAATGCCAGAATCTACTACAGTTGTAAAGATGAACCTCCCACGAGAAGCAAGGTCTGTTCCTGCTGTTGATCCTACAAATGTTAATTTACCTGGTTCTGGAATCTCTCAAGCTGGTCTTGATAAGTTTAAGATTGAATTGCTAACCACTGTGAGAGCCAGGGTTAGAGAATAAATTTCTAATGCTCTTACTCAACTGTCTCTACAAGTTTCTGAAAATTCATTGGAAGCCTTCTCATAAAGAGTATCTAATGCTGTGAAGCCAGACCTGGCCAATACTGGTGAACTTATTGGCAGGCACATAGCTTTTTTGAATCAGACTATGAAGGATTTTCACACCGGCTTGGTATCTCTATCTACCGAATTCCGATCAACCATCTCTGGTATGATGGAAGTTTTGAGAAATTTGATTGAACATCTCAACAAGTCTGACCTGAGGAATTTGAAATCTAAGTTAACTCACATAGTTGGCCAAGCCAGTTCAGGCAAGGTAACCAAGATCACTACCCGTGAGCTAGAAGCTCTAAGAGAAATTGTGTATGATGAGTTAGCTGCTGTAAGACAAATTCCTGATTTAGAATCTTTGAGGAAGATGAAAGAGCCCTGTGATAATAGTCATAAGATGGCATTGGTGTATTCAGCAGATGCTAAGAAGGTGATGCAAGAGATCAAAGAGAAATTTGATAATTACTTTTCCAAGATTTATACAAAACATGAGATGGCTACAAACTTCAAGGTGTTGGTAGAGAATCTGAAATTACCTCCAGTCACTCAGGCCTTCAAAACTCAAGTTCATCATTGCAAGATTTTATCCCTTCCTTGGCACAGTTCATGGATAATAAAGATGATTTTGAAAAAGCTATGAAGTATGGAGCAGAAGTCATTCAAGACTTCATTCATCTTTTGATGCCCTATTTGAATGCACAGGCCACTGCAATAGTAGTTCCTACTTCTGAACCTCTCAGTGACTCTGATGTAGCTCCAAATCAGCTATCTGTTGCTCAAGCTCTATCTCAGTTAAGACCAGTCTCTCAGCAAGCTTCTCAACTAGCTCCTGTTTCTCAACAACCACTCTCTGTGGCACCTGCTCCTACACCTGCCCGAGTTGTCCTACCACCAATTCAGATTCGCCAAGTCCAGCCTGCCTCCAAGCCTTCAAACATACCCACTATTTATCCAAAAGACAAAGGCAAAGCCCCTTTGTATGCCAACAAATAGTTGTGTATTGTTTTTGATAGGGTGAACAATGTGATGCTTGTAATATTCTGTACTTTCTAAAATATTTTTCTCTATACTCTCTGTTGACTGCTTTTACTTTCACTTTCACTTATCTGTTTTCCCTCCTTTTTGATTATCCCAATGGGGGATAAGAAAAATAATGATTTATGGGAGAAGAGAGAAATATGGGAGAAGAAAGATGTATGGGAGAGATATATGGGGGAGAAAAGATGTATATATCTCAGGGGGAGAAATCAGTATAATATATATGGGAAATTTAAATTAAGGGGGAGATTTATATACCTCATTATATTTATTCTCTTTATAGTTTAATTCTCATTGTATTTTTATTGATGATATATCATATTATTTATATTTTATGATAATGATTTGTGATTATCAAAAAGGGGGAGATTGTTGAGCCCTCTGGAAGATTGTTGATTTCATGTCGATGATTGATGTTTTAATAATCACAAATCATCACATACCATTAATGCTTAATCTGGTTTGATTTCTCATAAATTTAATTAAAATCTGTTAATGAATCTGTTATCATGTTTTTGTCTATGCTTATTGACTTACAATGTATTTTGGAAGTCTTCTGGATTCAACAGACATCGGAAGCACCGATCCAATATCAACAGACATCGGAAGCAACGATCCAATATCAACAGACATCGGAAGCACCGATCCAATATCAACAGACATCGGAAGGACCGATCCAATATCAACAGACATCGGAAGCACCGATCTAATATCAACAGACATCGGAAGCACCGATCCAATATCAATAGAAATTGGAAGCACCTATCCAATATCAACAGACATCGGAAGCACCGATCCAATATCAACAGACATCGGAAGCACCGATCCAATATCAACAGACATCGGAAGCACCGATCCGATATCAAAATGAGCCACTGATGCAAATGACTCACCGATGCAAAATGACTCACCGATGATGATCAAAATGAGCCACCGATCAAATGACTCACTGATGCTGATCAAACTGACTCACCGATCAGATGACAGACCGATGCTGATCAGTCTGATTCACCGATGCTGATCTATCTGAGTCACCGATCATTACTCACTAATGCTGATGACCTACCGATCACTTGATTCTTCAATAGTCATAAACAACTGTTTGAATTTCTTTATCTTTATCTTTATTTTATCTAACCAACGGTCATATTAGGTATATTTTAATGCTCTGTCAATTAATTAATAATGGTTGTAGGATGTCAGGAAACCGTACCTCGTACCTGCGGAAAGGAAACTTATTCTGTCTTCCGAAGCACGTGACATAAATACAAGAAGACTCTGCTGAAGAAAAGTGTTGACAAAAAAACACAAGAAGAATATTGAGGAAAGAATGAGGAGGAAGAACCAAGCAAGACAGAACCTCATTCACAATCAAGCTTACTCAAGAAGAGTTCTGTGCATACAAAAGAACATTGAAGAACTTCATCAACTACATCTCACTGCCTTTGAACCTGAAGCATACGACACTCTTCTTCTCTAACAAAAACGAGAAGAGGACTCAGAATAAATTCTGACAAAATACAAAACAGTCCACAGCTACACTGAAATCACCAGAGCCATTTCTAAACTCTACATCTCTGCTCTGTGATACATTTGTTTTACTTTTTGAGTAGTGTGTGTTATCTGCTGTATTAAACACACACACGGACTCCTTTAATTTCACTTGAGGATATGTAAATCCTCAGAAAACCTTTTTACACTTCATTTCCCACTGTGGATAGTGGTAGAGGTCGTGTGAGACCTGGACAGCTCTAAGCTGTTGTTTGTTTTCCCACGCAAGACTGTGGTAGAGGTCTTGTGATCTGGACAGTGTGTTCACTGTTGTTAACCCCGATCCAGGGTGTGGATCATTTTTATATAAACTTTTGAGAGGACTAAGTCTCGGCTTGAGACTGAATCTATGGGTCAATTCTCTATGTTTGTAGCTACATACTATATCCATACTACATATTTATTTCATATTCCGCTGCTATTACATTGAAATATAATTTGTCTTCAAATCTACTTTGATAGTTAAACTCACAAGTGTTTATATTTATTATAAACCAGTAAGTTAGTTTCAAAAGTTAATTTAATCATATGATTAAGTTAACTGAGAACTAATCAATCTTTGAGAACCTAATTGAACCTTTATAATCTGTATTAATTCACTACAGTTTAATCTGTTTTTGAAATAGGGGGATTTTAATAAACAATGTTTTTAACAGAAAATTTTAATTGGAACTCAATTCACCCCCCTCTTGAGTATCCACTCCGACCAACAATTTTGGTAAATTTGACTCATGAGATCCATAAAATAATGACGTTAAATGGAACATTTAATATAATAAGAATAAATAAATACATTAGATTTTTTTTCTTAAAATATATTATGGTACCCTATTTTTAGAAAATAAGTTTATTGATTCCTTTAATGATTTGGTTATTCTGTTATTACATGTTTTCTCACTCGATTCAATATTTTTTCATTTTATTAGACTAGGGGAAAATATTTAATAACTGGGTTTATCTATGGTTACATAATCATTCATTTTGGGATCACTATTTTCATATATCCTAGAAACTCTCAAAGGAACCCACTGTAACACCCCATGCTTCAATGGTACACTGCCTTTTTAAATATCTAAAAAGTGTGCGATGTACGGAACAATATGTTCATGAGCACCACGACCTATGAAACTAGTCGTTTAATAAGATGTTATGAATATTATTAACAAAATACTGAATTTTATATATCCCATATAATTTTAAAATACATTTTTTCTTGTTTCCTAACTTTATATAAGGAAAAATTCAATTTTGTAGATAAAAGAAGTATTTTTTAGAAAATGAAGGTTTTCCGCATTTTAATGGATAACCCTTGTTAAATACAATATTTTACACTTTTATATATTCAATTTTATGAAATTAAATTATTATTTAGATTATGGACATAGAAATTTAGTTTGGATATTTTTATGAACTTTTCTGATAACAGTATTATTTGGATTAATAGTGAAAATACTAAATTTGAAATGAAAACAAATTTTTTTAGTAGAAATAATTTACTTTATTAAATTATATATTAGGTTATTTATAAAGTATAATTAGATTATATTTTTATCATTTGTTATCATTTAGTTCATTGGAATTAATTTCACATTTAAATTGTGCAAAAACACATTTCAATCGTTTGATAGATTCTTCTTTTTAAAAAACCCGCTCTACTATTTTGACAATATGAATTAATATTAAATTAATTTATAACAATTCTATCGTTTCAATTTGGAAAAATGGATTCATTATTTTATAATATAATATCCAAATTGTGTAAAAATATATCTTTTAGTTTTGGAAATTATGAATAGTAACTTAAGTAATTGTTTTTTATATACTATGGATAAAAGGTAAATCAGGTAAATGAGGGTAAACAATAATATTATAATAATATAAATAACCCTAACAGGTGTCTTAATTCTATTGGATGAGATATTTCTGACTATGATCAACCTTAAAAATATTTTAGGACCCCATGGGACAACTTGGGTGTGATAATGAGATGTTATAAATATTAATTTAATGTAAAGATAATTATAACATAAACATGTGTCTTTTACTAAAAAAAATTAATATTGGGTTATGTGACTAATATATTTGACTATAAAAAGTCTTTATAAATAATAAAATATTTCCTACATCATTTTATTTTATTTATAATTTTTAGACATTAGATAAATATATTTATTTATGACACAATGATGATGTAGGGATTACCTTATTAATTAATGATTAAAATAAATTAATATATAAATAATATAATAAATGTAATTTGAACATTTATATTCCATAAAAAAATTATTCAAGACATTTACATTTGGTTGATTAGTTAATGCATTTGGTTTTAATAAATAAAGTTGTTATGAATTTAAAAAATATCAATTACTAAATAGTGTCAAAATTGACATAAATGAGTTTTCAAAATAAACACTATTTTATTAAATGATATAATATCACCATGTGTGCGTACGTACAGATAACACCATGTCTGTGTACGTACAGATAACCATTTTCACACTGTGGTGAAATTTATTGTACCACGTTACATTATTTGGATATATATAATTATGAGTATATTATAAAAAAATAATTAATATTACATGGTTATTATTCTGTATAATTAATATACCATCCATTTCCATATCATTTAACCATTAAAGGAATGATATCATCACTCGTGCGTACATATGACCTACCGTCTCCACGACACGATGAGATTCATTCTACACATTAACCATTCAAGAGTGATTATAATATACATATATATATATATATAATAATTATAAAATATGTTATATAATATGGCTTCTGGAATAATATATATATGTCTCTGTGTGTGTGTATTTTCATATATGTCATTCACTTACTTTCCTATGATAAGTATAAAGAAAATGTGGTCATGCATACATTATGCCTACTGTCTTCATTAATGGTGTATTTTATTTCATATATCTATCTATAATAAATATTTATATTATATATATATATAATATTATTCACTTTTAATGTGTGTAAATCATGATCTATGTAATATGATCAACAATGAAAATTCTAAACATGTACATTAAACAAAGTGATTATTACCTGAAATATTACATTAACATGGAATTATTAAAAAATGGGTAATATAATGTCATAAAATACTCACAATATGATATCATAAATAATATAATGATTCTGATATAATTTAATAATATGTTTAAAAACATTATACAATAATTTAGGATGCATACAGAAAGTATCAGACCTAAGGTAAGGGTTAGTTCCTCGATCTCATTTTTATCTAAGACTGTTTATGTGTAAGTATTTATTGGGACATATTTATCATCAATGTCCATGTTTCAAAAAAAACAAAAGGAATATTATAAATATTTATGGAAGGGTCTCTTTAGCTAAATCATCGTTTTATCTGTTTTAAATGTTTTTTTCTAAGTCTATTTAATTAATATCCATGTTTTCAAAATGATTTTAAGGATTTATTTATATATACATTATTATTTTAAAATTTTATTTAAATTAAATAGTTTTAAATTCTTATGGGACACTTGGATCAAAAAATATATTTTAAATTACTTTATAAATTTTTGTACATTTAAATGATTTCTTGGAAAAGATATATGTCTCTTAATGTGTTTTACTGATCATTTATAACTCTGTCAACATCATTTACTAAATATTATTCTTGATTGAGGTTTTTTATTATAATAAAATAATACATAAAGTATTTAATGATTTAAGATATGTAAGACTCTGGATGTTCCATTTTTATTCCATTCATGGTTTATTATTACAATATTTACATTTCGTATTCAATTTTTAATATGAATGATATGATATGTTTTACCATTTTCATATGAGGAATGAATTGGTCATTGTGAGTGAGGTTTGAGGCTCGCTATAGGCCTTCGATGCATCGGTAGGTCTGATGAGACAAACAAGTGTCTTGGAAGAAGGCCTTGATAGAATATTTTTTAATGCTCTTGGAAAAAGGCCTTGACATAATAGTTATGATGTTCGACACTATAAATTACCTCTTTAAGAGATTAGTTATTGATTTTACATATGATTGTTAAATAATTAAAATATCCATGATCATGTTTATATGGTAATTTTTCATTTATTATATTCATATTATGCATAAGATAATGATTTGAAAGTATTTTATTTAAATTTTTTAACATGCATTAAATGTTTTTTTTCATTTTTATGATAGTTTTAGTTGTATTATTTATCCTTACTAAGCATCTAAGCTCACCCCTTTCTTATGTTTTTTTTCTGGATGCTTAGAGGAGTTTTATGATTGATATGAAGGGTTAAGCTAAGGGAATAATGGAATTATAAAAGGATTATCTTTGATGCATTTCATGTTATAAATATTAATTTAAATTACAAGTATGTAATATGTTTTCCAAAACTTCTAAACTGATTGGTCCTTCGAGACATGATTCCTTATATCATGCCGATGTATTAAAATAATTCACCAACTATGGGCTTCTGGGGTTGGGGAATTATAGTTGGTATCATATGAATTTTAGAAACAACCTTGGAAATATATTGGGACAACATAGATTATGGATCATAACCCTATGTATAATTTGAGAATTAGAATTGAATCACCCACTATAATATGGGTAATGATCATAGACAACCTAGGATTAAACCTAAGATATTATAGATTGAATATACCTTCCCTTGGTTATGTGGGTATATTTAATGAGATTGGTTTCTCACATTGTGGTTTCCAGTCTTATTTATTGTAGGTAACTAGAAGGATTGGGATTAACATTGTGTTTTAATGTAAAATATTGTTATTTTGAGCAACAATATTTGATAAGGATTGGAGGGAAATATATTGTGATTAGGCTGAATTAATTACCCCAATATATGACTAATAATGTGATCATTGATGACTTTATTATGTCATTATGTTAAAGAAATATGAACATTTATAAATGTACAAATTTTAATAAGCATAGAGGAAAGAAGATTAGGCTTCCTACATGTCAAGAGGATAGTAAGAAGAACCTTTAAAAATACCTCAATTGGGCGGGGGGAGATTTTATCTCTATAGGAAAAAGGGTCCTAGAGTTACCAATTTTTATGGATTTCAATGTCTCATCTATGTAAATCATGGGCATTACCCAACCCAATTCCTAAACATAAGAATATACCTATAAACCAGGGAAGGTCATATTCCATGGAAACTATTAAATTGGAATGATTCAAGAATTTATTTATTTAGATCCAAGAATTATGAATAAGTGAATTATATAAATATTATTGAAATTATGTTTTTCACTAAGTATTTTTAAGAACATGTTGAATAGTTATAATGGACATGAAAATAGACTAATGGGTAAGATAATATTTGAAGAACACGTTATTAAGGTAATGATAACCCTTGATATATTCCTTATGTCTAGATAATAATGTTTGGATACCGATATGTTGGATTTGAGTAAATAAATTAGATGATTATAGTTTCTTGAGAACTAATTTTAGATTTTCAACAAGAAGATTATGCTATCATGGATGAAGAGTAAAACTTTTTGTGGCTTAAAGAATAAACTAGTATATTTGGGAAAAAGTAAAAAAGCATGTTTTAAATAAGGATATCTAATAATTCATATTGTTACCATGACTCAAGAGAATATGAGATGAATGTGTTCACTTGATTGATAGCTGGAAACCAAGAACTTCCCAATGAGATATGGGAGGTAAATGCTAAGCTGATTTGGTTCACCCCTTTCTAAAGATGTATATTTTTAGTTTTTGGAAGTATTTTAAGGTTATCAATTTATGTATTGTATAAGATATAATCTAGTTGATTTTTTTGAATAATTTATTATCCCACTATTGGTGGACTTATTCATATGTGATAGCCTGCACATACGTTTTTGAGATAGATGGAATGTCCAATCATTCTATTTAGGGATCGTATTATCTTTGAAATCTTTAAAAATAAGAAATTCGACTTCATTTCATTGAATAAGAGATGATGTGGAAATTGTTCTAGGTATGACTGATGTTGAGAATGTATTGAAAAAATTTAAGAATTTATTCTAATGTTCTTCAACATTATGGAAAGAATCTTGAAAACCAAATGTTTTATCATAGTACTTTATTTTGTGATGAATCAAATGGCCCCTTGGATCATTATAGATTTATGCCTTTCAGATTGTTAACATTATCCTAAAAATATTATTTATCACTCTCCATCAGAACATGATGGATTACATTTTTCATTAACTTCTATGTTTTCCCACATGGAACTCATGTATGTGTTATTTCTCATAACCTTCATACAAACATTTTTTTATTTTCAAATAGAGGCGTTATTAATCCATTTTTTGATGAGGTATTTCGACTACGATATTTTGAAATGTCAAACCCCTAGTTTTCAGTAGTGAGCCTAAATTTCGAGGTCCCAATTCATTGAATTAGGGGTCAATGTAATGCCTCCCGCTTCTACAGTACACTTCCTTTTTAAATAATTCAATAGTGTGTGATGGATTCTTAACCGAGTTCAAGTGCACCATGGCCTATCGAACTAGATGTTTAAAAAAAATTATGAATAGTATTAACAAAATTTTAAATTTTATATATTCTATATAATTTTAACATTCATATTTTTTGTATCATTCATGTAATATACAATAGTACAAAAAACATTTTTTACGTCTTCATTTTTTACATCTGTTCTATTATAACCGATGTTAAAAATGCATTATGTTGGTTTATTATGTCAGTTATTTTATAACCGACGTGATAAATAAAATATATCACTTTCTCACGTCGGTTATAAAATAACTGATGTGATAAATCAATTATCTTTCTTTATCAAGTCGGTTATAAAATAACTGACGTGAAGAAGCCAATTTTTCACACCGGTTATATAATAATTGACATAATAAATGAGTTTATCACATCAGTTTAAAAAAACAATGTGAAAGTTAAAATTTCTAATCGCGCCAATAATGACATCAATTTTTTTACAACGCGGCTTTGAAATTTTCAATTGCTGCTTAATATTTCGTATACTACAAATTTATTTTCAATATATTTTTACTGATTTTTCGCATCGGTTATTATATAACTGACATGAAAAATAAATTATTATGACTTTTTCACATCGGTTATATATTAACTGACGTGGGAAAAAAAATTAGGACTTTTTCACAACATCTATTAAACAACCGAAGTGAAAAATCAACAAAAAATTCAGTTAATTTATTAAACATTTATTTCACTAGTCCCAGAGCTCAAATGGAGTTATGGATCATGAGTTATAGCCATCTAAATTTGATCACCTCTAAACGAAGTCTTAATGAATGTCATCTTCTTATGGTCATAACTTTTGATCCGTAACTCCATTTGAGATCTATGACCACTGAAAACAAAGCTTGTAAAATTATCTAAATGTTTGTAAACATTTTTCAAGTCGTTTATTAAATAAACATCGTTAAATGTAATGGCCATCGAATGTTGAAATTCTTGAAGACGAAGTTCTTCACTCCGCGATCTCATTGAGGCATTCATTGTTATTTTCCCATGATTTATGTTTCTTATGATTAGTTTTCTTAATTCATATACGATTTAATGATTATTGTTTTATTATAATGAATAATAATGATTCTTATCAGGGTAAAACTACAAATCCTCCTTCGAATTAAAAAAATCCTTTTAAGAGGAAGCTTTCGTTGGCTCATTCGATGTTTCCTCGGAAAAAAATATGAATCTTCTGGTAGTCATATCTTTTGAACCGTAACTCCGTTTTAGCTCTATGACCTATCAAATCAAATCTCGTGAAATTATCTACAATATGGATAACATTTTTCACATAGGTTATTAAATAAAAGACTTAAAAATGACTTTTAACAACGGTTGTTTAAAAACTGATGTGAAAAATAGAGTTCAGTCATTATTTTTTAACGAATGGTCTTTCATGTCATTTTTTAAATAACAGACGTCAAATACCAAAAAATATATATTTTTCACCTCGGTTATTAAATAACCAACATGTAAATGTTTTTTTATGATTTTCACATCCGTTATTTAAAAACTGACATGAAATATAGAGTTTCAACGTCATTTTTATTTGAAAAATGGGCAGTCTTTCATGTCAGTTTTTAAATAACCGACTTGAAAAATTAGGAAGAAAATATTTAAAACGTTGTTAATAAATTACTGACATTAACAAAAATATTTTTAATGTTTCTCACAAACACGTCAGTTTAAAACCGACGTGAAAAAGAAAAAATAACCAACATAAAAAACTGTTTTTGTACTAGTGATAATGATACATTCAATTATTCACATAAATGATGTATTTTAAAAAAATGTAGTTTTTCCCCTTTTAAATAGAACCCCCTTTATAAATCAATAATTTGTGAATTTTATATATTCAATTTTATAAAATTAAAATTTTATTTAGAAGAGAGACAAAAAAATTAGTTTGGATAAATTTTCGGTGCTTTTTTTGATAACATTAATATTTTGATGAATAATGAAAAATAATAAATTTTAATTGAAAAAAAACATTTTTAATTTAAATAATTTATAGTGTCAACTTATAAATTTTAATGGTTTTAATGTATAATTAGATTACATTTTTATCATTTAATACAATTTAGTTCATTGGAAATTATTTCACATTTAAATTTGATATGAACACATGACAATCTTTTGATAGTTTTTATTTCTTAGAAACCCACTCTCTTTTTTTGACTTCGAGAATTAATATTAAGATACTATCTCCCAATTAATGTTTTTGAATTTTGAAAAATTGATTTCATTTTTAGAAATATAATATCCAAATAATGTAAATAGGTAACTTTTATTTTGGGCATTATAAATAGTAACTTTAGTAATTATTTTTATTTACCATGGTTAAAGGGTAAATCAGGTAAATAAGGGTTAAAAATAATACTATAATAATCTAAAAAACCCTAAAAACTATAATACTATTTTATGAGATATTTTATACCATGTAAATCCTTAAAAATGTTTTAGGACCCCATAGGACCCCTTTCGTGTGATAAAGAAAAGTTATAATAATTAATTTAAATTATATATAATTATTACAAAAACATTTATCTTTTACTAAATCTATTTTAATATAGGGTTATTTGACTGATCTAGTTAACTGTAAATATTAATTAAAAATATAAAAAGATTTCATGTATCGTGGTAGTTTATTTTATTTTTTTAGACATTACATAAATATATTTATTTATGACACAATGATGATGTAGTGATTACCTTTTTAATGATTGATTCAAATACATGAATTTGTAAATATTAAAATAACTGAAATTTGATAATTTTGATGTAATCCATGAATTTTAAGGACTAAATTTACAAGTGATAGATGTTTCAATGCATTTATTTTTAAGGAATAATGTTTTTATGGTTTTAAAAAATTAATTACTAAATAGTCTCAAAATTGACATAAATGATTTTTTTAAAAAAATACTATTTTATTAAATAATATAAAACTCAAAAAAAATATATATGATTAATCCAAATGTCTTGGATAAAGTGGAAAATTTCATTAAATATCCACTTTAGGTTATCTTTCCATTTTATTGAATCTTAATTAACCATATAGTATAAAAATAAAAGAAGACACAGTAATAGTTAAACTATTAAACTAAGGGTTAATTCCAAATAATAAGGTTTATTTATTGAAATAAAATTGTCTAAAAATCATTTTATGAGATTATTTCAACCCATAATCATCTTATACTCTATATAAATCAATTTTTAGTGATTAAAAATTGAAAATGATTTTATAATAAATTAATATTTTAGGATTTTTCCTCAACTTCCAATCACCTCTCTTATAAAAGGGCACGTTTTAATTCTCATTAATTCACTACTAAAAATCCCTTTGGATTAAAAAAACCCATTCCAAAATTGCCCCCAACATCCCTAACTTCATTCTAGAGTCCATCCTATGGGTGTGGAGAAACATAAGGAGTTCTTTTTTCCAAATCAAACGAAGTCAACCCAAGAAGAGGCAAATGTTTTATCCCTTCATTCAAAGTTATTTTCTTCTTATACTTCTTCTTTCTATGTTTTTTCAATTAAAATGTAGTAAATAAAGTATATTATATATACTAAAATGTTAATATAATCATATTAAAACTATATTCATCATATTATCCATCCTACTAATAATAATTTCACCAGGTGTGCATGCGTACGACTTAATGTCTCTACATTGTGGTGTAATTGTTTATTAAAAATTACATTATTTGGATGGGTATAATGATGTGTATAGTAGAAATAATTAATGAATATTACATGATTATGATTCTTTATAATTAATATATAATTATATTCAATATAATTTTACCATTAAAGTAATGATATTATTGCACTTGTGTATGTACGGCCTACCGTCTCCACTACACGATGAGATTCATTATCCACATTAACTATTAAAGAATTATTATAAAGTATACATATATTATGAATAATTAGGAAATATATGACATAATAAGTATACTATAATATATATATATATATTTGTGTGTGTGTGCATATATTTCATTCACTTACTTCCATACGATTTGAAAACAGAAACATCATTCACGCCAACGTACAACATGCCGTCTCCATGAATGGTGTATTCCATTTCATATATATCTATCTATAATATATATTTATATTATATATATAAATAAAATATTATACATTTTTAGAGGTTTTAAATTATGATCTATGTAATATGATCAAGAATATAATATCACAACACATATGATAAACAAAGTGTGTATTAGCGGAAATCTTTCATTAACATTGAATTGTTAATAAACGGGTAATATAATGTCATAAAATAATCATAATATGATAACATAAATATTATTATAATTCTAGTATAAGTTAATAATATTTATGAAAACATTATACATGTGATTTTGACAAGTATGGAGAGTATCTGACATAAGGTAATGGTAAATTTTACAATCTTATTATTATCTGAGATTGATTATGTCTAAGTATATATTGGTAAATATTTATCATCCATGTCCATGTTTAAAAAAATTGTTTTCAAACAGAATCTTTTACATTTTTATGGATGGGTATATTTAAATAGATCATCATTTTAACTATTTTAATGATTTAGTTTTATAATTTTATTTAATTAATGTCCATGTTATCCAAATAATTTTGGGGATTTATTTATATGGACATTATTATTTTAAAATGTTAATTACATACATTATATTCAAAGTGGTATGGGACACATTGACACAAAAATATATTTCATGTTAATTCCTTTATAACTTTTTTTTATTTTAAATGATTTCACAAAAAAGTGATATTTCTCTCAGTGAGTTCTTCTGATAATTTTCAACTATGTCAACATCCTTTACTAGATATTATTCTTGATTTAGTTTCATTTATTACAATACAATCCTCCATATTTTATTGAATGAGTTATGATATGTTTGACTATGGTTGTGCTATTTTTATACCATTAATAGTTTATAGATAATGTATTGACATTTCGTATGATAGTTTTAATAAGAATGATTATGTTTTGTTTCACCCTTTTCATATGAGGAAATAATTAGACACAGTATGTGACTGGTAGGGCCCGATATATCCCTTAGATGCATTGGTAGGTCCCATGAGACCAACTATTGTCTTGGCACAAGTCCTTGAGAGAATATTTTTGAATGGTCTTAGCACTAGGCCTTGACTTAGTGGTTATGATGTCCAACATTATACATTCCCTCATTATGAGATTAGTTATTCATTTTACATGTTATTATTCGACTAGTAGAATATCCACATTATTTATTATTTGGTAATTATTCATTTATTCTTTCCATATAATGATGAAGGTAATGTTTCATATTGATTTTGTTTCAATATTTTTCCTTACCATAAAAGTTTATCTTTATTTATCATAGCATCCACTATATTTTTTATCCTTATCGAGAATATGAGATGACCCCTTTCTTATGTTTTATTTTCTCAGGATTTCAAGAGGTGTTTTATGATTGATATGAAAGTTTAATCTATAGAAATAATAGTTTTATTAAAGCATTATCTATGCTTTATTTTATGTTATAAATTTTAATGAAAAGTTCATGTCTGTAATCTATTTTCCAGTAATGCTAAACTGATCGGTCCTTCAAGAAATGATTCCTTGTATCATGACAATGTATTAAAATAATGAATTGGCTCTAGGCTTTTGGGGTCGGGGAATTAAACCCACATATATAACACGTTAAGAAATGGTTTCAAATTATATGTGGTCATTTAGGTGTTTCGGGAAAACCAACCTTAAGAACTAACATTGGTGAAGTGGATGGTAGGTTGTTCTCATCACACCCTTTTTGGAGAATTAGTGCCTATTTTTTACTCTTTTATTATTTTAAGACATGTTTTTTAATCCATTCCAAAACTAAACAACATATTTACTAACCTAATTAAATGATAGTGTTGAATCCTTCTATCTATAAAGGGGTGTTTTATTATTGAGAAAATTTGTATGTATATAAGGTTCTAAATCTATTTCAAATTATTTCGTAGAAATGTGTACCTGCTTATATTTTTAATCCGTATAAACAAGAACTCTAAAGTTTACTATGATCTAGAGATGTGATTTTTATACCAAAAATGGGATCGAACATTCACATGGATTCCTACATATCCTATGTATAACATGAATCAAAACCCATGTAGTTTATTTAATTTTATGTCAGGACGTTTAGAAATATGTAAATTTCTTTTCGACTGACACCAATGTGTATGAAATTATATCGAGAAATCATATCATCTCACCGAACAGGGATGAAACAATAGCTAGTGAAAACTTTTATGATGCCACTGATATGATCATTTCATATCCCTTAGAGTATATGATTCATTTTCATCATGAGAAACAAGAGATAACATGTTGCCAGTATCATTACATATGGGCATAGGACTTATACACTTTTTTTCACTAATGTGATGCTTGAAATAGATATAAAACCTTATGAAGTCTACTATTTATCCTACTTATAAAAGGATTTAGTGTCCTCATGCATAAATTAACTTCACAATCCGCTAATGGGGGATGAAGATTGATAAACCCATGGGGGAGTTTGGGTCCCATGACATAGATTGACTAAGATATAGAAAGATCTGAACCAATGTGGGTCTCCACTGAAATATACCCAACCCTTACCCATAGATGGATATATAATAGGAACCATGAGTGGATACATGCGAATTTATGAGAATAGGGGTCCCATAATACCCAAAACATTTCAGGAGTATCAATTAATAACCCCTTAAAGAATGTTCCCATACATAATTAGAATTTCTGACCAATGAATCATTTTTTGGGGTACACATGATTTGAGGGATCATGACCATGTACTCATACAAGTAAACACTAAAATTTCTATGAGTGTTCACCTAACATATCTAGAGTGTCTATATGACAAGTCCTGAGTGTCATATAGAAATGTTTCGGCTGTCTGTACATGTACAATTTTTCTGTCTAATATGGAAGAGGATATAGGATCACTTCCTTATTATTTAGAGGAAATATCTAATAATTTACCAGTGATATAACAAAAATATTGGTGGTTACCACATGGCAAGGATGGCATTCCCAATATGATTCTCATGATCAAAAAATACATGACATAGGGCTACTACATCATTCAACTAACTTGCCCTGAGGACTTCACATGGATTAGGTGATATGTCCCTAGAAATTGATATGAAATGTATAACATGTACAAAGGACTTTTCATGATTCAGATAACATGTATGGAGGAATTCATGTGACTTGGATTACATTTCTTGAAGACATCACGTTTCTTGGTGCACATGTACAAGAGAATTCACATGGTTTGGATGACATATCAGAATGAGTTATCATGACAGGGCTAACATGACTGGGTTCTTTCACATCACTAATGAATAGGCCATGTGATACACATGACCCAAAAACATTAAAATTATCATATCTATTTTCATATAAATCATTCTCTATTTTCATACATTATCACATAAATCATACAATTTTTGTGATTAATATTCTTATTGAGACCTCATGTGACTTATTTAACATGATGAAAATCATTTAAAATATCTTACTGGAACACCAACTGTCATTATCATGATCAATATAGAGATTATTTGAAACATATATAGATGTTTCATAATCCATTGTGTCAATTATTGGGTTTACGCTATGGAAGAGCCTTGAGATTGAGTGGATTTAAACTCCAAGAAGTCCATTCCTGTCTCTATAATCATTTACGTATGCGTGTGTGTTTTTTGATTCCTGGAATTAATTTATAGGCCTCACCACCCTATTTATATATTGACTTTCACAATGCATATTTCAAAAGATATGGGTGTGATTTGGGGAAGTATCAATTTTTAACATGAATATTTTGTGGGTTATCTACGGTTTCATATTTGTGTCATGTGATAAATAGTGATCACAATATCAATCCATAATTTCTTTATTTATTCTACTAATGATTTATCAAAGGTATTTTACATCATAAAATTAACATATCAGAGGTCCTTCTAAAAATAAAGCTAACATGTTTGGGTGTCTTAGTGAAACCAGGCCACCTATCGAAGATTATTTTGTGTGATTGAGGGAGACTTTTCTAGGGCCCTTGAAAAAATCATGTTGTCTCATCATAGGTACATATAATAAAAAAACATAACTATTATTTATATAATTGTACCTCATTTTTTAACTTTTTTTGTATAGAGCCTAGGATGCTACCACATTAGTTTTCTATCAATAAATCACATGATAAATGAATATGTTTGAGATACCTAAAATGATAGAGGTGATATGTTTATTAAAATTCATGTTATGATGTTGGCATGTAATTGGGTCTCTCATGTGATCAATGGTATGATCATGTGGATCACATCGATCCTTCTCATGTGAAAATAGCATAGGTACCCTTCAAAAGAGGATTTTTCATTTTCTAAATTTTTATATTATATTTTAAATACCATAAAATTTTTTTCTTTGTTTGTATATTAGGGAATCACAATATCAAAAATGATTCCCGAGATATTGTTTGAGAATTATCATCAATGGTCGCTCCATGTTCTTTGGCATGTCGTGTGATCATTTTTTAGATCTTATGATAAAATGAAATAATTTCCTTAGATAATCAATTATCATTTATATGGATTAGAATGGTCAAAACATGGTTGAATGGACATTTTTTACGGCCTTCTGATGATGAAGGTGACATTCCAAAAGTACTTATCATGATATGCCTGACATTACACTAGGGATCTCATGTGATCTTTGAACTAATCATGTGAGCCATATAGTACCTTCTAATGAAAATAATAATAATATTAATCACATTAATATTCAAAAAAATTTAAATTTTATTGTATTATAGAATATTCTTGATTTTAAGGCATCTATTGATAGACATGTCACATTATTAGAGTAACTTATATAATTTTGGTTCTTATTTCGATGATTACATGTTAGAATAACTGTTTTTTATGAAGGGGGTTGTCTAAAAAAGGCCTTGTTTGATTCTGAGAATTCACTAAATGGGATTGATATGATAATTATCAGATCACACATAATTCATAATCTAGTCGGGTGATGTTCCTCCAGTCACACAATGATGTGTTTTATTGGGATGTCATGTGATTTTCATGATATATCCTCCTAATATCCTTGTATACAAGAAAACATGTTATTATATTTTTTAGGGAAAATAACACCAATGCGTTGGGATTTTTTTCAATCCAAAAATTGTTTATGCTCCTTTTATGGGAATAAAAAAATTCCCCATTGATAAGTGAGGTCTGTAAAGGGAAAAGTACTTGGTTATTTGTAATTTAGATTCCCACTTGAGATTTTTGTTATTCCACTAGTCGGTGTAGAAATTAGATTTTGATCTTGTAGGGGACCTTTGGTATTCTATGGGGCTCCCTGTAAATATGTTATTGGGGATGGTAGTTGAACTGATGACTTATAATTTTAGAGCTCTTGTGATCTCCTCTCTTGCATGACTGATTTTCAAGACAACTTCGTATTATCCCTTTCATGATAATCATTCATGATATCCAATCATGTGATTTTTTCACATGATCCTATTTTTATTCGTAAATTTTCATAAAATATATGATTATTTGCATATTAATTCACTTATGCAATAATGAAGTTCTTAGCTGCATGGCTTCCCCACAAGATTCACATGGTTTGCTGGTTCTTTCATTTGATCACGTGATAAATACACAATTTTGGTTTCCATCTCATGGTCATGAAATTTAATGTATTATAATGGTTTATTCATTCATGAGATTCTTCATAGTTCACAAAATTTTTGAGATCTCTATTACGGCATGCAATCAAGAACCCTTGTGTGGTTTATGCGATACATATGATGACGTCTAAGTTATGAACATTTTTGGAAGGTTCATTTCTAATATAAAATATATCTTTTTCCTTATTTAAATGGATTTTATATCGTAAATTACTTTATGGAAAGAGGTTTTAATATTAGTGAATCATTTGAATTGTCTAGTTGTATGTGTGGTCATCAAACAACGTTCTATTGTCTAGTCATCCTGTCAAAATTTTATAGCCTTTTTTGGGATAATTTTTTTTGAATAACCCATTTTGGACTTCATAACGCTTGATATATTTTTTTCTTAAAATTGATTCTCCCATTCTTCCACAATATCCATTAGTCATGTCTTCTTATTATGTCATGAGGACCCATAATACCATTAGAAAAAATATCTCTCATCTGTGCTACTTAATTACTAAGGAAAATGATTACATTAGTATATAATGAAGTTTATTCCATTAAAATATATAGGAAACCATTGAAAATAATTTTTAGACATCTATATGTAATGATAAATAATACAAAAACTGCCACAAACAAGAGGGTCAAATGGTTTCCTGGTATGGACCTTCAATCAAGGGGGAGCTTCAAGATATACTCTGGTTGGCCCTTCATGGTGTAGCATACTGCTTCTAAATTTTCAACTAATTTGAGAAACACTGGGATGTATATAGTATTATAAATCATCAAAACATTCTTTGATAATAATAAGGGTTTTACAAAAGACTTGGTCAGTCAGTTTTTCCAGATATCAACACATTTCATCTTATATGTGGAGAAGTCGACAACATTCTATAGGTTGTCAAAAAAATCAGTGGAATTCTGATATTAGTATATATATATAATGATTTTATACACTATATTCTGTTTGGGATGACTTGGTGAGGACCCCTACCATTTCCAAGTATTTTCTCAAGATACATTAAAAGGTCCCTGGAATGATCCTTCTCCCAAGGGAATATATTGTATTCTAGTAATGGGTGTGGAATTTTTTCAGGAAACACCATTCTGAACCAAAATCTAATAATATGGAGGATTGTCATAGAAAATACTCTATGTGTTTTTAGGGACCCTACTAGCCCACATTTGAAGAGGGTTATTTCACCAACTGGTTGTGGGAGATTATTCTCAGCATTGATCAAGGAATACAGTTGGTTGTATTTCTTTTTATGTACATAAGTGGGTACCAGCTCCCAACCCAAGAGAAGGGTGGATTAAAAGTTCACATCATTATGATGGATGTATCCATGGATGTATGGTGGAACATTGTTTTGGATATTCAAATTTTCTCTGATCTATAACACCCCATATGCCATATTTATTGGTGGAAAAACTCACATAGAATTTATAGACCCTTCCAGTTACTATGGGTGTTTATGGGGGTTTTTTGGGAGGATATGAATACCAGAACATCTAAAACATACCCAAATTCTATTTTAATCCTTTTTACACTGTATTAGTATGGTTTCTCACATCAAATTAATGTTCATGGAATTAAAATCTTTCCTGATTAATCATGAACACTTCTATTTCAAACCCTATGTGTTGTCCACTAGACGTATACCAAAAAATGGAGGGGCAATATCTATGAAACAAGATTATTTGATGTCAATACATGAGGGAATACATTGTACCCAAATTTATAGTATCATTAATTATAAATGGTTTGTTCCTTTTTAATTTAATTTGTAGTTTACAGGCGTACAGAAACAATTCCCCACCACTCTTTGTGTTTGAATTGAAAATAATCCAATGGTGTCTTCATTTGTGTATAATTTTTACTATATATGATACTAAAATTCATATAGATATTTCTACAAATAATGATTAGATCTATTTTTCTCAACATTATTACATGATTTGGATTCTATCATATCTAAATGTGTAATTTTATTCATCAGTATCCATAGATTCAAATTTACAATTGGTAGATAATGCCAATATGATACCAACCAAGAAACATACTTATAGTAAACTAAAAACCATTGATATGATTCACAAGGAGTTGATAAATTGATATGAACTAGTATTATCTATATCATTTCTATAGTTAATGTATTGATGGGTAGAGAATGAGGATTATAATATCTAAAGGAAACTATTCCTTAAATATATATTCTTTAAAGGGTGTTTTGTAATTCCACGACCCCTCTAGACTAGATCTGGTGCGTTACTTGTAATATTGGCATGGTTAGAAAGAATTAAAATCCAAAAGCAATGACCGGTTTATTATTCTTGAAAAAACAGGCTACATAAATTTAACTCAAATTACATTTGAAAAGGTTATAAAATACAATACATAAGAAAAACTAATAACTGCATCCACAAGAACTCAATAAATGATCTTCTATTCATCACCTGTTGAAAGTAAACATTGAAAGGGGGGAGATAAAATGCTCAGTAAGGGTTAAAAATAGCGAAATCATGAATCAATAATAACTGAATTTTAAACCATTGGACATAATCAATAAGAAATGGTGAGCAAATGAAAAAGTCACTCCATTAATAACCTGAGAATAAAATTATATCCATAGATTTTT
This sequence comes from Viscum album, assembly GCA_963277665.1. Lineage (NCBI taxonomy): Eukaryota > Viridiplantae > Streptophyta > Magnoliopsida > Santalales > Viscaceae > Viscum > Viscum album. Next base: position 2,072,993,358 of record OY728131.1, read on the forward strand.
TCATAGTTAAAACCTCATGGATAGTAATAACTGATAGTGAAAAAAAATATTTCTTCTTAATTGGACTTCATGTGTCTGGAACATGTTAACATAATACCATTAAAATGTTTTAGTTCTGTGGTTAGGAATCCATATGACTTTTGGAAAAAACTTGAATGGTTTTTTCATGACTGATTTGTCTCATGAGACCTAAGGATGCATCAAAGGCATATAGTGGGCCCCACCCACCACATCATGTCCAAAACCTTCATTATCCATAGATTCAACACCAGAGAAATATGCCTCTACATTATCCGTATATAATAGAGGATACATATTCATTAATAATTCCATAGTCAAAACAACATTCAAAATATATACCATATGTGAAATGGTATATGGATTAGACAATAATCATATTCATGATATAAGAATATGGAAATTTAAATGAAATATAATTTCAATTGAAACGTAATATAAAATGGGAAGTAGGTACACCACTTACGAAATTGTAAGTGCACAATACTAACTAAGTCACAATGAATTGAAAATTGAGATAAAGCTTGTTACCACATTATAATCAAAGGAGTCATATGAACAAAAGTAAATAACCACCAAATTAATCAAAAAATAAAATGAATATAAAGAGAATCATGATAATATATATCAAATGGTAGTACACATATACAACATATAATAAATAGGAGGCGAACTACGGAAATCCCCCGGAATTTAAAGTGAGATGAGAACACACCTTACAAACATTTCGGCATGATAACAAGTGTTCTTGAGAGGGATTAATGAGAGGTAAAAAGGTATCCCATTATTTATATATCAAGAGGTATGTATGTTGGAGGTTCAAACACATAATACATCATTAGGTATTAAAAATAAAAGAGAACAACATAGGGTGGATTCTTGAACAAATGTGAGAGAGAGGGTCCATTACCTTAGGCTTGAAGGTGTTCTTAATTATTCTTAATGACCTGAATAATCAAATTTAGATTCTCTAATAAATAAGTATGTAACCTCATCAGAATGTAATTGATTTGTTATAACCTTAATAGGATCATCAATGGCCTTTTATGGGTTTAAGAGATTCAATTTTATTGTCTTGGTAACATTTGCTTCTTTGGTTTTCATGATCTGTTTGCTTTTATTCATGAATGGATGTTTGTTTGAAATGTGGTTAAACATCCAGAATTATTGATATAAATTATTAGTGACATTAAAGAGATATAACTGATATTATGATGTTTATTGCTATATACCATAAAGATGACGCATTTGATGAGATAATAATAAATGCTTGGATTTGGCTTGTCAGTTTTGTGCACAATAAACTTTTTCTGTATTATTATTCCATATTGTGAATGTGAAAGGATTAAAGAACATTAAAAAAGATAAAACACATATATTATGATCTTTTTCAACCATTGAAAAGGTTTTATGACCATCATTGAAGAGAGAAATGAAAATTTAAAATTCTTCTTCCTTGAGTGTGATAAATTAACACATCTTGGACGATGTTTTCAGTTATTGTATAAAAGGAGTAGAAATACAAAGATTGTGATAATATATTCCATTAGCATAATGAAAATCAGTTACATGTATGTTTCCTGAATTATCATGTAATTTGGATGAGGTGAGGTTAGAAGAGAGCAACAAGATAATAAAACTTGTAAAATAATTTGAAAGAAAAGAGAAGAGAGGTTCACCTCTTGAGTACTCCTCCTTGAGAAACTCTTTAAGACCTTGGTATTTGTCCATCAGGAGAGAACAATAGGTCATGGATGTGGGTAGAGGGTTTGGGAAGTTTATTTGGTAGAATTTTGGAATGTATTGATGTTTTAGTGGTGTGGGATGAAGATGGGGTGAGGGGTGGTTTATATTGTGAAGAGGAGAGGGGATTTCTCTATATTATATTAATTAATTTATTATTTCTACACAAGACAAGGAATAGTGAGTCTTCCATGTCCATAAATAGTATTTTTATCAGGTGAATCCAAATAAATTGGTCTTATATCATAAGAACATCATAATTGACTCTATAATTAGTGTATTAATCTTATTTTGTAAATTATGGCATTTCACTATTCATTAAAAATTATTGTATTTCGGAAAAATAGAAAAAAATCACCATAATTTTTTTGGACGTGTAGAATCCAAAAATGAAGTCCATTTCTTAAAAATAATTTTCTTAATTTGATTAATACAATATTTAATTAAAATCATTATTTAATCGAAAAATATAAACACTAAAAAATTGCATCTTTATATTAAAGGTTCCTAAATTTATTTATACATTCACAGGTATGGATATCATTCATAAGAGTCATGTTACTATTTATAAGGGAAAGTTACTACTCATAAGGTTAGGTTAATAATCACCAAAAATTATGATAATTCTATGATACTCTAAATATCATCCTGAACATAATTGGGTATGTTTGGTTTTCAAAATTCAAAACAAAAAAATGGAAAATTTAAGTTCAATGGATAGGCTGTGACTATATTTTAAATAACCAAGTGTTGAATCAAAGAAAATCAGTGCTTTATGAAATATAAGCTATGAATAGAAGGTATTTAAGAGAAATATATCATAAAATGTTTGTGGTGCTACATTATTCCCTCCTTCGGAAATTTGATCCTCAAAATTTTTTATTTATAAATCCCACCAAAAAGAAGTGGGTGGTTATTCTTCATAACATCCTTATGTTCCCATGTTACTTCCTTAATATTATGGTTTTCTCATTGAACCTTTAATAGACGAGTCATAGAATTTCTCAATACTGGTTCCCCAATGTCAGGGATCTCGATGGGATCTTCACAGTATGACAAATCATGTTCCAGTTATATTCATTCATAGGTGAGTACATGTATTAGTTTCACCATGTATTTCTTCAACAATGACACATGGAACACATCATTAACTTTGGAGAGACTTCGAGGCATTGATAAACAGTAAGTTATAACTCTGATTCATAGTAGAATTTCAAATGGTCTGATGTACCTGGTGCTCAATTTCCCTTTCTTACCAAACCGTAAGACACACTTCCATAGAGATACTTTTAGAAAGACATCATCTCCCACTTGGAATTCCAAATTCTTTCTTCGATTGTCAACATAACTCTTCTTCCTACTTTGGAATGATTTAATGTAGTCCTGGATTGTCTTCACCTTTGTAGTGGTCTCTTCAATTGGTTTTGGGCCTATAATATTCCTCTCAAAAACTTTTCCCCAACAAGTTATAGTTCGAAATATATTTCCATATAATGCTCTATATGGAGCCATTTGAATATGAGAATGAAAATTATTTTTGTAAGAAAATTCCACCAATGGAATGTACGGATCCCACATACCTTGGAATTCAAGAGAGCATGATCTCAGCATGTTTTCTAGAGTTTATATGGTCCTTCCAGACTGTTTGTTAGTTTTGGGGTGATAAGAAGTTCTCATACAATGCTCAGTATTCAAAGACTTCTGGTGACTTTTCCATAATTTTGATGTAATATGGGGGGTCTTAATCAGACACAATTGATTTAGGTGAACCATGAAGTCTCACAACTTCATTACTATAAAGTATTTCTAGGTGCTGAAGTGGTAAATACTCTCTTATAAGAAGGAAATGTGCTTATTTTTTGAGAATATCAACTATTACCCATATTGAATCATTCCTTCAAGGTGTCCTCGATGGCCTAGTGACAAAGTCCATTATAATATTTTTTTCACTTCCACATATAAATTAGAAGAGGTTGCATCACTCATCTAGGATGTTGTCTCTCTCCCTTTACATGTTGATAAATTAGACACCTTGACATGTAGTCAGTAATTTCCTTCTTCATATTATCCCAGAAAAATTATTCTTTCATATCTCTATACATAATTCTGATACACAGGTGTATAGAGAAATTTGAGATATTAGTATTGTCTAATAGTTTTCTTTTAACATCATGTACTGATGGAAGACATAACCACTTCCCAAATTTTTGAAATATTTCTACATATACAAAGTCAGCCAATCTCCCTTCCTTGACAACATTAATTTTCTTGTACAGATTATCATCATCATATTGGTAGATTTTAATCTTATCTAATAAATATGGTTTAGCAATCATTTGAAAGAGGAAAGATGTTTAATCTTCCTTAACAATTCTCATATCCATCTTCATCAGATCCGTGAATATAGGATCTCTTTCAATCTTCATTTGGGTTAAGAGTCTGAGATCTTTTCTGCTTAATGAATCTGCCACCATATTTTCCTTTCATGGGTGGCAGTGTATTGAACAATCATAATATTTGAGTAAATTGAGCAATCTATTTTACCACATGTTGAGTTACTTTTGTGTGAAAATGTATTTCAAACACTAGTGGTCTGTATAAATCTCACATACTTATCCTTAGAGATAATGTCTATATATTTTCAAAGAAAATATTACAGATGATAACTCAAGATAATGAGTTGGATAATTTTTCTCAAGAGTCTTTAACTATCTTGATGCATAAGAAATAACATTATCATTTTTCAGAAGGACACAACCCATTCCATTCTTTGATGCATAAGTGTATATCACCAATCCCTCATTTCCTTATAGAAGAGTCAACATTAGTGCATTGACCAGTCTTATTTTCAATTCTTCGAAGCATTCTTTATATTATTTTTCCCACACAAACTTAACTCCTTTACGTGTGGGATTGGTTAGTGAGTTATCCATTTGGGAAAAATTATGAACGAAATGCTGATTGTAATCTTCTCAGCCAATAAAACTGTGTACCACTGTTATGATTGTTGGCGTGGGCCAATCATGGATTGTGTTTGTCTTTGTTGGATCAACTTGGATTCCATCCATAGAGAAAATATGGCCTAGAAAAGAAATAGATTGAATTCAGAATTCACACATTCTAAACAACCCATATAATTCATATCTTATAAGAGTTTTCATAATAATCTGCAAGTGATCCTCATGGTATTCATATACATTTGTGTATACAAAGATATGATAGATGAATACCAAAACAAATTATAATGATATTCCTTTAAAATTATTTTCATTAAATAAATGAAAAAAGGGTGAATTAGTTAGTCCAAAAGGCATCACTATAAATTCGTAATTCCCATAATTGTATTGAAATGTTTTCTTAGGAATATCTTCCCTCCTCACACGCAGTTGATGATATCCGGACTGATGGTAAATCTTCTAAATGTTTTGAGATCCATTAAGTTGATCAAAAAAATCATCAATATGAGGTAGAGGATACTTATTCATTATTGTAATAGCATTGATTTTCCTATAATCAATGCATGGCCTAATGGATCCCTCGTTTTTCATGAAAAATCGGACCAGGGATCCCCATGGAGAAATACTAGGTTAAATAAATCCATTGTCACTCAACTCCTCTAGTTGTTTATTTAGCTCTACTAACTCCACAGTGGCCATTCTATATGCGGTCTTTGAAATAGTTCTTGCACCAAGAATTAAGTCAATGGAAAACTCAATTTCTCACTCTAGAGGTCATCCTGGTAAATCCTCTAGAAATACATCAATGTATTCCTTCACTATATTTTTTAAAATGGTTGGGGCCGAAGTCTATATTTATTATTAATGAAAATACTTCTTTAGTGTGGGTAATGTGAGTCCCATTACATACACCAAAGTCCCATGGCCAAGTGGCCTAAATACAAGTCTTGAAGGCCCATTTTTTGGCCCAATGACCCGTCAGTGAAAAGAACTGCTACAGTAGCCGCGATGCTATAGTACCTGCTACAGTACAGCCGCTAATACAGTACCTGTAATAGTTCTTCCACCGCTACAGTTCCACCACTGCTATATTCCTACTATAGTACTGCTACTGTGCTACTACAATAACCCCATAAATTCGTCCCTGCCCATATTTGATCCTAGGTCTTTTGGATTCCAAGCTAGAAATTATATCAAATTCAGTATGGTGGAAAGGTTTCTTCAATAAGGATTAGGGATTCTACACCATTTTCAAAAATTGTAACTTCATTTTTATTACAATAAATCTTCACAGCATAGTTTTACAGCCAATTCATACTGAGAATTATATCAAATTCAGTTATTATTATGACGATAAGGTTATCAACTAATGCACATTTCTGTGTCACGAGGGGGACTAGTTGACAGTACTTTTTCCAATGATGCATCCCCTATGAGTTTTTACTGATAAGATATTTATTAAATCTTATTGGACATGTCTAATTTTCTTAGAAAATTGGAAAGATATAAATGAATGTGATGATCCAAAATAAAATAATGTGTTGGCTATATTTGAAGAAACATTTAAATTACCTACCACCACATCCTTAGAAACTTCAATTTCCATAGTTGTAATCGCATAAGCTCTCCCTTTCTCTCTTGGCCTTTTCTGAGGCATTTTTTCTTTGGATCATAAGAAACTCATTTTCCAAGTGTCCCATATCTCAACAATTATATCATCCAATATCATTACATTGTTTCTTCCCCTTACATTCATTATATAGATGACCATTTTCTCCACACTTAAAAACACTCCCATGCCTTTCAAGAATTTCCCAAGATAATTATTTCAATTGTTCTCGCATAATAGGAATATATACATTCCCTTGTTCTTATTTGGTGATTCACCATTACCTTGGTTATCAGAGTACCCCTTTTATCCTAGTTTCCCTTGATCAAAATTGATCTAGAAAATTCCTTCTCTGTTTTGATGGCATTTGATAAAATTTCATCATATGACAAAAATGTTTAGGAATCCAGTGCCCTTTGAAGACTTATCATAAGACTTTCAAACAAATGACCAATATTTTCTGTCAAGTAATATACATAATCTAAGGAATACCTATCTAGCCTTGTTAATGTAGCCTCATACTCTACAACACTATCTTATTCACTTTTCTTTAAACCATCGAATTTCCTCTTCATTTTGGTTTGTTACTCATGAGGGAAATATTTTGTGAAGAATATTTCCTTAAAAGTCGTCGATTTAATATCTTCTAATTCTTCTTCCTCAATGATATTTTGAATCAAGTACCACTATTGATCAGCATCTCCCTTGAGACTATATACTGCTAGTACTACCTTTTCATTTTCATTTCATCTTAATTCCATGAATATCTTTTCAAGGGACTTGATGTATTTCTCAGAAACCACTAGATTAGTAGTCCCACAGAAATATTGGGGCTTTTCCACATGAAACGATCAAACACAGGCATGGAATGGTTATTTGTTATAACTGAAGTATATTGTCCCAATGTGGTCATAATATGATCTTTTCCAAGATTGACTATGTTGACATGATAAGTGGGGTAATCCCAACATTTTCTATGATTATTTATTAATAGTCTTCCATTATGCGCCATTTCTAAATAATGGCATACCCTAGTTTAGTTTATGAATCTAAAATAGAAAATAACATAACATAGATCGAAATTCTATGCATAGTTAATCTCATAAACATGGTTTCATTGAGGAAAAAATTACATTTCAGTCTCTCATAATGGATGGTAAATAAAATATGACTATCTAAAGCATATCCCTTGGGTGTTTCATAACCAAGAGTGCAGCAAGGCCCATTGTCATGTTCCAAGATACCCCATGTCAAACTTGAAACTCCTTGTTTGAGCATTCATTCCTAAGTACATATATGTGAGACCCACCTCTACCTGCTCATATCTATATATGGATTTATATCTTGAAAGATCCACACTATCATTTACTTACCAAAATATTGGGACATTATTGTATTATTTTCCTCAAATACTACCTTAGGGATTCGTTCCTAGAGGTACATTTTCTAATCTAGTTTCAAAGTTTTCTACTAAACTTTCTCTGATAACAATTGTAATGGCCCGACCCCTCTAGACTAGAGCTGAGGAATTACATGTTATGTTGGCATGGTTATAAAGAATGAATATACCAAAGGAATGTTCAATTTAGTAGTCTTGAAGAGACTAGATACATAAATGTAAGTCAAATTACATTGGAAATGGTTACAAAATACAATACATAACAAAAACTAAATGTTTCATCCATAAGAACTCAATAAATGATCTCCTCCTCATTACCTTTTGAATGTAAACAATGAAAGGGTTGAGTTCAAACACTCAGTAAGGGTGAAAAATATTAGAATCATGAATCAATAATAACTAAATTGTAAACAATTTGACATAATCAATATGGCATGGGGAATTAATGAAAACCTCATGACATTAATAATTTGAGAATGAAACTAAATCCATAGATTGTGTCATAGTGAAAACCTCATGGATAATGATAACTGATAATGAATAAAAAGAATGATTATTAATTTTATTCCATGTATCTATCACATGATACCATATTACTATAAAAATAGTTTAGTTTTGTGGGTAGGAACCAGTCTGATTTTTGGAAACAAACTCAAAGGGTTTCACAACAAATTATTTGTATCATGATACTTACCGATGCATCGAGGGACTGTAGCGGGCCCTACACACTGGTGCATGTCCAAATCATTATTTATACATAGATTCAACCACATATCAACATTCCTTTAAATTATCCATATATAATAGAGGATATAGATTCATCAATATTTCCACAGTCAAAACTACATTAAAAATAAATACAATGTGTAAAATGGTATATGGCTTAAAAAATAATCATATCCATGATATGATAATATAGACATTTAAATGTAATATAATTTCAATTGAAATGTAATCTCAAATGTATCGTACATACACCACTTAAGAAAGAGTAGGTTCACAATACTACGCAAGTCACAATGAAGTGAAAATTGAGACAAAGCTCGTTACCACATTGTAATCAATTAAATCGAATGAGAAAAAGGTAATAAGAACAAAAAAATAATAGAATATCGTGAATATACAGAGAATAATGATAATATATATCAAATTTTATTACACCTATACCACATAATAAAAATAAGAGGAGAACAATGGAAATCCCAGAGAATTGAATGTGAGATGATGAAACCCCTTACAAACTTTTCAGCATGGTAACGAGTGTTCTTGTGAGGGATTAAGGAGATGTAAAAGGGTATCCCATTATTTATATATAATAAGAGAAGTATGGAGGTGGTGGTAAAACTTAACCCATCATTAGGTACTAAAAATAAAATAGCACAACAAAGGGGAGATTCTTGAACAAAAGTGAGAGAGAGGATCCCTTACCTTATGCCTGATGGTTTTCTTCATTGTTCTTAACAACCTGAATAATAAATTTTAGATTAATTAATTAGTAATTTCAAAACCTCATAAACATTTAATTGATATTTTATAACCTTATTTGGTTTATTAATGTTTTTTATGGGTTTAAGAGATTCAATTTTATTGTTTTGGTAGCATTTTCTTCTTCGGTTTTCGTGATATGTTTACTGGTATTAATGAACGGATGTTTGTTTAAAATGTGGTTAAACATCCAGAATTTTTAATAAACATTACTATTGACATTAAAAAAAATACATAAATGATCTTATAATGATTCTAGTTATATACCATAATAATGACTCATTAGATGAGTTAATAATAAAGGCTTGGATTTGGAATGGTGGTTTTGGGCACAATAATCTTATTTTGAATTATTATTCCATATTATGAATGAGTAAGGATTCCAGAACACTATAAATTATAAAATAAATATATTATGTTCTTGTTAAACCATTTATAAATTTTCATGACCATTATTGAAGATAGTAATGCAAATTGAAACTCCGTCTTCTTTGAGTGTGACAAAATTATCACATCTCGGACAGTGTTTTCATTTATTGTATAAATAGAGTGGAAAAAGACAGATTATGATGAAATATTACATTATAATAATGATAATACAGTACATGTATGTTTCTAGAATTATCATGGAATTTAGATGAGGTGAGGTGAGAAGAGATCAACAAAAAAAATAAAACATGTAAAAGAATTTGAAAGAAAGGTGAAGAGAGGTTTACCTCTTGAGTACTCCTCCCTGAGAAACTCTTTAAGACCTTTGTTTTTGGCCATTTGATGAGACCATCTGGTCTTGGGCGTGGGGGTAAGGATTGGGAATAGTATTTGGTATAATTTAGGAAATTTTTGTAGCTCGAGTGGTGTGGGGTGAAGAGTGGTTGGGGGTGGTTTATATAGTAATGGGAAGAGATGATTTCTTTATATTATATTAATTAATTTATTATTTCTTCACAAGACAAGAATGGTGAGTCTTCTATGACCAAGAATATTAATTTTCTCATGTGAATTCGAATCAATTGGGATTAAATCAGCAGAACGTCGCACATGACTCTATAATTAGGGTATTTAGCTTATTTTGTAAATTATGTTATTTCACTATTCATCAAAATTTAAGTATTTCAGAAAAATTCCAAAAATTCTCCCTAACCATTTTTCAACATGTAGAATCCAAAAATCAAGTCACTTTTTCAAAAATAATCATCTAAATATGATTTATTAAATATTTAATTAAAATCATTATTTAATCAAAAAATATAAAGTTAAAATATCCATCTTTTATTCAAAGGTTCCGAAATTTATTTATACATTCATGGGTATGGATACCATTCATAAGAGACATGTTACTATTTATAAGGGTATGTTAATATTCATAAAGGTAGGTTATTATTAATAAGGTTAGGTTACCATTTGCCTAAAATTATGTAAATTCTACTATACTCTAAATATCATCTTAAGCCCAACTGTGTATGTTAGATTTTCAAAATTCAAAACACACAAGTGGAAAACATAAGTTCAATTGATAGGCTATGACTATTTCTTAAATAACCAAGTGTTATTTCAAAGAAACCCAGTGCTTTGTGAAATATAGTATATGACTCTAATTTATTTAAGATAATGATACCATAAAAGGTTTGGGTGCTACATGTTTCATTTTATACTTCTCTCATCTGAATCTCTATAAAAAACAGTCCACTATGGTCAAGTAATTCTTTTGAGACCTCAATGAAATGATAGAAATGGTGATGTTCTAAATCCACTACTCACCCCTGGAGTAGGAATTGTTATTCAGTTCTTTATTGAGGATACTCTGAATGAAAATGGCTACCCTATCATCAAGTAAGTAGTAATACTTTCACTGTAACCACATAAAATTGTTTATTATTAAATTGATATCATATTGATTTCTTTTTCATTTACAAGGGTATTATAATAATATGATGGTGAAAAATTAATCCCTTCCACCTTAGTATATTCTATTGGGGTTATAGTTATTGTATCTGACTCTATAGAAGAATAGGGAACAGATGATGAGGGCTCCTCAGGACAAATGGATTTGATGAGGTTCATGAAATCAATTACCAAGTCATAACAGTTTGTACTACTATTGATTCTATACTATATTACATCAAAATCAGAACATTATGAAGGTCATTCATTTGAGTTTAATCTAAAAAATAAATCATTCTAAACTATTAGAGCCCATTAGAATTGAATACTTATGTACAAATTACAAGTTATTTATTTATTAGTTCCATACCATGTCAGTATATCATTCTTGGTTGTTAAAAATGTTTACATCCCCACTGATCCCAAATGAGAAATATGTATCTTTTCTTGAGGTCTTGGTTATTCATTCTATCATTTTAGTAGAATTTTTATAATTGTAACCATTCTATCAAAAAGTAAAAATTATTGATTTTCCAACCATCTTGGACTGGGTCACACTAATGATGCTTCATTAGTCATTCAATTTATCCTAGAATGGGAAAATAAACATCTAGAGGAGGTTGATGTTTTTATCTTTTCATCTACTATTTTATATTTCATGGGGGCCTCTCTTGGTGAAGGTGAGAAGTAGTTCAAATAAAATATATATTTTAAACATTTCTATTTTTTTCCTAACATTTATTTTCTATTATATCCCTTAAAGGTAGAAATAAATATTTGTTGATGGTGAAGACATCTATGGTTCCACCAATTCAATTTCTACAATAGGGTTCTATATATTTCCGTGATGATGGGTTAAGGTTAATTTTTTTTTCCAATAATTAAACTACGAAATATATGTTTCTAGCATAGATCATGATAATTTATGATATAAAAATATTATATTTTTTATTTTCAAATTAGTAACCAATTTTTTCACTTTTTACAATTCATTCACATGGGATATTATATCTTACGTCTTTATTATAATTTCCCCCAAATGATTAAACTATTACAAATGCCATATTTATAACCAATTCTTCAAATTATAAGAGGAAAAGACAATTACTAGGTGATTTAGTCTGAAAAAATATTATTCTTCTCAAATTAGGCATGAGTCAAGGCTCAGAGTCTAGGATTTTAATGTCCCAAATATGCCTTGTAAAATTTTTGAAAATTATATGGGATTTTTTCTAGACAAGATGCTAAGAGGACACATGATTCAGAGGCATGGGGTGCCTAAAACAAATTTTTAAACAATTATTATGTTTATTAAAAATAACATGCTTGTGCAGTTTTAGTAACTCTAAAATGGGTACCTAGATCAAAAATATTTGGGGACCATTGTGTTTAGGATTGAGGGTTTTTCCTTGGCAAGACTTAAATTTCGTCAGAGCGGGTCTCAAGTGAGAAAACCCCAAAATCATGTATCTCTAATTAAAATAATTAATAAAATTATTTTCATTTACACTTCAAATAACACATAAATGGTAAATCATATTAGAAATTCAATAAAACTATTGAGTTCATAGTTTTTTGATTTCCATAGGTGGAGCCTAACTTCGATCGGTATGGGTCAAGGGTGAATGTTAATTTTTGGTTGTCAACATCTTTAAAATATTTAAAAAAATGTTTTAATTAACGTAATGTGGTAAATTAGTGTTGTTTTTATTTTTAATTGTGCCATGTTAGTAAATCCAGTGCTATCATCATAATCTAGGAGTTTTCTTGAGGAAAAGAGGAGGAACCCTCCCATTGGCGAATGCCGACAAACAATATATTGAGATCACTCATGGACGGATCACCATCAACAAAGAAACCTCCTCATCGAGTGATCCAAACTCTTGGTAGGATCTTTATTTTTTAATTATTTTTGTCCATGTTCTTTTTTTAAATGATGAACATCGACCAACCCACAAATTTGATGATCTTCAGTTCAATCGTTCTTGTGGTATGGTTAAAAATGCGGAATAAAAGTGAATATACTAATAATTGTTTCTTCGTTGTAATATTGCATACAAAAATGGTACAAGGCCAATGAACAAAGAAAAGGTCCATTATAAAGGGTGTCATTTGTGGATTTCCTATCCCCATTCTTACGTTCTTCAATGACGGACACCTATGGTCGCAACGGGCTTTACTGGGAGGTTCTGAATGTGACTAGACCCCCGGACTGATAGTAAGATAGTCTTGAGCCCACGACAGTGAAGACAACCACCAAATGATCATGATGGTTTTTTTGGTTTGAAAAATGGGCCACAACAGCAATGGTGGTGGCCCACAGAAGAAGAGATTCTAGCGGCGGTGCGCGGCAGTGCGATAACTTCCACGAGCTAGGGATATGGGCTACTGATAGGCGTCCAGTGGTGGACCTCGACGAACACGACATGAAGCCGCGTCACATGGACGAGGGGCTAGAGATACCTGGATCGTGATGGTGTGACCCCATAGTAATGGTCTTGGGGAGTTGATGTGGTGGACCACTAATTTAAATGTGGTGGTTGCCCCGCCTTTACAGGGAGTGACAACATCATTCGCTGTATCTGGGTGGATGAACTGGCCCACTTGTGCCAGTCGGGCTGGAGCCGTCGGACCAGGCTAGAAGTGGTCCGAGCCAAAAGTGGGATGCACCATAAGTGGTTAGAGCCCAACCAGGGTAGTTCTTGTATGGTGGAAACTGATTCGGGTCTGTCTAACTAGGTTGGGCTAGGCCTGAACCCCACCAGATCCTTTTTACTAAAATACCCAGAACTCTCAAATCATATGCCTTTTTGAAGAGTATTTTGTAGGGTTGGGACCCTTGTAAAGAGCTTGTAATTTTTATATACTCTAATTGAGTATTTTTGGAAGTTTTAATACGTCCTTTTGGCTCGAGGAGTAGGTTCTCTCGAAATGAGCATGCTAAGGACGGAATGTTATGGATTAATGTTCCCTAGAAGCTCTGTGATTACATAGATTACGTGTCTTACCTATAGTGTGTGTATTACCATTCCTATGTGTCACATCTATAATTTTTTTTATTACCAATACTTAGTTGGTACTCCACTATCCTAGACGGTTTTGGGTCCTCTAGTCTTTGATGACACTTCGTTTGTTACCTACACTTTATGTGTTACCAACACTCTGTGTGTTATCTACATTCTTTGTGTTACCTACACTCTCTGTGTTACCAACACTGTGTATGTTACATATAATCTATATTTTACAAAAAATCAACATATTTACTAGTTGAGGGTACTATGGATTCTTACAACAATTTGGTTTGTGTACTATAGACATATACTTTGTGTGACCAGACTATAGTGACACTCTTGATTATATTCTAAGAGGATGCTCATTTTGTACCTCTATAGTAGACTAGTTTATTAAATTGTATTTATGTTATACTTTTTTTGATTACTTGTAGTTTTATTTTTGTAATTCATTTTTGGTTTGGGGTTCCTACTGAGTATTGTTTTACTCACACATGCACGGGCTTTTCCCGCATGAGTCATGTCTTGTGCAGATGATCGACAGCTTTGATAGAGTCTTTTGTGGGCCATATATAGGCATTATTCCAGGTGACCTGAAGAACATGGAACACTTCCGTGACATTAGGATAGATTATTGTATCTACCCTTAATGTAGGTTTTCTATTTGAGAAATCAATGAGCCTGTACTTTTCCAATTCAATTGGGGTTGTATTATGGACCCTTTTTATACAATTTTTTACCTTAATCTGAGTGGATTTTATTAGTTATTTTCATCAATTTTTACACAGTATTTTTTATTTCAACTTTTTTTAAGATGGGTGTGTGAGTACAGGTACTATGGAAAATTCCTCCCACTTTTGGGATATTCCTACTCGTCACTACTCACTAGCACCTCGCATATGGGAGGTAGGAATTGGACAGTCACGACATAGGTCCCAGAAGACGGGTTTGGACAATGATACTCTATCAAATAAATAATAATTAATTATGAGTGTATATTTTAATATTATTCTCATAGGGCACTCTAGAGAATATAAATGGTAAACTAGGGCATCTTATGTATATGTTTAGCTCCATAGGCTGGGGTGGATTTGACTATATGGAACATTGTGCCCTCAGGAATGAAGTGACTTCCCTAATATAGAATAAAATGAACCATGAATGGAGTGTATTAGTATTATAGGGTTCATTGAATTCAAAACAAAGTTCAGATGAGTCCTCCAATGAGGATTCATAAAATATAGTGGAGGAAGAACATCATCAATACGTGAACAACACTTGAAAAGTAAATATTTTATTATTGAATTTCAAAATTGGTTATCCTCTAGTGGAGTTGTGTTAGTTGTATTATTCCCAAAAAACCACATAGAAACCCTTGTTAGAGAAACAAGGGCCCTTTTCCTAGCAAAAATAGGCCAGACAGGATTTTTTGCATTGGTGAAAGCATTATAGAGTACTATAAATGTGGAAACTGTATCTACTAATCAATCTTCCCAGTCCAGGGTCTCCTAGGAGTAGAAGTTTGTTTTTCTCAACGAATTATCTAGGAAAATGATATAATGGTTATATAGGTTTATGAACCTCCTTTTTTGGTGGATTCACCAGAGATTCTCAGGGAAGTAGGGATTGCTTCTAATTTTCATGCATTGTCAGTGGAATTTTTTTTTCAACGTTTCATGTCACTATCTACAATTTTTTTCATTTATAATGTGAATATAACTTCATTTTCTTGATATAATTTTTTCTATAGAAGATACCATTCATTTTTATAATATCAATTAAACCAAAATTCCTATATTTGGTTTCATAAATCATAATAGATATCTCTTGAAAATTTTTTACGAGTGTCAACAGACATCATATTCCTTATTGTTGTATCTAATATGGTTGTTCAAATATCACCTTATTGAAAAGGATAATATGGGATAAAATTAATCACATATGTAAAGTGATCTGATTTCTTCATAAGTTAGTAAATCTAAGGAGAACATGATAATTTTTTTAAGGGTACAGATAATGATCCCAAGATGGTTTGAATCTTCTAATTTCCATCCCTAATTTTTTACTATGCTTTACACATAAAAATATTAGAGTATGCGTACAACGTTTTGGGTCATGATTCTATTTATGGGTTATGATATTAATATGTTTTATTCCTTTTCTATTTTATATGCGCACAATATTTCTTGGATCACACAATGTGAATGTCCAGCCAGCATATAATCAACTATTTCCTAGGATTTTCTTTTTTGGTTTCTACATACTAATCACTAATTTTTTTTCAATTGATTGGTTTATGGTCCCAAAAAACATATAATTTTATAGTTTAGGGTCTTTTATATAGTACCATGTATGTCTAAAGATTATGGTATTTTACCTTTTTAAATCTATTTTTTAGATTAATATCTCATAAATTGATCTATTTATTGTCGTAGTTTAAGTACCTCTATTATAGATTTTCTATTGTTGTAGTATATGGGCTTCTAGATCAGTCCTCTAATTACTGGATGTGAAGGATGTGTATCTGTGAAGGGATCAAGTCCCATTTATTCTTGATTAGATTATGAAGAATATATATTAGTGAAGGGTTTTGATACCTCACATTCGTAATTGATATTCAGAATAATGGATGTTCATGGAGAGTTATAGAACCCTATGTTCTTGTAGAAAACATAATGGATGAATATCCCTGAGGGGTTATAAAACCCTTAATCCTCAATGATATTTTATTTTATTCATGGTGAAATATTATTGATTTCAATTATACATGAATAGTTTTAATATGGTTTGTGTATGTCACTTGTCATGAAGCTTGAATAGGTGAATATGGAATGGAGAATACATGACAAGGATGACTCCAAATCACCCAAAGGTGATATGTTTTGTAACTACACATGTATTTATAGAATAATAAATTTTCTTTATATTATGATTTATAAATAAGATATTAATTTTATGTTAAAAGAGATGTTATTTCTAATAGCGGACTTGACACACACGACAATGGGTTTCTTCGAAATCTTACATACACACAACATTGAGTTATATTGAAAAATAATACAATAATATTTTTATTGTTTTAAATGGTAGATAACATACATCCATTGGAATGGTAGGAATGAATAGTATCAAATGTATTATAAAATATGGTTTACAAATGTCTAAATTATGATTAATTTGTTTCCAAATTTATTATAAATGTAAATTAAAAACAATTGAATATAAAGGATGTATTTTTATGAAAACCTATTTAAAATATAATAATTTTAATTATAAAATAATATCAATCTTTATGTATATTTATTTGAGTAAAAATATATGTTAAATATTCTATTTAATGTTTTCAATTCATCATATATTTTTTCTAGATATTTCATAAAAACAAACTCAATTTTTCAGATAAAAGAATTATTTTTCTAAAAATTTAGTTTTACCACCTTTTAATAGCGAACTCTTTTTAAATATAGTTTTTTCACTTTTATATGAACAATTTGAAAAAAAAATTCTTTTTATATATAATAGGTACATAAAAAATTACATTGGTTAAGTTTTTGGTAACTTTATGATAAAGATCAATATTTAATGAATATTGAAAAATACTAGGTTTTAATTCAAAACTACATTTTCATCCAATTTATTTATATATTTAGATTGTCATATTAATTCATTTTAAAATGTAATTGGATTAATTTGTTATAATTTAATAAAATTTTGGTCATTTTAAGTAATTTCACTTTTATATTTGATATAAACACATGACAATATTTTGATAGATTTTATTTCTCAAAAACCTAGTTTTTGGTTTTAAAAATAGAAATTAATTTTAAATTAATTGCTAAAAATTCTGGGTTTTTAATTTGGATAAATTGATTCAATATTTTTAATCATATGGTCCAAATTGTTTTAATAGGTACCTTTTATATTTGGACATTATGAATAGTAACTTATGTCATTATTTTTATTTAACATTGTTAGAGGGAAAATCTAGTAAATAAGGTAATAATTAATATTTTAATAATACAAAACTACCCCAAAATGTGTCTTAATATTGTTGTATAAGATATTTACATCCATAGGCATACATGGGTCGATTTTGGGACCCCATGTAGCCACATGGGTGTGAAAATAGAATTTTATAAGAATTAATTTAAAGTAAAGAGAAAATTAACATAAACATATATCTTATCAATAAAACATTTTTATATGGGGTTATCTAAGTTATATGTTAGACTATAAATAGTCGTTAGAATTTAGAAATATTTCCTAAATCCTAATATTTTATTTATAATTTTTAGGCATTAAATAAATAATTTTAATTATGACATAACGATGCTGCATTGATTGATTCATTAATAAAGGATTCAAATAAATGATATTATAAATATTAAAATAAATATTATTTGAAATAATTAATGTCGCCCAAGAATTTTATAGGTGAAAATAACATATTATTAATGATTCAATGTTTTTTAGATGGAATTATATAGTTATAAATTTGAAAAAAAGTCAAGTATGAATAGTGACCAAAATTGACATAATTCATAACATAAAATATATAAAAGTTTATTAAATGATATTAAATTCCTAAAAATATAAGATTACAAAAAATAGTTACAATGTGTTAAAATATGTCTAAAATGTCATTGTTTTGGTACGTTTGACATGATATGGTAATTACATTAACCCACAATGTGTAAACAACATGATATCATTATAAGATTAAAAATTGTAAAATAAGGGTTGAACTAAAAATAAAAGGATAACAAAATATACTAAACATATCTAAAAGTTATTTAATTTTAGTTATTAAAAAACATATTATCTTCGAATTAAATGTGTTTTGGACCATTTGCAATAGAATTTGAATTTATAATAATTTAATATTTCAAGACTTTCCTAAAGTTCCCCTCACCTCTTCTATACAAATAAAATTCTTCTATTTATATCAAACTTCCAAAGACTTTAATATCAAATATTCTATGTCCAATACTATTTTAATAATACCTTCCATAATCTTAGAATTATTACCTTGGGAAGAAGGAAATTCAAGAAAGCATTGTGACTCAAATCAAAAGAAGTTACCTGATTTAGTGGCAACGTCTTCTCTCAAGTTCCTTTCCATTATTTTTATTTCTCAATTACATATTATGTTCTTATTATTTTATTACATAAAACACATTTATTCTAAATATAATAGGATTTTGTTATTATAATAATTCAAACTACACTTACACACACCTCCATCTAATGGATATGAACATATTGTTTCTATATTTGGTGAACTACTGACTCACAAGACAATGATTGTTCAATTTTTCCCTACCACATATCATGGTGTAAATTATTATAAAACTATAATTTTATATGATATATATTATAAATATATTTTACCTATTCTTATGTAACATTTATTTACAACAAAACTTTATTCTTACCATAATGTGTAAATACAATATTTTCATTTCAGGAAGTGCCGACTATCGCCCCCCTCAAAGTGATACAACTCATTCATGCCATAAATTGAATGTATAATGGATAAATTTAATGAAAATATTTAGAATATTTAAAATATATACTATAATATAATTATTTCAAACATATGTATCATTTAGTTTTCATTCCATTATTATGAAAATTAAATGAAAGGGGTGTTCAGGCATACGTACGACCAACCATCTCCATTAACAGTGCATTTAATTTCATATCTCCAAATGTTATGGGCTATTATAAATTCATATATAATAGATATATAATAAATTTAAATAATTCATAATATTCTATTGATGATTGAATTTTTATAATAAGGACAATTTACATCGAACAAGTTCATTTTTGACTCAAGTACCGAATATCAACAAAATGACCAATATGAACATAAATAATTATATAATTTTTTCAAAAAATGTATTAATTTATATGAAAATAAAATTTTATATTAAAATTTTATTAATAAAGTATAAATTAACATACATTTATTTTTCAAGAACATAAATAACGAACGAGACAATTCAAATTCAAGTTAAGGGAATATCTTAACCCAATTTCCATTTTTTGGGTTAATATTCTACTTATTGATTATGTATTTCTTTGATTATGTGATAAATAAATTTTGATATCATATATTTTATTCATACATTCTTTATATGAATACACATAATCGATCTATTTTATTAATAAAATGTTCTTTGTAAGTGATCATTTCCCCCTCCACTTTTAGTCAAAAACTTCTTTTATGTTATGTATTTTAATTTTCATTTTATTATGTTGGGGTATACACTTATATATCATTAATTATGTAATTTTTATTTCCAAATGATGAGTGACCCTTTTCAATCTCATCAATAAATTTTATGAATTTTTATGTGACGATAATTGGCTACCTAATTTTCATAGGGGAATATCTCTACTCAATTTCTTCTCGTTGGGTTTTAAGCATACTTCATTGATTATATTATGACAAGATTATATGGGGAATCACAATTAGTTTATTAATGATATAATTTCCACTTCCATTGTGTGGATATGCTATTTCTATGTAGAATCACCCCATTGTTAAATTCTTACGTAAATTATACTAACATTTTAAGTGAAATATTATCTCAATATCATTTAATTGTGTTAAATATCCATGTAATTGGTTTTGTTTTTACAAAAATAATTTTCAAAACCCTCTTATTTATTTAAACTAAATATCCATTTATATTGGGTGTATTTATATTTGTCACATGTTATTATTTCATTTATTTATAATTAATCTAAGTATATGATCTTTGTAAGGGATTTCATCACAATTTACATTCCATTAATACTAATTTATTGTTTGATCCAATTATATTTTATAGTGTACATAATACCCTTTGACATATTATATCATAAATTTCATTATTCTCATGATATTATAAGGTTTCTTTAATTGTATTCCTTAATTATTATTTTCATGTATTTTCTCAAGTGGTAAGGAACTCTCTAACTAAAACATCATTTTAAATTTTTTAAAGATTTATTATTATAAATATTTCTCATTAATTTCTATGTTTTCAAAATGATTTTATGGATTTATTATATGGACATTAATGATTTAAAATGATAATTCCTTTAATATTTTCAATGTGGTATGGGACACTTTTATTCAAAAATAAATTTATTAAATTTATTAAATGTTTTTAGAAATATATTGAATATTTCAATTAACTTATTGTGAATAATGAGTGAAATATTGATAATTTAAATATTTTATGTTTTATTATTATGTAATGGTAATTGGACATTTTATGGGTGGTGACATGATAAACCAAATTCGAGTAGTTCTAGGATAAACTGATGGTGGGTGATCCTATGATATCTCTCCAATTAATTTGTGAATGTGACAGAGGTATGTCACGACCCGACCCTACCCGGGCTCGAGCCGCAACTACCCCAAGCCCGCCTCCTTAGTCCAGGGGCTGGCGACCAGTGTCGAAGGTACAATAACTCGGGGAGGCCTTTTCCTAAGCACATGTACACACACACGCTGCAAACTCAATGCAAAAGTGCAGAATAAACGAAAAGACAAGTAAAGAAAAGGAAAGGGAAACTGCTATATAAATACCACA
Source organism: Viscum album (assembly GCA_963277665.1). Classification (NCBI taxonomy): domain Eukaryota; kingdom Viridiplantae; phylum Streptophyta; class Magnoliopsida; order Santalales; family Viscaceae; genus Viscum; species Viscum album. The sequence goes on from OY728131.1 coordinate 2,073,015,053, forward strand.
AAGTACCTCGACCTCTACAAGTACAAAGTACAAACTGAATATAAAATGGTAAAAACACGCACCAAACCAAAAAATAGTGTCAAAACCCGGCAATAGGTAAACAAAATAAACTGATGATGTGTCTCTCACCGGGAACCCGGCCACGACCACTGCACGCGGTCCAAGCTCCCAAGCTCCTACGCTCCACTGAAGTCACACTCCACATGTCTATCGTCTGCAAGAGCACACCAAGTATGAGCAAAACCCAAGCATGGGTGAGTATAAAAATACTCAGTAGGATACCCCAAAGGCTCGAGGGAGAAACAAATGGAGTTACCGAAGGGTGAGCAGTAGAGCGAACAGAAAAGTAAAGTAGTACAACAGAGAGTGTAGTAAAGAGTCCAGCTCAACCCAACAAGAGGAAAGAAGGTAGACTCATCCAGACACAAGGAGCTGGAAACGGTGAGACGATGAACTTCTCGTCGAGTCTTCGCTACCTATAGTAGGAGAGTAGACTCGTCCAACCGTGAGAAGCTATACACGGACAGCACGTGGCATACCCTGCATGTCTTCGCCTCCCCTGGAAGGAGAGTAACCAAACCCAAGGAGTGGGTACTAGAAAAAGGTATATACCAGTCCATATGCGAAATCAAGAAGCCCAAACAAGATCATAAGGCGATCTCCATCCCGTAGCTCAGCCCAAGAAAGAGTAGCCAACAGTCCCAGAAGTAACACCATCGATGCCCAGTATCCCGCAAGTCTGCCCCGAACCTCATGCCAAGGGGCTAAATCACCACACCTCGACACTATCCGCTTTTGGCGACACAGACTCTCCCGCACGATTTAGGTCACGTCACAAGGACGTGTCTCGGTGGGTGAATGTGCTCCTCGTACTTGAGAGTTCTGGGGGAACATCAACCACAACTCGTCACTACCCCGCAGTCGAGAGGTCTGCTCAAAGTCGACAGGCGACCCCCTGCCCAGCCCCGCTGGAGGATCCCTAGAAGTCAACGGGTTCCCACTATAGGGAGACCTGGAAAGTCGACGGGTGCCTCACTGCCCAGTCCTGTAACAGAGTAGTCTACTGGAGGGAGACCTGGCTAAAGTCGGCGACGGGACCACTGCCCAGCCCAGCTGGAGGTAACCCAGCATCGGGGACCACTGCCTCGCCCAGCTGGAGGTATGCCCAGCATCGGGGACCACTGCCCAGCCCAGCTGGAGGTAAGCCAGCATCGGGGACCACAGGCCAGCCCAGTTGGAGGTAATCCCGGCATCAGGGACCACTGCCCAGCCCCGCTGGAGGTAAGCTCGGAACTACTCTGGCCATCCCTGCTGGATGGTACTGCTCGGTAAACACCACTGTATTGGCCATCCCTGCTGGATGGTAACCCACTGACGATCCCCGCTCGATACAACCTCAGCCTTACTGTAAACAACCTCAGCCCTGCGGGAACAACCTCAGCCCTGCTGGAAACAACCTCAGCCCTGCTGGAACAACCTCAGCCCTGCTGGAACAACCTCAGCCCTGCTGGAACAACCTCAGCCCGGCTGGAAACAACCTCAGCCCTACTGGAACAACCTCCTGGGTAGAGGATTAGTGCCCGCATAAAGTGTTGGTCACACCGAAACCACAGGCTCTACCAGGGAACACAGAACAATGGGAGAAACTCCCCAGGCCTCACAAGGCAATCCCGCTCCAATCCGCTGAGTCACTGTCGAAGCGGATCGAGACACCTCATCCTAGAAAGTGGGGAAAACACCCACGCTGTATGAACACCCGTAGTCGCAGACGGTGTCGCAGTCCGGTGAAAGGGCACAGTACTGAAACCCCTTCACATCCAAAGAAGTAGAGGAACCAAACCATCTCTGCCGGCCAAACCATCGGGCACAAGACCAAGGGGAGACCGCCCAACCCTGCTGGTCAGACAAAAGAGCACCAGGCCAGGGGAAACTCCGCCCTGCTGGACAAACAGATGATCACAAAGCCAGGGGAACACTCCACCCGACTAGTCAAACAAACGAGCACAAATCCAGGGGAACACTCTACCTTGCTGGTCAAACAAACGAGTGCAGAGGGACCCTCTACGTCGTGAGAGGTCTAAGTATGCAAAGTAGATCATGGCACGCATGTGGGTCCCACACGACGTGTGGCCCCAAGTCAACCCCAACTGAGCGCACAAACATCCTTTGGTACAAACAACCACATGTACCTCCAAGCGCTCCCGTATACTCACGGAGTATACCCCATTCCATCCCAAATGCTATCGTGCACACGACACCCCGCGTCAACGCGAAGGCGTGGCGTAACAACTCCAGCTCAAAGGCCCAGGCACGGCCAACCACATCTCGTGAACCAATTGTATCACTCTCCTAAGAGTGTGCGATCACACGCCAAGGGTCTGCTACAACAAGGTAGGGAGAACCACCACTGGAGCACCTTCCATGCTCCACATTCAACAAGATTGCGCAAGAGGCTCCACACAACCAAATAGATCGCACCATTGTAATACTCACGGAAAAAGACAAGAGACCGACTACTTACTCACCTCAAACGGATATTCGATGAAAAATTCACCAACACCGCCTCACGCCCGAACGGCGTCCCGTGATCCCGAGCCTCGGCCTCGAAAACAGTCAGGCGCATCACACCATTGCGATACCCTTGGGAAAACACATCAAAAGCACTACTCACTTGAGTGCAATAGATATCCAGAGAAAAAGGTGCATCCTGATGCACGGCACATGATCGGTGCCACGTGGGACCCGCATCCTGGTAACGAAACTCAACGAACGGATCGCACCGTCGCGATCCTCTAGAAAAAGTACACGAAATGGACTACTAACTTGTCCAAAATTGTCGCCCAGTGATAAAGCTGGAATTCACCGTCAACTCCCGAAACGGCCCTCGCAGGGCCCGCACCATCTTGTGGAATTACAGCGGGCAGACTGCGCCAACACGATGCCCTCGGAAAAACACCCAACATCGACTGCTCGGACGCCCCGAACGGACGTCCGAGGAAAAAGATGCTCAAAGATGCACGCAACTCAAAAGACGGGCCGCGGGGCCCACGCTTCATCTTCGGACTCAACCCCTGAAACCACCCTGGAAGGCCTCGCCTCGATGCCGGGGTCCCAACGCCACTGACGGCACTCAAAACGGACGTCGGACGCGTCCGCGCCGTCCAAAACAAGAATCCCCGAATGGAACAACAAACCACTTGAAGACGTGTCGCGCCTCCGAGGCCCCTCGTTTCGGGAATTAAAAATTCCCAAAACCATCTCAAAAAGACCACCTCGTCAATACGGTTCCACTGCAGCCATCGGTACTCAAAACGGACACCTGTAACGAAAGATACGGGTGTCCGAACACCGGGGGGGCAAGCCCCTAGGACTGGACCGGCCTGGACCGGACGGTCCGCCCGGCTTGGGCGGGCCCGCGGCATGGCCGCGCGGCCGGTCGCGGCCGCCGCGTGATGACCCGCGTGGCGCGAGTCTTGGTTGTTGCACAGGGGTCACGCGACGCGACCCCGCGGTCGCCGCTCCCTGGCGACCGTGCCTCGCCAGGTGCTCCGCAAGACACCTTGGCCGACGCCCGAGTTCCCCGCCGGACACCCGCTGCCGCGCCCCGCGGACACCCCGACAGACACCCCGCCGCCGCGCCCAGCGCCTCCACCAGACACCCGCGGACACCCCTGCCGCGCCGTCCGCCCTCGCCGCGCCGCCGATCGAACCCGCCGAAAACCGAAAGCCCACAAAGTTTGGCGGATCATTGCGGATGCCACGGAGCTTGGAATTTGAATCTGAAAGATTAGATGTAAAGGGAATTAACTCTACTACGTATTCATGGGGTTTCTTCAAAAATCCGACAGAGTTTCAATACAATTAATCGAGTTCAAAGTAGGTGTGGTGAATGAAAAATGCAAACGACAAATCCTACCTTGCGGGGCTTCGCCTGAAGCTTCGTGAAGATTCGCCGGCCACCACGCCTCGCCGGAGCTGTCTCACCAGAGGTGGAGGAGGAGGAGCGGGAGAAGAGGGGCTGCCATGGGAAGGGGAAGGAGAGGAGGGAGGATGGTGTGTTAAGCATTGAAATATAAAACGCTTAACCACCCGCCCGTCGGCCCGAAACTGAACTCTTAACAGGGTCGAGGTGAATCCTCCCCTAGGGTAAACAACACTTCCTGAGCATAACGGCGGTCTCAGAATTTTAATCCGAGACCCCGTTCAAAAGTTATAAAATTTAACATCTGAAGCCGCTAAATTACGAAAACGCCCCTGGAGCCATTTTTCACAAACGACATGCACCCGCGAAACTTATACCTCTCCTAGAGTAAACGGCACATTCCAAACACAACGGTGCCCTCGGTTTCCCAATCCGAGCCACCATTTAAGAGATATCTGCATTTCAACATTAAACGAAAGAATTTAATTTATTTATCTGTTTAACGTTCCGGGATCGGGAGAGGGGTCCAAACATCCCGCGCCGACAAGTTTTATGTTGCTCCTACGGTAAACACCCCATTCCGGACCCATCCGTACTCTCGGATCCCTGATCCGGATCACCATTTAGGAGTTATCTCATTTATTTGGCGTTCCCAGTGTGAACACACTGAAAATTTTATTTCGGCCACTCCGGGGCTCAGAATCGCACACCGTCTAAAGGCGCTGCTCTGGAATATCATCGAGAATATTCCAAAGTCTTTCACAGCAAAACCGGGTTCTTACGTCATTCCCTCCTTCAAGATTTTCATCTTTGAAAAGCAAAACTAGGGAGAAACACAGGGTACTAAGCCCACAACTGGCATTCCTGTACCCAAAAGAACCCACACACAGCTCTGCGTCACCGCACACGGACCAAATGATTGATCTGTCCATGCTAGGTCATCCCTTGCCAACGTCGTGCACCCACTCCAGACATTTGGGTTAGGGCAAGGTGGTAGACAACCTCGTCATCCCTTTGAACGGTCTCAAATGGCCCGAAGGCCCTCGGGGGTAGCTCACCTCCCCGGTCAAACCTCTACGTAGCACGCCGCGACTGGAATTACTGCCCGCACCTAAAACAAGGCCCGGTGATTCCCTCTTTCAGAATATCCATATGGTGAAACATCCAAGGATATATGGTCACTCAAGGTTCCACATTCAATGCTCTCTTACATGCTCAAAAGGTGAAAGAGTCAACACCATTGAATAAAGGAAAAGGTCTCACGCCTTTTCCCTTACCAACACAGGGTCACACCCGACGCCCTGCGTCACCTTATTAACACATCAAACAAGGAGCAGGGAGGAAAGCAGATCACACACAGAGTATAAAAATTCTAATGCAAAAATGTAGAAGATCTATAGAGAATACCTCTTATCTCCTCATGCTCTGCAGGATCATAGACATCCAAAGCTCACGGCTGCCTGCAGTCCCACCTGTCAGCTCCCAGAGCCTGACGTGGAACCCCCTAGTGGTGATGGGAAGACCTTGTAACATCGTCCCCCACTACCATCTCCTCCCGCTCCTCTTCTAGAACCATCTCTCTTGGTACTACTCTGATCACAGCGCTGCCTCTGTCACGGTGGTGCTCCTGCTACCTTCCCGAAGCTCCCAACAACTCGGGTCGGGAAGTCTCGTGCGAAGTGACCTCGGTCGTCACAAGCATAGCACCGACTCTCTCTGGGCTGCACTAGTGCCCTCCGGCGCCACAGTGGTGTACGACCATGCCTCTGAGTCCGGTTTTTAGAAAGCCACCTGCATCGAGGTCCTGCTTGCCGACGCCCACTAGCTACGACAGACGTCTTGACCCCAACGTGCATGCTGCCACCACCAACACTAGAACGCGACAGGAAGCCCTCTGTCACCAGCACCTTCTCTAGCACCCCGACATATGTGGAAATGCCCAAGGGTACTATGACAGCACGAATCTCTTGGCAGAGACCCTACTCAAACTTCCGCGCTCAGAGGTTGTCGTCATGGACCAAGTCCGGGTAAAAGCGTGCACAGTCTACAAAACTAGCCGCGTACTCGGCCACCGTCATCCCTCCCTGCTGAAACTGCAGGAGCTCCTGAATCCGAACGGAGCGCAAGCAGGAGGGGAAAAACTCCTCACGAAACAACAACTGGAAGTCACCCCATGAAAGTGATGACTCATCAAGAAACTGAGTCACCAGACTCCACCAACGCCAAGCTGCTCCATGAAAAAGGGTGGCTGCCAAAGCCACTCTCTGATCTGTCGGCGCCTGCACACGCCTGAAAAGGCGAACCACTGCCTCAATCCAATCCTCTGCTGCCTGAGGGTCTAGATCACCACTGAACCTCAGTGGTTTCTACCACTGGAACTCGCGGAGCGTGCGCAACCTGCGCTCATGCTTAGCCAGCTCTGCTGAAACTGCCTACTCCTCAACTGGTATGGGTGCTGCTATAGTCCCACTCGGAGAAAGGGGCTCTCATGATGGGTCCCTGACTATGGCCTCATAGCTCACAGGGTCGTCATCACGAACAAAAGCTGGTATGCTGGCTGGATGTCCTCACGGAGACATCCTGAATATTATCAAGGAGTACCGCGGTCAAATGAGCATATATGTATATACCGATAACAACAACGATGGGGAGCTGACTCAAGAAGGACAGTCAAGACTCATTCCAATGTGATGCACAAACAAATTTCCCTGCAACAAGTGTCTCAGCATGTCCAGTCGATAAGCGGGTTATCAAGGTCCTGGTGAATGGATACGTCGGCCGCCGCACCATCACTGGACTCCCTGGCTTGAGAGCCGCTCTCGAGACACGTTAACATTGTTTCCCTAAATCCCAAACAATTCCTCTTTTAGGGACATCCGCACAACATCCAAAGGAACGAACCCCCTTTGGTTCCACTTTTTCATGACCCAACCCTACCCGGGCTCGAGCCGCAACTACCCCAAGCCCGCCTCCATAGGCCAGGGGCTGGCGACCAGCACCGAAGGCACAATAACTCGGGGAGGCCTTCGCCTAAGCACCTGTACACACACACGCAACAAACTCAATGCAAAAGTGCAGAGTAAAAGAAAAGACATGTAAATAAAAGGAAAGGTTAACTGCTATATAAATACCACAAAGTTCATCGACCTCTACAAGTACAAAGTACAAACTGAAAAGAAAAGGGGCAAAACACGCGCCCAACGAAAAAAAAGTGCCACAACCCGGAAACAAGTAAACAAATGAAACTGCGGATGGGTCTCCCACATGGAACCCGGCCACGACCACCGCACGCGGTCCAAGCTCCCAAGCTCCTACACTCTACTGAAGTCACGCTCCACCTGTCCATCGTCTGTAAGGGCACACTAAGTGCGGGCAAAGCCCAAGAAGGGGTGAGTATAAAAATACTCAGTAGGATACCCCGAAGGCTCGAGGGGGCAACAAAAGGAGGTACCGAAGGGCGAGTAGTAGAGCAAAAAGAAAGGTAAAGGAGTACAACAGAGAGTTTAGTAAAGAGTCCAACTCACCCCAACAAGAGGAAAGAAGGTAGACTCATCTAGACACAAGGAGCTGGAAATGGTGAGAAGATGAACTTCTCGTCGAGTCTTCGATACCTATAGTAGGAGAGTAGACTCGTCCAACCATGAGAAGCTAGGAACAGAAACCACGTGGCATACCCCGCACGTCTTCGCCTCCCCTGGAAGGAGAGTAACCAAACCCAAGGAGACGGTACTAGATCAAGGTATATACCAGTCCATATGCTCAATCCAGAATCCCAAACCAGATCATAAGGGGATCTCCATCCCATAGCTCAGCCCAAGAAAGAGTAGCCAACAGTCCCAGAAGTAACAACATCGATGCCCAGCATCCCGCACGTCTACCCCAAACTGCAAGCCAAGAGGCTCAATCACCACACCTCGACACTATCCTCTTTGGGCGGCACTGACTCGCCCTCCCGGTTTTAGGTCGCGTCACAAGGACGCGTCTCTGTGGGGTAAAGCGCTCATCGTACTTGAGAGTTCTGGGGGAACGTCAACCACAACTCGTCAATGCCCCACAGTCGAGAGGTCTGCTCAAAGTCGATAGGAGACCGCCTACCCAGCCCCACAGGAGGATCCCTGGAAGTCAACGGGTTCCCACTATAGGGAGACCCAGAAAGTCGACGGGTGCCTCACTGCCCAATCGCGTAACAGTGTAGTCCACTGGAGGGTGACACGGATAAAGTCAGCGACGGGACCACTGCCCAACCCAACTAGAGGTAACTCGGCATTGGGGACCACTGCCCAGCCCAGCTGGAGGTAAGCCCGGCATCAGGGACCACTGCCGAGCTGAGCTGGAGGTAAGCCCAGCATCGGGGACCACTACCCAGCCCAGCTGGAGGTAAGCCCGGCATCGGGGACCACTACCCAGCCCCACTAGAGGTAAGCCCGGAACTACTCTGGCCACCCCTGATGGATGTTACTACCCGTTAAACACCACTATACTGGTCATCCCTGCTGGATGGAAACCCACTGACGAGCCCTGCTCGATACAACCTCATCCCTGCTGGAAACAACCTCAGCCCTGCTGGAATAACCTCAGCCATGCTGGAACAACCTCAGCCCTAATGGAACAACCTCAGCCCTACTGGAAAAAACTTTAGCCCTGCTGGAACAACCTCCTAGGTAGGGGATCGGTGCCCACGTAAAGTGTTGGTCACACCGAAACCACAAGCTCTACCTGGGAACACAGAACAATCGGAGAAACTCCCCAGGCCTCACAAGGCAATCCCGCTCCAATCCGCTGAGTCAATGTCGAAGCGGACCGAGACACCTCATCCCAGAAAGTGGGGAAAACACCCACGCTGTACGAACACCTGTAGTCGCAGATGGTGTCGCAGTCCGGTGAAAAGGAACAATACTGAAACCTCTGACAGCCAAAGAAGCAGAGGAACCAAACCATATCTATCGGCCAAACCATCGGGCACAAGACCAGGTGGAGACCGCCCAACCCTGCTGGTCAGACAAAAGAGCACAAGGCCAGGGGAAACTCCACCCTGATGGTCAAACAGACAAGAACAAAGCCAGGGGAACACTCCACCCTGCTGGTCAAACAAACGAGCACAAAGCTAGGGGAACACTCTACCCTACTGGTCAATAAAACGAGCACAGAGGGACCCTCTACGTCGAGAAAAGTCTAAGTATGCAAAGAAGATCATGGCACACATCTGGGGCCCACACGACGTGTGGCCCCAAGTCAACCACAACTGAGGGCACAAACATCCTTAGGTACGATCAACCACATGTACCTCCAAGCGCTCCCGTATACTCCTGGAGTATACCTCATTCCAGCCCAAAGGCTATCATGCACACGGCACCCAGCGTCAATGAAAAGGCGTGACGTAACATATCCACCTCAAAGGCCAAGGCACGGACAACCACATCTCGTGAACCATTTGTATCAGTCTCTCAAGAGTGCGCGATCACACGCCAAGGGTCTGCTACAATAAGGTAGGGCGAACCACCACTGGATCACCTTCCATGCTCCACATTCAACAATATCACACAAGAGGCTCCGCACAACCCAATAGATCGCACCGTTGTAATCCTAGTGGAAAAACACGTGAGATCGACTACTTACTCGCCTCAAATGTATATCCGACGAAAAAGTCACCAACACCGCCTCACGCATGAACGACGTCCCGTGATCCCGAGCCTCGGCCCCAAAAACAGTCAGGCGCATCGCACAATTGCGATTCCCTCAGGAAAACATGTAAAAAGCACTACTCACTTGAGTGCAACGGATATCCGGAGAAAAAGATTCATCCCGGTGCACCACACACGAGCGTTGCCACATGGGACCCGCATCCCGGTCTCGAAACTCAACGAACGGATCGCACCGTCGTGATCTTCTCAAAAAAATTACACGAAATGGACTACTCACTTGTCCAAAAAGGTCGCCCGGTGATAAAGCTAGAAATCACCATCAACTCCCGAAATGGGCCTCACGGGGACCGCACCATCCTGCGGAATTACAGCGGGCAGACTGTGCCAACGCGATGCCCTTGGAAAAACACACAACATCGACTGATCGCACGCCCCGAATGGACGTCTGAGGAAAAAGTTGCTCAAAGCTACACACAGCTCAAAAGACGGGCCGCGGGGCCCGTGCCTCATCTTCTACCTCAACGCCTGAAACCAGCCTGGATGGCTCCTCCTCGATGCCAGGGTCCCAACGCCACTGACGGTGCTCAAAACGGACATCGGACACGTCTGTGCCGCCCAAAACAAGAATCCCCGAAGGAAATGACAAACCACATGAAGACGCGTCGCACCTCCGAGACCCCTCTTTTCGGGAATTAAAAATTCCCAAAACCATCTCAAAAAGACCGCCTCATCAATATGGTTCCACCGCCGCAGACGGTACTCAAAACGGACACCCGTAGAGAAAAATACGGGTGTCCGAACACCGGGGGGCAAGCCCCTAGGGCTGGACCGGCCTGAACCGGCCGGTCCGCCCAGCCTGGGCCGGCCCGCGGCCGGTCGTGGTCGCCGCGTGAAGACCCGCGCGGCGCGGGTCTTATCACCGCACAGGGGTCGCGTGACGCGCCCCCGTGGTCACCGCTCCCTGGCCATCGTGCCTCGCCGGGTGCTCCGCCAGACACCATGGCCGACGCCTGAGCTCCCCACCGGACACCCGCTGCCGCGCCCCGCGGACACCCCGACAGACACCCCACCGCCACGCCCAGCACCTCCACCAGACACCCGCGGACACCCCTGTCGCACTGTCCGCCCTCGCCGCGCTGCCGCTCGAACCTGCCGGAAACTGAAAACCCACAATGTTCGGCGGATCATTGTGAATGCCATGGAGCTCGGAATTTGAATCCGAAAGATGCGTTTGAAAGGGAATTAACTCTACTAGGTATTCATGGGTTTTGTTAGAAAATATGACATCGTTTCAAAAATCGATTTCGAAGTAGGCGTGGTGAATGAAAAATGCAAACGACAAATCCTACGTCGCGGGGCTTCGCCCGAAGCTTCGCGACGATTCGCCGGCCCCCACGCCTCGCCGGAGCTGTCTCGCCGGAGGTGGAGGAGGAGGAGCAGGAGAAGAGGGGCTGCCAGGGGGAAGGGGAAGGAGAGGAGGGAGGAGGGTGTGTTAAGCGTTTAAATAGGAAACGCTTAACCACCCGCCCGTCGGCCCGGACCTAAACTCCCGACAAGGTCGAGGTTAAGCCTCCCCTAGGGTAAACAACACCTCTTGACCACAACGGCGGTCTCAGAATTTTAATCCGAGACCCCGTTCAAAAGTTATAAAATTTAACGACCGAAGCCGCTAAATTACGAAAACACCCCTGGAGCCATTTTTCACAAACGGCCCCCGCCTGCAAAACTTATACCTCTCCTAGGGTAAACAACACATTCTGAACACAACGGTGCCCTCGGATTCCCAAATCGGTCCACTGTTTAAGGGATACAAGCATTTCAACATTAAACGAATTAATTTAATTTATTTATCCATTTAACGTTCCGGGAGCGGGTGAGGGGTCAAACATCCCACGTCGGCAAGTATTATGTCGCTCCTAGGGTAAACACTCCATTCCAGACCCATCTGTACTCTCGGATCCCTGATCCGGATCACCGTTTAGGAGTTATCTCATTTATTTGGGGTTCCCAGTGTGATAACACTGAAAATTTAATTCTGGCCACTCCGGGGCTCGGAATCGCACGCCGTTTAAAGGCGCTGCTCTGGAATATCATCTAGAATATTCCAAAGTCTTTCACAGCAAAAACCGCATTCTTACAGGTAAATGAAAATGTTTCTCTTAAGAGATTTAAGTAATATGTTGTGATGGGTTTTCCAAACGAAAACATGAAGTTTACTCGCTATGTAGTTATGAAAGATATAATGTATGTATGTTATGGATGACAAAATTTACATTTATGATCTCTGATTTTAATGAGTTAATCATAAATCTTATGATTTCATTTGGTATGATAAAGATCTTATGTTTTATGAGAAAAAGTTATGATTTCATTGATTTGTATGTATTCATGGACTATTGTTTTAGTTCCTTATTTTATATCCCTTACTAAGTTTTTTATTCTCAACTGTTGTATTGAAATATTTTTCATAGGGTATAAGGAAGGGTAAGATAAAGGAAGAAATCAAGAATATTTTTTTCATGAAAATAATTCCTTATTAATTTAAAGAGATTTATTATTGTGAAAAAATTGGATAGAGTATAAGTATCTACAATGTAATTTTTGAGATGTAATGTAATAGTTATGTCCTAATTATATAAAAATATAAACATTGAAGGATCCGTAATGTGAATTCTTGTCTTATCTCAAGATTATGTAATGCTTAAGGTAGGGGCCTTATAGTTGGTATGAGAGGAAATGTTTAGACTACTTTAGAGATATAGATGTTTTCTTAAAGGTTAGGGATATTATCACGGGTTTATAATATTATGGTATATTATAATTTCAATGACTTAAAAAACCCTTTTGAGGCTTATGTAATTTCAAGGCGATTAATGGTATTTTGGGAAACATTCACCTTTTAAGAAATTATCGGTTATTAGTTTCTGGAATGAAAAGTGTGAGGTATCAAAAAAAAATTGAGGTTAAAACATGTTATGGTTATTTTGAAATATTTTATCTCATTTTTTAATTTTATTATAGTTATATAGTTTTTAAAAAATTAAAACACGAATACCATGTGACAACCTGTCGTTTCCAATAGATCTATAGGAATTGAACCCACGACCAAAGTGCGATTGGGATTTATTACCTATCCCTATCCTACGTGAAGTCCCTAATTAGTATGACTTATTCAATGAAGTTTAATTCTATTAAGGATTAATAATAAGTTGATTTTGGTAACCTATGTCTTATCAAATTGATATCCTTTGTATTTGAAAATGATTTGGTGATTATGTGACAAATTTTATTTTGGAAGACATTCTCTATTTTGGTATCTTTATATAAATATAATATTATGGGATTTAATTTAGGATTTATGGTTTAATTATATTTTTGGATTAATTTATGATTTTAACTACGGACTTATAGAGAATTAGATTGCTTATGTATATGATTAATCTATCCTTGAAAAAATGTGATTATTTTAATTACTTTGGGTATAATACAATAATAGTGGTTGATGTTATTTGAAAATAAATGTTAAATTTTATCTTAGAAAACGATGTGATCAAATACTTCAAATATTTAGGATTAAATATTTTTTGGATTATTTTGAGTAATTTTAATGACTTTTTTTGTTGAATGGTCTCTGTAGAATATTGGTATTACTGTTCAATTTTAGAGACAAATAGTTGTCCTTCTTCTTAAAAAATATTAATCTTTTGAGGAGATTATCTAATCATTTAACAACTTTTATGGTTTTTTTAATGCCTAAAGACAAGGTAAATATATGATTCATATGTTTTGGATTATTTTATTCTCAATAATTTGATTCTAACACTTCAAGTGTGACCAAGTCAACTTGAATAATCATCATTTATAAAAAGGATGTGTTTGTGGTAGATATTTATAACCAGATGAAAATCTACTTGACAAGTAAGTACATTTCCTTATGCACTTAGTCAAGCTCATAAATTAATTTCTCAACTTTATAAAAGGGATCATAAAACAAAAACTTTTTTCATTTTCTTTTTCTATAGGGATATCAAAGACCGCTTAACCCAAAACTAGTTTATGGTTTTCTTGTTGTTAACTTTTTCCTGATCATGTTTTCTATCGCTATGCATCATAACTTAACACATAGTTACCTTATATATCATTTGTTCCTACATGTAATCATAGAATTTTTTATCACGGGTGACCTTTGTGCATACAGTTATTTCTTTTGAATTGATACTTTTATTCACTCTTTTTTGGTTGTCGGATTTTCAATGAAGTCTCTGAGACCAAATTTATAATTGCAAGGACACAATTTACAAAGTGGTGGAATGATGTAATAACCAAGGTGTTCATAAAATAACCATTTTTCATTTCTATTAATATATATGAGTAAGATATTAATTTAACATTAAATGGGATGCTTTTTTTGGTAGCGTTCTCGACACGTAACAACGGGTTTCTCTAAAATCTTACGTTGCACACAACATTGAGTTATACTAAAAAAATTAAACAATAATAATATTATTTTTTAAAATGGTCGTTAACACCTAGCCATTGGAATGGTAGGAATGAATATTTTCAACTGAATTTTGATATATGGTTTAAATATGTTTAAAAATGATTCATTTATTATTAATTTTATTTGAAATAGAAATAAAAATCAATTGAATATAAAGGATGTGTTTTTATGAAAACATATTTAAAAGAGAATAATTGTGTTTATAAAATCATATCACACTTTATGGATATTTATTTGATTAAAATATATGTTATTTATTCAATGCAATATTTTATATTCTTCTTATACGTTTTTAAGTAATTATAAAAGAACAAAATGAATTATTCATATCAAAGATATATTTTCCAATAAATGCAGATTTATTTCTTTTACATGGAGAACCATTTTTAATTATAGTTTTTTTCACATTTATATGTTTTATTTGAAAAAATGATATTATTCTATATAATAGGGAAATCAAAAATCACTTTGGTTAATTTTAGCATATTTTTTGAAAAAATTAATTTTTTTAATAAACAGTGAAAATAATCTATTTTATTTCAAAACCGAATTTCCTTCTAATTTATTTACATTGTTATATTGTAATTTTAATTATTTTTAAAATGTAATGGGATTACGTTTTTTATAATTTATTCCAATTTTGGTCATTTTAGGTATCTTTACTTTTAAATTTGATATAAACACATGTGATTATTTTGATAGATTTTACTTCTTAAAAAACCTCACTTTTTGGTTTTGACAACGAGAATTAATTTTAAATAAATTTATAAAAATTCTATATTTTGAATTTGTAAAAATGGATTCCATATTTGGAATCATAAAGTCTATGTTTTTGTAATATTTACATTTTATTTTTTGACATTATGAATAGTAATTTCAGTAATTATTTTTATTTAACGTGGTTAAAGGGTAAATCTGGTAAATAAGGTAAAAATATAATATTTTAATAATATAAAAAACCCTAAAATGTTTCTTAATACTATTGAATTAGATTTTTTAGACCATGGTAATGCATGGGATGATTGTGGGACCCCATGAAGCCACTTGGCTGTGAAAATGACATTTTATAAGAATTAATTTAATGTAATGAGAAAAATAACATAAACATGTCTCTAGTTACTTAAAAATTTTTATATGGGGTAATATGTGTTATATATTTAACTGTAAATTTTCATTTTGCATCTAAAAATATCAAATAAATCATAAAATTTTATTTATAATTTTTAGACATTTAATATAAAAATTTAATTCTGACACAATAATGATGCAGTGATTGCTTCATTAAAAAAATCAAATAAATGATATTATGAATATTAAAATAAATATTATTTTAGATAATTTATGTCATAAACTAATTTTATTGGATAATATGACATTTTATAATTGATTAAATGTTTCTATTTATAAGTAATCAGGTAGTTATGAGTTTTTATAAATGTCTAGTACGAATAGTGACCAAATTGGCAAAATTTATAACGTAAAATATAAAATAGATTTTTAAATGATATTAAATTATTAAAAATATATATTTTTTTAAATTGTTAATATAAGTCCAAATATGTCATAAATTGAATTTTTGTAGTTCATTTGAACTAATACGGTAATTATATTAATGTACAATGTGTAAATGACAAGATATCACTATAAGATTAAAAAGGGTAAAACAAGGGTTAAACCAAAAAGCTAAGGATAAATTTTTTGAAAATCATATCTAAAAATGATTGTATTATTGGTATTGGAACCAAAATATTCTTATATTAGAATTAAATTTGTTTTGGACCACTGATAAGTGACATTTAATTTATAATAAATTAATATTATTAGACTTTCCTAAAGTACCCCTCACCTATTATATAAAAGGGAACTTCTTCTTATCCTTATCTCACACAAAAAAATAATTTTATATTGGAAAATATATAGCCAATAATATTCCTTCAATCCATCCCTTACACCTATATGCCTTACTTAGGGATAAAGGTAATTTATAAAATATTTTTGGCTCAAATCAAAAGTTCCATGATTTAGAAGTAATGTCTTCTCTCAAGTTCCATTCATTTGTTTTCCTTCTACACAACCTATTCACACATTATTCCATCATTACATAATAATACCATTATCCTATATATATATATATTATTTTCTTTTATAAGTATTCTAACTACATTTACACACACCTCTATCTAATGGATACGAACATACTGTTTCTTTGTACGGCGAACTACTGGCTCACAAAATAATGATTGATAAATTTTCCCCTACCACCACTCATGGGGGTAATTATGATGGAACTATAATTATATATTATATAAATTATTATATTTATATTTTATATATTCTTTTTTTATTTATTATTTTCAACCCACCTTTATTTATTCCATAATGTGTAAATACAAAAATTTCATTCGAGGAAGTGCAAACTACCACCCCCCCAATGTGATATGACTTATTCATGTAGTAAATGGAATATATAATGGATGGATTTAATGAAATTATTTAACATATATAACATTAATATTATACTATAATATTAACATAATTTTTTATCATTTAGTTTTAATTCTTTTAATATGACAATGTAATGAAAGTAGCGTTCTTGCGTACGTACGGCCTACCTTCTGCATGAATGTTGAAATTCATTTATTATCTCAAAATTTTATTAACTATTATAAAGAAATATATACTAGATATATATTATATTTAAATAATAAATAATATTTTGGAGATGATATAAATTTGACCACATGTAAAATTTACATCAAACAAGATCATTTTCAACTCAAGTACCGAATATCAACAAAACGACCAATATGAACATAAATAATTATGTAATTTTTATAACATGGTAATAATTGATATAAAAGGAATAATAAAAATTAAAATGTATAAGAATTAAGTATAAATTAACCTTTTTTTATTATTTAGGAATATAATGAAGGAACGAAACAAGTCGGACTCAAGGTAAGGGAAATTCATAACCTAATTTCCATTCATTGGGTTAATCATATACTTCTTGATTATATCATCTATGATTGGGTGAGAAATATATTTTGATATCTTATATTTTATTTATACATAATTTATCTGAATACAAATAATCAATCTATTTTATTAACAAATTTCTCTCTATAATGGAACCTTTCACCATCCTATTTTAGTATAATACTTATTTTATGTTATGTCATTTAATTTCCATTTTCATGTGTTAGGGAATGTAATTTAATATACTTATTTCTATCAATTTTATTTCCAAATTATGAGAGAACCTTTTTAAACTCATAAACTAATTTTATGAACAATTATGTGAAGATGTTACGTAACCGAATTATCAACATGGGATTTCTAAACGTAGTTTCTCTCATTGGGTTTTATGCATACTTCATTGATTATATTATGAAAATATTATTAGTTGAATTACTATTTATTTATTAATGTTTTAATTTAAACTTCCCTTTGTGAGGATATATTATTTTTACACATAATCACCCTATAAATAAATTTTTCTGTCCAATATATAAATTTGTATGTGAGCTCGTAACTCAATTACATTTCATTGAGTTAAATATCAGTGAAATTAATTTTGTTTTTCGAATAATACGTGTGAATGAATTCTGATTGTTTTACCATAAATATCCACTTATATTAGGTGTATTTATATTATTAACACATAGTTATTTCATTGATTTATCTTTAACCTAAGAATGTGATCTGTCTAAGGTATGTCATATCAATTTCCATTATACTGAGACTATTTTTTGTTATTCACCAATGAATATTTATGGTGTATATACTTCCCTTTGAAATATTATATCATGAATATTTTTATTCTCATGATATTATAATTTTTGTTTAATGTTATTCTTTAATTATTTTTATTGAAGTATTTTCTCAATTTTTAAGATAATGTTTAACTAAAACATCATTTTAAATGGTTTGATGATTTATTCTTCTAAATATTTCTCATGAATAAACATGTTTTCAAAACTGTTTTAAGTACTTATTATATAGATAGTATTTTTAAAAAATGTTAATTAATTAAAACAATTTAAACTGGTATGGGACACATTGATTCAAAAATATATTTATTAAATATATTAAATAGTTTTGGAATTGGATTGAATATTTCAATAGATTTATTATGAATGATGAGGTAAATTTTGTTAATTTAAATCTTTTATTTGTTTTGATTATGTAATATTACCTATAATTTTGATGGGTGGTTACATGATAAACCAAATAGGGGTGGTTACATGATCAATATATGGTGTTTGAGCCTGTTATATCTCTCCAATGCATTTTCTAATGGTATAGAGGTAAAATATAATGTTTTCCTAAGAAATTTAGAGAATATACTATGATGGGTATTATAAACGTGATAATAAATATTTCATCCTATATAGCTGTGATAGCTACAATGTATGTATGTATGTTATGGATGAATCAAGTTACTTTTTTGATTTATTATTTCTATGAGTTATTTAGAAATCTTATTTATTTCATGAGGTATATTAAAGAGAATGTGTTTTATGAGTAAGAAGTATGATTTTAATGATTTGTATGTATTTGTATACTAATGTTTTCTTTCCTTCTTTTATATCCCCTAATGATATTGCTATTTTCATCCCAACATTTTGAAATGTTTTTCACATGGTATAGTGAAGGGCATGAGAAAGGAATAATTCAAGAATATTGTTATCAAGAAATGAATCCTTGTTTTATTTATGGAGTTTTTTTTTGTGAAAAAATGGATAGAGTATATTTTTCTACTTTATAATTTTTTATATATAATGTAATTTTTATGGAATAATTCTCCAAAAAATTAAACCATAAAAGATCATATATGTGAATTCAGGAATTAAATCATGATTATAAAATATTTAAGGTTGGGTCCTTATAGGTTTCACCACGGTGTTTCTGGGTCTCACAAGGATTGGAGGTCCTTTTCTCTAAGGAGGAGACTCATTTAATTGTTGGGTCAGTGTCCCTTATTCATTATACCATATATATTGCATGTATGGTCAAGATAATTAGATCCCTACTATTTTCAAGGTTCCATGAGTGATTTTTGAAAATTCAAATGTTTGGATCATGAAGTGGGGTATATTAAGAATATATATCAAAGTATGTTTCTAACACCCTAGGAAAGTTTAGTTTCTTATTGGAAATCATGGCCCTTATTCAATGTGGTTTCTAGTCACATGGTATAGGCCATCCAAAGGATTGGGAATTGAATATCACATACCTTCTTTTGGAATGGGTACACTACAAGGTGAAGTAAGGTTAAATATTTTGAATCCCCCTGAAAAATATTGTTATGGGGATTGTAAATCATAGACTACAAGTATTTATTTAACTAAAAATGATTATTAATTGATACTGGTTGACCATTAGTAAAATATAATATTTTCTTTCATATAGTTGGGATAAAATCACATGGGTTTAAGGGGTAGTTCATATGGGATAAAAAACCATCTATCCACATGAAATTTTTCATTTTGATAATTCCCTATAAAATACTAGTGGGGTACTTTCAAATTATCTAGTCCATATTTAAAATACATTATAAAGGGGGGAAATTTAAATCACTCAATTTTATGGGTTATATAAAATATTTATATATTAATGGAATTTCTGAGTTTCATCATATTATTTGAAGAAAATAAGATTGTTTATGGAAATAATAATATTTATGGAGAGTTTTATAACCATAAAAATTATTTCCTCAATTATTATTTGCATTATTAAGGTGAGTAAATGTGATGAATCATTTATTTAATGTTTTCCTAGATAAGGGGGACTAGGGAAAACATGTCGTAATTTAATAAGGCCATATTTTGTTTCCCATGAGTTTTAGGCCTTATTTATTTACACTCGAAATTTTTACTCAACTCAAGAGATGACGATTTTAGAAAGATGATATTTATATTTTGATCATACCACCCTCTATGGGTTACTATACTTAGAAGTTTTATATCAATTTGGCATGCAGTTGAGGGACATTCAATTTGGACCATCAAAGATTAAATTTTAAGGTTTTATATCTTTGAGCAATGTGCATGCATTTTAGGGTCATGATGCATGTGGACCATGTATGAGGGGAGTGTTACACAATAGCCTAATTTGGATTACCAGGGGAAAGAGTACTCCAACAGCCTTTCGAGAAGAAGATGATTTTGTTGTAAATCATAGCTCAAGGTTCTTGGGTCATGATTAAAGGTATGATCCATTCATGAAATAAAATTATATTTAATCTCTCTATTGTGATGAGATACACTATGATGATGTAATTTATAATAAGGATCATGTATTCCTTCCTTCCGGGCCAAGATGCTTCTAGTTGATCGTTCTGAGTGCCATATTCATATCAACCTATTACATGGATGAAAAGAGAATTATTTTTTCCTTTCATTGAATGGATGGAGGAGATATACGATTCTCAATGCACTAAGAGTGATATACAGATTTAGGTTATTAAAAGATGATCGAATAACCCCATACTCTTGTGGACCAGGGTCAGTTTATTTTATCCATCAATGAGTTGTGATGATTGGTGTTAGTCTAGACATTTTAAATTTAGTTCGTGTGGAAATTTATTTTCTGTAGAATAATGTAATGAGACATGGAGTTTTTTTATTTGGTTTAACATTATGTGGAAAAGATATAATTACCTATGTGAAATTTTGTATGCTAACATTAGGGACACATCTCACTTTTACGGGGAATTTATATTAGGGAACACCATTTATGAATGAAATTTCTTATTAATGGGTATCCATTTATTGGATCCCTTACTATACAGATTTACAACATGCTCATGTAAACTCTATGTAAATCCAAATCATATGTAGGAAGAGTGAGTTTTCATTAATTACTCCTCTATAAATAAAGTTATATAATATTTTTATGCCTGGGCTTTCCCAGTATTTCTTATGCATATAGTAAGGGAATTAATAATTCCTAATAATCTCCTTTAAAGAGATCCCTCAACATAGATATAACTCATATATATTGGAAAAGAAAATTCAATCCTCTTAGTAAATGAATATTGACGTCATGATCATCTAATGGGTCCTCTACATAGATCGAGCTCATATATAGTGATAGTTAATTTCCATATTTCATTCATGTATGAAGGTGTAATATTCATCTTATGAACTAATACATGGATAAGATGGCCCAAAATATTAATTTTCGGCCTTTAATGATGGAAAATACAAAATCTAGTTTAATTTCATGTGACTATTATCTGTCAATGAGAGGAGTGAATAAATAGAGGAAGACCATATTCTTCTTAGTCAAGAAAATTACTCCTCTGTTTAAGGGTTTCATCTCTACTGTGACCAAAATCCTCTAGGAATAACCTATTCATAATTGTTTCAATTCTTCGTAAATTTCCAGAGAGGTCCTTTGGGATTATTCATTCCCAAATTCTATATTTCTATATAAAAGAACTTGAAGAATGGGATCCCAATTCACATGGGGTTCCAAGAGAAGGATACTATCTCAAGGAATTGGTTGGTATAAACCCATATATCAATGATATGAAGTTGGTTCATGGATAATGGATGATTCAAGAATGGTTTGAGAACCATAAAGGATGTGACATAATGTAATGAACACATTTTCAGGATGAATGGATAAAATAAGTGATTAATTAGTAAACAATCATCATATTGGAAAACCACTACAATATGAATAACACATGTCATGTAACTTAACATCATGAGACTGAGACATTTTAATGTAGTATAGCTTCATGTGGCTATTGTGTTTTATATCTAGGCATCAAATGAATGATCCAAGTGTCACTAAATATCCCATAGTATGTGGATCAATTAATATATAATTATATTTTAGAGAATCCCTTCCTCAAGTATACCACATACAAAAAGGAAGGGTTATTTTTGTCCTTTTCATCATGGACAGAGTCAAGACTAGAGGTCTTGGTGTTACTATGTATAATGTGGTAAAAAGAATCAAGCCATACATATTCCTAGTATAAATTTTGTTCAGTTTAGAGTTATTTCATTGGGACTTAAAATATAAAGGGATAAACCATTGTTTAATTATTCATCCCTATTAAAAATGGATAAAATGGATGATATGTATATGGGGAATAAATATTGAAAGGTGGGTGTCAAAATGGATTTTTTATCTTACGAAAGGTATGTATTCATGGAATATACATACACTAATATTTATTTTTTTAATAATTAAATTTTATAATATTCTTTTGAAATTCATTATGATACAGAGAAAAGTATCATCGAGGGTATATGAATCCACTCAAATAGTTTCATTATGGGGATATTAAATCATAAAACAAGAACATACTAGTCAAATAGAGTTGGAAACTAGTTGGTAAAATCAATCATTGACAATGGAAGATGTACATATTCCATATAGTTAGGGAAAACACATGGGTTTAAGGGGTCTCTTTTAAGACCAAATATTCTCTAAGAACATGTTTTTTTTATTTTTTCATTCACTAGTGACTTCTAGAAGTGTCCCTTTAGAGTAACCTATCCCTATTATATAATTTTTATAAGTGAGATCTATGAGCATGGGATCCCATGCTTAATTGGTTATAATAGAAGGATATCAATTAAAAAAATTTCTTGTTATTTACAATGATATTGAATATATCATGTTTTTCATAGCGAATGTAAGATTCATGATGGTTTCGAGAAAACTAATTGATAGGGCAGTGGGTATTGAAAAAAAAAATTCAAGGTGAAAGGATAAGAAATATATTTCTTTAATACACTATCATTAGGTGTGATCTTTGTGGCATGAAGATATATTTTCTTGTAGTTCAATTCCACGCTAGTAGAATATTGTTTCGAACTTTAATGTCATGTGACTAGGTCATGGTTAAGATGTTAAACATCACACAACTAGGATACAATTCCCTATCCAATAAATATGTTAGTCAAACTGACCAGAGTGGTTGTCTAGGTTTTCAATGATTTCATGATCCATGATCATTATGTGAAATAAGAGACTACAGTTAAGTTGATTAATCTAAATATGAGTATATAATGGGTAATACATGAGGGTGTTCACTATTTATTATGAATTATTATCACTAGAATAATATGATTGACATGGGGTACATGATTGGGAATGATGGTAACTCATTGATGGGCCAATAATAGAGGATCTAGGCATCACTACGTATCCTGAAATGGAAATAGTCGAGAAACACCTGGTTCTTAAATGGGATTCAACATAGACATGTTCCACACATAAGGAGGGTTGAAATTTTTTTACATATTTTGGATGAAAACATGACTTGATATCTTGGTTTCACTATGTATCTTGGAAAATAATGAATGAATCCCAATGTAGATCTTCAAAGGGAAAATTCTATGTGCAAACCTGACCCGTATTCAGGATGATTGGAACATTTTTTAATTGTTTATATTACAGGTTGACTAAGGATCTAGGACCTATGAGTTACTATGTATCTAATGATAGAAATAACTAGACCACATGTATTTCTTAAATGGTAAGCTATCTCCACATGTATGACACATATATAGAGGGGGAAATTTTTTGCTTTTATATTTTTGATAGACCCATGATTTGGGATCTTGGTGTCATGATGTACCTATGATAAAAGGAATCAATCCACATATGGTTTTTAATTGAAAAGTATAACTCCTAGACTGGCCCTTAAAAAATGGGGGAATTATTTCCATTTATATTGTGTGTTGACATTGTATTTTATAACTATGTGTCATTATATACACTATGAGTGAAGGTATGACAACTCATGTATTTCTTGAAAAAAAATCTACGTGCACGTTTGAACCATACACTGGGGGTATTTTTAACTTTATATTTTATGTTAGACCTACAACTTCATATCTAGAAGCCACTACGTTTCCTGTGATAGTATTAATCAAGTCAAAAATTGTTCTTGAATTGAAATATTTCCTATATGGGTACGTATCACACACATGGATGGGAGTACCTAATTTTTATTTTACACAGATGTATCTCATGTGTAATAAACCATCTGAAAAGTAATTTTCATCATGGAGTTTAATTTCATGGGTTAGGGTTGTCATCTGTGTAGTTTAACAGAATTTGGTAAGGATTAATGATGATATATAGTTTGAATACATTATTTTAGGACATGGGATGTTCTTTAGTTTACAACCTTTTTGTCAGGACTAGTGTTGTTGTAATGTTCAGAGACATATTTCTATGTCATTGGATACTATGAAGTTTAGAGTATTTCTACAAGTAATTGGCATGTTATTATATTTAGAGTAATTCATCCTTGAATTTTTATTCCTAAATACACATATGAAAAGTAATTCATGATAACAAATTCAATTGTTGGAGGCTTAATGTGTTCCCCATCCATTGTTTATAATGACTAATATCCATGAGAATAGACTTTATGTATGATATAAGACACTTAAGACATGGTTTCAAGC
The DNA here is from genome assembly GCA_963277665.1 of Viscum album. Lineage (NCBI taxonomy): Eukaryota > Viridiplantae > Streptophyta > Magnoliopsida > Santalales > Viscaceae > Viscum > Viscum album. The sequence continues at coordinate 2,073,039,566 of OY728131.1, forward strand.
TTTTGAGGGTCATTTCCCCATATGATTGGGTTTTTAAGAGACAATACCAATTCTACATGTGGAAATGAGTAAAAACAAGCATTTTTTTATGGATCTCACGATCTGATTTCGATGATCATTGTTGTTGTGTAGTGTATTAAACCCTTTCCCATCAATATATTTAACTTTTCAATCAAAAATTTTCATAAATTGATGTAGGATAGTTTCCCATAGGTATATATATACAGAGTGAGGGAAACTAGAATTAAATGGTAAACACTATTGTGGTTTCATACAATAATTAATATGAATTGTCTTGTCTATAAGTGTGTGTAGTGGTATTGTAGGACCATAAATCATTAATGAGCTTATCCAATAATGAATTCTTGTCCATATACACCATTTTAAGGATAATAATTGATATAGTCTTGTTGATGTCCACTTTTTATCAATTTTTCATTACATGATAGCCTGATGAATGGTTGGGTTTGATGTTGTACTCTAGGTAAACTTTTTTCAATTTATTAGAACATAAATTTGTGATGTTTTCTTTCAATATCGTGTGAGGATAACCTAATTTGGTGATTATATAAGAATTTTTGAAATAAATAATATTCATTTTTTCAACGTCCTTGATGGGTATTGACTTAGACCATTTTTAAAATAATTTAGTACCAGTAAGTATGTAATTTAACTACTTAGTTTTCGATGGGGGATACGGCCCCACAATTACTATTCTATATATAAAACATATCTATATTTTTTTTGTTTTATTTAGAAACAATTTGGGTTGATGGATTATTTTTCTCATGGATGTACGATTCTGGAAAATTCGAGGTAATTTACACATAGTCATGTATCATTATTTTCTAAATCTAACCACACCTCTTAATTTTATGGGAGAGTATGGTCTTGGACTAATCAACCCCGCAGGATCCTATAGGGACCCCTTTCATGATGTCGAGAATATCTCATTATATGAGTCTAAAAATAACTCAGTCAAATTTTCATTTACAATTATCATTTTTTTATTTTTCTTATGTTGAAGGGTTTATTTCATTTCTCAATGTCAAGTATGTTCCTTTATGGATCGATATAACAGGAGGTTCCCATTTTGGAGGTAATGAGCTATAGCCTACATATATTCATTTGGGGATGTTGATCCATATTTATCTAGTGCAGTGTTGACTTGATTGATTTCCACTATCTAACAAATGAGGACTAATGATACCACCCTTCATGACTGGCATGGAAAACTACAACATGATGATTTATTTCATACCCTTTTATCACTAATTTATCCAATGCATCAGAGTGAGCATTTTTTTTATCAAGGTACGTGATGAAATGTTGGTTAAAATGTGAATCCTTTCATAATTCATCTCATTTAACTAATATGAAGGTATAATTATTATTTCATGATAGCATAATCATTGTTTATTTGTTTGACCACTATTACTGAATCCATTTTTATGTTTAAGTATGATATATGAAAATGTAATAAATGATCCAAGAAAAAGATGAGGGCTTGTAAACTACCTCATTATTAGTGTGTCCTTTAGATAGTAATAAAGAGTATGAAAAAATTGATTTATTTGGGAAAATAAATACATTCCCTATACCATATTAGTATATCTTTTTGGATTTATATAAGATTTTTTAATATGAAATCTAGAATAACAATTAAAATATATATACTACATTCAAGGACTGTCATGTGCATAAAAAACATCTCCTTTTCGAATTTTAGTGTTGACTCATGTCCTTTCTGGTTGGGATGTGCTACAAGGAAATTATCTTGGGCCTTCCCTTTGAGTATTTTGTTTTTAAAAAAATATTTTTTATTTCAATAGAATAAGAACCCATCGAGCCAAACACCCATTCAATATATGTCAGAAAATGATTTATTATAGCAGGTTAGTATGAAATATCAGGTGGACTTAATGATACTACATGCAGTGTGTATTTTTTTTGTATATTATAGATGAGTGTGAAGAATTTTCTCTTAATATCAGAATACTAGGTTACAATACCAGGAATCATTTAAATGATATAATAGATGTTTTTTTCATTCCCCACACCATTTTTATATGTGATTAGATCACTAATTCATCATTCCATGGTGGCGACATATAAGATTGGATGAATTCTTTCTCCTAGCATCATCAATACTAGTGGTTGTAGTATGTACAACTTGATATTCTAATAAGATTCTTGGTAGTATTCATCTCATAGATAGTTCACTCCCTTATTCATCAACTTCTTAAAAGAAAGATATTTTATATGAACGTTTGATATCAAATACGGAATGTATGGGTGGTTCCCTTGGTGCCCCCTCTATTCATTAATATTCTGAATGGGTGGAACTATTAGTACTACACTTTTCCTTTTAGGATTGGCCTCGATGCCACTGTCACATACCACAAACCCAATGAATATCCTTAATGTTTCTATGAAATACAACTTTATATGATTTTCCATCAAACTATACATTTTTAAATTGATAAAAATTGATTAGTGATCCATAAGGTGATCATATCAATATTGAGATTTGACTTCTATCTCATTGACCTAACATTTTTTCATGTTTTATGAGGGCTTAAATACATGATTAATGGTTCATTTATACCTATTTCTAGTGTTATATAATGAAAAATACATGTATTAATGACAAAATATTCCATAAGGTTCATTGAAGGTAGTGGATTCTTTGACTTTAGGATCCATTTATATCTGATTATACATAGAATATACAATCAAAATGTAAAGGGATTGGAATATATTAGTTAAATATATCAAAAGATATGTGAAAAAAATGGTCAATCGTTATTCAATCAGTGTCTATAATGGTCCCTAAAATAAATGTAGACACTAATTTACCTATAATGTTTCTTGACAGGGATGATGTTGGTGAGCCATTCTGGGTGCTACACATCATGGAAAATGTTGAATTTGGTAAATTATTTAACTTTTGATTCAAAATTATTATCATCAGAGGGGTTAATAATGATTTCTACATACATAAGTCCTCTATTTTCATTCGGTAATCCTTGTCAATACATTTTTACATCAAGGTTCAAATAATAAATTTCAACACAATTTCAAGTGAATTCGTATTAATATTTCATTACATACTTAGTATACTTAACATTATCCTATAAAGTCACGGAGGAACTTATAATTGTATTTCATTGTATTATTATGTTCCCAATTTCACCATATTGATCTCATCGATGGTGGTGGATATTCCATTCTAAAATAAAGGAAGGTGGATTCTAAGTTCATCTTATTCTTCCTCTATATCTGAGTCTATATAGAAATTTTCCTTCGTAGTGGGAATATCTATCACATCCAATATTATAGTGTTCATGGGAAGATATATATTCATACTTAACTACTGGTGTCATTTATAGAGAGATTCTGGGGATGCGAGTCTTACATTACGCTTCCAATAGGTGCAAGAGGATCCTGAATATACTGATATATTGAAAATCTCATAGAAGCATAAAAAATTTATGATGATGTTGTGAGGGAGTTATCAGATCCCAATAGATCATTAGCATTATCCCATTTTGATGAATCTTATTTAGCTAGTGAAATTTGGACATGATCCAAATAATTTTTAGGTTCATTATAGCTTTCTGAGATTACGTATTATATCTCAATCAGTTATATGGGTAGAACATAATAACTATCGAGCATACTCTCGGGATTCACAAGGTTAATACCAAAGATATTAGGGACTATAACCCATACAACAACATCCACCATTGTATTTTTTTCCTTCCTTCTTATAGAAACATACCTCATCATATAAGGTTTTAGAAGACATGAAGGAGAATTCTCGCTATGTATCATGTCAACCTTTTGATCGATAAGGTTTTTCAACCATTGATGAAATGATGAAGGTACATCAATATGGATATGAATCAAATTTGGTTCCAGAAAATATTTTTATATTTTATCTTACTAGATAAACATAAACATAGTGGTAGATGTTAGATCAACAAACATATCCCTATGCATGATCTTCGCAAGAGTAATTTTATCACTCTTAGCGTACACTTGAATGGTTAGATTTGTAATAGATAATTACCATATGTATTTAACAAATATCAGAGGGTCTGAACTAGGATGAGGTCAATACCAAAACCATTTTTAACAATATCCCTTCAGGTGTTATTGTTATCTACTTTTATTATAACATATACCAGTCATATATTTCCCTAGATAACCTCTTGCTGATCTAATTATATGAACAAGAGGGTGATATGAATTTATGATGTCATAGTCTTTACTAAATCAACATTATTTTTATTAATTTCATCTTGATCTTATGTTAGGTATAGATAAACTCAATCAACACCTCTCATAGATTATTTTGAAAATATAGATAATCCGTGATTGAGAGTTTTGTAAGAACAACTACTAACTACTTTAGAATTTCATATTTTTGTGGAGGAGGTATATAATTTTAAAGGTGTGGATTATACTTATATTTTGGGTCTAGAGTTGAAATGTTTTTGGTGGATTCTCCTAATGTTTTATCATTGGTTAAATGATAATTTGATGTAACTGGAATAGTTTACACTTACCTTCCTCTATGTTTTGGCATATCAGACAATTCAAACACATCCAATGAATCATGTAATGTGAATGGGATTGAATAATAATTGGATGGATCATAGGAATAATTGTATTTATAATGCTATTGACAGAGTTCTCTCTCAAAGGTATTGGTTATATATATTGCTTCATGGGTGATATTACCAAAATATTGTCTTTGACCATGCCTCTGTCCTCCCCTGTATCCCCATATTATACATCATTATCCTCCAACTATTCAGTAATGTATGGGGAACTCATACTCAGTGGTGTATTCATCATTGGATAATGGATATATTAAGTGAATTATGTTTTATAAACTATATATTAGTTGTTAATTTTGTGAATATTATATTTGGTGGGGGGTTTTTCCTATTTTTCTAATGTTATAGGAATTAATTCCAAAAGTTTCAAATCCTATGGATGGGGATGGATATGACTCATTTTCTTATGTATTTTAATTTATATGAATATTTTGTATTTCTCTGAGAGGTGTATTCAATGATTCCAACCTAGTTAATGGGATCATTATTGGTTTGTCATGTTCTTCTCTGAAGGTGGAATGATCTCAATCATATGTATATAGATTCATCTAATTATCACATTTTTATCCACACATGGTCAAAACTTTTTATCAGTCGCCATCATCTTCTTGTTAGGGAATGTTTACTCATTTCACCTATATTGGGGTATTCTCTAGTATCACCATACCAGAATCAATCATTCTTTAGATGATGACATTGAAGAGAAATTACCCTTGTATTGTGTAACCTGAACTCCAATGGAAAGAGAACCAGTTATTAAAATCAATGTAGTTGTCCTCGTTGAGATTCATGGGCTCTCGTATCATGATTAGATTTTTTTCCATGGTTGTGATGACAAAACCATAAAATTTTCCATTTCTAAATGAATGCACTTTATTCATCTATCCTCAAATTTTGGATTATTTGGATCACTTTTTTATTATATATGTGAATGATTTTGTTGCTGCAACCACTCAAAAGTAGGCAAAAGAATATTTGGTGCCTACCTGGGTGCATGAAAAGGCACTGATACTAGTATGAGGGGAACAAAAATAGTTTCTAATTTAAAAAGAATTTTTCCCAATGTCGAGGGAATGGGATGTGATATATCTTGGTTCTTCTTAATGAAATCTTCTAGTAGTTGTTCCATATCTATGAAATCATAGAATTTTTCTGGAAACTTCCGCACGATCAATGGTTTTTGCAGATCATCCTAGATATTTTTATCATAGATTTACAGTAGTTTCTCTTGCAAAAATTTGACACAATGTATATTGGTTAAATGATTCCATCTGGAAACAAAGTCATAAACCTATCATTTTCACATTATTTGTTGTTTTTTGGTCAACAAAATTCATTTTTTTAAATTTTTATATGATTTGATAAAGTAATTGATGATAAATGTCTTACCATACCAAAATGGATCCTACTAGAAAGATGTTTTATGAAACTAAGTTTGATCCTACCAAAGTTTGTAAAAAATGTTTATATTTGTTTGCCTCCCATTAATATCAAGAGACCATAATCAAGCTACATTGGGACATGATTTGTGTGATATGTTGTCTCAGAACTCTTACACTATCAAATGTTGAAAATAATGGATTTCAAAAAATGGTTAGGGGAAAATGGAATCAACCTATTTGAGATTCGACTTATTTTCAAGAAACAAGTGTGAATTCTACCATTCCATTTCAAAAATTATTGAAACGAGTGATTAAATAGTTTTTAGGAGTTCTATAGGTACCAAATTTTGGACCTCCACCAATCTATAGGGAGTAGGTGAGGCTGGATGTGGTGTCCCTATTTCCATATACCACTGATTGTTTTATCCATGCCTGGACTGAATACCCAACTTGATGTGGGAGGGGTTCTTACTGTAATGGATGGACGTTGTCATCATCCTTAATATCATAATTTATAAAGAATTTATTTTTGGATCCAGAGTAGTCCTAATGCTCAAATACATCTCATAAAGGATGATAGGATCACTCCTAATGTCTTGGATAAAGGATATAATCTTATTTTTAAAAATGATTTATAGTAATAATTTTCCCTATATGTCGTTATTTATTGCGTTCTATAAGATATTTTATCTCATTAAGATATTGGGTTAGACATTCCCCTATGGATAAAATGTTGCATCATCTTGGTTCTGGGAGAAAAAATGTCAAACCATTCATTTTTTTCTACGGTTGTGTTACCACTACTAGAAACCTTACTTTTCCCAATGCTTCTATACCAACGGTTTGTAAAAATCGTTGGTATAGGTCCTTTTTCCCAACGGTTTGGCCGAACCGTTGGGAAATCCCACTTTGTGGCCACTTTTCCCAATGGTTTGCCAAAACCATTGGGAAATGATATACCTATCCCAATGGTTTGACCAAACCATTGGGAAAAGTCCACTTTGTGTCCACCTCTCCCAATGGTTTGGCCAAACCGTTGGGATAGGTATACCCTTTCCCAACGGTTTTGGAAAACCGTTGGAAAAAGTCCACTTTGTGGACACCTTTCCCAATGGTTTGGCCAAACCGTTGGGAAAGGGTATACATATCCCAACGGTTTGCCAAATCTGTTGGGAAAGGTCACATAGAAATCAACCTACTCCCAAAACTAAATTCCAGAATCAAGAACTATACCAACGGTTGTCAAAACTGTTGGTATAGGTCTATACCAACGGTTTTGACAACCGTTGGTATAGGTCCTGGGAATTTTTATCATATCTTCGTACCGAGAACATTATAAAAACCAAAATTTAAAATAATTATTACAATTCATTTATATATTTATGTAATTATGTTCACAAAAGTCATGTTAGGTTAGTGGTTAAGTCGTTCAATGATAAACTAGGGGTCCTGGGATCAAATCCCAGCGAATGTTTTTTTTTGAAATACATATACCAACGGTTCTATAACCATTGGTATATATTTTTATATTTATTATACCAACGGTTTTTGCAAAACCGTTGGTGTAGACCTATCCCAACGACTTACTTGGATACGTTTCTCCAAACCGTTGGTATAGGATATACCAACTGTTTGGAGGCCTATACCAACGGTTCCAAACCATTGGTATATGTTAGTTTTCCAGTAGTGTACATTGAGGAGGTGGAAATTAATCATTTAGATGTTATATATTCTGGGTATTTCTCTAATTCTATGTACATGAAAATTCATCTAGTGTATATAGTTTCTTAACTCTCAAGTTAGGGTTTATTTATTTCATCCCTAAATGTTTATTACCAAGTATATATCATTCATTTCTTTGATGGTGATAATTTTTACTGAGGTTTGTCGAGGAATGGATGATATCCCATTACTCTCCACCCATTATAGTGATTCATTTACACATACCCCTATTTCTAGGGTTTCATTTGGGTAATTTATATTTCCCCTATCCATATTGGACCACTTTGGATTATGATCCTTATAGGGATTCATTTCCTTTTTCATGAATTCCTCCAATCTTGGTCACTAAAGAGTGGCATTACGGGCGTTTCCAGTCATTAATTTCAAATGGGTCTCAAATAAAAACGACATATCTCATAGTAAAACAAAAGGGATTCTTACCATGAAGATTTTACTCTCAACCTAGATAAGAATTTTTCTTTCAAGGGTGATTACATTGAAATAAATCCCTCATCCGTATACCCTGGGAATGATTTGGGGATACTATTGGAAATGTTTAATCTTGTTATTGAGGCTTCATTGATTCCAATAAAGGATCTGATAGATCATGGGATATAAATTGATATATAAATTCCCCCAGACATACGGAATGGGGTTGATCTAGAACAAACTATAATTTATATGGGATCTTCTCGGGGTGTGATGAACCTGGTGGTTGTGATTGATATAAAAATTATCTCACTTATGCATGTTGGTGTTGTTTTGTAACTATCACTAATACATCCATGATCCTCTCGGGGTTGGATGACTAGAGAGGCATAGGTGGTGTCATAAATTAACGCAACCTTATGGGATAAGATTTCTCTTGGGTGGCAGATATGGTTGCTTCAATTATGATCCATTTTATTTGGAAAAGTAAAACTAGTGTATAAGATAGGTATAATGGATACCTATAATGGGTGTCAATTTCTATAGTAATCTATCAATAATACCGCAAATTTGAATTCCATGTCTAAAATAAATCCTCATTTGATATGAGGGGACCTATATATTTATATTTTTGTGGACATATACTTTTGTTTGCAACGTCTTTTCATCTTATAAGTAGAGAAGTGTAACTATTTTAAATAAATAGATCATGTTTCACATAGTCCGATAATGTATCCAACATCTATGATATTATAGGATTCAATATTGATGTTTTTGTGTTGTTTTAGATAATTGGTGAAGTGATACACTCCATAATTCCCTCATCCTCAAATACAGATATCTAAAGAGGACTCAATGAATAGTTGATGAAGAGTTGTGGTGCAATAAATGAAAGTCTGATGATTATTTTTTATATGATTTTATATTGTTGGGTCATAGTAGATAGATATAAAATCCATGGCCATTTGAAGAAAGAATTTTATATGGCTTAACGGTGACCCTCGTATCCTGGATAGGGTAGGTGTCTAGCCTTTAACCATTGATGAGTCGGCCACATGTTCTGGTATAGGTTAGGCACACACTCCTTATATAGCTCATCTAAGATCACAAAATAAGAATTTTTTTGGGGATAAATTTTTTTGAGATTTTATCCATCTAACTCTTTCCAAGCATCCATTTCATCCTCTTCATCATCATACATATATATCTCCACCTTTTTAAATAGTAGAAGTTTCTTCTTCAGATCATTCGATCAAAGAGGTGAGATGAAATTTCTATTTTATGGGATACTGTATATGGTTAAACCTGGTGCTTCGAGAACCTCTCAATATGAATGCCTTTTATTTTGGTGAACCTATATATAATAATTTATCTGGGAAAGTTATAGATTTCCTAATTAAAGAGTGATATTACCATAGAGTGGTTGTCCATAAAGGACATCAAGAGTGGAATCCTTGTGATCCATTCATTCACTATCAAGAGGAGGACTATCCAGTTAAGGAAAACCATATAATTTGGTAAAATACTAAAAAATCATTTGTGGTGTTGTCTATATATGTTCTACATCCTCAAAGACACTATAATTGAGAAAAATAGGTTTATGTCCAATATTATAATTTATGTCCAAAATATGACGACCTTCTTTTGGGGTTGAGGTGGGTTATAAGTCTGGTATATGATGGTTACTAGAATATGTTGTAAATTGTCTAATTATATAGGGATATGATCAAATAGTTAAGAATATACAAGAGTATTCTAGTGATATTCTATATTAACCGCAAGAATATGATCCTACCTATAGATGGTTGCTAGAATATTCCAATTAATCCAATATAATGTTGTTGATATGATCCCGATTAATATATTCATTCCCCATTATGATAAATTTATAGAACTATTGAAATTTTGGAGGGATATGAGTCACCACATTAAAACCTATATAGAATGATAGTGTAGTAATTCATCATGACGAAGTTTGGACGTGAGCATGGAATTCACGAGCTTCTCGAATTTGTTGACTATATTTATTTGGCATGGATATTAGATTACCTTGAGATTATTTCCATATTATACTGATGAAACTCAGTTGGAGTGGGGATATAACCCTACTTCTATAAATATAGAGTACGTTTCTTGTCATTTTTGAAATGAATGTCATATCTTGAGGCATGTTATAAAATAAGAAAGTAGGCCCTAGTCAAAATGGGGATATGAGCCTAATTAAATGCCTTTAGAGTATGTCACTAGAATTTTTAACTAAAATGTTCACCTACCCCAATGATTGTTCCAAGCTAAGATAGTGAGACCTGGTCAGAAAGGTGATGTGATCCCAGTCATGTGCCTCATCCTTTACTAAAATATAATTATAATCCTCTTGGATGGGAGTAAAAATTTATTATTTCTTCGAAGTAGCCACATGTTCTTATTGATCATTGTGATATACTATTATAGAATTCATCATAAGAATATTTTACTACCCCTATATATGTACCAGTGTTGAAATATGTCGGCAGAGCACTTCAACTATTTCTCTAATCTAGTGACAGTTTAGAAATGTGTTTGTAAGAATATAGGTAAGAACATTTTATATCTCAAATATATATTAGAATATTTCTTTGATTGATGTAGGGATATAATCCCACTATTTTAATCCTTCTTTTGTCCAAATATAATAATGGACTTCATGAAATGGTGATGGTATAGGTGCCTCCTCAATTATTACTATTGAAATATTCACGAAAACTTGATCTGAGTGAGTAGGGATAAGAGTATTCCCACTGGAAACTATTAGAATATTTTTACATGCATAATTAGCTGAAGTGTGGATATTAGACCACATCCATTTATTCAAAGATTATTATGCCTGTAGAGGCCTCCTTGGTACCCATGTACGAGTGTCCATGGTGGTAATTTTTTGGGTCGTTCACTCAGTAGGTAGCTGAGAGGAACTGGCAGGATAATTCTAGTGATGGAGGTTGATAGGATAACACATTGGTAGATCATGAATCATGATTGAGATTGATTATAATTATTGATCTACCTACCTATGATATGGAAGGTTCTTATTTTTTCACCATGGGGATATGATTCTGAAGAGATTTTTGGTGGTGACAGGTGCCACTAGTTTCTTTACATATTTCCCTAAATGATATGAACTTATCATATTCATAGTCGATAGACCTGTATATGTATCCTCAAGGGTCAATATAATAGAATTTCAATGGTATTCCCAAACTATCACATTCACCACCCACTGCTAAAGGCTTTAGGTGGGTGAAGTTATTTTGCAACCCGTAGAGGTTACTACCTTAGATGAGGTTCTAAAATATTAACTTGATGAAGAAATGATATCTACTCCAGATGTTTGTGGGAGAATTATCTATAGTTATAAATATAACAATGAACAAGGTAGCTGATCAGTGCATCATCGCAAGTGTGAAATATCTTCAATCGTCTATGCAGGAGTAACAAAACTGTCTTTTCTAATTTACATTAGTCCATTTTTTTAATGTGAAATTTTTTGCAATGAGAACATTTTTTTTCATGGGATCCAAATTTATTTTTAATTATTGAAGAATTTCATGTTGTTTGGAGAATTTTCATTTTCAGAGGGTATGAAAAAAACCCGGAAAAACACATGGTAAACCGATCATTTTTATTATTGGAGAGATTCAAGTTGGTTTCATCAAATTTGTTTCCTTTGGATGTGGTATGATTTCTATGGTTTTGGAAAAAATAGTCTTTGTACCTTTAATGATTTAGTCATTCTATCATTACATACATTCATAGTGGGATTAAAATTTTTTCCATGTTCGAAGACAATGGGAAAGATTGATTTTGTCAGGTTTTAAGTATGTTTTCATAGTCATTCATGTCAGTTTCACCATTTCCATCTATCATGGAAACCCCTAATGGATTTAACATCCTTTACAAGGTATAATATTACTTTCCAAATTTAAGCGGTCATTCGGGGTTTCAATCGCAACGATACTTAGTAATTCACTTTGGTCGAGAGGATGGGATTTCGACCTCATCACACCCTTTTGGGTAAAATTATTTCTTATCCCGTGACTCTATTATAAATTTATGATATGTTCATTAATCTCTTCCAAATCCAACTATAAGATTGGTTACTATAATAAAGTAAACATGTGTTGAATCCTTATGTGTGGAAATGGGGGTTTTATTTATGATACCATCTATATGAATTTCAGGTTCTCATTCTATTTTTTAGTATTACATAGAAATGGGTAGATACCTATATTTTAAATTATTATAATAAAAAAACATGGTATTTACTCTCTTCTATGGAGGTTATTGGTATTTTTATAAGGGGATTGAATCTTCATAAGCTTTTAGACATATCTTTTGTATAATAGGTATAATAACGTATGTTGTTAGATTAAGTCCATTCCATTCATTTTGATTTCATGAAGAATGAAAATTTTGAGGACACAAAGGCATTATTTATGAAGATCAATCCATAGGAATGTTCCTCATCATTCCTCATTATGAAAATAATAAAATTCATCATTATTCGATATTCCCTTAACCGTGTAATGGGTTCTGATTTATAATTAACTCCCTTGAGTATTTTTCCTCATGGTCTACTAATATGGTAATTCCATAGGAAAATACAACATGTTTCATTCCCTTGTATGGGGGAAATCATATCATGTCCCTAAACATGGCGTATACTCTATAGTTACCCTTGGAAGAGTAAATGTTATGATTCTAGTGGTATTATCATTTCAAATCTCTAAAACAAGTGATTCGTAATAGGTGAGAGAAACAAGGAACAAAAAGTGGTAAGACTCTTTGTATATGGGAATGGTACTTTTGATATATTATGGCCGTAAATTTTTTTTTGATATGGATATTGGACCTTTTGAAGGAATCCTAAATTTCTTTCTTATTATAGGAATTATAGTCCTAATAGTTCAATTAGTATTTCAGTCTGTTGATTAGTCAGGGAGAACAAAAAACCCATATCATAGTTTGGGTCCCATGAGATAGATTGTATAAGATATTTAGGGGCTTGCACCATGCTAGATTCACATTGGACGATACCTAACCATTCCCCTCTAATGGAAATAGAGTTTGAACCAAGAATGGCTAGTGAAGCATGACTGAACATTGTGATCCAATAATACCCATATGATTGCAGTAGTAACTACTATAAACCCATTATGGAAACATACCATTTGAAAGGGAAATTATTTACCAAAGGCTCATGTTTTTGGGTTCACATTGTTTAAGGGATCATAAAAAATTACTTTTCCTAGAAAAGGATGACATGTCTTGGGGTCTCTACCAAACATGTCTGGAGTGCCTTCCTATCATGCCCTGGGTGTCTTTCAGACATTTTTGGGGTGTATGGTGATTCCTTCATTATTATATGACATGTATGTGGATGTATGTACATGACATGGTTGTCTATAGGACATGTCTATCAAATGACATGTGATCAAACCGACTCTTTCTAGGGTAACCACATGGCTAGGATGGCATGTATAAGGTGTTTCACATGATCAAATAAGACATATCAGTGGGATGATGAATTATTTAATTGTATTTTTTGGTGGACTTCATATGGCTGGAATGATGTTTATAAAGGACATCACATTACATAGAGATGATGTTTTTAGGACTTCATAAGTCTTGGATAACAAGTCTAGAAGACTTCAAATGGAATGGCTGACATGTCTGAAGGACTTCCAAAACATGAAAAACATGTCTAATGGACATCACATTAAATGGATGACTTGTTCATAAGAATTACTGTAATATTAATATAATTTCAATGTTATATTGTATGACTAATTAATGGGTAAAATGAAGTGCATGACCCCATCTTCTGGAATTATCATATCTATATCCACTTAAATATATTTAATTTTTGTCCTTTATCATATAAATTCTCATTTTATCATGCATGGGAGTATTGAGAGCTCACATGACCAAGAAGACACATGAAAAAACCTCCATGTAATCTGAAAATTATACCATATGTCCATTATGTGATAAACAGGGTGATCCCATGAATCATATATATCTTATGTAATCCCAAAATATATTCCTTCAGTTTACCTCATGATAGACCATTGTTATTTTGTGTATTTATTCTCAATGAATTCCTCTATCACTTATGTTATCCATTCTGTGTGTGTTTTCCCAAGGGGGGATAATTTATGGGCATCATCCCCAGGTTCTATTATTCCTTGCATAAAATTTATAATGTATATTTGGGTTTGAGTCATGGTAGAATGACATGTTTCACATGAACCCACATTAGGTAAACACTGGATTCATCTTTATGTCATGTGATAAATAGATTATGTGATATAACTCCATAATATATATTTTTATTAGAATCATTGGTTGTGAGAGGGTTTTCACAAAATGAAATTGGCATTCCATAGGGACTTCACAATCTTAGGATAACATGTTAGGGAGTCTTCATGATATCATGATGCATGTCGAAGAAGCTTTCACTTGATTAAGGGAGACATGTTTGGGGGACCTCACGAGATCATTCTATCTCACCATTGGGAATTAGAATTTTAAAAAGAAACTATTATTCTCAATTGTTTACCACCTTTTTTATGTTTTATTTTATAACAACTATGGCACAATCACATTTATTTTATATCAGCATGTCATGTGAACAAATATAAAAGTATTAGTTCTTTCGTATGAGAGAGGTAAATTTTAAAATGGCCTTATTTTGATGAGGTCATCATGTTGGCAGGGATTTTTCATGATCAATATATGGATAATTTTGATCACATTCACCCTTATTAGTAAATATATCCTAACGTTCTTTCATATGTGGATTATTCCTTTTAAAAAAAATTTCTACTATTGTCAAGAATTATGATTTTTCCAACTAGTTGTTAACCAAATCATCATGTTCTATACAATGGATATAAATATGGTTTTCGAGCATTGATATGGATGTAGATCCACTTTTCTATGACGCATCGAGTGATCAGTACGAAATCTCATAGTGGTATGCAAGAATTGTCATATACATTCACTCTTCTTGTATAAACATCTGAAGGGGTGTCACATAATTCAATGGATTTGTCTGAGGGTCTTAAAATAATGAAGGTGATGAACCTAAATTCTATATTGTGTCATAGATTACATGAAGATTATGATATAATGAGATCGTTAAACTTATCATGTGAGTCGTATAAGACCTTCATGGTAAAATAAATTTATCATCCATCACATAAATCTTCATCAGTTATTAACTTTTATTTAATATGGTAAATTTGGTGATTTATAGGGATATATATCTTGACATGTCATGTGATTGTAGGAACTCACATATTCGGGGTTTATATAATCTAGAAGACTTTATATAATGACTTCACATGATGAAGAATGAATTTTGATACATATTTATATGATCAAAAGGATTCAATAATGTGGCATTGTATGGCCATTATCATACTATTTAGAAAAAATAATTAGTATTGGTAATGTTCCTTGGATTAGGAATCACATTTATTCTTAGGGGTCATGTGATTCTTATGATATTACTATTAGATCTCCTTGTATCCATAATGAATATTTTTCCCATTTATATAGAAAATAAAACATTTTCTATAGATATTTCATTGATCCTAAAAGTACATTTTCTCATTTGGTGGGTTAAAAGACAATACATGTTAGAGGGTCAGTATATACACCTCATAAAACAAGATAAATTCATAACAAAACATATCTATCATATGATTAATATATTGAAAAAATTCCCCTCACCATATTTCTTGACTTACATAAAATGTGTTAAAAACACCTATATAAAAAATATATGTATATTATAAATATATTACATAACCATAATTATATATACCTTACCGTATATGAATTATTGATGAGTGTTTATTACCTATTTATTAACAATTTCATGTTAATGTCACGTTTTGGTCAATGAATACTTTTTCATGTGTGTTTTGATTTGTAATTTTTTGGTCCGTATAATTTGATCATAGTTCCATAATCTCCGTAATTTTAACATTTTAATAAATATCATATATATTCAGTATAAATTAATTAATATTATTCTATAATATTTAGAGATAAAAAATTAAATACACCAATCAGGGTGGTAGTAGGTTGTATGAACGCATAAATCTTGTTTCCATTTTCTAAAATAATTGAAATAATGAAAGGTAAATAATATCATAAAATCAAAGAATTATATTTATTTCATATATTTTAAAAAATAATTAACCCCATCAATATTACCTTCAATGTAAGCAGTGAATGAATCACATTACTTCGTGCGGAAATAGTTTGTCTAATACACAATCGACGTTATCGTATTCCCATAAAATCTAAGGTAATATAGTTCATGTGATTGAATAATAAAATAATGAAAATAATATCATAAATACAAAAAATAAAAAACTTATCAATCATTATATCGAGATGTGGGAGGTGCTGATGGAAAATGAATAACATCAATTCATTATGATGTAGTCTGTCATACACACGTATGGTGATTTCATATCCCATTTGATGAATGTGGAGAATGTTTTTGGTAACTATATTTACATAGAAAATATCATTATATGTAATATATTTAGGATATTTTATTAGTATGTTTGAATAAGTATTTATGGAGGTAGATGAATTAATAAAATAAAAACACTTGTTGAAGAAATTTACCTCTTCTTCATGTAACCTCCATTGGTTTACAACAAAATCCTTCACAAGATAGATTTATAATCAAAGTAAATATTATAGAATGAGACAAATAAGTAATTTATATATATAGGTATTTATTATCTAAGATTAAGGGTTTTAAAAGTTTTTATATGAGAGGATATGGTGTGGCTTTTTATAAGTGAGGCGAGTGGAAAACATGTAATTTTTTAAATAAGAATGTGTACCCACATTTTTCACTTTAAACAAGGAACCAAAAGGATAAATTTAATATTTTTTAACATTATAATTTCAAAATATGTCATTCCATTAGGTTTTGGGGAGGTTTTTTTCACTATTAACACTTATATTTTTAGTTTAACCCCTTGGTAATCCCATTTTTACCTTAATTGTGATATATAATTTTTTCTATTTGTACTATTAATTATTGTAAAAAATAAAGTGTATATTATTAAATAATATAAATTATTATAATTAAAAATATTGAAACCAATTTTATAAATTTCATTTTCCAAATTGATATCTTTAATTTAAAATTAAACCGACAGAACCGATGATAAATCAGTTATCCAAAGAGAAAATATTCAATAGTTTAAAAGGTTTTTATATGAAAATTAAACATGAAAATGATTCTAATTAACTAAATTTGATTAATATCTATAAAATTTTACTAATATAACATCAGAACTAAATTTAAATGAAAAATTATCATTATAAATACTTTATATGAACATGTAATTTTCCCAAAAAATCGGTATTTTCACAATTCATCATAAAAATTTTATTTTCAGAATAATTCCAAAAAACCAAAGATAATAATGAAATGAATATTTTAGAAATTAATTGTATTTTTTATGATTAATTTTATAAAAATATAATGATTTATTTGTACTAATATTGAAAAATGATATAGAATACTTATTTTTTGAGAAAACTATATTTTCACAATGAATAATGATACTACAAATAATTAAGTGCTTTTATGAATTCTTTTAATTATATAAAATAGTTATTATTATTATTATTAATTTTTTAATTCATATAAATTCCTAAAAGATTATATTACTTGTGAGAAAAATCTTTTTTAAGTAATAATATTAATAGTTTCTAGGAATTTTTAAAACTTGGTGTGGTGTGTAATGAAAGCTATAGATAAAAAATGAAATTTATTTAAAAAAAATCATAAACACTAAGGGTTTTAATTTATTCCCCTACCCCCTAAAATTAATTTCACAAATTAAATTTCATCACTCTGATACATTTATATGAAGATATATTTGTCTAATCATATCCTCATGTTCCCACATAGCTTACTCTATCTGGTTGTTTCCCCACAAAACATTGACCACATAAGTGGGTCATATTTTATATAAATTAATCTTTAGGATCATGAATCCCCACCATTTATTTACATAATTATGATCCTTATTCAATGGTATAACCATAGAGTTCTGTACATTTTAAGGGTTAGTTATGTGCATCCTCATGAGGGATACCTGGAACACATCTGGGTCATGAGAAAGATTTGGGGGAAGTGAAAAATGAAAATATATTTTCCAAGTACAATTAATAATTTAAATGGAATAATAACCACAAGGATCTGTTTTTATTTCTTTTAAAATCTCATTACTATATTCTATAGAGGGATTCTCAAAAATAGATTGACTCCAACCTCAATTTCATGATCAATCCAGTGATTTCCATCATAACTTTCCGACCAATATTGTTCCACCCTAAGGTGTTATTGTTATTGAGTGGATATAACCTTGTATATCATTTATTATACTAGTTTTGGTTTCAGTAGACTTATTTCCCCAAATTTATTGTAGCATTTTGGAGCTCAATAATTCTTTATATATAATTCTTCAAAAGGATCCATTTGATTACTCGAGTGAAATATAATGTTGAATGAAAACTCAACAAGAAGTAGGTGTCGATCCAAAACAACTTTCAAATAGAGACAATAAGATCTAAACATATACACTATGGTTTGAATTATTCTCTCAGACTATCCATATTTTTTATGATGACATGATGTGCTTAATCTCAACTCTATATCAAGATCTTGGCAAATACTCCTCCCTAACATTGATCCAATCCAACTATACAGATCTTACACAATTGAATGAGGTACACCGTGAACTCTTCCAGCTTTTTTAATATATATCCTATAAATATGATCCAAAGATAAATTTTATCTGATAGTAATTAAGTGTGTTGTCATTTTATGCTGATCAAATACCACTCATATAACATTATTCCAAATAAATATTTTGGGTTGTACAACAAAAAAAATCCATGGAAATTTATTTTGATTTCCATTTTATTGTGGGAAATAGCTATAGAATACCCTTTAAATATTTCCTCTCATATTTAACATTCTATCATACCATAAACTGTGATATAATATATTTCATATATTTATTCATTCTATTCAACCACAATTACTCTTTCAAATATCTATATATCGTCATACTTATAGGATGAATAGATAATGTATAATTATTATTTTCCATTAACATATCCTCTTATAAATATGTTATGGATAGAACCCATATATAGTTCATGAGACTTGTCATTAAATCATGATCACGATTTATCCCAGGAAAATTTTTCCCATTTTTCTGTAGCTCTACAACTTCCTTCTCCAGTTCCTTAATCATCACTTAGATAGATGGTTAAAATTTTAATTCCATAAGATAAGTTATATCCCCCTTATTCAAGATTACTAAATCAATCAATTGAAAATATTGAAATATTATATATTTTTTTATCCTCATTAGAGATACTCATGAATGATCCTTTTAACTCAATGCATCATCCACCTTATTTACTTTCCCCTTATGATTATGTATTGTAAATTAATAATCATTAATTAGATCATTCCATCTTCTCTAGTTCATAATCAACACCTTCTATGTAAATATATATTTCAAATTTTTTATTAGTATAGATATAAAAAAATATTATATAATGATAATTCCTTTATATATCTATTGAAAAAATTAACACATGTAACACCAAATAATGATCTAGGTATATTTTCTCATGAACCATTAATTTTCATGTGGAAGAATCTATAACCATTTCATTTTTCAAAACTATAAATCCCAATACATTATTTTTTGATTCACTATAAATTATGAACCCTTCTCCACTACATGGTAATGTCTTTATAGGTGTGTTGAATAATCTTCTCAATTGTTCCTTAAAATATTCATCACATTCATTTGTCCATAGGAACATACCTCTCTTATTTTAGTGAGTGTATTAGATATTCATAATTAAATATCCAAAAAAATTGATAATATCCAAATAAACCATGAAAACTATAGATTTCAACCATCACGGTTGTTTTGGGAAAATAGACAATACCCTTCGTTGTTAATAAATCTATTGATACACCCTCTCTTAAGAATATATGAGAAAAAAACGAAACCATTTTGTGAGAAAATTTATACTTTTGGAAAACCATTTATATATATTCTTCTTCCTTCAGGAATTTATTAAAATTTTCATGTTATCTTCCTGCTCTTACTTTCCATTTCAATAGATAAAATGTCATTCATAATAACTAAAAAATATACCAAGGTAATCTATAATGTCTCTATTTATTTAATCTACAATGATAAAGGGGAATTTCTAATACTGAATGGAATCACTATATATTCATAGTTACCATAAGAGGAATGAAATTTTAACTTGTGAATATCCTCGATTGTGACCCTCAATTGTTGATATATAGAATGAAGTTCAATCATGGAAATTTATATATGTACCCACATTTTATCAAATATGTCATCATTACAGGGTAGAGAAAATTTTTTCTTGATGGTAATCTTGTTCATCTCCATATAATCAATATAGAGTCATATTGATACATATTTCTTTTTAACAAAAAGAATAGGTGCACAGCAAGGTGACAAAAATGGGTGAATAAATCCTTTTTCAAGATTCTAATAGAGTTTTGTATACAATTCCTACAACTCAATAAGGCTTATTATATAGATATTCTTTCAAATATGTATAGAAGCATTTATGAATTTTATTGAGGACTCAACATCACATTTTGGATGAAGGTTTGAAAAATCTTCAACAATTTCATCAAAAAAATACAATAAATATTAATATAAATAACATCAAGTTTATCTTAAACACATTGAGATAATATCAACTTTTAAATGAGAATAAATATATATACAAAGAATGGAATCACCTTTTGGAGTTAATATTGATCTACACATTTATAGATGATCATACGTTAGTTTGAAATATAAAATGTGGATTATATTTATCAAAAACTAAGGAGGTATTTATTTAGATAAATTCAATCAATTCCTAATATTAAATAAAATTCAACTAGGGGAATAATTAAAATATGTTAAGGAAGAAAACTCTAATAAAACATCAACCAGAGAGGGATCATTGACATGAGATACAATCAACATACCATTAGGGGATATCACTATTAATTTTGTATCTAATCATTTCGATGACATCCTGATACCCATATAAAATTATTTAGTTATGAAATAATTAGTAGATCCATAGTTATATAATCCAATAACAGTTCATGAGTGGATAGTAAATATACATTTCACCGTGTTGTTATCACACCCATTATCATAAATTGTGATCAGAAGAGATTTACCCTTATCCCTTAGCTTCATATGTTGTTGACATAGATCATCATCATTCACCATTGTATTTGTTAACTAATAATAACAGTGCATGTACTCAGTGAATTTGACGTAATAGAGTATGGGTGGTGAATTCTATGTATCTATTTATATATTCTCATCATACTCTAACTTCATCTGATCACATTGGAAATAAATTACTCAATGATCTTCCATCACAAACATAAAACATTTACTAGTCCCCTTAATTAAATTTTATCCATGATTCCTTGAACTCTATCAGCATGAAGGAAATCACATCTTCTTCTTTCAATAGTTTTTATAGTTTCCTTTTAAATCCATATTCTTTTCCTATCTAAACCATGTGATAGATGCTAAATAAAATCACCATTTCCACATTGTCAATACAAATAAATATTTCTTCATAGCTACAAAATAACCTTATGGATAACAGCATTCATACAATTTATTTATGTCACTAAAGAATCAATCGAATTTAATTTTGGATTTGATGATAATGTACGAAGTGTACCTTTAATTTTTCTAAATTTCACTCATTGGTACTAAAATATTCATCATCCTTATTATTTATCTCTAGAAATTACCTCTCCATTTTTATCAAGGATAAATGGTAAGTACTTATTAAGAACTATGATAATAATCTAAAAACACACTATGGATTCAATTTAATCATGTTATCTTATATTCCTGATATGTGTCCACCATTAATCCACATCAAATTCTAAATTATATACAACCAAAATTAATTTTTCATGTTTTAAACACTAGAGAATGTAAAATATCTTTTTAGAGGTACTTATCCATTTTTTAAAAACTATAGGGAGAGAAAAACCACTCAATGTGGAAAGATTCCACATCATTAAGGAATCAACCAAATGTTATTCCCCCCATTTATCATTTGAAATTTATAAATGATTCATATCTTGAGAAACACGTGTGTGCATAGAAATTATATTTTTTATTTCGTCTCCCCTATTTTTTGTCTCCTCAAGAGGTTAATCATTTAATTTTGCATCTCACTTGGAATTAACATGGTTTCTTCAGGTTTCATCCGTTGAATAAAACAAAAAATCATATTATAAGAAAAAAAATACTAATGGGGAATGATGTAATTATTAAAAATAACTTTTATGATATATAAATCAGGGAACATTCATTTTAATATATGACACCTTATGATTATCCTAGGTAATTCATACACATCATCTATATAAATCATTTATGATGGTTCATAAAGTTTTTTTTGAATTTCAAAAGCATTTCCCTAAGGAGTTCCAAACTAGGTGTGTATCAAGGTTCATTTCCATGCACCAGGTGACAATCGAGTCTAGATAAATATTCCATTTTGTTGTTATTGCCCCTATGAACATCAATTATAGAGAAACCTCAATTTTCTTTATTAAAATAAGGACTTAATTTATTGGAAACCACTCTATTTACCATTTATTAAATTTCTAGTAAATTTTCCTCGACATTAACACATCCTTATACATATCTATAGTGTTATCACTAATGGTTTCATATCCCAGTTTTCAAATTTTACATAACAATTACTATGATAGAATATATAAATTGAAAAACATCTCATAAATATATATTAAAACCTTTTAGAAAAAAATTTAATTATATTAAAAAAACACATAACCCAGTATCATAAAGGTGTGGGTCATTTTGAAACATGGAAAAATTATAAATGGTCTATAAATGAGCATAAATCATCCCCCACTATGTTCTTCGTAACCAAAACCCTTCTTGGAAAAATAATAAATAATTAATCTCAACAT
This sequence comes from Viscum album, assembly GCA_963277665.1. NCBI lineage: Eukaryota > Viridiplantae > Streptophyta > Magnoliopsida > Santalales > Viscaceae > Viscum > Viscum album. The sequence continues at coordinate 2,073,062,854 of OY728131.1, forward strand.
AAACATGGAAAATGAAACCTAGGAAAGGGTGATATCTGATTCTGAGTATGGGTAAACAAGATATATATAAACAAATCATAATGATTAGGGTATAATAACTTGAGAATAAAATTTTTAAACCATACCCTGCATACCAGAGATCATAAAATTGAGTCATGGAAGAAATATTTTAATTTGATAAAATATGAACCCGAATTTAATAAATGATCATGAACCATTATATCGTGACATTATCATATATTTTCTTTCATACACATAAGTATAAAAAATCTTTTCCTTTGTATTTCAAGGATTATATAAAAGTCATTCATAGTGTCTTAGATTTACTACCAAAACAATTGAAATAGTGAGGGTTCAATCCTCATACAATCATAGTGTAAAAATTACTTTAATGAACTAGGTTCACACCCAATTAAAATAATTTTTATCTCTTGAGAAAATAATATTTCCGTAATTCATTGGAGGTAGATATAGTTCCCACCAGTCACATAATGGAAATCATACATATATGTGTCATAAGATCATAAAATATTAATTATATTGAAACCAATGAAATGAAATGGATTACATAAAAAATCATAACATATCATATATAAAATAAATAGGGTACATATTCATTTTATTTTTATTTAATTCATAACGTCTAGAAAAATAATTTTGTTCCATAAGCATTTTATAATTATATAACCCATAGAAGAGAATATTATCTCATAAAAATATTTTCTTCCTAAACATAAAACATTTAGAGTAAAAATAAGAATTATATAATTTGATCTTATCCACTATAAATTATAAGTATCATCTAATATTTAAATCTTATATGGAAAATGAATTTAAATGAAAATCACATGGAATGTTTCATGAGATTTTTTTTTCAAAATAATTTTCATTAAATTAAAAAATAATATAAATTTATTTCAAATAATTTCATTGAAAAAATTTGAAAATAATATAAATGAATCTTCAAATAAAATATTGGTCAGTACATCAGTAAATTTCCATTCATGTCGTACATATTAAAAAAAACTCCCATAACATTTTTAGCGAAAGCCCAAAATGCCTTATTTTGAAAACAAAATGAATATTATTTTGAAATAATTTTATAAAATTTAATAATTTGTAAATATGTATTCAAAAAATAATTTAGATAATATTAAAAACATTTTTTGGAAACATTTTCACAAATAATTTTATTGGAGGAAAAAAAATCGACTGAAGATGGAAAGAAAAATGATTTCCATAAAGATGTAATTTTTAAAATTTTGAGTACATAAAGAGAGAAAAATGAAATTTAGGCATTTATTATCAATAAATAATAAGATTATAATAAATATACTTGATATGACGGTTATATATATCATAATATTTCATCTTTGGAATAATAATCCTGAGAGACCCTAAAAATGATGAGATTTTCACATAAAACCCTGACCACTTTTGTATGTTCGAGTCATAAGAAAAATAAAAGAATAATGTTGAATGAAATATATAATGTGATGACAATAAATAAATTTATGAAATTTCATGTAAAAATGGTTTTATATACTCCTCACAAAATTAGATTGGTGCATAATATAACATATGTCTCAAGGAAATAAAATTGAGACAAAAAACCCATACCTTAAGTCGCGGATTCATTCTTCGATATGATAAAAAAACATATATAATAAGTAAAATTTTATTATAAATCTCTAAAAACCATAAATAAATATATCATACCAAATAATATTTTATTGGGTACATTTTTACCTATTTATTAACAACTTCATGTTAATTTCATGTTTTGGGCAATAACTACATCTTTATTCATGTATGATATGGTTTGTTATTTTATTGGTCATCTTAATTTTCTCATGTTTCCATAAAATCCATAATGTTAAAAATGATATAAATATTTTATATATTCTGTATATATATATTTATTTTAATCAATAATATTTATAGTTTGAAAATGAAATACAACATTCACGGAGATGGTAGGTTGTACGTATGCATGAACATTAATTCTATTTTCTCAATAGTTTGAAATGAAAAAGATAAATAATATATTAAAATTTAGGTATAATTTTTATTTCGAATATATATAATGTTTTTATTAAATCCATCCTTATTACCATCCATGTGAAGTATGAGTGAATCAGATTGGTTTGTGAGGCGATAGTCTATCATACACACGAGCAACATTATTATATTCCCACAGAATGAAAAGTAAGAATGTATATGTGATATATTAATTATATATGTATAATAATATCATAAATATTACATAAAAATATTTAATAAATCATCATAATCGTTCTTGATGGATGGTAATGGACGTTGAATAACATTGGTTAGCGGAGTGGTTGTTCTTCAAACACATGAATAATGATTTTGTGATCCATTTGATAGAAGTATTGATGGTTGCAGTGTAACACCCCGAGATTTTATGAAAAATATTATTTTTGATTTCATTAATGTATTGTGTTGTACGCTACACCAAAATGATCTTGCACAACACGCATCCTTGACTTGCCTTGCATTGCACGCAATCACGACCTTCCTCGATAGCGTGTGTAGAACGCAATAATGAGTTTCACTAAACAACAATATGCTATTAAAATATTAATAAAAATAGCCGTTATGAATTGTAATTACCACTTTTTTAAATTTTTTAAATTTTATTTTTCAAAATGGACTTCATTTTTGGATTCGGAATATTGAAATTATCTTAAGGTTAAATTTTAGTACTTTTCGGATAACTTTCATTTTCTGATGAATAGTGAAAATTACAAAATTTTAATTAAAAACAACCTTTTTAGTTGAAATAATTGATAGTGATAAATTATTAATTTGAGTGGTTTTAAAGTATATTTAAAATATATTTTTACAATTTAATACAATTTTGGTCATTGGATGTAATTTCACATTTAAATCAGACATAAACAAGTGTCAATCTTTTGATATTTATTATCTCTTAAGAACACGCTATTTGTTTTGACAACGGGAATTAATTTTTAAATTTAGTAATACAACTGATATGTTTTTAATTTGGTAAAATAAACATCATTTTTGAGTTCATAATATCAAATATATCTTAGGCCTATTTTTTTGTATTTTCTGGAAACTTTCAATTTTTTATGAATAGTGAAACCACTAAGTTGTAATTAAAAAAATGAATTTTTCATAAAACATAATTTTACCGCTATTTTGAGTGAAATTTCAAAAATCCGAGAGACACGGTTGATGTCAGTAAGTAAAATCTGGTTCAATGAGATGAAAATAATATTTGGTGAATAGTAACTTTTTACTTTTATTAACCATGATTAAAAGTAAATAGTGTAATTAAGGGTACAAATGATATTATTATTACCCTAAAACATGTCCTAATTCTATTGGATAAGTCTAATTCGACCAAAAACAACCTTAGGAATAAAATATGACCATTTAGGCCCACTTGGATTAGATTAGGACATTTATTATTAATTTATTTAAAGAAGGGATAAAATAGTTAAAATCAACGTTTAATAAGTAAATCATTTTTAATATAGGGTTATACATAAGATAAATTCTACTATAAATATTAATTAGAAAGATAAAAATATTTCCTACATAATTATATTTTATTTGTAATTTTTAGACTTTAAAAAATATAATTTATTTATGACACAATTATGATTCAGTAATTATCTTATTAATGAAATATTGACATAATTGATGTTATAAATACCCAAATAAATGTAATTTGAGACTTTTAATGAATTAAAAAAATTATATGTTAATATGACATGTTACTGTTTATTTAATTAAATTTTTTTGAACTAATCATTTGTTATGAGTTTCACAAAAATCAATTACCAAATAGTTTCAAAATTGACATAAAATAGTTTTTAAAACAAATATTATATTATTAATTGTTATTATATTCCTAAAAATATATGGTTCATCAAAATGACTTAGATAAGTTTATATATATTAATAATAAACAACTAGGTGTTCGTTTGGCTTGTTATAGTAAGTTTATTAACCTTATCGTGTAAGAACAAAAAAAGACACCGTAAAAGTAAAATTATCTAACTTAAAGTTAAATATAAATGATAAGGATAAAATAGGAACCTAAACTTGTGTAAATTCTATTAGATGAGAAGATTTCGACCCATACCAACCTTAGCATCGAAATAAATCAATTTGGAGCTATTTAATACTGAATATGACTTTATAATAAAATAATATTTTTAGTTTTTCCAAAGGTGCCCCTCTCCTCCCTTATAAAAGGGAACCTCCCCCCTCTCTTCCTCACACCACATTGAGCCTTCAAGCTCGTAAAACCCCTGAAAAATTCTCTTATCCACTTCCATAGAAACATCTTAGAGGTTCTGGTCTTTTTCAAAGACCAATTTTAGTTCCCTAAGAGGAGGTATCAAAGAGGCGCTTCAAAGAAGAGGTCATGTCTATTACCGATTCTTTCAACTTTATTTCTTCTTACACTTCTTATTCTTAGGTTGTTTCGTTATGAAGTAATAACATCAGTATCAATAATATACTGATATGTTGTTATAAGTATGAAACAACCCTATTTCACCATGTATCCATCCTATGGAAAACGAAATCAACACGCGTGCATACGTACGGAATACCATCTCCACGTCGTGGTGTAATCTATTTTCCACCACCACCATACTTGGATGGGTATAATGGTGTAAATAATAACTATATATGATTATTGTAAAGTGATAATGATTCTGTAATAGTATACATACACTCCAAAAAAATTCCATGATCATGAGAACGATATCATCACTCCTGCGTACGTTCGGAATATCGTCTCCACAACGCGATGAGATTCACCCTCCATGTTAACCATTAAAGAATGATTATAAAGTATATATAAGTAATAATAATGAAATATGTGACATTATAAATCTACTGGATTTATGTATATATATATATATGTCATCTACTTAATTCCATTCAACTCAGTAAGGAAACAAAAATAGCGTTCATGCGTACGTACGACCTACCGTCTCCATTAACGGTGTATTTGTTTCCATTTATCGATCTATTATATATATGTATATTCATAAAATATATTACATATAAATCATGTTTTATATTCTATAATTAATTAATCATGATCTTAGTAATCATATGAAGAATTAGAAGTCAAAACACAGACGACAAATGAAACGATTTTACCCAAAATGCTCTTTAACATGGAATTTACAAAACAACGGGTAATATAAAGTCATAATTGAAACATATATGATATCATAACAATGAATATGATTCTATAATAAGTCAATGACATTATTTAAATAATTATACAAGAGGTTTGGATCCATATCGGACCTAAGGTAAGGGATAATTATAAAAATCTCATTTTTATCGGAGATTGCTTATTCATAAGTATTTACTGGGATATTGCTATCATCCATGTCCATGTTTTATAAAAGAGTAATCATGTATGTTTAATGTCCTTTTTACCGTTTTTGACTTTTACCCCATGGTATTGAAGGAATCTTTCTTTTATTTACCCTACAAGGTACTTTTTGACTTTTCTGACAAAAGTACGAGAAGAATCTTTTTTTAACTTATATGGCATGAAAGGATTTTTATGGTTTTATAAAGCCTTATTTTCATGAAGCTTCCTCTAAAATATTTCATGAATATTTTAAACAAAATCCGTTTCTTCTAAAATTAAATGGCATTTTGTGAAAAGAAAATGATTTTCAAGATGAAAGGATATTTTCCTCAAGAATTCATTTCAAGTGCTTTATCAAACCCATTTTCTATCTACGATGAAATTATTTCATATGTGTATGTTTCAATTATCATGTATCTATGATTTAAATGGTTTCACTTTTCTTATTATGAAATGATATCCATTTCATTTATATGGATTATGTGATTATGGGATGATGTTTATGAAACCCAATTTATTTATTGGGTTATTATGAATGATGTATGTTTATTTTGTGGCACAAGTACGAAGGATTTCATTATGAGATGGGTGGGACCTATATCTCCCTGCAATGCATTGGGTAAAGATTTATATCTCATGAGATAGACATGGCTCGAATGGTATGTTAATCTGGTTCTATGTTATAAGACTGAAACAAGAAGTGAACTCGATTCAGAAAGGGACTTTTTCCACCAAGATGGTCTTCGCAGCAATGCCTTGGCTACAATGGAAATCATGACATGTGCTGAATGGTTGCCACAATTACATGTTTTATTCCCCTGATATTTTATCATTCTTAATGTTTCTTTATGATCTATTCCTTATGTACTTCCATGTTTTATGTCATTTCATAAGCTTTTGATGTTTAAACTTTATGTTCATGTTTTTATGTTCCAATGTATATGGTATATTATATTTTATCCATGCTTACCCTTACTAAGCATTTGAGCTCCCCCTTTTTATGTTTTCTTTTCCCCAGGATATAAAGAAAGGTTTTGGGTAAGAAAAAAAGGGGAAGATCTTTATGGGAGATGTTGAAGATCTTTCACCACAATTAGAAGATTACATTACATGTTTCCAAAGACACTAAACTATTATGGTCCTTGTGTGTTTTTTTATGTATTATGATTTCCGCAAAATTAATGTAATGTTCATGTACGTCATGCTTTGGGTCTCTACAGTTGGTATCAGAGGAATGGTTTAGTCAACCTTTGGAAACTAGGAGGCGAAAATGTTAGTGAGATCCCTAGAGATATTTCTAACGTATGTCTAGGGATGTCCCTAAGGATAAGTTTACGTATAGGATATAGTCCTAGAACTACGGTAACGATACTAGAATTTAACCTAAGATGTTAGATATTGAGGGTGCTCCCCCATTACTATGTTGTTTTCTCTAGCATGATTTTTTCTCTCACAGAATTCTTTTTATGTTTTAGTTAATGGAGGGAACCAGAAGGAATTCGGTTAACATTGAATCCATTGGAAAAATAGGTGACTATGAGCAAAAAAATTGTGTAATTCCTAGAGATAAAGATATTGTGATTATGCTGAATCAGTCATCACAATATATTATTAACAAGGTGAAATTTAGTGGTATTCCTAATTCATCAAAGAAGAGGAAGATAAACTATTATGCATGTTCGCATGTTTGGGATCATAAAGAAAGGAAGATTGAGATTTCTAAAGAAGGGAAGAGGAACCTTGAGGAATACCTCAAATGGAGGGACCGATGTTATCTGTGGGGAGAAAAGGGTCATAGAGTGACATAGTGTTATGGTGTTCAATGTATTATTTGTGGAGAACATGGGCATTACCCAACTCAATGACCTGACCAAAAAGGTTACTTCTAAATCAAGGAAGGACCTATTCCAGGACAATAGATGAAGAGGATGGATTAAAGTGTTTATGTATTGGTATTCAAGAATAATGTTGTTGAGGTACTTTTATTATGTATTAGAAAATTTTTGTATTATTCTATTGTGGTTTTCAATAATTTTAAGGTACCGGTAACCATGAAATATGATTCAAATATTTTGGAAAGTAGATGATATGCGCATCATGAAGGGATAAGGAGAAAATGAAATGTTTTACAGTATTCTTGAGATTATTATTTATATAAGGACTAAGTGTTATCATGGTTTGAGTATAATGAATTTTGAGGATTTTGGTTTGTGGAAAGTGTTAACTTTTAACTACATTCATGTTTTCACTAAGGTTCAATGGGTATTCATTCTTCAAGAGAATACATGATTAAGGTATTCACATGTTTCTAATATGAACAAAAAGATATATCTTATGATATATGGGGGATAAATGATGGCATTCACGTGATTGTTATGTGACATTTCAAGTAATCATTTTCTATATACTATGAGCTTGAACCGAAGTATTTTAGATAAGCCTTAAGATTAGAATTGATTATGTTGGACATAAGTTAGGATAGAACTTTTTTGATATTATTGATTGGATTCTATAGTAATATAGCTTTAGAAAAAGGAAAACCTGCAGGACTGGTGACAGCCCATCGCGTCGGTCAAGGCTGTGGGAATCAAACCCACAACCGAAGTGTGACTGGCCTTTATCGCCTCTCACTGGCCTACAGGAAGTCCATGTTTAGTAGAAACTAGTTTTATTATATTAAGCAGTATGATATATGATGTATAAGTCCATTTTAGGAACCATATATGATTGATCTCACTATAGATGGACTTACATATTTTTTGATAACTTTTCTATCCTTTTGTTTGAGACAGATGGAATGGCCCATCATTCTATCACATGATCTTCTAACACTTCACGAATAATAAATTCAACTTCATTTCTTTAAGATATGAAGTGGAAATTGTTCAAGGCCCGAACAATAGTGAGATCGTACCAAAATATAGTAAGTATTTATTCTAATTAAAATTTTACAACATTAGGGAAATGATCTTGAAAACCAAAAATGTTGTCCTAGTGCTCTTATAACTGATGAATCAGATGGTACCTTAGATCTCCACAAATTTATGGCTTTTTGATTGATGGATTTTCTATAGCCATGTTCTCTACCACTCTCCATCAGAACATGATGGTTAGATTTCTCTTCCATATCTACATTTTCACTTATGTGGAAACCCAGTGATTAGTTTATTTGGGTAACCGTTACGTTTCATACTTTTGTTTTTAAAGATTGTTTTTGGTATTCCATTTTACGATGTGGGTTTCTATTATAGAAACTTTCGAGTAGTATCCCATTTATAACCCTGACGAATTTCGAGGGCGAAATTAATTTTAAGGGGGGTAGAATATAACACCCTGAGATTTTATGAAAAATATTCCTTTTAATTTCATTAATATCTTTTGTTGTACGCTACACCAAAAGGAGCTTGCACAACATGCATCCTTGACTTGCCTTTCCTTACACGCAATCGCAACCTTCTTCAATAGCTTGTGTAGTACGCAATAACGAGTTTCACTAAACAACAATATGCTATTAAAATATTATTAAAACTAGCCGGTATGAATATTAATAACCACTTTTTGAAATTTTTTAAATTTTATTTTTCAAAATGGACTTCATTTTTGGATTTGGATTATTGAAATTAGATTTAGGGTGAAATTTTGGTACTTTTCAGATAACTTTCATTTTCTGATGAATAGTGAAAATTACTAAATTTTAATTAAAAACAACCTTTTTATTCGAAATAATTAATAGTGATAAATTATTAATTTCAGTGGTTTTAATGTATATTTAAAATATATTTTTACAATTTAATACAATGTTGGTCATTGGATGTAATTTCACATTTAAACCAGACATAAACAAGTGTCAATCTTTTGATATTTATTATCTCTTAAGAACACGCTATTTGTTTTGACGACGGGAAATAATTTTTATATTAAGTAATGCAACTGATATGTTTTATATTTGGTAAAATAGAAAGAATTTTTGAGTTCATAATATCAAATATAGCTTAGGCCTAAGTTTTGGTATTTTTCTGGAAACTTTCATTTTTTTATGAATAGTGAATCCACTAAGTGGTAGTTAAAAAATGAATTTTTTATAAAACATCATTTTACCACTTCTGTGAGTGGAATTTCAAAAATCCTAGAGACACGGTTGATGTCATTAAGTAAAATGTGGTTCAATGAGATGAAAATATTTTTTGGTGAATAGTAACTTTTTACTTTTATTTACCACGGTTAAAAATAAATAGGGTAATTAAGGGTAAAATTGGTATTATTATTACCCTAAAACAAGTCCTAATTCTATTTTATAAGTTTAATTCATCCAAAAATAACCTTAGGAAAAAAATATGACCATTTAAGCCCACATGGATTAGATTAAGACAATTATTTTTAATTTATTTAAAGAAGGGTTCAAATAGTTAAAATCAATGTTTAATAAGTAAATAATTTTTAATATAGGGTTATACATAAGATAAATTCGACTATAAATATTCATTAGAAATCTAGATAAGATTTCCTACATAATTATATTTTATTTGTAATTTTTAGACTTTAAATATTTTAATTTAATTATGACACAATGAAGATTCAGTAATTATCTTATTAATAAAATATTGACATAATTGATGTTATAAATACCCAAATAAATGTAATTTGAGACTTTTAATGAATTAAAAAAAATTTATACGTTACTATGAAATGTTAGTGTTTATTTAAATAACTTTATTTGAACTAATCATTCTGTTATGATTTTCACAAAAATCAATTACCAAATAGTGTCAAAATTGACATAAAATAGTTTTTAAAACAACTATTATATTATTAATTGTTATTATATTTATAAAAATATATGGTTCAGTAAAATGACTTAGATAAGGTTATATATATTAATAATAAAGAACTTGGGGTTCTTTTGGCTTGTTATAGTAAGTTTATTAACCTTATAGTGTAATAACACAAAAAGACACGGTAAAAGTAAAATTATCAAACTTAAAGTTAAATATAAATGATAAGGTTTAAATAAGAACCAAAACTTGTCTAAATTCAATTGGATGAGAGTATTTTGACCCATACCCACCTTAGCATAGAAATTAATCAATTTGGAGCTATTTAAAATCGAATATGTCTTTATAATAAAATAATTTTTTTATTTTTTCCAAAGGTGCCCCTCTCCTCCCTTATAAAAGGGCACCTCATCCCTCTCTTCATCGCACCACTTTGAGAATTAAATATCGGCCAAACCCTGAAAAATTATCTTATCCACTTCCATAGAAACATCCTAGAGGTTCTGGTTATCTTCAAAGACCAATTTTATTTCCCTAAGAGGATGTCTAAAAGAGGCTCTTCAATGAAGAGGTAATTTTTGTTACCGATTCTTTTAACTTTATTTCTTCTTCCACTTATTCTTATTAGGCTGTTTCATTATAAAGTAATAACATCAGTGTCACTAATATACTGATATGTTATTATAAGTATTAAACAACCATATTTCACCATGTATCCATCAAATGGAAAACGAAATCACCACGCGTGCGTACGTACGGAATATCGCCTCCACGCCGTGGTGTAATCTATTTTCCACCTCCACCGTACTTGGATAAGAATAATGGTGTCAATAATAAATATATATGATTTTTGTAGAGTGATATTGATTCTGTAATATTATACATACAGTCCAATAAAATTCCACAATCATGGGAACGATATCATCGCTCTTGCGTACGTACGGAATATCGTCTCCACGACGCGATGGAATTCATTCTCCATGTTAACCATTAAAGAAGGATTATAAAGTTTATATAAGTAATAATAATGTAATATATTACATTATAAAGCTAATGTATTTATGTATATATATATTTATGTCATCTAATTAATTCCATTCAACTCAATAAGGAAACGAAAACAGCGTTCATGCGTACGTACGACCTACCGTCTCCATGAATAGTGTATTTCATTCCATTTATCGATCTATTATATATATGTATATTTTTAATATATATTATACATAAATCATGTTTAATATTCTGGAATTAATTAATCATGATCTAAGTAGTCATATGAATAATTACAAGTCAAAACACGGACGACAAATGAAACTATTTTACCCAAAATGCTCATTAACATGGAATTTACAAAACAACAGGTAATATAAAGTCATAAGTGCAACATATATGATATAATAACAACAAATATGATTCCTTAATAAGTCAATTACATTATTTAAATCATTATACAGGAGGTTTGGATCCATACGAAGCATATCAGACCTAAGGTAAGGGATAATTGTGAAAATCTCATTTTTATCCAAGATAGCTTATTCGTAAGTATTTAATGGGGATATTGCTATCATCCATGTCCATGTTTTATAAAAGTGTATTCATGTATGATTAATTTCATTTTTACCATTTTTGACTTTTACCCCATGGTATGGAAGGAAATTTTTTTTTACCCTACAATGTACTTTTTGACTTTTCCGACAAAAGTATGAGAAGAATGTTTTGTTAACTTATATGGTATGAAAAGATTTTTACGGTTTTATAAAGCCTTATTTTCATGAAGATTCATCCAAAATATTTCATGAATATTTTCAACAAAATCCTTTTCTTTTAAAATAAAATGGAATTTTGTGAAAAGAAAATTATTTTCATGATGAAAGGATATATTCCTCAAAAATTCATTTCACGTGCTTTATCAAAACCATTTTCCATCTAAGATGACATTATTTCATATGTGTACGTTTCAAGTATCATATTTGTATTATTTACATGGTTTCACTTTTCTTATTATGAAATTATATCCATTTCTTTTATATGGATTATGTGATGATGGGATGATGTTTATGAAACACATCTTATTTATTGGGTTATTATGAATGATGTATGTTTATTTTGTGGCACAAGTAAGAATGATTTCATTATAAGATGGGTGGGACCTATATCTCCTTCCAATTCATTGGTTAAAGATTAATATCTCATGAGATAGACATGGCTGGAACGGTAAGTTAATCTGGTTCAGTGTTACATGACTGAAACGAGGAGTGGACTCGATTCAGAAAGGGACTTTGTCCACCAAGATGGTATTGGCAGCAATGTCTTGGCTACTATGGAAATCATGACATGTGCTGAATGGTTTCCACAATTACATGTTTTATTCCCATGGTATATTATCATTCATAATGGTTCTTTATGATATATGCATTCCGTACTTCCATGTTTTATGTCATTGCTCAAGATTTTGATGTTTAAACATTATGTTCATGTTTTTAAGTTCAAATGTATATGGTATGTTTTATTTTATCCATTCTTACCCTTACTGAGCATTTGAGCTCACCATTTTTATGTCTTATTTTCCACAGGATATAAAGAAAGGTTTTAGGTAAGAAAAAAATGGGAGGATATTTATGGGAGATGTTGAAGATCTTTCACCATGATTAAAAGATTACGTTCCAGGTTTCCAAAGACACTAACCTATTACGGTCCTTGTGTGTCTGTTTTTGTTATGTATTATGTTTTCCTCAAAATTAATGTAATGTTCATGTACGTCAAGCTTAGTGTCTCTATATGAAGATAATTTAAATAGTATAAAAAAATATGAGTATATGGAAGATATAGAGAATTTTATATCAACAAAATTTAATAAGGATTTAATGGGTTGTAGGGAGAAATAAAAACATTGTTGTTGAAGATCATTACCTTTTATTCCACTGACCTCTATAGGTATTCACTAAAATCCTTCATATTTTTCATTTATAATAAATATAATGTTTCAATGATTCTATGTTGCAGTTAAGTAATATATATTTTTAGTTCTTGGAAAAAATGTGTTTTTATGTATGAATATGAGATGGGATGGGGTATCCTTTTATAAGTGAGGAGATTGAAACACTTATAATTGTTGGAAAGAAAAAGTTGAACTAAGGTTTTTAATATGCTAAAAGGCACCAAAATTGACCATATTCAAGTCCTCGAAATTATATGTTTGATATATGGTCATTAAATTGGGTTTCGAACATATTGTGTGTAATTTTAATCCAAATATTTTTAGATTAACCCCTAGTAAACACATATTAGCCACAACCATATTAAAATATTTTTAAAATTTTTTCTATTCATTATGATAAAACATTATGTTGATCATATACTATTATATAAATTAATCTTATTAACAATATATAATCTCATTTAATATCATATCATTCATATAAGTTGAAAATTTTTAATTTTAAAAAAACCAAGGACTTGAGGGGAAATCAGTTTTCCAAAGAGAAAATGTGCAAAAGTTTAGAAAAATAATATGAGAATTCAGTATAAATATGATTAAAATGAACTAAATAGGATTAATTAATATATAAGTGAACTAATTTTAACATTATTTCTATTTTTTCAGAAAAATAAAACTTTATAAATCCCTCCGATAAAATAACATTTTTAAATAAAATCAATAATTATTCACTATTAAACAACAAAATTATTTTTTTACAAAATTAATAAATGTTCCCTAAAGTATAATTTGGAAATGATTATTTCAGAAAAAATGTTTTTTTTATCAATGTAGTAATAAAAATTTTTCAAAAAAGAGTTTTTCTATTATTTAAAAAAAATTCATTATTGATAAAATTTTATTTTAGATACAAATAATGATTTTAACAATAGTAAAATATTTTTCCTCAAATTATATTATTTTTGGTAAAAATAAATCACAGATACCTATCATAATTTTTATGTTTGATTGTGTTTGTTGATAAAACTGTATGACTAAGAATGAGTACGGTTGGTGTTGTCGAAGCATTTTTTAAGGTGGAACACTTTCCCTTGATTTTCCAAGTTTTTGGGCCTTTATTTATATAGAATAATTGTTATTTATAATAGATTCATGAAATTCAGATAAAAAAGAATATTTCAAAGACTAAAAAAAATTCATAATGAAAAAGAAAATTTGGAAAGGGAAAATTTCATTCATTATAGTGTTATGAGGACAACAAAGGTTGCTCCCCAGACCACGTAAGAGAAAAAGTTGATGGGAGTCTTGGATTCCATATGAGGCTTTCTATATGAGGAAGGGTCTTCATTTTTGGAATGGAGGAGGAAATTTGAGGGACTATAAAGGATTTTTTTCGTAAAATAGATAAGCTTTCATGAAGAAAAAAATGAACTATGTAGACAGCATAAAGAAAAACCCTTCATAGGAAAAGAATAGTCTGCAATGATGGCATCACCACATCAGAGATTTGAGTAAAACAAATTAGTGGATTTTGTGGAACTATTTAACTATATAAGAACCACTAATCGCATCAATACTTCGAGAAATTTTCATAATAAAGCATCTTTTCTCTTGGAATAATTCAGTAAAGTCCAAAAGTATTTGTAGGGAAGAAATTAATGAAGATGAAGAGATTTGTGTGCTGAATTCTGGTAAATGATAAGTGGTCTACAAATATAGTTCATGGACGGGGTTTTGCTGGACATTATAGCCTGTAAATAAAGAAGCATCCACTTAGGTTAGACAGTTAGTGGGGCATCAGCTGTAACATCCCAGGTAAATAAAGAATAAGACATTTTTCGTATTTATTAATATTTTTAAATTAAATATTAATTTTACATTAAATGTTATGCTATGATTTATGGAATACATGATACGTAACAATGGGTTTCATTGAATACTTACGTTGTACCCAACATTGAGTTATACCGAAAAATAATATAATATTTTTATAAATTTATATGGAAGTTAATGCCTATATGTTGTAATAGTGAGAAGGAATAAATCTAACTAAAATATGATAATATATTTTCGTTAATTTTTTTTACTTTTATCCAATAAATTTTAGTGGCTTAAAATGTGAATGAAACCAATTTTAAGCGTAAATATTATAATATTCATAAAAAGGTCGATTTTCCTATTTTTAATTGCGAACCATTATTAAATCTACTTTGGTCACTTTTATATGTTCCATTTGACAAAATAATATTATTCTATATCATTGGAACATCAAAATTTACTTTGGGTTGATTTTTGGTATTTTTCTGATAAAGTTCATTTTTTTAATTAATAGTGAAAAATGCTATATTTTAATTTAAAATTACCTTTTATTATAATTTATTTTTATGGTTATATTATCATTCTAATTGGTTTTAAAGTGTAATTAATATATATTTTTACCATTTAATCCATGTTTTGTCATTTTTTAGTAATTTTACATTTAATTTGTACATAAACAAGTGTCAATCTTTTGATATTTATTATTTCTTAAAAAATGATTTTTGTTTTGACAGTGTAAATTAGTTTTAAATTAATTTCATCCACTTATATTTTTTAAATGTGGGAAAAATTGATTACATATTTTGAATCATGAGGTCCAAATTATGTAAATAGGTATCTTTTATTATTATACATTGTGAATATTTACTTCAGTAAATATTTTATTTACCATGGTTAAAGGGAAAATCTAGTAAATAAGGGTAATGAAATATAAAAATAATAATATTAAATTACCCTCAAATGTGTCCTAATAAAATTTATTGATACATTTTCGACCATGGGCATCCTTAGCTCGATTTTGGGACCCCATGGAACAACTTGGAAGAGATAATGACACTTTATAAAAATTAATTTAATGTAAAGACAAAAATGACAAAAACATATAGCTTTTGGTAAATCAATTATTACATGTGTTTATATAACTTATATATTCAAATATAACTTTTAATTTTAAATATGAAAATATTTACTACATCATAATTTTTTTTATAATTTTTAAACACCAAATAAATAAAAATATTGATGACATAATAATGATGCAGTGTTTACCTCATTAATGAATGATTTAAAAAAATAAGATTATAATTATTAAAAAAATATAAAAAACATTACAATTCTTATTGGATAACATTATTTCTAACATGAGTCATCTTATATTATACTTTTATAAGTTTTATCCTATAAGAACCGAATATCATTATATAATAAAATTATATTTTTAAACATTCTTAAAGAGCCCCTCCTACCCTTATAAAAATCCCTCACTTCTAACCCATTCCTCACACTTCTCAACCCTCTTGGCTCATCCAACCTATACCCAATTAATCTCTATACCTCCCTATACTCCTCCTATAATCCTTCTCCTAGGTATAATTCAATTCAATTAAACTTTTTTGGTTCAAACCAAAGGAAGATTCCTGATTTAAAGGTAACATCTTCTATCAAGTTCTTTTGTTTTATTTTACTTCTCCAACCCAATAAACTATTTTTATTCCTTTCATTTATTAAAACACCAGTATAAAAAATATTCTAGATTGTTTTTATGAAAGGTATTATAACTACCATTACACACACCTCGATCTAATGGGTAAAGAACATATTATTTATCTGGATGACGAAATATTTCCTCACGAAACGATGATTGTTCAATATTCTCCTACCACCTCTCATGATGGACATTATGATGGAAATGTATTTATATATGATATACATTATTTTTATTTTTTCTCTATTCTTTTATAACATTTATTTAGAACACACGTTTTTTTGATCCAATATGTGTAAATACGATAATTTCATATGAGAAAGTGTGGACTACTGTTGCCTCAAGTTTATATGATTTGTTTATGACATACATGGAACATATAAAGTATGGAATTAATGAAATTATGTAACATATATAAAATATTATATTATAATATAATTTTAATATACCTACGTATTATTATTTTTTTATTCCATTAAATACGAAATAGAAATGAAGGTAGTGTTCATGCATACGTACGACGTATCCTCTCCATGAACAGTGCATTTCATTTATTATATCCAAATGTTATATAATATTATTAATACACACATATACTGGATATATATACAATATATATGATATCTAAATCATGAATATATTTCTTGAGATAATGGAATTTTGACCACATGAACATCTTGTAATTATAAGAAGTTCATTTTTGACTCAAGTACCAAATATCGAAAAAAACAACCATTATTAACATAAATGATTTCATAATGTTTATAACATGGTAATAAGTGATATAAAAGAAATAATAAAATCTAAAAAGGTTCATAGTTAATTAGAAATTAACATTATCTTATTACTTATGAGTTTAAAGAACGAACGGGTCAAGTCGAACATGAGGTAAATGGTTTCTTATCTCAATTTTAATTCCGTGAGACTTACATTGTTCCCAAATTATTTATCGCATGTGGGGTATGGAGTACTTCTATTTTATATATGTTTTCATTATTCTATTTATATTCATGTAATTATGTTATTCATTTGGTGTTTATTAATTTTTGTTCATACCACTAAATTATTTACAATGTGGTAATAGGTTTTCATATCAATTTTTATTCCTGTGAGATTCATGTTATATTTACCACTATTTACTTATGTGTGGTGTATTTACTACCCATGAATGTATTCATTGTGTAATATACATTAATTTAGTGGTATTTAAATCTTAATTGTTTGATCCTTCTTTCATGTGGTCTATATTTCCTAAGTTACCAAATCGGTGAGGGAATCTTTCACCCTCCTCTTTTTAAAAGACTTCATTTATGTTATGTCTTTTAATTTCCAAATTTTTATGTCAGGATATGTTATTATATATCTATATTTCTATACATTTTGTGTCCAAGGGATGATAGAACCTTTTTCTCTCATCAACTCATTTTCTCAATTTTAATGTGGCGTCGTTAGGCTATCGAATTTTTGTAAGAGAACATCTTAACCCAATTTCAATTATTTAGGTTAAACATATACTTCTTGATTATGACATTCTATGAATATGTCTGAATGTCCTCTAATTTTTTTTACACTTCATATTCACTTATATTGGGTGTATTATTATTTTTCACACATAATTATGTCATTTATTTATCCTTAATCTAAGGATATGATCTTTGCAAGGGACTTTGTCTAAATTTATATTCCATTGAAACTGATTTATTTTTATAAACCAATTAACTTTGATATGTTTCATATACTACCGTTTGATGTATTATATCATGAATCTATCTATTCTCATGATCTTATAATCTTTGATTAATTTTATTCCTCAATTAATTTTATTCAAGCGTCTCTCATTTGGTTGTGAACTCTTTAACTAAAATATCATTTTCAATATTTTAAATTTTTATTCATCTAAATATTTCTCATTAATGTCCATTCATTAAAAATGGTTTTAAATATTTATTTATATGGACATGAATGTTTTGAAATTAAAATTTCTTTCGAAATATTCAAATTATTATGGGCCACTTTGATTCAAATATGTCTTTATTAAATTCCTTAAATGGTTTTGAAATTGGTCTGATGAAGCATTGATTTTTACAATATCTTGAAATGATATATTGTGATTGCAATGTGGAATTATTATCTTTCATTTATGCTTCTTTTATGTGTTTTGAATATTTTATGGTTATTTTTAATTTTTCATGTATACAGGTGATTCTGTGATAAACCTAGGGTGGGGGAGCCTGAGATAGTTCTCCAATGAATTGCGTAATGTGAAGGAGGTAAAAGTTAATGTTTTTTCTAAAAGATTTATGTAATATATTGTGATGGTTATTCAAAATGTAACTCCCCACATAGTTGTGAATGATACAATGTAAGTATGTTATGTATGTCATAAGTTACCTTTATGATTTATGATTTCTGTGTGTTATTTATAAATATTATGATTACATAAGGTATGTTATGATTAAAAATTATAGTTTCATTGTTTTTTATTTATTGATCGGCTAATGTTTACATTCTTTATTTTATAACCCTTGATGAGCTTTTTATGTTCATCCCAAATTTTTCAAATGTTTTCAACATGACTTACAGATGAATAGGGTCAAGGATGAGATCAAGGAAAAGTTATGTTGTCTAAAACATAGAACTAGACAAGTTTCTTTTTAAGAGTTTTTCTTTTATTAAAAAATAGATATTGTGTAGTAGTGTCTATACATAATTTTGAGGTTTATATATAATAGTTATGTCCTAATTATCTTGAACTCTAAACCTCAAAATATCCTCAATGTGAATTTTTCATTTAATTCAAGATTATGTATTGTTTTAGGGTTGGGTTCTTATAGTTGGTATTAGAGTTTGTTCTAGATAACAATAGGGATTGGGAGTCTTAGTTAAATTCATGGTTAGTCCCTATGTCTATTATTTCAGTTAAATCCATGTTTTATAAATTATTCAAATCAAGGAATGTCGGTTACAAATGGAAGGAGGATGATCTCAAAAAACATTATTATCTTTTCCTAATCAAATTCTGGCAATAATGATTGCAATGTCATGTTCAGATGATTGTGAAACTTTTAATAGTATAAAACCGAATTGAAAATAGTTGTTTAAAATATCAAAAACCTCCACTATACCTCGATATTATTATGGATCATGGGTTGTATTTAATCGAATCCTATTTTTACAATATTCTCATATTTTCAAGAAAGGTGAATATTATCATTGAATTTTCAAATATTTTAACTTATCCCAAGATTTTGAAGCATATTATGATTTTGAAAAAGATATTTAATAAGGATACCATTGCATAACCTATTAATAATTTATTTTATAGTATAGTCTCTCAGAACATACTTATGGTATTTTAAAAAGACCATTAATTAAAAGTTTCATCTCAAATTAAGTCATTCTATTTTATAAAAATAATGTTTTTCATATGTTTTAAAATTATATGTCACGCATGATTATTTTTCAAAATTGTTTTTCTGCGAATACCCATATGACCCAAGTTACACAAGGTGTGTTTAGATGAAGGAATCACATGATTTTGAAGGATATGTAAATAATTATTGCAATTCATAGACCTTATACCTACATAAACAAGATGATGATGAAACTATATGGACACCATGATCAAGGTATGTTGTTATTTCTATTAGAAATAGTTTTATTTTATCATAGAGAGGTGAAAAAAAGACAATATATAAGATGATGAGGTCTTAATGTATTGGGATGAAAAATAAAGGTATAAGAAAACCATTGAGGTTAAAACATGTTAGGAAAATTTTTAAATTTTATTAAAATGACAACTTGTATGATGGGTGATGACTCGTCACATCCGGAAAGGCAACATGAATCAAACCCCTAATCGAATGGCGATAAGGGTGCATCACCTACCACTATCTTGCGTGAATTTCCTGGTTAGTATGACTTTTTATTTTATGTTAAATAATTTTATGGATCAATAATAAGATGATTTTGGAAACTTATGTTTTACCCAATGGATGTCCTTAATATTGGAAAATTTTTGGTGATTAAGTGATAAATGTTATTTTAGAAGAAGTTTACTCTTTTGAAAACATTATATTCTCAAGTGAAATAGAAAACTATGGGTTCTCATTTGTAGAGTAATGGTTGTAATTTTATTTTGGAAGATTCTATTTCTTTATCGTAAACAAATTAAAATTCGGTTTATTTATGGAAATTATTAACCTATGAGGAAGAATATGTGATTAGGATAATTACTTTTTAGTATCTGACTTTAAGAGTAACTGATGTTGTTTGGAGAAAAATGTTAATATTTATCATGGAAGACTATGTTATTTTATCATTACGAGATTTGGGTTTCAATCTTAGTTTGGAATTATATTGAATAATTTTATGGATAGTTTTTTATTGAATGTTCTTTGTTGAACATTGAGTATTGTTTGAAAAAATTTAGAGATTAAGAGTAGTTTTTCTTTTTGTAAAAGATTATCATTTTTTGGGATTATAAAATCTTTATAACAACCATTTTGGTTTTGGTTAATGTCTAAAAACATGGGAAAAATTTAGTTCATCTTTTGTGGATTATGTGATTCTATATCAGTTGATTATAACATTTTGATGTGCAAAAATCATCTTGAATACTCATTATTTGGAGAAACGATGAGTTTGTAGTAGAACTCTAGTAAAGAATGAAAGTTTACATGAAAAGTAAGTATGTTTCCTTATGTTCTTATTCAATTTTTAAAATAAATTCCTCAACATTATGAAAAGTAACTTAAAACAAAATCTTTTTCTATTAACTTTTTTTACCGAGGAATCAAAGACTGTTTAACCCATCATAATTTTGTGATTTTCATGGGTTTAACATTCTCCGAAACATGTTTTCTACCACTCTCCATCAAAACATGATGGTTAGTTTCTCTTCCATAACCATGTTTTCATGGAATACTAGTATATGTTTTCTTAGGTGACATTTGTACACATCATTCTTTAATTTAATGTGATAGTTTTATTTACTATTTTTTTAATGTGGGACATTCAGTGAATTTTTTAATCAAAATTTTAAAATTGCGAGGACGTAATTTCCAAAAGGGGGTAAGGACGTAACATCCCAAGTAAATAATGAATATTGAATTATTCATATTTATTAATATGTTTAAATTAAAAATTAATTTCACTTTAAATTTGATGTTATGATCGATGGAATACTTGAAATGCAACAATGGGATTCTTTGAAAACTTATGTTGCACACAACGTTGAGTTATACCAAAAAAAATAATATAATAATATTATTGATTTAAACGGTAGTTAAAGCCTAGCCATTTTATTTTTAGGTATAATTAGAACTAACTAAAATATGATTATATATGATTGTTAAATGTTTTTACTTTTATCAAATAATTTCTAGAGGCCTAAAATGTGAATGAAAACAATTTTAAGCATAAATACTCTAATATTCTTTAAAAGGTGGATTTTCCGCTTTTTAATGGTGAAGCCTTTTTAAATATAGTTTTTATCACTTATATATGTTTAATTTGAAAAAATAAAATTATTTTTTAGAATCAGAACATCAAAATTTACTTTGGGTGAATTTTTAGTATATTTATGATAAAGTTCAATTTTTAATGAATTGTGAATAATATTGTTTTTTAATTCAAAACTAAATTTTAATATAATTTATTTATAAGGTTAGATTATCTTTCTAATTGGTTTTAAAATATATTTATATTATGTTTTTACCATTTAATTTAATGTTTTCCATTATAAGTAATTTCAATTTGTATTTGGACATAAACAAGTTTCAATATTTTGATAGTTAATATTTCTTAAAAAAACGCTTTATGTTTTGATAGTGGAAATTAATTTTAAATTAATTTCTACCAATTATGTGTTTTGAATTTGAAAAAAATGGATTCTATATTCGGAATTAGGTGGTCTATATTTTTTAAATTTGTAACTTTTTTTTAGACATTATGAATATTTACTTTAGTAAATATTTTATTTACCACAGTTAAAAGGTAAATCTGGTAAATAAGGGTAAAAATTATTAATATTATTATAATAAATTACCCTAAAATGTGTCCAAATATTATTTGTTGATAAATTCCAGACCAAGGGAATCCCTCAATCGATTTTGGGACCCCATGGAGCCACTTGGGTGAGATAATGACACTTTATATTAATTAAGATAAAGGAAAGACAAAATTGAAACAAACATATATCTTTTACTAAATCAATTATTACATGGGGTTATATAAGTTATCACTTTAACTATAAGCATTAATTTAAAATATATATAAAATTTATACATCATGATATTTTCTTTATAATTTTTAGACATTAAATTAATAAGAATATTTATGACACAAGATGCAGTGTTTACCTCACTAATGAATTATTTAAATAAATAAGATTATAAAGATTAAAAATAATTCAAACCCTATACAATTCTTATTAAATGGTTTTATTTAGAACATGAGTCATATTATCTTCAAATTTAATAATTTTTGGAACTTTATAAACTGAAAATCATTCAATAATAAGATAATATCTTTAAACTTTGTTAAAGAACCCCTTCTCTCCCTTATAAAAATCCCTCACTTCTAACACATTCCTCACACTTATAAATCCACTTTTCTAATAAAGCCTCTTCCAAATAAATCTCCATACATCCCTCTCATCATCCTATAAAAATTGACCTTAGAATAAGGAAATTCACGTAAACCTTTTAGTTCAAACCAAAGGGAGATACCTGAATTAAAGGCAACCTCTTCTCTTAAGATATTTTGTTTTATTTTACTTCTCCAACCCCATAAAATATTTGTATTCCTTTATATTAAAACAAAAATATTATCCTAAATAAACTCTGTTGTTTTTATGAGAATTATTTTATCTACACTTACACACACCTCCATCTAATGGGTATAGAACATATTGTTTCTGTGGACAGCGAACTACTGCCTCACGAAATGATGATTTTTCAATCTTCTTCCACCACCTCTCATGGTGTCCATTATGATGGAACTATATTTATATATGAGATATAATATTTTTATGTTTTATATATTCTTCTATAAATTTTATTTTCTAAAAATCCATTATGCTTTCCAATATTTGTAAATACGATAATTTCATTTGAGGAAATGTGGACTACCGTCCCCACAAGGTAATATGATTCGTTAATGACATACATGGAACTTATAAAGAATGGAGTTAATGAAATTATGTAACATATATATATTATGATGTTATACTAGAATTATAATATACATATGTATCATTATGTTTTCATTCCATTAAATATGAAATAGAAATGAAAGTAGTGTTCATGTGTCCGTACGACTTTCTATCTCCATGAATGATGCATTTCTGTTCTTATATCCAAAGGTTATGTAATATTTTAAATACATACATATACTGGATATATATGATATATATGATATATATATCATGAATATAATTATGTAGATAATGGACTTTTGACAACATGAATAATTTGTAATTATAAGAAGTTCATTTTTGAATCAAGTACCAAATATCGACAAAACAACCATTATTAACATAAATGGTTTCACAATGTTTAGCACTTGTAAATAAGTGATACAATGGGAATAATAAAATTGAAAAATGTTCTTAAGAATTAATAAATTAAATTTATATTATTATTAAAGATATTTAAGAACAAACGGGTCAAGTTAGACATGATGTAAAGGGTTTCTTATCTCACTTTTAATTCTGTGAGACTTCCATTATTCACAACATATTTATTTAATGTGGTATATTGAGTAATTACATATGATAAATATTATCATTATTATCTTTTTATTCATGGTATTATGTGATTCATTTGGTAGTTATTACCTTTTGATCATAAAACTCGATTCTTTACAATGTGGTAAGAGGTTTTATTCTCACTTTTTATTCCCTTGAGATTCCTGATATATTATCCACTATTTCCTTTTGTGTGGTGTATATACTTCCCATGATTGTATTCACTGTGTAATATACTTTAATTTATTGGTATTTACATCTTCATCGTATGATCCTTCCTTCATGTGGTGTATGTTTCGTAAGTTACCAAATCGGTGAAAATATCTTTCACCCTCATCTTTTTAAATGATATAATTTATGTTATGAATTTTAATTTCCACTTTATAATGTTGGGATATGTTATTTTATATCCCTGTTGTGGTTCATTTTGTGTCCAAGTGATGATAAAACCTTTTTTCTCCCATCAACTCATTTTTTTAATTTTAATGTGATGTCGTTAGGCTATCGAATTTCTGTAAGAGAATTTCTTAACCCAATTTCAATTCATTGGGTTCAATATATACTTCTTGATTTTGTCTTTCTATGAATATGTGTTAATTTAATATTATTATTTTACACTTAATATCCACTTATATTAGGTTTATTCTAATTTTTCATATATAATTATTTCATTCATTTGTCCTTAATCGAAGGATATGATATTTGCATGTGACTTTCCCTCAATTTACATTCCATTGAAAATTATTTATTTTTACACACAAATTCAATTTTATATGGTGTATATACTTCCCTTTTATATATTATATAATGAATCTCTGTATTATCATGATATTATAAGCTTTGACTAAGCTTATAATTCAATTATTTGTATTCAAGCGTCTCTCATTTGGTTATGAACTGTTTAACTAAAATGTAATTTTATCTGTTTTACGGATTTTTTTTTCTAATATTTCTCATCAATATCAACATTTTAAAAAAGGTTTTAAGGATTTATTTATATAGAAAGGAATGTTTTTTAATTAAAATTTCTTCCAAAAGTTTCGAAGTGGTATGGGACACATTGATTCAAAAATCCCTTTATTAAATTTTTTAATATGTTTTGAAAATGGTATGATAAAGCATTGATTATATCTATATCATAAAATGGTCTATTGTGGTTACAATGTGGAAATGTTATATTTTATTTATGCTTGTTTTATGTGTTACGAAAATGTTTTGATTATTGGGAATTATTCATGTATACGGGTGGTTCGGTGATAAACCTAAG
This sequence comes from Viscum album, assembly GCA_963277665.1. Classification (NCBI taxonomy): domain Eukaryota; kingdom Viridiplantae; phylum Streptophyta; class Magnoliopsida; order Santalales; family Viscaceae; genus Viscum; species Viscum album. Next base: position 2,073,088,505 of record OY728131.1, read on the forward strand.
GTGGGTGAGCCTGGGATAGCTCTCCAATGCATTGGGTAACGTGAAAGAGGTAAACGTTAATATTTCTTCTAAGAGATTAAGAAAATATTCTTTGATGGGTATTCCAAATGTAACTCCCTACATATCTATGAAATTTAAAATGTATGTATGTTATGTATGCCATAATTTTTCTTTATAATTTATCATTTCTATGTGTGTTTCTTAAATCTTGTGATTTCATAAGGTATGTTATGATTGAAATGTATGGTATCATTGTTTTTTATTTATTTATGGGATAATGTTTTCATTCCTTATTTTACATCCCTTACTGATGTTTTTATGCTCATCCCATGTTTTTTAAATATTTTCCACATGACTTAATAAGAATAGTGTCAAGGATGGGATCAAGGAAAAGTCATGTTGTCTAAAATTTAGAACAAGACATGATTCTTTTTAAGAGTTGTTATTTTATGAAAAAAATGGATATTAAGTAGTAGTCTCTACATATAATTTTCAAGTTGATATGAAATAGTTATGGCATAATTCTCTAAAACTCTAAACTTGAAAAGATCCTTAATGTGAAGTATTCATTTAATTCAAGATTATGTAATGTTTTATGGTTGGGTACATATATCATCCATCCATTGAGATGATGTTTTATGCATATGAATAATCCATTAATGAAGTTGGGATGGTCTACATAAGACAATGGTGTTTCAAAAAGCACTCATGCCAGACGATGAAAGATAGATTTTGAAGAAATTTGGGATGGTCACAATGGGACTAAAATAGTTTGAGAAAGTAATTTTCACAATCTAATAGTACATGGAAACATATATTTCTTCTACACATGAAAAAGTGACTTTAACAAAAAAAATATCAATGGTTGAGGATGTGTGAATTCATGAAATTGAAGGTACCAACAAGTCAAAAACTATATGTGGGTATCTTCCAATAGCACTAAGAAAAGTAAAATGAAGACAATGATATTTTCCACTAGTAGTGATCCCTAAAAATAGACATAAGGATTGAAACATGGGAAAGTAGTGAGAATACCCTAAACCATTTAATGGTAGTGATCCAGAGCAATGTGTGATCTATCCCTAAACCCGGTGATTTGGTTGTGAGTCTTAGTGAATTTGGAAAAAGGGAACACCAACATTTTATGCTCCTTGTATTTTCCCAATGAGGTTGAACCATGTAAAATTATTATGTATCAGGCGTGATTTCATTTCAATTCATATATTTTTATGGGAGAAATAGAGAAGAGTGTTTTGTTTAACAATGGAACATGATTTAAATGGGCAATAGTTTTAATCCATTAATCCCCAATTCAATCCCATCTAAGGGTATTTACCCTAATTGGGATAACATTTTCTCTATATAAAACATTATAATTTTTATATATCATGTTTTTATTCCACTTAATTATTATAGTTTTAATAACTATGTAATAATAATATTTTCAAAAAAAAAATATTAATAGTTTTTCATGGTTCATTATAACACAATGTTGTGTGTAACACACGTTATTGAAAAAGATTACTTTATTTAAAAAAATTATAAAAACTCAGTATTTCACATTCAAACCCCCATAAATTTAATATTTACCACAAAATTACATCACCATAATACAAACTTAGGAAGGTACTTTTGTCTCTATATATCCTCATATTCTGACATAACTTATCTAAACTGGTGGTTTCACCACATAACATTGACTAGGTGATTGGTCTTCATCCATATAACTTTCTCTATGTGATCCAAAATCCCCATCGATTGTTCGTCAAAATAATGATCATAATCAAATGGTATGACCACTATGTTTAGTGTTTGTGAAGGGTCAGTTACGTACATCCTAGAGAGATATACAAGGACCATATCATGAATGTGATATATATTTGAAGGAATTACAAAATGATATTCTATTATCCCAATATGATTAATAATTCCATAGGGAATGATATGCCTAAAAATTTATTTTCATTTATTTAAAAATATACTTACCTTATTCTTTTGAGATATTTATATAAACACCATGTCACCAACCTCAAATTTTTAATCGCACTAATGATTTTAAGAATAAATTTTCTACCCATATTGTGATGCAATTAAGTGTTGATGAATTTCTTTAACCTTATCTTCCATTTCATTAGCTAATTCATTTTCCAATATCATTATTTCACTAACATAACTCCAATATGTTAGAGATCAAAATTTATTTATATAGTGGTATTCATGAAGAGTCATTTTAATGCTTGAGTAAATGATATTATTGTATGAAAACTCTACTATAATAAGGTATTGATCTCGAACACCTTTAAAATATAGAAAACTAGATCTCAATATATTTTCTAGGGTTTGAATTGTTTTATCATACTGACCATCTGATTCATGATTCTATGTAAGGATAAAACTCAACTCTATATCAGGATATTGCTTAAGACTTCATCATAACATGTACATAATCCTTGAATCCGGATTTGACAGAACTGAATATAGTATTTCATTAAACCATACCACTATCTCAATGTATATCCTAGAAAGATGATGGAGAGAGAAGTATTATCTAATAGTAATTAATTTTACTGAATTTTTACGGAAATAAATTATAGACCGTATATTGTTATTAACATTAGATGTTTTGGTGAGTCTAATGAAAGAAATACATGGTACTTTTTTCCACATTCATTCTAGTATTGGTAACGAATAAAACATCCATGTAGACCATTGTCTCTCAACATTAACATACTTATTTTTCTAGCACCGATACACAAACTCTATGATATCACCCTTCATATCATTTAACCAAAAACACCCTTTTAAATTTCTTTATATCTTCATACATCCAATAATAACAAAAATTGACGATATATGAGATTCCCCTAAAAAACCTTCTTAAAATTATGTGTGGATGGAACACATACATGATTCCAAAACCGTATCATTCCATCAAGATCAATGTTAGTCTCATGAATTTTTCTAAACATATTGTTTAACTATATATATTCTATTTGTGCCTCCTTATAACTTGGATATTTGCTTGAAAAATTAATTAATAATGATAAAATTCCATCACATCATTGAATATTTCTATATCCATTAATTTTAAATCCATAAATATTTTAACTTTTATGATCCTCTTCATGGATAAGCTAGAATGATCCTTTTGACTCAAAGCATTGGCCACCTAGTTCTTTTTCCCAAGGTGGAAATGTATTGATTTGTCAAAATAATTAATCATCTCTAACCATCTTCTCTAGTGCATATTAAAATCCATCAATATGAATATATACACTAAATTTTTATGATCAATATATATATATATATATCACAATTTTTACAATAAATATAGTTCCTTCGTATATTTAATGAAAAAATACCACATCAAACTCAATGTCTAGAGTTGGATGATTTTTCCCAAAAACCATTAATTACTATTATGAGTATTATATAACCATGTCAAATTTTAAAATTACTCTTCCCAATTCATTTTTCAATGCATATATATATATTAACAACCCTTAACCATTGTAGGGTAATGTTAGAACACGTTCGATGACTAATATTATACTTAGATCGTTGAATTTTTCCTCAAATTCATCTCTCTAGATGAAATTAAATCCCTTTTTAATTGAATATTTGGTTGGATTAGATAATAATGAGAAATTCTTTACAAACCATCAATAATATGAAACTATCCCAAGAAAAGTACCGATCTTAGTCACATGATTGTTCATGGGCAACATTCAGTACCCTTTTTCATTGATGAATCTACCTATATACCCTATCTTGAGATTAAATGATTCAAAATTGAATAATATATTCACCAAAATTCATAATTGTCAAAAAATTTATATATTCTATTCTTACTTAGAGTATTTAGTAAAATTATTAATTTATATCCATGATCTCTAATTCCCTTTAAAAATATATTAATATATTCTATAAAGGAAACCGTATATTAATCAAGGTAATATATAAATAATATGTTAATTAAATATATATAGATAGAGGGGTAATAAGTAAGGCCTAATGGAATTAATATATATTTGTTTTTTCCATAACTTTTATGAAATTTTGTCTTGGGAATATAATTCATATTGAATGTAAATGGATGATATCTATAATGATGTTCAATCTTTGAAAAGTATTTATCTTCATGTAGTTGAACAAATAGGTTATCTATAGGGGTAGATGATACTTCTTCTTGGTTATTATCATGATCAGCTCCTGATAATCAGTTCAGAGTCAGGTTGATCCATCATTATTTTTAATAAAGAAAATTTCCCCTATGTTTAAACACTTGGATAAATGAATCCCTTATCATGGTTCCCTTAGAGTTTTTCTACAATTTCATCATGTCAATTGAGTCCATTCTATACAGATTATTTGAAATAGTCATGGAACTAGGAATGAGTTCTATTAAGAAGCATAATAACAATTTTTATAATTATTGGAAACTCTTCTTGATATAAATAAAAAAAGTTCCTACATAATATGAATACCATTGTTGTCATGTTTCACCCAAACCATTTGAGATAGACATCCCTTATTATGGGAAACCAGACACTTAAAATATATGTGATCTGTATCAAAATTTCATAATAATCACCACATTTATAAATGACCATAGTATTTTTGGAATATAAAACGTGACTTCCATTCCTATGAAATTGATGTGGGTGTTTGGTAGAGAAAACCAATCCATGTCGAGGAAATATCTAATTCAACTAGAGGAAGAATGAAATGATATCAAGAAGCACATTCCCAAAAACACTATCAATTGTTGAATTATAGACATGCCATTTGATAATCATGTAGATATAAGTTTTTATCACTTATTGTGCATCTAATAATTTGGGTGTCATCTTCATACCCTTAAAAATCATAATATAAAGAGTTCAATAGTGTATTTTAAGTGTACCTTTAACCATGTCATCATCATACCCCTCATTTAAAATAGTGGTCGCATGAGTTTTCTCCTCGTTCTACACCTTAAGAGGTTACTAATGTTGATCATCATCATCAACCTTCTGATTTGTGAACTGGTTTGAATAGTTTCCATATTCCGTGAATTTGAGACAATAGACTAATACTGGTGTCTTCTATATAATTTTATCTCTATTTTCATCATTAGATTACTTCTACCCATTACTCGAATAATTAATTATTCACTGACCTTCCTTAAAACACATAAATATTTTTACTAAAAACATTAACAAAAATTCCTCTACGATTCTTTCCACTCTTAAATCATAAATGAAAGCTCATTTTTCACTCCATAGTTTTTAGAGTTTTATTTGAAGTCCATATTCCTTTTAATATAAAAACCATGATATTAATGGATAACTCTGTTCTCCATTTCCACCTTAAGAGAACATTTAAATTTTTTTACCACTACTAATGTCCCTTATTATTACCAACCATTATAGTCATCATTTTAAGCCACTATATAATTGATAAAATATACCTTCATGTTTTAAAATAATTCATGAAGTATATTATGAATGTCTTATAAAACTTACCTCATGGGCACCGACAGATTAATCATCTTTATTCATTAGCTAATTAAATTTCATATTAATTTATATATGAGGTATATGAGTGATTTACTAATTTAAAATTAACTATTAAACTCATACCACTCTATGGAGTAAATATCATTATATTCCCTTGTATTATTGATGATATTCCACCATTGAAATTTTTTTCCTTCCATATAATACAAAATCATAAAAAAAAATTGTTATGAACATTGGGAATAGAAATTAAATTCTCAATGGTACTAATCCATTATTTAGGAAACAATATAATCAGATAAAACAAGGAAATAAGGTGGGTGTTTTCTCATGAAAGAATAAATAGAATGGTGGTCCCTTATTTTCTTTTCTATATGTTCTTCCTGACACATAACATGAGATATTTGTGTGACAAAATTAATGGGATTATTCATTATAACACCCTTAATATTTGAATATATAAGATAAAAATAATTTCAATGTCCACAATTATAATAATTTATATGGTTCTTTTGAGTTCCATCTGTTGTATAAAACAAAAAATCATACTGTAAGAAACAATAATCATAGTGGGGAACCACGTAATCATGAAATTTCACTTATAATATGTATAAATCATTTAACCATATTATTAATATATAACACATTATTAATATCCAAGTTCGTTAATAGTCATTATCTATTTAAATCATTAATTTTATTTCATGAAGTGTCAGTAAATTCCAAAATAATATCACCTCGTAGTTTCAAAGTAGTTGTGTAGGGAGAACCACTTTCATGCACTGGTTGATGATTATGTTCATGTCAATGTCCCCTTGTTGGGGTTATTATCCATGGGGTCATATATTATGGAACCACATCCACTTTTTTTGTATACATATGGATTTAATTTCTTATAATCCACTTTCACAATCCTTTTCTATGATTCTAAGATATTTTTCTATACTTTGAGTCATCCTTAGACCTATCCATATACATATAATTATAGTTACAACTAATGTTTTCATATCATAATTCCTTAATATTAACTAAACCTATCATATGATACCAACTATAATAACTCAAAAATCTTATACTTTCAAATTACATATATTTTTTATAATATTCATTAAATTACACAAACACATTCCCAGTAATCATAAATGTATAATTCCTTTCGAATCATTGAAAAATAAAAAATTGGTATATAATTAAGGCATGTCATCTCCCACTATATTATTCAAAACTAACCCCCTTCATGGATATATCATATATATTATAATTGACCCTAATCTAGGAAAATGAATCATAATAAAGGGTGAATTCATATACTCATTAATGATAAATAGTGTACATATTAACATAACATGATAATAAGGGTATGATAATATCATTCCAACATTTTAAAACCATATTTTTTATATCATGGATCATAAATTGGAGTCTTGGAATAAATAAATATAGATAATAAGACTATACTAATAATATAATAAAATAATATTAAACATGAGATCATAACATTTGAATATATTTTCGGTATACACATAATCATAGAAAAACATTTAAATGGTATACCAAGGCTCATTTAAATGAATATCATAGTGGATTAGGTTCACTCCCCAAACCATCGCAGTAGTCAAGGTTTACTCCCAAGACTACAATAATTAATTAATTATCTTACAGAATTGGGTTCACTCTTCGATCAAGACTTGTTTATCTCATGGGATATCAATCATTGTTCAATCCATTGGTGGCAGATATAGGTTACACCAAACACATTATAGAAATCATCTAAATCTGTGCTATAAGTTCATTAAACATTGATCACATCAAAACCCATGAAATGGAATGGGATTCATAATCATTTCATAATAAAATATCCTCTACAAAATAAATATTTTTTAACAACATTTAATCATTTTATTATTGATTAACCAATGGAAGAAGAAACAGGTATCAATAACATTTTATCATAGTATAAAATGTTTAAGAGAAATAGTTATCTTAAAAATATTATCATCTTACACATATAACATTTCTAAAATGAATAATAATTGTGTCCAAGAATTTTTTCACCAATAAATAATATTTAAAATAAAAGGATTTAAAATTATATGGAAAATTACTCTGATAGAAAAATCAATTAGAATGTTTCTTAAGAAAATATAATTTCTTTGAAAATTAATTTTTTTAAGAATAAAAAATTCATAAAATTTATAGGAAATAATTTTCATTGAAAGTAACTATAAAAATTTAATAAATTAATATTTATATAAAATAATGTTAATGATGTAGTTAAATTTTTATTTGGTTTCTACACATTGAAATAAACATTCCTTTTAATTTTTACTAAAATCCAAACATGCCTTTTTTAGAAAACAACATGAAGATTACTTTAATTTTTTTTAAAGACAAAAAAATTTAAAAATGAATTTCATAATTCGTATGCAGAATGTTAGAAATATTATTTTAAAAACTACTTTAGATAATATTCTTTTTAAATAGAAGGGGTTTTTAACACAAAATAAATATTAAACTGATTTAAAAAAACATTATTACAAAATATTGAGTACATAATTTGGGGAAAATGAAGGGGAAAATAATATTCTATATAAATAACCAAATAAGACAAAAATTAATGAGTTTCATAAGATATATATTACAATATTACATCATCGTAAGAATAATCAAGAATAATCTCGATAAATGATGAAACTGTAACATTAAACCACTACCACATTAGAAAATTTAAATCATATCCCCAAGAATTAATAATGTTAAATTAATCATAGAATATCATGAATGTAAATAAAATAATGACATTAAATATTATAGTGGACATTATATACACCACATATGATAGGATAGGTTCATAACATAACATATGTGTCAGAGAGGGAAAATTGAGATAAAAATAACATGTTTAAGTCTCATATATGATAAATATTAGTATATTATAAATATATAATAAAACCATAAATATATATATCATATAACATATTCTTTACTTTTGAACATTCATTAACATTTCTTACAAATTCTATGTTCAATTCACACTTCGAGCAATAAAAACAATGTTTTTAGGTATGTTTTGATTTTTTATTTTTTTTGTCCCATTACATTGATCATAGTTACATAATCTAAGGAATTTTATCCATGAAATAAATATAATATATATTCATTATATATTTATTTATATTAATATATAAATTATTGACATTAAAAATGAATTGCACAATTAATAGATATTGTAGGTTGTATTTACACAATGTAATTGTCTTAATTTTCTCAATTGATTGAAATAAAGAAACCTAAATAATATATTTCAAAAATATAAAAATTTTAATGTCATATATATCAAATATTTTTATTAAACCTGTCCTTACAACCTTCCATCTAAATCATGAATGAATCACATTACTTCGTGAGGTGGTAGTCTATCGTACATAAGAGTGATTTTATCATATTCCCAAAGAATAGAAAGTAAGAAGGTATGTGTGATATAATAAATAAAAAAGTATAATAGTATAATAAATATCATATATAAAATTTCAATCCATCATTTTATCGTACTGTGATATGAGGATATTTTAAAATAATAATATCAGTTCATGAGTTGGTAGTCTGTCGCACACATGAATTATGATTTAGTATCCCATTTGATGGACATAGAGATGTTTTTAGGTCATTCCCTTCACATAAAAATTTCATAGTATATAGATGATTCAAATGATATTAATAAAAGAAAAATTTTCACATATTTAATATTATTATTCAATATTTATAATCCAACTATACTTTTATTTTAATGGAATTTTTTAAATTTTTTGGTTTTAGAATAATTTTGAGATTTAATAGAAAAATCCCTAATTTTGGATTTTAACTGTTTTAATTTTTTTATTTTTTTCAGACATAACATTTTATAGACTAAATTAAATTTTTAAATACATTTTTATTGTCTTTAACGGTTATTTTTATACATTTATCCTTTTGCATCCAAAGCTCAATCCATCTTTTGAAACCCGAAAACTAGCTCAGAAGTTGGGTATTGAAAATTGTGCACAGATTTGGAATATTTTTTATATAGGCTTATATATTGAAAATTTTTGGTCCAATAAAGCTAAAATTATACATGGATTTATGTAAGTAATAATTTAACATCATTCATTCAAGAGTAAATGTGTGAATCTGATGGTTTCTATGCCATAATGGCATGGGAGATGTTGTTTGGGAATACAAAGAGTCTTCCTATACAAATATAATATCATGAGTAAAGCAACCATATATCTATAAAAACAAATCCAATAAATCTAACATATGTTGGGATGATAGTGTAGAATAAGGGGAACAAATTTAAAAAATAGCAAATTTCCAATTTCTTTTATTTACATGGGATGACACATAGAAACTTCCCGAGGAAATATTTTGGAGAAAAATATTCTCACTTTTTCCCTAAGAATACTTTTCCCACCTCCCATTCCAAATTATAGTCATTTAATGGTGTAATAGAATATATTTCTATGTAATTTTTTATTATATTATTAATATTTTTTAACATTCTTTTACATACCTCTCCTTCCATTTTTTATGACCTCCCACCATATTTCTCTTATCAAATCCAATAAAAATGTGAAACTAACCTCGGTGCCTATTTGAGGTATATAATGATGGTTTGATTTATTTCCATGTTATTTAATTCATTTAAATTATTTAATACTAGGAATTGTAATGCTATTTAAATCGGGGTGATCATTCACCCCATTTTATCTACCACTATGTTCTTATTGTCATTTATCAATTATATTTCCCTTCATTATTTGTGTAATTTATATAGTGGATCCTAGAATGAGTTGTGATGGTCGGTGAAGAGTTATCCTAAATGATGTTTGGAAGATTATTTCCCTATATTAATAGTTTTAGGTATATGGAAATCACATTTAATATGATAAGGTTAGGTATAACTGGTCTTGATCACTTCAATGAATTGGATATTGAAAACTCTTTTTAATAATGATATCAATCACTATAACCTCCTAATAACATTTTTTCATTCCTTCTTGTAAAATAGTTTTGTAACTATTTTAATATATATAGTATTTTATATTTTTTTCATATATATACCCCCTTACATATTAGTTAGGTTATTTTATATTAATTATATTATAAATTGTGATAATAGAAATAATGCTTGTATTCTAAGAAACATCCATATAATCAGTCCTAGGTGTAGAAATACTTATCTCTATTATGATAATTACAAATTAATTGAATATTGGTTTATAAAACACCTTCATCATCAATTTGGAATCATTCTTAGGGATGCCAAGTTCTTACGCTCACTATTTTTCCGAAAACAAATTAATACGTCAAAAATTAAAAAAGAATAATTTTACTGCATATAATTGATTATTTAGAAAATGGATTAAATCATTGATTTTTTATATAAAGGATATTTTACTAAATTAACGAATATAAAATACACTTTTAGGATACAAATAGAACAAAATTTCTTGATTATTCAAAATAATTTTGAAATTATTCAAAAATTAAGAATGTTGGTTGGAATGTTGGAGTATAAAGTTGATAAAATTAATATAATATAAATTTAATGGAAAAAACAATAAGATAAAGTGAATGAAATGACTGTTATACTTACATTTCAAGAATAAATTTATGAAATTTAATCCATTAATTAAAATCCAATTCCCTCTCCATTAAATTAATTAAAAGAATCTCTACCTAGAAAAAAATAATTTAAAGTTGAACATTTTGAGGGAGATAATATTTCTGAGTATTATTTTTATACAAATTTAAATTATTTTTAATTAAAAACATCACTCCATTATAATAATTTTTTATATTCAAACTACTATTAAAATCCCTTAATGAAGAAGATGTTTAAGTCACTCATTTTGAGGAGACGATCGAGGAGCCAATCGACAGGTACACTGGTAGAAATGAGGATGATAGAGAAAAAGAAGAAATACCTAATAAATAATTTGATGCACATGAACTATAATATAATACACAATCTATAATTATATCATCAAAAATAGTGGAAAAAAATCCTTTTTCTAATTTTTATAGGTATAAACCCTATATTCTCCCCCCATTCTCCTCAAAATATTTTCTTCATATCTTCTGTGGGTCAGGGATATTTTCCATTTCATTGGGGGTTCTCACACATTAAATCTACATATTGATGTCATGAGAAATTAAAATTTGTGGTTTATTATAAATAAACCTCATTAACCATCTTATTGGGGTTAAACCACTACAACTTCTTGACTATGGGATGTAAAAATATAGCACCCACATTGGGGTTCAAACTATATTTTTTCCTCTTTTACTTATCTCTTTGTTTTACATATTTTTATTATCACTCTATTTATATTATTATATCAAGGTTTAGTGGTTTTATATAAGAAATTATATCATGGATGAAATTATGAAATAAATTCAGGTTCTATATTACCTTCCCTTAAGTTTTTCTTTCTTATATTTTATTTGGAGCTGAAAAGAAGTGTACTAAATTCGAAATGTGCAGAGAGTGTTAAACTTCATAGTTCTTATGTGATTTTAGTTTTTTTTTCGTTTTTAGGAACCTTTATCTTAAATGGTTATTATAATAATCATTCAAGAATCAATTCATTTTTAGAAAATTGGAATTATTTTTGAAAGAATTTTTTATAAATGATAGTTGGTGTGAAACTGTTTGCATTGAATTTTATTTTCATGTATTTTTATAATTTTGACAGCTTTTTCAAATCCATTACCATGAAATAATAACCCAAAATATGATTCTAGTAATTTAATGTATTATAATCCACATTGATACCTTCTACTCAATACCCCAACATTTTTTATGAAAAAATGGATTTTAATTGAGAAATATAAATTTTGATTTTTCTTATTTGAAGATTTCAAATTCAGGGAATATTTTTATCATGATTTAGTAACTTATTTAGATATCCACTTTTTATATTAATATCCACCCTTACATATATCCTTATTTAGTCCTTATATGGCCTCTATTTCCTTATAGGTTTAAGCTATATTTTAAGTAGAGGTCTCTTTACCTTCCCGTACTCTTGGAATTTTAGCATGGATATTTCATGTTTGAGTTTGGGGTAAGGTCCTTTCTTGTGTTTTATTTGGGTTGTGTTTCATTATTATATTATATAATATGTGTGTAATAATTTTGGGTAATGTATAATGAAATAATTTTATATGAGTCAATATTTCATTTTTTATTATTTCTTTAATTTGGTTTTATATCAAAGAAATGAAAAAAATATTGAATAAAATAGAAAAAGTAAAATAGGGATTATAATGAATTTATAATTATACGTTATTTTATGAATCACATCCCTTTCAAAAATAAATATCAGGAAATAGAATTAATTTATTATATATAATTGTCATCTTATTCGTCATGAAAACAAATGAAAATAAAAAAATATAATATTTTTCATTTCTGTTGAATTAAAACAATGAAAAATAAAAAATTGGAGAACATGGTTGTTATCATTCATTATATTCATTTCTTGGATCATCTACCAAGACAAAAAATTGCAATGTTTTTTGAATATTTTAAGGGGTATTTAGTGAGGTTTTACTTCCATTTTCACTAGATTATTCATGTATTATAATTAAGAGTTCCATCAAATTTTTGGACTTATTTTTTAAAATCAATTTCCCCACCAACCCAAATCCATATAAAGAACCTTTAAAAAGACATCATGATTAAAAATATTTTAATTACTCTCATTTTCGAGAAATTAGTGTTTTTATAACCCTATGGTGATGCACAAAATTTCCAAGTATGAGCATAACACCAGATTTAATCCTGTTGAGTAAAAAGTGACATAGAATTCATTATGAGTAAGGTTCTGATTGGGAGTTGGATGGATTCTTAAGGTGGAATAAATTTAAATGTATGGAATCTAAATTATAGTGAACTATTTTCCATATAATTTACATGATGGAATTTTGTTTTTTAAAATATCATGAATTTTTTCTCATTTTCTATTGTTGTGTAGATTTTGATTCCAACATATGATAATTTATCGAGAGTTCAATGATTAACTATGGGGGAGTCATAAAGAAAACACATGAACATAATTTACAATATAATTCTTTTTTTTAATCCCACTATATTTTTATTTTATGAGAAATTGTTACACGTTTAGGTTTTAGTATAATTTTGAGAATAAATACAAAAATAGCCTAATTTTGGATTCTAAAAATTTTAATTTAATTCTATATTTTGGCCATATGTATTCTATAATAAATAAAATAATGAAATTCCTTTTTTATATTTTAAATCATTTTTTATTTCGCCATTCTTGATACAAATCCCAATCGATCTTTGGAAATCTAAAAATAGCTCACAAATAGATCTGAAATCTTTCAAATATAGTACTCTATCTAGAAGACATATGGTCCAATAAAGATAAAATTATACTTGGGTCTATAAAATTAAATAATTAACATCTTTTAGGAAGGTGTATATGAGATAATCTACTTGTTTCAATTCCATAATTGCATGAAAACTTGATGTTTTGGAATATAAAGAGTCTATGAGGATATACTAAACGTCTAGAGTAAAAAAACCATATCTTTCCACCACATGGACAATTAAGCTGAAATTGTTTGGTTAGATAGAGGATAAGTACGGAAACAGCCTTTTATAATACCACATTATTTAATTTATCCATTTAATGGAGCTAACTTGTGGAAAATTTCACATGAAATATTTTGGAGGAAAAATTTCTCAATTTTTCCTTATAATTATGTGCCACACCTCAAATACTAAAGAAAAGCCATTTCAAGTTGGAAAGGTAATTTTTTTTTGAAATTTTATTTTACATTTTCAATATAAATTATTTTAAATTTTTTCTTCATACATTCATTATTCTTTTTCTTTTATTTTAGGGATTCTCCAACTGTATTTCCCGTCTAAACTCTAATAAAAATAAAGAAATAATCTCAGTGAATATTCTCCAAAGGTAATCATATTTTTATATATTTTAATGTGATTTAAATAATTTAATTTATTAAATTTTGGGATTTTATTACTAGTTAAATCAATTATGGTGAGTGGCCGCACTATTTTCTTTACCACTGAGTTCTTCTTCTCATTTATCAGTTATCCTTCCCTTTACTATTGGTGTCATGTATGTGGAGGAGCATGGCATGATTAGTGATGGTTAGTGAATTTTTATCATATAGTATGTTCATAAGTATGTTTCCCTAAATGTAGAGGTATTAATATATTTTAATCACATTTTCAATGAGAAGGTGAGATGTGATATGTCTTGATCACCTCATTGAAGGGAATATTGAAAACTCTTTTGAACAATGATGTCAATCACCCTAACCTCCCAAGAATATTTTCCTTCATTAATTAATTGAAAATAATCTCTCAAGTAATTTAATATATCTATATTTTATTTTATATATCATGTATTTAAAAACCACCAAAATATACTAGTTAAGATAGATTAATATTAATTTGACTGTAAATAATGACAATAAAAAAATGTCTGTGTTATAATAGGAATCCTTGTAATTGACCATATGATATAGAAATGTGGCGAACCTCTATTCAATTAATTTTTCATTTTACTAAGAATAAACCATAGTGTCACACCCTAGGTTGAATCATAATGATGCCTCTTACAACACTAGTGTTTTACTCATTTCACTATTTTTAAATAAATTAAAATAAAACTAATTTAACTAATTTATAATGGGGGTTTGGAAATACATAAAATATAAAATACTATGTATATATATATTCAATGAATTATTAAATTTATGTTATAATTATTAATTAATTGAAATGATCTTGTGAGTTTTCGATTATTGATATTATTTTTCAAGAGTTATTTGTGTTCAATTCATGGAGGTGATCAAGAAGTGCCACACCTCACCTACCTGTTTGAAATTTGATTACCCCATAATAAGAATTATTTATTTAGGAAAATACTATTATTAATATTAGTTATGAAACCTAGCCATTGAGCATCACTACACATGTCATTATCCACTGTATGAGTAACACAAATAGTGAAGGGAATGATAATGCATAAACAAGAAGAAGAACTTTAGTGTAGAGAAAAATGGGGAGACTTCACACCGTAATCAATTTAACCAGAACTAAAATTACTAGAATTAAGTAAATATTACGTATTAAATCATGTGAAACTTATTCATAGTATTATTACCTCCCATGATCAAACGCATAGGTTAGTTCACTATTTTTATTGGTGTTGATAATGGAAATATGGTGGGAGAAGACATAAAATAATACAAATGGAAGATGGATTGGTGTGAAGAAGAAATATAAACTAATTTATATTTAAAATATAACATAAAATTATATAATAATCCCACAATTCCCCCTTGAAATGAATATCCTTTGGAAATAGAGGTGAGACAGATATTTATATGGAAAAAGTGAGAAACTTTTTCTCCCAAATACTTCCTCCAAAAAATCCTCATGTTATCGTCATTAAATAGTTGAATTTGAAAACAATATCATATTTAAAGTTATAATTGTTTTCCTCCTATTTCATCCCATAACCATTCATTTTAATTTTCCTCTTGTGGAGAGAGATATTTTTTTACACCTCTATATTTAATTTGACCAGGTAGACACTCTATCTTCTCAAAATTAAACTTCCCATGCCCATATGCCATTATGTACGTCGAATGAGTCAAGTGTTTAGTCCATCATGAAATGTGTTCACTAATAAATTATCCATCTCGATATCTAATTTTATTTTAAATGGAATAGAACCCTTCAATATATAATCCCATATTCAAAATTACCCAAATCTATGCACTCTTTTCAAGGACCATCTTATAATAGGGTTTAGGGCTTTCAATAGATGGATTGAGCTTTGGATCAAGAATGGTGAAATGAATCCCAAGAAGTTTGAAAGCCTAAAAATTGAATTTACTAATATCATTAATTTTATAAACATTTATGTCATAAATACATAGTAAAATAGAATAGCTAAAATCCAAAATTAGGTTATTTTTTCATTTAAGCTCAAAATTATACTAAATCTTTAAAATGTAACAATTTCTATTAAAATAAAACTATGGTGGGATTATGATCATTTTATTATAGTATAAAATATATGATAATTTTAGATTAATCGGTTATTATATCATTATGTTTTAACATGTATTAATGGAGATAGAGGAATAAATAAAATAAACACCCACATTGAGGAATGTTATCTTATTTTCTGGTAACCTCATTAGGTTTCCACCAAATGAATTCCTAGGTTGGTTTTATGACCAAACTATGGTCTCAAGTATGATATAGTAGATTTATGTATGATATTTTGGTAGTTATTGTCTGAAAATGATTTTGGATGTGTGTATAGGAGAGGATAAGAGGTGGTCTTTTATAAGTAAAGTGATTGGCATGCTTATAATATTTTGAAAAAAAGCTGTTCTCACAGGTTTCACATGCAAAAATTATGAAAAATAGACCATTATTGATACCCAAACTTGATAAGGTCTAAATATGTTCATATAATAGATTTTTGAGATGTTATATGACATTATTAACCTATATCTTTTTAGTTTAACCCCCAGTAAACACATTTTTATCATAATCACGTAAAATAATTTCTCCTGTTTTTATTAATCATTATGGTCAAAAATTAAAAAAAAAATTTATAGATATAAAGTATTATGATGATTCCAAATATGGAATTCATTTTTCCAAATCCCATTCATATAAGTAGAAAAATATAATTTAAAATTAAAAACATAAACATGATGAGAATGTAGTTTTCCATGGAGAAATTGTTTATAAGATTCAAAAGAATTTATATCAAAATTAAATATAAAAATGATTATAAAGAAATAAACAACATTAATTCATATATAATTTTACTAATTTTACTTTTAAACCCATTAATTGGTGGTGTGTGGAAGTTTAGTTCGAATCCATATCAAAAAAACATCCTATTATATTTATGATACTGGTGTTATTATAAGAAATTGAATAAAGAGAGTTTAGGGGGTTGGAGAAGGAAAATAAAATAAAATAACTTGAGAAAATTCATTACCATTAAATTGGGTAACTCCCTTTGGTTTGAACAATAAAGTCTTTATTGAATTGATTTCGATCTAAGGTAAGTATATTATGAGGAATGGAGGGGTTTTGGAATCTTATTAGAACATATTTTGGATGATCCAAGGGGATTGAGAGGTGTGATTAATGGGTTAGAGGTGGTCAATTTTTATAATAAGGGGGAGGGGCACTTTAGGAAAGTTTTAAAGTATTATTTTATTATACAATTTTTGCAGTTTCAAAAGATCCAAAACCTATATATTTTGAAGCTATGTTGCATATAATTCTTAATAAAATAATCCAACAATAATTGGATAGGTTTTTGATATTTTTAAACCTTATATTTTTTATTTAACCCTTTGTTAACTTATTTAGCTTTTACCATGCCCTCTTATATATTTATACTATATATTTAATATATTTACTATCAAATTCCAAGATAGGAAAAATAGATCATTAATGATATATTTAACATCATATATGTCCGTTGGGTGAATATTAGATTTTAGGATTACATTATCATTTGATAAAATATTAATTATTTTAAAAACTCATTTATTTCAATTTATAAACTATTCTTATCAAGGCTTTTAAAAAATCAATAAAACTTTATTAATTTTAAAAACCATAATTAATTCAAAAATAATAATCTATTATTATCCCTAAATTCTTGGATGTTATTAAAAGTTTCAAAATAAATTTATTTTAATTTTTATAATATCATTTATTTGAATCGATTTTTAATTAAGAAATTACTACATCAGCATTGTGTCATAATTAAATTTGTTTATTTAATGTCTAAAAATAATAAATAAACTACCATGATGTAGGAAATATTTTTATATTTTAAATGAATATTTATAGTTGAAAATATCACTTATATAACCACATATACAATTGTTATACTAAAGGATATGTGTTTAGGTTATATTTGTCCTTACATTAAATTAATTAATATAAAGTGTCATTATATCTCTCATGTGGCTCCATGGGACCCAAAAATAGACCCAAGGATTTCCTTGGTCGAAAATATTTCATCCAATAGTGTTTGTAAAAGTGTAACGGTAATTTAATATTATTATAATATTATTTTTACCCAAGTTTACAAAATATTCCCTTTAACCATGGAAAATAATATTTTTACTGAAGTTACTATTCATAATTACTAAAACTAGAACATACCTATTTATATGATTTGGAACTCCTGATTCCAAATATGGAATCCATTTTTTAAAATTCTGAACACATAATTTGTAGAAATTAATTTCAAATAAATTCCACTTTTCAAAACCAAAAAGCATGTATTTAAAAAATAATAACTATCAAAATATTGACACTTGTTTCTATTCAATTTCAAAGTAAACTTATATCTAATGATCAAAATTATATTAAATGGTAATAATAAAATCCTATTACAATTTAAAACCAATAAAAAAGATCATCTATCCCTATATATAAGTTATATTATAAGGTAGTTTTGAAATAAAAAGCAACATTTTTCACTATTCATCATAAAATGAACTTTATCAGAAAAATACAAAAATATTATCCAAAGTAAATTTTGATGTCCCACTTCTAAATAAAAAGTTTATTTTCTTAGATAGAACATATAGAAGTGACAAAAACTATATTTAAAAAGGGTTCTCCTTCAAAATGCGGTAAATCGACCTTTTAAAGAATATTAGAGTTTTTATGCATAAAATTAGATTCATACAAATTTTTTGCCTCTAAGTTTTTTAAGATAAATGTAAAAAAATTTAACAAACATGTATAATCATATTGTAGTTAGTTTTGTTCATTCATTCCAATGAAATAGCTAGGGGTTAACAACCATTTAAAATAATAATATTTTATTTTATTTTATTTATTATGACATAGCATTGTGTGTAACATGAGATTTAAGAGAAACCCATTGGTTCATGTAGGGTATGCTATCAAAAATAGCATCCCATTTATATGATAATTAATATTTTAATAAAAAATATTAATAAATATGAAAATATTATATTCTTTATTTACATGGGATGTTACACATTATGTGGGAATTAAATCTACTATCATATATATAAACATTGTTTAGTTTGTTTCTTTAATATAATACCCACTACAACAATTTATCTACCCTTTTCATTTTAAACTTTTTATACTAGATTATATACATTAGCATTGAGTGTACATGTTCCTTATTCAATTGTGATATAACAAAATTATCTTGAAAAGATGTAAATTGATATTTTATTTTCAACCCGCTTGATAAATATTTAAAATTTTTTTACTTTCCATATTAGTCCTCTACATGTATATTCATTTATATTCATGAAGATAATTATTTGGATTTTTTCTTATATCCACCACATTAAAGAAATATCCATTGAATACATGTTAATATTGTTGATTCCCTTTTATCTTTCTCTTTTTTTCTTGTATATTGAAGTGACTAATATATATATATCATAAAATTTATTGATTAATTTTTTTTTAAAAAAAGCAACCTATTTATATGTATTATTTATTGTATTCAGTAATTTTGTGGTTATATTTTGAGTCAATTTAATTCCACATAAATCAACCTTCATTAATGTAATTGAGGCTATAATTTTCACATAAACCACAGATACATCCTTTTTTAAAATCAACTCATCATAGTTTTTATGTTAATTTTTAAAGTATTGATTTTATTAGAATTCATGTAACTTTTCTGTTCTATTTCATTGACTTTTCCCACTTCAATTTTTATGTTATACTAAACAAATCATCCATGTTTTATAGATTCTTGCATTTATTAAATTCAATATCATCCTTCAGGTCAGTAATATAAACATATTATTACTTCATATAAAGTTTGGAATCTCATAACCCTCTATAATATTTCTTCATTTATACAGTAAAGACCAGTAAATTTCAAGGAAATTTTTTTCTTATTTTTCTTTGGAATTTTACAAGAGTGCAGTTTTTTACGGAACCTGATTCCGAGGACCAGTGTGCCCGAAATCATTTTCTGAAGTTTGGCTCGGGTACGTTCAGTGAACGGACGAGCGGGATTTTTTAACATTTGAACTGGTGCCCGAAATCGAATTCTGAGGGCACCGATGAAATCACAGCGCCAGTATTTGCTTAGAAACACCTCTTTCAGAGTTGCGTTTGCTCGGGTGTGGTTTTTAATTTTTGGGCTTAATGTTAAGAAATAAAATAATTTTACGACAACTTTATTTTATTTCACTTAAGCCACTTGAAGCCACTTAAAAGCGGCTTAAACTGAGTTGAAACAGATAGGGTACTTTCCAGAAATATCCTACCCTCTTGGTAGGATATTTGTGAGGTGGGGCCCGCACGAGCCCCGTCCATTATTTCCGCTAAGTAATGCACCCGCGAAAACCCGTCATTATGAATGTCAACTGACGTGTTTTCTTAAATTCTTAACGCACCATTTAATTGGGCGGTTTTATTCGTGAATTAAATGGGTTGTTTCTTTCGTTGAATTAATTCTACGAATTAATGGGTTGTTACTTAACTCTTTTTCATTTGTTGGCATAATAATAAAATAAGACCAAAAAGAAATTTGGAGAATTACACCTTGGGAGGTTTTGACAGAAGTACTTGTGCCTTCACCTTCTTCGCGAAGAACGCGAAGAACGCGAAGAACGCGAAGAACGCCAGCCTCCGATGAAGAACGCCGAACCTACGGAAATCGACGACGCGATGCCGTGTGCCGCGACGCCGATGTTTCCTCTCCCGCAACGTTCTTCGGCGACGCCCTTTAATCCGCAACAAAAACCTTCAATCATCCGTTGAGGTGATGGTTTCGGATTTTTCCTTTGTGGTTTTTAACTCAAGAATGATTTAATTTTTTTTAATTAAATCTTTTGTTCTTGAACCTCGGAGTTCGTCGACGTGACACCCTTCCGCGACGACGCGACGATCCCCTCCTTCCGCGACAATCAATCCGCGAAGAACCCGCGTGTGCGACTCGACGTGGTAGGGATTATGTTTTGGAATGCCCTTTTACCGTGAATGTTTCTTTAAAATTAAAGAACCGGTTGAAAATGAACAATTTTAATTTATTAAAATTGTTGTTTCATGTGTTGAATTATTTTTTCTCCCGTTGTTTTATCTAACGCGGAGGGTGCGGGCTAAACGAACACGGACTGACAACCCTCCTCCGTTCTTCGTGGTTGTGCGGATTTGGTGGGCGATAGAAAATCGCGACGCAAGGGCAGTTTGTTGATTCCGCAGTGAATAACGGAACCCAGGAGGAGCACCGGCGCAGACAGGATGGAAAACGGACCACCGGAGCAACTCCGGTGGCCTGCAGAAGATTCTGGCGGCGCGGGTCGCCGGCGTGGCGGCGGCGGCCAACGTACCCGCGGCCGCGCTGGTCCGTTTCGGCCGCACGGGATGCAATAGAAGCCACGTCTGTGTTTCCCCAGTGCGGCACACACGGGGCCGCGACATCTCCAGACCGCGGGGGCAGCGCCCCGTGGTGCCCAGGAGCTCGGCCGCTCGGCCGAGCAAAGCCAGGTCGGTTCGACCGGCCGGGCCGCGCTCAGGCCGGACCCGACCGGGTCCAACTGGGTGGGACCGGGTCGGGTCTAACCGGTTCGGGTCGCCCCGGTACGGCCGACCCAGGGGTGGTCGGGCCGGGTCGGCCCGGGCCCGGACCCCTCGTCTACGGACCATTTTTGGTCAAATGCCCGTATCATGAGCTACGGGCCTCCGAACGACGCGATGTCAGCGGCAACATGTTCCTTTGATCGAGGAGGTCGTTTTGGTAAATCGCACTCAAGGTTTAGGAATACTTTGGGTTTGTCCGGGTTGGATCGTAGACGAAACCAACCAGGCCCTCGGAGCGGAAACACTCTTATCTTGAGCTACAGACGTTCGATTGACGTGTCGTCAGCTTTGTTGAATTCCTATAAGTGAGACGGATCTTTTGGCTCACTCTGCCCAAGGTTTGGACGCAGGTGGAGTACGGCCAAGTTGGTTTTGCCTTAAAAACCAACCAGGCCCCTGGGACGAAAAAGCCAATAACTCTCAGACCGGGTGTCCGATTGACGCGTCGTCTGCGACGTTGAATTCCTGTTGATGATACAGAACCTTTGGATACATCAACTTCAGACTTTGTGTCAGTTGATGTATCCGCCTCTCGGCTCATGGAGCAGACCCTCCCGAACGGGCTTGCTGTGTGCGAAACCCTAGTGCTGGCTGCGACAGCTACATCGACAGCGACGACTGTGCAGAGATCCTCAGTGGACTGCGGCGACGACTATGCAGAGATCCTCAGTGGACTGCGACGACTACTGCACTCAGCGATCCTACGTGGATCAGTGCAACAGGTCTTGTGTGGGCCCGATCATGTGTGGGTCTGATCCTGTGCGGGTCAGCGCTCAGTGGTTCTGTGTGAGCCAGTGCCTACAGGTCCTGTGTGGGCCCGATCCTGTGTGGGTCTTTGCGGGGGTTAGTACCTATTGATCCTTTGTGGGTCCGACGACTTAGATGGATCAGTGATCATATTTATCATCATTCGAAGAAGTATACTTGTGTGAGCTGAATCTTCTATCACTCTCTTTTGTGAATTGTGTTGATCAATCCTGTGTGGATTTACTGTTTACTCTCCTTTGTGGATTGTGTTGTGATATCCTGTGTGGGTTTACTATTTACTCTCCTTTGTGGATTGTGTTGAGCAATCCTTTGTGGATTACTATTTACTCTCCTTTGTGGATTGTGTTGTGCTATCCTGTGTGGGTATACGTTTTCTTTCCTGTGTGGACTGGGTTGTGCTTGGGCTCGGACGTTGGAGCCGAACGAGAATTGTTGACTTAGGTATATGTATGGGCATATACATTATCAGTTTCAGTTGTTATTTCGTGATTGTATCTTTCCTTTGTGGATTATCCTTGGTGGATTCTGAGAGACCTTCGGGGGTCTCGGGGTCCCTACTGAGTAGCTTATACTCAACCCTGCACGGGCTATGCCCGCACTTCGTTGTGTTGGTTGCAGACGACAAACAATGCTGATCGTGGTTAAGGTGTGCGGAGCAGGATGGTACCTGGAGGTGGACCACTGGGCGGGACGTACTCGGAGCGGTCAGGTGGACCCGAGGAGCAGTGAAGGCTATCTGTACCCACCCATTAGGTGGGACTTCTAGAGGACGACTCGATGTTGTGGATTTTCTTTTCAGTTGCTTTTTTCCCCGTTCAGTAGTACTGTACAGTTGGGCTTGTATTTCCGGCCCCTTTTACTTTCATCACAGCTTGTTACAGTTTTTACATAGTGTTTACTTTTCCGCTTGCTTACTCTGTGGTGCTTGTTTACTTTTCAAAGGCAATGCCTTCCCTTTTTCAGGGATTTACGCCTTGGTGCCAGTCAACAGCCCCTGGCCTATGGAAGGCGGGCTTGGGGTAGTCACGGCACGGACCCCGAGGACAGGTCATGATAAATTGATATCAGAGCCGGTCGGTTCTACCGCAGACTCTGATCTTTCTTCTATGTGAAGAAATAGTGTTTAGCGTATTGAGTGTGGTGATCAGTCCAGGGAGTCCAGTGTTGGTGTGGCGGCCGACGTATCCATACACCAGGACCCTGACTTCTGATTTCGGACTTAAGGCACGAAAACATTGATTGCATGTGTGTTTCAAGTTTTCTTTGTGATTACTTGTGTTAGCTAACCAGGTATACTTTTCTGACCATGGCGCACTTGTTTCCTTTTCAGGATGGCCCCACGACGGCAGCCTGCTAGGGTTTCTAGAGTAGAGTGCGACGACAGCCCGCCGAGCAACGAGGCCTCGGTACAAGGCCCGTTGACAGCAGAGGCATCGGCGGTACCTTTACCCACCGAGCCCCTGATGATTCCAGCACCGACTGCAGACGATGCACGTCACCTCGGAGCTCTGCACAAGTTCCAGTGCCACCGACCACCCAGGTTTCATGGGGAGACGGACCCCCAGGCCGCCGAGAACTGGCTGGAGGCGGTTGTTGGTGTTTTCAGGCTAGTGAGGACACTGGTAGACCTCATGGTGAGCCTCACGGCGAGCCTACTGCACGAAGCTGCATGACGATGGGGGAGCTTGATGCTCCAGGTACACGATGAGGCGTCTCTTCTCTGGATGGACATTGAGAGCCTCTTCCACTCAGAGTTTGTCCCAGCCACCCTCCGTGCGGTGCACATTCAGGATCTTCTTCAGCTGCGGCAGGGCAACTTGACGGTCGCCCAGTACGCGGCGAGTTTCACCGACCTTTCTCGCTACTCGGCCGACATGGTACAAGACCCCTTCTTCCAGGCCCGGACCTTCAAGCAGGGATTGAGACACGAGATCAGGGCATCGCTGATCTCCCTCAGCATCCCGACCCAGGCAGGAGTGCTAGAGCGAGCCCTTCTGATCGAGAGCTTTCTAGGTGAGTCCATAGTGAGACCTACTGCAGGGCGGCAAGTAGAAGAGTCTTCTGCAGCTGGTAGCCGACGGATGACTCAAGGTTCCAGGCAGACCAGACCTTCTGGCAGTCAACCTCGGGACACGGGCTCAGTAGTGCGGGGCACATAGCACGAAGCCAGTCTTCCGAGAGGCATGCAGTGCTACGCATGCGGCAGGTAGGGCCACATGGCTCGTGACTGCCTGACCCGCTGTACTGAGGAGCAGCAGACGGTGGAGGGGCCACCCAGGCAGAGGCAGAGGGTCGACCGTGGCGGTCTGAAGGGAGGAGGCGGACGAGGCAGAGGAGCTGGCTGAGCAGCAGGTGGCGGGAGACACTTTGAGGCTCTGCCACCACCACCACCAGGAGGCCCGCCCCGACCACAGGGGGCTGGCGGGATGAGACAGGCACAGCTCCAGGCAGTGGAGGCCTACGACCACGGCGTGCCAGAGATGAATAGAGGTACGATCTGTGTCTATTCCACCCTTGCTGCAGTTCTTATAGACACAGGAGTGAGTCACCCTTTTATAGCCGCTCCCTTGTTCGGAGCTCGGAGATTCCGACAGAGCCATTGGCTCAATCCTTACGCCTAGAGACTCCTACGAGAGCAGACTTGATGATTATGCACTGGTGCTGGAAGTGTGAGCTTACTCTAGGAGGCGAGAGCTTTGGCTGGGATCTTCTTGTAGCGGCGTCGAGGCCTTACGACGTCATCTTGGGCATGGATTGGTTATCTACGGTCCATGCACAGATTGACTGCATTAGGCGCAAGGTGCGATGTGTGCGCACCAACGGGAGCAGGTTCACCTTCACCGGCGAGAAGGGAGCCTTCGCAGCATTGGATGGACTCCCGCAGAGGAGAGGACAAACCATCATTCATCAGTTGGCTAGTCTCATCCTAGGAGCAGTGGGCGTGTAGAGTCCTAGTTTTCCTGCAGTGGTGGATCAGTATGCGGACGTCTTCCCCGACGACGTTCTAGGACTACCTCCTCGCAAAGAGGTAGACTTTTATATTGATATATACCCCGGGACAGCCCCGATATCCACTCCAGCATATCGGATGGACCCCGCTGAGCATCGAGAGCTGCGAGTATAGTTGGAGGACTTGCAGGGCAAGGGGTTCATCTGACCCAGTGTTTCACCCTGTGCTTCCCCGATTTTGTTCGCCAAGAAGGAGGACGGGAGCTTGAGACTGTGTGTCGACTATCATCGCCTGAACTAGGTGATAGTGAGGAACAAGTACCAGCTACCCAGAATTGATGACCTCTTCGATCAGCTCAAGGTAGCACGGTGGTTCTCGAAGATAGACCTCAGGTCAGGCTATCATCAGCTCAGAGTTCGAGACGAGGACGTGCAGAAGACGACCTTTAGGTGTCGGTATGGCCACTATGAGTTCATGGTTATGCCATTCGGTGACACCAATTCTCCAGCAGTGTTCATGAGCCTCATGAACAGGATCTTTCAGCCATACCTCGATCGATTTGTCGTGGTCTTCATCGAAGACATTTTGGTGTACTCGACCATGGAGGAGGAGCACGCCTACCACTTACGGGTTGTACTGGACACACACCGAGACCACCAGATTTATGGCAAGCTCTCGAAGTGCCAGTTCTGGTTATGTGAGGTCCACTTATTGGGGCACGTCACTTCTGAGGCGGGTGTTGCAGTGGATCCTGTGAAGATCGAGGCAGTGCTAGCTTGGGAACCACCCAAGAGCGTGACGGAGTTTCGGAGTTTCTTGGGTCTAGCAGGATACTATCGGAGATTTGTGCCGGACTTCTCCAGAGTTGTGGCACCACTCTCAGCTTTGACGAAGAAGGGGAAACCCTTTGTGTGGTCAGACAGATGTCAGCAGAGCTTCCAGGAGCTGAGGCAGAAATTGACCAGCACACCTATCTTGAGGTTCCCTAAGGAGGGAGTTGGATACGTAGTCTAATGCGATGCATCAAGGACCGGAATCGGATTTATCCTGATGCAGGAGCGGGCAGTGATCGACTACGGATCACGTCAGTTGAGGCCGCATGAGCAGAACTATGTTACCCATGACCTGGAGTTAGCAGCAGTGGTCTTCGCTCGGAAGACATGGCAGCACTATCTGATGGGCGAGCGCTTTACAGTCTTTTCTGACCACATGAGTCTCAGGTACATCTTCTCTCAGAAGAACCTGATCCTGAGACAGCTGCGATGGCTCGAGTTCCTCCAGGACTTTGAATTTGAGATAGTCTATAATCCCGGGAAGGGGAACGTGGTAGCCGATGCCCTCAGCAAGAGGACGGGCATCCATCTACTTGAGGAGGCGGCAGAGCAGCTAGCCGCTCTGCAGATATCTTTCATGGATATTGACGGATCAGCCTTCCTTCAGTCTGTCATCATCTCTCCTCCACTTCTACAGTGGGTCAGAGAGGCTCAGCGTGGGGACGCTGACTGTGAGACACGGCGTGCACAGATATCCTTGGGACATGAACCTGATGGTTTCTCCCTTGGAGCAGAGCACGACGTCCTTTTCAGAAGATGTACCTTGGTACTAGTCGCTTTACGAGAGGAGGTGCTGAGAGATTTTCACACTTCTCCTTTGGTGGTACATCCTGGAGAGGCAAATATGTACAAGGACCTCAGACGAAATCACTGGTGGCCAGGCATGAAGAAGGCTGTGGCAGAGTTCGTTTCTCGATGCCTCACCTGCTAGCAGGTGAAGGAAAAGTATCAGGTACCAGCAGGCTTGGTACAGCCCTTGGAGGTCCGAGAGTGGAAGTGTGACAACATATCTATGGACTTCGTGACTAGACTTCCACGCACTTCCAGAGGTCACGACTCCATTTGGGTGATTTTTGACCGACTCACCAAGTCGGCACACTTATTACCCATCCGAGAGTAGGGATCAGTGGAGAGCTTGGGGCGTCTCTACATTTAGGAGATTGTACAGATTCACAGTGTGCCATCGACTATCGTCTCCGATCGGGACGCCCGTTTTACTTCCTGGCTTTGGAAGGGGTTGCAGGAGGCGTTCGGGACACGGCTACGCCCGAGCACCGCCTTTCACCCTCAGACTGATGGTCAGATGGAGAGGACCATTCAGACTCTCGAGGACATGCTCTGCGCATGTGTCCTCGACTTTGGTCGCAGCTGGAAGGACCACCTACCCTTGGTGGAGTTTGCGTACAATAACTGATACCACTCCACCATCAGGATGGCACCATACGAGGCGTTGTACGGCAGGCCTTGCATATCTCCTTTGTGCTGGACAGAACCTGGGGAGTCAGCACTTGTGGGACCAGAGATGGTCTGAGCCACGACAGAGAAGGTCCAGGTCATCCAGGAGCGGTTGAGGACAGCTCAGAGCCGGCAGAAGTCATATGATGACAGGAGGTGGAGGCCACTAGAGTTCAAGGATAGAAACCACATCTTCTTGTGTGTCTCACCTCGACGTGGTTTATAGAGATTTGGCCGAGGCATCAAGTTATCTCCACGCTTAATCGGGCCTTTCCAGGTCCTCAGCAGGATTGGCGAGATGGCTTATCGCCTGGCTCTACCACCTCCGTTGCACCGGGTGCACGACGTCTTCTATGTGTCTCAGCTGAGGAGATACGTGCACGACCCGATGCACATCATTGACCATGGAGAGCTAGACGTGGATGATGGGGTGACTTTTGCAGAGGTCCCAATGGAGATAGAGGATCTACAGGAGTGGGTCCTACATAGGTGATCGATTCCGCTTGTGTGCATCAGATGGCAGCACGGGAACCTCCAGAAGAGCACATGGGAGCGGGAGGCTCAGATGCGTTCCCAGTACCAACATTTGTTTCCCTAGTTTATGATGTATCTTTACGGGAATGTAAATCCCTGAGGTGGGAGTAATGTAAAGACCCGTAAATTTCAAGGAATTTTTTTTTATAATTTTCTTTGGAATTTTTCAAGAGCGCAGTTTCTAACGGCACCTGATTCCGAGGCCCGATGTGCCCAGAATCATTTTCCAAAGTTTGGCTCGGGTACGTTCAGTGAACGGACGAGTGGGTTTTTCTAACATTTGAACCGATTCCCGAAATCAAATTCCGAGGGCACCGATGAAATCGTAGCACCGATATTTGTTTAGAAACGCCTCTTCCGGAGTTGAGTTTGCTCGGGTTTAGTTTTTAATTTTCGGGCTTAAAGATAAGAAATAAAATAATTTTACGACAAATTTATTATATTTCACTTAAGCCACTTGGAAGCCACTTGAAGCCACATAAAAGCGGCTTAAATTGAGTTCAAACAGATAGGGTACTATCCAGAAATATCCTACCCTCTTGCTAGGATATTTGTGAGGTGGGGCCCGCATGAGCCCCGCCGTTTCTTTCCGCTAAGTAACGCACCCGCGAAAACCCGTCATTATGAAAGTCAACTGACGTGTTTTCTTAAATTCTTAACGCACCATTTAATTGGGTGGTTTTATTCATGAATTAAATGGGCTGTTTCTTTCGCTGAATTAATTCTACGAATTAATGGGTCGTTACTTACCTCTTTTTCGTTTGTTGGCATAATAATAAAATAAGACCAACATGACATTTAGAGGATTACACCTTGGGAGGTTTTGACAGAAGTTCTTGTGCCTTCACCTTCATTCCGAAGAATGCGAAGAACGCGATGACCGCTGGCCTCTGACAAAGAACGCCGAACCCGCGGAAATCGACGACGCGACGCCGTGTGCCGCGACGCCGACGTTTCCTCTCCCGCAACGTTCTTCGGCGACCCTTTTTAATCCGAAACAAAAACCTTCGATCATCCGTTGAGGTGAGGGTTTCAGATTTTTACTTTTTGGTTTTTAACTCAAGAATGATTTAATTATTTTTTAATTAAATCTTTTGTTCTTGAACCTCGGAGTTCGTCGACGCGACACCCTTCCGCGACGACGCGACGATCCCCTCCTTCCGCGACAATCAATCCGTGAAGAACCCGCGCGTGCGACTCGATGAGGTAGGGATTATGTTTTGGAATGCCCTTTTTATATGAAAGTTTTTTTAAAATTAAAGAACCGGTTGCAAATGAACAATTTTAATTTATTAAAATTATTGTTTCATGTGTTGAATTATTTTGTCTCCCGTTGTTTTATCTAATGTGGAGGGTGCGGGCCAAACGAACACGGCTCGACAACCCTCCGCAGTTCTTCGTGGTTGTGCGGATTTGGAGGGCGATAGAAAATCATGACGCAAGGGCCATTTGTTGATTCCACAGTGAAGAACGGAACTCGGGAGGAGCACCGGCGTAGACGGGAAGGAAAACGGACCACCTGAGCAAATCCAGTGGCCCGCGAAAGATTCTAGCGGCGCCGGAGGCCGGAGGCGGCGTCGCCCCGGAGCGCCGCCAGACGAGGCCGCCGCGGCGGCGGCGGCCAATAGACCCGCGACTGCACGGGTCCGGTTCGCCCGCACAGGACGCGACAGAAGCCGCATCCGCAGTTCTCCAGCGCGGCCCACACGGGGCCGCGACATCTCCAGACCGCGGGGGCAGCACCCCGCGGCGCCCAGGCGCTCGACCGAGCTGAGCCGGGCCTGTCCGACCGGCCGGGCCGCGCCCAAGCCGGACCGGACCAGGTCCGTCCAGGTTGGACCGGGTTGGGTTGACCCGGTTCGGCCGACCCAGGGGGGGTCGGGCCGGGTCGGCCCGGGCCCAGACCCTCCGTCTACAGACCATTTTCGGTCAAATGCTCGTATCTTGAGCTACGTGCCTCCGAACGACACGCCGTCAGCGGCAACACGATCATTGGATCGAGACGGTAGTTTCGGTATATCGCACTCAAGGTTTCAGAATACTTTGGGTTCAGCCGGGTTGGTTCGTACATGAAACCAACCGGGCCCTCGGAGCGGAAACACTAATATCCTGAGCTACGGACGTCCGATTGACGTACTATCAGCTTTGTTAAATTCCTCTTTGTGAGACGGATCTTTTGGCTCACTCCGCCCGAAGATTGGACACAGGTGCAGTACGGTCGTGTTGGTTTTGCCTTAAAAACCAACCGGGCCCCTGGGACAAAAAAGCCAATAACTCTCAGACCGGGCGTCTGATTGACGCGCTGTCTGCGACGTTGAGTTCCCATTGACGATACAGAACCTTTGGATAAATCAACATCGGAATTTGTGTTAGTTGATGTATCAGCCTCTCGGCTCGTGGAGCAGACCCTCCCGAATGGGCTTGCTGTGTGCGGAACCCTAGAGCTGGCTGCGACTGCTACATCGACAGCAACGACTGTGCAGAGATCCTCAGAGGACTGCGACGACGACTATGCAGAGATCCTTAGTGGACTGCAAAGACTACTGCACTAAGCGATCCAACGTGGATCAGTGCTACAGGTGTTGTGTGGGCCCGATCCTGTGTGGGTCCAATCCAATGTTGGTCAGCGCTCAGCGGTTCTGTGTGAGCCAGCGCCTACAGGTCCTGTGTGGGCCCGATCCTGTGTGAGTCTTTGCGGGGGTTAGTACCTATCGATCCTTTGTGGGTCCGATGACTTAGATGTATAAGTGATCATCTTTATCGTCATCCGAAGAAGTATACCTGTTTGAGCTGAATCTTTTGTTACTCTCCTTTGTGGATTGTGTTGAGCAATCCTGTGTGGATGTACTGTTTACTCTCCTTTGTGGATTGTGTTGTGCTATCCTGTGTGGGTTTACTGTTTACTATCCTTTGTGGATTGTGTTGAGCTATCCTATGTGGAATACTATTTACTCTCCTTTTTGGATTGTGTTGTGCTATCCTGTGTGGGTATACGTTTGCTTTCCTGTGTGGACTAGGTTGTGCTTGGGCTCGGACGTTGGAGTCGAACGAGAATTGTTGACTTAGGTATATGTATGGGCATATACATAAGCAGTGTCAGTTGTTACTTCGTGATTGTATCTTTCCTTTGTGGATTATCCTTTGTGTATTCTGGGAGACCTTAGGGGGTCTCGGGGTCCCTACTGAGTATCTTATACTCACCCCTGCACGGGCTATGCCCGCACTTCTTTGTGTTGGTTTCAGACGACGGACAACGCTGATTGTGGTGAAGGCGTGCGAAGCAGGACGGTACCAGTAGGTGGACCACTGGGCCAGACGTACTCGGAGCGATTAGGTGGACCCGAGGAGAAGTAGAGGCTATCTGTACCCACCCTTCAGGTGGGACTTCCAGAGGACGACTCAACGCTGCAGATTTTCTTTTCAGTTGCTGTTTTTCCCTTTCAATTGTACTTTACAGTTGGGCTTGTATTTCCGGCCCCTTTTACTTTTAGCACAACTTGTTACAGTTTTACTTAGTGTTTACTTTTCCGCTTGCTTACTCTATAGTGCTTGTTTACTTTTCAAAGGCAATGCCTTCCCTTTTTCTGGGATTTACGCCTTGGTACTAGTTGCCAGCCCCTGGCCTATGGAAGGCGGGCTTGGGGTAGTCATGGCACGGGCCCTGAGGACGGGTCATGACTTATACCTCTGAAAATCATAATAGTCATTTTCATCCTCTAACTCAACTTTTTGGCCAACTCTTTCCTTAACATTAGAATATATATCATTTTTTATTTTTAGTTTCATTGTTTTTGTATGATATTCCTAAGTATATATTCATTTTTACCATTGGCATCATCAATTTCTTACACTTTAGTTTCTTTCTCTTTAATATAATTTTTTTAAATTAAAGTTATTCTTCTTGAGTAAATTATAGTTACTATTATACTTTCTTTCACATCAGTTGATGATTTTTTCAGAGTATTTCAACTTCTTCAATATCTAAAAACATTTTTGGGATATTTTTAATGTGGTAATCAACCTTATAACATAAAAAACATAGTATTTTAACTTAATTAATGAAATTTTATTTTCTACTATTTTAATTTGTGGAAAGGGATGATATAATTTTGTCAAAAACAATTTCATGGATATCTTATTCCACTGATATCTTCTTTATCACATTGAACACCTCCTCATGATATTTATCTTTTTTAATTTTATTACAATCATTCGCCATCATATCATATAAAAAAATTCAATTTAATAAATATTTATGTTAACCATATTTTCATCCTTATCCTTATAAACTAAAACCATAAAATTGAAGAAAGCTGGACTCCATTTTTAAAATACACTTCACAATATTGATATCATTGAGCGTTTCATTGAGATTATTCATTTCATCTATAATAACAATCATTTGTTCAAATAATACAATGTTTGATTCATTTGGGAGAATAATTATGTCCTTTTAATTATTCCATAAAACATATAGTTTATCACAACATAAAATCAATATTCCTTTATAGAAATTTATAATAATTTTCTATTCTAAATTACTGATTTGTAGTAAATAACTTTTTTCATTTTATGAGGTAATAAATCCCATATCATGTTCATACCTATGGAATCGACATCTATTTATTTACAGTATCATTATGTTAAATATCCACTTTTGATGGGGACCATAACTCCATATATGTTTTCTAATTGTAGATATATTCCCATGGATCAGAATTAGATTTTCATCTGATTCTTGAAAAGATGATAGATATTTTCATCAAAGACCAAAATACTATTCTAATAAACAACTATAAAAAGCACATCAAAGAGATAAAAATCCACCAATTTCAATATTCTACTCTTATGCCAGTTATTGGTCCCATATAAGAAAAATATCAGGAGATCGAGGTGAATTAGACTATATTTATTTCAAATTACCCTCCAAAATATCTTTTTTATACTTTTAAAAAATTATTCTCTTGCATATAATAAATTTTATGTTTATAAAACATAAAAGGGAACACAAGTTGCCTTATATGGTCACATAAATATTTCTATATTCAATGATAAAACACTTGGTAATGGTATACTGTATGAAATTTTAATAATAATACCTTTTGATTCTTATAAATTTAGAGAGGGCTCAAAAAAATTGACAAATAACTTCAGTCCCCACTTACAAAGAATAATCTACTACTTAAATTGTCACATGGGCTCATATTAAAAAATATTATCCTCATTCATGAATCAAATGGATCACTTTAAAATATTAGTTACATGAACTCCTAGTGTTCCTTATTTTATTTGCGTAAGAGTGAAGATTTTTTTTTCATTATTTATTTGATCAATATCTAATCTTCTTCCAAATTTTATATAGAATGATATATCTATCTTATAAAAACCGTAATAATCATTATGTCAATTAAAAAGTTTAATTTTCTTTAGTTAGGATGGGTTAATATACTTATATAATTATTCTATATATGAGTCAACTAGTTCGATTTTTTATCACAGTACCACCCTATAAGATCAAGACATTTAATATAGAGACTTCTGTATTTTATAAATTTTGTTAATTCTTTTTCAAAATAAAAAACATGACAATAATACAGTCCATAATCGAATGTTTTATTATATTTAAATAGTTAGTTTAATACAAAAATAATATATATGAAATTTTAATCAATATTTAAATTTGTATTCATTATCCTTATAAAATATGTCATATTCTCTTTCTTACAAGTAATCACTTAAGAACATACATTAATTAAATAGTTATCTAAAATCCTTATAATCAGAGTAATAATATAAAGGAACATAAAATAGGAATCAATGTTACTTTATTGATGATCATAATCATCATCATTGTATCTTAGGCCTAAGATCATCACCAAAAGTATAAAGTAACTATTTGAAGGAGAAATGAAATTTTTCATGTTCATAATAATCATACATCATACCATTTTGGATAATTTATTCTCATATAATGTAAATAAAGTTGGTATCGTGTCTAGGAATTACATATGTGATCAAAGCTTACTGCAACAAATGTGAAAACAACTAACATCATGTCAGTGCATAACATATATAATCTCGTGATACGTATCACATTTAATGATGCATTAAGTAAATATATAATTTTGGACCCAACTTCCACATCATTAAATTATCAAAATTGTAAATTCAATATTGAAATTTGATTTTTATCAATTATAAACATTAAAATAAATCCACGAAAAATAATGGGTTTTATTATGGTGTAATAAGTAATTTATAAAAGAATATAACATAGATGTTCCATAAAAATTGAATAAAATATTTAACATGTTTAAGGGAATTAGTAAAAATTATAATAATGCATAGGGAAAACGAAAATAAACAAAAAAAGAATTAAAGATAGTATAGAATAAAAAGACTTGAAAAATATCAAGAAGAAATATTAGAAGTAATACCAATAATATAAGAATACGTATGTATCTAAAATTTAAATGGGAAAGAAATGTTTAAAAATAAGCAAAGGTATTTAGAAAAATAATGTTAGAAAAATATATAAATGGGTGAAAAGCTCAAAATAAATGAGTTAGTTTTGAGAGTACCATTAACTTAGATCTCACTTTTTTATTACTTTGTTTCCTCCAATATAATAATATATTTTAATTAAAAAATAAACGAGAGTATATTATAATTACCTAAATCTAAAGTCTATGATTATTACTTTTATTTTAAGATATAAAATATATAAATATTAATTTCAAGAGTTTAATGTTTTATTTTCATCATCGAATTCTTTCCATAAAACATGAATACACATGCAATTTGAAACAATAATAAAATAAAAACTCATAATCCACCAATATAATTTATTGACCTTTTTATAATAAATATTCAGATGAGGATATCCGTCCAACAAAGGGTGTTCAATAATCCTTGTATGGGGAGGTATAATAGATAAGGAACATGAGACATGACATAATAAAGTATATCAGTTTCTCTACTAATCATCATAATATCTAAATCTTGGGATCATAAAAACTTGAATGATTAAATAATTTGACAATGTCTTATAATGAAAATATTCATAATAATCAATATTCATAGAATTGTGGAAAATATTCACATAAAATTTGAACAAATATTACATCATGAACATGTATAACATATGTGTGAAAATCTCAATCAATAGAATGTGAGTGATGAAAACATTATTCTCACACATAAAATTGATAATATCATGTGATATATTAATTAAACAAATGAATTAGTGTGAAATATAATTCTATACCCACCCAACACAACATTATATGCCCAAAAAACATGCATTTCGCATACAAAGGGAATCTATATCAGTCTTAAACATGAAATATACTCATTAAAAAAATGAGTTTCATAATCACCATATAGGGAATTTATTAAGGAATAAAATATGTGGTTCACAAAATAATAAGGGATATATTTATTTTTGGCATTCAATTAAGTTGCTAATAATGAAAAGATCTAGGATATGTTTAATGCGAATAATAAAAATTATAATAATAAATAACAAACTCTATGAATATGAAAATCCATTCATCATGATGGTGGGATAAAACACATCCCAATGATCTAAGAACATATATATCCCCCTGAAAAATTTAAAGATTAATAGATTTAATTTATAATGGTTTTGGGAATAATCATAAGAAAAATAAATAGAAGAAAACCGCAAAGGAAGGTGTTGGGTAAGATAGTCCCCTTATATTCAGACCAATTTTTTTGATGTTTATGCCACTTATATAAAAAAATGTTTTTAGTAAAACATTAATCCAAAACTATATTATATTAATAGCGTCATTAATGATCAATTATAATCATTAGAATTTATTTAATACTATTTCAAAAGAGGGATAATGTTTTCATAACGTGTTAATTTCAATTTTCCGTTTTTCACATAGAATGATTTCTTTTTACTATTTTTTTATTTTATTAAAATTTACTCAAAAATCATAAAAAATAAATTAATATACATGTTTATATATATATATATTATATACAGTTCTCATCCATTTATTTGGTGATACTTAAAAAATTTGAAATGTCATTGTCTGATAAAAAATAGACCACTAACGAGATGTGTTGAAAATAAGTGGAGGGATTATATAATATATAATTGGATTTAAATATTTATTATAAAGAATAATAACATAAATAGTTTGATATAGTTATTAAATAAATAATTTATAATTGTGGAAATATAGTAATTGTTTAACATAGTTCAAATTAAAATTAAGTAAAGGGGATAATAGTGTTCACTCCTCATTGATTTTTATGCCTTTACCATGAAGCTAAGGTATTTAGCACATTGAGTTTGATGACAAGAGAAATTTTTTTCGTTACAATAATAATTATTAACGGAGAATAGGATATATCCTGGGATAATATAAATTATTTATAATATATTATTCTAAGGGTAGGGACAGGGGTATTTATACTTGAGGGTAAGGGTATTTCAAATAAATATTGAATAATTACATATTTCAAGGGTAAAATATTATATAGTGGTATTTTATACATTATGAATTGTATTTGATATTAATTACATGATTTTGTTAATTTTTTCAATTTAACTTCAAATTTATTAATTATAAAAGGTAATGGATTAAATGAAAAAAAATACTTTTTAATTGTATAATTTATATTTATAGACTTTGGAAATTAATATTAATTTTGGAAATTATGTTAATGATTTTAAAATGAGTAATTTATCTTATTAAATATGTTTTGGGTTGAGATACCCATTTTATAATTTATTGGATCACTATTACATCATTATTATGTTTCAAAACATATGGTATTTGAAAAACATTGTTTTCCCTATTCATATAAATATTCAAGTGTCTCTGAAAATTACTTAAATTTTAGTCATGGAAATTTTCAACATGCGGATTCAAAAAGATAATTTTATATTTCTAAACTATATTTTTAACATTGTTAATTATAATAGGTAAAACTACAAATTAATATTTTTTAGGATATTTGAAAATAAACTATTAAAAATTCACATATATTATTATTTTAGTTTTTTAATTTTAATATTTTTTTTCAATTCACTGCAATATTATAATATTATTATTTTATTTATCAAAAACATCATTTAATATTAATTTTACTGTTTCGTATCCATGTTAATACTTCAAATTTCTATGTATTATTACTAATAGTCTAGTTACTATTTCATCATTGATACCGATTTTATACTACCTATAATTACCATATATTTATTATTTACTCACATTAATTCATCTTAAAGTAATATATTCTTTTTTTAATATTATACTATGAATTTTTATTTATTTTTTACGATATTGTTCGAGGGTCTGTTAATTCATATATTCCACAATGATACAAATTCGTGAATTATATTATGTTATTTTTTAACTTTTACATTATAATAAATTCAATTTTTCAGTAGAAATATTCTCCAAATATAACTTAGAATAATGTATTTTTTGTCTTTATTATTTGGTTTATGTTTTTTATAATATATTATATTTATAAATATGAGTCACATTTATATTGACAAGGAAATTTCCATGTAAATGTCATGGTAGTTATATTATTCACACCTATATAAATATCAACCTCATAATTTCAACTCATATCCATAGTTGGAAATAGATAAGGGTACTTCCGTATTATTAAATATCAAGTTTTTCATGTTGTCTCTTCATACATGTTTTACCAAAGTACTTAAGATGGTCTGTTATGTTATTATGTGGAATTTTCTTATATAGTTCCATATCAACAATAGATTCCCCTAATAAGAGAAGTAATTATCCATTTTTTCATCCTTTATATCCAATATATAATAGGGATTATGTATGTTCTTCCTCATAATTGATATATGGAACACATTATGCAATTGATCTAGGGTTTGTAGAATTTATATTTTGTTAGCCAAAGAACCTTTATGATCAAGGATATAAAAGTGGATAATGTACCTAGGTATTGCCTTTATTTTCCATAAAAGTCATAAATCTCATATATGATGACATTATATGGATTATTATGCCTCCATGAATCAAACTCCATTTTTCTTTGATGATTTTTATCATAGTTATTCTATCAACACTAAAAATACTTAATGTGTTTTATAATGGATTGATATTTTTCTATCATCTATTAAACAAGTTTATATCCATGATGTTTTTTTAAACAAAATCCTTCTAACAAGTTGGAGTATTAAATCCTTTCTAATATACAGCTTCATATGGGGTCATCCGAATATAAGGATGGAAGATATTTCTGATTGAGAACTAAAATAACTAAATTTATTGATCTCAGATAACTTTAGTATCCATCTAAAATTCTACCAACATGTCATCGAATGTTTTAATTGGTATTTAAAACTATAAATTAGTTTAGGAGTGATATTTTATACTAATTTACAACTCAGTTTTTATGAAATATTTATGAAACCACCAAAACATAAAGCTAATCCTAGTATCTTGACTATTACTAATTGAATATTGCACTCCATATATAAATACAATTTCTCTAACATATATCTAGGAAATCCTTTTATGTATAAAATGTTCCTGAATTGAAATAAATTAACTAGTCTTGCTCAGTCGATCCAACATAACCATTATGATGTTTTTACCTTTAGATATCTTTAGATGACATGTGAAAAAGTTCATAGTGATGTTATCCCATTTTCATGTAGGTAATGTTTTTTATGAATAATCCCTTTAAAATTGTAATTATTTTTCTTATCCAAATTACATACTAAACTGTTTTGTGTTGTATTAACCAATTTTTATGTTCATTTTTCACACAATAATTGCAGTCAAAAATCCCAATGCATCATCGCATTGCTAAAAGGGATAGAGACTTATAAACTATGTGTATTATTAAATAGTTCAGCATTTATCTATATTAACAATGAAAATAATATATTTTTTATAAATAAAATAACTACACCTTCTTTTATGACGAATTCATGAAGATTACATTCCATTGTTTCTATAACTTTGTTTTAAAGCTCCAAATTATCCTTTTATTCCTCTTTAATTTTACCATAGATTTATGTTTGAGAAATCATTTGGTAAAGGTATCATATCTCACTGACAATAATTATTTTCAAATCTATCCTTTATATGTCAATTATGTTAGGTTATTTTTCAACCCTTATCTTGGATAGTTTGGTATTTTCAGTTTTATTTACTCCATCATTTTCCTTATATCCCTTTTTATGATAGTAGTGAATTTATTAATCATAGTTCAATATTAACTCCAACTATCATTGTTGAAACATCTTTATCTCCTTATGGAAAAATTAATTCCTTAATCTCTACTAAATTTTCTAGTGGTTAAATTATCTTCAAGGAGAAAGTTCCATAAAATGTTTATTTTAAGGATCACGATCTCTAACTCTAGATCCTGTTTTGGGTTTTTGGGTTCATATATCACCAATTTTAATGAGTCATAGGTTATCAATTTATCATTCTTTTAGATTACGAAACTCTTTTTATTTTAATAATCATTTTATATTACAAATCCCACTCCACTTAAAGTTAGTATAGGTATAGTTGTAGAGATTAGTGACATCATAAGAACCGTAATTATAAATTAAAATAATTATATCTAGAAATACAATACAGGTTCCCTATAAACATAGTAGGATATAAAATAATGTTAACATTTATAAAAATAATTGTTAGTCCCCATATAATCTAGGAAAACTATGAATATTATTTACACTATTAGGTATGTACCATACATTGATCGCCTTTTTCATTGAAGGATCTACAAATATATCTTCACATATGATCACATTTCTTAATAATGTGACATTTTTCATCCAAAAGTCACATCTTTTTAAACATTTGGTTTAATTTATGCTCCATAAATCTTTAAAAAAATCCTTAGATGCTTTTCATGTTACAATTTTTTCATTGAATAGATTAGAACATCATTAATAAATATATGAAAAATTTATCAATGAATTCTAGAATTATTAGATTTTCAAGTCTATAAAGACTGTTGAGTTATTTTTTTCTCTATGGAATAACTATATAATCATATTTTTCATATCATTTATTTAAAACCATATTTTGAGTATCTTATATCATCACATTCTACCATTGATATGAATAGTTATTATCCACGTTTTAAAATTACCTATGTCCCAAAAGTTGTTCAAACTACATTAAAATATGTGGTATTGGATACTTTCCCTTTTGGGAGATCTTTTTGAGCTATCATTAATTGATTTATTTATACATTTATCCATCCAAATTCTATATAATGTGAATAATATCACCCTAATGTGATGGATTATGGTTTATTAACCCTTTACCCAAATGATCTTTTAGATTTGTCTTCATCTCCTCAAGTTTTAACGAGTATATCCTATAGGGGATATTTGATATATTTGGGAAAATGTGCATATATTATATTGGTAACTCTAAATAATGATATATAATAAGTCCTAGAAAACTATTGTGGAATACATTGGCATATTCCTTTATATTAGACATGTCCTTCATATTTATGTGTTACGTTGTCTCAACATTTTATGCTTGATATGCTTTTTTGGTATTAATACAAACTACTTTAAGAGATTTTATAAATGAGATTCATAATAAACCATTAATTTATATAAGATAAATGGATATTTTACTACAGGTATATAGTCTTCTCTTTCATGGTAGTTAATAGGAGCTCTATGTGTTGAGAACCAATCCATGTCCAGTAAAAAAAATCATATTCTAATAATGAATTGTGATATTTAAAAAGATAATCTCCCCAAATATTTTAATAGGGTAAGAGTCCAACACAGGAGTTTTTTTGAATTTTAACATTATAAGTTTTCCAATATATTTATACATCATGTCATTTCAATGGCTACTAAATTGTTTTAGAACAAAAATAGGATATAAAGTAATGTGTATAGTTTGAATCAAATAAAAAGTTCCTCATTCTTGAGTGAAAGTGTACCTTGAACCACATCCAAAAAAATTACACCTATGTGGTCGTGATGGTTTAATCATTCCCTAACTCAATATTATTAGGTTTTTATTGATATTTATTACCATAAAATACCATAACATTGATTTAGTTAGTTTCAAATTTCATAATTTCCTTTCAAATGAAGTATTGAATTATAA
The DNA here is from genome assembly GCA_963277665.1 of Viscum album. Lineage (NCBI taxonomy): Eukaryota > Viridiplantae > Streptophyta > Magnoliopsida > Santalales > Viscaceae > Viscum > Viscum album. The sequence goes on from OY728131.1 coordinate 2,073,130,372, forward strand.
GTGGTGCATTGGGTGGTTCTTTACATTCATCAATCATTCTTGTTTCTTTATTTATGTCTCTTAGAAATTCATTATCTTTTGGACCATATCTTCCAAACATGATTAATATTTTTGTCCTTTGATAAAATTCACATGTTGTTTCTTTTAACATAAATGAAATCTCGGTGGTTGGATCGACTTGAATCATTTATCATCTGATCCCCTACCTTGAGAGTCAATCCTATATTTCTAATTTCTATGTAAATAGGGCCATTATCAAAAAAATATATCTATATTAGGGAATAAATAATCACTTAATAATAACTCAAAATTTCTAAAAAACTTCATTCTTTTTACTGTTGTTTTTTCAATTTACTAATGAATCAATTTATTTTTCCATAATGGTTGTTAATAGAACATGTGGTGTTTCACGTAATCCTTGAGAAATTTTAAATGTATGTTCTATAGTATTCACATTGTTTTTTATTAATATCAATAATTTATCACTCCAAATTATTATGAATAGTTTTTTTAAAACACATTCTATGAAATAATGTTTTTACGTCATCCCATTACATTTTATCATTATCATTCTTTGTTTTTTATTCTTGATCAAAGTCAAACCTTGATATGATCGTCTACCTAAATGATAAATGAATAGAAAATATTTCATTTTATCTAAACAATTTATCATATAAAATAAATTTTGCAAGGATTTGACCCATTGTCCCTCAATTAGTTGATCATAAGTTCCATAAAATGAAGGTGGTCATTTTCACATAATGTATTCATGGGATAATTTGACTTTCTTAGGTGAAGGTGGATATTCTATATAGTTTATTATATTTTTGATAACCTGAGATGACTAGGTAAGTACCACCATGAGGTTTTGAACTCCACCACTCAATAAAAATTGAATGTTGTTCAAATAATCATTTTATTTTCCATCACATGTGATATTGTACTAGTTCTTACTTCTTCACACTATTTTCTAAAATAAAATATGTGATAAGAAAAAATATTTCAATAAAGCATGTGTAAATAAATTATTCACTTATATAAATAAATATAAATGGTTCAAATTATTACATATTTAATTTTATGAAATATTCACTTTCTACTAGATTAATTATCAAATTAGATGAACATTTATCTGATACTAACTAAAGTGACATGAATATTTCATATTTGATTATTACGTAATTTTTTACCCAGCCCAGTCTAGGTAGTGAACCATGAAATCCCATGGCCAGCAACATTATTTAAAAAAGTTTGATGAGAAAAATATATGTTATAGCGGTGCCTATTGACACCACCGATTACATTAGAGTAACAATGATGTAGAAAATCAACATTATGTTCAAAGTAAGAAAGATAAAGTCTAGTATATATTATCATACATTGATAGTGCATCTTCAACAATGTTAGACACTCTTTAGATGTTCAAAACAACAAAAAATATTATTCTATATAATCTAAGTAGTCTGTACATTATCTATAATGTTTTTATGGTACTAAAGTTCATTTACCCTGAAGAACACAGACTAACCCCATGCAATCACATTAACTATAATAAAATTATTGATATATTATTTACTATATATACCATCAATAATTATATCTTAATGACATATTATATAGGGAATAATTTTTTTGAGGAAGTTATGAATGGTATTATTGAATAATCCATTATTGATTATGAATATTCCATCACATCCTGTAATGTCATCTACTCCAAGTGTATAACAATAAATGTTTAAACTCATCCATGAATGAATGGATTGTATTTGTTTCACATATTTTGGATGATTAGGTTTTATAAGAACATCATAGACCCCAAGAAATTTTGTGATCATTAGGTCCTCAATCATTTTATTCATTCACTTCACTTGTATTTTGTATTCTATTTGTATGTCCCTCAAGATACATGTAAAAGTTTTTTTGAGTGGATGTTTATTCCTATAAAATATTTTAAAATTACCTAAATTCTAAATGTTATCAATACTAGTGGAAATTGATAATTAAATATGTTTTTTAGTTAATCACTCAGATCTATTTTGTGGATACATCACATTAATGAATTTAGTTCACTATTGGAATATATTTTTCAACAAAACAATTGTTCATTATGTTTCTATATCATCATATCATAGTTACAATAAATGGGAAAATTAGGTTCATACAACATGAATATTGTAAATACCTTGACCTATAAATCCCATATTCATTGGTTACTTTATTACATTGACACTATAAATAAGTGATTGAATCCCAATGGATCATATAGTTTAGTATTATCGGTAAACTCGATGAATACACCCATACCATTTACATTAGAAAATAAAAAATAAAACCTAATGAGAAGAAAAATTTTGTATCCTTGAACTAAATCAATGATTCTTTAAAAATCCCATGGAAAGGAAAAAAATAAGGGTGATCTAAAATGATAGTAAGGGTTTTGTACAGTGGAAGATATCTTGGGTAATAAGGCACAATCAATATGGAAAGGTAAATAAATGAAAAAACATTTCATTTAATCAACAACATGAGCACAAAGATTATTTTATAAAGAAAAAATAATGCCCAAATAATTACATCTGACTAATCACATTATCTTAAAACATATCCTTGGCTACCAAAACTATTAAAATAATTATATTGAATTACAAATCTCATAATTAGGGAATGCCTAATGTTTTTCACAATTAACTAACCATCAAGGACAAATATAGGGACGTCATACGTAAATAGTTAAGTTTTATGGTGAATAACCAAACTAATGTCTCTTATGATACCTATTGATGCATCAATAGCCTATAATTATCCCCATCCATCACATAGTAAGTAAAATTCATTCATTAAACAAATCAATGTTCCTTAATAATAAATAAATGCCCATATTGGAATAATTATTGTAGGTAATTTCAATACATTCCATAAAGAAGAACAATACAAATGATGAATAATTATGGTAAGTAACCTAATTTTATATTTTCCTTGATGAATATAAATAACATAAAAATATTAAAAATAATCATGGGAAAATTCCCTTTTAAATTTGAAAATAAATTTTGGTAAATAATAAAAATTTAAAATATGGGGATTTATTTTTGGAAATGAACTATATAAAATTAAAAAGGAGGCAAAAAATCTCTTATTGTTCAAGGTGGTGGAAAATTGTTTCATGTTTATTACATTAAAACAATGGTTCCATTCACATTTTTTGTAGAAAAAAAATTATAAAATCTATAATATGAAAAGGGGATTAATTTGAAAAAAAGTTAAATAATATAATCCATGGGAGAAAATTTATTTAATCAATCATATGATAATAGTAATAAAATTTAAAAAAATTAATGAATATATGGATAGGTATGAAAATTAATTCTGACTAAATATAAAAAAAATTCATTTTCCATTAAAACGTTATTTGAGTATATTGAGTTCACAAAGTGGGGAAATAGAAGGATAGAAATTATTTTTTAAAAATAACAAGTAGAAAAAATATTTTGTTTAAGATATTAATTTTATATAATTTTCACCATATTGGATTAAACATAAACAATATAAAATAATGATGTGATTCTGAAATAAACCTTTACCATCGTAGAATTTTTTTCATCTTAACCACTATAAAAGATATAACATCAAATTAAACATTAAATAAAATCAATATATTAATATTTATGAAATAAAATATAATATGGGTTATTAAAAATTATATAGAAATGAAAAATGTGTTTAATATGATATATGTCTCAAATAAGTTAAAGTGGAATGAGAACCCATACATCAGGTCTGACATGCTTGACAAGTGATTTTTTCTTCCTATATAATTCATTTAAATTTATTATAATTCGTTAATATAATAATTTCCATACAAAGAATATAATTGTTTATATTCTTACAATATTTTAATACCAAGTTATTAATAATTATTTATTAAAATAATCATTTAAAACTGATAATTGTTTCATTTCTCATGGAATTTATAATAATAATGTTATTATCCATGAAATTTTATCATGGTTCCATAAAAATAAAAAATTTAACAATTGTATAAATATCATATTTATTCATTACAGATTTATATATATATGTATATGTATATATATTCATCTACTAACTTCTCACATAAATATTGAACAACATTACTTCGTGGAGATGGTATCCCACATGTATGGACAAGCGATGTTATCATTTGTTAATGAGTAAAATGGTAATAGGTAAAAATATATATAATATTTAAATAATAATATTTATATAAAATTATAATTTATATTTATTATATATATCATTGAAACCATCCTATTAAATTGGTGATGATAAACAAATTAAATATCAATGTTGAGATGGTAAGTTTAATGCACACAAGAGTGATGTTTTTCACATTTTTAATGGAAAAAGATATAAAATTTTAGTATGATAATAATCAGAACATGTAAATATATTTAATATGTTTTTTTTTTGTTTTTTAGTATGGTTACAATATATTTATAGAAAGTATAAGTATAAATAATTTTTAAAGAGTTGTAAAAACGATTACCCTGCTTCGGATCTATTCTTAGAGATCATAGAATTTGTCTTTTGGTCATAATATGACCCCTGTAATGTAAATAAATATGTTGGTGAGTTATTTTGGATGGTTTTGGAAGAGATTAAAGGATCAATATGTGTGAATATATTAGGGGAGGTGGTACTATTTTATTATTGTAGTGAGTGGAACACATGTAATTTTTCAATGTTTTACAATATTATTAAGTATAATTATAGGAAAATTAAAAATATATAAATCATGTTATAATTTGATAAGTTAAGGGTATAAATAAAACCATCCAATGTGTATTAGGATTTTTTAATCATTTTCACCTTTTTTAGATTAACCCCTGGTAATTCTACACAAACCTTAATTGTGAAATTAACATTCATAAGTTAAAAGCATACTAATTTTACTTTTAAGTTAATAATTGGAAAATATATTGAATTGGTATGAAATATTAGACCAAATAATATAAAAGATATTCTATGTATTATTTTCAATGATTTTTCTATAATTTAATAAATTAATATTTTCATAAAATATCATTAATTTCTATATTGACGTTGTTCATATAATTTGATGTTAAAGTCATGAATAAGAAGCCGGGATTAGAATATAATATAGTAAATCATCCCATATATTCTATATTCATGTATAAAATTCATGATAAAAACAAAAAGTCAAAAAAAATTATGACATTTATTATTTTTAAAATCAGTTATTTTTATATTATTTTAATTGAACAAATAATGCTTTGTTGTTGCGTAACCATTCAATGTTGTTATATAATCACTAAAAAAATAATATCATGACAATAAATTCATTTGTATAAATATAAAATTTATATTTTATTCACAAATTAATTTCATCCATATGTTAACATATAAGAGGAATTTAAAAAAGAAATGATTGGTATTTTATATTTTTTTTACATAAAATAGTATATTGGAAATTTTCATCGATGATTGTCCCATAAAAAATATAAATATTAATGATAAGGTGATAATGGTAGATATTAATTCATCTAATAATAAATAATTTGAAAAATATTGTCCTTATCACTTAGTTTTAAATGAGATTAACATGATTAACTCAATTTTTTAGGTGATATTTTTTTTGCATTTTAACTACTCTTTTTACCCATAAATTATATTGAAATTATTAAATAAAATAAAAAATTATTATTCAAAAATATTTAAACCATTTTTAAAAATTTATTCTATTTATGAAGTAGAAATTCATTTTATAATAATAACAAAGTGAATGATGAAAAATGGTTTACTAATAAAAATAGACACTTTAAGTCTACATTTTTTTTCTGAACCACGATCAATTATAATGTTGATTCTTATGTGATTAATGTTATAATTTTTAACAAAAGGATAATTTTATTTATTTTTAAAAAATTAAATAGTGTGTGTATATCTCAGATAAAATAAATGATAGTTTTATAAAAAAATAGTATTTTTCACTATTTAAGGAATAATAATTCTTTTCCAAAAATCTGAAAATATCACCAAAGTATAATTTTGATAATATTATTTAAAAAATTATAACCATATTATCAAATAAAATTTCTATATGCTTAAGAAATTAATAATAATATTAACTCAGAAAAATATATAAAAACTACTTTAGAAGAAAATGTATTTTTTAAGAATAAAAACACTCATAAAAATTGAATACTTATTTCAAAAGAAATAATCAATAATTTATTATTTAGTTTCAAATTTATCTATATTCCATAAGAAATTTAATCATATTCATACCTTTCTATTTCATAGATATGTTATATTTGTAACATTTAAATAAAAATAATGCAATAGTATATCACGCTTATTTTAAACTCATTGTTATTTGTTATGAAATCTATCAAAGATGATAAAATTATTTAAAGTGAAATATATTCTAAAATATATATTTGATATACCCTAAAACACATAAATATATTTCCCCCACTTAATTTTTTCTTATTCATAAAATTTTATACTCGGTCGAAAACAAACATCATACATTTTGATATTAAAACTTCTTTTAAAAAGGATAAATTTGGAATCATAAAGGTTTCCTAAAATACCACATATATTGGTTCATAGATAATGATAATATTAATGTGATTTTAAAATATATACATTTTAAAGAAATAAGTGAATATGGTTATGAGAAATTTAATTCCCATAAAACTATACATCATTATTGGGTAAAAAGATAATTTTTTCCAAAAAAATGAAGGTAAAGGATTTGACCATTATTTTAATATTATTTTATTAGATTTGGGGAATTATTTTAACATTTAAACTAAAAACATAAGGAAATTTTCATACATGACATGTATAATTTAATATTTTAATCAATTTCCACCATAATCTTATCTTTATATTCAAATGATACGTATACAAGATGAATTATTTCATGCTTAAATCACTAAAATCAACTTCTAATGGATCAAAAAATCCAAACTATAGAAACATATTATTCCTCATGTCCTGACTAAAACAAAAAATAATAATAATATTTAATATAATTCCCAAAATTAACAAACCATCATATGAATAAAATATAAATTAATATGAAAAATTCCTTAATAAAATCAAATTTTTTGAATAAATATATATATAAGACTATTTCCATAAAAACATCAATAAAGTAATCATTATAGAATGTTTTATACTCAATTTTTATCTCATACTCTTCATATTAAACATCTAATGACATAAAAAAATTCCCAAATAGTACTATATGAATACCTAAATGATTTATATACATAACCCCAATAAAACCTCTCTTGAGATATCATTCATCAAAATAAAGATCCCAAAAATTCAAAAATATTTCTTCCATTAATATTATTATAAAAATCCACCTACCATTTATCTATAAAATCATTTAAAAATTATACTAACTAGGAAATCATATAGGCATGTGGGAGGCCTTTCACACTATTCACCCATTGGATGTGGGTTCAAGCCGCATAGCCTCTCTAAATGTGATGGGTTGTATCCTAACCTATGAGACATCCATTTTCAAAAAATATATTAATATAATTCATATATCATTACCAAATCTAAATGGAACCTCAAAAATAAAAATAACCATCAAATTACTTTTTAAAAAGTATTGTTTTTAAAAAAAACTAATTTTTTCCACAAAAAGAAATAATTATAATTGACTATTATTACCATATCATCAATGGTCATATTAATCCTATAGGTTAATAATAATTTTAAACTTTAATTTAAAAAATATAAAATTATTTTCCTCAAATAATATTTTTCAGTAAAACATAAAATAAACCAAATCAATGTATCATGATAAATTTCCACCAAAATATATTCAATCTTGTTAAACACCCTATACCTAAAACATCAAAATTAAAAATATTGTAAAACATCAAATAATCAACCTAAATCAATTTAAGTTTATCCCAATATCACTATGGAATCTCACAGGTTTGCATATATTCTATTCTCTCATTGATCATAATGATTTATGAATAAAATTTTAATTAACCAAATAATATCCCCCATGAGTGTCAAACTAATTGCACAATAAGGGAGCACCATACATTAATCATGATGATAGATGATATATATTTGACTAAATCTATTATCTGTTATTTCCCTGTGATTAAATTGTTCAAAAAACACATCTACATGTAGTATCTTGATAGTATTGTATTTTTTTAAAAACCATATAATATATAACATTCAATGAAAATTATGATATTATCCTATAATTATTTATATCCATATGTTAAAACATAGGTTTCTGTTCCCTAATCTATGTTTTTATAAATCAGGTTCTCAATGATTAGAAAAAACCATGATTTGATACCAACTGTAGAGGCCCTTAACCCAGTATCCCATAGCTAGTGATTACATTATAGAATTTTCACAATATAAGAGTGATTTCATTCACTAGGACCAATTATATTAGCAATATTAGTCAATTAGATACATAGAATGACCCATTCATTATTAGTGACATTTTTTCCTAAATAAATTTTCATTATATTATATTTTATAAAGTATTATTCATATAAAATGCATATAAAACCCAACAACATGTTATTTTATTGACATATATCATTTAATTAGTTAGTAAATAAACCCATTAGAATTTATAAAAATTACAATGGGACAAAAAATATAAAATAGTAATAATATAATGGAAAATTTTGGTTCCTTACATTCCTCTAGAATCGTCATCCTCTTGAACAACATTGTATAAAAATTTATAATATTAGTAAACCAATCGATATATTAGAAATAAAAAATATTGATACATGGAAGTAATTTATGTGAATTGTTAATGACGGAATGAATTTTTATTCATATAATATAATATAACCACTAGAATAGTAATGGGTTCATAGGAAATAATATCCTAGTCATTGGGAATAGTAACTAGGTAGTTGGAATAGTAATGTGACCCCAAAATAATAAAATATAATTAAAATAATATTTAACAAGATTAATTTAATAAAATATAATTATAATAATACCATAATATAATTATCATTATTAAAAACACAAATCAATATATATACACATTTTTAATAAACTATATTTTAATATATATCATAAAAATCATATTATTTACATTAAAAATAAAAGAACATATGCTAAAAAATTATTATGATAAAATTATTGTTAACTCTAGAGTCATCATATAAATGTTTTACAAAGGTGAATTTTTTATAATTTTATGAAATACTCCAATATTTTGGTGAATAGTAAAAATATAGGTTTTTCGTAACCTATATATCATAAATTATGGATTAAGTGGTGTAATAATAACCTATGAATTTCCAGAATTGGAAGAATGAACGTGTTTTTTAATAATTTAAATCAACTATGAAAGTCAAATTCTATACCTAAATATAATTTTTCATATTTTAGAGACTGAAGTATTAAATTAAAATAACATTTTGTTATTTTTTCATTTTCCTCATGATTATACAAATAAATTTGGATTATATAGTATTTGAATGTATTATAATCATTTTATTTAATTAAAGATTATTTTATAATGACAAAAATATCATTATTACATGGATTACCATGGATAGAGTATTATATTATATATTTTAACTCAAAAATACCACTCTCCAAAATCATCAATAACCACTCACCACTCCCTTGGAAAACAAATCCTCCATCATATACCAAAGCAAAATATTTACCTGAATTAAATTTCTCAACCCCATTATTATTCTTAGGTACATTTTTTAAAAATCCAACTCCAAAATCAAAGTATTTTATTTCCATAGGAAAGAAGAAACACGAATAAATAAGTATGTTTTCATCACTGATTCTTCTCTTTTCTCGTCACTTTATCATTCTACCAATTTATTTCATAACCAAATATTATAATATTAATAGATTATTATGATAATATTATATTATATATATAAACCTTCTATAAAAAATATATTTATATGTATTTAAAATTCACACATCCCATTCTTCAACTTTTGGTAATTTCCTTTTAATGGTCATTTAACCACTAACAAGGAGTTTTCCAACACAGTTATTGTCACCAAACTTATGGATGGTTAAAATAATATATTTATGTCATATAAATTTTAAAATATAATTATTTTAATCTCATTTAATTAATTCTTCTTATGTATAAATTATATTTAACAAAAATAGAAAAATTGAAATAACCTGAGGTAATTTAATAAAAATTAGATATCATAAAAATTTATATTCAATAATGATTATTATAAAATATAATCCAGTAATTACAGTGGATAAATTTTGATATAAATTAAAATAATAATGTTTTATTTTCATGGTTTAGTAAATATTTTTTATTTTTTGGATGTTTAAAATTGAAAAATTGAAGAGGGTTCTAAAGTAAAGTTATTATTGAACCCAGACTACATATTTTTGGGTTAACTATATTTTTACATTTATTCCTTATATATTTTCATACACATTCCATAAAATTTATTTACATTGTTATTTCTCTTTTATTTTCATGTATATTAATGTTTCATCATTTTCAAAAAAAAATGTTAATTAATTTTCAAATATTGATCGAAAGGACTTTATTCTCTAATAAAAAGCATTTTCTCCTCTTGAGTTGTTTCTTTTTTAAATAACCATTTTATTTTATTCAAATTATTATCTCAATTATTAATTTAGGATCCAAAAAGTATATTACATGATTTATTATATGTTAAATCCTCTCAAAAACCAATTCTTTCCCATGGTTTTTTTTCATTACACTAATTTTATTATGTTCTATAAAAAGATAAATATTATAAATATTTTAGGATGTAACATGTGGGATATTAATTATATATCACTCCAATTCATTGGGTAATCTGGTTTTTCTCATGATATTATGTCTAATATGCATGAACATGATTCTATTTATTTTCACAATTATGATGATATGATTTATGGACAAATGTTATGTGTGAACATGATGCTAGTATTTTTCAAAACCATGTGTTACTTGACCACTACATTATTATGATTCATTGTGATTCAAATTCCTCCTTCTATGCCTTTATCAAGCAATTCATTCAAGAATATGATGATGTTAACTATACTCACACATGTACTGTTTATTTTCCCCTTTATTCCACCCCTTAGTAGGATTTTAGCTAAGCCATTTATTTGATGTAAATCCTCATGTAATTACATATACTAAAATGAACATGTGATATTTGAGGATGAAAAAAAATAATGATTTAAATAATTTACATGTTTTATTATATATAAGTGATGCATGTTCCTAATTATTCCAAGATATGAAACCTTTGGATCATGGATTATATACTTACTATGTTTTTTAACTTAAAAATAATGTAATATTTATATAAGAAATATTTTTTCCCATAGTTAGTATCATAGGTATGGTTATGTTATCTTGGAAACTTAGGATTCGAAAACATTTTTGAAAACCTAATGGAAAATTCTATATGTAAGTAAAAATAAGAGAATATTTTCTTCAGAAAAAGGATAAACATTAGAATCCCATAATATATGAAATTATAATTAATATGTATATAAAAATTAATTAAGTATTCACATTATTATGAATTATAAATTTTTCAATCCATTTTTATTTTAGAAAATGGTAGGAGCCCAAAGAAACCAAACTAGAAAACTATGTGAGGAAAAATTCTATATTTTCTGAATGACATTCACAATGCAATTAGAGATTGGGTTAAAATATTCATGTTGATGTATATATAGTTTTTTCAAGATATGAACAATAACCATAAACATTTTTAATTTAATCCTTCATCTAATAAGGATAAAAATGAAATTAGTTATTTTATATGGAAATGACAATAATGATTTAGTGGGTCTTCTGATCCAATCATCGTGGAACTATCGGTAAACTCAATATAAAGTATATTTTTGATGCTCTTATATTATAATATGTACAAGTTCACTCTATACATCTATCATCTGGATGGATAGGTTGATCAATAGTGGGAGTTGATAAAGAAACCACGATAGAGGATAAAATAGATGTAATAGAGTGTGGGGACAATAAGATGTTATTTCAAACCAATTATTCCACTGAAAGTCATCAAAAAAATGGATATAGATTTACTAGATCTTAATAAAAATAAATTTTAATTAGTAATAGATTATGAGGAAACATTAACAAGTCTTTCATGACACTCCTCTAGTTTTTTCTTAACAAGTATATAAATACGAATAAATTATTTTTCTATTTAAAATCATACCATCGAAAAGATCATTTAATATAAGACTTTGAGAGTTATGAAGAAGTAATTTGATGTGCTATAAATGATTATATTGAGTTCATAGAATTCCCTAATGGTTATGAATATAAGAAATGGATGTTGTATTGTTGATGAAGGGGATCTAATAAAAAAGTACGAAAGATGTTCCAACTACGCACATTTCATAATATTTTCAAGAATCATCATGGAAATTTCTCAAAGGGGTAATAAAATTCATCAACCATGGGAGATAATGACAGAAAGATTTTTAATTTTTAATTTACATGAAGAGGTTATTTAACTCGATGAAGGAAAGGAAGGAACCTCCCATGAACTTCTAGAAGTTCAATGCTTTAACTTTTGGGAACAATGGAATTATATAACCCATTTCACTAAAACATGGGATTTTAAGGGTAACCAGTTTTGGAAACCTTTAAATCAAAAGGTGTAATGTAATGCTTATGATTTCACCACCACTGAGGTTGTTCAATAAAAGGAATTTGTATCGGTACACTTATTTTTCACTCAATAATGTAAAAAATATATTCTAGTTCAACAAATTCCATTATATCCTACATGTTTTCTAGAACTATTCAATCACAACAAAAATAACTTGATATATATATTTTTATAAAAAACATAGTGGTGAGATAAATTAAATCCATGTTTTGTAATCTTCTACTGTTTGCATATGTGGGAAGATGCTTCTAGTTAATCTTATAATCCTTACCATGGTTTAATTTGAAACTATAATGGGCATGTATTATCTCTATTATATAGGGATCACATCAAATTTGGAGAAAATTAAATCTTATTATATATTCCAAACCATCCAATGATCTTTTAAAAATGTAATAAATATCATTATTCTTATTTACATAGTAACTCAATAGTGTTTGTGTTGATACCCAAGGAATAAGTATACATTACATAAATGATATATTTCAAGGAAATTGAGAACCATAATGAAATTTCCATTGTGAGGGAACATTATAATCTATTTATTGAATTTTTACATAGTATTCCTAGAGATATATAGGTATAGTTCACAAAATATTGTATACCAAGAGCCAATAATAAATCAAAATTCTCGTATATGATAGCTTCATTGAACATGAGGAATATAAGAAGTAGTTGTAAGATAATTTTTACTGGGGTTTCACATTCCATAGTCTTATTATTGAGGTGAATGGGTTCTCATTTTCATGAAACAAGATAGATCAACATATCTATGTATCAATTACATGTAGCTCAATAAGATCACCATAAATAATAAGTATACAATACTAATTATTGGTTACTTTATCAATCAAATTCGAGGGGGTTTGTACTTATAAAAATGGATCTTCATTCTGGAAATCCTTATCTGATATTAATGAAGGAATTTATTCCAAATACACCCTCTTATATAAGGTACAGACTCTATGTGTTCATTATTATTCCCTTAAAACATACTAATTCACCTACTATCTTCATGGATTTGATGAATATATACTTTATAGTTTACTTAATAAATTTTCTTATTGTTTTTTATGATATTATAATTTACTCTAAGACAAGGATGAATATAAATAGTATCTAAGGATTTTGTTGTAAATATTAAATAATGATGAAATTTACACTAATTTAAGAATGAATCACTTTTAGATGTAGTATGTAACCTTCATAGGTAACATGATCATAATTGATGGAATTTTTTTAGAAAATTTAGAGACAAATCCAATTGAGGAATGGCCCATAGCATCAAGTGTCAAGGAAATACATTGTTTTTTAGATAATCATATGTATTACCATTGTTTTTCTTAAAGTCTCACAATTTTCTACTTTGATAAATATTTTAACAGATAGTGGGGAATAATATGTCTGGAGAGATGAATGCGATTGAATCTTTAAGGATTTTAAGTACAGGATACTAACTGTCATATAATATCACTTCTATAAATTAAATAAAGATTTTTATATACATTGAAGATTTAAAAAAATCTTGGGTTGTGTACTCTTTTAAAATTATTAATATTAATATTATGATTCTTGATATTAGATGATCCTTGAAAAAATAAATATATGTAGGATCAAGAGTTAGTAGTTATGATTTCTTCCTTGGCTATTTTGTTGAAAACCAACTATGTTGAGAAGTGTGACATATATATATAGATCAAAACAGTCTAAATTGTATATTAACATTAAAAGAGGTCAGATTTTTGAAATGTATTTTATTAGAGATAATAATGGACTACAATTTTCATTATTCAGAACAACCCTATAAAGTTGAAAAATGGGGCAACATTTCATAGAAAATATAACCTAATAATCTATTGATGTTGTGGAATGAAAAATACCCTATCGTTATGTGTCATGAACAAACCCAGGGAGACACTAAACTGGTCACCCGAGCTAATTTGCGGATTGGCCCGAAGGACGTTCCTGATCCCCACAGGCTGGAAATAGTGTTGGGAATAAAATGTTAATCATTGAGAATGACTTGTCACATAATGATAAATAATAAAATAAAATAAAATAAAATAAAATTGGACTTTAGCCATAGAAAATAAATAAACAGAACAGCTCAAGATTCCTTCATGTGACCCTCTCGGTAACCACCCTAAAAAATTCTAACCTTTCTCTTGTAATGGAAAATCTAGCCAAGAGAATCTACAACTGATACGATAAAAAATTTGTGAACCTTAAAAATGCTTAGTATGATTTCCAAGATAAACCAAAAAATCCAACCTCTCCTTTCCCTAAATAATATACTAAAAATTGTTTTATATAAAATATAAAAGTAAGGTTTTCACATTTTAAAATAAGCATCATAGTCTTCTCATTTAAAAATCCAACAAAAATGACATTCAATTTCTAAAAACAATTTTCATTTTATAAACTAAACTGAAAAACAATGTATACCAAAGATGGGCTAATGTAGTATAGGTAAACAATACAAGCCAGAAATAAACCAGTATAACAAAAATTAATCAAGCAACAAAAATAATCTATTAACCATAAGTGATCCTAAACATCCCTAGAATACCCATTGACATATATGGTTTTGGAACCACCTGCTGGTGTATGGTGAAGGTCCTCAGTCTATTACCAAATGGCCTCCCTATAAGAGTCAAGTATAGTGGAAAAGTCTACCTGGCCTAAAAACCAATCTAGTGGTACCAACCCATCTAATGGGGGTTGATCAGCAACTGTCATGTGATCATAAAAAATATTCCTAGGAACATTTGGTGGTAATAATACTATTGTGTAAGTAGAAAGTCCCTTGCATGCATGACTCATCTCACCACACTTACCTTCCCTGAACATGAATATTTCATATGCATTCACCCATAAAGGGTTACCATAGACAAGAGCGCCCCCAAATATACATTCAATCATTTTACATTAACAAAGTGCCAACCGGGTCATCACACAATTTAACATTAAAATAATTTTATAAAATGTTCAATGTTTCCAATTAGGCATACACTTTATCCAAATAAATCTCTTTTAAAAGTTAGTACAAACATTACCCTTGAGTTAGAAGTGCCAAATGGCTCTTCAAATAAACATGTCTAAAAGTATTACCCAAAAAATCACAAAAACACCACTTTTTCCATTAAAAAGGCATATAGTCATATGATCAAAGATTTCATTTCCAACTACTTTAGAAATCACACAAACAATCTAAAGCCATTTAGAAATCAAGAATCATTTTCCCCAAATTATCACTCCCTTTTAAATAAAACCCAAACACACATTGAAACACATTATACTCATGATTCAAATGTCAAATATCATTTATTAAACCATTCAGTACTATTTTAAACATTTTAAAACTACCAAACATAGACTTACATCATGATATCACCAATTTCACTTGACAAATACATTTTAAAATAAAATGAATACCCAAATTCATAAGAAAATTACTTTCACACATTCTAAAAACTAACTCGCACCACATGAAAAACAAAAATAACCATTTAAACAGTTTTAGATACAACTTCCACCATTAACTAAACTATTATGAAAATCATTTAATAATTTTTGGTAGTAACACATGGCTGAAAACACAAAATGTCACTCAAATCTTATTTTATGACAAAATACACATTAACACAACATAAAAACATATTTTTAAGTCCTTCCATAGTTAAATTCAGAAATTTCACAGTTTATAAAAACACTAGTAGAGGAAACACTATGAGTTTTCATAAAATAATTCACTTCATATCACACAATATTCTACAAGGATAAATCATGCATATTAAAATTCTTTGAAAACTATGTTTTCACTAGATAAATTAATTAAAGAAGATGTTAAATTAATTAGATAGAAAAAATCATTTATCAATAATGTTTATATGAAAAACTACCTACACATAATAAGATAATTATTTTAAAATATGTCTTTAATAGTTTTTAACTAATAAAAAATCCACAATGAATTATATACAATACTTATAGAATTTTGAACGGGATTTGAAAATTAATTTGAAAAACACAACTTTCATAGATCATGTGGGAAAGGAAAAGTTCAAAAAAACCTACCTCAAAGAAATAAAGGATGAAATTACACTTCAATAGAAGGAATAAAAACACCATGTGGATTAAAAACACACCTAAATCAATGAGAAAAAAGTTAGTAACACAACTCCCAATATTAGAATTTATCCGAAACAAATAACACCAAAGATAGAATTATAATAATAATAAAATGCAACCAGATCAAAGAGAGGTTCGACAAATTGTTGGCCTTGTAAAAGGGGAAAGAGATGGGTTATGCTAATTTGGTGAGGCTGAAGTAAAGAGGGGGAAGCATTACATAAGCGTGGGAGTCCAGAGGTTGCCGGAATTGAGTGGAAGTGGAAGAAGATGAGAGGAGGATTGGCCAGAACATATAGGGATTGGAGGACTGCTAGAGGGAGTGGTAGGGTGAGGACAATGGTCAGCTGGAGTCTTTTGGCGGAGAGGCGAGCGGGAGGCTGGAGGTGGAGGGCCTGAGCACGGAATTATGGGTGTCAGCCTGAGGCTGGAGGTAGAGGGCTTGAGTGTAGAGGTCGGGTGGAAGGTAAGGCTATAGGCTTGAGAAGGGGGTGAGTTGTGTGAGATGGGAAAGGTAGGGAGGGAGGGGAAGAAGATCATGGAATAGAGGGGAGTGCACTGTGTGCACCTCATGGAGAATCATGGGGATGGGGCGACGCCCCCTAGGGTTTCCCTTCTTCCTTTTTTTATAATAAAATTATTATATTAATAATAATAATAAATAATAATAAAAATCAAATTACCATAATAATATAAAGAGTAAAAATATTATTTAAAAAACCCTAATAATAATATAAATATAATATTAATAATAACACTTTTATTCATTTCATTTTTTTAATATTAATTATACTTAAAATTAATTAATATTAATATCATTAATAACAAATTTAAA
Source organism: Viscum album (assembly GCA_963277665.1). Taxonomy (NCBI): domain Eukaryota; kingdom Viridiplantae; phylum Streptophyta; class Magnoliopsida; order Santalales; family Viscaceae; genus Viscum; species Viscum album. The sequence goes on from OY728131.1 coordinate 2,073,148,036, forward strand.
ATGATAGTTTTATTAATAAAATTTAAAAATAAAAATGTTGTCATCTTTAAATAACAATATTAATATTATGGTATAAATATTAACCATATTTTACTTGAAAAAAAATTCATTTATTTCAAACATCAGTCATTTATACAGCCCACGTGCCACCGAGTGCGTGGTTGGGTGAACTACACTCAAACATTGCCACTTGGCACTCACTGCATACATGGTTAATATATGTTCTTTATGCACAGTTTAATAACATGTACACAAGTTTCACATCAACAATGTTGGGTTGTGACATTAGGGATATGAAAATAATGGATCCAAAAATCATAATAGTATTTGATTAATCCAACCTTTCTTAAATGAATATCAAACCATAAAACCTTGATAATATCTAAGAGGCAAAGGGGGTGATCTAGATCTTCAAAACAAAATGGATATGTAATGAATGGAAAGATTTATGAATTTCACATCGATAAAGATGTATTAATTTGACGTAGACCAAGAATTGTTGCGACTTCACCATGTAAGAAAAGGAAATAGATATTAGATGATGTAGGTGGATCATATTTCATACTCTATCATGTAATAATAAATATGTATTTTCACCATAGAGATCACTAATAATTGGACAACATGAAGAAGGAGATCACTAAGTACACCTCAAATATCTAGGTATCCAGGAATTTTAAGTCAACGTGACAAATGTCCTAGGAAATGATGCGACCATTTTCTATACCCACCTGAAAATGGGATAACATCATAATGGAATTTTACACTTGTCTCACAAATACATCCAATGGAAGAAATTAGATATGTTATATGGTGTATTGAATCACCGAGACATCTGAAATCATCCCTATTTAGATATACTTCACTCTTAAACTACATACTATGATATATAAAATAGTGTGTGTTTTTATGGAGCACTGATTATAATTTTCCTTGATCATTATCTATGTTTCACATTTAAATTATACACAAGTATTTAACATGCTCCAAATACTGAATTGAATTTCAATAGAACCTAACATCCCAAAAATGATGTCCAACATGAAAGGACTGTTAATATAATTAAGAACATTCTAATAAATTTATAAATGGAATTAAAAGGATTATGGGATTAACATATCTCATTAATTGTGTTCTCATGCAAAAATAGGTCCACATGAGTATTCAAATAACTTCATATGAATATCTATATTGGAAGCGATGTCGAACTTATACAATTTGGTATGAAGTTTTTCAATAGAATCTATATGTACCAAAAATTGTGTATTATATGATTTGATAAGGTTTAGAGCATCCAAAAACACATAAAATCTACTCAGAGTCGTTAGAAGTGTTATATTGACACCATGAAATTGACATGGAGTTTGAATTTAGAGATAATGTTTTTTTATCAAATATTACCATGGAAAAGAATTATGTGTTTTTTAATGAAAAGAAATTATATCCATAGGTACATTAGTCCCTTTGAGGTCCTTGATCTTATAGTTGAAGCATCTTATTGGATAACACTTCCACAAAACCTGGATCAAGTTCATAATGAGTTCCACATAACTCTCTTGAAGAGGTTCTTATCAGATTCCATGTATATACTAAATTTTATAGTGGTGCAATTAGATAATCACCTCCCTTATATGGTATTTCTATTAATGATCGTGGACCTATAAAAATAGTTCTATATAATAATACAACTCACCTTGTAAAATTACTATAGAAGAATATAAAAAATGAAGACGAAGCATATATACTAGAGTAAATGGTAAAATAATAACACCCTCATCTATTCTCAACTTAAAATATTTGATGAAATTTCAAGGTTGAAATTTATAAACGGGGAGAAATGATATGACCCATATATTATTAGTGACATATGTTTTTTGTATAAATATGTGTTGAACCATATGATATATAGTATCATAAATATAACACACATATCAAAACAAATGAAACTAAATTAATTAGTTGATATCACCAAATTAGTCATCAACTAAACCAAGGAAAATGAAAAATAATATATTCATGAAAAAATATAAATTATGTTTAATATAATGGGAGAATTTTGAACCTTCTAATATTCAATAATCATCTCCCCCTGAACAAAACTACAGAAAAAAATAATATTAGAAAACTGATAATCTTCTTAAAAAAGGAAAATACATAGCCTTGGGAGAAATTATTATGAATATTGAATGATATAATGAAGGGGAATTTATAAGAGGTAATTTTTTTATTGAAAGGGTTTTGTAAAAATTTGGAATATTAACATCATCATTATAAATAGTAACCTATAAATTGGAATAGTAATATTCCCTCAAAATAATGAATTAGGTTGTAAATAATTTTTTATTATAAATTTTTTAAGAAAAATAGAAATTATAATTTGAAAAAGAATATCATTATTAAAAACCCAAATAAAACATATGTGCATCTTTAATATACTATATTTTAATGAATATCATAAAGATTATACTTTTTATATTAAATATTAAAAATTATAATCTTAATTTTTTTGATAAAATTAATTTCATTTTTATAATAATCATAGTGAAATTTTACAAAGATGTTATTTTTGGTATTTTTCAATGATACTTAAATGTTGTTGTGAATAGTTAAAACACACATCTTTTATAGAAGGTTTATCTTAAATTAAATCATTCATGATGTAATAATTACATAAAAAATTATATAATGTTTATATCAACAAAAAATAAGTCAAATAAGTTTAATATACCAATTAATTAAATTTATAATCCTAAAAATTATTTTCAATGTTTAAAGTCAAATGTTTTAAATTAAAATAATAATTTTATATTTTCAACCTTTTATTTTGATTTAACTTATAAGTACATATTATAATGAATTTAAATTCCATAAAATCATTTCATGTAATTCAAAAAATGTAAAAAATATCATTATTACATGTTTTACCGAGGATATTTTATTTAATTTAATATTTAAATTATAAATTCCCCTCTACTCAATTGTAAAAAGCTACTCTCTTCTCCCTTTGATAACCCACAAGTCCCTTATATACCATATCCATATTTATACCAAATTACCACTCCCATACCATTAATAATTTATAGATACATTCTATAGTAAACCAACTAAATTAATCTATGGGATTTAGTAATATAAAGAAAAAACAATATTGAAAAATGACATTGTTTACATCAATTATTCGCCCAATTATATCTTCTCTTCCAATTTTTACTAATTTGTTTGAAACTCAAATCTTATAATATTAATTTAATAATATGTAAGGTTTATATCAATAAAATAACCATACTGTAAAATTTATGAATGGAAATTATTTATATTTTATACTTCTCTCTCATTTTCATTTGATATTGTCTCATTAACGGTTCGTTAACCACCAATGAGGATATATCAAACTCCTTTCTTATCATGAAATTTATGCATGGTTAAAATATATTTTTTATAATATTAAAATGTATAATTAGAAGAATTTTCTGAGTCTATAAGTAATTATACTTATGTATTGAAGACCATGAACAAAAATAGATAAATCGATACAATATGAGATACTTTAATGAAAACATGATATAATAACAATTTACATATAGTAAATAATATTATAAAATATAATCCTGTAATTATACTGGATCAATAAAGAAATTAATTAACATAATAAACTTATTTTAACAAATATTAATAAACATAATCTTTTTATAAAATAACTGGAAATTTGATTAAATAAAGAAGAGTTTAAGGTAAGGGGATTCTCAACACAAAACCCTTTTTTCAGGGGTTATCTCCAATTTTCCAATTTTTCTATATGGATGTTCTTCTACTATCATTTTAATTTACTTTAACTATTCATTCCTTATTATTTTTAGGTATATACATGTTTCTACCATTTCAAAATTTTTTATAATCTATATAAAAAACTTTTTTAAAAAGTTATTAATCTCTAAAACATCACATTACTCATATTGAGTTATTTCATAATAAAAGAAAAATGATATTTTTTTTTCTAATGTTTGGTTTCCCATGTTGATTATGGAACCAAACATTTAACTCCATGATTTATTGTATGTTAAATACTTACTGAAATCAATTCATCTCCCAGGTTTTATTTCATTATTGTGATTATTTTACATTATTTGTGGCATGCATGATTATGAAAATTTTAGTATATGAAGGGTGGGATCAGAATCATATATCCCTACAATGAATTTGGTAATTTAATTTATCCCATTATATTTTGTGTGGTATTGGACTACCATGTTATGATGTCTCATTTTTATTCATATTCCTCATTCAATTTCTTTATCAAATGCTTTCTTAATGATTAAAATGATGATACAACGATTATTACATGATAATGTTGATTATGCTCACCCATTTACTATTGATTTGTGTCCCTTATTCCTACCCTTACGATGATTTTACCTCAAAATTTAGTTTATTTATATTTTATGTGATTACATGTATTAAAAAGAACATGATGGATTTTATCAGTATAAATAAGAACGAGTTAAATATTTTGTATGTTTCATTATGTACATGTGATGTAATTGACTATTTTTTCCTGAAACACAAACCATTTCATCCTATAATTTATCTTCATTTTTATTTTTATATTAAAAATAATAATAGTCATGTAATAATATTTGTTTAATTATAATGTATACATTTATAAAATTTCACATTATAAACTGAGATTTAAAACATAGAGAGTGTAATTATTTTTTTATCCTTTAAATAATTGAAAGATTATTTATTCATGTCTTGGGGAATTGATGTAAAATAATTGTCATCTCAAATTATTAGTAAGGGTTACTAATAGTGGAATCTATCTTAAGTAAATGACAAAAAATAATTTTGGAAAGATAAATAACTAAAAACACTGGTCATTTATTCAATAACTTGATCATGAAGAATAACATGGCAAGAATAAATGATGATTAAGTATTGTCATATGACAAATCATATAATATTTAAAAATATCCATATATATAAAAAAAATTAAATAATCATTATGAAATTAATAATTAATCAGATAATGATGAAACGAAAAATTTCAGAAATCATTAAACAACAGTAAATGCCTTATTCCAAGACATGATACACAAATAGGTATCGTGTATGCCCTATTGAAAAATAGATAGTATAATGAGACCTATCCATACATTAATGGGATATAACGGGCCCCAGAATTCACTTACCAATCCCAATGAAGTCATCATATGAATGAAAAATTCATCATAATCAACATACATTGACAATCAATAATTTTACATGTAGTAGGAACTAGAATATTCAACCATAAATTGAAAGAATAAGTTTGGTGTCACCAAACAAATATCACCTGTAAATCCCAAGTAAAATAAAGAGTAATTGTAGTTGATGAATATAAATATCATTAGATTATTTGAAATACTATTTTCAAAAATTCTTTTTTCACATTGAAAATTACTTTTAAAAACTATAAACTTCCAAAATAATTTAAAGAAATATTATTTGGAAAATAAAATATGAAACATTTAAATAAGGATTCAAATAACTAAATTATTCAATATAAAGTGGAAAACATTCATATTAAGTATGTTATAATAATGATTCCATTTACATTATTGATAAAAAATAAAAAGTACCTCATTTGAAAAATGATTAGAAGATTCTGATGAATATTTTTATATAAAGTCAAAATTTTGTAAACATTTTTCTACAAATAATTTTAGAATATTAAAAAAAGTTAAAATTATTTTAACTAAAATATGGACATGGAAGAAAATGATTCCAAATAGAATATAAAATAAATTATGTTTCCTCAAAAACATTCATTCAGAATCATGAGTATATAAAAAGTGAAAAAATGGAAATAAGACATGTAATATTTATAAAAAACATAAATATAATAAAATAAATATGTATTAAGATATAATGATCATATAATTCACCCAATGGTGGATTAAACAAAAAAAATCCAAGATAATAATGATATTGTGAAATAAACCCTTATCAATGAGGTAACTTTTGAATCGTAACCCCAATGAAATATTTAACATAAAACCAAACAATAACTATCATGAATATAAATAAATTAATTATATAAAATATTAAAGGGTTTAATTTAGACACTAATTGAATTAAACTAGTGGTTAATATGGAATATGTCTCCAAAATTTTAAAGTGAGATGAGAATCCCATGCCTTAGGTTCAACAAGATTCATATTTATTTTAAACTCAAATATAATAAAATAAAAATTATTATAATCATATAGATGAATATTTTTCAAACCAATTATTTCATATATTATCCACTTATAAAATTTTAATAAAAATTTCTTAATAATTCATTTTTTATTCATCATTTCGATGTGTTACCTATTTCATTTTTCCTGGAAGTTTTAGCATTACAGTTCCAGTACATATATATTGGTCACGGTTCCATCATCCCCATAATATTAATCATTATATATATATATATGATATATATATTCATTATATATATATTTATTAATTCAAAAAAATTTATCATGAAAAATGAATCGCAACACCTCATGGAGGTGGAAGTCCACATGTATGCATGAGAGACGTTATCATTTTTTAGCAAGTTGAATGCTAAAAAGGTAAATAATATATTATAAACAAGGAATCATAATTATAACATAAATTCATTTATATTAATTATTTACTACTTTATAACAATCTTTGTAAATTGGTAATGGAAAAATAATTACACCGCTATCTAGAGACAGTAAGTTATACATGCGTGCGGGTGATGTTTTCAACATTTCATAGGATAAAAGAGAGATAGAAAATGGATTAAAAAATCATAAAAAATATAAGTATATTTATGATATTAAATTTATTATTTTGGTATGGATACAAAATATTTATATAAACTATAAGAATTAATAAATTAAAAGAGTTGGAAAACTAATTACATTCTCATATAGAATCCTCCTTTGAATATATTCATGACAAACATAAGGTTGGTCTATTGTTAAGATAAAAATATTTATATGTGGATAAATAAGTTTATAATAGACTTTTTAGTTTTTCATTAAGATAGAAGGATCCAAATGTGTGAAAAGGTGATATTTGGAGGTTCCCTTTCATAATTGAGGTCAATATAATACTTTTATATTTTCAATGTTTTAAAATCATATTAAGAAAATTTCATGGAAAATTGATAAAACATTGATCATATTCTAATATTATAATGTTACATTAAAAATAAAACCATGAATTGTTTTTAAATATTGATTTCATATTATTTAAACCCTTTCCATTTTAGAATGATCCTCGACAAAAATATTTCAACATTGATTTTTGTAACGAATTTTATAATATTATAGGGTAATAATACTACATTATAATTAATAATTGGTACATAAATGCAAAAGTGATAAAATTTAGACCAAATGTTATCTTAATTTTTTTATTTAAATATTTTATTATTTCTTAGATAATTAAATAAAATATTATTTATCATAAAATGTCATTAGTGAAATTATTTACATTATTATTTTAATTTGAATTTAAAGAAGTCAAGGTAGAGTTGTAATTTTATTATAATCCATTATCACATACCAAATATGTTATATTAACTTATTAAATTATTTGTACACAATAATTATCCTGACATGTCTTATATTTATTATTCTTTAATTCATTTATTTTATTTTTCAATTAATTCAATACATATTTTTTCGGTGTTGCATCTGTGTTTATAGGAATTATTGTAAAATAAAATAAAATATTAATTAGAAACAAGTAATTAATTTTTATTTCTCACAATATAATTTAATATTAATTTTTAACATATATTTATCTCTATGAGAAAATATAAGAAAATTTTAATTACAAGACAGTGACATTTTTTAATTTTCATTATATAAATTATTATATAGGCATTTTTCATGGATATGTATTTAAAAAATAATTAAATATTTAGTTTAAGATGATATGTATTGAAATTAGTTCATATAATAAGAATTAATACGAAACATTTTGGTATAATCACTTAGTTTTAACCATGATTAACCTGATTTAACCTTTTACTATGGTGATGTTTTTACTATTTTAACTATTTATTATGGGAAAAATTAAGTCAAAAATACTGATAAATAATAATTATTTTGATTCCAAATATTAAATCAAATTTTCAAATGTCAATATCTATAAATTTTAGAAATTAATTATATTATAGTCACGATGAAAAACATTTTTCTAAAGACCAAAATATGCCTTTTATGTCTTAATGTATTTTTATAGAAAGATAAAGTATAATGTTTTTTTCTTATGTAATTATTTATATTATTTCATAATAAAATATAATATCATTAATTTATGATAATTTTCAAAATATTATTGGTATTTTTTATTTTAAATATATTACTATTTTACAAAATATCGGTATTTTTCACTTTTCAATGAAAAATGATTTTTTTAGAAAAATCTCAAAAATTCTCCCAACGAATGTTTTGTTATGATAATTTCAAAATATTAATTGTTTTTATCAAATTAAATTTCTATAAATTCATGAATTGAATTTTAATATTCAATCATAAAAATATATAAAAATATTTGATTAAAATTTAATTTTGAACAATAAAATTGTAACATCACTGGAAAATAAAGAATATGATGTTTTCATATTTATTAATATTGATAAATTAAATATTAATTCTATTTTAAAGGGTATTCTATATTAAATGGTGTAGCAGACACCCAACAAGAGGTTTCTTTGAAATCTTACATTGCACACTAATAATATTATATTATTATATTAAATGTTAGTTAACACCTAGCCTTTGTATTGGAGGGAATTAATAGAAATAATATAAATATGATAATATATGTTGTTTAAATGTGTCACATTTATCCAATAATATTCAGAGGCTTCAAATGTAAAACAATCTAATTTTAAGCATAATTTATTTTAAAAGTGAGATTTACCACCTTTTGATGGTGAACACTTTTTAAATATTGTTTTTTTCACATTAACATATTATCATTGAAAAAATAATTTTCATCTTTGAAATCGGGACATCAAAATTTACTTTAGAAAATTTTTGATATTTTTCTGATAATGTTCATTTCTAATAAATAGTGAAAAAATGTTGTATTTTAATATCAAATTGCATTTTTATCTAAATTATTTATATGGTTATATTATCATTTTAATTTGTTTTAAAGTTCAAATAGATTATATTTTTACCATTTAACCCAATTTTGGTCATTGTATGTAATTTCACTTTGAAATTGGACATTAACAAGTATCAATCATTTGATGGTTATTATTTCATTAAAACGCGATATTTATTTTGACAATGGGAATTAATTATAAAATTAATTAATGAAAATTCTATGATTTGAATTTGGTAAAATAGACACAATTTTTTAATTTGAAATAACAAATTTAGCTAAGATTGAAATATTGAAATTTTTCTGAAAACCATTAATATTTTTTGAATAGCGAAACCACTGAGTAGTAGATAAACAACTGAATTTTCATTAAAATGAAATTTTACTACTTCTGTGAATTGAATTTCAAAAATTCAACAAACATGTTTTTCATTAGTAAGTAAAATAGGGTTCAATGAAATGAAAATATTATTTGGTGAATAGTAACTTTTGACTTTTAGTGACCACGATTAAAGGTAATTAGGGTAATATAAGGTAAAAATAGTGTAATAATAATAATAAATATCCTTGAAACTTGTTGAAACCATATTGGATGAGTAATGTCTAACAATGAAAATCCATGGTTCAATTTTGAGACCCCATGGAGCCACTTGGGTAAGATGACATCAATAACTTTTTCTTTAAATTAAAAATAAAAAATGTCATAAACATTAATTATTTTATGAAAAAAAAATTTACAAGGGGTTATATATAAGTTATATTTTCAACTAAAAATATTAATTGGAAATCTAAAAATATTTCCTACATGATGGTATTTTTTATAATTTTTAGAAATTAAATACATATAAATATTTATAACACAATGATGATGTAGTGTTTACATCATTAATGAATGATTTAAATAAATAAGAAGATAAAAATTAAAAAAATCTCTAAAACCTGTCCAATTCTTATTGTATGATTTTATTTTGAACATGTTCCACCTTATATTTTAATTTAATGACTTTTGGACATTTAGAATTGAAAATAATTATATAACAAAATAATATTTTCAATCATTCCAAAAGAGCCCCTCCTCTCCCTTTAAAAAAGCACTCACTTACTACCCATTTCTCACAATTCCCAAGACCATGGATCATCCAAACTCAGCTCCAATAATCTCCCATGATTCCACTATTCATCCTAGAAGCCTTACCTTAGGAATAAATCACTTCAAAAAAACCCTTTTGGTTCAAACCAAAGTGAGTTACCCGATATAAAGGTAATGTCTTCTCTTAAGTTCTTTTGTTTTATTTTACTTATCCAACCACCTAAACTCTTTTTATTCAATTATTTAATGACAAAACCAGTATCCTAAACATAAAATGATTTTTTTATGAGAGTTATTCAAGCTACACTTACACACACCTTCATCTAATGGGTAAAGAATATACTGTTTCAGTGGAAGGCGAACTACTGCCACACGAAACGATGATTATTCAATTATCTCCTACCATCTCATATGGTGGCCATTAAGATGGAAATTTATATATATAAGATATATAAGATATTTATTTTTTCTTTAGGCTTATGTATTTTCCTTTTTATAGAATACCTTTATGGTTCTCATAATGGGTAAACGCTATAATTTCATTAGAGGAAGTGTAGACTACCTCCCCCTCAAAGTGATATAACTTGTTCATGCCATACATGGAATATATAAATAATATAATTTATGAAAATATGTAACACATATAAAATATATATTATACATAAATTATAATATAACTATTAATCACAATTTTTTCATTCCATTAAAAATATGAAATAGAAATGAAAGTAGCGTTCAAACGTACGTACGACTTGCCGTCTCCATGAACGATGCATTTCATTTCTTATCTCCAAATTTTATGTACCATTATAAATAATTATGTATATATAATTGATATATATTACATATATTACATCTAAATCATGAATATAATTCTTTAGATAATGGACTTTTGACCACATGGATAATTTATAATTATAACAAGTTCATTTTTTACTCATGTTCCGAACATTGACAAAATGTCTGATATGAGCTCAAATAATTAACTAATTGTTATAACAAGGTAATAAGTAATATAAAATGAATAATAAACATGAAAAATATTCCTAATAATGTATAAATTCACTTGGATTTTTTATTCAAGATAAACGAAGAACATATGAGCGTGTCTGGTTAGACAATGTGGTAAGGGGTTTCTTATTTCACTTTTAATTTTATGGGATTTCAATTGTTTTCCACTAATTTATTGCTTTTGGTGTATTGTGTACTTTCATTAGATATATATTATCATGATTCTAATTATATTCATGTTATTATATGAATAATTTGTTAGATACAAACTTTTGGTCATACAACTCGATTGATTACAACGTGGTAAGGGATTTTTTCTCACTTTTAATTCTGTGAGATTTCCATTGTTCACCACTTTTTTATAGAATGTGGTGTATTATGTAATAACATTTTATATATATTATCATTATTATATATATATTCATCTTATTATGTGATTATTCTGGTCGTTAGTAATTTTTGGTCATATGATTTGATTGAATACAACATGGTAAGGGATTTTCATCTCACTTTTTATTCCTGTGAGATTCATGGTATATTTGCCACCATTTCTTATTATATAGTGTATGTAATACCCATGATTGTAATATTTTTGTAATATAATTTAATTTATGTGTATTTAAATATTATTTATAATATTCTTCTTTCATGGGGTGTTTGCTTTGAATGTTAACAAATTTGTAAGGGAACCTTTCACCCTCCTTTTTTAAGTCATGACATCCTTTATGTTATGTCTTGTAGTTCCATTTTATTATGTTGGGGATTGTTCTTATATGTCTTTTCTACTTTCTATTTCATTTCCTAATGATTATAGACCCTTTCCACCCTCATCAATTGATTTTCTGAATTTTTAAGTGATGTCATTAGGTTGCCAAATTTTCATAAAAGAAATCACACATTCTATTTCTTTTCAACTTTCCTTTTCATGTGATGTGTCATTCAAATAATCACACCGTGATCTTATTTCTTTTTGTTAGGTCCCTCTTCTAAAAAATGATCCATTTATTTATGGGAAAACATTTTCCCTACTGTTTTATTTTTTTCTAAAACCATGTTATAAATTCGTTATGCTGCATAAATTTCATCTCAAATTTTCTCTCTTTCTCTTATCAAATTATCTTATTTTATATATATGAATACCCATACCTATTCAGTTTCTATGGGTTTTAATTGTTATAAAAAATGATATATAAAATTCTAGAATTGACATACATGTAAACCAAAATCAGTTTCCATGGGTTGTAAATGAGTTAACGATCTTATTTTTAAGAACTTTTAAAATGTCACAATTTTTAAATGAACCCATTTTTTTATTATAATTGGGTTATTTAAGATATTTTATATTATGATATATGTGGATCACAAGAAAGTAACAAAATATTAAGGGTTCACCCTGATAGTTCTCCAATTCATTGGTTAAATAATTAATCTCTAGAGATGACAAGTCTCACGATACCTAGGTAAATAACCTTGGTAATTTTTATAACACTTAGGGGATGGACCTTGGTGATATGTTCATGAATGTATAAATGAAATGTTTTATCCACATATTCAAGTTATGATTCATGTTATTTTTATTATGATATTCCTATTTTACCATTTCTCATGTCTTTATGTTTTTCATCAAGTTCTTATTGATATCACAAGTAAACTAATTAATTTACTTTACTTACTAGGCCATCTGGTCACCCTTCCCTTTGATTGTATGTCTCCTAGTTATATGATGTAGTAATTGTACATAGTATGAACGTTTTCAAGAATCTTTTCACGTGGATTTAAAGGATAATATAAGTTTTCATGTTTTTATTCCTGATTTCTAAGACACTAGACTTTAAACATCCTCTGGTTGTAAAATGAAATGAAAAGTTATGTATTAAAAAGGGATTATTCTATAAAAATGACAATTAAAAATTGAGTAATTAAATATTAAAAAATACAAAATATATTTTCGTTTATTTTTAAATTATATATAATTCATAATGTTGTTATTAATATTCATTCCCACAAATGTGACACCTATATTATAACTATAACCTAGAAATGATATTATTATTATTGTATAACATGATTCTTTTAAACTCAGTGTTGGGTTTATTGAAGGATATCAATGAAATTGAATTTATTTAAATAGAAATATATTATAAAATTACAAGTTCAAATGACTACATTTTAAATTTCAAACTTTATTTAAATCCACATTTGTAGTCCCTCAATGCATAAAATATAAGTAAATCGTGAATCATGTTCACACACAACATTCATAATCTGATGAGATATATCACTTTCCTCAAATAATTACAAATATATATAATTTCATGCCCACCCATTACATCCTAATATTCTCAAAATATTTAATTATAGGTGGAAAAGGGAATATATATTAATCTTACATGTCAAATAAACCCATGAATAAAAGAATATGTCTTTAATGACTTCATAATGTATGTATTAAATAATAAAATTTTATGTTCCTTAAATAAATGAGCATATTATTTTAGTTATTAAATAATTTAATTGATAAAAAATATCATAGTTTTTTAAAATTTAACAATAATAATTTTTACAAACCAGGAGAGACTTCAAGAATAAACACGTTTCCATTAATCATAAAAGTGACATTGAATTTATCTCAATGGAGTAAGAATATATATATCACCAAATAAAAAAAAATAATTATAAAATACAATTCATTTAGAGGTGTTTTTAAAATAATATTAATATATCATAAGAGAAGATAAACTGAAATGATAGAGTTGCGTTTGAAAATCCCCAAACATTAGGTTTCAAATTATTTCATTATATTTATGTCTCACAAATAATAAGCTTGTATTTATTAAAAAAATTAATCTATAATTAAAATATATTAATTTTACCATTATAGATAAATTAAAAAAACTATAATTTATCAATTTCAATTTTATTAATGAGTGAATGGATTTATGTCATGTTTATTTTAATTTTTCTATTTTCATTTCCATTTATTCTTTTAGATTATTTATTATTTAACAATACATAAAATTAATTTTAGAGGAATAAATCTATATAAATTTATATATTTATATTATATATATATATTAGTTACACTAAACAAGCATGAACGAATTGATTCTTAATTATATGATAATTTCATCAAGGGGGAAAATGAACCATTAATGGGACATGTTGAAAATAGGGAAAATGATAGTATATATTTAGTATTTGTCTAAAAATATTTATACCATATCATAATGAAATAAATATGTTTTCCTCTTGATAAATAAACATTTTATGAATGCTGAAATATGTTAAGGGTTTTGGTGATAACAAATAAAAAAAATAATGAGGATAATAATGTAACATTTAAATTAATTTTTATGTATTTTTTACAGAACAAGTCCTTGAGAGTATATAGTTTGATGAAAGTAGAATATAAGTAGAGTTATAAGAGGATGTAAGAGGGGAGAATTTGGAAGATCATTAGAAAATAGAACCTGTTAATAAGATATTTTTAGTGCGTAGAGGGAGTATTTATATTTAAGGGGAAATAAAATTTTGTTTTAAAATAATGAATAAATTATTATTTTATAATAAAACATAAATAGTGGTATTTTTATATTATGAATTTAATTATATTTAAATTATAATTTTAATAAATTTATAACCCCTCTACCACAAAATTTATATGTTAATACAAAATAAATTAAGAAAAAAATTAAATAATTTTTTAATGGAAAACATTACAATTTTTGGCATTTGAGCTTCATTTTCCAATATTAAAATTAATTTTATTATTTTTAAAATATGTTTTTACATATTAAATATATATTGGGTTAATATAACCATTTTATAATACACTATATAAACATTAAATCATTACTATATCTTAAAACATATTATATTTTGAAAACCATATTTTTACTATTAATCCAAATATTCATGTTTTTTAGTAAATTACAATAAATTTACCATTATATATTTTTGAAATTCAGGTTTAAAAAAATAAATTCACTTTATAAAAGTAATATTTTACCTTAGTTTATTTTTATATTTAATATAATATTGATGTTTTTTCAAAAATATGTTAAAATAAAATTTATTAGATATTAATTTTTCCTTTATTTTGATTATTTATATATCAATATTAATTTGAAGAACTATAATATTAATATTTAAATATTTTATCCACATTAATTATTTTATATATTCATTTATGTATTATAATGTTCAAGTTATATTCTATTGTTCTTTTATGTAGTTTTGTTTATAGGTGTTGTAGTTATAGGAAATAGAAATGATCCTATTATTTTTATTGTTTTTTTATTTTTTTTATTATTATGTTTCAATTATTTGATATTAAAATTTATAATTAATTTTTTTTTTAATTTTATCATGATAGAAAGTTGTTTTCTTTATAATGTGGTGATTGCTTTATATACAATATTATATTCCTAAATACAATGAACATTTGTATCTTGATGGAAAATTACATATAAATTTTGGTCCATTACGTATATTATATTCAATTTTTCATTATCAATAAATTATAGTCATTGTAATGTATTTATTAATATATGGTTAAATATAAAATTGCATAATGACTTTTAGGTTTTAATTTTTATGTCTAGCTTTTATATTGTTAGAATTGATTAATTTTTATTTATTAATTAGTAAAATTAACACAATTAGAAAAAATAAAAATATATTTTTTATAATTATATATTAGCTATAATATCCATTAGTGAAATTTTTTTGTATTAAATAATTTATAATATCTCTATAGGGTGAAGAAAACCAATATAAATACATGTTGAAAAGAGAAGAATAGAGGGAAATTATGTTATGAATGGTTTAAAATATTTATACCATATCAAAATAAATGAAATATTTTTTATACTTTTCAAATAAATTATTTATTTTGAAAAAAAAAATATTAAGAGAATAGAAATAAAAAATGAAAATAATATGATTGTGGTGTAACATCATTATTGATCTTCAATCCCTTTCTACGAAACTAAAGCCTTAATGGATTATTATTGAATTACAGAAGAATGTAACTAATGATAAAAGTATTATTATGAGAAAATAATTGAGAAGATACTGGTATATGATAATATATTGAGATGTGGCTTTATAATGCGGTAGAAATGAGGTATTTATTCTAGAGGATGGGGGTTTGTGTGTTGTAATATTAAAAAAATTGTTATTTTTGAAGTAAAACCTTCAATATTCATATTTTTCATTATAAATTATATTTTATTTAAATTAAATATTTTCATTTATTTTTAACACATTTAAAACATAATTTATTACTTTATAGAAATGATAGAACAAATTTGAAAATATTTTTTAAAAGATATATTTTAAATGTTTAGACATTCGAAATTAATTCTTAGTTTTATAAATTAAAGTGATTGTTTTTAATTGATAAATTTTTCTTATTTAATAATTTTTCAGTTTAAATGGATTATTTTAAATTTATTTATTCATTATTACATCAATATTTTTTCATAAAACTTATATTATTTGACAACTCTATTTTCACTATTCTTTGAAAAAATCATGTTTTCAGAAAATTAAAAGAAACTCGCATTTTAAACTATTATGTTTTATTACTTCAAAACTAAATTTTATTTCATCAAAATAATTTTTAAAATTGGGTAATTATAAAATTTAAAATAAATGTAATTCTTTTTTATTATACGTATAAAAATAATTTATTAAAAATTAACTTACATTTTATTTTGAGTTTTTTAATTTGAGTATTTATTTCATAAGTCTTTGTTATATATATATATATATATATATATAAATTTTTATATTATTTGAAACAAATTTAATTAAAAATTCATTTAACTATTCTAATTATCATATAATTATTTCTAATGATTATATTTCTATTTTTAATAGTTAGGTTACTATTCCCAATGTTTATTTCACTATTCTAATGATCATATTGATTTTATACTTGACATTAATATTTCTTACTTCAATTATTCATCATTCTATTCAATCTCTCTATTGATAATATATTCTTTATTTTCAAGCTGATGATTATATTATTAATTTTTTATCTATTTTTTACAATTATGTTTTTGGGTGTGACAATTCTAGGATATCACAATGATCAATATTTTTTTATTCAGGTTCTATATTTTTTAGTATTATTATCCCATTTAAATACTTTTAATTTCATTAAGAATATTTTTTATCTATAATTGACTTTATATATTTCCAAATAAATTATTCATGGTTTTTAATATATTTTACATATGTTTTATTCAGTATAACAAAATATGAAAAAATACATATTGAAATGAATATTTTCTTATATAATGTAGGGTCTTTTACATTCTTTTAACTCACTTGAGCATGGTTTTTAAACAGTTCCACTCCATATTCCATAACTCGTATGTGATCAAGTATATCAATAAGGATAATATTACTAAGGATAAGATTTACTTTGTTTTAAAAAATCTTGAATCTCTTTTATAGTGATATTTGAGGTAATATTTTTTCTCAAAATTCAAAATTCAATTCTCATTGATTTCTTATTTTATATATTCCCCCAAATTTGAGCATCATTAATGTTTTATTAAATGAATTGAACCTTCATTCTCATACGCATGTTTAGGCCCTATCAACATTCGTTCACTAACTTCATCCAAAAAAGTTTAAATTATAAATATCATCCCATATTGATATTTATATACAACAATATGGATACATTATTTAAATTTATTGTTATAAGATAAATAAACCAATATAATATGTAACATAAACATCCTTTTATATTCATATAGTAATCTTTCAATGTGTCTTTGGGAGCATTATTTTTTATTTTAGATTGGAAATCAGTTTGAAGGTATATTTCCATAGTAATGTTTAACTCAGTATTTAGAGCATTTTGAATACTTCTATAAAACTAATTTGTGAGCTTTATATCTCAAGTATATTTGATCATTTTTGATTCCCTATACCTCCTCAATGATATAAATATATCATGGAATGTTTGTGAAGTGATAAATCTTCTAAAATGTGAATGAAGTAATTATTATTTGAGAACAAGGACAACTCAACCCATATGGGTTTTTTTCTTTTATATGTCTTCAAGATACCATTTAAATGGTATATGTAGATGTTCTCTCATTTTTATATTGTTATGGTAAATGGTTTCACTATTCCATTGGACTTATAATGACATTTCTTAACTTACTAATATACCAAGAACCTTAAGGTGTACTTAAGAGAATAATTATTCATGTTTTCTCACATGAAGTGATCTCAAATGCCTCAGAACACCTTAATAATTCCAATTTTTATAGATAAAAATGAGCTATTTTCATTATTAAATACATATTTATTTTTCTCTGGTGTTAATAGTACACAGAATATTGTTCCGAATAGAATAAATCCATCTTTATCGGTTTTTAATTCATGAAGCACTCTTTCTATTGGTTCTCTCACCTTATTTCAAAATAAAATATCCCATTTGTATCTCTAATATTTTATCTTTGATAGATGATTTTTAAATCACTTAGGAATATTTGGATGGCTTCCATGGATTATGATTTTCAAATACACACGTTTCATATAAATGAAGACAGAATATTACTCAATCCTTGCCATAGATTTTGGGGCAGGTTCCTTTTTTGAAAGGATAAAGATATAAATTTTTCAAATTTTCAGATTCATAATGAATTATAAAATCATGGTCCTTGATTAAATTCAATCATATTCATTGATGCATGTTCAACACCTCCTGTATGAAAATAGAAGTTAAAATATTATGATTACTATATATGACACAATTATCTCTACATAGGTAATTTCAACCAATAATAAATGAAAATGTTCACAATTACTAAATATAATCCTTTAATGGGGTAGTTTTTTCTATGGATCATACCTTCTCATAAGACATAAGATATCACTTTACTATTTTTCATGAGTACGTAACCTGGCCCTTTTTGGAAGCAATGTAGTATAATAATAATCATTCTCTACTTAAGAGTAGTATGGGAATATATAAATTGATTAAATTCTTTTAAATACCCATAAATCTCTCTCCATTATCTACTATCTAAGAGTCATCACCTCATTCTATATAAACATAATTAGCATTCCATAAAATCAAGATACATTTCCCACAAAGTATCATATTCACAAACACATCCATGAAAAAAACTTTTGATCTCTTTGAAATCTTCGGGTCTAAGAAATTCATCAACCGTGTTTATATTTTAAGGGTCTATATAATTTATTTTTCATGTGATCATATACATCAAGAATGTTACATACTATATCAAATAATCACACTTTCTATAATTAGCATAAAAATTTTCCTCAGTCTTCATCACAATCTATATATAATACTAATGTTATTATTTTATCTTGGAATATATGAGAATGTATTCAATAAATAAAACCAGAAAATTATCAACATAGTCTCTAAATAATCTATTAATCATAATTAATAATGATATATATATATTTTTTATGTCGAAATAGAATTTTTATGCAATCATAGTGTACATATATTATATGGATATTTTTCTTCTGATGAAATTATATATTTAATATAAAATGATGATATTCAAAATGAATTTTATCCTAGAGGATACTCAAGAGGGGGGGTGAATTGAGTACATTTTGAAAAATTTATTAAAAGGATTTCTATAATAAACCACCAATTTAACAAACAATTTAAACTGTAATGAATTTATAAAGATTATAAGTGTTCAATTAGTTTCTCAAGGATTGATTATTTCTCAGTTAACTTAATATGAATATTATGTTATCCATGGAAACTAAATTACTGGCTAACAATAATTACAAAAACATAATAGTTCAACTATTAGAGTTACTTTAAAATAGATTTGTATTTAAAAATAATTAGAAGTGGAAATGTGAAAATAGTTTAAACTGAAATAAGATGCACATAATTTTTAACCAAGAGGTTCAGTCTCAAACTAAGACTTAGTCCTCTCAAACAGTTTATATATACATTGATCCACACCCTGGATTGGGGTAAACAGCATTACTGAGACTGTCAAGGTACTAAGACCTCTACCACAGTTCTACGTGGGAAAAACTATAACAATAGCACACAGGCTATCCTGGTCAGACTTGACCTCTCCCACAATTTACAGTGGAATACAAGAAGATTTAGAATGTTTGAGTGAGAATTTTTGATATCCTGTAGTTATGCTTAGGAGACAGTATGTGTTTAAGATAAACAGAAGCACACACACTACTCAAAATGTATATAAACAAATCACAATAGAGATAATAAGATTGAGATGTGTTTGGAATGATCTATGTGATGGTGATGTAGCTACCGAATCCTTTTGGATTGAGTATATGTTGTTTTGAGTCCTTCTATAGAACATTTCTGGAACACAGAGTATCGTGGTTCTGTTTCTTGACTTCCAGGTATGGGTTCTATGCTTGAGATTTTATTAGTCTTTGTAGCATAATAATGTTCTTCAACTCCTAGTAAAAATTTCTTTTTTGATGCTCTTGTGTATCTATTCCTTTTTCTACTACATACGTCACTATTTTTTCATCTCTACCATTTTATAATCATCATTTATCTTCCTTTTATAGATCATGCGGTCTAACATAAGGCATGATTACTTCTACAGGTATGAGGTATGGTTTCCTGTCATCCACCAAACATCATTAATTAATAATAGTTTCATTAAAAGCACCAAATATTTCTGTTACAAATAAAAAAAACAGAAATAGAGTTTATAAAAATAGTGACGGGTTTCCATCAGTATCTCTTTGTTTTAGTGAACTTGTAATGGTGGACTTGTGTCACTAGGTCTTGTATCAGTAGATATCACTTGCTGTAATAGTATCTTTATGTATCAGTGACTCTGTATAGCAGTAACTGTCATGTATCGGTAGCTTTCATGTATTCATAGTTGTTTTGTATCGGTATTTATCTTGTATCGGTAGTTTTCTCATATTGTTATCTATATTGTAATGGTGAATTTTTATATAACAGAAGGCATGGTCATTCAGTGACCTTTGTTTATTGGTATCTTTGTCTATATCAGTGATTCAAAAACTCAAATGCTTATAAAGTATCTGTTCTATGCATATCATTTTCAAATTGAGATTGTATCATGATTAATCATTGTTAAACATTTATAAACTTATATAAACATTGAGTAACATATTCCTATGATATGATATGATCATTTTGATATTCATATCAACTCAGTAGCATGATGTAATGATTTCAAAGTATAATTAATATATAGATAGACATTATTTGGGATTATCAAAGTATATCTAAACATAATAGAAATTGTCCAAACAGGTGAGTCCAACAATCTACCCCATTTTGATAATAATAAATTATGGAATTATAATCCAGAATAATCATTAATTTATTATCATAAAATACATTTGTTCTCACTTCTCACTGTGTTCCCGGAAATTTTCAAATGATGTCAAAATATCATATCTTGTAACCATAAATGAGATTTCAATAAACTCGTTATTTATTTGAGACTCATTAGCTCAATCATTAGCCATACCATTATCCCCCACACATTTCCATATCAATATTTCTCCCCCTTTGTGATTAGAATAAATAAGATGTATAAAATAATGGATCATAGAAACAATAGAAAGTAGACATCACTTCTTGTAAAAATACATAGACATACATAAATGATACAAAAAGAATACAAGTGATCCCTATAACATGTCCTTGCCACAAATAAATCCACCTCTCCAATATGTAATTTAGATTTACTTTTAGGATCAGAAGTGGATTCAGGCTTGGTAGGCGTAGGTGAATGCTTGGGAACACTAGTAATGATCAAAGGTGTTTGAGCTACTGAAACATTATCGGTCCTTTAATGGGTACTCCTTTGTGTGATAATAGGAGTAAGACTTTTGACCTCTTAAACAAGAGTCAACTAAGGTGTTGAAGTAGACTACCAAAGGCAGGTAGGGCTAGAGGTATAATAATAGGGGTACTGTCCACATGCAGAAAGGGCAGTAACAGGTTCCTAAAATTAATAATGATTCCTCCTCCACTCTCCATAGCAGAGAGAAAATCATCCTTGTTCTCCATAAACTTGTCCAAAGCTGGATTCAACTTCGTAAGATTAGTGACTTGATCTCTAAAATCTCGAGTGACTAGGGGTATTTTTAGGTTTTGTAACAGAATCATGAAATGATTGTTTAACTGATGTTTCATATATAAATTTTGAAAATAAAGATCAATATTGTCTTTGATTTCCTTATGGGAAGTAGTAGCATCTCTCATATAATCTTGAACAATATTTCTAATATCCCTTTTGGTAGATATCTCCTGAGAATTAGATGAGATACTCACACTAACAGGACCATGTTCTTCTTTCATCACAGATCTAAATTGTTCAATGTTAACTGAAACTCTCGAAGTACCAAATGTTTTTACAGTAAAATCTACTGTTTCTTTGCAAGATTAGGTCAAATTACTTATCAGTTTCTTTGCAACTAAATCCTAAGTACTGAGATGCTCTTTTATGGTCTGTTTATAACTCTAAAAAACATCAAAAAACTGTATCATTATACTTTTGATGTAATTTATGTCAACATCAACTTGAGCATAGGAACTAAAAAACGTATCAAATGAACAACAGATTGCTGTAATGAATCAACAGCTTTTGTCAAACTCTTAATCTGATTTTGACACACTTTCACTTCATCCATCACATCTGTCACAGCACTTGACATAGCACTTTCAAGAGAGAATCTGAAATATTTTTCCATTTTGCTTTGCTCTTCAATAAAGCAACTTTTCAATTCTGAAACAGATCCATTCAAAGTCTCTTTTAACTCAGCCTTCAAACAATCATGATGAGCCTTAATTATATGATTTTCAGGAAAAAATACTGAGGCTCTCTCATAAAAAACATCAACTGAAGCTACAAATTTTATTTTGTGTTAGTCTTCATCAAATCTTGAATAATCAATTCCAAGCACCACAAATCTGGGATCCTCTGACCAATCCTCAATTTTATGAAAAATTTAGACAAATCCATATTTAGAAGATTGCTCCCCCTGAAGTGGAGCTTTATCTCTTCATCACCATCTGAATCCATCTCATCTTCAGAGGATTCATTTATAACCATATTTATATCCATACCAGGTGGCACATACTGGGGTATTTTGTAATCGGAACTGGTCTTTCCACTTCAATAACCTCCTCAACTGGCATAATATAGCTCCCAATCAGAGGATTGAGAAATAAATAGGTACTTCCTTTTTAGATACTTCTTCATTTTATTCATCACTACTACTAGAATCTGGAGCAGTATACTCATGATTTGATCTATGAATGTCTTCCTCATCCACAGAGGATTCTTCAACACTCTCTCCCAGAATTTCTTCCTTTTGAGGTAGGGTCACCAGTGGACTTGCCTTTCCATATGATACCCTTTTAGCAGCTGGGATTGGAGGAAAATTAGGATCCCCTCCATATTCTATAAAGGTATCATCCTCAGCATCATCATCACTTTATTGAGTTTCCTCCTCACTAGGTCCTAGACCTGGATATCACCTATCACTTGGCTGATTGGGATGTTCAACAGGGTTACATTTATCATAAAATTTCTCATCATCATTTACCCATTACCTTTTCCATGGGTTCCATCCAATATTCATGTACTTGAAAACTGTTTTTGTAAAACCAAAATTGTCTCTCACAACCATTGTCTTATCCTAAGACTCAGCCACACCTTTTACCTTTATCATAAAATAAATCATATTTCCAATGAATATAGTATTTGATTTTGATTTTTTCTTGGTCATATCTTTAATTGGAATCATCATAAGCCTACATAAATTCACATTTACATTATTCCTTAGAAGATAAGACAAGAATATATCTTGGAATATATGGTTTGAAAAATTCCCTCTTCTTGGACTTAACATGTGCTGGAAAATTTGAACAGAAGCAGGTTTCCTCCATTCATTTCTATGGCAATCACTTTTCTTGGTGTTCCATTTCCAGTGAGCTCTTTCAAAGAAGTTCCATACTCAAAAATGTCACTAGTAATAGGAATTGACTTTTATATATATCGAAACCGACCCTCGTATGGAACTCTCAAGCGCTCGGCCCATTCAATATAATAAAAAGACACTATTGTCCCATCAACTAATGATACCATTCTATTATCACTTTCAGATTTCTCAAAATGAACAAACTTGTAGAATTTCTTCATCGATTTTGGATAATGGGTACCATTTTTATTCTCAAAACATTCGAGCCACCCTTAGAATCAAATACATACTTAGAAAAAGCCATTCTACACAGAGTTCTTTCTCAATTACGATATTTCTATTTAGTAAGTACAGGTTCACTACACCCTTCTCACAACTTGTTCCACTGCCACTACCCTTAGATCCTACTTTCTTCCTCTTTGCACTCGGTTCATCACCTTCATCTCTGACTACCGGCCTTTTACTCATTCCATTTCTGAGTCTAAGACCTTAGGGTTCACAAGAAATGTGCGGGTTCAAGAATTAATGTTTGAAGTGAAGAGAGTTTGAGGAATATTGAAACGTGAATTATAATTAATTATTATCATTTAGGAATAGAGATGTAATATAAATTAATATATTTAAAACTATAAATGTTTCAACACGAAATTCAGACAGCGCAAAACATATTAGTGACATCTACTGGTAAGATTCCTAACGGTGAGGTTTCTATAATGGCGAGGTCTCTCTAACATTGAGGTCTCTCTAATGGTGAGATTTTACTAATAGTGAGTTTTTACCAATAGTGAGGTTTTACTAACTGTTTTGTTTTACTAACAATCAGGTGTTACTTATAGTGAGGTTCTATTAACGATGATGTTTTACTAATGGTGAGGTATTACTAATGGTGAGGTGTTAGTAACATTGAGGTTCTACTAATGCTGAGGTTTTACTAATGGAGACGTGTTACTAACGGTTAGGTTCTTTTAACGGTGAGGTTTTACTAATGGTGAGGTTTTACTAATAGTGATGTTTTACTAACAGTTTGGTGTTAATAATGGTGAGGTTTTATGGAAATTTTATCATTTCTAACTCATGTCTAATGTAATTTATCCTTTCTGAACATAAATCCTTGGTTAATATGTCTGCCAATTGATGTTCAGTGCCTATAAATTCAAGATTAATATCACCCTTTTGATAATAATCCCTCCAAAAGTGATTCCTAACATCAATGGGTTTTGTCCAAGAGTAATATATAGGATTCTTAGAGATATTTATTGCACTAGTGTTATCATAGTTTATAGATACTTGCCAAAATTGATATCCATAGTCCAATAAAGTATGTTTCATCCACAGAATTTGTGCACAACAACTACCATCAGCAATATATTCTACTTCAGTAGTAGACAATGCCACAAAATTCTACTTTCTACTACACCAATATACTAATGTCATACCTAGAATATTACATGTTCCAAAAGTGTTTTTCCTATCTAACTTGAAACCACAAAAGTCATCATCTGTATAACTTATTAAATAGAATGATTATACTTTTGGATAAAATAATCCTAAATTATTCATATGTTTATGATATTTGAAAATTCTTTTAACAGCAAGCAAGTGTGACTCTTTTGTATTAACATCAAATCTTGCACACATACTCACACTAAACAAAATTTTTGTTCAACTAGCAATACGATAAAGTAAATTCCCAATCATACCTCTATAATTGGATTGATCCAATGGTTTCCTTGTTTCATCCACATCTAATTTACAATTGGTACTCATAGGTGTATCACTTTATTTATTACTATCCAAACCAAAATGTTTTAAAAGATACATTGTATATTTAATTTGATTTAAAATAATACCATTTTCACTTTGAAAAACATGAAATACAAGAAAATATTTGAGTTCTCCCATTAAACTCTTTTAAATTTCATTTTTCAACATTTTTGAAAAATAAATACACAAAGAATTTCTAGAAGATCTGAAAATAATTTCATCAATATAGATTTGTACTATCAAAACATCTTCGGAAATCGTTTTGATAAAAAGAGTTGGATCAGCAATCCATTTTATAAAACCTTTAGAAATAAAAAAATTACTAAGTTTGTCATACAAAGCCCATGGAGCTTTTTTTAAACCGTATATGGATTTAGAAGCTTAATAAATCGATTTGGAAAATGAGGATTAGTAAATATAGGTGGTTTTTCAAAAAAAACATCTCCAATTATAATACCATTTAAAAAGCACTTTTATCATCCATTGGATATAACTTGAAATTTAGATGAGCAACATAAGTAAGTAGATTCCTAATAGCTTTAAACCTAGATACATGTGAAATGGTTTCCTCATAGTATATTCCTTCTTCTTGAATATATCCTTGTGAAACTAGTCTTTCTTTGTTTCTAATGATATTTCCATATTCGTCAACTTTATTCCAAAAAAAATTATTTAGTTTCAATGGTAAAAGTGTCCTTTGGTTTGTCTACTAATTCCCAGACGTTTTTTCTTTCAAATTGATTTAATTCTTCGTGCATAGCCATTACCCAAAACTCGTCGTTGATTGCATCATTGAAATTTTTAGGTTCTAATTATGAAAAAAAGTCTTAATGTTCAACATGATTTCTTTGAAAAGCTCTAGTTTATGTTCCTATGTCTAAATATACTACAATATCATCTAAAGGATGGTTCTTTTAAATACTAGTTGTTTTGGTCAAGGTAAGACTAGAAAATTCATGTTCTTTGTTACGTTCGGTTCCAACAGAATCGGGTTCTTGAAAATTTCCTGAATTACTTGTCTTTACAGCACGTTCACTGCTTTTGTCATTAAGATCGATAATAGAAAGTCGTTCTTCAAGATTTTAAATAGAAGACTTAGGTTCATGCAGATTAGATTCATCTAATTTTACATGTACTGATTCTTCCACACATTTTTTTCTTTCATTAAAGTCTTTATAAGATTTACAGATTATAGAGTAACCAAAAAAGAGTCCCCCATCACGTTGAAACCAAAAAATCTAAAGTAAAAAACATTAGGCTTCCTATTATTCCACAGTTCTTAAAGGGTCTTTTTAAGAACATGTCTAATTAGGACTCTATTTATAATATAACATGTTTTATTTACAGATTATTCCCATAATTAAACAGGTAAGCCATGCTCATTAAGCATAGTTCTTGCAATTTATTGACGGGTTATATTCCTTCTTTCTACTACACCATTCTGTTGAGGTGTCCTATGGGCAGATAAATTATGACTGTAGCCATTGTGTGAGCAATAGGTTTAAAATCATGATTTTCAAACTCACAGCCATGATCACTTCTTAGGGTCTTAATCTTCAGTCTGCTAAGGTTCTCTATAGACATGGAGTATTTATTGAAATACGATCAAGATTCACTTTTATAAGCAAGAAATTATTCTCATGTGTATCTAGAAAAGTCACCTACTAGAACATAGAAATAGTACTTCCCATTCAAACTATAAATTCTAGATGGTCCAAACAAATCCATGTGAACTAATTCGAGAGTTTGATAAGTTGAAACTTATTTATTTTATTTGAATGAAACATTATGTTGCTTTACCTTTTGAAAGGGATTACAAACTTTGTCTATTGGAAATTTTAGTTTGGGTATATCTCAAAATAAATTTTTCATAGTCAGTTTCATATGTGAATGAACATTGCCATGTCCTAATATTCTATTCTCTAGTCAAGATTTTTTAGGAAAAGCATTTAAACATGTAACCTTTTATTTGGATAAAGAGTTTAAATCTACAGCATATACATTTTCATTTCTTAAAGCAGTGAATACCAAAATATTTTTAGAATCAAATACAGTACAAAAATGATTTTTAAATTTAACATTGAAACCATCATCACACAATGAATAAATACTTAACAGGTTGTATTTTAGTTCATTAACAAATAATACTTCAGAAATTACAATTGAATCATCTTTACCAATCCGGCCTAAACCAATGATTGTTCCTTTTGAATTATCACCAAAGGTGACATGCCCTCCATCATCCATGATTAAACTCATAAAACATGAGTAGTCTAATGCCATATGCCATGAAAATCCACTGTTCATGTACCATATCTTCTTATAGGAACTATTCAATCATGTCTCCGACAAAGCATGTTTAAATGGAAAATGATTTTGGGACCCGGATTTTTGTGGGTCCAAGCAGGTTAGAAAGTAAAACCATAGGCATTAATATTTTTCTAACATGATTCCTATAGTTAACAGGTTCAAAATATTTTGAATAATGTATTTTGTTTGGTTTAGTTGAATATGAATATCTATATGAAGCTACAGGACTTTCAGAACTAGAACTAGTTGCAAACTGTCCAGTTTTTGGAAAAAAATTTATTCTTAACAAATTGTCTCTGTCCAGGTTAGTATCCTAAACCAGTAGTATACATTGGTGAAATTTGTTTTCCCAACATTTGAGTTAGAGTATTCTTTCCATTTTTGAGCTTCTCTAAGACTTTTCTATGTTTATCTTCGGATAATTTCAGTTTTGTATTCCCATTTAACAGTTTAGAATTCATTTCCTTTTCTATACTATGATCAGATTTAATAGTACTAGTCAAGGCTTTATGTTTCTTTAATGATTTTTACTTACCTTTCAGCTCATTACAAGTATCTTCTAACGTATTACAGTATTCAAATAATTCAACATTATATATATTATCATTATTATTTGAACCAATTTCAATCCCAGAATAAACATGATTTAGTATAGGAGAGATAGTTACCTCAGATGTTTCAGTTATGAAACACATGCTGGTATGATTCTTTTCAGAATCAGAAGCCTCAGACTCACTGGTGATATCTTCATAAGAACTACATGTTGCCTTCATAGCATTGTTATATTTTTTCCCTTATAATATAATATCTTATTTAACATCAATTTTGGATAGTCAGCCTTAACAGGTCCTTTCCTTTTACATTCATAACAGACAATCTCATCATCAGTATCATCTTTCTTCCAATATTTCTTACAATTACCTCATTGGTCATACATACCCTTATAATATGATTTTCTGAAAAAGTTCTTCTTCCTATAGTATTTTTTGAATCTACTAGCTATATGAGCCATCTCGTCATCACTATCAAAATATGAACCTTCACTTGTTGAGATTTCAATAGGTATGTGAACTTTATTATTGTTCTTTCTCTTTGTGTCTGTGGTCTTAAATTTTACTGACTTCTTTTAGGTTCATAATATTCTTATCTATTTACCTTTATCTCTTCTTCATACATCATCAACTTACCAATCATATCTTTAATAGTTAGTGTACTTATATCACATTATTCTCTTATTGAAACTAATGTGTCTCTCCATCTTTCTGGCAGACATCTGAGTATTCTCATGATTTGATCCTTTGTTGGAACATCTTTTCCCAGCGATCTCATAGTGTTAACAATTTCATTAAACCTGAGATACATGTTAGAAATATGTTCATCAGGCATCATTTTAAAATTAACATATTTAATAGTGTAAGTGTTTAATCTCATCTTTGTCATATTTTTTGTTCCTTCATGAGAAATAGCTAATGTATCACAGATTACGTGTGTTGTTCTACAACCAGAAAACCTCTTAAACTCTTAATCTCTTATAGAGTAGTAAAGAGCATTCGTTGCATTAAAATTTTTATCATAATCAGATTTTGTAGGATCATCCAATGTCGTTCTAGCAGTCTTTGGAATCTCATACTCAGACTCTATAGCATTCCAAATGTCAAATCCCATGCTTTCTAAATGAATTTTTATTTTTATTTTCCATTGGGCATAAATTACACCATTAAAGAAAAGTGGCATGTTGTTAGTTGTACATTCTAATCTATTATCCATAATTACATTTTGGAAAATATATTTAAAGAGATAAAAATTTAGATATAAAATAAATTTATAATCATTAAGATACAACTAAATTCACAGTTTAAAAACAGAGTGTTTTGAAAACTTTTATCAACAAAGCTCTGATGCCAAATGTTGTCTTCGAGGTTACTCAAGAGGGGGGTGAATTGAGTACCTACTAAAAAATTATTATTAAATGGATTTCATTTAAAAAACCATCATTTAACAAATAAGTAAAACTTTTGTGAAATTATAATGATTATAAGTGTTCAATTAATTTCTCAAAGATTTATTATTTCTCATTTAACATAATCTAAAGATTAAGTTAGCTTTTCAAACTAAATTACTAGATAACAATAATTACAAACACATCATAGTTCAACTATCAGAGATACATTTAAACAGATTTGTATTTCAAAATAATTAGCAACATAAAAGTGAAAATAGTTTAAACTGAAATAAGATGCACAACAGTTTTAACAAAGTGGTTCAGTCTCCAGCTGGGACTTAGTCATCTCAAACAGTTCATATAAACATTGATCCACACCCTAGATCAGGGTAAAAATAGTTCTGAGACTATCAAGGTACTAAGACCTCTACCATAGTTATATAGGGGAAAAACTATAACAATAGCACATAGGTTATCTAGGTCACACTTGACCTCTCCGAAAATTCACAGTGGAATACAAGAATATTTAGAAAGTTTTAGTGAGGATTTTAGATATCCTCTAGTTATGATTTGGATATATTATTTTTTTATGATAAACAGAAGCACACACAGTGCATGATTTGTAAGTAAACAAATCACAATATAGCTAATATGATTGAGATGAGTTTGGAATGATATTTGTGATGGAAATGTAGCTCTAGACTCATTTTTGATTGACCAGATATTGTTTTGAGTACTTCTCTAGAATTTTTCTGGAACACAGAGTATTGTGGTTCTATTTCATGGATTCCAAGTATGGTTGTTTTTCTCGAGATTGTTGTAGTCTTTATAGCACATCAATGTCCTTTAACTTGTAGTAAAATTTTATCTTTTTATGCTATAGTGTATCTATTCCTTTTTCTACCACATACGTCGCTTTTTTTGTGTCTATATCTTTTTATGAGCAGCATTGATCTTCCATTTATAGCTCATGTGGTCTGACATAATGCATGATTACTTCTGGAGGTACGAGGTACGGTTTCCTGAAATCCAAAAGACACCATTAATTAATAATAGTTCTATAAAAAGCACCAAATATGACCGTTTCTAATGAAAAAAATAGAAATAGAATTTAGAAAAACAGTGACCGGTTTCCATCAGTAGCTCTTTGTATCAGTGAACTTGTAATGGTAGAATTGTGTCAGTAGGTCTTGTATCGGTAGCTTTCACTTGCTTTGACAGTAGATTTATGTATCAGTGTCACTATGTAGTGGTAGTTGTCTTGTATGGGTAGTTGTCTTGTATCAGTAGTTGTCTTGTATCGATAGACGTTTTGTATCGATATTTGTCTTATATCAGTGACTTTTCGTATAACATAAGGCTTGTTTTATCAGTGACCTTTGTTTATCGGTAGCTTTGTCTTTGTCAGTTACTCAAAAACTCAATTTCTTATAAAGTATCTGTTCTATGCATATCATTTCCAGATTGAGTTAGTATCAAGATTAATCATTGTTAAAAATTTATAAACATACATAATCATTGAGTAACATATTCCAATGAAATGATATGATCATTTTGATATTCATATCAATATAGTAGCATGATTTCATGATTTGAAAGTATAATTAATATATTGCTAGACATTATTTGGGATTATCAAATCATATCTAAATATAATTGAGATTATCAAAATAGGTGATTCCCACAATGAATATCTAATTTTATGAAATAATAAACCCAAAAATGTGGTCAAAGAAGTTATTAATTAATATTTGTGGATACATGTTCAATATAGTGATATTACTAATCTCTTCGTAATTGATTCAAATGAGAAAATGTTCACCCTAAAGTGATACACTAGTGTTTATGAAAATTTTACACAAATTATATTTCAATTTCTTAATTTAAACATACAGTTTTATCAAACCCATATTATACAGATCATTGGATATATTTGTTGGTCATTTTAGAAGTAATATTGCGAAATCTACTTCACAATCTGATTGAAGGTTGGGAAATTGTTTTTGAAATAAATTATTAAATTCCCATACAATAGGCATGTAACGACGCCAAACTCTATCAATTAAATTTCCCTTATTATATTTATTTCATATAGTATAGATCCAAAAAATTACTTATAAAACATCATAAAAACAACATAAATTAAGAATGAATGAAATAGAGGTACATCTATAAGTTAATGAACCTATACAAATGAAATAGTAACATGACCTTAGGAATTGAAATATTACCCTTATGAATAATAAATTAGCATAATGAATTGTATCCTTACCGATGAATTTATAAATAAAATTTATTCAAAATATCAACTAAATTATTATGAAATTATATCATAGTATAATTAAATAAATATTTTATAATTTATTAGTCAAGCATTGGTATTTTTATAATTCATAAGTATTTAATTTAAATTTATAGACAATAAAATCAATTCAAATAAAATATATTTTCAAAAAATTGATCCATATCATATCAACTTTTATCTTATTATTTTAGGATAATATTATGAGACCATAGTTGATTTTTTAGAGTGTTGTAAAATCAATTTTTATTTTAGAAAAGGTTATTTTTGAGTAAATGATTATTTTAATTAATGATTAAACTTCTCATATTTAGAAAATTATTTTCATATTATGGAGTTTATTATTTAATTCTACATGTCCAAAAATGGTTAGGATAAATTTTTGGGATTTTTCTAAAATACTTTAATTTTTTAGTGAACAGTAAAATATGATAATTTACGATAAATGCTAAATACATGGTTTATTGAGTCATAGATAGTGTATGGATGATGTAATAAAATAATATATAACTTTTAATTGTTATTTTAAAAAAAATTATGATAATTCTAAAACCATTCGTACCCTTGAGACAAAATAATAAACTAATGAATAAAATATTCAAAAATTACTCTTATCCTCTACTATAAACAACCACCCCTCACAACCTCTTCTCTGCAATCCTCTACGCCTAGAAGCTTGTAAATTTTATACCTAAATAATCTTCCCTTGTATCTCCCCACATCTGGGATCTATTTTTCTTACTAAAATACCAAAACACATTCACTTAAGGAGGTTATCAAGGATGTCAATTCAAGAGGTAAACCCTTTTCCTATGTCTTTTAATTTCATTTCAATTTAGTTTCTTTTCTTATTCTCTCTTAACTCCTAAGTCCAAAAGATCATGAAACTACCATATCATATATATTATTTTATTAATTAATTTTAAGATAATATCAATCATCAATATTTTTACTCTCCCTATTTTATATTAAAAACAAAATCATCATCCAGGAGGTGCTGATTTTCAACATTCGTGGACAACGAACTTTAATTCTCTAAATTATCCTTAAAGGATCATCATGAAATAATCATTATGGATGATGAAGATTATAAAATATTTATTATATATTATTTAATGATCTTTAACCATTTTATATTCATGATATTATATAATAGAAAAAAACTTGTTCCTTGTGATAGAAAAAATGCTAAAATTAAGCTAAACGATTTTCAGTAAAATGTTATCTAAGGACTCATCATCTTATATGTAAAAAAATTAACATAACATAAATTAAACTTATTTTTATTCATTAATAACTTGAAATTGAAATTTTGGATAATTATACCCATTTTACAGTAACTACATTACTTATAATCAAATGAACTGATCATGAAATCATTGAAATAAACACTCCAGAACAATGAAATTCAATGTTTTATCTTTTACATAAAGACATAAATGATATTAATAAAAATATAATAAATAAAATATATTTATATAAGGTTATTAATTAATTAATTAATGTATTTAACATTATTATCCATGAAATTAAGGTCATGTGAAAGTTACATTTGGACATAAGGTGAATGTTTTTACCCAAACGTCCATTCTCTTTTTGGTTACACCCATTCTCTAATTACCTAAATGAAATTATTAATTATTATTATATAATATAAATAAATTATATTTTAATTTTCTATATAAATTTACCAATCATAATCCTTCTTTTTTTATAAGGAGTAACATGTTTTATAGGATTCTTTCTCAAATTCTTTTTGATAAAATAGCTCGATTCAAGGGTACTTCTCAAATTCGTACCTATTTTCAAGTGAACTATATAATCTATTTTAAGCTAAAATTATCTTTATAAAATAACTCATTTTATTCTAAAACAACTTTCTTAGTTCATTTCTAGTTTTATACTATGATTTGTCTTAAAGAGATCTTCTTAGCAAAGTACAAGAGTGTTTCTCTCACAAATTACTCAATGATTTTATAAAAGTATTTTTATCTATTTCATCACCCTTTTTAATTATTATGTTCAATTGGGACTAATATTTTATTATATAATATTCTTTATTTTATTTAATGGTTAATTATTATTTTGACTATGGATGTGTTATCTTGATTCTATTCACCATATTATTCTGAATTATTAGTGTTTATGTTTACTAATTGGGTAGTTTATTTATATTTCATATGTTAGATTAAATATATATTAATATCTTTATTATGTTTCACCCATATCATATTAGGACTTATTTTGACATAGTAAGTGTTGGGTGGGGCTAGCTATAGCCACTAGATTAATCGGTAGGTCTCATGAGACAAACTATTTTGGGGTTTTAACTATTTATGTGTGGTCATATCATGAGACATTGACAGTGTGGTTATGATGTAACAAATTATACATTCCCTCATTATGAAACTAGTAATTGGTAGTCCATGCGATTTTTAGATGAGTAAAATATCCATGGATATGTTTTATTGTAGAATTATTTAATTAGATTTTATGCATACCTTATTATACTCAATATTTTTTTTGATGGAATGTGAAATTTTATTTATTCACCAATCGTTATTATTTATGCTTCCAATATATTTATTACCCTTAATGATAATATTAGCTCACCCATTTCATTTTTTCCCATAATGTGAAGAATTATATTATGAATTACTTGCAATTATAATCTAGGATTCGTATATGTTTTCATTGGAATTTCTATATTTTATTTCTTTTTAAGATGTAGTGTTGAACATATGTATGTATCTGGTTTCCCAATTTAGCTAAACTATTCAGTCCATCAAGATGTTTCTTCCTTGATTATATTCCAATGTAATAAAATATGGCACTATCTCTAGGAAATTGGTGTTGGGGTGCTTACAGTTTGTATGAGATGCTATTTAGTAAAACCCAAAGACAGTATATTTAGAAAAAATATATTAGTGAACTAAACCCTATGGTAGACTTTGGGGAAAAGTATACAAGAAAATACTCTAATATTAAAAAGGTATATATTAAGTGTATATTACTATAAAATACATCCCCATGTTGATACTATAAGTGGATGTGGTTCTGGAACAGATGTACCTTGGAGTAACAGCTCTGACGAGGTGTTCAGGGCTTGACTCAGGGTAAACTGGTACCCAAAAACATGCCTTATTTCACCCCTTGTCTGACACTCCCATGGGATATTATTAGGATAATTCACATTTTCATTAAAAATAATTATGAAATATTTAAATATAAGAATGTCCGTAATGAAACCATTGTTATGATTATGATATTATTTGTGCATAAAATTTCAGTTTATGATAATTTTTTTACTAGTTAGACATTGTATATTAGAATTTATAACCTAATGTAGTGTATTACATTATTTAGAAATGTCTCCTATTAGAAGGAATGGAAACATCATGAACGTGTGTATCCGGTATAGGGATTTCCCTCTTATTTAAGATAATGATATTGGTACTGGATCTATGGCTGTAGGTGACAAAATTATAACTATACTATGATAGATTACATGGGTGATAAACAATAACCTTACCCGTAAAGAGTATCCTAGTCCGCAATGTGAAGCATCAATGTTAGATCACTTTATGTGACAACAACCTTAATCATTCAATGGGACTAAAACCCCATTTTTATAAGATAAATTGATAAGTTCTTTTTAGAAGAAATTTCGCACTGTGGGATGTAATGAAATTGGTAAGGTTGGTATAGAATTTGTTTTGTCTTTCAGGAGGTGCAGATCAGTGGTGATCATGGATTCAAAAAATGAAGGAGGAAGAAGAAATAATAAACATGGAATATAGTGAATTTAAATAAATTCTCATATAAAAATATTTTCTTTTTGAACAGTTAGTGGATATGGAAATGGATTTTCTGACATTTATGGAAAAAGGGGATGAGAATGTTGTTAAGTATGAGGCTAAATTTTCAAGGCTATAAATTCATGATATGAACTACATGCATAACCCAAGGATTAATATTGAATGATTCGTTGATGTTTTACAACCATTACCCATTCGAGAAATGGTATTTCACACTTTATCATCATACAAAAATATAGACTCACGTGTTATCAATATAGAAAAGGAATTCTCAATTTCTTATGAATTTATATAAAATAAAAAGAAGAAAATGGTTGATAAAAAATAAAGAAAATTAAGTGAGGAAATGGGGAAGAAGCGGAAGGTTGACTATCCAACCTATAGTAATTGTGGGAAGCAACACCTTGGCACTTTCCTAAAGGGAATGGGACTCTGTTATATGGGTGGAGAAAAATTCCACCAAGCTAGTTATTTCAAGGGAAAGAAACAATATAGCAATGTTCAATGATATAATTATAATGAGATGGGATATTGTACACATGAATTTCCAAAACATCAAGGATAAACTCCCCAAAGAAGATCTAGGGAGAAAATCTAAGCTTATGTGTTCACAACTACTAAGGTTGATGATCATAATGATGTGGTGGTAGGTACATTAATCATTTTCTCAAACTTAGATAATGATTTATTTGATTTTAGATCATCAAGTTCTTTTATACCTTCACAGTTTTGCTGTAAAATTAGACACTTCTAGTTATATTTAATAAAGTAGTTGTGTGTAAAAACTCTTAAGGGAAGTATCATTGTAACAAAGATGTGTTAATCAGTCCCCTTTATAACACATAAACCTGCTTTAGTTTCTGACCTTATCATCATACCCAAGATTGATTTTGATATAATACTATGTATAAATTGTATTTGAAATTATGATGCCAAAATATATTTCCTGAATAATGATGTTACAATTATTGAGAATGATATCGAATACCTTATCTTTAGAGAAGAAAAATCTCCATCTTATTCTTATCTAGATTCACCCCCAGAAGCTCTACTGAATTAAATTCTTGGAGAGGAAGAGGATGAAATATATATGGTTATGGAAATAAATATTCAAATTTATGATGTATCTATTTTAAAAGAATACATTGATTTATTTACAGAGTAATTACATGGACATCCTCTAGAGTGGGAAATTGAGTTTTACATTGATTTCATTCTTTGTGCAAGGCCGATATCAGATACTCCTTATAGAATCACCATAGTGTAATCAGTATAACTGAAGACACAACTAGAGGAATTGAAAAAAAAAAATCCAAACTAGTGTTTCTCCATGGGGATCCCCTATTATCATTGTTAAGAAGAAATATAGATCCCTAAGGCCATGCATTGACTATAGGGAAATCAATGTTATAATTATAATGAAAAATAATCCCATACCTCGTATTAATGATTTATTTGAACATTTCATGGAGACCAATATTTTTAGAAGATTAAAATTTGATCTATATATCATTAGTGGCATTTGTTGAAGGAATATATTATGAAGATAGAATTTTGAACTAGGTATGGGCATTACGAGTTTACATTAATGAATTTTGGACTGACTAGTGCACCTATGTTCTCATGGATTTAATGAATATAGTTTCCAATGAATATATTGATGAATTTATTGTGGTATTTATCGATGAAATCTTGGTATAATCCATAAGATATGAAGATAATGAGAATAACATCCACATTATTCTGAAGAATCATACATGAAACAAGTAATATGTGATGTTTAAAAAGTCCAAATTCCAGCATCAAATATATTCTTTTCATAGAAATATTGTTTTTAAAGAGGAAATTTTAGTTGATCCTTTGAAGAAAAAGGAATTTTAGGAATTTCCTACACCAGTGAACATAACCGAGGTACTTAGTTTTATTGTTTTAATAGGTTATTATAAGTGTTTCATTTAGAAAATTTCCTGAATAGCTAACCTACTAACTAATCATACTCATAAAGGTGTTATGTTCATATGGAAAAAACAATGTGAAGAATGTTTCAACAATTTATGAATATGTTATTGAATTATATAATATTCACTCTGCCATCGAGAAATATTGGAATTATGATTTATAGTGATTCATCAAATAATGTACATGGTTGTGTCCTTATAAAGAATGATAGAGTTATTTACTATGTATCAAGGATGTTAAAATGCATAAAAACTATTCAAATCATGATCTTGGGTTAGAAGATGTAATCTTTTCCCCAAGGATATGGAGAAATTATCTCTATAGTGAAGGATGTGAGATATATATAGAACACAAGATCCTAAAATATATCTTAACACAGAAGGTACTAAACATGTAGAAAATGCGATGTCACAATCTACTCATGGGTTATTATTTTTCCATACACTACCACCTAGGGAATGAAAATAATGTACTAGATACAGGGATCAGAAAGGATCACAGGGTTCTAAATAAAATGAGTATTGAAAAACATCATATTTATATGGCTCTATTATATATGTATTTGTAAATTTTCATCAGAGGGGAATCATCACAAATTTTTCAAATGATTTACAACCCATATATATAAGAAAGGATTGAATGTTCTCAGTCTAATGATGCAAACATTCAAAATAAAATTATTTTTGTGTATGATGGTAACTCAGAAAACATCATGTATGAGGATGGAATTATGATGTTTGGGAGGATGAAATTTTTTCCCTCTATCCCTAAGCTAAAAAGGGATTTATTGGACGATGTTCATAGTTTAAATTTCTCTATAACCCCTCTTTTACTAAAATGTATAGAGATTTAAATGAACATTTCTAGTGGGATAATATAAAGCATGACATTTCTGATTATATATCATGATGTATATAATTTCATTAGTTTAAGGATATAATAAAACATCCTAGAGGTTTTTTGCATCCTCTTCCTATTTCTACAAGTATATGGGATGAAATCACTATGGATTTTGTCACCGTATTACAAAAAAACTCCAAGAAATAATGATGTAATATGGGTAATTATTGATTGACTTTCCAAATCATTAAATTTCCTTACTATAAGGGATGATTTTCCAATGAAGTACAATTCATGGCTCTGTATTAAGGAATTTTTAAGAATTCATTGATAATCCCTCCATATTTTGTATGATCGTGATCCACTATTTATATCAAAATTATGGAAAATTCAATAGAAATCATTGGATATTGATCTTTATTTTAGTACTTTATATCACCATTGAACTCGTGGGAAGTCATAAATGAGGATCCCAACCTTAGAAGAAATGTTGAGATCATAATAAAAGGATTGTCAAGGAATTTTGATCAGTATTTAACTTTTTTATATTTTTCCTATGACAATAGTTTTTATTCTAGTATTCAAATGGAACAATATGATGCATTTTATGGAAAGATATGTCATACACTAACAAGTTGGGATGATGTTGGTGAAAATATTCTTTTAGAACCATAGCATGTTGAGGAAACAATAGTGATTGTAAAGACTATTCAAATCCATATTAAAGTACCTCAAAATAAGGAAAAATAGAAATTCATATAATTGAAGGAAGGATTTGGAATTTCAAGTGGGATATTTCATTTTAATAAAATTATCTCTATTGAATGGTGTTATATGATTTGGGATGAAAGGTAAATTGAGCCCTCGGTACCCCGGCTCATTTTAAATTCTAAAGGGAATTGAAGTGGTGGATTATCATTTTTAAATGTCTCCTAGCCTTTCCGTGATACAAAATGTGTTACAAATATCCTTGTTAAGGAAGTACATTCTAGACCCAACACATGTACTCACTTATAAAGGTATATAATTAGAACCTGACATATCATACTGTGAAGAGCCTGTTTATAGTCTGGATAGTAAAGAATATGTTTTGAGAAATCAGAAGACTTGTATGGTAATAGTACTTTGGAAAAATCATAAAATTTAAGAGTTGATGTGGCATCTTGAGGATCTTATAATGAATAACTACCGAAATCATTTTATGGGCGACAGTATAGAAAAGTAAAAGAAGAAATTATTATAGGAGGGGAGAATGTAACAACCCATAACTTTATCAATGAACTTTCCTATATTATTTTTATATCATATAGTATATATCATATAAAATTAATTAGAGAACATAATAAAAACATCATAAATTTAGAATGAATGAAATAAAAAGCATTTCAAGAAGTTAAGGGACATATACCGAAAAATAGTTACCTGACCTTAAGAATAGTAATATAACCCTTATGAATAGTAAATAAGTATAATGAATGGTAAACGTACGCATGACAATATAAATAAAATTTAGGCACATTATTAACGAATGTATCATGTAATCATATCATAGTATAAGTAATGAATATTTTAAAAATTATTAATTAAGTGTTAGTATTTTAATAACCATGAAATATTTAATTAAAAATTTATAATTAATAAAACCATTTAAAATAAAATTTATTTTCATAAATATAACCATAAATTTAGAAAAATTATCTTATGATTTTAGGATAATTTTATGAGTTGTTAGTTAATTTCTCAGAGTGTTATAAAATTAGTTTTAATTTTAAAAAGTATATTTTTTAGTAAATAATGAACTAAATTAAAAAGTAAATTTCTCTTATATATAGAAAAAAATCATAAAATTGAGTTCTTTTTTGAATTCTGAACATCCAAAAATGGTTACGAATTTTTTTTTTGAAATTTTCTAAAATACATGACTTTTTAGTGAATAGTAAAATGAGATAATTTACGGTAAATGCAAAATACGTGATTTAATGCGTAATAGATGATATATGGATAATGTAATCAAATAATATCAAACTCTGTTTAATTATAATAAAATATTTTTTGATAATTATCAAACTATTCATTATCTTTAGAAAAAATAAATATCAAATGATTGAAA
Source organism: Viscum album (assembly GCA_963277665.1). NCBI lineage: Eukaryota > Viridiplantae > Streptophyta > Magnoliopsida > Santalales > Viscaceae > Viscum > Viscum album. Next base: position 2,073,189,292 of record OY728131.1, read on the forward strand.
TATTCAAATGTTATCCCTCACCTCCACTATAAAAACTACCTCACACCCTCTATTCTCCCCAATCCTCTAAGCATTGAATATTTTTAAAATTCCACCCAAATCCTAATTCATAGTGTCTTCCCATGTCTAGGATCTATTGGTTTAGCCAAGAGACCCAAACACCTTTCATTTAGGAATTTCTAAAGGCGGCTAATTTAAGAGGTAAACCCTCTTCCTTTTTTAGTTAATTTCATTTCAATTTATTTTTATTTCTTATTCTCTCTTCACAACCTCTATAAAACATATAATTATAAATCCAGTATCAAATATATACATGAATGATATGATTTTCATGGAATATCCATCATCAATCTATTTACTCTCTCTATATTATGTTAAAAATGAAATCCGCATCTGGGATGTTCCAATTTACAACCATCATGAACGATGAGATTTTTATCTCTTGTTTATCCTTTAGATCTGCTCATTAAACCGTTTTTATGATTTAACCAGATTATAAATATGTATTATATGTTATTTATGGTTCTGGAATCCTTGTATATACATGATAATAAATAATTGAACAAAATGTGTTCATTTTGATCAAAACCCCACTAAAATTAAGCTAAATGATTATCACTAATAAGTTATCTAATTATACATCCTCATATATAGAAAAAGATAATACATAAAACAATTACACTTCCTTTTTTTCATTAATAACATAAAATTTTATTTCCATAGATTTATACCCATTTTACATGAACTCCATTACTTATAAACAAGAGAACTGATCGTGAAATCAAGGAATCAAACACTCTAGAATAACAAAATTCAATATTATAACTTGTTAATAAACAGATAAATGAAATTAATAAAACAATAATAAATAGAATAAATTTATATAATGATATTAATTGATTAATTAATGTATTTAATTTTTTTATCCAATACATTATGGTCAAGTGAAGAATATATTCTGACATAAGGTAAGGGTTTTCAACCTGAACCTCCATTCTCATTTGTGTTACTCGTTTTTCCTATTTACCCAAATGAAATTATTAATTATTCCTATGTGATACTCCTAAATTATTTTTGAATTTTCTATATATAATACCAATCATAGTACTTCTTTATTTTATGGGGATTTACATGTTTTAGAATAATGATTCTCAAATTCTTCCTGATAAACAAGACTGATTCAAGGGAATGTCTCAAATTATTACCTATTTTATAATGCACTCTATAATATAATTTAAGACACCATTTTTTTATATCTGCTCACCATGAGAACATTTTCTATAGGTTGGGACACAACCTTTAGGGTGCTGGAAATCTTCTTCAAAATTACATTTTTTACATGTAACACTTTAAGATTTAAGTTTCTTGGATCACTGAAAATATTACATGGCCCTTGAAAAAAGATAATGATATACAATGGATCCTTAGTTTGACTATGCATGTAGAATATGGATCCCAAATATGCGAATATGGTTTTCAAAAAAATGTGACACTCTATGAAAAGGGGCTTTCAATCCTTGTGGGCCCTGTAATCACAGTGGAAGAACCAAGAACCTCAGTGTATTCTAGTCCATTCCCATCACGATATTCCAACACCATCCTCATGACTCGGGAACATTTAACAATTATTTACAAATTTTGTGACAAAAAAATCAAGTGTATTCATAACCCTTGACCTTATTTCATCATTTTGTATACCCTTTCTCAAGAAAGGGATGTGAAAATACATTATCAAACCTTTTGATTGCCCATATCTTCTGATTCGATCCAAAGGGTGTAGGATTTGAGTATCACATTTAAGATCTGAATTTCCCTATGATACTAGAATCTTCTTGGACAGCTCTTCCTCCACACCCCACTTCATCATATAAATATTTGAGTCTACGTGAATATTTTATAGACCTTATAGAAGGGTGGGGACTCAAATTTTTGACAATTTTTTTCTGCATATGGGATCATACCGAACATATAAAGGAATCCCCTCCTTGCATGAAAGGATATACAATCCTAGTGGGGCCTTCTAATACCATGGTATAGCTCATCCCCTCCTATTTTTAAAGGTCATCCATGTTATGTCTACCAAACTTCATATTTATTGACTCAAACTTCTAGGTTAACACTTATGTCACCCACATTCCAATTATCCATGTGGAACCGACTTCCCTAGTATTTTACCCTCAGCCAATATTACCCCCATAAACCTACTATGAACTTTAGATTAGAGTGGAGACATCTCTTTTTGAAAATTCTTCTAACTTCTAAGGGATCATAAATACCGATTAGAAAAATATTCTACTTGAAAGAAATGGACACCAATTGTAATGAGCACTAGAAACACCATGGAATACCTAATAACCAACGGGTGTCTTAGGTCATCCCTGAAATGCCTTCCCCATATTTCATATTCCTCCATCATGTCTTGGAATCAAGACTCTAAACTATATAGTATCATATGGTATGGATGAAATGACCCTAAGAGATCAGAACCTTAGGGATTCTAGTCATTTAGGATTTTTTAATATTATGAAATGGATGGGAATCATTGATGATTAATAAATTATAATATCATTATAATATCTTTCACATCATTAATAAAAGAAGATAGAAGAAAACCAAATAATGTTCAAAAGAACTATCCCTCAATACAATGAAAAAAGTATGGATCTCTAAAAGTCCATACCCCACAAAAGATTTAATAAATAAAAAACACACATCAAAAATTGAGCTATAATAAATATTAACTAACTGAGCACGCTCGGTCAGTAAGAGTGTGGTGAGAAGAATCAATCATGTGAAAAAGTCTTTTTTTAATGAAACACCCTATCTTCCCAGATTTATTGGTAATTACATGCAATAAAAAACACCACACATAAGATTAAGCATCTATAAATTCACCAAAATAAAAACATTCAAAGCCCTTATGAGGGAATTTATTTTCCTCAGAACTGAGCCCTTGTCCCTATAAACATCTCTCCAAAGGGGGTGGTATTTTTTGATGCCTGTTAAATAAGCATAAACATATTCATAGAAGAACAAATATTATAATATGGGTATTGTTTTACCCATGATGAAAATAAATAATAAAGTGTCAATAACATGAGGATTACATAAGCCTCTAATATAAAAATATTCACGAGACATCTAGAATGTCATGATAAAGAACTATGTGAATTTCATAAACCTTTAGCAGATCATATGACTCCCCTTTTACAAGACATTATTCTCTTGAAAAGGTAAATCATACACTCATTGATCATGTGATTGTTTCCAGATGATCACCTCAGAGACACAGGACATTTCAATCAGTGGATTCCTCAAAAAACATCGAAATAACTAGTAAGATACCAAAATAGGAGAATCTTACAATCATTAATATCACATAACAAACCTATTAAGCTCATGACACACCGCATAACCATGTAGGAATGTTTTCCTCACCATTTCGGAACCTAGAGAAATGTAACTAGAATCATGGGAGGAGCCCTAAACCTGTCCAGGTGGCCTTGTTCTCCCTATACATCTCCAAATACAAATAGATAAATCTATCCATAAAATTCTCACGCATCACCACAAGAACCTTTTTGGTCATGTGACATATTATATATAGGGATAATTATTTTCATTAACAACATTGTTGAAATATTGATACATCAAAAGGCCTTAGAATAATAAATAAATATAGAATTTTGAAAATAATGGAGCCTATTTTTGTTCTAAATATCTTGTCATTCTCCTAGGAAGTTAATTATATAATATAATCCCCTTGATATAAGTCATCCTTGTTGTGAGAGACCATGTTGGAATGTCACCCTCATCACACATTGGTACTTGGACATGTCCAGGTAGAGTTGAGTTCCCCCACTGGTTCTATAAGGAAAATATAGTGGTTTTTCTATGAAATTATCAGAAAACACCACATGATAATTTCTTGGTCACATCATGCATCACCAATGAGGGTAGTGATTGTCATCAACAACAAGTCCTTTGAAAATGAAGAAATAGTTAAAAATATAAATGTAGGGAGCTTCTTACAGTCATGCAATTTACACGATACACCGAAGGCATTTGAGATAAACCTTGGAATATCAGTTTTATCTGAAAAAATATGCCCTGTAATCCCCCTTGTCTCATTAAAGGTCCTAGAAAATTCACCTTATATCACATGAAATCCTTTTTGTATGCATGCTGATCATACAAAGGGTACCACACATGTCATATGGGACTTGGAAAATCATTATTACAGATACTCATAAATAGGGGATAACCCTTTAAATATTAAAAAAATTAATCAATTGGTAATTGAAAGGATAGTCTCATGATCACTGGAAATCATGAAACACCCCTTGAGAACTAGTGACAAGAACATGAAAAAACATGTGACATCTAAGCCCTCCATTGACTCTATCATGGGATTCTACATTATGATTTATTCATAGTGGTGATTAATTGGGGTGGATAGGCCTATAAATGTTCCAACCCATCATTAGAAAAGGAAATTTTTTATGATCCTTAGAACCTCACACTTGTGCACCAAATCATCAGATTGGATTTCTCAGAGTGTAAAATCTCTGTAGTGCATTGTTTTTCTACCTGGTATAGTCTAGGAATATTATAAGATATCAAGAATTGTGTGTGAATACATTTCATGATCATTTAAGATCACACGAATGGATTTTGATGGGTCATGAGATGATCATAATACATATCTGTTGCATCGCACAAAACTAAAAATCCTAACACTAAATAAATATGAGGAATATCGCAATAATAACTACAAAAAATGCTCTACAAATGGAATAATTTTGTGGTGGGTATAAAAATTAATCCTTATACACATCATATGACTAATTTAGATCATGTGACATCACATGGAATTGTCACTCAAATAATTTGATGTCCTCTTGACATAAAAATTGGACGTTGTGATGTCCTCTTAAAATATCTAGCAATTTAGCGGACACCCTCAGGACATGCCACTCAAGTATCAAGAAGTACTCTTGGAAAGCCTTCCAGATATTGTGATGTCCACAAGGAATATCACCTAAGATATGAAGCTGCAACATTGTGTGTCAGTTAGGTCATGTGAATCCCAACAGGCTTTCTAATTAGATCTTGTGGAACGCTCTGATCATGCCAACCACATTTTGAAAAGTCCTCCGGTAGTGTTAGTCAGATCTCAAGATGACTATGATATGTTAACTAGATCCTATGATGACACCATGTCTTGTCGTCTAGGTCTCGTGAAGGTACCATAACATGTCCTCTAGGTCTCGTGATGAAACCTTTATAAGTTATACAAAATCATTTGACACCCTCCAAACTTATTAGATAGATTTCGTGATGACCTATAGGAAAAACCTGGAAGATCATTTGACACCAAAGAATCATGTAACCTAGATTTTTCAATTACACTAGGACTTATTATCTGAGATCATATGATGGAATCTGGGGAATGACATACCTATCTTGCGATATACCCTAGAAATGTCATCTAGGACATGAGATTTTATTTAGAAATCCTTATCCAATTCTTGTCATATCTACTAGAAATATCTACCTTGACTATAAAATTGTCATCAAATACATCGAATAATTTTTATACATGTGAGTAAAACAATTAGTCTATGTCAACAAGATCCTCTATAACATGAAATCATTGTCCAGTGGACATTACAAGGGAATAATCAGTGTATAATCCTTGATCAGTGGAATAATATGATAAGTTTTACATAAAAGGGAAACCTCATTGTCAAATTCCTGACCTAATGGAAGTATGACAACCTTGATTCCTGCTATAACCATGATACACATGATTCCTCTCCAAGGCCTGATCTCTATACTATACATTCTAATCATCAACCCATCACATAATTCCCACACATAAATTAATTAAAATTAATTTTTTTCAATCCCTTGTTCTCACACTAAGAATATATTTTATGAGATTATAGAGTTACAATAGTTAAAACCATTATCTATACTATATAAGGGAAACATCAGTGTGTAATCTCAAATTAGCAGCAAAACATATTATATTCTATATATAAGGGAAAACTCATTGTGTTATCCCCGACCTCACTGAACTTTGAGAACTCTGATTCCTACTATAACCAGGATACATATGATTCCTTCTTAATGGCTGATCTCTATAATAATAATCCATAGGGATATCCCATAACATAAGCCCCATATTTATATTTAATGAGGTTTATTACTTGTTATCCCTTGTTTTGAAACACTGATCATATCCAACGTGGTCTTAGGGAGTTGTTATAAACAAATCATTCTCATCATGAACATTCACTAAATAGGGAAGCCTTAGTGTGTAAAGACCAATCAACGACATAATAAAATATGATTGGTATATAAGGTCAACCTCAGTGTGTAATCCATAACCTCATTGAACTATAAGAAATAATAATCCTACTATAAATAGGATATATAGGACACATTTTTATATTATGAGATTAAATAAGAAGCCACTGTAATGCATGTTTCCCAATATCCTCAACATTTGAGCCATCAGTACCTGAACACTCCAATGGGTTGGTCATTCTCCCTCATACTCTAGAAGATGGAACTACAGACTAAACTATGATGAATCATATTCCTACCATAACAAGGATATGTAGGATTCCACCTTGAGTAATTAGTTCAAATATTTGGTTCCTAATTTCCCCCACATATATGTCCTCTATAAATGAAATTAAACTGCATAATCTTAAAAAGTTATTAGGGTTCAAATTAATATTATAAAAAAGGATATGTAAGATAATTCATAATGGATCAATACTTACCTTGGAATATTAACTACCACCCTTAATGGAAGTAAACTCAAATCTTATTGGTTATACAACATCAACATATAAGCATCTATCCACTAATTTTAAATGGATTAAGAACCTGGGATATATATAGATGAAATAAATGAAATTATCCCAATCACATAGATGAGAGTTTATCCTATAAGGACATTTCTAGAGTAACTCATTCTGTATCGAGATTATGATGAGATTCATGAACATATCTTAAATCTATAAGAGATCCATGGAGTTGGAAATAATCCCTCCCAATGGTGTGATGATCATGATCTCCCATATTCATGACCAATGTGAGTTCTTAAGTGTATTTGGGCGAGAAATCCCAATTTACCACTTTCCTTTGGAATGAAGTTATGTAACCAAATTTGGATACAAGAACCAATTGATGTTTTTATGAATTTTAAAATAATATAAACCTAGTGTGAATGATTGTGAATAACATTGATCCCCCCACAATCAAACCCTTCATGAAAAATCTATCCAAATATTTCCAAAGAATAAAAAATGGTTAACCTAACATGATTTCATACAACAGCAGCATCTTCTTCATAGTATCAAAAATCATAGACTTCCCATTTCTCATCCGAATATATTCTTCATGTCACATGGGTGGTAATTTTACATGCATTATAAAGAAAAAAAGGTCACCCCATATATGAAATCATATAACTATGGTATCTCCTTCACAGTATGAAAAGGGAATGACTTCCCAGTTCTTATCAGTACATTTTTTCCAATCACATGGGTATTAATTTAACACTCTTTATTAAGAAACAGACTCAAACCAAGTAAACAATTTGATCAATCTCAATAGGTATTCATTACTAACTTATATGCTAATTTACCCACGTATTATATTGATAATAACTCTTCCAACCATAACTTTATACTATTAAAAATATGGATAGAAATTAAAATAATAAGTATATCATCCCCATAAAATACCAATTATGTTAAATAATTCCCACTAAATCACTTTTAGACACAACACTCATCTAGATATTAAATAATAGAAAAACATTTTGATCAGTTGTGTCAAAAAAAGGAAACACTAAATGGAAACTATAATCCATTTTGAATTTATCATATACACTTCCTCAACTAAATATTAAATAATAAAATAATATTTTGATATCCATTTGAAATATTTCATAATAATAATGATGTTTTCTTTTATGAAATATTATATCATAAATTTTCATTTTTTTGTGGAAAATTTTTCTACACAGTCAATGCCATTAGTTTTTTATTTTTTCTTTTACATCAAATAAGATTTAATGTTAGACACTCTATTTCCCATACTATACATTTAATTTTGATCCCACTTTATTCTTATTCATCGCATCCCTTATATTGAATCCACATAGTTCCAAAATTGGTTAGTGTACATAGACTCCATCTAAAATATAATATTTTTAACCTTTTATTAGAAGCAAAACTTTCAATGGAGTATCAGTGGGTATTAGGTTAATCTTGTATAAATATTAATTTATCATCATTATTGATAATAAATCCATATTTCATGGGATCTGGAATAATCCAACAGACCAATAAGGTTCATGTATAACTTGTAATGATATTATTTTCATAACCTATTATAGAGAAAACTCAATTTTTATCTAAAGATATATTCTTATTTATTTATGTTAAACATCATTATATAAAAGTTTTATAACACTCACTACTTTATTGATATATTAATTCACATAGAAAATACTAGTATGAACCAAGATAAACCACTTTTTTGTATGATTTTAGATATAATATCTTATTAGTATCATTGGGATATTAAATATAAATACCTTTAAAATTTTGAATTAAATTTATCTAGAAACGTCATATGTATGATTTATAACCCTAAATTATCATAATGGAAAATTTTTTACACCACCTAATCCATGTCATATATGTAAAATTTCTAACTAATTTTAATGATATTCTATCAAAACGAAATATAATTTATTCTAAATTATCTCATCATAATGATATTGGATGGTCACACTGGCACATCATTGATAAAAAAATTTCTAACATGGTATTACTTAACCTTCAAGGTACACAATTTCAATATTTCATTCTGGGATATATGAGTTTTTAAATATTATATAATATCTTAGACATTCAATAAATTCCCCAGTAAATTTTCCACCACCTTTATTTGAATAAAATATAATGTTAATTGTATTAGATGATTTTTATCCTCATTTTTGAAATATTTGGAAATTTTAATGATTTAAATCATATTTCACATATGTAACACATAACCATACCTAAAATAGTCATTATTAAATGTTATGAAATACCGATACCCACAACTTTATTATGTACTCATTGGTTCATAAATGTATTAACCTAACCATAGTTACTATTAAAACCAACAGTCAAACCATTCATCTACAAGCTTAATGGGTTTTTCTTATCACTACGAGCTAGTGAAAAGTGAAATGGTATATAATGCATAAAATTGGAATAATTTATCCTATAAATAATAGTTGAGAGAAATATAATTTTTCTAGAATTTTAACATAACACCTCTAGAGGTTATAATTCTGTTCTAAAAATGAATCAACAGATACAATTAAAAAAGAATCAAGAAGTAGATATTAATAGCTTTTCTCACATATAAAAACCCTCAACTAACTACTATACATCCTCTCACCCCCAAGCACCTAAAATATTTTTCATTTATATAATCATCTAGTCTCTATATAAATAGTTAATTCCACCAAAAACATAAATTCGAAGGAGTAAAGAACATATTTAAAGGGAAACATGCTAGACATTATAATTATGTAAAGGTATCTCTTTGAAAATAATATAATATATACACTTATATAATTTTGAAAAATAATCTAAAACCACTTACCTCAAATCACCAAAATAAATCAATTTTATAATAGTGTTCAAAATAAATGCCCGATCCCTAAACTGAAATGATAATATAAGCATGAGAATAAAAAATATTCAGTAAGACACCGACCACCTTTCCACTTTCCAAACAATTATTAATAAAACAATATCAATCTAGATTAAAATAAATTTCAAATTTTCATTTTCCATTATTATTTTACCAAATTAAAAGTGTCACTTAAAATATGTTTTCTTGACCAACACCATATTTTAATCAAAACACCAAATTACCTTTTCAAATTAATACTGAAATGAATAACTTTCATTTAAAATAGTTTAAAAATCCTATTTTGAAACTATTTTATATAAATCAATCAAATTAAAATGTTGTAGAATGATATAATATCATCACAATAAGTGAAGCAATGATAATTAAAGTAAAAAAGATATAATTTCATTATCAATAAAAATAAGAGGGAATCCAATCAAGAATAATATATGAAATCCCTAAAGAAACCAGTAATCCTGAAGGTGTTATGTTATATATACTTATGTCCTAAATTTTGAAAATAATAAACATTACTATACTAGACTAATGTTTGGAAATACATTTCATCTTAACAAAAATAACCAAACTAGATTGCTCCCAGGATCATCGAAATGGAACACCTAATCCATACCTATTAGAATCTAAAGGGGAACCTAGTATAGTGGGACTATCTAGTGAATCATAAGTCTAGGATCCCACTAAGCTACCTAGGATCCAATAGACAAAAATATTTAATGCGTGAAAATAAAAAACAAGCACAACATGCAACAAAAGAAAAACAATAAATCACCCTCACCTTTGATTCCCTTATAAATTAATATCTAAAATATACAACTAAAATCCCTATAAGAATAAAAACCACCCGTAACAATCACAATAAACATAAGGGGTGATAAATCATTATCAAGATATTCTAATAATTAATTTAAAAGATCTAACTATTATTTTAAAAACAAAAATATTTTAGTGGTCATGTCACTTTTAAAATTTTAGATCTCATTCATAAAACCTATTTTTGAAACATCACATTTTAAAATTATCATTTTAAATTCATTTACAAAAAACCCTTTTATATAATATCTTCCAAAGCCTTAAATATTTTCCACTAATTATCCACATGAAAAACAACAATGTCAAAAAAAAATTATAACCAACATTTCTCTTAAAGAAACAATTAATATAATAAATCAATACTTTTAATTTAAAATTACGTATAAAATTCTAAATAAAACATTTAAAAAATAAATTGAAATATCCAAATATCTATTTTACCCTTAATAAAATTACAAAATACCAAATCATGTATTTTAAAAAATAACTGGTGAGTGAAACTAAATAAAAATCATTTTTTGATAATTCATTAATGTATGAAAAAACATTATGTCAAGTGAAATAAATGACAAAATATCATTAACTGGTTTAGTTTGATCATATAAAATTAAAATTAAAATTATAAATATCAATAAAAACTTGGATAAAAAAATAAAAATTTGTGTATAAGAAAACCAACCTCAAAATGTGATAAACCCAATATAGTAATACAAATTTCATCTCCATTAATGGTTAATTCTCAAACACAACTTAAAGGGATCACCTTCTACACCTATCCATAAGAAACATCAATATTAGACTACCATGAACCAGAACCATGTACAAAAAGCCATGGGGTTTATAGAAGGGTGATGTAAATGATAAAGATATGTGGGACAAAGTGAAGAAGAATGAATGAAACTAATAATGGGGTTTTAATAAAGGATAACTATGAGATTCATGTGAAGAAGGTGGGTTGCATCTTCCATTGGTTTGGTTGCCTCACATAGTCTAGATAGTGAGAGGGGAAGGCCTCAGACGATTAAGAGTGTGATGGGGAAAGGGTGTGGTTGGTGTGAGCAGGAAAAGAAAGTGGGGGAGAGTTTGAAAACAATTATTATTATTATTATTATTATTATTATTAAAATATGAAATATTTCATGATAATTTCATGGTTTTTTTAATCTATGTGTTTACCTTGATGGTCACACCCAAGGGAAAACTAATGGATAATTTTTATAGGATCTAGCCTCAATGTTTCCAAAAATAGTCTAGTCACTCCCATAATCCAAAATCATGGATAGTGTTTGGTTACTATGGAATGTGTGAAAACCAAGTGAATCATATAAAAACCCAATAGTTTTTAAATCCATGACCAACCCCCACCCCCCCCCCCCACAAAAACTAAATTTCACAAAATTATTATAAACTAAAATAAAATACCTTTATCATATCAGGGTGTGCTAATTATACACACCATACAAATTTCTACCCCAAGAAAAGTCTTAAATTAAAGTAAAATGAAAATGATTGAAAAAACTCATTTGAATACAATGTTAAATCCATTTACTCAAGATCTATAAAAACTAACCCAATATTCCAAAGTCCACAAGATTCTATATGTATCACCCAACTTAGATCATCAATCATTAATCCCCTAACAGGAAAAGAGGTTCTATAATTAATCTCCCCACCATTTATAATCTCTATAAATTCTGAATTGAAAAGAATGGAATCACTAATGACCACTCCCTGATCAAACCACAGAACATCAAAACATTCTCAATGAAACCATCAAGACTACCAAAGAACACATTATCTAGTCCTAGCACAAAAATTAAATTGGATAATAAAAACTCTCTTCAAGGAAAAGTAATTGTTCCTAAACATGTGTTAATAACACATAGGATAAACTATATTCATGATACCAAGACACTAACTCGCAATAAACCCAACCAAACTGAACCTGACACCAACTAGTCTATAATCTGAACATGTGTCTTCCACATCCTATCTACCCTATAATAGGTCTGAAGTTCCTTCCAATGGATTTTCATAAAACCCAAATCATGTACAAAATTAATTAACAAAGAAACTAACCTTTCATCCCTATGGGGGTATAAAAGATTACATATTTTCTTATTGCAACACAGAGGTCGATTAGGGTCATCTTACTTGAGGAGTATGCTTTCAATCAATCGCCAATTTTTAAATCAAGTAAAATATTAATTTTTTTGTGTTTATTATTTAATGAATTTAATGAATTTTAGGTTTTTATAAAATATGACATTTCAATGAAATAAAAAAGTAATATAGATATAGATAGAATGAAGGTTATGAAGAAAGTTTTAGTCCTAGGGTTTGTTAATGAAAGTTCATTTTCTCATTATTTGTTGTTTAATATTAATTTGTTAATTCAATTTATGAAAAACAAAAAATGATATAATTTTATTTGATTTATCGAGTGTGGTATTTTATTTTGTCTAAGAAAACACTTGGGCACACAAATAACCAAAACCTTCAATAGACAGATATGAAAACACCACAATCAAGAATGCAATTACAAAAATATATATCTCCACAATGTGTCGTTTAATCCCTTTGGGTACTCTAAACTGCTCCATATGAAGACATTAACATAGAAAATGGGGAAAAATTAATCAAAAAAGGGATGAATTTTATTTTTGTTTCATGGTGGAAAAATTCCACACCCATTCACCTCTCTCATGTTCACCACAAATAGGATTCAAGCAAAATTATATTAAAGTGAAATAATTAAGAAATCCCTAAAACCTCCCACGTGATCAATTACAAGGTTATTAACTCTCTATTGTTTTGTGGAATAGATCATGATATAATTAATGATAAATAGAATTAATTAATTAAATTATATTAAGAACAAACACATTAATTAAAATTGAATATATGTGTTATATTTCAGAAGAAAATGAAAATAAAAATAAAAGAAAACATAATGAAACATTAATCCCAACACAATGAAATGGGATAAACCTCAAATGTATGATTGATTCGAATCTCCTCCACCACTTCCTCTTATATATAGGCCTTTCATATTCTCAAGCATTCATAAATGTCATCATAAATAGGTCAAAAAAATATTCCAGACAATCCCAATAGTGCACGAGTCAAAAATGAGCAATGATGTTATAAAATCATGTCAGAATTATCATTAATAGGTCATTTCCAAGGGTTCCACAATGCGAATTATATTCAATATGTGTAATGTGTGGGCTCAAATATGTCACAACATGATTCATGCTCTAAGACACTCTTTGGGTAATTTTTTGGAGTTTCATGATTTAACCTTATGTGTGACACCATGAAATAAGATTTTATAATTTAGAAGCCTTATTTTTCTCATAACATGGATTCACAACTTGTATTCCATCATAATTCACATCAATAACAAAATTCATAACATTAATTGATTTTTATAGTATATGTTTTTCTGTTTCATCTTGGTTCTTCATTTTAAAGCCTTCAACATGGTCCTTGACTTGACTTTTGACACAGAACATCTTTTTCTTTGTTATTTAAGAAATTTTAATATTGTGTTTAAAAATTTACTAAATACCATAAAAAATATAATGAAATTAAATATGGTCACATTAATCGAATAAATTTTATAAAAAATGTTTTTTATATTCATGAATACATGTAAAATATTACTCTATGAAATCCCACAAACATAGAACTTTCTTGTCCTCAATAATGTAATATCAAAATTATTTCAAAGGAATATTTTCTTTAAAAATTATATTTTCAAAATAAATATAACCAAATTATTTTTAATGGAAATATTCCTTTCAAATTTTACAAAAAACAAATTCCTCTAATTTTACACATTTTAATGAAATAAATCAAATCATTTATATTACATTTATTCCTCTAAAATAACAATGATCTTACTCTCCTGAACATTTAAATATTATTTTTATTAAAGCGAATGACAAATGTAACCAACCTCATATTGATTTTTTTACTCATATCTAAATATAAAAAAAATTATTGAGTTTTTCTCAAACATCAAGTACATGTCACATACAATAGGCTTTTAAGTCATCTTACATCTCCACCAAGTAATGACTAAAATAAACAATAACTATGAAGGCTTAGACTTATGGTTAAACATTCATTAGGGATTAGGTTATGTGGGTGATTAATAAAAATATTATCTTAGTTATATCAAAATCTAGTCCTAATGAAATACTCTTGTAAATGTCATTTCCAATTAAAAACATTAACAATAGGCTCATGGAATAAGTGAGTTTAATTAATGAATCACCCTCTCTTTATTTTGAATTTTATTCTACTTATTCTTATATATTTATAATGTTTTTATTACAAAAATATGACATACACCACATACTTACATACAATCTTAAGATAATTGGTCAGCCAATGGTGATTTTGGGTTCTAAAAAAACGCATCCCATTATTTTATTTTTTTTATTACATGATAGGTGAATAATAAAGTACAATAATGAAATGAAATATCTCAAAATAACATAAATATCCACCATAAGAATGGATTAAATTTGTATATACCCTAAAAAACTACCCTCATACACATTTTCTTTTAATATCATGTAATATATTGCATGTATGTTATGAATGGATATAACATGCATGAACTGTGGATCAATTTCTAACATGTTCGTTCATGGAATCAATGACAGAGCATAACATCGATTTTATGGTTTTTCAATAGTAATGGTATAATAAATAATAATTCTTCATAGATATTAAAATTGATTATGTTTATCCATAACCTCAAAAATATTCCAAGAAAGTTCTAGAAGATAAAAATGTCTGGGTCTCCCAAGAAGTATATTGTAGAACAAAATAGGAAATATTTTAAAAAAAATTTCATAGAGATAAGAACATAAGGTTTACAAAAAATATTCCTAGAAATTTACAAAAAATTACACTAAATAATATCAATTTTATCAATTAAAAACATGCCAAATCTAAGAAAAATTTCATCTATAATAATTAAAACATATAAAAATTTTAATTTGTAAAATTCATCACCTCATTCATAAACTTACATATTAATTTTACTATTTCTCAAATCTAAGAATTATAAAAATGAAAATTAAATCATGGATTAATTATTATACTAAGGAACATATGTCACCCAAATCAACACTGGTGTTCAAGAGATCGAAATAAGTAAAAAAATTTCTTTTAATGAACTAAGAATGATTAAAATATAGATAATAATAATTAAATAATGAGTTGAAACACATATTCCCCTAGAAATAATTTTTTATGTCGTGTATTTTTTGTTTTGGTTATACATTCTCTCTTATAAAGCATTTCCATGATGTTAATCCTCTTCTTGATGTGATTTTTTTCACAGTGTGAATTTATTTTATTATCTTATGGTGTGAATTCAAATTTGACATCATGAATTCCCATTTATCGATGTGAATTATTGTTAGTTTTATGTTTTCATATTTTCCACTTATTTAACCATCAATATCATAAATCTACAAATTAATTTTACTCATTATAACATTAATACCTTGTTATTTATGTTCAAAATGTAGAGGGACATGGGTTGCATCTTAATTAATTCTTAAACAAATAATTCAGAATGAAATTGAAAACCAAATACATAGAAGTAATGTAATGTAAATAAGAGATAAATCTTTGTTTAATCCCCCATGTGGTCCTCGTGTTGTGACTACCTCTAGAAAGGTAGTACCAGCTATTATTAGTAATTTATCAGTGTGTGTAGTTTGTTAGACTTGAAGAAGAACATGTTTTTACTTTCTTTTTATGATTACTTATTTTTATTATGTAGGATTCCATGTACATAGTACAATATATCCACTCCCATTTCAATGTGGTAAAATTTTTATGGTGAGGGTATGATAAAATATTGATCCTCTAGTTTGTTGGGTTCTAATAGTGCAATATTTCTTTCATGGTATATTGGTTTATCTAGGTGTACTAAATGAATGGAATAATCAAACGGATAGATAGAGTATAATTTTATTTTAACAAAATTAATAAAAAATAATTAATTAGAAAATATCCACCTTTTATATAGTAAGTTTGTGTCTCTAGTTCTTCTGGAATATCTACTTGGATCTCTTCACAAGATACTCTTAATAATTAATTGATATATTCAAGGATATCGATTTCTTCTTCAGTAGGTGTATTTTTTTTTTGTTTTTTATCATTCCCCAGAGAAAAAATGTTACTTGACAAAATCATAAAATTAAAAACAATAAATAGTGATTCTTAATTCATATAGATTAAAATTAGATGAAAAATATTTTATTAAGGGGATATATCTTTGAGTTGGTTGTCCATCAATAACATTATCAATGAAAATTTCCTCTTGAATTTGAGTGGTAATATGTGGATTTAGTTTGTCAATATCCTCCATCATATCTTCAAATTCCTCCACTAGGGTGGTTTATTTTTCTTCAAATGCCAGAGATAGTGATGTGGTGCTAATTATTTTACATTTTAAGGGTTTCAAAGATCATATTGTACTTTTTACTCAATCAATATGTTATATATCCAAATATTGTTGGTCTACCATACATTTATTTATAAGCATTTCATCATCAGAAATCTTTTATAGCAATTGTTTAGTGAGGGGGAATGGATCATCAAGTATCTCATATCTTACCTCCTCGGGTTCTTCAACCACAAAGATTACAAGGGAAATCTCTTCCACCACTAGAAAAAGATTCATTCTCTAGATTATGTTTTAGCTACTCATGAAATACATGAAAATATAGAGTTAGTTATTCTATTTTACTCTTCAGGTTGTCCATTGTATATGTTATCCATTGAACCAGGTGATTTAAAATATTTTTGAGTACTTAATCTATGTTTTAACCTATGAGTACTATGTCTATGCATAAGATATGTAGTTTGGAGAAATCAAAGAAATATATATTATTTTATGGTTTTTTATCTGAAGTAACAAAAAAATATTTTTTACAAAAAGTTTGAATAATAAATAATGATCTAAATACCACTTAACTCCCCAAAAATGAAACTATTTTCATGTATATTCCATTGGGAAGTACAAAATATTTTTTAATTTCATAATTCTTTACATAGGATGTCTATGGTTGTCTCACATGAGGAGCATCATTGTTAATCAATCGCTAATTTATAAATTTAATATAATATTTATTTATTATTATTTTAAGAAAAAAGTGATTTTTTTTGTGGAAAATATGAAATGTAAATAAAATTTACAACTAAACTTACCTCAGATAGAACGTAGGTTGGGAAAAATAATTTGGTCCTATAGTTTGGTAACATCGGTTCATCTTCTAAATTTTTTTTTATGAAATTCAATTTGATTATTCATTTTAATAAACCTTATAAATGAATTAATGTCCATTGATTTATAAATAGTTAAACTTTAATATTCCCTGGAATAATATTTGTCATACGAAATATCATCTCTTCAAATAGCAAAATAGGTTAACACCTTAATTGAGAATTCAATTTTTTAAAGACCTAACACCACTGTATGTTGTTTCATCCCTTCGAGTACCCAAAATTCCATTTTCAATTATTTTATATGACAGAAGTGAGTAAAAATAAAATTAATCAAATTATGGGGATGAATTTGAGATATATGTTGTGGTGGGAGACTACAACACCCATTAACTTCCCTTTCATTCACCAAAAATAGGTTTCAAAAATATTGATGATAATGTGAAATAATTAATAATGTCATAAAAAACCCTTGAGTAAAAGTCGTAGGTTAATAACTATACATTTAAATGTGGAATAGTTAATAATGCAATAAAATAAAGACAGAATTAATGGAATAGTTTTTATGAAATGACACATTAATTAAAATTTAATATGCATATTATTTTACAATGTAAATTGGAAATAAAAAAATGAAACATAGATCATCATATTCCAATGACAACATTATTTAAAAACCATTTAATGGATGATTTATTATTTTCAACTCTTCTGTGGACTCGTATTAACAAGCCTTCCAGATGCTTAGGTAGTCATAAATGGAATCATAAATGGGACAACTAGCTATTTCAGTCAATCATGGGAGTTCAGACCCCATAAAAATCACATTATTTTATCACCTAGAAGCCTTATTTTTCATCATGTCTTTGATTAATGTCTTTTATTCTTTAAAAATTCACATATTTAATGACATTACCAAAATTATTATGCTATGTTTAAAATAATTTTCACCATTTCCACCCAGAAGTTCATTTTCCAGACATAGACTTCTTTATTAACTATCCCTTTGTCATTTGGCATCTTTTTCTTTATGATATATAACCTTTTATGATCATTTTTAGACATTTCATGTATCTTGTAATAAAACATAAAAATAAGTAAATATTGAAATGTTTAATCAATTAAACTAAATATAAATATATATATTATACTCAAAATAAAATAAGATTATTTCTTTTTTAGCAAGCTTAAGATTTCAAACTCCCCCAATCATACTAAATCACTACCACTATATCATCAACATCATATAAACATCTAAAGGTCCTAAAGGTTAACTGCCAAAATTGATTACATAAAAATATCATTGAAAATACATATCCATAATGGAAACCAAAACATAATAAAACATATTATCCACAACATCCTCAAGACCATCCTCACATATCGCTACTCAAAAACCCTTGGGAATGGCCTGAATAGCCAAGATAGAGGAATCTCCTTGAAATTTACAAAGGGAACTTCTTTTCAATCCTCTAAGATCCACACCTAATGGGTTATCTTTTCTCAATAAATAGGGAATAAATGTTCCATGCATCATGGTCCACCTAGAAAATTCTGTTTATGCTAAGATGGCTACCACAACCACCTATTTGATTATTTTTTAGCTATAATGAAGCATAGCCAATCAATGTTTTGGTTGAAGATAACCTTTACATAATTTATATTAATCAGAATCATTGAAATATTGTTTAATAAAGGGGACAACCCTTTCTAATAACTAATCAATGTATTCCTTCACTCGCTTCTCATTTTGGTAATGTATCGCAACCTCAATATCTCACTCATCCCTCACAACCAATTGAGTAAATAATCTAAAAAACACCAATTCATGGAATTCCCAAAATCTACCCTCACATAATCAAGAATAATACTCATGATAATTAATTCATTCCATAGAACAAATCTATATAAATTATAGCCTGCAAATATTTAGGGGTATTAAAAAATTTTGAGATTCCTTAAAGACTTCCTATCAATTCCATTTCCTCTATTGAGATTAAATCACAGTAAAGAAAAAAAAGAAATGATCTAAGCAACCCATATAGATTCCCAAATTGAGATGGTTCCTATCCTGATAGCATAATTTTGGTCTTGGTGAAAATCGAAACTGAAGGAATCTACATTGTTCAATACAAGAAATCATCAAGAGGTTCATCCTAGGAGACAATCCTTTAATTTATTTCCTTGTTCTTTCAATTATTCATATCATCAATTACCTGAGATAGTAATTCAAAATTTATACCTCATAACCAAAGAAAAAAAAATAGAAAATCCCCTTTTTAAGAGAAAACATATAAAGCACAAATACTAAATTAATGAAAATAAGTTTAAAACATATATTATAAACCATTTTTTCAAATATACAATTCATTTTATATTAAAAAACAAATCCTATATATTTTAAATCATTTTTTATTCAATTATAATAATAAGACACATTCCATATTTTTTCATAAAATAATCCACTTCCCAAAATTATTTTTAAAACCAAATATATTTCAGAAGAAACACCAATCATGGTTAAAATATATTCAATCCAACCGAGGAAACATATCACCAAAACGAACCTTATCCCTTGTCCCCTTACCAACACCACTAAAGGTAATCCAAATACCATGATATCTTAGTAGAAAAACCAAAACAGGATGTGAAATCATGCTTAAGTTGGTTAAATTATGGACGGAGAATGTGGAAATCATGCAATGGTTCCTTGAATGGGTCTGAAATCACATGATTGAAAAATAAATGGTTCTTCATGCACAAAAAAAATTGTTTTTTAAATCGATTAAAAAATTAATTAAATAATTGATAATGATCCTCAAGGTAACTCTCTATGTCAATAAAGATCAGTGTAAATTAACATCTCAAATATCAATGAAAAAAATAACTAAAATAAAAACAATATCCTAACTACCCATGGTTACACAAGTATTATTATAATATGTGATTATTAGGAAACCACTCAAACCCCGCATCTTGAGTCTTGACATTCAATTATAACTAATTCCTACCATGAAACCCCAAATAACCCAATGAATTTTTAAGAACATAGTCTCCCACTAATAAATATATCCTCTGATACCATTTGTAATGACCTGTCCTAGGCCTCCACCCAAACTAGA
This sequence comes from Viscum album, assembly GCA_963277665.1. NCBI lineage: Eukaryota > Viridiplantae > Streptophyta > Magnoliopsida > Santalales > Viscaceae > Viscum > Viscum album. Next base: position 2,073,210,225 of record OY728131.1, read on the forward strand.
AATTGAAATATCCCACCACTAATCGAAGGGTATTTCCAAATATCCATGAGATAGATAAAAGTTCAAAACCATAAAATATACACAATGGGAATGATTTCCCTCTTAAATTAGTTTAAATAAGAGCATAAGTCTATCAAAATTTTGGCATGACCCATTAATTGGTCATAAATCCATGTAAAAAATGTATCAAATGTTATATAAAATATAATCACGTAGTATAAATAAATCCATCATCTCACCTCCAAACACCCTCACCTAGTTTTTATACCTCCACTAACTCCCCCAAACACTGTAAAAAATTTACAACTACTAAATCACTAACTTTCCATGTAAATAATAAAATTCAACAATAATAAAAAATAGAATGTAGTAAATAAAACATCTAAATGGATCCTTGCTGGAAATTATATGAACTTAAAGTCATTACATATGTAATCATGTAAAAGACACAATTGTTTAAATATGAAAAATAAATTGAATCCACTATCATAAAATCCCCCAAATAAATCCATTATCAAATAGTGGATAAAAGATGAAATAAATCCTAAAACTCAAATAATAACACTGAACTAAGAATGAAAATACTCAGTAGACCACCACCCAACTTTCTACATTCAAAACATTTAACAATAAAACCATTTAAATATTGATTAAAATAAAATTTAATTTTTTTTTCATTTTTTTATTTTATTAAATTAAAACAACCACATGAAATGATTTTTCTTATCCAATGTCAATATCAAACAAAAACACTCATTTACCACTTCACTTTCAAACCCAAAATCAATCCCACTCACATAAAAAATTACAAATACTCCATAAAATCTATCTATTATAGAAAAAACCATGTACAACGAAATATATTTCAATATGATTTTTACCACAAGTAAGAGAACAATAATGAGAACAAACAATATTGGATGAGACGATCAATACAAACAAGCAGGAAACCATTTAAGAATAATATTTGGATTCCCTAAATAATCAAACAATCAATATTAAAGTTTCATAAGCTATATTCCTATGTCCATAAGTGATACATTCCTCAAAATTAAAAAATATAAAACTATTTTGATGTGTGTTACATCCTAACACAAACCACTAGACTATATAGCATCTAGACCAACATAATGGGACAACCAATCTAGTAAAATCAATAAATAAAGGAGACACTAGTACTGTGAGACTATCTAGTGCATCATATATCCATACTCTCACTTAGCTACCAAAGTTACCTTGGATAAAAATACCGAGGGAGAGAAAATTAAATTGATCACACTATGTATTTGAATCATAACAATCACTCTCCGTCACATTTGACAGCCTCACATTGGAATATCCCTAATCCCTATATTCAATTAGCAAAATAATAAAATATCCAAAACAAACACAATGAAGACTAGGTGAAGAAAATGGGTGTCAAAAGAAACCAAGATACCATTTAAAAGTTCTAATAAGGCCTTTAAAAACAAATATACATGGGTGGATAATCCTCATTTCATATTTGATAACTCATTTATAAAAAATATTTTTTCAATAAAAAATTCTAAATTATACATTTTAAATAAATTTAAAAATCACCATACTTTTATAAAACCTCCTCCATAACATTAATTATTTTCCATTAATTTTCTATGTGACTAAAAAGAGGTCAAAAAAATATAAATACCATATTTTCAAATAAATAAGAACATTAAATAATAATTAAATAAATGTATTTCTCAAGTCCCACATAAAATTACATTTTAAACATTTAATCATTTAATTGAAAACCCAAAACAAAAATTTTGAACCATAATAAATTTTCAAAATGAAAAATTGAAAATTTATCAAAAAATTGGTGATTTAAATTAAATAAAACTATGTTTCACAATTCTCGCAAATCGTAAAATCATTGAATCAAGTGAAAACCATGACAAATTATCAAAAATATGTCTGGATTGATAATATAAAATTTAAAAACAAATTCTAAATAATCTAAATTCAATGGTTCCAATACTAAAAAAAAGTTAAGAATAAAAAATAAAATAATGGAAAAAATTCATTGGTAATCCAAAATAAATCATCTTCAATTTTGAATATCAAAAAAATACTTGAGAGACCCTTATTAGTCCCCATAAACACTCACTTGTTGATATTATAATATCCTAAACTAGACCTGTGGGTGAAAACCCCTTGAGTTAATAAGAAGGGATTGAACTGGGGTAATAATAAAGAAATGAGGGATGAAATAGGGAGAGGAAGAAATAGAGAGTCTTACTAGAGTAAATCCAGAATAATTAGAGGAAGAAGGGGTGGTGGAATCTTTCTTGGGTATAGCATCCTCAAGCGTTCTAAAAAGATGGAGGGGACGAGTCAAGTGATTGAGAGGGTAACGGGGAGAGGGTGTGTCTTATGTGGGGAGGGGGGAAATATTGAGAGAGTTAAAATAAGTATTATTATTATTATTATTATTATTATTTCCCAACATGGAAAGTTACATGATATCCACAAGTATTTCTTAATCTCTTAAATGACTATATAGGCTACCCCCAAGGGAAAATCAACACTTAACAATTATTGATACCAAGCTAATGATATGAGAAAAGTAATTGATCAGTTATAGTCCCCAAATTTATAGTTGTCACAATGTTACTTTAAAACTTTCACATCACATGAATAGCCTAAAAACTCCAAAAGAAAATTAACATTCACTATTTAACACTCTAAAAAGTAAAATCACCCCAAATTATTACTAAATAAAACAAATTAATTGACCATCATCACAAAAAGGTGTGACAATGTATATCACTACATATTATTTCAACTATTCTATCATTCCTATCACAATTTTCACAAAAGTATTCTTTGTAAATTATTTCTAATAAAACAGATTCAATGTTTTTAAATGTTTAAGAATTGAATTATTTTTACAATCTATATATATAGTCTTTGAATTGATTTATCACTTATATTCACAAGGTAATAATATTAAAAACAAATGTGTTTATAATAAAATAACTTAATTATCATATATTTAATATTATAGATAGAATTATCTATACCCATAATGTATATACCATTGATCATATAGCTAAATATATAAAACATTTCATTCATGTATATACAATATCCCTTGTTCTTAATCATGAATGAAAATATCTTTGGGATTAAAATGATATAGAGATTTTTTTTGAAAGATAAAAACAATTTTTCAATTCAAAATCTAATTAACCATGAATATATAGATCTTATGTGGATACTACTAGATTAGAAAAATTTTCACCCTTTCCTATAAACAGATCGGTTTATTCATTCACTAATTAACTTTAATTTTTTATATTGTCAACATAATGCAATTTTTTTGATTCCCACATGATATATAATACCCAAAAGTGATAATTTTAGACATTAATTTCTATAAAATTGACATCCTATTTCTCAAAAATCTTCTCTTTCAGATAAATTAACACTTCTAAAACATATACATCAATCTACAAAACTATAGGTCCAACCTATATAATCGGTCAATATGATTTTCCTAGTACATTACATAATATATAAGAGTTAAATATTTATTGTATGAGTATCCTATTTTTTATCAATTTAATAAAGACTTTTATTGAAGATACCCCCACTAAAATATTAATCATATTTATCATATCTATTAATGATAGAATAAACATATTTAACTAAAAATTGAGTTATTTTTTTATTTATCTCAATATTAATCTATTTAGTTAAACATTATAGTTAATAATATTTCATATGGTTCTTATATAATTAGTTTGAAAACCCTATTCCCAATTTTTCATATGAATAATCCAGACCCTATTCCTCTGGGAATATAATCCTATCAGGTTCACCAAAAGATGTATAACCTAGAGATCACAAATGAATATGTAAACAAATTCCTTTCAGAATCAATCATTCATAGAGTTAATTTCATAAGATAATCTAATAGGATATAGCCTTGTTATTACCAATCCATTAAGATGATAATGGTCTTGAAATGTGTTCACTTTATAAGGAAACAAAAAATAATCATTTTGATATGTTTTTTAGTCTCAATTTTTCCATAGGTAACTTTTACATATCAAGAAATATCTATAAATATATATATTTTCATAATTACAATTATTTGTATTCTATCTATTTTACCAAATTAATATATTCCAAACATATTAATATTTGACACTTTATAAAACTAGTGATTTGTATTACTTACCAATAAATAAAATCTATATATATTTATACATATATAAATGAATCTTTATAGTATATGAAACCCTTTAATATAAATTTTTGAAATCATATAAAACTATAATCTGCCTAGAATCATGTATGCAGTGAAAGGATTCCAACCCTTACTTTTTTAAAACAGAGTCTAAGCTCATCGGTTTGTGGAAATTCTTATCCAATGTCCCACAATCCATACATCAATACTAAATATAGGGTTAATTTTAATAAAATCTTAAAACTGAATACATATATATATATATATATATATATATATATATTCAATTTTTATAATTATGTTTATAACTAATAAAAAATCATAGTATTGGTTTGATAAAACTATATATTACTTCATAACTAACTTGAAAATCATATATTCATTGTATGGTGGTTATAATAATAAATTCAAACACTTTAAATAAAATATTACCAACATTCATAATATAAACAATTTATATACCATAATATAAAATAATGAATTAAAAAAATAAATGAATAAATGAATAATTTAAATATTTATAAAGATATATTATAATGTTAAATAATCATAAATTTCAGAAAAATTGTTTTTTAACTTAGTATATGGTTATATGAATTCAATTTGTGTCTAATGTCCCATATCGGTAAAGGTATTTGAGACTTTTTTTAAAAAACCATTACGTGACACCCTTTACCATATGAGGGTTCTTTATGATTGGTAATGACATTCCAAAATAATACCAAATTATAGTTTCCCTATATAAATAATTTCCGTGATATAATTCTTAAAAGTTCACACCTTTCATCATGATAAGTAGTTATTTGTATATTCCATGTTTTCACATGGAAACTAATTCCCATAAACAGTGAAATTTTTTTCAAATTTATCACATGAAAAAAATGAATTAATAATTCTATATTTTATGTAAATATCAATGAAATTTTTATATGTAAATAAATTTTAAAAGAAATTATAATTTTTTAATAAAACATTCCATAATTATATAAAACCTTTATTTAGCATAAATTTATAAAATATATCTATCTTAGTCTTCAATGACACTCATCTATATTCCATTAATGGATTTCATGAGAAATACCGATAAGAACTACATGTAGAAGAACAAGAAAAGTTATCGGTATAGATTTAAAAATTAAATCAAATTTAGATTTCTATATCTAAATAATGATATTTTCTTATTAAAGTTTTTATAAATATTAAAAAATAAACTCAAGTAATTATTTTATTATTAGATTCAAACTAGATTTTATTTTCATCATTTCTAAAGGATTAAACATGAATTCATATAGTGATATCCTCATATTCTTTATGAATTTCATGATATTGATTTTTTAAATCATGTGATAACAAGATTAATAAGGATCAGTTTAATGTATCTAGGATTATTATATATGAATGTATCATTTGTATCCCTCTATATATTGAGAATAATTGAGAGGGATCTCTTTTTTTAGTCAAATATGAATGTGATCTATGACAGTAATCCTGAATTTACCCCATTAAAATATATAATATTTCTAGGGTTTAGAATTAAAAAACTATAGAAAGTTCCTCCCCATTTTTATTTTCCAAAAATAATAAGAATGTCATAAAGATTTATGTATTTTATTATTAAATTATGATATTTATTATTTAACTAATAAATAAATCAAACCAGTTACAATTAATATTTATTTAATTTATCACCTCTTAAATAATAAATTATTTTGTAATATAGTTAAATAAATACAATTTAATAACTAACCAATTAAATAATTACATGGGATTCTGTCATTGACTATGTTTCAATTATATACTAATAAATAAATATTAACGTGTTTGTTAACTCAAATAGGATGTATATATATATATTATAAATAAAAATAAAATTACCTTAATTATTATCCAAGAATAACTTGGGATTCAATTATAATGAAATAAATTTAATAGAAATTCATTCTCAAAGTACAATGTATTTTACTCACACAAATAAAATTTGATATAAGGTTGTGGGATTATTGATACACTTACTATGTATTCCTTTATGACTATTTATTAGTCTTGATGAGTCATTATCATATACTAAGAGTTTTATTCAATAGTAAATCATGTCTACCATAGACAAAAAGAAAAACCATATTAATGAAACCCCTCGTACAAATAGTAAATGTGTAATTTAATCCATTTTCTATAGGATATGTCATCAAGTGGGATAAATATATGTATAATCAACCATTAATTTTTAATATATTTTTTATATATTTCTTTAAATTAAATATATTATTATTAATAAACCAATATAATTAAGTCGCGAACATTCATATCAATCAAATAATCACGATATATGTTCTTCCAAAACCTAGAAGGGAAAATTGTTTCATAGACATTCAACTAACATCATACCACGTATGAAACACCTATTTTAATCCACTTGACAATAAGAATATAAATTATGATTTTAATTAATAATATAATTACATGATTTATGATATAAATTAATAATAATAATTACACATACTCGTATAATATAGTATTCAATGACACATGGCATGTAAAATTAGTACTAATGTATTTCTATTGTGATCTATTATTCTTTGAGATCACCATGTTTGAAAATTATATGAATAATTCCTACTACAAAAAGAACCCATTACCTAATATTAAGTTATCATATGTGTCCTCATAGACTAATGTATCTAGATTATTGGATAAAACATGAAAAATATTGTACATTATTACCCTAGTTATCAATATATTATGAACTATTATAACCTATCAATGCGACAAATATTATAAATTTTTTATTAAGTAAGCCAAAAATAAGATCAATATATATATATGTAATAGTAATAAAACAAAAATATTTTAAATTTGCCACATGGGTCATAGTAATCAAAATTATATAAAGATATTTGATTCTATATAACCAAACCCCTAAATATTAAAATTTTAATAGATAAATTTGTTAAAAATCAAACTGGTTGGATCTTATATGAAATCCATTTATTTATTGATATATAGATTTATTTTTTTGGTCTAAAAAATTACCTCTATAAAAACTCTATTAATTTTGACTTCATATCTAGTTATTTATCACCAATACCCAAATATCTTCATCCATAGGTTTCAGGAACTGTTATAGCACTGTACCCCTTGAAATGAATAAACTAAATAAATATTAAGCACTCATATTCTTGTTCCTATAGAGATTTATTATCATTTCTCCTCTCATACTATTATCTGAGGAATATTTTCTACTTATAATTAAATTTGGAATATTATTATTAACTATTTTACTTGACATATTTTTTACTATATTTAATGATTGTGGATAATCTTCTAATTTCGTAGGCTATTATCCTCTTCCACTATGATGAGATATAGGTTATACTTGTTTTATACTTGAGAAAACTTTTAATTTGTTCTCCATCAATTCCTTAATGAATTTTCAATTTATTATTTTATTAGAAACCCATTTTAGTTTAATGTAACATTCATTCTGAAGTATCATAGTTAACTTACACTCATGATATTATATGAAATTAAATCTACATAGAGCACTTTTATATTTTTCACCTCATATTTATAATGTCTAGTTTCTCTAATTCCATTAATATTTAAAAGGTTTAGCACTGAAAAATAGGATACATCCAGTAACCAACAGTGAACATTTTTAAAAAATTCTTATTTCTAATATTATGGGATGTACGCACATTATCAAGAATATTTATGTTCTATTATTCAATACGTTGAGAGAAACATCAGCTTAGATATCCTAATCATTCTAATATTTTTCATTTCATGAAAATCTAGGTCGATTTGACACATAACTGAGAATCTCCTTATCCTTTTCAACCAAATAAATGTAATACACCTCTTGTTATTTCTGAAACAGCCCAAGATTTTATAAAAAAATATTCTTTTTAATTTTATTAATGTCTTGTGTTGTACGCTACACCAAAAGGAGCTTGTACAACACACATCCTTGACTTGACTTGCATTATGCGCAATCGCGACCTTCCTCGATAGCGTGTGTAGTACGCAATACAAAGTTTCACTAAACAACGATATGCTATAAAAATATTATTAAAACTAGCCGTTATGAATAGTAATAACCACTTTTTGAAATCCAGTAAATCTTATTTTTCAAAATGAACTTTATTTTTGGATTCGGAGTATCGAATTTAGCCTAAGGTGAAATTTTGGTACTTTTCGGATAACTTTCATATTCTGATGAATAGTGAAAATTACTAAATTATAATTAAAAACAACTTTTTTAATCGAAATAATTAATAGTGATAAATCATTAATTTGAGTGGTTTTAAAGTATATTTAGAATATATTTTTACAATTTAATACAATGTTGGTCATTGGATGTAGTTTCACATTTAAACTAGACATAAACAAGTGTCAATCTTTTGATAGATATTGTTTCTTAAAAACACGCTATTTGTTTTAACAGTGGGATTTAATTATAAAATTAATTAATGCAACTTTTATGTTATGAATTTGGTAAAATAGACTTCATTTTTGAATTCGGAATATGAAATATAGCTTGGGATGAAATTTTGGCATTGTTCTGAAAAACATCAATTTTTGATGAATAGTGAAACTACTAAGTGGTAGGTTAAAAACTGAATTTTGCATAAAACTTAATTTTACCGCTTCTGTGAATGGAATTTCGAAAATCCGAGAGACACGGTTAATATCAAGGACTAAAATGTGGTTCAATGAGATGAAAATAATTTTTTGGTGAATAGTAACTTTTAACTTTTTTTACCACGGTTAATAGTAAATAAGGTAACTAAGGGTAAATATGATATTAATATTACCCTAACACATGTCCTAATTCTATTGGACAAGTGTAATTCGACCAAAAACATACTTAGGAATAAAATATGACCATTTAGGCCCACTTGGATTAGATTAGGACATTTATTATTAATTTATTTAAAGAAGGGTTAAAATAGTTAAAATCAAAGTTTAATAAGTAAATCATTTTTAATATGGGGTTATACATAAGATAAATTCGACTATAAATATTTATTAGAAATCTAAAAAGATTTCCTACATGATGGTATTTTATTTGTAATTTTTAGACATCAAATAATATAATTTATTTATGACACAAAAATGATGCAGTAATTATCTTATTAATGAAATATTTACATAATTGATAATATAAATACCAAAATAAATGTAATTTAAGACTTTATATGAATTCCACTAATTTTCTAGGTTACTATAATATATTAGTGTTGATTTAATCAACTTGGTTTGAACATATAATTCTGTTATGACTTTCACAAAAATCATATATCAAATAGTGTCAAAATTGACACAAAATAGTTTTTAAATCAAATATTATATTATTAATTGTTATTTTATTCCTAAAAATCTAAGGTTCGGCCAAATTACTTAGATAAGGATATATGTATTAATAATATACAATTTGGGGTTCGTTTGGCATGTTATAGTAAGTTTATTAACCATATAGTGAAAGAAAACAAAAAGACACGGTAAAAGTTAAATTATTTAACTTAGAGTTAAATCTAATTGATAAGGTTAAAATAATACCCTAAACTTGTCTAAATCCTATTGGTTGATAGGATTTAGACCCATCCCCACTTTATCTTCGAAATAAGACCCTTTGGAACCATTATAAACCGATTTTGACTTTAATATAAAATAATATTTTGAGATATTCCTAAGGTGCCCCTCTCCTCCCCTATAAAAGGACACCTCCTTCCCCTCCTCCTCACACCAATTTGAGCACTCAAGCTCGGCCAACCCCTGCCAATTTATCCTCTCCACTTCCTTAGAAACATCCTAGAGGTTCTGGTCTTCCTCAAAGACCAATTTTAGTGCCCTAAGAGGAGGTCTCAAAGAGGCACTTCAAAGAAGAGGTAATTACCGTTACCAATTATTTCATCTTTATTTCTTCTTCCACTTCTTCTTCTTAGGTTGTTTCATTATGAAGTAATAACATCAGTATCACTCATATACTGATATGTTATTATAAGTGTGAAACAACCCTATTTCACCATCTATCCATCCTACGGAAAAAGAAATCACCGCGCGTGCGTACGTACGGAATACCGTCTCCACGCCGTGGTGTAATCTATTTTCCACCACCACCTTACATGGATGGGTATAATGGTGTAAAGAATAACTATACATAGTTATTACAACATCATATTGATTCTGATATATTGTATAATACACTCCAATTCAATTCAATATTTATAGAAATTATATCATCGCTCGTGCGTACGTACGGAATACCGTCTCCACGACGCGATGAGATTCAATCTCCATGTTAACCATTTAAGAATGATTATAATGTATATATAAGAAATAATAATGAAATATATGACATTATAAATCTACTGGATTTATGTATATATATACATATGTATGTCATCTACTTACTTCCATTTCAAGACAATAAGGAAAGGAAAACAGCGTTCATGCGTACGTACGGACTACCGTCTCCATGAACGGTGTTTTTCATTTTATTTATCTACCTATTATATATATATATATATATACTGAATATATATGATATATAAATCATATTTTATATTCTGGAAGTAAGTAAATCATGATATAAGTAATAATGATGTCAAGAACAACAAGTCAAAACACCTACGATAAATGAAACGATTTTACCCAAAACGCTTCTTTAACATGGAATTTACAAAAGAACGGGTAATATAATGTCATAAGTGAACCATATATGATATCACAACAATGAATATGATTCTTTAATAAGTCAATAACATGATTTAAATCATTATACAGGAGGTTCGGACACTTACAAAGCAAGTCGGACCTAAGGTAAGGGAAATATCACAATCTCATTTTTATCCGAGATTGTTTATTCGTAAGTATTTACTGGGGTGTATTTTATCATCCACATCCATGTTCCCTCAATATGTAATATTATTTCCATCCACCTACAATTGTTTAAATCCAATTTTACCCTTCTATGAGTTTTTAGTAAAGGATATGAAAGGAATCTTTTTTTCGTTTTTCGTACGAGGTACTTTTTGACTTTTCCGACAAAAGTACGAAGAATGTTTTTTTTAACTTATACGGCACGAACGGATTTATACTGTTTTATAAAGCTTTATTTTCATGAAGCTTCCTCTAAAAGATTTCATGACTATTTTCAATAAAATCTCTTTCTTTTAAAATTGCATGATGTTTTGTGAAAAGAAATTGATTTTGAAGAAGAAAGGATATTTTCCTCAAGAATTCAATTCAAGTGTTTTATCAAAATTATTTTCCATATAAGATAATAAAGGGATCTGTTTCTATCCATATTTTTACATTGATTTGACTATGTTGTGATGAAATTATGTTTATGAATTCCTTTATCTTATATGAATGGTTTTATGATGTCATGTTGTTTAAGAATCCCATTTTTATTACATGGGTTATGCAATGATGTATGATTTATGATTTTGTGGCACACATAAGAAAGGATTCATTAAGAGATGGGTGGGACCTATATCTCCCTCCAATGCATTGGGTAAAGATTTCATATCTCATGAGATAGACATGGCTGGAATGGTAGGTTATACCGGTTCAGTGAAACAGGACTGAAACGAGGATTACTCGATTTAGAAAGGGACTTTGTCCACTAAGATAGTCTTGGCAATGAGTCTTGACTAACAAGAAATGATTCTCTATGATTATGTGTGTATGCCACAATGAGTAATGTTTTAAGTAAGGGTTTCATTTTCACTACTATGATTTATCCCATGTTATGAAATTATGCTCTCTTTTGCAGGTTAAGATTTCCAAAAATGTTATGTTCTTATGAAAATTATGTGATTGATATTTCTTTTGTTTACCCTTACTGAGCATTTGAGCTCACCCTTTTATGTTTTCTTTTCCCCAGGATATAAAGAAAGGTTTTAGGTAAAAAAAAAGGAAGATCTTTGTGGGAGATTTTGAAGATCTTTCACCAGGATTAGAAGATTACGTTCCGAGTTTCCAAAGACACTAAACTATTACGATCCTTGTGTGTGTATTTTTGTTATGTATTAAGTATTCCGCAAAAGTAATGCAATGTTCATGTACGTTAGGCTTCGGGTCTCTACAGATGGTATCAGAGGAAAGGTTTAGTCAACCTTTGGAAACTAGGATGCGAAAACGTTAGTGAGATCCCTAGAGATATTTCTAAGGTATGTCTAGGGATGTCCCTAGGGATAAGTATACGTATAGGTTATAGTAATAGAATTACGCTAACGATCATAGAATTAAACCTAAGATGTTGGATATTGAAGGTACTCCCCCTTTATTATGTTGTTTTCCCTAGCATGATTTTTGCATCTAACACTATTATGTTTGGGTTTTAGAAAATGGCTGGAAACAAGATGATTCACAATAATGGAGGATATGATGGACAATGGAATGATATTCTTCATGAGCAACCAAATGAAATGGGATTTGGATGTCCAAACATCATTATTATGCCGAATCAGCAATCTCACAACATGATCAATAAAGTAAATTTTGGTAAGTTTCCTGACTCGACTAATAAGAGAAAGATGGAGTTCCATGATGATCAAAGAGGAAAGAAAGTTCAATTTCCCCTATGTAAATCATGTGGGAAGAGGCATCAAGGAGAATGTTTCAAGGGAACTGGAAGATGCTTTGGGCGTGGAAAAGAAGGACACAAAGCAATTAAGTGAAAAGGAAAAGGGTCGGTTAACACCATGGATGAGGATAATGGTATTGCTACGACATCAAAAATGGTTAAGTGTTTTAAATGTGGAATGTATGGTCATTATGCAAACAAATTCCCTAAGGGAAAGACTCATGAAGAGAATCAGTATGGTCATATGGGTAGTATTTATGTGGATGATGATGAAGAGACTAAAAAATGATATGTGAGATGAAAGAATTTTTGAAGCTCGGTCAATGGTTTGAGAATGTAGTGGCATGATTACATGTTTATCATGTGTAATTTTGGAATAAAGAGACATCTATGGATTGTTACACCGTTGTCTTTCCTTGTGTTTTGAAAGTATATGATTAATGTTACCAGTATCCATGAAAGGTTATTCAGATATTTTTGGAATGTAGATGATATGCGCATAATGAAGGGATAAGGAGAAAATTAAATGTTTAATAGTATTCATGAGCTCATGATTTATATAAGGACTAAGTGATATCATGGTTTGAGTATATAGAATTTTGAGGATTTTGGTATGTGGAAAGTGTTAACTTTTAACTGAACTCATGTTTTCACTAAGGTATTCAAGAGAATACACGATTAAGGACTTTGAATGTTTGGAATGTGACCAACAAGACATATCTTATGATATGTGGGGATCAACGACAGTATTAAATCTCTGGTAATCGTTGTCACTATATTATGAGAGTGGACTGCAGTATTATGTATAAGCCTAAAGATTAGACTGGATTATGTTGGACATAAGTTAGTATTGTTTAAAGATAGAAGATTTTCGATATTATTGATGGGATGTTATAGTAACGTAGTTTTAGAAAAAGGACAACCTGCAGGACGGGCGACAGCCCATCGCTTCGGACAAGGCGGTAGGAATCGAACCCACAACCGAAGTGCGACTGGCCTTTATCGCCTACCACTGGCCTACAGGAAGTCCCTGTTTAGTAGAAACTAGTTTTATTATATTAAGCAGTATGATATATGAAGTATAAGTCCATTTTAGGAACCATATATGATTAATCTCACTATAGATCGATTTATGCATATAATTTTTGCTAACCTTTTGTTTGAGACAGATGGAATGACCCGTCATTCTATCACATGATCTGCTAACACTTCACGAATAACAAATTCAACTTCAATTATTTAAGAGATGAAGTGGAAATTTTTCAAGGCACGAACAACAGTGAGATTGTACCAAAATAAAGTAAGTATTTATTCTAATTCAAATTTTCAACTTTAGGGGAAATGATCTTGAAAACCAAAAATGTTGTCCTAGTGATCTTATACCTGATGAATCAGATGGTACCTTATATCATCACAAATCTATGGATTTGTGATTACTGGATTTTCCATAGCCATGTTCTCTACCACTCTCCATCAGAACATGATGGTTAGATTTCTCTTCCATATCCATATTTTCACCTATGTGGAAACCCAGTGATTAGTTTATTTGGGTAATCGTTACATTTCATACTTTAGTTTTTAAAGCCAAGTTTTGGTATTCCCTTTTACGATGTGGGTTTCTATTAAAGAAACTTTCAAATAGTAAACCATTTATAACCCCGACGAATTTCAAGGGCGAAATTCATTTTAAGGGGGGTAGAATGTAACAGCCCAAGATTTTATAAAAAAATATTCTTTTTAATTTTATTAATGTCTTGTGTTGTACGCTACACCAAAAGGAGCTTGTACAACACACATCCTTGACTTGACTTGCATTACGCGCAATCGCGACCTTCCTCGATAGCGTGTGTAGTACGCAATACAAAGTTTCACTAAACAACGATATGCTATAAAAATATTATTAAAACTAGCCGTTATGAATAGTAATAACCACTTTTTGAAATCCAGTAAATCTTATTTTTCAAAATGAACTTTATTTTTGGATTCGGAGTATCGAATTTAGCCTAAGGTGAAATTTTGGTACTTTTCGGATAACTTTCATATTCTGATGAATAGTGAAAATTACTAAATTATAATTAAAAACAACTTTTTTAATCGAAATAATTAATAGTGATAAATCATTAATTTGAGTGGTTTTAAAGTATATTTAGAATATATTTTTACAATTTAATACAATGTTGGTCATTGGATGTAGTTTCACATTTAAACTTGACATAAACAAGTGTCAATCTTTTGATAGATATTGTTTCTTAAAAACACGCTATTTGTTTTAACAGCGGGATTTAATTATAAAATTAATTAATGCAACTTTTATGTTATGAATTTGGTAAAATAGACTTCATTTTTGAATTCGGAATATGAAATATAGCTTGGGATGAAATTTTGGCATTGTTCTGAAAAACATCAATTTTTGATGAATAGTGAAACTACTAAGTGGTAGGTTAAAAACTGAATTTTGCATAAAACTTAATTTTACCGCTTCTGTGAATGGAATTTCGAAAATCCGAGAGACACGGTTAATATCAAGGACTAAAATGTGGTTCAATGAGATGAAAATAATTTTTTGGTGAATAGTAACTTTTAACTTTTTTTACCACGGTTAATAGTAAATAAGGTAACTAAGGGTAAATATCATATTAATATTACCCTAACACATGTCCTAATTCTATTGGACAAGTGTAATTCGACCAAAAACATACTTAGGAATAAAATATGACCATTTAGGCCCACTTGGATTAGATTAGGACATTTATTATTAATTTATTTAAAGAATGGTTAAAATAGTTAAAATCAAAGTTTAATAAGTAAATCATTTTTAATATGGGGTTATACATACGATAAATTCGACTATAAATATTTATTAGAAATCTAAAAAGATTTCCTACATGATGGTATTTTATTTGTAATTTTTAGACATCAAATAATATAATTTATTTATGACACAAAAATGATGCAGTAATTATCTTATTAATGAAATATTGACATAATTGATAATATAAATACCAAAATAAATGTAATTTAAGACTTTATATGAATTCCACTAATTTTCTAGGTTACTATAATATATTAGTGTTGATTTAATCAACTTGGTTCGAACATATAATTCTATTATGACTTTCACAAAAATCATATATCAAATAGTGTCAAAATTGACACAAAATAGTTTTTAAATCAAATATTATATTATTAATTGTTATTTTATTCCTAAAAATCTAAGGTTCGGCCAAATTACATAGATAAGGATATATGTATTAATAATATACAATTTGGGGTTCGTTTGGCATGTTATAGTAAGTTTATTAACCATATAGTGAAAGAAAACAAAAAGACACGGTAAAAGTTAAATTATTTAACTTAGAGTTAAATCTAATTGATAAGGTTAAAATAATACCCTAAACTTGTCTAAATCCTATTGGTTGATAGGATTTCGACTCATCCCCACTTTATCTTCGAAATAAGACCCTTTGGAACCATTATAAACCGATTTTGACTTTAATATAAAATAATATTTTGAGATATTCCTAAGGTGCCCCTCTCCTCCCCTATAAAAGGACACCTCCTTCCCCTCCTCCTCACACCAATTTGAGCACTCAAGCTCGGCCAACCCCTGCCAATTTATCCTCTCCACTTCCTTAAAAACATCCTAGAGGTTCTGGTCTTCCTCAAAGACCAATTTTAGTGCCCTAAGAGGAGGTCTCAAAGAGGCACTTCCAAGAAGAGGTAATTACCGTTACCAATTATTTCATCTTTATTTCTTCTTCCACTTCTTCTTCTTAGGTTGTTTCATTATGAAGTAATAACATCAGTATCACTCATATACTGATATGTTATTATAAGTGTGAAACAACCCTATTTCACCATCTATCCATCCTACGGAAAAAGAAATCACCGCGCGTGCGTACGTACGGAATACCGTCTCCACGCCGTGGTGTAATCTATTTTCCACCACCACCTTACATGGATGGGTATAATGGTGTAAAGAATAACTATACATAGTTATTACAACATCATATTGATTCTGATATATTGTATAATACACTCCAATTCAATTCAATATTTATAGAAATGATATCATCGCTCGTGCGTACGTACGGAATACCGTCTCCACGACGCGATGAGATTCATTCTCCATGTTAACCATTTAAGAATGATTATAATGTATATATAAGAAATAATAATGAAATATATGACATTATAAATCTACTGGATTTATGTATATATATACATATGTATGTCATCTACTTACTTCCATTTCAAGACAATAAGGAAAGGAAAACAGCGTTCATGCGTACGTACGGACTACCGTCTCCATGAACAGTGTTTTTCATTTTATTTATCTACCTATTATATATATATATATACTGAATATATATGATATATAAATCATATTTTATATTCTGTAAGTAAGTAAATCATGATATAAGTAATAATGATGTCAAGAACAACAAGTCAAAACACCTACGATAAATGAAACGATTTTACCCAAAACGCTTCTTTAACATGGAATTTACAAAAAAACGGGTAATATAATGTCATAAGTGAACCATATATGATATCACAACAATGAATATGATTCTTTAATAAGTCAATAACATGATTTAAATCATTATACAGGAGGTTCGGACACTTACAAAGCAAGTCGGACCTAAGGTAAGGGAAATATCACAATCTCATTTTTATCCGAGATTGTTTATTCGTAAGTATTTACTGGGGTGTATTTTATCATCCACATCCATGTTCCTTCAATATGTAATATTATTTCCATCCACCTACAATTGTTTAAATCCAATTTTACCCTTCTATGAGTTTTTAGTAAAGGATATGAAAGGAATCTTTTTTTCGTTTTTCGTACGAGGTACTTTTTGACTTTTCCGACAAAAGTACGAAGAATGTTTTTTTTAACTTATACGGCACGAACGGATTTATACTGTTTTATAAAGCCTTATTTTCATGAAGCTTCCTCTAAAATATTTCATGACTATTTTCAATAAAATATCTTTCTTTTAAAATTGCATGATGTTTTGTGAAAAGAAATTGATTTTGAAGAAGAAAGGATATTTTCCTCAAGAATTCAATTCAAGTGTTTTATCAAAATTATTTTCCATATAAGATAATAAAGGGTTCTGTTTCTATCCATATTTTTACATTGATTTGACTATGTTGTGATGAAATTATGTTTATGAATTCCTTTATCTTATATGAATGGTTTTATGATGTCATGTTGTTTAAGAATCCCATTTTTATTACATGGGTTATGCAATGATGTATGATTTATGATTTTGTGGCACACATAAGAAAGGATTCATTAAGAGATGGGGGGGACCTATATCTCCCTCCAATGCATTGGGTAAAGATTTCATATCTCATGAGATAGACATGGCTGGAATGGTAGGTTATACCGGTTCAGTGAAACAGGACTGAAACGAGGATTACTCGATTCAGAAAGGGACTTTGTCCACTAAGATAGTCTTGGCAATGAGTCTTGACTAACAAGAAATGATTCTCTTTGATTATGTGTGTATGCCACAATGAGTAATGTTTTATGTAAGGGTTTCATTTTCACTACTATGATTTATCCCATGTTATGAAATTATGCTCTCTTTTGCAGGTTAAGATTTCCAAAAATGTTATGTTCTTATGAAAATTATGTGATTGATATTTCTTTTGTTTACCCTTACTGAGCATTTGAGCTCACCCTTTTATGTTTTCTTTTCCCCAGGATATAAAGAAAGGTTTTAGGTAAAAAAAAGTAAGATCTTTGTGGGAGATTTTGAAGATCTTTCACCAGGATTAGAAGATTACTTTCCGAGTTTCCAAAGACACTAAACTATTACGATCCTTGTGTGTGTATTTTTGTTATGTATTAAGTATTCCGCAAAAGTAATGCAATGTTCATGTACGTTAGGCTTCGGGTCTCTACAATTTCAATGGGTAATATTTATTCCAAAAGAAATTATACTTCTTTATTTCTATTCCACTATCCTAAAATATCCATAAACATTATTTATATTCCTTATGTTCTAAAATTCAATAGATTTATGACCAATGATATAAATAAAATAAATAAATAAAATGAATTTCTCTATTATGGTGAAGGATATGTTCTTATCCTTTTTTTTCAATTTTGAGTATTTTTTATGTATATTACTCTTTTAGGTTATTATTCTACCTAGGTGGACTAAAATATTTGCAATTTATCAAGGGTAAATTCTATCATATTCAGTATATATATTTTCTTCCTTTGTGTAATAATTGTGTGTTTGAACAATTCTGAATGATTCTGAGTTATTTATAATTTTTTTTACTTTCTCTCTATCCCTAGATTATCTTGATTTAGATTATTCATCATCAAAACAAATTATTGTTTTACCCATTTGATTTATAATTTGATCATTCAAAATATTCTGAACAATACATATTCTTATTCCTACTCTTGTCATTAGTTATTTATCTAAAAATTTCTAAAGTAATGTTTCATATTGGAACCAATTATTTTAATTTCATATTTAAACATCATTCTCTATGAAACATATTCCTCGTTTTAGTGATTTAACACTATTTACTCATTATTTGAATCAATAATTTAAGGTCATTAATTATATTAGATTACGCATCAATCTTCATTTTTTAAATTAGAAATATCTCTTTGTGTTTCTTAATAAATAGTTTTATCTCCCTTAATTTTTTACTTAGTTATTTAATCATTGAAGAATTTTAAATACTATATGGTATCCTTAAATACTCTATATAGTTTTTTATTTTTATTTCTTTAAATATTAAAATCCACCCAAGCGTGTTTTGAATTCAATATTAAGAATAATAACTCCTCCAGAATGATTTTATTTGGTATTTTAGACAAATATTTCTCAACCACTATCATCAAATAATATTTTATATAAATTAAAAAATAGATTATAAATCCACAAATAAAATATAATCATAATAATCTTTATATATTAGGATTATTAATTGAACCCATTATTTTGATATGTTTGTATACCTTATATTTCATTTAGAAGAAAACTATATTTATGGTTTTTCTGAGTAATAAAACTCATAATCATCGCCATAAATATTCCTCGGAAACCTTTCAATTGTAAAAATAGTTTTATATATTTTAAACATTCCAATGGTATCATTCCATGAAATTATCCCATAACTATTATTTATTTTTTATACATGAGTAATAGGAAATTATCACTCAAATATTTTTTCTTATTGTCAACAAGATTGATATTTTGTCTCTCTATATCCAATTACATGAGATAAACCAACAATATAAATGATTTTTTAAAGAAACCATCAATGTTCTCATTAGGATACGTATTCAAATCATAAAAATTATTCTGAAATATTTAAAAAAATTATTCCTTCACTTTGTTTTTAGTTTTAAAAATATTGAAAAACACATATAAAATACATTTAGAGGGTGTTAAATCAGTCACCATCATATATAATTGATTTGAAAGTATTATTAAGAATAAATTTTTTATCTCATTGTCATTTGTAAATTTTTTGTTTTTTTCAGTAAAATAAAACTCTATGGGTTCACTATTGTATATATGATGCACTATAATAGAGAAACCAACATGTTGAAGAGATCATAGATGTATTTTCACTTTAATTTCCCAAACATGAAATTTCCATCCATTAAACATATAAAATCATTATTTATTTACTTTGTTATACTTTTAGAAGCAAAATTTGAGACTTATTAGTTAAGAAAATAATTGTTTATCTTAGATATAATTTGTTTCAACCATAGAACCAAAACACCTTAAATGGGGGTGGGTGAGGGTGTTAACATATTCACATATAATGGATCGTGTTCCCAAAAACAAAATGAAATTATAAATATATTAATATAAAACACATAATCACATTATCAAAATATAAAATTAAATGCGATGAAACATAGATTATTTTTATTAACTAAAAGGGATACATCATGAAATAATAAACATGATGATATACCAATATACCATAAACCACTAAAAACTATATGTGATTACAATATTAATTTATGGACCACTTATAAACCATGTTATTCTATATCCTTCATCATAAATATAAACTTCTTCATGGTAGAGACTCAAAGGATAGGTGGGACATGGGTAACTAGAAATTATTATGAATAAGATAATCAAAACACTATACTATAAAGTGTTTATATTTATCAACAATCCATATATCAATTTATAATTTTTTATTAAGCTATATTAATGAATAACATTCTTTAAAAAATCTATATTTTAAAAAATTATATACTCTCTAACATTTTGTTGTCTTCTATATCATATCTCAAAAAAACCTCTAAAAATTGTTCATAATTTTCTTCATTTTTCTTCTAAATATATCCCTCATTAAATTAAATTTTCACCCCTTATTTCAAATTCAAATATGATCACTATAGTTGATTTAATTCTCCCAAAAACAATGCTTATATCTCCATATTAAAAAAAATTAACTCTTAGATCTCTATATAATATTCTAAATCATGGGTTGATGCCCAAAAAAAAAGGAACAATAGAAATATTTGACAAGGTCCTTTAAAACAACATTATTTAGATATAAATAATTAAATCAGGGATTTGATATCTCTTGATATTTCCAAATCAAACACACATCAATGTGATTATAAATATGGTAATGAAACATATAATTCTCAATAATATTACATTAATCAATTGTCGTGTTATATTTTAGAATTATTATGTAGTCTAAACTAGTTTTACATGTAACTTCTGACATTTAAATGACAATCAAGGAATAAAATCTATCTTATAATAGCCTTAATAGTTCCTCACTCATCATGAAATAATATCTATATATTTTTATAGAATTTATCCTTAGTATAAACTCAATTTAAATCCCATCATTATAATGTTGTATGACGTTTCAAACATAATGTACTGTATTAAAACAGTTATTTATATTTAAAAGTTATATTAAAATAATTAAAAAATTAATAAATTTTAATATGGAATAATAAGTACTTTATTACTTTCTTGGATTCACCAGCACAAATTATGGTGCAACTATTTATATTCTGTCATGGTTTTTTATTTCAATAGAAAATTTTCTCCAAAGATTCTCTAAACCACACCAAACTTCATCCTATCCTTATAAATTTATTAAACCAACAAACATGACTAATTTCTAGTAATTTAACCATGAATACATTAATTTAATAATTATAATTTTTTCTTCTAATTGTAATGTGTGTGTAAATATATTTTAATTCTTTAGTGTTTATATAGCATGGATGAATTTATTTATATAAATGTGTGTGTATATAAGTATATATTTATGTATTGGTATATATTGGATAGAAAAGTTATATAAATTTTGTTCTAGTAGAATGGTGTATCAGGATATATATTTCACGAGGTGAAATAGATTATTAAATGAGTTCTATGATGTGGGGTTTCCTGAGGCCATGTGATAATGACCATTTATTCTAAAATTTTTTCTATTAATGTAATCTTCTTATCAATAAAGGGATGAATGTGAGGGTGTTATAATTCATTATATCATAATCGACCCATAAATACATGATTCATTATAATGGTTTCACTTCCACACATTTCTTATTTTTTTAGAATTTTAGTGAATTTTGGTAAAACATTATATAACATTATTGAAATTTTCACATGGTGTAAATATTTTCAATAAAATAAGAATTTAATTTTTATCCCCATTTTTATTTCAAGAGAATATTTCTTTATTTATGAGGATATATCATTGAAAATATATTGACTTGGTAAAATTTATAATTATCCTTAAATATAATGAAAAAAATATAAAATAATGGATGAAAAAACAAGTAGGTAAGGGATATATAAATAACAGAAATATTTTTATCATATAAAAAAATATGAAAACCTATGAATATGTTTACCTTTCCGACAATAAATCTTCAACCAAAAGAGTATAATTTTTCCATGTATGAAAATAATACTTTTCTCAGAGAATATATTTTAGAATCCCTTATTAAAAAAATTAAAGCCATGTATGTATCATAAGGCATGTTGGAGATCCTGAAAACATTTTTCTAAAGACAACAAATGTATTTTACATTTTAAATTTCAAAAAACATCATTATCTCACCAAATAAACTTATTTTCATAAAAACACTTTTTTAAGCATAATATAGGTATCTTGCAGTGTCATATTCATAGCCTATTTTCATTCATATTTAACCCATTTAAAAATATCTAAAACCTAGTAAATTCCATATGAATATCTAATCTAGTTATTTCCCTCATTTTTACCTTTGAATATTACATTATTACTAATTCATTATAGAACTATATCAGGATCACTCTTCATCATAACCTATATTGGTCTCACACGAAATTATTTAAATTGCTCAATTACCCAATAATGGACAACAAAATAATTAATTATTCTTTTCAAAATTAAACCCTTTAATGTATTATTTGAACCCATAAAAAAACACATTATATTTTAACATAATCTTAAGTAGTATTTTCCTTTGGTAACTCATAAAAATGAGAAATTCATGGAAGAGCAGGAATAGGATATTCTTTGAAAAAACGTGTTATCTTATATAAGAAACCTGATATTGAATAATGATATGATGAAGGGATAATATTGTCATGTTGTATATGTTAAAAATGTATTTTTAGTTATTAAAATGTTGAAAATATCCAATATGGAAACAGTTGAAAATATTATTTTTAAGTCTATTTATGGTGAACCAAAAATTCCATTTATATTGTTAATATTTATTATTTTAAAATGAAATTTTTAGTATGATAACATAGAAATAATATTCCATTTCATAAGAATATTACATATCATGGATTATTTTCTACAATATCATATGAAAAGAACACATGAAGATAAACTAAAAAGAATAATAGACACACTATTGGAAACTCCATATGACTTGATTCTCCAATTAAGATCAATATTGTAATAAAAATAATAAATATAAATAAAAGAGTTGAATATATGATAAACATTATCAATGGAGTATAGTGGAGTATATATAGGGTTTAAAGTGAAAAGTTATAGTTAATATCAGATTGTTACCTATCTATTGCTCAATTTGACCATTAGCCAATAAGAAAATTGGTCAATATGACTATTGATCAATTTGACAATTGTTTAATATGACCATTTATCAGTATAAATGTTAGTCATTATTCTCATTGGGCAATATGACCTTTACTCAATATAAAATTTAGTAAGTATGAAAAATGATCCTTATGATCATATGTAGTAATGTTATAGTTATAATTATTGTTTATACAGGGTAGTAACGAAATATAATTTTTTCATAAGAGATAAAATATAACCTCAACCAATAGAAGCATGAATTTTTATTACCATTTATCATAAAATTTTAGTGAGTTAGTTTCACTAAAATTTTCCCATGAATTCTCCTAAAAATAAATTCAACAAATGTGACTTGAGTGATAGAGACTATAGGATAAAATCATGTTAATGGAAATCATTACTAAATCAATGTTAGTTATGTCACCCCATGAAATTACCACCACCATACACCTTACCCTAGGGGTGTATAATGGTGTAATAAGGGGTTGTATATCTAGACCATTATATTATAAATGTTATATATTAATTTTAGAAATTAAATAATGGTTTATTAAATTCTTTTTTAATTATTATTTTATTTATAAAAGTATACATGTATATAAGATGAATTAATTTGTATAAATAAAGAAAAAAAAATTATATTGTAGTATAGTATATAATTAAAATATAGTTTTATGATAAATTGATTTGTGTTAAATGAAATTTATTTTTAAAAAATAGTTTTAAAAACTATTTATTTAAATATAAATGATAATATTGTAATATAATGTCCCATGTAATTTTCTTAAGGGTCTGAAAGTTGACAATTTTGTAAAATAATTTATCTTTAAATAAATAATTATTTTTTAGTTAAAATTCCAAAATTTAGAATATTATTTTTATAAAATAAAAATTATATTTGAAATTAGTATGTAAAAGTTATGTTAGGGTTATATTTTTAAAATTTCCCTAAATAATTTATTTTTTAGTCAATAGAATGAATATAATTTTGTGATAAAGATTATATTTTATATTTTCATAGATATTTAATGATTATGTAATAATTAAATAAATAGAGACCTAAACAAAAAATTATTTATTATATTAATTTATTTTATTTTAATAAATTAAAATAAATTTTAAAAACTATAAATTAATTTCCAAGTACTATATTGGAAATTATTAATTTAAAAAGATTTTTATTTGGGAAAAATAATTTCCATTAAAAACATTAACATAAAATATTTATGTTCATTATAGAAACTCAAAAATATAAAAACCCGCCTTCATTATGTCATTAACCCTTTTCCAAAACCATGTTTAACCTAATGTTTTTTCATTTTATACAACCTGTATTTCTAAATTTTATATTTATAAATTAATAAATAAATTCTCCAACATTTAAAAAAATAATAACTTCCTTTATGCCACATTTCATTAACTCCCAACACATTAAGAATGATTTTCCACTAATTTTTCCTATAAAGATCCATCATACGGATTTTATAAATTTCTATGGATCTCCCCTCAAAATTTAAGATGTTATATTATATGGTAAGGGAGTCCATTCCCCTAATTTTTATCCAAGTAAATCCTTTATATTTAATCATATAATTTCAATTTAATTTTATTCTCATGAAATTATGATCATCATATTATTGTACAAATGATTTTCTATTTATTAGGTTCATTCATTTTATCTCATAAAGATCATTCCATACACCACTTTTCATACCTTTAATGCTACTAAAATCATTCTTTGACATTCCATGCTTCCCTTTTCATGTTTTAAATACCCAATCCAATTATTACTCAGGAGTATTCATATATATGTATTTATAATTCATTGATTTGGTATTACCATTTATGAAACTAATAATCTATTATCATGGGATTAATATAATTCAATTCTAAAGTCTTTAAACATTTATGTACTCCATGATTTAATTTTAATTTCCTTATTTACTCTTTATGTGTTATTGATGAAATGATTCATTACGATATATGATCCATGTGGAACACATGAATTAATACATGTTAAGAGTTCACCCTAATAGCACTCTAATGTATTGGGTGACTAATCAATCCCCATAGATGATATGTTTATAAAAAATTGGTGAATAACATATGTTATATGTTCTATGAAACCATTGTGATAAACCCTGGCGATATTCCAATAAATTTCACATTTTTATGTCATATCCATATTTCCATGATATGTATCATATAGATTTTATTATTCTTATACATGATGTTCTCTCATGTTTGATTACCTTTTTCAGTCCTTTTTTGACTTTTTGATCACCCTTTTCTCTAGATGTATGTCCTCATGAAATGACTTCTTTGGAGGTGAAATATGATGGAATAAAAAAGTATAATTCAAGATTATTATATAAAATATTTTTTTACTTCATGTATTACGTACCTATATTACAAGATACTAAACCTCAATGAGTCCTTCAAATTTATTAATGTAATATTTTGTTAAATAATTATGTTAAAATCATGTATTAAATGTGTGGACTCTATTTTTTGTATCAAAGTGAAGGCTAAGTTATTTATTGAAATTATAACTATTAAAAATTAGTTAAAACTATATGGATAATTATAAATATATGAAAACATCCCAAAATTTTAGTTATGTATAAAATGAGTGGTTTCTAAGCAATTAAATCCATATATGGATAATACATATGGATATGGTTTTTCAAGAGTGTAACCTAGGGGTGATAACCACAAAACTTGTGGATTACGTATTCAATCAATCATCACCCAGTTCACAATGAGGATGCCTTACTACAGACCTGGTTTGAATTTCCTAGGGAATATTTTACGGTTAGTAACATGATTTTTAAAACTGTCAAAATTGAAATATATATAATCTGTACATTATTTAAAATATTTTAGTTTATAATACTATAATAATATTATTATAAAATATTAGGATCAATATTTCATTTATAATTAGTATTATAATATTTCAAATAGTAAATAATTTCTTATTTTATTTTTACTCTTTCTATAAAAATGGAAGGAAATAAAAGTTCCCATGTAAATAATAAATTCAATGGATAGTTCAATGATGATATAGAAAATATGATGGAAACTGGACTAGAAAAATTCATGATGATGATGAATCAATAAACTCACATTAGGAATAACATTCAAAACCATATATATAATATAGATTCGTCAAGGAAGGAATAACTAGAAATTTAATACTACATGAATCAACGTCCATCAATTTTTAGTGGATCCTTTAATCCACTAATCCTTAAATAATTGATAAACTCTACAAAAAAAGTAATTTTTGTACTCCATTGCTCTGAGAAATAAAAAGTAATACTAATAGTATATCACTTAAAGGGACAAACATATTAGTGGTGGATATTGATCAGGAACACAAATCCAGGGATTGAGGAGGAATGTATATCCTGAGGTTAATTAATGAAATTATTTTTCAATAAGTTTTTCCCCACACCCTCTAAACCAAGATAGAGAGAGTATTCCTTAATCAGATGAAAAAAGAGAATAAATCATTAAGATGTTATTAGATGGACATTACAAGCATTTAATGATATGATTCATGATTTTTTATTCGTTCTAATGGGATCATTGAATAAATATTATGTGGTCTAAGACCACATCAATGGATTTATATAGATTTAAGAGACTTTGGGAGTTATGAGTACAAATTATGGTTTTGTCTAAAAGTGTAAATAGAGTAGGATATGTATATTTCTATCATAGACTAAAATATAATAAGAGGAGTATATAGAAAAAAATTAATATTATTCTAATCATGGAATAAAAGGAAATAAATAGTATCAGCCTATGTGAAATAATTTTTGTAAGAGTAGTTTGTGGAAAGGAAGTGAAAATGTCACAAGATTCAAATAAATAACCATATTCCTAAATACATTCGAAGAGATTTAAATCCTCAACATATAAATTCAAATTAAATAGGGATTATGGTGAAATCCAAACCCATCATGAAATTAAAAATGTGAGGAGAACATTTAAATTTTACTAATCAATTTCCAAATTAGACAATAATGGAAGGAAAATACCCCTAACCCCCAGACAGGCCATGGGAGAAATATTTTTCATTCTCAATTAAAACTACGGAATTGTTGCTCTAAATGACTTTGTGGTATGTACAACCTTAATACACTCAATGCTATACATTTTATTGATTAATTTGAGTTCTATGAATTCTTTTTTTTCATTCATGTTTGATAGTAACATCATGTTAAACCCTGAACTTCTAGTGGTAGACTTATCGATTAAAACTTATAGAGGAAAAATTCATGCATCAATGATTTATAGGTATTATCCTATAAATATTGGTGAGTAAAATCTCTCATTAAACCCAGTGTTCATTCCAACTATGGAATTTTACATAATACATGTGATGGATTAGTTATCAAGGTATAATCACAAGATAAATAGAAAAATAAAGGAAAATTAACTTCTCTTAATTGGATGAACTATACTTATCTTCAATGGAGACATATTCTAGTTGAATTATTCCTAAGAATCTATTTTTATTTCCTTCATTATAGAAACCATTGGTCTAGAAGTAGAAAAAAATAGATAGATTGAAAAATTATAAATATAATAGATGTTACCATTATTTAGGAGTATAGAGATTTATTTTTTGAAGAGATTCATGAACCTCCTTGAGAAAGGGAGATAGAGTTATCGAATAAACTAATACATAGATTCAATTAAATATTAAAGAACCCATATATAATTTCATATTTGTTGATAGAGGAATTAAATATGAAACTTCAAGGTCTTCTGGAGATGGGTTTTATTCATCCAAATCTGTAATAATTGGGTACTCCTATTATATTTTTAAATAAGAAGGATATATCAATGAAGATATGAATTCATTATATATAACTCTATGATATTATAGTGAATAAGAAACACCCTCTTCCATGGATTGATATTTTATTCACCAAACTTTATAGGGATCCAATATTCTTTACGATTCACCTCTAATAGAGGTTTCATTAGTTGAGGGTGAGGAAATAAATATCATGAATACAGTATTTTAATCAATACATAGACATTATGTATTTTTTTATTCCCTTTGTCTTTAATAATGATCTTTCCATGTCTATGGATTTGAAAAATATAGTCTTTAAATACATCCTTGGTAATGTTTTTATTATCATTATTTATTAAATAATGATATATTCCAAAAAATTGGAGGATCATGAGGATCATATAAGTCTCATATTAAAATCATTGAGGAAAGATAATATTCTTTTTAATTCTATAAAATGTTAGTTTCACTAAAAAATTACATTATTGGGACATATCATAACTTACTAATGAATCATAGTGAATATAGAAATGAAAACATCCATAGGGGATTTTCCACATCCTATAACACTAACTAATATTTATAGTTATCTTGATTTATCAGGTTATAATAAAATGTATTTGAAAAAAAATCATAGTTTTTTAATCCCATAACTATATTAACATGAAAGGGAATTAATATAATCTAGAGAAATGAATGTGAAGAAATTTTATAAAAACAAAAAAAGATGTTGTTTAGTGATCTTATTATCACATTAAATTTGAATGGGGAATGATTTTTTACTTATAGTCATGCATCCATGAAGGTAATTGAATGTGTACTCAAATAATATGACCAATTGACTACCAATGAATAATTATAGTCAAATTTTCATTAACATAATTATCTTACCCCTGATATGAAGTAAATTTTTGTTCTCTATGCATTAAATATAAGATTAGACTGTCTTTATAAAGAGAATTAAAATATATACACCAATCACTAGAGTATAAAGTATATATTGACACAAGGGGAACTAAAGATGATCTAAGGTATCTAGTTAGAAATTTTTTAGGGAAACAAGTTTTCTATCCATTATCACCCTAAAAAAACAATATTACTGATTTATAGATCTAGAATGGCCTCAATGTTATTTAAATGATGAGGATTAATGGATATCCATTGATAAACCACATGGTAAACATGTACATTGAAATTATAAGGACGGAAAATTATAATGACTCTATCATTTTACACATATTATTATATGATTTTAAGAATAATTAACCATCATATACAAACCAAGGACTGTAATGTATACTGGGTTTCTAAGATTATGTATATAAAATAGAAGACATGTTAATAGAATAAAACATTTTTATATTAATCATCCATAATTATATCCTTTTATCTTTTTATATTTTTATCTATTTCATCTATATTAGATAACATGGGGATGATATAGATAAAAGGGATGATCTAAAAATCCTAGTAAGGGAATAATCATAAAAATAAAACATATCACAATAGTTAGAAGGAATAACATGATGAAATAAAAAATTAATAGAACATGAATTAACATATGTAACAATAACATGTATAACATGGGATCATGTATTCATGTAAACATATGAATTTGGAAGCAACATATAACATGACATAAAAATGAGTCAAGGGTAACTTCTCAGACAATATCATATAGTGAAAAATTCCCAAAAAAGAATCAGGATTACTTTTTGTCCCAGTGCCATGTCTCAAGATAATGAACATTACCTAATTAATTGGAGTGATATCTAAGAACACCCATCATAAACTGTTCATGAATTTGTATTCCACATGAATAATCAAACATAAATAATACATATAAAGGTTTCCTATGGAAATAAAAGGGTATTACAATTATTCATAAAGAATAGCCAACAGGAACATCATAATGGTATTGATGAAACAATGTATTTAAATCATAATTTGGAATTAATTATGAAAAAAATCATTTATAAAGATAAATTATGTCCAAATTAATTAATTACATTAAATCAGTGTTAAATAGTCCTAAGAAATGATCCACCGTAGTGTGGTTTAAAGGAAAAATATTTAAGAGAATTTAAAAATGGGAGGGGAATAATTGTTTGTATAAAACCATAAATGAAAAAATATATTTTTTCATATAAAGGATTAAAATGAAAATTTCCATTTTATAAGAACATTAGGGTGTTCAACATATTTCATGTTATTATTCATAACTTTCTCTATTTGATCTAGTACTGTCATGAATTTTTGACCTCCGATTCCCATTAAATTTTTAATTTCATTAGGTAAATCATCATATTTCCAATCACATTGCTTGTGGGCATGAATTCTCATATTTCCAACCATTATATAAGAAAAAGAATCTACAATTAGGGGGTTAAATACATATCTAATAATAATATAAAAATTAGTATTTTAACATATAGGGATAAACATTCATATGAAAAGTATATCATTAATTTTCATACCCTAAGTTTCAATCCAGAATGTCCGTATTGGTAAAATTATCCTTAGGGTTCCTATTAAAGTGCTCTAGTCATAATATATATAAATAACTAGTCTATTATATGATACCAATTATAATTACTCTACCCTTTTACACATATTCTTACATTATTTTATGCATAATTTACTATCAAATATAAACCAAGTATTTTTAATTCCTGTTTGTTTATAATATTATGAACATAAAACATAATAAAATAGAAATAGAATAAAATGAATTTATATTAATCATCTATAATGATATCATGAATTCCTTTGAGATATTACATCATCATACGATAACATTATGAATACATAGACAAAAGAGATGAAGTAAAAACCATAGAATGTAATTAAACATAAAAATATTTCATTATAGAAGGGTTAGAAAGAAAAAAAATTAGAAAAAAGGAATTGAAAATTAATAAACATATGGTAGAATATATATATACCATGGGGTAATGTAATTATTAAAACATAGAAATGTGGAAGAAATATATAAAATGATATAAACATGTTTCAAGGCTAACTACAAAGACTATATCACATATTGGAAGTCTCATAAAGGAATCAGATTTACTTCATATCCCAAAATGACATATGATAAGAAAAAACATTACCCAATGAATTAGATAGATATCTAGGAACATCCATCATAACATGTTCATGAATATTTGTGCATCAATATTAATCAAACATAGTGAATACATATATGGGTTACCCATGGAATAAAATGGGTGCCATAATCATGTCATAAGGAATAACTAAATGTAATATCATAATAGTGTCCATGATATAATGAATTTAAAACATAAATAAAGATTCATACTGTAAAATAATCATAGTTCATGATAAATTATTTCCAACAAATGTGAAAACATAAAAATAGTCTTTAGGAATCTTTAGAAATGAGCCACTTTAGTGCAGTTTGAGAAAAAATATTTAACAGTCTTTGAATGATAAAAGTATTAATTGATTTTATAAATCTACAAATTATAAAATATATATTTTCATGAAAAATGAGAGATTTTATAGAAATAATTTTCTCTTAAAATATTTTATATTGGGTAGATTAAAATGGGAAAGAAATTTGGAAATTCTCTTTAATAGAGCTTCCTTATCAGGAGGATTTGAAAAGGTAACGTTATAAAACATATATTTCCCATAAAATAAAGAATAATTGAGTTAGGTAAATAATTTTGAAACATAAACATAGATTTTATGATTATTACATATGAATATTTAATAACTATATTAGGTTGAATATATATAATGAATAACAAGAAGGAAAATTGTGGAGGTTCGGAGAGAATCTCTTACCTTATGTTCGAAAGTGTTCATCATATGCCCTTAATGTCATGAATAAACCAAAAAGATCAATTAATTAATTCATTTAAAAACAATTCATATTATAATTGATTTATTATAATTTTATTAAGTTATTTTATGGCCATTTTTATGAGTTATAAAATCCAATCTTATCATTTTAGGAGTGTTTGTTTTCTTCGTTTTCATGATCAATTCTCTTATATTCAAGTAAAAAAAGATCATGTAAAAGGGGAATAATTTTCCAAAATTGTAATTATATGTATTAATGAACATATAGAATTTAAAATTGTCTTAAATAATTTGGTTATCAGTTATGATGATTAATAATTAGATATAACATTAATAAAAGTGATTTAATTAATTTTGGTAGTTTTTATGACCATCATAAACTATTATTATATTTTTTAATATCCTGTTTATCAGTTGGTTCTAGATTCATTATAAATGATATAATATTTATAATTAATTATTTATTAACCATAATATTGGTTTTATATCCATTCTTGATTGAGGTAATAGACAAAGGAAAACTTATCATCCACGAATGTAGTGAATCAACACATCATGGAAGATGTTTTCATTTTCAAAAAAAATGAGCAGAGAAGACATTTTATTATTTATTATTACACTAACACAATTAAATAATAGTATATATAAGATATAGGATTTATAATTGCATTTTTTGATATGAGAGTCAAGGATAGAATAAAAAAATAAATGAAATTGAAAGGAAAATAAAATATAATAAAAGAGGATTTTACCACTTGAAATAATTCTCCATAAAATCCTCCTTATGGAACTTGGTTTTGGTCTCTCATAAAGAATAAAACTCATGGAAATAATATAGATGTTTGGTAAGTGTGTTGTAAATAATTTATAAAATCCTAAAGGATTAGAAAGTTTGAGGATAATATGTGGTGAGGGGTGGTATTTATATGGGAGGAGAGTGCAGTTTTTTTATTAATTTATGCATTAGTTTATTATTTTGGATCAAGACTATAAATTGGGTTCATTATTGTCACTAAATATATTGAATTGTGCATGTGATTTAGAAAACATCTACTCTAAAATTGTCAATGACTCAACCATGACTCAAAATTTCATTTATTTACTTATTATGATAAATAGTGTAAATTATCTTATTTCACTATTCAAAAAACAATAATATAATTCATGGAAATCCAAAAAATTCACCCAAACTATTTATTAACATTTAGATTAAAAAAAGGGACTCCATTTAATGGAAAAAATTCTAAATATAAAACATTTAATTTTTAATTAATGACATCATTTATTTGAAAATTTTGATTTTAACATTAAAGCTGATTTTATGACACATAGAAAAATTAATTAATGTCTCATAAAATATATTTATAATCATTAGAAAACAAATATTTAATTTATTAATGTATTTATTAAAATAAATTTCCTTTCATTAATTATATTTATTATAAAATACTAAATAGAAAATTATGTTCTACAAAAAAAACACCACTTAATTGTTAATTTTTAAAACATTTATTTACTTATACCACGATATAAATATATAATATTATCATTTATAAGATATATAAGTTTTATTTATACTTTTATATTTTATTTTACTATTATGTTTTCCATGTTATTATGCCTAATGGTCAAATTATTATTCTAAAAGTCAATTTATTGTTATATATGTATAGCTC
Organism: Viscum album; assembly: GCA_963277665.1. Lineage (NCBI taxonomy): Eukaryota > Viridiplantae > Streptophyta > Magnoliopsida > Santalales > Viscaceae > Viscum > Viscum album. Next base: position 2,073,244,445 of record OY728131.1, read on the forward strand.
CCTAAATTTATATAAATATCACTTATTTCATTCTTAATTTATGAGAATAATGATTTTATTGGGTTTTACATGTGATTTATGGTATTTATACTATAGAAAATAATTACAATAAAGGAATATAAATTCATTAAATTATGGGTCGTTAAAGAAATCGTCAATCCAATTCCAAATGATTTTCTAACAATCATTTGTCAAGAATACCAATAAGGAATAAAAAGACAATACTATGTTACAAAAGAAAATAGAATTTAAAAAATTTAAAAATTCATATGTTAAATGTTAATGAATATAGAGTACTTATGTTTTTTAAAATTCTATGTATCCAATATCATATAGAGTTAATGAATGAGATGATGGATAAATCTTTTAGCTCTACATTCTCTATACATCGATTAACCACATAAATGAATAGAGACATGTTATATCATTATTAGTGGGATTAAATGAAAATAAATATTTTTTATTATACTATAATATGATTTATATTTGAAATATCATAGTCTAAGTGAAAAAAATCCCAAAAAGTGATACAACCACTACCCATACTGGTATGGAAGTGGGATAACATCATTATAGAATTTATTATAGACGTTCCAAATAAATATAACACAAATCAATTGACTATATATCATCTAGACGAACATAATGGGACATCACATCTAGTAATATCACTAAATAGTGGGGACAGTGGTACTGTGAGACTATCTGGTGCAACATATATCCATACTCCCACTTAGCTACCAAAGTTACCGTGGATAAAACTACTGAGGGAGAGAAAAATAAATTGATCACACTATGTATTTGAATCATAACAATCACTCCCCTCACCTTTGACAGCCACACATTGGAATATCCCTAGTCCCTATCACCAATTAGTAAAATAATAAAAAAAACCAAAACAATCACAATGAACACTAGGTGATGAAAATGGGTCTCAAAAGCAGCCAAGAAACCATTTAAAAGTTCTAATAAGGCCTTTAAAAAAACATACATGGGAGGATAATCCTCCTTTAAAAGTTTAGAACTCATTTATAAAACCCATTTATTAAATATAATATTGTAAATTATATATTTTAAATACATTTACGAATCACCCTACTTTTATAGAAACTCCTCCATAACCTTAAGTATTTTCCATAAATTTTCTATGTGACCAAAAAGAGGTCAAAGAAATTATAAATCCCATATTTTCACATAAATAAAAACGTTAAATAATAAATCAATACATGTATTTTTCAAGTCCCACATAAAATTCCATTTTAAACAATTAATCATTTAATTAAATACGAAAAACAAAATTTTCAACCATAATAAAATTTCTAAAGGAAAAATTAAAAATTTGGAAAATAATTGGCGATTTAAATTAAAGAATACCAAGTTTCACAATTATCTCAAATCGTAAAACCATTTAATCACGTTCAAACATTGATAAATTATCAAAAATATATCTGATTTGATAATAGAAAATTTAAAACAAATTCTAAATAAAATAAATTCAATGGTTCCAAAAAATAATAAAATTAAGAAGAAATAATAAAATAATGGAAAAACATTCTTTGGTATTTAAATATAAATCATCTTCAATTTTTAATTTGAAAAAAAAATCATAAGATACCCTTCTTATTCCCCATAAACATTCACTTGTTGATATTAAAATAACCTAAACTAGTCATGTGGGTGAAAACTCCTCTACTTAATAAGAAAGGATGGAACTGATGTAAAAATAAAGGAATGATGGAAGAAGTAAGGAAAGGAAGAAATAGGAAGGTTTACTAGAGTAGATCCATAAGAATTAGAGGAATAAGGGGTGGTGGAATCTTTCTTGGGTATTGCATCCTCATGCGATCTAGAAAGAGAGAGGGGATGAGTCAAGTGATTGATATGTTAAGGGGGAGAGGGTGTGTCTTACGTGGGGAGGGGGGATATATATAGAGAGGTAAAATAAGTGTTATTATTATTATTATTATTATTATTATTGTTATTATTATTTCCCAACATGGAAAATTACATGATCTCCACAAGAATTTCTAAATCTATTCAATGACCATATGGGCTACCCCCAAGGGAAAATCAAAGCTTCACAATGTATATGTGACAATATATCTCACTATATATTATATCTAATATTCTATAATCCCTATCACCATTTTCACAAAAGTATTTTTTGTAAATTTCTTCTAGGAAAATAGATTCAATGTTTTAAAATGATTAATAATTGAATTATTTGAACAATATATATATATAGTCTTTGAATTCATTTCTCATTTATATTCCCAAGGTAATAATATTAAAAATGAATGGATATATAATAAAATAACTTAAACTTCATTTATTCGATATTATAGATATAATTATCTATACACATAATGTATATACCATTCATCATATAGCTAAATATATAAAACATTTTATTCATGTATATATAATATCCCTTGTTCTTAGTCATGCATGAAAATACCTTTTGGCTAAAAATGTTACTGTAATTTTCTTATGAAAGATAAAAACAATTTTTCAATTCAAAAATTAATAATCCAAGAAGATATAGATCTTATGTGGATACTACTCGATTAAAAAAAAATTCACCATTCCTTATAAATATATCTGTTTATCAATTCACAAATTATTTGTAATTTTTTATATTATAAAAATAATACAATTTTTTTATTCCAACCTGATATATAATACCCAAAAGTGATAATTTGAGACATTCATTGCTATAAAATTGACATCCTATTTCTCAAAAATCTTCTCGTTCAGATAAATTAACATTTCTAAAACATATACACCAATATACAAAACTATAGGTCCAACCTATAACATGGGTCAATATTATTTTCCTAGTACATTACATAATCTATAAGAATTAAATATTTATTGGATGAGTATTCTATCTTATATCAATTTATTAAAGACTATTATTTAAGACACTCCCGCTATAATAATAACCCTATTTATCATATATATTAATGAGATAATAAACATATTTCACTAAAAATTGAGTTATTTTTTTCATTTATCTAAATATTAATCTATTTAGGTAATCATTAAAGTTAATAATATTTTATATGGTTCTTATATAATTAGATTGGAAACCCCTTTCCCAATCTATCATATAAATAATCAAGACCATATTCCTCTGGGAATATAATCATATCAAGTTGACCAAAATATGTATAACCTATAGATCACAAATGAATATGTAAACAAATTCCTTTAAGAATCAATCATGCTTAAAGTGAATTTCATAAGATAATCCAATAGGATATAGAATTATTATTACAAATCCATTAAGATGATCATGTTCTTGAAATGTGATCACTTTAGAAAGAAAAAAAAATCATTTTGATATGTTTTTTACTCTCAAATTTTCTATAGGTAGCTTTTACATATCATGAAATATCTATAAATATATATATTTTCATAAATAACATTTTTTGTATTCTATATATTTGACCAAATTCATATATTCCAAACATATTAATATTTGACACTTTATAACAGTAGGGATTTTTATTACTTACCAATAAATAAAATCTAAATATATCTATACATATATAAATGAATCTATATAGTATTTGAAACCCTTTAATATAATTTTTTGAAATCATATAAAACTAAAATCTTCCCAGGATCATGTATGCAGTGAAAGGTTTCCAACCCTTAATTTATTAAAATAGGTTCTAATCTCTTAGGTTTGTAGAAATTATTTTTCAATATCCCACCATACATACATCAATACAAAATATAAGGTTAATTTTAATAATATCCTAAAATTTAATACATATATATATATATATATATATTCAATTTTTATAATTATGTTTATAACTAATAAAAAATAATATTATTATTTTCATAAAACTATGTCTTACTTCATAACTAACTTGAAAATCTAATATTCATTATGTGGTGGTTATAATAATAAATTCAAACACTTAAAATAAAATTTTTACAAAATTCATAAAATAAACAATTTATATACAATAATATAAAATAATGAATTAAAAAATAAATGAATAATTGAAATATTTATAAAGATAGAGTATAACATTATATAATCATAAATTTCAGAAAAAACTATTTTTTAACGTACAATATGGTTATATGAATTCAATTTGTTTCCAATGTCCCATTTCAGTGAAGGTATTTGTGAATTTTTTTTAAAAAAATTTATGTGAAACGCTTTACCATATTGGCGTTCATTATGATTGGTAATGACATCCCAAAATAATACCAAATTATTTTTTCCCTATATAAATTATTTTAGCGATATACTTCCTAAAAGCTCACACATTTCATCATGATAAGTTGTTGTTTGTATATTCCATGGTTTTCACATGGAAACTAATTCCCATAAATAGTGACATTTTTTCAAATTTATGACATGAAAAACATGAATTTATAATTCTTTATTTTATGTAAATATCAATGAAATTTTTATATTAAAATAAATTTTTAAATAAATTTTTACAAAAATTATTATTTTTTTATAAAACATTCCATAGTTATATAAAACCATTATTTAGCATAAATGTTTAAAATGTATCTAAATTATTCATTAATAACACTCATCTTGATGAGGTTAAGGGTTTCTATGAGAAATACCGATAAGAACTACATGTAGAACAAGAAGAAAAGTTATTGGTATGGATTTAAAAATTAATTCAAAATTATATTTTTGGATCTAAATAATGATATTTTCATCCTAAATTTTAAAGAAATATTAAGATAATTTACTCCATTAATTGTTGTATGATTAGATTCTCACTTGATTTTATTTTTATCATTTCTCAAGTATTAAACTTGAATTCATACTGTGATATCCTCATATTCTATATGAATCTCATGATATTGTTTTAGTAAATCATGTGATAACGATATTAATAAAGATCAGTTTAACGTAACTAGGTTGATTATATATGAATGTATCATTTTTATCCCTCTATATATTGAGAATAATTTAGAGGGATCTCTTTTTTTAGTCAAATATGAATTTGATCTATGATGGTAAACCTGAAATGACCCCATTAACAGATATAATATTTCTAGGTTTTAGTATTAAGAAACCACAAAAAGTTCCTCTCTATTTTTATTTTCCAAAAATAATATGAATGTCATTAAGATTTATGTATTTTATCATTAAATAGTGATATTTATTATTTAACTAATAAATAAATCAGACCGGATTCAATTAATATTTATTTCATTTATCACTTCATATATAATAACTTCTTTATGTTATATAGTTAAATAAATACCATTTTATAACTAATCCAATTAACTAATTACACGGGCTTTTTTCATTACCTAGGTATCATTTATATCCTAATAAATAAATATTCATGTTTTTGTTAACTCAAATACGATGTGTATATATATACTAGAAAAAAAATTAAAATTACACTAATTATTATCCAAGAATAACTTGGGATTCAATTATAATGAAATAAATTTAATAGAAATTCATTCTCAAAGTACAATGTATTTTATTCACACAAATAAAATTTGATATAAGATTGTGAGATTATTGATACACTTACTAGGTATCCCTTTATGACTATTTATTAGTCTTGATGAGTCAAAATCATATAATAAGAGTGTTATTCAAGAATATATCTTGTCTACCATAAAGAAAAAGAAAATTCATAATAAGGAAAACCCTCCCACAAATAGTAAATGTGTAATATAATCCATTTTCCATCGAATATATCAAAAAGTGGGATAAATATATGTATAATAAACCATTATTTTTTGTTTAATTATTTATATAATTTTTTAAATTAAATATATTATGATGAATAAACCAATATAAATAAGTCATGAACTTTCATATCAATAAAATAATCATGATATATCTTCTTCCAAAACCTAGAATAAAAAATTATTTCATATACATTCAACTAACATCATACCACGTATAAAGTGCCTATTTCAATCCACTTGACCATAATAATATAAATAATGATTTTTATTAAGAATCTAATTTCATGATTTATGATATAAGTTAATAATTATAATTACACATACTCGTAGAATATAATTTCCAATGACAAATGGTATGTAAAATTGCTACTAGTGTATTTCTATTATAATCTATTATTCTTTGAGATCACCATATTTGAACATCATTTGAATAATTCCTACTACTTAAAAGAACCCATTACCTAATATTAAGTCATCATATGTGTCCTCATAGACTAATGTATCTAGATTAGTGGATAAATATTGAATAATACTATATTTTATTACATTAGTTATCAGTATATTAAGAACTATTATAACCAATCGATGTGACAAATATTAAAAATTTATTATTAAATAAGCCAAAAATAATATCAATATATATATATAAGAAAAAATCAATATATTAAATTGACTACATGTGTCATAGTAATCAAAATTATATAAAGATATTTTATTCTATAGAACTAAACCCATAAATATTAAAATTTCAATATATAAAATTTTTAAATGTCAAACTGGTTGGATATTATATGAAATCCATTTATTTATTGATATATAGATTTATTTTTTGGGTCTAAAAAATTACCTTTATTATAACTATATTAATTTTGACATCATCTCTAGTTATTTATCACCAATACCAAAATATAATCATCAATAGGTTTTAGGAAGTGTTATAACACTGTACACATTGATATGAATAGAATAATTAAATATTAAGCCCCCATATTCTTATTCCTATAGATATTTATTATCATTTTTCCTCTCATACTATTATCTTAAGAATTATTTCTACATATAAATAAATTTGGAATAATATTCCTAACTATTTTATTTGAAATATTTTATAATATATTTAAGGATTATGGATAATCTTATGATTCTAGAGGCTATTATCCTCTTCCACTATGATAAGACTTGGGTTATGCTTAGTGTCTACTTGGGAAAAATTTTAATTTGTTCTCTATCAATTCATTAATGAATTTTCAATTTATTACTTTATTAGAAACCCCTTTTATTTTAATGTAACATTCATTCTCAAGTAACCTAGTTAACAAACACTAATGATAATAAATGAAATTATATCTACACAGAGAACTTTTATATTTTTCACCTCATATGTATAATGTCTAGTTTCTATAATTCCATTAATATTTAAAATGGTCAACACTGAAAAATAGGATAAATCCATTAACCAATACTTTACATTTATAAAAAATTATTATTTCAAACATTGTGGGATGTATGCAAATTACCAAGATTATTTATGTACTATTATTCAGTATGTTGAGATAAATATTAGCATTGATATCCTTATCATTCTAATATTTTCCATTTCATGACACTCTAGGTTGATTTGACACATAATAGATAATCTCTTCTACTTTTCAACCAAATAAATGTAATACACCTCTTGTTCTTCAAATGGGTAAAATTTATTCCAAAAGAAATTATATTTCTTTATTTCTATTCCACTCTCCTATAATATCCATAAACATTATTTATATTCCTAATTTTCAAATATTCAATAGATTTATGACCAATGATATAAATAAAAAATAAAAATAAATAAAATGAATTTCTTTATTGTTGTGAAGGATGTGTTCTTATCCTTTTTTCATTTTTGAGTGTTTTTTCATGTATATTTCTCTTTTAGGTTATTATTCTCTCTAGGTAGACTAAAATATTTTCACTTTAGCAAGGGTAAATTCTATCATATTCAATATATATATTTTCTACATTTGAGTAACCTTTGGGTATTTGACCAATTCTGAATGATTATGAGTTACTTATAATTTTTTTTACATTCTCTTTATCCCTAGATTATCAGGATTTATATTATTCAACATCAAAACAAATTAATGTTTTTCCCAAGTGATTTAAAATTTTATCATCAAAATATTATCAATAATACATATTATTATTCATACTCTTGTCATTAGTTTTTTATCTAAAAATTTCTACTGTAATGTTTCCTATTAGAAAAAAATATTTTAATTTCATATTTAAACATCATTCTCTATGAAAAAGATTTTTCATTTGAGTGATTTAATACCCTTTATTCAATATTTGATACAATAATTTTAGGTCATTAATTATATTAGATTACACATTAATCTTCATTTTTTAAATTAGAGATATCTCTTGGTGTTTCTTATTAAATAGTTTTATCTCCCTTAATTTTTTTTCTTAGTTATTTAATCATTAAAGAAGTTTACATAATCTAAGTTATCCTTAAATAGACTATATATTTTAATATTATTATTTCTTTAAATATTAAAATACACCTGATCATGTTTTTAATTCAATCTTAAAAATAAAAACTCCTCCAGAATGATTTTATTTGTTATTTTAGATTAATATTTCACAACCACTATCATCAAATAATATTCTATATAAAACTAAAAATTAGATTATACATCCACAAATAAAATTTCATCATCATAATTTAATTATATAAGGATTATTCATTGAACCTATTATTTTGATATGTTTTTATACCTAATATTTCATTAAGAAGAAAACATCATTTTTTTTCTGTGTAATAAAACTCATAATCATCACCATAAATCTTCCTTGGAAACCTTTCAACAGTACAACTATCCTTTATATATTTTAAATATTCTAATGGTATCATTATATCAAAACACCCCATAACTATTTTTTATTTTTTATATATGAGTAATATGAAATTTTCACCCAAATATTTTTTCCTATTTTCACAAAGATTGATATTTTGTTTCTACATATCCAATTACATGTAATAAACCAACAATATAAATGATTTTTAAAGGAAACCATCAATGTTATCATTATGATACATATTCAAATCATAAAAAGTATTGCGAAATATTTAAAAAAAATTCCTAATCTTTGTTTTTAGCTTCAAAAATATTGGAAAAAGTATATAAAATACATTTAGAGGGTGTTAAATTAATCACCATCATATATAATTGATTTGAAAATTTTAAGAAGAATGAATTTTGTATCTCATTAGCATTAGTAAATTTTTTTATTTTTTAGTCTAAGAATACTCTAAGGGTTGACTATTCAATATTTGATGCACTATAATATAGAAAACAACATGTTGAAGAGAACATAGATGTTTTTTCACTTTCATTTTACAAACATGAAAATGTCGGCCATTAAATATATAAACTCATTATTCATTGATGTGTTTATACTTTTCAAAACAAAATATGAGACTGATTACTTAAGAAAATAATTGTTTATCTCGGATATTAGTTGTTTCAACAATAGATCCTAAACACCTTAAATGGAGGTCGATGAGGGTGTTAATTTATTCACATATAAAGGATCTTTTTCCCAAAAATAAAATAAAATTGTAAATATATTAATTTAAAACACATAATCAGATTATCAAAATATTAAAATTAAATGTGATGAAATATAGATTAATTTTTATTAACTAAATGGGATTAATATTGAGAGAATAAACATGAAGATATCCCAATATACCATAAACCACTAGGAACTACATGTGATTACAATATTAAGTTATGGACAACTTCTAAACCTTGTTTTTCTATATCTTTCATCATAAATATGAAATTCTTCATGGTAGAGACTCAAAGGATAGTTGAGACATGGGTAACTAGAAATGATTATAAAGAAGATAATCAAAACACTATACTGTAAAGTGTTTATATTTATCAACAATACATATATCAATTTATAATTTTTAATTAAGATATATATATTTATAACATTGTTAAAAATTCTATATTTTGACAAATTATATACTCTCTCACATTTTGTTGTCTTCTATATCATATCTCAAAAAATCCTATAAACATTCTTCATTATTTTCTTCGTTTTTATTCTAAAAATATCCCTCGTGAAATCAAATTTTCACCCCTTAATTGGAATTTAAATATGACCACTATAGATGATTAAATTATAACAAAAATAATTCTGATATCTCCATATTAAAAAAAATTAACTCTTAGATATCTATATAGTATTCTAAATCATGGTTTGATGCCCAAAAATATAGATTAATCGAAATCTTTGACAAGGTCCTTTAAAACAACATTATTCACATTTAATCCATTAAATCATGGATTTGATATCTCTAGATATTTCCAAATAAAACTAACTTCAATGTTATTACAAATATGATAATGTAACATATAATTATCTAGAATATTACATTTATCAATTGTGGTCTTATATTTATGAATTATTATGTAGTATAAACTAGTTTTACATGTAACTTTTGACTTATACATGACCATAAATGAATAAAATATATATTTTAATAGCCTTTCTAGTTCCTCACTAATAATGAAATAATATCTGTATATCTTTACAGAATTTATCCTTAGTATAAACTCAATATCAATCCCATCATTATAATGTTGTATGATGATTAAAACATAAGGTACTATATTAAAAAACTTATTTATATTTAACAAATATATCAAACTGATTACAAAATTAAAAAAATTTAATATGGAATAATAATTACTTTATTAATTTCTTGGATTCACCAACATAAATTATGGTGAAACCTTTTATATTCTGTCATGGTTTTTTATTTTAATAGAAAAGTTTCTCCAAAGATTCTCTAAACCACACCAAACTTTGTCCCATCCTTATAAATTTATTAAACCACCCAACATGACTAATTTCTAGTAATTTAACCACGAATACATTAATTTAATAGTTATAATTTGTTCTTCCAATTGTTATGTGTGTGTGTAAATATATTTTAATTGTTTTGTGTTTATGTATCATAGATGAATTTATTTATATAAATGTGTGTGTATATAAGTATATATTTATGTATGTATATATATTGGATAGAAAAATTATATAAATTGGGTGCTATGAGAATGGTGTATCAGGATATATATTTCTTGAGGTGAAATAGATTATTAAATGAGGTCTATGATGTGGGGTTCCCTGAGGCCATGTGATAATGACTGTTTATTCTTAAATTTTTTCTATTAATGTAATCTGCTTATCAATAAAGAGATGAATGTAAGGGTTTTATAATTTATTATAGCATAATTGACCCATAGTTACATGATTCATTATAATGGTTTCACTTCCACATATTTCTTGTTTTTTTAGAATTTTAGTGAATTTGGTAAAACATTATATAACATTATTGAAATTTTCACATGGTGTAAATATTTTCCAAAAAAAAGAATTTAATTTTTACCACCATGATTATTTCAAGAGATGTTTTCATTATTTATGAGGATACATCATTGAAAATATATTGACCTTGGTAAAATTTATAATTAACCTTAAATATAATGAAAAAAATTGAAAAAAAGGGATGAAAAAATAGATAGGTAAGGGATATATAAATAATAGAAATCTTTTTATCCTATTAAAAAATATAAAAACCAATAAATGTGTTTACCTTTCCAATAATAAATCATTAACCAAAAGAGTAATTTTTTTCCAAGAATGAAAATAATCCTTTTCTCAAAGAAAATATTTTACAATAAATTATTAAAAAATTAAATCCATGTATGTATCTTAAGGCATGTTGGAGATCATGAAATCATTTTTCTAAAGAAAAAAAATGTATTTTAACTTTTAAATTTCAAAAAACATCCTTAACTCACTATATAAACTTACTTTCAAAAAAACACTTTTTAAGCATAATATAGGTATCATGCAGTGTAATATTCGTAGCCTTTTTTCATTCATATTTTACACATATAAAATTACTAAATCCAAGTTAATTCAATAGGATTGTCTAATCTAGTTATTTCCCTCATCATCCCCTTTGAATATTACATGATTAATTAATGCATTATAGAACTATATCAGGCTCACCCTTCATCATAAGATATATTGGTCTCATCAGAAATTATTTAAATTTCTCAATTACACAATAATGGACAAGAAATCAATTTATTATTATTTTCAAAATTAAACCTATTAATGACTTATTTGAACCCATAAATAAAACACATTATATTTCAACATAATCTTAAGAATAATTTTCCTTTGGTAACTCTTAAAAATGAGAACTTAATGGAAGAGCAGGAATGAGATATACTTTGAAAAAACATGTTATCTTATATAAGAAACCTGATAATGAATAATGATATGTTTAAGGGAAAATATTGTCAAGTTGTATATGTTAAAATTTTATTTTTAATTTTTAAAATGTTTAAAATATCCAATATAGAAACTGTTGAAAATGTTATTTTTAGTCCATTTGTGGTAAACCCCTAATTCTATTTCTGTTGTTAATATTTCTTATTTTAAAATTAAATTTTTATTATGATAACATAGAAATAATATTAAATTTCATAATAATATTACATATCATGGATTATTTTTGACTATATCATATGAAAATAACACAAGAAGATAAACAAAAAAGAATAATAGACGCACTAATGGAAACTCCATATGACTTAATTCTCTAATTAAGGTCAATCTTGTAATAAAAATAATAAATATAAATAAAAGAGTTAAATATATGAGTAAAATTATCAATTTATGTGTATATTAATAAACAAAAAGGTAATTAATGTTGACATTTTAGAATGGTGGAGATTGTATAGGGTTTAAAGTGAAAATTGATAGTTAATATCAGATTGTTAACTAACCATTCCTCAATTTGACCATTGGTCAATATGACCATTGATCAATTTGTCAATTGGTTAATATGACCATTTATCATTATAAATGTTAGTCACTATGCTCATTGGTCAATATGACCTTTAGTCAATATGAAATTTGGTTAGTATGAACAATGATCATTATGATCATATATAGTAATGTTATAGTTCTAATTATTGTTTATATAGGGTAATAAAAAAATATAATTTTTTCATAAGAGATAAAATATAACCTCAACCAATAGAAGTATGAATTTATATTACCATTTATCATATCATTTTAGGGAGTAAGGATCACTAAAAGTTTCCCATGAATTCTCTTAAAAATAAATTCAACAAATGTGACTTGACTGATAGATGTTATGGGATAAATTATTGTTAATGGAAATCATTACTAAATCAACGTTAGTTATGTCACCCCATGAAATTACCACAATCACACACCTTACCCTTAGGGTGTATAATGGTGTAATAAAAGGTTATATATCTAGACCACTATATTATAAATGTGATATATTATTTTTAGAAATTAAATAATGGTTTATTAAATTATATATTAATTATTATTTTATTTATAAAAGTATGCATACATATAAGATGAATTAATTTGTATAAATAATGAAAAATAATTATATTCTAGTATATTATATAATTAAAATACAGTTTTAAGATAAATTCATGTATGTTAAATGAAATTTATTGTTAAAAAATAGTCTTAAAAACTATTTATTTAAATGTAAATGATAATTTTGTAATATAATTTCCCATGTAATTTTCATAAGGGTTCAAAATTTGACTATTTCATCAAAATTGTAATCTTTAAATAAATAATTATTTTTTAGTTAAAATTCCAACATTTTGAATATTATTTTGATAAAATAAGATATTTTTTTGAAATAAGTACGTAAAAGTTATGTTAGGGTAAAAAATTTTAAATTTCCCTAAATAATTTATTTTTTAGTTAATAGAAAGAATATAATTTTGTGATAAATATTATATTTTATGTTTTTATATATATGTAATGATTATGTAAAAATTATTTAAATATGGACCCAAAAAAAATTATTTATTTTATTATTTTATTTTATTTTAATAAATTGAAATAAATTTCAAAAAACAATAAAGTAATTTCCATGTACTATAATGGAAATTAATACATTAAAAATATTGTTTTTTAGAATACTTAATTTCCATTGCAAACATTAATATAAAATATTGATGTTCAGTTTAGAAACTCAAAAATATCAAAACCCTCCTTCATTTTGTCATTAACACTTTTCCAAAACCAAGTTTAACCTAATGTTTTTTCATTTTCTACAAACAATATTTCTATAGTTTATATTTAGAAACTAATAAACAATTATCCCACATTTAAAAAAGAAATTACTTCCTTTATGCCCCATTTCATTAACTCCCAATACATTAAGAATTAAGTTCTACTCATTTTTCCTCTGAAGATCCATCATAAGGATTTTCTAAATTTCTATGGATCTCCACTCAAAATTTAATAAGTTATCTTATATAGTAAGGGACATTGTTCCCCTGATTTTTATCCATGTACATATATTATATTTAATCATATAATTTGAATTTAATTTTATTCTAATGAAATTATGATCATACTATTATTGTCCAAATGATCTTCTATTTATTATGTTCTTCCATTCTATCTTGTAAAGATCATTCCATATACCACTTTTCTAACTATTAATGCTACTAAAATCATTATTTGACATTACATGCTTCCATGTTTATATTTTAAATACCTAATACCATTATTATTCAAGGGTATTCATATATATGTATTTATAATTCATTGATTTTGGATTACCATTTATGAAACTAATAATCCTTTATCGTGGGTTTAATTTAATTCAATTTTAAAGCCTATAAACATTTATGAACTCCATGAGTTTATAGTAATTTTCTTCTTTATTCTCCATGTGTTATTGATGAAATGATTCATTATGATATATGATCCATGTGGAACACATGAATTAATACTTGTGAATAGTTCACCCTAATAGCACTATAATGTATTGGGTTACTAATTAATCCCCATAGATGATATGTTTGTGAAATATTGGTGAATAGGATAAGTTATATGTTGTACGACACCTTTGTGATAAACGCTAGGGATATTCCTATAAATTTTACATTTTTATGTCATATCCATATTTCCATACTATGTATCATATATTTTTTATTATTCTCACATGTGATGTTGTCTCATGTTCCATTTCCTTTTTCATCCCTTTTTTGACTTTTTGATAACCATTTTCCCTAGATGTATGTCCTCAGGAAATGACTTCTTGGGAGGTGAAATATTATGGAATAATAAAGGATAATTCAAGATTATTATATAAATTCTTTTTTTACTTAATGTATTACGGACCTATATTACAAGATACTAAACCTCAATAACTCCTTAAAATTTATTAATGTATTATTTTGTTAAATAATTATGTTATAAAACATGTTTTAAAAGTTTGGGACTCCATATTTTGTATCAATGGAAAGGCTAAGTTATTTTCTGAAATTATAGCTACTAAAAATTAGATAAAAATATAGGGATAAGTATAAACATATGAAAACATCCTAAAAGTTTTGTTATCTATAAAATGTGTGGTTTTTACGCAATTAAATCCATAACTAGATAATACATATGGATATGGTTTTTCAAGAGTGAAACCTAGGGGTTATAACCCAAAAACTGGTGGATTTGGTATTCAATCAATCATCACATAGTTCATAATAAAGATACCTTACTACAGACATGGTTTTAATTTGTAAGGGGATATTTTACGGTTAGTCACATGATTTTTAAAAACCATTATAAATGAAGTATATATAATGTGTACTTTTTTTAAAATATTTTAGTTTATAATACTATAATAATGGTATTATAAAATATTAGGATCGATATATCATTTATAATTGGTATTATAATATTTCTAATAGTAAAAAATTTCTTATTTGATTTTTCATCTTTCTATAAAAATGGAAGGAAATAAAAGTTCCCAAGTAAATAATAGATTCAATGGATAGTTAAATGATGATATATAAAATATGGTGGAAACTGGACTAGAAAAACTCATGATGATGATGAATCAATTAACTCACGTTAGGAATAACATTCAAACCCATGTAGATAATATTGATTTGTCAGGGAAGGAATAACTAGAAGTTGAATACTACATGCATCAACGTCCAAAAAATTTTAGTGGATCCTATAATCCACTAATCATGAAACAATTGATAAACTCTACATAAAAGTAATTTTTGTACTCCATTTCTCTGAGAAATAAAAAGTAATACTAACAATATATTTCTTAAAGTGACAAACTTACTAGTGGTGGATATTGATCAAGAACACAAAGTTAGGAATTGAAGAGGAGATTATATCCTGAGATTAATTAAGAAATTAGTTTTCAATAAGTATTTTCCCCACACCCTCTAAACCAAGATAGAGAGAGAATTCCTTGATCAGATGAAAAAAGAGAATAAATCATTAAGATGTTATGAGATAACCATTACAAGGATTTAATGATATAATTCATGATTTTGTATTAGTTCTGATGGGAAAATTGACTAAATATTATAAGGTTTAAGACCACATCAATGGATTTATATAGAAATAAGAGATATTGGGAGTTATGAGTAGATATTATGGTTTTTACTAAAAGTGTAAATGGAGTAGGATATATATATTTTTATCATGGACTAAAATATAATAAGAGGAGTATATAGAAAAGAAATTAAAATAATTCTGATCATGGAATAAAAGAAAATAAACAGTATTAGCCTATGTGAAATAATTTTGGTAAGAGTAGTTTGTGGAAAGGAAGTGAAGATGTCACAAGATTCAAATAGATAATTTTGTGATAAAGATTATATTTTATGTTTTCATTGATATGTAATGATTATATAATATTTAAATAAATAGATACCAAAACAAAAAATTATATATTTTGTTAATTTATTTTATTTTAATAAATTAAAATAAATTTCAAAAACTATAAATTAATTTCCAAGTACTATAATGGAAAGTAATACTTTAAAAACATTGTTTTTTGGGAAAAATAATTTCCATTAAAAACATTAACATATAATATTGATGTTCGGTATAGAAACTCAAAAATATCAAAACCCGCCTTCAATATGTCATTAACCATTTTCCAAAACCGTGTTTAACCTAATGTTTTTTCATTTTATACAACCTATATTTCTAAAGTTTATATTTAGAAATTAATAAACAATTCTCCAACATTTAAAAAATAAATGACTTCCATCATTCCCCATTTCATTAACTCCCAACACATTAAGAATGAATTTCCACTCATTTTTCCTCTGAAGATCCATCATAAGGATTTAATAAATTTCTATGGATCTCCCCTCAAAATTTAAGAAGTTATATTATATGGTAAGGGACTCTATTCCCCTGATTTTTATCCAAGTGAATCCTTTATATTTAATCATATAATTTCAATTTAATTTAATTCTCATGAAATTATGATCATCTTATTATTGTCCAATGAATTTTTATTTATTAGGTTTATTCATTTTATCTTGTAAAGATCATTCCATACACCACTTTTCATACCTTTAATGCTACTAAAATCACTCTTTGACATTCCATGCTTCCCTTTTTATATTTTAAATACCCAATCCAATTCTTATTTAGGGGTATTCATATATATGTATTTATAATTCATTGATTTGGGATTACTATTTATGAAACTAATAATCCTTTATCATGTGTTTAATATAATTCAATTTTGAAGTCTTTAAACATTTATATACTCCATGATTTTATATTAATTTCCTTATTTATTTTCCATTTGTTTTTAATGAAATGATTCATTCTGATATATAATCCATGTGGAACACATGAATTAATACATGTGAAGAGTTCACCCTAATAGCACTCTAATGTATTGGGAGACTAATTATTCCCCATAGATTATATGTTTATAAAAAATTGGTGAATAACATAGGTTATATGTTCTACGAAACCATTGTGATAAACCCCAGTGATATTCCAATAAATTTCACATTTTTAAGTCATATCCATATTTCCATGATATGTATCATATAGTTTTTATTATTCTCACACATGATGTTCTCTCATGTTCCATTTCCTTTTTCATTCTATTTTTGACTTCATAATCACCCTTTTCTCTAGATGTATGTCCTCATGAAATGTCTTCTTTAGAGGTAAAATATGATGGATTAAAAAAGTATAATTCAAGAATATTATATAAATTCTTTTTTTACTTCATGTATTACGAACCTATATTAAATGATACTAAACCTCAATGAGTCCTTAAAATTTATTAATGTAATATTTTGTTAAATAATTATGTTAAAAATCATGTATTAAAAGTGTGGGACTCTATATTTGGTATCAAAGGAAAGGCTAAGATATTTATTGAAATTATAACTATTAAAAATTAGTTAAAACTATAACGATAAGTATAAATATATGAAAACATCCTAAAAGTTTAGTTATGTATAAAATGAGTGGTTTCTAGCCAATTATATGCATATCTGGATAATACGTATGGATATGGTTTTTCAAGAGTGTAACCTTGGGGTGATAACCACAAAACTAGTGGATTAGGTATTCAATCAATCATCACCCAGTTCATAATGAAGATGCCTTACTACAGACCTGGTTTTAATTACCTAGGGAATATTTTACGGTTAGTCACATGATTTTTAAAAACCATCATAAATGAAATATATATAATGTGTAAATTTTTTAAAATATTTTAGTTTATAATACTATAATAATGATATTATAAAATATTAGGATCGATATTTCATTTATAATTAGTATTATAATATTTCTAATAGTAAAAAATTTCTTATTTGATTTTTCCTCTTTCTATAAAAATGGAGGGAAATAAAAGTTCCCATGTAAATTGTAGTTTCAATGGATAGTTCAATGATGATATAGATAATATAATGGAAACTGGACTAGAAAAATTCATGATGATGATGAATCAATATACACACGTAAGGAATAATATTCAAAACAATGTATATAATATAGATTCGTCATGGAAAGAATAACTAGAAGTTGAATACTACATGCATCAACATCCAACTATTTTTAGTGGATCCAATAATCCACTGATCATGAAATAATTGATAAACTCTACAAAAAAGTAATTTTTGTACTCCATTGCTCTGAGAAATAAAAAGTAATACTAACAATATATCACTTAAAGGGCCAAACTTACTAGTGGTGGATATTGATCAGGAACACAAATCCAGGGATTGAGAGGGATAGTATATATTGAGTTTAATTAAAGAAATTATTTCTCAATAATTATTTCCACACACCCTCTAAACCAAGATAGAGAGAGAATTCCTTGATCAGATGAAAAAAGAAAATAAATCATTAAGATGTTATGAGATGTCCATTACAAGTATTTAATGATATGATTCATGATTTTTTATTAGTTCTAAATGGATAATTGAATAAATATTATGTGGTCTAAGACCGCATCAATGTATTTATATAGATATAAGTGACTTTTGGAGTTATGAGTACATATTATGGTTTTGTCTAAAAGTGTAAATGGAGTAGGATATGTATATTTCTATCATGGACTAAAATATAATAAGAGGATTATATAGAAAAAAATTAATATTATTTGGATCATGGAATAAAAGGAAATAAATAGTATCAGCCTATGTGAAATAATTTTTGTAAGAGTAGTTTGTGGAAAGGAAGTGAAAATGTCACAAGATTCAAATAGATAACCATATTCCTCAAAACATTCATAGAGATTTAAATCCTCAACAGATAAATTCATATTAAAAAGGGATTATAATGAAATACAAACGCATCATGAAGTGTGGGGAACATTTAAATTTCACTAATCAATTTCTAAATTAGACAATATTGGAAGGAAGCTACCACTAACCCCCAGAGATGCCAGGGGAGAAATATTTTTCTTTCTTAATTAAAACTATGCAGTTGAAGCTCCAAATGACGATGTGGTATGTACATCCATCATACACTCAATGATATAAGTCGATTGGCGGTAGTTTTGAAAAACTGCTGCTAAATCGTGCGTCAGGAAACTAGTCGCAGTGATTTTGAAAACCGCCGTAGAACGTTTCACGATGGTTTGTTAGTGGCAGTTTAAACAGTCGCTAAATGATTTAGCGGTAGTTTTTATATATTTTTATATATTTTTTTAATTTTTTAATTTTTTTTAATTTATTTTTATTTGAATTTTTTATTTTTTTAATTTTTTTATTTAGTATTTTATTTATTTATTATTTTTAATATTTTTATTACTTTTTTAATATTTTTATTTTATTTTAATTTGTTTTTATTTTTTAAAATTATTTTTTATAATTTTTATAATTTTTTTAGATTTTTTATAATTATTTTTCAATTTTATTTATTTTAATTTTTTAAAAATTTTAATGTTTTTTAATTTTTTTAATTTTTTTAATTATGTTAATTTTTTATATTTTTAAATTTTTGTTTTTTTTTTGTTATTTTATTTTATTATTTTTTATTTAATATTTTATTTATTTATTCGTATCTATTTTATTTATTTATTTTGTATTTTATTTATTTATTTCGTATTTAATTAATTTATTTCATATTTTATTAATTTATTTCATATTTATTTTATTCATTTCGTATTTTATTTATTTATTTCATATTTAGTTTATTTATTTCTTTTCTTTCGCATTACTTTATTTACATTATCCATGCATGCATGCTCATGCCCATGCACATGTCCATGCAATATAAAGAAATACAGCGTTTGGTCGTCTTGTGGTTAATAAACAAAATTTAATATACTTATAGGTACTAATTGAAAAACAAATAATACATAACTAATAGATATAAACTCAATAATAATTAAACAATAAAAATGAATCAATAATTAATAAACAATAATTAATACATAATAATTATTGATTAATTAGTTATTTATGGAGTTATTTATTATTATTTCCTGTTTATTATAATAAAAAAGAAATAAATTATAATATTATTTACATAAATTATAAAATTATGAAAATAAAATAATCAAATAATAAAATTACGAAATTAAAATAATTAATAATAAATAATAAATAATATTAAATATTAAATATTAAATAGGAAACAATAAATAATAATAAATAATAATAAATAATAAATAGTAATAAATAATAAATAATAAATAATAAATAATAAATAGCAAATAATAAATAACAAGGAATAAATAATAAGTAATAAATAATAATAGATAATAGATAATAAATAATAATTAATAATTAATAAATAATAAATAATTAATAATAAATAATTAATAATTAATAATTAATAATTAATAATAAATTACAATAATTAATAATAATTATTAATAATTATTAGTAATTAATAAATAATAAATAAAAAATAAAAAATAAAAAATGACAAATAATAATTAATAAATAACAAATAAAAAATAATAATAAATAGTAAATAATAATAAAAAAATAAAAAAATAATAATAATTAAAAAATAATAATAAATAATAATTTATAATTAATAAATAATAAATAATAAATAATAAATAACAAATAATTAATAATTAATAATAAATAATAAATAATAATAAATACTAAATAATAAAAAAATCATAAATCATAAATCATAAATCATAAATCACAAATCATAAATAATTAATGATAATAAATAATAATAAATAATAATAAATAATAATAAATAATAATAAATAATAACTAATAATAAATAACAAACAATAAATAATTGTAAATAACAAATAACTAATATTAATAAATAATAAATAATTGACAACAATTAATAATAGATAATAATACATATATAAAAAATAATAACTAATAACTAATAACTAATAAATAATAAATAATAACTAATGACTAATAAATAATAAATAATAATATATAATAAATAACAATAAATAATAAATAATAATAATAAACAATAAACAATAAATAAGAAATAATTATAATAAAAAACAAATAATTAATAATTATAAATAGATAAATAATAAATAATAAATAATAACTAATAACTAATGAATAATAAAAAATAAATAATAACTAATAAATAATAACTAATAAACAATAAATAAATAATAAATAAAATATAAATTATAAATTATCATATATAATATATAATAAATAAAATATTATTATTATTAATAATAAATAATAAATAATAAATAATGAGTAACAAAATTATTAATAATAATAATAAATAATAAATAATAAATAATAAATAATAAATAGTAAATAATAAATAGCAAATAATAAATAATAACTAATAAATAAATATAAATAATAAATAAATATAAATAATAAATAATAAATAACCAGTAACAAACAATAGATAATAAATAAATAAAAGTGTATTATAAATAATAAAAAATAATAATAAATGAAAGACATGAAAAAGTACGAAAAGGCAGGATAGGGGATGAAAAATTACGAAAATGCATGAAAATAGATGGAGAAGCATGAAGAAGGAAGAATTAGAAAGCATGAGAACGCATGAAAACTCATGAAAACTCTAAAAACCCATGTACGAATTCAGCATAATCATCATAATAACCCACAAAAAAACCATTGATAAAGATAACAAGTCATGGAAACCCAAATAAATAGTAATAAATGGAGCAACCGTTAAAACCCATCAAAATGGTCATGAAGTGACAAAAACATTATACTCACAATAATCGTGATAACTTATGATCCGAGAGTCTGTTCCAAATCTGCGACCAGTCAAATCAAATAACCTAAAATGAACTTTAAGCTGATAGGTGAAAGATGCCGAATGGACTGGAGGATCAAAAGTTATGACTATTTAAAAAAACTGACGGGGAACAAGTGCTAGAAACGAGGCATTGAAAAACATAACAAACTCGATAAACCCTAAAAAGGTAATAACTTATGATCCAAGAGTCCATGTGGGTGTTGCGACCAGTCAAACTGAAGCTCGTGGAACAAACTATGATCTAGTAGGTGGAGGAGTCCGAAATGACACGTGAATCGAATCTTAAATCCATTTGAAGACAAGTTTGATGGGACACCAGTCACAGAAATGAGGTTTTGGAGGCCTTTAGAGGGGGGTTTGGGGGTCGAAAAGCATGAAAAAAGTATGATTCTCCCAAAATGGTGTGTATCACTCTTCACTGGATTTGATTTGATATGTGGTAGAGCCCAAACGGACACCTAGAGGGAAAGTTATGGCTATTTGAAGTTGGAGAACTTTTTTCCATCTTTCTTATAACTCTCATATCTTCTTCATCTTAGACTGTCTCATGGTTTTGATTACACGTTCCTCTGGATCAATTCATGATCTTCCATTTGACTGGTCGTGGCGCTCCAACGGACGCCCATATCAAAAGTTATGGTCTTTTTAGTGATTTTGGGATTTCTCATGTTTTGTTATTTTTTCCTTTTCATTTTGTGGTAGTTTTACCCAAACTGCAGCTATTTTATGGCGGTGTTTTAAAAGACTACCGCTAATCCTCAAAAAAATGAAAATAAAATTTACACATTTCACGGCGGTTTTTTCGCGGCAGTTTTTAAAACCGACCCGAAATACCGTCCATAAAGCTATTTCACGGTGGTTTTCAAAAATGCTGGGAAAAAACCGCCATGAAATGCTCGGTTTCCTATAGTGAATTATCAGAAAGGAAGTTAAAATGTCATAAGATTTAAATAGATAACCATATTCCTTCGATATATTCTTAGATATTTAAATGCTCAACATATAAATTCAAATTAAATATGGATTATGGTGAAATACAAACCCATCATGAAATTCATAATGTGTGGAGAACATTTAAATTTCACTAATCAATTTCCAAATTAGACAATAATGTAACGAAACAACCAATAACCCCCAGAGAGGCCATGGGACAAGGATTTTTCTTTCTCAATTAAAACTATGGAGTTAATGGTCCAAATGACATTGTGGTATGTACATCCATCATACAGTCAATGATATAAATTTTATTGATTTATTTGAGTTCTATGAATTATTTTATTTCATTCATGTTTGATAGTAACATCATGTTAAACCCTGAACTTCTACTGGTAGAAAAATCAATTAAAACTTATAGAGGAAAAATTCAAGCATCAATGATTTATAGGTATTACCCTATAAATATTGGTGATTTAAATCTCTCATTAAACCTAGTTTTCATTCTAATAGTGGTATTTTACATAATATATGTGATGGATTGGTTATCACGGTATAATTACAAGATAAATAGTAAAAGAAAATAAAATTAACTTCTCTCAATTGGATGACCTATACTTATCTTCAATGGAGTCATATTCTAGTTGATGTCTTCCTAAGAATCTCTTCTTATTTCCTTCATTATAGAAACCATTGGTCTAGAAGTAGAAAAAAATAGATAGATTGACGAAGTATAAATACAAGAGATGTTCCCATTATTCAGGAGTATAGTGATATATTTTTTGAAGATATTCATGAACCACCTTAAGAAATGGAGATAGAGTTATTGAATAAACTAATACCTATATTAAATTCAATATTAAATACCCCAAATATAATTTCATATTTGGAGTTTGAGGAATTAAATATGAAACTTTAATGTCTTCTAGAGAAGGGTTTTATTCATCCAAATGTGTATTCATTGGGAACTCCTATTATATTTGTAAATAAGAAGGATATATCAATTAAGATATGAATTCATTATATATAACACTATGAGATTATAGTGAATAAAAAACACCCTCTTCCATGGATTGATATTTTGTTCACCTAAATTTATAGGGCTCAAATATTCTTTAAGATTCACCTCTAATAGAGGTATCATTACTTGATGGTGAAGAAATAAATATCATGAATATTATCTTTCGATCAAGACATAGACATTATGGATTTTTTTATTCCCTTTTTCTTCAATAATGATCTTTCCATATCTATGGAATTTATAAGTATAGTCTTTAAATACATCCTTGATAAATTTGTTATTATCTTTATTTATTAAATGATGATATATTCCAAAAAAATTGAGGAGCATTAGGATCATCTAAGGGTCATATTAAAAACATTGAAGAAATATAGTCTTTCTTTGTAATTCTAGAAAATGTTAGTTCCACTAAAAAATCACATTATTGGCACACATCATAACTAAATAATGAATCATAGTGAATATAGAAATGAAAACAGCCATAGGGGAGTTTCCACATCCTATAACACTAACTAATATTTATATTTATCTTGATTTATCAGGAAATAATAAAATGTATTTTCAAAAAAATAGTTTTATAATCCCTTAACTATATTAACTTGAAAGGGATTTAATATTATCTAGAGAAATGAATGTGAAGAGATTTTATATAAACTAAAAAAGATGTTTTTAGTGATCTTGTTCCCACATTAAATTTGAATGGGGAATGATTTTTTATTTTTAGTGATGCATCCATGCAGTTAATTGAATGTTTACTCACACAATATGGCCAATTGACTACAAATGAATCATGATAGTTAAATCATCATTAACATAATTATCTTACCCCTGATATGAAGTAAATTTTAGTCGTTTGTGCATTAAATATAATATCGAACTATCTTTATAAATAGAATGAAAATATATACAACAATCACTAGAGTATAACGTATATATTCACACAAGGGGAACTGAGGATGAGCCAAGGTATCTAGTTAGAACCTTTTTATGGAAACAGTTTTTCTATCCATTATCACCATGAAAAAACAAACAATATTAATGATTTATTGATCTAGAATGGCCTCAATGTTATTTAAATGATGAGGATTAATGGATATCCATTGATAAAAAACATGGTAAATATGTACATTGAAATCATAAGGATGGTAAATTATAATTACTCTATCCTTTTACACATATTATTATATGATTTGAAGAATAATTAACCATCATATACAACCCAAGGACTGTAATGTCTAGTGGGTTTCTATGATTATGTATAGAAATTAGAAGACATGTTAATAGAATAAAAAAAATTATATTAATCATCCATAATGATATCCTTTTATCGTTTTGTCTTTTTGTATGTTTCATATATATTGGATAACATGGGGAATACATATATACAAGGGATGATCTAAAAATCCTAGTAAGGGAATAATCATAAAAATAAAACATATCACAATGGTTAGAAGGAATAACATGATGAAATAAAAAGTAATATAACATGAATAAACATATGTGAAAATAACATGTATAACATTTGATCATGTATTCATGTAAACATATTAATTTTGATTCAACATATAACATGACATAAAAATGAGTCAAGGGAAACTTCTAGGACAATATCATATAGTGAACAAAGTCCCAAAAAAGAATCAGGTTTACTTTTAGTCCCAGAATTTTGTCTCAAGATAATGAACATTACCTAATTAATTGGAGTGATATCTAGTCACACCCAACATAAAATGTTCATAAATATGTATTGCAGATGAATAATAAAACATAAATAATACATATAAAGGTTTCCCATGGAAATAAATGGGTATTACAATTATTCATAAGGAATAACCAAAGGGAACATCTTAATGGTATTGATGAAACAATGTATTTAAATCATAATTTGGAATTAATAATGAAAAATAGCCACATATCATGATAAATTATGTCCAACATAAGTAATTACATAAAAACAGTGTTTAATTATCCTGAGAAATGATCCACCTTAGTGTGTTTTAAAGGAAAAATATTTAAGAGAATTTTAAAAGGGGAGTGGAATTATTGTTTGTATAAATCCATAACTTGTAAAATATATTTTTTAATATAAAGATTCAAATGAAAATTTCCCTTTCACAAGATATGTAGGGTGTTAAACATGATTCAAGTTATTATTGATAACTTTCTCCATTTGATCTACTACTATCATGAATTTTTGACCTCCAATTCCCATTAAATTTTTAATTTCATTAGGTAAATCATCACATTTCCAATCACATTTCTTGTGGGCATAAATTCTAATATTTCTAACCATTAACTAATAAAAAGAAACTACAATTACAATGGTTAAATTCATATCGAATAATAATATAAAAAATTAAACTTTTAACATACAAGGATAAACTTTCATATGAAAAGTATATCATTAGTTTTGATTCCCTAAGTTTCAATCTCAGTTGTCCATGGTAGGGAAATTATCCTAGGTTTCTTATTAAAGTTATCTAGCCATAATATATATAAATAACTAGACTATTCTATGATATCAATTATAATGACTCTACCCTTTTACACATATTCTTACATTATTTTAAAAATAATTTACCATCAAATATAAACTAAGTATTTTGAATTCTAGTTTGTTTAGTATAATATTAACATGAAACATAAAAAATGGAAATAGAATAAAATGAATTTATATTAATCATCCAAAATGATCTCTTGAATTCCTTTAAGATATTACATATGTATACGATAACATGAGGAATACATAGACAAAAGGGATAAACTAAAAAACCTACTAAGGGATTAAAAATAGAATGAAATCATTGTATAAGGGTTCGAAAGAAAAATATTATAGAAAAAAGGAATTTAAAATTAATAAATATATGGTAGAATATATGTATAACATGGGATAATGTAATTATTGAAACATAGGAATGTGGAAGCAATATATAAAATGATATAAACATGTTTCATGGCTAACTACCAAAACTATATCACATAGTGGAAGTCTCATAACAGAATCATATTTACTTCATATCCCAAAATGACATATCATAAGAAAAAACATTACCCAATTACTTAGAGAGATATCTAGGAATATCCATCCTAACATGTTCATGAATATTTGTGTCACAATATGAATCAAACATAGTGAATACATATATGGGTTACCCATGGAAATAAATGGGAACCATAATCTTGTCATAAGGAACAAATAAATGGAATATCGTAATGGTGTCCATGATATAATGGATTTAAATCATAAATGAACATTTATAAGGTAAAATAATCATAGTTCATGAAAAATTATTTCCAACTAATGTTAAAACATAAAAATAGTTTTTAGGAATCTTTAGAAATGAGACACTTTAGTGCGGTTTGAAGAAAATTATTTAATAGTCATTAAAAGAGAAAAGTAATGATTGATTTTATAAATCTATAAATTATAAAATATAGATTTTCATGAAAAAAGTAATTATTTTATAGAAGTAATTTTGGATTAAAATATATTATATACGGTACTTGAAAATGGGAAAGAAATTGGGAAATTTCCTTTAATAGAGCTTTCTTAGTAGGAGGAATTGAAAAGGGAACCGTATAAAACATATATTATCCATAAAAGAAAGAATAATTCAGTTAGGTAAATAATTTTGTAGAATAAAAATAGATTTTAGGATGATTACATAATAATATTTAATAAATATATTAGGGTAAATAGATATAATGAATAACAAGAAGGAAAAAATTGGAGGTTCGGAGAGAATCTCTTACCTTATGTCCGAAAGTGTTCTTCACATGCCGTTAACGTCACGAATAGCCCAATTTGATCAATTAATTAATTCATTTAGAACCTATTCATATTATAATTGATTTATTATATTTTTATTAATTTATTTTATGGCTATTTTTATGAGTTATAAAATCCAATCTTATCATTTTAGGAGTGTTTGTTTTCGTTCTTTTCATGATCAATTCACTTGTATTCAAGTACAGAAGATCATGTAAAATGGGAATAATTTTCCAGAATTGAAATTATATGTTATTAATTAACATCTGGAATTTAAAATTGTCTTAACTAATTTTGTTATCAGATATGATGATTAATCATTAGATATAACATTAATGAAAGTGATTTAATTAATTTTGGTTGTTTTTATGACCATCCCGAACATATATTATTTTGTTTAATGTCACGTTTATAAGTTGGTTATAGATTCATTATAAAACATATAATATTTGTAATGAATTTTTTATTAACCATAATATTGATTTTATATCCATTCTTGAATAAGGTAATGGACAAATGAAAACCCATTATCCACGAATGTAGTGAATCAACACATCACGGATGATGTTTTCATTTTCAAAGAAAAACAAATGACATTTTATTAGTTATTATTACATTGACAAAATAAAATTATAGTATATATAAGATAATGAATTTATAATTCCATTTATTTATATGAGAGTCAAGGAGATAATAATAAAATAAATGAAATTGAATGTAAAATAAAAGAGAATAAAAGAGGAATATACCTTTTGAATTAATTCTCCTTAAAACCATCCTTAAGGAACTTGGTTTAGGAATTTCATTGAGAAACAAACTCATGGACATAATGTAGATGTTTGGGAAGTGTGTTGTAAAGAATTTATAAAATCATAATGGCTTATAAAGTGTGAGGATAATAGGTGGCGAGGGGTGGTATTTATATGGGAGGAGAGCACTGTTTTTTTATTATTTTATGCATTAGTTTATTATTATGGATCAAGACTATAAATTATGTTGATTATCTTCACTAAATATATTAAATTTTACTTGTGATTTATAGAAAATATACCCTAAAATTATACATTACTCAACCATGACTCAAAATTTCATTTATTTACCTATAATGATAAATATCGAAAATTATCATATTTCACTATTCACAAAAAAAATAATATATTTCATGGAAATCAAAAAAATTCACCCAAACTATTTATTAACATTTATATTTTAAAAATGTACTCCGTTTAATGAAAAAAATTATAAATATGAAACATTTAATTTTTAATTAATAACATCATTTATTTGGAAATATTTATTTTAACATTATAGCTGATTTTATGACACATAGAAAAATTAATTAATGTCTCATAAAATATATTTATCATCATAAGAAAACCAATAGTTAATTAATTTATTTATTTATTACAATAATTTTTTTTTCATTTGTTATATTTATTATAAAATAGTGAATATAAAATTATGTTCTAGAAAAACAACACCACTTAATTGTTAATTTTTAAAACATTTATTTACTTATACCATGATATAAACATATCATATTATCATTTATAGGATATACAAATCTTATTTATACTTTTATTGGTGATGTTACTATTATATTTTCCATATTACTATGCCTAATTTTCATATTCTTATTCTAATAGTGAAGTTATTGTTCTATATATATAGTTGCCTTAATTTCTATAAATATCACATATTTCATTCTTAATTTATGCGAATAATGATTTTATTGTGTTTTCCATGTGATATATGGTATTTATACTATATATAATAATTATAATACAGGAATATCAATTCCTAAAATTCCAGGTCGTTACAGAAATCAACAATCAGATTCCAAATGATTTTCTAACCATCATTAATCTAGAAGACCAAGAAGGAACAATGAGACAATACTATGTTACAAAAGAAAATAGAATATAAAAAATGGGAAAATTCATAAGATAAATGTTGATGAATATGGAGTACGGGGGTTTTTAAAAATTCTATGTATCTTATATGATATAGAGTTAATGAATGACCTAATGGATAAATCAAGTAACTCTACATTATCTATACATCCATTAACCACGTAAATGAATAACAATATGTTATATCATTATTAGTGGTATTAAATGAAAATAAAGATTATTTATTATAATATAATATGATTTATTTGGGAAATATCATAATCTAATTGAAAACTACCCAAAAAGTGAAACAACCACTACCCATACTAGTATAGAAGTCGGATAACATCATTATAGAATTTATTATAGACCTTCTAAATAAATATAATGGAAATAATTATATATGGTTAATAATTCATAAATTAACCAATAATTATCATTTTATTTCAATATGAGACGATTTCTCCCGTAAGATTCTTTTTAGTTTATATATTCAATAATTGGAGAGATTCACAAGGTGTCATTCTCAATTGTTTTATACCATGACCCAAGAATTACTTATACATTCTAGAAGATCCTAAAAATGTTTATAAATATTGAATTAATACTAAGGATGTAATATAATCCCTATACTTATGGGAAGTTTAGGATGACTATTCAAAAATTGAAGATATGTTATGGTTTAGATCACTTGATTTTCAATGGGTTTGGGATTAATATATTCCTCATGTTGAATTCTTTTATAATAGCAATTTTAAAACGAGTAATAAAATAGATCCATATGAAAAATTCTATAGGAATATGTATATATCTAGAACATACCTAGAAATACATAGAGAATGAAAATTATTGGGACCAAACATTATGACAAAGATTATGATGAAGATATAAATGAGCTAAAATTTATCAAATATTATCATTGTAAACAAAAGGATTATTATAACCATAAAAGGAAGGAATTATAGAATCATGTTTTGGATCATTTACACCTCAAATTATTAACATGGAAATGGGAAATAAGGTTTGGATATAAGTGGAAGCAATGTCCATGGTGCATTGGACCAAATTGGATCCTATACAGTCTTGGAGAAGTTACCTATTAGGTACACTACCTCCAAATATTTCCATTTTCTATGACATATTCTACATGACCCTATTAATTAAGTATATGTTAGAACGAAAATATATTATAGACACAAATGGTTTTGATTTGGATGCTAATTTTATGTATGATGAACAATCAACCCAGATTATTGATGAAAGGGAACAAGTAATAAGGAATAAGACTATATAACTTGTGAAAGTCTTATGGAGAACACAGAAGTTCAAATAAGTGAATTATGAGATGTAAAAAATGATTAAGGGTAAATTACAAAAAAAAAATTCAAGAATGATGAAAATTTTTAGGATGAAATTTCCTAATGGGGTGAATGTTGTAACAACCTAGATTTATAAATGATATTTATCTTTTGAAATAAAATTGTGCTATAATATAATATATATTATTATACATATAAGAAGATCAACAAAATATTATTTCATTAATAAAAAATTTTATATTATTCATCTAATAAAACAATTATAATGTCAAAAATTACAACTGGAAAAAATATAAAATATTAAATCAAAAATGGGAAAATATCGATCACCCCAATCTGCAAGGATCATCACCCCCATGACCAACACTATATAAAAGAAACATAATATTCATAAACCAATCAATATCATTAAAGTAAAATATATAACCTTGAGAGGGATTGGCACAAATAATTAGTGAAATAATTATGTGAAATTTATATGAGTCAATGTGACCATTGGATTAGTAATGTCATCATTGAAATAGTAACCTGAGTGCTAGGAATAGTGACTCGGCCATTAGAATTTATAATGTAACCATTAAAATTTAAATTTTACCTCAAATTAATAATTATTTATATAAATAATATTTATCATGATAAAATCATCTAAATATAAATATTATAATTTAAAAATATTAAATATTTAAAAACTCATAGAAAATATAAGAACATTTTTAATTAACTGTATTTTAAAGTATTTCGTAAAATTAAAAAAAATTATATTAAAAGTAAAAATTACCAATTTTAGAAAATTATTTCTATATAATTAATATAAAATTTTAATTCATAACATCTAAATTTAACCATTAGATCTTTTTTCATAATTTTATATAATACATAAATTTTTGGGTAAATACTAAAAATAACATTTTTCGTATTACTAGTCTATCTTAAATAAAATAATTCCTAGTGTAATAATGAACTAATAATTTCTTTATCATGTTTCATATCCATGATATATATAAGTTAATAATATAATCTTTAAATTAAAATATACATATGTTCCAAATATTAAGAGCATTTTCGAAAAGCTAATATCATAAGTGGTTCCTTAAAATAACAATTTTTTTGTCCACATTCCTGTTCAATAAACTAATTATTTAAATTTATAAAAAAATTTAAGTACATAAACCCCATTATATTATATTTATATATTCAAAAAAATTGTATTACATGTTTTACCATTGATATATTAATTTATTTGTTATTTTATTTTAAAAATACCCCTCTCAAGTAGTATAAATAATCACATACCCTCATATTAGAAAACCAATAGTACCCCACTTTAGAAAGCTTATAATATACCAAAATTTATCCTCTCAAGAGACTTATAATCCCTAATTATATTTTGTAGTAATCTAACTCTAAATATCTAAGGAATTTTAGTTTCATACAAGAGAATCTACATCAAGGATTAAGTAAGTTTCGATTAAGTCTTCTCTTTTTCTCTTCTTCTCTTTCTTTTTTTGCCTCTTATTTCAAAAGGAACCCATATAAGACTAACCATGTCATAATTATACATTATATTGATGATTCTATCCTATTTTATATATCATATTTACTATATATATGTAAATTTTGAAAATCTCTTTCATGTACTTTCGACAATGTCTCGTCAATGGTTGGGTAGCCACATATAGATACATAACCAATTCAATGGTTTTAAAAACCATTAGGTATGGGAATTATGAATTATGTATAATATATATGAATTTAATTACTTTTATTGTAACAGCCCAAGATTTTATAAAAAAATATTCTTTTTAATTTTATTAATGTCTTGTGTTGTACGCTACACCAAAAGGAGCTTGCACAACACACATCCTTGTCTCGCCTTGCATTACACGCAATCGCGACCTTCCTCGATAGTGTGTGTAATACGCAATACCGAGTTTCACTAAACAACGATGTGCTATTAAAATATTATTAAAACTAGCTGTTATGAATAGTAATAACCACTTTTTAAAATTCTGTAAATCTTATTTTTCAAAATGAACTTCATTCTTGGATTCGGAGTATCGAATTTAGCCTAAGGTGAAATTTTGGTACTTTTCGGATAACTTTCATATTCTGATGAATAGTGAAAATTACTAAATTATAATTAAAAACAACTTTTTTAATCGAAATAATTAATAGTGATAAATTATTAATTTGAGTGGTTTTAAAGTATATTTAGAATATATTTCTACAATTTAATACAATGTTGGTCATTGGTTGTAATTTCACATTTAAACCAGACATAATCAAGTGTCAATCTTTTGATAGATATTGTTTCTTAAAAAAACACGCTATTTGTTTTAACAGCGGGATTTAATTATAAAAATAATTAATGAAACTTCTATGTTATGAATTTGGTAAAATAGACTTTATTTTTGAATTCTCAATATAAAATATAGCTTAGGATGAAATTTTGGCATTGTTCTGAAAAACATCAATTTTTGATGAATAGTGAAACTACTAAGTGGTAGGTTAAAAACTGAATTTTGCATAAAACTTAATTTTACCGCTTCTGTGAATGGAATTTCGAAAATACGACAGACACGGTTAATATCAAGGACTAAAATGTGGTTCAATGAGATGAAAATAATTTTTTGGTGAATAGTAACTTTTTACTTTTTTTACCGTGGTTAATAGTAAATAGGGTAACTAAGGGTAAATATGATATTACTATTACCCTAACACATGTCCTAATTCTATTGGATAAGTGTAATTCGACCAAAAACAAACTTAGGAATAAAAAATTACCATTTAGGCCTACATGGATTAGATTAGGACATTTATTATTAATTTATTTAAAGAAGGGTTAAAATAGATAAAATCAAAGTTTAATAAGTAAATCATTTTTAATATGGGGTTATACATAAGCTAAATTCGATTGTAAATATTCATTAGAATGCTAAAAAGATTTCCTACATGATTATATTTTATTTGTAATTTTTAGACATCAAATAATTTAATTTATTTATGACACAAAGATGATGCAGTAATTATCTTATTAATGAAATATTGACATAATTGATGTTATAAACACCAAAATAAATGAAATTTGAGACTTTTTATGAATTCCACTAATTTTCTAGGTTACTATGATATATTAGTGTTGATTTAATCAACTTTTTTCGAACATATAATTCTGTTATGACTTTCACAAAAATCATATATCAAATAGTGTCAAAATTGACACAAAATAGTTTTTAAATCAAATATTATATTACTAAATGTTATTTTATTCCTAAAAATCTAAGGTTCGGCCAAATGACTTAGATAAGGATATATATATTAATAATAAACAATTTGGGGTTCGTTTGGCATGTTATAGTAAGTTTATTAACCATATAGTGAAAGAAAACAAAAAGACACGGTAAAAGTTAAATTAATTAACTTAGAGTTAAATCTAATTGATAAGGTTAAAATAATACCCTAAACTTGTCTAAATCCTATTGGTGGATAGGAGTTCGACCCATACCCACTTTAGCTTCGAAATAAGACCCTTTGGAACCATTATAAACCGATTTTGACTTTAATATAAAATAATATTTTGAGATATTCCTAAGGTGCCCCTCTCCTCCCTTATAAAAGGGCACCTCCTCCCCCTCCTCCTCACACCAAATTGAGCACTCAAGCTCGGCCAACCCCTGCCATTTTCTCCTATCCACTTCCCTAGAATAATCCTAGAGGTTCTGGTCTTCTTCAAAGACCAATCTTAGTTCCCTAAGTGGAGGATTCAAAGAGGCGTTCCAAAGAAGAGGTAATATCCATTACTGATCTTTTCAATTTCTTTCTTCTTCAACTTCTTCTTCTTTTGTTGTTTCATTATGAAGTAATAACATCAGTATCACTCATATACTGATATGTTATTATAAGTATGAAACAACCCTATTTCACCATCTATCAATCCTATGGAAAAAGAAATCACCGCGCGTGCGTACGTACGGAATACCGTCTCCACGCCGTGGTGTAATCTATTTTCCACCACCACCTTACATGGATGGGTATAATGGTGTAAAGAATAACTATACATAGTTATTACAACATCATATTTATTCTGATATATTGTATAATCCACTCCAATTCAATTCAATATTTATAGAAATGATATCATCGCTCGTGCGTACGTACGGACTACCGTCTCCACGACGCGATGAGATTCATTCTCCATGTTAACCATTTAAGAATGATTATAATGTATATATAAGAAATAATAATGAAATATATGACATTATAAAGCTACTGGATTTATGTATATATATACATATGTATGTCATCTACTTACTTCCATTTCAAGACAATAAGGAAAGAAAAACAGCGTTCATGCGTACGTACGGACTACCGTCTCCATGAACGGTGTTTTTCATTTTATTTATCTATCTATTATATATATATATATATACTGAATATATATGATATATAAATCATATTTTATATTCTGTAAGTAAGTAAATCATGATATAAGTAAAAATGATGTCAAGAACAACAAGTCAAAACACCTACGATAAATGAAACGATTTTACCCAAAACGCTTCTTTAACATGGAATTTACAAAAGAACGGGTAATATAATGTCATAAGTGAACCATATATGACATCATAACAATGAATATGATTCTGTAATAAGTCAATGACATTATTTAAATCATTATACAGGAGGTTCAGACACATACGAAGCAAATTGGACCTAAGGTAAGGGAAATATCACAATCTCCTTTTTATCCGAGATTGTTTATACTTTGGTATTTACTGGGGTGTATTTTATCATCCACATCCATGTTTCATCAATATGTAATATTATTTTTATCCACCTACAATTTTTTAAATCTATTTTTACCCTTCGGTGAGTTTTTAGTAAAAGAAATAAAAGGAATCTTTTGTCGTTTTTCGTACGAGGTACTTTTTGACTTTTCTGACAAAAGTTAGAAGAATGTTTTTTTTAACTTATACAGCTTGAATGGATTTTTAAAACATTATTTCCAAGAAGCTTCCTTTACAAGTTTTCAAGTTTATTTTTAATCAACTTATTTTATTTTAAAGTTGTATGACATGTTATGAAAGGAAAAATGTTTTTGAAGAAGAAAGGATATTTTCCTCAAGAATGAAGTTCAAGTGTTTTATCAAAATTATTTTCCATCTAAGATAATAAAGGGTTCTGTTTTTATCCCTATTATTACATTGATTTGATCATGTTGTGATGGAATTATTTTTATGAATTCCATTATCTTATATGAATTGATTTATGATTTCATGATGTTTCAAGAATCCCATTTTTTGTTACATGTGTTATGCGATGATGTATGTTTTATGATTATGTGGCACACATAAGAAAGGATTCATTATAAGATGGGTGGGACCTATATCTCCCTCCAATGCATTGGGTAAAGATTTTATATCTCATGAGATAGACATGGCTGGAATGGTAGGTTATACCGGTTCAGTGAAACAGGACTGAAACGAGGGTTACTCGATTCAGAAAGGGACTTTGTCCACTAAGATAGTCTTGGCAATGAGTCATGACTAACAAGAAATGATTTTCCATGATTATGTGTGCATGCCACAAAGTTTCAAGTTTCATGTTATGATTATGGTGATCTCATTTTCACTTTTATGATTTGTTACATGTTAAGATATTATGATCTCTTTTGCAGGTTATGATTTTCAAAAAGATATGATATGATTTTTATTTCTTTTGTATGCCCTTACTGAGCATTTGAGCTCACCCTTTTATGTTTTCTTTTCCCCAGGATATAAAGAAAGTTTTTAGGTAAAAAAGGGAAGATCTTTATTGGAGATATTGAATATCTTTTACCACGATTAGAAGATTACATTCCGAGTTTCCAAAGACACTAAACTATTACGATCCTTGTGTGTGTGTTTTTGTTATGTACTAAGTATTCCGCAAAAGTAATGTAATGTTCATGTACGTCAGGCTTCGGGTCTCTACAGTTGGTATCAGAGGAAAGGTTTAGTCAACCTTTGGAAACTAGGATGCGAAAACGTTAGTGAGATCCCTAGAGATATTTCTAAGGTATGTCTAGGGATGTCCCTAAGGATAAGTATACGTATAGGATATAGTCCTAGAACTATGGTAATGATCTTAGAATTTAACCTAAGATGTTAGATATTGAGGGTGATCCCCCTTTACTATGTTGTCTTCCCTAGCATGATTTCGCCTCTCACAATTTTTTTTTTGTGTTTTAGTTAATGGAGGGAACCAGAAGGAATTCGATTAACATTAAATCCAACGGACAAATTGGTGACTATGAGCAACAAAATTGTGTAATGCCTAGAGAAAAAGATATTGTGATTATACCGAATCAGTCATCGCGATATATGATTAACAAGGTGAAATTTAGTGGAATGACTAATTCATCAAAGAAGAGGAAGATAAACTATTATGCATGTTCGCATGTTGAGGAGCATAAAGAAAGGAAGATTGAGATTTCTAAAGAAGGGAAGAAGAACCTTGAGGAATACCTCAAATGGAGGGACCGATGTTATCTGTGTGGAGAAAAGGGTCATAGAGTGACAGACTGTTATGGAGTTCAATGTCTTATTTGTGGAGAACATGGGCATTACCCAACTCAATGCCCTGACCTAAAAAGTTACTTCTAAATCAAGAAAGGACTTATTCCAGGACAATAATTGAAGTGGATGGACTGAAGTGTTTATGTATTGGTATTCAAGAATAATGTTGTTGAGGTACTTTTATGGTGTATTGAAATATTTAAGTATTGGTCTATTGTGGTTTTCAATAATTTTAAGGTACCGATAACCATGAAAAGTGATTCAAATATTTTGGAAAGTAGATGATATGTGCATAATGAAAGGATAAGAAGATAATGAGATGTTTGATAATATTCATGAGCTCATGATTGATATAAGGACTAAGTGATATCATGGTTTGAGTATATAGAATTTTGAGGATTTTGCTATGTGGAAAGTGTTAACTTTTAACTGCACTCATGTTTTCACTAAGGTATTCAAGAGAATACACGATTAAGGACTTTGAATGTTTGGAATGTGACCAACAAGAAATATCTTATGATATGTGGGGATCAACGACAGTATTAAATCTCTGGTAATCATTGTCACTATATTATGAGAGTGGACTGCAGTATTATGTATAAGCCTAAAGACTAGAATGGATTATGTTGGACATACAATAGTATTGTTTAAGGATAGAACTTTTTATGATATTATTTATGTGATGTTATAGTAATGTAGTTTTAGAAAAAGGACAACCTCAGGACGGGCGACAGCCCATCGCGTCGGACAAGGCTATGGAAATCGAACCCACAACCGAAGTGCGACTGGCCTTTATCGCCTACCACTGGCCTATAGGAAGTCCCTGTTTAGTATAAACTAGTTTTATTATATTAAGCAGTATGATATATGAAGTATAAGTCCATTTTAGGAACCATATATGATTAATCTCACTATAGATCGACTTATGTATATAATTTCTTGCTAACCTTTTGTTTGAGACAGATCGAATGACCCGTCATTCTATCACATAATCTGCTAACACTTCACGAATAACAAATTCAACTTCATTTATTTAAGAGATGAAGTGGAAATTGTTAAAGGCACGAACAACAGTGAGGTTGTACCAACATAAAGTAAGTATTTATTCTAATTCTAATTCGTTAACTTTAGGGAAACGATCTTGAAAACCAAAAATGATGTCCTAGTGATCTTATATCTGATGAATCAGATGGTACCTTAGATCGTCACAAATTTATGGCTTTATGATTACTGGCTTTTCCATAGCCATGTTCTCTACCACTCTCCATCAGAACATGATGGTTAGATTTCTCTTCCATATCCATATTTTCACCTATGTGGAAACCCAGTGATTAGTTTATTTGGGTAACCGTTACGTTTCATACTTTTGTTTTTAAAGATTGGTTTTGATATTCCTTTTTTACGATGAGGGTTTCTATTAAAGAAACTTTCGAATAGTAAACCATTTATAACCCCGACGAATTTCGAGGGCAAAATTCATTTTAAGGGGGGTAGAATGTAACAGCCCAAGATTTTATAAAAAAATATTCTTTTTAATTTTATTAATGTCTTGTGTTGTACGCTACACCAAAAGGAGCTTGCACAACACGCATCCTTGTCTTGCCTTGCATTACACGCAATCGCGACCTTCCACGATAGTGTGTGTAATACGCAATACCGAGTTTCACTAAACAACGATGTGCTATTAAAATATTATTAAAACTAGCTGTTATGAATAGTAATAACCACTTTTAAAATTCTGTAAATCTTATTTTTCAAAATGAACTTCATTCTTGGATTCGGAGTATCGAATTTAGCCTAAGGTGAAATTTTGGTACTTTTCGGATAACTTTCATATTCTGATGAATAGTGAAAATTACTAAATTATAATTAAAAACAACTTTTTTAATCGAAATAATTAATAGTGATAAATTATTAATTTGAGTGGTTTTAAATTATATTTAGAATATATTTTTACAATTTAATACAATGTTGGTCATTGGTTGTAATTTCACATTTAAACCAGACATAATCAAGTGTCAATCTTTTGATAGATATTGTTTCTTAAAAAAACACGCTATTTGTTTTAACAGCGGGATTTAATTATAAAAATAATTAATGAAACTTCTATGTTATGAATTTGGTAAAATAGACTTTATTTTTGAATTCGC
The DNA here is from genome assembly GCA_963277665.1 of Viscum album. NCBI lineage: Eukaryota > Viridiplantae > Streptophyta > Magnoliopsida > Santalales > Viscaceae > Viscum > Viscum album. The sequence continues at coordinate 2,073,284,430 of OY728131.1, forward strand.
AATATAAAATATAGCTTAGGATGAAATTTTGGCATTGTTCTGAAAAACATCAATTTTTGATGAATAGTGAAACTACTAAGTGGTAGGTTAAAAACTGAATTTTGCATAAAACTTAATTTTACCGCTTCTGTGAATGGAATTTCGAAAATCCGACAGACATGGTTAATATCAAGGACTAAAATGTGGTTCAATGAGATGAAAATAATTTTTTGGTGAATAGTAACTTTTTACTTTTTTTACCGTGGTTAATAGTAAATAGGGTAACTAAGGGTAAATATGATATTACTATTACCCTAACACATGTCCTAATTCTATTGGATAAGTGTAATTCGACCAAAAACAAACTTAGGAATAAAAAATGACCATTTAGGCCTACTTGGATTAGATTAGGACATTTATTATTAATTTATTTAAAGAAGGGTTAAAATAGTTAAAATCAAAGTTTAATAAGTAAATCATTTTTAATATGGGGTTATACATAAGATAAATTTGATTGTAAATATTCATTAGAAAGCTAAAAAGATTTCCTACATGATGATATTTTATTTGTAATTTTTAGACCTCAAATAATTTAATTTATTTATGACACAAAGATGGTGCAGTAATTATCTTATTAATGAAATATTGAGATAATTGATGTTATAAACACCAAAATAAATGTAATTTGAGACTTTTTATGAATTCCACTAATTTTCTAGGTTACTATGATATATTAGTGTTGATTTAATCAACTTGGTTTGAACATATAATTCTGTTATGACTTTCAAAAAAATCATATATCAAATAGTGTCAAAATTGACACAAAATAGTTTTTAAATCAAATATTATATTACTAATTGTTATTTTATTCTAAAAAATCTAAGGTTAGGCCAAATGACTTAGATAAGGATATATATATTAATAATAAACAATTTGGGGTTCGTTTGGCATGTTATAGTAAGTTTATTAACCATATAGTGAAAGAAAACAAAAAGACACGGTAAAAGTTAAATTAATTAACTTAGAGTTAAATCTAATTGATAAGGTTAAAATAATACCCTAAACTTGTCTAAATCCTATTGGTTGATAGGATTTCGACCCATACCCACTTTAGCTTCGAAATAAGACCTTTTGTAACCATTATAAACCGATTTTGACTTTAATATAAAATAATATTTTGAGATATTCCTAAGGTGCCCCTCTCCTCCCTTATAAAAGGGCACCTCCTCCCCCTCCTCCTCACACCAAATTGAGCACTCAAGCTCGGCCAACCCCTGCAATTTTCTCCTATCCACTTCCCTAGAATAATCCTAGTGGTCCTGGTCTTCTTCAAAGACCAATCTTAGTTCCCTAAGTGGAGGATTCAAAGAGGCGTTCCAAAGAAGAGGTAATATCCATTACCGATCTTTTCAATTTCTTTCTTCTTCAACTTCTTCTTCTTTAGTTGTTTCATTATGAAGTAATAACATCAGTATCACTCATATACTGATATGTTATTATAAGTATGAAACAACCCTATTTCACCATCTATCCATCCTAGGGAAAAAGAAATCACCGCGCGTGCGTACGTACGGAATACCGTCTCCACGCCGTGGTGTAATCTATTTTCCACCACCACCTTACATGGATGGGTATAATGGTGTAAAGAATAACTATACATAGTTATTACAACATCATATCGATTCTGATATATTGTATAATCCACTCCAATTCAATTCAATATTTATAGAAATGATATCATCGCTCGTGCGTACGTACGGACTACCGTCTCCACGACGCGATGAGATTCATTCTCCATGTTAACTATTTAAGAATGATTATAATGTATATATAAGAAATAATAATGAAATATATGACATTATAAAGCTACTGGATTTATTTATATATATACATATGTATGTCATCTACTTACTTCCATTTCAAGACAATAAGGAAAGAAAAACAGCGTTCATGCGTACGTACGGACTACCGTCTCCATGAACGGTGTTTTTCATTTTATATATCTATCTATTATATATATATATACTGAATATATATGATATATAAATCATATTTTATATTCTGGAAGTAAGTAAATCATGATATAAGTAATAATTATGTCAAGAACAACAAGTCAAAACACCTACGATAAATGAAACGATTTTACCCAAAACGCTTCTTTAACATGGAATTTACAAACAAACGGGTAATATAATGTCATAAGTGAACCATATATGATATCATAACAATGAATATGATTCTGTAATAAGTCAATGACATTATTTAAATCATTATACAGGAGGTTCGGACACATACGAAGCAAATTGGACCTAAGGTAAGGGAAATATCACAATCTCATTTTTATCCGAGATTGTTTATACTTTGGTATTTACTGGGGTGTATTTTATCATCCACATCCATGTTTCATCAATATGTAATATTATTTTCATCCACCTACAATTGTTTAAATCCATTTTTACCCTTCGGTGAGTTTTTAGTAAAAGAAATAAAAGGAATCTTTTGTCGTTTTTCGTACGAGGTACTTTTTGACTTTTCCGACAAAAGTTAGAAGAATGTTTTTTTTAACTTATACGGCTTGAATGGATTTTTAAAACATTATTTCCAAGAAGCTTCCTTTACAAGTTTTCAAGTTTATTTTTAATCAACTTATTTTATTTTAAAGTTGTATGACATTTTATGAAAGGAAAAATGTTTTTGAAGAAGAAAGGATATTTTCCTCAAGAATGAAGTTCAAGTGTTTTATCAAAATTATTTTCCATCTAAGATAATAAAGGGTTCTGTTTTTATCCCTATTATTACATTGATTTGATCATGTTGTGATGGAATTATTTTTATGAATTCCATTATCTTATATGAATTGATTTATGATGTCATGATGTTTCAAGAATCCCATTTTTTGTTACATGTGTTATGCGATGATGTATGTTTTATGATTATGTGGCTCACATAAGAAAGGATTCATTATAATATGGGTGGGACCTATATCTCCCTCCAATGCATTGGGTAAATATTTTATATCTCATGAGATAGACATGGCTGGAATGGTAGGTTATACCGGTTCAGTGAAATAGGACTGAAATGAGGGTTACTCGATTCAGAAAGGGACTTTGTCCACTAAGATAGTCTTGGCAATGAGTCATGACTAACAAGAAATGATTTTCCATGATTATGTGTGCATGCCAAAAAGTTTCAAGTTTCATGTTATGATTATGGTGATCTCATTTTCACTTCTATGATTTGTTACATGTTAAGATATTATGATCTCTTTTGCAGGTTATGATTTTCAAAAAGATATGATATGATTTTTATTTCTTTTGTATGCCCTTACTGAGCATTTGAGCTCACCCTTTTATGTTTTCTTTTCCCCAGGATATAAAGAAAGTTTTTAGGTGAAAAAGGGAAGATCTTTATTGGAGATATTGAAGATCTTTTACCACGATTAGAAGATTATGTTCCGAGTTTCCAAAGACACTAAACTATTACGATCCTTGTGTGTGTGTTTTTGTTATGTACTAAGAATTCCGCAAAAGTAATGTAATGTTCATGTACGTCAGGCTTCGGGTCTCTACATTTATTTTTATCTTTTGGTGTTAATTTTACTTATTTATAACTTACTTTGAATTAAAATAGTGAAATCAAAAAATAATAAGAAAATATAATGAAAACATGATATCTAAACAATTAATGTTTAAAAAAGAGTATTATAAAAATGAATCCATTAATTATAATGGATAAATAATGGAAAAAATTAACATAATTCACTATTTGAAACTATGTTTATATAATTCATTTTTTTTATTCAGGAGAAAGAAAATAAAAAAATGCAAGATTTTATATATGGGGATTCTCGAACCAAACTCGTTTTCTTGGGTTTTTCCCAATTTCTCAACATATTGGGTATGTATATTCCAATTTTCTTCCATATATATAATTTATCTATTTTTAATTCTACTTTTCTAGGATATACATTCTTAGACCTTGATTTCTTTTTAGAATATGATGATTTACCAAAATTCATTCTTTCATAAAAAACATTACTCCTCTTGAGTTGTTTATTCTTTACCAAATAATGAGGATAATTATACCAAATATCTTTTCTCTTAATAAGTTAGTAACTCTATTATAATGAATTAAATTTTTCATGATAAAATCCCTGTGAAATTTAATAATTTCCTTAGGTTGCCTCATGACTTCCATTGTTATACTTTCTTTATACTATGCATGATTATTTTAAAATTATGATCTGAATGTTGGGGATAGAATTATATATCCATATTATTCATTGGGTAATGTGATTCATGTCAAGATATAATGTGTAATATACATAAAAAATTATTCTATATATATTCATAATGATGATGTTATAATTATGCATATATGTTATGTGTGAACATGATGCTATATTTGTTCAGAATTGTGTATGGAATTTTACCAATAAGACTTGATGTTTCAATTTTTCCATTTACACATTACATGCCTATATTACTTATTTCCCTCGTGATGTTGATAATGAACCTATGATTATGATATTATAATGATTATTATTCTCACCCATGTTATAGTTATTCATGTACCTTGTTCATCCTCTAACATGTATTTTAGCTCACCCCTTTCCATTATGCATATCCTCTAGTGATTATATATGCTAAATAAAATATAAGTATAAAGAAGTATTTAAATAAGTGTTTGTGTTTTATTATATACATGTTATGTGTGAGAATAATTTTCACAAGACACTAAACCTTTTGATCCTATATTTTTTCTCTATTTTATTGATTATCAATGATGTAACCATCATGTAATAAAAATATGGGTCTCTATAGTTGATATTAGATCTAAAATTTAATTAATTTGGGAATTATTATTAGAAAAAATTAGAAAAAAATAAGATAAGATTAAGTATTTGTAAACACCAAAGAAACATTATTTTAGAAAATGGCTAGACATAAGAATCCCATAGGCTATGACATTAAAATTAATTTCACAGAATAATGTATTACTTATTTCGGATTTTTTGGCATACATCTTGTTCAAAAGAATAATTTTTTAAATTATCAAAACAAAGATAAATAATTCCATCAACCAATGAGAGGAACAATGAAACAATTTCCTAAACGATATCCCCAATTAAATGAGAGGTGGATTTGAAAACATCTTGAAATTCTTACCATGTTGTCTCAGAATATGAATAATAACTAGAACCCTATGGAATGTTTCCTTTCACCTAATATTGATTAAATATCCATTCAGTCATTTAAGAGGAAATTAATTCTAACAAGTAGTAGATCTTCTGATCCACTTATCATGGAATAGTGTGTAAACTCAATGAAAATGTCATTTTCTATAATCCACTATTATAAGAAGGAGAAGGTGAATGAGTTCATTTTTCTTGTAAAAGGATAAGTTGATCAATTTGGAAAATTGATAAATAACACAAAGATGAAGTATAAGATAAAAAATATGATATATGGAGACATTATGAAAAATTTTCTTACCATGTATTTATCTCAAACTCTCTAAAAAATGATGAAGAGTGAATTCATTATGCTGATGAAAAATGAAGGTGAATCCATTATGTCTTATGAGTAAAAAATGAAAAGTCTTGAAATATGTGCCTTAGGTTTTTTGATCAAAAATATTTAAAAAAATAGATAGAATCTTTATTATTTGAAAATCATGCCTTTAAAAGGAACAATCTATTTAAGAAATTTTGAGTTTATATGATTCAGTTCGATGTGAAATCAACCTATAGATGGATTTTAAGGAATGAAACCTTGGTTAGAGGGATAAGAAAATAATAATTGAGTTTCAATAAGGTGGTCAAATTAAAAGGGAATAAATATGATTAAACTTCGCACATGCCAAAAATGTGGGAAGAAACATCATGTGAGTTGTCTCAAATGTATAGGTAAATGCTTCATGTGTGGGGTTGAAGTCTATAAATATCATGAATTTCAAAGAGACAATAAAATAAATAAAAAATATATATTAATGGAAGGACCATCTTAATGTGCCACCCATGGTTCAATTATTCTTCAATAGGGTGAAAGGTCATGATGTATGACAATGTACTATACCACCGGTCATTGAGGGTAATTGGTATCAAAAACCAAAAAATATAAAGGATAAAGGAGAATAATATTCTAACACTACTACTTAAGTGGATCATGAAAATGGATTTCTACAATGTACAAATTCTTTTCACACAAATACAAAAAATGTTTCATTTGATTTCAGTTCTACTCATTCCTTTATATCCGACATGTTGTATATAAATGTTAAATTATAGCAATGATACCTTGAAGTTGAGAAATTTGTTAAAACATATAATGGTTTAATAATTGCCTCCCAAGTGTTATAATATTCTTCTATAAGCATATGTGGGGAGATTCTTCTGTTGTATATCTTAATACTTCCATTGGTGGAATTTGATGCTATACTAGGCATTTATTGGCTCTAATTAAAGAGAGAACACAACAACTATTTATAAAAGGAAACATATTTTCATATTATGAACAATAAAATACACCTCTATAAATGTAATTAATATCATGAATATCCTTTTTAAAAACCATCAATGTTGTGGGTGTTGATACCCTATAAAGAATAATAAGTTTCCCAAATGATTGAGTCAAAGGAAGGTACCACCCTAATGGAAGTTCCCATTATTAGGAAATAAACATATTTATTTTCCAAATGGTTACCTATAATTCCCCCAGATATTGAGGTATATTTCACAATATAACTCATACTTGAAGATACTTCTTTTTCAAATTTCCCCTATATGATGTCCCTTATAAAACTGGTTGAGTTGAATAAGCAATTTCAATATCTTTTTCACAATGGTATCATACACCCTAGTGCATCACCTTGGGGTGTTCCATTTCTATTTTTAAAGAAAGCCTATTGATCAATGTAGATGTTTATGTATTACTGAGAGCTCAATAGGATCACCATAAATAAAAAGTATCCTCTTACATGGATTGATGACTTGTCCTATCAACTACAAGGATCTCAATACATCTCAAAGGTAGATCTTAATTCAAGATATCATCAACAAAAATTGAATATGGAATATATTTAGAAGAATTATTTTTTTATAGGGTATGGGAACTATGAATTCATATTTATGCCCTTTATACTTACTAATTCCCCTATAACATTCATGGATTTTATAAATAGAGTATTTAGAGACTATAACAAAACAATTGGTAATATTTATCATTGATATTTTAATTTATTCTAATAGTAAGGATGAACATTAAGGCATAAATCGATTATATTAGAAATATTATAGAATAAGAAAATGTATGCTAATTTAAACAAGAGTGAATTTTGGATATAGGAATTTTCATTTTAGGGAACATGATCACAAGTGATGGAATTACTGTGGACCCTTTAATGATAATGAAATTAAGGATTAGAACAAACCCACTAGTGTCATGTAAATCTATAGTTATATTTCCTTAATAAGGTACTACATATGTTTTTTGATTATTTTATAATGATTTCCAATCCCAATAACTATGTTAACCTGAAATGGAGTAAATTATGTCTAGAAAGAATAATTTGAGGAAATATTTAAAGATATTAAGAAGAGGATAATAATTATACATTTACTCACACTACCAACAAGTGGAGATGGTTTTATAATGTACAAAAATTATTTAAAGAATTTTTTTTTTGTTTCATACACATGAATAATGGTAAAGTTGTAGCCAATTAGTCATGATATATATTTATCTATGAGAAAAAAAACAGACACATGATCTGCAGTTAAGAGTTGTGGTCTTCGATCTGATGATTTTTGAGAACTACCTCTTTGGTAAAATGTGTGATATATGTACTTACTGAAAGTGTATAAAGTATATATTTACATAGAATGAAAACAAAATTCTTCAAATAAAATGGTTAGAGATAATGATATACTATTCTTTATCTATTCACTTCTATTTTATAAATAAAAGTAACGTATCAGACACCTTATCATAAAAGATCTTCCTACTCAATCCATGATGTGGATTGAGAAAGACCCTATATCATTTATATACTAAGGATGGAATCAGATGTCATAATGGTAGGTAATTCATCCTAACTTTCCCAAATTATTTCCCAACTATCAATCTAATATATGATCAAAGAGGCACAATGGGATGATCTAGAGCTAAAAAAGAAGGTGAAATTAGTATTTTAATGGGAGGTTTCCTGAGTTCCACATCAATGATGATGGTGTGATTTAGTTTTGAATGAGACTTTCAATTACCCCCTCACATGGGATAAATAAGGATATATTTGATAATACTTATGATTCACCTTTCTCATTGAATCCAATAAATACCAAGATATATTGTGATCTTTGAGAGAACATATGTTTGTATGACATGAAGAAGGATATTTCAAAGTATATCTCCAACTATTTTGTATGTCATAAAGTTAAAGCAAAGTGATATAATTCCAAAGGGATGATTCATCCATTAACAATACCCATGTGTAAATGGGAGAATGTCACCACAGACTATGTCAGTAGTCTACCAGATACATCCAAATGAAACAATTTCATATGGGTTGTGGTGGATCGACCCCCCCAGATTTCCACCTTGTCGATATTCCATAATATTTCTTTCTTGAACAACATTAAAATATATACAGGAAGGAAGTGGTGAGTCTACATGGGATTCAACTTCAAACATTTCTAATTATGATCCAAAGTTCACCTATAAATTCTAAATAGGTCTTCCACATGATTTGAGTTATGAATTGATGTTTAGCACATCCTATCACCAAAAAATTGATGTACAATATAAAAGGACAATTAAAATTATCAAAGAAATTCTTAGATCATTTTGAATATAATTAAAATGTTTATGGGATCAACACCTCTTATTGGTTGACTTCTCACATAAAAATATCTTTCACTCATGTATTTAATTGGTTTCATGTGATGATTTGTATGGGAAGGGATATGGAACTCTAACTTTTTTCTATAAAGTTGTTTAACAAAACATACTTGGTCAGTACCTTGTACAAGATAGTATAGAGAATGTTTAATATATCCAACATCATATAAAAGATTCTCAAAGTCAGAAGAAGATATACGTTGAAAACCATCATAGGGGATTCGAGTTTGAAGTTCGAGGCATATTTTTCCATTGAATATTACCATGGAATATATTCTTATGGTTCAAAAAGAAATTTAATCTTAGGCCAAGGTACATTAGACCATTTGAGAACCATAATTTCATAGGATTAGTGGAATATAGGCTTTCACTTCTAACAAGTATGGTACAATCTCATGAAATGTTTGACAAATTACTCTTTGGTATGTACATACCTAATAATTCACTTGTATAGGATCCATAGGTTGTATAACTAGATAATTACCTCTCATATGAAGAGAATCTAGTAAGGATGTTGAATTTTAAGAAAAATTTATATGCAACAAGTGAAATCACCTGGTCAAAGTGTTGTTTTGGAACCATAAGTATGATGAGGGAACATGAGAACCAATGGAAACAATAAAATAGAGGTACCCCCACCTATTCTCAACTACAAATCTGAATTTAAATTTCATGGAAAAAATTAATTAAGTTGGGAATAATTAATCAACCTATATTTTATAAATGAAAATTTTCACTTGAAATAAATGTGTTTTATAATATACTATATAAGATTATACATATAATGAAATAATTAATAAATAATTAATAAATAATATTACATTATTTAGATATATATAGAGTTAAAAATAAAAAAAATAACGATTGGGAAAAATAAAAAATGGAAAATCTAAAATGGGAAAATATGGATCACCCCAATCTAGTAGAATCACCACCCTGTGATTAACACTATAGTAAGGAAATAAAATATTAGTAGACAAAAAAATTCATATAAAATGGAAATAAACATCCTTAAGAGTAATTGAGTTGAATTTTGAGTGAAATAATGAAGTGGTATTTATAGGAGCTAGTATGATAGTTTTAATAGTAATCTAAATATTAGAATTTTAACATAGCCATTGGGAATAATAACTTAACCATTAGAATAATAATTTTACTATAAAATAATAAATTATGATATCAATAATATTTATCATGATTAATTAAATTAAATATAAATATTATGAATCCAATAAAAATATCCAGATTAAGAAGATCAAAGAAAATTTTAGTACATTTTTAATAAAATGTATTTTATTTTTTATTTTTTGAGAAATATCGAGGCTATGCCGATTTTATTAAAAGAAAGAAAATAAAGGAAACCCAAGAGTGTGTAGGTATAAAAAGAATAATGCTCAATACAGACAACTAGATGTCTATATTTTTCCACAATCTCTTTACTAGAATCCTCTCCTCTTCTGAGATTATATTCCATTCAGTCCTTCCTCAACCACATCCCTGACCTCTCGATCTCCCCCTACTTGGTGGAATTGATTGTAGCCTTTTAAGTAGAGTCTCGAAATCATTTTTTCGGAATCAAAACTATCTTACTTCTATTTTCATGAATCAGAAGAGACATCTCTTTCCATTGGAGTCTTCACCTCCTCAGCATCCATTACATGACTAGGAGAAATAGTGTCCTTGTTTGTTTTCCTATTTTCCTGTATCTCAAAGGCAATAAAATTATTTTTATTATAAATAGGTGAAAACCTACCTATATTAAGTTGTTCAACCACCATGGTGATTACAACTAGATAAATTGTCTTCTTGTATGAGATAATCTAGAAACAATCACTATACACCAAAGGTTTTTAAGAAGCACGATATTTTTTAGGAAAGGTCGATGAGTTAGATTCTAAATTTTTCTTACGCTTTCATCTACCTATGGTAGCCAACCTTTCTTGTGAGAGCTTATGATCAACTACTTTTAGGATTTCATCTTCAGTAACTTTTACCTTTACTAATTTATCATCGTTACCTGGATCAGTATTATGAACATTTTCTTCTTCTAAGAATATGGAAGCCCAAGATTTCATCTTATTCTAAGGTGGGTCACTCGGCTCGCAACCCTTCTCATCAATATATGACTTGGTAACATCTTCAATAATGGTACTCTAAGATTCTTTCTCACTGGTTACTTTTGGTAGTAACTGGGTAATAATACCATCCTTCTGAACAACTGTATTTTATTATTTTTGAGAGAATTTCTTATCACATGACCCTGTAAGGAGCAAAAGCTGCAGACTTTAGAGAATATACAGTTAGCTAATTCATGACCTATTATATTACATTCCTTGTATAATTTTGGCATTTTTTCATAAATATCTTTAACTCAATAATATCATCATCTTTTATAAGCATAATCTTTTCAACTAGAGTCCATCTCAATTCAACTTCCACCAAAAAGCTCACGAAATGGCCAAATCGATCCAATTATTTTTTTATCAAGTTTAATCAGAATGTCGATAGAAAATTGAAATATCATACAAGATTTTGGGATGCCAGAGTATACAATTTAACTCATAAACCCTAACACACATTTGACTGGTGTATTTTCCAACCTCAAGTGGGTTAAAATTTTTATCCCATTATCTAAGGTAAATGATGCCAGGTTTGAGCACGATAGAACTAAAGATCCAATCACGTGTTTTCAGTTCATCTTTGGGGAATGGTATAAAAATATATATTTGTCCTAGTGAGACATATTTCAAGGTCAAAAAACCTTAAATAAAAAAAATTTGTTCCTTTATTTCATCAATATTTAGAGGCTGAGAACCATTAGAAAGAAATAAACGGGCTATGATTGGGAACTCACCCATTTTGAGTCTCTTTGAAAAAGAATCAGGATCCGCTGTGATGTGCACAATGTTTCATTTTCCTAGAATTGATGGATTAACCATGCCTTTGTATATTGAAAACGATCTTTTTACAGGAGCATCCTCTGAACCAGTCATGCCTACCCTAAACCCCAAAGACCCCTCTGGCCGAGAATGAAAAGGCTCTTGTCTAATCAAATGTATTTAATGTATTTTAGAAAATTCATTATTTTTATATTAAAAATTAAAATTACTAATTTTATAAATTTAAATTTTTAAAAAATTATAATATGTGAAATAATCATGTATAAATTTTCCAAGGGTGATTTTGTGTAATTTTTTCTAAAATACTTCAATTTTCTTGTGAAAAGTAAAAATACAGTTTTCACATGACCAGGGTGTCATAAATTACATCATTAATTATGTAATAATGATCTAATCATTTATATATCAGTATTATATGACATTATATATTATATTTTATTAATTATACAATGAAATAAAATAATCTTAACTTCCCATCATAAAAATAATTTACAAAAAATGTAAAAAGTTATTCCTAAAAATAAAAATTGTTATTTATTCCAACATTATTTTTAAATAACTAATGAACTCTAATTTTATAGATTTTAAAAGTCTTTAAAATAAATATATTATATTTATATGTGAATTATATAGTGAAAAAATAACTATTACAAGGTTTATCATTGATATAATCCAATAACTTTAACGGATAAATAGTGGAAAAAATATAATAATTCAATTCTGGAACTATGTTTTAATAATAATAATTTTATTATTTTGGAGGAAAAAAATAGACAAAATAAAGAGGCAATTAAGGTAAGAGGATTTTCAAACCAGACTTTTTTTCTTTGGGTTATCCCACTTTCTCAATATAATTAATATGGATATTCCTATTTCTTTCCTTAATATCATCTTACCATTATTCCCTCTTTTGGATATATATGCTTCAAACATGATTTATAAGCCCAATAAAATTATTTTCCAAAAAATTAATTCCTTCCAAGACACATCTTTTACTCTCCTAGATTTTTTTCTTATTCATTAAAGAATGATGATGATTTTTCCAAATATATTTTCCATTGTTTATTTAAGAACAGAAAAATTATTCATGAAATTATTCATGATTAAATTATTATTAAACTCATTCTTCTTCTTCATTTATTTAATAACTATTATTATTATACATTATTTCTAAAATGCATGATTATGTAAAAATTATAATGTGATGGGTGGGCCTAGAATTATACAGCCCTCCAATGCATTGGGTATTGTGTTTTTTCTCATGATAAAATGTGCCATATGTGTCAACATGATTATTTATATTATAAAATTATTATGTTATGATTATGCACATATGTTCTATATGAACATGATTCTAGCATTGTTCACAACTATATGTGGTATTTGACAACTGAGACATGATGTTTAATTTTTATGCATTTTTACACTACATGGATTTTTTTCACATGTTTCTCTTATGATGTTAAAAATGATCCAATTATTATTATATTATGATTATTAATATTCTCACCCATGTTATATTGATTCATTACTCTTACATATCCTTTTTATGGTATTTTAGATCACCTCTTTCTTTGATGTATTTCATAAAGTGATTATTTGTACTAGGAAGAACACATGATTTTAGAAGGATAAAGATGAAGGATTTCAGTAAATGTTTATGTTTTATTATTTAAAAGTTATTTCTAACCTTAATTTTCTAAAGAAACTATTACTTTTGATCCTGGATTTGTATCAAAATTTTGGTGTTTAATTTAAAAATTATTTAATAGTCATGTAAGAAAAAGTTGGGTCGGTAAAAATGGAACAACCCAATAATTTATTTTATGTTATTATGTGGTTTAATTGTATAATGAATATCTTATTATTATCATATAAAAATACTGTTACATTTCATAAGAACATTACATACATGAATTAATATGGATTATGACAACTAGAAAAAATACAAGGAGATAAGAAACAAAGAATTCACACACTAATGTAAAATACATATGTTTGAATTCAATAATGAATAAGCTAATTCTATAAAAATATAAAAAAGAAATGGAATATTTTGGAATATGATAATCATTTTTAAGGGATATGTAGATCATTTATAAGTGAATTAATGGATATTATGGTATGAAATTTTTCATGTATAAACAGTGTATAAAGGGAAAAGTGGCAGTTAGGATATTTTTGTTACCTGAACATTGCTCAATATGACTATTGTTCAATATAACAATTTGGAATTATGAAATCTGGTAACAATTTTAACATTATAATCAGTTATTATAAAGGGTAATGAAAAAATATAAGTAATAAAAGAGGAAGGAATGATTTCCTTAACTGCTGTTTAATTACTTTTGAAGATAATTTCTCAAAACATGGGAGGTAGCTAGTGTCATTGGGGTTCACCCTTGACCAAGCCCAATAAATGCTTTAACATATAAGTCTTGAGTACAATCCACTATAATAGATATTCTAATTAGTGTATCTCACTACTAGGTCAACGTTATCTGATCCACACCATGAATAAACCACCATTTCATGCCTTACCATTTGTGGGTATTCCATTATAATAAGGCATTATGTATCTAGTCCTTATTAATATAAATGAGTAATTTTATATTTATAAATAATGATGTGGTTAATTAAATTAAATTTTCAGTACCATATTATTTGACAGAATACACATGAATATTGGATTAATAGAATTTTGGATATAAAGAAAACATAATTGTATTTTTTTGAAGAATATAATTAAAATATATTTTTATGATAAATTTAGGTATTTTTTAGAAAAAAAATTTATAAAATAGTTTTATAAGGTACAATTTATTAAAATATAAATGATATTATAATTTTTTAATGTTCCCTGTAATTTTCATAGAGTTCAAAAAGTTGATTATTTTATAAAAAAAATATTTTGAGGCATAATGTTTTTTATTTTGAAGTTAAGATTTTAAAATATGGATAAAAAATATTAAATAAAAATTATATTTCATATAATTGCATAGAAATTATGTTAAGGTGGTATTTGTATAAGTTTTAAAAATTATTTGTATCTCATTGAATGGTAAAAAATGTAGATTTTTTGTTTTTGGTATATTTTTTGATATCATAAATATGTAATATTTATCTAATAATTGATAAAACCGATTTCAATACCAAAAAAAATTATTTTATTTATATATTTTATTTTAATTAATTAAAATTATATTCCAAAACTATAATTAAATTTCAAATGTCTATAGTGTAAATTATGTTCTTAGAAACATTACTTCATAAATTAATTAGTTTCCCAAGGAAAATGTAACATAAACTTTTTATGTTTGGTTCCAAAATTAAACTATGTTAAAATAATTATAATTATAATAAAACATGGGCCAAAACCGTGGTTAAGTTAGTTTTTTTCCATTTAACACAAACTATATTTCCATGGAATCTTTTTAGTAATTAATAAAAAAATCCTCCCACATTTGTTATAAATACCCAAATCTATACACTATTTAATTCACTCCCAAGCCATTAAGAAGGATTTTGACATCATTTTCCTTTTTTATATTCCTCCTGAAGATTTTATATGGTTCAAAGAAACTCTATTATTGATTTAATAATCTATTTGGCAGTGTAAGTATTTCCAATCCTCTATTTTTTAATCCAAATACATCATATATTGTTAGGATACTAAATTCAAATTTATTATATTTTAATTAACTTATGATTATTACATTAACATTCATGTTTTGTTCTATCAATGTCACACTTATATTCTCCATTTTTAATATGATTCTATAAACTACTTTTGATACCCATTATACTATCTAAATCATTCTTTTATTTTCCATGCCTCCCTTTTTATGTTTTGAATAACCAACACTATTCATATTCATGGGTATTCGTAAATATTTTAATGTACATTAGTGATTGTGTATTACAATATATTAAATCCATATTCCATTACCATGCTTTAAAAATGATGAAATGTTAAATTTTTTAGAACATAAATCTTTATTTCAGGTATGCATCTTGTTTTCAGGTTGTTTTTATGGGATAAGGAATAAAAGAGGATTTTCTATGTACATGGTTTGTACTATTAAGTACACTCTATATATCTATCTTTCCATGTACATCCCCATTTTGACCTTGTAATGGCCAAGTACATCGTCGTGTGGTGACCTGGCAGACCCGCCTATGTCGGGGGCGGTTAAGGCTACTACACAGCGTGTAGTTTAAAAAACACATCGTGTAGTTTTATTTTTCTTTGATATGTTGGAAGGGGGTCATATCTCATGGCCATAAATGTATTATTCTTCTTGTATTTCGTTCATGAGTGCTCTAGACCAATGGGTTAAACCTAAACCCCCAATTCTCCGTTAGATCTATGATTTAGACACCAATAAGTGCGTTGAAATCTCATCGGTGATTTCTCAAATCCTCTTGGGCCTTTCTTCCTGATTCCATGTCTTTTTTCATTATAAAGGGTTAATATTTTTTCACTTTTTTATATATTTATGACGTTTTAGGCTGACTCAAGGGATGATTTTCAATTATATCAATCGTACGACATTGATGTAAGTTTTTTTAGCCTTTCATCGATGGTATTAGGGTTATATATGTTAAAAGTGTCACTTACCCACGTTTTGGGTATTGGGTGTTTTGGAATTAAACATTGTGTATTAACTGACGTGGTTTTGTTGATTGATAAAGGGTTATTTCTTATGCGTAAGGTTGTATATATTGTCTAAGGGACACCCCATGGGTGTGTTTCCCTTGATTGACTGTTTATGGATGATTGTTCTTGGATTCCTACTAAGATTGCCTTTTTTTACATGACTTGTTTTGTTAGTTTAGAGTTATTGATTATATGAAATTCTTGTGATATGCATTGTAAATTTTTTACCCAAATTTTATACCAATAGATCTTCCCATGTGGTCATTTATGATTAATTTTTGGAATTTTTAACCAAGGGGGATAGTGTTGTGACAGCTTCCCAATGGGGTCTTTTATGTATGTTTTACTAGAATGCTTGACCCATGGGTATTGACCATGAGAGCTTCTAGGTGGTCACTAATATTTGATTAAATGAATGTCTGAACCAAGGTTTTATACCATGAGGGATTTCCTAGGTTGTTGTTTATAATTAATTTATTCTATCTTAGTCCAAAGGGGTTAGATTGTGAGAGAATCTTAGAGGTTTGTATGTGGATAATTGAATGATTTTGATGAGACTACCATTCCAACGAACAAGTTTGAATTCTATCATAATTTAATGTGGAGATAGTCTTATGAGACATCTATTTTGGTTAATTTACATGGGGGATATAAATATTAGTCTAGATCCCAGGGGTACATTATTCAAAAGAAGAATAAGAAATATTAAATGAATGTAATTGAAAACTGTAGGATTGGTTACCTTTGAGTACTTCCTAGTTTATTGCATTACTTTTTCATATTTCATTATATATATATTCACTAACCATTAGGCACAGATACTTTGGTGGGTTTCCACTGGGGTTCATCTCACACACTATTTGGGTTATGCTTTTGGACCCAAAGATATTATATGATTATAGGTTTAGATAAGGTAAAGTGCCCTTCTTCATCATGTACTTTGTTGTTGTTGGAGCTGGAGAGCATGTGACTAAGCTGAGGCTTGCAATGTGGCTGGAGTTTAATTTTTTTTGTACCTTGGTTTCTGTATATCTTTCCCGCATTGTCACTTGTTTGGATATTTTCATAGATACATATTCCATGTATCATACAAATATATTATCGATTCTTTTGGATTTAAATTCAGTCTTCCATTGTTTAATTATCTTATGTATTATTTTATAGGCTATTGATTACTATTATTATTCTATTGTGTATACTCTTCCAAGTCAGGTATAGATTTCCTAATATCACACCTTGTCCATCATATCTTATCGGTAGCCTCTAGTGTTTGGGGAAATGCTCTTGAGCTCATGTGACCAACTGGGTTTGGGGCACCCTGGGGAGGCACCCGGATACGAGATGTTACAAAGTGGTAATTGGGGATTTTAATTTTCTAGTTTATCTTATATTATGGAGACATTATGACAGTATAGAAAAGAATAAGTAGTTGGTAATAAGTTGTGCTCGTGAGTGGCTAAACCATGTATAAGGAAAAGCCAAGTTACCTCGAATATAGCAATTATTCTGGTTTTTGGAATTGTTACAATTGATTTGATTTCACTATTGGGTGATTCACTTGTTTCATGTTTTTGTGATTGATATAATAATTGTCCTATTTCAATTTCAACCAGATGAGATGAGTTTATGTCATCTCATTCATCATATTTTCACTTTCTAGAGATCTCATGTCATGCATTCATGTCATGCCATTTAGGGTGTGTTACAGATTGCATGTTGTTATGATGATGTTGTTCTATATTTTAATGATGTTGTTATAGATTCCTTTAATAAAATACCTTTTATTTTTATGGGGTATTAGTTTATGTAAAGTTTCATAGGGATGGACACTAACCTTTGGTTCCTAAGCGTTTTTGGGCACTCTTGGATCTAAATTTGATGGATAATGTATGAAGTTTAATTGAATTTTGTTATGATATGACATGATTACGGATGAAAGTCATAGATTAATGTGGATTATGGGATTTCATGGATTGTAACTAAGAATTCCTTGACCAAGGTTTTAGATTTTTAGGGTTCTAGAAAAGTTTCAAAGGATTACTCTCCATAAAACCAAGAAAACACGACGTTTGATGTTATGAACATAGGCCATGTGTTCTTCTATTATAGAAAAAATGAATTTTCTTAAGTAAAAATTTTACACCATATGTACACACCTTGTATTTGTTGACCATGTGACTAATTGTGTGAGTAGAGACACGGAGTTTGTAAATTTGTGGTAGAACACGTCGTGTACTGGGAGTACATGACGTGATATAGTTGACTATGTATCTAACCGAGTGAATAATGACACTGGTGGATAAAACATTTTATTACACGTTGTGTCTAGGGTTAACATGTCATGTAGTGTTACACTAGTAGTACCATGTAGTTCTAGTTGTGTATAATTACCTGGGTAAGAAAGGATATTCAAGTACACATTGTGTCTTGTGAGGAACATGTTGTGTGTATGGGGTCTCACACGGCCAGGTAGGAAGAGGTACAAGTCCATGTTAAAGATTAAGGGAACACAATGTGTAGTGTATCTACACACCGTGTAACCATATTTTAGAAAACATGCATACTTTACTTCGTATTTTTCTTACTTTCACTTCTGAGTTGTAGTTCCATTAATCTCATATAGAGGTGTGTGCTTGACCTTGTAGAGCCATACCACCAATACATACTCTATTTGTACGCCTAGTACAAGGTGATGATTAAACACCATAAATGGTAGATAAGTGACTACCAGTAGATCCTCCTGTCATGACCATTTTAGAACCAGTTGTATTACCAAATGTAGGTATTAATGCCTAGTTTTGTGAAAGATTTGTGAGGATGATGCTTACATTTCAAGGAGCACCACATCTTGCCTCAACTATGGAAGAGATAACACGGATTTTCCAGACGTATCATCCTCCCAATTTTTTAGGGGATGTAGGACCACAGGGTGCAGAGTCATTGTTAGAGGCCATTATTTCTATCTGTGATCATCTGGAGACACCTCTTAGGAGGATGGTGAAACTCATGACTTACATACTACAAGATTACTCAAAGAGATAGTGTGATGTTATCTCGTAGGCGGTATGTCATCTGGATTTTTCTTGGGAAGAGTTTTATATGACCTTATATTTTTACTTATACCCAGATACGTTGAGGGATGACCGAGTCCGGGAGGTCATGTAATTGGAGTAGGGCACTCTTACAGTGATGGATTATTCTTCCCTTATTACAAAGCTTTATAGTTTCAGACCTGTTTTGTGAGGTTACGAGTAATCACTATCTAGGAAATTTGAGGATGCCCTCAGGTAAAACTTACGATCATAGGTTACTATTTTTAGGTTGAATTCTATGAGTGATATAGTAAATTAGGAGTGGATTACAGACGGAAATCTGAGGGAGTTTAGAGCTGTGAGCTTGGGTGGTTCAGCATTTAGGGTTGGTAATCCTTCAAACGATAGTAGGAAGAACTGTATAGAGCTTTCATGTGATGTTTCATTGTGTAGTCAAGTTGTGTTCTACCAGTGTGGAAAGAGTGGGCACACATGAATGCTGTGCTTGAGAGACCGAGTCCAGTGCCGATCTTGCAGCATAATGGGTCATATTCATCATTTTTGAAAGATGTTCTCACCAGTTGCGAGTGATTGGTGATCTGTTTTGACTGCACATATAAAAGTGGGGCCACAATATTATCATCAGTTTGAGAAGAAGAGTTCGTCAGGACATTCAGACCGGGGAGGTGTTCGGGGATGAGGAAGCCAAATGATACGTTTTTAGTGAAAATAGGTTGGATCAGCTTAGGGGATCCATACAGGGTCTCGAGGTTGTGGTACAGGTCATACTTTTGCAATATAGTAGCCTCAGTAGGAGCATGATCCCATACAATCTATGGTTAATGGTACGATTCTGGTTTCCTTGATATTTTCATCTGCTCCTTTTCATAGAGAGGATTTTTCTAGTTTTATAACTTTTTCTATTGTAGAGAACATTAGGATTTATAACATTACTTCTGATGATGTTATGATGCTATAATCTCTATTCGGGATTAGGATGACTAGTGTTCTTAACTACAAGTAGTGGCCTCTTGAGGTTGGTGGGTGTCTCTTCTTATGGGACCTCTATGTATTATAGATGATAGGCTTCCATTTCATTCATTGAATGGATTAGTTGGTCTTCTTTTAGGTCTTTACTGACTACAATCACTATAGGGTGAGCTTCACATCATCAAAGGGAATATATTTTCAACATATGGGTGAATGGGGTGTCAAAGAGAGCATAGTTTGACCTGAGCATCATCAGTTTGGAGGAATTATATCCCAGATTTCAAGTTTATATCTAGATGACCATGGGACTTCACAGATGGAATTTCCTTTATTGGTGGATCCTTTCAGAAATTTCTTTACAGTCAACTTGTGAGGTTTACCTCCATGTGATAGATGAATTTTTCAATTGACATTGTGCCAAGAGTGGCACTGATGTCCATTCCTCTGTATAAGCTAGATAAACTAGAGTTATAGGAGCTCAAGAAGTACTTAAAGGAGTTATAGGAAAGGGGTTTCATCTGAACCAGCACTTCTCCTTGAGGTTTTTTTATTCTTTTTGTAAAGAAGGTGGATGATCTCTTTGATCATCTTTGAGGATCCCATTTGTTCGTAATGATTGAATTGGGATCCTGTAATCATCAGTTTCATGTTATACCATCAGATAAACCTCTTAAAGCCTTTTAGATCATGTATTTTCTATTTCAGTATTTGTTTATTCCATTCGGTCTCATGAATGCACCTCCAGTATTCATGGAACTGATGAACCAAGTGTTTTGTCTTTACTTGGATTCTTTTTGGTAGTCTTCGAAGATGGTATCTTGGTGTACTATCACACTTTACATGACCATTCCATCCATATTAAAATCATATTGAGTACACTAAGAGAGAATCAGTTATATGCTAAGCTCTCAAAGTGCCACATTTGGATGGACCAAATTCATTTCTTGGGTTATGTTTTGTTAGAGATTGGAGTATTAGTAGACCTAGAGAAAGTGAGTTCAGTAATTCCATGGGTTTTTCTGAAGATCCTCTTTGAGTTACGAGGTTTTTTTTGGGGTTTCCAGTTACAAAAGAATCTTTATTTTGGAATTTTCATTCTTAGCAGTTCAACTGAAAGGACTCACTCAGAAGTGTGTGATGTAATTATGGCATATTCCTAGGATTTTTCTTTTCAAGCGCTAAAAGGGATATTGACTTTAGCAATGATACTGATTTTTCTAGAGCCAGGAAAAATTTTCACCATTTACTGCAATGCATCAGGTATTGGACTGGGAGAAGTACTTATGTAAGGGGAAGAAGTTATTACATAAGGGTCTCGGTAGTTGAGGCCACATGAAATAAATTACCCGACGCATATTCTCGAGTTAGCTGACATTACACATCCTTTGCACCATTGGAGACATTATATTTTGGGAGAGTGTTTTGTGGTATACACTTACCACAAAATCCTTAAGTATATATTTACTCAATGTCATCTAAATTTGAGACAATGAAGGTTGGTTGAGTATATTCAGTCTTTTGACATTGATCTTGCCTACATGCCTGGGAAAGGCAATCTTGTGGCTGATTCCTTGAGTACGTCGACTTAGATACAGGCAGTTCAGGAGTCCGAAAGTGAGTGGCAGCTTATGTCTTTATTCTCTAAGATGCATTTGGAGGTTCAAAATAAGTTTAGATGTTTATTTCTTCTATATATGTAAAATATAATCTACTAGATTGAGTATGAATGAGGAATAAATCTGATTCTGAAGGTCTAGTCCTATGGGAGAGTGTGTTAGAAGAGGGCCCAACTCTTAGGTGGACCATAGGAGAGGATGAGTTTTTTAATTTTCATGGGTTCATATGTATGTCAGAATACATGCGCAAAGAGGTGTTGCAAGATTTTCAAGCCTCCATAAGTGTAGTTTATCCTGGTGTCACCAAGAGGTATCGAGATCTACATCATCAGTACTAGGGTCCATGCATGAAGAGGGATGTAGCTGTGTTTGTCATGAGGTGTTTCACCTTTGGGCAGGTGAAGGTAGAGAATTAGCAACTAATAGGGTTATTACATTATTTACCCATTCCCAAGTGAACGTGTAATGATGTCATGATGGATTTCATGATGGGTTTACCAAGGTCTATTAAATGAAATGATGATTTATTCATTTTTGTTGATAGAACCATAAATGTTGAACATTTCCTGCCAATCAAAGAAACCATCAAGGTTGATGAGCATGGGATGTTTTAAATCTGAGTGATAGTATGTTACCATGGGTTTATGAACTCTAAAATTTCAGATAGGGATTCCGGGTTTACTTCTTGTGTCTGGAAAGGACTACAGAGGGTTTTGGTACACAGGTAATTCTGATTACAACTTACCATTCCCAGATAGATGGCCAGTCCGAGTGAACAATTAAGGTTTTAGAGGGCATTCTTCAAGCATGAGTCCTAGATTTCAATGGATCTTGAGAGAGACGCATATGCCTAGTAGATTTTTACTCCAATAATATTTTTCAGGCAATGATTCAAATGGCACTCTATAAGGCTTTGTAAGGTAGGTCTTGCTGATCGCCCTATGTTGGATGGAGGTAAGAGAGATAGTTATGATGGGACCTTATCTTGTCCATGTGACCACTAAGAATATGGAGTTGATTAGAAAGAGTATGGCTACTCCACAATCTTTCCAGATATTTTATGTTGATCGACAGAGATGACCTATGGAGATCGAGGTCAGAGATTAGTTCTTTTATATGTCACACTGAGGTTAAGACATAAAAGGATAAGGATACAAGGGAATCTTTCACATATATAGGTGGGGCCATTTATGGATTTAGATAGAGTCTGGCTAGTTTCCAATCGATTAAATTTATCTTAGAGCTACTAGGATTTGCATGAATTCTTTAAGGTTTCTCAGTTACGATGATACTTTTCAGACCATGTCATGTTTTTTAACCTGAGGAGGTTGATTTGGAAGTGGATGCATCCTTCGAGGAGCACCCTATTTTGATTGTGGATCATAGAACAAAGGTTATCCATGGTCGGTCTATTCATCTGGTATGGGTTTTATGGAATCATGGGAGATAATATGATGAGACATGGGAGAAAGAGTTCGATGTGCGATTGCAGGGGCTAAAGTTGTTTTCATATTCTTCTTCACTGACTTTGGAAGGAAAAAATGGGGATGAATTTCATTAAGGGGGAAGTTTGTAAGAACCCAAATATTCATTTCAGGTATTGATCATGTTTTTTGGGTTGTTTTGAGTAAAAAATAAGAAAATTGGATTTTCTATGTAAAGTTTGTCTACTTCTGAGTATAAATTGTGTATCTAGATTATTGCCTACAACCTCATTTTGATAGTGTAATAGAAGACTACATGGTCATTTGGTGACATGGAATACCCACCTAAGTTGGGGTTCTATTAAGGTTACTACACGATGTGTGTTTTTCAAGAACACTCTGTTTATTTTGGTTTTTATTTGATATATCATAGGGGGTTGTGTCTCAGGTTTAGAATTGCCTTCTTCTTACCATTCATGCTAGAGTTCTGCAGAATGATGGATGAATCCCAAACTCTAGATTTTCCATCCATGATCTGGTTGATATACTTCCAAGTGCATTAGCATCCAATCAGTTAGTTCTCAAATCCACTTGTTACTTTATTCATGATCCCTTATCTTTATTGATTTTTCTAGGGTTGATCATTTTTTATTCTTTTAGTCTACACCTTTTTTGGCCAATTCGAGGGCTGTTGTTCATGTATATCAATCGTACAACATAACGGTAGGTGTTTTGTGTGTTATGTTATTTCTCCTTAGATAAATATGCTAAAAGTGTTGCATACCCATGTTTTGGGTATTTTGTGATTTGGAATTAAACCCTATTTATTACCTACTATGGTTTTATTGATTGAGAAAGGGTTGTTGATTGTGTGTAATGTTAGATACCTTGTCTAAGGGACACCCCATGGGTGTGTTTACCTTGATTGATCGTTTTTGGATGATTGGTCTAGGATTACTAATTTTCTTACCTTGATTTCTTAGGATGGAGTTGTTGATTATATGAAATGATTGTGATATGCATTATAAATGTTTTACCCATGGGGTAGACCATGAGATATTCCCGTTTGGTCATTTATAATTAAATTATGGAATGTTTTTGGACTATAAGAGATTCCCAAAGGGGTCATTTATGAATGTTTAACTAGAATGTTTTACCAAGGGGTATTAATAGTGAGAGCTTCCAGGTGGTTGTTAATATTTAATTAAATGAATGCTTGACCCAAGGTTTTAGACTATGAGAGCTTTCCCATGTGGTCATTTATAATTAATTGATGTTATGTTGAACCAAATGTGTTAGAACAAGAGATTTTCTCATAGGGTCACTTGTGGATAATTTAATGACTGTGAAGAGCCTTCTAAGCCAAAGAACAATTTTGGATTTTGTCTTACTTGATTGTTTATATGGTCTTCTGAGATATTTGTTTTTGTTACTTTATACTGGCGATATAGAGAATAGGCTAGATCTCAGGGTTACATGATTTAATGGATGAAAAATAAATGTTAAATTAATATAACTGAAAACTGTATGATTGGTTACCTTAGTGTACTTCCTAGTTTGTTGCTTCACTTTTTCATATTACCTGCTATATATATTCACTGACAGTTAGGAACAAATACTTTGGTGGTTTTCTTCTAGGATTCAACTCACTCCCTATTTGGGACATGATTTTGGACCCAAAAAGATTTTACTATTGTAGGTATAGATAAGTTCAAGCACCCTTCTTCATCATGTACTTGACTGTTGTAGGAGTAGGATAGTGTGGGACCAAGATGAGGATATCGATGCTGCAAGAGTTTACTTGTTTCTTCTGTACCATGGATTCTGTATTTCTTTCCAGCAATGTCACTTGTTTGGATATTTTTTTAGATACATATTCCATGCATCATATATATATATATATTGTGTCTTCTATAGGAATTACATTAAATTTTCTGTTGTTTATTTATATTTGGTATTATTGCTTCTGATATTGTTCACTATTTAGATTATAATGTGTATACTCTACCAATGAGAACATAGTTTCCCCAATATCATACTTTTTCCCTCACTGATAGTCGAAAGACTTTGGCTTTTGGGTAAATGTCCTTGAGGTCATGTGACCAGCCGCGTTTGGGGAACCTTTTGGTGCCACACAAATCTGAGACATTACACAAGTCTTTAAACATTTTTATACTCATTGATTTATTATGAATCCTCTTTTTTATTCTCTGTGGTTTATCAATGAAATGATTAATTATGATATATTATCTATAAGGTAGACATGAATTAATAACAATTAAGGGTTCCACCAAATACCACTTCAATTAATTGTGCAATGAATCAATCTCAAGAGAAAACAAGATTATGATTCCATGATTATATGTTTTATCACACCTTAGTGATAAACAATGAAGATATGCTTATGAATGTATCATTTTTATGTTTTATCCACATTTACATGTTATATAATATATAATTATGATTATGATCTCATGTTATGCCTTTTTTTCAATCTATGATGATCACTCATGTTCCATTTCTTTTCTTTATCCCTTATTGGGATTTATCCTTACCCTCTTCTATTGATCGATATCTGCAGGAAATCACTTTATGTAAGGTAAATTATGATTGAATAAAAATAATTCATTCAATTTCATTAAATAAATTTTATTATTCTTTTTTTATTATGTAATTTATTTATTATTTACCTAGTTTCTAAGAAACAATACCTCGAAATTTTCTTTTGATCTTATTAATGTAATATTAAGTTAAAAAATTATGTTAAAAATCATTTATTAAAAATTTGGGTCTCCATATTTTGAAAGAGAGTGAAATATAGTACAAATTTTAATGTATAAAACATTGAATAATAAATAAAAATTTTCTACAATGTTTTAAAATAATATGGGTTTGAGGAATATTATTTAGAATGAAAACATTATAACAATATTTTCAAAATAAAGTACCTTGACTAGAGTCTCGTATCGTTTCATCCATATGTCTCCCATCCAGGGTAATTAAATTATATAATTTTTCTAATTTATGAATAAAATTTTTCATTTTTATTGAAATTTCATTGTTATAATTATTTAATTTTTTACCTTATTTCATTTAGAAACTAAATTGGTTAATTTCATATTGGATGTTTTGAGGATATTCAGTCTATGACCTCAATACAACAAAGGTGTGTTGATCATAGTCAAAAAGATTAATTTTTCATTAAATATAGAATATTATAATTATTATAATTATCATATTAATACATTGTAAACACTTTAAAAATTAACCATTATATGAGGTCATGAAAAATTAACCAAATCATTTCATGCATACTGTAGTCTATACGTATATAGGAATAATGTTTTCATTTTTCTACAAGGTAGAAAATGAAAAAAATATTTTAAAATTATCAACTGAAAAATATTTTAAAAATATTTTACAAATTTAATATTTATTTTCTATTTTACTTATTATGACTATACTTTTATGATTAAAATGAAAAATGTGTCACATTTCTTCATGTAGGTGGTATTCTATAAGAATGCGTGAGGGAAATTATAGTTTTTCAACAGATGGTAGGGATTTAATGAATTAAAACAATTTTTTAATAATATTATATATTAATTTTATCCATTATTTAATCCAAAAATATGATCAAATGACAAAAATAAAACAAATTGCTTAATTGTGGTGGCAGTCCACATATACACATGAGTAATGTAGAGGCCCAAAGCTTGATGTACATGGACATTACATTACATTTTCGGAATAGTTAATACATGAAAAAACCAAATTCCCAAAGACTGTATTAGTTTAGTGTCTTTGGAAACTCGGAACGTAATCATCTAATCATAGTGAAAGATCTTCAACATCTCCCATAAAGATCATCACCTTTTGTTTTCTTACCTAAAACCATTCATTATATCCTGTGGAAAATAAAACATAAAAAGGGTGAACTTAAATTCTCAGTAAGGGAAAGCATAGAGAACATGAAACAATCCATAATCATTTGAATGCAAAAACATGAACATAAAATTTAAACATCAAAATCTTGAGTAAGGACATAAATCATGGAAGTACATAAGGCATATATCATAAAAGAACATAAATCATGATAAAATAGCATGGGAATAAAATATTTCATTATGGAAAACCATTAAGAACATGATATGATTTCCATAGTAGCCATGGAATTGCTGCCAAGACCATCTTAGTGGAAAAATTCCTATTCTGAATAGAGTTCACTCCTCATTCCTGTCCTGTATCACTGAACTGGATTAACATACCTTTCCATCCATGTCTATCTCATGAGATATAAATCATTACCCAACACATTAGAGGGAGATATAGATCCCACCCATCTCATAATGAAATAATTCTTAGTTGTGCCACAACATAAACATAAATCATTCATCATAACCCAAAGAATAAAAATGGGTTTCATAAACATCATCCCATCATAACATGATCCATACAAAAAAATGGATATCATTTCATCATAAGAAAAGTGAAACAATGTAAATCATAGATAAATTATACTTCAAACATACACATATGAAATAATTCTATCTTATATGGAAAATGGTTTTGATAAAACACTTGAAATGAATTATTGATGAAAATATCCTGTCTTCTTCAAATTCATTTTTTTTAGAAAATGCCACGAAATTTTAAAAGAAACGGATTTTGTTGAAAATAGCCATTAAATCTTGTAGAGTAATATTCATGAAAATAATCTGTTATGAAACCGTAAAAATATGTTCATGCCTTATAAGTTAAAAAAACATTCTTCTCGTACTTTTTCCAAAAAAGTCAAAAAGGACCTCGTGTGATAAACAAAATAAAGATTCCTTCCATATGATGTGGTAAAAGTAAAAAAGGGTAAAAATGAAATTAAAAATACATGTATGAAAAGTAGAAATTTTATTAAATCATTTTGAGAACCTATGGACGTGGATAATAAACATAACCCCAATAAATACTTACGAATAACAATCTCGGATAAGACTGAAATTGGAATAATTATCCCTTAACTTATGTCTAATATGCTTCGTATGTATCTGAAACTCCTGTATAATGATTTAAATAATGTCATTGACTTATTACAGAATCATATTCATTATTATGATATCATATATGGTTCACCAATGACTTTATATGAACCGTTCTTTTTGTAAATTTAATGTTAAAGTAGCGTTTTGGGAAAAATCGTTTCATTTATCGTATGTGTTTCGACTTGTTGTTCTTGATATTGTTACATATATCCTGATTTACTTAATTCCATAATTTAATAAATGATTTATATATAATATATATTCAGAATATACAAATATATATGATAGATCGATAAATGTAATGAAATACATCGTTCATAGAGAGGGTAGGTCGTATGTACGCCTGAACATTGTTTTCATTTCCTTATTGAATTGAATGGAATTAAGTAGATGAAACACACACATATATATATATATATATCCAGTATCATTATTGTTTCATATATTTAATTATTATTCATTATATATAATTTATAATCATTCATGAATTGTTAACATGGAGAATGAATCTCATCGCGTCGTGGAGACGGTAGTCCGTACGTACGCACGAGCGATGATATGATTCCCATGATCATAGAATTGTAATGAAGTTTATGTATAATACTTCATAATCAATATCACTTTACAATAATCATATATGGTTATTTATTTTCACCATTATACTCATCCAAGTAAGGTGGTGGTTGAAAACAGTTTACACCATGGTGTGGAGACGTTATTTTGTACGTACGAACACGCGGTGATTTCATTTTCCGTAGGAAGGATAGAAGGTGAAATAGGGTTGTTTTATATTTATAATAATATATAATTATATTATTGATAATGATTTTATTAATTTATAGTGAATAAAGTAAAGAAGAAGAAGGAGAAGAAGAATGAAAGTTGAGAGAATCGGAAGAAAATATTACCTCTTCTTCGACACACCTCTTTTAAGATTCCACTTAAGGTAGTAGAGTTGGTCTTTTGAGAAGTAGAGAACCTCAATAATGTTGATAGGGATTTTTATATGATAAATGGGCAGAGGTTGGCTGAGATTCGAGGCTCAAAATGTTTTGAAGAGAAGAGGGAAGGGGTGCCCTTTTCATAATGGAGGAGAGGGGCCCCTTTGAAAAAACATAAAATGTTATTTTATAATAAAGTCATATTCGGTTTATAATAGCTCCAAATTATTTTATTTAGAAGATAAAGTGGGTATGTGTCGAAATAATCTCAAAAAATAGGTTTTAGACATGTTTAGGTTACTATTTTAACCTTATCTTTTAGATTTAAATCTAAGTTAAATAATTTAACTTTTATAGTGTCTTCTTTTTTTCTTACACTATATGGTTAATAAACATACCATAACAATCCAAACGAACCCCAAGTGGTTAATTATTAATATATATAACCTTATATATGTCATTTGACCAATCCTTATATTTTTTAAGAATATTATAACAATTAATAATATAATATTTTTTTTCAAAACTATTTTATGTCAATTTTGACACTATTTGATAATTGATTCTTGTGAAAATCATAACAGCATGATTAGTTAGAAAAAAGTTAATAAAATCAATAATAACATGTCATATTATCCTTCAAAATTAGTGGAATTTATAAAAAGTCTCAAATTCCATTTATTTTGGTATTTAAAATGTCAATTATTTTAATATTTCATTATTTAGGTAATTACTGCATCACCATTGTGTCATAAATAAATTAAATTAATTAATGTATACAATTATAAATAAAATACCATTAGGTAGGAAATATTTTTATATTTCTACTGAATATTTATATTCTAATTTATATTATGTATAAATCTATATTAAAAATGTTCTTGTTATTAAATATTGATTTTAACTATTTTAACTCTTTTTTAAATAAAATAATAATAAATGTCCTAATCTAATCCATGTGGACCTAAATGAAATTAGTATATTCCAAAGTTTCTTTTGGTCTAATTATACTTATCCAATAAAATTAGAACATTTTTTTGGTAATTATAATATCATTTTTAACCTTAATTTCCCTATTTACTATTAATTGTGGTAAATAAAAGTAAGAAGTTACTATTCATAAAAAATTATTTTTATCTTATTAAACCACATTTTACTCCTTTATATTAACCGTGTCCCACGGATTTTTGAAATTCCACTCACAAAAGCACTAAAATTAAGTTTTATGTAAATTTTCAAATTCTCTTAGGAGGTGGGTAAAAGATGGTGAAAAGTTTAATAAATTTTTTATATATCTAAAATTATTATAAAATGACTCCGATGAATTACATTGAACTTATATTGGTATTATGTATCAATTTTGACCTAAAATAAATTTAAATAAATAAAATAATTATATAAATAAAAAGTCCATTTTTAAATAGTAACCAAGTGTTTTCACTATTCATCAAAAATTGAAAGTTTTCATAAAATGCCAAAAATTCACCATAGGATAATTTCAATATTCCATATCTGAAAACAAAGTCCATTTTGAAAGATAAAATTTATAAAATTTCAAAAAGTGGGTATTACTATTCATAATGGCTAATTTATAATAATATTATAATAATATCTCATTTAGTGAAACTCGATATTGCGTACTACACACACTATCGATGAAAGTCTTGATTGCGTGTAATTCAACCCAAGTCAGGGATGTGTGTAGTAAAAGCTCTGTTTAGTGTTTTTTATAATATAATCAAAACATTTTTTCAATTATACATTAAACAAAATCTATACTTAATGTTGTGTAGAATAATTTCCACAAAATGGACTTGAAATTGTGTATAACACGAGCAAAGAATAGTGTTGCGTATTCTAAAAGCTAATATGGTGTTGCGTATAGTATGAGCTAATATTTGTGTAGTGTATAATAGAATACATCAAAGATATTACAAATAATATATATCATAAAATCTCTGGGTGTTACATTCTACCCCCCTTAAAATGAATTTCACCCTTGAAATTCGTCGGGGTTATAAACGGTTTATTACATGATAGTTTCTTTCATAGAAACCAACATTGTAAAAAAGGAATACTAAAACATACTTTTAAAAATGAACCATAGAAACAAAATGGATGCCCATAGTAACTCATCACTTGGGTTCCCACATAGGAGATCATAGGTGAAAATATAGATATGGAAGGGAAATCTAACTATCATGTTCTGATGGAGAGTGGTAGAGAACAGGGCTATGAAAAATCCAACAGTCACAAAGCCCTTAAATTGTGATGATCTAAGGTACCATCTGATTCATCAAATATGAGAGCACTAGGACAACATTTTCTGTTTTCAAGATTATTTTCTAATGTTGGGTAATTTTTGAATTAAAAGAAATAATTACATGATTTTGGTACAATCTCAACGTTGCTCGTTCCTAGAACAATTTCAACTTCATCTCTTAAATAAATAAAGTTGAATTTGTCTTCTATGAAGTGTTAGCAGATAATATGATATAATGATAGGTCATTCCATATGTCTCAAACATAGGGTTAGAGAAATTTATATACATAAGTCCATCTATGGTGAGATTAATCAGATATGGTTCCAAAATGGACTTATACTTCATCTGTCATCCTGCTTAATTAAATAAAACTAGATTATACTAACCAGGGACATCATGTAGGCCAGTGTTAGGTGAAAAAGGCATGTCACACTTCGGTTGTGGGTTCGATTCCTACAATCTTTTCTGACGTGAAGGGTTGTCCCTCATCCTATGGGTTGTCCTTTTTCTAAAACTACATTATTATAACCTTCTAAAAATAGTATCGAAAAAAGATCTAGCCTTAAAAAATTCTATCTGGTGTCCAACATAATCCATTCCAACCTTTAAGCTTATCGATAATACTTCTGTCCAGTCTTATAGTATAAAAAATGATTATTAGAAATGTAATCAACCAAACATGTGAATACCAACATTTATCCCCCATATAAGATATATATTTTTGGTCACATTCCAAACATGTGAATATCTTAATCATGCATTCTCTTGAAAAATGAATACCCATTGAACCTTAGTAAAAACATGAATTTTGTCCCAAGTTAACTCTTTCCACATACCAAAATCCTAGAATTTCTATATACTCAAACCATGATATCACATTGTCCTTATATCATCCATGAGCTCATCAATACTATAAAACATCTAATTATATTCTTATCCCTTCATTATGCACATAACATCTACTTTCCAAAAATATATGAGTTAACCTTTCATGGTTACCAGTGTCATTCAACATATACTTTCAAATACTTTAGGAAAAACAATAGTGTAACAATCCTTAGATGTGTCTTTTTTCCATAGTACCATTACCTATACAACATAACTGTTGATAAACATAAAACATTCCACTAACTTCTTAAACCATTGACCAAGCTTCATCACTTATTTCATCTCATATATCATTTTTAGTCTCCTCATCATTATCCACATGAATTCTACCCATATGACCTGCTGATTCTTTTTATGAGATTTTCTATTAGGGCATTGGTTTGAATAATGCCCATACATTCCACATTTATAACATCTAATCATTGTTGATGTCATAGAAATACCATTATCCTTCTCCATGGTGTTAACTGAACCTTTTATATTGCACGTACTGCATTTGTGTCCTTCTTTTCCACAACCAAAGCATCTCCTAGTTCCTTTGAAACATTCTCTTGGATGCCTCTTCCCACATGATTTACATGAGTGAAATTGAACCTTATTTCCTCTATGATCATCATGATACTCTATCTTTCTCTTATTAGCTGAGTCGGGAAACTTACAAAAGTTGAGATTGTTGATCATATTATGAGATTACTGATTAGGAATAATAATGATGTTTGGACTTCCAAATCCCATTTCATTTGGTTGATCATGAAGAATATCATTCCATTGTCCATCATATCCTCCATTATCATGAATCGCCATCTTTCCAGCCACTTTCTAAAACACAAAAAGAATAGTATGATAGGCAAAAATCATGCTAGGGAAAAAACATAATAAATGGGGAGTATCATCAATATCTAAGATCTTAGGTTAAATTCTAAGATCTTTACCGTAATTCTAGGAGTATAACCTATACGTATACTTATCCTTAGGGATATCCCTATACATACCTTATTAATATCTCTAGAGAATTCACTAATTTTTTCACATCCTAGTTTCCAATGGTTAACTAAAACATCGCTCTGATACCAATTATAGAGACCGAAATCTTGATGTACATGGACAATACATTACTTTTTCGTAATACTTAATACATGACAAAAAAAAACTCCCAAAGACCGTATTAGATTAGTGTCTTTGGAAACTCGGAATGTAATCTTCTATTCATGGTGAAAGATCTTCAACGTCTCCCATAAAGATCACCACCTTTTGTTTTCTTACCTAAAACTTATTATTATAAACTGGGGAAAAGAAAACATAAAAAGGGTGAGATTAAATGCTTAGTAAGGGAAATCATAGAAAACATAAAACAATCCATAAACATTTGAATGCAAAACCTTGAACATAAAATCTAAATATCAAAATCTTGAGAAAAAACATAAATCTTAGAAGTATGTAAAGCATGTATCATAAAGGAACATCAATCATGATAAAATAGCATGGGAATAAAACATGTAATTGTGGGAAACCATTAAGCAGATGATATTATTTCCATAGTATCCAAGTCATTGCTGCCAAGATCATCTTAGTGGACAAAGTCTGTATCTGAATCGAGTTCAGTCCTCGTTCCAGTCCTGTATCACTGAGCCAGATTAACATACCATTCCAGCCATGTATATATCATAAGATATAAAATTTTACCCAATTCATTGGAGGGATATATATGTCCCACCCATCTCATAATGAAATCATTCTTACTTGTTCCAAAACATAAACATAAATCATTCATCATAACCCAAAGAATAAAAATGGGTTTCATAAACATCATCCCATCATAACATAATCCATACAAAAAATGGATATCATTTCATCATAACTAAAGTCCAACCATTTAAATCATAGAGAAATTATACTTGAAACATAAACATATGAAATAATACAATCTTATATGGAAAATGGTTTTGATAAAACACTTGAAATGAATTTTTGAAGAAAATATCCTTTCTCCTTCAAAATCATTTTCTTTTTACAAAATTCCATGATATTTTAAAAGAAAAGGATTTTATGGAAAATAGCCATTAAATATTGTAGAGTAAGCTTGTTGAAAATAAGGTGTTATGAAACCGTAAAAATTTGTTCATACCGTATAAGTTAAAAAAACATTATTCTCGTACTTTTACGGGAAAAGTCAAAAAGTGCCTTGTATGGTAAACAAAAGAAAGTTTCCTTTCATACGATGTGGTAAAAGTAAAAAAGGGTAAAAATTAAATTAAACATACATGGATGAAAATTACACATTTTATGAAAACATTTTGAGAACATATGGACGTGGATAATAAACATAACCCCAATAAATACTTACGAATAACAATCACGGATAAGAATGAGATTGGGAAAATTATCCCTTACCTTATGTCTGATATGGTTTGTATGTATCTGAACCTCATGTATAATGATTTAAATAATTTCATTGACTTATTATAGAATCATATTAATTGTTATGATATCATATATGGTTCACTTATGACTTTATATTTCCCGTTCTTTTGTAAATTTAATGTTAAAGAAGCGTTTTGGGTAAAATCGTTTCGTTTATGGTACGTGTTTCGACATGTTATTCATGATATTATTACTTATATCCTGATTTACTTAATTCCAGAAAGTATATCATGATTTATATATAATATATATTCAGTATATATATATATATATATGAAATATCGATAAATGGAATGAAATACCCTGTTCATAGAGAAGGTAGGTCGTACGTACGCATGAACGCTATTTTCATTTTCTTATTGAATTGAATGGAATTAAGTAGATGGCATATATACATATATATATACATAAATACAGTATCATTATTATGTCATATATTTAATTATTATTCATTATATATACTTTATAATCATTCATGAATGGTCAACATGGAGAATGAATCGCATCGCGTCGTGGAGACGGTAGTCCGTACGTACGCACGAGTGATGATATCAGTCCCATGATCATGGAATTGTATTGAAGTGTATGTATAATATTTCAGAATCAATTTCAATTTACATTATTCATATATAGTTATTTATTTTCACCATTATACTAATCCAAGTAAGGTGGTGGTCGAAAACAGATTACACCATGGCGTGGAGACGATATTCTGTACGTACGCATGCACTGTGATTTGATTTTCCGTAGGAAGGATAGAAGGTGAAATAGTGTTATTTAATATTTATAATAATATATCAGTATATTATTGATAATGATGTTATAAATTTATAGTGAAACAACTAAATAAGAATATGTAGAAGAAGAATGAAACTTGATAGAATCGGAAGAAAAGATTACCTCTTCTTCGACGCACCTCCTTTAAGCTTCCTCTTAAGGAAGTATAGTTGGTCTTTTGAGAAGAAAAGAACCTCCAGAATGTTGGTAGGGAATTCGTGAAGAGAAATTGGTAGGTTTTGGTCGAGATTCAAGCCAGAAAAGGGTGTGAATAGAAGAGGGGAGGGGTGCCCTTTTTATAAGGGAGGATAGGGGCACCTTTGGAAAAACTTAAAATATTATTTTATAATAAAGTCATATTTGGGTTATAATAGCTCCAAATTGATTTATTTCGAAGCTATAGTGGGGATGGGTCGAAATCCTCCAAAAAAATAGGTTTTAGACAAGATTTTGTTACTATTTTATCCATATCTTTTATATTTAACTTTAAGTTAAATAATTTAATTTTTACCGTGTCTTCTTGTTTTCTTACACTATATGGTCAATAAACTTACTATAAAAAGCCAAAGAAACCCAAAGTGGTTCATTATAAATATATATTACCTTATCTAAGTCATTTGGCCGATCCTTAGATTTTTAAGAATATTATAACAATTAATAATATAATATTTGTTTTAAAAACTATTTTATTTTATTTTTTGACACTATTTGGTAATTGATTTTTTTGAAAATCATAAAAGCATAATTACTTCGAAAAAAGTTAATTAAATCAATACTAACATGTCATATTAACCAATAATATTTGTGTAATTCATAAAAAGACTCAAATTACATTTATTTAAGTATTTATAATTTCAATTATTTTAATATTTCTTTATTTAGGTAATTACTACATCACTATTGTGTCATAAATAAATTAAATTATTTAATGTCTAAAAATTATAAATAAAATACCATTAGGTAGTATATCTTTCTATATTTATAATTAATATTTATAGTCAAATTTATCTTATGTATAACCCTATATTAAAATTGTTCTACTTATTAAACATTGATTTTAACTATTATAACTGTTTTTTAAATAAAATAATAATAAATGTCTTAATCTAATCCAAGTGGATCTAAATGATATTAGTATATTCATAAGGTTGTTTTTTGTCAAATTATACTTATCAAATAGAATGAGAACATGTGTTAAGGTAATAATAATATCAATTTTACCCTTAATTACCCTATTAACTTTTAACCGTGGTAAATAAAAGAAAAAAGTACTATTCACCAAAAAATATTTATCTAATTGAACCACATTTTACACCTTATTAACCGTGTCTCTCGGATTTTTGAAATTCCACTCACATAAGTGGTAAAATTATGTTTTTTGTAAATTTTTAAATTCTCTAACAGGTGGGTAAAAGACGGTGAAAAGTTCAATAAAATTTATATATATCTAAAATTATTATAAAATGACTCCAATGAATTACATTGAACTTATATAGTTATTATGTATCAATTTTGAGCTAATATAAATTTAAATAAAATAGATAATTATTTAAATAAAAAGTTAGTTTTAAATAGTAACCCAGTGTTATCAATATTAATCAAAAATTGAATTTTTTCAGAAAAGTACCAAAAAATCACCCTAGGCTAATTTCGATATTCCGAATCTAAAAATGAAGTCCATTTTGAAAGATAAAATTTATAAAATTTCAAAAAGTGGGTATTAATATTCATAATGGCTAGTTTATAATAATATTATAATAATATCTCGTTTAGTGAAACTTGGTGTTGGGTACTACACACGCTATCGATAAAAGGTCTTGATTGCGTGTAATGCAAGCTAAGTCAGGGCTGCATGTAGTGAAAGCTGTGTTTAGTGTTTTTATAACATAATGAAAACTTTTTTTCATTTATACATTAAAAACAATCTATACTGAATGTTGTGTAGAATAATTTCCAGAAAATGAACTTGAAATTGTGTATAACACGAGCCGAGAATAGTGTTGCATATACTGCAAGCTAATAGGGTTTTCTGTATGGTACAAGCTAATCTTGGTGTAGTGTATAATAGAATACATCAATGAAATTATTAATAATATATCTCATAAAATCTCGTGGTGTTACAAGTAACGTTTTCATTTTCCATAGGATGTAAAAATAGATGAAGAATGGTTATAAAAAATCATAAAAACATTTAAATATATGGTAGATAATTATGTTATTATTTCATCAATGTTTAATAATATATTAAAGGGGTATAATAATAAATGATCATGAAACACTCATTTATGAATTATACCTCTTTTCTAGAAAACCTCCCTTGGCTTCACCTCAATCCTTCAATGGTTGGTATTTTTGTGATAACAGAACCTCTAGGATATGGTGTGGGATTTTTATCAGGTATTTAAGAAGGACTTCATAAAATTAAATTTCTATATATTTATTAACATGTGATGATAGTAGAATCACCTTATAAGTTAGGGGAGTTTAAAATTTATAAATACATAAAACATTTAAATATATTATTTGTATTTCTTAATGGAAAGTTGAAAAAATGAAAAAATTATGTATAAAATACACTATAAGATCAACATAAATTCAAAATTTTGTATTTACCATTGTTTTAGAGATATTTTATACCTTATCTATTAGTGTACGCCCCTATTAGCCCTTTTAACCATTACTGGTGGGATAATGTTTTACCAAGGTTACTATTTGTAGTGTAAAATAATTAAATTAATAAAATTCAAATTTTTTGTCTCTCATAAATATAGATGTTAAATTAATATTTCAAGATTCAATTTATATAATTTTAAAAAATTATTTTCAATATATATTCACAAAACAATACAAAAAAACATTTTTTTCAAATAATGTAATTTTTAAGCATAAAAATGATTTTCTTACAAAAATAAAATAAAATAATAACTCATTTGAAATTTTTTAATATATTATATATGTATGTATCTTTAAATAAAGTCCAAAACAAAATTACACTTTATTTCTTCATGAAAATAAATGAAAGTTTTTATAAAAATTGATATTTTAAACTATTCACTAAAAAGTTAACATTTATAGAAATAATTTCAAAAAATAACATTAAGAATATTTATATCCTATAAATATTGAAATCCAATTAATTTTATCAATTTAAAATATTAAAATTTTAAAATTATTTTTTAAATAATACCATATATTTCTTGGAAATAATTTCATCTTGAATAAAAAAATTCTTTTATGTATAAAAAATCATATAAACTTATAAAATTAAATATGTCTCCTTGAAATATATATATATATATGTGTGTGTGTGTTTATAAGACAATAAATTGATATATTATTATAATTTACTATTATTTTATATTTTTAACCATTTAAGAAATTGTGTCTTTAAAATATTATTCATTACATTAAAAAGTGAGAATATTTTTACCACATAGATTTTTCTGATTCACATATTTCTTCTTCCATAATTAGATTTCTCGGAAAAAATCATAACCTATTTATTTACCATATTTTTTAGTACCAACTCTTGATGATCTAAAATTTGAACAATTTATTTCATAATATTGATTATCCTCTATCTATAATACTTCACATCAGAAAACATGAGAAGTATCTACTAAATACATCTTTAGATAAAAAAACCTAAAACACATTATATACCAGATATAAAATCAATGGTATGGATACCCAATAATCAATTCAACCCACTTTATCTATAATTTCATTTTTTTTTTGCAAACTATGATCCCAATATTCTCTTTTTTTCCGAATCGCATGACACTTTACCAAGAAGATACTTTATGAGAAATGTGATATCCTACAAAAAATGAGAGTTTTTTCCTAAGGTTATATTTAAAACACTTCTTCCTACTCGAAGATTCTCTCATATGATATTGAAACATCTTTAAAAACTCTACAATATTTTCTACCAAATCTATCCCTAACAAATTCATTTACTAGAATTCATCCCAACATGATGGATTTTGAAACTGATTTCCACATAATTCTTTAATAACTTTTATTTTCCTATAGGAATAAATAAAATTATTATAAATAAATTTTACATATAAAATAAGTTGACCCAAACTTCCTTGATAATATAATGATAAATTTTTAATAATATCATTCAAATTATTAATGTTTTTCTATGACTATCTATTAGATTGATGGTAAAATATTATAATGAAATTCAATCCAGTACTAATGGAATTTGAGTTTTCATATCAACAATTAATAGAAAACATTATATAATGATTAGATACAATAGAGAGAGGTACATCATGAAATCTAACTATAACTTTATAAAAAAATCAATAAATTTGATCTAAAATCATTGTCACTTGAATAGGAATAAAATTTTAAAATTTAGGAAAATAATGAAAAATAGCATACATTTTAATGTTACCTCAAGATTTCATTGGTAATCCCACCAGAACATTTATACATATATTCTATTTTTTCTTTTAAAACCATGTAAAATTCTAAAGTATCCACTTTAGAATTTTTTAGTCATATTTAACCATTTGAAAATAAAAACATTTGATTCTAAAATCATCAATATCTTTTTATATTATTCCCCACAAATAATATTTCTGAAGGTATCTATATATATTATAACTACCTAGATAAATAGAAAATTTTAATCTCTATGCTACAAATAACAATTTATTATTCAATTTAGAATCACTTAGAACACATAACCTCATTCCAAATCTGATATTACCTTCTTCTTCAGTATTAAACTTGGAAAACATACAATTTTTAAAAAATATACAAATTCTTTTAAACCATTATCTTCAATCTGATCCTCCTTAGTTATTTCTGAAAATGGTTCCAATACTGATACTTATTCCAAAAAAGAAGAGAGTTTATATATATATAATTTTTTAGTTCAATATTTCTTAAATATTTATCCAAATAATGATGTACCAAATATATAATTTTTAATTATACATTATCTTTTATACACAAGGCATTGACTACATTATTTTATTTTCTTATATAATAGTTAACCGTGAAGTAATAATCCATTATTAGTTCTGAACATCTTCTATAACTCATTTTAAAATTGACCTGAGTGAATATTTAGCGTGCACTTTTATATTCAATATATATTTCTCATTTTTAACTATATATATTATTCTTAAATTTTTTTCAATAAAAACATACCACTACAAGCTCAATATCATGTGTATGAAAATTATAATCATAGAGTTTCAATTGACATGAAGCATATGAAATTTCCTGATTACATTTCATCAAGAAACAACTAAGTCCCTTTAAATAAACATCAAAATAAATATGGATTTCAATATTTATTATTTTAAGGGATAACACATTATAATTAACATATCTTACTTTCATTTCCTAAAAAATCATCACATTCCTTTGTCTGGATGAGTTTTAGTCTTTTTATAGTTAACCTAGTGGGATAGATAACTGAGAATATTTTTCAACAAACCATCATTTGTAACTCACTACTCTTAGAAAACTTTTAATCTAAACTACAATTATAAGATATTTCATTTCTTCAACCACATTGGTTTTATTATAATCAGTAGTTATTCTATATATAGAAATAATTTTCCGAGGGAATGAAATATTATTTTAATAAAAACCACATTTACTAAATTTCATATAAAAATTCATTTCCTTTTAATACTATAAAAAATAATAATATATTTATTATATTCTATATATCCTTTAGAATATACAAGAATTTCATGAATGAAAACCACCAACAATTTATCCAATAACCATGATAGCCTCTATTTATAAAATCAATAGATATTGTAGGTGCATTCATCTACATGAATATATTTACCACCAAATCATAATTTGAAAACCCAAAATGGAATTCCTTCCTCAGAATTTCATTCTCTTTTACCTTCAGCTAGTGACACCCAATCCTAAGATTGATCTTTAATAAAATAGTAACCACTATGAACCTTATAAAAAATTCATATATATGATGAAAAAAATACTTTTTCTTAATTGTGATATTATTAGGATCTCTATAATTATTGAAAAATCACTTGGAACTGTTTTTAGTTCTAAAAAATAGAATATAAGAACATCAATGTGAATTGATAGGCTGAAAGAAATCCTTATTATGAAACTCTAGTAATATTTTATCATCATAAAGGCTCTATTGCATCTATTCAATAAAGTGGTTTTGAAATTGTCTTATCATTGAGAACTAATTTAATACTAAATTTAACCACCTTTTCTGGAATAGAACCAGGAAAATCATCACGAAAGTAATCCAGATATTCAATTACTCTTACCAAATCACATATTTGAATAGTTCATTTTTTCAATAATATGTTCAAGATAACTTTCACGACTATAGTTTATCAGTTTCTCAATGTCTTAACATGTTTTCAATGTTGAGAATTTATTCTATTATGCAAAGAGAATATCATTCTAAAAATTTACATGATTAGATCTAAAATTTATCTTAGCATGATAAAATAAATGTTAATAATATCCAAAAATAACATAAAATTATTTTATATTAAAGATAATAAGGTTAGATAGAAATACCAATCCTCATGTAATTATATAAATATTTTTATTTATTTATGTTTCCTTTATACAACCCCAATAGTTATAAAAAAATTTATATATTTATTTAATTAGATGATATTTTTTTAGATGAAAATTTCATATTGATAAAAGAACGAGTATATACAAAACCA
The DNA here is from genome assembly GCA_963277665.1 of Viscum album. Lineage (NCBI taxonomy): Eukaryota > Viridiplantae > Streptophyta > Magnoliopsida > Santalales > Viscaceae > Viscum > Viscum album. The sequence goes on from OY728131.1 coordinate 2,073,326,959, forward strand.
AAACATATATTTACATACTCCAAATAAAAATTTAATTTACCTATAAACACTTCATTTGAGAGTCTTTAATGTATTTTTTAGTGGAAAAAAGTCTTCTTTACACATTTTTATTTCAAATATTGATGATTCAATACTATAATAACTATCTTATGACAAGTGTTATCATAATGAACCAACTCATTATAATTAAAACATCTTCTTATGGACTGAAAATCTATTTTCCATTTAATTTTTAGATCATAACTATTTTACTTCAAGTAATAATCCAAATGAATATTATTTCAACAATGCTAATGTATTCATTATTCAGACAAAAATTATTTAAAATTCATATTCCTAAATTTACCCGATTTTGAGGATTTCCTCTAGATTTCTTTGTTGACAACATCTTCATTTCATTCCACATTGACCACTTCTTACCCTTTTTCATGAAGTAAATAAATTTCCAAATATCTAAATCAAATTTCATTAAAATGAGATAAACCTTCAAATAACATCAAAATTCACAAGTTTCTAACTCTCATCATAAAATTGGTTTTATACATATATATAATTTTACAATATTACTCTCGGGGTCCAAAAAACATAATTTAGTTCATCAATGGTTTGTTTAGTAACCATTTCTTGGTAAGTGACCACTAAGACTTCTTAATTTTGATTTAACACCATAAATTTATTTTCCATAGTATTTAAAATATAGTTAGGAAACTAATTCTCAAGAAAAATATCTTTAAAGACTATCCAATCCATTAAATCATTCTAATCTTTTTCAATGGTATTTTTAGGAAAATAAACACATATATAGGTTTCACCTTAAAATAATAAAAAAAGAATAAATTTTAAATTTCCATACATCCCAAAACATAAAATATTTTCTCAAAATCATTTATCCATGCTTAATATTTCATTGTGTCTAGCAATAAACTAAAATATAGAGGGTTATGTTTCATGGAATTCATTACTATTGAAATGTCCATCTTTAATAAATATTGTTTTTCTTTAATTGGTACCACCATTAATATCCTGAGTCGACTAAGTTAGCACTACTAAAATATATTATATTATAATCATTCTAGTTTTATAATTTGGAAGGTTATTATCCTCTCAATTCCTTCCTACATTAGTTACCTGATTTCATTTGCAGAAAACAATTTTTAATAGGCATGAATTAGAAAAGAAACATAGAAATATTTAAAAGTGATATTATGATAATATATCCATAAATTAATGGATCCATAGTAAAATTTAACAATTTCATAACCTCTAAATGTATTTAAACTTTTCTATGATACAAATTATAATGAATTATACCATTATCAACCCATAATTACATGATTTGTAAGAATAGTTTCACCTTTTTACATTTTTAATATATTTTTGGGTTATAGGTTTTTATAATTATCAAAACAATTACATATGGTCACTTTTACATAGTGACTATTTTTTCTCATTAACAATGATTTAGTCTTACACCAGTATTTACTTGAAGAAACAATTTCTTGATTTAAATGAGTCACCATTATAGAAATCCAGACCTTTCTAAAATAGATACCCATCCATAGATCCTATGAAAAATAATGGAAATTGTGGGATACTAAAAATAAATATTACTATGGGATATAAAATAAAATAATCTCATTAATCCGGTGAAAAACCTAAAAACTGATAAACATGATTAACATTTTCATAGTAGAACTTAGTGTATAAAAATTAAATATTTACACATATATAAATAAAACATTTATATAATAAAAGATTTGGTAATCCATTATTATTTATATGATAACCATGAATATATATCGAAGCATTTGGGGGATCATGAAGACATTTATTTTAAAAATAAACCTTTTATCTTTAAAACTTCATAAACTTTCCTTACCTCATGAAATAAAATGATTTTTATAAAACCCCTATATGAATCACAATATTGGAATCTTGGAAAATATTCATCAAAACCTGTCCCAACTAATGTTTATCCAATTTTTGAATAATAATAACCTAGTAAATTTTCTTATAGTAACAAACTTTGTTATCTCCCTTATTTTTTTCCTCAAAAGAATATATTATTACCTAATATAGTGAGGAGTTATATTGTTATGACCCATTATTATGAGTTATATCAGGATCACCCATCATTAGATAAAATTTTGATATTTAATATCATCAATATAAAAATTTAAATTTTAAAATTTTTCATTATAAAACAATTGAATAGATTTTTTAAATACAGAAGAAAAATTCATTCCATTTTCTCATAATTATTGGGGGAAATATTCTTTTTATTTGGAAACTTCGAAAAATGAAAAAAAAATAGAAGAAAAGAAATGGTATATACATTTAAAAAATTATTAAAGTTTATATTATTCTATATAATGAATAACTTCTATTATGGTGGAAAAAATAATTCAATCTATATATTTTTAAAAACATTTTTTTCACTTTTTTAAAAAGTAAAACCTAATCCATATAGAAATCGTGGAAAAGATTACTTCTTAAAAAATTATAAAGAAAGAAGAATATAGTTGAAAATTATATTTTGACCCCTATTTAAGAATAAATAAAAACAACATTGAAACTTATAAAATAATATTTTCATGGAGAAAATGGTTTTGGAAGGTATATTTTAAAATAGAATTTTCAAATGCTATTATATTACCTTATGTCCCAACTCATTTCGTTTGTATGTATACCCTCCTAAGTAATAAAATTATATTATTTTTATACTTGTTTAAGAAAATTATTTTGGTTAATTAAATTATCATTATTGTCTTTATTTCATTATTTTCCATGTTTTATTTTGTTGTTAAAAAATTTAAGTTCTAATTGGATTCTTTGGGGACGTTTAGTTTATAACCTCAAAATAACAATGGTTTATTGACTGTGGTCATCAGGTTTATGATTTTATTAACTCTATAATATTACAAAAATTATAGTTATAATATTCATAATTTATATACACTTATAAAACCAATAATATAAGTATTTAATGAAAAAATTAACAACATCGTTTCATGGAGACACTAGCCCATATGTACACATGAATAATATTTTTATCATTCTATTGGGTGAAAAATAAATAATGTGGATTATATTTTAAATTTAAAGAATCATAAATATCTTATAAATTTTATATTTACTAATTTTATCCATTATTATGATCATCCTTGAATTTTGGGATTGAAAAACAAATAGCAACACTTATTGGTGCTGGTAGTCCAAACGTATGTGCTAGCAATGTTATTGTTCTCAAAGAATAATTGGGTACGATGTTATGTAATATGTTATCACAAAATAATCATTATAATATTATAATTATAATATATAATCATTTAAAAATAATTTTACTCATCAATATGATTTGGTGAAAAAAATTAAGCACATAACTTCATCGAGTAGGTAATCAACACGAATTCACAAACGATCTTTTCATTTTACATAGGATGTAAAATGATATAAATAAGATTTATAACATAAATGTAATAATATTTAATTATATTTATGGTAATTAATTTATTATATCACCATGATAAAATAATATTTTATATACATAAAATTAAAAAAATAAAACTTTGGTTTAAGAATTATACATCTTGTTTAGAAACTACCCTTAGATTACACCTTCAGCTTTCTTAGGTTGGCCTTTCAGTAAGACAGAAACCTCTATGACATAGGTATAGATTTTTTGATGGTATTCGGGAAGATTTTGGTCAATCTAATTATCTTAATGTTTATTAATAAGTGATTAGATGGGGTTCCTTGTGATAATTGAGGTGAGTGGAACATTCATAAATACATAAAATGGTGAAATAAATTATATTATTTATCAAATATAAGTGGAATCAAATAGAGAATTTTTTAATGAAATATTATAATGTGTCGAATCAAGTTCTTTGACACCGGTTCCTCAGTCCTATTGGCCACATGACATCAAGAGCGCCTCCATGTATGTCATAGGCTACTAACTGTCAGGGATAGTCTAAGAATTAACCTGGAGAGAATATTCTCTCTTTATCAGAGTAACACAATAGAGAAAAAAATCACAATAACCAAATTACAGTATCCATAACAAGAATAATACCAGTATAACAATATAACCAAAATGGGAATAAAATATCAAATCTAAATAGTAGATATTTCATGCGAATTACATGTTCAATGTCAAATGAAAAACCAAAAGAAAGACACACTAACACTCCAAAGTAGGTTCTAACATTATGTTTGGTTCCCTAATCTATGCTCCATCACAATTCATCCATCTAACATAGGGATCACAATACCATGGTCACCATTTATTATTTAATTTCAATTCATATCACGATCATCTGGAACCATAGTCCAATGATAATATTAGGGAATAAAAAATACTTTCTAACACCATGTGGGTATTTGGATCCTCTATTCAAATCCCACACCTCAATGTTGCATGGGTATTTGGAGCCTTAGTCCTTGTCCCATAAAATGAAAATCATTTATGGGTATTTGGAACCTTAGTCTCTATCCCACACAATAATAATATGACAGGGGTGTTTGGATCCTCAATCATTTTCCCACACAACAATAAGAATACATGGTTATTTGGAGCCCCATTCCATATCCCACACATTAATAATAACATATGGTTATTTAGAGCCTTTTCTCTGTCCAAAACTCATATATCAAAAAATCACATGTATCAAAATATCCCATGTATCACAATATTTCATGTATTACAATATCACATGAATCAATTTTTAACATGTATCACAGTTTCATAACCAATATGGATAATCTTTATTAACCATATTTTCAAACATTCTCATCATGGGTAATAATTAAATTATCAATTCAATATTGGTTAGTCACTTTAATCACATAGATTAATATAACCAATTCACCATCAAACAATTTATCAAAATTTAATCATTTAACACATTTACCCATGTCGGTTAACCCAACTATTTCATAACCTACATTGTAAATTAATTCAAAATAAAATTAATTTTCCAATAACACAATCCCAATATCCACAAATTTTGAAAATCACAATTTCCAATCAATTTTTAAACTAATTAGTCAATATAATTCCTCCAAATTCAATTTCCCCAATTTAACCCAAATCATTATCACATGGAAAATAAAGTAATCAAATTAAATTTTCAATGAAATTTACCAATCATGGAAATAGAAAATTGAAAATTTAAATACATATAATTAATCAATAATATGTTATTTTCAATTGAGACAACCTACCTCAATATTTATGATGAATACTGTCTAATAAAAATTCCCAATTGAGGATGAGCAACCCATATCATGATGAAGAATGATGTCAAGATATGACACCTAAATTTAGAATTGAATGGATTATATCTATCCAAACCTAGATATATATCCAACATAAAAATTTTATAACATCTCATGAAAGGATGAGAGAAGAAAGAGAGAGGGGGGGGAACTATTTAGGATGAGAATCTCTTACCAGGATGGGTCTATATCTTTAATCCAAAAATTGATTCATAAATAATGGGGGATATAATGCCTTATAATTCATTTATGAACCTCCAAGATGAGTGAAATCTATTTAGGACAAGCTAGGGGGTTTAGGGATATAATAAGGGGGGTCAGGTCATTTTTAGTAAATTTTTTGGGGATTGAAATTCCTCTCTTAGGGTTTCCTTCTCATGGCGCATGGTTTACCCATACTATGTTCCTAACCATGTTTCTCCTCCTAGGGGCCATATGGTTACTACTAATAGGGTGCATAGTTTATCAAATCATTCGCCAGCCATGTGAATCCCATCATTTTGTCTTTGTATAGATTTTTTGGTTGGGTGCACGGTTTTGGGAAACCATGCACCAACCATGAACTTCCCCTCTTTCTTTTTAAAATTATCCAATTTCACCCAAAAACTCTCCAAGTTAAAGGCCAAAAAAATATAAAAAAACATGGAAAATAGTACATGAAATCAAGATTAAGGGTTCCTTAGAAAAATTCGGGATATTACGATCTCCCGCTATTATAACATTTCATCTTTGAATTGTACTCCAAAACATCTCTATGATTCTGAGAAAAAAATATCAAGCCATTGAGCCCACATATCCAAATATATATCACATGTATCTTTATATAAATACACATGTCTCTAAAATAAATTTATTGTCATCATCTTATCTCTCTAGAACACATGATCACTACGATCCAACACATGTATTAGATTCACCTCAAAGGATGCATCGGTCTCAATCTCAACATTATCCAAATCAATCATATGATAAGGTTCGGTGTTATACATATGAAGTTGTAACATATAGAGAACGTCATCTATAAAATTGTACCTCTATGGAAGAACCAATCAGTACATCACTAGCTTGATTCTTTCTAAGAACTCAAACAGTCCAACAAACCAAGGGAGTGTCACTGTCTATCGGCATAATAACTCTATCTAATATGATCCATAACCATACATTTTCAAATCAACTAAACCTTCTATGATAAACCATATAGGAGGCTCAGTCCCAAAAACTCTGACTCGCCAGCCTCCCTAAAATATAGAGGTGATCATCATGAATTACCATCAAGAGCCTCATATGGTCCCATCTATATTGCCACATGATAATTGTTGTTATAGGTGAACTCCATGATTTCTAGGTTCTTCTCCTATGACCTACTGATGTCTCGAACATAACATCATAAAATATCCTCAAGCACCGGTATAGTATGCTCTGACCACCTATCTATCTTTGGGTGGAATTTCATACGTAAAAAAACATGTGTACCACGATCTTTATGTAAGACCTTATATAAGAGAAAATTAAAACATGATCCATGTTCTGAAATTATAATCTATGGTACCATGTGAAGGTTAACTATCTCCCAAACATACATATCTCCAAACTTCTCCCCTATGAAGCCTCTCATAATGGAAATAAATATACTACATTCATTAGTCGGTCTATAATCACCAAAATAAAACCATTATTTTGAGTCATATATTAGATAACCACAACAAAGTACATGGTAACATCATCCCAAATTCTTTAAAAAAATGGGAAATGGATGTAGTGAACAACCAAGTTATTGATGTTCAGCCTTCACCTATTGACAGATATAGCATCATGTCATGAACTCAACTATCACATTTTTCATAGTTGACCAGTATTATTATTGGAATAGGTCATGATACATTTTGGTCAAATGCGGATTTACCACCCAATTTGATGTGTGGAAATCATGAATCATCTACTCCCACATACTAAAAGGAACAACTACCAAATTCCTGACACAGATAATCTCATCCTCATATATAGTTCAGTATGATGATGTCTCCCCACTTTCACGGATTTACCTCAAGGGAAAACATTCTGGATCACCATACTCCATTTATCTTATCTAACTCAAAAGTGTTAACTCCACTAAAACTGATATGAGAGTTATCATCTCCTAACTATCCAAATATACAAAATTATTTTCTACCAATATTTTCATCATCTTGTACTTAGTACTACACTTCTGAACTACCTAAGTTTAGGTTTTCCTACTTAGAGTGTTAAAAAAAATTCCTTTCCCAAACATATATGTAATCTCATAATCAAATGACTACATATACTTGACCCACCTTAACTCCCATAGATTCAAATATCACTACGAAAGTATATATTTTAGATATTGTGATCAGTATACATCGTAAACTTCTCACACAATGTATAAATACCCCAAAAAATCAAGACATAGTAACCTAGAACTAACTCAAAGTTCTTCACATGTTATTTCCATTTATTGAGACTCATATTTCATGAGCCATACATCACAATTCAACCCCTAGTTTCATCACTACTCTAATCCTGACACCAGAAGCATAAAAAAAATCATTTACTCTTAACATAGATGGGGTTGGATTAATATAGGGGTTGTAGTTAAATTCTTCTAGGACTCTTGGAAATCATTCTCACATGCTCCGGACTAATAAAACTTCACTCTTTTCTTGGTCAAGGACCAATGTGGTGTTTCCAAATGGGAAAAGTTGTGGGTGGACCTCTAATAATATCAATCTAGACACATAAATCTGTGACTATCAAAAACATTCTTGGGATTATCCAATGAAACAAGTACATAAACATTCTATAGGTCTAATAACTCAAATTCATATGAGATTATGTGAAGTAATAAATGTATATTATCAATTAATAATTGACATTTAGATAGATTGGAATATATATAGTTATCTCTCAGGGTACTGTGGAAGATTTCCTGATATTGGGATTAATCTTCCTGAGTCTTGGAGTACACCAAGATGTCATCCACAAACACAACAACAAACTGATCTAGATATGGGTGGATGATTCAGCTCATTAAGTCCATAAACACATATGGTGTATTCATAATCCAAACAAAACCATTATAAATTAATATATGGTATACCTACATTTGAAAGCATATTGGGGTATTTTTGGAGGTCTAAATATCAATAGATGATGCCCTGATCTTAGTTCAATCTTCAAGAAGACACAATCTCCCCTCAGTTGTCCAAAAATCATTGATATATGTGAGAGGATACCAGTTCTTCACTGTATCTAATTCACCTTTCATTAATAAACCCACAAGTGAAATGTTTTTTCATCCATATTTGAAAACATCACCAGTGAATCCCAAGGCGATGTACTCGAATAGATAAACCCATTATCCATCACCTCCACTGGTTTATTCATGAGATCTTTAGGTATAATTAGTGACATTATATATAGTGAAATAGAAACTGGATCATGTCCATACATAAGATCAATTGTATATTCCACATCCATTAGAGGTGGAATCCGTGAGAAGTCCTTGAGAAACACATCCTAGAACCATTCCACTATGAGTGGAAAGACATCATGATTTTCATCTTCATAATCCAGTAATAGACTAGAAACCTAACAATAATCTCCATTAGTTGCTCATGAACTACCCCTATAAGGCCTGCCTAGATATCCCATTATTTGTGATGAACATAATTATCACCCCTTGAGAATTTAAAAGTTATTATAATGCGATAAACATCTATGTAAGCTTGGTATACCACTAACCAATTCATACACATAATGAGTTCAAAGCCGGACATTTCAAAAATTTATTCATCCCAAAGAAAATAATACTCTCCTATTTCAAGATAATACCCATTTGATAAGAAGATATCTCACAAACATACTCTAAATGATGTATTGATTATCATATCCCCACTCCAGAAATACACTTTCAATTTCAACACATTAACATGTTAGGAAGATATAAAGGAATGAGAAATTAGTATCCAAAATGGCACTAGAAAGTGTATAAGCTAAAATAATAGTAGCTATAACTATAGATGGTTTATACTTTCTATTCACAATTTTCCAATGCAACACATAAAAATATCCTAACCCTCTTCCATGTGATGCAGTCTAATGCCCATGATCAATACCCCTTGATCGTAATGTCACTATTTCTAAAAAGCCTAAATCCACTGGCTCAACCATCACACCATGTTAAACTCAAACATCCCAAATAATATGGTGTAGAAGATCCCTTAACCACATTCTGATTCTATTTAGGTTCTCCATATCTACTCATCAATCATGGATATCTACAGAACCTCTATAGATTTCCCATCCTACAAAAATATCGGCACACTACCGGTGGTCGTGTACAATATCTACAAAAGTGGTCTGGCCTGCTGAACTGGTGGAAACCACTTAGGTAAGGTTCTGAGTAATTGATCCTTCTCACTGGTCACTATTCTATTCAATTATTTGATCAACATTATCAGTGTGATTTTTCATTCCCATATAATAAGTTTCATCTATTCATCTATCAGAAACAACTTGTCCTTTAATGTAAGCCTCTTTCTAGTTCCCCTCATATATGAGAGCCTAATATATAGCCTCAGAAAAAAATTCAGCCTAAAAATATTCACCTGGTACATAATCTAACATTTAATTCCATCTTGAAACTTCCTTTCCATAACTATCACATCCCCTTCTGGTGTTATAGGAAATTGTTACAAGTCAAAAAAGTGACCATCATTTCTCATCACGAACATACTCTGGTGATTCAATCTAAAAAACTCATCTTCCCTCTCCTATATTAGTGTCTCTTGATAAAATTGATCTATGAACATTTCTATAAATTCTTTCCATACTAAAAAATCTACCTTCCCGGTCTAAGGTTGAACATTCTACCAGCACTTTACTAATCTTTGTAACATATAAGAAGTTAACTTGATCCTCTTTCTCAGCATGAGTCTCTCAATGGTCTAGTAAAGCCTGGATGGAATCAACCATGAACTATGTTGCCTTAGGTCCACCCTCTATGATGAAATTAATAGGGTGATAAAAATGAAACACATTTTCTAGATCATACATACACTTCAAAACCTCCTCTACTTCTCTCTCAATAAATTGTATGAAGTGAGTAAAAATCTCATAGAACTGCTCTCTAACTCTTTCACCTATCATTATATGTGCCTTAGGTTCCACTATTGGAGAATTGTTTCCATCCATACCCTCCTATCATAAAATTGAAAAATGAATTCATGGAGGAATAATACTACAATTCCAAACACATGTATTAGGACACATAACATAACAATAACACATTTATGAGGATTTACAATAATCTATAACAAATCATTTTCTCTAAACCTTCCACACTGTCAAAAATTAGGTGATATCACAACCCTTAACCATACTATATCTAGGTAATGGTTAATAAAGGGTAAACATATTTTCATTATTTTAGTTTCTCATTAGAAACCCATTTATTCACATTTTAAATCATTTTTAAACTTTTAATAACAAACTAGGAACCATTTTTATTTCAAATACACAAGAAAAGAAAAAATTTAGTTTTAACCTTATCCAAAATCTAATTTTCTATACCTGCCTATAAATGATGCATTTTAGAATAATACCTGAGTTCCTAGAATGATTCTACCATACTCAACTCCCATTCTATACCAATTAATGAGCCAAATATCAGAAAATATCAGGAATGATAATCACATCACACAACAAGTGCATCACCCATGGTGATATAATATTCAACTATTTCATAAAATACCAATAACAATAATCCCACCCTTATTACATGGGTTTTCAATTATAAATGGGTCAGATAATCCAATTCATGAGATCATAACCAAGTCTCAACTCTTCCTAGTCACATGTCTACCTTTCCCAAATAGTAAAGAAAAGGAAAATGAAAAGGGAAATAAGAATAGGTTCTGATAATACATTGTAACATCATGACCCTAGTGTCACACACTGATTCCCTAAGCCGGTTGGTCACACGACCAGAAGTACGCCTCCTGGAATGCCAGAGGCTAACGAATAGTACTAGAGTCTAAAAATTAACATGAGTATATTATACCCTATTTATCAGAGCACCACAATAGTGTAAAAGTTAGTAATAAAAAAATGAAAATAACCATAACGATTGTAATACTAGTATCATGTGATGACCAAATCCGTAATACAATATAAAAACTATATAGTAAATATGATATTCCAAATATGTGTCAACTGTCAAATGAAAAACCAAAATATGGATACATTGTCACTCCCAAGGGGGTCCTAACACTATATTTTGTTCCTTTATCCATACTCTATCATGACCCATTCATCTAACATAGGTCTCTTTCCCTTATCCTATCATGTAACCATAAAGTCTATTAGGGTACCAATCACATAGCCTGAGTAGGGTGTGATTACAACTTAGTATCCCACCACTAATAGTGCCTAAAATAATAACCATTAAACAATAGTGTATGATGTTTTATTAAAAATATTCAACAATCCATAAAGTAAACACTTATCAAATATCTAAATTATTTAATTTACCACATTAAATCTTGAATTTCTGCGGACACCTAAACTACCAATACCTACTATATACCATGATGAAGTCTGAAATATCCCTAAGGGATATCACATATCACAATATCATGGTCACTATTTATTATTTCCTTTTAATTCATATCACTACCAATTCAAACCATTGCTCAATTCCAATACCATGTAATATAATGTCATTTCTAACACCTCTTGGGTATTTGGATCCTCATTCCTTTACCCACACATTAATGTCACATGGGTATTTGGAGGCTTAGTCCATGTCCCATACTAAAATAATCACATATGATTATTTGGAGCCTCAACCCTTGTCACACACAATAATAATCATACATGGGTATTTGGATCCCCATTTTCCATCCCACACAACAATAATCCTTCATGGGTATTTAGATACTCAATTATTTCCCCACACAATAGAAATAACCAAATATAGGTAATTGGAGACTCAGTTCTTATCCCACACTCATATATCACAATATCAAAAGTATCATAATATCACATATATCACAATTTCACATGCATCATAGTTTCACATGTATCATAATTTAATAACCATGAAGGTTAATTATCATTAACAACATTTTCAAGCATTCTCATCATGTGTAAAAATTCAATTATAAATTCAATCATGGTTAGTAACTTAAATAAAATCGATTAACATAACAAATTCACTGTAAACCTATTTAGCAACATTTAATCATTTAACCTAATAACTAATTTTGGTTAATCTTACCTTTTCATAATCCACATTATTAATTAATTCCTAAACATGTTAAATAAAAAATTACACAATCCCAAGATTCCATCAATTTCAAAATCTCATTATGAAATTAACTAATTAATAGATGAATTAATTTAATTTCACTCATTTCAATTTCCCCTATTTAACCCAAATCTGTATCCCAAGGAAATTAAATTAAATCAATTTTATTATCAATGCAATTTTTCAATTATAGAAATAAAAAAAATCCATAATTACATATAAATAATTAATCAAGAATATGTTATTTTTAATTTATAACACGTACATCAAGATTGACAACAAACACTTGCCAAAAAAATACACCATTTGAAGAAAAACTCCCCAAATCATGATGAAGAATGATATCTATACCGAAAAACTAAATCCCTGATCAATTAGATTATATCAACCCAATCCTTGATCTAGATCCAACACAAATAGAAGAAAACATCCCTTCAATGAATAAGACAACGAAAATGGTGAGAGGGGAAACTATTCAGGGTGATAATATCGTATCGGGATGGGTGAATATCTTTAATCTGGGTATTGATTCCTGAATAAAGAAGGTTGTACAAGCCTTTAAACTCTTCCAAGAACCTCAAAAATAAGAAAAATAAAATTACTGTCGATATAGAGGGTTTAGGGATATAAGATGAGGGATCCTAAAAAATTAATTATTTTTAGGGGGATTAAAATTATATGGTTACAGTTTCCTACTCAGGCTACATAGTTTCCCCAAATTGATTTCCTTCTCCCAGGGGGCCACATAGTTACTACTAAATAGGAAACAGTTTGAAAAACTATGCACCAACTGAGTGAATCCCCTCTATTTTTGTTTGACAAAATTTTCTTAGTTGGGTTCATATTTTGGGAAAACCTTGCGCCAACTATATATTTCCCCTATTCCATCCAAAATTCTATAATTTCAATCAAAAACTTCTCAAGGTAAAATCCAAACAACATATACTCAAAAAAGAAAAAAGAGTACCTTAAAACAATCTTGAGACATCCTAAGAAAAGGCCAGGATCACACAAATAATGTTTAATGTGTAAATATAGTTAATGAATAATATATATCCACATTTTATAGGAATTTTATACATTGTATCAAAGTTTAACCCCTGTTAATCCCTTAATATTTACCAGAATTAGAAAATTTTACCAAGGATAAAATTCATAATGACAAAAAATAAAATTTAGGAGATTACCGAATTTAAACCTCCTAATTACTAATATGAAATAGATTTTTTATGATTCAGTTTTTATTATTGGTAGAAATATATTTCAATATTTATGTAAAAAATGAAATAAAAACTAGTTTTTAGAAAATTGTATTTTTAAAAAAAAAATTATAAAAAAATTAAATATAATTCTAATTAAAATAGAAGTGTTTGGATTGTTTTTAATAAAATCAAACATACACATTTTTAAAACCAATACAAAAAATAAATGGCCCATTTTGATTAATTTCAATGAAATAAAATCTTTTAAAAAAATATGTATTTTCTAATATTCACTCAAAAATTATTATTTTCAAAATTTAATAAAAAATTCACTCTAAAATAATATAAATATGCTAAATCTATAAATTAATTTTATTTTATAAATTTAAACATTTAATATTTGAAATTTTAATTTTTAAATATAACCACAAAGTTCCTGAAAATTATTTCAGATATAATAAACACATTTATTTTTCGACTGAAAATCATATAAAATTTTCATATTATATATCAACATAAACATATTTTTATGAAAATTCTTAAGAAAATAAATTGATTTATTATTGACATTAACTATGTTTTCATATATATTGGGTAGAGAATTTTGAATAATCCTAGAGGGTAGAACTGTTATTCCACCCATGGTTTTTGAAATTATTCAAAGGGTTAGATGGAAACTTCATTTTTCCTTTATTTGAAACCCAAGAAAGTGGAATTTCATATTGTTATGAGATAAAATTTTCATATAAATTTTTAAATTATTTTATTATAAGGATTATAATGGGTTCTTAGATCATAAAGTTAGAAATATTAGATTATCTATGGTGAATTGTTTTAGGTAATAGGATTAAATTTCTCGTCTATATCAAGATAAATCTTGTTTTTATAATGTGAATACATTCAAAGAAGATATTTATTAGTTTAAAATGATTATAAAATTATCTTTTTAAGACTTTATATTTACTAGATAAGTGTTGGTGGGATAAAAAAATATTATCTCATAGAATATTAGAATGTTAACTCCATAGTCCTACCAAAAATTTGTTAGAGACAAGAAATCAGCATTGTGTATCTACTCAAATAATTGGAGAAATTACCTATAATTATTTCCCACAACCTACTATTATAAAAAATAATTCACCATAATAAAAATTAATCATCAAACATGAAATATAACACATACATATAAAAGAATCTCTATAATATAATAAAATATCAACAAACGAACCTCCATGAATAAGTAGAATATCCAAAATAGATGTATGCCTGAATATGGATGAAATAAATGTAACCAATGTTATGAAAATCCACATCAACAACTACTGATCACTAATCCATATCCATCCTCCATGGAAATCCATTATCTTCATATATTGATCTATATAGATATAAAATATAAGAGGCATGGGTGTGCATGTAGGTTGGAGTAATAATACTGAATAAAGTTATCCTACATTGTGATCTAACACAATAAAAAACTACTATCTATATTATAATTATCAATAAAAAAAGAGTAAAAAACACTAAATAATAAAAAATCATTTCTGTAAATCATAATATTATTTATGAATATTTCCTTTCATGTTACCCATAAACCACCATTTTCAAACATCTAAAATAATTATAATTATATATAATTATAGAGATAATCATATTTCAGAATATAATAATATGAAAGGACCCCCATAAACTATATCACATTATAGGAACACATGGTACTCATAGTCTTACTAGGATCCCTTCCTATCTAAGAGAATATTATCATTTTAACACTATGGTAATTTACTCCCACAACATCCAAGATTTTGGTACTCATCCACCTAATAAGTAGATTGAAATAACTAAATCAAAATAATATACCAATAATAATAATTTTCTCACATATCCCTTCATAGTTTCCATTCGTTATGATTCACCCAAGATGCATCATCATACGATGTTGGATAATGCCTCAACAATAATTAGATACCCCATCCATAGTTTTGTATCGCAATATTAAACTTATATCATAGATATTTATAAATATTTTTCAAACCCTGGTATATAGGTGAAAATTGAAAAATAATTCATGAAAAATCAATCAACATGGCCATATATCTATGAGCTAAAATGTAGATACCCAAACATATCATGCATAAATATTACATATTAATGGAATAATATTCATTTCAAAACATAATGTTCTATGCATGAATCGGTTAATTACTATTCCTTTGGAAATGTGGACATGTAAAGAACTAGTCCACAAGTGATCTACATCATCTCCCACTATGTTCATCATAACTAGCACCCTTCTTAGATATATCACACATAATACCTTCCATCATAACATAGTGAAATTATTCATAAGAAATAGTGATCCTATATGCTACGTTAGAGTAAACAAGGGAGATATCGATATATTAAGATAATAAGGGTATGGGAAAATGAGAAAAAAAATTCAATAAACTAAACCTTCATATAATATATCACAAACCTATTTCATGGAATAAATCATGGTAGTTTATAAGACATGAATCATAATATAATCAAATAACATAAACAATTAGAACATAACATTAGTATAAGTAATGTATTGTTTCGTAGACATAAGATTAGAAAGTCATTCCCTTAGTATTTAACTGATCATTTATAATACTATAATAGTTAAATAAGATCCCTCCCCAAATAAACATAGTAGAACATGATCACTCCAAATAATATCATAGTAAACAATGTCCATTTTTTAACCAAGTTCACTCCCCATTTCAGTCCTTCTTATCTCATGAGATATCAATATTTACTCAATTAATTGGATGGAGAAATATTTTGAACCCATCATATAAAGAAAATTAAACATATGTGTTTTACAAGATAATAAAACATTCCTCATATCAAAACCCATAAAAAGAACTCGATTTCATAAAAATTTCATCATATCATAACCTGTAGAAAAGACACAGGTCTCATAATAATTTCTCCATAGATTACCCAAAGAGAAATAAGTGGGTTTCATAAAAAAAATTGGTCATAGTGTGTGCCTCAATATGGTGGGTTGGATTTAGGTGAAAAAAAAGTTCTATTAAAAACACATTAAAACCAAATCCGCTAAATTAATAACAAAATATATTTAATAAAAATAATAGAATATATAAGTTTTATCTTTCAAATAATTTCTCAAAATATTAATTATGGATAAATTAATAAAAAAAATTAAATCACTTTTACATTTGAAATTAAATTACTTAATAAAACAAGTTATATAAAAAAAATTAATAAAAACTATCAAAGTAATGTCTTTCTAAATATTTTGAATAAAAAAATATTGTTTTAACCCTGAAATAAATAAAAAAACTACATAATAACACATCATAATATAAACAAAGTGTTCTATCTCAGTCTATGATTTAATCCTCTCTACATGAAAATTGCCTACTATAATTTAGTTTTTATAAAAATAAATATATACACAAACTTGATCAGGTTTTAAAAGAAAAGAACACAAGTATTTCCAAGACCAAATCCTCTTCCAAAATTATACATGACATAGAAATAATAAAAAGTTCACACATGACCTCTTCCATATTTCTAATGAGTATATAAAATATAAAAATTGAGAGATGTGTGTTGAGCACAATACAATTTTGTGAAATAGAATGGGTGTACAGCTAATCCGTGTAATGTAAGTGTTGGGAAAAAATCCCTCAAGGTAACGTTGTATTATTTTTGGGTTGGTTGTGTTTGCTAACAATGCAGGTTTTCATGGTGAAATTTTTAGTACCATAGATGTTGTTGAAAATCCATATTGACAAAGCACCATGAAAAATGAATGGATAAATTGGAGGCAGTACCAAAGAACATATATAAGGTGTCATCGTTTTCAAGTATTTTCCTAATTTTTGGGGTCCAAAATCTGGAGTTTTGTGAGAATCAAGGAATTTGGATTTCCTTAAATATCTCATCAAAATATTGCAAAGGAATTAATTTCACGAAGATGGTATTTTTGAAGTGGATTTCACAGAGACTAGAAGAATGTGGAAGGTGAACTCTCTACTTACGATGAGATTCGTGAATTCCAGAGGTGAAGAGCATTGCAAGCGAGCATTGCAGCAGTGTAAAGGAAAAAAGGAGCATCACGGTAGCGTAAATTTTTTTATGGAGAACTTTTTGATTAACAAAATCTTTGAGAATCAAGGAAATAGTCCTGTTTCATCTCAAAATAGAGTGAAATTCAGTGGAAATTTTGGGGCTTCGTGATTTGGTGCTGATGTGGTACTATGGTTGCTGGAACGTTCTGGATTCGTTGTGAAATGCCTAAAAATATACCTCTACCCCCTCGAGAGAATTAAATAGATCTCCAAAGAAACATTTTTAGCTCTTGAATCACAAAGGTCGTTCATGGAGGCAGCGGGCTTCGAGAACGATATGATCTTCGCGGCGGCAAATCTAGCTCTAGGAAAGAGGTGTGTCTTGCGTTGGCTTAGTGACCTTTATGAAGGAAGTGTCTTTTAGACTACTTGAGATCTACAATGGCCTATGATCTACGAAGGCATGAGCTTTGAAAAGTCTTGAGCACTGTGAATTAGTGTGATCTGTGAAGTAGTGAGCTCTACTAATGTGTGTGCTTTTAGAAAAGTCAAGGACTTCGTAAAGGCTTGTTGGATCTTTGAAAAATTGGGAGATTCGTGAAGTATGAAACTTCATGAAGGTATTTATAAAGTTTTTTTCCTAGTAAAAAGTGTAAAAGGTTTATTCATCAGTGGATAAAATTAGTACTTCGACACAACATATATATATATATAGTGAAATATGCACTCATTAGAGATAATAATAGGACTTACCCATACTTAAAACTATGACTGGATATTCTGAAGAAGTATTGAGATCACTTCATCTTAAAGAGAAGTGAGTTGTCATGTTTTTATGGGATGTAAACTAGGGGAGATAGTGATTCTACTTAAAACTTGTAAAAAATAGTGCGCTTATAGTGGATTTGGTACATCAGCACATTGTTGGTGTATAGACTTTATACGTAGCCCAGTTTGGGTGAACCAATTAAAATTGTTATGTCATGTGCATGCTTTAATATTCTTCTGTACTTTGAAACAAGAAGGATATAGATAATAGTGTTTTTTCTAACAAAAAAACAAGATCAAAAGGGGCAGTTGTTTTAAGTTTTCATACCCTGATTCACCCCCCCCTATAGGTATCTATCGTAGTGGACCAAACAAAAACACATAACTCAAATGAAAATTGTAAATATAAATAGAATATTATTAGAGAGTATATTAAGTGGTGGTTATTAGTTTGAATATATTAAAATGGTCAAAGGTCCTTCTATTTGTCTTTGTGAGGAGGTTAAATAGGTTCTTCAAAAATTATAGGAAAATAGAGTATCATAGAGTCTAGAAAAAACCAATTTGCTTTCTATCTAAAATTCCCATGGTCCTTACACAAAAAGGTGTATTGATAATTTTATCTAATTCAGTGAATGGAGTTTTTTTTCAACTAAATATTTCACACACCATTGGTTTTCATTCCCCACTAGAGAGTTCTACAAAAGATATAAGTCTCCAGTTAAAATAATCTATTGAAGAATAATAATGAAAAATATCTTGATTCCTCATATTGGGAATTAAAATATTATATTATGACTAGGTCGTCAATGCATCTATGTATTGGTTTTAAAATAATGATTCTTAAATCCTGTTTAGATTATTAGTATTCGTTTAATTAAACTATACATTAGAAGAATTAAATTAAAATAAGAAAATATAGACCGTAATGGTACAATACTAACAGTAGATCCTAACTAATGATAGATCACCCTGGCGATAACATAGACTAATGGTAGATAACCACTCATAGTAGATGAGTTATGGTGGTTGATCAACTCTCATAATAAATGAGTTTTGGTGGTAGCTAAATTTTGATGATAGATATATCTAGCTGTAGATATGTCCACTGATATATATTTCAATGATAGATCATCTTAACAAAAAATAGATCTGATCAATGGTAGGTCTTCTAATATATCGATAGATCGGATCAGTGGTAGATCTCAGGAATTGGTGCTTGATGTACTCAATGGTAGATTGGTTGTACTGATGGTATATGTTTGAAATGATAGATCCATCAGTGGTAGAGTCTGAATGTATATGTATTATAGAGGTATATATGATTTCTCTAGTGATAGATATTCATAACTAGGGGTATATTATTTTAACTAATTGAAGATATTTACTTATACATACATTTCAATAAACTTATATACACTCATAAAGCATTAATATTATTATAAATATAAAGAACATTATTTCTAATCACTAAAATAAGAAAGTTCCAACAATATCCCCTTTTTCATAATCACAAATCATATAATTTTATAACCATGTATATAAAAAATAGGATGAAAATATATATGAGAAGAAATAATATTCTCCGTAACATCCTAATCAAACATGTGAAATAGTTTAATAATTATATTCTTCCAATTCATAAAATTCAAGTCAAGAATAATCCCCCATTTGGGATTATCAAAAATAAAATAAAATAAAATAAAATAAATAAATTTAGGAAGATGAATAAAAGAATATTTTCCTTAGACTCAAAAGTGAATAATTACATCCCAACAAAGTAATACAAGGAAAAAAATAAAACCCCTATCAAAGGCTAGTATTAATTAAAACAACTCTCAAATCTATAAGATGTAGGGATCAAGGGATATTTACATTTTCCAATGATAGTAGGTAGAGAGGGTGAAGTTCAGAGTATAGAGGTAGAAGTTGAAGTCTACCTGATCTATATTGGCTAGTGATGTCTTAAAACCTCAATTTTTGACATCCCAAAAGGCTGAAACTAGGTACGAAATTGTGCATTAAAAGGTGATGATTTGAGAGTAGACATAGAAATAAATTCAGGTACCATCACTACAGTACTAGAAGCATACAAAATACTCTTTATCAAGTTCAAAATATCTATAATTATGTTTCCCCCTCTCTATATATCCATTAATAAATATTTCTTCTCATCTATAAAATTCTTGAGCAACGATGCCAAAACATTGATCTGATTCACCTATTTCTAGAATTCCTTTAATATATAGGCATCCATAGACTTGTAAAAAAAATTCAAAATGAGAATTGAGTTCCTTTTTGGTATAAATTATCGAGAGGTAGAACTTTATTACCATAGTGTTATTCTCCCCATCACTTCTAGATTAATTAAAACATTCCTTAACCAAGTTATGTATATTCAAACCATGTTATGTAATTTAGCAAAGATCATCATGATGAGAGGTTGAAATATCATCCATGAAATAATTCATATCTTCTATCACAACTGAAAAAATCATATCATCATCAAAAGAATGAGTACTATAAGGTGGAGAAGTAGAGGTTGAAGAAACATTTCTAGGAAAGGACTATAATTTATCTTGTAAATATAACTGGATGGTATCAAAAGATTATTTAATTTCATGTATAATGGAACTCACTTCATCTATATGGTTAGATAATGTCCATTTTTATATATACACTTCTTGAATTTTTAACACCATCTTTGGTTTAATATGGAAGATAACTAACTCAAAGATATATCTTATATCTTCATCACAAAGAAATATTACTCTATGATATGTGGATTTAAGTAACTTTTAAGAATATAATAACATGATTACACTTAAATCATCCAAGTCATATTTTGATACATTAACTTAAGGTACATATGGTGTAGGAATTTGAGAAGGATTATTATCTATGATATAATGATAATTTTATTAATAATCTGGTTCAAATGAAGTCACATTAGTGGTGAAGGCTTCAAAATACCTTACATAATCAATCCACTCAATCTGAGATCCCTTTTGATCATTTCCAACACCTAAGATAGCTTCTCCACCATGATTTGGTGGACTACTATGATCATCATCACATCCTCCATTATCATTTAACTATGTGTGGTTAGGTATTATATGTACATATCCTATGGAATTATTCCCCTTATTAGGTCTTGTTTCTTAACCTTTACTAGGTGTCTCGTCAACTAGATCTTCAAGATCAACTTTGTGACTTAAAAAATCATGACCTTTTTAAATACAATGAACACCACCACTATAAATATTCCTGATTTTAAAAACCTTCCTAAATATGACTATGTCTATTAACGTCTCTATCATAAGAACAATTCTAGTCTAGGTTCTCCGCATTCTAATATTCTTATTTATAACCATTATTATCATGAGATAAAATAAATACCCTTTTTGAGCTAGAGGAATAATATTTTGAAACTTCTTATTCATTTGAGACATCGGTCTATTTGGATTCATCTCCTTCATTTAACATAATTTCTCTAGTTGGAAGAGGAATAGGTGGACTAGAAAATCAAAAATATATATTTGGGATTACGACAATATTTGGACCACTTCCTTATTTAAAATAGATCAATATTGATTGTTTTCTTTCTTTTGTTCCTTCTTATTCAGCTTATGCATCTAAGGATTAAGACACAACCTCATATTCTCTAATATAAGGTCAACTATATCTTTAGTTCTTCTAGGGTATTTAATAAGATTTAAATCATTATATAAAATTACATTTTAAAAATCCCATTTCATTGAAAATATATTCCAATTGACCATCATCCTTTTATAGTTAAACTGGTTTAAATAAAAACCACAAAACTATATTAATGATTACTCACCTTTAGGTACTAAAAACTTTTCTTCATGAATAGATGATATGAGCTTAGGAAAGATCAAAAAAATTATTAAGAATAATACATTCTCATATGCACATTATATACCATTAAATATGTAAAAAAAATATATTTGTCTCTTCTATTCATATGAAACAAATTAAAAATATCATGATACCTTATTATGATGAAATCCCCATTCCCAGGACACAGTGTATGCTTGGTGAATTTGAAGAAAACCCAATACTCTCCATGGATTTCAGTAGAAATAGGCTATCCCAGTGTGGCATTTCGGGTTAATTCTTGTAGTTCATATTCATATACAAAAATCTCACTATCTCTTGGAATAAAACCTTTAAAATCATTAAAAATACCATTGTGAGGAATATGTAGGCATCTTTCCAATTGCTTCAATTAATAGGACATAACAACACCATTAATAATATATTTTAAATCATTTTTTTCTTACCAAAAATATTCTCTGAAAAATCATAGAAGTGGTGAACCAACCTTGGATAAAATGGTCAAACATTCATTGAGAATCCTTAAATCCGTATCTGATCATAAATCACATTTAGTGCCAATAATTTTCTAAAAATAAACTAATAAAAATCAATTTCCATTACAACAATAAAAACTCAAGATGAAAACGGTAGGTTCTTCAGTTCAATTATAGTAGTAGTGTGGATATTTATTCCTTGTGATTTCTTATAAAGACTATATCCTTAAGGGGATGAGACTAAGGTATGTTTCACAATCACCCTTGTATAGATTCAATGGAAAAAAGGTGTTGTGGGAGGGTTATTAATTTAGGGATAAGGGAAGTCAAAACGTTTCACTAGATTCCCAATAAAGATAAGGTTCCCATACTCTAATTTTATATAAATTTAACATTTAGGGATTTTATATTTTAAAATATAATAAAATATGAATAAATAAATTAAATAAAAAACAAATTATAATTGGTACCATTGAATACATTACCAGAAGATAATTCAATGTAAGATCTCCAATGGTGGATCTAGAATGGATGTTCTCTAATAGTAGATCTCGAATGGTGGATATTGAATGGTAGATTACCCAATGATCAATCTTACAATGGTAGATTACATATTATTGACTACCAATGATCAATCATCAACAGGTTAGTTACCAATGGTCGATCTTACAATAGTTGATCTTTTAAAGATTGATCATTCAATGTTTAATCTTCAAATGGTCTATTTCCATGGTTATATCTTCCAAGAACTTAAATAGAAATATTAGTAACTAAATAAATTTTATTATTCCTAGTTCATGTATAATATATATTAATTGCTCATTATATAATGAATTTGTAAAAATATAAGAAAGATGACATTTAGTTCCAATGAATTCAATAGTCATGTCACCTTTTTGGAAATCATACCTCAAAAAGTGATGTCTTATATCAGCATGTTTTGTCCAAAAATCAGATATCGTGTTCCTAAAAATCATTGTCACACTTGTGTTTTAAAAATTTATTCTGACATTCCAAAATTGATATCCATGATCTAATAAAATTTGTTTCATATATAGAATTTTTTTCATATAAACATCATATGGATATATACATAGCCTTATCAGTTTAAAGTGAAATAGAATTTGTATTTTTTACTACACCGTGAAACTATTTAATTTCCCAAAAAGTGACATGTTCTAGAGGTTCTTTTTCTATCTAACATTCAATCACGAAAATATGAATCTGAATAACTCACTAAATTAAATTTCTTTTCTCTAGGATATAATATTCGTGAATTGGTTGTGTACTTGACATATTTAAAAAATATTTTGACAAAAATTAAATGATATTTTTTTATATTTTCCAAAAAATGGGAATACATACACACACTAAACTTAATATTTAGTTTGTTAAAAGTTATTTATAGTTTGTTTCTAATAAAATTAAAACAATTAGTTTTATCTACTGACTTTACAATTTCATCAAGATTCAACTTTTAGGTTATTATCATGGGAGTATCTCTTTTTTGTGTTATCCAAACCAATACATTTAGAAGGTATATTTTGTAATTTATTGGATTTAAAATATTGAAATATTTATTTTTAAATTTTTTAAGTCCATGAAATATTTTTAACACACCCATTAAATGAATTTAAAAAATACTCTTTATAATTTTTGAAAAAATAGTACATCAATAATTTTTGAATTTTTTCAAAAAATTATATCATCGACATAAATTTGAATGACTAAAACTTCTTTTGAAATTAATTTTATAAATAATATAGGATCTTTTATGACTTCTAGAAAAATAATTATAAATTATAAAATAATTGATCTAATCATACAAAGCCTTGGGATCTTGTTTTAATACATATAAAGCTTTATTTACTTGGAAAAATGATTTAGAAAAAGTGTAATTTGAAATCAAGTGGTTGTTCGACAAAAAACATCATCAATAAAATAACCATTTAATAATAAACACTTTATATTAATTTGATATTATTTTAAATCCAAATTTTATGCATAGACAATCAATGTTATAATGGATTTATGTCTATAAACTAGTGAAATGGATTCGTCAAATTAAATACCTTCTTCTTAATTTTATCATTGACCAACAATTCTATCTTTATTCATTACTATAGTGTCTGACTTATCATAAATGTTTATAAACACCCGTTTAGTTCCAATGGTCACAGTGTCTTTAGGTGTATCTATTGGTTCACAAACATTATTATTTCAAATTGATAAATTCAATCTTGAATTTTCATCACCCATAATTCATCATTTATTAAAACATTAATATTATTAGGTTCAAGTAGTGATAAGAATGATTTATTTTAAACCATTTTTATAGAGATTCTATAGTTTGTGTTCATTTATTTATGTCTCCAATGAAAGAATATAGGGGATAGTATCAATGAGTCCTAAAAGATCTCACAAAAAAAGGATAGATATATCAGTATCCTCTATAGGATTATATTTTGATTGTTCCTCATATTTGTAATTTATTTCATTCATCACAGAACTATCAGAAGGTTTTAAATTTATGTTTATATTTGATAGAACATATTCAAGGTTATCAAAAAGATTCTTAGTCTAATGTGGATGTATTTAATCTAATTTTACATGTATATATTCTTACATAGTCATAGTTATTTTATTAAAAAATATGTATAATTACTTGATGTAGAATAAACAAGGAAAATTACGTCATCAATCTTGGAAGAAAATTTTTCAATATTATCCTTTTTATTGGAAATATTTTCTTTACAACCAATAATACTAAGGTAATTAACCTTTGGTTTTATTTCCTTTCATAATTTATAAGGGTTACTTTTTAGGATAGGTTTAATTAAAACTCTTTTAATAAAATGACAAGTTTTATTTTCATATTATGCATAAAAATAAATAGGTAATTCGTATTCATATAGTATGGTCTGATTGGTTTATTAAAATGTAATATTTCACCTATATACTACTCCATAATATTATGGGGTCCTAGGAGTTTAAAATTTAGTATTATAGACATTTTATGATAAAAAATATTTAAAATATTTATTTTCAAACTCACATCCATTATCACTTATTAGGGTTTTAATTCTAATCAATGTATGGTTTTATATTGATTTAGAATTCATAGTTAATTAGAAACTAGATTCACTTTTGTGAGTTAGAATGAATACCCATGTATATATTTAAAATTAAATTTCAATAATATAAAAATATTACATCACTTTATACAAGAAACTCTAGAGGTTGAAAACAAATCCATCTGAACCAAATCTAGTGGTTGGGAAGTTAAAACATATTTCCTTTGTTTAAATAATTTTCGTGGTGTTTCCCTTTTTGACATAGGTCACAGTTCTATTATTTGGGAATCTGATTTTTGGAATATCCTTGACTAACCATTTATTTTTTTATCTTTCTAAGTGAATGAATGTAGTAATATCCTAGTATCCTATGAAAAATACAAGACTCTTTGTAAAATGTACTTAGACAAGAAATGTTTTGAAGAATCAATTTTTTTAAATTAATTGTATAAGAATTTTCATTTCATAAAGCAGTGAAAACAAAATTATTTTTAGAATAAAAAACCTAGTACGAATTATATTCATGCTTAACATGAAACACATCATCACATAACTGAGATATTATAAGAAGATTATACTTCATTCCATCTACAAAAAAGTACTTTTGAAATCAAAATAGTGTTAGATTTTGCATTTTGACCATGTCCAAAAAAATTACTTTAGAATAGTTACTAATGGTGATATGTCCATGAAAAAATTCTATTTGGTTCTTCAAACCTGAATAGTCCCCTTTCAAGAAACAGGTCGGGTCACCATCTAACCCGGCAACCGACCCGGTCCGCGACATGGCCCGAAGGGCTTTCCCGATCCCCATGGGCTGTCATAAGTGCCTAAGTATCAAAACTAACACATGGGAATGATTTACTAGAAATAATATTCACAAAAACACTAACAAGATAAATAAAATAAAATTGTGAACTGACAACCAAATAGACCTTTAAAATAAAAATAAAATTTAATGGTTTAAAACTTAAGCCAACATTTAAAAATAAATGAAAACAAAAAAATTAAACTCTAACTCAAACCTTCAAGAAATGAGAAAGGTGCAACATCTGCACATCACAAACACAAACCTACACGAGAAGACCATCAATGACCAAAAACCACCATTGATAAGTTCATCACATTGACCTGTAATGCAAAATAAATAGAATATATATACACCCAAAGGTGTTTGTAGGGTGTGAGCCAAAATCCAAGTAGGATTTCACACAATAAAAATGATCCACATATAAACATTAAATGAAAAATACATTTGCAGGCTAAATAAATGAAAGGACACCAAAGATTGAACAACTTTTAAGAAACTATTTTTATAATGAAAACACATTCAAGGAAAAAAAATTAAATAAAGAAAAACAACTTTGCATTTTAGAAAACCCAAACACTCAAGAAAAACAAAAGATGCATGTTATGCCGACAGAGAGTGCATAGTATTCCAGGAGCACCAAAAGTAAGAGAGGATCTATAGGTACTAGAAAAAATAATGGGACCCTAGAACATCGCATCTCGGTGATAAATATTATAGGAATCATAAAAAAATATGTTCTCATGCACGAGTCACTAGTAGGGAAACACATCTATAACCTAAGGGTTTTTAATCATCATCTAGTGTTTAGTTAGTTTTGTTATCATCAAACCAGCTAAGTGAAACCAGTCCAGAGCCACTTTTGTAGCACTAGCGCGCTACATATAGTCTGGCCACCTAGTACCCAGTCTTCCCCTTTTGTGCTCAATATGTTACAATTTTACATTTAATGTTAAACTCATACGAATAAAACAAACAGGGTATGAACAAAACCCAACTCCACACTTGCACACACAGAAAATCCATTTTATATAGAACACACACTAAAATAATTTACCCAACGCAATTAAAACAATTCCTGCATTGCTAATATTTTATTGTTAAATATATATTAAATTTTCATCGCTAATAATTTTTATTAAAACATATTATATTCTTTGTAAAAAATTATTTAAAAAGAATCATAACACTTATTAAAACACTAAACAAACTCATCACTCCTTCATGGAAAGACACACCCAACGTCACATCCAAAACACAAACGACACCACACACATCAGTTAACAGCCCAACCACCTATTTAAAAGACCAGTTTCCTGATTGAACAAGACACTAGAAATTTTTATTATGAAATTTCATAATATGAACCAAGACATTAAACACCAAAAGTCCACTCAAACCCTCTTTTTGGAAAAAAACATATGAATGCTACACCGGAACATAAACTGCCACTTTGCACATTTTCACAAAACAAACACAGACATTATAAAACACTAGTAGACTACTCAACATAGGTTCTCACAGGAACAACATACTCAACACACACAACGTCTTCACTTATGAAAAAGCACATGCAACACCACGTCGAAGGCACGATTGACACCACTTGAACAGATGAAAAAAATAATTGCACATATTATTAAAGAACCAATAACTTACTAAATATATGTTCTCAGGCAATGAACACACCCACACCACATAAAATTGATACCAAATTAATACAACACATTGAAAATTTCATGATAATCAAATACACACCAAAGAGGATTAATCAAGAGCATTATAAATTAATTAACTAGGGAAAACATTCATTAAATAATGTTTAAATGTGGAACCACTTACCTTAGTGTCTAAACATCCAAACATGCATGTGGAACTCCAATCGCAACCAATTAAAATCACAACCAACATGACTTAAACCCTAAAAAAGAATTTGAATAAATAAAATATAAAAATTAGACCCCTAACATGAACCCACACATACTAAGCAACCAGGAACTCAAAAAAATGAAGAAAAATAGATTTAACCAAAGTGGGTGGCTCTCAAGGAAGGATGCAAAGGCGCTGGTGGGGGAGTCAGAGTACTGCCGACCAGTGAGGGAGGTCATGCTACGACGTGAGCTAGCCTGGTCAGGGGTCAGGGAGGTAGTGTGATGCTAGATAGGGGAGCAGAGGGACATGGCATGTGGCATAAGGGCCTAGCCAGAAGAGAGTGTGGATGCTGAGACGATGGGGTTCACATGACGGGGTTCTGAGTAGGAGGGTGTAAATCGAGAGCTGTGGTGTGTGGTTGGTCTGGAAGATGGTGCATACGAGGAGTACAGGGGGAGCAGGTCACGACGGGGAGAGTTTGTGGCTGGTGGGATCTCTGGTGGTGTCGCGAGTGGGGTGCCAAGTAGAGAAGGGGGTCTGGTGTGGCTTGTAAGGGAGGCAGTAGGAAGGGCGAGATGGGAAGGAGGGTCTAGCCATGGAGGTAGGGAGATGGCACGATGGACACCAGGGGCAAGGGGGTGTGATGCCACAAGTCGTGCGGGAGGCGCAAACCCCAATTAAATGATGGGGAAAACAATGTAGTGAAAGAAAAAATAAAAAAAATTTGTGAAATAAATAGAATAAAATAATTAAAATAGAAATTAAAAAAATTTATAACATTACATAATATTAACCATAATAATTATTATCACAAAATTAATAAATTTTTAATAAATTTTATCTCCTTAACACTATTAATAATAGAATTATTATTATACTCAAAAAAGACATACTATTATAATTAAAGCAATTTCTTAATGTTTATTAATTCTTCTTATTTCCATTTTATTTATACTTTATTATTAATTATTATTTCATCATCCCATTATGTTTTAACTCATTTTGAAAGTCGATCAGACCGTGCAGTCTCAGAACCATGTCATGCTCGTGTGTTTGTTGATGCTAGACCCAAGAAAACTCAAAATCATAATAATAATAATAAACTAGAATCTAAATAATGTGGTTAATAATAATAAAAATAAAAAAACTCAACTGATGATACTAAAATACAAAAAACTTATATAAATTATGATAATAATAATAATATAAATAATAATAGTATCCCTGAATAACATTATTATTATTATCTTTAAAACTCTCATTTTAATTGATTTTTTTAATAACACTATTATTTTTATTTATTTAATATTAATTCATTTTATTTAATTATTTCTCCACTGATTAGGGCATTTGGTAAACCAGGCGAGGTCACGCGATGACCTAGGAGAGGCCACATGGCTTCGACCATGGTGCACTAGACGCAGTCAAGGACAAAAAATCATTTGAAAAAAACTCGAAATTTTTTATGTCGTGCTTCATCCCACACAACATTACCCAAGGACAATTAATAAAAAAATTAATGGAAAAGATACGGGTGTGAAAATTCTCTCCACCATAGTGATTTCCGTCCCTAGAATGCCACAACTAATATTGGACACCAACGTAGAAAACGACACCCCATTAAGGTTCAAAGAGGATCCCCACAATCAAAAAACAAATAAATTCAAACACATCATTCTTAGAGGAAGTTACTTAAATGAAGACCTCAAGAAACCCATAAAAATATGTTCTGATATGTGTCGTCCTCCTCAAAGATCTAGAACATCTCCAGTTGATTAATCAAGGATAGGAAATCTCATACCCATGAAATCCTACTTCAAAAACAAATACACCTCGAGCACCAAATAAAAAAACCATGTCATTTGATTGGAACGAACAAACAAGACCAAG
This sequence comes from Viscum album, assembly GCA_963277665.1. Taxonomy (NCBI): domain Eukaryota; kingdom Viridiplantae; phylum Streptophyta; class Magnoliopsida; order Santalales; family Viscaceae; genus Viscum; species Viscum album. Next base: position 2,073,357,587 of record OY728131.1, read on the forward strand.
CACATCCAAGGAACACTCTGATCACCTACCACAAATTCATCTCTAGAAGTAGAACTAAAAGGCTCATAGGATAAATTCTAAGGGTTCTACCCACCATTAGAAACTTACTAACACTTGAGATGAGATTGGAATACTAACACTGGGAGGCCCGGGTGGACTCTCGACCATTATGAATAAAGACCATCACTGATTCATTATACAGACATTTGTGTGAGACCCACCATTAGAACTCACAAAAGATACAAAACTTCTAAAATTTTTCTGAAGGTGACTATACACCCCACCACAAGGGGCGGGGAGGGTGGGGCCCAACCACAAGGGCGTCAAAACCATGGCCCAAGACAAACCAACATCTATGCATCCTTCGATAAGAATTATTCAAATTTGAGATTGATTTACCCAACAGACCATATAAGTACAACTAATAGAAATTACATTCGGTGGGACAAGACCCTCAAGACTTTAAGGTAATGAGAAGACCACACCTCCTCATAATCACGGGAAACCCCATGCACCCAAATGCGTCATTTGGAATGGAACAACCATATAAAAATTTTTAAATCTCATTCATCTTCAGTACCGAGGGAAAAAATAAGGTTGGGGTCCCATATATTCTTGGGGTTTCTGAACATGCACCAACATCACTTCGAGGACTATGGCTAGAGCCCTAATGTTTGAAACATCTCCTACCTCACAGTCAAGTATTGAAGACTTCCAAATGGAGCTTCTCTTTTTAGTGTCACATGAAACCACACCATAGTCGAGACAACACCAACAACCATAACACACCACAACATCCAACTGCTCGCTCGCGACACATCCAACAAAATAGGGTTTTAGATGATGAACATGCATAACCTCTTTATCTTGACCAAGAAACTTAATAAGGAAAGACGTGCGACAAATTCACCCCTTCGAACATAAAAAATTAGAGCTCCCCAAAAGGACACACTCCTATGAAAATCGGAATTCCTGAAGGATCATAAGAATTCCTCCTTTTCTCTTTGAGAGAACTCACACTGCAAGATGACACCAAACCCGACCATCATAGCCAATGAATTCACTACAAGCCGTTTAAGACATCGGTCAACAACAATAATTCTGAACCATCTTCTCCTTTCCCCATTGGAATTCATTTCGTCCCTTCCAGGGGGCGTTCAGACACAACGGTTCCATTCTTCATATCTGACGACTCAGGCAACTGAAAGAGACCAAAACTCTTATCAGCTCCCCTACGTATGTCATCCTACTATGAGAGGATCCACTTAACCAAAAGGGTTTCGGGACAGACATAACACTCTTACTAAAAATGGAGATCCCTTACTTTAATCAACTGAAGGACTGGCCAATGATGAATTGTCCAGGGCCGCACTTCAATCACATACTAACGATTTTTGGGGGAATACACTAGTTAAGAAAGAAAACAATAGACCCAATAAAACTGGTCCAATGCTCAAGACATGCTACAAGAGAACACTAAACGTGCAGAGGGAACCACTGCAAGGGCTTCTCGAACCACTTTTCAAGAGAAACCACTAACCATGCTCTTTCAAACTATCATACAAACAAAATTTAAACTCAGGAAAAAAAATCATTCAAAAAGGATTCTCGGCTCGAAACTCCTCACATCAAACCTTTCCAAAATACAAGTACACACCACACAATCACCGATTTTTAAAAAACTGAATCATTTTTACTTAAAAACCAGGCTTCCATGAATCCAAAACAAAGAGACAAGGAATAATGCAGGAGGAGACTAGTGTTGACGGGTGACTAGAACATATGGATGGTGGCTATACAACAATCACACCACTGCCACAAAGAGTATTATAAGATAGTGTTCTCAACTCTACAAATCTTTCTAGACACTACGTACTCACAGGGACCACTGACCCTACTCCCTTTTCATTTCCCCTAGACAAGATTAACGGAAAAGAACCAAAGACTCAGACAAATCTCAACATAATTTGGTAACTTGAATCCCGCCACGAGGTGTGCTGGCCAGACACCTTACTCATAGATATTACATCGAGTCCCGACAAACATAACTCTAGTTTTCTGTGACTCTATCCAAAAATAATATGACACAAGATAGAAAACCTGCCTCTGATACCATTTTGTCATGAACCAGGCTGGGTCACCATCTGGCCCGGTGCCTGACCCGGTTTGCGACAAGGTTCAAAGTGCGTTCTTAATCCCCAATTGCTGGAACAAGTGCCTGGGTATCAAAACTAACACATGGAAATGATTTACCTGAAATAGTAAACACACAACCACAAACAAGATAAATAAAATAAAATTGTGAACTGACAACCAAATAGACCCTTAAACTAAAAATCAATTTTAAAGGTTTACAGCATAATCCAACATCCAAAAATAAACAACAACAAAAAGAACTAAACTCTAACTCAAACCTCCATGAAATGAGAAAGTAGAAACATCCACACCTCACAAACACCAACCTACATGAGAAGACCATCAACGACCAAAACCACCATCATTGAGTTCAATGCTTCAACCTAGAATACAAAAGAAACAAAATCTACATATACCCAAAGGTGTGTGTTGGGTGTGAGCCAAAATCCTAGAAGGGTGTCACCCTATAAAAAGGTTCCATATATAAACATTAAATGAAAAATACATTTGTAGGATAAATAAATTAAAGGACACCAAATCTTGAATAACTATTAAGAAACTGTTTCTATATAGAAAACACATTCAATGAAAATTAAATAAATAAATAATAACACCTTTGCATTTAAGAAAACCCAAACCTTTAAGAAAACCAAAACCTACACCGTATGATAATGGAGAGTATAAAGTATTCTAGGAGCACCAACAGTGGGAGAGGCCCTATTGGTACTAGATAAGAGAATGTGACCTTAGAAAATCACGTCTCGGTGACTAGTAGTATATGAATCACAACAAAATACATTCTCAAGAATTAGACACTAGTAGGGAAACACATCCATAACCTATTGGTCTCCGATCATAATCTAGTGTTTAGTTAGTGTTGTAATCGACAATCCAGCTAAGCAAAACTAGTCCAGAGCTCATTCCATATCACTAGCACACTAGATCTAGTCTTCCCACTAAGTACCCAGGCTTCCCCTTTTGTTCTCAAGATGTTCCAATTTCATATTTCATGTTAAACTCATACAAATAAAACAAAAATGGGTGTTACTAAAACCCAATGCCACACCTGCACACACACAAAATCCATTTGAAATAGCACACACACCAAAAGACTTTACCAAACCCAATTAAAAAAATTCATGCATTTCAAATATTGGATTATTATGAATATATTAAATTTTCATCACTAATAATTTTTATTAAAACATGTTACATTCAATGTAAAAAATCATTAAAAAGAAACATAACATAGCTTAACACACAAAACCAACTCATCCCTCCTTCATGACCAAACACACCCAACGTCACATCCAGAACACAAATGACACCACTCACATCAATTAATAGCCCAACCACGTAGTTAAAAGACAACCTTTCTGATTAAACAAGACACTAGAAATTTTTATTAAGCAATTTCAGAATGTGACTCATGACTTCAAACACCAAAAGACCACTCAAACCTTATTTTTGGAAAAAAACGCATATGAATGCTACACCAGAACATAAACCGCCACTTTGTACATTTTCACAAAATATACGCAGACTTTATAAAACACTAGTAGACTACTCAACATAGATTTTCACAACAACAACCTACTCATCACACACAATGCCTTCACTTATAAAAAAGAACATGCAACACCATGTCAAAGGCATGATTGACACCACTTGAATAGATAAAAAACTTATTGCACATATTATTAAAAAACCAATGACTTATTAAATATAAGTTCCCAGCCAAATAATTCACCCACACCACATAAACAAACTACAAAATGAATATAACACATAGAAAACATAAATATAACCAAATCCACACCAAAGAGAATTAATCAAGATAATTATAAATTAATTAAACCAAGAAATAATTCATTAAATAATGTTTAAATGTGGAACCACCTACCTCAGTGTTGAAACATCCAAAATTGGGTGTGGAACTCCAATATAAACCATTTCACATCACAACAAACTTCACTTAAACCCTAAAAATAGGATTAGAATAAATAAATGGTTCAAATTAGACCCCTAACATGAACCCACACATACTAACAAACCAAGAACTCAAAAAAATGAAGAAAAATATATTTAACCGAAGGGGGTAGCTCGCACAGAAGGAAGGAAAGGAATCGATGTGGGAGATGGAGTAGCGCCGACCAGCGAGGTAGGAGGCGCGATGGCGTGAGTCGGCCTGGCTGGGGGTCGGGGAGGCGGTGCGACACTGGACAGGGGTGTAGAGGTAGGTGGCACGCGGTGCAAGGACATAAGAAGAAGGTAGTATGGTTGCAGAGCCAGTGGGGTTGACATGACGGGGTTCCAAGGAGAAGGAGGCTGATCGAGAGCTGTGGGGTGCAGTTGGTCTGGAAAACGGTACAGGAAAGGAGGCCAGGGGGAGAAGATCATGATAGGGTGAGGCCGTGGCTATTGAGATCTCTAGTGTTTTCATGGGAGAGAGGACAAGATGAGCAGGGGGTCCGGTGCAACATGCAAGGGAGGCAGGGAGAAGGGCGAGCAGGGAAAGAGGGGATGGCCATAGTGGTAGGGAGCTGGCGCGATGGACGCTAGGGGTAAGGTGGTGTGATGACATAGGTCAAGGGGGAGGCAAAAAACCTAAAAAATGATTGGGAAAAACAAGGTAATTAATGAAAATAAGAAAAAAACACATATTAATGAAATAAATAAAATAAAATAAGTAAAATAGAAAAAAAAAAGACAATAACATTACATAATATTAAACATAATAATTATTATCAAAATAATAATAATAAAATAATAAATTTTATCTCCTTAACACTATTAATAATACTATTATTATTATTCTCAAAAAAATCTTACTATTATCATTAATACAATTTATTAATGTTTATTAATTATTCTTATTTCCATTTTATTTCTACTTCATTATTAATTATTATTTCACTATCATATTATGTTTTCACTCATTTTGAAAGTTGGGCAGACTGCACTGTCTCAGAACTATGCCATGCCTATGCGTCCATTGATGATAGACCCAAAAAAACTCACAATCATAATAATATTAATAATATTAATAAACTAGAATATGAATAATATGGTTAATATTTACAAAAAAAATAAAACTCAACTGATGGTACTAAAATAAAAAATGTTATATCAGTTATGATAATAATAATAATAGTAATAATAATAATATCCTTGAATAACATTATTATTATTATCTTTAAAACTCTCATTTTATTTGAATTTTATTTCATCCCACTATTAATTTTATTACTTTAATATTAATTCATTTTCATTAATTAATTGACCACCAAGAAGGACGTGTGGTGAATCGAGCGAGGTCACACAATGACCCAGGCGAGGTTGTGCGGCATCGACCACGATGCACTTGACGCAGTCAAGGCCAAAACAGGCATTTAAAAAACTCAAAAATTCTATGTCACGCTTCATTCCACACTACCCGACACAAGGATAATTAATTAAAAAATAATGGAAAAGGTACAGGTGTGACATCCCCAGTCATGTTTCTTGAGTATCAATAGTTAGGATACCATATGTTTATACTATATCTTTTTAAATATGGTTTCCTACAAAATAGTTTTAAAAAAAATGATTTGGGTACCCAAATCTTCTTTGGTCTAGAAAGTTTTGTAATCAAAGATTTAGGAATCAATATTTTTATAATAGGTTTCCTATAGCTCGAATATAGACTTTTAGAAATTAAAAAATAATGGTTATTGAGGAATAAAAACTAGTAATAGGATTATTATGAATGGATTTAGGAATAAAATAATTTTTAATAATCCTTCTTTTTTTTGTCGATATCCTATTCTAGCAGTATATTTGGGATCATTTTTCCTACTAAGCATATGATTTAACGTATTTCTCCTATTTTTAAATATTTCTAAATACTTTTTAAATTTCTCACTTGATAATTTGAAATCATTATTTTCTTTTAGAAACTAGCCATTTCTATCCTTTTATATATTATGTTCTATTTTATAGTTACTGATAAGAGCATGATGCTTCTTTAAAACTTTATATTTATATCTAAGATCATTAAAAGTATCCTAAAACATATAACAGTATAAAAATATTTCATCATTAGTCATTTTTTCTTCTCTATTTCCATCTCTATAAAGTATAGATTTATTAATAGGCGATGTAATAAAATTACCAGACATCTCATATGTTTTTCCATAAAATAAATTTTGGATCTATCATTTTTATAATCTTTCTTTGAGTATGATTAACTAGTATAATCATTTAAATCACCCCAAGTTTCATTCAAGACATTATTATATTTCTTATCCATATCCTCATATTTATTGTTAAATTTTAGCATTTTTAGTTTTCTTTGACAATTCATTTTCTCTTAAATTTATAACAGACTATCTCATTTACACTATCATCTATTTTCTAATCCTTTCTTCAATTAACATCATTGTCATACTTGACCTTATAACTAATTTTCCATTATAATTTCTTCCTCTATTAAAATTTCTTGAATCTCATTAATATGTTAACCATTTCTTCATCACTGTCAGTAGGTGAATCTTCATTAATTGAGCTATCCATTTTGATCTACACATTTTTTTAAATCATTGGTACTTAAGGTTGTATATTTTTTATTTGTTTCTTATTCTTCATATTTAATTAATTTTATTTACTCCTCATACATAATGATACTTTTTATCAAATTCTTAATATGAAACATAATTATTTCACAAGATTCTTGAATTAAAACTGGAGTTTTTCTCATCTTTCTAGTAAGAACATCCAAAGGCGCAACACATATTCATTTTTAGAAATTCTTTACCATAATGAATTTGTTATGTTAAAAATATAATTAAACTTGAGATTTATATCATAACTTGGTTTATCTGGTTTCACCTTAAATGCATCATATAATAATTTAAGTATTCATATTCATTAATTTTATATTATAAGTTCTTTCATGATAATAGTTAATGTATCCCAAATTATAAATTTTGTAGTACAGGAATAAATTCTATTGAAATATACATCTCCTAAATCACAATATAAGAATTTTATATCTTTATAGTTATTGTTATAAGATTATTTGGTAGGATCACTCCATCCCTCTCTAGTAGCGTTGGGTAATTCATACTTATCCTCAAGTATAGTCAATATTTCAAAACTCATTCTTTCAAGATGAATTTTAATTTTAATATTCTACTAGGAATAGGAAGTTCCACTAAAATAAAGAGGCCTATTTGTAGAAAGACCCACTTTTCTATTTTAATCCATAAAGATTTAAATTTAGAATTAAAATAAATTTAATATCATTAAAAGAAATGTAAATTTAAGTTAAAAAGATATTTCTAAACACATTTTAAACCAAATGTTGGTCATAGTGAGTAAATCAACATGCGGTGAATTTATAACAAAATTAAATTTATATTAAAGAAACTTTTAAAAAAAATCCCCAAAATTAATAAAAACGTGAAGTTAATCAATAAAATATATTTATATAAGTTTTATCATTCATATATTTTATAAAATGTGGGATTAAGGATTAGTTAAAAAATATTTGAAATCACATTAGATTTTTAAATTAAATTTGTTAATCAAACACTTTATATAAACACGAATTTGGAATAACTATCCAAGTAATGTTTTGGTATAAATTTTAAAAATAGATATATTCTTAAAATTGAAATAAATAAAATAATACTATTATATCAAACAATGGAATATAAACAAGGGGTTTATTATCAATATGATAAATAATCCCTTCCATTTGTTCATCACCTACTTCCAATAAGTTTATTATAATAATAAATAAACCTATAAATAGGATCTGTTTTTATAGTCAATAGTATATAAGGTTGTCTAGGAACAGAGATTATTCTATAGTTATACATCAGATATAAATAACAAACAAATCACACATGACCACTTTCACTGTTTTTGTGGGTATACAAAAGAGAAAAATTGAGAAATTGTACTAAGAACACTCATATTTGGTACGGAAGATGGAGTGTGAAAATAAATAGATAAATAAAATAAACAACTCATATTTATAGAATAAATAGATAGATAAAATTACTATATAGTGGATGATGTTTTGTTTCACTCTCAATAGATTCAGATGTTAAAATGTCCTTTTATTTTTCTTTGTGAGGATCTCAAATAGGTTCTTCAAAAATTGCCGGAAAACATAGTGTCATGGAGTTTGTAAAATATCCTTATGTATTCTGTCTGAACATGTCCAGGTTACTTCTAGTAAAAGATATATTGGGATTAATATCTGATTCCAAATATGATGTTTTGTGTTCAAATATATATTACAAAAACCATTGGTCATTATTATAAAAGAGAGAGTTCTATAGAAAATGTAACTCTCTGGGTCAAATAATTAGTTGAAGAATAATAGTGAAAATAATCTTAGATCATAATATTGAAAAATAAATCATGTAAGTATTAATTTATCTTCATTGAATATATATGGTGGTTTGGAAAAAATGGTTGTGAATTCTATATCAAACTCTGATCATTTAATTTCTCAAACTATCTTTTAGGTTAATTAAATCCAAATAAGATAACATGGATAGAAATCATAGCATACTGGTGGTGGATCCTTACTAATCGTAGATCACCCATGAAGTATCATAGACTAGTTGTAGTTCATCTCTGGTAGTGGATGTGTTCTAGAAGTAGATCAAATTTTTTTGCAGATGATTTCTGGTAGTAGTTTAGTCTAACGATTGATCTTTCTGGTAGTATCAGCGTCCATCGGTATATCTATCAATTGTATATTATATGAACTAAAAAAATAAATAATCAGTGGTAGATCAATTGAACTATTGTAATATCTAATCAGTGGTAGATTTGATGAACTGGTAGTGTATTTACTCAATGTTTTATATTTTTTACTAATATTATATGGTTACAATGGTAGATACATTAGTGGTATAGTATGATGGTAGACATAATCAAGTGGTAGATTAGATTTTACTTATGGTTGATCTTCACAAAAAATGGTAGATTATTTAAAAAACAGTAGATCTGTACATAGCCATGTTTTTTCAACAAAATTATGTACTATCATAAAACATTATTGTTATAATAAATATAAAAATAGTATTTGTTATTATTAAAATAAGAAGGTTACAACACATTTTATCATTGTATAACCAGGGGAAGGTAAATATGTTTCATAATATTCTTTTCGTCATAAAAGTAAACTATTCAAATAAATAATAATAATGGTATACTTGAATGATATCCTTGGTAAAAAATAAGAAATATTAATGTATGTCATCTTTAATGGAAAATGATTTTTAATGATTAGTTAGAAATTTTCATGAGGAAAATAGTCTTTCCACTTTGAATTTTTTTTAAACATAAAATAGTTTCAAATTAATTTTAGTTGATAATAACCTTGTAAAATTATATATTTAACTTTATATATTATTCAAAACATTTCTTGAGGAAAATATCATTTCTTATTTAAAAACAAGTTTTAAAATATAAAACATTTCCAACTTTATTTTCTCTGAAAATAACCTTGGAATCTTATAAAGAGTGATTTAAAAATCCTAAAAAACATTTTTGAAGAAACTATCCTTTCTTTATTAAGAAACACTTTTTTTAAACAAAAATATTTCAAAATCATATTCTTTGAAAATGATAACATAAACTTATAATGGATTCCTTAAAAATTGTATAAAACTTTTCATGAAGAAAATATCCCTTCCATTTTAAAAATAAACTATTTGAAACATAAATTATTTTCAAAATCATTTTCATTGAAAATAATATTTTCAACATATAAAGGATGATTCATAAATCACTTAAAAATTCTTGAGAAAATATCCTTTCGTTGAAAATCACATTTCTATAATTAAAAATCTATAAAATATTTTGATAATATTTTTCATTTAAAATATACTTATAAATTTTTAGTTGAATTTTTAAAAAATTTTGTGGTCCTGATAGTGGAAAATATTAATCATTCCATAGTTTTTAATAAAAATATTTCATTCTCATTTTTGGTAAAATCCAAATGATCATTGTTTTTAAAAAGTCGTGAAGGTTACATTTAAAAAAAATTCTTAAAAGTAAAAAATGGGAAAAAATTTATTAATAAATGATTTCAAGAATCTTAAAAACAATTTTGAAAATATTTTAGGAAACATGATTTTAGAAGGAGAATGATTTTTGACCGAAGAGAGAAATTTATACTGATTTCGTTAAAAAAATTATTTTAAACTCCTTAATAAAAAAGGGGTAAATAAAGGGAAAATATGTATTATCAATTGATAACCATAAGAGAATAAAATTGATGGGTTTTTTCATATATATATATATATATATATATATTAAAATTTAATCATCATATGAAAAAACATGAACAATCATGATAAACAAAGAGATTAAATAATTAAACAATTACCAATTTAGTAAAATTGAAACATAAAACCCATGAAAAATAATTAAATAAAACATAAAAAATAATGAATACATGATGATTCATGATATAAAATTTCAATGGGAAAGTATATACACCTCAAAAATTAATATAGGTGCATAATACAACATATATCTGAATGAAAAATAATTGAAACAAAAATACATTAACACTTTTGTAAATTCTTGAATTATAATCCCCATTAAATAATAAAATGAAATGAAACTTTAAATATAATTTAAATAAATTATTAATGATATAACTTGTAAAAGGAAAATTTTATACACCACAAAAATTAAATGAGAGGTGAATGTGGCATAAGTATCCTTGAAATTAAAGAGATACCAGAAATCTCTTATCTTATGTCTTAACTTAATTTGTACATATTTGAACCTCTTGTATAGTAAATATAATTTTATTATAGATATTTTATAGAAAAAAATTTATATATATCATACCATATATGATTTATGTATTCCATTTTATTACCCATTTATTAACAATTTTATGTTAAAATCACATTTCAAGCAATAACTTCATTGTTTTTTGTGTATGTTTTTATTTGTTATTTTTTGGTCCTCTTAATTTGATCATGGTTAAATAATATCTATATTTTGAGACAGTATTTAAATATTATATATATTCAGTATATATTTATTTATAAATATCCATTAAATTTATAGATAGAAAATGAAACACACAGTTAATGGATATGGTAGACCATACTTATTCATGATCACTATTTCCATTTTCTCGATGGAATTAATTAAATAAGAATAATTAATATATTAAAAACATATAATAATTTTCACTCCACACATATCACATATTTTTATTTAAAACCTATTATTATTACTTTCAATGTAAATAATTCTTCAAAAAGAAATCGCATCACTTCGTGAGGCGGTACTTTGTCTTACACACGAATAATATTATCGTATCACACATGGAGTGAAAATTAAGAAGTAGTATGATATATAAAAATTAAATAAGTATAATTATATTAATATTATTATATTTATTCATTTAATATATTTTTATTACAATCTAATAAAAACAAAAATGAAAAACACATCTGATCGATTCTTGAGGTGATATTACGTCATGCACACAAGAAAAGTAATTACATTTTAAAAGGGTTAGAGGTAAAAAAATTATGTGGTATTATAAATTTAGAGGTATAATAATATCATAAATATCATATATAAATTTTAAATAAATGAATTTAACTAGTCATGAGATTTTTTGTCAAAAATGAATAACATCGGTTCATGTGGCGGTAGTATGTCGTACACATGGGCGAAATTATTGTCTTCCAACATGTATGGAGGTACAATGTTACATGTTGTTTTATAAATCCATAGGTAGAAAAATGTCTTAAATATACAATTAATTATTGAATGAATCATTATTTCTATCTGTGATATGTGGTAATAGAAAACCAATAATATCAGTTCATGAGGCGATAGTCCTCTGTAGACATGAATGATGATTTCGTATAAAATTTGATGGAAGAGGTGGCAGATTGATGTTTTTACATTTACATAATAAAATCTCAGAATATGGGAGACATTTTTTTTATTTTATGGTATTTTTAAAAGATTTATCTAATTGGAATAAAGATTAAAATAAGAATGCATGTTTATGAATTTTACCTCTTATTTAGAAAGCCTCTTTAGATTTACACCTCAATCCTTATTAAGAGATATTCCTGACCAAAATACATCACTTGGGGTAGAAGAGGGAATTAATTAATTTTTTTCAAGTTATTTTCCAAACCAAATAAATTTGGTGGTGTTTAGAGGGGAGAACAATGGGTGGTTAGTTATATGTGTGGTGAGTGACACACATGTGATGTTCAAAAATAAAAAGATGTACACACATTTTTTACATGCCAAAAGGAACTAAAATGAAATTTTATTGAAAATTGAAGGTTATATGGTCAAAATAAGCTGTAATATGGTTTTTTTTTAAATTTATTAATTCATTTTACTATTTAAATTTTTAGTTACACCCCGGTAAACCCATTTTAACTTTAATTTTTGTTATTATTTTTATTACTTTTTTATTATTCATTATGGTCAAATATTAAGTTGATCATATTATATAATATAAATTATCTTTAATATAATATGGAATCCATTTTTCCAAATTCCAGTAATGAAACAGTTAAATATTAATTTAAAATTAATATCAAACACATGATGAAAAAATCATTTTCCAAAGAGAAATGATTTAAAAGTTTAAATAGTTTTTATATAAAAATTAAATATGAATTTGATTCAAATTAACTAAACTGGATATATATATATATATAATTTATTTAATTATACTATTATAACTATATTAAAATAATTTTTATTTTTTAAAATGATTTAAATGAAATTAAAACTATTAATAAAAACAAGAATTTTCACTATTTATTAAATGTTTCATCTTTTAAAAAACTTTAAAAATATTCACTCCAATATAATTTTAAAATTATGATTTAGAAAATTAAGTTTATTTTTTCATATAAAGTTTCTAGAAGTAGAAAATTTTATTTTAAAAATAATTGTTCAAAAGGTGAAAAAACTATTTTTTTATATAGTTTTAAGGCATAAAATTGGTTTAATTATTATCTCTTATCTATAAACAACATAAGAAAAATTTTAAATGTTTTTGTTGAATATATAATATATTCATTTAATTAAAATCATTTATAAAATTCTAATTGTTTAATTTATTGAGATAAAACACATTTGTACACAGAAAAATCGTTTTTCTTAAAAATATTTCTTTTGCTTTCAATCAATTTTAGTATTCATTTATAAATAATTATTTACCAAGGAGTTAATTAATTATAAACCTATAAACCATATAATTTTCATAATTTAATTAATCTTATTCATTCTCATCATTACAATTTCTAGGTGATAAATAACATATTAAATAAATTTATTTTAATGGTATGTTGTGTTTTTTTAAACAAATTTCTTTCATTTAATTCAAGATAAACTCAGTATTTCATTGAATTGAAAGTATCAAAAATAGTAAGTTTATTTTAAACAGTATTTAAAAAAATATATAGGTGTTAAATTATACCCCCTTAAATAAATTTTATCTTCTCAATTTGAAATTTTTCTTGGTAAACAAGGGTTTAACACTTTAAAATCACTATGTAGGAAACCGACATTATAAAAAGCTTAAACAAAACACCCTATTTAAAAAATAAAAAGTAATGTTTAATGGTCATCTAGAATAACATATACTAGATTTCAAAATATGATAACATATGTGGGAACTAAATATTTATACATGAATGAAAAGTGTAATGTCCCAATAATGATGGATAGTTACAGAGATTATTGATTATAAAAAAGTGAATGATCATGTGAAAATTGACAACCTAAAAACCATAAACCAAATAGATTTGAAAAAGGTCATTTATATCTTCAAAAATTGTGGTAATATGAAAAAAATTATTTCAATATCCTTTTTCTAGATTCTGTTAATATTCATAAGAATTTGTACTTACATGAATTACATAAATTTCATTAGTACAATCTCATCCAATGGTTTATTTTTCATTAGTTTCCACATCATATCTTACATTAAGAAATGTAGATGATTTTTTATGCCTAATGCATTGGTGTCTCATAATAGTCATAAAATAATGAAATGTTATTCCTTCTTTCTCCAGTTATCATCATAACAAAATTGTTAGCATAAGTTATCCTATATAAATTAATCACTATAACCTCATCCAAAGTTCAACATAATCAGTTCCATAAATAGTTAACATCATAACCCTTCCAAAATTTAAAAATTATAACTAAGGACAATAATTTTTCCAAAATGACTTTAACATTAATCCCCAAAATGTCACTAAGTATCTCTTAATAGTCATATTCCAAAATTCTGAATACATTTGTCATATATTCATTAAAGTATTTTTAATAACCATTATTACCATAAAATATAAATGAACAGATAATGCTTCATCTTTCCTTAAATAAAACAAAATATTATTTAATATATTCTTTAAATTAATAAATAATGTAAACTACATCAATGATAATATAAAATACTTTGTTAGAAAATATTTACTCGGTTCTGCAGTCATCAATATTATCCAATTTATATTATCCATATCAATCATCTCATTATCTTAATTAGACACTATTTCCTTGACATCAGAAAAATATTAAGGGTTATCATCCCATAATCATGTGTTTTCTAGAAAATATCATATTAAATTAAAACACTTTTTTAGGTAATTAGTACTATTGAACATGTTTTTGCAATTCCTTAGTGAAAATCATCTGTAGAAAAATAATTATATAATTAATAATTTAAATAATATAATTCTTGAATAACCATACACAGACACTTAAATCAGTACACTTTATTCTTTAACCATTAAATAGGATTCATCATCCTATTCCTGAAAACCTATTTTCTATAGTGTGAATTATGAATCATGTATTAACATTAATTATACTCAATTTAATCATTCTTCTCTCATTTAACATAAAGAATACTATTGAAGTAGCCAATACAATTCATATTGAATTCTTGTTCACTTCATCATGAGTAGTATAACCATTTCTCATACCACATTTCTATATCTATTCACTCTTTTTCTCCCTAGGACCTTCATTTTCATAATTCTCAAACATTACAAATTTAAAAAATTCATACGTTGATAATACATTATTTATACTAATATTCTCATCTATTCTGCTAACTGGACATTTTATTTTCCATTTTTAATTTCTTACAGTATGCCCCTCTTCTCTAAAAAATCTTCTTATTCCTTTCATACATTAACTTGAGTGTTTCTTTCCAAATTCTTTATATATAGGAAACTAAATCTTCTACCTTCCATCGTCTCCACTACAAAAACACCAAACTAATTATATTCTTCTCTTATTTGGTGACTCTTAGAGTTTGTTAAGGTGTATATTTTCTCTCATATATCATGATAATTGATTATTAATAATCACAATTTCCTTTAGTCTAGTCACCATACCACTTTGTTTCTTATACACACATAATCTGCCACATTCAATGTTAACCTAGTTCTTTCTAGTTTTTACATTGATTAAAACAAAAAATTATTTTGTCAAAAATATATTAATGGAAGAAAACAACATAATCATGAAAAATAATTTATAGGATTACTAAATCAAGACATAAAAGAATTAATTTATTAAACTTTATTCTTAACCTAGTTTATCCATAGTCATTATCTATTTAAATCCTTGATGATGCTTCATAATGATTTTGTTAATTTCCAAAATATATCCCTCAGGAGTGTCAAACTAGCTATGAAAAATGTCTATTTTCATACACTTGGTGGTGATAGATTCCAACACAATGTTCCCTTTTTATATTTGTTATCCCAATTTAAAATGTTCCTTGAGCAGCATCCACATGTAGTATCCAGACAATGATGTAATTACATGGAAACCCCTTGCTCTATCCTTTACCAAAATTCCAAGACATCTTCATATAATTTGACCAATCCTTAGACATATACTTAGACATATCAAAAGAAATATATTTATAAATATCACTTGGGATCTAAAAAAAGTTTTATAATCCTTATTTTTAATGGTTAACTAATTGTTTCCCTAATACCAACATTAGAAACCCAAACATCCCATACAAATATATTACATTTTAATAGAAAAATATTAATTATATAATGTAACAATCCATGCCAGAATAATTTAGACATATTGAATTTCTAAATATATACATGTAAAGAACTAGTCCATAATTGACCTAAATCATCTCCTTATATGTTATTTATAACTATAAACTTTATTAGACATATCACACAAAACACAATTCATCATATCTAGGGGAAATAAAACATAATAAAGGGTGATATTACATAATCATTAAAGGTATACTAGGGGGATGTCAAAATATCATGATCATAAGTTTATGAGAACATGTTAATAACATTATAAAACAATACAATGTATATCATATATCCTAAATTTGATCCATGTCATAAATCATGTATGTTTATAAGACAAGAGTCATAATGGAATCAGAGAATATGAACCATGAGAACATAACATTGGCATAAGGCCTAGATCTTTTTCATACACATAATCACAAAAAATAATTTCTTTACTAGTTGAAGGATCATTTCCAAAACAATTATATTGTAATGGGTTCACCCCCCCCCCCCAACTCCCAACCATCGTAGTAGTCAAGGTTCACTCCCAAGAATATCATTGTGGATTTATTCCCTTAAATAACTAGTTTCACTCCGCATTTTAGTGTTGTTTATCTCATGAGATATCAATATTTACCCAATTAATTAGACAGAGATATAGGTCCCACTATTCCTATAATAAAAATTATACAAACATTTTCAAAAGATCATAAAACATTCATCAAATCAGAACTCATGAAAAAATGGTATTCCGAACAGTTTTATCATAGTATAACTTTTGGTAAATAAAATTGTTTCATAGTCATTTCATCATACCATAACATATAGAGAGAGGAGTAAGTTTAATAATGATTTTATCACAGTATAACTCAATGAAGTGAAATGGGTTTCATATACATATTTTCATCATAAACCTAAAACAATCAGATAAATAATAATAATAATATCCTTAGATCATTTCCCATGGAAATAATAAGTAGAATCAAAAGAAGTCATCTTAGATTGAAAATTATTTTTAAAGATCACATGTAACATTTCATGATGAAAATATCCTTTCCAATTTGAAAATAATTTTTTAAAACATAAAACATTTTCAAAATCCTTTTATAAATAAACATTGAAACTTATAATATAATATTTCAAAATCATTTAAAACATTTCTTAGGAAAAATTTCCATTCCTCATTAAAAAACAATTTTTAAGACATAAAACATTTTAAAAATATTTTTCTTTGAAAATAACCCTAGAAACATATAAGGGAACATTTAAAGATCATATAAAAAAATTCATATGGAATATATAATTTATTATTTTAAATAAAATTAAAACAAAAAACATTTTCAAAATCCTTTTCAATGAAAATATCCTTGTAAAATTATAAATGGAGATTTAAAAATAATATAAAAACATTCCTGTGGAAAATATACCTTTGGATTTGAAAAAACAATTAAAACATAAAATATTTTTAAAATACTTTTTCATTGAAAATAAACATATAAACTTATAGAGGAATGATTTGAATCATTTTAATAATTTCTTGAAGAGAGAAATATTTATTTGAATAAAAAAAATTTAAATTCATAAATTCATAATATATTTTTGGAAATAATAGTCTAAAAAATATCATTTAAAATTTATATATGAAAATTTACAAAAATGACTGGTCATGATGGAGGAAAATTCCATTCATGAAAAAAAATTAAAAATATATTCAATAAATTATATTTTTAATTTTAAAATTATTCTTTAAAAGATTTTTAGAAAACATGATTTTGGAAGAAAAATTATTTTTGACCTATGAGATAAATAAAACGGATTTCCATTAAATAAATTATTTTTAACTATTGATTAAATTAAGGGATGAAAATTAGGGGAAATTTTACTCGTAATGAATAACCATATTATAATAAAATTCATGAGTTTATTTATAGATTAATCATAATATCTCATCATTGGAAGCATAAACATAATCAATCCTAAAAAAGAAAGATATTATATCATAAAACCATTACAACCATGGTAACATTAAATAATAAGCCCCATAAAATAATAGACATTAATTAAACTTAAAATTTTTTAATATAAGTATACCCATGATATAACCTTTAAAATGAGATGTATAAACACCTCATAAAATATGATAGATGCACAACACAACATATGTCTTAAAGAAGAAAAATTGAGACAAAAATCCATTAGCGCTTTCATAATCAATTGATCTGCAAGCCTCATTATAGAATGACATCAAATTAAACATTAAATATCATAAAAATATATATTATTTATATAACTTTTAAAAAGGTTACAATATAAAATACACAAAATAAATGAGTTCTAAATATTAAAAATGACTCCCAGAAATAAAGGAGAGACTTGAAATCCTTTACCTTAAGTATGAATATAGTTTATACACCATATAACCTAATTTATTATTATTATTACATTAATATAAATTATAATAGAAAAAATAATTATATATATCTTACCATATATTATTTACGTATGACCCATTATTACCCATTTGTTACCAATTCAATTTTGAAATCACCTTTCAAGCAATAAATCCTTTTTTGTATGTTTTTCCCTATTAATTTGATAATGGTTAAATATTATGAATGATATTAAATATTATAAATATAATATATATATATATATATATATTTATTTATTTAGTCTATAAATATTCGAGATAGAAAATGAAATACACTATTCATGAAGACAGTAGGTCGTATGTATGCATGAAAGTTGTTTCAATTTTCTCAACAGAATAAAAGAAATAAGGTTAAATAATATATTTCCATTTAAAATAAAATTATTTCAGATATATTTCAATTTTTTTATTTCTTCCATTCCTTATTACCTTCCATGTAAAGTGTATATAAAAAACGAATCACATCGCTTCGCGAGGCGGTAGGCCATCATGACCAAAAACAACGTTGTCGTATCTCTCATAGAATGAAACATAAGACTGTGTTTTTATATAATAACATAAGAAATAAAATTATATTATAATTATAATATTTATTTATTTAATCTATCCTTATTACCATCAATATAAAACAAGAATTAAAAACACATCACCATAGTACCCAATGTGGTATTCCTCCATACAGATGAGTGATGTTTTTTTTGCAATGGGTTTGGAGGTAAGAAGGTATATTTTTTATTATAATTTAATATATATAATAACATCATAAATATAATATATAAAAACTAAATATTTCATCATATCTATCCATGAGAGGTGGCTAGGGAAAACGAATAAATTTTTTTCGCGTTGTAGTTTTCCTCCCTACACATTAGGGAAATTATTGTTTTTCATAGGGTTTAGAAGTATAAAGATTTAATTATAATTTTAATTAAATTGGTATAAAATATCATAAATATAATATATATACATTATATACATCATTATATCCTTCTGTGATAAGTGGTGATGGAAAACGAATAACATTAGTTCGTGAGGTAGTAGTCGACCGTACACACAAATGATGATTTTGTATCCAATTTGAAAGAGGATGATATGAATTTAATTTATTAAAATGACATATACAAATATAATTATATGATAAATTGTTGTTTTATTTTTATATCATAATTTTAAAATATTAATGGAGATGTAATAAGAAACAAAAAAAAATTGCATTTTTAATAATTTTGCATCTTTTTCAAAGAGCCTCTTTAGGATTACATATAAAGCTTTCATAGAAATTATTAATAACACAAAAATTCCTATGTTATTAGGGTAAATAATTAAGTAATGTATTTTGGAAGGTATTGTCTAAACCAAATTGTTTTGGGAGATTGAAAACGAGGGGATATGTGGAGGCCATTTATAAGGGAGGTCAGCGACACACTTTTAATTTATGAAAGAAAAAGGTTAAACCACATTTTCACATTAAAAATGGTTAAAAATGGGATATAATATGACCTTATAGGTTATAAGGTAAAATTAGGTATATAAAATGGGTTTTTAAAAATTTTATTGGTCATTTTACACCTTATCTTTTTAGTTTATCCCCTAGGAAACTCATTTAACCTTAACCGTAGTAATTAATTTTTATTATTTTTACAATTTATTATGATAAAATATTCAGTTAAAATTAGTAGATAATATAAAAATTTTTAATTAAAAATATGAAATCCATTTTTCGAAATTTCATTAACAAAAAAGGAAAATTTTAATTTAAAATTAATCTCGTAGATGCGAAAATAAACTTGTTTCCAAAGATAAATTTTTCAAAAGTTTAATATATTTTTATATAAAAAATAAAAATGAAATTTATTAAAATTTTATAAATAATGTTAATTGATATATAATTGATCTTAATTTCCTTTTAAAGTGAAAATAATATAAATTTTATTTTATTAAACTCTTCAAAAGAAATGATATTTCGTAATAAAATCGGCATTTTTCACTATTGATCTAAAAAATTATCTTTTCATAAAATTCTCAAAAATTCTCTCAAATATAATATGAAATTTGTATTTAAAAATTTTTATTATTTTTTAAGATAAATTTTATTATAGTATTAAAAAATAATTTTAATAATTAGTGCCCATAAGTTGATAATAGCACTGTTTAGAAAAATAGATTTTCTCAGCATAAAATTAGTTTTAGTCTAATATATTGTCTAGAAAACACAAATGATAAATTTTAAATATTTTCTTAAATATATAATATTTAAATTTCGTTAGGATTATTCACCAAAAGTTATTTTATTAATTTATTGAGATAAAACATGTTTTTGTGCACAAAAAACGTTTTTCATAAAAATATTTCATTTGTTCTCAAATGGTTTTTGTTTTCCATTATAATTAAGTTTTTCACCAAATATTTCATAATATATACAAGTTTAAAACATTTATTTTTATTATTTAGTTAATAATATTAATATACTTTATTCTGGTGGCTATGTGGTAACTATCATATTAATTAAAAATAATAATATTATGTCATGTTTTGTTTAAAATCTGTGTTAAGTGCAACAGGAGATAAACTTAGTATTGAAAGAAATAAAAAATATCAAACAGATTAAATTAATTTGGAAAAAAATATATTTAATTTTTTTTGGTGTCATATATAAATCATATAAACAACTTGGTGAAACACCATAAATCTAAAACCACATCAATTTTTGTGACTAGAATCAAAATCAAAGTTTATTATCAACAATCTCTAAATTAAGATAGTGGGTATAAAAGAATACATTCTTGGAAATCATCAACCAAATCGACCCTATGTTAATAACTTATTACTAGGTTTAGTAAAACAACATTTTCTTCATCATTAATATTTATTGGTCTCTATATTGTATCATATATCCAAGTATATAGGTAAAACAAAATTATATTACCACATAACCATCAATATTTCTATTATTTAAATAAAATATTTAATATTCTAATTTTGAATTTCATCATCTATCACTACCATATATTATTCATCCATATCTCATTATAATATTATAATGACTCAAAATCAATTAATTGATAAATTTTCACACTGTATAGCTAAAATATTAATATTAATATCCACATATCATGTTTTATTATACACCATTAAATGATCCAATGGTTTATCATAATATTCCAGTATATTGTTTTATTTTTTCTAAATTTTTATCTAAATGATCCCACCACATTAATTAATGAATTCCATATCATCACTCCTTCTTATCTTCATAAGAATAATAAGTAAACTATTAAATATTTAAAATATATATAAGATAATATGGTACATTTTATATTATATTTAACTATCATTATCAACCCCATTATTCATTGTCATAAATAATTCTTATGCTAATATTTAATAAAATAATTGTCTAATCCATCTTCTTAAAATTCCTCAAATCACTTTAAAAAAATATTAAAACAAATTTAGGAATGTTAAATAGTATTTTTTGATTTCAACTATAACAATATAATTAATAGATCACAAGGTTTTCATAAATAATTAAATTTTACATAAATAATTAACTCAAGTCATTTATAAGATGTTTTTTATTATCAAAAATCTTATAAAATTCATATATCATGTCCATTATTTATTAAATATATCCAATTAAATATAAATACATTATTTACAATTTATATATACTAATTTAGAATACACAAAATTAAATTAACAATAATGAATTTAAATTTACTTTTTTTTAAAAATCATTAAACTAACATTTTTCAAATAACTAATAATCATATTATTTATATTCCTCAGTTATTTTCACATTTAATAGTAATTTTAAAAATATATGATTTAACATAAATAATTTTCGTTCATCTTCATTTAAACCATATTAAAATAATATAATCATGCTAAATAAAAATATTCATCCCAAAAATTCATTCCTTTGAAAAATTCAATACGTAAAAAATATTATTATAATTAATTAATTAAAAATATAATATATTTATCCTTAAATTCAACTAATATGGTCATAAATATATAATTTTTCACATTATAGATTTAAATTTCTATCCATAACCTACATACATCAAAAATATAAGAATTCATAAATGACCAGAAGTTATAAAATTCAATACCAGATCTGAACACACAATTTAGTCTATTTACATAATTTAGTCAACCAAAAATATCTAACATACTATAAAAAAAGGTTTAATGGGGTCATAAATATTAAGATAATTCTAAAAAATAGAATCATAATTGGATCTTACAAGTTCCCTTTCTATATTTGGCCAATATCGGGTTCTATGTGGCATAGTATATGCACTATAGATGTCTGATCAGTGTTACTCTTGTTGTTTCACTATGTGACAAAAACCCAATCATTCAATGAATTATCAAATTAATCAATTAATGTATCTCAAACTAAGATAGTGTGACCCCTATGAAGTGATATATTTTTGTGGTAATATTTATGATCCCAGAGATAAAATACATAGGAAAACCCAGCATCAATCCATATAAAACCATGTTACAATCCATCGTCTAGGGCTATATGGAAACAAATATAATGTTCAATCAAAATTGGAAGTCTCATATCACTCTTCCACTCGCCATTTTTGAACTCTTTCATATATCACCATCCATGTTAGTTTCTGGAGAGTGATCATCCTCTAACACTCTTTGAAGTTTAATTAAATGTTTTTATTATTTAAATTATTATATATATTCATGTTTAAATATAGGAAACAATTAACCTATCCATCTAATGTTTTAGAGAATATAGAAATGAATAATAATTATCTCTTGTATAATTTTTCACTGGTAAGTTGAATCTTTATGATCTTAGTATCATTGGATTAACTTTATAACAAAGTAAATAGAAGTGTATCATTCAAAATAAGAATATTTATAGGCATAATATTTTATCAAAATTATCAAAAAAGGTAAAAACATATCTTTAAAATATATCTAGAACTATAATTAAAATTTTCATAAAATTAATTCTATTAGATTCATATTAAAAGATGGATTCAATATATTTTATCCATTTGTCATGAATTTTATATTTTATTCATCAAATATTAGAGGATGTTTTTGGACAGTCAAACTTTTGTCCAAGAAAAACAAAAATTCGTAACTCAAACTGAGGTCATTCCATTTTAATTATAATTATTATTAAATAAAATTAAAAATTCATGAATATTTTTCATAATTAATTAAATATAAAATGATATAAATTCTTAGATAATAGTTTATTTTTATTATCATCATTAATTCATCGAGACAATAAACTACACTTATTTGTCATTGATTTCTCATTTTGTGATGAATCCAAAAACTCCAATGGAAGCCTCCATTATGATTTAATCATCTAATCCTAAAATATATAAAAACTATTCTAAATTATAAATTAAAAACAATTTATGTTAAAAAATATTTTAAAAAATATTACTTATTTAAAAATTCTCTTGTTAATAAGAATTATCATGTGCACTCTAAAATATTTATGATTTTCACTATGTTTGGACAAGTGGATGACCTAGGTAGTTCAATTAAGTAAGAAGTGAATTAAATATATCTTTATATTTTCCATGTAACAACAAAATTAAATGAAAATGTGGTACAATATATATGGGGTTTTTTCAATGATTTTGGAAACTTAAAATGCAAGGAATAAAATAATTTTTTAAAAAATAACAACATAAATGACTTTGGTCAGCCAAATATATTATTTTTTTAATTATTAATAATTATACCTTATGATAAATTTAATTCAGTTATTATTTTATAATATGTTATCCCTAGAACCCTGTGTAAGAAAACACGACCACAAATTTTTCAACAAATGAACCATTAGTTAACATCGATACATCTAATCATGAAACCCCAAATTTTATTATAGTATAGAAAGTATATTATAATCAGTTAAAAATATGACATACCCTAAAATATAGATATTATAATTTTATTATTTTAGGGATTACATATGAACCCAATAAATTAATCCCAAGTGGATTATATTTGACAATTAAATTATCGGTCTCTCGGTTCACACAAGCCCAACCTCACAATCAATGTTTCAACCATTTGAGTGATATTAAATTTTAAAACTCATTTCACTAACCATAATTTTATGAATTAATGTTATTACATGGATTTAAAATGAATAATGATAGATTTTTGAATTAGATCAATCTCAAAAATAATTACACTTCCACTAGTTAAATTTCCATCATAGAGACAATTTATATAAGCTGTAACACCACAAGACTCCACGATATGCTTCTCATTGAATAATACAATAGCTTGTGTTGTACACACCTTCGAGTTCTAACACAACACATCTAACAAAACTATACATTATGAATAGTAATACCCACTTTTTGAAATTTTATAAATTTTATTTTTCAATATGGAGTTCATTTTTGAATTAAGAATATCAAAATTACCTTAGGGTGAATTTTTGGTATTTTTTTGAAATCATTCAATTTTTTATGAATACTGAAAAACACTGCGTTATTGTTTAAAACATATTAATTTTTAAAATAAATATTTATTTTATTTAAAATGATTTTAGGTAAAAATAGAAACATAATACCTATATATATTCAATAAAAATTATTGGATTCATTTTATAATAATATTAGATATATAAAATTTTATTAAACTTTTCACCGTCTTTTACCCACCTTCTAGACGCATTTGAAAATTTTCATAAAACGTAATTTTACCACTTATGTGAATTAACTTTCAAAAATAGAAGAGGCTTGGTTGTTATTAGTATGTAAAATTTGGTATAATAAGATCAAAATTATTTTTGGTCAATAGTAACTTTTGACATTTGTTTACCACGGTTAAAAGTATATATGGTAATTAAAGGTAGAGATGATATTATTATTACCATAAACTTGTCCTAATTATATTGGATAAGTTTATTTCGACAAAAATAAACCTTAGGAATAAAATATGATCAATTTGGTCAACATGGATTAGATTTGGACGTTTATTATTATTTTATTTAAATAAGAGTTAAAAGTGTTAAATTCAATGTTTAATAACTAAACCATTTTTAATGTAGGGTTATACATGAGATAAATTCAGCTATAAATATTTATTATAAATATAAAAATATTTTTTGCGTATTGGTATTTTATTTATAATTTTTAGACATTAAATAATTAATTTTATTTATGACAAAATGATGATTCGGTAATTACCTAATTAATGAATGACTAAAATAATTAATATTATAAATATCCAAATAAATGTAATTTAGGTTTCTGATGAATTGAAATAATTTTATAGGTTAATATGACATGTTAGGGTTTATTAAATAATTTTTTTTTAAAGTGATAAAGTTGTTATTACATTCAAAAAAACATAATACTAAATTGTTTTAAAATTGACATAGATGAGTTTTAAAAACAAAAACTATATTATTAATTGATATAATATTCCTAAAAAACTAAGTTTCTCACCAAGGACTTAGATAAGGTTATATATCTCAATAATTAACTACTTGGGGTTCTCTTGACTTTTTATAGTTAGTTAATTAACCATTTATTATAATAATACAAGAATGCATGGTAAAAGTTAAACTATTTAACTATGAGTTAAATCTAAATGGTAAGTTTACTATGGGGACCTAAACCTGTTTAAGACCTATTTTTTGAGATTTGTTTTACCCATTCCCACCTTATCCTCAAAATAAATCATTTGGGATCCATTATAAACTAAATATGATTGTATTATAAAATAATATTTTTAGATTTTCATTAATTGACCCTCACCACTCTTATAAAAGGGTACTTCCCCTTCTCTAAAAATCACACCTCCAAAGCCATTTGTCTCAGCCAAAAACTACTCAAATATCCTCCCAAGTACCCTCAATATGACCTAGAGGCCTTACTTTGATCAGAAATCCAACCTAGGGATCCCTTTTGATCAACTCAAAAAGAAACACCCGAAGAAGAGGTAATAATTTCACCACCTCTTTCAAAGTTCTTTTCTTCTTCCACATCCACTTTATTTGTTTTTTCCATAAAAAAATAATAAATAAAGTACCTTATACATGCTGTGATGTTTTTATAAATATGGTACAACCATATTCATCATTATATACATCCTATGAATGACAAGTCTCCATACATGCATACGTATGGCTTACCGTCTCCACGTCACTGTGTAGTTTGTTATTCAAACACTTCATTATTTGGATTGGTATAATAATGAGTATAACTGATGTGAATAATAAATATAACATGTTATGGATTCATTATATATGATATATCTTCCAATTAAATACTATTTCACCTTCAATAGAATAATATTTTCGCTCGTGCGTACGTATGGGTTACCGTCTCTACGGAGGCGATAAAATTTATTCCCCATAATAACCATTAAAGAATTATTTTCATTTTATGATTAAAAATAATTTATAAGAACTTCATATAATTCTGGAAACAAATCAAATAAATCCTATTCATAACAAACATGTCTTACGTAACCAAGCCTATAAAGGACGATGAATCATTTAACACCCGAAACAATGATACTACCGAAATAATATTAACAAAATTGTAATAGAAGATCATATAAGATATCATATTAATATATAAGGTTCTTGTATAATTTAATGACAATTATTGAACTTGTATTCTTGAGTTTAACATACCCTCTATCAATGAAAATTACATGGTAAGGGGTAATTCTACAATCTCTTCATTATCTGATGTTGTTTATACATGAGTATCTAATGGGACCACTTTATCATCCATTTCCATGTTTCTTAAAAATGTATTTGAAAACATTTTTACTATTTCCTAGACTATGATTTAAAGTCATTTATACCCTTTTTTGACTTTTTATATGATTTTTATAAAGGAATATTTCTGTCATTTTCCTAAAAAGGCCCTTTACAACCTTTTCGACAAAATTAAGGAAAGAATGGTTTTTTAAATTATATGGTGGGTGCGGCTATTTTCGCTATTATAAAACCTTATAAGATTCTCGTACCATATTATAAAGAATATTTTCAAAATAAATATTTTATTTTATAATTATGTTTCTTTTAAATGATTTCAAAATAGAAAGATGTATTTATTTCAAATAGTTTTCAATTCATCAATGTCAACATCCTTTGAAAGATTTTACACTTGTTTAGAGTTGATTTATTATCATACAAATCATCCATTTTGTATTGAAGGTTTTGTGATATGTTCAAATTTAGATGTTTAATTTTTATACAATTCATGGTTTATGGATAAATTATTGACATTTCGTATGCTGGTTTTAATATGAATGTTTATGTTATGTTTAAACATTTTCATATGAGGAATGCATTGGACTTAGTATGTGATGGGTGGAGCCCACAATAGCTCCTTGATTTAATAGTAGGTCGCATGAGACAAACTAGTGTCCTGGCACAAGTCCTTGACAAAATCTTATTTGTTTTCTTGGCACGAGGCCTTGACTATGTGGTTATGAAGTCTAGAATTATGCATTCTATCATTATGAAATTTTCTATTGATATTACATGTGTTTATTCAACTAATATAATATCCTTGTGATTAAGTAAATTGAATTATTTGATTTGCCTTTTCCATATTATTCTGAAGTTTAACATTAAAATGATAATGTTTTAGTCTTATATATTTCCTTAAATGTTTATTCTTATTTATGAATGTTTCCACTATATTGTTATCCTTACTGAGCAATTAAGCTCACCCATTTCTATGTTTTATTTTTCCAGGAATGGAAATAAGTATATTGTGAAAAACCTGTATGGATAGTCTAAGGGTGATGAATGTGTTAAAAGGAGACAAAATGTTTTTGTTTTTTATTTCATAATTATTGTAAAACTTATGTTTGTATCTAGTACTTATAAGGCTACTAAACTGATTGTTCTTTCGGGATTTGATCCCTAGTGATCATGCCAATGTGATGTAATAATGCACAGACTCTGGGTAACAAGGGTTGGGACATTACAGTTGGTATCAAAGGATGTTTATTTAAAACCTTGGAAAATAGATTTATAAAATCATTGATTATAGAACATTAACCTAAGATAGACTTTAAGGATTAATATAAAATAACTTCCTTGAATTCTGGTAATGTAGAGATTTTGTGAGTTTTCCAAGAAATAAATCCTTGTCTGGATACGAGAAGGTAGAGGTAGCTCTAGCACAGATATTTGTAGGATTGAAAACTCTGACAAGTACTTTTGGTCTTGACCTGGGGTATCCTGGTACATGATAGCGGGTCTTTCTACACTCTTTTTTATGATACTCTTGGGGAAAATGATTATGATAATTAACATTTTCTTCACAAACCATTATGAATGATTTCTGAGTATATGCATCTTAATAAAAAACATTTTTGTGATTATGGATTATATCTATAAACAGTTCAATGTATGTTAAGTGTTTTACAAGTTTGAAATTATGTATTGTGATTCATAAACTAATACAGTGTATACCATTGTTTAGAAATGGAACCTAGTGGAATGAATAGAAATCATATCAACACAAGTAATCAATGTGTGGATTTCCCTCTAACTCAAGATAATTATAGTGGAGATTGTGATGCAACTGGTACTGATCAACTTATCACCATACTGGGACAACTCACTCATGTTATGAATAATAACACTACCAGTATGGAGCACCTTGATCCACAACTCGGGGGGATCAATGTTAGACCGCTTCATGAGGCAACAACCACCAACATTAAATGGGACTAAAAATCCATTTGTAGCTGATTAGTGGATAATTTCGTTGGAGAAAATATTTCATGCTTTGGGGAGTAACGAAAGGGAAAAAGTTTTCATGTTAGTTTATCACCTCACGGGAAATTCAAATCAATGGTGGTCATTAATTCAAAACACAAAGGAAGATGAAGAAGTATCAAATATGGAATGGAGGGAGTTTAAAAATCTTTTCTTAGAAAAATTATTTCTTCGTGACCATAGAGAAGATATGGAAAGACAATTTTTTAGTCTGAGAAAAAAGGAGGATGAGAATGTCGAAAAGTAGGAGGCTAACTTTACAAGGTTAGAAAAGCATACAACAGATTATATACATAACCCCAGGAGTAAGATTGATCTATTCTTAGATGGGTTAAAACCATTTATCCATCAAGCATTAGTCTCACAATCCTTCTCATCATACGAAGATATTGCCTCATGTGCTATCAAGAATGAAGAGAAATTCTATATGTCTTATAACTTTAAAGCAAAGCAAGAGAATAATAGATCTGTTGAACACTCTGGAAATGGAAATGAAGGTTAAAAGGGAAAAATTGATTTTTCCTCGTGTATTAAATGTGGAAAGAAACACTCGGGTACTTTCCTAAAGGGAATGGGATTTTGTTACAAGTGTGGTGAAAAATGTCACCAAACTCCTGATTACAGGGGAAAGAAATAATCTTCCAATGTTGAATGCTATAATTCTAGAGAAATTGGAAATTATGAAAATTAATTTCTTAAACACCAAGAAAAATTTCATCAGAAAATGATAAGGGAGAAATTCCAAGCTTATGCAATCACTACTACTAAGGTTGAAGCTCCAAAAGACATTGTGACAGGTAATTTAATGATTCATTCAAGATTAACCAATGATTTATTTTATTTTGGATCATCTCATTGTTTCATACCATTCCATTTTTCTAAGAAAATTAGATATTTCAAATTTGATTTAACAAGGGAGTTGTCAGTAAAAACTCTTAAGGGATGTATCATTGCAATAATGTTTTGTGAATCAATTCCCATTAGGGCATATAAATTTTCTTTATCTGCTAATCTCATCATCATAACCATGATTGAATTTGTTATAATCCTCAGTATGGATTGGATTTCAGACTATGATGTGAAATTTTATTGTAATAATAAAGAGGTTAAATTTTTTTATGATGATAAGAAGTACCTTATCTTTAGAGAGGAAACATCACCACCTGATTCTTATCTAGATCCACCCCCAGTAACTCTACAAAATTCAAATATTAGGGACGAAGATAAAAAAATAACTATAGGTGAGTAAACTAAGGTTCAAATAGAGTACTTACCTATTGTTCATGGATATTTTGATGTGTTTTTAGAAGATTTACCTGGATATCCTCCAGAATAAGAAATTGAAGTTTATAATGATTTAATTCCTAGTTCAAGGCCCATATCCAAGACCCCTTATAGAATAGCCACTGTGGAATTAGTGGAACTAAAGAAAAAACTAGAGGAATTGAGTAATATTGGGTTTATTCTCCCTAGTTTTTCTTTATGGGGAGAACCTATTCTTTTTATTAAGAAGAAATATGCATCTATGAGGTTGGGCATTGACTTTTGGGAGATCAATGCTACACCAATAATGAACAAGTATCTCCTACCTCACATCGATGATTTATTCGACCAACTTCATGGAGCTGAATATTTTTCAAATTTTGTCCTTTGATCTGGATATCATCAGTTTTGTGTGAAGAAGGAAGACATTCTAAAAATAGCATTTGAAACTAGGTACGGGAATTATGAGTTTACAATAATGTCTTTTGGACTGACTAATTCACCCTCTGTTTTCATGCATCTAATGAATATAGTTTCCAAGGAATATTTTGATGACTTTTTAGTGGTATTTATGGATTATATCTTGGTATTATAAAAATTATACAATTATCAATAAAATACTTTGTGCACTATTCTGAAAAACCTCAGAAGAAATAAATTATATGGGTAGTTTAGAAAGTGTGAATTCTGGCTCTAAGAAATTTCTTTTCATGACTATATTTTCTGTAATGATGGAATCTCTATCGATACTTCAACGACCAAGGCAATCCAAGAATGACCAGCAACGATGATTATAATTGAGGTATGCAGTTTTATTAGTTTATCAGGTTATTATCATCATTTCGTCCAGAATTTTTGCCAATTGGAAAACCCATTAACTAAGATCACACGTAAAGGAGATAATTTTTTTTGGAAAAAAGTGTGTGAAGAATGTTCTGAATAACTGAAGAGAAGATTAGTCAATGATTTTATCTTGGTTATACAATCAAGGAATGATGGGTTTGTTATTTATAGTGATGCATCAAAGAATGTTCTTGGTTATTTCCTTATGCAGAATGATACAGTTATTGTCAATGCATCACGACAGCAAAAAATTCATGAACAAAACTATCCCACTCATAATCTTGAGTTAGAAGCTGTAATCATTGCTTTGTAGGTATGGAGACACTATCTCTATAGTTAAAAATGTGAGATATATACCAATCAAAATAGTTTTATGTATATTTTTTCATACTAATAACTCAACAGGAGGCAAAGAAGATGGCTTGAACTACTCAAGGATTATGATTTCACTATACACTACCACCCGAGGAAAGAAAATAAGGTGGAAAATCCTTTGAGCAGAAAGAATCAGGGTGTTTTAAACAAGATAAATGTTTAAATGGATTTTATAATCATGGATCTATTAAATATGGATATGGGAATAATCATGGAAGGTGAAGCATCAATACTTTTTCAAATCGTTTTCAAACCGTCTTTACTAGAAAGGATAAAAAGTTCTCAGATTGATGATGATGTGTTTAAAAATAAAATTAATGTTGTGGATAGTGGGATATTGATTGACTTCATATATAAAGATGGGATTTTGAAATTTGGGAAAACACTTTTTGTTCCTAAGATACTTGATCTAAAATGGGAATTGTTGGATGATGCTCATAGCTACAATTTTTCTATACACCCTTATAGAACTAAGATGTATAGAGATTTGAAGGAACATTTTTGGTGGGACAACACGAAGAGGGAGATTGTTGATTATATGTCAAGATGTATGGTATGACAATAGGTTAAGGCTGGAAGACAACATCCTGAAGGAGTTATACAACCCCTTCCCATACCTGAATGGAAATGGGATGATATTACAATGGAATTTTTCATGGGGCTACCAAAGACTCCTATAAAGAATGATGCAATAAGGGTCATTGTTGATCGTCTTACCAGGTCTGCACATTTTATTACTCTAAGGGAAGATTTAACACTTGAACATTTAGTAATACTATATATTAATGATGTTGTAAGACTTCATGGAGTTCCCCTATCAATTGTTTCTGATTGTGATCCTTGTTTTACATCAAGATTCTGGAAATGTTTTCATAATTCCTTGGATACTGAACTTCGTTTCAGCACTACCTACCACCCTCAAACTGTTTGATAATCAAAACGGACTATTAAAACCTTAGAAGACAGGTTGAGATCTTTCCCACCTGACTTCATAGGTATGTGGGATCAATATTTACCTCTGGTAGAATTTTCCTATAACAATAGCTTCCATTCAAGTATTCAGATGACACCATATAAAGCATTATATGGAAATAGATGTCGCACACCAACTTTTTAGGATGAAGTTTGTGAAAGAAAACTCATAGGCACAAAAAATGTTGAGTAAACAATGAAAAAGGTAAAGGTTATCCATACCCACATCAAAGTAGCTCAAAGTAGAAAAAAGAGCTATGCCAATAACTGAAAAAAATACTTGAAATTTCTAGTTTGAGATTGTGTTTTCTTGAAGGTATATCCATGGAATGGTGTTATATGATTTGTTAAGAAAATAAAATTATGTCTCATGTATATTGGACCTTTCAAAATTCTAGAACGAATTGGAGTTGTAGCTTATCATTTTGCAATGCCACCAAGTCTCTCCATAGTTCATGATGTGTTCCATGTATCACTGTTAAAAAAATACATGTCTGACCCAACGCATGTACTCACCTATGAGAAAATAGAACTGGTACATGAATTTTCATATGGAGAAGAGCCTATCAAAATTCTTGATACCAGAGAACAAGTGTTGAGAAACCGTAAGACTCATCTGGTAAAAGTTCTATGGAGAAACCATAAGATGGAAGAGGCAACGTGGGTACCCGACGAACTTATAATGAAGATCCACCCAAAACATTTTACGCAGTAGTATTGTAGGAATTTAAAGGATGAAATTATTTTAATGATGGAAGAATGTAACAACCCAATCTTCCAAAGTACGATTTTCTTTGAATAATATAATAGATTATGTTGTACGCAACTTCGAGTTCTAACACACCACGACCAACCAAACTAGCCATTATGAATAGTAATACCCACTTATTGAAATTTTAAAAAAATTATTTTTTAAAATTGACTTTATTTTTGGATTTAGAATATCAAAATTAGCTTAGGGTGAATTTTTGGTATTTTTCTGAGAACTTTTAAATTTTGATGAATGTTGAAAAAGAGTGTGTTTTTGTTTAAAACTAACTTTTAAAAATATTTAGTAATTTCATTTAAATTTATTTTAGGTAAAAATAGATACATAATACCTATATATGTTCAATATATTTCATTGGAGTCATTTTATAATAATATTATATATATATAATTTTGTTGAATATTTTACTATCTTTTACCCACCGTCTAAGTGCATTGGCAAATTTGTATAAATCATAATTTTGCCACTTCTGTAAATTAAATTTCAAAAACCTGATAGATATAGTTGACATCAGTAAGTAAAATTTGGTTCAATAATATGGAAATAATTTTTGGTGAATAGTAAATTTTGACTTTTACTTACCATAGTTAAAAGTAAATAGTGTAATTAAAGGTAAAAATGATATTATTATTACCCAAAAACATTTTCTAATTTTATTGGATAAGTTTATTTTCAAAAAAATAAATCTTGGGAATAAAAAATTATCATTTTGGTCTACTTGGATTAGATTAGAACATTTATTATTATTTTATTTAAAGAAGAGTTGAAAGTGATAAATTCACAGTTTAATAACTAATCCATTTTTAATTTAGTGTTATATATAATATAAATTTGACTATAAATATTCATTAGAAATATAAAAATATTTTCTACATAGTTTAATTTTATTTATAATATTTAGACATTAAATAAATAAAAATATTTATGACACTAGGATGATGCATTAATTACATTATTAATGAAAGACAAAAATAATTGATATTATAAATATCCAAATTAATGTAAATTGAGACTTCTAATGAATTCCAATAATTTTATAGGTTAATATGACATGTTAGGTTTTATTAAATAAAAAGTTTAAGTGCTAATGCTTTTAAGACTTTCACAGAAACAAAATACCAAATAGTGTCAAAATTGACATAAATGAGTTTTTAAAAAAATACTATATTATAATTTGATATAATATTCATAAAAAACAATGTTTTGGACAAAAGACATAATTAAGGTTAGATATATCAATAATGAACTACTTGGGGTTCTTTTGTCTTTTTATAGTATGTTCATTAACCATTTATTATAATAATACAAGAATACATGGTAAAAGTCAAACTATTTTACTATGAGTTAAATCTAAATGATAAGGTTAATATAGTGATCTAAACCTTTCTAAAACCTATTGGTTGAGAGTTTTTAGACCCCTACCAACTTTATACTTTAAATAAATCATTTTTAGCCATTATAAACTTAATATGGTTGTATAATAAAATTATATTTAAAGCTTTTCCTAGAGTAACCCTCACCTCTCTTATAAAAGAGTACTTCCCCTTCTCTCAAAATAACACCTCCAAATCCATTTGGATCATCCAACCCATGTTAAACTATCCTCCCATCCACCCTCACGTTTACCTAGAGGCCTTACTTTGATCATTAAGACAACCTAAGGAGCCCTTTTGATCAACTCAAAAGGAAACACCTCAAGAAGAGGTAATAATTTCACCACCTCTTTCAAAGTTCTTTTCTTCTTCCACTTTTTCTTTATTTTTTTGTTTCCATAACAAAATAATAACTCCATTAACATATACATACATTTATGTTATTATAAATATGGTACAACCATATTCATTATTATATCCATCCTGTGAATCACAGGTCGATATACGTGCGTACGTACAGCTTACAGTCTCCACATCGTGGTATGGTTTGTTATTCAAACACTTCATTATTTGGATGGGTATAATAATGAGTATAACTGAAGTAAATAACAAATATAAAGTTTTAAGGATTCTTTATATATGATATAACTTACAATTACATACTATTTCATCATCAATAGAATAATATTTTCGCTCGTGTGTACGCACGAATTACCGTCTCCACGAATGTGATATAAATTAATTCCCCATCATAATCATTCAAGAATAATTTTCATTTTATGATTAAAAATAATGTTTAGGATCTTAATATAATTATGGATATAAATAAAAAACATCCTATCCATAATAAACATGGCTTATGTAACCAAGCATATAAAGGAAAACAAATCAGTTAACACCTGAAACAATGATACTAATGAAATATAATTAACAAAGAAATTATAGAAGATAATATATGATATAATATTTATTTATGTGGTTATTTTATAATTTAATAGAAATTATAACTATTATACAAGATTTTAACTTACCCTTGACCATGGAAAAGTACAATTTAAGGGTTAATTCTACAATCTCTTCATTATCTGAGATTGTTTATACGTGAGTATCTTCAAGGACCTCTTTATCATCCACATTAGTTTTTCTTAAAAATGTATTTCAAAAAAAATTAGTATTTTCTAGACTATGGTTTAAAGTCATTTATACACTTCTTTTACTTTTTATATGATTTCTATAAAAGAATCTTTTTGTCGTTTTCCAAAAAAGGTCCTTTATGACCTTTTTGACAAAAAAAGGAATTAATTTTTTTTAACTTATATGGTGGGTGAGGATATTATCCACCATTATAACACCTTTGAATCTTACCTTACCAGATTATAAGAATATTTTCAAATAAATTTTTTCTTTTAAAATTATTTGACTTTTAAATTATTTCAAAATACAAAGAGGTATTTCTTTCAAATAGTTTTCATTCCATCTATGTCAACATCCTTGGATAGATTTTACACTTGTTTGAAGTTGACTTATTCTGATAAAAATCATCCATATTGTATTGAAGGTTTTGTGATATGATTGATTGTGGATGTGTTATTTTAATACCATTATTGTTTTATAAATAAATTATTTATATTTCATATGCTAGTTTTAATAAGAATTTTTATGTTAGGTTTAAACCTTTTTATATGAGGAATTTATTGGGCTTAGAATGTGATGGTTGAAGCTCATTGTAGCTCCTTGATGCATCAATGGATCTCCTGAGACAAACTAGTGTCTTCGTATGAGGCCTTGAAAAAATATTATTTGTAGTCTTGGCACGAGGGATTGACTATGTGGTTATAAAGTCTATCATTATGCATTCCATCATTATAAAATATTCTATTGATATTACATGTGATTATTCGACTAGTAGAATATCCATGTGATTAATTAAATGGAATTGTTTTATTTACCCTATCCATATTATGCAAAAGATTAATATTAAAATGATTGTGTTTTAGTCTTATACATTGCCTTAAATGTTGATGCTTATTTATGAAAGTTTATGCTATATTGGTATCCTTACTAAGCACCTGAGATCACCCCTTTCTATGTTTTATTTTTCCCAGGATGTGAATAAGTATATTATGACTGACCTGTAGTGATAGTCTAAGGGAGATGAAAGTGTTAAAAGGAGACGCAATGTTGTTTTTTTCATAATTTAATTTAAAACTTATGTTTGTATCTAGTACTTCCTAGGCTACTAAGCTGATCAGTATTTTGGGATTTTATCCCTTGTGATCATGCTAATGTTATGTAATAAAGCACTGACTCTAGGGAACATGGGTCGGGGCGTTACATAATCAATCATTCAAAATGGTATAACCCAATATAATTTCCAATATCATAATATAGAACCAAAAATAATTAAAAAATTATTAAAATTAAAAAAAAAATAATGATAAAATTATATTGTAATCATAAAATCAAAGAAAAAATAAGTATAAGGAGATGTGGAGTCATTTCTTAGAAGATATCCTTAACAAAATCCATCCTTCTTCAATATAGATATAGAAATTTCAGGATCTCAATCCCTTTATCTAAACCCACATAAATATATGACCCCCCCCATTAGTGTGTGAAAATATCATTTAAATAGAGTGTTGTAGGGTTATTGTTTATAGTGTCAAGAAAGGAGCATATGAAATTCTACCTCTAAATTATTCTCCTCTATGAGATATATTTTTGAACGTGTTCCCTAGCCAAAAATATGTCACTCTATTTGACTTCATTTTCTACAACTGATTCCATCAATATCATTTAAAATTTTATCTCATCCTATGAAATTAATAAATTTTAAGTAGTAAATGGTGAGGTAAGGTCAACTATATCATATCAATCCCATCACTTCATTATTTTCAATTTTATACAAATAAATTATGGGATACATGATGAGTTCATTTTATATATGAATTTTAATCTAGTCTAATTTTATTGAATTTAGAGATTAGTTGATTGATATTTCTTAACATTTCTTTTAAATAATTATTTTTTAATTAATAAAATTTTGAAAAAGAATATAAAAAAATAAAAGAAAAAATTTATTAAATTTAAATCATTTTAAATAGAAGATATTGTGTTGTATAGGATAAAATTGAAAAGGAAAATTTTGAAAAGTTAACTTAAAAAATTTACAACCCTTAGTTATCCCTTATTCTATAGGGATCGGGCCACATGGCTAACCTATGAGTGAAATTTGGCCAATCTCTCCTAAAGAAAGAGCCTTTTATGGTTGGTAGAGGAGACTATATCACACACATGGTGTAAGCATGCCCAGGAATAGGAGCACACCAATGCACGGGGATAAAAAATATGCTACACTGGGGGAAATATTAAACAATGTGGGGAGGAACCATCCACATAGGGGTTCCTCAGTCTCCCGTATAACTTTAAAAGATGCTAAGTCATGAGATATCTTATTAATATGAGTGAAACAATGGGAATAATCAATGTTGGACATAGAATTCTCCTAGTTAATATTCATTTAAAAAAATTGAGATTGTTTCATTCTTCACCCATGTGTTATCTCCCTTAGACAGAAGCTATTTATATTCTATTTCATTATAGTCACCTTTTCACCATGTTACTACTATGTAAAAATGAAGGAGGATCTTAGTTCTATTGGAGATTCAACACTCTCTACACCCCATGAATTTCCCTTGATTCATAGAAAACTAGGGATCTCATAATGTTTAATGGATGATTCTACATGGGTTGAATGTTTAACCAAGTCTTTTTGTATCTCTATAATGAGGATTATGTGTTGTTATATTGTTTGTAGGCACTATATCATGGATAGATATATCCCGAGATGAAGGTTGTGATGTATGATCAACTTTACATAATTGTTGGAATGTACCCTTACATGGCCTTAGTGATGGGTGTGTTACCCTTATAAAATGGTCTATCCAATCATACATAATGCAGGAGCGACCAATATATATCACTATGTCACATGCATCATTTTCCATCCACTTAAACATGGTTAATTTTAAAGAATAAAATCATTGTATGGTTTATGACATGAAGATTTTTCATATGTCGTAGGAGGAGAATGGGTTTTGGATGATAAAGAGGCTATGTTATGGGATACTAGATACATCTTGGAGGGTTATAAATATGAAGTGGTGATAATTTTGAAGAGTAATAAGACTAAACCGTGGAATAATAGTTACATTATAGTCGTGCAGAGCCAGGGATAGAATGTTTGAGGCTGTTCTGTAATGAATTCATCCACACTATAGGGTTTCATTTGATACAATTTAAAAATACCTTTGTATTTTGGCATCAACATTATATGAATACATTCAAATAATAATTTTAAAATAATCATGTGCAATGGTTGGTTCCTACATCTATGGGAGTTAGAGTGCACCACAAAACAAGGAGGACTCTTCCAAACCCTTACCTAAAATAGAGGATCCCATAATGAATATTAAAAATAAAATAAGGAAATAAAAAATTAAAAACAAAAGATGAAGATTTATATGTTTTTTATACCTATAAATAGACCCTGAATGTTATTTTGAAAAGAGAGCATCAATTTGAGACTTCAAACCTAGAGATTTCAGCCTGAACCTATTTCTACTACTATAGTAGAGTTGAACTAAATTAGGTAACATTTTAATTTTCCTGTATGCTCATGACTAAAATCAGATGGTAAATTTTACATAACAAGCTATTTAAAGTATTGGAGTACGTCTAGTTGAATTTTTTATGGGATATTTTTTTTATTCAATTTCTATAACTTAATCCTCCTCTATCATGCATTACCATTGTAGAATGAAGAGGGTGTGCCTTTGAAAGTAACAACTAATTACCCATTCCTATAGAATTACCAATTAATTATTGGAGTAATTATGATTAAATATATTTTTTATTTTATGGATTATACTTTGTAACTAAGAGGGTAAGGTGTCACCTGAGTAAAAGAGCATCATAACTGTGACAGGTGGATCTCTAGAGTTCAATTCGAAAACAATTAAAACCGAATAATATTATATTTTATTCAATTGGTGAATAAACCCAATATTATAGAATATTGGTAAACTCATCTCATCATTCCAAAACCCAAATCAAACATCATTCATTTTTTCTTTTAAGATATTATAAACATTTTATTTCATTTCTACACAATTACCTATGGATCGACATTAACTCCCACATAACTTCAATTTAAATGTTTGTTACTGATAGTTGGGTTATTAAATTGTTTAATTTAATTCACTTAAGATATATAATTCTGCCTTTTAGTAGGGTCAAATCCCACATAATTTCTAAGGAACAGTGCTTAGTAATGATTATACTTTTAGGAATTATCGATTTAGTTTTATTCCCTTTTCACCTTTTTATAATTTTTCTTGTTATGAAGATTTTTTGGGCTTGACCTCAATGAATTAATTCTCAAATGGGAGAAATATAAAGTAAGGATAACTCACTTTCAAACATAATATATATGGGACTACTATAAAGAAAATGAATAACACTCAACAAGAATCCATCATTAAAGGAATAGAATTTGGACAAGGAGAAGGACAAGGATAATGCTAGTAGATCCAAGTAAGGAACCAAGGGATGAAAGAACTCATAATATAAAAAATGTCCTCAAATATTTCGATCAATATGAATATCATCATCTATCCAATTTCTATAAATAAATTCATGATCTATCTAATGATCTTAAAGATGATATATCACTCTATTCAATTCATCAGGATACCTCAAGAAGACCCTGATAATCACATTAGGAGTCTCATATGATTATGTGATATCATCCAATTCAATAATGTAATGCGATAAATAGTATGGTTTTTTCTATTATAATTATCACTCGATGAAAAAAGAATATGAAAGGATCTAGAGACTTCCCCCACATCCAATCAAAACATGGGAGTATTTTGTAAGAATGTTTGTAATGATATTTTTTATCTTTTAAAGTATATTTATTTTTGAGTAATCATTCATAATTTTGATCAGTTGAATGAAGAGTCAATTCATATTGAATGAGAAATATTTACATGTTTTATTAGAAGATGTCCTCTCTATGCACTCGAAATATGGTTACTGATTCAATTTTTTTCTAAAGTATTATCACAAGGTAACTCCTAAATTATAGATTTTTCCATTAAAGGGTCATTAATGAGAAAATTACATGAGGAAATATATGTGTTTTGATAAAAAAATGTCTAAAAATAGTTTTTAATGGAATAGAGTTGAAGAAAATGTAAAAGGAGTGTTCATAGTGAAAAATATCTCAGTGTCTAGCCAAATGAATGCAATGTCAAGGAAATCAGATGTTATGAGGTCCACTAAGTATCACTAAGGTATGTACTATGAAAATATTAATTATTTTGATTATAATTTGAAAAATTGCATATAGAGATGGAGGCCATGAAAACCAAACAAATAGAATCAGTGAAAAATTTTCATCAAGGATTCATATTTCATCCAAGACCACAAGGTGTTCAACCTCCGAACTGAGGCCCATCTCTTATGAGTCAAGTCCATTCACTAGAGGACACTCCAACCACTTTTATGACAACCACATGAGGTATAATTTAGTAGATGTTATCCTACTCCAAATATCAAGTTTTATGCATCTAGGAATTGAAATAATACTCCCAAAACTATCATGTGATGTTGAGGAACTAGGAAATCCAAGTATTCTATATTTTAATCCAACTAAATGAGAGTTCAAGGGGAGTTATATAAGAAAACACTAAAGTTCCAATATATAGTGAGCTGATATCCATTAACCTAATAAGTGTAAAGAAGATCCAAGAAAGTGAATAAGTTTTTATAATAAATATTTATGAATAATATGTGGAAGAAAAATAATTAGTATGAGGACGAAAATAAAAATACATATAATCTAGGAAATTTGTATGAGAGGAAGCTCCACAACCATACTGACCACAACTACCATTTTTGGAGACAGAAATGAAGTATTGTTTGATGATAAAATATAAAAGTTTCTATTATTTTTTTAAAATAAATAATTAATATACCATTTTTTTATTCAATAATGATCATGCCCACCTACATGATGCTTAGGAAGGAATTAGTGTTAGAAATAATCTTGAAGAATTGTGAACCATACCATTCATGGTGGAATGTTTAATTATTGCATCAAGAATCCTACCAAATGACCATGTTTCCTAGGGTGATTCTCAATTCCAATTTATATTGGGTCTAATGATTTTGGTTGTTCATTTTTTGATTTATGTTCTGGTGTCAATATATTTTCATACTCAACATTAAAAATAATTTTCTTGATAGATATGAAGATAAATTAAGTTATTCATTAGCTTTAGGACTCAAAACTGGGTCTTCGTTGAGGACTACTTACGGATATATATTCATGGTAGGAAAAATATACTTTATTTTGGACATTATTGTGATGGATATGGATGATGAGAAGACCTCAATAATCTTGGAATGACCATTCCTTAGTATGGGAAGGTCAGTTATTTATGTCCAAAGTGGAGATCTAATATTGATAGTCAATGGAGAAGAAGTGAACCTGAATATACATCAGAGGATGAAAAATATATAAAAGAAAGGTGATGTTTTGAGAGAAGGTAAATTTAGAGGAGTTATATACATTTCTGTCATAGAAAAATGGGTGATGTATATACTATAAAAAATAAATATGGTGGATAATTCAGTAAACATAAAGAGTTACTGGGAAAAGATGGAACATATGAGGGATTATTATAACTGATGAATTAAATAAAGGTCAAGAATTTTGGGGAGTCATTGCAATTCCCTTTAACTCTTCAATATGGGTCAAAAACTAATGGATTCATCCAACTAATATAGATATGTTACTAACTAGAGTAATAGTGAAGATCATTCTTGAAAAGGTAAGCAGACTCATCTACATAGAGGGATTACAACTTTGACCATTTATAGATCTAGACTAAGTAACCTCTATCCTACCCTTAATAACTTGAATATGATAGGTAATGTTTAAATTAATTACTATAAATATATATATTTAGGGAGGAAACTTGTATTTTTCATGATTTTGGAATTTA
The DNA here is from genome assembly GCA_963277665.1 of Viscum album. Taxonomy (NCBI): domain Eukaryota; kingdom Viridiplantae; phylum Streptophyta; class Magnoliopsida; order Santalales; family Viscaceae; genus Viscum; species Viscum album. The sequence goes on from OY728131.1 coordinate 2,073,400,682, forward strand.
TGATTTAATTTCATTTCAATTATTTAAGGAAATGTTTAGGAGTGTATTCCATTTATTTGTTAGGTTTCTTTAGAATGGGACTATACTTTAATTATTTTAATTTTTTCAATTACCATTATGATTCATGGTACAAATACATATGGCAGTTAATAAGGATAAAAAATAATATGTTTATTATGAGGGGAGTAAGATTTACAATATAGTATACCATTTAAATCTCTTATTTTTACAATATTTTTAGGTAATTAGTGAAAATATGTGTACCCAAAATTAGATTAGTGATACTTTTTTATCAATCATGAACCTGGACCGAAATACATTACAAAACGGTAGTCAATCCAAACTATCAAGTACGTTAAGGGAATTCTTGATCCCCATGGGCTAGAAACTATCACTTGGGGACAAAAAATAACCTTATGGAATGATTTCTCTACACCTTAAGCAGATAACATGATATATATATATATATATATTTGCAAACATAGTGGGAAGAAATAGATAAATAGTAAAAAAAATAAATATATGTCATAGTGAAAAGAAAATAGAATAAGGGATAAAACTCAAAAGTATCTAAACAATCTCTAAGGTACAAGTCCGACAAAAAAGTAAAACTAAAACCTTAAATACCTACTCTATGTGATAATTTTGGAAACATACCATCATGTCACTACCATATACCTATATATAGATGGAAGAAACCTCACTACCTTACTGTGGTTCCATTCTATTCTCTATATCAAAATAAAAAATAATGTATATTCATGGTTGAAGGGGTACACAGGGTGTGAGCTAAATTGACTCAATAGGATCCCACCTGAGTGTTCTATATCAAGTCTCTATAAAATAATCCAAATATTCTCAATATTAAATAAAAATTGAAATGATAATTAGATAAATAGTTTTATATCCAAATCATAGCAAAACATTTTCCTTTTTTCATAGTTCTAAACAATAAAGGTAAAATTGTTTCAAAGAATACCACATATATAAAGGCCTTTCAAACTAAATCAAAGGTAAATCACACTAAGGATCACTATTGGACATTTTATCTTGAAAAATCTTACCCAAACATATACAACTAAATGAATCATGTCACTGGATATATCCCTCAAATATAGAGAGTATAGGAACAACCCAACAAGTGAACCTATGGAAAGGTCAAACAAGTACATAAAAATAATTGGCTTATGAAGCATATGATCACCCCATGAGTGAACCCCCTAAGAGTATCAACAAATGTGGCATATTACCAATGCATCCACCTATGTACCCAAGATATCCCATATTATACATTTTCCAAACCAATTAATCAAATACATTCTTTGAAAACCATTTCAAAAATAAATTTCAAAATGATTTCAAAATAAATTTACTTTTACTAAAATATATATAAATATTAACCTTTTCAAAAAATCCCATTTATAAACACATAATTAATTATTCCAGTTCATTTACAAAAATAATTATAAAAAATAGAGTAATGTAGATCATATAAAATAGGCTATAGATGGAACCAACTCCCTAAAAATTTGGTAACACTTTCCTTCCTCATGATCTGCAAATAAGTAATAATGAAAAGATAACAATGGAATCCATAGAAACAATATTTATATCTCATAATCAATTCAATGAGAAAAAAAGTTGGTAAAGAAGATAAAACAACATGTACCCCATTAAAATCACATGTCGCACCACAACCAACACAATGGTCAGTCTCATGGGGGAGAAAATTCACAATGGATATAGAAAGTATCCTGAAGAATCAAAATTAAATGACCAAAATACCTAGAAAGTTAGTGCAATAACATTACTATAACCCACAACAATGATGAATAAGAATGATAAACTACCCAAAGAGATGCCACACAACCACAATGAAGATTAATTTATATTAAATGATCTAGAAGGGGAGTATATCACCAAAATATCATGGGAGACCTCCTAGGTTTTGAGAAAAAAACCTACACACTGAAAGAAAATAAAATAATATGTGTAGTTTAATTAACACCACAAAACCCAAGACATTCACTTTGTGAAACCCTTTCAGGAAATAAATTCATTTACAAGATACATTAAAAAAATTAATCTCCTCGGATTGAAAATAACAGTTATTGAACTTTTAATGATGTGAAATAGTTTCACAACATGTATAATATTCATTATTTTCACTGGTTTATAGCCTGATTTGAGAAATAGTTTCACCACATATAACCAGTTTATAGCATGAAAATTTTCAATGGTCATAATCAATAAAAACAAAAATAAAAATCCATTGGAAAACATGGATCCCTAAGGTTATAATCTTAACTATTTTAACATTTATACTCATAATCCATTAATTCCAATAGACCTGAATCCATAAAAATTAGGTATGTTTCCTAAAAAAAGAATTACATCCCCAGAAGTACCAAAATGAACCCAAATAAATAGAGAAATGAAATTATTGGTAATAAATTCATAAAGAAATTTTATGGGATGTTAAAAATTCCCACCTTAAGACTTTTCATCCCAGGGAAGTCATGTGAAAGAATAGTGACCGATAATATGTGAGGCCACTACAACCTCATTTATGGCTTGTGCTCATAAGTCTCATGATAATTTGATTCATGTCTCTGTAATACTGTGAGTAATGTAATCAACTTCCCATTCAAGACCGTCACCTGATATTCAAGAATATCAATAGGTTTCTCTATAATAGAAATGTCTTGCACCAACTTGATTTCTTCCCAAATAAAAATGTGATAGTGATTGGGATGGGACTTCTAATGATGAGGTATGTGGAAATATCAGGAATACCCTTTAATTGGACTGTAAATTCAAAATAATAGGAAACTTTCCCAAGATAATTAGTGACCTCAAATTATACAACATATCTACAATGAAATTTAATGTATTTTCCAAGCTGATGGTGACCCAACCTTGGGGAGACATTCAATAAAACCCGATAACAAATAGAAAAATCTAAAGGATTTTATCATTGATCCACATACAATTTATACTGATTCTAATATGTAACCTAATTCCAATGTATATCCGGAATCCTTACCAATGCCTCATTAAAAAGACTCCTTCAAAACAAATAGGCCTCACCCACCTCTATCAAATATTTATGTGACCGACATGGGAGGTCATACATGCCCTCAAAGGGTGTCTTTATAATCTATTAATGATAGCTATTTCTACAATTAAAATCGACATGTCCTAAATATTTATCCAATTAAGAAAGAAAATACTACACAAATTCACTTGGAATATCCTCTAGTATCTGAATATAATGCTCTATATGGTCATATGTTTGTGGGTAGTACGTTTTAATTAACCTGACATGAGTTATCATCACCATATGGACACTCTTCTAGAACTATGAGGTAGACCAGAGATCCCTATCTAAAGAAATGGTATAGGGAACCCCATATAACATTATAACATCATGTATATATTTTTTATCTGGGTCTTCAACTTTAGTGGCATCCCTCTTCCGAATGAAGTGAGCAACATTTTTCACCCAATCAATCACCGCTCATATATATGTCTTCCCTCTAAGAGCCCATGGTAATCCAAAAAAAATGTCCACGGATATCCCATCACATTTCCAAATTGGAACTGGATGAGGTTGGAGAAACTCAAACATGTTTAGATGCTTTGACTTTAACTTTTCTAGGTTTAAGAGTGGGACACCTAGTCCGAAATGTCATGCTTCATACCCATCCAACAAAGACATTGTCTATTATCATAATAAATCTTCATAGTTCCTAAATAAACTACCCCCAATGAAACTATGATAATAATAAAATGAGATCCTCATATATGTTGGAACAAAAAACAAATCCTTGAAATGGAGAATACCATCTGAAAAAATACACCAACCAAAAAAAGTTCTCCCACCATGCCATGTTTCTCAAATTCCCCTGAAATCATCATCCTGCTTCTAATACTAAAAAATATACACATTGATGGGTGATAATGACTAAATAGTGGGTAAAACCTTACATGACACGTCCTCTTAGGAATCTAGGAGAAACTATGAAAAGATCCCCATAAGTTTCAACTACCCAATTAATTATAGAACAACCTATTATGTTACATTCATACTAAGAGCATCTGCAATGACATTCCTATTCTACATGGTACTTGTGATATAGAATTCAAACCTATGATGGTATTCCACCCTATTAATTTTTTGATATTTAATTATTTCTGAGAAAATATATTTCTTGTACTCTTATTTCCATAAAATACCATGAAAATCTACCGCAATATATGTGTAACCAATATTTAAGTGCATTCATAACCATGGAAAGATATAAATCATGAGTGTGGTAATTATTCTCAATCATTCGAATATGTAAGATAATTAATCCACCACACAATTTTCTTACATGAGCATGCAACCCATACAAACACCAGAATCATCACATAAAACCACATCCCCCTAGAAAGATCTAGTAAGACCAAAAAAAACCGATATGGATAACCTGGTACCCAGATAACAGAGCTAGAAATGACATAGCCCAAATGGAGTTTGGGATCCTCATGATTAGGGGACTAGCACCTATAATAATACCAGAGAAAATTGGGAACAAATTTTCACATAAACAGTGGAATAAATAGTTACAAGTTAGTATGATCGAAAGAAAATTCCATGGGGATAAATGTACCATAATTAAAACTAAAAAACAAACCCAAACTGTAAGAAAAAATTAATATAAAAAAGGATCACAAACCTGGTCAAAATGTACACAACTCTTCAAGTCCAAGGATCAACAATAAAAACCACCTCCAAGTGTCACTTTACCCTTTCTCGACCCTAGAAGAGGATAATCTACAAACACCCGAACACACAAGTATTTTGTCAACTAAAATCCCAGTAGGGTCTCACCAAGGATTCCGTAATAATAAAACACAATTAGTTAACCAAATTAAGATTTCAAATTTAAATAAATAGGAACTAAAGTTCAAAGTCATAATTAAAATAAATCATTATTTATATTTCTATTGATGGAAACATTTCAAAAAAATATATATTAATAAAATTTTATATAAATTCATATGTTATTTGAAAATAGTTTACAAAAAATGTAATATATAACAAAATAATCAAAAAAGAGGAACATGAACATCTTCCAAAAGTTACGATAGTTCCAAGTTATAGGATCCTCACACACTTATAAACTAATAATGGTAATGTAGAAACATGTCTCTCAAAAACTAGGAGATGAAGACAGACCAACATCCCACTGGGGATAAGATCTGTCAAACAGTCTATGTTAGATTTATAAAGTGTCAATCTATTTCGAGGGAATTTTCATCCTTTCATTTTTTCCTAATAACTCACTAACTAACTATCCTTTCATTATCTCAAACAACAATCAATAATTTGAAAATTATTTCAAAACTATTCAAAATAAATTTCAACCAATTTACCATTTCAATATGCCATTTACCAATTAAAAACCAAAATGGGTATTAATTAAATTATGACTTTCTCAATATAAAACCAATATATTTATATCAAAAAATATTAATCAATTTTATCAAATTCCATCTTCAAATCAATTTCAAAAAACACAATTAAATTCCACAAATTCCTTCATATTCCACAGATGCACCCAAATTCAATGGAATTGAGGGTTTTTCCAATTTAATGCCAAATCAAAATCAAATAACCAATTAAATTGAATTGGTTTCTTAATATAAAAAATTAAAGGGATTTAATTTAAATAAATAAATTAAATATAAATCAAGTAATTTAGTGTTAAATCAATTATAAAATCTTAATTGGAACCACCTATGGTATATCCCGAGATCACGAAACAAAATATCTGGAAAGGGATTCTACAAAGAATTAATTTGACTAAAAATATCATGAAATCAAACCTTGATTCTAGATATAAAACAATGGTTATTAAATCCTCCAACAACATTGATATCAAATAATCCTCAAGTAATATAGAAGAAAAGATTAGTATAGACCAATAAGAGAAGATTCACATACACAAAGAATATATAACATGATTCAACGCACATAGATCCTCTTAGAAAGGGATTTGGATGAGGTATAGAGTGTCCTTGAGATCCTTCACAACCTTTTAAATGTTTCTTTTCAGAGTGAGGGTTAATAAGAGGGAAAATGGTGGGCGTTATGGGAATTTTTATAGAATTTTCAAATTAATTAAAATCTGCATGCATGATTTCCTAGGAAGGGCCACACAGTTTTTCAAACTATTATCCAAATTCATGCACCATTGATGTTGGGTTCATGATTTCTCATTTATGGTAACACTTTAAAACTCATGCACCAACCGTGACAACCATCACTTCCTAGGTTTTCATGGTTTTCACTTGTAGGGCTCACAGTTTGGGAAAACTGGATACCAACCATGTATAAACCAAGAGACCTTAAAATTTTCCAAAATATCACCCTAAAGACCCCTAAATGACACCCAACCATTTAATGGTCAAAATAGGGGTTTAAAATTACCTAAAACAGTAACCTAATGTTACAGCATCCCCACCATTGAAACATTTTTACCCAAAATGCATATAAATAATCCTCCATGTCAAAAATATGTGGCTATTATTCTTTCATCAGTGCCTCTCTCTCCCATGTCTCCTAAAAATATAAACCTTACTTCTATAGTACTCAAACAAAAAGTATCATCCTCTCACAAATTACCCTGGTTTAATAACCATATATCCTGATTGGAGGCTTAATCATGGTTAAATCAGGTTCCACATCAAGATCACTTCAACTCAAGACATGAGATGGATTAGATATATACTTTTGGAGATTCGATACATGAAACATGTTATGTATCGAATTCAATTATGGATTAATTTATAATTGGTATTCCACATTCCCACTTACTCAAAAACCTAAAAATTTCCCACAAAATGGGGATACATCTTCCCTTTCCCCCCATACCATTGATAACCCAATTGAGGTGAAACCTTCAAGAACACCTGATCAAAAAATGAAAATTTTAATCGTTTGTGATGACAATATTCATAAGTCATATAATGGCTCCATTCCCTCAAAATTCATTGATGAATCAACCGAATCTTTTATTTCATATCTTGAAACATAATGATTCTAATCGAGGAACATTCCCCAATCTTCTGCCAACACAACAGAGATCTATATGGTCTACCACACAAGGCCTCAATAGGAGACACTCAGATTGTGTACTGGAAATTATTTTTTAATAAAACTCAACCATCCATAAATAGTGATCCCAATATTTACAAAACTCAAGAACATAGGAATAAATCATATACTCAAGAATTTTTATAGATCTTTATTTTCTTCCAATTCAATTTTGGAAGGTATGAAGTACTTATAAATTTCTCACCTCCTTGACTTTTGTGGAATCATGAATGATTATAATGTTATCCGATTTAGTAAACATATAAATCAGCAACCATATCACATTTACATTTTATTGGTACATAGAAACCCAACCAAAAAATCTATTATGTTCACATCCCACTTCCTCCTCATTGCTAGAAGTGGATAAAGAGAACCCAAAGGTCTTTGATGCTCGACCTCGACCAAATGGAATGTATAACCGATAGAGACAAAATCCAAAATTCCCCATCTCAAACCTAGCCACAATAATTTTCACCTCATGTCATAGAACATATTAATGGATCTTGGGTTCACAACACACTGGTAATTATGGTAATCCCCCATAAAAGCTTCCCTTACCGCTAACAAGACATCAAAGAGATTCAAAAAATATAGAATACCCTGAATGGAGAATGACCAATCGGTGATGGGGTCCCCACCATAAAGAGTTCATTTAATTACTCAGAACTCATTCTAAAGATGTTGTTCTGAAATAGTCATCTCTAGATGAGTGTAGGTTAACTAAATACTAGATAAATAAACATCAATCCATATTTTCCAAACTTCTATAAGAAACTGGGAAAAAAGATCCAGCGGGTCTCACTCTTCTGATTTTTCATTCGTGGAATGGGTAGGATGTTTCCTACTCAAAGAATCTGTGACATCATTACCATTCCATGCGGTATAGGATATGTCAAAGTTGAAAGATTATAGGTATTTAACCCAAAACCACTAGAGGAGACTCAGTTATTTTTTATAGAATACATAACGCATGTTATTTTGGTCAGAATACATGGTTATACTTTCTATGGAAAGGTAATGCCGCCAACTATTAAGAACATGCATCACAGTTGTATGTTCAATGTCATGGGTTGGACAATTTTTCTCAAGTTGACTAAGCTGTTGAGATTCTTAAGCAATGACATGATCGCCTTACATAATAACACATCCAAGACCTAAACTTGATACATCATTGAAGACCACATAGCTCTGACTATCCTCTAGAAGAGTTAACATCAATTTAGTCGTCAATATACATTTCAACTCAGCAAAATAAATCTAAATTTTTTCATCCCAATAAAATATTACTCTCTTTTGACTTAGATTAGTCATTGAAGAAGCCAAATTTGAAGTCCTTTACAAACTAACAATAATATCTAGCTAAACCCATGAGGCTTTGAATCCCCAAAAAAATCATGGTTATTCCCATGTCTTAATAGTTATAAAATTTTAAGGATCAACTAAAATACCATGTTCCAACATCACATGTCCCCAAAACATCACTTCCCAAATCTAGAAACCACAATTTGAAATCTTTTCATAATGATGGTGATTCTGTAGCAATTCAAAAACTTCTTTTAGATGATGCACATGGTCCCCCCCCAGACATAGAGTAAACAAGGATTACTTCCACAATGAGTACCATGAAAGTATCAAGATACTCATAGAATATCATGTTCATTAAATCCATGAATACTATAGGATAATTAGTTAGACTAAAATTCATGAAAAGGTACTCTTAATTCTATACCTTCTCCAAAAGGTAGTTATAGAATGCCATATACTTTTTCATCAACTGATTATAAATGAATCACATATCAATATTTGGAAGCCACTTATCCCCTTTCAGTTGGTGAAATAGATCATAAATACCTATAAATGGAAATTTTTTCTTTACCTTAACTCAATTGAGTTTATGGTTATCAAAACAAAGTAAAAGTGACTCATCGTCTTTCTTAACAAAGGGAATAGGCACCATCGAAGGTGACATAATCAGGCGTATAAATCCTTTCTCTAAAAGATCATCCAACTGGGTCTTCAACTATTTTATTTTAGCTAATTATATGTGCTAATAATTAATAGATACTGTTTGAGTACTAGGTAGTAAATCGATAGGAAATTCTACCTCCCTTAACCATGGAAAAATTGAGAAGACATAAGGAAAAACATTAAGAAACTTGATGAAAACATGTTAGATATAACCACTCAAAGATTTTATCATCATATCAAAAGTGAACATAGATTTTACTTTCCCTAACTCTAGATAAGAAGGCACAACTCAACTTGAACCCTAGTCTTATTCTTCCAAAATGATATGACACACTCTAGTAGGAAAATAAAAGGAGGCCCATCGAAGACTACAATCAATTTGTGATTTATTTTGAATGAGGAAATATATCCCAAATATGACGTCTAGAGTTTTCATTTCAAGAACTAGAAAATCCTAAAAAATAAATCTTTGATAAATATAACTCACAAGAGAGACTATAGAGACCCTACTCTCTCATTATTCTTAAGGTTGTAGTAATGTCCATCAAATAAGAGAACATATCTATATGATGATATAGTATATTTACAATACGAGTTGAAATAAATGAATGAGATATATCAGTATCAAATAAAGTATCCCATAATGATGAAGTTATAGGAATGGTACCTCTCATATTTTTGACAATGTGTCTTCTTCTTCTCGAGACTCTTCCATTACGTGAAGAATATTCATTCCTAATGATTATGGCTGAAACCTCTTTGTTCATTAAGAATCTAATTGCACTATAGTTTTAGAATGATATGATGATATCATTCCACTATGTGGATTACAATAGACGTGGAAGAACTTATACAAGTGACAAAAGCATCTACAGGAACCACATACCTTGGGTGACTCAGTGCAAACTCATTTCGAATACATGGGATTTCCACAGTAGTAACAAATCAAAGGGCCTCATCCTATAATTGATGAAGGTATTGAAAAAACATGATACTAAAAATAACCATGAGAATAATCATGATTACTATTTCATTTAAATAAAATAACAGTTCCCCTCTGTGAAAAATAAACTCTCTTTAACCCTGACTTACTAGCCAGGCCCATTTTAACTGTCAACGCTATATCTAGCACATCAATATAAGAAGACAGCTTTAGTAAGAAAACGTGATAAGGAATATTAGTTCAAAGTCCCAAATCAAACATTCTTGTATTCATATTCTCATTTGATATAATCAAATATTTGAACTACACATTCTTAGTAATGATATTTTCATACCTAATCACAGTTCGTTCAGTCTGCTCAAGTTTTAAAAACTCTATAGCCTTGGCAAACATCATCGACTCTAGATAAAACTAGGACCTGAATAGATCATTAATTCCTTTCCATTCTAAACTCTTATTCTTCTCCACTATCACCAAAGTGTCAATAAATCTCATACTAGGTCCCTCTGGCTAGAAGGTGGAACATTTACCTTAATTTTATATAGAATCTCCAAGAACTCAAAAAGATTCTTAATATCTCTCAACCAATATTATTCAAATGTTAGGATTATTATAGCATTGAAATGGTGGTTTATTTTGGTGTAGGAACTCCAAAATAAATGAATCCTGATGTTATCCCACTAAGGTTCCATTGCAGGATCCTAAATGGTAATGGGTGCAGGTGACTGTCTCGGATCTTGTAAAACACACACAATAACTTTAACTAGATTCTATTCTGTTATAGGATTTTCTCACTAAGGTTCATCAGTACCTTCCCCGTATAATTTATTTCCGCATCTTCTTGGCGGAATGATTCTACAGAAAAGTAGAATAATAAATAAATGTTATTGACACTCAAATGGTGAAATAAGGGAAATTAATCCCCACATATAGGTAAAAGATATATATATTTAAATCTATATGAATCATAATCATGGATAAGGAAAGAAATAATCCATTAAAATTATCTCCCCAAACACCCATGCTGAAATAAGGCTCATTGCGGTGAGATCCAGATAGGCACTCAACCATGACTCACTCTTATGTCCCAATAAGATTACTCAAACTACAAACTTACATTAAGGAATCATGCTTAACCATAACATTTAATTCCACTTTATCAAAAACCATCTCAGATGCCCTAGTACCCTGATAACTATTCCATCACTAACATAGCCCAAAGCGAGTTCCCAGTCCCAATGGGTTGGTATCTAGTACCTATCATCCTAAAATATAAGAATGGGAGAGTTTTTATCACATAAACAGTTGAAGATACATTTACATGTCAATATTGTTAAAATAAAACTCTATATGGAGAACAATACCAGAATTAAAATAGTTAAACAAACCCAAAGTACAACCATAATGTATCAAAAAATTATATCACACCCCAAGTCCCAATGGAAAAAGCTCTCCAATACAACTGATCAATAGTAGAAACCACCTCCACGTGGTGATTTACCCTTGCTTGAACCCCCAAGAATATAGTCTACAAACACCTTAAGTCACAACTAGGGCGCGATCTAAAATCCCAATAGTGTAAGGACCAAAACCCAATTGCCCAAAGTTGGTGCCATAATTCATTACATTGGAATGATTACAAGAAAGTTGTATCTCAATGTAATGAATAGTTTAGTTGTTTTGGAAAACTAGATACATACATATGTTCAATATTACAACTTTAAAAGAAAATAGAATATATAAATTCTTTTGACAACATCTATAACTCCTAAGTTATTTCTTCATATCATTTATAATATACCTCTTCATTTCATGTGAAAATGAAACATAAGAAAGAGGTGATCTCAAATTCTCATTAAGGGAAAGAAATAGAGAGGAAGATATCCTAAACATAAGCATTATTCATGGTGAATAAATAAAAATGCATGCCTTTAAAATAAACATGAACACATTATAGAAGGAATAAGAGATAAATAAATAATACCATAATAAATATTAATAATGGGTATTCTACTGGTCTAATAACCTCCTAAACACCTAATTACTAGTTTCATAATGAGGGAATTCAAAATGTAAAACATCATAACCATACCGTCAAGGCCTTGAGAAAAGACTCTAAATAACCATTTTTTCAAGGCCTCATGCCAAACTGTAGCTTGTCTCATGAGACCTACCTATGCATAGAGGGGCTGTATAAGTCACCACCCATCAAATAATAAGAACAATGCATTCCTAATATTAACAAGGACAAAAATAAACAATAATTTACAATCACATTGAATCAAGAAAATGAAATATAAATAACGTTCCCAAAACATTAAGCATAAACACCAATCATTCGGGTTAAATTGGTGAATGGTTTTAAGATAGAACATCCATATTCAAACTAATCCTAAAAAAATTCAATTAAATATGGTTGATGATACCATAAAATATTAATCCCAATAATACATAATAATCAACAAGTGTGTTGATATAGATTAAGATACTCTTATAAAATCGTCAAGTAATTCTTGAGATAAATACTCTTTTACTTTGACAAAAAGATCTTTTTTGGAAAATACTTCATATGAAATCAAAAGTTAATTAAGAGATTATTTATATGATAAAATTAGTTATTTTATAAAGATAATATCTTTTAAAAATAGATTATAGAGTTCCCTTTAAAATAGGAATGAATTTGAGAAATTCCTTTGAATCAGACTTGTATTTTGAGAAGAATTTTCGAATGATCCTTTTAAAACATATGAATCCCAATAAATAAAAGTAAGATTATTGTTGGAAAACATATATAGAATATTCTAATAGAATATATGAATATTAAATATGAATAAATAATAATTTAATTTTGGTATGTAGATAATAAGAGTAACCCGAATGAAAATGGTTGTTCGAATAGAAAACCCTTACCTTAAGTCTGGTGGTGTTATTCACTTGATCTTACTATATTTTATAACAAAATTAAATTCATTAATTAATACCTCCAAAAACTATTATTTGTGTAATTTATTTATTATTGCCATATTAAGTTCATTCATGTATTTCTTGATGGGTTTAAGAGGTTCAATTTTATTGTTTGGGAGCATTTTCTTCCTTGGTATTCAGGATTAGTTTAATTATATACTAGTGAGGATAAACAAGTAAGATGAGAATGGTTGTCTAGAATATATGTTTTTTGTTATTTTGTTTACATACATAATATTATATGGTAATAAAACTCATTTGGTTATTGATCGTGAATATCACTCATTATATAAAACATTAATGATAATTGCTTGGGTTCATTGGTAGTTTTTTATCACAAGAAACTAATTTTTATTATAAATTAATATCATTCCTAAAAAAGATTCTGGAACCTTAACTAAGTTATAAAACATATATGATAGTCATTTTCAACCATAAAAATGGTTTCATGACTATAATTGAATATGATAATAGAAATTGAAAACCTGTAATCTTTGGATGTAATAAATTAACACATCTCAGATGGCGTTTTCATTTATAGTATAAAATAAGGGTAAAGGAGAGATGATGATGAAATATTCCACTACCATAAAAACATTCTAGAACTCATAAGTAACTAGAGTTATCATAACATTTTTATGAAAGGAGATGAGGAAAGAAAAATAAACGAAAAGAACTCGAAATAAAATAAATGAAAAGTGGAATTTACTTCTTCAAGTTATCTTCCATGAGAGCCTATTTAGGATATTTTTTTGCCTTTTTATGAGAAAAGAGTGTTCTAGACATGGTTGGGAGCTTGGGAGGATATTTGAGCATAATTTAGACAAAGAAAAATTCTTTATTATATTAACGAGAAGAGGGAGTGATGGGGTTTATAGTGGAGGAGAGGAGTAATTTTTTAATATCTTGTTCATTATTTTACAATTTCTCTCAAGAAAACAAATAGTGTTAATTAATCTGAACCATAAATGTAATAAGTGAATTTGAGTTCAAAACATGTTTCCTTAATTCATCCATGATTCTAGCAAAAGTTAATTTAAATAATAATGTATATTTATAGTAAATTTCCATATTTTTCTATTCATAAAAAATTTGAGTATTTCAGAAAAATACAAAAAAAAAATCACCCAACCCATTTTTTGACAGGTAGAATTAAAAACAGAACTCAAATTTTTTAAAATAATTTTCTATATATGAATAATTAAATTTTTAAATATAATCATTATTTATTCGAAAAATAAACATTTTAAAACTAGAATTCATTTTATATCACCTTGAAAAATTAATCAAGATCTCATTATCTTAAAACTGTAAGACAATAAAATAATAATATGATTTAATATTGGTATGGTTCATATTACAATTCATGAGGGTTTGTTACTATTCATTGAAAAATTATTTTGTCTTATCAGACTCTAAATATCTTATTGAATGCAACAATGTATGTCAGTTTTTCGAAATTCAAATCAAAGAGGTGGAAAATTTTGTTTATTGGATAGGTTATAAAAAATTGGTCTTTTTATAGACTTTTTTTCATTAATTAAATGTTAAATTTATTTTTATATCCTTGGGGTGTTACATTATCCCCCCTTACAAAATTTTCATCCTTTAAATTACAAGAATGTTGCCTCACAAAAAGATTTGGGTAGTTCTTCATCATATGATCCTTAAGATCCCATGTTGCTTCTTAAATTATATGATTTTTCCAAAGTTCATTTACAGGATGTGTAGTCTTGTTCCTCAACACATGTTCTTTAGTTTCTAGAATCTAGATAGGTTCTTCGTAGTAAGATAAGTCAGTTTCTAATTTTTTACCTTCAGAAGTGAGGGAATGTGTTGGGTCTGGCATGTACTTTCTCAATAGTGAGACATGGAACACATTATGTGCTTTAGACACGCTAGGTGGAATTTAAAAATGATAATCCACAACTCCAACTCTCTCCAAAATTTAAAAAGGGCCAATGTACCTAGGGCTTAGTTTCCCTATCTTTACAAATCTTATAAAACCCTTTCATTGAGATACTCTTATGAAAACATGATCTTCTACATGAAATACCAAATCCTTCCTTTGATTATAAGCATAGATATTTTTTCTACTTTGAGATGCATTGATATGTGTTTGAGTAATATTTACCTTCAATATTATTTCCTCCACAAGCTCTAGACCCACAAGCTTCCTTTCACTGACTTCATCCCAACATGTTGGTGTACAACATACTTTTCCATACATTCTTCATATGATTCCATTTGAATGCTTGAATGGAAACTATTATTGTAGGAAAACTCCACAAAATGTAAATACTGATCCCCCATATCTTGAAAATCATGTGAGTATGATCTCAACATGTCTTCTAAAGTTTGGATCATCCTTTTTGGTTTCTTGTCAGATTTAGGGTGATTAACAGTACTCAATCAAAGCTTAGAATCCAAATATTCCTAAATTGTTTTCTAGAATTTCGATTTAAATCCTGGATCATGATTAGACACAATTGAGAGAGGCTCTCCACAATGTCTCACAACTTCATTTATAGAGGGTCGTGAAAGGTGATATAGTTGAAAATCCTTCATTATAGTGAGGAAATATGAAGCTTTCATAAGTCGATCAACAATTACCCATATTGATTCATTATTTCTTATATTTTTCGGTCATCTATTGACAAAATCCATGGTGATTTCATCCCATTTCCATCTAAGACTATGTAGAGGTTGTATGGATCCTCTAGGATGTTGTATTTCCTCCTTCACATGTTTATAGGATAAACATCTTGATACATAATCAGAAATTTCCCACTTCATATTATCCCACTAGAAATGGTATTTCAAATACCTATACATTTTAGTGATACTAGGGTGTATAGAGAAATTTGAGCTACGGGCATCATCTAATAACTCCCTTTTCAGCTCAGGTATAGCTGGAACACAAAGCCTCCTCCAAAATTTCAGAATTCCATCTTCATATATGAAGTCTTGGAACATTCCATCATCCACAGGACTAATTTTCTTTTAATTATTCTCATCATCAGGCTGATAGATTTTAATTATTTCCATTATAGATTATTTGGAAACCAATTGAAATAGAAATTATATTTCTACTTATTTGATAATTCCCACAACCATATTTACTAGATCTATAAACATAGGATCCCTTTCAATCCTCACTCTGTTAAGGTCTCCATGTTCCTTTTTTCTTAATGTATCTCCCACATTATTTTCCTTCCCCATGTGGTAGGTTATGGAACAATTATAATCCTTGAGTAGCACTAGCCATCTCTTTTTCCTCATGTTTAGTACTTTCTGTGAGAAGATATATTTCAGACTCTTGAAATCTATATATATTTCACATCTTTCACCATAGGGATACTGTCTCCATATTTTTAGAGAAAATATAATAGTAGTTAGCTCATGCTCATGAGTATGATAGTTTTGTTCATGAATTTTTAACTTCCTTAATGCATATTCAATGACTCTATCATTCTGTATAAGGACACAACCAGGCCCTTTCTTTTATGAATCACTAAAGATCACAAACCCATCATTCCCCAATGGTAGAGTTAGGATCAGATCATTCACTAATCTCCTCTTTAATTCATTAAATTATTTCTCACATTCTTCTCTCTATATGAACATAACACCTTTCCTGTAAGCTTGGTCATTGGGTTTGATAAACAAGTGATGTTTTGAACGAAATGATGATAATAACATACTAAAACAATAAAAATACATACCTCAGTTATGATCATTGGAGTAGGTCATTCTTGAACAACCTTTCTTTTCACAGGATCAATAGATATTCCATCTTTAGAGATAATTTGGCCAATAAAGGAAACTGACTGATGTCAAAATTTACACTTTTTAACCATCCTATATAATTTATTTCTTCTAAGAGACTTCGTAATTGGGTGCAAGTGATTTTCATGATCTTCATATCTTTTGGAGTATACCCAGATATTTTCAATAAATACCACCACAATGTCATCAAGATATTCCTTGAAAAATCTATTCATTAGATCCATGAAAACATAGGGTGCATTATTCAGTGTAAAAGGATTTATTGTAAACTCATAATTTCCATACATTGTTCAAAATGATGTCTATGGAATATATTCATTCCTCACTCACAACTGGTGATATCTATATCGAAGATTAATCTTCAAAAATTTTGGGTTCCATTAGGTTGATCAAATAAATCATCAATACGTGGTAGGGGATACTTGTTCTTTATTTTTATAGCATTGATCTTCCTGCAGTCAATGTACAACCTCATATATCCATATTTCTTCTTATCAAAAAAATAGGGGCTCCACATGGAGAGACACTAGAGTTAATAAATCTTTTATCACTCAATTAATGTAGTTATTTCTTCAGTTATACTAATTCCAAAGTGTCTATTATATAAGGATTCTTTGATATAGACCATGAACTAAGAATTAAATCAATAGAGAACTCAACTCACATCTCAGGAGGATGTCCAGGTAAATCCTTCAAAACGAATCAATATAATAATTCCCAATAGTTACATCCTCAATTTGAATATTCCTTTCCTTGCTCATATATGTTGAGTTCTCATATTCCCTAATAATTAAATTCATTAGAGTTAATGGAGGTGTATCTAGATAAGAATCAGATGGTGAGATTTTTTCTATAAAGATAAGGGATTCTACAACATTCTAAAAAATTGTAACCTCTTTATTGCAATATATTTTTACATCATGATTCGAAATGCAATCCATAATGAGGATTATATAAAATTCAACAATGGGTATGATAATAAAATCAGAAGATAAAGCATGTTTATATGCCATAATGGGGACTTCCAGACACATATTTGTTTCAATGATACTTCCCTTCGGAGATTTGACTAAAGACTCCCTTATTAAATCAAATTTGAAATATCTAATTTTCTTGGAAAAATGACAAGATATAAAAGAATTTGATGATCTAGAATCAAATAAATCATTGGATAAGTTGTAGGAAACAATTAAATTACATGACACCACATCATTAGGGACATCAATATCTGTAGTTGTGATCGTAGAAGCTTGTCCTTCCTCCCATGGCCTTCTTTGGGAAATGTTTCCTTGATGCCTAGGAGAATATTTTTCATAATGTCCCTTATCATTAAAATTGTAGCATTGAATATTGGTAGATTCTAACTTCCCCTCAAAATCCTGGGATAATTGTCCTTATTCTACACACTTGTAACAAACACCCATACCCTTTAGGAAAGTAACAGGCTGTCTCTTCCTACAATTATCAAAGGGTGGAACATTAAATCTTCCCACATTTTCCATTTCTATATTTTATATTCCAATGTTTTCAGCAACCCTCTTATTCTCTTTCATTCCAATAAAATCAAAAGACTTGGATAATTCATTTTCTATCTTGATAGCAGATGATACTATATCTTCATATGATGATATACTTTGGAATACTGGAGCTCTTCAAAGGAAGGGTTTTAAACCATCAAAGAATCGATCAACTGTGTTCCTTAGATTATGTATATAGTCTGCAATATGTTTTTATACCCTTGTGAAGTTAGATTCATGATTTTTAACATTCTCATCCAATTTTTTCCTCATATTTAGAAACTTCCTTTCTATATCTTCTCCATGTTCATAACGGAAGTATTTTTATAAGAATATTTTCATTAAATCCCTCAATTCCATTTCATCTATTTCTTCCTCTTCATATGTGTTTTGAATTATAGACCACCCCTGATCTGCATCTCCTGATAGACGATAAACCACCTTGATAACCTCATCTTTTCCTTTACATCCCAATATTGGAAATATCTTCTCTAATGATCTTATCCACAGCTTCTCTACGAATGGGGTTTTAATCTCATTAAACAATGGAGGATTTTGTCTCATAAAGCGGTCTAACATAGCTCCTCCATGTTATGGATATGGATGTTTCATACGGGTAAGGTTATTGTTTATAACCTCAGTCAATTGTCCCAGTATAGTTATAATTTATTTTTCACCAGTCGCAGCAACAGATCCAACATCATTGCATTGCATCATAGGGAAATCCCTACATGGGACATGCATGTTCATTAAGTTTACATTCCTTCCACTAGGAACCATTTTTAAATAATGGCATATGCTATATTAGGTTATGAATCATAATTTATAATATCAACTTATCAAAATACTTATCATAAATTGAAATAATATTCTTAGCTAGTATCATAATTATAAATATGGTTTCTTTAAGGATAAATGTACATTTAAATCCTTCACAATGGTTTGTGACGAAAATGTGATTTATACTAAGAATATCCCCCAGAAATGTCAAACCAAGTGTGAAGTAAGGCCCATTTTTTTGTACAAGGATACCCCAGGTCAAGTCTAAAACTTCTTGTCAGAGTTTTTAATCCTAGTTACATATGTTCCATAACTACTTCCACTTGTAGTATCTAGATAGGAATTTATTTTCTAGAAATATTGACATAAACAATTTGTTACTAAAATTCTCTGACTTTATTGTATGTTTATCCTCAAAGTCTATCGTAGTTTTTTGTTCCATAATCTATGTTTTTTAAATCTATTTTCCATGTTTTCCACTAAACATCCTTTGATACCAACTATAAAGACCTGAATCGAGTTAGCTAGAGCTAGAGCATTAATTCATCACATTTACATAATTAAATGAAATTTATATCCCAAATGAACGAATTTTTTAGTTGTTCTAGAAAACTATACACATACATAAGTTCAATGTTACAACCTGAAAATAAAATAAAATATAAATCTTTCTTTGACAACATATATAACTCCTATGTTATCCCTACATGTCATTCATAATATACCTCTTCATGTCTTGGTAAAATGAAACATAAGAAAGGGGTCACCTCAAATAGTGAGTAAGGGTATGAAATATAGTGGAAGACATCATAAACATAAACATTAGTCATGGTGAATAACTAAAAATATATGCCTTTAAATTAAACTTGATAACATTATAGAAGGAATAAGAGATGAATAACTAATTCCATAATAAAGCATAACCATTGGTATTCTACTTGTACAAAAACCTCATGCACATTTAATTAATAGTTTTATAATTAGGAAATGAAAAATTCTAGACATCATAACTATACCATCAAAGCCTCATGCAAATACCATAAAAACCATTTTGTCAAGGCGTTGTGCCAAGACCGTTGTTTGTGTCATGAGACCTACTGATGCAGCGGGGGGCTATAGAAGGACCCAAATCTCACATAATAATCCCAATAAATTATTTGTATTAATGGGGAAAAATATAAACAACATATACATTCATATTGAAACTAACATATGAAATTTAAATAAGTTTCCCCAAACATTAAGCATAAACAGTATCCATTCAGAGTAAATTGGTGAATGGTTTTAAGATAGCACATCAATATTAAAAATAATCATAAACCATTAAATTAAATATGGTATATGATATCATAAAATATTAATCCCAATAATATATAAAAATCAATAACTGTTTTGAAATAGATGAAGATACTCTAATAAAATCATCGAGTAATTCTCGAGATAAACACTATTTTACTTTGAAACGAGGAGTTCTTTTGGAAAGGTCATTATATAAAACTATAAGTTACGGAAGATATTATTTCCATAATAAAATTATTTATTATATAAATATAATGTTTAATAAAAATAGATTATATAGTGATCTTTAAAATATGTAAGAATTAGAGTAATTCTATTGAATCGGGCTTGTATTTCGAGAAGAATTTTTTAAAGATCCTTTTAAAACATATAACTGCACAAAAATGATAGTAGTATTCTGGTTGGTAAATATATATATAACATTATCATATAATATATGAGTAGCACATATGAATAAATAATAATTTCCTTTAGGTATGTAGAGAATAAGAGTAACCCAAATGAAAATGGATGTTTGGGTAGAAAACTCTTTCCTTAATTCTGGTGGTGTTCATCACTTGATCTTACTGTCCTGGATAACCAAATTAAACTCAATAATTAATATTTAATGAACCGACTATTTTTTTAATTCATTTACTAAATCCTTATTATGTTTATTCACGTCCTTCGTGATGGGTTTAAGAAGTTCAATTTTCTTATTTGGGAGCATTTTCTTCATTGGTATTCATTAACGGTTTACTTATATACATGTAAGGATAAACATGTAAGATGAAAATTATTGTACAGAATATAAGTTGTATGTTATTTTTTAATATCTATAATACTAAATGGTTATAAAATTCATATGGTTATTGGGATTGAATATGGATCATTATATAAAACATTAACAAAAAAAATTTGGTTTAATTGGTAGTTTTTTATCACAGCAAATTCATTTTGATTTATAAATTAATATCTAGAGTAAAAAATATTATAGTACCTTAAATAAGTTATAATATGTATATTATAGTCTATTTAAACTATCAAAATGGTTTAATGACCTTAATTTATGATAGTAATAGAAATTCAAAACTCGTTGTCCTTAAATGTGATAAATTAACACATCTTGGATGGTGTTTTCATTTCTAGTTTAAAAAGGGAGAAACAAGGGATGGTGATGAATTATTCCATTGTCATTGAAATGTTTCAGTAAGTTTTAGGTATTTTATTTATCATAACATTTGGATGAAATTTTGTGAGTGAAGAAAAATAAAAAAATGAACTTGAAATAAAAGAAACGAGAAGAGGAATTTACCTCTTGAAGTTATCTTCCCTAAGAGCCTCTTTTCTAGAGATATTTTGGACTTTTTATGAAACTATGGGTTGTTTAACATGGGGGATGGTATTGGGAGGATATGTGAGTATAATTTAGACATGTAAAAAGGCTTTATAGTAATGAAGAGAAGAGGGAGTGATGGGGGTTTATAGTGGAGGAGAGGAGAGATTTTTGAATATCTTATCCATTTTTTTATTATTTCCCTCAAAGAAATGAATATTGTTAACTCATGCAACCCATAATATTAATAAGTGAATTTGAGTTTGAACCTAGTGTGATTACATCATCCATGATGCTAGGAATAGTTAATTTAACTGATAATGTATATATACTGTAAATTACCGTATTTTACTATTTATTAAAAATTCATGTATTTCAAAAATATATCAAAAATTCACCCAAACCATTTTTTGATTTGTAGGATTAAAAAAAGAACTCCATTTTTTTAAAATAATTTTCTAAATATGATCAAATAATTTTTAAATAAAATTTTAATTTATTCTAAAAATACCAAATTTACAACTATAATTCATATTATATCACCTTAAAAAAGTAATCATGATCTCATTATTTTATAACCTCAAGATAATAAAATAATAACATGATAAAATATTAATAAGGTTTTTATTACTATTCATATTACTATTCATAAGTGTATGTTACTATTCACCCTAAATTATGTTTTTTTATCAAACTCTAAATATTTTACCAAATGCAACCATGTATGATATTTTTTTCAAAACTCAAATCATAGATGTAGAAAAAATATATTTACTAACTAGGTTTTAACAAATTGGTGTTTTTTTGAGACTCAGTGCTTCATAAATTCAATGTGATATTTATTTATAAATCCTTGGGGTGTCACCATTAGGTTCTTACTAAGGATTCCATAATAAGATACTATAATTATTAATCCATATAAATAATTCAAATTTAAACAAAAAAGCATGGATGTTCAAAAGAATATTTTTAAAAAATCTTGATTTACATTTCAATTAATGGAATAATTTTTAAAAAATATTAAAAATTATTTTATATAAAATAGTATATATAAAATCATAATGCATGTGTAAAATAGTTAAAAATAATGGCTTATATATTAAAATAATAAAAATGGAGCAACACAGTCATATTTCAAGATGTATTATAGTTCTATGTTATGATATCCTACACACATATATAGTGATAATGGTAATTTTCAAACATGACTCTCTGAAACTGGACAATGAAGTCTAACCAACATCCCACTAGGGATAACATCTTCCAAAATGTTTATTCTAGAGTTATAAAGTATCAATATATTTTGATAGAATTACCATACTAGTTTGTTTTACCCTAGTAACTCACTATTTACCTATTATTTCATGTTCTCAACCAACAATAAATAATGGGAAATTTATTTCAAAACTGTTCAAAATACAGTTCAACCCATTTCCCATTTCAATATGCCAATATCCATTAAAACACAAAATGTGTTTTTAATAGAATCATTCCATTCTCAGGATAAAAAAATTTGCATCCTATCAAAATATTTTAATATATTTTTCTCAAATACCAACTTCAAATAAATTTCACAAATTAATTCCACAATTAAATCTCATAATATAAATTTTAAAATTTTTATAAAATCCCATAAAAATACCCCAATTCAAAAGAATTAGGGGTTTTCTTCAATTTACTTTCAAATTAAAATAAAATACTAAAGTCACTAGAATTGTGTTTTTTATAAAACCAATGATATAAATTCAATTCGATTCAATAAATTTGGTGTGAAACAAATTGAAAAATCAATATTGGAGCCATATACCATAAAACACGGGATAACGAAACACAACTTCTGCAATGAGATTCACCAATAAATATTGATGACTATGAAGATAACGAAATCAAACCAAGATTAAATATCTAAAACAATAGAGATTAGATCCTCCAACAACATAGATATCATAAAAACCCTAAGAAGGATAGATGAAAACATTGATAGAGACCAAGATAAGAAGATTTTCATACCCAGAGGAGCTAAAACATGATTATCCATTCCATGATATGCCTCGAAAGGGGATTATAGGATCCAAAGTGTGTCTTGGAGAGAATTATTGACCTTATAAATTATGGTAGGGGTTAGGGTTCATAGGGGGTCAAAAAGGGAGTAACATCCCAGGTAAATAATTAATATGACATTTTTAATATTAATTAATATTTGTAAATTGAATATTAATTTTACTTTAAAGGGGATGTTATGATCGATGGAATACCTAATATGCAACAATGGGTTTTTTTTAAAACATACATTGCACAAAACGTTGAGTTATACCACAAAATAATATAATAATATTATTAATTCAAATGGTAGTTAACCCCTATCCATTTTATTGGTGAGAATGAATAGAACTAACTAAAATATGATTATATATGTTTATAATTTTTTTTCTTTTATCCAATAAATTTTATAGTCTTAAAATGTAAATGAATATAAATTTATACATAATTACTCTAAAATTCTTCAAAAAGTCGATTTACTACTTTTTAATGGTGAACTCATTTTAAATATAGTTTTTTTCACATTTATATGTTTTATTTGACAAAATAAAATTATTCTTTAGAATTTGAAAATCAAAATATACTGTTAAATTTTGTTTGTATTTTTCTGATAAAGTTCATTTTATTAATGAATAGAGAAAAATACTGTATTTTAATTGAAAACTCCCTTTTAATATAATTTATTTATAAGGTTAGATTATATTTTTAATTAGTTTTCAAGTGAAATTATATTATCTTTTTACCAATTAATCCAATTTTGGTAATTGGAGGTAATTTTACTTTGATATTGGATATATACAAGTGTCAACCGTTTGATAGTTATTATTTCTTAAAAAAACGTTGTTTGTTTTGAAAGAGGGAATTAATTTAAATTTTATTTTTGCCACTTGTGTGTTATGAATTTTAAGAAAATGGATTCCATATTTGGAATCAGAAGGTCTAAATTATGTAAATTTGTAACTTTTATTTTTATACATTATGAATATTTACATTAGTAAATATTTTATTTACCATGTTTAAAGAGTAAATCTAGTAAATAAGGATAACAAAATATTATTGTAATAATATTTAATTACCCTAACATGTGTAATAATCCAATTTATTAATGAATTTCATACCATGGGCATCTTTGGGTCGATTTTGGGACCCCATTGAGCCATGTGGGAGTGATAATGACACTTTATATTAATTAATTTAAAGTAAAGGCAAAAATGACACAAACATATATCTTTTAGTAAATAAATTCTTCAATGGGGTTATATAATTTATCTATTGAACTATAAATATTAATTTTAAATATAAAATTATTTCATACATCCTGATATTTTTTTTTTAATTTTTAGACAGAAAATAAATAAAAATATTTATGACGCAATAATGATGCAGTGTTTACCTCGTTAATGAATGATTTAAATAAATATGATTATAAAGACCAAAACAATATCCAAAACCTGTCCAATTTTTATTGGATGATTTTATTTTGAACATGTGTCATCCTATATTCGACTTTAATAAGTTTTGGACTTTTATAAGTACAAAATAATTATATAATAAAATAATATTTTTAAACATTCCAAAAGATCCCCTCCGCTCTCTTATAAAAGGCCCTCAATTCTAACCTATTCTTCACACTTATCAAGATAATCCAAAATCTACCCAATTATGCTCCCTACATTACTATACTCCTGCTAGGAGACTTCCCCTTGGCATAAGGAAATTCAATTAAGCCTTTTGGTTCAAACCAAAGGGAGGTACCCGATTTAAAGGTAACATCTTCTCTTAAGTTCTCTTGTTTTCTTTTACTTATCCAAACCCCTAAACTCTTTTAATTACTTTATTTTTTTTCAAACCAGTATCCTAAATATACTAGATTTTATTAATGATAAGTATTCTAACTACACATACACACACCTCCATCTAATGGGTAAAGAACATACTATTTCTGTGGACGGCGAACTACTACCTCATGAAACGATGATTGTTCTATCTTCTCCTACCACCTCTCATGGTGGACATTATGATGACACTATATTTATATATGATATATATTTTGATTATTTTTTCTCTATGTTTCTGTAATTTATATTCACAAGCATACCTTTATGCTTTCCAATATGTGTAAATACGATAATTTCATTTGAGGAAGTGATGACTACCGCCCCCTCAAGGTGATATGATTCGTTCATGACATACATGGAACGTATAAAAGATGTCATTAATGAAATTATGTAACATATATATCATATTATATTATAATTTATTTATAATATACTTATGTATCATTATGTTTTAATTCCATTAAATATGAAATAAAAATGAAAGTAGCGTTCTTACGTACGTACGGCTTACCGTCTCTATGAACGGTGCATTTCATTTATTATCTCCGAATGTTAGGTAATATTATAAATAAATAAATATAATAGATATATATTATATATATTATATCTAAATCATGAATATCATTCTAGAGATAATGTAATTTTTACCATATGAACAACTGGTAATAATAAGAAGTTCATTTTTTACTCAAGTACCAAATATCAACAAAATGATCATTATTAACTTATTGATTGCATAATGTTTATAACATAGAAATAATTGATATAAAAGTAATAATAAACTTAATAAAATTTCTTAATCAAGTAAAAAAATAACTTTAACTTATTATTCAAGAGATTAAATAATGAACAGATCAAGTCGGACATGAGGTAAGGGGTTTCTTATCTTATTTGTAATTCCATGAGATTTCCATTGTTCTCCACTTATTTATTGCATGTGGTGTATTGTGTAATGTAATTTGATATATATAATCATTATTAATTTTATATTCAAGGTATTATATGATTAATTTGGTGGTAATTAACTTTTTTTAATACGAATTGATTGATCAAAACATGGTAAGGGGTTTTCATATGACTTTTTATTCCCGTGAGATTCAAGATATATTTTCCATTTTTTCCATTTTTGTGATGTATGTACTGTAACGACTCGGGTTTTTGGTCCTATCAGACTTTGGAATACGAATAATTCCAGAGCTAGGCGCGAAGACGGCATGCGATTCCGAGGCCCGGTGTGCCCGGAATTAATTTTATAAAAATATTAAGTATTTTTATACTATGCACGTGGCGGGGTTGTGATATCTCCAAAAAGGTAGCTCAGAACGGGAATCTGAGGGCATGGTTGCATTCAGAACGTGCCGTTTACCCTAGGTGAGGTGTAAACTTTGCGGGCGCGGGCTAGCGGTGAGAAACGCCACCAGGGGCCTTTTCGTAAATAAGTGGAGAAGTTAGTGTGTGAGTGTCGGCTCGAATAACTTCTGAACGGAGTCTCGGATGGAAAATATGAGTCCGTCGTTGCGTTCAGAATGGCGTGTTTACCCTAGGGGTGACCATACTTTTGTTCCCATCGGGCGTCGGGTCCGAGGCGGGTTTGGCGCCGGCGGGCGGCTGATATAAATATCAGCACCCCCCTTTTATCGTTCCTCTCGACGTTCTTCATCGTTCTTCACCGCCGCTCCGCCGAATCGAGCATACGAAGCGTCCACGAGCTCAGAATTCGACGTCGTACGTTCCAGGAGCGCGCAACGTAAGCTCTGGAGCGCGGATCTAAGGCAGAACGTCGGCGTTTCGCCCGCGAGGTAGGCGGTTTGAGTTTTCAAATCCCGGATCCTGTTTTTTGGTTTTTTTTCTTCAAATTTTCATAAGGTTTGTATAGTTCGTGTCCTGATCTTTCCGAATCTTTTTTTGGATCTGAATTTGGAGCACCGGGGTGCTCCCGGTGGCTCCCGAAAGTTTTTCGGCGAAAACCCGGTTTTCCGGCGACGAGGGGTGGCGGCCATGGCGGAATCTGGTGATGGCACAGCGGCGGGGCGGCGGTTTCCGGCGGTGGCGGCACGACGGAATCCGGTGGTGGCATGGTGGTTTCTGGCGAGGCTGGCGGTGGTCCGGCAAGGATTTTCCGGGGGTTCTTTAAACCCCCGTAACTCGCAAACCGTAACTCCGATTTGTGAGCCGTTTGCGGAGACTCACTCCTTGCATCGAGAAGGACCTTTTGAACTCACTTTGAGGGTTTAAGGGTTTGGGAACGTGGCCCGGGAGTTAGAAACATCGTATAAAATAATATTATTTTATTATTTTACGACTTCGGACCGTTGTAAATTCTACCTGAAGCGTCTGATTGACGTGTCGTCAGTGGCGTTGAGACCCTGATGGTACGACGGAATTTTTGAGATGGTTTCCGGGTGTTGGGACTGAGAACGGGGTGTGGGCCCCACGAGGCTGAGTTTTTGCGTTTGCGTAGAAAGGCAGCTTTTGCACCAGGAGTCCGATTTTGGCGGATGAATAGTCGATCCTATATGTTTTTCCAAGAGGATCGCAATGGTGCAATCTGTTTGATGAGATTCGAAATCCAGGCGTGGGCCCCACTCGAGATGGCCTTTGGTGAATAGTGCCTTTTCACCGGGTGTCCGTTTCGGACAAGTGAGTAGTCGATTCTTCTTGTTTTTTCGAGGGGATCACCATGGTGTGATCCGCTCGATGGGTTTCGGGATCATTGTGTGGGCCCCGCATGAGCTATCTACGATGAATAGTGCCTTTTTCACCAGTGCTCCGTTTCGGGCGAGTAAAGAGCCTATCCTGCGTGTTTTTCCCCGTGGAATGCAATGGTGGCCTCGGTTTTGGCCTAGGAGGTGCACAATGTGGCATTGTAGTGGGTCGCTCGGGTTAGCGACGTTTAGACTAGAAGTGGTTGAGGGTTCTCCCTTGGTTCATTCCTACGAGGGTTCGCGTGGCATCACAACCTTCATAGGGGTTTGTGATCCTCTCGATGGGATGTTTTAACTGTTAGAGTTGTGCCATCCCTCCAGTGGGCCCGGAGTGGATCCTCTAGCATCTTTACCCTAGATCAGGTTCTTGGTATCGCTATGACCGCTTATTCACTGGCGATGATCCCCTATCTAGCAGGTTAACCTTGTAGGGTTTGTGGCATCATTAGGAATATGATCCCCTACGTGGTGGGTCGTGCTCAATAGAGTTGTGGCATCGTTGGTTATACGATCCCCTACTCAGCACTCGGTGTCAGTAGGGTGGCAGTATCATTGGTTATGCGATCACCTACTCAGCACGTGGTTTCGGTAGGGCTGCGGCATTATCGGTTCGATCCCCTACATCGCGAGTTATACCATATAGGGTTCCGGTATCATCGTGACAATCATTATATGGACGATGATCCTCTATCTGAGTGTGGAGTTTCTATCGAGTGCCAGATCGGGTTGTGGTATCCCCCAGTGGATCCTGGGTGTGATCCCCTATCTGTGAGAACTACGTATGCCAGATCGGGTCGTGGTATCCCCTAGCGGACCCTGGGAGTGATCCCCTATCTGTGAGCTATGTCTACCAGAGTGGGTCTTGGTATCCCCTAGCAGACCCTAGCAGTGATCCCCTATCCGAGGAGTTTGGTGGTTATGTTGTTTTAGCGATGTTTCGTCAGTGATCGTGGAGCATGTTCTCCTGGTTGTGGTCGGTTGCTGGTGATGATGTTGGTACCTCTTGTGGCTTTGTGGCGTGATATGAGTATATCTGGATTGTCCAAGGTGTATGTATGGGCATACACTTGAGCTGAGCTGAGCTGACTAGTTGTGTTTAGCAGAGGATGACCACGAGATGGAGTTTCTCTTTCGTCTGGGTTCCCTATGGCTGGGTTGATCGGACTGTTGCCTTTCAATTGCTCCCTTGGTTTTTGGGTTTTTGGGGTGCCTACTGAGTATGTTTATACTCACCCCTACACGGGCTTTGCCCACACATTTTTGTGTCTTGTGCAGACCACATGCCTTTTGACGGAGTCCCAGGAGAACCCGGAGCAGGCGGAGCTTAGTGAGCAAGTTGACCAGGGTGTTTACGGGAGCTGTGCCGACGGAGCGTTCTGACGGGTGTTTGTGGAAGCGTTTCCCTTCATTAGAGCAGGTTGGACGCGCTTTGTATTTTTCTTTGGTGGGCCCCTTTTTTCCCTTTGTACTTTTGCTGTTGCACTCTGGTTTTGGATAGACTGTATGCATGCATTTAATTTTCAGTTTCTATATCTCTGCACTGTTGCATGGAGGTGTTTTTGGGTGCGTTTGTACAGGTACCATAGGCTAATGCCTCCCATGTGTGTGATATCCTACTCAGCGCTGGTCGCCAGCCCCTGGCCTATTGGAGGCGGGCTTGGGGAGTCGCGGCTTGAGCCCCGTTGGGTTGGGTCATGACAGAGTGGTATCAGAGGACGTTCCACCTTTGGGATCTCAGAGCATAGCTAATCTAGTTGTGAGTTTGGTTTGGGTTTCATAGCGGTAGTGTTAGGATGTTTCGAGTTCGGCTTTCAGGCCAAGGACTCTAGTGTTGGTGCGGCGGCTGACGAATCCATACACCAGGACTCTGATAACCTGCCTTTTGACTCAGGACATTCGTACACTGGTCGTAGGGACATAATGGAACATTCATCATATAGGACTAGGTTTTTGGGTTTTCCTTGTCCATCTTGGGTCAGCTCTCTAGATATACTCTTTGACTGTGGTGCATCTTGAATGTATTTCAGGATGCCTCCACGACGACAGCCAGTGTGGGTTCCGCAACGAAATTGTGGTGATTACCCGCCCCGTGTAGAGGCTGTGGAGCAGGGTCCAGGTTCTGAGGGTGCACCTCCAGGTGGTCTTACAGTTGAGCCACCACCTGTCGAGCAGCTAGTTGAGCAGGCGGTGCAGGACGAGGTTGCGTGCAGGCTAAGTGCGCTGCACGAGTTCCAGAGGCAGCGACCTCTGAGGTTCCGGGGTGATCCATACCCCCAGGCAGCTGATGACTGGCTTGAGGCAGTCACCCGAGTTTTCTACCTAGTGAGGAAACCTCCAGATCAGATGGTGGTCCTAGCGGCGAGCCTTCTGCATGGTTCTGCTGGGCGATGGTGGAGTTTGGTGACGCAGTCCCATGATGAGGAGATGCTCACGTGGGAAGAGTTTGAGCGGCTCTTCAGGGAGGAGTTCTATCTGGTGACACTGAGGTCAGTGTGGATCCAGGAGCTTCTACAGCTTCGACAGGAGAGCATGACTGTGTCGGAGTACTCAGCGAGGTTTACAGACCTTTCACGCTACTCCCTGAATATGGTTCGAGACCCGTTATTTATGGCTCAGACCTTCGAGCACGGATTACGCAGGGACATCCGAGCAGGTGTGGTTTCCTTGTTCCTAACCACCTATGCTGGAGTGCTGAAGCAAGCGTTGGTGGTGGAGAGTTTTCTGGCTGATCAAATTCCCCATGATAGTGCTGGGCACTCGAGGGCTGAGAATTTTTCAGTCGGATTAGCATCTGGTAGCCGAAGAGAGAATCAGGTGTCAGGACATGGTCGACGTTTCAAAAGGCGACCCCAAGATAGAGGATATGAGGCTCAGGGCTCGCAGACCATTTTTGGTCAGCCGCATGAGAGGCGGTGTTACGCTTGCGACGGTCGAGGACATCTTGCTAGAGATTGTCTGACCCGACGTGCCGCTGAGAGGGAGCCGGTCGATGGACCGCCTTGGAAGAGGCAGCGTCTCGAGCAAGGAGGTCTGCAGGGCAGCGGAGCGAGTGCAGTAGGAGGAGTTGGTAGGCAGTATCAGTTTCCACCACCCCCACCCCATGTGGTCCATGCCAAGCTCATGGAGCTGGTGGCCGAGGGCGAGGACAGCTGCATGCCCTAGAGGCTGTTGACCCAGAGGCTCCGCGGATGGATAGAGGTACTCCTTGTGTCTTTTCTACTTTCTGTAGTAGTTTGATAGACACTGTTTAGTGGTACCCTCCTTTTTCATGCTTGCTCGAGTTTTGTTTAGGGCGTTGGTAAGACCCTGTGTGGGTGTTGTTCGGCGTGCTTCTAATGTGTGAGGAAGAGAGATCCTTCCCCCATTGAGATGCGTTTTTGTTATGTGATTAAAACTGTGCGGGCGAGTCAGTGCTGCCCAAAGCGGATAGTATTGAGGGGTGGCGGATTAGTCCCTCAGAATTATACATTCAGGCATGTGTGTTTTTTTGTGAGCTCGCTGGTGTGTGAGACCCAGTTGAGAGTCTAGTCGCTTTCCTTGTGCTTAGGGATTTTCGGGGACGAAAATTTCATAGGGGGGAGGATGTAGCGACTCGGGTTTTTTGTCCTGTCAGAATTTGGAATATTTCTACGAATAATTCCAGATCTAGGTGCGAAGACGGCGTGCGATTCTGAGACCCGGTGTGCCCAGAATTAATTTTATAAAAATATTAATTATTTTTATACTATGCATGTGGCAAGGGTGTGATATCTCCTAAACGGTAACTCCGAAAGGGAATATGAGGGCACGGTTGCGTTCCGAACGTGCCGTTTACCCTATGCGAGGTGTAAACTTTGCAGGTGCGGGCCTGCGGTGAGAAACGCCACCAGGGGCATTTTTGTAAATAAGTGGAGAAGTTAGTGTGCGAACGTCGGCTCGAATAACTTCTGAACGGAGTCTCAGATGGAAAATATGAGTCCACTATTGCGTTCAGAACTGCGCGTTTACCCTATGGGTGACCTTACATTTGTTCGCATCGGGCGTCGGGTCTGAGGCGGGTTTGGCGCCGGCGGGCGGCTGATATAAATATCAGCGCCCCGCCTTTTATCGTTCCTCTCGACGTTCTTCGCCGTTCATCGCCGCCGCTCCGCCGAATCGAGCAAACGAAGCACCCACGAGCTCGGAATTCAATGACGGACGTTTCAGGAGCGCGCAGCGAAAGCTCTGGAGTGCGGATCTAAGGCAGAACGTCGGCATTTCTCCCGCGAGGTAGGCGGTTTGAGTTTTAAAATCCCAGATCTCGTTTTTGTGTTGTTTTTCTTCAAATTTTCATAAGGTTTGTATAGTTTGGGTCCCGAGTTTTTCGAATCTTTTTTTGGATCGGAATTTGGAGCACTGGGGTGCTCCCGGTGGCTCCCGAAAGTTTTCCGGCGAAAACCCGGTTTTCTGGCGACGAGGTGCGGCGACCATGGTGGAATCCGGCGATGGCACGGTGGCGGGGCGGCGGAATCCAGCGGCGGCATAGTGGTCCGGCCAGAATTTTCCGGGGGTTCTTTAAACCCCCGTAACTCACAAACCGTAAATCTGATTTGCGAGCCGTTTGCGGTGACACGCTCCTTGAGTCGAGACAGACGGTTTGAAATCTTTTTGAGGTTTTAAGGGTTCGGGATCGTGGCCCAGGAGTTAGAAATGTCGTATAAAATAATATTATTTTATTATTTTACGACTTCGGGTCGTTGTAACTTCTACCTGGAGCGTCCGATTGACGTGTCGTCAGTGGCGTTGAGACACTGATGGTACGACAGACGTTTTGAGATGGTTTCTAGGTGTTGGGACTAAGAATGGGGTGTGGGACCCACGAGGCCGGGTTTTGGCATTTGCGGAGAAACACAGCTTTTGCACTAGGAGTCCGATTTTGGCGTATGAATAGCTGATCATGTGTGTTTTTCCGAGAGGATCTCAATGGTGTGATCTGTTCGATGAGTTTCGAAATCCAGGCGTGGGCCCCACCCGAGCTGACCTTCGGTGAATAGTGCCTTTTTCACCAGGTGTCCGTTTCGGACGAGCGAGTAGTCGATTCCGCTTGTTTTTTCGAGGGGATCGCCATGGTGTGATCCGTTCGATGGGGTTTGGGATCATTGTGTGGGCCCCGCACGAGTTAGCTATGATAAATAGTTCCTTTTTCACCGGTGCTCTATTTTGGGCAAGTAAATAGCCTATCCTACATGTTTTTCCGCGTGGAACGCGATGGTGGCCTCGGTTTTGGCCTAGGAGGTGCGCAGTGTGGTGTTGTAGTGGGCGGCTCGGGTTAGCGACGTTTGGACGAGCAGAGGTTGAGGGTTCTCCCTTGGTTCGTTCCTACGAGGGTTCACGCAGCATCACAACCTTCGTAGGGGTTTGTGATCCTCTCGATGGGATGTTTTAACTGTTAGAGTTGTGGAATCCCTCTGGTGGGCCCGGAGTGGATCCTCTAGCATCTTTACCCTAGATCGGGTTCTTGGTATCGCTGTGACCGCTTATTCACAGGCGGCGATCCCTTATCTAGCAGGTTAAACCCGTAGGGTTTGTGGCATCATCGGGAATATGATACCCTATGCGGTGGGTCGTGCTCAATAGAGTTGTGGCATCGTTGGTTATACGATCCCCTACTCAGCGCTTGGTGTCAGTAGGGTGGCGATATCGTTGGTTATGTGATCCCCTACTCAGCGTGTGGTTTCGACAGGGTTGTGGCATCGTCGGTTCGATCCCCTACATCGTGAGTTATACGAGATAGGGTTCTGGTATCATCGTGACCATCTTTATATGGACGATGATCCTCTATCTGAGTGTGTAGTTTCTGTCGAGTGCCAGATCGGGTTGTGGTATCCCCCAGCGGATCCTGGGTGTGATCCCCTATCTGTGAGAACTACGTATGCCAGATCAGTTCGTGGTATCCCGTAGCAGACCCTGGGAGTGATCCCCTATCTGGGAGCTACATCTACCGGAGTGGGTCTTGGTATCGCCTAGTGGACCCTAGCGGCGATCCCCTATCCAAAGAGTTTTGTGGTTATGCTGTTTCAGCGATGTTTCGTCAGTGATCGTGGAGCATGTTCTCCTGGTTGTGGTCGGTTGCTGGTGATGAGGTCGGTACCTCTTGTGGCTTTGTGGCGTGATATGAGTATATCTGGGTTTTTCAAGGTGTATGTATGGGCATACACTTGAGCTGAGATGAGCTGACTAGTTGTGTTAACCGAGGATGATCACGAGATGGAGTTTCTCTCTCGTTTGGGTTCCCTCTGGCTGGGTTGAGCGGATTGTTGCCTTTTAGTTGCTCCCTTGGGTTTTGGGTTTTTGGGGTTCCTACTGAGTATGTTTATACTCACCCCTGCACAGGCTTTTCCCGCACATGTTTGTGTCTTGTGCAGACCACATGCCTTTTGACGGAGTCCTAGGAGGACCCGGAGCAGGCGGAGCTTATTGAGTGATTTGACCGGGTTGTTTACCGGAGTTGTGCCGAGGGATCATTCTGGTGGGTGTTTGGGGCAGCGTTCCCCTTCTTCAGAGAAGGTTGGACGCGCTTTGTAGTTTTCTTTGCTGGGCCCTGTTTTTCCCTTTATACTTTTGTTGTTGCACTCTGGTTTGGGATAGATTGTATGCATGCATTTACTTTTCAGCTTCTATATCACTACACTGTTGCATGGAGGTGTTTGTGGGTGCGTGTGTACAGGTACCATGGGCTAATGCCTCCAATGTGTGTGATAGCCTACTCAGCACTGGTCGCCAGCCCCTGGCCTATTGGAGGCGAGCTTGGGGAGTTGCGACTCAAGCCCCATTGGGTCGGGTCGTGACATGTACTTCCCATGATTGTATTATTTGTATAAAATCATTTAATTTATGGGTATTTACATCTTCATTGTATGATCCTTCTTTCATGTGGTGTATTTTTCATATGTTATCAAATCTGTAGGGGGACCGTTCAACCTACTCTTTTAGTGAAAGGAATCTTTTATGTTATGTCTTTTAAATTTACATTTTCTTTTATTGGGATATGTTAATAAATATCCTTATTGATGTAAATTTTATTAACATGTGATGAGATACCCTTTTCTCTCTCTTCAACACATTTTATGAATTTTAATGTTACTTTGTTAGGCTGTCGAATTTCTAAAAGAGATATTCTTAACAAAATATTAGTTCTTTGGGTTAAACTTTTACTTATTGATTATGTCATGCTATGAATATGTGTGAAAGACCTATGATTTTTTTACACTTAATATCTACTTATATTGTGTGTATTAATATTTTCCACACGTAATTATGTAATTGATTTATCTTTAAACTAATGATATAGTCTTTATAAGGGATTTCATCTCAATTTACATTCTATTGAGACTTCATTATTGATATGCACCAAATTCACTTTTATATGGAGTATATATTTTCTTTTGGAATACTTTATCATGAATACCTTTTTTCAGGATATTATAATGTTTTTATTAAATGTTATTACTCAACTATTGGTATTCAAGCATCTATAATTTTATTAATAACTCCTTAACTAAAATATTGTTTTAAATATTTATTCTTTTAAATATTTATCATTAATTTCCATGTTTTAAAAATGTTTTTAAGAATTTATTTATATGGAAATTATTTTTTTAAAATTTTAATTCCTTTAAAATCGTAAATGTGCTATGGGACACTTTTATTCAAAAATCTCTTTATTCAATGTTTTAAAGGGTTTTGAAAATAGTTTGATAATGCATTGATTATGTAAATATCTTGAAATGATATATTGTGATTGAAATGTGGAAATGTTATCTTTCCTTTGTTCTTGTTTTATGTGTTATTAATATGTTATGGTTATTGGGAATTATTTATGTATATGGGTTCTTTCGTGATAATCTTAGGGTGGGGGTGCCCGAGATATCTCTCCAATGAATTGGGCAACGTGATGGAGGTAAATGTTAATGTTTCTCTTAAGAGATTTAGGTAATATACTATTATAGGTATTCCAAGCGTATATCCCTACGTAGCTGTGAAAGCTAAAATTTGTGTATGTTATGTATTCCATAAGTTACCTTTATGATTTTTTATTTCAATGTGTTATTTTTAAATCTAATGATTTCATAAGGTATGTTATGATTGAAAAGTATGGTTTCATTGTTTGTTATTTATTGATGGGATAAGGTTTTCATTCCTTATTTTATAACCCTTACTGAGTCTTATTATAAACCTCCCAGGTTTATGAAAAATTTTCCACATGACTTAAAGATGAATAGTGTTAAGGATGGGATCAAGAAAAAGTCATGCTGTCTAAAACTTGGAACTAGACATGTTTCTTTTTAAGAGTTTTTATTTTATGAAGAACAGTGGACACTGGGTAGTAGTGTCTATATGTTATTTTCAAGTTGATATGTAATAGTTATGGCCTAATTATCTAAAAC
This sequence comes from Viscum album, assembly GCA_963277665.1. Classification (NCBI taxonomy): domain Eukaryota; kingdom Viridiplantae; phylum Streptophyta; class Magnoliopsida; order Santalales; family Viscaceae; genus Viscum; species Viscum album. The sequence goes on from OY728131.1 coordinate 2,073,437,395, forward strand.
TCTAAACCATAAAATATCCTCAATGTAAAATATTCATTTAATTCAATATTATGTAATTTTTAAAGGCTGGGTCCTTATTGTTGGTATCATAGGACAGTTTAGAAAAATTTAGGGATTATGAGTTTTAGTTAAACACATGGTTAGTCCCTATGTTTATTATTTCAGTTAAATACCTGTTTTTAATTTTTCAGGTCAAGGAATATCGGTTACAAATGGAAGAAGGAGGATCTCAAACAATATTCATATCTCTTCCTGATGACATGCCTGTAATAATTATTACAAAGTCATGTTTAGATGATTGTGAATCTTCTTCTAGCATACAACTCACTTGAAAGAATTTGTCTAATATATCAAACACCTCCACTATACCACAATATCATTATGGATCATGGGTTATATTTAATCAAATCATATTTTCTCAATATTCTCATATTTTCAAGAAAGGTAAATATTATCAAGGAATTTTCAAATATGTTACCTTATCTCATGATTTTGAAGCATATTATGATTTTGAAAACGGTGATGAAGAAAGTGACCCTTGCCCAACCTATTTATATTTTATTTTACAATATTGTCTCTTAGAATATACTTATGGTATTTTAAAAGGACCACTAATTGAATGTTTCAACTCAAATTCAGTTCGACTATTTTATAAAAATCATGTTTTGTTAAGTGTTTTGAAATTATATGGCATACATGATTATTTTCCAAAATTGTTTTTCTGTGAACACTCATATGACCCAAGTTATTCAAGGTGTATTTGGATGGAGTGAGAAAATTATTTTTAAGGATATATAAATCAGTTTTGCAATACATGGACATTGTACCTATGTGAATAAGGTGATAATGAAACCATATGGACACCAAGATCAAGGTATGATGTTATTTCTTTTGGGAATAGATTTATTTTATCATATAGAGGTGATAAAAATGGCAATATATAAGATGTTGAGGTCTTAATGTATGGGGATGAAAATGAAAGTTGTAATAAAACCTTTGAGGTTAAAACATTTTAGGGATATATTTGAGTTTTATAAAACGGACAACCTGTAAGATGGGTGACGACCCATCACATCCGAAAAGTCCACAGTAATCAAACCCACAACCAAAGGGCGATAAGGGTGCATCACCTACCACTATCCTATGTGATTTCCTTGGTTAGTATGTCTTATTATTTTAAGTTAAATAATTTTATGGATCAATAATAAGGCAATTTTGGGAAATTATGTTTTATAAAATGGATATCCTTAATATATGATAATGATTTTGTTATTAAGTGATAAAGGTTATTTTAGAAGATTCTTTGTCTTCTAGAAACATTATATACTTAATATAAATAAAATACTACGGGATCTCATTTGTGGAGTAATAGTTGAAATTTTATTTTGTAAGAATCAATTTTTTTATTGTATACATATGATGATTTAGTTTATTTGTGGAAAGGATTAATCTATCATGGAAAATATGTGATTAGGTTAATTACATTTCAGTATGAGACTTTAAGAGTAAATTATGTTATTTGGAGATAAATTTTAAGATTTATCTTGGAATACTATGTGATAAAATGCTTAAGATATTTGGGTTTCAATCTTAGTTTGGATTATTTTGATGAATTTTATGGACAATTGTTTATTTAATGGTCTTATTTGAACATTGGGTATTTTTTGAATTTTTTTGGAGATTAAGAGTATTTTTTCTTTTTGTAAAAGATTATTCTTTTGAAGGATTACTTGATCTTGTATTATCAATTTTAGTTTCGGTTAATGTCTAAAAACATGGGTATAATATAGTTCATCTTTTATGGATTATGTGATTCTATAGAATTTGATTATAGCACCTTCAATTTGAATAAGTCATCATGAATACTCATCGTTTGGAGAAAAGAATAGTTTGTGGTAGAAATCTAGTAAAGGATGAATGTTTACATGAAAAGTAAGTATGTTTCCTTATGTTCTTATTCATGCTCTTAAATAAATTCTTCAACATTATGAAAATCAACATAAAACAAAAAAAAATCCGTTAACTTTTCCTACTAGGCAATCAAATACTATTTAACCCATCACAAGTTCTGATTTTTTGGTGGTTAACTTTCTCCAAATCATGTTTTCTACCACTCTCCAACAAACCTTGATAGTGTGTTTCTCTTCACTACTGGAAAAATACCCTATACCAACGGTTTGGAACATTTCGTATAGGTCCCCAAACCGTTGGTATAGGCTATACCAACGGTTTGGGGGACTGTTGGCAAGTAAGTCGTGACAATAGGTCTATACCAACAGTTTGGGGAAAACCGTTGGTATAAGTAATTAGAAAATCTATACCAACGGTTCTCAAAACCATTGGTATATGTATTTTAAAAAAGAAACATCTGGTGGGATTTGATCCAAGGACCAATAGTTTATAACTGAATGACATAACCACTTAGATAACATGACTTTTTTTAAAATAATTTCATAAATATATATATGTATTGTTCTAATTATTTTAAATTTTGATTTTTATAATGTTCTCCGTAGGTAGATTCCAAAAAAAATCAAAGAACCTTTCCCAACGGTTTTCAAAACCATTGGGAAAGGTCTTGCTTTTTTTCGAAATTTTGGCTGAAGGTTGAATTCTGGACCCCCTTTCCCAATGGTTTGCCCAAACCGTTGGGAAAGGTGGTCCAGAATTCACCCTTCCCCAATGGGTTTCCCATACCATTGGGAAAGGTGTCCAAAAAATGGGCTTTCCCAATGGTTTTTACAAACCGTTGGTATAAAAGCATTGGTAAAAATCATTTTTCCAGTAGTATATCCATGTTTTCATGGAATCCTAGTATCTGTTGTTTAGGGTGACCTTTTTACATATATTTCATTTTTTTAAGTGATAGTTTTCTTTAATATTTTTCCGATGTGGGACTTTCAATGAAGTTTCCAATCCCAATATTAAAAATATGAGGATAGAATTTCTAAAAGGGGGGGAGGATATAACATCCTAGGTAAATAAATAATATGAAATTTTCCATATTTATTAATATTTGTAAATTAAATATTAATTTTACTTTAATAGGGATGCTAAGATTGATGGTATTCCTGATATGCAACAATGGGTTTCTTTGAAAACTTACGTTGCACATAATATTGAGTTATACCGAAAAACCATATAATAATATTATTAATTTAAATGGTAGTTAACAACTAGACATTTTATTAGATATAATGAATAGAACTAACTAAAATATGGTTATATTTGTTTGTTAAATGTTTTTACTTTTATCCAATAACTTTTAGAGGCTTAAAATGTGAATGAATCCAATTTTAAGCATAGACACTCTAATATTCATTAAAAGGTCAATTTATCACTTTTTAATGGAGATCTTATTTTAAATATAGCTTTTTTCACTTTTATATTTTATATTTTATAAAATTAAATTCTTCTTTAGAATTGTAACATAAAAATTTACTTTGGGTAATTTTTTGGTATTTTTCGGATAAAGTTCATTTTTTTAATGAATAGTGAAAAATACTGTATTTCAATTCATAACTACCTTTTAATATAATTTATTTATAAGGTTATATTAACTTTTTAATTGGTTTTAAAGTGTATTTATATTTTGTTTTTACTATTTAATATAATTTTGGTCATTGAAATTAATTTCACTTTGAAATTGTACATAAACAAGTGTCCATATTTTGATAGTTATTATTTCTTAAAACAACGCTTTTGGTTTTGACAATAGGGATTAATTTTAAATTAATTTTTTTCAATTCTATGTTTTGAATTTGGAAAAAATGGTTTCCATATTTGGAATTATGAGGTCCAAATTGTGTAAATAGGCAACTTTTATTTTTATACTTTATGAATATTTACTTCAGTAAATATTTTATTTACCATTGTTAAAGGGTAAATCTTGTAAATAAGGGTAAAAAATTAATATTATTATAATATTAAATTACCCTAAAATGTGTCCTAATAATATTTTTTAATAAATTTATAACCATGGGTATCCTTGTGTTTATTTTGGGACCCCATGAAGCCACATGGGAGTGATAATGACACTTTATATTAATAAATTTAAAGTAATGAAAAAAATGACCCAATCATATATATTTTAGTAAATAAATTCTTACATGGGGTCATATAAGTTATATATTCAACAATAAATATTTATTTGAAATCTAAAAATATTTCCTAAATCATGATACTTATTTACAATTTATAGAAATAAAATAAGTAAAAATATTTTTGACACAATAATGATGCAGTGTTTACCTCATTAATGAATGATTTAAAAAATAAGATTATAAAGATTAAAAAAACATCCAAAACATGTCCAATTCTCATTGTATTATTTTATTTAGAACCTGTTTTATCTTATCTTCTACTTTAATAAGTTTTGGACCTTTATAAACCTAATATCATTATATAATAAAATAATATTTTTAAACATTCCTAAAGAGCCCATCCTCCCCCTTATAAAAAACCTTCACTTCTAACCCATTCCTCACATTTCTAAAACCCCTTGGCTCATCCAACCACTATATAATTAATCTCCTTATATCCCTATCCTACTCATAGAATCCTTAACTTAAAAGTAAGTCAATTAAATTAATCCTTTTTGTTCAAACCAAAGGGAGATACCCGATTTAAAGGTAATGTCGTCTCTTAAATTATTTTGTTTTATTTTAATTCTCCAACCCCCTAAAATATTTTTACTCCATTATTTTATAACCACACCAGTATCCAAAATGTATTTTGTTTTTTTAAGATAAGTATTCAAACTACACTTATACAGAACTCCATATAATGGTTAAAGAACGTACTATTTCTGTGGACGGCGAACTACTGCCTCACAAAATGATGATTGTTCAATATTTTTCTACTAACTCTCATGGTGGCCATTATGATGACACTGCATTTATATATGGTATATATTATGATTATTTTTCACTATTCTTCTGAAATTTTTATTTGCAAACATTCCTTTATGCATTTCAATATGTTTAAATATGATAATTTCATTTGAGGAAGTACGAACTACTGCCCCCTAAAGGTTATATGATTCATTCATGACATACATAGAACATATAAAGGATAGAGTAAATGAATTTATATATCATATATATCATATTATATTATACTAGAATTATAATATACCTATGTATCATTAGGTTTTCATTACATTAAATATGAAATAGAATTGAATGATGCGTTCATGCGTACGTATGGCTTACCGTATCCATGAGCGGTGCGTTTCACTTCTTATCTCTAAATGTTATGTAATATTATAAATGCATACATATACTAGATATATATGATATATATTATATCTAAATCATTAATGTCATTCTGTAGATAATAGAATTTTGACCACATGAACAACTTGTAATTATAAGAAGTTCGTTTTGGACTCAAGTACCAAATGTCGACAAAACAACCATTATTAACATAAATGACTGTATAATGTTTATAACATGGTAATAGGTGATATAAAAGGAATAATAAACTTGAAATGGTTCTTAAGAAATTAAAAATTAACTTTATATTATTATTCTATAGATTAAACAATGAACGGGTTATGTCAGACACAATGTAAGTGGTTTCTTATCTCATTTGTAATTCCATGAGATTTCCATAATTTTCCACTAATTTATTGAATGTGCTGTATTATGTAGGGAAATTTGATATATATTATCATTATTCTCTTTATATTCATGGTATTATATTATTAATTAGGTGGTTGTTAACTTTTGTTAATGTGAATCGATTGATTAAAACACGGTAAGGGGTTTTCATCTCACTTTTTATTCCCGTGAGATTAACGCTATATTTTCCACTTTTACCTTTTGTGTAGTCTATATACATACCATGATTGTATTATTTGTATAATATAATTTAATTTATGGTTATTTTAATCTTCATTTTATGATCCTTCTTACATGTGGTGAATGTTTCATTAGTTTTCAAATTGGTAAGGGAACCTTTCAATCTCAACTTTTATTGAAAGGAATATTTTATGTTATGTATTATAAATTTACACTTTCTTATATATGGGTATGTTCTTTAATATAATTATTGTTTTAAATTTTATTACCATGTGATGAGAGACCTTTTTCTATCTTATCAACAAATTTTCTGAATTTTAATGTGATGTTGTTAGGCTGTCAAATTTCTATAAGGGTTCTTCTTAACCCAATATCATTTCTTTGGGTTAAACTTATACATCTTGATTATGTCATGATATTAATATGAGTGAATGACCTATTATTTTTTTTACACTTAATATCCACTTATATTGGGTGTATTCTTATTTTTCACACACAATTATGTAATTGATTTATCTTTAACCTAATGATAGGGTCTTTATAAGGGATTTCATCTCAATTTACATTCCATTGAGACTCCATTATTATTATGCACCATTTAAATATTATATAGTGTATATACTATCCTTTCGAATATAATATCATGAATACCTTTATTCTCATGATATTGGAAATTTTTTGTTAAATTTTATTCCTCAATTATTTTTATTCAAGCATCTCTCATTTGGTTAAGAACTGCTTATCTAAAATATTGTTTTAAATATTTATTCTTCTAAATATTTCTCATTAATGTCCATGTTTTAAAAATTATTTTAAGTATTTATTTATATAGACATTAATGGTTTAAAATATTAATTTTTTTAAAATCTTCAAATTTGTATGGGACACTTTGATTCAAAAATCACTTTATTAAAGGTTTTAAATGGTTTGCTAAACCATTGATTATGTCAATATATTGAAATGATATATTTTGATTGTAATGTGGAATTTTTATCTTTTATTTATGTTTGTTTTATGTATTTTTAACATATTGCGATTATTGGGAATTATTTACGTATACGGATGGTTCCATGATAAACCTAGGGAGGGTGAGCCTGAGATAGGTCTCCAATGCATTGGGTAACGTGGTGGAGGTAAATGTTAATTTTTCTTCTAATAGATTTACAGAATATATTTTGATAAGTATTCCAAACATAACTCTCTACATTGCTGTGAAAGCTACAATTTCATAATTTTATGCATTCCATAAGTTACCTTTATGATTTATGATTTTTGTGTGTTATTCATAAATCTTATGATCTCATAAGTAATGTTATGATTGAAAAGTATGGTTTCATTGTTTGTTATATATTAATGTGCTAATGTTTTCTTTCTTTATTTTATAACCCTTACTGAGCTTTTTATTCTCATCCCATGTTTTTGAAATGTTTTCCATAGGACTTAAAGATGAATAGGGTCAAGGATGAGATCATGGAAAAGTCATGCTATCTATAACTTGGAGCTACACATGTTTATTTTTAAAAGTTTTTATTTTATGAAAAAAATGGATACTAAGTACCAGTGTCTACTTGTAATTTTCAAGTTGATATGTAATAGTTATGGCCTAATTCTTTGAAACACAAAATCTGAAAATATCCTCAATTTAAATTATTCATTTAATTCAATATTATTTAATGTTTTAAGGTCAGGTCGTTATAAAGGTGGTGGTTCATGAATTTCTAAATAATTTTCAAATTAATTAAAAGTCATGTGCATGGATTTCTGGGTAGGGAAGCATGGTTTTTCAAACACCCATACCCTCCAGGAATGTAACAAGGTGTCTCTTCCCATAATTATCATAGGGTGGAAGGTCATATCTTCCCACCATTCCCATTTCCATGTTTTATTTTCCAATGTTTTGAGTAACCCTCTTATTCTCTTTATTTTATATAAAATCATAAGACATAGAGAATTATCTTTCTGTCTTGATAGCACATTATATTATATCTTCATATGATGAGAAACTTTGGAATACTTGAGCCCTTTAGAGGAAGGTTTTTAAACCATCAAAAAATTGATCAACCTTTTTCCTTCGATTACGTTTATAGTCTGCAACATGTTTTTCTACCCTTGTGAAGTTATCCTCATACTTTTCTACATTCTCATCCTATTTTTTCCTCAGATTCAGAAACAACCTTTCTATATATTCTCCCTATTCACGAGGGAAGTATTTTTCTAAGAATATTTACATTAAATACCTCCATTCAATTTCATCTATTTCTTCATCATCCTTTGTGTTTTGAATTATATAACACCACTTATCTACATCTTCGGATAAACGATATACCACCATGACAACCATATCTCTTTCATTAAATCCCAATGTGAGAAATATCTTCTCTAATGAACTTATCCACGGCTCCACTATGAATGGATTTTTAGTCCCATTAAACAATGGAGGATGTCGTCACATAAACTAATCTAACATAGCTTCTCCCCATTGTGGATATGGATACTTCATACAATTAAGGTTATTGTTCATAACCTGAGTCAATTATCCCAGTATATTTACTACTTATTCGTCACCAGTCACAGCACTAGTTCCAACATCATTATATTGCATCAGAGGGAAATACCTACACGGGACATCCATGTTCATGATGTTTCCATTCCTTCCACTAGGCACCATTTCTAAATAATGGCATATACTATATTATATTATGAATCATAATGTATACTATCAACTTAGAAAAATACTTAGCATAAATTGAAATCATATTCTTGGTTAATCTCATAGTCATAAACATTGTTTCTTTTAGGATAAATTTACATTTAATTACTTCATAATGGTTTGTGAAGAAAATTTGAATTATCCTAGGCATATCCCCCTGAAATGTCAAACCATGTGTGAAGTATGGCCCATTTTTGTGTACAAGGATACCTCAGGTACAGTCTGAAACTTCTTGTCGGAGTTTTTAATCCTAGTTGCATATGTTCCAGAATCATGTCCACTTGTAGTATCCAAATAGGGATGTATTTTCTTGTAATAAAATATAATATATTCCTTACAAAAAATATTGTATGGTCTTGTATGTTTATCCTCAAATTTTATCTTAGTATTTTGTTCCATAATCTATGTTTTCTAAATATATTTTCCATGTTTTCCACTAGAATTCCATTAATACCAACTGTAAGGACCCAACCCTAGTTTCCCAAAGATAGTACCTTAATTCATTACATTTACATAATTAAAATAAATTTATTTCCCAGATGATGGAATTTTTGAGTTGTTTTGGAAAACAAGACACATACATAATTTCAACATTACAACATAAAAATAAAATACAATATATAAATTTCTTTGAAAACATATATAACTCCTAGGTTATACCCACATGTCATTCATAATATACCTATTCATGTCCTTGGAAAATGAAACATATGAAAGGGGTGAGATCAAATTCTAAATAAGGGTAAGAAATACCATGGAAGACATCATAAATATAAACATTAGGCACGGTGAATAACAAAAAAAATGCATTCCATTAAAATAAACTTGACACATTATGGTAGAAATAAGAGCTAAATAAAAATGTCCTAATAAAGCATAATCATGGGTATTATACTAGTTTAATAACCTCATGAATTTTAAATTACTATTTTCATAATGAGGTAATGCATAATGTGAGACATCATAATCATACCATCAAGGCCACATGCCAAGACCCTAAATGACCATTTGGCCAAGGCCTCGTGCCAAGACCGTTGTTTGTCTCATGAGACCTACTAATGCATGAAGGGGATTTAGAAGAACCCACATATCACGTAATAAATCTAATGAATTAATCATATTAATGGGGAAATACATAAACAACATATACATTCATATTGAAACTAACATATGAAATGTATATAAGTTTCCCCGAATGTTAAGCATAAACACTATCCATTCAGAGTAAATTGGTGAATGGTTTTAAGATAGCACACAAATAGTAAAAATAATAATAAAACATTAAATTAAATATTTTATATAATATAATAAAATACTAATCCCAATAATATATAAAAATAAACAAGATTGTTGAAATAGAAGAAGATACTCTTATAAAATCATTGAGTAATTCTTGAGATAAATACTCTTTTACATTTAAATGAATAGTTTTTTTTGGTAAAGTAAATTGTATAAAACTAGAAGTGATGGAAGATATTATTTCCATAATAAATTTTTTTATTAAATAATTATAAGTGTTGATAAAAATAGATTATATAGTGCTCTTGAAAATATGTAAGAATTTGAGAAATTCCTTTGAATCGGGCTTGTATTTCGGGAATTTTTTTCAAAGATCCTTTTAAAAAAAATAACTCCCCCTAAATGAAGTAGTATTCTTGTTGGTAAACATATATATAAAATTATCATAGAATATATGATAAGTATATATTAATAAATAATAATTTAATTTAGGTATGTAGGGAATAAGAGTAACCCGAATGAAAATGAAGGTTCAGGTAGAAAACCCTTACCTTAAGTCTGGTGGTGTTCATCACTTGATATTACTGTCCTGGATAACCAAATTAAACTCATTAATTAATATTTAAATAAAATATTATTTATTTAATTGATAAATATTATAGACATAATAAGTTCATTAATTGCATTCATGATGGGTTTAAGAAGTTCAATTTTGTTGTTTGGGAGCGTTTTCTTCCTTGGTATTCGTGAACGGTTTACTTAAATACATGTAAGGATAAACATGTAAGATGATAATTATTTTCCAGAATAGAAGTTTTATGATATTTTTTAATATCAAGAATATTAAATTGTAATAAAATTCATTTGGTTTTGGGGAGTGAATATGGATCATTATATAAAAGTTTAATGAGATTTGTTTGGGTTAATTGGCAGTTTTTTATCACAACAAACTCATTTTGATTTATAAATTAATATCATGTGTAAAAAATATTAAAAAACATTAAATAAGTTATAATAAATATATTATAGTCTTTTCCATCCATAAAAATTGTTTAATGACCATAATTTATGATATTAAAAGAAGTTGAAAACTCACTGTCCTTGAATGTGATAAATTAACACATCTCGGATAGTGTTTTCATTTCTAGTATAAAAGAAGGGGAAATGAGGGATGTTGGTGAATTATTCCATTATAATAGAAATATTTCAGTAAATTTTATGCATTGGATTTATCATAACATTTGGATGAAATTATGTGAGGAAAGAAAAAGAAAATAAATGAACTAGAAATAAAAGAAACGAGAAGAGGAATTGACCTCTTGAAGTTATCTTCCCAAAGAGCCTCTTTTGGGGAGACGTTTTGGTTTTTTATGAGACCAAGGGCTACTGGACATGGAAGATGGTATTGGGAGTATATTTTAGTATAATTTAGACATGTTACAAGGCTTTATAGTAGTGTAGAGAAGAGGGAGTGACGAGGGTTTATAGTGGATGAGAGGAGTGATTTTTGAATATCTTATTCATTATTTTTCCCCTCAATGAAACCAATTGTATTAATTCATGCAACGCATAATAGTAATAAGTTCATTTTATATTAAACCATCTTTTCTTACATCATCCATGATGCTAGGAATAGTTAATTATACTGATAATGTATATATACGGTAAATTAACATATTTTACTACTCATCAAAAAATTGAGTATTTCATAAAAATATAAAATTTCATTGAAACCATTTTTTGACATATAGAATTAAAAAATTAACTCCATTTTTTCAAAATAATTTTCTAATTATGATCCATTAATTATTAAATGAAATCATTATCTATTCTAAAAATTCCAATTTTATAACTATAATTCATTTTATATCACCTTGAAAAATTAATCAAGATCTCATTATGTTATTACCTCAAGACGATAAAATAATAATATGATTTAACATTCATAAGGGTCATATTACTATTAATATTAATATTCATAAGAAAATGTTACTATTCACCAAAAATTAAGTTTTCCTTATCAAATTTTAAATATATTACTGAACGCAACCGTATATGTCATTTTTTCAAAACTCAAATCATAGATGTGGAAACATTAAATTTACTAACTAGAATATAATGAATTGGTGTTTTGTAGAGACTTATTGTTTCATACATTTAATGTGAAATTTATTTATAAATCCTTGGGGTGTTACCTGTAGTTTATTACTAAGGATTCTATAATAAGATACTACAATTATTTATCCAAATAAATATTTCAAACTTAAACAAAACAGTATGGATATTCAAAAGAATATTTTTTTAAAATACTGATTTAAATTTCAATAAATGGAATCATTTTTAAAAAATTATTAAAAATGACTATATAAAATAGTTTATATAAATATAGAATGCATGTGTAAAACAGTTTAAAAATAATGGCTTATATATCAAAATAATAAAAATGGAGAAACATGGTCATATTCCAAGATATAGGATAGTTATATCTTATGAGATCCTACACACTTATATAGTGATAATGGTAATTTTCACACATGTCACTCTGAAACTGGACAAAGAAGACTAACGGACATCCCACTAAGGATAACATCTTCCAAACTGTTTTTGATATAGTTATTAAGCATCAATTTATTTATTGGTAATTACTATCTTAGTGATTTTCGCCTAGTAACTAACTAATTACCTATGATTTCATGTTCTCAATCAACAATCAATAATGGGAAATTTATTTCAAAGCTGTTCAAAGTACAATTCAACCCATTTCCCATTTCAATATGCCAATTTCCATTAAAATAATAAATGTGTTTTTAATCAAATGAGGCCATTCTCAAGATAAAAATAATTTCATCCTATGAAAATTGTTTAAGATATTTTTCTCAACTAACAACTTGAAATTAATTTCACAATTCAATTCCACAATTAAATCCAATAATATAAATTTTAAAAATTCGATAAAATCCCATAATCATACCCTAATTCATAAGAATTAGGGGTTTTCATCAATTTCCTTCCAAATCAAAATAAAATCCCAAATTCACTGGTATTGGGTTTTTAATGAACCAATTGAAATAAATTCAATAAAATTAAATCAATTTGGTGTGAAATAAATGGAAAAATCTTAAATGCAACCACTTTCCATAGAATGTGGGATAAAGAAACATGAATTTCTCAACGAGATTTGCCAATATATATGTTGACTATGAAGATAACAAAATAAAACCTAGATTCAAGATCTAAAACAATTGGGATTAGATCCTCTAACAATAAAGATATCTAGAAAACCTTAATAAGGATAGAAGAAAACGTCGATAGGGACCAAGAAAAGAAGATCTGCATACCCAAAAGAGATCAAACATGATTATCCATGCCATGATATGCTTAGAAACGGTCTTATAGAAGAAAAAGTGTGTATTGGATAACCTTATTAACATTATAAATTATGGTAGGGGTTAGGGTTAAGAGGGGTCAAAAGGGGAGGGTTTAAGAATTTCTAAATAATTTTCAAATCAATTAAAAGTTATGCGCATGGCTTCCTGGGCAGGGAAGCATGGTTTTTCAAACCCTATGTCATAATCATGCACCCATATTGGTGGGGTTTCATAGTTTCTCCATGGTGGGAAAACTATTTGACTATCATTGTTCCAACTATGAAACTACCAAGACCACTTTAAAATTTCCAAAATTTATCCTGAAGCACCCCTAAACAAGACCCAACCAAAGCATGATCAAAAGATAAGTTTACGCGTACCTAAAAACAGTAACATGATGTTACAAAATAAAATCTCATATCATAATTCATTTTATCTCAATGAAAGAAAACTAACACTTTACAAACCCTATGAATTTTACCCCATTCCTGGTATGAGCAGTCAATGTTGATTCCAACATTGATAAATCCTTGATAAACTCTCAAAATTTCCCAAAAATACCAAGGAGGCATCGAATCTGAAATATATTTCATGGATCTTTCCACGAAAAGAAATACTTCAACTTATTAGTATCAACTAATATTTCATTCTTAGAAATCATGCTCCCGAAGAACTTCACTTCTCAGATCCAAAAATTATATTTCAAAATCTATCCATACAAATGGATAATCATCGAGATTTATAGAACTAAAATCAAGTGGTTCTTATAATTGTGATAATATGTTGAATAAACCAAATTATCAACCACAAAAACTACCACAAATGTGTTGATGTACAATTAGAATATCTAGTTCATCTAATCCATAAAAACATTATAATCATCAGTCTGAAAAAATGGCATTATAAGATATTTTTGAAGGCTATACCTACTCCTAAAATCCATCTTCTTTTAATCAAACTCCCAAACTCAATGTTGATGATAACTCCATTGAATATCGATCTCCAAAATAACTTTTACCTCTTCAAATAGTCAAAAAAATACCCTACATATGGTTATGGATACCAATTATTAACTATTACCTAGTTTAAATATTGATGCTGCACACAAAACCAAAGTGAGCCATCTTCCTTATTGAAAAAGATAATAGGGGATTCCCATGGAGAAACACTAGGTAAAATGAAACATTTCCACATTAGATCATCAAAATTAATCTTGAGATATTTCAACTCCATTGATTCCATACAATAAAAAGGTCTCTAGATTAGCTATGTATTTGGAATTATATCAATCATAAAATATACCTCAAAATCTAAAAGAAGACTAGGGAAATAATCAAGGAAAACTTTAGGAAGATACGTTATAACCAAGGTAATACTACCCATAAAATAAATTTCATTTGGAACTAATTTAATAGTATATAACAAACTCTTGATCTCTATAATGGAAGGTCTTTCATGGCCAAACTTCATATTCTGATCTCCCTGAAAAACCCTAGATCTTCCATTGGTCACACAAAATGAGACACACTAATGATAAAAACCATCATCATAATGATGAGAAATAATTCAATCCATATCAATGATGATGTAAAATAGATCTAAATAGAGAATGAGGAAATAACATTTTAACTCTGCATCAGCTATCGATAGTGAACAAGGACAAATGAAACCCTACTCTTTCCTCTTTCTAAGTGGTTTTGTTGAATAAGTCCCATTTGTATTTTAATCCTATACCAATAATAAGTAGATATAAATAATGGGTAAGAACATGTATCAAATAAATAAATCACTATTAAAGATATGATAAATATGATACCTCTCACTAAATTTTGACTCGCATCAACCTTCACTATAAACGTATCCACTATGTGAATATGATTCAAACCCAAGTCAAATGGTTAGATCCCTATAGATTTTGAATAGTATGACGTTGCCACAGTATCCTTTGGATCTAATTATCCTTGACTATAACAAGGTGTAGATATAGACCAACATATTTTCTATAAATAGCCATAGCACCCGTAACTATTACACATCATCACATGTGATCAGCAAGAACGTTGGGTGTTCCAAACCTTTACACATAGATATCAAGTCAGTATAACACTACTAGCTATATTTATTTTTTCGTAGGAGGAATTTTATTGACAACCACCCCCACCACTCATGCGATGATTGTTACACTTTTTCATCCTCCCATGCACGCATTAGAAGCTTCCACTGGGTGAAAGATATGGGCATAATAACCAGCCTTTCCTTTCATTTCCATCTCTACCATCACTTCTTTGTCTAATGTCTCCTCATAAATATAAACCTTTAGTATAAATACGTTAAATCTGATTTCTGGTTGAAAACCATAATGTTAAATCTATGCCTTTATTTGATCGTTCTTTAGTACCTATATATCAAAATGGACCAGCTCCATGAACCAATTGGTATACGCTGACACTGAATGATCTACCTATTGCAAGGAGAGGAACTCCAAAGACATCTTCATCATAAAAAACTCTTGAAAAAACTTCTGAAATAAGTGGGTCTTCAAAACCTTTTATTACAATACCACATGTCTATCTACATATACCATGGAATCCCACTATATATTTCTAGTTCCCTCAATCCAAAACATTGTATACATCACCTTCATACTATCAAGTGTATCCATGAATTCAAATGTCAAATCAATCTTTTACTTCTAGTCCTCCACCTCTTAATATTCATTCATACCATTAAAATATGGTGGCTTCTCATATAGAAAATCTTTTGATCAATACCTATCTCCTTCAACTCCTCGATATACCTCAAAATTTTCATTCTATACTTTTAGTACATTTTGGTCTAAAACGAAAACTACCTACATGATATCCGCTATAATATTATGATCTAAAGAAAATTTCACCCTCAAATGGAACCCATGCAATACATATTATAGGCATACTAATTCAAACCAAAATATATCAAAAGATCAAAAAATAGGACAATAGTAGTTCAAACTATAAGAATACAACTAAAAAACATATATTGAGATCAAGAACTCAAAACATGAGACACACATCCAAAAAATCCATGGTAACTTGAGTCTCATCACTGTTGGAGCTGGACATCCACTCACCATAAACAACATCTCAAATCTGGAAAATCTTATCTCCAGTCTACCAACTTCCAAAAACAACGAACAACCTCCTATGATACCAAACTATGATTAACCTTACCTAAATACATTTATAAACTAGTACCCAACCAGAATCATCACATGCCTAAAGGGAATTCCTAATTCTGATGGGCTGGTGACTAGAACCTGGGCATCAATAAATCCCAATGGAATAATTTCTTCCTAACCGAACCATAAAACAATATATATATACACAAAATGAGAAAAAAATTGTAATAGTAAAATAAGAAATATATTTTATAGCCAAAATTAAATATAAAACGTGATACAACTAATTTTTTTTTGAATAATCATCAAGGTAAAAGTCCAACAAAAAAAGGAAAACTAAAAACCTAAACAGCTACTCTAAGTGATTACATGGAAAAACTCCCGCCATCCCACCACTAGCTACCCAAACTTAACTTAAAGAAACATCATCACCTCCCTACATTGCCTCACCTTTCCCGGCATCGAAAGACATAACATGGTTTATCCACCATCGAAGAGGTGTGTAGGGTGTGAGCTAAACAGGATCATTAAAATCCAACCAAAGTGTTATATTTCAAGCCTTTCTACAAAAAATAAAATATGATCAACATTAAGGAGAATAAGGCATTATCATCAGTTAAACATATTTAATATCATATTCATGGTAAAACATTTCCACTTTTTCACAGTTCTAAATAATCATGGTAAAATAGATTCAAAGAATAACACATATATCAAATTTATTTGAACAAAATCATAGGTAAATAACAACAAGGATAACTATAGGTCTAGCTATATATACCACACATACCTAGACATAGAAAGTTAGGAGCGTCAATTCTATAGATATTTTCATCATATTTATGGATCAAAGAAACAAACCAGTAGGTTAACCTCCTAATGTACCTAACAAGTCCCTAGAAAAATGTGCATAGGTAGTAGATAAACATCCCATCAATGAACCCTTTATCAGTATCAGCAAATGAGGCATATTACCACACCTTCTACCTATGTACCCAACGATTCTCATGTGTTAAATTCCCCAGAAAAATTAATCAAATCCATTCTTTAAAAACCATTTCATAAATACATTTCACCATGCTTGGAAAGTAGCTTTTCTATTACCAAAAGAAGGGGAAAACCAACTTTTCTTACAAATCTATTTCCACAGAAATAATTAAATCATGAAAATTAAATTATGAAACAATTTTTAAAATCATAGAAATGATTTTCATCCAATATATTTTAGATACAAAACCACATGTATCAAACTCAAGTCACACATGCCTACAACGGGATCCACTAACATTTAAGAACACAATGACAAAAAAAGTTTCCCTTGAAAAAAAATATACATCTTAGAATCAATTTAATTAGAAAAATAGTTGATAGAGAAGATAAAACAACATGTACCTTAAGAAACTCACATTCTACACTACAACCAACATAAAGGTGACCCTTTGGAGGAAGATCACAAAATATATCGAGAATGGATAAAAAATAATCAACGCTATAAGACCTACAGATCTGAAAACATAGCATAATGACAATATTATAACCTATGGAAATGAATAAGTATAAATATCACTCACCTAAAAAGATTCTACTCATTCATAGAGAAGATGAATCACTAAATGAAATGATATGGAAGGATTTAAAAACCGCTAAAATCATCTGGGATAGATCCAAGGTTTTGTGAGTAAAGTGTATATGTTGAATAAATATAAAATCATACATATAGAATGGTTAAAACAAATAATACCAAATAATTGACATACAAAAACCCTTTTATAAATTGAATTTAATTATTTATAAGATATAAAAAGGAGTCACCTCAGTTTAAAAATAACTCTAATCACACTTTTCAGAACATAAACCAGTTTTATAGTGTGTAAACGGTTCATTTTCTCCACTAGTTTATGTAATCATCCCAACGTAGGTTCTATGCCATTTAACCAGATCACAATATGAAAATTCTCAACTGTCAAGATCTGCAGAAAAATTAAGAAAAAGCATCATGTCAACCCAAACCCGAAATGAAATCTTCTTAATACCTTTTCAAATTTATACCTAGACTCAGTTAATTATGAAAAATATACATCCCAAACAATAGGTCATTTTTTTAAAAGACTCTCTATATCATTGAATTTCCCCAAATCCACCTGAATAAAGAGGGAAATAAAATTATAGACAAGAAAAACTATAAAGAAGGTAATGGGATGTTACATTATCAATGATAGTTATAATTTTTTTGAAACCCCATGATTTCATGGTTTGATCTTCAAGTTGATATAATTGATTAATTAATATGGGGTATATGCAATAATTAGAGTTTGGTATAAAAAAGTAATTCAATGAATTTTGATTTTTCTTCTTAGTTATATGTAGAGAAATATTTCTCTTATATATTTTATTTTTTGAGTTTAAGAAGATCATGAGGATTATTTTGTTATTATTATACATACCTTGAGTGATTGGCCAAAAAATAATGTCATATATTCCTGGGATGCTCTAGACTAAATATTTCATATCTTTCTTAGTAAATTTATCTTGAGAATATAGAACATGTTACAAGGAATTGTTTTTTACCAAGTGAGATTGATTATTTTGTATAATTCACTTAAATTATTTTTAAGGCCTGTTATTTATATAGCCACTATCCTTGAGACTGACCTTACATTAATCCTAATTTTATCCCTTATAATCCATTATTGGAATTTTAGAGCAATTATATTCATTAAAATCTAATTATATCTATTCCTACAATTACTATAATGTTTTGTATGATTTATAAATATCAAATGTGGGGGATATGGGTTTCATTGTAAAATGGGATATTATTTATTAATGGAAATGTTTTTGGGAATTCATATTAGTTATGGGAAAAGGTACATGTCATCCAATTTTATACTCATTTTTATCCTCTGTGAAAAAAATGTATTGAGTTATGGAGGTTCAAATTTCACCATCACTTGACAATTTATTTTGATCAGTTGGGGTTGGGTGCTGGATATGAAACTTATCCTATCACAATTTTCAAAAATAGAAAAAAATTAAAAATAAATAAAAATTAGATAATGGATATGTAACTCATTAATTATTCCATCATTATTCATGTTATTAATTTGATATTGATGGTTTGGGAGTTTTAATGTTTTGAAGAGGATAATGGTTTTTGAATTTACATTTATTATCATAAAGGATAATTTGAAATAAAAAACCTTTTTTAGCTTAAATTATTTCTACATAATTTACTTACCATCCAATAAACTCATATTAATATGATACTAATTTTAAATTATTCCCAATTTTAGGTTATTTTCTTCTCATCTAAGTAGATATTTAGGTCTCTTATATGTTTATATGTTTGTTTCATGTACTCAGGGTATGAAGAAAACCCCATATTTATTTTAACTTCATTGATGATATATGAAAAATAATGGTGTGGTATATAATGAATGGATTTTTAATAATAGTATATCAAGAGTATTGAAAGTAATATAAGAGATGATCCAATATTTAACATTATAAATATAAAATACATTGAGTATATTGAGGAGTTTGAATCATTTTTAATATAAAACCCATGAATATTATCTCACCCACATTGACATTATTTTGTTCATAACATTTTAATTTTAAATACTTATATCATGGGAGTGTGGTTTTTAATTCATTGTGGATATATATTCTTGAGGTAAATCACAATTTAAGTGTAGGAGATTCAATTAGTTCATTTTATGCGTATATTTTTCTAGTCTAATTTCATTCAATTTATAATTTAACTAATTAATAATTCACAACTGTTATATGAATTATTTATTTTTGGGTGAATAAAATTTCAAAAAGTAATGTAAAAAAAATTAAATTCATTGGAATTAAATTTACAACATTTTATAGTAGAGGTTTTTGTTTTGTGAATGATAAATTTTTAAAGGATAGTATTGAGGAGTTATCCCAAAAAAGTAGTCAACCCCTAATAGACCTTAACTTATGGGAAGACAAAAATATAGCTAGCCCATTCGGGGTTTTGAGTCAAAATGGACAATATAGAGAACATACTGGGGCTGTAAAAGGACACCATGGCTCATCCGTCACATATATAGGCATGGGAAGAGGATCACACCAGCACACGGGGATCAAATCTATGTATGGGTGAGAGGAAGGATTCACCATCATGGGGATAAACTAGTGGTTTAGGAGGGCCTCTGGCCCCCATCTAATATAATTTGATGTTGTGTCATTGGATATTTTTTCAATAATAGTGTCATCATAAGAATAATTAATGTGGTATTAAGTCTTCACATGGGTGTTGTGGACTTAACCAAAGCGGAAATACTTCAGTCATCACCAGTGAATCATCTCCTTAGACAAATGTAATGCATGTTCTATGCCATTTCCATCACCACTCCACCATGATTTTATCATATTCAAATGAAGTTGAAGCTTGGTTCTTCTAGATATTTGACACTGCCTACACCGTTGGATTTCCCCTTTACATCGTAAAAAATCATAGAGCTCAACATGATTAAAGAATGATTCACTATCCGATGAATGTTGTATTATGTCTCTTTGTAGTTTGATATTGAAGTTAATTAGTTTCATGATTGTTAAATGAACTATTTTATTACTGGATATACCCCAATATAGATACTTTAATGTATGATCACTTATATGAAAGTTCAAGAATGTACCCCTATTTTTCCACCATGATGGGTGTATTACTTATATGCAATCAGTGATGAAATCATACTCAATAGGAGATCTAGCCATAATTTGTGATATGTCAACTAAAAAATTATTCAATCACTTCAACACGGTCTATTTTTAAAAAGAAAATCAAAAAATATGTTGTGGAATGAACAATTCTCTTGTTCTGTAGAATGAGAATGGGTTTTGGTTGATAAATATGATGTGTATTAGGATCCTGGATATGTCAGGGAGGGAATTATATTATTATTGGAGATAATTTTATGAATAAAGAAGGATGAACCATGGAAGGATGGCTACACTATATCCATATAGAGGCATGCATATTCGGGTTAAGGATCTATCACAATGATTTTATCATGATCATAGGGTTTTTCCATCTGTAATTTTAGAAGCCTGATGTATTCAGGTCTTGAAAATTATTTGTAATGATTTAGATGATTTTTTAAAGAATAATGTGAATGGGTTAGATCCTATTTTTAATAGAGTTAGAGTGTACTAAAAATGAGGGGGACTCTACTGAACCCTCACCAAGAATAGAGGATCCCATTTTGACTGATTTAAAATAAAATAGGGAAAACTAAAAAAAACTAAAAACTAAAGATGATTAATTATCATGATATCTATGCCAATAATAGATCTCATAAGTTAATATGTAATGGGACCATCAACTGGATTAATTAGATCTGGAGGATGGTGCATGAACCTCGTGTTGCTTTTGTCCTCTAGTGTTTTTTCATTAGGTCTCATTTTTATTTTCATATCCCCTCATGAATTGAATGAGGGGGTAGATTTTATGTACAATAATATGTAAAGAAATGGGAGGGAACCTAGTGGAATTGTTTTTGTGGTATATCACTTATATATTCAATTTATAAAACCTAACCATCCACTATCATACATGACCATTACTGATTGAGGAGTGAGTACCTTTGAAGGTAATAACAAATTGCTCATTCCTATATCAGGACCAATGCGTGGATTTGAGTAATTATGTTTTAATATGGTTTTGAACAAATATACATAGATTAAACCAAGTAACTAATAAGGGAAAGGAGTGGGTGTGGAATAGTGGGTGATTACTCTGAGAGGTGTCTCACAAGATTTCAATTCCACTACCATCATAACCAAATCATAATATCTTTTCATCACAAGGTGCATAAAACAGAATTTTCATAAGCATTCTATGAAAAATATATCATTCCCAAAACCAGAAAAATTTAAATCCTTTGATTTAAAGATGATATCTTATACATTATATTTCATTCTTAAATAATTACATATATATTAACCACCACTCCTACTTTACTGCATGTTAAAATTCTATTAGTGACAGCTAAGTCAATGAATTTGGTAATTTTATTTCCTCAAGAGATTTCATGAAACCTTTCATATAAATTAATATATAATTAAAGGTTTAAATAAAAAATTTATTAAAATGATCTTATAATACCTTTATAAAATTTCAATTCATAGTTTAGTACATAAAAAATGTTACTACAAAAATATTCAAGATAAATGAAATGTGAAAATTGAAATTTTCACGAAAATTTCAAATTAAACCTCAAAACATAAATTTCCATTGAATATTTAAATAATTTTTAATTAGGTTATGATATCTAAATTAAAATAAAATAATGTATTTTATGAATACATGTTTTATCAACTCCCTCACACATGTCCTTTTACACTCCTCGACATGTTCACATGTTCTGAATGTTATAAAATAATTCATTTTGTCATTTCTAAATCTAAAAAATCAATATGAGCATAGAAATAATAAAAAAAATAACTCAATCTCAAAAAATAAAAAAATATTTGTCTCATAATTATATCAAAAAAAATCCATTGATATCAAAAAAACTAATCAGGTCTAAAAATAATTGAGTCTATTATGACACAAATTCCCCATGTGTGTGTGTGCGCCAACCATTTAAAGATTGTATCTCCGCCCATTATTCAATATATTCTTATCAGGACCCACCCTTAAATCACTACATAATCTTAAATTTTTAGTTAAGAATTCACATTATAACATTTCAAAGATCCTTTCAGGTATAGAGTTATAGATAATTAGTTCATAACTCTTATATAATAACCCCATATTCTATATTTTGGAAACTTCCCCTTAGTATCCAGTTTCCCATAATATAAAAAAATTAAAATGATGCACGTTTAATTTTCATGATAGATAATCATCGATTTTGTCTTGACTTATATTTTGTTCTTACCCAGCCATAATCCTTATGGTAAACATTTTAAAATTTGGTATGAGCACAAAAATTATAATAAGGGGCATAAAGTAAGAAATTTGTTAGTATAGTGAAAAAAATAAAAATAAAACAGATGATTAAATTTATCACCATATTCTTTGAGCTTATGAAACAAGTTGTATCTCCCTGAAAACATACTTTTATCTAAATAAAAAGTTTAAAATGCATCACTGGTAAGTAAAACACTATTTTAGGAACCATAGAGAATTATATTTGTATCCCATGTTAGGCTCAAGTTAGAAATAATGAGATCCTAGATAAATCCAAATGAAAAACCTTCCTAGTTAACTATTTCTTTATTTCTTCTTAAGACAATAAACATTAAATAATGTATTGGAGTCCTATAATGGTGATTGACCATCGTGTAAGGTATATTGGGCTTACCCATCGTATAATTAATATGATCACCCATCATATTTTCTAATTATTAATTACCATATCATAAATAAAATTTTTTATTTATTCACCTTTTCATAAAAACCCCATGAAAAAAACTATTTTATATCCAAATGCAAAACATTTTTTGATATATAAATACACTTTCCATTTAAAAAATAAATTTTAAAACTAATATATACACAAAAATGGAAACAAGGTTTTTCTTTCATGAAATCATGAAATATTTTAAAGTAAGTGATATATCAAATAATGTTTATAGTGGCAGGAAAATATATTGATGTCGTATAAGTTATAATAAAATATTCCTTTTTTTCTTTTGTAGAGAATGTCAAAAAAATTCGTATAAAACACATAAAAATTTTCCTTTTGAAATATATTTAAATAAAATATAAAAGGAATTAAAATTTAATTTATATTTCATATATATATATAATTTTTTTTAAATAATTTCTACATGGAAGAAAAATACTTATAAAAATATGTCTTTAACACATTTAAAATGAGGTTTTATGTTAAACAGTTCTGTACCTCAAGTCTAAATTATCACATAAGATACTTATCTTCCAAAATAAAAAAATTATGTTAAGTATTTACATTATTAATAAACATTTTCATGTTTATTATTCATTTTATTTTATTAATTACTGTGTTATATACAGTTACTTAAATAATTAAGATCACAATGGATGTTTTGACGATATTCTTCATATAGGTCCAAAATGAAATCATAATGTTGAATATGGAAAATTAGGAAACAATTACCTAATATATAGAATAATATTAATGAAAATATTATCATATTTATTCATTAATTATACATATAAAATCAACAATGAAACATGGTTATGAAAAATTAACTATGATACAATCTTGGAGAAGGTATGTCATATGTATACGTGAGTAACATTTCCATTTTTTAATGATTATGATGGAAATAAGGTAAGTGTTATTTTAAAATTATATTATAATAATTATAACATAAATATAATAATAGATCATTTTATAAAAATATATATATCATCCATATGATGTGGTGATAAAAACAAATCACATCACATTGTAGAGGAGGTAGTCCACACATACACACAAATGATGTTATCCTTTCTTAATGGATGGAAAGGTATGAAATTATTGAATATATTATATTTTAATAATGAAAATTATTTACTAAACATAAAATATGAATATGAAATCCATTATTGTAACCATCATCAATGAGAGGCGGTGATGGAAAACGAATTACACTGGTCTGCGAGATGGTAGGTTGCTGCACACACGAATAATGGTTTCATTTCTCATTTAATTGAAAAGTATATATATATATGTTATTAAATTTTCATAATAATATATAAATATATAGAATATATTAATTCTATTATTTCATATTGGCTGAATAATATTTTTAGGAAGTAGATTAAGAAATGTAATTAAAACATTTCTTTAAAAGTTAACCCTGTTCTTCGAACACCCTCCTTTCCTTTACAATTTAAGCCCTCTAAGATTGGTATTATGCAAAAAATAGGGAGGGATTTTATGAAGTTATTTGGGAATTTATTTTATAATATAATGTTCTCAAATGGTGTGAGGTATATAAGATATGATGTTTCATTTCATAAGTGAGGTTAGAGGAGCTCTTTGAATTGAATAAAGTATTAAATAAATATATATTACTTTTAATATAAAAAATGGCTCAAAATTATTATAATTAAAATATAATATGATAATTGGTATAAATACTGACATAAAAAAATTTGGATAATTTTGTTTATGTTTCTACCCTTATCACTTAGTTTTAACCGCTTATTAACCCATTTGAATATTACTGTAGTATTAAACTTTTTTAATATTTAGGGGTCAAGAAAGTTACTATAAATTAATAAGTGACCCATAAATAGATAATTCCTAAAATTTTTATAATTAATAAATAAATATTTTATAGGTTTTGGTATTACTTTATCCCTTATCTTTTGGATTAACCAATTGGTTAAACAAATTTTACCCTTAATTGCGATAATAATTTTTTCCATATTAAAAGAATATAATTTACTTATAGGATGAAAATAGATCATAAATGGAAAATTTATGAAATTTTATATCAATTTTAATCATATTATTCTTATTTCAATATTTTTATGATTTTAATATAATTTAATAAAACATTATTTAACATAAAATATTATTAATGTCACTTTTGGAACTACTCACATAATTTTCCTTTAAAAATACAATTATAGAAAATTAATTGATTTATAAACCATTAACACATTAATATTATTTTATATGTATCTTAAAAACTCAAGGAACTCTTTATATTACCCAAAACATTTAGTTTTATAGTTTATTAAACCATTTATATGATTTTTTTTTCTACTTGCACAAGAACTGTTTCGACACTACATGAGAATTTAAGGTGGTTGTTTATTTAATGAAAATTAGAAATAGTTTTCCATGCTAAAATAATTATTTAATTTTTCAATTAAAAATTTATAATTAGAAATAATTATTTTTTATCCTTATCAAAAAAAATTATATATATTAAAAGAAAGAGAGTTATATTTTGACTTTATATTTATATAAAAAAAGGTATGTGTAATTTTCAGATTAAAATGTCAAATATTTCCAAGTATTTTAATCTATTATATTTATTTTTGAAAAAAAAAATATATTAAAATATATTTTTAGTTCAATTTTCAGTCCTTTTCATATTATTTTTAACCTTAATTACCCAATTGACCCTTATCGATGTGTCCATATTTACTACGGTTACTATTCATATTATTCAAAAATAAAAGGGAACTATTTAGAATATTTGGACCTACATTTTTGAAATATGGAATCAATTTTTATAGATTCAATTTTTATTTTTTAATGAAATTAATTTTAATATAAATTCATAAAACCCAAAAAAATACATTTGTTAGAAAAACGTGTTTTAAGCCTAAAAATGAACATATAAAAAATCAAGTATAATTATGATAATTATGTAATAATTTATATTATATATAATTAAATAAGTGTTTTATTAATTTAAGAGATATTTCAAATCATAGTGATACTTTTAAATTAAAAAAATACGGGTTTTCAAAAATTGATATTTTCACTTTTCACTAAAAATTCCATCTTTTTAAAAAAACCCAAAATTTTACCCAAAGATAATTTTAATGAGATAATTTCCAAAATGATATCCTTTTTATAAAACAAAAATTCTAAAATTTTGTTGAAATTTATTACAATATTCATACAAAAATGAATAAACCCCATTTTTGATGAAAATTTATTTTTGAAGAATAAAATGTCATTAATAAAAAATAAAGTTCTTATTTATTATGGATTAATAAAATAAAATTATTTTAAGTACGTACATTATAATTATTTCATAATTTGTTTAATAATATTACTACTCTCTAATTCGTCTTTTAAGTTATAATGATCACATTTAAATAATAATATCTCAATCTTTGTTTAAGAATGTTGTTGCATACCTTCAACATTATCAAATATAGTCTTTTTTTTTAAAATCTAGGGATATTAAATTATCTCATACTTCTACAGATTTTTTCCTCTCACATTTTATGTGGTGTAGATAATATAGGTTTTGATATTTGAAAATACCTTTTTTAAAATCCCACATCTAAATAATTGTAAATAAAATATCATTTTGAAAGTAGGGAAAAAGAAAAAACTAGATCATCTCGAATAACACATATCTCGGTTCATAAATATGACAATATTAGTGGGAAGTGAAAATATGGGCATAGAAGAAAAAATATAGTGTCCATGTAATGATGGATAGTGACAGAGAACATTGATCATGAGAAAATGAATGATCATGAGGAAGCTACTGACTGTTAAACAATAACTCAATGAGGTATGAAAACATCCATTGATTTATCATAAATGAATGTAATAAGATAACATTTTTAATTCATGATCCTTTTCTTATAGTCTTGTAATTCATTTATTATCTAGTTTAAAAATTAATATATACTTACTTGAAAATTATAATTTCATACTTTAATAAATTTCCACCATAATCTCATTTTTTTCCAAGCAGTGAGTACGTAAGATGAAATTTTTCATGCCTGAAGAACTAATCTTTTACTATAATATATCATTTTTCAGAAAAATAATAAAAATATATTCCTAAAAAATTTATACATTAATAAACTCCAAAATGGTTATCACAGTATAAGATAATTCCAAAAATAAATAAACCTTCAAATGAATAAATAAACAATTAATCTCTAAAGCCTCAAAAAACACCCAATGTTCAACTTAGATCATTTGATAAAAAAAATAACCTTAACATTCGTCAAAATAAACCAAACCACTATCAAAACCTAATAATTGGAAGCATTTGATCATGTATTATTTTTTGATTAATTTACAATTTAATATAAATAACATCAATAACTATAAAAGTCTTAGTGCAAAAATATATATCCCCTAACCAAATAATCTAAAAGATATGATAATAATTTAAATAAATAATATGAACCACCCTAATGACACAAATAATCATGTGTTCTTATAAAATATATATAAACCATTATTCCTCAAATAAAATAAATTCTTATAAAATAATATTATCTTTACCTTAATAATATAATATTCCCTAAAATTTAGTGATTTTATTCCAAAAATAACATTAATTACTTAATCCCCAAATCACTTTTCAGTTACATGATTTTCTATAACATAAAACATTTATTCCCAAATTGTAATAAATAATAATTATCACATCATAAAAGATCTTATAAGTCATGAATTTTATCAATAACATTATACTTTGGTCCAAAAAATAAAAAAATTTATTCCTTAAATAACCCATTCACTAAAAAAT
Source organism: Viscum album (assembly GCA_963277665.1). Taxonomy (NCBI): domain Eukaryota; kingdom Viridiplantae; phylum Streptophyta; class Magnoliopsida; order Santalales; family Viscaceae; genus Viscum; species Viscum album. Next base: position 2,073,465,877 of record OY728131.1, read on the forward strand.
GTACTAAACTATAGGGTTGTACGACTATAAATGTTCTCCAAAATAATCTTAGTCATCTTAGACTCCCATCACATAAAACCTCAAATGGTCGATTTTATGACTTTAAACATCTGATAAACATTAAACATATAATGCCATGATGAAATCCATAACTCTTAAGATAACCTCTCATGATAATATAATAATCTCCAAATTTATGAAAACCATTCTATTGATACCAACTGTAAGGACCCATCCTTAAATCATTACTTAATATTGAGTTTTTAGTTGAGATTTTATATTCCTCCATTTCAATTATCTTATTGGGTATATCGTATTATATAATGGGGCCATAAGTCATACATAATAAAACCATACATTACAAGTTTGATACATCACCTTAGTAACCATTTTTTAGCAATATGAAACTTTTAAAATAAAACATGATTTCTTTTCATGATAAATATTCATGACATTCATCTTGAGTTCTTCTTTGTTCTTATCCATCCTAAAACCCTATGAAAAACATTTTAAAAAATTGAATGATCATAAAAAACTTATTAATGTGTAGAAAAGTATAAAACCCATTAGACTGGTGAAAATAATTAAAAAATATAAAAATATTTATTTTAATACCATATTCATCATGTGTATTTAATAAATAATATATGTATGAAAAAATCCTTTTCTCAATAAAACCATTAAACCCAATTAAAATAAAATAGAATCTATTTTTAACCAATATAGATCATTATAATCATATTCCATGATAATTATGCTTCATAAATAACTTGAGAATAGTTAAATCCATAGGAGAAACCTTCCATTTGAAATCCCCCATCATTGATTTTATGATAAATAATATTACCCGATGCATTAAAAATCAATAATGGGGCTCACTTGTCATAGAATCAATATCAGAATCACCTATCGTATATTCTCTATTGGTCTCACTAATCATCATATGTAATTATCATGTACCATATCATGAATAATTTTTTTATTTCACCTTTTCAGAATAGAACCCTTGAAAACTCTTTTGAATCCATATGCAAAACATTTTAAAAAATCAAAATACCTTTTCATTTTAAACAGAAAAAATTATATCTAAAATTCCTAGAAAAATGTAAATATTGTTTTTATATGAGGAAAAATGAATACTAATAAATGGATAGAAACATGTAAAAACGTTTATAGCAGTTAGAAAATATGTTTATTTTGTATACATTAAAATAGAATATTCCTTTTGTCTGTTATAAAGATAGTCATAACATTCTGTATAAAATATTTAAAAACATTCCTTTTGAAAACCCTTGAAATAAAATAAAAAGTGATGTAATTTTTTTATATTACATAAATATAATTTTTTTAATAATATGGACATGGAGTAAAAATATTTAAAAAATTAAATCTTTAAAACATTTAAAATGACCTTTAATATTAAAGTGTTCCTTACTTCGAGCCTAAATCATCGTGTACATTTCTCATATTCCTGAATAATAAAATTATGATAAAAATTAACCTTATTAAGAAATTTTTTTTATATTTTATTTTATTTTATTATATTTTATTTTATTTCAAACTTTATACAATTACATAATCAATTAATTTTACGTTTGATGTTTTTGATGATATTCGAAAAATATGTCCAAATGTATTTGGTTGGTTAATTGTGGTCAATGAGGTAATTATTCCATAATATTAATTATAATAATAATTAAATAATTATAATTTTTATACATTAAATATACTTTTAAACTAACCATGAAATATGATTATGAAGAATGAATAATGTTATAATCATGGAGACGGTAAGTCATACGTATGCAAGAGAATCATTAAAAATTTTCAAAGATTATAATGGAAAGATGGTAAGTTTTGTTTTATAATAAAATAATGATAATTATATAATAAATATCATATAATCCTTGAATTAAATTATATATATCATCTATTTGATGTTGTGATTAAAAATGAATCACATCACTTTGTGGAGGTGGTAGTCTACATGTATGCACGAACAACATTATTAAATTTAAATGGATGGAATGGTAAGAGATTAGATGATATATTATACTTAAAAATATATATAATTTTGTAATTAATATCTTATATAAACATTAAATACATCATTATAACCATTTCTTAATGGTAGTGATGGAGAATGAATTACATCAGTCCACGACACTGTAGTTTACCGTACCAAAGAACGGTGGTTTCAATTCTAATTATATGGAAGAGGATATTCATACAGGTTAGAAGATTAACATAATAATATATCATTATATTTTATATAATTCTATTATTATTTAATTATGGTTTAGTTTTATTTTACAGATGTAGTTGAATAAATAAAACTAAAACATTCGGTTAAAACCTATACCTCATCTTCTAGAAATCACCATTTATTTACATCTTTATCACTCTAAGGTTTATATTATACACAAAATAATAAATATAATATTTTTTAAGGATTCAAGGAAGTAATTTTTGAAGGTATTTTCTAATATATAGTGATAAAATGATTTATTGAATATATTATAGGAGGAACCATTTTATAAGTGAGGGGAGGGGCACTCTTGGAATAACAATAATTAATAAATTAATATAAATTAATTTTCATAGAAAAATGGATCCATATATTAATAATTTGAATATAATATGATATATGGTATAAATAATAACATAAAATAAAATTTTAACTTGTTTTGGTTATGTTTTTTAAATTTTCTTTAATTTTTAATCTCTAGATAATCCAATTATAAATTACTGTGGTATCAATGGTTTTTACTATTTAGGGGTCAAAAAAATTACTATAAAAGGAAACATTACCCATAGACAGACCATTTTTAATATTTTAAACCATATCCCTTTCACTTTTCTAAATATAGGATTTTTTATGAATTTTAAATAATTTAATAAAATATTTTTTATTATAAAATATCATTTAGTTTATTTTTCTAAATAAAGAAAATATTATCATATAATATATTTCTAAATTATGTAAAATGGGTAAAAAAATAATATGGATTCAAATTTAAGGAGTATATTGTCTTTATATAATTACCCAGTCAAGTTATGATAGTTATTTATATCATTTTATTCTATATCTTTTGGATTAACTCATTAGTTAACAAACTTCACTCTTAATTGCGGTAATTACTTATTCAATATTAAAGATTTGTAATTTTACTTCTAAAATGAATACCGGATCATAAATGGAAAATTGAAAAAAAATAGACCATTTATTGTATTTTTTCTTATTTATGTATTTTTATTAGTTCTAAATAATTTAATAATTTTATATTTAATATAAAATACTATTAATTTAATTTTAAGAACTATTCAGATAATTTAACTTCAAAAAATATATAATGGAAATTAATTATATTACAAGCCTTTCCAAAATCTATAATATGTTGTATTTATCTTAAAATTTTTTGGATGCTTTAAATCAGTAAAAATAATATCACTTTTTGTGCTTTTAAATGTAATCACTTGATTGCTTTACTGCCTACCCAAGCATTTTGTTGGCATTACAAAATCATTTAAGGTATTAAATTAATAATTAAAACATAAATATAAATTTCCATGATAAATAAATTAGTTCATGATTTAAATGACCATCTATAATCATACATAATTTATTTTTATCCATGTCAGAATATTTTATAAATATTAAAATCAAAATATTGACATTTTAGAATTTATATTTTCTTAAAACAATACATGTCATTTTCAAAGGAAAATATCAAAAAATTGAAAAAGAAAATTGAATATTGGATGAGAATTATTGAACCCTACTCATTCAATATATTAAATGAATGTTTTATATATATTTTTATCTCTTATCATATTATTTTATCGTTAATTACTTGATTTACCATTTCAGAGTTGACAGTGCTTACTACAATTATTATTCATATTTTCCACAAATAAATGGGTCTTATATACAAAATTTGGGCCTTTTAATTTTAAATATTGAAACCATTTTTTAGATTTAATTTCTAAAATTTTAAAAAATAACTTTTAATATAAATGTGTAAAATGTATAAAAAATATTCAGAAGAATGTATTTTTAAAGAAAAAAATAACATATAAATAATTATAATTTTGATAACTATGTAATTAGTTAGAATATATAATTTTAAATAATAATTTTTTTACATTGAAATAAAATTAAAATAATAGTATAACTTTTAAATGATATTAAAAGAGAGTTAAAAAAAATTTTATTTTCACTATTCACTAAAAATCAATCTTTTCAGAAAAATACAAAACATTTACCAAATAATTTTTTTGATTTTCTAATATTAGAACTGTTTTCCTTTTCATTATACACAATTTCAAAAATTTCAGTACATTAATTATAATATCCACTCATAATAAAATAAATAAAATTTTTTTGAAGAAAATATATTATTGAAGAATAAAATGAATTAATTTTAAAAATTGAGTTCTTATTTAATAATAATTAAACAATAATTTTCTATTAATTAGGTCTATTATATTTATTTCATAATGATATTTATACTATTAATACCCACTAATTGAATGGATAGGTAATAACGGTCATATTTAAATAATAGGAGTGTATGGTTTATTTTAGCTCAGTATTGCATACTTTTTATTCTACGAAACATAGTATTTCTTTGAAAATATTATAATATTATAATTCAGGTCAAGTATAACTTTTATAATTAGATTATTCTTTCCCTCAAAATTTTTTCTCTATCATTTGTAATCAAATTTCAAAACCATTCCACATCAAAATTATTGGATGCCAAACATTAATCTCCCAACCTAGATATCCCCATGTGTGGTTCATTTTGTCACACCCCTATTTATTGTAAATTTTTAAATAATGAAATGTAAGGTATAAAAGATTCTAATTTCATGTACACATGTGCCACACCCTGATTATTCTTTCTTACTTCTAATCTGGTTTAGATTTTTTCCATGGGTTTGGATCTTGAGTTTTGGGTGTGAAGGGTTTAAATTTTGATTCTCAATGTGTATTTAGCTAACCATATAGTATGTTCACATATTGGTTAAAGCATGTAAAAATAAATCAGAAACTATGTAGCATTAGTGTTGGAGTCATAAGCCTGGTGCACGTCTTTCACACTGTTTTTAAACCCCGTGTCAAGCATGCAAGGAGGTTTTATCCTAGGGAAGTGGAATTTTATATAGTTTTCTCATGGTTTGTAAACCATGTGGCCAAACGATGAAAGTTCCTAGGTGTGTCTAATGAGGGTCTCACAGTTGGCACATAGTTTGTTCAACAGTGTGTCCAAACCATGCGAGATACCCATATCTTAAAAATTAAAAAATTATTATTTTCCCCGCTCAAGATTTTAACCACAAATCTACCAATTTTTCCCTTCTTCTAGATTTTATAGCCCTAGGATTCCTCCTCCTTCATTCTCTATGCCTCCTTCTCCCTCTCTTTTTTTAGATCTAAGGATTGCTTTATGGTTTTGGAAAATCTCTCAAGGTAATCACATCTCATCATCTTCATCTCCCTCTCCTTCTATTTTCTCGTGAGTTCTTCCTATCTTATAGTTTATTAAACCTAGGGTTCATGTTTACCCTTGATTTAAATTGGGGTTTTTCTTTTTTAAGGTTATTATTAGTTTTTATTTCCTTCTTGATCCCTTGCGGGGTGGTTTCGGCCATGTGTTTTTGAACTGTTGTGTGTTTTGAGGTAAGTATCCATTGCACATGACCTTATAATTTAAGATTCATTTATTTCGTGCATTTATCTCCTTACTTGAATATCAAATATTGATATATTCTCCTTGAAATAATTTTTGGGTGTTTAAAATGGTTTTTTTTACCCTTGTTTTGTGATTAATAGATTTGTTTTACTAAGCATTTCATACCATCTGTGCGATGAAATGCATGATTGGCCATTGTTTGCGTTTTATGAAATCTACAGCATGGTTTGGCTTTTTTTAACATATTTTTGATATGAAAAATTATTATTTGAGTTCCTTTTTTGGGTTTTCAAAGTTGTTTTGGATTTAATGGAAATGTTTATTCGGTATGTGTGGCGACTAATATCCCATTTTGAATTTTAATGAAAATTGATTGACATGAAAATATGGCATGTTTTCTAGAAATGGAATTTTATGAAATTATTTTAAAATGGTAAATGGTGTGTTTACACCTCTTTGTAAAAGGTTATTTGGTTTTTCAATAAATGTTGGTTTTGTGAAAAGAGCTTGAGGCAGGTTTAGAACCTTGATGAAAGTGGCGAAGTGTTTATTAAGGAAATTCTCCTTGAAAAATCATCTTTATTTATTATATATAAATATTGAATGGGTTGTATTTCTTCCCTGTGGAATCCATGTGATCCATTTACCTTCTGTGAAATGGTAGATCTTTTGTATGGACTCCTTCATGAATCATGAGTTATAAGGAAAAAGGATGATCCTTGGAGTAGCTTGGGGTGAGGCCTATTATTGAATTATTATTTTATATGCACATTATTGGATGATCGATTGGAATCATTTGGATAACATCCTTTATATGTAAAACAAGGGAACCCCGAAATGATAGATAATTATATGAGAATGATTTTTTATTGTCTATATTATGGAAAATCTAGTGGCCCATAGTAGGTGGATATATTGGATTTATTATTATTGGATTTCCCCTTGGTCTGTCCTGAGATAGGGTAGCCTGTAGTTTTAGGGAGATTTTTATTTCATCATATGAGGCATGCTTCTAGGGATAGATCCCATGTATTATTATGTTCTATATTTTTCAATACCTCTTAGGTTCAACCATTTCTCTTTGAAATTAGCTTCCTGCAATGAATGATTGTGATCCATTGCTGGTTGGTTATTCTTGAATGATTATTTCCTTTTCCTTTTTCATATGATTGTTGTTCTTACTCCTTGAGTAGTGTGAATTTATGTTAAAATTGAAAAAAAAAATTATGGAAAATGGGTTTATAAATGTCTATTTATACTTCTCTTTCTTATAAATGAAATTTCCTCTCATTATTTTAAAAATATAAATTGTTCATTCTTGATAATAATGTGTGGTATTAAATGGTAGAAAGGGAAATAAACCATGTTTAGAAGTCTTTTTAAAATGTATTAGAATATTATCTTCATATATTTTATCTCAAACTTGAAGTTGATGTTTCTTTTATTCTTAAGTAATTACATTAGGAATAGTTTTCTCGGACATGCATACTGAGTTTTAATACGCATTCCTATAGTTCTTATTGTTTTTAGATTGTGGTGAAGGTTCATATTGGTATTAATTACTATGGTTGATGGTTTTTCTTAGTGTTGGTGAGTGGCCCTCATGGTCACATGAAGGTTTTATGTTGTCAGGCTCCACATGGGTTTTGGTTATATAGTGTTTTTGTATTTTCTATTTTTTTTTAATGATTTCCAGTTTGGTTTTTTATCTACTTTATTTATTTGGACTAATTTTTTTAGTTTCTTATACTTTATTTATTTATTTGTCTTGGGTAAAATTTTAACTTCTTGTATCTATGTTAATTATCGACACTAGTAGTCAGCCTGTGGGGATTAGGAACTCCCTTTGGTCCAGGCCATGGAATGGTTTAGGGGATAGATTCAAGGTCGATCTAGGTTGGTTTATGATAAAATGGTATCAAATGATGTATTATTTAGAGAAACATTCTTTCATAGCACAATTTATTATTTAGTAATTTCAAGGTATATTGGATATTAAGATTTTCAGTACTTGAGTGGTAGGTATAGGGGGGAATTCATGAACCATTGCTCTCTCTAATCCTTGAGTTACCATGGGTTTTATGGTTTTATTTGGTTTATTTTTTGCTTGTGGTTGTTTAGTTTTTGGGATATGAAATGGGAGTTATACTACTGGTCTCGCTGATCTCATAGATCCTAGAAATCCATGTGGATCTGTGTATATGGTCATAGAATACTCTACATAGAGGTGGTGTGATTGTAATGTGGTCTCCATCCATATGGACAAGTCACCCACTGATACTAGTTCCCTTCGTGAGTTTCATCTAGTTCCTCATGATTATGAAATTATTTTGGGAACTCTTGTTTTGGAATTTTGAAAAAAATTTAGCTATAAATGTTTTAGTTTTTAGGGAGTTGGAAAAGTGGTTTTTTAGTTTCATTTTGATGGATGTTTTGGAAAATTGGATCTTTTAAATTATTATTTTTGGAATAGAACTTTTTGAGCTTCTATAAAAATTTCTCAGTGAGATGAAATGTGTTTTTGGATAGAAAAAAATGGGACATTATCATTTAATCATGAAAAATTGGATTTAAGTTTGGGAAATGAAAATGGTTTCTAACATAGTGGTCGGTGGAATTTTAAAAGTTTTGTAAAATTTCAAACGAAATAATTTTCTTTAGCCTTTTGTATTCCTACTAGTGCTAACATGCATGGTTAGGTGTGGAAATTTGGATGGTTTTCCATATTGGAATATGTTAACGGGTTCCAAGGGTGGCATGGTGATGTCCATGTTAGTGAGACTCTATATAATACTATTGGCATGTGGGCGGTCCACCAAGTTAGTTTTGGTTCTAATGTGTTTTCAAATGGAATATTTTAATGTGTTGAATCAAATGTTATGTGGTTTGACTTCTCGTGATTTGGGGAGTTTTTTTATGTGGTATTTTGAGTTTGAGAACACATGTTGATGAGTTGATTTTGATATTGATTTTTGTTTTATTATTTCCCAATGTATTCCCGAATAAAGATTTGATGGATATTTGTGATGTGGTTGTGTGTGGTTCCATGTTAACAGGGTCCTCTCAAATCGGAAGACTAGATGTGTAAAATAGAAGGGTTCTTCAATTCACTTGAGTTTCCTAATTCATTAATGTTTAAGTTATCTAGATTTATGTATGAAGGTTATCCCTATAAATGGTGGAATTAATTCTATTAGAATAAGCCTTAAGAAGATATTACATTGGATTTCTTCAAGGATTTGTTCAGCTATCAGTATTTATCTGAGGTGAAGAAGGTTAGAAAGGGAATGGAGAAGTATTGTCTATGGTAGAGAAATAGTATGGTGTTGGGGTTCTATTGTCTCTTTTTGGATCTAGTATCATAAGAGCTATGGTATGTCATGAATTACTCCTCAAAGGCTCTATATTTTGATTGTGGGCTTCGAACTAGTTTTCTGTTGAAGGTATTGGAGTTCAATCTCACATATTTTGATTATGTGTTTAATGAAGCTCTCTATGCCAAAGTTGTTCTATCCAGAGTCTGTGATGCATCCAACCTTCCATTAGTCCCTATGAGTGGTGATGGGAGTTTCGGTAAGGAAGTGGGGAAGTGACATGAAGCTGTTGGGGATGATCTTGGAATCAAAATTCCTCGGGTTCATTTATCAACCACTTTTGGGCATGAGATCCTATGGTGTTATCAGTACGGAAAGTAGGGTAACAAGAATCCATCATATCCAAGTGCTCCAACGCCCTTCCATGCTTGTGGATTCTTAGGTCACTTATAGCGGTGTTGTTGGGGTATTCCTAGAAAGTGACATGGATCTAATCCATAGAATTGAAGTGTTGCTAGGTACTTGTTTCAAGTTTTATTTATTTTATGTGTCCATCAAGTTGTAAGAGAATGTTTTAAGAATTATAAGTACATCATTTTTTTTATAGAAGTGTGTTTATCTTTTTAGAAATTTTGGTTTCTTCTTTTGATCTAGGTGGGTAATGCATGTGCATATTCTGAATCTTTGTGTTGTGGAAGTGCATTGAATGAGCTCTATTTTGGATGTTACTAGATCCTGGTTATAGCGTAATAGATGCTTCAAACGTCATAGATCTTTCCATAGGTCTTAGAGTGAAGGTTTTAACATAGTCAGTGAAACCGCCTGTGGTGCGGGGATCTTCGACTCAATTTTTTCCCCTCCATTCGGAAGTGGTAAATATAAATTTTGTTGTTATGTTCTTTTTTTTTCATGGTTGGTAGGATATTGTAAAAGATTGTTGTCTGGAATGTATGGGAAAGGCCTTATTTTCGATACTGTTGATTTTTTAATTGATTAGTGTCTGTTTGTTCTTATGGTGGGGAGACCCATTAAGGGTCTTGTTAAGAATTCTTCTTGGTTTTGATATATTCTAGTCCTTTATAACTTGTTGGAGTATGTTTCGGCCTCCCATAATGAATATGTGGTTTTCTCAGTTGGTTTCTTGCTTGAGATTTTTTATTTCAGGTGAACATTTTCAATCATCATTTCAATCATTTCCAAATATCATGTTGATCTTAGTTGGAGAGGATGGTTATGGTGGATGTCAAGTTTCAAGATCGAGTTCCCAATGTTTATTGGGATTTTGTTTTGGTTTTTTTGTTTCGGGAAGGGGTGTAAGGTATTTTGTGGAAATATATAATGTTTTATTGGTTTGGGATGTTAGATAAAGTGATTTTTAAAATCAGTAGTCATTGACTGATAAACTGGAATATGTTCTAGATTTCTAGGGCAAGAAATCATTATGGTGGTAAGAATTGTCACAGCTTGATTTTTTTTACTTCTTCTCTAGTTTAGTTTTTTTCCTTCAGTTGGGATCTCAAGTTTTAGGAGTAAATGTTTTATATTTTGAGTTTTAGGTTTTTCTCTTTTACTTCATGATTTATGCACAGTTTGGGTAAACTGTACGGCATGATCCAGGATACCATGTAGCTTTAGTGTTGCAGTCATATGCAAAGAGCAAAACTATTGAATGGTTTTAAAAACCATGTATCAAGTGTGTGAGGAGGTTTTATCCTTGGGTAGTGGTGTTTAGAACAGTTTTCACACGGTTTGTAAACTGTACTGCCAAACTGTGTAAGTTACTAGGTGTTTCTAGTGAGGGATGCATTGTTGGCGCACAGTATGTTAAACAGTGTGGCAAAACCATGAAACATACATAGATCTTAAAAATTACAAAATTACTCTTCTCCCTCTAAGTATTTTAACACCAAATATTCCCATTTCTCTCTCCCTCAGTTTCAAACAACCCTAGTGTTCCTCTGTCTTGGTTCTCCAATTCTCATTCTTCCTCCCTTGGGGTAGATCTAAGTATTTCCTCATGTTTTCGAAAAATAACTCAAGGTGATCTCGTATCATATTCTACCTCTCCCTTATCATTCTATTTTCTCTTGAGGTATTCCTATCCTATTGTCTCTCAAACCTGGGTTTTATGTTTACCCTTGATTTATTATTGGGTTTTTTTTTGTTTAAGGTTCTTCTTGGTTGATCTTTCTTTCTCAAACCCTAGTGGTTCAGTTTCAGGCATGTGTTATTAAAGTACCAGGGGTTTTGAGGTATGATTCCCTTGAACTTTTCTTTATAATTTAAGATTCATTGATTTCATTCTTTTCACACCTTCCATGAATATTAAATTTTCATATAAGTACCTTGAAATAATTTTTGGGTGTGAAAAATGGTAATTGTACCATTGTTTTTTGATAAATAGATTAGTTTTTCTAAACATTTCACACTAAGTGTTTGATGAAAAGACCGATTGGTATTTGAATGTGTTTTGTGACATCTAAATCATGGTTTGGATTTTTTGAATATATTTTTGTTATGTGAAATGACGATTTGGATTCCTTGAATGAGTTTTCAAATTGGTTTTGGATTTAAAGGAAATGTGTATTTGATATATATGGTGACTAATCAATCATTTTTTATTTTAATAAAAATGGTTTGACTTGAAAATGTGGAGTGTTTTTCTAGAAATAGAATATTATTAAATGATAATAACATGTTAAATGATGTGTTTACACATATTTTGAGAATTTTATTTGGTTCATCGATAAATATTGGTTTTTTTAAAAGATCTTGACGCATGTTTGGCACCTTGATGAAAGTGGTGATGTTTTTATTAAGAAAGTTCTCCTTGAAAATTTGTCTTACCTTGTAATATATAAATATTGAATGGTTGAGATGTCCTCATTATAGAATCCACGTGAACCATTTATCTTGTGTGGAATGAGAGATATTTGATATCGAATCCTTCATGACTTGTGAATTATAAGGCAATAAGTTGATCCTTGGAGTGGCTCAGGGTGAGCCATGTGGTCAAATTATTATTATATATGCTTGTGACTGGATGCTCGGTTGGCATCAGTTGTATCACCCCATTTATATGTGACACATGGGAACCTGGCATGTTGAGATAATTTTCTGAGAATGATTGTTGCACTTTGTAGATTATGCACTAGCTAGTGTCCCATAGTAAGAGGATATATTGGGTTTATTAATATGGGATTTTCCCCGCAGTCTGTCTTGAGATATGTTGGTTGGGAGTTTTAGAAAGATTTTGATTTCATCATGTGAGGCATGCTTCTAGGGATGGGCCTCATGTATTAGTATGTTCTATATTATTCATGATCTCATAGGTTCACCCATGTCTAGTGGCACTTAGTTTCTTACAGCGAACGATTGTGTTCCATTGTTGGTTAGTTACTCTTGTATAGTTATTTGCATTTCCATTATTCTATGATGGTTATTATTACACCTCAGGTAGTGTGGAATTATGTTAAAATATCAAACTTTTTTCAAATGTTTACATAAAAAGGTTTTGTAAATGTCTTTTCCTACTTCTCTCCCTTATAAATAAAATTCCACCTTTTTCTTTTAAAAATATATATAGTTCATTCATGATAATAAAGTGTTGTTTCAAATGGTATAATGGGAAATGGAATGTGTTTGGAATTCTTTAGAAAAAAATTTAAAATCATATCTTCATATATTTTACCTCAAACATTATGTTTATGATTCTTTTATTCTAAAGGAAGTGAATTTGGAATAGATCATTCAAGCTCATTGACTATGTTTTAATACTCATGCATATAGTTCTTGTTGTTTTTAGCATGTGGTGAGGGTTCTTCTTGGTATATATTTCCATGGGATATGGTTTTTATTGGTATCATAGAGTGACCCTCAGGGTCACACAAATTTTTTATGTTGTCAGGTTCTAGATGGGTTTTGTTGTATAGCATTGTTGTGTTTTATTGTTCTGTGTAAAAGATGTTCCGTATGGTTTTTGATAATAGTTTATTTATTTGGGATGATAATTTTATTTTATTTATTTGTTATTTATTTTATCTTGAGAGAAATCATTCCCTCTTGTATCAATGTTGATGTATAGCACTATTATCCAACCCATGGGGATCATCAATGCCCTTCATGTTATGTAATTGATCGGCTTGGGAGACAATTTTATGGTTAACTGGGATTGGATCATGACAACATACATAATTCAATTCATTACTGTAATGAAATTTATCAAAAAAAAATTGAACGCATGGAAATACCATTTTTTTCATTGGAAAAACTTTCTTAACAGGATTATACCTTCTATTGGTTAAGAAAACCTCACAAGTAATGGTTTTGTGTGATGTTTTGTAGATATTAAATGAAACAATTTTCCCACAAATTTCTCATAATTAATAGTGTAAAAATAAAAAATATTCTATTAAAAATAAATCATATTAATGGATGACTTTTATTTCACTGAAATCAATCACAAATGATAAAAATATTCCCATGTTAAATATTATTTCCATGATATTATAAAAATAAGACATGAATTTTCAACAAGAACTATTGAATTAATGATCATGTGAAATAAATTGTTTCTTAAAAATAATAATTATAAGGGAAACACAAAATAGAACAATATTAACGAATACACCCTTAAGAAGAAACCCAAAATATCATACCCTCACCTAGTAAAAAAATGTTACATTTTCCTCAATAAAAATTACTCATGATTATACCAATGAGATATGTTAAAATAATATGACAAGAACAATACGAGTATGAATTTAGGAAAACACCTGACTTGTATATATAATTTGGTAAAAGTTAAGATCTTATGAGGTAATCTAAAATATATACAATAAAAATATAATATAAAGTTACTACTAAAATAGGAATGATATTAATACAAAAATGTAGGAAACATAAAATAGACCAGGGATTCTTCTCTAAACGTGATGAATTTATACTATTTACATCTATAAAAAAATTCATTCATTTACTTTAATTCCCAATAGGTAATGAAATATATTTTCACCACATCAATGATAAACTTGAATATTATTGGGGTTAGAAAGAGAATGTTGGTTTCATTGTTTTATCTTCCCCATGAGTAAGGTAATTATCCAGTGGGTGTGGAATAGAAATTCCATGAAGTGGATATTCCTTAAATTTTATTACAAAAAATTATTTCCTCTTGATATTACAATTGAAATCCATCTTTATCAAGTTCCTCACAAAATAGTATAATGGTTTACTCTATCCTTTATTCCAAATGCCCCACACATTTTATGATAACATATTTTTCATCTAGGTTATGAAACAACTTCATGGACCTATCAGTTTTAAAATAATATATTTGATATTTTATTTTAACATATTTTATATAAAAATAGATTACATCAATGTTTATGAAATATCCCTTTAATTTTTAAGTTATTATTCTCTTTTCCACAAGAATGTCTTATCCAAAACCATTTTTTTAAAATGTATATAGTGGGTTCTTAATTTCTAAAGATTTATCCAACTCCAAAATTAAATATCTAAAAACTAAAATACCTTATTATTTATCCTAATTAAGTATTTCTTGTTGTTTATTCCCTAATTCCCTCATGTTCTCTTGGATGGAAGTGGTCATCCCTACAATTTGTCTCTTCAATTTCACCATTTAATTGTTTAGGTTAAGTAATTCTGTATGTTCTTATATTAATATCTCCCATAACTAATGATCAATTATTATTTTAGGTTCTTCTTATACTTTTATTAATGGAGAAGTTATGTTCTCATTTGTGAAAATCACTCATGAATCATATCTTTTCAGGAAATCATAGACATTTCTTGTGCATTCATCACATCATCAATTGAACATTTTTTATTTTAAGGGGTTATAAGTATTATTGTGAAATTTAACTATTTAATAGCTTAATCTATTCTATGTGGTTGAAGATAAATTAGGTATGATCCAAATAACTCATCTGAAATATAGTCTAATGAAAAAAATGTCTCCCCGGCAACAGTTCCAATTTGATGTGTATTGTCACTCACTCTAAAAATATTTATAGTTTTTACTAATAGAAACACAATTGATGACTTAATTAATTCACATAAAGAGGAATTGAAATAAAAATACCCTTATAGGTTAAATAAAACAAGTTAAATAAATGAAAATGGGTGATATGGGGGGTTTTTGTTGAGTGATTTTGGACCCATAAAAGAAAAGTTATAAAATAATTTCTTATGAAACTAAAATATCAATGATTATGGTTGTCTTAATATAATCATTAATTAATCATTAATCATTATCCCTTTTAATAAAATGTATTAAATTATTTTTCATTAATTTTTTAACATTTGAAGCCCATATAATTAAACATATCCATAGAAAATGAATTTAATGAACCCTAATTTAACATTGGGACTTCCAATTGTAAAAACATGATTTAATTATTGTTTAAAATATAAATTATAATCAGTGGAAATTATGTAATAACTACCACTCTAAAAATTATATTTTATTGATTTTTGGTATTATATATGATCCCTATGAATTGAACCCATGATTATTATATTTTATGATAAAAGAGTCTCTCCCATGATACACATAAGCACGACATCACGGTCAATGTGTCAACCATTTGGTTATATTAACATTTCAACCTAATTTTAGTGAATATAATTTTATGAATTATAGGGATTCTATGGATTTAAAACAACTAATAAATTAATTATTAATTTGATCGACCATAAAAATAATTACTCTTCCATGGGTTGAATTTTCATCATGGAGATGATTTTCATAAGAGACAATTTGAAAGGGTATATCCCAATCTCATAACCACATATAGATTCAAAAACAAAAAATAATTATAAAATGATTAATTGATAGAATAATATAATTTTTTATTAAATATAATTTTATATTATTGAAATAAAATCAAATAAAAAATGAGTGGAATAGGATGAGTTCATTTATATAAGATATCCTTTTTAAAATCGAAATTTGATGAATGTTGTCTTCTATTCTCTAAACATATTTATAATTTTTCCTACATGAATCAAAATGGTTGAATTGTGTAAGTCACTTTAGGATAAATTGGATTAAATATACCCTTATTATTTCAAAAGGACAAAGAAACAAGATGTAATTAGGGGATAGAATAAGGGTGGTTCTTAGTGATTTTGGAACCAATAACAAGAAGAATGAAAATAATTTCTTTAAAAATAAATATATTAATGATTATGGTTGACATAATAACCTTATTAATTAATAATTGATTATTATAACTTATGATAAAATTTATTCAATTATGGTTCCTTTATTTGTAAACACTCAAACACTATGAAATAAAATGAAACCATAAAAAATTAATTAAATAGTCTTTAAGCTAACATTAGAACTTCCAATCACATCGCACTTCTTTGATTGTGATCCAAAAATAACTTATTATTTGAAGGATTTTTATATATAACCTAAACCCTATAAAATATGTTTTTTTGAGTTTAGGGATTATTTTTTATACATTGGGAATCAATCCCAAGTTGATTAAAGTTGTAAATTAAAGTGTATCTCTCACGATTCACATAAGTCATGAATTTCAGCCAATGTTTCATTCATTTAATGATAATAAACTTAAAACTCTTTTAATAAACCATTATTTTATGAATTATAGTGATTATATGGATTTCAAACAACAAATCAAGGAGGTAAAAAAAAATTTACCACAAAAACAATTACTCTCCCATCGGTGGATTTATCATCATAGAGAGAATTTTCATTCACAATGGTTTGAAAGGGAGTAACCCAAAACCATACCCAAGTTTACATTCCATCACCAATAATCAATAAAAAATATTTATGGAGAATAAAAAATAATTTTAATTTAATATAATGTCAAGTTACATGCATAAAATCGAAGTAATAAGAAGTTGATGAAAATGAGGGGGGCCTTCTTGGAATTGATCCATGAAAAAATCAATCGTTCTTCCAAATGGATTGAGAAGTGGTAGGATCCCAATTCCATTATCCAAACTACCCTACATTCATGACCCCCAACCCCACAAATTTTTTTTAAAAAGTCATTTATTTAGAGTTTTAGGGGTAACAGTTTGAATTGTCACCATGGGAACATGAACAATTCAACCGCCAACATTTTCTCTGCCTTCAGTTGTACTTTCGAATGAGTTCTCACATTAACACGTTTACATTCCCACTCAATGAAATATTTTCAATTTATTCCTTTAATATCATCCAAATTAAAACTCATTTCATTAAGGAATAAAAATGGTGTGGACAAAATTATGAGGCATGGTATAATCTGTTGAATCGAACCCATCTCTACATTAACTTTCATTTTATTCCCTTAAAATATGAGATCCATCATAAATTGTATAAATGAAAAGTTTATAAAACATATCTAATATTATTTACATAAAATCATAATTCAAAATTATTACCTTGGAAAAAAATTTGATAAAAATATTCTATGTAAATTAAACGAGAAAATAGAATATTAATGGAATTTTCAAATTCAAGCTCAAAATACTAATTTATATTAAATATTAAAATAAATATATATGTGGGGAAATTATCATTTATTATAAAAAAAATTAAATGAAATAATGGTTTATCACTGGACCTCTAATAAACATTTCAAACAATGTCAAAAAATTAAAAAAGTATCAACTTATAGGAAACACCATGTTGCATACTCAATTACAAAACCCATTACCGAATCCAATACATTATTACAAATGAAATTATATTTTTATTTTTGACCCAAAAAAAATATTTTTTGAATTACATTCCATGGTGGTCAACTAAACCACTTAAATGAACTCATTTAATTATAAACAATGTCAATAAATATGATAAAACTGAACTGGGTTCCAAATTTCAAGTATGTAAAAAATTAAACTCATAAGAAAAATCATACTATTACATTTTTTCCACATTTAAACTCTTCACCCACAAAAAGAAAATATTTTTTAAAATTGGGTTCCCTAGAAACAACTTTGATAGTTTTTTTTATTACCATATAATATATACAGTGAGTTATGTATTATGTACTCTTACCATGATTCTGCTGATATTTCTGTGGACACTATTTACATGGTAATGTCCATATATTATTTATCATAAAAAGGTTATATAAGGTCTCCTGATATAATTAGAACCTCAGATACTAGGAAATTTGTCTTAAATGTATGTATTATGATCAATATACATCATTTTGATAGGACACATATGATTTCTGACTATCCGATGATGGGTGCTCATAAGAATTGATAGTTCTTTTCATGAAGTTGTCACTTGGTGGTCTTAAGTATATGATATCATGAAGACTAACCCAGAAATAAGAACACCACATGTTTCAGGTATCATTGGTACCTCCTATCTGTGAACACATTTAATGGTCTCCAGACTTGATGTTGTTGTATATTTTTATCATTTAATCCCATACTATGATGTATGGTAAAACCCATGACATTGAAGTTGTGGGGAGGTCTCTTGTGTTTGGTGCCTTATTAGGAGCAAGAAATTTATTGAATAATCAAGAAAGAATTTGTTAGTTAAAATAGTAATAGATATCTTGGTTCCAATTAATCAATATGGAATTACCTTCAATAAATCCATATGTATCATAGAAGAAGGTAAGTCCATCTAGTAAAGACTACTAAAAATAAACCAAGAATATATTTTGACATAAAGTGTGCATCCTACTAATGAGATGTTAGGATACAATGTAATTATATTATACAATGTGTTTTTTTAGTAAAATTTGTCATTGCTATTACTTTTCCTTATCTCATTAGGGATCTTTATGGGTTATTAGACTCCACTACTAGTCTAGGAATAGTATTTATACTATTAAGATAAGGGTATGGAGGGTCACACATAATAGTTTATTCAAGAGTGTGCCCTTTTCTGAGGAATATGTGTTTAGGTTAAGGTGGACCCTGCCATGGGGTTTGAGAGCTATCTATTTATTAATGATCACCAAAAAATAGATTAATTAATTATTATTCAAGTATAGAATAATTGGATTGAAATTATTTATTAAAAGTATTCACAATTTATTAAGTGAATATATAGAAAATTATTATATGAATGAATTTTATTTTAATATTAACGATTTGTTTAATATATGTGGGAATTACAAGTTTAGTTAATGGATCGTTTATATCACATGATATATTTATTGTATATTAAAATTATGGGATAAAAATATAAATGATATTATGATGAAATTAGTTAATCATAATCTATCATTTAATAAATAATTGTTTTATTTCCAGGGGTCGAGAAACCCATTCAATGGTTTTGATCATCCACTATATAAGTAGAGAAGATATTTTATTCCATATACTATTCATTAATTTCTATATGAAATATTCTCTCTCCTAGCACATCCTAGATAGAGAATGTCTATTCTTGAGTGATTGATCCTAGAACACCTTCAAAGATCAAAGGGACGGGATTTACATGGTTGTTATAGTGTTGAATGAATTGATGAAGCTTCCTACTAGAACCCAAATTTAATTATTTCTGTATGTGTGGATTTTTAAAATCATGTTTAGATGATCTAAAAGGATTCGGACTCAGATCTGTTGAAAAGAATTCACTGATAATGAGCTCCAGTTACGCATGCTAGGATCCAAATGTGGTATTTCTTCTGTTGTTTTTTTCGTCTCAATTAATTCATTTGGGATAATGAAACATATACTATGGATTAGATCACCTGAGATGATGTTGTTTTTTCCCTTTGGTGATTATTATTTTTATATCCTCATACCACCATCTTCCACTACATTATTTAGTTCCATCAATTGGTATCATAGAAATCGCGTGAATTTTATGCTCCAAGAAGAAATTAAATTTTCTATAAATTATGTTTAGGGATTCATTTTATTCCCAATGACTCTAATCATGAATATATACAATATTGTATGGAAAAGTTGTGTCCATTAAAAGAATTTAATATGGATAGAAAGTATATTATTAATTCTGGTATAAATTTTAAAAAATTTAATAGCACGAGTTCAGTTTTTTGTAATGATTCTGATTACTCCAAAATTCCGAATAGGATCTGGCAAGATTTTGGTTAGCCGAGTTGGCCAACAAAGCCTATTTTAGGCTAAATATTTTTTTTAAAAAAGGGGTGGTTGGGTCAAAAGAAAATTATATTAAATGAAAATGAAACTTTTGGGTGGGTTAGTTGCATGGAAATAAAAAATATAAAACTAAAAATGGGATTTTGGGTCTACAAACGATGCCTTCCCAATCTGAACACCCCAACGTTATTTGGATCGTGCCACCTGCCATAGTTCTTGGCCTCCCGAGTGCTTGGTTCCACCTCGTACTCCTCCTATGTCTACTATTGAATGTGTAAACCTCACGTTCTAACTCCTCATCCGGTGCCACCTCAGATGACCACCCGCTTCACCCCGTGCCCCATCCATCAACCTCATCTGCTAGGTTTCCCAAGGCCTCCGGTGCAAGCTCCTATAGTCAGCCCAGTTTTCATGCTAGCATCGCTGGGTCCAGTTTTCATGGTCCCTCCCAACCTAGATCGGCCAACCCACAATCTGATTCTGCACTTCCCAATCCAAAATGGGCCAGGGCTACTCAACCTAACCCAAAACTACTATATTTAGGCCTTCCTTACCCGAAGTGGGCCTAGGCAGGTTTTTCTTACCTTGAAACATGTTAACGTTTGTTTGGCTTGACCCTTATTGGGTCATGGTGGGGTTTAGGGGTCTTGATAAATTTTATTTAATGAAAATTAATTTATTAATTTTTTCATTAAAAATTAATGATAATTTTTTTATTTAAACAAATTAATCTAGTTTTGAAATAAAAATAAATTAATTTTGGGATCAAAATCGAATTAAATTAACTAATTTAAAATAAATCATTTTATTTATTAAATATCCTTTAACATAAATTTATTGGGTATTAATTTTTTTCGTTGTTTTAACTTACCAATGGACTATTATTGAGCATTGATTGAAAATTCATTCTTGGTTTTATTTTATATATTTATTTATTAAAACTACTCTGATTTTTGTAATATTAAATTATGTTTTTAAATGGTGTATGAATTGTCTCCTTAAATCATATAGGTATAAGACATGTGTTTTCATCATTTTACTAATGTATTTATTTTTTTTCTTCATGATATCCTCTCCCCTATGTGTGAGTTCATATGTATTATAGATGATGACAATGTTAGATGTGGACTGTACCAATACATTGTGGTCACCCAGATGAGATGTGACAACACTGGACTAGAGACGAGCTGTGACATGAGTCAAGATTTGACTTAGATATTATTACCCTTTACCAGGGTTTATCCATTAATATTAAATGGATCAACTAATATATGATGATAAAGACTAGTTCGGTAATTTATTTCCTTTATACATTTTTTATTATTTTATGTTTCATCATGTCAATGAGAATCTCATAAAATAATAAATATAAAAATGAATGAATAAGCGATGAATTTATTCCATTGATGCATGTTCAACAGTGACCCTGACAAAGTAGTATAAACTTATGTAATATAAATTTATTACATTCATCAAAAATATTAAAACTATCAATGAAATATAATGTCACAAACACCTTTTGTTATTTTAATTTTATAACAACCGGGTGTAAAGGTTTCTCGTTTTCCCTATTTGCTGGTGACTCCTACTACTGAGGAGTTCTTATGAGAGTGATGAGTTGACATAACATAATATGTTAAAAAATAAGTATCAATATCATGATTATTTCATATTTATGGGAAAGTGTTGAGTAAATCATGTTTATAATTTTTGAAGATGGTACTTCACACAACAAATCCAAGAGCAACGAGTAAATGTTGTTATCTAGTAAAACACCAACCATGAAACTCTCCAAGTAGCTGTGTCACCATAGCATGTAGACTAAGAAGAGGGATTTCAAGGATAATTTCCACTAAAATACTCAAGTGCTGGATTATTCTGATTCCAGTAGTGAGGTCTACTAGAGTTAGATAAAACTTTGGGAGACATTTAATGATTTAAATAATCGATATTTTCTATTCTTTAATCAAGATAAAAGAATTAATCTATTATATTTTTTTTAAAGTGCTTGTAATACCATAAAAACACTTCTATTTATGTTGGATAAAGTCAATGCCCTCCCACGAATGAGTTTCCAAGAGTAATACAAGATTTTGCACACAATAATACAATATAAAAAATTCAAGCTATCTGAGTCCCTAAATACATATTAAGTCACCTTAGAAAGAGAGGGTTTCTAAAATACATATAAGAGACTAACTTATGACACAATTAATGTTTTCGTAATAATTATATAATTAACATATGATGTGATTTTTGGATACAACATCATGAGATATATGATTTCACAAGTTGTCTCATCTTCTAGAAGTTTGCAAGATAAATGTGAAGCGAGATATGAATGAGTAATGACTTCACTAGATACATGTAAATTGAAAGGTGTATCATGATATTTCAATACATCATTTTCTTATATATTTTTTCACCCATGGAATCTAGTTTCATTTAAAAATAAAAAATTAATATTATAGAGAAAATCACATCATCACCTTTTAGTTAAGGTTCACCAAGTATATAAAAACATAATGAAATTTACAGTTCTCATAGTGAAAAAAATGAAAGAATAGATGAAAAGGGTAATTTCCAGCATGATGCTAAGGGAACCTTTTTAGTGTCCTTCATTGGAATGGGGAATGGATATTGTACAAGGGTTATTTTTTATGCATAAGTATATGGATTTTTAAATTAAATGAACTAAATTTAACAACCTAGTAGTTTCTTATTCTTTATTGAATATTCATCATTTGATCTGTTGTTTTGGTCATACATCATGGGTATTGAATATAATAAGCCTATTACATATGTGTACTTAAATGCAATAACAAATGAATAAATTAAATTTCATAACATGTAATTTTTATTCTCTATGAAGCTGAGAAAGTGTGGTAGCTACATCAGTGGTGAGATGCACAAAACATTAAATTTATAATTAAATGGTTCTAGAAGAAATTTTTTTTAGTATAACAAAAACATTTATCTCATGTTTTAATTAGACACAAGGATACATTATTACAGTTTTTGAATAAATATTCTTTTTTGTGTCTCATACTCATCCAATATTTTAGTATTTCATGAATCATAGGCAATATGTGATGAATATAGAAGGTAAAATTTCTATACCCAATTATGGAAGGATAATACTTTTTCAAGAAAAACTATGAAAAATTCAAGGATTTACCTAATATGATTTTAGAATATGTGGAGTTATAGACCATAGTTATTATCAATAAATTTAGTTTTGGAAAAAAGAACCTTTATAAATAAAGAAAAGTCACAATGAATTTAAAAATTTGTTTAGGTATAGAGTGTTAATTATTACAAGGTAAATTCAGTGGTACATATAATTTATTAAATTCTATTAAGAGTTTCATGTAATGTAAAATTTATGTTTTATTTATTCATGGTAAAAAAATATGAGTTTATTCAGGATGTTGTGCCAAAGAATATCTTGATCAAGCATTCATTGTCATTATAATATAGCATGAAGAAATTCCTAAACACAAATTAAATTATCCAAAAAAAAATTCATGGTGTAAATAATGAGATATGATGATTACTACATGAAAAAAAATTGATAAAGAAAATATAGTGTGTAGTGATCCCTAAACACATATATTCTTATGTACATCAAATCCATGATGTAAGTAAAAGAGAATCAATGTTCAGAGTTATATACATTGAGAAAACTTCAATTATATTTCAATAAATTCTTAAAAAATAATGGTTTTTTCCCATAACCACATGCTAACTATCCTGAAAAATGGATATCATATGAGTAATAGTATGATATAAATCCATTATATCAAAATAATATGTGCCAGATGCAATGATATTGTTATCATATAAACAAGATTTCATTAAGGGAAATAAAATGTGCATCTAAAGTAGCCATAATAAATTTTTCTAAGGATATTAATTAAATACCTAAGATATAAATGAGACAATGCAGTTATACACTATATTCTTATTAAAGGGTGAATATTTCTATTTGAGATAGTTGGAGAAAAGTAGACTTGGGTTTATTCAATGCCCTAAATGCACAAGTAGTTGGAATAGGGACTTATTCCAAAAAAGAATGTGGAATGAGAATGTTCTAGAGACATATACTAGATATAAAGGTTAAAAACCATGTTAATGGATTAAAATTCATGGTGTCCAAAGATACATTATTCATTTTTAATAATGAATCCAAGAATCATGACATATATAGAAGAAATTTAAGATGTAAAAGATCAATTAAAATTCAATAATGGAATCCATGTTTCACTAAATAAGGGATTATTATTTTAAACATGACGGTTGTTATTCAAGTGAGATTATATAGGGGTGGTACAAGAATGGTACCAATAACGCTCTATTATTAATAACATGTCATCAATTCTAAATCCATTATAATTTTACTTGTCATAGATACTTTATTTCATTATAAAATTGGGCATTTGATATCAAGACCTCCAATCTTGGAAAGTAATTAAATGATGTAACCATAAAGAGTTTCTGAAACTATAGATATCTAATAATTGGTGAAAGTTATTGAAATCATGTTTTGGTTTTATGTAAGAAAAAATATCATATAATATTCAGTTAGAACGAATTCATTCCATGTGTCTATAATAAGTTAGTGGGAGTTCCATAGTTTTCCATCTGAAATGTATTTGGTAATGTATGAAAAACAATAATTGGTATTATAGTTTGTTACTAACACAATAAAAGTAACACATCAGATATTTATTTAAAGATGAAACCTATGTTATAGTAAATGGAATCTATTGAGGTATATATATGTTTTTTTTAAACCTATTCAATACTATATATACTGAAAAGGTATTGAAAAATACAAGTTGGAATAATTCGAGAGAGAATTGTTTCTAATGACATAAGGAAAAATATATTCAAGAATTCATGTACAGGAAATTGGTGGAGATTAATGTGGTGAGTATAATTCCACACACTAATTAGATAGATAAACCACATCTTCCACTATATCTACTAGATTTGATATTTCAAAATTAAAATATATGGTAAGAATGTATTAGATATATCCAGGAGAATATCACAAGATGTAATCGGTACTATCCAATTGTACATGCGTATGTATAAAGGATATGTACCATGTATTTAAAGAAGAAGCGATACTAGTAATAAATGAGAACAAACTAGTTATCCTTTGGATAAGTATGATCTAATATCACATCATGGATAAGGTAATCATAAATCAAATATCATTCAAGATAGTAGTAGCCATATCTTAAAATATTGAGTGTGTTGTGGCTTCATATGAATATGAATAAGTAGTTTATAATACACCATGATTTTCTTCAGTTCATAGAATCACCCCTAGTAATTAAGGTATTATTATAATATAAATTATGATAATCTAACTACGGGTACTAGGAAATATGTCAAGTTTTACATTTGAGAAAATGGTATATACTCAGGATTTATATCTCTTAGGGATTTTTATTCAACGAGATGAAGTCATGTATAGTAGAGTAGTCATGCATTGGAGACATGATATGCCTATGATTAAATCCTTAAATCTATAAAAACATGATCTTATCATACATGATCTAACATGAAATATTGGTGATTTGGCTCTCATGAAAATAGGATGTTGTTATAGAGGGTTCACTATACCCAACATAAATAGTAACTTTTGATTACCATTTCATGTATATAGTGAGTTAGGCATGGTGTACTAATACCATGATAGTGTTGATATTTCTGCATCCACTATTTATAAATTAATTTGTACAGATTATTTTCCACCAAAAGGTTATAGTAGTTCCCAGGATATAATGATATCTATGAGATATTATGAGGGTAATTTTAAATTTTTTCCTATTGTCTAGATAAATCATTTTTACGAGACATAGAGGATGTATTAATATCAAGTGTCGAGGGATCATAATCATGAAGACTTCTTTTTATTAAGTTCACACATGGTGATCTCGAGTAAAATAGAGCATGAGGATGAGACCTCCAATAAGAACACCCCATGTTTTAGGTTTCATTGGTAGTTTTTATAGTAAAACACGTGTAAGGGTCTCTAGACTTGAGATTATTATTGATGTGTACAATTTGATTGCCTAAGTTGATACAAGAAAAAAACCATGACATTGTCTTCATAAAGAGCTAGCCTGTGTTGGGTGTGTCATTGGGGGTATGGAATTGATTGAATAATCAAGAAATAATTTCTCACTTCCAAAAGAAAAATATATTTCATCCTAATTAATCAGGATGGTAGTACATTTACTAAATCCATGTCCATGGTAGAAGAAAGTAATTACATCTATCAAGATCATCCATCAATAAAAAAATAAATGATGATGTCAGAAAGTGTGCATTTTACATTATAAGACATCGCAAGGCAATGATATTATATTTCATAGTGCATATTTATAGGAAACATTTCTGTTGCCACAACTTTTCCTTATAACTTTAGGGGCCTTGATCGGTTCCTAAACTAAACTTCTCATCTATAAATTGTATTCACTACTATTGAAATAAGGTCCTAGAGGGTCACGTATAATAGTGTATTCAAGATTGCCCCATATTCTGATGAATAGGTGTATAGGACATGGTGGGACCCACCATGAGTTCCAAGAGTTTTCCAAGTATTAAAGATCACCAATGAATGAATGAATTCATTATTATTAAAGTATAGAAAACTAGGTTGAATTAATTTATTAAAAGTATTCATAAGGTATTAAGTGAATACATGAAAAAATATTATTTGAATTGAAATTATTTTAATATTCAAAGTTCATTTTATATTTGTGGTAGTTACAAGTCAAGTTAATGGATTTATTTTATCATATAATATATTTATTATATATTAAAAGTATGTGATAAAAATATTAATGGTATTATGATGTAGTTAGTTCATCATAACATATCATTTACTACTTATTTAGTGATCCTTTTATTTCAATGGGTTGTGAAAAACTTTTTGGGTATCATAACATCCACTATATTAGCATAGATATGATTTCTTTCAATGAAATATTCATTCATCTTTAATTGAGAGATTATCTCTCTTCTTTAATCATAGAGAGAGAATATCTATGTTCGAGTGAGAAATCTAAGAATGCCTTCGTTGATCGAAGGTATGAGATCAAAGTGATCATCATGATGTTGACGAAATCATCATCAATCTATGTTAGCACCTAATTTTCAAAGATTGTTCTATATGTGGATTATTGAAGTGTATATGAATGATCTAGAGTAGTTGATCCTAGAATCCTTCAAGGAGTAATCATTAGTGATGATATTCTATCAAGCCTACTTCGATCTGAATGAGGTATTCATGTTGTTTTTATTTTTGGTCATAATTAATTCACATGAGATCCTCAATCCTCTATCGAGGCTCAGATTGCTGAAGAGGACGTATTTTCATTACTCTGGTGATGAAATTTATAAATCTCTAGCCCATCTACTTTTTATATGTTCCCATGTACTAGAAAATATACCACATGTTACCCAATAAATAAGTTCATTTATATAAAACATTCATTAAAAAAGAATAATTTCATTCATATTTTAACCAATAAATGTAAATTATAAAATCTACAGTAAAACTTCCCACAATCAGATGAAAACATATTAAATATGTTTCGATATAGAATGATACTCCATAAAAAATCCATTTAAGATTAATTCAAATATAAAATATATATTGTAGGTGATAAATCTTATTATATAAGTGATGTAAAGAATAGAATGAAAAGAAATATAAGAAATTACACCATAGAACTCACCTGAAACTGATTGAATACAACATACATTCGATATCACCATCACACAATGCATATAGAGATAAAACAACACAATCCACAATGTTCAAGATTAATTTCAGAATACTAAAAACAAAACCACATGAATGTATGATACATGTTCAAAACTTTCATTTATATCTTGATATGTTTCTCCACTTATCACATGAAATCGACATCATGATCTCTAACTAAAAGAAACAATAAATTTTTTAATAAAAAAACATCTAATTTTGAAAAATTTACATATGAAGAATTTATTAATGGAACATATTTTAATGATAAAAAAACATAAAAATCTCATACTCAAACATCCAAACTATCCCATTTCTCTGATAACATTCAATATTAACCAAATAATTTCATATAATAATTCATCATTTTATTTGAGTACAATAAACACTGATAGAAAATTCACAAGATTTCATTAAATATATCAAAATAAAATTATATTACATTTAAATAACCACTTAAATCCTTTATATTATCTTTTGGATTCCAATTTAATGATAATTTACATAAAGAATAAAAAAGAGATATCATATACCTATATAATCAAAACACTAAACAAAACATGGTTGGAAATTAAGTAGAATGTTCCACCTTACCAAAATTTATGCAAGGTAATGATAAAAATTAACTAAATTCCATATGGTAATTTTTAATTAAATAATCATATATAGTCACTTAAACTTCTCCATAACTTCATATTTACTCCACATAATGTTTTTTTGTTCCTGGTTTATATGTCAAAAAGAAAATAGGGCCTTCCCAACTTTTGATCATATCACAAATAAGAAACCAAAAATATATATAACATCCACATAGAAAATGTATTTTCATTCCTCTATAAAAAATTAGCATAATATAATAATGATCCTAGGTCATTAAAACATTTTCATTACTCAATGTAATATATGATTTCATATAATAATCACCCACAGATTAAGATACAATATATAGTTTTAAAATTACACTAAAGAGAAACACTAACCACCTTACTCCCCTCACTGTTATCAGACTAATAATTGATGAATAATGATATCACCGTAATTTCATCTATTATATCACTCTATATAAATTAACTTCCTCAATATTTTTTTGATCAATATTTCATAAAAACCCAATAAAATATTTTTTATGTTCATTATCAATTTTCCATAGAATCTACTATTTCAAGATTTCATATAAAATAAGTGTACCCTACCTCATTAATGAATTTTATGAAATGTTTAACAGTTGATAATGGTGAGAAAGAAAAAAAATATAATGAAACTCCATAATCAAAACAATTAATCCATCCATAATTATTTCATAGAGATAAACTTCCATATTGTTATAAAATTGTAAGATTACATCTTCTTTTCTAGGTGAGTATCTATTTTAGTTTTTCATTGAACTTCTTTTTTTATGTTTTTACTTCTTCTTTGAACCATGGTGATCGAGCCCCTTTTTTGGAATAGAGATATTTTCTTGGAAAAAAATGGCCTAATATTTTGGGGTGTATGTTTGTTTGAATTAATGGATCTTTTTTTAGAATGTAAAAGGATTATCTGAATTATTCATGATTTTTAAAGTCTTTAGAGCTGGTATGACCACTTCTATATAAACTGGTTTGAGTGCTATATGTTGGACATTTACACACCATGAAAATTTTAGACTATGTGTAACTGTTGTCAGGATGGAATTATGAACAATATCATGGAATGAAATGGTTATACTCCATGAAACTAGTTAACTCCTGGTCATTTTAACCCAAGGTGATTCATTTTTAGTGTAACTCTGAAATGGATAAATAATCAATGTGAAAGGATTACACGCCATGAGTTCCTTGGGATCATTAGTTTTAAATCTATGATGTGCATTCATTTGTCATCCATTTTGTATCCCTCATATCAAAACATAGATAAACTCCTGGTGATTTTTGTGACTGTTATTCACTTTCAAACATCACGATAAAGCATCTATTTTTCTTAAAATTGTTTTTTTGGATTCTCCCTCTCTTACTATTATTCTTCATCATAGTATTATAATCTATTGATTATGGTTGTTTTGTGTTTTTATCATGATCTTGTGTGATATAGGTTCTTCTTATGATATCTTCCCCTTTGATCCTTATTGGCATTTCCTATTTGAAGCATTGTTTTGATTACCAGATAATGGTAGGTGGTCTAGAACCAAACCCTATGGTCTATTTCTTTTTGATCAATTATTTATAATATTTTGAGACTATGTAGACACACATGTACATTAAAAAATATCATAATAAATCTTGTTTTTATACTACTCATTATATACCATTAGATCCAGTGGTGTTGAGACCGACCTTGTCGATACCAATAGGGTAAGACTACCCATGAATAATATATAACTATCCAATTGATTAAAGTTTTTTTTAGCATGACATGAAATATTAGGTGATTTATTATGTTATATTCTCCTAGGAAAATGGATTAATGGATTATGGAATTAATGGTTGTTATTTTATATAAAATGGGTTTTAAAATTAGAATGGAAATGAATTAAGATATAATTTAAGGAATGAAAGGGTAATAGAAAGAAAAATGGTAATTGGATGAATTAACCATTGTGTATTATGGTATTATGATGTGTTATTCATGTCTCATTTACTTATGTTGAATTTTATGATGAAATGATTTTATAAAGGTGTTTTCCTAATGATTCAAAAATTCTTATATATAGGGATTGGATTGGTTATGCTAAAATTATTCTACAGAGGGATTGGACTAGTTATGCTGAAATTCTTAAATTTGGGACTTTTCATGGTCATGTGATTATACCCTAGACTTGTGGTTATAGTTATAATAATTATTCAATATACATGGAGATATTACGACATGGTTCTAAGTAGGTTGATTATTTCATTTATTTAATTAATTAATTAATTAACATGTTTATCACATTATTGGATGAACTTATTATCATACTAGTTTGTTGAGACACTGTGGTGTAAACCTACTAAGTTTTAATCACACCATATTTGGGCCACTATTTGGTACTCAAGAATATTATACGGATATAGGTTTGGATAAAGGAAAGGGACCTTATTGTTTATTCTTACTTTTGAGATGTGTCAGATCTTTGATATGGGACCGTCATCATGTTCAGGATGGGGTCTTTTGAGTATTATTTCTTTAGCATGTTCTATTATTTGTATTATGTTTATATTGATATTTAGATACATTCTATCCTAACATTACATGGATTTTTATTTAATATACTTGGTTCTTACTTTACTTTATATTTTTATGTTTCACTATATCTGCTATTTTTGTTACTCTAATATTTATTTTCTTACTTCCAATGTGTTACAACTTTGAACCATGGGGTATAGTTTCCCCACTATGCCCATTACATCCCTACTACTAGTCGACAACCTCTGGAATATGAGGAGGTTCACTTGACGTCCCGTAACCAACCATATGTGACCACATGAGAGAGTGTTAGATTGGGAGATGTTACATAGTCGTAATAGAGGATAAATTTGTTCTTTTCTATTTCATTACAATTTGGGGAATGTTGAAAGGAGACAAGAATTTTTCGGGACTTGATAATGATCTTGTGTATTGGCATAGCTGACCCATGTGTGGGGGAAATATAGGTTTTGAATGATGGGATTTCTATTCTTGTTCCTTATTATTACAATTGTTTTCATTTAACCATGGGAGATTTACATGTTCTGCGATGTTATTGTTCCATGAGATTAATAATCATTGAATGGTTTGGCATGATATGAGTATAAATGTAATATTATAGGAACATATGGATATATCTTGACATGAATTTTTCATGATAGGGATATATTTATTGCATGTGATATATTTTTCTATATGAACTATGAAATGATATAATTTTTATATGAGTGGAATTAAAATTAAAGAACTGTTATATCATGTTAATTCACCTATGAACTATGTTTAGATTTTCTGTGAGCCATTGGTTCTCTAATTTGGTCTCTATTTGAGGTTGAACTATTTTTAACCATTTCTTAAGGAGTTTTTTTGTCTTTTATAGAAAATGACACCTCAACATCTTTGAATTGAGTGTTAGGAGAGAGGAAATAAGCACACTCCTAATATAGATGACAATGATCTTACTGTAGCTCATGAAGATCAGATATATATTGATATTACCTTGATCTCATAAGGATCGGATGTATTTTCAAATTTACGAAAACATTATTAGGGTTATGAAATCCATGGAGAGGGACACTTTGTTTATTGTGCCTTCAATTTCCGATCTAGGGAGAGATTTAAAACTATAGGATCCACCTACGTTCACTGGGGATGTAGGACCCTAGGAAGCTGAGTTATGGATTGAGACAGTATAAATTATATTTAATAAACTTGAGAGATACACTTATAGAATTGTAGATCCTGTTGTGTACATGATTCGTGGAGATTACAAACTTTTGTGGGGGTATTCTAGAGGAATCTAGGCAATAAGAAAATTTATCCTAAAAGGACTTTAGGACAAATTTTATAATCCACTTCTATCCTAATACATTAAAGGATGTAAATGATCATGTTTTCAAGAATAAAACATGGTGGGGAATGTTAGTGATGTACTAGGTTGAAAATTTCATTTAATTGTAGTGTTTTGGACCATATTTAGAAGCTGATGTGATCTCCCGGATGAGATTTTTTTGTTATGGGATTAAATATGAGATCAGGTCAAAGGTGAATATCTTTCACATAAGTAGCTTCTAATATGTGATGAATCTAACAATCATCATGGAAGGGTCTCTAAGAGAGGCCGTAATTAGAGATAATTCTATTTCAACAGGGTAATATGAGAGCTATTATTTTGGTAAAAATAAGCACTGATATCATATCACTGAAGAAATAATAGATAGAGATGTTAGGATAGTGGGAATCTATCTCAGGACTACGTTTCATTGTAGGTATATTAGTGTAAAATGTTTTTCCAAAACTATACATAATGTCTATACATTTCATTAGAGTGACATTATTGTAGTATTTTGGTCCACCTATAATTTTTTTCAAGGTTAATTTTGTAGAAGAGTTGTGGAAGGAGATCATGAACACTACTAATGTTTGGGAAGGACCAAGCTACCCCTCCACAGACTGGTATTTAGTGTCCCACTAGACATTTTGGTCAAGGAAGAGGATGTGGTACCCTAGTGAAATAGTGGAAATTCCTGGTAGAGATAAAATCCCATCGAATTATGAATTGATCCCAGAACATAGGGGAACGTATTCTGCATTTTATATAGTCCACTCAAACTAGTTTGGATGCATGACCTTCTTCTGCTATAGGTACAATTCATGTATCATCTACCATTTCTTGTGTTTTCTTGATACAGAATAATCACATTACTTTTATCTTCTCTCACAAGTAGAAATTTTGTCTATTGACATGGTTCAAAACCGTTTCTATAAGGGTCAAAACTGTGGCTATAAGCTATAGCCATGGATTTAATGGATGTGGCACATATTGGCATAGCAATAGAAAAAATCTTAATCAATGGTTTTAAGAGGCTATTACCACAGTATAAACTATGGATATAGGGTTTATACCCACAGTTTTGAAAACCATGGAAATAGATCACATGGTTTTCCACCATTTCTATAGGTCTATATCCAAAGTTTAAACAATGGGTATATGGTTGATTACCATGGTTTAAAATTTTGGCTATAGCCCATGTAAACCATAGCTATTGATTTAAAATAAATAGCACCCAACCGAATTTGATCTCCTTACCTTAGTTATCTGAACCTGCCACATTACCACTACACCACATACATCTTTGTGAATATAAATATATTTTTTTTATATATGCATATATATATATATATATTATAATTAACAGTGGATACAGCATGGAAACCATGGCAATAGACCTTCCCTCCATTTTTTGAGGGTTAATTGTTTCCCAATGAAAGGGCAGGAAACATATAGCCATTGTTTTCATGAACTATGAATATATAAAATAAAAAAATATATAGCTATAATTTAGGAAAACGATGGCTATATCCATAGAAAAAACCCTATATCCATAGTTTTAACATGCTTTTTCCAGGTTTTAAAACCATGGCTATAGGGTCTATTTCCATGGTTTCCAAAACTATGAAAATACCTCACACAATTGTCCACCATGGCTATACATCTATAGAAATGGATTAAACCATGGCTATATGTTCTATTGCCATGGTGGAACACTGTGGATATAGCCTATGTAAACCATAGATATAGCCATGTATAAATACCTATAGCCACTGTTTTGAAAAACTATGGCTATGAGTTTGTGCCTATAACATAGTTTTCTAGTAGTGTCTTTTTTAAATGGTTTTGTCTTCGTTTTAGAAATCATGGATGGTTTCTTGACCATAGACACACCATTGGGGGTGCGGTTAGAGAATATCAAACATTACAAGGAATGTTCTCTAGAAATTGTTGGTTTCCATTTATTTTGGGAACCTTTCATATTGGAAATGACATATTTAAATTTTATTCTTCGTATGGATTGGATTGTTCTATTCCAGGATAATATTAAATGTTACCATAAGAAGGTTAACATTCTATCTTCATAAGGAGACAAATATTTTCACCTGGGAGAGTGAGATCTTCAGCCTTGTCATGTAGGACCAATTCAATTCATATTGGATTGTATCACAACTCAATTAGTAGGTATTCCTATAGATTATGGTGGAATTAAGCATCATACATTTCCACTAGTACTAGAAAATTTCAATATGTATTTCATAATGAGTTATGTGGTTTAACACCCGAGTAGAAGATCAAATTCATGATCGATTTGGTTTTATGGGGGGAGCTAATTTCTATTCCCCATAATAGGATAGAACAAGTAGATCTTCAAGAGTTAAATTTTTATTTGGAAGATTTAGAAGTTAAATATTTCATATGAATTAGTACATCTCAATGGGGTTCATTTGTTCTTCTAACCAATAAGTATTATGGGTCTTTTCACTTATATATTGATTAGAAGATAATAAAACAGATGACAATAAAATATTAGTATCCCCTTCTATACATCAACTTTATATTTGAAAATATAATAGGTTCTAAGATATTCAAAAACATGTATATGATATAAGTATACCACCAATTGAGTGTGAGACCATTAGACATACCTTGTACTACTTTTAGGATAAGGTATATCTTGTATGAGTTTGTAGTGATGTTGTTCAGTCAGACAAACACATCAGAGGTATTCATTAACTTGATGAACTCGATATTTCATCCTATTATGTATTAGTTTGTTGTGGTTTTTGACAAAAACAACATAGTGTTCTCCCATTCAATGGATGATTATTCCCATCATCTTGATATCATCTTGAGTACATTGAGAGATCATTTGATTTATGCTAATCTAACCAAATATAATTTATGGATTGATAAGGTAAACTTCTAAGATTGTGTCATATTATACATTTGAGAGTCAGTGGACCTAGAAAAGGATATAACTATTGTTTCTTATGATCAAAGCAAGAATTTCGTTGAGATTCAGAGTTTTTTGGGTTTACCATGTTACTGTTAGAAATTTATCCAAGAATTTTCCAATATGAAAGCCCTAATGTCTTGGATTACTATGAATGTAATGAAGTTTTTTTAGATTGATTTATATGAGAGATATTTATAGGAGCTCAAAGGAAGCTTGACCTCCACACCAATACTCACTTTACTTTTTTCCTGGTAAGGCATATACTTTGAATTCTGATGCATCTAGAGCTAGATTCAGAGTAGTTATGATGCAGGAAGAAAGAATGGTTGCTTATGTCTCAAGACAGTTGATACTGCGTGGTAGGAATTATCCTACTCATGATATAGAGTTAGTAGTGGTGGTAAATTCTCTAAGATGCTGGATAAACTATCATTTGGGAGAGAAATTTATGGTGTAAGCAGACTACAAGAGTGTAGGGACCCGAAACTTGACGTACATTGACAATACATAACACACACACAAGGATCGTAATAGTTTAGTGTCTTTGGAAACTCGGAACGTAATCTTCTAATCGTGGTGAATGATCATCAACATCTCCTATAAAGATCTTCCCTTTTTTTACCTAAAACCTTTATTTATATCCTGGGGAAATGAAAACATAAAAGAGTGAGCTCAAATGCTCAGTAAGGGTAAACAAAAGAAATATCAATCACATCGTATTCATAAGAACATAACATTTTGGAAATCTTAACTTGCAAAAGAGAGCATAATTTCATAACATGGGATAAATCATGGCAGTGAAATGTAATCACAATAATCATAACATAAAACATGAAACTTTGTGGCATTCACAAATAATCATAGAGAATCATTTCTTGTTATTCAAGACTCATTGCCAAGACTATCTTAGTGGAAAAAGTCCCTTTCTAAATCGAGTAACCCTCATTTCAGTCCTGTTTCACTGAACCGGTATAACCTACCGTTCCAGCCCTATCTATCTCATGAGATATAAAATCTTTACCCAATGAATTGGAGGGAGATATAGTTCCCACCCATCTTATAATGAATCTTTTCTTATGTGTGCCACATAATCGTAAACCATACATCATAGCGTAACCCATGTAATAAAAATGGGATTCTTAAACAACATGACTTCATAAAACAATTCATATAAGATAAAGGAATTCATAAAAATATTTCCATCACAACATAATCAAATCCATGTAATAATAGGGATAAAAACAGAACCCTTTTATTATCTTAGATGGAAAATAATTTTGATAAAATACTTGAACTTCATTCTTGAGGAAAATATCCTTTCTACTTCAAAAACACTTTTCCTTTCTTAACATGTCATACAATTTTAAACTAAAAGAGGTTGATTAAAAATAAACTTGAATACTTGTAAAGGAAGATTCTTGGAAATAATGTTTTAGAAATACATTCATGCCGTATAAGTTAAAAAAACATTCTTCATACTTTTGTTGGAATAGTCAAAAAGTACCTCGTACGAAAAACGACAAAAGATTCCTTTCATATTCTTTACTAAAAACTCACCGAAGGGTAAAATCGGATTTAAACTAGTGTAAGTGGATGGAAACAATATTACATATTGATGGAACATGGATGTGGATGATAAAATAAACCCCAATAAATACTTACGAATAAACAATCTCGGATAAAAATGAGATTGTGATATTTCCCTTACCTTAGGTCCGATTTGCTTCGTATGTGTCTGAACCACCTCTTCTTTGAAGCGCCTCTTTGAGACCTCATCTTAGGGAACTAAAATTGGTCTTTGAGGAAGACCAGAACCTCTAGGATGTTTCTAGGGAAGTGGAGAAGAGATTTTGGCAGGGGTTGGCCGAGCTTGAGTGCTCAAATTGGTGTGAGGATGAGGGGGAGGAGGTGTCCTTTTATAAGGGAGGAGAGGGGCACCTTAGGAATACCTCAAAATATTATTTTATATTAAAGTCAAAATCGGTTTATAATGGTTCCAAAGGGTCTTATTTCGGAGCTAAAGTGAGGATGGGTCGAAATCCTATCAACCAATAATATTTAGACAAGTTTAGGGCATTATTTTAACCTTATCAATTAGATTTAACTCTAAGTTAAATAATTTAACTTTTACCATGTCTTTTTGTTTTCTTTCACTATATGGTTAATACACTTACTATAACATGCCAAACGAACCCCAAATTGTTTATTATTAATACATATATTTTTATCTAAGTCATTTGGCCGAACCTTAGATTTTTAGGAATAAAATAACAATTAATAATATAATATTTGATTTAAAAACTATTTTGTGTCAATTTTGACACTATTTGATATATGATTTTTGTGAAAGTCATAACATAATTATATGTTCGAACCAAGTTGATTAAATAAACACTAATATATCATAATAACCTATAAAATTAGTGGAATTCATAAAAAGTCTTAAATTACATTTATTTTGGTATTTATAATATCAATTATGTCAATATTTCATTAATAAGATAATTACTGCATCATCTTTGTGTCATAAATAAATTAAATTATTTGATGTCTAAAAATTAAAAATAAAATACCATTATGTAGGAAATATTTTTATCTTTCTAAGGAATATTTATAGTCGAATTTATCTTATGTATAATCCCATATTTAAAATGTTTTAGTAAATAAACGTTGATTTTAACTCTTTTAACCCTTCTTTAAATAATATAATAATAAATGTCCTAATCTAATCCAAGTGGGCCTAAATGGTCATATTTTATTCCTAAGTTTGTTTTTGATCTAATTTCACTTATCCAATAGAATTAGGACATGTGTTAGGGTAATAATAATATCATTTTTACCCTTAATTACCCTATTTACTTTTAACCGTGGTAAAAAAAAGTAAAAAGTTACTATTCACCAAAAATTATTTTCATCTCATTGAACCCAATTTTATTTTTTGATATTAACCGTATCTCTCGGATTTTCGAAATTCCATTCACAGAAGCGGTAAAATTAAGTTTTATGCAAAATTCAGTTTTTAACCTACCACTTAGTGGTTTCACTATTCATCGAAAATTGAAAGTTTTCAGAAAAATACCAAAAATTAGGCCAAAGCTATATTTGATATTATGAACTCAAAAATGATGTCTATTTTACCAAATTCAAAACATATCAGTTGCATTAACTAATTTAAAAATTAATTCTCGTCATCAAAACAAATAGTGTGTTTTTAAGAGATAATAACTATCAAAAGATTGACACTAGTTTATAACTGGTTTATATGTGAAATTACATCCAATGACCAACATTGTATTAAATTGTAAAAATATATTCTAAATATACTTTAAAACCACTCAATTTAATAATTTATCACTATTAATTATTTTGATTAAAAAGTTGTTTTTAATTAAAATTTAGTAATTTTCACTATTCATCAGAATATGAAAGTTATCTGAAAAGTACCAAAATTTCACCCAAAGCTAATTTCGATATTACGAATCCAAAAATGAATTCCATTTTGAAAAATAAAATTTACAAAATTTCAAAAAGTGGTTATTACTATTCATAACGGCTAGTTTTAATAATATCTTAATAGCATATCGTTGTTTAGCGAAACTCGGTGTTGCGTACAACACACGCTATCGTGGAAGGTCGCAATTGCGTATAATTCAAGCCAGGTCAAAGATGTGTATTGTGAAAGCTCCTTTAGGTGTAGCGTATAACACAAGACATTAATAAAATTAAAAAGAATATTTTTCATAAAATCTCGGGCTGTTACAAGGAGCCTTTGGTATATCTTTTCTTAGCCAGACTTGAACCTTCAACTAAAGAGGCAGGTCAAGTATCTACAGTATTTCAACTTCAATATGGATTACACACTAGGAATGGGAAACATAATTGATGATTCCTGGAGCTAGAAGATGCGTATAAAGGAATTTTGGGATTCTTGCGAGGAGTGGTGGATGATGGATCTCTTTCCAGACATGCGTCAAGATGTTCATGAGTCCTAGGGGAATGTATCTTTGACTTCAAAATATATTAGAACAATTATTTTGGGAATGATGAAGACTAAAAAGTTATCCGTTTTGGGGATTTTAGTTCTGAGGGACATTCTATATAGTGGGAAGCCACCATCGGGATGGTCACTTAGAAATGACAATTCTCTTCATTTCTATGTTCGAGTATGGGTTCCTACGGGATTTCTTGATGAGATGATTAGAGAGTTTCATTCTTCTTAATGTTAGGTACATCCCTGGATGAAAAAAAGTATAATTATATCCATAAATATTAATGGTTTCTAGGAATAAGAAATGAGATAACGGGATTTATGGTGGGATGTTTCACCTACCAGTAGGTGAAGGCTGAGCATTAGAGGCCTGCTGGGGTGCTACATCCTCTTTCTATTCTGTAGTAGAAATGAGATGATGTCACTATGAATTTTTTTATTGGATTACCTAAGAAAATTGATATTAATGGTGTAGTATGGGTGATAATAGATAAACTAAAAAAGGTATCACACTTCTTACCTATTAGGGATACCTTTACTATTGATGTTTTGGGTAGTATTTAAATGTGGAAGATAGTTAGGGTGCATGTTGTTCTATGGAGTATAATTTTTGAAAGAGATCATTGCTTCCCATATTAATTCTAGTAAAGTCTTTAAAAGGATTTAGGATTGCAGGTTCAACTATGAATTTTCTATCATCAGTAGACTAATGGCCAATCTAAATAAACTCTTTATATTCTGGAGGATATGTTGTGAGCATATGTTTTGGATTTTGATGGATCATGGGAGAATCATTTACCAATCATGGATTTTACTTATAATAATATATTCTAGGAATAAATAAAAATGGAATATTCTGAGACTTTTTATGGTGGGCAGTGTCGTTCAATTATTTTTTTGTTAAAGGTAGTTGAATCAATGCATGTTGGAGCCAGTCTCATGAAGGAGACGTCTGAGTAGTTTCATTTTATTAGGAAGTGGTCTATGAACACATAGTGTAGGTATAAATATTACACTATTCATTGAATATGACCTCTTGATTTTGGTATTGGTCATCATTTTTTCCTACAGGTGTCACCTAAGATGGTAAAACATTGTATCAAGAAATAGGGAAATATAGCACCCAAGTTTTTCAGGCTATTTGATATAGTGGAAATGGATGGTCCAATGGAATATTAATTAACGCTTATTAAGTAATATAGTTCCATACATGATGTGTTTCACAAGTCGCAAATTTAGAGATATCATCACAACCTTTTTCATGTGGTAGACATTGATAAAATCTATATTAGTGTAGATGCATCCTTTAAGGATCACCTGATATAAAATTTTCATCATAGTGAGATGTTTATCTAGGGAAATACAATACCTCTAGTTTGAGTGTAATATAAGAATTGGTGTGTTCAAGAGGATACCTGTAAGAGGGAATTTGATATTCAATAACATTGTAAAAAAATTTACACTGAGAACCCACAGTGAATCTTTGAGTTTCTTAGGGGAGATCTATTATATTGTTGGGAGTTTGTAAGATCCCGTCTTTTTTCTAGGTACATCCCTCTTTGAGTTTTTCATTAGAACTATTTTTTATGCTTTTCCTTTTGCTTTGAAACATGGTGGTCAAGCCCATTTTTAGGAATGTTGATATTTTTATAGGTAAAATGACCAATATTTCTGGGGTGTATGTATATTTAAATTAATGGAGTCTTGGTTTAATCATGTAAATGGAATAAAAGGATTATATGTGAGTTTTTAAATATTTGGATGTGGTTTTGGATATTCTAAAAAATTGGTCTGAGTGTGGTGTACTGGAAATGTACACACCATGAGTGTGTTACACAATGTGTAAATCTTTCCAAGAAGTTGTCATGAATTGGTTTAATGTGTGAAATGGTTACACTTCATGATACTAGTTCGTGTATTGTAATGCTAAATTAGGTTTATTTCAACCCCTGATGATTATTTTTTCATTGTAACTCATAAACTTTGAAATAAATTACATGAAAGGACAACTCCCTGCAAATTTCTCAAGCTCAACTATTTTAAAGTCACAATGATCATTTGATTCATTCTTCATCTAACGTGTAGCCCTCTCTCTCGAACCCTAGAGAAACATTAGTTGATTTTGGGTGGATTTCATCCCCTTTGAAAATATTTATCAAGAATCTATTTCCATGATATTTATTTTTATTTTTTGTCCACTCTATACCTTTTATTATTCATTGTAGTAGTGGAATCTCTTGACTACAAATATTTTTGTTTTTTATCTTGGTCTTCTGAGATCTAATTTTTTATTGTGATATATTTTCCTTCATTCGTTTTTTAGTGTTTCCTATTAGATTCATTTATTTTATCATAATAAAAAGATATGGGGTCACTATTTGGTCAATTTCTATTTGTTCAAGTATGTTAAACATTTTGTTATTGTGTCAACACATATGTGCATTAAAAAATATAATAATAAATCATGTGTTTTGACTAATCATTAGATCCCATTAGATTCAATGGTGTTGAGATATGTCTTGAAGCTACCCATATGGTGATCCTACCATTGAATAATAAATAACTAGAAAATTTCTTAAAGAATGTACAAACATTACATTAAATCTCATGTGATTTATTATGATAGATTCACTGTAGAAAAAAGATTAATGGATTATAAAGTTACTGGTGGTTATTTCATAGAATATGGGTGTGAAAATTGGCATGGAAATAAATTAAGATATAATTTAATGAATAATTGGTATTTGAAAGAGAAATGGTAATTAGATGAATTAAACATTGTGTCTTATGATATTATGATGTGTTATTCTTTCTTTATTGACTTGTGTTATGTTTGATGTTGAAATTATTATATAAAGGGTCATAATCAATGATGCTGAACTGATTATATAAAGGTAATGTCCATGTTATGATGAAATTATTATATAGTGTTCTTGGTTCGGTTATATTTAAATTCTTATAACAGAGTTATTTCCATGATTATATGGTTATACATTTGACTTGTGTTTATGGATGGCATGGTTGTGCTACATACTCAATGATATTCTAGAATATTCCCAAAGATGGTATATTTGTGTGTTA
Source organism: Viscum album (assembly GCA_963277665.1). Lineage (NCBI taxonomy): Eukaryota > Viridiplantae > Streptophyta > Magnoliopsida > Santalales > Viscaceae > Viscum > Viscum album. The sequence goes on from OY728131.1 coordinate 2,073,508,269, forward strand.
TATTAATTTATTAACTAAAAAACATTTTCATCCCCTTATTTCATTAACTTATTATTAGATTGGTTTTGTCTAGACAAGGTGGTGCTGACCTACTGAGTTTTACTCACACCCTATTTAGTCTAACATTTGGTACTCTAGATGATTTCATGGATGTAGTTTTGGACAATGGATAGAACCTTGTTATTTATATTTTCCGTTTGGATGGGTTTGAGATTTGATACTATACCTAAATGGGGTTCGGAGTCGAGGTCTTTGGAGTTCATTTGTGTCAGTATGGTATTTTACCATCATTATATTGAGATTAATATTTAGATACATTATACCCTAACATTAAATGGTTTATTATTTTATCTAATTGGTTTATCCTTTAACATCCATTTGTATGTTATGTTGTTTCTTATATTTATGTTACTATGATATTTATTTGTTTACATCCTCTATATTATAACTCTGTACTAGGGGGTATAGAATCCCTTTTATGCTCTTTACACCCCCTCTGCTAGTCAAAATCATTTTGTATGTCAGGATCCATGATTGAGGTCTTGTAACCAACCTGATGTGTACATGTGAGATAGTTTCAGATTATGGGATGTTAAAAATTAAATAAATTTTTGAAATAATCTTTTAAATGTGTTAAATTGAACTATTAATCATAAAAATTCATCAGCATAAGGATCATTACTCATCCTCTTTTGATCATCATGTTAATCTTCAAATAACATTTCCAAAAACTATATATACTAATATTAACATATAGTCTCAAATTAAATTAGAAACATCACAATAATTCTAATATAAATTAACCTTTTTTAGAAACTAAGGAAAAATGAACTACTTACATTTCCTTTGTAAAATTTCACATTTCTATTAAGAATGAGGAGATTCCCATTACAATAAAAATCTTTATATTCACATATTCTATTAAAAGAAGAGTATATATTGTTATTTTGTCAGATATATCTCATATATATTCATACAACATTATTCCACACTTATATTATACCACTTTAATAAAAAAATATTTATTTTTCATTTAGTAATCAACCATATGTATCACATTAATTAAAATGAACTTAGTAGAAAAAACTCTTAGATTTCCATATATGTACATTGAATTTTCAAATATCATATATGAAACTAGTTTAACCATTAATAAAGTCCATTATCTAAATCCATTTGTGTATTTAAGACATCACTATATCAAACTATTCCATAACATATCATCTCTTATCTATTTAGTTGATGATTTTTGAAACCACTGATCTTAAATAAAAAACCCCAATCTTAGATAACATTTTTTATTATCTCTATGAAAACATTCTAATATTGTACTCATAAAATAGGATTTAAATATTAATAGATAAACAATTAATATATTTTACAAATACTATTGATAAATTCAATCAAATAAACAAGTAAATAAATCATGGATTCATGTCCTAAAATATTATGATTCATGTTTCATGTAACATTTTGTTACCTCTTTCAGATAATCCATTATCTATGTTTTATTTCTTCATCCTAATTACTGTATTTTTGTGGGATTCATAGGGATGAATAGAATTTTCTATGGGAAAAGAACTAATTTTTTGGGATGTATATTTTTTTTAATATGTTGAGATTGGGTATAATTGTGTTAAGGGATTTGAGTGGTTCTTTGCAGGTTCAAAAAACAACTCAGGTGCTTTGGTTATTTTCTATTGAAATATGGGTTTTCTACAGTATATTGAGTGACTAAACAGTATATATTCGTTTCTAGGAATATGTCTATAAAATTTATAGGGTGTGAATTTTACATTCCATTTATTTGTATTTCACTTCATGTAATGAAACAAATCAGATTTTTATAAATAAAATGATTCATTTTTCATCTTTTTCATCCTTTGTGTAATTTACACCATGTAATTGAATTACATGATGTTTAATCCTATTTTATTTGGTTTTTAAATTGTTGTATGGTCACTTATTAATTCATTCATCATGAATACTTCCTATCCCAACCTATATCTCACCATAGGCGATTTTAGAGGTATCCTCTATTTCTAAATCACCCATTCGAAGATCAATCATTTGGGTTGTTGCAGTCTGCCTCTCTAGGAAAATGATCCTTCTTTTTTTATTTATCATTGGTTATAGCAGTGGAATCGGCCATGGTTATGTTTTAGAATCATGATCAGGTTATGTTTTCTATTAACCCTTTTCATTTTATTGTCTTTCCATGTATTTTGAAGGCCAGTCTCTTGGTTTCCAGTCACTTTTGTCGAATGTGTCAAGGTTTATACCTATTTATATATGTGTTTCTATACAATGTTTTATTTAAATTAATTTTTTATCATTATTAATAAATTTCATTATATTGTTCATTTATTTGAAGTGATATGTGGTTTAAAAGGATTTATTTGAAATATAAATGTTTTAAACGGGTTTTCTTTAAAAAAAAATTTGAAAATATAGTGTTTATTTTAATTATTTTGTTGTGGTTTTGATTTGGAAATGGGTCTTAAAACACCTAAGTTGAATGGATTGGATTTGGAAAAATTTTATTAGATATTGATCGTGGGTTTTAAATTTATTTTGACAATTGGTGCATTAGTAACCTTGGTTGTGTCAGAAAATAAACATCGGTAGCCTTAGCATATGTGGAACCACTAGGAGGTAACCTTTGGGATATCGATGGATTGTGGAAGGAATCTATATTAGTTGGTACCAGCATTATGTATATTTAGGATCTAAAATGTAAATTACATATTCCCATAGGATAGGGCTCAATACAATGTGATTTTTCATTTAGGTTTATTTATCGAATGATTGTTCTTATTAAGGATTACTGCTCACAGATTTTTATATGAGGTTGTATCACATATTATAGAATTATAGGTTATTTTATGGATATGTGTTAACCTACTTAACTCTTGATGTATAGATTGGAAAACCTATTTTATCACTTCTACTTTTCATATTTTTGAGATTGATAATATAAAATTATTATTTGAAAAACAAAGGGAAATTTTTTTACAAATGGATTGTATTTTTGAAAAGTAATTATAAAACTATTTTTGTTTTAAAAGCTATAACTTTTTCAATCTTAATATTATTCCTTTTATATAATCAATAGTGGTATTCTACTAGGATTTATTCTCATACCATTCTCTTTACTTTGAATGGTTGTAGATTTTTTATGACATGATCCTGATAAAGGGATGGGTATCGTGTAGAATTTTGGATTCTCTAGTTATTACTACCTTCTGTTCAGGATGGTTTGGAGGTGTATGTTGGTCAAAGAGATACTTTTTATATTTTAATGTTTCGCCTATTTTGGACTGGAATATATAGATTTATGTTTTTCCATTATTTCTACTTTTTACACTAGCTGTATGTCTTTTTTGGTTATATTCAAGACATATTTATATTTTACTATTGTACCGCATCACCATAATGTGCTAGCTCAAGTGGATTGTCTAGTTGAATCAGTTTGTTCTATTATAATTTGGTATCAAAGCGAAGGATGATATTTAAGTGTGGTAAAACTACCTAAGTTTGGTTCTGCATCTTGGGTACACTAGAGTTCGGAGCATCATAATTCCGATATTAATCACAGAAAATGGCTTGACCAGATCACATTCACAACTGATCCTGATTTTCCATTGGTGGTTAGTGACATTTACATGGTTTAAGACGTGGATTTTGAGGTTATTTGAATAAACTATATGGTATTTTTATTTAAATATATCTTTTCCATTATAAGTAATTTATTTCATTTTTTATAATTCAAAATTAATTTAAATTATTACTGTTTTAAAGAATTTTTTATTCTGAAAATAGTCCGATGATTTTATAAATTTCTCTAAATATGATTTTTTATTATCTTATTCTTAATGAAAAATTAATATACAATTACCTCTTCCAAATATAACAGAGTAATTTGTGAGATATGTTTCATAGGAGAATCCTCTACTGAACCCTTCCTTGATTGAATCGGTTATCATCCACACTATTCATACTCTAGGTCAATTGGGTGTCAAAAACTCATAATGTGAGGTGGATCATGGATCTTTATTTACTAAGTAGTATCCATCCATCATCTGTGGTGATAACGAACCCTAGGAATCTACTGTTTTGGTTGATTTGATTGAGAGTGTCTTCAAATTATTGATGACTCGTAAAAAAACTATGGTGGGTTGTTTCATGTACATGTTTGAGGGTCCAGGAAAGATATGGTGGGACTCTATTGTGCAAGCTATATAGCACATATATTTTATCTAGTATTATATAAAGAAAAAGTTTAATCATCTGGTTTACCCTAAGACATTATATGTGGAATATACTCTTGAGTTTTTGAACATGGAGGATGGGGAGTGTATTAATTTGGAGTAATCTACCCATTTTACTGAGCTGGTGCGTCTTGCGCTAGATCTTGTCACTATTGAGTACCTAAAAACATTCATGTTTGAGTTGGGACTGAGGCCTAATATTTGGTCGATGTTGATTCTCATGTTCCTTTTGAACATTGTGGAGTTAGATTACAAATTAACTATGTATGAGGATGACATAGCTTGAAAGATAGTTTTGGGTGGTGCTCATGTTGGTTTAGTTGTTAGCCAGGGTTTATCTTCTTTCCAGAAAAGGAAATACAATGGTGGTTAGTTTTCTTCAGGACCAGTTTCTGGGTAATCATTATCCCAATAGATGTTTTTGAACTACAAGTGTGTAATTTGTGGTCATACCAATCATACATGTGTATAGGATCCCATGAATTTTCATCTTTGTAAAAAATATATCCATATGAATCATTTTTGTTATAGGATATCCCAAGTAAGTAGGGATAGATCCACATTCACCGAGGGTTTTCATATTATTTCATATGATTCCAAGGGTGGTGGGTCCTACTATTAGGATAAGGGTTGTTTTCACCAGGATAAGAATACACAAGGAGGAGATGATACCATATGTATTTATAAAGTGGAGTAATCACCAGAATAATCTAAAGATGGGCCAGCTATAGTTAGAGGTATGGTTTTTATTTTTTCTTCTATAGTTCAATATTTTTTGATATAGGTGATACACATTATTTTAAATTTTTAAAGTTATTTGATTGTTTGAAATTGTTTCTATAGCTTATTCTATTCTTGTTGGATCATTCCACACCTTTGGGGAAGATTTCATAACAATGTTTCAAGTGTCTCGTGTGTCGAGTGGTGATATCCCACTTCGAGGTGTTATGGGACATCTTAGTTTTTGTTATTGAAAAATTTGACTTGATTAATGTTAGGAATTTTATGATATGTGTTAAGGACCATATAGACTTCTATTGACATCAAGTTCAATTATTATCTGTCAATGGGGTCACTCATGCTATTTAGGGTGAGTGGGATTTCTGATCGGGAAGGGTAGAGCATGTTTTTTCTTATGAGGGTGTAATCATATGACTGTTTTAGATATTTTTTTAATTAATTTGACTATGTAATGGGAAGGAAACCATTTTTTTGGTGTGTTTGTAATCCCTGAGGTTATTCCAGATACTTTTTCTAGTCTATCACCTTTGAGATAGTTCAATATTACCATAGAAATACTCCCTAGTATGATACCCATTTCTATTCCATCTTATCGAATGGAACCCAATGAGTCAGGGTAACATAAGTTCAATATTTAGGACCTAGATTATAAAGTATTTATTCATCCTAGTGTGTCAATATAGGATTTAACTATTCTATTTTATATAAAGAAAGATAGAAGTCTCAACCTTTTCATGGATTATCAGAAGTTAAATCGAGTGGCTGCTATGAATAAATATCATTTCTAAAATATTGATGACCTTTTTGACCAAGATAGAGGGGAATTTTTGTTTTTAAAGATTCAATTTCGGTTAGGATACTACTAGTTTAGTTTTTGAAAATATGGTATACCTAATATTGTGTTTAAGATATGATATAGGTATTTTCAGTTTGATAACGCCATTTGGTCTCACTAACGATCTTATGGTATTTTTGGAATTGAAAAACAGATCTTTCATTTGTTCTTGGGACCTTTTTATTATTTTTATAGATGATATATTAGTGTACTCTATGTCAAAGGATGATCACATGAACCATTTGAATAATATTCTTCTAACTTTGAGAGAACATCATCTTTATGGTAAGCTTTCCAAATGTGGGTTTTAGATTTGGGAAGTGAAATTTCTAGAGAGTGTGATAACTGGGAGGGGAATATCAATGATTCCTAAAATTATGAAAGATGTTAAGTCATAAGAGTATCCCAAAAATGTGTTTGAGATCTAGATATTCTTATTTTTTTCTCTTTACTATAGGTGTTTTTTGGGATTTATCCATTCTTTCATCTTTGATGACAACTTTAACACATAAGGGTGTAATGTTTGAATGAAATGAAAAATTTTAGAGATATTTTTAGTAGATTATGCTAATGTTGAATTAAACACCAGTTTTGATTCATTCATAATTAAATTTGGGTTATGAGGTTTTCTATGATACTTTTAGTATGGGTTTGGGATGTGGCTTGATGTAGGGGAGATAGGTAAAAGCCTATGGCCCCACCAGTTATGACTCCATGAGAAGAACTACCCTAACCATTATATTGAGCTGGTAGAAGTTATGAATTAACTCAAATTGTGGCTTAAATATATATTTTGGGAGGAGTGTACAATATATTCATATCATAAGAGCCTGAAATATATTTTTACTCAGAGGTATCTAAACATGAAATCCAGACCCTAGGATGAGTATCTTTCGAATTTTGATTTTGATTTTGAATACACTCTTAGAAAATTGAATTTAGTTTTTAATTAATTGATCAAGGAACTAACAACAAAATCTATAAAGGAATCAATTGAGGAGTGGTCTCTGATGAGTTTATTTGATACGATGAGCCTATGAGTGATAAAGGTTTGTGGGTTGTTTTTTTTAGATTTGATGAATGTTTATGTTTATTTTTATGGGAAATACTGGTTCTAAAAGGTGATAGAAACTTAGTACCGAAGATTTAGTTAAAGCCTTTATTATGGGGAGTCTTTGGTTGAGTGGTATCGATCTCTTAGTAGAGATTTTTCCTTCTGTGTATGGTTGGTTGCTCTATTTTCCTTGAGGCATGAATTGATAGACAGTGGACAATAGTCTTGTATTTCTGTGCACCCTAGGGCCACCAAGTCATATCATGACTTCATACATTGTTATTGGAGTATATATATGAGGCATTAGATTGTGGATTTTGTATCATGTTGTATAACTAGTTTGATAATCAAGGAGGAACACCAATGACCGACATTTTTGATATAGATCTTACCCTTTTTAGTATGGAAGTGGGATGATATTTCCATGGATTTTATTATTATTTTTTCATATACTCATATTGGGATGGATTCAAATTGGTTGATCATTAATGGAGTCATGAAATCAAGGCATTATATCCCCATCAAGAAGATGATGAAGGTGGAATATCTTGGGGACTTTCATGTCTGAGATATTGTGAGACTTCATGGATTCCCCCTTATGGTTGTATCTGACAGTGACCAATGTTCACATCCTTGTTTTGGAATGATTTAAAATAGCTGATGGGTTCCCAGTTGGTATTGATGACATAATATAATCTTTATATGGATGGGCAGTCATAGTGTTCTATCCATGTTCTTGAAGATATTATTTAATATTTTGTATTTTATTTTGGTGTATCTTAGGAAAATAATTTACCTGTCGTCGAGTTTTCCTACAATAATAGTTATTTATCCTTGATTAAGATCTTACCCTTTGAGTCTTTATATAGGAAACTATTTAGATATCCCTTTTGATAGGAAGAGTTGGGAGAGTTGTCCTTATTTGGGTTGTGTCTTCTTTGGGAGATGGTGGAGATGGTGAAATTGATTTGTAGGATATTGGTCATAGAAGAGATTCCTCAAAAATCTTATATAAACCATCATTATTGGCCTATGGAGTTGAGGTTTGTGATTGGGTCTTTCTTAGAGTTTCACCTCACTTGGGATATCATCATTTGGGTAAGCAGTGTAAGTTGACACTAAGGTTTTTGGGACCCTTTGATAATTCTGAATGGTTGGGGAAGGTTTACCATTAGTTGGAATTACCATCACATTTTACATTTATCCATGATATGTTTCATGATTACCAGTTGAGGAGCTATATACCAAATCATTCCCATGTGATTTTATGGGAGGATGTTGATCTTGAGACTTATTCTACTATGGATTACTAATGACTTTAGATTATGGATCTCTAGGATAAGGTATTGTGTGGTAAAAAAAAAAATTTGGTATGGGTACTAGGGAAGTTCAGATAGGATATCGATAATACACAGGGATAGGAATCATTTATGAGGTATCAATGACCTTATCATTCATTAGATCTAAAATCTTGAGGAAGTTATGGGGATATAAAGATTCTATGGTAGATATATTCTAACATTTTGTTACATTTTTAGGTACTCTTTATCCATTTATATTTCATCATCCTTATTTCGGAGAATTTGTGGTCTTCATGGGGATGGAAGGCCTTAGCTGGGGAAATGAAATAATGTTTAGGGATGTGTTTTTTTAATTAATGGATTTTGGGTATAAATGTATTAATTAATTTAAGGGGTTATCTCTATTTTTAGAAAATGTACCAGGTTATTAGGTTATTTTTTATTAGAATATGTATTTTTTAATGTCTTTATGGAGATTACATGTTGTGTAATGGGATTATATGATATGTATATGTTTCCAAGAATATGAAATGAAAAATTATAGGTCATGAATTTTACATGTTGAATATTTTAAAATCACATCTTGTGATGTAAAAAATATGCTTCCATTTAATGTTTACCTGTTTTTTGGTGTTTTTTGTGTTTTTTGGAATTCCGGTCATGTAATGGGATTACACAATGTATAATCATCATGGAATGGATTTTTACGGTGCTGTGCAGATTTTTTTATTTCATTACTTATTCATCCTAACTCTATCAACTTGAATCTTACTCGAGGTCATTTTAGAGATACCATCTCCTTTTTAATCAATAATTCAGTGATCAATCATTGGAGTTGTTGCAATGTGCCTCTTTGGGTAAGAGTTCCTTATTTATTTATTTTCTTTTGGTCATGGAAATGATGTTGGTTGCAGTTATTTTTCATATACATGATCAGATGGTGTTTTTTATTGATCCTTTGTACTTTCATTTCTTTTCTTTTCAATTGAAATCTGATCTCTTGGTTTCCAATCATCATTGTCAAAATCATCTAGGTTTCTACGATGTTGAGGTAGGTGTTTCTATACAATGGGTTAATTAAATTAATTGATTATTATTCTTGATAAATTCCTTTTGTTTTTTTATTTATTTTAAGTGATATGTGGTTTCAAAATATTTCATGGAAATATAAATGTTCTTAAAGAGGTTTTATTAAAAAACTACCTTTTACACCAAGTGTTTGTTTTGATTCTTGTGTTTTGGGTTTCATTTGGAAATTGGGTTTCAATCAGCGAAGTTTATTGGCATGGAAATAGAAATGTTTTATAAAATTAGGATCATTTTTCTGAAATTTATTTTAAAAATTGGTACATTGGGAACCTTGGGTACATTGGTAAATAGTCATGGGTAGCTATAGTGTGTGTGTCACCATTATTAGGTAACCTTTGGGAGATCGATGGATTATGGAAAAAATTTGATATTGGTCAATACCAACATTATGCATGTTTATAGAGATTAATTTTTTGTAATTATTCCCATAGTCTAGTTCCCAATACATAGTGCTTTTTCATTTATGGTTATTTATCGTATTATTATTTTTACAAGGATTGTTTATCATATGTTTTTATATGAGTTCGTATCACATAGCTTCACATGATAGCTTATTTCAGAGATATGTGTTTACCTTCTTACCTCTTCAGGTATGCATTGGAATTATTATCTTAACAATTATTTTTTTTATATTTTTGGGGGTGAGAATATGAAAGGATTTTAGGAAAACTAAAGTGAAAATGACTTACAAATGGATTGGATTTAAGGAAATTAATTGTCAAAATGTTTTTGTTTTTCAGTTTATAATTTTTCCATTATTTATATTAGACCTTGTATAGAATATGTGGTGGTATCCTACTATGAATTTTTCTCAATCCATAATTTTATTGGGTAGTTTTAGATGTTTTATTATAGTTTCTAGGTAATGGTAAGGTCATATTGTAGCATGTTGGCTTCTCTAGTTGTTGCTTCTTTCAGTTCGGGTTGGTTTGGAGGTAACAGTTGGTTACATGAAGACTTGTCGTACATTTTAGTTTAGCCTATTTTGGGTTGGATTGTGTGGATTTTGTTTTTTTACTTTTTTCTACTTTGTGCTCTGGTTTTATGCCTTGTTTTTTTTATCTTCATGACTTGTTTCTATTCTCATGTTATACCTCGTCACTATAATAGGATGGATCAGGTGAATTATCTAGTTGACTCAGGTTGGTATATTAAATTTCACCTCTATTTACTCCTAATTTTTTTAATACTATGGTCTCAATCATGAAATAATAATATGTTTTATTCTAAATATTAAGTCATCCACTTGTAACCTTTACAAATATATCTATTTTTTCTACATGATCTAGATTTCCTTAATAAAATTCATTATTAACCATCCAAGCCCTAATTTACTTGTTCTTCATTAAAAATTATAACCTATATATTTAATAATAATCATTAATTTTCTAATTTACTAATAAGTTAACTTCCAAGTCTCACCTCTTAATAGGATGGTAGATACCAACCATTTTTTAGTTCTCCACTCAAATAAATTTGAGAAATTACAACTAAATGTAACCAGTCACCCACTATCAATCAAAATCATCCAATGTAATAAAAATTAATAATTATCTATAAAAAATAACACATTTTTATATAATGAATATGTCCATAATAAAATGTATGATAAATACATGTTCCACTATGAATAAGTATCACACCTCAAACAGATGTAAGCCTAGGTATGGAAAAATAATTCATCATTATCTTATTAAGTGGTAAAATTATTTCTATAAGAAATATATGATAGAAATGAAAATAATCGTTAAATATATTTACAAGATAATGCTTACAAAATCTCTTGACACAACATTAATTATAATTTTTGGAATTTTGATCTACCTAAATTCAATGAAATGTTTCAAAGAAAGTTATATTGGAATTTTTTATTTAGAAGACTCTAATGAAAATAAAATTGAAATAAAACTTTAACCCCAAATTTACCCCCACTAACCCATATGAGTTTAAACCAATCAACCGTACCTTGTTTCACCCCCCACATACAAAAATATAAATTCTTATAACACCTTCTCTGAAAAGTATTTCTTGTTTATCTTTGTGTTATGATCATGTCCAACAGATCAATCATCGTATATACCTAGTCATGTGGTTTAAAAAAATATAGTGTTTCTCAAATGTGGTGATGTGGATGTACTGGACTCTATTTGGTCACACAGATCAGATGAATATTAAATCTCCACGCCACACTATTCAAAACAATTCTCAGACCCCTTGGTTAAGGATACATTTCAACAAAACCAACAATATGATCAATGATTGTAAGACCCAAATCCATCTTCCGTACTTTATTTGTCATCATAGATATCGTTCACAAACCACCATCCATAGTGATTCTTAATGATATAAATTCTTTTAAATTTTATAAGGAAATTTCCAAATATTTGTTTTATAGGGGGATTTCAATAATTAATAAAATTTTACATCATGAATCAAAAAAATTAACAATCTAAATTTATAGAGAATTTTAAAATGAAAGAAAACCCTATCTTTAGTTTCTTTCAATTCATACATGAAATAACTATTCTCTTAATATCATGAGATTTGATTCTTTATAAGGTAAACAACAATAAATCATCCAAAACAATATTCATCGTGGATAATGGTTATTATTCATGTTATCAAAAAAATTATAAAAAAATATCTCTATAATGTATTTAAATAAATATGAAAAAACTTCATAAAACAAATTCAATTATATGAGTATTAGAACATAAAATCAACATAAATTATCCATTCATTATGAATTTTCTGTTTAATCCTTTAAATATTATAGGGAAGTTTTGAATAGTCAAAATTATTTATAAGAATAATTTAAATCTAATACTTAGATTGATTTCATTCAAATTTTACTAAGATTATTACTGTATAAAATTTGACATACATGAATTTTGTGCCTTGAATCATTTAGTAAAGAAATAGAAAAAATGTTAAAGAATAATTATGAAAAAAATTTCCAAGGTATTAATAAAATAAAATAACCACAAATTTTCTCATTGATTTATCATTATCACATGAATCCTTAAACTTCAATGGGGACCTATATATTGATAGAATACTCTTAAATTATCCTCAATATAAATTAATTGAAATTTTTAATTTATAGATATTTTTAGGTTAAAATATATCTCAAAAAAATATTATCAATTTTATAAATATCATCATCACTGCTAAAAATTTCAAATATTGTCCAAAGAAATTTAAATTCTCAACCTAAAGTTAAGAACCCATTAATAATTCAATAAAAAAATATTTTTCTTGTTCTAAATCTCCATTATTACACAAACTAATATTTCAATTTTTAATAAAAAATTAATTTTTCTCACAATACCTTATATGGTGTTCAACAATACAGCTTAAAAGAATTAATTTAACATAAATGATTGAAAATATATCTAATAAAATGAAAATAATATTTAAATATTATTTTTAGTAAAAGTCATTCTCATAAAAAACACATACACTTAAATTCTCCCCGCATTTAAATATTCCTTCCTATAATGAAAATAACTCGTAGATAGGTGAATTAATGAATTCATTTCATCAAATCATTTATTTGATAAATAAGAAATATTTTATACATATATAAAATAATAAAAATTAATTAGAAACCAAACAAGATATATTATAGAAGTATACTATAAAACTTTTCACAATCTCAAGAAAACATATTAAAATATGCATTCAATATAAATATATCATCATAAAGATTTCATTAAAAAATATTTAACTATCTAATACAAACAATATATGGTGCACCATGTTCTATGAGTGATGTACATAACAAACCACATATCTACCTCAAGTCATATCCATGTTTATACTCTCATGAAACAGACTAAAAGAAACATATATATAATTTCACCACCAACCAACCCTTAAAATGATCGAAGAAACACAATAAAAAATGTTAATGATTCATTTATAAATACTCAAAAACACCACCACTAGAATATATGAGAAATTAACATCACTTTATTTTATATCTTAATATGTTCCTCTGTTCATCACTAGAAAATATAGTCAAGCTTCCACCATACTTTAAATGGAAATCTAAATATTTTTAACTAAACACATTAGATCATAAAAAGTATACTAATTAAACACATTCTAATAAAACATAGCTCAATGAAATAAAAAACTAAATGAATCATGTCTCAATTTATCCATACTCTCTCAAACCTATAAAAATCATAGGTTAAACAAAAAAACTCACTTAAACATTTATCCTTCTATTTAAGTAAATAGAACACTAATTGTAATTTTATATGATCATGATAAATGGGTAAACATGTTATCTGAAAACCATTAAATAATAAAATAAAATTGTATCCTCTCAAATATAATCCACTTCAATGGTAAACAGCATAATGAAAAATGAGATATAATATACCATTAGAATTGATGAAATGAACAAAACTTGATAGGAAAGTAAGTAAAAGGTTTTTACTTTGACAAATTTATTCATGGTATGGTTTTAAATTCAATTATTTTCATATGAATATAGTTATTAAAAAATAATTTATGACCAATTAAACTATTTTATAATTTTATATTATATAAATAACTACATTCTTTCACATTATCTCAGAAGTACGAAATAATATATACCAAAATTCAGATCGTAACATAAACATTTTCCCAAATAAATAGAACATCATTATAACACTTGTATTTCAATAGATTTGGTAAACATTTTCATCATATAATAATGACTATAGGTAACTTACACATTTTATTACTCAATGTAACAAACATTTCCATAAATAATATTATAATCATCTCCCATAAATTTAGATGATCATATTAACAAGACTGAAACTCAACTAAAGAGAAACACCGACCACTTTATATCTTCCATCATCGTCATAATAAAAATTGTTGACCAATAATCTCACCAAAATTTCATATATTATAACTATCTATAGTAATAAATCATCACTAACTTTGGTTTGTCAAAATTTCATCAATAACTAAGAAACATTTGTTATATTCATTTCTAGTCTACCATACAAGTTAATATCAAGGAGTTATCATATTATACATGCATATTATGCCTCCTACAAAATGTTTATGAAATTATTAATAGTTTATTAGGGACCTATATAACCACATCCAAATTTAATTACCATTTCAAGGTATAGATAACTACATCTTGTCTATTCTTTCGCCAAAAAATACATGAAAAAAATAGAGATACACTAACAATTATAAATAAATTTCATTATAAAAAAACATTATACTTATGATTATTATATCTCATAGATATAATATTTTATCTCAACATAAAATAAATGAAATTTATGAAATCACTATCCTATTATATTAAATTGTGTTGATATTCATAAAAAATGTGTCATAATAGGCTCATATATCATTCTATTGTTACATAAAACTAATTCTCATAGTACATTACCATTAACTCTATAATCTCATATGGGTAGACTATCCATACTCAAATAAGAATAATCAATGTTCATCTCATTTGGAATCCCCTTGTCTAGAAACTGATGATAAATGCACTGCTTTCTTCTCTTTCAAAAAACATTAAATGCATGTTAACCCTGAGGTGATCCTAATTATGAAATTAATTTCTTTTAATCATATATTTCATTAAAATAAAGTAATCCTTTTTAATTTTACCACAAATCATAATCCTTTACTAATAAAAAATCGACAATTATTCTATTATTCTACTCTCATCACAAATGATTCGACATGTTATAATCATCTACATATATCACTCCAATCATTGTGAACACATTTCTCCAATCTCTCGAATTCATTCAGAAGAGAATTGAATATCCAAATAGCACTTAGTAAATAATTTAAAATTCCAATCAATCCATATAACAACAAGGAAATAAATTATGATGATATGAAATATTTCTTCTATCTATTTGAAATTAACACCACCATGAATAAATACTATTTTTCTAATCATAATCATGTATTTTGAGAATATATAACTGAATCTATGCCAAAAAATATCATTTTTTATCTCTCTCTTAGTTCACTACCAAAAAAACTCTGTATCATGAAACATTTAAATCTAAGAAAACAGATTTAATTATATATATGGTGAAATTCTAATCTAAACCTCATAGAATATGATATATATATATATAATGTAATATCATCTCTATATCTATTCAATGATAACTATTAGAAAATTCAATCAAATCAAGAAAACATGTAATCACATAATCCTTAAATGAATCTATATGATGCATGATTCCACTCAATTACACTCAAGGTATCTTTTACTAAGGCCTCTGTTATGAATGATTAATAAAATTCTTCCTCATAAATATTTTGGTCACCCACAACCTTTACAATGTTATTTATTATGAATTAATGAACCAGTGTTACTCAGTAATTTTTTTAAACTATCCCAACCCTATTTCAAATATCCTTAAATCGAAAATCTAAGATCCAACCTAAAGATCTCATACCAATTTATCACATTCTAGAATACTGGTATGTGAACACACCCATACACTTATTTAATAGGTTGGTATCACTTATTTCATGCAATACTAATCACCATTATAAAAAGAATAACTATGAATGTAGTATAACACATGAATATATAAAAATGTCTCTATAATATAATGTATGATAAATAAACGAATCACTATGAATTACTAACAAATCCTGAATAAATGTAACCCTTAATATAGATGACACAAATATGGTGATTGTGATGAAAAATCCATTCCATCAGTTGCTAACTCACAATCAATTTCAAAACTCCAAATTCATCCATCATATGAATTTTTTTATCTATATGATTAAAAAATGAACAATATATTATTTTTATGTAGGTTTGATAAATAAAACTAGTTATTTTCATCCTTAGAAATTATTTGAACCACATTAATAATTAATGTTTATGACTATCATAGTTAAATAAAGTGTAGATAAAATAAACACCATAACATATCATTATTAACAATCAAGTAATCTTTGAATCTAATTATTTTCAGACACCCATAATCCAACTTTTCCAATCTCAATAAATAGATAAAATTATATATATGGATCGATGTACTCACACATCGTAATCTAATAATAAAAAAGGGCCTCGTGTATTATATCCCACTATAGAGACTTTGGGTTCTCATATATCTATATGGTACCCCTCTCATATAAGAGGAAATCCCGGTTATAGTACTCTGTCCTTCTATTACCACCATGTCCTAGATGTTAAAACTCATACACCCTAGAAGTAGTTGGTAGTCATAAAATAAAAATAACATCCCAAAATGATAATATCCTCTAATATACAATCATAGTTTTACCACATAATGATTCACCCTAGATACACCATCATTCATTGCTATAAAATTCCTTTATATCAATATAATATCTGATATTAAATTTCATATCAAAATATGATACCCAAGTCATAAATATATATATTAATATCCTAAAACCAAGAGTTGTATATAAAAAGGAATAAGTACTTTATGCATCATTTTCCGACTTAACCCCAATGTTGTTCAACATAAAGAGTTAAAACTATCTTATGAAACATCATCAATATCTAATAAGATTGTTATTTAAAATTATAATAAATAAAAAATTGTTTCATTAGTAGTCTCTAACGCAAGGTAGTGGGTAGAAAATAAATACATTATTAAACATCACCATCTAAATCTATCTCATACAAGTGGGTGATTACTAAGTGTTGTAGACACTATATTATCATCCTCAATATCCACCATCCACCGTTCTACATCATACATAAAATTATATATGTAAATTAAAGAAATAAAACCACATAATCATTGATCCATATATCATATCCACCAAAAAATCTATATAATTACCAACAATGTCACTATATCATTCTCCCAGAAGTTTTTCATCATTATATCATTATAATGCAATAAAAAATCAATATCAATTATTTAATTATTTAGTTTACTATATCCCCATAATATTTATATTTATATTTATATTACTATTTATATTAATTTTATTATACATATATCATAATCTTATCCAAAATATTAATTTATCCAATCCTTTGTTATAATATTCTATAATATTCTCATATTTATCTAAATTTTTATCAAAATGTTTCTATCACAATATTTAATGATATATATATCAACAAAACTCATTGTATTACAAGTAATTATTGGATAATTAATAAATATTCATATCTCCAAAGGGATACATATCATTTCTAGTTATATTAATTTATAATTATTGATATTATTATCATTTAACTTTTTATAGTTATTTTTATTAGTATAAATACCATGTTAATATAAACCATCTTCTTAAATTAAAATAATTTGTTTTAATAAATGAACCAAATATATATATATATCCACTATATTTAATCCTTAACAACACATTTAATAATTCACAAAGTATTCTTTAATAAATACTTTGTTACTTAAGCAATTTACCCACATAATTCAGATGTAATTTTTTATTATTATAAATATTATAATAATCATATTCTACATCCACTAATTAAAAAACATATTCTCGTTAATTTCAATACACTATTATCACATTACATGAACTAATTTTCATCACCTAAGATTCATTTTATCATAATGAAACTAATATTTACTTTTAAAATGTCATTCAGTATTATATAAAAAATCATAAATTATATGATGGTTTTTCCTCCTAAATTCTATTTTAAATTTTATATTAATGATAAAAAATATTAATTAACATAATTAAGTTTCATCCCTCTTGAATTAATCTATGTTATAACATTAATATTACACTCTAGTAAAAGTGAATGTTATATAAATTTTTTCATTTAAAATGTTCAATAAATTAATAAATTATATTATTATTGATTAAATAATAATAAAAATATACTTAATTTACAATTATATTCTAGTCCAATGGTCATAAATTATTCTTTATTATCATATTTAGAGTAAAATTCAATTTTATAACTAATCTACATTAATAACATAAGTATTCATGAAATTCTAAGACGTTGATAATATCTACACAAGAACTTAACACATTATTAATACTAATTAACATATTTGATTGACCTAATTTATCTAATATATTACAACCAAAGTATCATTAGATATATGGTTTTTATTTTAGTCAAATATAAATTCGGATTTTGAAATTAGACACAACAGGAACCATGACCGCACCCGCCACTAAAATTTTCATCCAAGATGGGTATATCACATACCCCCAAGCTTCAAAACATTACTCTATGTTATTCATGTAATACTGTATCATATAATGATCTCACTCAACCATTTAGTTATCATATGTCTCAAATTGCATGAGTTATATCAATCTAGAACCTCCCAACATGGTTATGTGGGCACTAAAGCCTCATTTCAATCATACTGATCAAATTGATGCACATGCCTCATAGTATTCCAAGTAGAATAGCACCCTGAACACCAAGATATGACTACATTGTAATAATATTACATTTTAATTAATTTTTGGATGACCTATATCACTTTTTTCCTCACTATTATACCACCACTACACTCCACCACTAACCAACTTTCATGGTTGTTTCTTGAGAGATAATTTCCTTTAAAATTATCTAAAATTTTATTTAATCTTCATATTTTCATGAGGATTATATTAGTTATATTTTCAAGTCCTAAATCAAAAAAATAATCCATCAAAACATATAGATAATGTCAAAATGAGATAAAATTATCTATTTAATAACACATAATCCATAAATCAAATGACCACATTCTTAATATTGTTAGAAAAGTTTCTTATTAATATAAAAAATAGTATATAACTGAAATGGGATTATTTATGGTCTTAGGTTATTCTATAAATTATTGAAAAAAATAATTAAAAACCTCTATAATTTATCTTAAACCATAATTATAACTTTTTTAAACTGTATGTCATTAGATTCATATTGTGACATGGAATCAAGATATATTATATATTCCTCATGAATTTTAAGTATCTACCATAAAATAATAAAAATATGTTTTATATTTTAAAATTTCTCTTTATGATTACCTCATTATATAAATTGTATAGAAATCACTTCAATTTTATTATTTTTATCATTATATGATATACAATATTCACGACTTTCAAGACATATTTCATTCATTAGTGAAATATATAAAAGGCTGGCCAAGAATGCCTCTATATTATCAAAAAAATACATCATATCAAAGAACCATACATTTTCACATCAATTTATCATTCTTAGGGGAATCCAATAATTTCAATGAATGGTATCATATTAAAAGAAGCATATATCCTATTTTTTTGATTTATCTAAATTATGATTCTATAGAGTCTCGTTAAATTAAAATATATTTTAAATAATATTTTTAAGAAACTATTACCACCTCAAATTAATATTTTAAAAATTGATAGAAAATAGAAAAATTTCAAACCAAAAGAAGCATACAATTCTGGACTCAATGAAAAAGTTAATTTACAAATAAAACACCATGTTAATAAGGAAATTATAGTTTTTCATTTTGAAAAAACAATTAATATTTCTCACTAAAACTTATGTGGTGTTTAAAAAAACCTATTAAAAACATATTTTAATTAAAAGTATATTTAATAAATCTTAAAAAATTAAAATGGGTGAAAAAAATTCATATATAGGTAATTCTATTATCATTGTAAATTTCATACTCTATCAAAAAACATATTTGGTAAAATCCAAAAATAATAATAATATGGCTATTGGGCTATTAAATTATGAACTTCAAAAAGGATAATTTTGATATGGCTGGTTTTAAAAGTATGGTTTATGATGAAATTGGTTTGAGGTAATGATAAATAACTCTATATTATATCCACATAAATTTTATGGACCAACAATTTATATATATGAAATAATATTTGGTTAAAATTTTCCAAATGACAACTCAAGAATGGGGTTGGGTTTTTTAATTTGAATCACATATTTTTTCCTCATCAAATGAGTCTAAAATTTATTTATATATTTCCCATGAGTTATATTTTTTTAGAAAAGTATGTATTTATATGGTTTTCTTATAATGAAATGTTACCTTTTTTAGTGGTATTTATATAATAGTTTTTAAATCATTCCTTTAATTATTTAAAAAATGTCATGGGTTGGTAATGAATTCGATAAAAATTACATGGTCTAATTTGACTTATCCATTAAAGGGGATATTTATATTCATTGGGGAAACATTTATAGTTATGTGTAAACCCTAACATTAATTATGTCAATATTTACCTTACATACATGGTAATTATATCATCTTTAAAATAAACACACATTATAAGTGATCCTAAAAATGATAGGTTTAATTACTTAGTAAAATTAGGTTAATACACTATAAGTATAAATAAAAAATTAAATTTTATTTGAATAATTTAATATATTCCCCTATTATATTTTATTTTCCTTTTAATACATGAGATCCCCTAGGGAAATACAAAAAATAAATAGTGAGCTAAAATTCCAATAAGGGGAATAATAATAGGAAGGAACATGAGGCATGAATCAATATAAAATCAGAATGATAATAATTATCATCATCGTATCATAACCATATGATCTTAATTATAATAATATGAAAACTATTTGAAGGAAACAAGGAATGTTACACATGCATGATAAAGTAACATTATAATCATCAGAAAATTTTTACTACCAAGATATTGTAACATTATGGACACAAATATTATATTATATATATGTATAACATAGTATAAAAAACTCATCGAATCATGTCTAATAATAATGATCTAAAGAGATATAACACTCTACCCAATTCACGAGAGGGCTGTATAATTTTATCGCCTCCTATCACATTATAATAGGCACATAACCATTTATATCATTTAATAATTCATTATATTAATATAAAATAAACCTATGTAAAAAACAGTTTCATATTGATTTTAAAAGTAATAATTCAATGAAAAAACGAAGAGGTTTATAAAATAAGGATGTAAGATAGATTTTTTACATTTAAGTTTAACCTAAATGGGAGATCATAGTTCATAAGTATAACAAAATATAAAATAAGAAGAACCAAGAAGGTGGTTTATAAATGATCTATTTATCAATAATCAATGGAGGTCGATAAAAATTAATTAAAAGGAAATAAAGAATTCATATCACTAAAATAACGAATATTAAAATAAAAAAAATATTTACATGGGATTTAGTTTATATTTGGAAAATTCATGAATAAAATGAGAGATAAATAAAGGATGGAACCAAAATAAGAGATATAGAAACAATAAGCTAGCATGTCTATCTTGAACAAACCATTAGAGGAATGTTGTATCAATTTCAAAAACCTGGAAGAAGACATGAAATCCACAAAATCCAATCATTCATGGGATGAATTGGAAGAGAAATAATTTTGGTGTAAACACATGAAAATAAAATATGAAAGTAACAAGAATCCCTTGAGATGTCTATAATGGTCTTTAGGAGACCTTTCATATACAGTTTTTCAAGTAAATATTGGTTAAATTAAATAAGGAAATGTCTATATTTGGGTGGATAATTTTCCATGAAAATCTCACTTTTTCCATGTATATTAATACCCCAGTAATAGTTTTAGTGACACTATGAAGTATCTTATATTTGTTCATGTTTTTTCTAATGAATCATATAATGATTTGGTTGCAGGTTCTAATTTAGTGGATGAGAAAGAGCATTGTGTGTTTACCACTCCATATAAAGATAGTTTATTTATTATAAATTATCAATGAATTTTTAATTTCAAATAATAACTAAATATTTTGGTGAAGGAAAACTATAATAAAGTCCTCTATGATAAACTTAGTTCCTAGGTTGGTAGAATTAGAAATAATGTTATTCCCATGTATAAAATTATTTAATGAAAAGGAATCTAAATATCTTGGAAATGTTATTGCTTCTCAAAAAAAATTATTGAGATGTCTGACCATCTATTTCAGGAAGTGTAATGGGATGGATTCATTTATAAGATTATTATAAACCACATAGGTATTAGGATCTCCTTAGGTGAATTTGACTGGATTCTATGAGATTAATTTTATAATATTGATTTTTTTTTGAATGTTGGTTGTGCCCACATAGATAATTGCATGAATGGATATTGGTCCATCTAGGAGATGAGGGATAAGGTTAAAAATACATGATGTCAGTTGAGTTTCTATAACAAAAATATTAAATTAATACTATAGATTTATGACCTGGGTATCATCTATCTAGGAGATTTCATGAACCGTATTCTCTATATTTTCATAATGTCACTCTACTAGTTGACAATGCCAGAATAGTATAGGGGTGATGGGTTTCTTGGGGATGTCAATAGATGTTCAAAAAATCAAGACTAATAGAGTATTTAGTAATGGTATCATGCATGTAATAAGTAGTATTTGTGACTCTTGGGGATTCTTAATTAATAAATTTAGTGCTTATTGTAGTGTTGTAAATTCTATAGTGGTTGAAGCTCGGACCATGTATAGAATCCTCTTTATTTGCAGAATATCCTATATTAACCTTTCTATCATTGAATCAAAATTTACTTTTAAAGAAAATTTTATTTGATGTTTTTTTATCAATGAGCTTTGGTGTATATAATCATGTAATTTAAAATAATAATTGATCAAAATGTGAGGATCTAATCTATTTGTTGAGAAGGAAATAAAAAAGGCTGATGTACTAGCTTTATAAATAATCCTTGAGGACCCACTCAATTTTTTTCAAGTTTATGATATCTTAATATTAATTGTTCACTCATTGTGTATGGGGATACCTTTGGGAACCACCACTTTTTAAATACCTAATCTTCATCAATTTTCCCCTATCTTGATAAGCACTTATTTAAAAAAAATATTTTTGAAAACACTCCCCTTAACATAAGTCTCATTTTGTTTTTTCACATCTAAAACTCATATATAACCAATATATGGTCATTAAAACATTTATCCTTGATTGTATGGATTTCTTTATTAACATCCCATTAAAATTTTAATTATTTAGTGGTATATATTTTTTTTATTATCCAATTTCCTTATGATTTTATGGTTTTGATTCCTTCATATTTTTTCATTAATTAAATTTACATTGGAATTATAAAAAAATAAAATTATATATAAAAATATTATACATAAGTTACACTAACCATACATGTAGTTAATTATAAGTAAAGAATTTATAATTTCTTTATAGGTAGGTAAACTAAAAATTAACATATGTGTCAATGGAGGGAGAGAGAGAGAGAGAGGTAATATATATACATTATAAGTATTTTATATAAATATTATTTTAGAATAACTAAAATTATAGATATATAAAACACCCAAAATATTCATAATGGTGGTGATAATTAAATAATTGACCACATATTTGATGGTGATAAACTATCCTTTAACAAGAATTTGTCAAAATAATGAGAGATATATATTTTATATACATATTTCATAAATAAAATTTTACAATTACATTAATATCATTAATATATTTTAAGGATAATAATTAATAAAATTTTGAAAGAAAATTTTATAGGTGGGAATGTGACTAGACGAATAGGAGAAGATAAATTTAAAGGAAGAGGAAAGTGTAACATACGATGTGAAATCAATAGGTATGATCCATAATTCCACATGACCTTAGGCACGCCTCACTATACACTAGAAGATTTCAACTAGTAGTGACGATACAAGGTGGAACCGTTGGGAAATTATACCCTCAATCACAATAATAAATAAATCACTAAATATGTTACCAATAGAAAATCAGAGTAAGTGGAACCATAAACATATCAATTGTACAAATGAATGTATAAATAATAGAGTCAATATTCATAATTGAATATAAGGATACCAATTTCCTACTAATTCGGTGACATACATGATCAATTAGAAAAAAAGTACAAGTGGCTCTACAAAACACATCCTCACTCATCCTGGTCTCTAGAATTTATAGAGATTTATCCTTCTAGAGGAAAAACCCCAAGCCATAACCCAACATGTACCTACAACAAGTGAGGTTTTCTTAGGTACCCAAGTTCCATGGTTACCTGAGAAGGCTATGAGTAAAACATATTTGGATAAAACCAAAATGGTTCTGTATATGAAAAATAAATTCAGAGTACATACATGCAATATACATACCTAAGTAGAATTTAAATAGTCAATACATAAACTGCACAAGATTAAAATTTAATCAAATAATCAAAAAATAATAAACACCCATGAGTCGAGAGGTCATGTGCTCACTAAGACACTATAAAACATCATTGTACCTGCTTCATCTCCATGTTGTAAAGATAATCAACTCGACATGTCTGAAAAATCCCATCTTAAATGGGATAGTATAAAAACATGTTTGGAATATACCTTAGGAAGTTATATCCCATGTACATGCTGATCAATATCTCACAAATTCCATTACAGGGGAATATTCTATATGGATCAACTTGCATTCTCATCATATATAAGATAGAATAATATCACAAGAAAAAATGTATACATGATATAAGATCGAACATCATGGAATATCAAGAACGATTCATATTCAAATTAAAACATATATGAGAAAACCTAAATCTTGGGTTTTATGGGCTACACAGACATGTGATTAATATCAAACATGGGCGTAATTGGGCGACACATGCACACCACATCATGAAATCAAGAATAAATATCCTGGGCTACACTATCAGTTAAGCATTGACCATTTGTTTCTAGGAAAAAATCAAACACACAAGTTCTAATGTGGACTTTGGAACCTTATCAGTTGGTTAGGAATATTAATTTATTTAGTTAATATAAGACATCATTAACTAATTAATCATGTCATTGAGTCTCCCATTTTAATTGATCGTTTCAATAAATTAAATAAAATATTGGGTGTTCCATTTGGTTTTATAGTAATTACATGAATATCAAGGTCAACCACCCAAGGGTTCCATTAATGAATACTACAAGCTACTAATATAAGCATTAACCATAGTTTCAAGTACATATAACCACTTATATCAAGTGAAATTTAATCCATCCAAGAACAACACAAAATATTTTCTTGAGTCATCCAAATCTAATTAGTCTCCAGCCATAAAGACCTACTTATACCCAAGAATTATAAACTAAATAAGTATAACTAAATTTTAATTAATTACTTTTTTATAAGTAAAATCACAGTCAAATTTGAAATTCATAAATTCTAAAATAATTACAGAATATCACCTTTGAGATGGAACCTCGAACAACCATAAATGAAAGGTCCATAACATGCTTCTCACTAGATTATAATTAAAATTTTATGAAATGGAAATGCCAAATCAACCAATTTAAATTAATTAAATGGGAATATTTTGAAGATGATCAACCAAATGACATACCTTAGCTACAATATTTTCCATTGTCGTTTGATCCACTCATAGTACATATGTAATTATAATATGAGAAAAATCCTCAAATCAATTTCATACCACAAATTAAAATTAACTAAAATTGATCAAAACCCATATAAGAGATCATCAATGGACATACCTTTATCTAAATTACTATAAAAGGCATGCATTCATCATCACAGAACATCATATAGTCATTCCAAAAAAAGACCATTTCTATAAGAAAATTGCATCAAGATATGATTGAATTATTATTTTATTCCTAAAGAAAGATCACACAATCAATCAATAAATGGACAATATGATCAAAGTATAGAGGATCCACAGATAATTGAGACATCAAAGGATCTTAATGGGAAAACATAACAAGACTATTTTACATGACGGACATAGTGATCCACCACCGCCTGAGGAAGGAGTCCATGATAAAATAAGAATCGACAGTTTCAACCAAATTGATATTTTGATGATGAAAATGATCTATTTGATGGAGTATAAGAGGATTCTATGTCCGAATGGAACACTAAAATCAAATCCAACCATATTAAACAATAAAAATTATTGGTGGATAAAAAGACTAAAAAATCCTCCCATAAGTGTCATGTAGCCCCCTCGATGAGGTAGTCAGTATCCACTAGAACACCAGTGGAACTCCATCTGGCCAATGTAGGCTCCCCAAAAAGATGATGAGACATGTTAGGATGTAGTGGTTTTCCTGAACTCATTTAATGTCCAATGAGACCAGCTATGTTTAAGGGCCTCTACCCACCACACCGACTTGTTGATGGAAACTGTAACAAGCCTAGAAACTATGAACTGTCTCCACAAAATTCTCAGGAATTTAGTCCACCTACATACCTATATTAAAGTATAACATCATATCTTCATAATGATCAAGTAGGTAAAAAACCATTTCATCTCCAAGTTCTTGGAATGGGCCATCCATTAGAATGAAATTTCATGTTTCCTCTTAAATTCATTACCCATAATGACATGGGTCATTAATATCTACAAACCATATCACTTATCATAATAAAGAACTTGTGGGAACATTTTAACCATGCCTCTTGACCTACCACAATTTTAACCCATGGGGATTCATCCACATTCCATCCTCAAATTACAAATCATCATCTTTAGGCCATGCTCACTCTTGAACACCCATCACAACCCTATTTTGTGACTCCAAGTACCTGGGATAGAATAAAAGAAAAAACATACTATCTAAAATAATCATTATTTCTATCATGAAACCATTGAACACAATAAACCATTGTGTCTTTAAAAAATTCATATCGAAGATTCATGGAACTCATCATCATAGGAATCACTATACAGTATAAGTATTCAATAATCCAATGACACTCCTAATGTGGATAACTTCCATCATGCTTGATCAAACACAAGACACCAGTTTAGATTTGATACCGAACCTTATACCAGTTATTGATTAAAACCAATGAATCATTTCGTCTAATTTAACAATAACATTCTAACATTTCCAAACGGACCTAGTAAATTTTAAACACCTCAGTATTATCTATTATAATATTCTCAATGTGGTTCTAACCCACAATATTTAGTGTCACATGGAGACACCATTTGGTTCACGCTGAGTCAAATATCTACAATGGTACATGACCTAAACAATCGACTCACCTAAAAGCACAAATCATGATTTCTTAAGCCTCATAGTCATCATTAAATCAATTGAGAAACTTACTAAATTCAAAATCAACTTAAATATTAAACTCTTAGTTGATTAACCAATCGCTTGTAAGTTCTAAATTTCTACTTAACTATGTATCAACATAGAAACAATATAAATCCTTCTAATTTCACAGTAATTTCCCCTGATTACAAAGCTCAGATATGGTCTCCATACTGTGTCACATATAAATAAAAAATCATGCATTAAATATAGAACAATATTCTCCCAGTTCCACCCTGCATCGACCTCCTGGGGTCACCATAATTGTTCAATGGCCATTATCATACAAGATTGTAACCCTTAACACAAGTGAAGGTCATTAACTCATGATCAAGTCATTTATCCCCACCATAGGAGTATCTTTATATTCACCATATAGTGTTTACGTTAGTCTACTTGGCCCAAAACTAGTTCAACATTGAAAAAGATAACTATGTGTGACCATCGGTTCATACATGTCGGTAGAGAAATCAAAAATAACTATATGCACATGAATTGTTAGAACAAAATTCACTACATCCAATGATCCATTCAAAATTTACATAAAACCATTTAGTATCCTTGGGGTAGGTTATAAAATATGATCCAAATAGGTTGCATCCCACCACAAAATTTTCTACACTAAAGCACAACATTTTCATCCTATGAGAATCTTGGGTGACTTTACAATAGTTTTATGATTCATTTATAATATCATCTCTTACCACAAAGACAACTCCACTCATATAAACCTTATAGTTTCCCACCCATATAATATTCATAAAAATTCACCAACTTTTTACATCAATGGTGACCTAAAATAAAGAAAGTAAGTGACCTACTACGACTAGTTATTCCATGTTTATCAACTGAACTTGAGAATTCTCAATGGTCTACTGACCATCCCTCTTTAATAGGTTTATTCATTTATGTATGCAAGCATGTCCATTAATGGATACACACCAATTATTTCCCAATAAGGTATGACAAAAACACATGTTGTTAAACACGTAGTGATTTCATAAGGAGTCATGGACCTTGAATCCAAAATCACTTGCCTCTTTAGTTGTCCATACATTAAGAGGCATCATCTCCACTAAACTAGAACACTCCCAACACACTCATCGAAAATGAAACTCCTTCATACATAGATTCTCTATATAACACTTGATAAACTAGTGTTATTTCAATATTTTTTGTGTTCACCTATTATCTAACCCTCTATGGTCTATCCACTTAATATCTTTTGTTGGAATCCAATGATAGTTTCATTCTGAACCAAAAAACCAAAAAACCCATGGTTATACCCTTGATGTCACAAGCATCCAAGGTCTATAGTACCAACCTTTTATCATGAGTACTTAAAAATGTGTGGACCCATGATCCCATGATTAAAAGAAACTTAGATTATGTTCTTTTAATACTTCCAAGGTTTATTCAAATGCATAGGTAATTTTTTTCAATTAGAATCACCCGAAGTCATTAATATTGACTATTCTTTTATAAGGAGTGTTCGTACATGATTTTCCTTTACACAGAATAAGACACCAACTCACTAGTAACCCAAGTCACACTATTAAAGACAAAATTCCATACACATAACCCATGTCAGGTTCACTATGGGTTATAATCCATGTAATATCATCTAGAAACATCTATAAAGACATGTCATAGTGACTTATACCTTATACTGGACACATTGAGAGTTTTCTTATTTTGGTTAATAAAAATTAAACTAGGTGACTGATAGATAACTAGACATAGGTTAAAGTTATAACCATAGTTAAAATGACCTATCAAGAGGCTATTTTAAATATCTTCTTTAATGACGTAATTAATTCTCAACAATAACCTACCAAACGTACTACACTAGGTATAAATTAAGGGACTCCATCATCATAATCTCCGTTTTCATCATCATCATCTCCATTTCTATCATCATCACCCAAGTGCACTACATCATAGTCTCACATGACCCTATATGAATAGTATACACACATTAAAGTTCACCTGAATATAGTTTCACCAAGAAATCACATGTGAAAGCATAGTAAATTTTTTTGACACTAGGTAGCTATTTCTTATGTCATTAGTACAGTCACACAAAAGGAAAACATATGTCAAAAGAAAAATATGTGTCATATTTGATACATGTGATTACTATTAAAAGTATGTCCAAGAATAAAATCCTTATGAAAGCAAAAACCTTAAAATCAATGTGCATCACAAAAGTTGAAAACAAAATATCATAATAACACAAACCAAGAACATCAGTCCCATGACCTACTATCATATAATTCCCTTAAGAAAGTACTTTATGATGCACTAGACCAAGTTTCATCATATGATCCAACACATTTATACCTCATTAGTTTATGCACATCCAAAAAATAGAAAAATAAAGACTCTTGTGATTTGATACCATTTTGTAACATCCCATCATGAATCACTAAGTATAATCTGGAATGGTACATAACCTCAAGCATGCCTCCCTGTGTGCTAGAGGTTTTTGGCTAGCTGTGAGGGTCCAATGTGAAACCATGGGGAGAATATTCCATCAATATATAACCAATAGATAATCGAAGAAAGATAAACTATGAGAATAATAATTAGAAAAATAAATTTAGAAAAAATAGACTCAATAGTTGTAATTTAATATAAGGACACTGATCACACACTGGAATGATCATGTACAAGATAGAAAAGACATAAAAGTAAAAGAGTCACTACAATAGATATCCTCATATCATCCTGATCTCGAGACTTGTAAATATTTTTCCAATTAGAATATTAAATTCAGACCTCAGCCCAACCTCTTCCTGTAAAAAGTGATGTGTAAATAGGTATCTGTGTTCCACGGACACCTGAGAAGGGTGTGATTATAAATTAGTATAACAGCACCAAAAAAAATATGTACATGACCAGTGAATTCATTGTATGTGTATGTGATAAAACTACAAAATAAGAAATTAAAGAAATAAAAAACAAGACAAGAATAACATGTAATTACCAAAGAAGAAAAAAACAACAGACACCCATATTTCATGTGTTATGCACTCACCAAGTCACTACAAACCTAAGTCATACTAACTTTGGATCCATTCAAAAAAGTTAATCAACCATATATTTTTGAAGCATCCACCACCTTGATGGGATATTTCGTAATACATGTTTAACACATCACATTAGAAGGAATATCCCATGTACATTATGATCAATATCTCACACATATCTATCAATGGGAATAGTTCATACGGCTCAATGTGTATGCTCATCTGTATGTAATAGAAGAATTTTCCATGAAAACAGGTATACATGATGATAGATCAAACACACATCATATCATGAATAATTTATATCCATGTAAAATATAATGTGAGAAAACATAAAACTTGGGTTTCATGAGTTACACATCCACAGATGTGATCACAATCAAATATGGGTCTCACAAGGCTACATATGCAAACCACATGCAAGAAATAAATTATAGGTCTCAGGGGTACACACACATCACATGTAATAAATAAAGCATAGATATAATGGGATACACAACCAGTCAAGCCTCATCCCTCAATGGATAGAAAAAAAAACAGTATACAAGGTCAAACTTGCCACTTATAACCTTATCGATTCATTAGGAAAATTAATTTTCTTAGTTAAGATATAACATTCATTAACTAATTAACCATGGAACTAGGATTATCATTTTAATCATTTAGATCATTCAATTAAACATTTTGGTTGTTCCATTTATTTCTCTAAGAATTACATAAATATCCAGGTTACTCACCCATGGATATCAGGA
Source organism: Viscum album (assembly GCA_963277665.1). Taxonomy (NCBI): domain Eukaryota; kingdom Viridiplantae; phylum Streptophyta; class Magnoliopsida; order Santalales; family Viscaceae; genus Viscum; species Viscum album. The sequence goes on from OY728131.1 coordinate 2,073,539,404, forward strand.
ACACACACCACATTCCAATAAATTATGAATAAACATTAGGTTTGAGTAAAAAAACCCACCTACCTTAAGCAGAGTAAACTGAAATCAAGTAAAGCCTAGTAGCTTTGTTTGAGTCATCCATGTCCAATCAGCCCTCATAGATCTCTATGAGGTCCTACTTATATTAAACCATTCCAAATTAATTAATTTTATGTACATTATAATTATATAATTTTTTACAAGGATACTCACATTCAATGGTGAAAGAAAAATATTTAGAAATAATTATAAGATATCAATTCCTAGCTAGAAACTCGAAAAACCATCCCTGGACGTTTTTTAACACACTTCTGACCTCATTATTAGAAAAAACCCTATTGTGTGGAAATGAAACATCGAAAAATTTTATAAATTTAAATTCTAACATTTTGAATAAGACTAACCATGGACTATACTATAGTTGCAACATCATCCAATGGATTTTGAGAAACTTCCAGCACACTCTCGATTCTATACTGAGAAAACAACAAAATATATTTCATATCATTTTGTATTCTTGAATGAAATTGACCAAGAAACAATAAAAGATATCATAAAGGAATATATACTGACACCCCCATGTAATGATGTTTTTCATTTCATGTTTTTTTTATTAATGGATGTTTTGGTTGTGTTTAGATTGTGTTCTAGCTCAAAACTTATTTTTTTTCATACTATACATAGTTAGGGTGCACAGTTAGAGGAAAATCATGTAACCTCCCTTCTTAATGAGCCTTTTAGTGAATTTTAAACACTACAATGTTTATCATCATGGGTTGTGCATGGTTATGTAGAAACTATATGTACCCAAGTATAATTTGTGTGAGATAATTGTTGTGTATAAGGTGTGGTTCATGACTATCACAAAATTTGGTAATCCTTTTAAAAATTATTCAATTATCTTATTAGTTTTTGATAGAACAATTTTCATGGCTATTGCGTAGTTTTTAAAACCATATGGGGCACCCCAAGAGGTTATGAGAGTCTTAGGTGAACCTCGAGCGAGGATCACTATTTTAGAAACTGGGTTTTATCTCAGAATTAACCATGGAAATAAGGTTCTTTGGGAGGTAGATTCACTTACATGGTTAGTGAGTGGTTTTTCTAACCATGAAAACAAATTTTGGGAGTTTTAAATGTGTTCATGTTTTAAATTTTTTAAAAAATATTCCTTTATATTTTGTGTTGTTTTCCACCCCTTTTCTCTTACCCTACATTAACAACCCCTTGGATCTCTATTTGAAGTTTTATTCTCCCCATAATTGGATTATTGGATCCCTTTGGGGTTTTCCAAGAGAATTTGAGGTGATATCTTCCTCCACACCCCTCCTTCTTCATTATCCCTCTCTTATCTATTGGTCTATCTTTCCCCCATGAACCCTGGGGATCAAGTTGTTTGATTATAGAGTTATTTGAGGTTCTAATGATGTAGATTTTGGTTTATATGGGGTTAAAATAACATTTATTCTCTTTTGGGTGTGGTTTTCATTAAATAAAACATGTTTTGAGAAGTTTCATCTTGATTCCCACTTCTTATAGGTAGGTGTCACTATTAAAATTGGTTCATTTTGGAATTATAATAATGATTTCACTTAATTAATTCCCTTTTTATAAATCATAATTATATATGGTAGCCTTGTGATGATTTGGAACCATTTTGATGAGTTTAATGCTTATCATAATTTCTTTTAAAAGTGAATTCCATGTTTTATTGTTTAAATTTTAATGTTTTATTATGTTAAATTTCTTGTGAAATTCATTTTGGATCTTTGAAATGGTATTCATGGGTCTAAATAGATTTAAACCTGTTTTTGGTTTCCATTGAGTGAAAAAATGGTTTTAAAGGGAATTTGGTTTTAAATTGATGTTTGGAACACAAAATGATATATAAAGGGGTGTTTTATTGTATTTGAAATAGCTATTTTAAAGGTGTGTGTAGTTTAACCCTTTTTCAAATGACATGCTGGCATGTTTAAAAGGTTTTATTGAAAGATTTGGACCCAAGGGTGTTATTAGATGGTAATGGAGTTTGGTTTGAGTTTTTTATCATTCCAAATTGGGTTAGCCAAGAATATTTCTAGAACAATGATATTATAATTAAAGATTACACAATGTGGAATATGGAATCATTTCCTAGTGTTTTCCAAATTTTTGATCATCAAACTCAAGAGTTTGTTTTTGAAAAAGGGATATTTTCCATAAAGAAGTACATAGTTTACAAACTGCGAAGGATAGTTCACAGAACACATAGGAGGTACACATAAAAATGATGAAAATTGGTAAAGGGAAGGAGTCGGAATAGCAGTTCCATGTAGACCGAGAGGCACAATACACATACCGCATAGAGGAAATAGTTTGCAGGATGAAAAAGCGTCGCAGGATATTTAAGGTTTTCATGAGGCAAATACTTTATAGGATGACATTTTTTTCACGTAAAGGTGTCAATTATTTGATCAGCTATGACATAATGGTTCTATATGTATTGTAAATAGAAAATGGTTCATGAAAGGACTATGGTACATGGTGGCTATATCACATCGAAGATTTGGGAGATTTGGTTTTGTGGGATTTTCCGATCTATTTTCCTATATAAAGTTCATTAATCCCTTCATTATAAAAAGATACATTGATTAGAAAGCCAAGAGGAATTCAGTGACATCTAGAGTGGTTTGTGGGAATACAACCACATGAAGGAGAAGATTTTCACGAGGAGGATTCTGCAAAATGAGAAGTAGTACACAAAGATAGATCGGAGAAGGGTTTTTTGGTGGAACTATATCCTGTAAAGGAATATGGTTCATGGAGGAGGAGTTGGTCCACACAGAATAAGAGGTACGTGAAATCAGTACACAAAAGTAGTATGAATATTTGGTTTGTGACGGTGATACACAATGGTAGTACGTGGATGCAATTCGTGGAGGTGGTAAACAGAGGTGGTATGTGAAGTACACGTGCTACATAGAGCATCAAAGTTTACTGAGGAAGTGGGTCAATTTGTGGAGGAACGATTCATGAACTATCAGTGCATAAAAAAGTGGATTACATCTACTGGTAGAATCGAGACTTCAATATAGAATTTATCTACAATTTAGGATGTGTTATTTAATGAATATGAAGGGACCTATAAGTACAGAAACTATGTTTGGACTCATCCCAAGGTAGTGAGCTAGGGGGAGTTGACAGAAGTGTTCTGAGTGATGTTGTGAGCTATCCCTAAAATATTGTAACGTCAGTGTGACTGGAATCGAGTGAAAGTGTCTAAATTTTTGTACTCCAAAACTAGTGATGTTTAGTGGATTTTGGTATGCACAACACACTATCTGTGTATGCTCCTTGTACTATCCCTTAGTAGTGAACCTTGTAAAATTATTCAGTTGACTCGTTGTATGTTATTATTTTTTACAGCTCATTCTCATCAGACAGGTTTAATAGGTTTCTTACAATGTAGGAACAAGATCTGTCACTTTTGAAGAAAAATTCAACACCCTGATTCACCCCTACTCTCTTAGGGTGTTCTGGGGTCCATCATAAATTATTTGGCCCTTTGTCTATGTTTTGGTTTTAAAGAGGTGTATGCTTGTTTAAGCGTATCTTTAAGATGTTTTAAAAATAAATTTGTGTTTTCTTTAGACCATATAAAATGTTTTATGTTGTCTTTTATGAAAATTTTAATAGATTTAAGGGATTTGTCCAAGTTTTATATTTTTAATGAAGATATCCCTTTTATAGTGGTGACTTTTAAATTTTTTAAATGTTTGGGTGATTTTCCATATTTTTTAGAATAATTTTCGGAAAGTGTATTATGAAATGTGAAAGGGCTTGGTATTCGGAGTTATTTTTTGGTATTAAAGGACCATTTTGAAAATTGGTTAAAAATGGTGTATAAGTTTTGAATAACTTTATTTTTCCTTTATTCTAGTCCCTTTTGAATTTTTTTTATCACTATGTGATTCTTTTATCTCCCCTTATGTAGGCATGGTCTTGGTATTCCTTGTGTGCATGTTATGTGTATGGGGATTTCAATCATTGGTTTTTAGTGGAGTAGTTTGTAATGGTTACACCATGTGGGTAGACATGGTTTGTTTTCACTATACCTCATTTACTTTATTGTTCATGGGATGTAAGGTACTAAGTGGAAGATATAATTTTTTTCTTCTAGTCGAGTCACATGCCACTAGTGGACCCTTATCATAAAATAGGGCTATGTGGGGGTTTTCACTCCAATGATGCTTTTATGGTAATATTATATTATGATATGGACTTGGTATATGTAGGTAACTATTTTGGGTGGTTATACCAAAATGCATTTTTTTTCTTGAAACATTAGTGAGTTTGGGTAGCATCATGGAATACTCATTTACTCTATGAACATGTGATTTAAGGGAGTTTGATCTAGTGCTTGATTATATAATTTCCCCTTATTTGTTTTATATTCCACATTCCATGCTAAGGTTGAAATTTTTATATGCCATGTGATAAATATTTGGGGCGTAATTGTTGTTATTAACCTATTTGATTTGGGTTTTTTTCTTATGAAAATTATCTTTTAATATGTTCACAAAAACCTATTTTGAGTTTTTTTAAAACACTTTCTTGAGTGATTTATGGTGGGTTAAAAAATTTTCTTGGTTTAAATATGTCTTCGACTGATAAATTTTTTAAATTAACTATTCTCATTTTAATAAAAAATTATATCTTTTTTGACAAATGAAATATGTACATGTAGATTTTGGAAATGGTTTAGGCTGTTGGAATTATTTTCAAAATGTGTATGTTTGGTTTTGGTAGACTAAGAAACAAGTGTTTTGAAAGAGAAAATTATGGAATTATTTTATTTTACATATTTTTTATGCATATAAAGCATAATTTTTAGCTTAATTTTAAAACAATCATTAGTGAAATTCCTTATGAAACGAATTGCTAAGATTTAGTGGTTTTTGGTGACCTACAGGATTATTATCTCATGCCTAAAAAAATTTAGGTTCCAGGTACTCTATTGAATCCTTTTTTCATCATGGTCAATGTGTGGTTAGTATGGTAGTGGAGAGAAACTAGTAGATACATGGAGTTGGTTTTAGGTAAGAATTGAGTGGGGCAGTTTAAAATAGTTTCCTTTTTGTTAGTTGTTTTCCTACTTTTCCATTATTGTATGCATCTCTTTGTTTATGGATTTTGATTATGTATATACAAATGGGTTGGATCATGGTGGTTGGTTGTAACCTATTTTGAATTTTTATTTATTTTCAAATCTATATTTATTTATTATGTTATTGTATCTATGCTTTGAAAAAAATCCATTCCTAAAATATTTCATTTGATTCACAAGTGCATTTTTCTAGCATATGGGGATCGGGAAGACTCTTCGAGCCTCATAGAGAATTGGGTCAGTTGCAGGGTAGGATGGCTACCCAATCTGGTTTATTGCAAAATGGTGTCAAAGTATTGGGTTTTCCTTGAGTAGTAACATAAAATTCTTGTATATCCTATGTTATTTAGGGATTTAATGGTTGATGATAAATTAATTATGTCACGGATTGAGAGGTAAGTGTGGGAAGAGCCTAACTTTCTCTTGATTTCTATGAAACTCAATCTGTCATGGGTTATTTGGCTTTGAATTTTAAATTTAGGAGTTCTTTTATCAATTTATGGTGGGTTTTTTTATTCTCATTATTGGGCCCCCCTAGATTGTTGATTGATATTGGGGACCATTATTTGGATTCAATTTAAATGGAGATCGAGGTGCAATGTTAGTTCACATGGATCTGGAAAACATATGGTGAACATGTGGATGATTCTTCCTTTTCTAAAGGTGTGTTTCGTGGTTGACACCCAGTATCCCAAACCATGGTGGTCATGTAAAGCATAATGCTATTCCTCCCTAAAAAGACAATATTCACTCTTCTTAATTATATATTTCTCTAAATGAGTTTTCAATTATTGGATTTCAAAAAGGGACTATTTATTTAAATTTTTTGGATGTGTATTTGGTGATCCTTGCTCGGATGCTTGTGTAGTGCTTGTGTGAACATGGTTTTTTAATCCTTGTTTTGAAAAATATGGGTCTTTGAAAAAGTATTTATTTTCAAACATGATTTTTTGAAAAATATTAAGAGTGAATTCCCTTGATTTTAAGAAATTTAAAATCAAAATAAAAGTTTCCCTTATTTTATTTTATAATTATGTGTTTCAAAAAGAAGTTTTATTATTTAAACATGTTTGGAGATTATTTTAAAAAAATTAGAAGTGTATTGAAAAAAAAATTGGATGCTTGGTTTTTAAATATTAGATGAGATTTGAAAGTGATTTGTGGATTTCCTTAATTAAAAAATGGGTGTGTTCAACCAAGGTTGATTTTTATTTTTTAAGTTGTGCTTTCTTTATTTATGATAAATTCCATGGTGGAGGATGATTTTGAAATTCCATGATAAAATGGTGGCTTTCAAAAAAATTGTTTCTTTTAATATGAATGTTTTATGCCCCATTTCATGGATTTCTGTTGTGGTTTTGATTCTCTGTTTGGGAAGGAGTTATTTGGTTACCACTTTAATATGTTACATGAGGTAGTTCATGTATTTATTGTTGTCTTTTCCTAGAATGGTTGAATAACTCTTAGGTTTGATCCTTTTTATGATGGTATGGTTGTTTTGGGACTTTTACCTTGAAGTTTATTACATTGTTTTCATGAGTTTTTTCATGTGTTGTTGGATTTGTGTATGGTTTACTTTTTTAGGATGTTTCCTATATATTATTCCCTTTAATATGTTTTGATGGATGGTTTTAATGCTGTTATATGGAATGTTTGGTTCTGTTGTAGAATTTTTCAACCCACTCCCGACTTCTTGGGTGTTTTGGGGATAGGATTTGATTGTCATTTATTTGAGCCCTAATGTTTGGAAAAACCTCACTTGGTGATTTTAGTTTATGCCAAATTTTTTAACTAATCCAGGTGTTTCTCATTTTTTGACTTTATAGTGTCCTTTTTGTGCATGATTGGGTAGTTATAGGGTGTATTTTACAAGTTCAGTGTAGTATACTGACTGTTGTGTTGATGTGGTCCTTCAATGGGATGCATCATGTATGGGTTATCATGTGTTCATCCATAGGTTATCCTCATGTTTCATGTCCCAAGGTGGTTTCTATTTTTGATATTTTGAGTCACTTTTAACTGTTCTTCCTTTCAATGGATTTTGAGGTGTTTTTGGTTGAGAGTGTATTCTTATTGTAATTTATTGATTTTTTTATCAAGGATGCATTCTCGATAGATTTTATTTTGTAACAACATATTAAATGAACCCTAAATGTTGGTAATGGAATTTTATATGAATTTTAAATGGTTGGGAGACCATGTTATGTCTCATATGCTTCTTGGGGTTTCCTATTTGGGCTTCTTATTTTGGTTCTTCATGGAGATGTTTTGTTCTATTATGGTTAATCAGTTTGATCATTTTAGAATATTTTAATTATCTAACTTTATGTACATGGTGAGTGGTTTTTTGGATACATCCTATTAAGAAATTCTATTTTCATTAACTTTCTTTCCACAGATACATTATGGTGGTGGAATGTGTCATGGTGGGGAGTTTGTAACACCACATGTTTCATGGTATTGTTCTTTTCAGGTTCTTCTATGAAATGGATTTATGGGTTATGTTTCAATGGAGTTATAACTCAAAACGTGGAATTTTTTAGGGTTTAATACTGTGCATAGTCAAGAATCATGTTTATAGGGAAACCATGTTACCTCCCTTCATGGAAATCCTTTTCAATTCATTTTTAACTATTTACATTTTTCCAGCATAGGTTGTGCATGGTTATGTCCAAATAATGTGGCCACAATAGGAAACCATGAGAGTTACATGATTTTTCTGAGGATTATAGGATGAATTGATTATATATTTGTAAACCATATAGCCAGTATGCAGTATTCTTTGTAGTTTTTTTTGGAAAGTAGTTTAGTCAATTTCTACACAGTTGTTCGTACCATGTGGGGAACCCTAAAATATTTTATGAGATATATATGGTCCTATAGTGATTTGCATGATTTTATTAATCATTTGGACTACCATAAGTAACCACAATTGTTAGGATTCATTGGGATGTTGTGATGCCCGCACAGTTGGTGCACAGTTTAGCTAACTGTGTGAGTTATCCATGTGTTTAATTTTTGGTTTTTTACCAAAATTCCCCCTTTTTATTTCGAAGAGGAGAAGGGGTTACCCCCATTAATCATCCTCAGTATTATAAAACCCCTTGGATATCTAGGAGGAGTTCCATATTCCTCATCAAGATTTCATGGATTATTTTTGTGTTTTCCGAAAGGATTTTAGGTTAAATATTCTGCCTCTTCACACATTCTTCATTATCCCACTCTTATTTCATAGTTCATCTTTTCCCTATGAACCCTACATAACATGTTGTTTTATATTAGGGTTCCAAGTTGTTTTAATGGTAGGTATGTTGGTGTCTAGGGTTTTATACACCATTTTTTCTCTCGTGGGTGTGGTCACCGTTGAAGGCTATATGTTTCAGGACATTTTTTTCTTGATTCCCTCTTATTTAATGTAGGTGTTACTATGTAATTGTTTAATTTTATATTTATATGTATTATTTTACTTTATAAAGAACATTTTAAGGAAATAAAGATTCTATATGGTTTCCTTGTGATTATTTTGAATGATTTTGATGGGTTTTTTACTTGGCATAATTACTTTTATAAGGTAATTTCTTATTTTTTTGACAAAATTAAAAAAATTTGTAATTTTATGCTTCTTTTAAAATTACATATGGTTTTTTGAAATGGTTTTAATGATGCATAGTGGGTTTTAACCTAGTTTTAGTTTTCATTTAGTGAAAACAATGGTTTTAAATGGAATTTGGTTTTAAATTTAGGTTTAGACCACATAATGATTTCTAAATGGTAATTTTATTGAATTTAAAATATTTATTTGAAAAGTGTGTGTAGTTTAACCTTTTTTTGTATTCCAGGAAAGCTTTATTAAATATATTTAGGTAAAATGGTTGGATCTTTGTCCTTGTTTTTTGTTTTCAAAGAGGAGGAACTAGAAGGTTTTTACCATAAATGGGTGATTTCTTGGACCTATTAAAATGTTTTAAGTTGTGTTTTATGAAAATTTTGATGGAAAAAATTTATTTTTCCATGTTATAGATTTTCAAAGAAGAGATCCCTTGTGTAGGTGTGAATTATAAATGTTTTAGATATTTGGTTGATTTCCATCATTTTCCAAATGTTTTATGGAAAGTGTTTAATGAAATTTGAATGGGCTTGTAATTTCAAGAAATTATTTGGTTTTAAATGAATATTTGGAACTTTGGTTTAAAATGTTGTATGTGGATGGAAAACCATGATTTAACCTTGAATGTGTTTTAGTTGTGTAGGTTTGTGATCACTATGTGATGACTTGTTTCCCATTGTGGGGTGATGAGCTTGTTATTATTTCTATGCATGTTATGTGTATGGTTAATTCCTTCATTTTGTGTTAGGGTGAGGGTAGTTATGGTTACACTTTGTTGGTGGAAATTTTTTTTTTCACTACACCTCAATTCCTTTACTATCCATGGGATATTGAGTACTAGGTGGAAGATCTAATAGATTCTTTTAGTTTATTCAAACATTACTAGTATCCCCTTAGCATGAAATATTTCTAAGTGAGATTTTATATTTCAATGATTCTTGTGTCGACTAATTATATGGAGGTATGGGATTGGAATATGTTGGTAGCAAATTCGGGAAGTTATAGCCATATACAGTTAGATATTGGGCACATTGGTGAGTTATTGTATGACCATGGAACACTCATTTTCTTAGTGATCATGTGATTGAGGGGAGTTTTATCTAGTGACTGATTATATAATTTCTCCTAATGTTTTTGATATAGAACCTTACATGATTATGTTTCATTTTTTTATATTCCTTATGATACATATTTAATTCCTTTTTTGTGAATAACCTATTTGAGTTGGGTTGTTTCATTTGAAAATGACTATTCAATTATTTTAATGAAAATATATTTTGAGTTTTTTGAAAGAAACTTGTTTGAGTTATTTAAAAAAGGTTTTAAAATGTGTATTTTCTTAAATATGGCTCAATAAAATAAAAATTTTAAAGTAATAATTATCAATTGAATAAAACATGTGAGTTTTTTTAGAAATGAAATTTCTACATGTGGATTTTGGAAATTTATTTGGTCATTGGCTTTGTTTTGAAAATGTGTGTGTTTGGTGTTGGTAGACATTGATAATAATGTTTTTAAAGATAACATTATCGAATTGTTTTTTATATGAGTAATATGTATCTAAATATTAATTCATATCTTTTTTTGAAACTATAATTAATGAATTTCCTTATAAAATTAAGTGCATAGTTTTGGTGGTTTGTGGTGACCTGCTGGGATTTTTAGCTCATGCCCACAAAATATCAGGTTCCAGGTTCTCAGTATGACCCTTATTTTTTGTTTTGGACAATGTGTAGTGCATTGGGTGGTGGTGAGAAATAGATGGTTATGTGGAGTTGTATTCTGGCTCGGCACAAGTGAGTTGGATTTTAGTAGATTTTTTTTGTTTTTGTTTTTGTTTTTGTTTTTGTTCATTTATTTTCCTGCATATATTTATCCCTTTGAATTGGAATTTTGATTAAGTATATAAAGATGGGTTTCATCATGGTAGTTGGTTGTTACCAATTCATAATGATTTAATATTTTATCTTATATATTTATTTACAATGTTGTGGTATCAATGATTTGGGAAAAAACATTCCCAGTGGAATTCATGTGATAGCCAAGTATTTGTCACTAGCCCTTGGGGATCAAAAATTCCATTCAGAACTTATGCTGAATCTGGTTAGGTGCCTAGTAGGATGACATCTTGGGATAGTTTGTTACAATATGGTATTATAGGATTTGGTTTTTGTTTAATAGGAACCTAATCATATTTTGTATTCCATGTTTTTTGGGGATGTCCTGGTAGAATAGAGATTAAAGTTGTTAGAGATTGAGAGGTAAGGGTGTCCAAAGTCTTACTAGATCTCACTTTCTCCAAAATTTAAGCTATCATGGGTTTTTAGGTTTTGAATTTTGAGTTAGAGGTACCTTGTACCTATTTCAAGATGTTTTTAATTTGATTATATTTTTTGGGTCCCCTTTGACTATTGAGTGATATTTGGGACAACTATTAGGATTCATTATGGAAGGGAACTCAAGCCACATATTTGTCTTAAATATCCAGGGAAACAATGGGGTGATGTTTGTTCAAGTATTTCTTTTTTAAATGTGGGTTTCATGGATGAAACTTGGTCTCCCAATCCGTGGTTTTCAAGGTATGCATAACATTTTTCCTCCCCGATTAGCCTATTTGGACTCCTCTTGATTTTGGATTTTTCCAAATGGGGTTTCCAATTATTGGAGGTGTAATGAAGAGTGTTTTGATTCCATCTTGGGATGTGTCTTTGGTGATCCTTATTTGGATTATTTTTTATTTTTTTTTGTGCACTTAAATTATTAAAATATTGTCTTGTAAAATAAAAGAGTTTTTTGAAAAAATATATTTTGAAACTAGAATTGGTGAATAATGGGAAGATTGAATTACAATGGTTTTATAAAATTATATATTAAAATAGTAATTTCCATTATTGTATTTAGAAATTTGGTGTTTGAAAAAGAATATTTTTGTTAAAACATGTTTGGAAATTTTTTTTAAAGGGAGATGGTTTTGATTTTTTTTTGGATTCTTGGTTTTTAAAATAGAAATTATATTTGATATGAATTTTGTGCTTTATTTATTTGGTAAATTAGTTTGCTCCACAAATGTTGTTTTTCGTTTCATCTAAAGATTTTTTTGGATTGTTTTTCAATCATTTCCTTGGTGGAGAATGATTTTAAAATTTTGGGTAAAATAGTGGTTTTCAAAAGAACATTATTTTTCATATGAATGTTTTATACCTTTTTTGAGGGATTTTTTTGTGGTTTTGATTCCATGGTTGGGAAAGAATCATTTGGATCATTCTTTGGAACATGACTTGACGTATTGTATCTTTTTGCTTTTTTTTTGTTTTCTAGAATAGAAAAAGAGGTATTGGGTTTGATCCTTTTGAAAATTGATTGGTTATTTTGTTATTTATCCTATAGAGGTTGTAAAAATGGTTTCATGAGCTTTAGATTGTGTGGATTTTTTTAACATTTTTAGATGATTCATATGGAATATTACCATTGGGATATTATTATGGATTGTTTTAATGTTGTTGTAGTGTATGTTTTCTTATGTAAATTAATTTCCACCCCACCCTCTCCCACATTCTTTGGTGTTTTGATGATGGGTTGTGAGTGTCTTTTCATTGATAGCCATTGTTTAGGGAAAACTCAATTAGTGATTGTTGGTTACTCCAATTTTTTCATGATCCAAGTGTTTCTCCTTGTTTATAATATAGAGATACTTTTAGGTTTCTGATTTGTTAACTAGAGGGTGTCTTTCACCATTTCAGTGTGGTATACTAACTGGTGTGTGGTTGTGGGAATTATTTGGGATGCACTGAAAAAAGGATTATCTAGTGTTTTACCCTAGGTTATACCCATGTTTTGTGACCCAAGGTGAGTTATCTTGTTTCCCTTTTGAGGATCATGTGATTTTTTTTATTTTCATTGGATTTAAAAGTGTTTATGTTCACGAGTTTCTTCCTCTCATAGTTTCATGGTATCTCATTACTTCAGGAAGAGTTCCTGGAAGTGGTTATTTTGTAACACCATGTTAGATAGACTATAAGTGATGGGGATACCATTTTAGAAGGATTCTAAATGATGGATAGACCATGTTAGGTCTCATGTGCTTCCTTTGTTATCATATTTGGATTTTTTATTCTTCTTGGAGATGTTTTCTTCTCTTATAGATAATCTATTTGATTTTTTTAATGATTTCTATTATTGAACTTTATATAGGTCCATGTTTAGTGGTTTTTTATTAGACCCGCTTAGTATATTTTGTTTTTATTGTATTTATTTTTATTGGGACATTTTATGGGAATAAAGTGTCATGGTGAGGAGTTTGTGACACCCTTAGTGTAACAATGTTGTTTTTTCATATTCTTATGATAAATAGAGGTCCAGGTTGTGTTTCATTAGAGTTTAAGATCAAAACATTGATTTTTTTAGTTTTTTATACTATTTATTGTTAATTTTTATGGTTATATGGAAACCATGTAAAATACCTTTGTAAGGAACATTTCTGGTTCACTATTAACATTGTAGGGTTTTTTATAATGGGTTTTGAATTTTATTCCAACCTGTGTGGCCTCTAAGAAAACTATGTGAGATCCTTAGTGTTTTTGAGTTTTGGTACATGTCTTTTACACATTATTTTAAAGCATGAAACAATCATGTTTTCCTCTGTTGTTTTTTTATATAACCACTTACACGACTTCTGAATGTTTTGAAAAATCATGTAGGGAACCCATAAAGATCAGGTAAGTCTTGGATGTTCTTGGAGTGAGAAAAATTGTTTTCCTAACTATGATTCCTCTAAAAAGTAACCATGTGTGTTAAGGTTATTTGGGATATAGTGGAACCTACATAGTTAGTGCTCAATTTGTCTAATAGTGAGGGAAAACCATGTGAGTTGTTTAGGTGTTTATTTTTTTGGGTTTTTTTCCAATATACCTCTCTTGATTTTATGGGGTTTTTACCCCCTTTCCTATTCCCCAAGATTACATTAATACATTGATATATCTGAGGAGTTATATTCTCCTCATCCTCATATTCTTGGAATCAATTGGGGTTTTCCAAGAGGATTTGTGGTCAGATTTTATTTCACATCCCTCCTTCTCCCTCATTCTACCTTGGTTTGGATTTCCCCCATGAACACTAGGAATCATCTAGTTTAATTGTTGGGTTCTGTTTTGTTCTAAGGATGAGGATTTTGGATTCTTGGGGTTGTAGAAACCATTTCATCTCCCATGGCTGTGGTCCCCATTGAATTCGACATGTTTCAACATGTTTCACTTGATTCATTCTTCTCTGAGGTGGAATATACTATGCAATTGATTAATTTTAAAATTCCAAGAATTATTGAACTTTTTAAATTCCGTTTTTATGAAAGAATAATTATATATTGCATCCTTTTGATGATTTGGAACAATTTTTATGAGTTTCATGCATTTCATAATTAGTTATATTAGTTAATTCCACGTTTTGTTGTTTAAATTAGAATGTTTTATTGTGTTAAGCTTATTTTAAAATGAATTATGTATTTTTAGAATGGTTTTCACGAAAATAAATGGATTTTAACCCTATTTTGGGTTTTATTGAGTAAAAATGGTTTTAAAAGGAACATGGTTTTGAATTAAGGTGTATACCTCTTAACGATCAATAAAATGGGGTTTTAATAATTTCAAATGGTGATTTGAAAGTTGTTTGTGTTTTACAACCTTTTGATATTCTATGGAGGCTTGTTTAAATAGTTCTATGGGAAATTTTTGTCCCTTTGGGCATGATTTTGTATTCAAAGAGTAAAACCATTGTTCAGTGGTTGATTTGAAATGTTTTAAACATAAATGGGTGATTTCTTTAGACCTCTCAAAATATTTTATGTGTATTTTTTAAATGTTACAAAAATAATGGATTTTGAAATGTTTTTGATTTTCAATAAAGGGATCCCTTATTAAGGGGTGACTTTGAAATGTTTTAAATTTTTGTGAAATTTAAATAATTTTCAAAATAGAGTTTGGAAACTGGTTTATGAAATGTGAATGGACTTGGAATTATAATATGTTTTTGGTGTTAAAGTCACATTTGACACTTTGGTTTTAAATGGTATATGTGGATGGCACCCCTTTATTTCCCATTTCATGTATACCCCTTGTGTAGTTTTGTAATCACTATGTGATTTATGTTTCTTCCCTTGTGTGGGGATGAACTTGTTATTCCATGTGTGCATGTTTTGTGTATAGGGATTTCCATAGTTTGGTGATAAGGGTGAGGGTAGTTATGGTTATTCCATGTGGGTAGAATTGGATTGTTTTTACTATTCCTAAGTTACTTTATTATTCATGGGATGTTGGGTACTATGTGGAAAATCTAATTCATTACACTAGTTAGTTCACATGCTGCTAGTGGACCCTTAGTGTGAAATCGGGATAAGTGTTTTTTTTATTCCATCGATTCATTTATGGGATATTTAGATGATGTTATGGACTTAAAACATGTTAGTAGGTAGTTCAGTTGGTTATACCCCTATATAGTTAGATTCTTAGAACATTAGTGAATTTGGTTAGGACCATAGAAAACTAATTTTCTTGATGATCATGTGATTGAGGGGAGTTTGATCTAGTTATTAATTGTATCATTTCTCTTTATTTCTAGGATATGGAACCTTCCTTACATATGTATCATTTTTATATTCCTTGAAATACATATGTACTACCTTCTTATTATAATTATCTAATGTGAGATAGGTTGTTTTCTTCGAAAATAAATTTTCAAAGTGGTTCATGAGAATGATTTTTTATATTTTCATTAAGAATCTTGTGTGAGTTCTTTAAGGTGGGGTTCAAAATGGGTATTGGTTTAAAGATGGATTCAGGAGATAATTTTTTTTTTAAATTAACCTTTTTAATTTGAATAAAACATGTGTGTTGTGTTTTTATAAATGAAATGTATAAATATGGATTTTGTAAATAGATTTTTACAATGAATTTGTTTTCAAAACTTATGTGTTTTGTTTTAGTAGATAAAGGTATTTTTTTGGAAATAGCATGTTATAGAATTATTTTTTTATATATGTTACATGTATATAAATATTAGTTTTTTGACTTATTTTTAAACTAGTATTAGATAATTTCCATATTAAACAAATTGAATTGTTTTGGAAGGTTTTGGTGACCTATTGGTATTTTTAGATCACGCCTACAAATTTTATGTTCTAGGTTCTCAGTTTGATCCTTCTTGTTCATCATGGCTGATGTGAGGTGAGTTTTTTATAAGTGTGAAACCGAAGGTTTTGTGGAGTTGGTTTCACAATTATATCAAATTGGTTGGATTATATTAGTTTTCTTTTGGTTATTTTTGTTTTAGATTTTTCATTCTTTAATTAATCTATTTTTTATGTTTGTTTATTAGGTATATACGAATGGAATGAATCATGGTAGTCATTTGTGACCAGTTTAGAATGATGTTTATTTATTATCACTTATATATTTATTTATTATGATGTTTTATCTTTGATTTTGGAAAAACTATTCCCAATGGAGTTCATGTAATGCCATGTCACATAATTCCTTCCCAAGGGGATCATGAATTCATTTTAGGACTTATGTAGAATTGGGTTAGATGCTGGGTAAGATGGAAGACTGGTCCAGTTTATTACAAATACCATCATCAAAATACTCATCAATGATATGAATTTGTTATCATGGATTAACCTATAGCCATGTCAATTAAAATTTCCTTCATTATTATAAAAATCCATTATGATCATATAGAATTTTCATTTGATTCGTTAACCAAGATCACTCTAATAATCAATCGGTAAATAAGATGATCTAAGGAGAGAGGATCCAAGGAGAATTGGGACATAAAAAGAATATATGGTAAATAACATACCTATTGGATCAACCCTGAAGAATGAAAAAATGATACACCACCTCACAAGGAAGAAGGAGGATATTATCATAGAATAACAGATGATTTTAATCATATTCCTTAACATTTTCTATATATATATTCCCTATATCAAATAGAGATATTGGAGGGAGAAGTATATGACTCCATGAATGAATGGAAATATAAAAAATTATCCAACACTATTCTAATCAAAGGGGTTTATATGGTTGAAATGAACAAATGACCTTCCCTTAAGTTTCCTCCAACACGCCCCACTGGCTGGCCGGTGCGACTTGCTAGGTAAACTATTTTCTACCCACCTCATCGTCTAGTAATTGCAGGCTCACTGGGTGGTTGGTGGGTCATATTGGGTAACAATTCCTCTACATATCTTTTAAATTCCTAATCTTATATCCTACATTTGAGCCTTTATTGAAGTATGAGAATATCTCTTTAGTATATTCAAATAGGTTTCACCTCAATTAATCACACAATTCTATGAATGATCAATCCACCAACTGAAAACTTCATGTTTCCTCTAAAATTCACAACCCATCACCTAAATTACACAATCATTCTTGAATACTCACCACTATACTATTGCATTACTCCAAAAATGAATAATAAAAATTAATCCAAAATACTATTATCCTCTAAATTATGAACATGATCATGAAACCATTGAACTCAAAACATAATGGTATTCTCAATTGATTCCACATGAATAATCATGGTTCTTAAAACCATAGGAATCACCACACGGAATAATAATTTCATTGTTCTATTAAATTTTTAGTGAAGTTTAGTTCCATCACACTTAATAAAATGTAATTTAGAGGTTTAAATTTGATACCAAACCTCATCCCAAGTTCTAATTCAAACCAATGAGTCTTTTGAACTAATTTAAGTTGAACTATCTAACAATTATAGAAGGAACCCACAAATCATGAACACAATATTCATAGACAATATGATTATATCAATGTTGTTCTAACCCAATATATTCATAATCTCACATAAAGAGTAGTTGGTTCACATCCAGGTGTCTTCCCAAAATGGTAAATTTTCTAAAGTACTAATACACACTGAAACACTAATAAAAATGACTTAAGTATCAGAGGAATTATTAAATAAATCAAAAACCATATTTAATTCCAACTAGAAATTAAAGGAAACCCCCTTGTTTATTCGTCAACTGCTTACACCTACCATAAGGCTTTTCAACAATGCACCAACCATCTAACTTCTTCTCAATTTGCACTAATTTTTCCCAAAATTCTATATCCCTAATATAGACTCTATTGAGTTATTCATATGAATAAAGGTTAATTCAATCAATGTGGGCCCATATTATTATTATTATACCCCACATTACCCTCATAGAGTCACTATGATCATTCAATTATTAGTCTTATGCAATATAATGATCCTTACCATAATATAGTTCATTAAATTCTGACCAGGTTGATGCTCCCCATCATAGGAGTTTCCTTATAGTCAACTAAACGTTATTCCATTAGTCTATCAATCCATTATTATTTCAACATCAAACATGATAACAATGTGTGTTCATCTATTCACACACAATTGTCTTGAAAGCACTAGACACTATACCCACTAAGATCGTTAGAATGTAGTTCACTACATCCAATGATCCATTATTGAAGTGGATAACATCCTTCCAATGAATATTCATGGGTTATGAATTCTAAAATAGATAGGGCACATCCCCTCATACAATAAACTACACCAAACCATAGCATTTTTATCTAATGAAAACCTTTGATTACCAAAAAACTATACCCTGATCCATTTCGATTGTAATCTCTATCCATGAGGATAACTTAACTCATAGAAACCTCATTTTTTCCAAGACAGATGAGCCTCATTCCAATTTTTCTAGCTTCTAATATCAAGGGTGACTCTAAACTAAAAATTTTAGGGACCTATTACCAATTCCTCTTTCAGTTTCATCAACAAAACTTTAACATTCTCAGAGATATATTCAATACCCCATATCCACTTGTTCAACAAACTATGCACACAACCATGTGAGTGAAAGATTATGGACCAGGGATTTCCTATTAAGGTTTGAAAACAACAATAATTGATCGACATAGAGTGATTACCCCATTTGTCATAGAAGTTCATAGCCGACTCACATGCCTCTTTATTTGTCCACACTTAAAAAGGTGATAGCTCTACTAAACTTGATAACTCCCATCACTCTCCTAGAAAAGAAAACTACATTTTATTGAGATTCACCATGCACAACCCAATACATGGGTGTGATTTCAAGTCGTTGAGCATTCACCCTTGCAATGATCCACCTAGGTTTGACCACCTGGGATCTTCACTAAACATTTTGTTGGAACCAAGGTCTTTAATAGATGGAAAATCAGTTATATTTGTGTTTATTGTCAATCCAAAATGGGTTTATTAGAGAGTTTTCAATTCAAGTGATATTATAGTAAAATATGGATATTATGTTGAAGGTGGCATCATTTCCCAATGTTTTATAATTTTTTGGTCTCAAAATCTTGAGGAATTATCATGATTACTGAAATGTGGTTTTCTAGGAATATCGTTTCTTAAATATGCTAACGGAATGACTTTTAAGAAGACTGGGATTTAGGAAGGTTTATATTCATGAAGATATGGATCATCATGAATGAGTGATGGAAATATGGTGAATATACACAACTATGAGAAGATTCATGAATGTGTGATGTTGTGATGGGGATTCTACGTGACTAAAAAATCTTCAAAAATGGGTTAAATTTCTTTAGAGCTACACGAATAGAGGATCTCGAAGAACATGACTTTGGAGGTTTCTAAAAAGGAAGTTGGAGGTGTGGGGTCTTTGTGAAATAATAAATATTTAAATAAGTGGATACCCCACTTCATTTCACATGAAAAGATTTAGAGAAAAGCACAAGTCTCCCTTATTTAAAGATGTATGCGAGATTTGTGAGTCTAGAATTCCATGTGATCTGAAATTTCCTGAAAATATGGGTTAATTATTAACTAATTACAATGAATTTGACTTATGGGTGTTTTATGATGAGTATTTTTTCCATGATGACTTGGTGTTCCTCTAAGGTAGTGAGCATCGCAAAGGTATTTTGTTCTACAAAGGTTGTGATATTTATAATTGAAATTTTTTCCATGAAGGATTTGAGCTTTATGAAGGTTGAAAGCTTCATGAAAGTGTGTGGGTCCATGAAATTTGGAAATTATTTGAAACATATATGGGTATTTATAAAGTCTGCGATCATCATGAAAAAATAGTTTTGAACATTTGTTTTATGTGAATAGTTCATTCAAGTGCATCAACTAAGGACATTAATGCAAGAAGAGTCTCATGATAGTTAGGGAAACCTACTTAAATTCTAATATACTAATGTGACATTCATGTCATTAAACTATGTAAGGCTCCTCCCATGCCAGTGAGCTATGGGGAGTCGACATAAGTATTTTAAGGGTGGAAATGTTATATCCAAAAAAATATTGTAAAGGTAGTGTTCCTGACATAGAGTGACTATGTATGAATAAATGAATTCTATAATTGGTCATGATTATTGGATTTAGGTATGACTGATATGCTGTCATTTTATACTCCTTGGACTATCCCATAGTGGTGAATCAAGTAAAACTTTTGTGTTTTATTTCTTTGCATGAATGATTAATTTCTCAATGATTACTTTAGATAGGTTTAACTAGTTACCACTAATTTGGGAAGCAGATCTATCACTTTAAGTGAAATATTTGACACCATTATTCACCCATCCCCTCTCAAGGTGTTCTAAGATCCCACAAGTGGTATCAGAGCATATAGGTTATTATTGTAAAATATATCATTTTTTCATGTAGAATTCATTGAATGTTAGGGGAGATCCTCTATTTGATGGAAGAAGCATCCGTATTTGGAAGAAAAGGATGAGATCTCATTTGATATCCCTTGGTATGGATTTTTTTCCACTTCTAAGGGGATTTAGGTCACTCATGTGACATGTATTTATATGACTAAAATAGATAGAAAAATTATTGATGTAGATGCCAAATCAAAAAATTCACTTACTATAGCTATATCATATCAAATATATTTGAAGGTGATAAGTTTAACTTAATCCAATACCATGTTAGAAAAATTGTAAAATATATATGAATGGAATAACAATGTGATGTAGGCCAAAATCTATGTTTCAATAAATATTTTTGATGATCAAAAAATTAATCCAGATGAAAATAGAGATTTTTTAACCAAATTAATGTATTTATTGGATCAATTATGGGAATTAGTAAAGAAATTAAAGATATTGAGATTGTGGAGAAAATCATGAGAATTATTTCACCCCTTTATAATTTAAAAGTGTTAGTCATTGAGGAAAGGGATCTTTCTAAACATTCTTTTCATGATCTGTTAAGAAGTATAGTGGCTTATGAAATAAGAGTAAAAGTATAATATTAAACAACTCAATTAAGTAAGGAAATTGAATTCAAATATATGGAAAAAAATTATATTTAAAGACATATTTTTGATGAAGATAAATAGAAAAAAAACTTATTTCTCTTTCTTCCAAGAAATTCATGATAGGAAAAGAGATATTTTATGGAAATCTATCTTTGGACTATTTTTAATGTGGTAGACTTGGGAACATTTCCAATTGGTGCTCAAAGACGTTTTTTGATAAATAAAGTGAAGTAGGAGTCGTTTAGAAGCCTAAAAAAATATTCTTCCAAAATAGATACTCCAAATCAAGAAATAAATTATAGAGAAAGATTTTCATCTTTAAAGAAGAACAAGATTATAATGACCTTTTGGATTATGCTAAAATAGAGTTTAAATATAAAACCCAAGAATCCATGATTTCTATAGTTGAAAATGTATTAAATTCAAAAGATAAATATAATAATTTTATTAGTGTTTTTGATCTCATAGTATAACTTGATGGTAATATTGATAAGATTTACATTCTAATAAAAAGAAACATGAAGATGAGAGACATTCTGAAAGTCTCATTAGAGAATATTGATCGTTTTGAAGTATAAACTGATTGAATTTAAGCAAGTGATGAATTACATTTAACAACTCTTGAAAACCCAATAGAAGTCATATATTTGAAGATTATGATTGTGTAGTTGGAAGAAGTCATCAATCACCTTACTTTAGCACTAGAGGAGAATGATGAGATAGTTGAGGGACTTGACAAAGAAATAGTTACTCAAAAAAGTAAATTAGAAACTGATTTAAAATCAAGGGAAACAAATAAAAAATTATAGTTTGGAATATTCTCAGATGAAAATCTATTACAAATGTCTAACCATAGTTTTAAAGGGGTGTAGAAGGATTTGAATGATCAAACATCCACATGGATGGGAAAATGTGGAATTGGACGTGATGCTGAAATATCGAAGGCTGAAAATTAGATGAGCCAAAAAAAGGGGAAGAATAAACATGGAGATGTCATAAAAGCATCGTATGTCCTAACAAAGTAATATTATAATAAAAGAGAAAATAGAGATAATAATTTCCCTCAATTATATAGAGAATATCTCAAGTCAAATAATTTTACAAAATAAGTAGACATAAGGTGGAATGGAAGTGTGAAGACATTTCCTCTTATGAAGTGTCAATTATATAGATTTTTTTTCCATACCATGTCATACCCTGAAGAGGCAAGGAGATATATGAGTGGGGAAGCACTTGGAATTCAACAAAATATAATGATACCATATCCTTCATCATATTGAATAAATATTTTCTGTGGATATTTTTTCACTATTCTAATTACTTCTATATAGCTAGTCATTGCAGGCATATAAATGGTTAAAAAAATACCTACAAAACTCAGAGACAAGCCAATACCCACTAACCAAGTGAAGTTAATATTTAAAATGAATATTCTACTCTATAAAAAGAATATAAGTATGATGAATCCGTAAATATTTACAATAATATGAAAATTCCATCCTTAGACACCACCTAATCTACTATCTCTTGGAAGGAAAGGAATAAAATTAATAAATCCAATCCTACATAAATAGATCTCAAAGGTAAAAAGAGTAGTAACACCTGAATTCTTAATAGAGTATTCTCATCCCAAAATATAAGAAATGCATGTTTTATTAAAGAAATTTTATAAAATTTTTATGAAATAGTGATATTTTGAAATGATGGATCTTTAATGATCAAAGGTAGTGGATTTAAATAACTAGAAAATGAAGAGATAAGGAATACTAAAGTTCTCTGTGTAAATGATTTTTATCATAATATCAATATTGTGATTCAACTCTGTGGCCCTAGATTGATAGTGACATTTAATCAAAAGGGGTGTAATGTCAAAGAGAATATAGGTAATTCTCTCATGTAAGGATACAAAATAAATGGAAACTTATAATAGGTTGATAGGAATGAAAACATTTGTTACTTTACAGTTGAAGAAGAAAAAAACATGTGGCATCAGAGGTTGGGTAACATTAATAAATAGTTCATGGAATAGATATATAATATTAATATAGTTTTCAACATTCCCAATATGAATCATGATCTATAAAAGATGTGTGATTCATACATGTGAGGAATGATGCTTGGGAGTTCATATTGGCCAAAGAAAAAAAGGGCATCAAATCTTCATAATATTATCCAAAAAAACCTATGTTGTCCAAAAATGTGGGTAGCACATATGGAGAAATGAAATTCATTATTTTAATTTAGGATTATAGTATAATGGGTTGTGTAATGATTATACATAGGCAAAAACAAGTGCTTTATTGAATGAAAATTTATCACTGAATAGTTAAGAATGAAACTATTCTCATTATCAAGATTATATAATATAAAAGTGGGGGAAAATAAATGGCCATTTAATTTGAAAATTATCTTGAAAAAGTATAATAAATATGGTTGTGGTTGTAGTGAGATCCCTATTGAAAATTGGAGTTTTTTAACACATAAATAGATAGGTGAACAATATGGCTATTACTATGCTAATCGAGATTCATATTTCTCTTCATTACTAGAAATATTTTTTTCAAGTAGTGGTGTACACCCAAAATTAAATAGGTATTTTTATAGTAGAAACCAAGAAACCATATGAGTTGCCATGTGGAAGTAATCCCTCTCTAATGTTTTTTCATGTTTTTTGGAGTAAATTTTTTATCTAAAATAAATAAATAAATCAAGTCAAGTATGGTGGTTCTATAGATGAAGGAATATTCCTTGGATATCCAATTCAAATTAAAGCCTAAAAAAGTTAAAATAATCTTCTTTGAAGAATTATGGAAAGAAGTGAAGTTCGTATCATTGAAGATAAAATCATAAATACCTCAAGGGTACTATTTGTTTATATTATAGAATATGAACACAGAAGAGGAAAAAGTGCAGATTCAAATTTATATATAGTTAAAAGCCTAAAACATTTAGACATCACAAAAAAATTATTATTCAAAAGAAGTTTCAGAAGAGGAAACCATTGCTGATGGAACTTCATCGCAAACACATAGGATAAATAGAAGATCATAAATTGATCAATCCAAAATCATTTATGATTGGACCATACTGACATAGAAAAGGAGAATGAGTAATCAAACACATTATGCCTTCTTATAAATAGTTAAACTAACCTTTTTTAAAGAAGAATCAAATCATGAAGAATGGTTCAAGGCCATGAAAGAAGAATTAGATCAAATTGATAGGATCCAAACATGGGAACATGTTAGGGGGCTATAAATCACAATGTTTTTGAAAAAAAACGGATCATTAAAAACAAATTTTATCACCATGGAAATTTGATAAAAATGCATTCTTAGTGTGTAAATTACATGCACATATTGAATGAATTGATGATGACAAAAATTTTGATACATTATCCAGACTCGATTCGATCAAGCTTCTTACTTCCTATAGAAATTCAAAGAGAGAAAAAAGTTTTTCATATGGATATCAAAATGGAATTCTTAAATATTTATCTTGAAGAATAATTCTACATTGAACAACCAGTGGGATTTCTAATTTGAAATGATGAGACTAAGGTTTAAAAATTAAAGAAGGCTCTTTAGGGTATAAAGATCGAACCATGAGCATGGTATTAAAAATTAGATGCTTATCTTAATAATATTAAGTTCAAAACAGGGGGTGTTAAACATAATCTCAATGCGAGGAATTATTAAGAAGATCAATTTACTTTTCGTGTGTATATTGATGATGTTATTTTTCATGGAATCGGGCAAGGATAACTAGAATGATTTTCTAAACACGTGAAATCCAAATTTGAAATATCCATTATTGGTGAACTCGAAAAACATTTATGGCTATGGGTGGTTCAAAATAAGGATTATACCTTAATTTCTTAGTAAAAATATGAATGATATATTTTGAATAAATTCAGTATGACTGAATCCAAACTGATTTCAACTCTGATTATAGTAGGGAAAAACATGGAAAGAATGAGGATGGTATGTCTATAGATCCCACCTTATATAGGAGATTAATTGAAAGATTATTATACATGAATAAAATATGAATAGATATCATCTTTACAAAATTCTTAGTAGCCTGATATAAAAGTAATCTACAGGTAGATCTTTTGGCAGTAGTTAAATGAATCATGAGGTATCTTCAAGTTAGCCTTGATTTTGGCTAATAATTTTATACAGGGAGAGATAATGAATTATCATCATTTTACTTTTTTTATTGGGATAGATATGTGGTGGATAGATATAGTATGAGTCATGGTGATTTCTTCATAAGAAATAAATGTGTGGTATTTTTTAGCAATAAATAGGTAAGTACTTACCTTGGGATAGATCAATCAAATTATATCACTGCTACGAAGTATTGCACTTAGCTATTGTGAATGGAGCAACAAATGACTGATATTAGTGATGAGGTGAAATGACCAATTGTGATTCAATGTGATAATAAGATAGTGGTCGATCTTACAAAGAATCTGGTTTAGTACTCTTGTACCAAGCATATTGGGATCATATATCACTTCATCAAAGAAAAATTTGAACAAGGTGTGATTCAAAGATAGAATGCTAGAACTAATGATCAAGTGGCTCACATTCTGACTAAGACATTTGTGGTAAAAATGTTTGAGAAACATAGGCTTCAACTTGGGGTTCATCCACCTCCTAGTGCTTGAGGAGGTTATAGTCTATCATATATCCACATTTTTGTTATGTTTTTAAATATGTTTTTAGTAGTTATATAGGTTTATGGGGGATATACGATCTAGGGGTAGTATTTTTTTGCTCTACAAGTACAAATATAGGTTCGTTAGGTTTATTTTATGAAGTATAATGGAGAAATTTAATGTTATAAAGATTTAATGGTTACTGGATTTTGACAAACCATGCAATGATTTTTTGACATGATGAGAATTATGTGTTATGAGGAAACTATTATTTTTCTATTAGATCTTATATTTGATATCTTCAATCATTCCAAACCCTGAGAACCCAATTTATTCATCCCTTTTTGTTTTCTTCACTAATCTTTTCTCACATTGACATATAGTGTTGGATGAGTTGTTTCTCTCCCTTCAGGTTTTTATTTAAGGTTGGTGTTTTATATAATTTTCCAGAGATTCCTAACAAATCCAAATGGGATGATTGTTGAAACCAATTCATTTCATTGTTTGAAAGGTAGTATTGTTTGTGTTTTTTTCAATCCACACTAGGTTGATCAGGGAGTTTCCCAGGAAATGAATCTTACAATACAAGATGGCCATTGTGTTGAAGGTGAATTCATTTCCTAGTATTTTCCATATTTTTGGGTTCAAAGTATGGTGGAAAGATCATGATTCTTGAAAGGTTTTCTTACTATGAATTTATCTCCTCAAATATGGTAAAGTATTGAGTTTTTCAAAGATTGGGTTTGCTAAGGTTGAGCTGCAAGACGATCTGGATCATCATGATTGCATGATGGAAAGATGGTGAATCTACATGACTACGAGAAGATTCATGAATTTGTAATGTTTTGTTGATGATTCTATGCAACCATGAAAATATTTACTAATGGTTTATATTTATTTTGTAGCTTTATGAATAGGGTATATTCATGAAAATGATTTTGAAGTTTTATGAAAAGTCCATTGGAGGGGTGGGATGTTTGGGAAATTATGTGCCTGTAAATATAAAGCTACACCCACTTCATTTCAAATGAAACGATTCGGATAAAAGGCTGAATCGATGTGATTTCACAAAGGCTGGGAAATTCATAAATCTAGAATTATATGCGAGTTTGAGAATCAGGAGAAGAATGGTTATTTCTAAACTGATTCCAATTCCATTTAGTTATTTCTATTTCATTATAACTAGTTTTTCTATGATAACGTAGTGTTCCGCAAAGGTTGTGATCTTTTTGAAGGAATCTTGTTCTGTGAAGGTAGTGTGCTTCATGAAGTAAATTTGTTGTGCAAAGGGTTCCAGTTTCTTAAAGGTTGTAAGTTTAATTAATGTTTGTGGGTTTGAAAACGTTGTACATTATTTAAAACATAAATGGGGTTTCACAAAGGTAGTGAGCTTCACGAACAATAATGTTGAACAATTAGTCTAATTGGATAATGTTTTCAAACACATCAACTCATAACATCAATGCAAATATGTTCTCATGATAGTCCTGGAAAAATGATTAAATTAAAATCAACTAAAGCGACCTTCATGTCCATAAAATGACTAAGAATTCTCCAAAGTTAGTGATGTAGGGGGTTCGACATAAGTGTTTTGAGTGAGGTAGTGTGTTATCCCTAAAATATGGTAAAAGTAGTGTTCCTAACACATAGTGATAGTGTATAAAATTTATATTCCAAAAATAGTGAATATTAGTGGATTTACGTATGACTAAAACATTTTCTATGTATTCTCCTTAAACTATACCTTTGTTTTGAACCATCTAAAACTGATTTGTTTCCTTTCTTCATGTGAATGTTTAATTATTGTATGATTCTTATAGATAGGTTTAATGAGTTCCTACTAACTTTGGAACCAGATATATCTCTACAAAAGAGAAACTTGACCCCATGATTCACATCTCTCCTCTTGGGTTTTTATGAGTTCTTACATATTTAACAATAGGTACATTCTGAATCAATAGTCTAAACAATCCTTGATCCTTTCCTTGATTCCAAAGGAATCCAAGTGTTCTAAAACCAACATTGTATCATGAGTATTAAAACCCATGGTGCTCTATAATATTGGGATATAATAATATTTTCAATACTTTCTTTTAATCCTTCCAAATCTTATTCACATGTACAAGGAATTTTCATCAATGAAAACCACCCCTAAGGTACTAACATTTACTATTACATTGTAAGGAATGCCCATACTCAAGTTATATTTATTTAGAATGAGACATCATGTGACTAGTATCCAAAGTCACATTATTAAGGATACAAGGTATTACAAATTACTTGAAAAAGGTCCACTAAGGGTTACAACCCACATAACCTCATCTAGACACTTCTCTAAATACAAGTCATATTTACTTTTCCCATAGAAAAACCCCATCGAGAGGTTTTAGGCACATGGTTTAGTCAAACAAAATATCATTGGGTGACAGATGGATAAATTCAATTTGGAAATAGTCAGAACAATAATCAACATAACCTATCTAGTGGCTACTCATATGAGGTTAATTACTAAGGAAATTAATGATAAAAAAGGACCTAACAATCTCACTATATTGACTATGCATATAGGGACAGTATCATCATCGTTTTCATCATCACCATCATCATCATCACCTAAATCATCACCAAGTGCACCACATTATAGTCTCACATGACCTTCTATCATAAGTTGGCACACATATGGGTTCATCTGAATAGAACACCACCAAGAGAACTTATGTGAAAACATTGTATATATTGTTGACACTAAACTGTTGAATACTCCATATTCGATAAAATCACACACAAGAAGCATGTATTTCATGAGAAAACTATGTGTTGAATATGATGCATTAAACACCTCTTATAAATATTACCAAGATATAAATTCATATAAAATCTAAACCCTCAAAATATATGAGAATCACATGACATGAAAAAAAAAACACAACATCCAAAATCCATAAAAACAATACCATTCCCTAGAAAATTAGATTTCCCTCGAGAAAGGGGTTTAATATACACTAGATAAATTTTCATCACATGCCTTGAAACATTTCTATGTTTTAACATTACCAAATTTTAAAAAATGGTAAAAACATGACTCCTGTTATCTGATTAATTTTTTGTAAAATCATTTCGTAAATCACTATGTATGATATAGAATTACCAAATAAGTGGTGTTCCTCACCATATTCTAGAGGATATCAACTAGTAGTGACGGTAAAAGGTGGAACTATGGGAAGACTATACCCTTAATCAGAGTTAAAAATAAAAAATTAATAACATAAATATGTAACAAATAGTTAATCAAAGTAAGAATAACAATGAATATACAAACTGTAGGAATGAATTTGGAAACAAATACTAAACATTCGTAACTGAGCACAAGGGAATTTATAATCTACCAGTATAATCACTTGAATGATTGAAAAGAAACCAAAATTAAAGCGGCCCTGCAACACTAATCCTCATCACATCCCATTATCTGAACTCTAAGTGAGATTTCCCACTATAAGATCAAACTAGGGCCTCAACCCAACCTGTACCTTCAAAAATCAAGGGTTTCTTGAGTACACTATATCAATGGCCACTCGATCAATGCATGTTTATAACTCAATAAGACTCCACTAATATGGTAATGAAAATGTACAATAAATGCAGTGTACATTAATGTGTGTTAGACTACCTAATCAGAATGTAAAAAAAGGAAATAAATATATTGAAAAAGAATATGATATAATTATGAAATAAAAAACCACACCCATGTATTAAGCATTATTTAACTCCATAATTCACTTTGAACCCTGGAAATAATTATTTTAGCTCCATGGAAAAAACATAATCAACTAGCCCTATCAGAAACATCCCCCTCCTCAATGGTATAGTTTAAAAAACATTTTTTACACATCCTATAAGTAGTGATAGACCATGTACATGATGATCTATATCTCACAAAACACTCTCAGGGGGGATTTTCCATATGGATTAACCTGGATTCTCATATATAAAATATAGATGAATTTGAATTGAAAACATTTATACAGTATGATCAATAAAACACCATGTCATATCAAGAAATAGTCACACCTATAGAAATCAATATTCAAAAAAATATGAAATATAGGTTTCACAGGATACACATGTAAAAATGTTATCAATATCAAACATGGGTATCATAAGGTTACAAATGAAAACTATATTCAAACAATAAACCATATTTCTAACAAGAAACACACACCACATGAAATTAGTAAAGCATAGAACTCATGGGATACACAACTAGTCTAGAAGCAGGAATTGGAGGGTAAGAAACAATCCAGCACACAAAGTCTAACATGTCCCTTGGCACCTTGTTAGATAATTAAGATTATTTATTTAATTAGTTAATATTGGATTTCCATTAACTAATTAAATATATAACTAGGTCTCAAATTTTAATTTAGTTGATCAAACTATTAAATATCAGGTTGGGTTTTCCATTTAGTTTTCTAGGAATTACATGAATCTCATGATCAACCACTTAAGGGTGGCACAACGGCTAACCACAAGCCAATAAAAAAAATAAAACCAAGGGTCAAGTACATAAAACCACTAACATAATTATAATTTAACTTAAACCATGAAAATACCATTATCTTTTTTCAATTCATCCATGTCCAGTTAGACTCCAGCGAACACAATGAGGTCCTACTTATTCCCAATCATTCCAAGTTATTTAATTATAACTACATTATAATTAATTAATTATTTAAAAGGAATATAAAATTAAAATATGAATGTAATATATTACTAAATAATTACATATATCACATCCTAGACAAAACCCTGACCAACCATCCATGGATGATCTGTAACATTCTATTGAGTTTATTCAGAGAAAAATCCCTATCACATAAAAATGAAAAATCTAAAAGTTTAATATAATTAAATTTTTACCTTTTGAAGAATATTAAACAAGTGATGTTACTTATATAAAACATAATTAATAGTATTTAAAGCCACTCTAGGTGCAATATTGATTATATGATGAGAAAAATTCCTAATTCAATTCCATTTCATGAGGGATGATTAACTCAAACTAGCCAAAAATCCTAGAAGAGATCATCAAAGGTCATACCATTTTTTAAAAAAACTATTCAACATAACTTGATCATCATCATGGAACATCCTATATCCATATTTAACTAAATTAGCTTTATTCTTAGACAATTCCCTCAAGATTTGAGGGAATTAAAATCAGATTCCTTAAGAAAGATCTTGAAAATGATTAGTTGGTGACCAATAACATCAAAGGATATAGGATCCAAGTATAATGGAGATGTAAATGGACATTAAGGGAAGAAACACACCAATAGAATCTTATGTGAATAATTTCATAGTGATCCACCCCCACATGATGATGGATGAGGCTAATATCAAATAAAAATTGGTGATTTCACCCATATTCACCACTAGTTTCCATCTTGACCCACCCTATGTCAAAGGAATCTCTTAGAGAAAGGAGAGGAGTTAATTGAGGAATATAAATTGATAAATGGACCCACTCCTATTAAAAATAAATGGATCTCAATGACCAAAATGACCAAATGAACCTCCCTTTAATTTCATCCATTGTACCCCACCAGTTAGCTAATCAGTATCCACTAGAAAGATGATGACCTTCTAGTAGGACGGTGTGACCTACTGGGCAGCATTGGTTCTTCCTGTTTCATTAAATAGACAATATAGGCTCACCGACTATTTTTTGAGTACTTATGGGTATCATGACATCCTCCCACCACACTAGTAAGGTTGTGGCTACTACAGCAGACCCACCTGCTCCAATATTTATCTACTAAATTATTTAGCCTCAATTCAACCTCTAAGCCTTGATTCAAGTATGAGAATATCTCATTGGAATGTTTAAATATTACACACCTTTTTTGATCTCCTATTTCTCTGAAAAATATTTCAACCGTAAAAAAATTTCATGTTTCATCTAAAATTCACAACCCATAACGTTGCGAGTCCTTATAAAAATAATGTTACCTAATACAAGATGTTTGGTCCTTTTCTAATTCCTTAATTCCTTGGAGTCTTGTATTTTTGTCAAAAAAACATTTATATGGTCATGGGAGGCTTTTTAGATGGTAATTGTGTAGTTAGTTGGCAATGTAACAGTTGTAGGAGGTTATTAATTATGGTAGTGAGAGGGGTATTTATAAATGAAGGGGTGGGGTATTTTGGGTTAAAATATTGAGTAAAATATTATTACAAGACTATGAATTAAAATATTGGTGATTTTTTAGAATATTAATTCGATTTCATAAAAAATTTATGAATTTTTATGAATTTTTAACAAATAAAACAATGAAATTATTAGTTTATACAAAATAAAGAGAGAAGAAATTAAAATTAGTTCTTTATGGAGTACTTTGAATTTTTTGACTTTGGAAATTATTTTTAAAATAAAAAAATAATTTTTTTTTTTAAAAAAATTATTTATCTTATTATAATTATTTAAGTTCTATATGTCATAAAATATTCAATATTTGAATATTTATATTTTTTACTATTCGCCAAGATTTTTTTCAAGAATATTAGCAAAACCTCACTGTTAGATAATTTTAGTGCGATGATTAAAAAACATTTATTTTTTAAAATAATTTTATAACTTGGGTAAATTTATTATTTAAATATTAATATAAATATTATGGTATTTAGAAAAAAACGTTAAAATAGAGTTTAAAAATAAATACTTATAAATAATTAGTGTTAAATAATTAAAATATTTATTTTATATAATTTTAATATTGATATTTACTTGTTTTATTCATGGTAAATACTATTTACAATTCATTTTACTATTCCATTTTCCATGTTATTATTATAATGGTCATGTTACTATTCTAACAACTAGGTTACCTTCTTAATAGTTATATTAATATTTTGACAGGCATATTGGATTTATAATTCCTATAAATACCTTTAATTTCCTTTATTCATTTTTCAGTTAGTTTTCTCACAAATAACACTATATATTTTCCAAATATCATTCATATTATTATTTTTTCTATTTATCATATTGTTCAGGGGTATGATATTTCTAATTGGCTACGACCACGTGTATTTTCATATAATACTTATGTAATTAATTATTTTATTATCACATTATAATATTTTTGATTTTTTGGGTACAGTATTCTATATATATAGTTTTTTAAATAGAAAAAATAAAGTAGTGCTTTTTGTTATTATGTATTTCATGAGTTTTGTACTATTCATTGTAACTAAAAATGAAATACATAAATATTAAAAAGAAAAATATAACATGAAAATTTATAGGTCATTACATTCTTCCCCCATTATAAATTGCATCCACGAAATTTCAATTAATATCATCTTAGATAATAAATGAGGTTTCTTCTATTTCATTACGTCCCTAAGCTCCACTTTTCCCTCTTAATACTTATCAATCAACAAAATATTTTGGTAAGGTTTGTTGTTTTGTGTTATAGATATTTTTCCAGATTGTTTAATATCTTCATTGGTTTCTCCAAATAAAATAAATTATTATTTAGTTGTACCAACACCAAAATATTAAATGTTAGGGACCATGTATCTACTTTATCAGGTGATTTAATTTGGAAACATCATTAACTTGGTCCAATTTTGTAGAAGTCCGATCGAGAGATGAAATGTATTAAGCCATCGATAATTTTGATAGGTAAAATGAACATAGAGTTAAGCATTGCCTTCCCTAAAAATCTCGTAAATCTATTTTAGGGGGATATTTTAAGGAATTAATTATCTCTAATATTAATGCACAGGTCTCTTGGATGAATTTCATCACAAATATTTTTCTTTCTTTGTACTTTATTATTAATTTGCAAAATTTCATGAACTTATATCACAAGTCAGTGTCTCTCCTGTCATTATGTTTATTTCTCAAGTACCATATCATGAAAAAAAAAAGAAAAATTGCACCTTTTCATCCTATAACCCTAGAATAACATATATTAATTGGTAAGAAAACACTTACCATTTTCACATAATTATAAAAAGAAGTATCCATTTTTTTTAAAAATTATTAAAAATTGAAAATATCAAAAATAGTAGGAATAAGAACTAATTTTAAAAAACATGTTAACTTTTAGAGTAATATTTATGATAAATAATTCATGTGATTATGGAAAAATTAGTTCAATCCATATATGTTAAAAACTATCCCTTTTCACTTTGGTAAAAAGTGAAAATCAAAACATTCTAAATACGATGAAAATATTTTTTTAAAAACATTTGTAAAGAAAGAAAAATATAGAAAAAATGGACTTTAGAGTATTTTGAATCATAAATAAGAAATTCTTTTAATATTTAAGATAATATACTCATGGAAGAAAAATATTTGGATGGAAAAAATTAAAATAATATTTTTTTTATAAAACATTTTAATAAGCCTTGGATAAGTCCTTCATGAGTTAATCTCACCTGGTGTCTTGCGCACAATAGAGTTCCCATAGAGATTTTTCTTCAGTCTTTTGGAATCTAGCTCTGCTCGAAATGAATTATCGGTAATCAACACAGAGAATCTGCTAACCACTACTTTCTTTCTTGTGCTACTGCTTTCTCTATTTGGAACTATATTCTTGACATTTTTGGTTGCATATGGTTGATTCTTGACTCCATCAATACTCATCTAAAAAATTTATAGAAATAGATGTATCTCATCAAATTAAGAACATTTTTATATCTGTAGTTTCTGAACTCCACCTTGTGATCTTGTATGATCAGAATGATATTTCTCATAAAAATTACTCACTTAATCAATATTTAGGTTGGATACAGATCCTTGTTCCCATACGGGATGTTGACTTGATGCAAAATGGACAATAAAAAATTTTGTGCATGACTTTTGAATCCTGCAACGTATTTTGATTAATTGAAATTACTATCAACCTCATCGCACTCTATAAGTATTTTGGAGAGCTCCTCTTCCTGGATGGATTAAAGTTAATATTGATGGTGCTCCAAAGGCAATCCCAGACATGCAGGTTCTAGTGATATCTTTAGTAATCACCTTTGTTATATCCTTGGATGCTTCATGGGTAGATGTGGCATTGCTACCTATCTTTAGGGTTATATAATGAGTTTAATACATGATATTTCCTTCTCCATGATCCATGGTTAGAACAATATCTGTATTGAATGTGATTTGACTTCAATCGTGCAAGATATTTGGAATGACATAACACATCTTGCATGGATTATTACTACCCGTTGGATGAATTGAACCCATTAAATTATCAATATCAACTATATCATCACACATTTATATTGATAAGAAAACACAGTGGTAGATGTTTTGGAAAACATGGGTGTAAATCGAGAAATTATTTTGTTTGAAGACCTCCCTACTGATTTACTTCCTTTGCATGAAAATGATTGTAATATGATCCAACACTTCAAACTTCTATAAAATTTCTATTTTATAATAATTATTCATTGGTCGTTTTGTTCCAGGCCCTCATCTTTTAAAAAAATTATTCTATTTATTTAATTTGTTACCATGTTTTATTTATTTACTAATATGGTTAAGTTCATGTTGGACATTTTGATGATATTCAGTTTGTAACATAAAAATAACATCAGTGCGTTGATAGTCATCTAAGGGGTTTTGGTTAAATTAACTCGAATATATAAAAAATTATATAAATATTATATTTATACATTATATACACTTTTAAAAACATCCATATAATGAATCCATGAATAATAAATGAAGTCATTTCATAGAGATGATACTTCATACATTCACATAAATGATATTTTCATTTTAATAATTAGTGTAAGTAAATAAAGTATATAATATATCACTTTTAAATAATCATAAGTAAGTTATAAATGTTATATTTTTTCTTTTTTTCAATCTTATGACCATACTTTTAAGGTGGAAATGAAAAACTAATCGTATCTCTTTGTGGAGGTGATAATATTCATATAGACACGAGAGATGTTATTGTTTTCCAACGGAAGGAAGGGGTAAAAGGTATATAATATTTTATCCTTAACGAGCCATGGCAATTTTATAAATATCATATATATTCCTCTTATACATAAGTTTAACAATCTATATAACCAGGTGATCAAAAATGAAAGACATCACTTCAGGGACGTCGTAGTCCAAAAGTATACAGAAACGGTGTTTCCAGTTTCCATAGGATGGAAAATAGGATGAAAAGGGGATGTACCATAATCATAAGAAAATTTTATTATATTTAATATAATAATTTAATTATTTCAAACTGGTTTAATATTTTTTAAATGAGGTAGAATAAGAAATAAACATGAAACACTCGGTTAAGAATTATAACTCCCCTTCGAAAAACAAACCTTGGATTACACCTTAAGCCTAATTTGTTTAGTCATTTTGTGAGTGAGGAAAACCTCTAGTATATGAGGTGGGATTTTAATAAATTATTTATATGTGTATTGATTAAATGAAATGGCTCAATGTTTTTGAAGAAGATAGTATATTAGGTTCCCTTTTATAAGTGTAGGGTGTCGTACATTTTTAAATACATAAATTTTTTCAATTAATTAATTATTTTTCTATAAGGAAAGTGGAAAATATGGAGAAATTTTAATTTCAATATATTATAATTTATAAATACACTAAACTAGTCATATTTATTCATGTTTTATAGAGATTTTATACCTGAACTCTTAGTTAATCCCCCTTAATAACCATTTTAACCATTACCATGGCGGTAAAGTTTTACCAAATTTACTATTAATAATGACCAAAAATGAAATTGAAAACATTAAAAAATTTAAACCAACATAATCTAAATATAAATTAAACTTTTTTCAAGATTCAATCAGAATAATTGTCATTCATTAATTTCAATATTTTTGTGAAAAAAATAAAGATAAAATTAATTTAATTATAATGTCATTTCCAAGAATAAAAATTATTTTATACCAAAGTACAATATAATAATACCTAATGTGGAATTATTTAGATTATTTTTAAATAAATGGGACTTATTTAA
The DNA here is from genome assembly GCA_963277665.1 of Viscum album. NCBI lineage: Eukaryota > Viridiplantae > Streptophyta > Magnoliopsida > Santalales > Viscaceae > Viscum > Viscum album. Next base: position 2,073,576,175 of record OY728131.1, read on the forward strand.
ATTTAAATACAATATAGAATCAAATGGATCTTTGCAATTACTTGAAAATAAATGAAACTTTTTATAAGGTAGATATTTTCCACTATTACCTCAAATATTAATCTTTTTAAAAAAATACTCTAAATTTACTATAATATAAATTAGGTATTATGTATGCAGAAATAAATAACATTTTATCAATTTAAAACTTTAATTTTTTAATAAAACTATATATTTCATATAAATAATATTATATGGATTAAAACTATTTCTTTTCAGACCGAAAAATCATATAAAATTTTCATATTATATATAAATCTATAAAATATATTTATGAAAATAAATAATACAAGAAATTGATTTATTATAAAAATTAATTTGGTTTTTACATTCTTACCCACTTTTAGAAAAAATTTCCTCACAGTTTAATTTGTCACATAAATAAGTAAGTATATTTTTCCCTCATAGTTTTTTCAAATTCCCAAATTGCATATTCCATAATTTGATTTTTATTGAACATCCAAACTTTATCAGTTACCTTATATCATAGTTATTTATATCTATGATATATAATATGAACCATATTTTCTTTCTGAGAGATATTATCCTATAATTATTCCACTTTCGAGCTCAAAAAATGACATGCATTAGGTACAAACTTCCTTGGAAAAGAAAAATGAAACACATTATATACCTGAGATAAACTCGTAGGTAAAGATACCCAATAAGCAATTGACCCAAAATTATCTATATTTTAATATATTCCAATTAACCATAGGTTTAACAATCCCTTTTTACCAAAATTAATTAAACTTTTACAAGGAGATACTTTAGGAAAAACCTAATCACCTACCTCAAACAAGAGGTATTTCATCTTGTCATCTCAATAACTTTTATGTTTTCTCTAAGATACCCTCATATGGTGTTGACTCATATTTACAATATCAAACATATCTTCTAATAAATCTAGCCCCAAAATCACTTTTTCACTGACATCAACCCAACATGATGGATTCTGATACCCCTTTAAATAAAATTAATCAAAAAGGGTCAACTATTTACTAGAATGAGAACTATTATTATATGAAAATTCAGATAATGAAAGATATTGAGCCCAACTTCTCTGATATTTTAATGATAATTTTTGAATAAAATATGAAAACATTATTAATTTTTTTCTTCATCTATCCAACAAATTTAGTATTAAAATATATAATAAAATTTAATTTTTTTCAAAAAAACTAATGAAGTACTTTCAAAAAATTAGTGGTAAATATGGGATCACAATCAAATACAATAAAAATACGGACTCCATGTAATATGACTATCTCTTTAAGATATTGTCTAGAAAAATGATCCAAATAAATAATATAATGAATAGGAATAAAATGGACATATTTAGTCAAGATATGAATAAAAAATAAATATCTTTGTTACATTGATATGTATTTGGTAATCCCACAAAAAAAATACTTGGATATATTCTCTCATTTTTATTAATGAATTAGAACTATTTCAAACATCTTCTTGGGTAGTTGTCAGTCATTTTTAAAGTACTGAAAATTCCAACATTTCATGATAAAATCCATAATATATATCTTTATTAAACCTTTCTAATAATAATTCCAAATGTGTATATACATTTTATTGTTTTCAATATGAACATAAAGTAGAGATATAGAACATCACTTAACAATTACTTCTTCAACTAGTAATCACTTGGAATATATAACCTATTTCTAAACATGATAACACCTTATTCATCATCATTAATATTAAGAAAATTATGATTTTGACCAATTATACTCTATCTTCATTTTTATCCAGCTCAATTACTTTTAGGAATGATGTTTGTGTTGATACATGATCCAAAAGGAAGTATTTTCTTTATACATAATTTATAGGCTAGTAATTATTAAATCATTAACCAAAGGATCTTGTTTCGAACAAGCAATGTTTAATGATAAATTATCTTTTAGAATCAAGACATTACATACCCTTTTTATTTTCCTAGATGATATAAAATCTTGAAATTATAATACTTTATCAGTTTTGACCATCTCATCTTTCTCATGTTCAACTATTATTGTGTGAATATATAGATTAACCTTTTATGGTCATTATACATTTCACATTTCACCCCATATAATAGATACCCCTATATTTTTAACGAAAAAATTACTATTGAAATCTCAAGATCTTATATACTATAATTATATTGATGGAGTTTAAATTAACATAAAGCATATGTAATTACCTAATAATATTATATCAAGACAAAACCAAGTCCCTTCAAACTATTATCAATGTAAATAAAATATTGACTATTTATTTTATGAGTTTCTGACATAAGATAATTAACTAATCTTATTATTAATTATTGAAAACACAAATCATATTTCTTTTTCAAGATGTATTTTACTCATTTTTTGGTAAACATAGTAAGTGGGATACATAAACCAGAAAATATTTCAAAAAATTATGTTAACCAAATAATCTGAGAAAACATAGAATCATAGTAACATTTATAGTCCATGTACACTCTTCCACCACATTAGTTTTAACAATATCAACTATTATTATATCCTTAGAAAAAATGTACATAATAAATGAAATATAAAATAACCAAAATTCACATTTATTGAATTTTCTATTCAACTTATTTTATTTTAATGTCTTTAGAACATTCCTTATATGGTTATCAAGTTCATAATACCTTTTATAATAAACTAGAACATAATTAATTAAAACCACCACAAATTTATCTTAATACTTAGGATAAATTAAATTACCAAGATCCATAAAAAATGTTGGTTCATTCATCAACCCAAATAGTATAACCAACAAATCATAATGCATATACCTAGTATGTAATGGAATTATCAGAATGTAATCTTCCTTCTCCTTCATTTGATGATACATAGACATGATATCAATATTTGAAAAATACTGAGAACTATAAATATGATAAAAAGTCATTGGTATGCCTCAATGGATAATTATTCTTAACAGTGATATTATTAGGTGATCAATAATCAATAAAAATTCTTGCATAACCATCCTTATTTTTAAAAAACAGAACATTAGTTTTTAAGGTGAAGTGATATAATGAATGAACTAATATCAATAAACTCTTGTAACTACTTTTTCAATTCCAAAAGATCTACAATATCCATTTGATAATGCGTTTTTCAAATTTACATAGAATCGTGTACTAATTTAATAGTAAATTCAACCACCCAATTTGGAATAACACTTACAAAATTGTCAAGAAATAAATCCAAAACATTATTTAATATAGGAACATAAATAATTTGAATAATTAATTTCCTTTAAATAGTATGTGGAAGATAATTTTCACTTCCATATTTTATCATTTTCTCACCTTATTGATATATTATCAAATTTATGAAGTAATTATTATATATAAATGAAAACATATTCTATAAAAATAACTTATTAATCATCATAATATATATTAGCATGATAAATTGTAATCCAATCCATACTTAGAATAACATCAAACTCTACCATGGGAAAGACAATATGGTTATCCAAAAAACCCATTCCATAGATAATAACATGAATATTTCTATAAATTCAGGTTTCCTTTATACTACTCCAATGAGTTATTATAAAAAGTTCTAACTTCATTTATTTATATAGTATTTTAATTTTACATTTAAGTTTATCACATATAAAATAATTTCTAGATATCGAAAAAAATAATAGATTATATTAATCTGAATAATCATGTTATGTGACTATCATAACTTCATTTAAATATCTCACATATGTTTTTTAGTAGTAAAATACTTCATTAAACTTTTATGTTTTGAATTGTGATGATTCCCATCATGGTTAACTAACTTCAAACATGTGTTAGCATAATGACCCAACTCATTAGAATTAAAACATCTTACTATGGGCTTACAATTTGCTTTCCCATTACATTGGTTATCATAACTATTTTTATTATAGTCATGATCTAAATGAATAATATTACCACATCGATAAAAATTTATGAATCTTATCAAAAAGTAAATAAAATAAATTTTACCTTATTTGGAACATTTTGGGGGTTACTAATAGATTTATTGGTTGACTGCTTCTCCATTACATTCCACCATGACTGCTTCTTATCCTTGTTATCATAAGTAAAAAACTGTCGGAAAACCCCATATAAAATTTCTCAGAACAACCAATAACCTCTTCATAAATTATAAATTCATGATATTCCAATGCTACATGTAAATTATATTTCATAAATATGTTATAATCTATCAATTTTACTCTCATGGTCAAAAAAATATATGGTTCATACAAAAATTTTCTCGTAAAATTTTCTTCTTAAGAGGCTAATGATTCTTATTCTGTTTTCTTTAACACATTGAAATTTCATTTCCATTTTAAGTCAAATAACTTTAGGAAAATACTTCTCTAGAAAAATAACATTAATCATTATCCACTCCATAGTAACAATCTCATCCTTACCATGTGTTTTCTTAATCAGAAAAACCCCCTGGTTGACTTCACCTTCAAAATTATAAATAATTGGAATTAAATTTTGATGTTTAATACATCATGAAACATTAAATATTTTCTCCAATTAATTTATCCATAATTTATTTTTTAATTGGTATAAACATAAATCGATATTCAGAGTTTTTTTAATGAAATGATCATCTATATACATGTTCCCCTATAGAAAATTTGGTTGTTTTCTTTTATTGGTGCCAACAAAAATATCTTGTGTCGGTTGAGTTAAAACTACCACAAAATATTCAATTTCATTCATTCTAGGATGATATTTTTTTGATTTATTATGCTTTTGATTTAATCCTTCTTTAGTTTCCATGTTTCATCTATAGAAACCCATTCATAATAGTCATGGATTAGATAAAGAAACATATAAATATTCAAATGTATTATTAAATTCATATAACCATAAAAGTGCCTTTTAATATTATATTGACCTATAAAGGTATTTAAACCTGTATTTGATACAATATATAAGGCCTTATACCATAATAATTCCATAATTACATGATTTATAATAAGGTTTTATCTTTCTTACATTTCCATGGTAATTTTATTTTAGAGTTTTAGAGAATTAGGAAAAAAATACATAAAAAGTGGACACTTTAACACAGTGTAAATTTTTCCCATAAATATATGGATTTATGTTTACACCCCTATTTGATTAAAGAATCTTTTTCTTAATTAAATATGAGTCACCATAGGGGATATTTTAACCATGCTAAAATTTTTACCCATCCTTAGATCATATAACAACCATACTCTTTATTTCACATTAATATATGATTTATTACATAATATTACACTTAATACAACATGAAATATTGAGAAGTTTCTTTTTTTCTCTAGGAATTATATACATTACATAATAACATAAAACCTGAAATACATCATCTTTATTGAAAACATCATTTGCATGCTTGTACTTAAAACTACATGGAATAAACTGGGGACATGCATAAGAAATTTCTGAGCTATAAATCCTAGTAAGGTAATAATCATGAAATAACATGAAGAAGATAATACATGATAGATAATAGGAATATAAATTGGGAATAATAGTAATGTTATTAAGAACATACGATATTGAATGATAATCATAACATGGGAAACGTGGCAACAACTTAAAACACTTCATCCCAATCATAGGTTGATGATAGATTACCATACATCATGATGGACAAAAACCCATAAAGGGATCATGGTCACTCTCTATCCAAAAATTATGTCTCATGAGACAAAAAAAATTAACCAATTCATTAGAGTTCTATATAATTTTGTGGGCACCCATCAAGTTCATTCTCACACTTAAGTGTGTTACACAAATGATAAGAAATGGAATATTTTATCATCACATTTTATTCCATAAAACAATAGTGTGGAATAAATAAATATATGTAGTAATTAAAAGAAGTATAACTGTATAAATGTGAACAAACTTGATAGGTAATATATATGGTATTAACTATACAATCGTTTTGGAATAGAAAAATCTCAGTAAAATTTCAGCAGCATAAGGACGTCACTTAGAAATTCATTAAATGGATTGATGAGAAAGAAATGGGATTGTCATAATATGTAAATAAAATGATAATTAATATGAAAATTTAACGAAATATCCCAATATAAGTAATTGTAAACTGAATTCATAAGATAATAAGTAAACTTGAATAAAGAAGAGAAGGTGAGGATCCCTTACTTGAGTGTGTGACTCCAATTGCTTGGGAGGAAATTATTGAGATCTTGAGGGAACCCTGGGAGGACTATAGTGAGAGAAGGAAAGATTAAGGATGTTATGCAAGGAGTTTTAGTGAAGATAAATGGGAGTTTGGGTGGTTTTATATAGTAAAATAGTGGGAATTTTTTTATTGTTTCTCAATCATAGGTTATGGATTCTATATAATAAAATAACCAAAACTAAAATCATTCCCATGGTTTTCCCATGATTTCAAAAAAATAGGAGTGTTATTAATTATTTTATAATTCAAAGTGCCTAAATTAATAAAATATTTCATTTTATTATGTGGAGGTGAGTCATACTCTTAAGAGAAATAATTGTAAAACCTTAAAATATATTAATGGTTTTTGAGGATACATAATGGATTTATAAAATTAATCAAATAAACCTAAAATAACACTATTTTAAATAGAAAACATTTATTTGGTATTTTATACCATTTATAGTATTTATTACATCATTTTTGCGTCATTATAATGTCATAATACACAAATTATTTTTATACGGTATCTAATTTTTACCCGAAAATTTGATTTTCTCAGAAAATTATGAAAATTTCATTATTGGATAATTTCAAAGTTTTGATTCAAAATATAATATTCATTATAAATAAATAATTCTAAAAATATTTTAATTTTTACTTTAAATATAATAATTGACATTTACTGATAAATTTTGGGTATTTAACAATAACAGTTTTGAACACTTATAAAAATTACATTTGACTTTATAGAATTATACTATAATTTATATTTAATAAAAAGTATGTAATAATAAAATTTTATTAAAAAATTATTTATTTCAAAATTACATTAATTGATCAAAATAAATTCTTTATTTGAATTTGAATATTACCCAAAAATATATTTGTGTTTTATTGTATCAAAATAAAAATAATTTATAACATAACAATAATAGGATGAAAATATAACCATTATTATATAAAAAATAATATTCATACTCATAAATCTAGGTTATTGATAAATATCCCTTTAATAAAGTCTTAAATGACCTAATACTAAGGTGCGTGACTATGGGGATTTGATGGGGTGGTTTGACATATTTGGTTTGGGTTGTGATCTCTATGAGCTTAAACTTATCTCGTTAAGGGTTTCTGTCATGCTTATGTTATTAGATCTCCTCTTAGAATTGGTAAAGGGAATATACCAGTGATTTTATCTCCCTTGAAAGATCTGATAAGTGGGCTTTATAGCGTATGATTATACTAGGTGAGCCCATTACTTCCTTTATCTATATCAATTTTATTTGTTAAAACAAAATATTTATACTAATCAGGTGATCACTGTTCAACGACTATATTACCAATGGTAATGGTTCTTAATAGTATCCTTAAACTAAAAGGATATAATAAAACAAAGGAAGTTGATTTGTTTTCTACACCCATAATAATAATTGTATTTTAATTGAAAGGTTAATTTTATTTTTAACAGTTCTGGTCATTATAATTCTCCCTGCTTAAGAAATTTCTGGATCGAAAATTTCATTTCCCACACTAAAAAAGATGAGGGTAACTATGTTTCATCACTTCCTCAAATTCTTGTATAACTTATCTGCACTTTTGGTTTATCAATAAAACTTTGACCAAGTGAATAATCTTATTTCATATAAATTTGTCTCTAAAATCTAAAATATTCACTGGCTTCTCTTCATAGGAAAGGTCATTCTCCAATTGTACCACTATTGGATTGGGTATATGTGAGGGTCTCTTATGTACTTACTCAAAATGGATACATGGAATGCATCATTTACTTAATTTAGGTTTGGTGGTAGTGCTAGTTGATAGGCCACCACTCTGATCCAATCAAGAATATCAAAGAGGATGATGAATGTTGGAATAATATATTCCTTCATTGTAAATCTCAATAATTTCATCCATAGAGATGTGAAAAGGAAAAACATGTCTCCAACATCAAACTCTAGCCCTAATTAATGATTTTTAGAATATCTATTTTGTTGACTCTGAGTAGCCTTAATGTATTTTTGAATGTTCTTATACTTATCCCCCATTTCCTTGACTATTTTAGGACCTACAAGTTTTAGTTCCCCAAACTCATCCAAACATTAAGGTGTTCTATACCACTACCCATAAAGGGCTTCATAAATAGCCATATGGATTCTTGAGTGGAAACAATTGCTGTAAGAGAACTTGACCAAAGCTATTTTCTGGCCCCAAATTCCTTTGAAGTCAACAGAACATACTCACAACATGTCTTCTGAGATCAGAATAGTTTGCTCATATTAGACATTAGTTTGAGGATGATAGGCTATAATGAAGTTCAACTCAATTCTTATAGCATGTTATATACTTTTCCAGATCATAGTGGTGAATCTCGTATCTTTATTCGATACAATAGATAGAGGTACTCCATGAAGAATTACCACTTCTATGATGTATATCAACAAAATTTGATCTTGTGGAAAGTCCTCCCAAATTGTGATAAAGTGACCTATCTGTTTAAAATGACCCACCACAACCCATATATCATTGTTTCCCTAGGATGTCATCATAAGTTCATTGAAAAATTCTAGGGTGTTGTTTTTCAATTTCCATGTTGGTATGTATAATTTTTACATCATCCCTTCAAATAGTTCCTTCCATCCTTCACTTGCCGACATACCAGACATGTTGATGTATATTCAATGATATAATTTTTATATTGTCTCACCAATATCACTCCTAGAGATCATGATACATTATTATTCTTAATGGGTGACTGTGTAATCATCCATATAGGATAGTTATATCATTGAGAGGAGTATGGATTTAATAAGTTATATATTTTCTTTAAAGTTTATTTATTTACAAACAACATTCCCATCAAGTAAAATATTTCATTCCCTACTGAAAAACAAAACCAACACACATCCATAAAAACATAATAAATTACAGGTTTCACTACTCAATAAAAGTAGCTACATCCTTGGTATTGTTTGGAAATAATCCAATACCACACAATCCACTAGAAAAAAATCCTTCTATGTGGAATAAAATGAGTAATATATTTACATACACTCTTGTATCTCTATGATCAAAAAAATAGATCATGTTCTTCAAATAGACTGAACTAACATAAGATAATTTTTGTAAGAAACATGTTATGGTGATTATTGATCAACATTCACAAATATGATCTTCGAATATTATCCTTCACTTTCATACCCATAAGATCATAATAAATTCCTATAATTTTAATGAAATGTCAGTCCAATTATCTCAAAATGATTATATAAATATATTAGAAAATGATTTAGACAATTTTGAACCACTTATATTCTGAGTTTGGAAATCCCAGTTTGATTCCTAGTTAAATACTATTCCCAATGGAATAATATTCCCAATTGAATATGATTCCTAGCTGAATATGAGTCCCAAATTAATATGATTCCTAGATATATAATATTCCTAGCTAAATATTATTCTAAAATAATTACAATTGTCATCTGAATATGATGATCACCAAAATACAATTTTTATCTTCTCTTTTCTTCTTCTATCCGTAAAAAATTCTTCAAAAAATATCAATACAGAAAGATCTTATTCTCAAAAAAAATCAGATATTATATTTATTCTAAGATGTAAAATACATAAGTTTCATAAATTATAAAATAATTTAGATTTTATAGGATCCCTGAAAAGGTTTAGGTGGGATTCTTAAATTATATCATTCTCAACTAAATTTCCCAAAAATTAAAACTACCTTAAATTTTGGATGGATTTATGACTTCTTAAATGATTTTAAACTCTTCTAGAACCTTCTAGAAACTTATGACAACTTCATCTCACTTCTAAATTTCTTAACAAAGATCAATCTGATTCAGATTCTCCATTATGATGTCCCATTACTATTTCTTCATTACGATTCTTTAGTACAATTCTCCAGTACTATTTTCCCAGTATGATTTATTTATTATGATTTTCTTCTGTTAGATTATTCAGTACGATTCCCTATTATTATTTTCTCAGTAAGATTATCTAGTATGAATTTTTCAATGTGATTTTATTTAATATGGTTCCTCAGTACGATTCTCTCAGTATGATTTTATTCAATATGATTCTCCATTATAATTTCTCTAGTATGATTACACAGTACAATTTAATCTGTATGATTTTTTCAGTACAAGTATACATGTATGATTTTTTAGTACCACTTGTATATATGAAGGAATATACATCTTTAATCTTCTTAGAAATTCTAAATAAAGTTTTCTCATACTGATGACCTTGAGACCGAAAGGCTTAGACTTCAAAAACTTCCTTCTACAAAATTCATCTTGTACAAGTGGATTCCTTTATGAATTTTATTATGTTGAAGATCAAAATAGTATCGTCTGACTTATAATGTAATGTATTATAACTTATCATTCCTCCATCAAGTATTTTTATTTCTGGAAAATCCAACCATGTATGAATACAATTGGCAACACCTTAACTCCCCCTATATTTCATCAAGTTAGCATCACAAGACTTGAAAATTAATTATGATTTTTAATAAATAAAAGATAAATAATCATCATAAAATTTTTATCAGATCCATGATGATTCTGATTATGATCTGAACCTCATGAGGATCAAAACACCATTATTATTAGAATCTCATTATGATCATAACCTCATTGCGATCAGAAAATCATTACGATGAACATTATTACGAAATATGAGTCTGATTTTTTGAATACATTTTTGAGTTTGATCAATAACTTTTACAAATTGAGGTTATTTATTTCATTTTAAATTATTTTGACAGTAAAAGACAACAAACATATTTAAACTTATAAAAACATTTTTCATCATACTGGGTCCCAACAATCTTCCCCTTGGGATGTTGTATTCAACCAAGATTCATAAAGCAAAAAAACATTGTATCCTCAATATATGGATTATTTGTAAATAATTCAAAGCATAAGTGAGCTAACTCATTATATAAAACATGAATTATTGACATAAAATCCATGTTGCACAAAATTAGTGATTATATAACCTACTCAACATTCCTCATCTTCTTCAACTTCCCTAGAATAAAAAAAAATTTCATAATACCACTCCAATAAAGAATTATATTATTTAACATACTTACATTCTAGATTCTTATATTACCCACAACTACCCATTTTACAGGTTTTTAATAAGGATATATTTATGAAAAAATTACACCCCCTTTGAAAACACTATCCAAATATAATGTAAGAATGGAGAAAAAATAAATTATCTAAACCTTGATGACAAGAGGGTTGGATTCCAATGTTGAACCTAAATTTATAAAAAGGTTCCTTTGGTAATGGTATATGAAAATTTCAGAAACATGTTCTGATGTATGAACATACACCAAATTTGATTCATTATTCACTACATGATCTTTCATGAAGTGGTACTTGATATCAATTTTCTTGAATGAGAATGTTGTATGGGAATCTTGGTATTGTTTATGGATTTTTTTATCACATAGAAATAGCAATAGTAACATCACTTAACCAAATAAGTCTTCTAACTAATTCTCTATCCACATAAGTTTATTAGTGGTTTGAGTGGGAGCAAAAAACTCAGCTTCATCCATACTAAGAGTTACTAAATTTGTTTTCTTTGTATTCCAACTATCAAATCCTTTACCTATAAGGAAAACTAAACCAAATGTGGATCTTATATCATCAATAATCCCTACCCAATATATATTTTAATACCAAAAAATGTCAATACTTTATGAGCTACCATACCTGATTCTAAAATTTTTGTGACTTTTATATATCTCAAAATTATTTTTCCATCCATAAAATGTGATTATTTTAGAGAACTGTAAATATTTCATATAAGGTAACAATATAAACAATGTAAAGTCTTGAGGTATTCTAATATAAAAACTTCCTATCAACTTCCAAAATTATTTTTGATAAACTAATTTTCCTTCTCTATCTTTACTCAACTTGGTTCCCACTAATATAGGTGTGGAAATTGGTTTTTAAGTTTCTATATAGAACTTATTAAACATTTACTTAAAATACTTTTCTTGAGAGAGAAAAACATGTTTCTTTTTTGTAAGTTTTTTAACCCAATAAACTATTTCATTTCCCCCAAAATGAAAATTCAAACTATTTTTTATCCCTTCATCAAATCATTCACATGTTCTCTTATCATTCTTAAAAAAGATATTATCATCAACATTAACAATTATGATAATGTAAAACTCACGAATTTATTTAATCTAATGATTGTTATAAAATATTCCTTTCTTAAAAATCATCCTCCTTAATCAAGTGTCCAATTTTGTGTATTATGCCCTCAGAGCCCATTTTATCCCATACAAGAATTTCTTTAACAAACAGACATAACTTTTATATCCACCAACAATAAATACACAAGGTTATTTAATATAAATTTAATCATAAAGATCGCCATTCAAAAATGAGGATTTAATATCCATTTGAAAAATTTTCTAACTTCACTGCGTATAAATAACAAGAATGAATCTGATAGTTTCTGATATTTCCACTGGAGAAAAGGTTTCATCAAAATCTATACCTTAAATTTTTTATTACCCTTTACAAACAAGTCTTTCCATATTCCTTATCACTTTAACATGTTTATTCATCTTATTTTGTAAAACCCACTTTATACCAATAACACTTTTATTATCTTTCTTAGGTATGAGTTCCCAAGTATAATTATTCTCAACCTGATTAAGTTTATCATTCATGGATTAAACCCATTCATAATTCTTAACAGTTTTATCAACATCTTTCTGTTTCATTTTTGAATATAAATATGTGTGTGTAATGGATTTTTATGTTCATCTTGTTTGAACTTTATTATGTTGATCACTAATAATGTTATGAGATTCCAGTTTCTTCCCTATCTTAGGATGAAATTTTCATATAACTTCATCATAACTAGAAATAGTTGAGTCTGTTTCTTCTTCTTGAGTAGGATTAGAATTTTCTATATTCTTATCCAAATTGTTAAGAAATTTTTCCTTACCTTTCTCAGCTTAATTATCTTCATGATTTATTTTATATTTCTCATACTTTTCAATAACATTCACATCACATGAATCAATATTTTTTTAAATTTATTTTTTGAAACATATGTATCCCCTTGCTTCAAGAGAATAGCCACGAAAAATTCCTTCTTTACATTTCTACTCAAAATTTTTCAAGTTTCCACCATTCTTATTTATATTGTGTGGACTCCCAAAAACTCTGAAGTGTTTCAAACTTATAGATTTTACATAAATCAATTCATATAGTCCCATATCAGAACCTAGAATTTAGAATCATCAGTTTTTAATAAAAAAAGAATTACTCATGGATTGGCTCAAAAATTAATGAGAAATAACAAGTTCAAGTAACATAGTTCTCCCCATTTCCACTAGAATTATATTCTTCCTTCCAGTAACCCTATTTTTTCACGAATTATATGGTGAAATATACTCATTAAAATTAAATTCTTATCAGGATAACATTAAAAAATTTCATTTCCATGTTCACCACCATTTTCGGTTCTCAACTTCTTTACTGAATACTCACATTGTTTCCCATATTTCCTCCTAAAACTTTTAATCATTTTTGGAGCATCTGATTTATGTTTCCTAAAAATGACATAGGTAATGTAAGTATATTCATAAATGAAATTGATAAGATACTTATGTAAATTTGTTTATTTTTTTCTCATCGGCTCAATAATATTGGAATGGATAAGTTATAGGGGTAATTTTGAAAAAATATCAACTTTCTAATGCACAAGATTTTCAATATTTCTTTTCTGAGAAAGAGGGAAAAACCAATCTCTCCTTCATGACATTTAGGAATGTCTTGGACATTGTTTCTTTTAGATATATTTCTCATATTTCTCTGACATTGATATCCCAATTTTTTATGCCATAATTTATTTTTTTCAACCATTCCTACGTAAGAAGTGTTTTTACCTCACCAACTTGATATATGTTTCCTTTTATACGTTGTAATATTTTAACAATCTTTCTATACTTATCACTTTTCAAAAAACGTAAATCTTTCCTGAATGAAAATTTTTTACCTTCATCACACAATTGTGAAACACTCAATAGGTTATGTTTCAACCCATCAATATATAATGCTTTCTTGGATCTCAAATTTTCTTTCCCAATGATAGTTGTTCCATCACCTTTTATTCTTAGTGGTTACTCATTGCCAAATGTTACAGTCCCTTCTATAAATTCTTTTTCATTATTTCAAAAAATTAAATCTCTTATCTTGTGTGATGAACACCCACTATCAAGAATCCACGGTTGTTCACCTTTAAATGATTTGAGGGTGGTTTCAAAAACATGATCCTTTTATTTCTTCACTCCCATATTTTAATAATTGTTATAAAAAAATTATTTATCAATTAATAAAATACAACCATCAGAAATATTCCCTTGTTGTTCACATATTTCACAAATAGTTTCAAAATGTTGGAACCTATTTTCAATTTTCCCAATAACTATCTCATCTTTTATCTGAACATCCTTCTCAACTTTTTTCCAAACATCCTTATGAGATTTATTTATTTGTGGGAACTAAATCCCCATCAAATCATTCCTTCCATAGCTTGTTTTATAATATTAATGTTGTTGATTAAACCAAAACATATTAGTCATATGTCTAAATCTACTACAATGCCAATAGTATCCATATAAAGAGTATTTTCCCCTAAAACTTCCATACTAACTAGAGTTGTGAATAAATTTATCAAAAAAAATCTCAATATAACTTTATTGATCACCATCAATTTCATTTACAAATGACACTTTCATCTTCAACAAAGATTTATTTTTATCCTTATCAAAAATAGAAGTAATAAGACCATTTTCAGACTCTGTGGGTTTGGAAATGTATGAATCCTCATCAGTGTTGATCTTGGACACATATATAATTTTCCCATCTTTCATTCCCTTAGAAACAATTACATATTTCTACTCAAAATTTGATGGTAAATTTTGTTGATAATTCTTAGGTTCAACCTTATGATAACTTTCACCAAATTTAGAGATAGATTTTCTGAAACTTGTACCTCTCTATTCATCTTTAATTTTTTTGACAAGATCAAACTTCTCTTCTTTTACCTTCACCTTGATCTATAGATTCTCATTACAATTATTTTACATCTCAATAAATTCCTTCAAATTTCCAATCTACACCAAAATCTTATGCTTAAATTCAAAAAAAAATATTGATTTTTTGTTTTAGAACATCCATCTTACAAATTCTTATTTTTTTAAAGACTTATAATATTTCTAAGACATTATTTCAAATAATATTTGAAATAAAATTCATGTTGAGTTTCTTCTTCATAATAATTAATACTTTTAAATTCATTATCATATGATGTTGTGATAAAATTATTCTCACCAACATGCTCAGTATAATTTTCATATTCAGATTCACTATATTATTCTTCATAATCTTTATATAAGAAACTCCTCCTTTTAGATTTGGAGAATTTTTTCTCTTTGCCTATGGAATATGATTTTCCTTTAACCCCATCTTTCTTCCATAACCTTCTTGGCCTTATTTCTTATTCATAAATATCTTTTTCTTTCTTTTTTTAGGAAAATTTTCTATAAAGTGCCTAATTTCTCCAAATTCAATTACTTTTTATGGAAGTTTTCCTTTATATTTAACTATAGATCTTCTCACATTAAAATAGGATAAAATTTTATCATGTTTTTTGCATAACTATTTTTTGGAGATAGTGTCAGCAACATCATATTCCTAGAGAAATTTCTTAAAATTATTTTTCTTAGAATATTTGAAAGATATTTATATATTAATTTTTTTACCTTCATAACTTTATCCTTTTTCATTTCATTGGTAATAAGAGTGATATGTAAATCATCGATAGATAATGTTTCTGGATCTTTATCTTCTAATAAAGAAACATTAACATCAATCTGGTCAGGAAGGATTATCAATATTTTTTTAACAATAGTTGAATCTTTTAAATTTTCACCATGACATATGATGGTGCAAAAAATGTAATTTTACTTGGTGAAGAAGTCACCAATAGATTTATATTCACCCATCTTGAGATCTTCATACCTCAGTATCTAGATCTAAATCTTTTCATTCTTCACTTTTTTTTATTATCATTATAAATGTTTTTAAGCTTATCTTGGATACGTTTGGAATTAGAAACACGCTTCACTCTAAATAATTCACATTCAGAAGTTGATGATAGTAAATAATTTTTATCCCTTTCTTTATTATCAATATTATTCCTATCAACAGGTGTGAGAGGAACCCTATAATTAATAGGTGTAAATCTATCTGTTGTATATTTAATAACATCAAACACAAGACACTTAAGATAAGGCATCATTATATCTTTCCAAATATGATAGTTCCTTACATCAAATTTTGGAACTCCCTTACTATTCACAAAATTCTTTTTCTCTATCAAAATGTCTTTAAAAAATTAGTAAAAAATAAATGAAGGGAACCTAGTCTCTAAAACCAACTGTAATTTCCCAAATTAGATAATTGTATCACTTAGAGGATTAGGGGTGAATCTATTATATCTTTTTCATTAATGTGTGTTTCTTTAAAAAAAAACCTTCACCTATTGTTAGATATTTCATTCCCTACTTAAAAATTAAATCGATACACATCCATAGAATCATAGTGAATTTATAGTTTTCATTGCTCAATAAGAATATATACATTATTGTTATAGTTTACAAATAATCCTATTCCACAAAATTCACTAGAAACAATCATTTTGTGTGGAGTAAAATGATTAGGATATTCCATTACACTCGTCAAACTCTATGATCAATACAATAGATAAAGTTCTTCAAATAAAAATAAATGACATAAGATAATTTTTATAACAAATATTTTATGGTGCTTCTTGATCAACTTTTAAAGATGTGATCTTTAAAATAATTTTCTTCCCATTTTTAACCAGAAGCTGGTCAGGACTACCTAGAATTTATAATGAAAACATAGTTTGATTTTATCAATATGATAATACAAATATGTCAGAATATGATTGATACAATTCTGAACCACTTCTATTTTTTGTCTGGAAATCCCATTATGATTCCTAGCTGAATATGATTCCCAGCTAAATATGATTTTGAGTAGAATATGATTCCCAACTGAATATGATTTCCAGATGAATATGATTCACAATATAATATTATTCCCAGTTGAATATGATTTCAAATTGAGTATAATTCCTATTTGAATATGATTCTTAGCTGAATTTGAGGATTAACAAAATAAAATGATCAAATGAATATGATTTTATATCTTCCCTTTTCTTTTTCTATTTGAAAAACTTCTTCAAAAAGACCTATATAGATATTTATTCTTCTCACTAAAATTGTTTAGATTATCTCTCTTCTGTGGTAAATATTTCATCAGTTTTAGAATTTATAAAGTATTTTCACTTTTATAAGTTCCCTAAAAGGGTTTGGGTGGGATTCTAAAACTGTATATTACTCCACCAAATTTTATTTAAATTAAAACATCATTCAATTTCAGATGGATTTATACTTCATCAATGCCTCTAAACTATTCTTGAACCTTCTCAAATCTTCTAAAAACTTCAGAATATTCCTTACTTTCATAAAAAACTATAGTATGATTCTGATTCTCCATTACGATTTCCCAGTACTATTTCTTCATTACGATTCTATAGTACCATTTAATTTTTCACGATTCTCCAAAACTATTTTCCCAGTATGATTTATTCGGTACAATTTTCTTCAGAATGATTCTTCAGTATGATTCCCTAATATGATTTTCTCTGTAAGATTGCCCGATTGAATATTTTCAGTATGATTTTCTTGAGTATGATTCTTTATTACAATTCTCTAAATTCAATTTTCTTCAGTAAGATTCACCAGTACAATTTCACCTGTACGACTCTCCAGTAATATTTTCTCTATATAATTTTTAAGTAAATAGTTCCTAGTATTATGTTTTCAGTACCACTACCATATATGAATAAATAGATAGTTTCAATCTTCATATAAATTATGAAGAAGGTATTCCCATACCGATGGACATGAGACCAAAAGGCTTCATCTTAAAAAAACACCCTCTTCTATAAAATTCAGCTTATATAGATGAATTATTTCATTAATTTTATTACATTGAATATTAGAATATAATTGTATGACATATAATGGTAAATATTATAACTTCTCATTCGTCCAGAAATTTTCTTTCTTTCTAACCAAAAAACCCATTTCTAAATATGATTGGAAGAACATTAAATCCACATTTAGTTTATCAAGATAGCATAAAAATTCTTCCAACAAACTTATGATTTGGGAGAAATACAAGATAACAAATAATCATCATATTTATATTGGATCCATGAAGACTCTAATTGTGATCATAACCACATTACTATCAAAACCTAATTTTGATTAAATTTATTAATAATTTTTTTTACAACTTCTTGAATACATTTTTTGAGTCCAATCACCAATATTTACAATGTGAGGTAAAAAAAATTATTTTAAATTCCTTTGACCATAAAATACAACAAAAATATTCAATCATTTAAAATCATTCTTTACCCAGCATGCTCCAAATAGGATAGAGAATTTCAAACTTTGTGAATCATCTAAAAATTCCTTATTTAAATTAGTATTTTATGGTATACATATCCCTGACCAAAATATTAAAACTCCTTCATCAATAATATTTAACTCCAAGTATTTACCTTTCTTATAGTTTCCAATTTCTTCTGAATCCCCACATCGTCTTTTTTAACATCCTTTAACCTCCCTAGAAGGGATGGTTGTTCAATAATTTCTAAAAGGATTGATGATATTTATTCCATTATGATTCTCATGTCCATCCTTTTCAAATATAAGACAGTAAGATCCTTTTTAATTATCATCAAGGATAGAATTTTAGATCCCTTATAATTATATTATTAGGCAATTTATTCACTTTACTATGATAGTAGTGGCTTTAGTAGTCATAGTCATTGATTTGATCACACCATATTCATTGGAACCTATTAATCTTTTTCTATTTGAATATATAGTTGGGGATTCGTTGATAAATAAATATATATATATATCAGACTTCTTCCCAAAGAGATGATGCCTCTTTATTTTCAAAGTGAAGATCAGTAATGGCAACTCTAGATCATGCATTGGGTATTTTTTATAAAATTTCAACTACCTTGAAGCATTGGCTCTGACATTTTCATTTTTCATTAACACATAGCCCAATCCCTTCTTCAAATAATTGCTGAATACCATGAAATTATACACTTGTGGGTATTGTGAGAACAAGTTTGGAGATAAGACTCTTTTTTAACATCATGAAACTCTCTTTGCATTTGTCATTCCAAGAAAACATGACTCCATTTCAGGTTAGAATGGTTAGAGGGTTATACAATCATGTAACATTTATCACAAATCAATGGTAACAGAGTGTTAAACCAAGGAAACTATGGATATCTATCACATATGTTTTCCTCGTCCATCCTTTAATTTATTTTGTCTTTGAAGGGTCCATAGATATCCAATTTATTATGATGATATGCACCACAAATGAGACTTAATTCAACTAGAACTTACATTAGTTATTGTTGGAATAAATATTCTCCTTTAAAAAGTTCTTTACAATAGTGCTCACATTCTCCTTATTCTCCTCAATGGTTTGAGATAATATTAGAATATCATATATAAAGACTACCACAAATTTTTTGAGGTAATCTATAAAGACTCCATTCCTTAAGTCCATGAATATTGATGGAGAATTAGTGAGTTTGAATTGAATTACTATGAACTCATAGTGCACATACATTGTAGAACAAGAATTCTTGGGTATATCATCCTTATACACCCAAACATGGTAATATCCTGACCACATATCCACCTTAGAGAAGAATTGTGCTCCATGTAGTTGGTCGAAGAAGTCATCAATCCATGTTAGATGATACTTTTTCTTTATCGTGATATTTTTAAGCTCACGATAATCAATGAAAAGGCACATTATCTCATCTTTCATCTTGATAAAGAGTACTAGTGCACCCCATGGTGAAGTACTTGGACATATGAACCCACTATCCCGATTCTCCTATAGTTGTTTCTTTAGCTTTTCAAGTTCTAAAATAGTCATTCTATATGGATTACTGAATAATTTTAATTACCCAGGTATAATCTCAAGGGAAAACTCAACCTCTCAGCTAGGAGGAAAATTAGTAAGTTCTTTGGGAAACACATTAGTGTATTCCCTAATAATGGACATGTCTTTATGATTGATTATTTCCTTAGACTCAATCATTTGAGTTAGATATTCTTTCTTTTAGGGTAATAATACCCATTCTTGAGATGTTAGTGAAAAATAAGTTTCATCCTCTTCCATACACAAGTACATAATCTGGGGTTGATTCGTAATACGGAGAGTGATGTCTTTCTTATAGAAATTTATGTTGGCTCCATATAGGGAAATCCAATCCATAGTCATAATTGAAATAAATTCCACCAAAGGTAGTATGAAAAGGTTATATAAGAATTTTAGTACACAAATTTTGATAGGAGAGGAGTTATATACTTATGCTTCAATAATTGGACCATTCTCCATTTTCAATGATAACTCAACTTCCATGATTTGTGGTGGTGTTTGAGTAGATCTACTAACCTTTCCTGATATAAATGAATGTGTAGAGACAGAATAAATAAATATGTTATTTATTCTTGAATGAATAACTAGAATTATTATCACCACTTCATTTTTGGGGTCCACCTTAGTAGTTGTGCTGGAAAAATCTCTCCCTTGATGCCTTTGAGGTTGTTGATTGTCTTTAAAAAACCTTTGTTTAGTGCATTAGTTTGAAAAGTGATCCTGTTCCTTTCAGTTTAAGAAATTAAAAATGTGTTAAGGTTTTATCAGATAATTCCTCTCTTACAAAGAATTAGTCAATTTATACTATATTCATTCATTATCCAGGTGACCTTCCTTCCCATACATAAAGCATTACCTCATCCCCCTCATGGAATTTCAATGGTACTTCTTTCTGATCCTTTGATAAGTGGGATGTTGAAATTTCATAGAACCACTAGATTTCCCCATCAGACATACATATTTAAACTCCACTTTCCACTTCTTATCCCCATGATACCCTTTATATTCATCTATCACTATATGGAATTTGAGGCCACATTTGACAATTTCCTCTTACCTATCAAAGTCACAGACTACCATGGATTTTCATAACTAGTTTTTATCCCACTAAAGAAGAGTTCAACCTTGAATTCATGTGTGATGATAAATCTAGAAGCATATTGTGCATGTATTTTGAATTTAGACTCCTAATTACTAATATATTCCTCATATTTTTTCTTCATGGAAAAAATCCCTTTTCATTTTTGAGATGGAGTGTGAGTGTAAAATATTAATCATAAAACTTTTTCCAAAATTCCTTCCACCCTCATTACATCAATATCTTCCCATATCTTAATATTTTTTATCAATGTCCACCAATAATCAGTGTCTACCTCTATATGATAAATATAAAGTATAACCTTATCTTTTTTGTTACATTTAGGGATAAAGAAGATATTATCAATGAAGATTCTCCATTATTATAATATTAAGGGATCAGATTAACCCTTGAAATTAAGAGGCCTTTATCACATAAAAAACTCAATAATAACATATTATTTATCTGGGGGATTTTTAAGATCCTCTTAATAAAAGTTTATATTCAAAACCTGAGTCATATGAGAGAGTATTCTCATGAAGTTCATGATTCCTTCTCCTATAGAGTCAGGAATATTGTTGGGGAAGTAATCTCATTTCCCTTCACGTTGATTGTTTACCTGGTTCCTTTTATTTCTGACCATTGGATAGAATAAAAGGAAAATTAAGGATGATTATTTTTTATTATATTAAACACATTAACGGGAATCCAATAACATTATATCGAGAATATATAAATTAAATTTATTTCTTAACTTATGAATTTATAAGCTTCAATCAGTGTTATCACTGATCTGTTTTCTAACATATACTATTATGGGAAGTTTTGTTCCCTTAATAATGATTCATAATAATTTTATGAATTTACCCAATCATATACACTGAGAGTGTCAAACCAACTGAACAATAAGGCTTGTTGTCATGTACTAGGTTACACCGAGTCAGGGATGACACACCTTGTCAGAGTTGGTGCCCCTATGTATATCTATGGAATAATAATGTCCACATGTAGTGTCTATAAAATTATTTATATTCTTGATAAACTAATTACTCTATAATTACCAAAATTTACGGATGTTTTCTTTTACATAGCCTTATCTGTATGACTTTCTCTACAGTTTTCTCATCTCAATCCCAAAAAAACTAATCTTTTCCCCTGATACCAACTATAACAACCCTTCTCTTTATTTAACATTAATACATGATTGAATACATAATATTTTACTTAATAAAACATGGTAGATAGATAAGTATATTTTATTTGGGAATTATTAACATTACATGAAAAATTAAAACATGAAATATGTAATATATATTGAAAACTTCCTTAACATGTTGTATATACAACTACATGGGATAACATGGGTAAATATAGAAGAAAGGGGTGAGATATAAATCCTAGTAAGGTAATAAAAATGGAATAACATGAATAAGATAATACATGTTTGCAATTAGGCATATCGATGGGGAATAAAATTAACATGAATGATAAGGCATGATATAACATGACAGTCATAACATGGGAAATGTGACAACTTAAAACCCTGCATCATAAACATATGTCAAGGATAACCACCAAGACATCATGATAGAAAAAGTACCATAAAATAATCAGGTACACTACCTGTCCCAATAGTACTTCTTATGATACTAAACATTACCCATAGGGAATTAGAGTGATATGTAATTTTTGGTTCACCCATCACAATCATTCTAATTCTTATGTGTGCCACATAGATCATAAGAGATGGAATCATTTATCATAAAATTTTATTCAAAAAACATAGAGTGTGGAAGAAAAACATTTAATTACAAAACAAAATAGATATAAGTTATTAATGGTGAACACCCTTGATAGTAAATGGGAATGGTATTCACTACGCAATTGTTTTGTCATGGAAAAATCATGGTGAAATCTCGACAGCATAAAGATATCAGTTAAACATCAAAAAACGTGTTTATGGGAGAGAAGGGGTATCTCATAATTTGGAAATATAATTTGACATTGTAGATAAATATAAATAAATATCTCAAAATAAGGAATTTTAAATATAAGGCGTAAGATAATAAAGAAACTTGGATAAAGAATAGAAGGTGAAGATCCCTTACATGAGTGTGCGACTCCAAATTCTTGGGATGAGCTTCTTGATAACTTTAGGGAATCTTGGTAGTACTATATAGAGGATATTTTAGAGTAAGGATGTGATATAAGGAGTTTTAGTGAAAATAAATGGGATATTGTGTGGGTTTATAAAGTAAAAGCGTTGGGATTTCATTATTGTTTCTCAAAGATTTGTTTTGGACTCTATATAAAAAATAACCATAACCACAAACCTTCCCTTCATTTTTTACCATGGTTTCGGAAAAATGTGATTGGTTTTATTTATTTTATATTTCCATGGGTCGAACATAATAAAATAATTCCCTTGATAATATGAAGGTGATTCATACACGTAAATAAATGATTTTAAAACCTTAAAAGATATTAATGAATTAGGAGGATTCATAATGAATTTATAAAATTAATCAAATAATTGTAAAATTACATTATTTTAAAGAGAAAACATAGATTTTATCTTGTATATAATTTATAGTATTTATTACATCATTTTGGGCCATTGTGATGTCATAATATACAAAGTATATTTATACAGTGTTTAATTCTTAACAGAAAATTCGACAACCTCAAAAAATTATGAAAATTTAAATATTGGCTAATTAAAAAATTTTGATTCAAAAAATAATAT
The DNA here is from genome assembly GCA_963277665.1 of Viscum album. Taxonomy (NCBI): domain Eukaryota; kingdom Viridiplantae; phylum Streptophyta; class Magnoliopsida; order Santalales; family Viscaceae; genus Viscum; species Viscum album. The sequence continues at coordinate 2,073,600,388 of OY728131.1, forward strand.
TCATTTTATATGAATAATTTTATAAATATTTTAATTATCACTTTTAAAATAAGAATCAATATTTATTGAGAAATGTTTGGTTTTTTATAGTAATAGTTTTGTAACCCTTATAAAAATTACATTTGACTTCATAAAATTTTATAATAATATATATTTAGTAAATACTATATAATAATAAAATTTTATTAATTTTTTATTATTTCAAAAATCAATTCATCCATAAAATAAATTCCTTATTTCAATTTCAATTTTACACAAAAATATTATTTGTATTTTATTATTTTAAAATAAAAATCATTTATAATGTAATAACAATAGGATGAAAATATATCCATAATTATATAAAAAATAATGTACATACTAATATCTCTAGGGTCTTGATATATATCCCTTTAATAAACTTGTAAATTCCTTAAGAGTAAGGTGTGTGATGGAGAGGCTTTCATGGGGTGGTTAGGCATACATGGTTTCAGTCATGATCTCGATGAGATTGAACTTATCTCATAAGAGATTTCGCTCATACTTAAGTAGTTGGATATTATTTTGGTCTTGGTCAACAAAAAGTATAGGTTAATCTATCTCCCTTGAGATTTCTAATAAATTAGCTTTATAGGACATGAAACTATTGGAAGAGGTCATCACATACTTCGTCTATGTTAACTAGATTTGTTAAAATCCAATATTTGTATTAATCATGTGATCACTATTCAATAACAATATTACCAATGGTAATTATTCTTAAATGTCTTTTAACTGATATTATATATTAAAATCTAGGAAATGCATGTGTTTTCTCTTTCTGTAATAAGACATTTAATTTACATGTAAGGGGAATTTTATTTATAATATATCAGGTCATTACAGATCCTATGAAAACCATTTGAAAATTTGGGATGAGAAAAAAAATTTGAAATGTATATAAAAATAAAGGAATCTATTTAATCTATTGAAACTCATGAAAACTAATAATTATGTTTTCCTTTTTTTGAATAAGAATTTGATCACATAAATAAAATATTTCCACATATTAAAATCATAGATTTATCAAAGAAAACATTTGATAATTAATTATTAAGTACAAGAAAACCACGAAGGAATCATAAGGAATGTATGAGCTCTTGAAAACATTTATTATAAATAAATCTTTTTACCTTTAAAATTTCATAAAAATTTTCTGACATCGTTTATTCAACCAATTTATATAAAAAAATTTAAACAAGAATAATATAGTTATCTTTGAACATCATATTCATAACCTATGTTTAGTAATTTTTTTAATTGTATCAGAATATCTAGAACCCAATTAATTCCAAATGAGTCAACAAGTTGGTTGTCTCCCTCATTTTATCCTTAGAATACTACATCATTACCCAATTCATTGGAAGTATATATTAGGCATACCCATTATCATAAGTTATATTTTCATCACAAGTCATCATTTATAATCCTCAAATACCATATAAGGAACAATTTTTTTAAGAATTCACTTTTTAACCATAAAACCACTGAATAACTTATTTGAACCCATAAAAACACTTAAAATTTTCGCATGATCATAAGAGAAATATCCATTTTTTTGAAAACATGAAAAATGAAAAAAAAACATAAGAACAAGAATATGATATACTTTGAAAATCCTTGTTAACATATATAGGATTATTTAAAATCAATAATGGTTATGATGGTGAGAAAAGGAAGTCATGGATTATATGTTAAAAAATATTCTTTTTTCATTTTTTTTAAAAATAAAAAATAAAACCTATAGAAATATATTAATAGATTAATTTTTAAACTTTTAAAAATAAAGTAAAATGTAGCTTAAAATGACCATTATAAACCTTTTAATCATAAAAATTAACATTATTTATACTTTTCCAATAACAAGTATATGGAATAAAATGTGTTAGAAGGAAAAATTTACAAAAATATTTTCAAAAGAAAATCTCTTACTTCATGTCCCAACTCGTTTTGTTCATATGTATACCCTTATATGTAATAAAATTATATTTGTTTTATAGTTTCTTAAGAACATTTCACTTTTTTATTCGATTATCATTATTATAATTATTTCATTTTTACAATGTTTTATTTAGTAATTTTAATGGTTAGTTTCAAGTTGGATATTTTGAGAAAGATTGGTTTAAAACATCAAAATAACATTGATGCATTGACCGCATTCAAAGGGGTTATGAGTTCATCAATAATAGAATCTTAAACATGTGATAATTATAATATTTACACATTATATGAAATTCTAAAACCAAATATATAAGTAAGACCCAAGTAATAAACCACATCATTTCATGGAGACAGTAGTTGGTTTGTAATCAGGATTATCATTTGGATTTTTATACTACGTAGAAAATAAATATAGTAGGTAATATTTTATTTTTACAATATCATAAATATTTTATAAATTTCATGTTTATAACTTATTTTCTATTTCTATGACAATACTTTTAAATTCCAAATGAAAAATCAATCACTTTTCGTGGCATTGGTAGTCCACACATACACACGAGTGACATTATCATTTTTGAACATATGGTATGGTATAAAGGTATGTAATATATTATATTTTAAGAATCATAATAATTTTATAAAAACCATATATATTAATTTTATCAATAATTTTAACATCCCATGTGACTAGGTGATGAAAAACAAAATACATCGCTTCTTGGAGGTGGTAGTCCACACGTATGCACATGCAATGCTTTCATTTTACATAAGATAGAAAAGGAACTAAAAAAAGGTTATAACATAGCAATAATAATATTTTAGTATACATATGATACTTATGTTATTATTTTAACATTTTTTAAGAATATTCTAAGTAGGTATAATAATAAATAAATATGAAGCACTCAGAAAAGAATTATACCTATTTTTTTGGAAAACCTCACATGGATTACACATTATGCCTTATTAGGGTGTTCTTTAAGTTGGGAGAATATTATAGTAAATATAGATAATGTTGGAATGATGTTCGGTATGGAATAGTTGAGATAAATAGATCATATTATGTTAATAAGTGAAGAATTAGGTGTGCTTTTATACGCGATGGGTGTGACACATTTGTAAATACATAAACCTTTTAACTATGTAATATGTATTTCTCAAATTAAAGTGGCATAAAATATATAAATTTTGAATAAAGTATAGTTTATGTTCAATATATATTCAAACAATCATATTTCTCTAAATCTTATAGTTCTTTAATTCCTTATTTCTTAGTTTAATCCCCCCGTTTACCCTTTTAACCTTTACCGAAATGATAAAATTTTACTAAGGATCCTGCCCCTTATGACCAAACATGAAACTGAAAAAATAACCAAAGTTGAACCTATTGATTTAAAATTTGAAATCCAATTTTCAAGATTAAATTTTCATAAGTAAAAGAAATATATTTCAATTTATGTTTTCAAAATGGAATAATTTGTTTTAGAAAAAAAACCATTTTAAGTGAAAAAAATAATTTATAACAAAATAATATAATTTTCATTATTAAGGAATTAAATTTTATTATTCTTAATCAAATGTGATATATTTATTTTTAAAATAAATCCAAAACAAAATGGGACACTGCGATTACCTGAATATAAATGATAGTCCTTATAAATATCAGTATTTTCCACAATTGACACAAAAATAAATCTTTTCCTAAAAATACAAAACATCAAATACAATATAATTGAAATATTATAAATAAATAAATTAATATAATTTTATAAATATCAAACATTAAAATTATGAAATTTAATTTTTATATAAAAGAATATATTATATAGAATTTTTTTACTTGGAAAAAACCATTTCTTTTTGGACTGAAAAATTATATAACATTGTCATATTATATATGAATTCATAAAATAAATTTATAAACACTAATAATTCAGGATTTTTATTAATAAAATTACGTAATTTTTGATAGATGTTGGACCTTACATTTGAAATTATATTAAAGGTTATACCATGTATACCACCCATGATTCAAGAAATAATTCTTGGGGTTAGAATATCATTTAATTTTTTCCTTTGTTTGGAACCCTAGTAAGATGAATTTAAATTTTTATAAGATAATATTTTTATATAAATTTTGAATATTTTATTTTTTATTATAAAAACTTGTATGTAATACTATATATTTAATATATAAATATTATATTTTCTTGAGTGAATTTTTTATGTTAACATGATTCAATTTTTCATTATTTTCATGATAAATATTTTTTCCCTAAGTGAGTGAATTCAATTTTTTTAAATGTTTATAAAATGAATTTTCGGGATTTTATGTTTACATGATGTGAGTTGGTGGGTTAAAATATTTATGTCCACGAATGTTAGTAATTGAACTGTCCAATCCCGCCACAAAATCGGTCAGAGGCCAACAACTTGTGCTGCGGTATCCACTCAAATTATAGAATGAATTATCTATAATTATTTCCCACCACATACTATAATGAAACATCATTCATAATAAAAATATTTATAATATACCATGAAATATAATAAATACATATGGAAAAATACATATCTATAATATAATATAATATACACAAATGAATCCCCATGAACAACATATCACAAATAGATGAAATTCTGAATATATGTGACACACATGCATCTGTTCGAATGAAACATTAATTCTCTAACTACCAAAATTTTTTCCAACTCCATCCTCCATAGTCACTCATCATCTATACCTATTGATATATATGAAAGAAAAATATAAAAGAAATAAGTATGCATGTGGGGATGGGTAATAATTCTCAATATAGTTTTCACATGTACTGATATGAACACATAAAAAAATTACATCTATATGAACTATCAATAAATAATTTGTTGAAAAAATAACACCATAGAACATAATTTTCATCAATCATAACAAAATTTATTAAAACATCTTTTCAAGTTACCCATAACTACCTATTTTCAGACTCAAAAAATAATAATAATTATATATAATTATGTATGTACTAATATTCCACAATAAAAGAATAATAAATGACCCCACCAACCATATCTCATTAAAGATTCATGAGTTACTCATATATTTATCAGGTACCCATCTCATCCAAGAGAATATATTGATCATAAATCCCCAAAAATCTAGTCTTGCCACATCCTAGATGTTAGAACTCATCCACTACATAATTATATGGTTTTCACTACATAAAAATAGCATCCCAAAAATAATAGCATCCTCGCATATTTCTTTATAGTTTTCATTCATGAGGTTTTACTCAGGATGCACCATTATGTGCTATTAGGAATTACTCTATAGTATTTAGGTACCCCAACCATAGTTGTATATCACAATCTAAAACCTAAGCCCTATATATTTAATTAATATAACTCAAACTAGGATCTATGGGTGAAAATAAAAAATAATTGATGCCACATCATCCACCTTGATCTTGGAGGTATAGGATACAAATCACATGAACACATGGAAAAAAATCATCGATATCAAACCATATAAGTGGTCAAGATTAGAAATCATATATAAGTGTTTCATCAATAATCTCAAACCAAGGGTTGTGAGTACAAGAGAATACATTATGTGAAATCATTGACCAAATATATAACAAGTTAATAGGTTAATTCTAAGTACAATCATCACAAAATCATCATCATAAATATCATCTTGTCACTATTTTATCACACATAAAAGTAGATAGGTAAAAAAACATCACCGAACCATCAATATTTCTATCAGTTACATGAAACTTTTCATTTAATAATTTTCCTTGTCAACATATCTTTTTCAATGAAGTTATTAATCCTTAACTCTTCATAATATAATAATGAATCAAAATAAATTATCTAAAAATGATATCACTGTATCACTATAATATTAATATCAGTATTAATATTTATATTAATATCCACAACTCATAATACTTTTCATAATATTAATTGATCTAATTATTTGTTATAATATTCTCCAATATTCTCAATATTTTATTTGAATTTTTATCCAAAGGATCCCACTGCTTTAATGAATGGTTCTGTAAGATAACTACTCATTTTCTCCGTAAGAATGATAGGTCTAATATTAATACTCATAATCTATACATGGTAATATTCTATCATTTCTATAATATTCCTTGATGATTATTAATCCAAATATTCTTTAACATCTAATAATTCTATTATTAGTATTCAATATAGGAATTAAATAATAAATATTATCAAAACACATAAAATCACTTTAATAAATGACATATATAAATTTATGTATTTAAATTAAGATGTATCCACCAGATTTAAACCTTTAACTATAATTAATAAATCATCATTTTTTCCTAAATAATTTCATTTTTCCTTAAATAATTAATTCACATAATTTAGTCATTATTATTTATTGTCATAAATCCTATAATAATCTTATATTATATCTATGAATTTTTAAATATATACTCTTTGATTTCAATCCATTATTTTCAATTTTTGTACACTAATTTCCATTACAAAAAAATAATTTAATAATAAAGTATTTATATTTATTTAAAAAACACTAAATTATTATATGTAAAATAATTATTACTATAATTATTTGTCCTGTTGAATTATATTTTCAATAAAAAATAATGTTTATGGTATCTTAATTAATAAAATTAATTTATATCTCTCTTAATTTGATCTATATTATAACATTATAGTCTTGCTCGATAAAAATATTCACCCCAAAAATTCTTTCTTTTAAAATATTCAATACATTAAGAAGTATTATTATTATTAATTAAATAAAAAATATGAATTATATTTACCATTGAAATCTACTAAAATGGTCATACATAACTATTCTTTATCACATTAAGGAGTCAAATTACTTTCCCCAATCTATGTTCATAAAAACAGAATTATTCATCAAAGATCAACACATGATAAAGTCAACAAATGATCCTAACACATCATTAATGAAAATTAGCTAAACTAGTTAGTGAAACATATATAAATTATTTAAAACATGTTTTAATGGTGTCTAGGTTGTTTAGAAAATTCCGAAACAAATTAGCATCTGAATTGGATCCCAAACATCTCATTAAGAGTTTTGGCCAATCAGGGTTGCCATGTGGTGCCCTCTATGCACTCTAAGCCCCGTCTCTATGTCATTCATGTTATTTCATAATGTGACACAACAAAAATAATCTAATAAATTTTCATAATTCATGATTCATGCACTCAAAATGAGTTCACGCAACCCCTATAAAGTGACATATCCAAGAGAGCGTTCATATGATCACATAGACCATATATATATATATATATATATGCATACCCAATATCATGAATTTTTAAACCCTATTCCAATACCCCAACTAGGGATATGTGGAAACAGATCTATAATACAATAAAAGCTTGAAGTCCTAAATCTATTTTCCACTCTTCTTTTTCTAAATCTTCAACCAACCACAATCCATGGTGGTTTCTAAATATATTATATCCTCTAAACCACTTTGAAGTTTCATTAAATGTTTATATTATAGTTTTGATTTTATAAATTCATGTTTTGAGTCAAGAATAATTAAAATGGGCCATAAAATGTTAGAGAGAATGATAAAATAAAAAAACATTATCTCTTGAAAAACTTTCAATTATATCATTGAATATTAAAGTTCATGGTACCATTGGATTTACTACTTCTTAGTTTAAGTCATATAATATCATTTAAAATAGGATACTTCATGGGTATAGGTTTTAAAAAAAATATCAAATAAGTTATCAAAATATCCCTATAAATATATACATATCATGCCATCAGTAAAAAGTTCACAAAATTTATGTTATTAGATTCATATTAATATATGTATTCAAGATGTATTATCCATTTATCTTGAATTTTAAGTTTCTTTATTCTAATATTAGAGAGACTTTTTGGATAGTCATAATTTTATCCAATAATTACCTCAATTAATATATTTAACTGATTTAATTCCATTCTAATTATATTTATTTTTATATAAACATTAAAATAAATTAATTCTTTGTCATAAATCATTTATTATATATAGAGAAATAAATATGGATATTAGGGTCTCTGTATTATCAAATTGAAGACGTCGAGTTAATGAACTGCACCTTTTCTCATTGATTTATCATTCTTGAATGATAATCTAACTCCATTAGTATCCTTCATAGTGAGATATTATTATAACCCTAGACTATATATAAATTCATATAAATTATTAATTTTAAAAAAATTAGGTAAAAATATATTTTAAATAAATATTATTAATTACAAAATCACTCCCTACTAAGTGTCACCACGTTCTCTCTAAAAATATTTATGATTTTTTACTAAGTGTAGAAATGTACAGACCTAGGTAGTTCAATTTAGGAAAAAGTTATTTAAAATTCACATTATAGGTTGAATAGAAAAAATAAATTTAAAGAAAATAGGGGGAAAAGATGGGAGATTTTTGTTGAGTGGCTTTGAAACCAATAAAGGCAACAAAAAATAATTTATTGAAAAGAAAAATATCACTGATAATGGTCAACCTAATATACTACTTATGTAGTCATTAATAATTATCACTTATAAAAAATCATTCAATTGAGGTTATATTATTTTTTTTACCCTTAAACACTAAGGAGGATAACACAACCACAAAAATTGAATGAAATTAATCTTAAGTTAACTTTGACACTTCAAATTATTACAAACTTATTTGATTATGGTATAAAATATATCTTATGATAATTTTAAAATAAATAAACCACATCTAAATTATAAAATATAATGCCCTTAATTTGGAGATTAAATATGAACTATATTGATTGATCCCTTGTTAATTATATTTTATTATTGAAGTGTATCTCCCTTGATTCACACAATCCCAGCATGATGATCAATGTGACAAATATTTTAGTGATATTGACATTAAAAACTCATTTAATTAACCAAAATTTTATTAATTATAGTGAAAAAAAACTCATGAAGGAGTTAATAATTAGATGGACTATAAAAATAATTACTCTCCCATGGGTGAAATCGTCATCATAAGGATTACTTTTTTAAGAAATGGTTTAAAAGGATATAACCAAATATTATCCAATATAATAAATTCTAGAACAAATAACCAATATAAAAATATGAAAAATATAAGAAAAAAGTAAGTTTTATTAATGATATAGTGATATTACAAGCCTAAAATCAAATAAACAATAAATAGAATAAAAAGATAAACATCATTCTAGAATATATTCATACCAAAATCCATATTTCTTCTAAATGGATATAGAAATGGGAGTAACTCAATAAATTCATCATAAATATCATAAACACAAGACCCCCCCCCCCAATTGTTATAATTATAATTAAATAGAGTGTTGGATATTTAGGGTTTAAAGTGTCAATAAGAGAACATGCAGAAATTTACCATAGAATTTTATTCTCCCTTGAATTTCATTTTCAAATGAGTTCACATGAGAAATATATATCACAACAATTAAATTTAATTGTCATAATTTATTACATTAACATATTTCAAAATTTCATAAAATTTCAGACATTTAAAAAACTATTATGTCTTAAAAATTGAAGAAAACTCCAATCTTTAAAATCTTGTACATCTCTACATTAATAGCCATTTTAACCCCTTTAAATGTGTGATCCATCATGAAAGGTATATAATTTTTTTTTTAAAAAATAGTTTATAATAATTCCATATAAATTCATATCACAATTAAGAACACAAAAAATTTGATGGTACAAATATTCTAGATAAACTAAACAGAAAAATAGAATTTTCAAAAAAATTTCAAATACACCTTAAAAACAAAAATGTCTATCAAATAATAAAATAAATCTCAAAATAAGGATGAAATTAAAAATATTATCAATAAAATAGTCAATTAAAATATGGTTCATCAACTCCCCTGTTATGGACAAATTAACATGTCATGTAAGTTATAAGATGATACATTTTGACATTTCTCAATAAATAAAAAAATATCATCCTAATAAGAATCACAGAAAAGATGTAAATCTCAATAATTTAAGATTACATTATCTTATATATTATATAAAAATAAAATTTTGTGATATCAATGACACTAAATAGGTGGAAATGAATTATGAGTCTATTATACCATAAATTCCCCACATGTGTCAATTCCAAGCATTTAGATCTTATCTCTCCACCCTTTATTCAATATATTCTGGTCATGTAAAACTTTCTACTTAACTGATTCTATTACAACAAATATATTCTACAACCTTTTTTATCAAATTCCAAAAATCTTCCAAATATAAATTCTCACAAGTCAAAACTAATTCCCTTGAACTTTATTTTCTGGTATTTATACATTTAATCACTTATCTCATTATTATAATTTATTATAAAACTTTAATGGCATGTAATAGTCAAATATCTTGTACACATGTAGAGAATAATTTTTTACAATAATGTAATTGATAATAGTATAAATGAATGTATGTAAATACCTTGTTTTAAGATGAAAAATTGCATAACATGATCATACATTCAATTGGTTAAGAAAAAATGACAAGTCTTAATTGTTTTTAAAATAGTGTAGAGAGATTAAATGAAAAAATCTCCCAAAAAATCCATATGGTTAATAGTGTAAAAATATAAAAGGTTATTTAAATACTCAATTAATTATATGCTTCAAAATATTTCATTTTACTAAAATAAACCACCATTAATGAAAAATTCCCATACATAATATCCTTCCAATGAAAATGTAAAAAATTAAACATTATCATCCAATAGGTAACATTGAATTAATGATAATGTGGAATGATTTTTTTTTCTAAAAAAATAATTAAAATAGAAAAAGGGAAAAATTCTGAAGAACCTACTCTAATAAAGCTACCCAAAATTTCATACCCTCCGACAATAATTAAAATTGTCCATTTTCCTCAATTACTATCACTAATTATTTAACCGTTTATAATTATAAAACTATTATTAAAATAACATGAAATGTATGATGAAAGTAAACAACGTAATGATTATATCCAATTTGATAATAGTTAAGATCCTCTAACAAAATTCGAAATATATACAAGACAAATATAAAACATTAAAAACTATCTTTTTCATTAAAAGACTTTGTAATATTCTAAGGAATAATTTTCAACCTAGGTTCTAAGTTAGTGTAGGATTACCGGACCTGAAGATCCTCAATACATATATATTAAAAATATTAAATTTATTATATCACATGCATGTTGTTTTTCTATGATAATGTAATGTAATCTGAATTCCATTCTGTATGAGAATTTTGAGACCATCCTTAAATCCAGAATGCATGTTTTTACCCTAAATGTGGAATAATATTTTTTATCTTTGGGTGTTTTTTTGAAAAGAATGCATCAGAAGATGATAATAAAATAGATTAATTTATAAATTGTTAGTTATTTATTCTCCATGACCTAGCACCCTCTCACATTAAAACCATTTATGGGAAAATACTAGGGATAACCATATAATACTAGGTATTTGTACAGAGCATGAATAATATATTTAGTATATTCCCACAAAATAATTGATCGATAATCAGTATTGTGAGTTTGTTTTCACAAATAGAGTTCATAGATCTTGTGAATGGTAATGAAGTGAAATAATTCTTCATCATTGATTGATAAAAATTCAAGGTATGGATTTTTTTGGATTTAAATACCATTTAATGTTTAAGACTAATTTGAATTAATTATCCCTAAATTAATTCATTGATTGTTCTTCATTGGTTTTTTCTGACGATTGATTTCTTTTCATCAGTGCTAAAAATTTAGCTTTCTTCATTTTTTTCCAGCTACTTGATTGATTCCCCATTCTTGGATTCCTTTAATGAATTCTAAAAAAATGGTATTTAATTGATCCTTACTTTTTGTAATGGGACTTTCTCCCTCCATTTTTGGCATACATCATCATAAATTGGTTGGTCGATGATTCGATGGTACCTTGGTGGACCGTTAATTATTTTTTTAATCCAAGGAACAACATGTCATAATTATTAGTTCAATTATGGGAGTTTGAATCATGATGGAGGAATTGAGATGATGATGGGAATATAATTATGGATCAATTAATGGAGTATTTGTAAGTTTGATTAACCAGATATCTCTTGAGGTGTAATGATGGGTGATCATGAGTGTAGTTCAGCCAAAATATGGCCACTAATGATGGTGGTGATATGATTGAGGTGTGGGAAATGAAATTTTCCTGTGTCAGACCATTTGGGTTTCTCCAAGATGGTGATGATGACAGTTTTATAATAAAGGATAATCATAATATGACTTCGTTCTGGTCGTTTATATTATCCAACATAGTTACAAGAGTTATGGAGAAAAAAACTAGTGGATATAAAGGTTGTGGAAAGCATGGGAGAATACATGTGAAGATATATACGTTTTGTGAATTTAAGAACTAAATTCCATACATTTTATAGGGACACACACCGTGTAGTTCCCAATGTGTTATGACTTGGGTTTTCTCATAGAGATAAATACCACATGCCATGTGGTTGGTTCATAGACTATGTGACCCTTTTTCTGCTAGCTCGGTATAAGAGTATATAACTAAGAATCCATTTCAATATATATGGTTTTTATTTCAAATCACGCATTTTTTATACCTTGGTGTATGTCTTAGCATGTAGAAGGATTACAGACCACCATGCCTATGAGACACCACACATCATGAGTGTTAGTGAACACATCTGGAATTTCATAAAGTACATGGGCTTGTGTGGGCCTCACCCACCGAGTGCCAACCCAAAAATTAAAATATAACACCCCATGATTTTATGGTATGTAACTTTTAAGTTTATCATTTTTGATTGTTTATGTTTCATGCAACATCGAGTTTAAAACCACGATATACTATTTCAAGTGTGACCATTATAACATAACTATTAAATTCATGGGAATGAATAATATTAACCACACATTAAATTTTATACTTTATAAATTAAATAAAATATTTTTACATCCCTCAAAAATATTTTTATTGGAATAATATATGAATAAATCGAATTTCATGCATAAAAAGGCGATATTTTTTAAAAGGTAGTTTTACCACCTTTTAATGGTACAATTATTTTAAAACTAAATTTTAACTCTTTTATAAATTATATTAAAAAAATAAACTTATTTTTTTAAAATCATAATTTCAAAATAATAATAGGGTGTTTTTTTATTTTATTTTTTGAGAATATTTATTTTCCAGTGATTAATGAAAAATATCGATTTTTAGAAAATCGTCAATTTATTTATATTAAAAATATATTTTGGATTTTAATTTTTTATTAATGTAAATAGAATAATATTTAGTTATAAATGATATAATTTATTTCATCATTATATATTTTTTTGTATAAGTACATTTTTTTGGATAAATAATGCATTTTAAAAAATGCTTTTTGTTGTGTTTTATCCGTTTAATTTTAAATTAAATTCTTCCACTTATTTGTTTATAATTTTTAAAAATATATTAAGTATTTGTAATTATAAGGTTATAATTTTATAAATAGAATCCATTTATTTATTTTTCCATATGAATTGTAACTTTTGTAATTTTTTTATTACAATAGTTAAGTGTAAATAGAGAAATTTATGGTAAAAATAATACGATAAAGATTAAAAAATTACCCTAAATTTTTCATAAATTTTATTTAAATAATTATATTAAACCCTTAATATATATTTTTCTATTTTTAGTAATTTAATTGTCACTTTTTTATGATAACAACTTTTATATTTTTTAAATTAAAGATAATAAAGAAATGTCACTTTCTTTCTCTTAAACATCTCTTATGTTTCCACATTAGGTAAAAGGGTGGTTATGAAATAATATAAGTGTCCATGTTTAACTTAATTAACATATTTTTATGATATAAATTTATTTATGATTTTTAGAGACCATTTAGACGAGGTTATGAAATTTATAATATTTTATTTAAAGACAAGGCAAGGATGTCACATTCATATTTTAATAACTATATTATATCTAATAAGGTGCTATTAAGAATTTATATTAAGCTATATATATTATTTTGAAATATGAAATATTTATATACAACATATTATTTTATTTTCAATATTTAGTTAAGAAATAATTATCGTAAATATTTATACAATGATGTTGCAGTAATTATTTTATTAATGAAACAGTCAAATTAATGATATTAAATAAATTAAAATAAATATAATTTCAATTAATTAAGGTAATACATGAACTTTGTGAGTGATTATGACATATTATTCATATATTAATTTTTTTAAATTAGATTTATTTATTTATTTTTTAATTCCAAAGTAATGATCACTGTCAAAATTGATAGTAATGATATTTTACAAAAATAATATTTTATTAAATTATTTAAAAATCATAAAAAATATATAGAATTAACTATTTGATGTTATTTTCTAAAAATTGTTACAAATTGATCATTTTTAATCCAATTGATATTTTATAAATAAAAATTCCCCCTTTTATTTTTAAATAAATTATTTCTATAATAAAATTTAAAATATGTTAACTATGGTAAATCAAAATGATAAGGTTTAAAATAAAAAATACCTGTAAAAATTTAATGGATGATGATATTAAAACATTTTATCATCTTTATATTCTAATACATGGTATTTTGGTTTTATTTGGATAGAAAATTAATTTATTATAATTTAAGAAAAATTGGATTTCCAAGGGTGCACCTCACCTCAAATATAAAAGGTCACTCCTTAATTTAATATCACCACCTTAAGCCTTATAGATCAAAAAATATCTATTGAGTTCACTTCCCAACATCTATGATTTTGAGGTTTTTTTCCTTTTAGAAGTCCGACCATGGATCCATTAAGAAGATATTAGAGGAAGTCTTTCAAAGATGAGGTAATCATCTTTATGGGCTTTTTGGGGTTTTTTTCTTACACTTCTTCTTCATGTTTTTTTTACATGATAAATAATAAATCAGGTATCATCTATATATTGATATATTATTATTTTTTTGAAACAACCATATTCTACCTTTTATATATCCTGAGAAAAATGAAAGCACAATACGTGTGTATGTATGGCTTATCGTCTCCACATAGCAGGGTAATTAATTTTCTATATTAAATGTTAAAAAATTATTCTAAAAATGAATTTAATGATTAAATATAATATTTATATCATTATTGATATTTTTTAAATGTTTTACCTATACCCTATTAAAGAAAATTGGGACTTTTATAACAAAACATACAAGAGAAATAATGTATTTAACACACGAAATAGTGAAATGAATAAATATTATTAATAAACAAGTGATAAAACATTATAAGGGATAATATATGATATAATAAATATTAATTTGATTCTATTATAAGTTATTAATATGTTTTAAAACAATTATACTTGAGTTTTGTACAAGTGATGTGGAAAGCCAGCCTAAGGTGATGGAATTCTTAACACAATTTACATTCCTTGGGTAAAACTTTTACTATATTTATTATTTCATTCAATGATTATGTTTGAAATTAATATTGATTATCTTATATTTTGGTTCCAATTTTATTATGTGGATTTAAAACTAATACAAAAAAACAATTCATTTGGTTAACCCTCACACATTCATATAATAATAATCTTTTAAATGTTTTGTTTTTCAAAAATTAAAAGGAATGTTTAAGAAAACATATATAACATAACTATATTTTACCTATATCATGATTCCATAATTTATTTAGGGATCAATTACAAGTTTAAAAGGTTATTTTAAAAAAATATTTTATAATTGCGTAGATATTTTAACTAAATATTTTGAAGTAAAAGTGGTATTTCCCACAATAATTTTTCAATTATTTTATTTGAATATTTTCATCTACGTCAAAATTATTTGTTGGATATTATTATTAATTTAGGGTGATATCTTATAATAGTATCAACCATATTTTATTGATCTTTTATAATCAGTTTGATTCGGGATGTGTTATTTTGATACCATTAATCATATTACACTGGATGGTTTATAATTATGTTTATTGTTTTGGGTACGTTACTAACATTTAGTCTCTATTTCTATATGAAGGTATATATTGAAAACGTTTCACCCAGTTCATATGAGTAAGGTATTAAACATAGTAAGTGATGGTTGGGGCCCACTATATCCCCTCGATGCATCAGTAGGTTTCATGAGATAAAATATTTTGTTTATTGGTTAATGTCATATTTGATTATGTATTATGTCTTGGATGAGGCCTTGACAGTATGTTTTTGATGCCTCACATTAGGCATTCCCTCAGTATGAGACTATTTATTAATAATCCTTGTGATTATTTGATTATTATAAAATTCATGGTTATGTTTCATTCTCATGTGATTATTTATATGGAATAACTTGAATATATTTTATTCCTACCATATTATACTCAACAATATGTTTTAATGGCATGCGATTTTAGTTATTTCGATTTATTTACATTTTAAGATTATTTATGATAGACTCTATTGTATTATTACCCGAACTATGCATCTGATCTCACTCCTTTATTATGTTTTATTTCCGATGATTTCTAGATGTATATTATGATTAGCATGTGGGGATAAACTAGAAGAATATGGGTGTTTCCAATTGAGTTATTATATTTTATTTTATTTTAATTTGTAATATATGATTTATGTATGTATCTAGTTTTCAAAAAATACTAAACTATTTAGTCCATTGGGATTAGATCACCTGTAATTAAAACCAATGTAATAAATTAACAACCAACTATGGGCTATTGGGGTTGGGGTCTTCATAGTTAGTATCAGTGTATTTTTAGTATTTTAACCTAGATTATGATTTTGACATCAGTTATAGATAAATTATTGTTGAGTGACTTACTAGTTCAAAATTATATATTATAGTTCACACTCTAATGTAGTTTATTCCATTATTTAGAAATGGTGTTTATTATAAGGGATGGAGACCATATCAATGCACATAATCCATATAGGGATTTCCCTCTAAGAAAATATAATGGTGTTGGGGGAGGATCTACAAATGGAGCTAAATAACTTATATCTAAAATATGACATCTAACATAGGTTATGATAAATATCTATACTCACATGGAGAAGCCTGATCCACAATGCAGTGTAACTGTCATGTCTCGAAAATTCAATGTATTTTTTTATTATTATATGGAACTATTTTGAGACGAGGCCCTTTGATGACACAAGATTCCGAGGCTTGGTGAGGGAAAAATAGATTTTTTTTTCTTTGTTTAAGTTCTTTTAAATAAACGTGAGAGTGGGTTTTCTAAATTTTAAACCAGTGCTTGGATAAAAAATTTGAGGGCATCGTTGAACTCATAAAGTCATTATTATCCTAGAAAGGACCTAACTTCAATCATCGACATTCAGTCGGAAAAGATATTTTTTGATGTTTTCGAAAGAAAAAATAAAATAACTTCAAAGGTTATTTAATTTTTTTCTTCACTGTTGAGTAGTGGCACATCTGCACTATGGTGTGGTGAAGAGGCAACAACGAATCTCATTATTGAGGCCTGTAAATGTGTAGCTTAATGAATCATTAATTTGACGCATAACAGAAACAATATTTCATAAATGAAACAACATAATGATGTGATGACGCAACGTAACAGAAACACTACGACACATTTTTCTTTTAATGGAATAATGGGTTAGAGAAATAGATGTAAATCTTGGAATCCCTATGAATAATTTATAATGAGTAATCCTTTATAATGATTAACATTGGAGAATGTCTAGAGGCAACGATGCCCTCAAAGAATGGGAATAGGACTGGAGAGAGACAAACGCTAACCCCCATGGATGGATCGCCATCGACAACGAGCTTCCCTCTGATCAAACCTTCTCCAGGTAGGGGTTAATTTTTTTTGATTTCTCATTATTCATTCTAAATCCCATAAATGCATACCAACCCACGAATAGGTTGATCTGAGGTTCTTTAATCTTGAGGAAGGATTTCTTGCATCAGAGTTTTTATTTGGGATCACTTATTTGTGTTGATAGAAACTAAATTTCCCTTAGTTGTGTTTCAAAACATCTAACGAAGAGGAATGGATACGAAAATAACAAGGCCATGATTCCTCCATCTTTGTGCGTTTTTCTGACATTCATGACATGAATTCTTATTTGACCGCAAGGAGGCACTGAGGCCTTAGCAGGAAAGATAGTGCCCTAAGAAACTTGGGGGTGCAGACAGGTCACAGAACAGACCACTAGAGAAGACATGCTGGTCAACGGAAGGCACCGCCTATGTACCACGATGGCATGATAATGCTGTAGCCATAGCTGTCTTAGGTCATGGCTGTGTGGAAGAAGCCGTTAGCAGAGGTTCGATAGTTGGTTGATAGGAACACAACCACCCGATCGCGTTGGTGGGAGGCCCTCTCCTTGTGGGCTGCAATGACCAACTAGCACGCGATCCAGTAGGAACGACATGTGGGACCAAGGCACCACTGGCTTAGCCAGCCTTGGGGTGTTGAACTAGACACCAGCAGACATCTAGGGTAAAGAAGACTACCCGTAGTTACGGGCCAGGATGGCGGGGTGTGATCCAGGCCGCTGAGCTGCCCAGGCTAGTGTTATATGACCCGCTTTTTTGGGCCAACCCGAGAGGATAAAACCAGGCCTTTGGGCAACCCAGTGTGGGAGAGAAATGGTCCACCTATTACAGGCCGGTTCGGATGGATACAGGTCAGTGGGAGACATGGCTGGCAGGACCCATGGCAGAAATAGGCCGAGTTCAGCAAGGCCCAATGGGCCTAGCCCATTGTCAAGGCCGTATCGAGACGGACCAGACCCAAACCGGGTTGGGTTTTGTTGGTCGAACCAGGCCGGGGCATGTTGGGACCCTGGGCTAGGTTGGTTGGGTCAGTTTGACCAGGTCGAACAGGGCTCGAACACAACCGAACCCTATTTACTAAAATGCTAATATTGTTTAGACTGGACATTTGATTTTTGGTCCGTTTGCGGCCTTGGGACTGTCGAGACAAGGCATTTCTTTTGGAATGATCTAATGATACTTTCATGGTAGTTGAAATAATATTAATGGCTTGACGATTTGATTATCTCTAAATCAAGACCACTACATTTGGGAATCCTATGGCTGGATGAGACCTGAAGACTGATGACAACCGAACCTATGTGTATCAGCTATAAGAGACTATGTCTGGATTAGCTATGAGGACCTGAGTTGTAAGCAGCTATGTGTGACCCGATATTCCCATGGTGGGGAGATACTTTGTGTGACCTGACAGTCCCATGTAACTCATCAGGGATGAGTACCTCAATTTTTTGTCCTAAGTAGGATGTGGTGTGGTGTGACCCAGCAAACCCTTGATGGGGAGTAGCTCTGTGTGACCAAGAATACCCACAGTATCCATTAGAGATGAGTACCTCAAGAGTCCAAGGTGTTCAATGTTACGACTGATAGTCTTACTTCTATACTTTAGATTATACCTACGTGAGCTAACAGTACCTTGTATGTACTTTCCTTTGTGTTATTTCCCTTTTGTTTCAAGATCCCTACTACGTATTTTGTTACTCACCCCTACATGGTCTTCGCCTGTATGGGTTGTTCCTAGTGCAGATGACAGGCATTTGGACAGAGACCTCGGTGGCCCAAGATCATGTGGTTCCCAGTGATATTCAACAGGCAGTACATACTTCCACAGCTTCCTACAGCCACTCCTTGCCCACCCTTTAGGTGGGGTCCTCTATGGATATCTTATAGATATCTTTTGTACATTATTGTTTTATGTTTATCTTTTTTTTGGGATTTTATTCTATCCCATTTGACTTACATCTTGTACCTGTTATTAGTGGCTATTTAGTGGCCTGAATTTTTTATCTTTATAGCTATTTGGGACATGGTTGTGTGTGTGTGCGTGTGTACAGGTACTCATGAAAATGACTACCACTCATGTGATCACTACAAAATAATTATCTTTTTCCAAAAGGGGTATATCTATAGGTAAAAGTGAATTTTTTATTAGTAAAACGTTTTACCAAATAAAATTGGTCTATCACTAAACTATTGGTAAAACTCTGCCGTTAAATATTATTACTACAGATAATACAATTATGTTGAAATTGTAATAATACCAATAGATAATATATATGTTTGTCAATATTCTTAGTAACAGATTTCTATGATAAATTTATCTGCTGGTAATATTAATAACATTCATAAACAACACCATTAATTAATATCTTTTTTAAATTTATATTTTTTAGAAGATATTATGAATGAGTATTTCAATTTTTATTGATAAAATTTTATATTATATTAATTCATCATATATCATACAACAGTTTTAATTATCAAACCAAAAATGCTTTTCACACATGTTCAAACTTTAAAAATAACTAATCATTTTAATAATATACTTTTATACAAAATTATTCAATACATAGTAAAAGTTTATTAATACCTAAAACCCCATAAAAACAAAAAAAACAAGATCCATCTATATAGGTGCCACCGCTGCACCCCCACCACCCATGTCGTCTCTTGACTGCAACCCTCCAGCACCCATTATAGTAGGAGGATAATTACTTCCACCAAAGATCATTATTCACCTCAATGTAGGCAACTAGAAAAAACAAATCTAGTCAACTTCATTACTATCGAGGAACCTCATATCTTTTTTATGGAAAACACTTTAGATTCAATATCTACACCAAAAAAACAAAAATCATATCCACAAATTAGTTCCAAATATCAATATGAATTGAAAAAAAACTAAATTATAAAAAATGATCTTTATAGAATGAAATCTCAAAAAATAAGGTCAACTCTGATAACAGTTGGGAATGTAAAGTCACTCATACATCACAGCCACTAGCTTTATAACAGACCAACAAATAAATGAATATAAAAAAATTAATTGAAACCAAAATACAAATATATGAAAATATTAAAAAAGTATCTTCATAGAATGGGAATTTTCATTCTACTTTTCATTGTTTTAGAAGTGAAATCTATCATAACATAACCAAAAAAATGAATAAACATGAATAAAACCTCAACAACCAAAACAAAACATGAATAAAAAAATCAAAACAAATAGATCCACAATAAATATTCAGCTGCCCATTTTTTTTGAGTCATAGGATATCCATTTTCTGTTATATCCCTAAAAGGCATAACCCGTGATTCTCAACACATGTTAACCTACTAGAAAAAAAATAGAATAATAAGTATACAATCATATAAATCAATGAAGAAAAAATTAAAAAGGTGGAATATGATATGATTATGATACCTTTATGATTTATTCCATGAAGAGAGACCCATATATAAACAGAATTAATAACAAATATTTCCATTAATGATCTTGAAAAATGGGAACCTGGAGATAAAAATGGATATGATTTAGAACAAATGAAAATAGATAAAACAACAATGTAACTTCTCACAAACCACATCATGTTAATCATATTATAACATTATTAGTGAGAAATAATATGTTCATTCTCTATACAATCTGTCATATTATGTAAATAGTAAAACCATTTTTAAAATGATAAACATATTTGGATATTCATCCATTGATACTTCCTAGTCCATAAAATTGATTCATTTTAGAAATTATTTGAAATTAAAAACAGGAATGAAGCTAAACCTTAATCAATTAATAATTTAGTCTAGTTATGACAGAATAACACCTCAAATGAGGAAAAAGTAAAATAATTCTTCTTAGCACAGAATAATTCTTTAATGAATTAAAATAATATTTTAGAAGAAAAAACTAGAATTTTCTAGAAAGAATTAATATAAAAAACTTATTTGATCTCACAGTCCTTTTGATCTCATAGTCTTGGTTAAGATAGAATTTATTAGAGATATTTTACTAGCCCATTTTTTCCCAACTAAGTCAACATAATTATTGGTTATTATAACTCAAAAAATATTTAATCTAAAAAGAAAACACTGAATCAATACCTCATTTGGGTTCAGGCCAACTCCACACATCAACTTGGCACCCAAACCACTAAAATTAATAGCAATAATGTCTTCCTCAACATTGATGAAGAGAACCAAATTCATTAGAAAAAATTATGAACAATCTTAAGGTGTTAACATACATGGATAAGAATAGTGTCCTAAAATTTTTCAATAATGTTGTCCAAAAATAGTAGTGAACATACATGGATAACAAGGAAATCCTTAAATTTCAAAAAAAAAATGTTCACCGAGACTATCCTAAAATTCTATTATTATATTGAAGATCAGTTAATTGATATAACAAAATAATAAGCATTAAAATATAACAAAAAGAATGTTGAAAATTAAAAAGTAAATAGCGGCAGATAGAATAAACATTGTGGGTTAGCTTAAAAATCAATGGAACTAGAACACTCATGGGGAGTGTGTGCAGTAAGAGAAATTAGTTTCAAAAAAGAATGTGGAACTTAATTAAGGGAAAGTTTGTGTAGTGTTGTAGCGAGAATGAGTGTCCTAGATCACATGGAGTGTGTACTGAAAGTAAGTGTGTGTGAACAAGAACATTCTGTGATTGTTTTTCATGAAGAACACACTCTCTCTTTCTACACACACTCTATGTGTGTACTAGTGCACACACTCATGGAAACACGACATTGTCATGGATGTAACATAACTGTGTCATGGATGAAACATAAAAAACATAGTATAGTGAAATTTCACTAGAATAATATTCATTAATGAAACTGATTTATCTTACTGAAACACAACATGAGTGTTCTAGTGCACACACTCTACCTTAGTAAACACACTCTTCATGGATGAAACTAATTTCCCTTACTAGAACACATGATGAGTGTTCTTGTGAAAACATTCATTAGAGTTCCATTTTTATCACAACATAAGAATTCTAGCGCACATAATGTTTCTTGAAGAACACATATAGATATTTTTATTTTTTCTACACTATCTATGGATGAAAATTATTTCCCTTACTATAACAATGAAAGTCTTTTCTAGTGCACACAATCAACCTTATTACACAGACTCTCACTTAATAAACAAACATTACCTGCTTTTTTGAAACATTATTAAGTATATTTCTCCAGTAATTTAAGTTGTTTTTCGGAAATAGAACTTAAACCACTTATTTTTTAATATGATCATTACATGTGATAATTGTTATAACCAACCCAAGTTATGAATCATTTGAGAAGTTGAGGAAAATATTATCCGTGATAGAAAAATTAGATGCATAAAACTAAGAATGGGTACACGGGACTTGGTTCAAGAAAACAATATACAAGGTGAATTGTAGAAAAATAGGGTTTACACAAACCTTCTTCCCATAAAGAGTGAAATCAATGTCCTTTCACATCATTGCATCTAGAGATTCAAGTAACAGGTTCTTGTATCATTACATATTTGAACCTATGAAGGATTTTAAATTGAATAGAAGAACATATAGATATTATATTTAACAAATATTTTTATTCATCAATGACATAAAAGACCTCAAATTTAACAATTTACCACTGATAATTACATCCTTTGGTAAGGAAAAATTCAATCCTTACTAATGGTTACATGCACAATTTTTTGGGGATAAAATTGTATTAAATGGTCAGTAGAAGATATTTTATATAAGATATTTTCTGAAATGATTTGGATTAGTCCAAACCCAAATAAATGTCCAAGGTGAAATGGGATAGGTCCAAGATATTGAGTTGATCATTAATATCTAAAAAAAGAGTTTTACACTCTCATAATAGAAAAGGAATCACATTACCCTCATAATAATAATTTTTAATTGATTTGAAATGTAAATAACAGTGTCCTTGTTTCTAAAAAGTAAACGAAGACTCTAGGAATAGTTTAACATGGATGATTCCAACTCTTGGTTCAGGTCACATTATTAGAATTCAATGTATAGAAAATTAATATTTACTTAAACCCAGCGATGAAAAGTTGTGATCCATATAGTTAAATGCATTTAAGAACCAACAATATAGAAAATCATTCCAAAAAACCCAACGTTATCATTCAGTGGGGAATAGTGACAAACATGCCAGTGAAATCTTAGATCGGCACCCTGAACCATTTGTAAGCAGCCATAACATGAAACCTTTAGTGATTACATGATATGACATTATTTAAACACCATCAATTAAACTGAAATCATAGAAAAAAATAATTCAAAACTGAACTATGGAGTAACAAAAAAGGAAATAATACTAAACTGAAACCCAAACTATAAAAAAACTAAACCTGACTATCTCATAATAATATAAATCAAATACGTGAACATTTTATTCCCCGATATAGTCCCCATTTTAGACATTAAAAATGTAACTATCATGTGCATGATCATAATTCAGTATAGGAGATAGCTGAAGTTAGGGTCATGTGTGTGTGCGAATTGGTGTCATCCTAATGACCATTCAAGATAAAAAGTAAAATTCACTTACTTTTAAAATTTAATAAAAATAGTCCTGCAAATTTCCAATACTATAGGAAACATTTTAACTATTCAGTGGAAGATTTAATTTAGATATTTACATAGTCTGAAAAAACATGTTACAAAAGAAATATCCATTAGAAGAACAAAAAGATAAAATAAAAATTAATAATATAGAAGGAAATATAATATATAGTTATCAAAGTATTTTACTTATATGTTGTGGAATGAAATCTATTAATAATTTTTAAACCTTATGATTTTGAATGTACAATAAAGTGAGATCATCATTCAGATTTTGAATGTACTTAAAGGATAACTGTGGGTGATTTGAAGGGATTTTGGGCACAACTAGGGTTGATCTAGGGTGCTCGAGACCAAGAGGTCACGCAGGGATGTTGGTCTAAAGCTATAAAGACGATGGCGGTTGAGAGAGGAATACAACTTGGAACACCTGGAATGGAATGTTTCAATGAGGGGTTTCACGCAAATATGTCGAACGGGAATATGGAGGGGGTTTTGCGATGATATTAGAAGGGGAAGATAGCCAATAATAGGGAGGGGTTCTTGCGTAGATTTTAATAAGGAATTCCATTCATGAACAGTGAGGGTTTATTGTGAGGAGTCCTGTGAGGATTACCGGTGGGGAAAAGGGAGGTAGGGTTAAAGAAGGGGTAGTGGAGAGGGGTGGTGCGGTGGGGGTCTGAGGGGGGTCTCATTAGTAGAGTTTTTAAATAATTTTTTATGATTTTTTTTCATTATAATTTTTTTCAATACTAATATTTATTAATATATATTTTTATTAAATATTTTTATGATGTTTATATATATATATAATTATTATCAAAATTTTATGTTTGTAGTGGATGATATATATATAATTATAAATCAAATATTTGGTAAGATATTTGATATTATTGAATAATTTATTGCAAATAGATTTTTATGATGGTAAAAGATTTGTTGGTAATAATAATTTATAACAACAGATTCATTTATTGGTAAATCAATTGTATGTATTATTATAATAAATTAACATTATTAATTGTTGCTACAATATTTGTTGGTATTGAACTACTAATATAAATAGATATATTTTTTAGAAAAAATAAATATTTGTAACCATATTGAACATCAATAGAATTTAATATATCTTGGAAATAATCATTTTTATCAACAGATATATTATCTATTAGTAATTTTCTATTGGTAAATGTCACTTTTTTGTAGAGGATAATGTCTTCGGTGCTAGTCGCTAGCCCCTGGCCTTTGGGATGCAGGCTTGGGGTAGTCCCAACATGGGCCCTAAGGGATGAGTCATGAAAAAATGGTATCAAAGTAGGTCGGTTCTACCAGAATAACTAAGAGTCTGTAAAATTTTTGATAGGGAAACAGTGAAAAGTGTTTTGAGTTCGGCTTTCAGCCCATGGGACTTTAATGTTGGTGTGGTGGTCTAAATATCCATACACAAGGACTCTGTACACCTGATTTCTGACTCGGAATATGGAAACACTGGTTGCGGTAAATATAGAGTACATATAACATTTTGGAATTGAGTGTTTCCCCATGTTCTTCTTGAAGCATAATAATCTCACTAGGTATAATCTACTGACTTTGGTAAATCTTGATCTGTTTTAGGATACCTCTACATAGACAACTAAAAAGAATTCTGATACGTGACAGTGAGGACAATCTACCTAGTGATGAGGTGTCGGTTTAGGGACCCGTGTAAGAGATGGCCCCATAGGGTGGTGCGATAGTGTTAGTGCCACCCGTTGATCAGCAGTTACTGTCAGTGATACTAGTGGAAAATTCATGTCGAATCAGTGCCTTGCCCATATTCCATAGGCAGAGACCTCCCAGTTTCAAGGGTGAGACTAACCCCTATGTGGATGAGGATTTTCTAGAGGTGGTTACCTGAGTCTTCTATCTTGTGAGGATGCCTCTCGACGAGATGGCGATCTTAGTCGTGGGCCTTATTTAGGTCTTAAGAGGGAGATGGTGGATCTTGATGATTCAGAAACATGATGAGGTGACCCTCACCTCGAAAGACTTTGAGCGCCTCTTTAGGGAGTAGTTCTTCTAGGCGATGTTGCACTCTGTGTGCATACATGAGCTACTATACCTACTGTAGGGTAGCATGACAGTAGAAGCATACTCAGCGAGGTTCACCAATATTTCATGCTACTCAATAAACATGGTGCAATACCCATTCATTAGAGATCAAGCTTAGAGTAAGGACTGCTCCAAGAGATCAGGGAATAAATGGTGTCTCTTAGCATCCCTACTCAGGTTTGGTTTCTAGATCAATACCTACATGTAGAGAGTTTCCAAGAAGAGCAGGCGTCGATGGCTGGAGCCACCAGGTAGCATATTCTTCAATAGTTAGAAATAAGATGTAGACGTGGGGACCCAAATAGGTGAGGAATTTTATGGGACAACCCTAGGTCTCAGGGTCGGTAGTGCGGGGCTCCTAGAGCATGGGGAGTCAGTAGGGGGCCAAGTTGTGCTTTACATACAGTAGGTAGATGCACATGGTTTGTGACTACCTAAACTGCTACATAGAGAGTCAGCAAACGATCCAACGAGCACCGAGGTAGATATAGAGGTTTGAGTGAGGACGTCCACAGGGTGGTGAGCGGGGCAGATGAGCAGGCCGAGCATCATGCGGTGGACGATGGTTTTTGGTCCTACAACCACACCCCCAGGTGGTCCACCACAAACTCTGAGAGTAGGTGGATAAGGGCATGCTCAGCTTCAGGCAGTGGAGGATTATGAACATAAATCTCTATAGATAATTAAAGGTACGATCATTGTCATCTAAACCTTTTCTACAGTTCTTATAGACACTGGTGTTAGTCACATTTTCTTTCCACAAACCTCGTTCAAGGCTCAGATATTTCAATAGAGCTGATGGCTCGATCCTTACAGTTAAAGACTTATATGGGAGGGGATTATATGATTGCACACAGGTGCCGACAGTGTGTGATTTCTCTTCGTGATAAGATCTTTAGATAGGATCTCTTAGTAGCGGCGTCAAGGACATACGATATCATATTGGGTATGGAATGGTTATCCATATTTCATTCTCTAATAGACTGTGTTAGGTGTAGAGTGTGGTGTGTCCATGATGATGGGACCATGTTTTCCTTCACCAATGAGAAGCTAACTCTTGCAACACAATATGTACTTTCTCAGAGGAGGGTGCAACAGATCACTCACTGGTTGTCTAGCCTCACCCACGGTGCGGTGGACGAGAGGAGTCCAAGATTTTATGTAGTGGAAGATGAGTATGAAGACAAATTTCATGAGAATGTTCTAGGACTACTATATCATGGAGGTATTTATTGATGATATCTTGGTGTACTCAACGTCAGAGGAGGATTACTCTACATACCTGTGAATAGTCCTGGATACACTCCGAGAGCACCAGCATTATGGGAAGCTCTCAAAGTGATAGTTCTAGATTTAGGAGGTCCACATTCTGGGACATATCATCTCGAAGACTGGAGTTGAAGTGCATTCGGTGAAGTTAGAGGCAGTGCTTTCTTGGGAGCCACCCTGGAGCGTGACTGAGGTGTGGAGTTTCTAGGGGTTGGCTGGATACTATCAGAGGTTTGTGCCAGACTTCTATAGAGTAGAATCTCTCTTATCACCTTTTACACAAAATGTACATCCCTTCATGTGGATGGAGAAGTGTCAACAGAGTTTCCAGGAGCCCAATCAAAGACTGACAAGTTCCCTCCATCTTGAGACTACCAGATAAAGGCATTGGGTATGTAGTTTTCTATGACACATAAGGGACCAGACTGGGTTGACTCCTGATGCATTAGAGAGTAGTGATCATCTATAGTTCACGGAAGTTGAGGCATCATTATCATAATTACGCGGACAATGACCTGGAGTTAGCAGTTGTGGTATTTTCTTTGAACACGTGGCAACACTACTTGATAGGTGAACGATATACCATCTTCTCCGATCACAAGATTCTCAGGTATATCTTTTCCAAGAAGGACCTGAACATTAGGCAGTGGCGGTTTATGGAGTTCATACAAGGCAATGACTTCGAGATATTCTATAATCCTAGGAAGGGGAACATGGTAGCATACACGCTCATTAAAGGATTCGGTTTTAAGCTTCTGAGTGAGGCGATTTAGAAGCTAGCTGAGATGCAGATATCCTTCATGGATGCTGATGGAGCATCTTACCTTTAGTCAATGACTATTGGTCCACCACTCTTACAACAAGTTAGGGAGGTACAACTGATGGATGTTGACTGCGAGGCCTAAATTGCTCATTTATCTTCATGATGAGCTCTTGATGGATTTTCGATAGGTGTGGAACATGTCATACTTTTCATAGGTTGAATAGTTTAACCAGTGGTGTTATGAGAGGATATTTTGAGTGAGTTCTATAAATCCCCCTTGGTGGTACATCCTAGAGTGGAAAAGATGTACTAGGATCTATGATACAAATATTGGTGGATAGGGATGAATAAAGTGGTGGCAGAGTTTATTTCACGGTGCCTCACTTATCAGAAAGTAAAGGATAAGCATAAGGTTCTAGTAGGCTTGGCTCAACCACATGAGGTACAAGAGTGGAAGTGAGATGGTTTCTAGATGGACGTCGTAATGGGATTACCATGCATGTCTAGGGGACAAAATTCTATCTGGGTGATCATTGAATAACTCACTATGTCTGATCACTTCCTACTCATCTGAGATTAAGGGCTAGTAGAGGGATTGTGACACCTCTATGTCCATGAGATAGTGCAGCTACATTGGGTGCCTTTGATGATTTTCTCAGACCATTATTCTTTCTTTACATCCCGGCTATGGAAGGGATTATATGAGGCATTTGGGACCCAGCTGTGCTTGATAATATCATTTCACCCACAGAATGATTGTTAGACAGAACAGACCATACAGACCCTGAAGAACATGATTCATGATTAAGTTATTGATTTTGGTCAAAGTTGGGAGTATCACCTTACCCCGATGGATTTTTCATACAACAACAACTATCACTCCACTATTGGCATGGAACTATTAGAGGATTTGTATCGGTGGCCTTGTAGATCACCTCTATGTTGGAAAGACCTAGGGGAGTCAGCACTCATGAGTCCAGAGTTGGTACGAGCTTCCAAGAGAAGGTGTATATCATCTAGGAGTGGATGTGGAATACACATATAAGTAATAAATCTTATATTTAAAGGATATATAGGCCCTTGGAGTTCGTGGAGGGAGGCATTATTATCCTTCGGGTCTCACCCCAACAGGGATTGTGGAGATTTGGCTAGGGCGACAAGTTATATCTTATGTTCATTGACCCTTTGTAGATTCTGAGTAGTGTTGGCAAGGTGGCATACTGCCTATATCTTCCCCCATAGATGCACATGGAGCATGATGTTTTCATGTGTTTCATTTGAGGTTGTTCGTGCATAATCCATCACACTTCATTGACTGGGGCAAGATAGACATTAATGATTGGACAATGTTTGGGGAGTTCCCAGTGGAGATAGAGGATCGACAGGAGAGGGCCCTTCATGGATGGTTGATTCCTTTGGTACACATTCGGTGGAGCATGGGAATATCTAGGAGATCACATGGGATTTTTAGGATCATATTCATTCTTAGTACCCTCTTTTGTTTGTTTATACATGTTTTGGGGTACAAGGACGTGAAGCCCTAATGGGGGTAATGTAATGTCACAAAAATTCTATGTAATTTTTTTTGTTATATAGAATTATTTTGAGAACAAAAACATGGAATTAACCTAATTCCATGGCCTAGTGAGACCAGAATTATAGCATCCCGCCTTTTTATAACATAACTTTTCATTACATTTTACAAAACTGGGGATCTTTAAGGTTTAGTGTCTTGGAAACCAGGAACATAAAACAAGAAAAAATAAAAAAATCTTCTTAAACACATGAAAGGCTTATCCTTATGTTCATCTTAGGTTCATTCCGGTATCTCATAACCTGGGGACATACATCAAAAGAAATGGTTAGTAGAAGGCCCAGTAAGGGAAACAAGGGGAAACATATCACATGTGATCTTGAGATACATCAACAATGTCATGAAAAAGAACTTTAAGGCATGAGAAATAAATCATGAGGCATATCATAATAAAAATAATGTATTTTATAACTTGAAGATGTGGTTACAACATTTAATATTGAAAATCATTTCTGTTTCACCAAGGTCCATCCCCAAGGTGTCATTAAAAATTACCAAGGTGTTTCACCAAGGGATTGTTAAAAATGGTCATCTCTAGAGATTAAGTCTTTACCCAATGCATTGGAGCGCTATCAGGGCACACCCTTAAATTTGTCTTTATAATAATGTGATATAGACATATCATCATCAAATATTTCATAAAAATCCCATATAGAATAAAAGAAATGGGTTTCATTTCATAATCATCACATTTTTAAAAAAACTGCTTTAAATATGTGATCCTTATGTCACTTTAAACCCATGGAAAAAGGAAAGTGGGTCTCAGGTATGTAAATTCAAGAATTAAAATATAACATTTTGATATATATGTTAATACCCCTTTATAAGAAAGATCTTTGAGTATTCACTTAATAAAATAAATGAATTTGAGAATAAGAGAGAGACATTTTAGATGGAAATTTTGCAGTATAACGACTATGTTACGAGGTTTTAGAAAACATTCAAAAGAGAGGGGACACGGTTCACCCGCTCATAAATGATCCATAAAACAGTAGGGGTCTTAATATAAAGGATTTAAGAACATGGTAATGAAATTTTAAAGATATACCATATGAAATGAAGAACATGAAAGGAAGACAAAAATAAGATTTCTCTTATGAAAAATCGGCAGCCTAACGGCGTCACTTAAACTTCTAAAAAATGAATTAACGAGATCAAATAGGGTCTCTAATCATATGAACATAAAATATAAGTATGATAGATATATATATAATACCCCAAAATAATAAAAAAGAACTTGAAATACTTTACATGAAAGTAGAACTTTGAAAAATGAGAAAGGTGAATGAATCCCTTAAAAATCCGGCAGCCTAATGGCATCATTTAAACATTCTTAAAATGAATTGATGAGATCAAATAGAGTCTCTCATTATATGAAAATAAAATATCAGTATGATAGATATACATATCATACCCCAACATAATAAAAATTAACTTTAAAGACTTGACATAAAAGTAGAACTTTGAAGAATGAGAAAGGTGAACGAAACCCTTAAAAATATGGCAGCCAAACGGCGTCATTTAAACTTTCTTAAAATGAATTGACGAGGATCAAATAGGGTCTCTAATCATATAAACTTAAAAAATCATTATGATAAATATATATATTATACCCCAACATAATAAAAAGTAACATGAAATACTTGACATGAAAGTATAACTTTGAAAAATGAGAAAGGTGAACGAATCCTTTAAAAATTCTGCAGCCTAACAGCGTCATTTAAACATTCTTAAAATGAATTGATGAGATCAAATAGGGTCTCTCATCATTAGAACATAAAAGATCAGAGTTATTGATATGGAGATCATACCCCAATAAAATAAAAAGTAACTTGAATGACTTGACATGAAAGTAGAACTTTGAAAAATGAGAAAGGTGAACTAATCCCTTAAAAACATGGCAGCCTAACGACATTATTTAAACTTTATTAAAATGAATTGATGAGGGGAAGAGGGGGTCTCTCATCATATTAACATTAAAAGGGAAGTAAAAGGAATATAAAATAACATCCTCCAACATAAGATCATGGAGCATAAAAGAAATGACATAAAAGAGATTACTTGAAAAGAAAGAGAGAGGTAGGATCCCTTACCTTAAAACGTAACTCATAAAACTCAAAGGTTTGGACCCTGAGGGCTTGGGGGAACCTTGGGAATACTTCTTTGGAGGTAATGAGACCAGATCGTCATTGGGGAAGATTTGGGAGTGAAAAATAAAGGAGGAAAGGTTTGGTATTTATAGGGAAGGTGAGGTGATACTTTAATAATTTCAAGGGACACCTCACAAGTGGTTTTCTCAAAACCATGGGCTCTTCCATGGTATTTCCCAAGGATTTAGGCCACATGGGGCCCCCAATACAATAATTAAGCACCTTCGGTCGGCCAACTCTTAAAATATCTCATGAAATCATTATGACACAGTTATTATGTCATTAAACATATGGAAACCATGAAACTGTATTTTTACTCTTCACTGAAAATTCAACTTTCTCAGAAAAATCCCAAAATTTCACCTTAACCAAACATCAATTCTCTGATTTCAAGAATGAACTCCATTTTATAAAAATAATTTTCTAAATATTTTTAATTTAATTTTTAAATATATACACTATTCACCTAACATTCATTTTTTCCAGAAAAATCCCCAAAAATTACCTTCACATAATCTCGATGCTCTGACTTCAAAAATGAAATCAATTTTACAAAAATAATTATCTAAATATTATTAATTTAATTTTTAATTAAAAAACACTATTCACCTAAAAAAACTAATAGTTGGCTAGTAATTTTTGAAATAGTTATTTACCTATTTTATTTAATCTAATTACTTAATCAAGGTGCCTAGATTATATAAATACTATCTTTAAGTGAGATTACTAATCTATTTGGTCACATGACTAATCCTAGGCATAAAATCACTATTCATAATTTACTATTCATCAAAAATTATGTTGATCTTATTAGATTCTAAATTTCGTATGGAACATAATTGTAGAAGACAATTTTTGAAAAATCATTACACATTTTTAATTATTAAAGGTTTAAATAATCATTTTTAAAATAAACTTTTTCTAAAATTCATCAAAATTTTGCATACTATATTTATCCAGACATTTGAAAATTCACAAAATCACCATAAGTAGAAATCAGAATTTTTATCTAAAACAAAGGATTACACAAGGCAGTTATGGTCTCCTTACATAGCCCCTTATTACCCCAGCATAGGACCTAAGTGTAAGGTTTGCTAAGGTGAGGGAATATGAGGGTGGCTCGGCCAACATCACACGAGTAGTAATTTCAATCAGTTTTAACTTCTCACGAAGGAGATTCCGTTCTAGCTCCACACGATGAAGTTCGGCATGGGTTTGGTCGAGATAAAAGCCCAGTGGTGCTACCTCCTTCCCAATTTCTATTAGATGGGCTTCAATCGATCCAAGACTACTTGGTGAGGCCATCAAATCTTCTTTCTATATTAATTAACCATGACCACTTGTGTTTAGGGACAATAGTCACAACATTCAGTTTCCAATAGTCATACTGAATAAAGGTCATATAATAGTCAACCCCAATAGTCTCATTTTATTTATACTCATGTTATCAAATGAAACAGTTTTGTTGTGTATGAAATAAAATAACACACAAAATTAGGAAACAAGATTTATTCAAAATTTTGGGTCATTACATTCTTCCCCCCTTAAGAAATTGCATCCTCACAATTTTTTAAAATTGGACTCGGAAATTTCATTGAAATTCCCACATCAGAAAAAGAGTCAGTAACACTATTACTTTAAAAGAAATAAAGGTAAGTATAAAGGTCACCTGAGTTAACCCATACTAGGATTCCATATAGGAAAACATGGATATGGAAGAAAAACAATGGGTCAAGTTCTGAGGGAGAGTGATAGAAAACATTATTAGGAGAAAGTTAACCACATGAAAATAACAAACTTATGATGTGGGTAAATGGTCTTTGATTACCCAGTAGGAAAATTAAACCAACAACATTTTTTTATGTTCTTTTTAATAATTTTGAGGAATTATAAAAACATAAAGAAATATACCTACCTTCAAGAAGAGTTTCATCCTTTAATAAGTTTCTACCAAAACTAATCTTTTCTCCAAAATATGAGCATTCAAAACTACTTGGTCTCATCAAAGAACAAGAATCATCTTCTAGAGAATCACATAATCCACAAATGATCAACTATCTATTTCTTCTATCTTTAAACATTATCCTAAAAACAGAAGGGGTAAGATAAAACAATTCTTCAAAATGAAATAATCCCATAGGAAGGGAAACTTCGTTAAATATTCAAAATTCCACGGTACTGCCCAATGTTCATAATAGACCATTCTATAAATAACTATCCTTAAAATTCCTCAAAATAAACCAAACTAATATTGAAACACAATTACAAGAATGATTTGATAACATAGTCTTCTAAGATAAACTTTATCATTCCTCTCCAAACAACATCAACCACTTCAAACATCTTATAACAAAATTACCTAACCTAATCACATTTTCCAAAAATAAGTTAATCATTTCCATAAGTAACATAAATTACCATAAGTCCGCCTTAAATTCATCGATTCTTCAAAATATAAGTCAAACTTTAGTATTCAAAGAAAATACCATAGTAATCTATTTACCTTGATCAAATAGGGTTCACAAAATAGTGAATGTCTTCCAAAATAATAATCATATTTTAATCACCTAATCACCCTTTTTTTAAAAAGAACATCTTCACTGCATTAATATTTGGTACATAACAATAGATGTTTTTCTTAATGATATAAAATCATCTTAGTTAGTGACTCGCTGATCTCAGAAAACATAAAATATATTCTCATAGAGCATGAACTAAAATATAACATGACATAGATAATTATTTTGAAGAAGTTACATGTACTTCAGTTATAATGATCCATCTTAGTATAGGACTTGCATTGTTCCCTTGTCCTTGAAGATTGTTGATGCTCATCATGCTTCTCATCCCTTCCAAGAGAGAATTTCCTTGGATAATTTCCAACTTCTCGACATTTATGATATTGAAAAGTATAAGGTACATTAGATCGAACCTTATCTCTATTCATTACATTATCCATTTTTTAAATGCAATTGGCTACATTATGCCCTATCTTCTCACACTTAAAACATCTCCTGGTTCCTTTGTGACAATCTCTTTGGTGCCTCTTCACATACTTTTTAAAAAATAAATTGGGTCTTCTTTCCCTTATCAACTTTATCAGATGAACATCCTTGAGAATTTTTCTTCTTCTACCTTGATGAATTTGGGCATTCAACTAGGTACCAATTATTTATTGTGATTTTTGATAGCTGGTTTGGCATAATCACAATATGTTCAACTTGATCTTTCATCATCTCTGTCACATTAATAGGGAAATCGTCACATTTCCTATCACATTGGTTGTTTGGACATGTTCTTCTATTTCCCGCCATTAACTAAGAAAAGAAAGTATAATTAGGGGCTTAAATACTTAGCCAATAACCATTAAAAGGAAACTTTAAGCATATAAGGATAATCATTTTGAAGAAAAGTATACCCTTACTTGTGATCCCCTAGGATCCAATCTAGGATATCCATGATCATATATTCTTATGTGAATCTTTATTTTATTTTATATTTGTTCCTTTAATAATGGTTCATACTAAGCTTATTAATTTACCAAGCATATCCCCCGGGAGTGTCGAAACCAAGAGTGCAGCAAGGCCTTTTGTCATGTACCAGTTCCCGTTCAAATTTAGCTCAAAGCGGTGTTTTCAGGTTTTATCCTTATGTACATCTGTGCAAGAGAGACCTCTACCTGCTCATATCCAGACAGAGATGTATTTTCTTGGAAACCCCTTACTCAATACTCACCAAAATACCATGAAGATTTCCTATATATAAACATTTATATAGTGTTCTTCCTAAAGTTTTCATATTCTAATTTCCACAAATAACTAAACCATCCATTGATACTGACTATAGCATCCAGTCTTTTTATAACATAACTTTTCATTACATTTTACAAAACTGAGGATCTTTAAGGATTAGTGTCTTGGAAACCATGAACTTAAAACATGAAAACATAAAACATTATTCTCAAACACTTGAAAGGCTTCTGCTTATGTTCATACTAGGTTCATTTTAGAAACTCATAACCTGGGGACATACATCAAAAGAAATGGTGAGTAGAAGGCCCAGTAAGGGAAACAAGGTGAAACATTTCACATGTCAAATTCAGATACATCAACAATGTCATGAAAAAGAACTTTAAGGCATGAGAAAGAAATAATGAGGAATATCAACAAAAATAACGTATTTCAGGAATTGATAATGTGGCTAAAACATTTAATATTGAAATTCATTTCTGTTCCACCAAGGTCCATCCCCAAGGTGTCACTAAAAAATTACCAAGGTTATTCACCACGGAGTCGTTAAAAATGGTCATCTCTAGAGATTAAGTCTTTACCCAATGCATTGGAGAGCTATCAAGGAGCACCCTTAAATTTGTCTTTATTATCATTTGATCCACACATATCATCATCAAATATTTCACAAACAACCCATATAGCATAAAATAATTGGGTTTCATTTCATAGTAATCACATTTTAAAAAACACTACTTTAAAAACATGATCCTTATGTCACATTAAACCCACGGAAAATGGAAAGTGGGTCTCATGTATGTAAATCCCAGAATTAAAATAGAACATTTTGATATATATGTGAATACCCATTTATAAGAAATATCTTTGAGTATTCACTTAATAAAATAAATATATTTGAGAATAAGAGAGAGAGATTTGAGACGGAAATTCTGCAGCATAACGACTATGTTATGAGGTTTTAGAAAACATTGAAAAGAGAGGGGACATGGGTCACCCAATCATAAATGATTCATAAAATAGAAGGGGGAAGAATATAAATGATTTAAGAACATGGTAATGAAATTTTAAATATATACCATAAGAAATGAAGAATATTAAAGGAGGACAAAAATAAGATTTCTCTTATGAAAATTCGGCAGCCTAACGGTGTCACTTAAACATCGAAAAAATGAATTGATGAGATAAAATAGGGTCTCTCATCATATGAAAATAAAATATCAG
Organism: Viscum album; assembly: GCA_963277665.1. Taxonomy (NCBI): domain Eukaryota; kingdom Viridiplantae; phylum Streptophyta; class Magnoliopsida; order Santalales; family Viscaceae; genus Viscum; species Viscum album. The sequence goes on from OY728131.1 coordinate 2,073,637,652, forward strand.
TATGATAGAAATAGAGATAATACCCCATCATAATAAAAAGTAACCTTAAAGACTTGGAATGAAAGTAGAACTTCGAAAAATGAGAAAGGTGACCGAATCCCTTAAAAATTCGGCAGCCTAATGGCGTCATTAAAACTTTCATAATATGAATTGATGAGATAAAATAGGGTCTCTCATAATATTAACATAAAATATAAGTATGATAGATATATATATCACACCCCAACATAATAAAAAGGAACTTGAAAGACTTGACATGAAAGTATAACTTTGAAAAACGAGAAAGGTGAACGAAGCTCCTAAAAATTCGGCAGCCTAACGGTGTCATTTAAACATTCTTAAAATGAATTGATGATATAAAATAGGGTATCTCATCATATTAACATAAAATATAAGTATTATAGATATAGTGATCATACACCAACATAATAAAAATGAACTTGGAAGACTTGACAAGAAAGTAGAACATTGAAAAATGAGAAAGGTGAACGAATCACTTAAAAATTCATCAGCCTAACGGCGTCATTTAAACTTTTTTAAAATGAATTGATGAGATAAAATAGGGACTCTCATTATATTAACATAAAAGATCAGTATGATATATATAGAGATCTTACACCAACATAATAAAAAGGAACTTGAAAAACTTGACATTAAAGTAGAACATTGAAAAATGAGAAAGGTGAATGAATCCCTTAAAAATTCGGCAGCTTAACGGCGTCATTTAAACTTTCTTAAAAAGAATTGATGAGGTGAAGAGGGGGTATCTCATCATATGAACATGAAAAGGGATTTAATAGGAATATAAAATAACATCCTCCAACATAAGATCATAGAGCATAAAATAAATGACATAAAAGAGATTACTTGAAAAGAAAGAGAGAGGTAGGATCCCTTACCTTAAAATGTAACTCTAAAAACTCAATGGTTTGGACCTTGAGGGATTGGGGGAACCTTGGTAGGACTCCTTGGGAGGTAATGAGACTAGAGATTTGTTGGGGAATAGTTGGTAGTTAAACATAATGGAGGAAAGGGTGGGTATTTATTGGCAAGGTGAGGTGATACTTTAAGAATCTCAAGGGACACCTCACAAGTGGTTTTCTCAAAACCATGGGCTCTCCCATGGTATTTCCCATAGAGTTAGGCCACATGGGGCCCCCAATACAATAATTCATTACCTTTGGTCGGCCAACTCTTAAAATATCTTATGATATCATCATGACACAGTTATGATGTCCTTAAACATACCGAAACCCTAAAAATGTATTTTTACTATTCCCTGAAAATTCCACTTTCTTAGAAGAATCCCAAAATTTCACCTTAACCAAATATCAATTCTATGATTTCAAAAATAAACTTAATTTTATAAAAATAATTTTCTAAATATTTTTAATTTATTTTTTAAATAAATACACTATTCACAAAAAAGTCATTTTTTCCAGAAAAATCCACAAAAATTACCTTTACATAATATCGATGCTCTGAGTTCAAAAATGAAATAAATTATATAAAAATATTTTTATAAATATTATTAATTTAATTTTTAATTAAAAAACACTATTCACATGAAAAAACTAATACTTGAATAATAATTTCTGAAACAGTTATTTACATATTTTATTGAATCTCATTACTTAATCAAGGTGCCTAGATTATATTAATACTTTCTATAAGTGAGATTTCTAATCCATTTGGTCACATTACTAATCCTAAGCATAAAATCACTATTCATAATTTACTATTCATCAAAAATTAAGTTGATCTTATTAGATTCTAAATTTCGTACTGAACATAATTATAGAAGACCATTTTTTGAAAATCATTACACATTTTTAATTATTTAATTTTTAAATAATCATTTTTAAAATTTCCTTTTTCTAAAATTCATAATAAATTTGCATACAATATTTATCCTAACATTTGAATATTCACAAACTTCACCATAAGAAGAAATCAAAATTTTTATTTAAATCAAAAAATTACACATGGCATTTACAGTATCCTTACATAGCCCCTTATAACCCTAGCATAGGACCTAAGTGTAAGGTGTGCTAAGGTGAGAGAATCTGAGAGCGGCTCATCCAACTTCGCACGAGTAGTAATTTCTATCAGTTTGAACTTCTCACGAAGGTGATTCTGTTCTAGTTTCACACGATGAGGTTCGGCTTGGGTTTGGTCCAGAGCAAAGCCCAGTGGTGCTACCTCCTTCCCAAGTTCTATTAGATGGGCTTCGATCGGTCCAAGACTACTAGGTGAGGCCATCGAATCTTCTTTCTATATTAATTAACCAAGATCACTTGTATTTAGAGACAATAGTCGCAACATTCAGTTTCCAATGGTCATACTGACTAAAGGTCATATAATAGGCAAACCCAACTCTCTCATTTTATTTAAACTCATGTTATCAAATGAAACAGTTTTGTTGAGTATGAAATAAAATAACACGCAAAATTAGGAAACCAGATTTATTCAAAATTTCAGGTCGTTACAAGAATAGAATTTTGAACTTTTTTTATGTTAATTTAAATAAACAAGAAAGTGGGTTTTTCAAACTTGTAAACCGGTGCTCGGATAAAAAATATAAGGGAACATTGGAAATCAAAACATTAGGATTCTACTAGAAAGGACCTAACTTTGACCGGAGGGGGTTGTCTGGAAAAGATATTTTTCAGAATTTTCAGAAGAAAAATAAACTAAATTAAAATGTTATTTTATTTGTTTTTCTTCACCATTGATCGGTGGCACATTAGCACTGCGGTATGATGATTATGCAACAATAAATCCCATTAATGAGGCTCATAAATCTATAGTTTAATGAATCATTAATTTTAAGTGTAACAGAAATGATGCTTCATAAATAAAACAGCAAAACAATGTGATGAAAAAGTGTAACAGAAACGTTGCAACACATTTCTCTTTTAATGGAATAATGGGTTAGAGAAATAGAGGGAAATCTAGGAATCCCTCTAACGAATTGATGACAATGAATCCCTTACAATGTCTAACACCAATGAATCTCTAAAGACAAGGACACCCTCAAAGAATAGGTTTGGGACCAGAGAGCGATGAATGCCAACCCCCATGGACAGATCACCATCAGCTATGAGCTTCCCTCAGATTGAACCTTTTCTATGTAGGGGTTATTTTTTGTATTGATTTCTCATTCTTCTTTCTAAAATCAAAAAAATTATATTAAACCACAAAAAGGTTAATTTTTAGGTCATTAATCTTGTGGGAGGATTGCATTCATCGAGGTTTTTCTTTGGGATCATTTATTTTTGTTGATAGAAACTAAATTTCCCCTTCTTGTGTATCAAAGTATCGAATGCGGAGGAATCAGGCTAACACAAACAAGGCCTCAATTCTTCCATCTTTGGTCATTCTTCTGATGTTCATGATCGGACTCTTAATTTGATGGAAAGGCAACACTAAGGGATTAGTAATAAAGATGGTGCCCCAAGGAACCTGGGGGGTATAAACGGTTTGTAGAACGGACCATGGGAGCGGACCTGGTGGTATGCAGAAGGCACAGCCGGCTCACCGAGGTGAAAACCATAGTTGGCTTGGGTTGTGGAGGTGCTGTAGGAGATGTCGGTAGTGGGCCGATGACCAGTGTATAGGGATGCGGACACCTGACTATAGTGGTGGGTGGCCCACACCGTTTGAGCCATGGTGACCCTTGTCCTGCAGGGTGCGGCGACCCACTCTAACGTGGTCCAGTGGGGACCGTGTATAGGACCAAGGTGCAGCTAGCTTAGATGATTGTGGGATGCTGACTCGGATTCTAGGTGGCGTTCAGGCTAGAGGTGACCGGTCCGCCGGTTGCAGTCTGGGCAAGCGAGGCACAAATGGGACTGCTGAGAGGCCCAGGCTGGAGTTATCCGACTTGATTTTGCAGGCTAACTAGCAGGATAAAACTAGTTCATTAGGCAACCTGGGGTGGGAGAGAATGGGCCCACCTATTGTGCGATGGGCTAGATTAAACCAGATCGCTGGGCAACCTGACGGGCTGGACCCACGTCCAAACCGGGTTGGGTCAGTCAAACCGGGCTAGGGCATGTGGGGCCCCCGGGGTTGGGTTGGGCGGGTTGGTCTGACCGGGTCAGACCAAACCTAGAAACAACCATCCCCTATTTACTAAGACATCAATATCATTCATACCAAGCATGTTATTTTCAATCCTTTTTCAGAGTTGGGACCCTCGCGACAAGGTAGTTCTTTTGGAGTTATCTAATGAGACTTTTAGGGATCTTGAAATATGATGAATGGCTTGATTATTGGATTATTCCGGAATCAAGAACACTACATGCAGAAATCCTACGGCTGGCTGAGACCCAAAGACTGCTGACAAGAGACCCTATGTGGATCAGCTACATGTTACCATGTGTGGATCAACTATGATAGACTATGTGGGAAGCAACTATGTGTGATCCGGAAGGCCCATAGTGGGGAGAGACCTTGTGTGACCCAGAATACCCACGGTAATCCTCAAGAATGAGTACCACAATATGATAGCCTAAGTGGGAAGCGACTATATGTGACCTGACAATCCCATGATAGGGAGCAGCTCTATGTGACCCAACGTACCCATTGTAGCCATCAAGGATGAGTATCTCAACTGTCAAAGGTGTTCAATGTTACGACTGATAGTCTTGATTTTATACTTTATATTATGCATGTGTGAGCAAACAATAACTTATGTATACTTTCCTTTGTGGTCTTTTTCTTGTGTTTCAATATCCCTACTGATAATTTTGTTACTCATCCCTACACGGGCTTCACCCGCATGTGTTGTACCTAGTACAGATGATAGGAATTTCGATATAGACCTCGGTGGAACGGGACCAGGCGGTGCCCAGTGACATACGATAGGCTAGACGTACTTCCACAGCTTCCGACGACCACTCATTTTCTACCCTTCAGGTGGGGTCTTCTATGGATTCCTTATAGATAACTTTTTTACTTTCCTATTTTCAGTTTGTTTTTTGTTGGGTTTTTATTCTTTCCCATTTGACATACAGATTTTACCTTTGCTCAATTTTTGTTTACTGACTTTCACTTTTCCCTTCCCAGCCATTTGGGACATTGTTGTGTGTGCGCGCATGTGTACAGGTACATAGAAAAATGCCTCCCACTCGTGGGATAATGCCTTGGGAGCTAGTCTCCTACCCCAGGCCTTTGATATTCAGGCATGGGTTTGTCACTACATGGGACTCGAGGGATAGGTCTAGATGGTAACAATGTTAGACCAATTCATTTGACAACAACCTCCATCACTCAATGGTATTAAAAATCCAATTGTATCAGAGCAATGGATATGGTCTTTAGAGATGATATTTATCACTTTTAAAGTAATGAAATAGAGAAAGTTTTCAGGGTAGCATATCATCTCTCAAAAGATGTGTATCAATGGTGGTCATTACTTTAAAACACAAAGGAGGAGGATAGAATAGAAAATATGGAATGGAAGGATTTTAATGCAATTCTATTGGAAAAATATTTCATTCATGAACAATAAGAGGATATGAAGATACAATTATTGAGTGTGAGATAGAAAGATAATAAAAACGTTTCTAAGTATAAAGATATCATTACAAGGTTATAAAGGCATGTCATGGACTACATACATAATAAAAAGAGTAATATTAAACATTTATTTGATGGTGCTAATACAATTGGTTAAATGGAACTAGTATCCCTAACATTCTCAACATATAAGGATATCATATCATGTTCAATCAAGAGAGAGAAATAGTTTTTCAAGCATAATATATTTTAAGGGAAATAAGATAAGAAGATGAATGTTGTGTAATCAATAAAATAAAATAAGTAAAAATATGTGAAGGGAAGAATAGAATTTATAGCATGTAAAAAATGTGGAAAGAAACATCATGGAACATGCCTATAGGTAATGGAATTTTGTTTCATATATGGAGAAAATATCCACCAAGATCATGACTGTAAGGGTAAAAAATCAGTCATCAATGTGAAATGATTTAGCTATAAAGATATGGGATAATATGTAATTGATTGTCTTATACATCCAGGAAAAACTCCTTGGGAAATGCCAAGGGAAAAAGGAAATGTTTATTCAATAAAAATAGATGAGTTTTAAGGTCTTATTATGATGTCTAAGGTACTTTAATCATCTCCTCAAAATTTTCTAAAGCATCATTTGATTCTGGATCATCAAAAAAATTTATATCTTCCCTATTTGTTATAAAAAATAGACATTTACAACTCACCATAACATGGTATTTTTTTAATAAAAACTCATAGTTTAAAACTTATTGCAACAAAGATGTATCAAAAATTTCCTATTATGACACATAAACATGCTCTAATTGCTGATTTTATTATCATACCTATGGTTGATTTTGATATAATTTTTGGTATGGATAGGGTTTCAAAATATAATGAAAAAAATTTGGAAAGGAAAAGGTTATTATTCTTGATGATGATGTGTAATTTATTATCTTTATAGGGGATACATCCTCATTTGATTCATTTTCAGATCCACTTCCAGTAGCTCTTCCAAATGAGATTCTTAGAGAAGAACAACAGATAAAACCTACTAATGGAAAATGTGATATTGAAATTGAGGATGTAACTATTGTACAAGAATACATTGATGTATTTATATAATAATTTTCTAGACATACTATATAGTGGTAATTTGAGTTGTATATTGATTTAATCCTATATGAAAGATCTATATCAAAGACTCTATACTGAATTTCCATGATGCAGTTAATAGAGTTACAAAAAAAACTAATGAATTGAGTGGCAAGTGATTTATAATATCTTACCTCTTACATTGGGGATATTCTTTTATTTTTATTAAGAATAAATGGATATATGAGGTTTTTCATTTTATATAGGTAGATCAATGTTATTATGATTAATAACAAGTATCATCTGCTATATATTTATGAATTGTTTGACCAAATTCACATAGCTTAACATTTTTATGATGGTTTATCTTCATTTTGGATGACATCAATTCTGTTTAAAGAAGGAAGATATTTCAAATACATCATTTCAAACAAGTTTTGGACATTACATGTTTACAGTAAGGCCATTTGTACTAACTAATTTACCCTATGTTTTTATGGATCTAATGAAAAAAGTATTCTAGGAATATCGTGATAATTTTTTTGTGGTATTTTTTAATGATATATTGGTATATTACAAGAACTATGACAACCATGAAAACCACTTGCGGATTTTTCTTGAGACACTTAAAAAACTAGTTATATGAAAAAAAAATTAAATTGTGATTTTTGGATTGAAAATTTGTCTTTTCATGGATGTATTGTCTCCAAGGATAGAATCCTAGTTGATCCTATGAAGACCAATACATTCCATAAATGGAATACACAAAAAAATATAATTTAGTTATGTAGTTTGATTATTTACTAAGGTTACTGTCATTGATTTGTTAAAAACATTTCCCAATTAGATAAATTATTAATCAAACTTACTCATAAAGGGGTTAAGTTTATTTGGTTAATGAATGTGAATAATGTTTTGAAGAATTGAAGAATATATTTTTTAATGATCTGATTTTGAATCTACCATTGAAAAATAGTGGTTTTTTTATTTATAGTGATGCATCAAGGAATGGACTTGGTTATGTCCTTATGTAGAATGATAGAGTTATTTTCTATGCATAGATGCATTTAAAAACTCATGAAAAGAACTAACCAACTCATGATATTTTATTAGAAGATTAAATCATTCCTCTTAAAGATATGGAGACACTATCTCAATCGTGAATGATTTCATATATATATATATATCCCAAGATTTTGAAATATATTTACTCATAGAAATAACTCAACATGAGGAAAAGGAAATGGATTGAGCTAGTGTAGGATTAAGATTATTCAATACACTACCAACCAAGGAAGGAAAATAAGGTATAAGATGCATTTATAAAGAAGGATCATGGAGTTCTGAACAAAATTTGGATTGATAGGGATCATGTGTTCATGGATTTAGTTAATATGGGTACGGGAATTATTACAGAAGTTGAAACATATATACTTTTTTCAAATGGTTTCCAAACCATTTTTATTAGAAAAGATAAAAATTTATCAATCTAATGAAATAATTTTCAAAATACAATTAAAGCTGTCAATGTTTAGAAATTGCTAAAATTAATATATGAATATGAAATTATTAAATTTTGGATGAGAATTTGTGTTCCCTTTATAGGTAATCTAAAAATATAATTATTGGACGATGTTCATTGCTCAAATTTCCCTATACACCATGGTAGACCTAAGATGCCAAGAGATTTAGAGGAACATTTTTTGTTGATTAATATGAATCAAGAAATTATTGATTATGTATAAAGATGTTTAGTTTTTCAATATGTTAAGGATGAAAGAAACATATTATAGGAGTTATGAAACCTCTACCTATTCATACATGGAAATGGGATGACAATATTATGTATTTTTTCACAAAAATACCGAAGACTCCAGTAAATAATGATCAAATATGGGTAATTATTGATAAAATTACCAAATATATGCATTTACTTTCTATAAAGGGAAATTTTCTACTAGATTTACCTTCCTTATAATATATTAATAAAGTTTTAAGACTTTATAGTGCACCTCTTACAATTTTTTGGATCATGATCCATGATTTAAATCAAAATTCTATAAAATTCTTCAGAAGGCTCTTGATACGGAGCTTCATTTAGGAATAGCTTATCACCATCAAAATGGTGGGTAGTCATAATCAATGATCCAAAAATTAGAATACATTTTGAGGTCTTTCTCACTTGACTTTCAAGGTATGTGGTATTAGTTTTTACCTTTGGTATAGTTTCCGTTCAAGTACTCAAATGGAACCGTATGAAGTATTATATTTTAGTAGATTTCATACACCCACTTGATGGGAAAAAGTTGTTGAAAGGATGTTTATAGGCCCAAAACATGTGTAGGATACAACAAAAAAGGAAAATAATACTCTAACCCATATCAAATAATCTCAATGTATGAAAAATGTATACTAATAATACAAATAATGGTTTGTAGATTCATGTGGGAGATCACATTTTATTAATGTTGTATCCATGTAAGGGTGTTAAATGATTTGGTAAGAAATATAAATTGAGCCCTAGGTAAATTGAACCTTTTTAAATTCTTGATATAATTAGAGTTATGACTTATCATTTGGAAATTCCATATAGCCCTTCTAAATTACATGATGTGTTCCATATCTCATTATTATAGAAGTAAAAGCCAGACCCAACACATGTTATCACTTATGAAGAAATAGAATTGGAACCTTATTTATCTCACTATGAAGTTAATATCCACATTTGAGACACTAGAGAATAAGTTTTGAGGAATAGGATGACTTGAATCGTAATGGTACTTTGGAAAATCATAATATAGAAGAGGCGGCAAGGGAACTAGATACAAATTATGATGAAGAACTAATGAAAATATTCATATGAGGTGAAATTTAGGAAATTTTGAGTGAAAAAAGTTTAAAGAAGGGTAGATTTTAACACCCCAAGATTTTATGGCTTGTCTCTTTTAAATTTAACATCATTGATAACTTATGATTTATGCAACACCAAGTTTAAAACCATGATATACTATTTAAAATGTGACAATTATAACTTAGTAGTTGAATTAGTGAGTGTTAATAGTAATAAATAAATTATGAAATTAATATATTATATATTCAATTAAATATTTTTATATTCATCCAAATGAATTTTATAATCATATGATAAGAATAAATGAAATTTTATGCATAAAAGACTATATTTTTTAAAAGGCAGTTTTCCAAACTTTTAATGACACACTTGATTTAAAATTAAATTTTAACACTTATATATTTTATAGAAAAAAATAAACTTTATTTTTTAAATTGGAATTCCAAATTATCTATGGGTAATATTTTGGTATTTTTTTGAAAATACTTATTTCCCAATGAATAGTGAAAAACACCGATTCTTATAAAACAATCAATTTCATTATATTAATAGTCTACTTATAATTTTAATATTATATCAATGTAAATTAAAGAATATTTAGTTATAAATAATTTAACTTATTTCATCATTATACCTTATTTTTGTATAAATATATTTTTGGACTTAATATTTCATTAAAAAACTCTTTTTAGTTGCATTTTATCGGTTTAATTTTAAATGAAAATATTACACTTAAGTGTTTTTGAGAAAAAATGACTTAATATTTTGAATCATATAATCCAAATTTATTAAATAGGCTCCATTTGTTTTTTTCAATATGAATAGTAACTTGGGTAATTTTTTTATTACCACTATTAAGGGTAAATAGGGTAATTTAGGGTAACATTTTTTATGAGGATTAGAAAATTTTCATGAAACATTCAAAAAAATTATTAAAATAAGGTGTTATTCAGTGGATATCATTTACTGTAGATATGTTTTTTAAAGATAAAATATATATCTATATAATAGTGTTTTATTTTTAATTTAGAGTTAAGAAATAGTTACCTGAAATAATTATACAATGATGATGCGATACTTATTTCATTAATGAAACAATCAAATTAACGATAATAAAAATAGTAAAATAAATATATTTTTAATTAATTATAATAATAAAATAATTTTTTGGTTTTTATGATATATTATAAGTGTATAAATGTTTTTTATTATTTTACCTTGTTTTATTTATTTCCTTAAGGACAAAGTAATTAATAATGTCAAATTTACACTAATGATATTTTATTAAATTATTTAAAAATCATAAAAAAAATTAAAAAAATAAAAATTGATTCTTATTTGGTCTGAAATTTGATTAATTTTCCATTTTTTACCATTGAAATTTTATAAGTAAAAAATACCACCTTTAAATATTAAATAAATTGTTACCATAATTAAAATTAAGATAGGTTAATTAAGGTCAATCAAAATGGTAATGTTTAAAATAAAAACAAAACATTTAAAAAAAATGTTAGATGCTGATATTAAAACAATGTATGATATTATATATTAATCCATGTTCATTTAGTTTTATTTTTTTAGTAAAAAAACTATTATAATTTTTTTTGAGGATTTAAAAGGGTGTGTCTCACCTCAACTATAAAAGGGAACCCATTCCTTCATTTAATTTCACCCTCTTGAGCCTTCCAGGTCAACCAAAATCTAGCCATTTATCTTAAAAACATATTTATAAAAGTTATGGAGGTTTTATTACTTTCAAAATACAAACCCTATATTCCTTAAGAAGATATTAAAGGAAGTCCACCGAAGAAGAGGTAATCGTCTTTATCAGCCTTTTCAGGTTTGTTTCTTATTCCACTTACTCCTCATGTGTTGTTTCCATAATAAAATAATAAAACCAATATAATATATATACTAAGATTTTATTAGGATTATGAAACAACTATGTTTTATGTTTTATCTGTTCTATATAAAACAAAAGCACCACATGTGTGTTCATATGGATTTCTAGTTCCATGTAGTGGTGTAATTCATTTTCTATGTTAAAAATTAAAAAATGGTTTTAAAATGTATTTAATGATTGAATATGATATTTATGACATTAATTTCATTCTTTAAAATTTTTATCTATACCGTATGCAAGAGAATCTGGACTTTTATGACAAAACAAGCATGAGAAATAATGCAATTAATGGGAGAAATAGTGAAATGTATAAATATTATTAATAAATGAGTGGTAAAAATTATAAGTGGATAATATACGATATAATAAATATTTATATGATTATATTATAAGTTAATAATATTTTTAAAATCATTATATAGGATGTTCAGATACATACAGTGGAAATCAGACCTAAGGTAAGAGAATTGTTAACCCAATTTCCATTCTTTGGGTTAATCCTTTACTCCATTGATTATTTCATGCTATGATTTTGTGTGAAATGAATTTGGATTATATTATATTTTATTTCCACATTTTTATGTGTATTTTTATCAAATACATATAATCGATTCATTTGGTTAACGAACACACTTTCTTTTAAAAATATTCTCTAAAATGTTTTTTTCAAAATTTTAATGGAATTTTTTCTTAAACTTATATAGAATAAGTGTATTTTAAAATTTTAATTATTAATTAATGTATTGAAAAATCCATTAATAGTTTTCAAGGTTAATTTTAAATAATTTTTTTCTTTTATAATTTTCTTCTTTTTAAAATAAATTATTTGAAATTAAAAGTGATATTTCCCTCATGAATTTTTTAATGAGTTTATTAGATTTTTATCATCATTATCAACACTATATGTCAGATATTATTCTTAATTGAGTTTGATCTATTATGATACCATATACCATATATTATTTAATTTTTTATGATATGTTTGACTATAGATTTTCTATTTTGATACAATTCATCATATTACATTGGATGGTTTATGATTATGTTTATTATTTGGGGTTGGTTATTAAAATTTCATATCTAGTTTAGTATGAAGGTATATATTGACTATGTTTCGACCATTTCATATGAGGAATAAATAATACTTAGTATGTGATGGAAAGGGCCCACTATATCCCCTTAATGCATTGGTAGGTCTCATGAGAAAATCTAGTTTGGGTATTGGATAATGTATTACCTGATTATATATGGCATTTTGGTTGAAGCCCTAATAATATGTTTATGATTTCCTATAATATTTTTTACCTCATTACGAGATTAGTTATTAATAATCCATGTGATTGTTTGATTAATATAATATCCATGATTAATGTAACTCCCCAGCCCTAGTTAAGTAGAGACGGTGCATTATTACATAACATGAGCATGATCACAAGAGATCAAGACTCGAAAGACCGGTTAGTTTAATATAATTGGAATTACTTGATACATACATAAGTATTACATTAAATCATGGAATACAAACAAAAACAACATTTTTTCCCCTTTGAACGCACTTATATCCCTTAGCGTATCCCTGCAGGTCAACCATAAAATACTTCTTCACATCCTGGGAAAAATAAAACATAGAAAGGGGTTAGCTCAGATGCTCAGTAAGGATAACAATATAGTATAAACTTTCATAAATAATAATAAACAATTTAGGAAATTTATAAGACTACACAATCCTTTTAAACTTAAACATGAACATAATATAGAAATGATCAATCAAATAATATGATTTACCTATTCACAAGGAAATTCTACTAGTCGAATAATCACATGTAATATCAATATCCAATATCATAATGATGGAATGCATAATGTTGAACATCATAACCACATAGTCAAGGCCTTGTTCCAATAATACAAATAATATTTTTTCAATGACTTATTCTAAGACACTAGTTTGTCTCATGAGACCTACCGATGTATTGAGGAGCTATTCCAGGCCCCACCCGTCACTTACTAAGTCCAATGCATTCCTCATATGAAAAGGTTGAAACATAATATAATAATTCATACTAAATATAACATAAGAAATGTCAATATTTTAACCATAAACCATGAATCATATCACAAAACCTTCAATACAATATGGTATACTGTATCATAATAAATCAACTTCAATGAAGTGTAAAATCCATCAAAGGATGTTGACACAGATGAAATCAAAACTATTTGAGAGAAATATCTCTTTATATTTTAAAATTATTTAAAATTAACATAATTATAATAAAAAATTATTTGGAAAATATTATTATAATCTTGTAATGGAATCTTAGAAGGTTTTATAAAGGATGTAAATAGTCGGACCCGCCATATAAGTCAAAAAAAATTATTACCTTAATTTGTCGAAAATATTATAATGTACCTTGTCTGGAAAATTACAAAATGACTCCTTTCAATCCATTTTATAAAAATTACAACTAGGTTATAAATTACTATAAACCATAGTATAGTAAATAGTAAAAAAAATTGAAATACATTTTTCAGAAACACGGATTTGAATGATAAAGAAGTCCTAGTAGATACTAACGTATAAACAACCTCGGATAATAAATACATTGTGAATTTAACCCTTACCTTGTACTTTTACTTGGTCGAAGATAATTTAAAATCTTGTATAATAGTTAAATAATTGTTATTAAATTATATAAGAACCAAATACATAAATATGATATCATATATGTTCTTATAATATTGCTTCGCTAATAATATTTTAGTGGTATCATTATTTTGGGTGTTAACTGATTCATTTTCCTTTATATGTTTTGATACGTAATTAATTTATTGTTATTGATAGGATTTATTTGATTCATATACATAATTATATTATGTTCATAGACATTATTTTGAATAATAAAGTGAACATTATTCTTGGATGGTTACGATGGGGAATTAATCTCATCGTGTTCGTGGAGACGGTAATTCATATGTACGCACGAGCGACAATATCATCCAATTGATGGTGAAATCATATGTAACTGGATAGTATATAATATATAAAAAATCATTAAAATTTTTCATTTATTATTTATATAAATTATATTCATTATTATACCCATCCAAATATTGAAGTGTTGAATAACAAACTACACCACGACGTGGAGATGGTAAGCCGTACATACACACGTATGGTGACTTTGTCATTCCTAGGATGGATAGAATAATGAACATGGTTGTTCGATATTTATAATAAAATCATCATATTTAGAAGTTACTAGATTTATTATTTTGGTATGTAAATAATAAAGAAAGTGGAAGTGGATGAAGAAAAAAATTTGAAAGAGGTGATGAAATTATTACCTCTTCTTTGAGTGATTCATTTTTATTTTATCAAAATGGCTATATAGGTTGGATTTATGATCAAATTAAGGTGTGTAGGGTGAAGTGAGAGTAGTTGGGAAGATATGTGAGCAGGTTTTGGCTAAGTCAAATGGCTTTGGAGGTGTGATTCTAAGAGAAGGGGAAGTACCCTTTTATAAGAGAGGTGAGAGTCACTTTAAGAAAATCGTGAAATATTTCTTATTATACAATCATATTCGGTGTATAGTGGCTCCAAAAGGGTTAATTTCTAGGAAAAGGTGGGATGGGTCAAAAACCTCTCAAACAATTGGTTTTAGAAGGTTTTCGTCACCATATTAGCCGTATATTTTTTATTTAACTCTTAGTTAAATACTTTAACTTTTACAATGTATTCTTGTATTTTTATATTACATGGTTTATAAAATTAATAAAAAATTCCAATAGAAACCCAAGTACTTCATTAATGACATATTTTTCATTATATAAGTACTTTGGCAGAACCATATATTTTTAGGAATATTATACCATTTAATAATATAGTATTTGTTTTAAAAACTCATTTATGTCAATTTTGACACTATTCAGTATTTTGTTTTGTGAAAGTAATAACAACATGATTATTTAGAAAAAAAATTAATTGAATCAACCCTAAAATGACATATTAATCTATAAAATTCATGGAATTCATCAAAAGTATCAATTTACATTTTTTTGATATTTATAATATCAATTATTTTAATATTTCATTAATAAAGAAATTATTGTATCATCATTTTGTCATAAATAAATTTATTTATTTAATGTCTAAAAATTAAAAATAAAATAAAATTATATAGGTAATATTTTTATCTTTCTAATTAATATTTATAGTCGAATTTATCATATGTATAACTTTATATTAAAATGTTTTAGTTGTGAAAATTTGAATTTAACACTTTTAACTCTTCTTTAAAAAAAATAAAAATAAATTTCATAATATAATACCAGTTGACCGAAAGAATCATATTTTTTTTCCTAAGGATGATTTTGGTCGAACTACACATATCAAATAGAATTTGGACATGTGTTACGGTAATAATAATATCATTTTTACCATTAATTGCCCTATTTACTTTTAACCATGGTAAATAAAAGTCAAAAGTTATTATTCACCAAAAAATTATTTTCATATTATTGAACCACATTTTACATAATGATATCAACCATATATCCCAGATTTTTGAAAATCAATTCACAGAAGTGGTAAAATTACGTTTTATGTAAATTTGCATATGTGCCTATTATGTGGGTAAAAGACGTAAAACAATTCAATAAAATTTTATAATCTAATTTTATTATAAAATGACTCCAATGAATTAAATTTAAATAATATATTTATTATGTATATATATTGAATTAAAATAAAATTAAATATAATAAATAATTATTTAAATAAAAAGTTTGTTTAAAACAACAACGTAGTGTGTTTCACTATTCATCAAAAATTGAATGTTTTCAGAAAAATATCAAAAATTCACCCTAATCTAATTTTGATATTATAAATCCAAAAATGAAGTACATTTTAAAAAATAAAATTTATAAAATATCAAAAATTGGGTATTACTATTCATAACTGCTTTTAAAACTTCAAGTTTGATTTTTCGTGGTGTTCTAGAACTCAAAGTAACGTACAACGCAAGATATTGTATTATTCAAAGTGAAACGTACAATGGAATCTTTGTAACACCCCGATCTTTCATGATACGGCTCTCTTTCAATAATGCAATAGCTTTCATTTTACACAAGTTCGAGTTCTAACACACTGCGACTAATCAAAATAGCCATTATGAATATTAGTACCCACTTTTTGAAATTATATATATTTTATATTTCAAAATGGACTTCATTTTTTGATTCAGAATGTTGAAATTAGCCTATGTTGAATTTTTTGTAATTTTCTGAGAACTTCCAAATTTTTATGAATAGTGAAAAATACTTAAAACAACATTTTTAATCAAAATAATTTATAGTTATAAGTTATACTATTGAGTTGTTTTAAAGTATAATTAGAATATATTTTTACCATTTTATAAAATGGTGTTCATTAGAATTAATTTCATTTTGAAATTGGACATAAACAATTGTCAATCTTTTGATATATATTGTTTCTAAAAAACACGCTATTTGTTGTGACAACAAGAATTAATTATAAAATTAATTAATTCATCTTAGATGTTTGGAAATTTATAAAATAGACATCATTTTTGAATTCGGAATATCAATTATAGCTTAGGGTAAAATTTTGGCATTGTTCTGAAAAACTTCAATTTTTGATGAATAGTGAAACCACTAAGTGGTAGTTAAAAAACTTATTTTTCGTTTAAATGAAACATTACCACATCTATGATTTGATTTTCAAAAATCCGACATACATGGTTGTCATTTGGAAGTAAAATGTGGTTCAATGACATTACAATTTTTTTGGTGAATAGTAACTTTTAAGTTTCATTAATCGCGATTAAAGGTAATTAGTGAAATTTAAGGTAAAATAGTATTATAAAAATATGGAATGACCATTACACTTGTCCTACCCCTATTGGATGTGTCATGTCCGACCAAGACAATCCATGGGTCAACATGGGGTCCCCATGGAGCCACTTTGGTCGGAAAATGACATAAATAATATTTATTTTATGTTAAAATAAAAAGGTCAGAAACAAGAGTTGTTTTACTAAAACAATTTTTAAATGGGGTAATACAAGTCATATTTTTGACTATAAATATTCATTAGAAATATAAAACGATTTCCTACATCATCATAATTTTTTTATAATTTTTATAAATTAAATAAATTAAATTATTTATGACACCATGATGATGCAGCGATTACCTCATTAATTAACGATTTAAATAAAATGAAAAGATAATGTAAAATCCAAGGCATACACTTGTCCAAAGCCTATTTTATGGGTAGATTTCGAACCCTTATCACCTTATCCTTTAATTATAGAAGTTTGGGACCTTTAGAATCTGAAAATCATTTTGTAATAAAGTAATATTTCATTACTTTCCAAAAGTGCCCCTCCTCTCCACATATAAAATGACCCCACAACTCCCACCTTATTCACACTTTCAAGCCATTTGGCTCAGCCAAACTCTGCCCAAATACTCTCCCAACTTCCCCCTCTTACTCCTAGAAGCCTCACTTTGGGCAGAACTCTTTCCAAGGAAGCCTTTGGATCAAATCAAAAAAAAGATACCCGATTTTAAGGTAATGTCTTCTCTATTGTTGTTTTGTTTTATTTTTCTTCTCCAACCCCCTAAAATCTTTTTATTAATTTCATTTGTAACAACACCAGTATCCTCAATATACTAGGATGTTGTTATAAGAAGGATTCGAGCTACATTTACACACACCTACATCTAATGGTTAATGAACATACTGTTCCTGTGGATGGCGAATTTCTGCCTCATGAAATGATGATTGTTCAACACTCATAAAACACCTTCAAAGGTGGCCATTAAGATGTAACTATATTTATATATATGATATATAATATGTTTATGTTTTACTTAAGGTTCTGTATTTTTCATTTATGGCATACCTTTATTGTTTCCATTATGGGTAAATGTGATATTTTCAATTTAGGAAGTGCGGACTACCGCCCCATCAACGTGATTTGAATTGTTAATTCCATATGTGGGATGTATAAAGGATGGAATAATGGTATTATAAATTATATTATACTTGAATTATATCATACCTTTATATAATTATAATTTAAATCCATTAAATATGAAATAGAAATGAAAGTAGCGTTCATGCGTACGTATGGCTTACCGTCTCCATGAACGGTGCATTTCATTTCTTACCTATAAATGTTATGTAATATTATAAATGAATGTATATACTAGATATATATGATGTATATGATATATAAATCATGAATATAATTATGGATATAATGGATATATTAACACATGAACAACTTGTAATTATAAGAAGTTTATTTTTGACTCAATTACCAAAGATCGACAAAACCACCGTTATTAACTTAAATAATCACAAAATGTTCATAACATGGTAATAAGTGATATAAAAGGAATAAGTAACTTGAAAAAGGTTCTTAAAGAAGTTAGAGATTAACTCTAGTTTATTATTCAGGAGATCAAAGAACGGTCGAGTGAATTCGGACACGAGGTAAGGGAATTTCTTAACCCAATTTCCATTCTTTGGGTTAATATCTTACTTTCAAATTATGTCATGATATTATTATGTCCTATATTGTATTTGTACTTTCTTTATGTGTACTTGTAGTTAACACACATAATAGATCTATTTTATTTTAAAAATGATCTTTATAAGTACTTTGTCTTAATCTCCTTTCATTGAGGAATATTTGGTTTTATACACAACTTTCATTTGTACAGTGTATAAACCCCTTTGACTTTTACGTTTATTCAAAAGGAATATTTTTATAAGAAGTGTTTTACTAAAAGACAAAAACTGAATGTTCTTTTTTCCGTACATATGCAGTGACAACGACTTCTTCGTCGCCGTGACCATTATTTGAGTTTCGGCTTCCTGAACAAGCCATCACTTTTTTAATGAAAAATAAATACAAATTTTTAACTTTATTTTATTTTTGTATTGAAAATGGTTTTCAAAGTGTTTTTATTATATCAATGTGTTTTATTGATACCTTGTGATTGAAATGTGGAAATTTTATATTTCCTTTATGCATGTTTTATGTGATACGATTATGTTATGGTTTATGATATGTTTAAACCTATTCTTATGAGGAATACATTAGACTTAATAAGTGACGGGTGGAGCCCGCTATAGCTCCTCGATGCATCGGCAAGTCTCATGAGACAAACTAGTGTCTTGGAACGAGGCCTTGAAAAAATCTTATTTGTGGTCTTGGCATGAGGCCTTGACTACGTGGTTATGATAGTCTGTCATTATACATTACATCATTATGAAAGTGGTTATTGATATTGCATGTGATTATTCGACCAGTAGAATATCCATGTGAATAAGTAAATGGCATCATCTCATTTTACTTTTTCAATATTATTTTGATCTTCAAGTTTAAAAAGCTTTTTTTTTAGTTATACATTGCCTTAAATGTTTACGTTTATTTGTGAAAGCTTCCGCAATATTGTTATCCTTACTGAGAATCCGAGCTCACCCCTTTCAATGTTTTAATATTTCCCAGGATGTGAAGATGTATTTTATGAATGACCTGTAGGGATAGTCAGAAAAGGATATGAGTGTGGACTATGAAGACTTTGTTATTAGTTTTTTGCTTTCTGATGTAATGTAACATTTATGAATGTATCTAGTGTTTCCAAGGCTACTAAACTAATAGGTCTTTCGAGACTTGATCTTTTGTGATCATGCCAATGTTACGAAGTAATGCACCGACTCTGGGTAGCTGGGGTCGGGGCGTTACAGTTGGTATCAGAGGCAGTTTAGTACTAACCTTGGAAGCTAGATTTAGATAAACTCTGATTAGAGAACATATCTCGAAGATAGACTTTGAGGATTATTATAGAAGAACTTCCTAGAATTTTTTTGTTGTAGATATTTTTTTGGTTTTCCGAGAAATACATCCCTATCTGGATATGAGCAGGTAGAGGTGGCTCTGGCACAGATGTACCTAGGGGTAAAACCCGAAACACCGCTTTGAGCTAGACTCGAACAGGAACTGGTGCACGTCAACGGGCCTTGCTACACTCTTGGTTATGAAACTCCCGGGGGATATGCTTAGGATAATTCTCATTTTCTTTACAAACCAATATGATGGGTTATGAGTATATACTTCCTCAAAGGAAACTTTTTTTATGATTATGGATTATATCCATAAATAGTTCAATTTATGATAAGTATTTTACAAGTTTGGAATTATTCATTGCAATTCATAAACTAACCTAGTTTATGCCATTGTATAGAAATGGTGGCCAGTGGAAGGAATGTGAACTCCAGAAATACATATGATCCAAAGCGTAAGAAGGATCATATATTTCATGGTATTAATCCAACATTTAGAAGGGAAATAATCTCCCATGTGTTCTCAACATATGAAGAAATAGTATCATGTGTCAATAAGATAAGTAAATAATTTTCTGAGTCTTATGGCTTTGATGGGAAGAAAGAGAAGAAAAGGATGGAAGAGAGAATGATGGAAAAGGGACATGGGAAAAGAAGAATTTTCCTATATGTGATAACTGTGGGAAGAAAAACCTTGGAATTTTCCTAAAGGGAATGGGAGTTTGTTATAAGTGTGGAGAAAAAGGACACCAAGTGCATGACTGCAAGGGTAAGAAAAAGGTTTCAAATGTACAATTCTTCATCTGCAAGGAGTGGGGACACTACGCAAACCAATGTTAAAATCATCAGAGTATGCCCCAAATGATGTTATTGGATAATAATCAAGTTATGATACTACCACAGATGAGGAGGAATGATTAGAGTTCTTATGTTGTTATTAAATAATTTTGTCATTTCAGTGTTGTATCAATGATGCACTGGTTATAATAATTATGGAGTATTTAAGGATTGTACTGCAGTACTATTTCATCAAGGACTTGAGATTGTGTGGAACCAAGAAAATTGTATCCACAGTTGGTTAAATTTTTGGAAAATATATGGTTGAGAGAAAGATAAACCATAATATGGTTCTGCCATAGAGATAGTGATTTTGGAATAATACATGATTGATTTGGATAAATTATGTTGAATATTCTTAACATCCTTGAAACTGATTAATGATTTGTATACATTTTTGGATAAAAGGAGTATATCTAGTTTTCTATAAGGAATAAGGGATCATGAATGTAATCAATAAGGATTTATGGTAATTCAGTATGTTGCAGTGTTTTAAAAGAATACATGATGAAGGTGTTCACATGTTGTTACGTAGAAAAAAAAAGGAGCTTCATTATGTTTACCTTCCTCATAAAATCTGGACTGTGAGTTGGAAAGAAGTATTTTGGATAACTATAAAGGTTGGAATGGATTATATTTTACATTGGATACTATTGTTAAGGTTATTTTTGGATATTTATCAAAAGGACAACACGCAGACCGAGTGACAACCCATCGCGTCGGACAAAGCTGTGGGAATAGAGCACACAACCACAGTGCGATTGGGGTTAATCTCCTACCACTGGACTACGTGAAGTCCCTGGATATTAAAAAATAGTTTTTCTAATATAAATTGTATGTTTTAATATTTTAAACCTTGTATGATTAGGATAAATATAATATTTTTGATTTCTATTATCTTTTTCAGTGAAAGATGAGGTTGTGGTAGAAATTAGTTGAAGGTTGAAACCTTACTTATCAAGTATAAATATATATATACCTATCTCATATTCTATGAATAAATTAATTCTTAAACTTTAGTAAAGGGATATTAAAACAAAAAATGTGGTATCCTAATACCTAATGTCCTGTTAAACTGATAATATTTTAAATCAACATAGATTGAAGGCTTTGAGGCTCTCAATTTTACACTTGTTTCTGATTGATGACCTCAATCACTCCCTAAAAATATTTATGTTTTTCCTCCAATTATATGTCCCTAATTTACACCAATGTTCTCCTTACTGAGATCATAATTTGGTGGTGACCTTTTGATTGCCCATTCCCTCTTATTAAGGACAAATTTTATTAACCTTATTTCCGATGTGGGTTTTCCACAAAGGTATTTTCTAGTTTCAATATTTTATTTTCAAAGAAAAATTTCAAATTGCGAGGATGTAATTTATTTAAGGAGGGGAGAATGTAACACCTCGAGCTTTCATGATACGCCTCTCTTTCAATAATGCAATAGCTTGCATTTTACGCAAGTTCAAGTTCTAACACACCGCGACTAATTAAAATAGCCATTATGAATAGTAATAACCACTTTTTGAAATTATATATATTTTATATTTCAAAATGGACTTCATTTTTGGATTCAGAATGACTAAATTAGCCTATGTTGAATTTTTTGTAATTTTCTGAGAACATCCAAATTTTTATGAATAGTGAAAAAAACTTAAAACAACTTTTTTAATCAAAATAATTTGTATTGATAAGTTATAATATTGATTTGTTTTAATGTATAATTAGAATATATTTTTACCATTTTATCCATTGGTTTTCATTATAATTAATTTCACTTTGAAATTGGACATAAACAATTGTCAATCTTTTGATATATATTGTTTCTAAAAACACGCTATTTGTTGTGACAGTGGGAATTAATTATAAAATTAATTAATGAAACTTATATGTTTGGAATTTTATAAAATAGACATCATTTTTGAATTTTGAATATCAATTATAGCTTAGGGTGAAATTTTGGCATTGTTCTGAAAAACTTCAATTTTTGATGAATAGTGAAACCACTAAGTTGTAGTTAAAAAACTGATTTTTCATTTAAATGAATCATTACCACTTATGTGATTTGATTTTCAAAAATCCGACATTCATGGTTTTCATTAAGAAGTAAAATGTGGTTCAATGGGATTAAAATAATTTTTTGGTGAATAGTAACTTTTAAGTTTAATTAATCGCGATTAAAGGTAATTAGTGAAATTTAAGGTAAAAATAGTATTATAAAAATATGTAATGACCTTTACACTTGTCCTACCCCTATTTGATATTTAATGGCCAACCAAAACAATCCATGGGTCGACTTGGGGTCCCCATGGAGCCACTTTGGTAGGAAAATGACATAAATAATATTTATTTAATGTTAAAATAAAAAGGTCACAAACAAGAGTTGTTTTACTAAAACAATTTTTAAATGGGGTTATAAAAGTCATATTTTTTACTATAAATATTCATTTGAAAGCTAAAAACATTTCCAACATCATAATAATTTTTTTATAATTTTTAGACATTAAAAAAAGTATAATATTCATGACACCGTGATGATGCAGCGATTACCACATTAATTAACGATTTAAATAAAATGAAAAGATAATGTAAAATCCAAGGCTTAAACTTGTCCAAATCCAATTGTATGGGTATATTTCGAACCCTTATCACCTTATCCTCGAATTATAGAAGTGTGGGACCTTTAGAATCTGAAAAGCATTTTGTAATAAAGTAATATTTCATTACTTTCCAGGAGTGCCCCTCCTCTCCACTTATAAAAGGACCCCACCACTCCCACATTATTCACACTTTCAATCCATCTGTCTCGGCCAAACTCTAACCAAATACTCTCCCAACTTCCCCCTCTTACTCCTATAAGCCTCACTTTGGGCAGAACTCTTCCCAAGGAAGCCTTTGGTTCAAATCAAAAAGAGTTACCCGATTTTAAGGTAATGTCTTCTCTAATGTTGTTTTGTTTTATTTTTCTTCTACAACCCCCTGAACTATTTTTATTAATTTCATTTGAAACAAAACCAGTATCCTCAATATACTATGATGTTGTTATAAGAAGGATTCGAGCTACACTTACACACACCTACATCTAATGGTTAAAGAACATATTGTTTCTGTGGATGGCGAATTTCTGCCTCACAAAATGATGATTGTTCAACACTCATAAAACACCTTCAAAGGTGGCCATTAAGATGTAACTATATTTATATAAATGATATATAAAATTTTTATGTTTTACTTAAGGTTCTGTATTTTTCATTTATGGCATACCTTTATTGTTTCCATTATGGGTAAACGCGATATTTTCATTTTAGGAAGTGCGGACTACCACCCCCTCAAAGTGATTTGAATCGTTAATGCCATATGTGGGATGTAT
Organism: Viscum album; assembly: GCA_963277665.1. Taxonomy (NCBI): domain Eukaryota; kingdom Viridiplantae; phylum Streptophyta; class Magnoliopsida; order Santalales; family Viscaceae; genus Viscum; species Viscum album. Next base: position 2,073,662,115 of record OY728131.1, read on the forward strand.
AAAGGATGGATTAAATGGTATTATACATTATATTATACTAGAATTATGTTATACCTTTATATAATTATAATTTAATTCCATTAAATATGAAATAGAAATGAAAGTAGCGTTCATGCGTACGTACGGCTTACCGTCTCCATGAACGGTGCATTTCATTTCTTACCTCTAAATGTTATGAAAAATTATAAATGAATGTATATAATGGATATTTATGATGTATATGATATATAAATCATGAATATAATTATGTATATAATGGATATATTAACACATGAACAACTTGTAATTATAAGAAGTTTATTTTTGACTCAAGTACCAAAGATCGACAAAACCACCGTTATTAACTTAAATAATTACATAATGTTCATAACATGGTAATAAGTGATATAAAAGGAATAATGAACTTTAAAAAGGTTCTTAAAGAAGTTATATATTAACTCTAGTTTATTATTCAGGAGATCAATTAATGGTTGAGTGAATTCGGACACGAGGTAAGGGAATTTCTTAACCCAATTTCCATTCTTTGGGTTAATCTCTTACTTTCAAATTATTCCATGATATTATTATGTCCTATCTTGTATTTGTACTTTCTTTATGTGTACTTATAGTGAACACACATAATAGATCTATTTTATTTTAAAAATGTTCTTTTTAAGGACTTCGTCTCAATCTCCTTTCATTGAGGCATATTTGGTTTTATACACAACTTTATTTTATATGGTGTATAAACCCCTTTGACTTTTACATTTATTCAAAAGGAATCTTTTTATACAAAGCATTTTACTAAAAGACAAAAAGGGATTGTTTTTCTTTCCGTACATATGCGGCGACAACGACTTCTCCGCCGCCATGACCATTATTTGAGTTTCGGCTTCCTCTACAAGCCATCACTTTTATTATTGAAAAGTAAATGAAAAGTTTTAACTTTCTTTTATTTTTGTATTGAAAATGGTTTTGAATGTGTTTTTATTATATCAATGTGTTGTATTGATATCTTGTGATTGAAATGTGGAAATGTTATATTTCCTTTATGCATGTTTTATGTGATACGATTATGTTATGGTTTATGATATGTTTAAACCTATTCATATGAGGAATGCATTAGACTTAATAAGTGACGGGTGGAGCCCGCTAGAGCTCCTCGATGCATCAGCAGGTCTCATGAGACAAACTAGTGTCTTGGCACGAGGCCTTGACAAAATCTTATTTGTGGTCTTGGCACGAGGCCTTGACCACGTGGTTATGATAGTCTGGCATTATGCATTCCATCATTATGAAAGTGGTTATTGATATTTCATGTGATTATTCGACCAGTAGAATATCCATGTGAATAAGTAAATGGAATCATCTCATTTTACTTTTTCCATATTATGTTGATGTTCAAGTTTAAAAGGCTTTTGTTTTAGATTTATATTGCCTTAAATGTTTATGTTTATTTATGAAAGCTTTCGCAATATTGTTATCCTTACTGAGCATCTGAGCTCACCTCTTTCAATGTTTTAATATTTTCCAGGATGTGAAGAAGTATTTTATGAATGACCTGTAGGGATAGTCAGAAGAGGATATGAGTGTGGACTATGAAGACTTTGTTATTAGTTTTTCGCTTTATGATGTAATGTAACATTTATGATTGTATCTATTGTTTCCAAGGCTACTAATCTAATCGGTATTTCGAGACTTGATCTTTTGTGATCATGCCAATGTTACGAAGTAATGCACCGACTCTGGGTAGCTAGGGTCGGGGCGTTACAATCTTGGGGTGTTACATTCTCTTATCCTTCATATAATTTCATCCTCGAAATTTCTAGAAGACTACTAAATAAAAAGATTTTGGTGGTTCTTCATCATAAGTTCCTTAGGTTCCCATGTTGCATCATCCATCTTGTGGTTATCCATAGATATTTCACTAGAAAAGTCATTCGGTTTCTCAGCACTTGTTCTCTAGTATCAAGAATCTTGACAGGCTTTTCACGATAAGACAAATCGGGTTCCTGTTCTATTTCTTCATTGGTGAGTACACGTATAGTGTCATGCATGTTTTTTCTCAACTGCGATATGTGGAACACATAATGAACTTTGAAGTGACTTGGTGGTATTGCAAAATGATAATCTAGAACTCCAATTCGTTCTATAATTTCTAAATTTCTGATGTACTTGGGACTTAATTTACCCTTTTTACCGAAACTTATAACACCATTCCATGGAGATACCTTCAAGAAAACATGATCTTCTACTTGAAATTCTAAATCCTTCCTTTGGTTATTGGCATAACCATTTTTCCTACTTTGATCTGCTTTGATGTGGGTTTGGATAATATTCACATTTTCCTTTGTTCTCTCAACATGTTTTGGGCCTAATAGTTTTCTTTCACCAACATCATCCCAATGAGTTGGTGTGCAACATCTATTTCCATATAATGCTTCATATGGTCCCATTTGAATACTTTAATAGAAGCTATTGTTATAAGAAAATTCTACCAGAGGTAATTACTGATCCCACATACCTTGAATGTCAAGTGAGAAAGATATCAACATGTCATCTAAGGTTTGAATAGCCCGTTCTGATTTTACTCCGGTTTGAGGGTGGAAGGGAGTGCTTAAACGAATTTCAATATCCAAGGACTTCTGAACAATTTTCCAGAATCTTGATGTAAAATAGGGATCACGATTAGAAAAAATCCATAGGGTTACTCCATGAAGTCTTATAACATCATTAATATATAGTATCGTTAAATGTTCAAATGGTAAATCTTATCTTATAGCAATAAAATGTGATGACTTGGTAAGATGATCAACAATGAACCATATTTCATCATTAATTCTATGAGTCTTTTATAGTCCCATGAAAAATTCCATCGTATTATCATCCCATTTCCACTCAGGTATGTGAAGAGGTTGCATGACTCCACTAGGATGTTGTCTTCCGGCCTTCACCTGTTGACAAACCATGCATCTTCACACATAATCAGCAATCTATCACTTCATGTTGCCCCACCAAAAATGTTCTCTAAAATCCCTATACATCTTAGTGCTACCAGGGTGTATAGAGAAATTGGAGCTATGAGAATCATCAAAAAAATACCTTTTTAGATCATGTATGTCAGGAACCCAAAATCTCTTCCAAAATTTCAAAATCCCATCTTCATATAAGAAGTCGATCAATATCCCATTGTTCACATGTTTAATTTTATTTTGAAACTCTTCATCATCAGTCTGAGATTTTTTTATCCTTTCTAGTAAAGATGGTTTAGCTACTATTTGAAAAATTATTGATGTTTCACCTTCCATGATTATTCGCATATCCATCTTTACCAGATACATGAACATACGATCCCTTTCAACTCTGATTTTGTTCAAAATTCCCTGATTCTTTCTGCTCAAATCATATTCCACCTTTTTTACCTTCCCTAGGTGGTAGTGTATAGTGCAATCATAATCTTTCAATAGTTCAAGCCATAGTCTTTGCCTCATGTTGAGTTATTTTTTTGAGAAAATCTACTTAAAAATATTTTGATCAGTATATATCTCGCATTTTTTCACCATAGAGATAGTGTCTCCATGTCTTGAAAGTAAATATTACAACTGCTAACTCAAAATCATCAGTGGGATAGTTTTTTTAATAAATTTTTAGTTGTCGTGGTGCATAGGCAATAACTCTATCATTCTGCCTAAGGAATCGAACAATACCTTTCTTTAGAAGCATAACTATAAATAACAAACCCATCATTCCTCAATGTTTGATTCAATATATGAGCATTGAATAATATTCTCTTCAGTTATTCAAATCATTATTCACACTCTATTTTCCCAAAAAAAAATAACCCCTTTGAGTGAGAGCTTGGTTAATGGTTTTGCCAACTGGGAAAAATTCTAGAAGAAACGCCGATAGTAACCTACTAAACAAATAAAATTGTGTACCTAAGTTATACTCATTGGTTCTAGATATTCTTGGATTACCTTGGTCTTTAAAGGATCAAAGGAGGGTGCATTAGTCAATCCCATAGGCATTACCGTTAACTCATAATGCACATACCTGGTATGAAATTCTATCTTCCGAATGTCTTCATTCTTTACACACAACTAATGATATCCAGATCGAAGGTCAATCTTTAAAAAATATTGATCTCCATGAGTTTCATCAAATAAATCATCAATACGAGGTAGGGGATACTTGTTCTTTATTATTATAGCATTAATCTTCTTATAGTCAATTCACAACCCCATAGATCCATATTTCTTATTAACTAAAAAATAGGGGATCCCCATAGAGAAACCCTAGGGTGGTAAGGTACTATATTAGTGGTGGGTATTGTGTGGTTCTGTAGCAGGTGGGTACAATAGTAGTACTATTCATAGAATGGGCCTTGGGCCAAAAAATTGGGCCTATGGGCCATGTAATGGGATATATGCCCATTGGGCCTTCAGGCTATATAATGGGTCTTCCTCTACCAAGATAAAGAGGTCATTGGTTTGCTTTAATAATAAATGAGGGTTCGACCCCAACCATAAAAAATAGAAACACTAGGGTGAATAAATCCTTTATTACTCAATTCATCTAGTGGTTTCTTTAGTTTCACTAATTCTACATTGGACATTATATAAAGGTTATTCGATAGGGAACTTGAACGAGGTATTAAATCAATGGAAAATCCATTTATCGTTCTGGAGGATTTCCAGGTAAATCCTCTATAAACACATCAACATATTCTTTCACAATAGGTACATCCTCTATTTTATCATTACTTTCCTCACCCATAGTTATTTCATTATATTCCTCCCAAATAATTAAATTTATTATATCTATAAGGGGTGGATCTAGATAAGAATCACATGTTGATGTTTCTTCTCTAAATATAAGGTACTTCTTATAATCATCAAAAAATGTAACCACCTTCTTTTTAAAACAACTTTTTTCATTATGGTCTGAAATCCAATCCATTCCGAGGATTATATCAAATTAAATCATGGGTATGATGATGAGATCAGTGGATAAAGAACATTTATATTTTCTAATGGGGACTGATTCACAAAACATTGTTGCAATGATACTTACCTTAGGATTTTTGACAGATAACTCCCTTGTCAAATCCAACTGAAAATATCTAATTTTCTTAGCAAACTGAGAAGATATAAAATAATTCAATGATCTAGAATCAAATAAACCAATGGTTAAACTTGAGGAAACCATTAAATTACCTACCACCATGTCTTTTGGAGCTTCATCCTCAGTCGTAGGGATCACATAATCTTGGCCTTGCTCCCTTGGCCTTTTTTATGTAAGTTTCCTCAATTCATAGGACATTAATTTTCATAATACCCCATTTCTCTACTATTATAGCATTCAACATTTACAACAACTTTCTTTCCCTTGCAATCACGAGCATGGTGGCCTTTTTCACCACACTTGAAATAGACTCTCATTACCATCATGAAACTACTAGGGTGTTTCTTCCCAAGTTTACCACAAGATGTAAATTCAACCATTCCATTCTTCCCCTTATTTCCATTTCTATAATGTTCAACAGATCTCTTATTCTCTTGATATTATTTAATGTTGTAAGACATGGAGAATTTATTTTCTGTCTTGATAGCACATGAGACAATATCTTCATAAGATGAAAAATATTGTGAGAATAATGCACAATGGAGAAATGTATTTAACCCATTAAATAATCAATCAATATTTTTTATTGGGTTACATGTATAATCTGTTGCATTCCTTGATAACCTTGTAATATTTGCCTCATTCTTTGCGACATTCTCATCCTCCTTTTCCCTCAGACTCAATAATTGTCTTTTAATATCTACTTGATTGTCATGAGGGGAGTATTTTTCAAAGAGAATATTTTTAAACTCCTTTTATTACATATTTGATAATTTTTCATCCTTCTTTGTATTTTATATTAATGACCACCATTGATTTGCATCTCCTGTGAAGAGATAATCTTCCATGACAACTTTTTCCCTTTTGCTTCTCCAAGAAGCATGAAATATTTTCTCCAAAGAACTTATCCATTGCTCAGCAAAATGTGGATTTGTATTCCCATTGAATGTTGGTGTTTGTTTCCTCATTAAGTGGTCTAACATTGAACCGCTACGTTGTGGATCCTGGTGATTTATATGGGTAAGGTTCTTATTCATAACCTAAGTGAGTTGTCCCAGTATGGTGATAAGCTGATCAGCACTAGTTGCATCACCATTTCCAATATAATTATCTTGAGTAGGATGGAAATCCCTACATGGATTATTTTCATTGATACGGTTTCCATTCCTTCCACTAGGTACAATTTCTAAACAATGGCATATAATAGATTAGTTTATAAATCACAATACATAATTCCAAAACATGTAAAACACTAAATATAAATTGAACAGATTATGGATATAATCAATAATCATAAAAAAATTCTTTCTAGAGGTATATACTCATAAATCCTTCATAATGGATTGTAAATAAAATGTCAATTATCCTAAGCATATACCCTAGGAGTGTTGTAACCAAGAGTGTAGCAAGGCATGTTGTCTTGTACCAGGATACCCTAGGTCATGTCTGAAACTCCTTGTCAAAGTATTCACTCATAGGTATATCTGTGCTAGAGCCGCCACTACCAACTCATTTTCAGATAGGGATGTATTTCTTATAAAACTCACAAAATATATACATTACCAGAATTCTATGAAGTTATTATATATTAATATTTAAAGTCTCTCTTATGGTAATGTTATCAAGTTAGTTTTTTTCTAAATCTAGCTTCCAAGGTTTCTACTAAACTTCCTCCAATACCAACTGTAATACCTCGACCCTAGTTACCTAGAGTTGGTGAATTATTAAATAATATTAGCATGATCACAATAGATCAAGTCTCTAAATACCCATTAGTTTATTATCCTTGAAAATAATAGATACGTACATAAGTTTTACATTACATCATGAAATAAAAACAAAAACAACATTTTTCGCCTTTTTATACACTTATATCCCTTAGTCTATCCCAGTAGATTATCCATAAAATACTTCTTCCCATCCTAGGAAAAATAAAACGTAGGAAGGGGTGAGCTCAGATTCTCGGAAAGGATAACAATATAGTAGAAACATTTATAAATAAGCATAAACATTTAAGGAAATGTATAATACTAAAACACTATCCTTCTAAACATAAACATGAGAATAATATGGAAAGGATAAATCAAATAATTCCATTTACTTATTCACATGGATATTCTACAAGTCAAATAATGACATGTAATATCAATAGCCAATTTCATAATGATGGAATGCATAATGCTAGGTCTTATAACCAGATAGTTATGGCGTCATGCTAAGAATTCAAATAAGATTTTTTCAAGGCCTTGTGAAAAAACACTATTTTGTCTCATGAAACATATCGATGCATCAAGGAGCTATAGCGGCCTCTTCCCATCACTTACTAAGACCAATTCATTCATCATATGAAAAGGTTGAAACATAATATAATAATTTGTATTAAAACTAAAATAAAAAATGTAAATACTTTAACCATAAACAATGAATCATATAAAAAACCATCAATACAATATGGAAGATTTTATCATAATAAATCAACTTCATACAAGGGTAAAATCCATCAAAGTATGTTGACATAGATAAGATCAAAAATATTTTAGAGAAATATATTTTTCTATTTTTAAATCATTTAAAAGTCACATAATTATAAAAGAAAAAATTTATTTTTAAAATATTCTTAGAATCTTGTAAGGGAAGCTTTAATGGTTTTACAACGGTTGAAAATATCCTCACCCACTGTATAAGTTAAAAGAACATTCATACCTTAATTTTTCGAAAAGGTCATAAAGTACCTTGTTTGGAAAACAACAGAACGAATCCTTTCCACCATTTTTTTATAAATTAAAACAATGGTATAAATGACATTAAAAGATAGTCTAGTAAATAGTAAAAATGTTTTGGAATACATTTTTAAGAAACACGGATTTCGATGATAAAGAGGTCCCAGTTGATACTTATGTATAAACAACCTCAAACAATAAAGAGATGGTGAAATTAACACTTACATTGTAATTTTCCTTGGTCGAGGGTACGTAAAAATCTTTTATAATAGTTAAATAATTGTTATTAAATTATAAAATAACCAAACACATAAATATGATATCATATATGATCTTATAATATTGCTTTGTTCATAATATTTTAGTGGTATTATTGTTTCGGTTTTTAACTGATTCATTTTCCTTTATATGTTTTGTTATGTAAGTTGTGTTTTTTATGAATATGATGTATTTTATTCATATACATTATGATATTATGTTCTTAAAAAAATTAGTCATAAAATGAGAATTATTGTTTGGAGGTTACGATGGGGAATATATCTCACCACGTTCGTGGAGACAGTAATTCGTATGTACGCACGAGCGACAATATAACTCAATTGATGGTGAAATACTATATAAATGGATGGTATATCATATATATATATATAATAATTAACATGTTATATTTATTATTTACATAAATTATAATCATTATTATACCCATCCAAGTAATGAAGTGTTGAATAACAAACTACACCACGATGTGGAGACGGTAAGCCATACGTACGCACGTACGGTGACATTGTCATTCATAGGATGGATAGAATAATGAACATGGTTGTTTCATATTTATAATAACATCACAGTATATAGAAGGTATTAGATTTATTATTTTGGTATGGAAATAACAATTAAAGAGGAAGACTAAGAAGAAAAGAACTTTGAAAGAGGTGATGAAATTATTACCTCTTCTCTGAGTGATCCCTTTTGATTTGATCAAAAGGGCTCCCTAGGTTGGATTTATGATCAAAGTAAGGCCTCTATATTGAATTAAGGGTATTTTGGAGGATATTTGAGTAGGTTTTGTCCAAGAAAAATTTCTTTAGAAGTGTGATTTTGAGATAAGGGGAAATACACTTTTATAAGAGAGGTGAGGTTCACTTTAAGAAACGATTGAAATATTATTTTCTTATACAATCATTTTCATTATATAATGGCTTAAAAATGATTTATTTCGAGGATAAGTTAGGGATATGTCAAATAACTCTAAACTAATAGGCTTTTGACAGCTTTAGGACACCATATTAACCTTCTCTTTTAGATTTAACTCTTATTTAAATCATTTAACTTTTACAATGTCTACTTGTATTTTTATATTACATGGTTGATAAAATTATTATAAAATGCCAAGAAAAACCCAAGTGGTTCATTAATTACATTTTTATCATTATATATGTCATTTGGTTGATCCTTATATTTTTAGGAAGTTATACTATTTAATAAAATAATATTTTTTTAAAAACTCATTTATGTTAATTTTGACACTATTAAGTATTTGTTTATTTATGAAAGTCATAACATTATTATTACTTCAAAAAAAATTCACTGAATCAACCCACAAATGTAATATTAATCTATAAAAAAATTTTAATGCATCAAAAGTCTCAATTTACCTTTATTTTGATATTTATAATATCAATTGATATAATACTTCATTAATAAGGTAAAAACTGCATCATAATTATGTCATAAATAAATTAAATTATTTAATGTCTAAAAATTATAAATAAAATAAAATTATATAAAAAAGAATTATATATTTATAATGAATATTTATAGTCAAATATATCTTATGTATAACAATATTAAAAATGTTTTATTTATGAAAATTTAAATTTAACACTTTTAACTCATCTTTAAATTAGATAATAATAAATGTCCTAATCTAATCCAAGTGAACTAAAAAGATCTTATATTATTCCTAAGGTTGATTTTGGTCAAAATACACCTATCCAATAGAATTTGGACATATGTTATGATAATAATAATATCATTTTTACCTTTAATTGCCATATTTAATTTTAACCGTGGTAAATAAAAGTCAAAAGTTACTATTCACCAAAAAAAATTATTTTTAACTTATTGAACCACATTATACTTTTTGATATAAACCATGTCTCTTGGTTTTTTTAAATTCAATTCACAGAACCTGTAAAATTAGGTTTTATGCATATTTTTAAATGTGCCTAGTAGGTTGGTAAAAGACGTTAAAAAACTCAATAAAATTTTATACATATAATTTTATTATAAAATGACTCCAATGAATTAAAATTAAATAATATATTCTTTATTTACCTATTTTCTCTTAAAATAAATTTAAATAAAATAAATAATTTTTTAAATAAAAAGTCGGTTTTAAACAATAACGCAATGTTTTTCACTATTCATCAAGAATTGAATGTTTTCAGAAAAAAAACAAAAATTCAACCTAAGCTAATTTTTATATTCTAAATCAAAAAATGAAGTCCATTTTAAAAAATAAAATTTCAAAAATTTCAAAAATTGGGTATTACTCTTCATAACTGATTTTAAAACAGCTAGTTTGATTTGTTGTGGTGCGTTGGAACTTGAAGTTGTGTACATCAAAAGCTATTGTATTATTCAAAGGGAAATGTACCATGGAAGATTAGGGTGTTATTGTTAAGTTTAATTATCATGTAATTATTTATTTGGAATCATTTGACTATCATGTATTGTTTCCATATTATGCTTAATATTATGTTTTAATGGCATGTGATTTTAGTTTTCTAGTTTCTCTTACTATTTGTGCTTATTTATGATCGATTTCACTATGATGTTACACTTACTAAGTTATTGATATCATTCATTTACAATGTTTTTTTTCTTGGATGCCAAGATGTATATTATGGTTGACATGTAGGGAAAATATCAGATAATAAGGGTATTTCCAATGAAGATACTATGTTGTATTTTATTCCATATTTTAATGTAAGATTTATATATGTATCTAGTTTTCTAAAACTACTAAAATATTTAGTCCTTTAGGATGTGGTCTCTTGTAACTAATAAAAACGTAATAAATTAACCACCAAATCAGGGATACTAAGGTTTGGGTCTTTACATACACACCGTGTAAAGTGAATTGCACTCTTTCTACTTTAGACAATGTACACTAGAAGTCCCTAAGTACACATGATAGAGTAGACGACATGTCAAGTTCTAGACTGACTTCTACACCCCATGTACCTGAAGTGTACATGCCATGTATTTGGGGAAAACATTTCATGTAATACCATGGGACACATGTAGTTTTAGGATCATTTAGACATGTCATGTTCCATATGGAACATGATGTGTTCTCCATAAAGAGTGGTTGGAGCCCTAGTTATTACAAATTCAATTCTGGGGTGATCTTGGGTGAGCTACCTCAAACAGTTTTAGTATGTACCTATTTCTAAAGGGTATGTTCTCTTATTCCATCCCCATGAAGGTACTATGATGCATCACGGCCTGAGAGTAAGATGTGATTCCCTTTAAAGTCTTTATCTTAGATAGGATTATAGAATTCCTTATTAAGTTCTATAGTGTGATCCAACATCATTCTATTCTTCCCTATGTTTTTTTAGGAATTGTTAAGACCAATACACATGGGAGTACAAACCCCTACATATAGGGTTATTCCAGTTATGGTTGGGTATACCCCATTGGTTTGAGGTGTAATTTCCTATCATTGTATCGACATATCTTGTCTTCCAGTGAGGAGTATTATGATCGAATTTTTATCTTGGATGAGTCTTCTTTTTTTGTGCATATTCATGGTGAAAAGTGATTGGAATTTCCCTCAGAATATTTCAATTAGTATATTAAGACTCAGTGAGTGAGACATCTCAAATGAGTGCCATCAGGGATGGAAAGGCTTATTGAGTGAGTTCTTCCAAATGATTATTACCTTTGATCCACTAGAAGAATCCTAGGATGGAAATGTGATCATGAAATCACCTTGAGAATTAATATCTATCAAGATAATTTATAGGTTGACTTATTATTATTATTATTATTATTATGTTCTATATCCTGATTGAAATACCTTAGGGGTTATGATATTACTACTCTCCTCATACTTTATGTTTAGTGTTTTTAGGATGTCTTATTAAGTTTGTTTATACTCATGCCTATATAGGTTCTAACCACACATGTTGACTCTTATAAAGATAAATGGAATTTCTTTAGAGTCCTAATGGGGCCAATATTAGGTGGAACTTAGTTAGAGATTTTATATTCTAGATGGACATCATATATATCTATGATTTTTTTGGTAGTTTCCCCCCATATTATCAGTAGGTTGGTAATTTTTCATGTTTTGGTGGGCTTCAATTTAGACTATTCTATTTTTTGTTATACTACTATTTGTACTATACCATGCTATATATCTTATTAATGTGTTTATAGTAAGATTTATTTACCTTCTTATGTTATACTGGTGTAAGGATATTCACATATGTGTAAGGTTACATTAGGATAAGGACTCCCATGTGTGTGATATGCCTAATCGGTGATAGTGTCTAACACATAGACTATTAGAGGTAGGATTGGGGGGTAATTCTCAGCTTAATTTTTTTTGGGTGAGCCCCAATGGTTCGGGTCATGATAAAGTTGAATCATAAGAGGTCATTAAAGTATCAATGTTTGGAGATCATTTAGTTGTGAGTATTGTTTTTGGAACTAAGGAGACAACGTTAAAGTGTCTCATGTTTTGATTTTAGGCTAAGGAATATAGTATTTGTGTTGTTGAAAACATATACATTAACTAATACTTTGATAAAATACTTCTTGACTATGTACATATAGGAATTTTTCATAGGTAAAACATTGGTACATGTATCATATAAGAATGTGTTGTAGTTTCCAAGTCCTTCTTCGGTCAGCTCTCCATATAATCTCGATTGACCATAGTGTTTCCCAACTATCAATGGATGGTTCAATGATGCAACCCATATAGGGTTCTATAGCAGATCATGGTTATTATCTTCTTGGTTATGAGGCTTCAATTTTTGGATTTTACAAGAGGCAATTCCTTTAGGTTAATAGTGAGCGATGTCTCGACCCATTCAATAACATGTTGCCCCACCTCCGGTGGTTTAAGAAGATACCCCCTGTTAGGTTGAGTAGAAGTTTTTCTTGGTGGTACTAGTAAACGACACACCATTGTTAAATTATCTTGCTAAATTTTAGAGATAGAGATCTCCCAGGTTTTTAGGTGATAACGATTCTCTTCTTTGGTGGTAGAGGTCCAACACGAGCCAGTGGTGTAAATGTATTTCGTTAATATAAACCATATTGTTTGTTGTCATGGGGATGAGAGTTATCCATTATGACATAGGTAATTGGTAGGGCCTTGATAATTTTTATGATCGATGTGGCTTTAGACACACAAGGAATAGGGACACTTCTCCCACATAGACATGTTCTTGTGATTGATCCAAAACCATATGGGAAAGATAGTGTCACCCAAAAAGGATAGTGTTGTGGTGTGGTAGATTATTTAATTTAACATGTCTATTTGAGATAGTTTTGTGTTATAAGGTGTTTTATTGAGTCCAGGTTAGGGGGAATAAGAATAAATGGGAAAGGATAACTTTAGGTAGTTGGATCTCATGACCAAAGGATTAATGTGTGGTTTGAGGTATGGAATATGTATTTTATTCTCCAGATATAAATTTTTTATGTGGTCACAGACACATTTCCATAAAAAATCCATTTGTAGAGACCTATAGATTCTATTAGTCTTTTTTTCTTGGCCCTTGTGTTTAGAGGATCCTATAGAGAGAGTTCAATGATCACACACCTTTTCCAATAGTGTGGCCTGACTCTGGGAGGAGTGATTGCTTTGTGTTGAATCTTTATATAGTGGCAGTGATTTCCTATGACATTTCCTTAAAATTGACTAATTTACTAATATTTATTATGTTGTTGACTATTATTGGTGAGGGTTATGGTGAATATATGTTTTTGGTAAGTAATATTTCTTCTTTGGTGAGAATGAATCTAAGAAGAGAAAGATAAGCTCATGTATAAGAGGGTACAACCAATTTCTTATCATTTGGATAATAAAACTCATAGAGAAGTGGATGCTATGAAATTTTAGTTTCATTGGGTATATGATATGTATAAAGATATATTATGTAAGTATTTTATGGGAAACCACCCCATATAAATTTAATTTTCTATATATACTTGCACCCAATGATGGCATGATATTTATGTTTTCATATGATATGACCCTGTGTAAGTTTGAAAACTAAATTTTTGGTTGGATAAATCTGCAGACCGATGAATTTGTTAGAACCAATGTGTTACCAATGAAATCCCAATGACATTATCCTAAAAGGTGGATGTGATCTCAAGGTTATTCATGGATTAATTTTTCCTAAACCTAGTGAATTACAAATAGGAGTATCCACCCCCATGAATCATTGATTTTTTTTACTAGTGGTTAGAGTTGAAGTGTTTCTTGGAGTTGGACCTCAATACGAGTTGTCTTTGGCTTTAGGTTTGTGAGGAGTTTTTACAAAATGTGGCATCCTAATCCTGTTAGGGTTTCTTTGAGTTTATAGTAATACCTTTAAACATATTGGATTCCCTAGAACTATTTGGGATACTTATGAATTGGATTCTTTTAACCTTAATATATTGATTCATAGTTGTATTCATTGATAACATCCAAGTGTACTCGACATAAATAGTGTAGAATTTGAGACACTTGAATATTATTCAGGTTATTATATAACCATACTAACTTTATAAGAATCACTTTAAGAATCAATTATTGATTCATGTTTTCCACTTCTTAGAATATGTTTTATCATAAATGGAGGGGATAGTAAACCCCTAAAAGTTGATTTAGTGATATCATGAGATCCACCAAAGGGTGTGTACATCGTATCAAATACTCATTGTAAGGTTTTCAATTAACTATTTTAGAGAGAGGTGATAGAGTATTTGACCTCTTTACAGTTGATCCTTAAAGATGAAGATGGTGCAGTATACCTCCAATCGATTGTTTTCATCCCTCCACTTTTATAGGGATGCATAACCTGGGGATATAGATATGAGATATTACATGAATAAATATCCACTGTAAATGTTCTTTATAGATTTCATGAGATTTGGGGTCATTACATCCTTGTTTGATGATAAAATATGATGCCATTCATATAGTGAGGGTAGGTACTTATGAAGTTTCAAGATTTCCCCTAGTAATTCATATAGGAGAGTTGAGGATGTATCAGAATCCTTTTTAATCTCTTTGGGTGGACAAGGGTATCATAGAGTACTATTGTGTTTAACTGTTGATGAAATTCTACCAATAGGTGGAGGCTGAGGTTCCTGGATGAAAGTAGAAATGGGATGGTATCTTTGTGATTTTTGTGATGGGGCTTCCATGATTAATGATAGGTCATGATGATATCTGAGTGATCATAGGCTAGCTCATCTAATTATCCAACATCCTAACCATCTGAGAGTGTATTTCAGTGGATAGTTTGGAATGCCTATGTGTGAAATAGGTATCCTAAATTTAAAAATTTTCCTCCATGATCATTTCAAACTGTGATTCTCACTTTATATTCAAAACATTAAAAAAAATTGGGAGGCCTTTGGGAATCGGTTGTAGTTTAGCATAGTTTTTTTACACTAGATTGGTAGCCAAGAAAAATGAACCATTTAGGTTCTAAAGAACATTCTTTAGGATTTCTTGTTAATTTTGGCCATAGTAGGAAGGATCATCTACCATTGGTGGAGTTTGTGTATAATAACAGATAAAACTCCAATATCATTGTAGCACTAATTAGGTACATGTAAAAGAGACCCTATAAGTCACTACTATGGTGGTCGAAGTCAAGGGGAACAATTCTTTTAGTTCTAGAGTTATTTCAAGTGATGGTTGGAAAGGTGGAATTCATCCAGGAAGTGTTAGGATAGCATAGTGGTGTTAGGATTCTTATATAGACTAATTATAGATACCATTGAAGTTTTATAAGGCATATCATATTCTAAGATATC
Source organism: Viscum album (assembly GCA_963277665.1). Taxonomy (NCBI): domain Eukaryota; kingdom Viridiplantae; phylum Streptophyta; class Magnoliopsida; order Santalales; family Viscaceae; genus Viscum; species Viscum album. The sequence continues at coordinate 2,073,678,002 of OY728131.1, forward strand.
TCATATTGATATCGATTATAGATATTTTCCAAGGGAGGAGGGATAACTCTGAGGTTCATTGTCCTTTTTTACAATTACTCTATTGAGTTATCAAGATGGTGTGTCACTTATCCATATGAACATAGTTTTACTGGCATCAAGATGTATTCCATGCATCACATCTGAGGATATATGATAATGAATCATTACACAATGTTGGGTGGGATGGTCTGGACACTGAGGGTAAATTTACCTCAACTAGGTTCTCATGGAATTGAAAACTAGTAGGAGAGGACCCTTAATGTTCAAGCTTTTCTATTGGGTGCATGTTTTTTAGCAGCATAAGAACCTCTCAGGGAGCTCATTGGAGTGGGAGATCCATATACAAGATTAGTATTCACCATTCTGAGTCAGTTTTTACTTTTTGGGATGAAAATCCTTGAAGTTGGGGGGAATATAAGGACTCTTTTCTTCTTCTTAATACTATAGAATATTCTATGGAATATTTACCAAATAAAGAACTATGTAAACACAAGATTCAAGGGCCCAAAGTTCCTCAGAGTGGATATATTAAAAATATGAAATATATTATATCATGTTTGCATAATTTTTTAAAAATAATTGGATAATATCTGAAAAACATTTCAAATGGTAAATCTGAGTCCCAATTAAATCCATAATTTGGGGTTTTTCACTAGTCATAGAATAATCGTTGTCAGTGTTGGGTGTTTTGTTAAAATGAATTCATAAGTTGATGATAAATAATTAAATTAATTAATTAATTTATAAGTTATTTATTTTTCATCTCCTAACACACTCTCTATTGAAACATAATTATGGGAAAATTATAGGGTCAGCCGCATAACACTATGGATATAGAGATATCATTGACAATATATTTAGTGAACATCCACTGGATCATGGATTAATGATTGGTATCGAGGATTTCATTTTCTCCAAGGGAGTTTTTGGATCTCAGTAATGGAAATGAAGTGAAATAATTATACATTAGTGATTGATCCAAACATGATGTAGAGAATTTTATTTTTTTTGTTGTAAATCCCCATTAAAATTGGTGACAAATGAGAATTAATTCATCTTAAATTAATGTGCATATATTTCTTTGTTGGTTTTTTCAAGGGTTTATTTCTCTTCATATGTTCTAGAATTTAGTATTTTATTCTTATTGTTCTTACTTATTTTATAATTCCCTATATTTGTATTCTATCAAAGATGGCCAATTGAACATGTATTTCAATCAATCTTTTTCTTTTTTTAATGTCTCATTGTCCCACTATTCATTGATTTATCATAGGTAATATATTTTATGGTGATTTGACTGTACTCAAGTAGACAAATGATTGTGTGTTGGATCCATTGAGTAATGAATCATGGTAACAATTTTGTTTTTGGCTGTTGGAATCATGGATAAAAGTATGAAAATGATTATTGGAATCTGATGATAGATCTAGTGATGGTGGATTAAAAATCCATATTGAGAAGATTTATCTAGATGTTCGCTGATAGGTGATATCAAACTTTGAGTGGTTGTAATTTGGACAAAATGGACGGTGTTTATCCAATCTAGGTGTGGGAAAAAATGGATTCATGAGACAGGCTATTCAGGTTTATTTGAGATAATGATAGTAAGGGTTTTCTAGTAAAGGATGTTTGGAATCAAACTTTCAATCATTTTTTGATTTTGGTCAACTTTTTTGTGAGAGTTAGGATCATGAGAACTAGTAGGTCTAAAATTTGTGGATCATGTGGGTGAATTTACATGAATATCTAGAATTTATGTAAATTTTTTAAGTACACACCTTATAGTTCAGTGGGACACATGCAGTGTAATCCCAACTACATATCATCTAGGTTTTCCTTGTGGAGTTAAATATCACACACCATATATTTATTCCACCCTTAGTCATCCAACTCAATGTGTATAGGGAGTACATACCCTGGAAACAATATGGATCACATGTCATGTATATTAAATAACATTTCATTTACACCTTAGTGGATGACTCTTCATGTATAGGTAGTACATTCTCTGGTGGACATGTGACCCCACACACTATGTGTGTCGGTGAACACACCGTATACATCCAAAAGTACATGAGATTAGAAAAATTTCACACACTGAGTGTTGAAATTTCCTCTACACTCTATGTGATGTGAAATACACTCCATGTAATTTAGAAAGTATTAAAGGGAAATTATAGATTACATGTGAATGGTCCATAGTACATAGTCTAGATCAGACAGAATTTGGAGTTCCAGAACAACCTCTACATGTCATGTACCCCAAGTGGAAACCCCATGTATTTGAAGAAAACATTGCACATGAGACTATAAGACATGGGAAATTACAGGTTCAGTGAGACACATGATGTACCTATTAAGTCATGCCATTTAATCCTTAATGGGAACATGGGAGCCCTTGTTCTTTTCAATTAATCTATAATGTGAGATTAAGTGAGTTCCATTAAACCATTTAAATATAGTCATATGTTTCTATATTATATTCCCTTGGTTTATCCCCATGAAGGTACTATGAGGAATCACATCTTGGGAATATGATATTATCCCTTCTACGGGGTTAGTCTTGGATAGTGTTATGGAATCCCTCTATGAGGCCTAGAGTGTGATCCAATATCATTCTCTTATTCACTATGTGGGGTTTTAGGAACCATAGTTACTATAATACATATGTCTATGACCCCCTACACAGTAGGTTATTCTAGTTAAATTTAATTATAAACCATTGGTCCTAGGTGTGATCCCCTATCTCTGTATTGGCATATGTTTCTTTAGATGATGTGTATTCTTATCGAGTGTGTATCTTTAATGATCCCTCTTATTTTCCTTCGGGTTTCTTCAAGGCTTTACCCAATGAGCATGTTCTTGTAGAATAGTTTCACCAGTATAGTAAGATATAATTAGTAGGACCTCTTGTATTAGTCTCATCAGGTATTAATAGACTCTTGGGGTGAGTTATCCAAAATGAGTGTTACCTTTGAGGATTTATAAAAATAACAATCTAGTAGTGGGTTTGTGACATTACCTTGAGACGTAGTTTCATAGTAATCATATATGGGTTATTATTATTATTATTGTGTATGATAACCTAATTGAAGTACCTTCATGGGGATGAGTTAACTACTCTCTTAATTCTTTATATTTTTTTTATTTGGGGGTGTCCAATTTGGTATGTTTATATGCAACCCTGGATGTGATCTTCCTAAACACATCATGTATTATAAAGACAATAGGGATTTCATTAGAGTTCTATGTTGACTAGTAGAAGGTGGATATTAGTTGAAGTATAGTTATTCTAGATGGAACTCATATGGGACCATAATTTCTTTTTGTTAGTTTCTTCATTATTGTCAGTAGGTTAGGTTATATTCTAGTTTTGGTGAGATTGTATTTGTCCCTTTCTTTATTTTTTGTTATCTTGATATACTCTGATGTGGGATATAATTTATTCATGAATTTATAGTATGATTTTTTTACCTTTCTGAACTGTACTGGTGTATGGAGATGCACAGGTCTATGTATATGTCGTTTAGGTTAATCCCTTCCATGTGTGTGATATACCAACTCAATGATATTTTCTATCCCATACCTTATTGAAGGTATGATTGGGGTGTCATTATCATCTTAACATGAACTAAGTTGGTCCCAGTAGTTTGGTTTAAGATAAAAAATTGCTACTAAAAGATAATATAAATAAATATGAAAATGCAGGTAAAAAAGAAACTAGGATTTACTCCCTGGAATAACTAAATTTATCCTACCTGTAACTAAACAGTCATTATAGACTATCTATAGCTCGACTATGGGTGTGACTTCTTTATTTTGAACCACCACATCATGGTATCTTCATTAATCATCCAGTATTCCTTCAAATTATTGAATTACCAATATCCAATGAAATATATTTCCACCTCCTTAAAGATTCACTTGAAAATTAGTGGTATTAAAAGAAAATATAGGGTACTTTCATCTTCTCTCTATCTTCAAGAATGGTAATTTCTAGTGTGTGTCGATATTCTCTCAATTTGGCTTGAAAATTTAATTCCTTATGAAATTATAATTACATGTATCTTAATCAACTGACTCACAAAATATTATAATGGGTTTCTCCATCCTTTCTTCCAAATGCTACACAACTTTTTTTAGCCTCCTCTATATCATCCAAATCATGAATCATTTATTTGTACCTATAAATTAAAAAATGTATGTTTACTTTCTATTTTAAAATATGAAAGATATAAATATTTTTTGTCTAGGTGCGGGAAATATCCCTCAAACTTTTCATATACTATCTCATTTCCTTCAATAAAGGATTCTAAAAAACAATTTTGGGAATGATATATTGTGATATATTATTATCAAAACTGTTCTCCAACTATAAAAATAAATCATAAAAATCTAGAAGAAAAAAAAATATTCTTTATCTTCTAAGTATCTCTTATTGTTTATTCTCTATTATTCTCATGTACACTTGGACAAAATTTGTCATCTCATCTATTTGAGTCTTAATTTCCACCATTAGAATATTTAGGATAAGAAATTATTCTTATTTTTCTCTATATATCTCCCATAAATGAACATAATCACATGGTTTTGGTTATTATTATACTTATTGGAATACAAAATATATAGTCTAATTTTAGTACATCTGTAACATCTCGTTACTAATCAGTCAGGTACATATTTGACCTCATTGTGGTTTTCCATTTCTTTTTTTCTATATAAGGTTGAGATGGAATTGGGATTATACCTATAATAGTGAGGTCACAGATTTTTGGACTCTTAGATTTAACATACTTTTTTAATAGGCTATAGGAAAATTTCACGTCGTGTAACTATGTTACACGATGTGTAAGTATTATTGGGTAAAAGTTATAAAAGGCTTCACTTTATAAAAGTTTACATGAAATTAAGGGATTTTAAATTCCATGATTACATAAAAATTTGGGTTTTAATATGAGGCAATGGGTTTTCTAGCGTATGTGGGACTTTAGTAGTAACATGTTGTGCAATTATGATGCAGGTCATCTAACGACCCGCGTACAGATTTTAAAATAGGTGTGTGGTTATTTTATTTCAGATCATTCTTCATTATCTCTTTATATCGAACATGGGAAAATGTTAAGTGATTTTGGGATACTCCATTCCTTTTATATTGATCTGTTTCAAATTCTATCTTTATTATTGTTTCGGTTCGTCTCTCTGGATAAGTGGTCTTTCTTCTTCTTTGTCACCAGAGATCAGGGTTGCACCCTTGGGTTGTGTCATCATATATGTTGATCTAAATTAGTTTTTCTTCTAGTCTTTTTTCAAGATCCATTGTTTGATCTTGTTTTGGATATTGTTCCATTATTTTTCATGGTGCATTGGGAATTCATTCTTGAGGTATATGGTATTTCTACTTCTCTACTCACCCTTTTTCTCTATTAGATCAATCATATAATGTGTGTATTGGATTCTAGGGCCTTTATTGATGTTATTGGGGTTTTTTTGGTGGATCCCATTGGGGGAATGTGTGATCCTAGTTTTTAGGTAGGTGTTTCCATCTCTATCCTATATTTGATAAACTGTATTTTTCTATTTTTATAAATTTGTTTAAATATAAATTTTTAGGAAATTTACATGATAGTTTTTGTGTGTTGGAATGTTATATTGAATAAATTTGGTTTCCTTGGTTTTTGATAAATGAAAATAAAAGTATAATCTTCAAAGAATTGAAAAGGGTTTTGTGAAATGGTCTTGAAAAGATTTTTAAAACATTAAGATGATTGTGAAAATGAGCACATGGGTTACCTTGGGTACTAGACGGATGGTTTAGATTGAGGTCATCATCTTATGTAGGGGTTCACTTTATAATGAGTTCTTATTATCTTATAGTGTAGATTATTGTCACTTGATATGTATATGATGTTGGGGTTTCACTTTCTAGGCTATCTCCCTAGTCTTGGAGTGTAGATAATTTTCTTTAGGTACAACCGTGCATTGGTCATAGATTTTTGGGTACGAGTAGTCGGATGCCTGACCAGTTGTATTCCCTTGTTTTTTTGATTCCTATGATACTACTATTTTTATTGTCTTTGTACTTTACTACCATTGATTTTCAAGAATATTCTTTGGAATGATGATATAAAAAAATGTTCATTGAAATTGATATACCAACTATTTTTGTAGAACTATGAAAAAGAGGAAATGTTTACCATGGTTTCTATAAAACTACTTTACTTTCTATCATGCAATGTTTTATTTAAAATTATCATATAAGAATTGTTGTACAAATACTTTATATAGAACACCTGAGTGGTGTCCTATTGGTCGTATTATCTCACACCCTATGCACAAATTTAGTGGTTCATGGACCTTTTTATGTATTCTAATATAGGGAAAGGAAAGTCACCGCAGTGAGGTAGAGAGGTTTCATGCGAACTTGGTTGGGTAGTTAGTGATGGGATGGTGGGAGTTATTCCATTCCAAAAACATGGGGTGGTTATTTGGTTTTGTTCCTTTGTAGTTGGACTTTCCTTTTGGTGTTTTGGCTACTTTTACAGTAGATTTTTTTTTATATCTTTCTTACAATTATGGAATATATTTTTCTTTTAATTTTTGATGTTCCTTCTTACTTCATGCATATATATATTCTCTGTGTTTGTTCAGGTTGGGATAAATCTTTCCTTATAGTTTATCATTCGATGCATGGGTTATTTTCGCTAGTTAGTCGGGATTAGGAAAGGCCTTTATGTATGTGATGAATCAGGCCGGCTGTTAGGTTTGAGAGAAACCTTGGTCAGTTCATTAAAATTTTGTATTATTGGAGGTTTTTCCTCAAGAGTTCTTTTCATGGGACATATGATAGACTAAATATTGTTTTGAAATGACTTAAGAAGTATGTTTCAATAAGTGGATGGACTTCCCATGTCGTGATGAGACTCAAGTTATAATGGAAAGTGGGATATTTGTCTCTAGTGTTGGGTTTTGTTTTTTATCTACGTTTCTGCTTATAGTCATTTTTTGCTTGAACTGAGATTTATTCTATTGTCTGGTCATTACTTCTATTTTGGTGTTCAGTAGTATGCCTCGGAGACTTATTTCCTGAGTTCCTAAAAAATGTGTTGTTGATCCTCCCCAAAGAAATCCTCTAATGGATCAAAATCTCATCAATACTATTGTATAGGCAGTTTTTGCTATTTATCAGGATATAAAACAACCTCATAATGTAGTTATTGAGGTGAAACCAAGAGTTAGAGGTGAGAAGGAGAGAGCACATGAATTATTACGCAAGAACCTATCATCCTTTAAAAAATGAATGAACCTCAATAGGAGGAGGACTGGATGGATAGGATCGAAAAAATCTTCCACTTCTTTGAGGCACCTGAAAATATCCTGGTGAAATGGTCAGTGTTCAGGCTCGAGGGTTCTAGAAAGTGATGGTGGGATTCGATGGTCTCGTTATATAGACACTTGGAATTATATTGGAAGTGTTTTAAAAAAATTCTTCAAGATGTATTTTATACACTCACTGATGCTATAAAAAGTACCTAAAGTTCTTATCCTTAGAGGAGGTAGAGCATTTGGTGTTGGCGTACACCAATCGGTTTTCTCAGTTTTCCCTTTTTCTCCATACTTGGTCAAGAGTGACCAGTTGAAGGCTCAAAATTACTTACAGGGCTTGTGACTGGATATAAGATCGTAGTTATTTATGTTGAAAATTTATACCTATGAGGAGATAGTAGACAGAGATATGATGGTATATATGGATATGGTGATCATGGTTGGTTTTCCCAGCCCTTCTCTTCCATCTAGTGACTGTTTCTGTAGAGTGCATGTGAAGAAGAGGAAGTGGATGAATCATTGTAGAAGTGGTGTTGGTGGGTCTCATTAGTAAGCATATTCCACACTATATAATATAGCTATAAGTTTACCTCTAACTTGCTATTAGTTTAAAAAGGTTAGATACACCGGACAAGTTTTTCCTATTCCCACAAAGACGTGAAACATATGTGGATGTGTTGGTCATATACAACACTTTTATAAGGATATGACTATGCCTCGTTATGGTTAGTTTTAATCAGCTCCAAAGGCTATCATGGTGTATTTATAAGCTTTATAGACTTTAGGGATCCATCCATAAGCCTAAAGAGTGATGAAATTTGTTTTTGTGTATGAGGGTCAAGTGGATGTAGATGCAGGTTCAGTGATAGTGGGAGGTACTATCCTTATTGAATATTCCATAGAAATTTCATTATTTGACCTTGGTTCTTCCCAGTCGTTTATATCTTCATGTTTTTTTGATATTATTAAACATCCAATGGAACTTATGTTCTTTGTATTGGAGTTAGAGACACCTCTTGGTATGAGGAAAGAGCTGGGTTTAGGGTGTCTTTCATATTTGTTAATGATAGCTGATGCAAATTTAGTTTGGGATTTTTCTCATTCTAGATTTGGATCTGTTTGACATCATCATCAGTATAGATTTGCTTGTTACTCATCAAGATGAGGTTTATTTTTGTCATTGGTGTGTTTCAATTATTTCTACGTATGGGATATCTCGTGTCTTTCAGTGGGAGTAGGACTCGAGGTCATGTCATGTGGGCCTTCCCACCTATAACTCAAGAGTTTCTTGTCTGTTGTTTCATTTGAACCTAATGATGTTTTATTATTATTGATATTACCATTGTTGTTCTGAATTCTTAATCCATCCTTTTATGAGTGAGGTAGAGTTTTCGATTTACTTATTTCCAAGTGCGTAGCCAATATTGATACCTCATTATCATATGGAACCATTAAAGCTGAAAGAGATAAAAATTCAGTTGAATAACCTATTGGAAAAAGGTTTTCTTCACCCTAGTGTTTGTCCTTGGGAATCCCCTATGCTCTTTTCCAAGAATGAAGATGGTTCACTTTGGTTGTGTGTAAACTATCAAAATTTGAATTGGGTGATAGTTATGAATAAGTATCCCTTCCCTCATGTTGATGACTTTTTTGATCAATTAAATGGGAAAAGTGGCCTTCAAAGATTTATCTTTAGTCGGGTTATCATCAGCTCAAAGAGTGTGCATCTAATAATCCAAATATGTATTTCAGGAGAATATATTTCCATTATGAATATTGTGTAATGAATTTTGGTCTAACTAATTCTTCTATAGTTATTATGGGATTGATGAGTAAAATATTCTATCAACATCTTGACACTTTTGTGGTAGTGTTCATGGATGATATTCTAGTTTATTCGAAATCGAAGCATGATCATGAGCACCATATAAGTATGGTTTTGGAAATTTTTTGAAGTCTCTTTTTGTATGTAAATCTTTATAAATATATTTTTTGGATTCAAGAAGTTAATTTATTAGGGAAATATATTTCTGAACATTACTTATCAGTTGATCCTATGAAGGTGAAGTTTTTTCTTTAATGGAAGGAACCGTAAAATTTATTTGAGAAATGAAGCTTCCTTAGTTTTTCGGATACTACCGAAGGTTTTTTAAGGATTTTTTTATGTTTTAATCACCTTTGACTAATATTACTTGGAAAGAGTTGAAATTAAAATAGTATTTGAAGTTTCAGTCTTCTTTTAATGAACTAAAATGACATCTGACTCATCTCTTATTCTTATATTACCTAATATCATTAAGGTTTATGTGGTGTTTTTTGATGATTATGGTGTCGGTTTGGGATGCATGATTATGAAGGGTGTCCATGTGGTACCTTAAAAATCTCTTCTTCTTCTTTTGTATGAGAATAATTACCCCACTTATGATTTAGACCTTTCTATAGTTATGGATTAACTTAAATTATAGCAATGTTATCTTTTTTGGTAGAGGTTCATCATCTTCTCTAATCACAAGAGTTTGAGTTATATATTTTCTCAAAAAGACTTATATCTCAGATAGATACGATGGGTAGAATATCTTCATATGTTTGAATTCAATATCACCTATACACATGGGAAGGGAAACATGGTTGAAGACTCTCTCAATAGGAAAATACCATCGTAGGCTATTCTTGAATCAAAGGAGTTGAACTTTATGGTTATTTTCACTCAATTATACTTGGATGCTTAGGAGGATGTTTCATGTATGGTTCTGAACAGTGTTAAAATATCATCATCTCTCTTGGAGTCAATTTTGTGGATTTAGTAGCCAAGTATCAGGTTTATCAATGTTCAAGAAATATTTTATAGCGGGGATACCATTTCTGGTTGGACTCTTTTTTATATGGTATGCTTCAATTTGGGAAGCAGGTTGTCATTTTAGTATCTATGAGGAGTTTATTCATTTTTATTTTTCACTTATCATTGTGGGTCATTCATCTAGGAATTATGAAGATGTATTATGATACGAGACAATTATTCTGGTGGGCGGGTATGAATCATGACATTATAGATTATGTGTCCCATTTTTAAACCTTCCATTGGATAAATAAAGAGAAATTAAAACCCTATGTTTTGATTCATCCTATTATAGTACTAATATATTAATGTTATGAGGAATCCATGGATTATTTATTGGATTATCATGGACTCTATGAGGTAGGAATTATATCTAGTTGGTTTTTGATCGTTTGATTAAGTCTTCTCATTTCATTCCGATCAAGGATACCATTATGTTTGAAGATCTGGTTAAGATGTATGTACAAGAGATTATTAGGTTACATGGGAGTCCTTATTCCATTTTTCGGATAGGGATAATAGGTTTACCTCAAGGTTATATAGGATTATCCAAGATTCAATGGGAACTTAGGTCAAGTTAATCACAACTTACCATCCTCAGATAGACGATCACATATAGTGAGTAATTATGTTCCTAAAGGATATACTTTGTTCTTGTGTCTTGGTTTTTAGTGAATCATGGGATATCCATCAGGGACTAGATGAGTTTTTTAAAAAAAATTATCATTTTTCAAAAATAATGGAACCATTTAATGAATTTTATGGTCTCTCATGCACTCAACTCTTTATTGGGATGGGGTGGGAAAAGTAACTTTGGTTGGAACAAGTTTCACTCAGGAGATGTTCACAAAGATTTAAGATGTACGTCAACCTTTTGTTACAACCCAATGTAAAAAAATCACATGCATATTGATGATTTCAACCTCTAGAGTTGTTTGTTGGTTACTGGTTTTTCCTTATGGTTTCTCCTCGGTTGGCTCACGGTCGACTTGGAAAACAAATAAAGTTGGCTCCAAGATATATTTGACCATTTGAGGTCACTTAGTAACTCAAATAGGTTGCTTATTGGTTAGAATTTCGGGTTTTGTTGATAGGTATTGAAGATTTTTTCTACATGTCTCATCTCATGAAGTATCACCTTGATCCCACTCATGTTTTGAGTTGGGAAGAAATTGAGTTAGAGCTAGATGTTTCTATTCTAGAGAAACTAGTAGAGATTTTTAACTCTCAAGTGAATGTATTATGTGGGATGTCCATTCTGTTGGTTATAGTTCTATGGAAACATTGATAGGATTCTCGTGAGGCTTGGGAATGTGAGTTTTTGATGAGGAATCAATGACCTCCTCTTTTTACAGGGATTGTATCTTCCACATGACTTCCCAAGGACAAAAAGTATTTATGGTGGGGAGTTTGAAACATCTCATTACTGATCTATCAGGTACGTCATTCAACTCATTTTTTTCCTTTTCTCATTGTATTGTTTGGTCTATGGAGGAATTGGGAGGATACCTACAATTTTTAGGTGACATATTTGTTGGACTCTTAGCTTTAACTAGTTTTTTCTACTGGCTATAAGAAAATTTCACACCGTGTAGCTTGGTCGCATGATGTGTAAGTATTATTGGGTACAAGTTGTGGAAGGATTCATGCTATTAAAGGTTACACAATTTGAATAGCCTTTAAAAGTCTTTTGTTAATAAATTTGTTGGGTTTTTAATCTGAGGTGATAGGTTTTCCAGCATATGTTGGAATTTTTTGGTAACACATTGTGTAATCGAGTTATATACCATGTAATAACCAACAAACAGCTTTTAAAATAGGCATGTAGATTTTTCATTTAGGTTATTTATTCAGACTCTCTTGATCTTGACATAGATCAATTTCGAGGTGATTTTGGGAGACTCTATTCCTTCGAGATCGATCTATTTCATGTTCGGTCTTCATTGTGGTTGCAGTGTATCTCTTCGGGCAAGCTATATTTTTTTCTTCCCCATTTCCATAGATCACAGAAGTACCCTTGGGTTTCATAATTGGATACATTGATCTAAATTTGGGTTTCTCCTTTTATTATTCCATAATCCTTTGAGAAATATCTTTCTAGAGGTCCTTTCATTATTGTTCATGGTGCGACGAGCATTTGTTCTTTAGGTATGTGGTATTTCTTATTCTCCACCGACCTTATTTCCTAATTGAATCAATCCTATGAGGTGTATGTTGGATTCTTGTGCCTTAATCGATATCATTTGGTTTCATTATTAGTGGATCCTATTGTGGGTATGTCTGACCAGAGTTTTGAGGTAAGTGGTTCGGTCTCTATCCTGTGTTTGAAAAAATGTATTGTTACATTTTTATAAATGGGTTAATAAATAAATTGGTATGAAATTTGATTGATTGTTTGTGTTTGTTGGACTGATATTTTGAATAAAAGTTTTTCCTTGGTTTTTTATAAATGGAAAGAAAAGGGGTATTTTAAAAAGCATTGAAAAGGGTTTTTTGAAATGGTTTTGAAATGATTTTCAAAACCTTGAGGTGATTGTGAAAACATGCACATGGGTAACTTTAGGTATTAGGGGGAAGGTTTATCTTAAGTCCAGCATACATTGTGAGAGTTAAATTTTTGGGGTGTTCTTCTTATCCTAGCTTGTATATTTTTTTGATTGGTTTGTATATGATATTGGGGTTTCACTTTTTGGGGGTTCTCCCCAGTCTTGTAGTGTAGACAATTGGAATCAGGTAGCATAATGAACTATTCATAGATTTTTGGGTATGAGTATCCTGCAGCATGACCTATTGTATTCCCTTGATGTTGTGATGCTGGTACTACTACTATTATTTTGTATTGATTGGATTTATACTATTTTATACTTGATATTAATTTTGATTCTTGTGAAAGATGATATGGAAGAATATGCATTGAAATTGATATTACATCTTTTTTTAGAACATTTATAAAGAGAAAATGTTTACCATGTTTTCTATCAAACTTATTTACTACCTATCATCCATTATTTTATTAAAAATGATAATACATGCATTTGTATATAGATAATTGTTATGGAACAACTGAGTGGGATCCTATTGAGCCTATCATCTCACACCATGTGCACCTATTCAGTGGTGTTAGACCTTTGTATGTCATCTAATGTAGGGAAAGGCAAGGTGTTGTATTGAGGTGGGTGGTTTCAGGTCAGCTGGGTTGGGTATCTGGTGATTAGTTAGTGGGAGTTCTTCCATGCCATCACATAGAGTAGCTATTTGGTTTTGGTCCTTTGTTGTTGGACTTGTCTTTTGAATTTAATAGCTACTTTTACAGTCATTTGTTTCCTCTTTATTTCTTATAGTTATGAAATATATTTTTCTTGGGATTTCCTCGGTTCCTTCTTACATCATGTGTGTGTGTGTGTAAATATATGGCATGTGTTTATTTAGGATGGATGAAACCCTTACCTCCAGTTTATCATTCGATGCCCAAGTTCTTGTTGCCAACCCATGTGGATTAGGAATTGACTTTGAGTATGTGATGAATCAGGTCAAGTTCCAAGTTTGGTGGAAACCCAGTTCGGTTAATTACAACAATTACAATGAATCATAAAGTTTCATTGATTCAAATACATTTCTTGGGTAATCATCTCACCCTGTATTAGAAACATTTTATTGTGGGGGATCAAAGTAATATTGAGTAATTTGAATAACCAATAGTTAAATAAATTACAAAAGAGTGAAGATAAATTGGGTAAGACCCAAATAACTCATCCAAAAAGTGGTTTTATAAAAACACTTGTCTCCCCAAAAAGAACACAAATTTGATGATATTTATTTCTCACTATCAAAATATTTATTATTTTTACTAAGTGAATCCCCATGGATAACATAATTAATTAACTCAAAGAGGAATAAAATTATATAGAATCTTTTAGTTTCAATGGAATGAATTGAATATATGAAAATGGGGTGGATATAGAGGGGTTTTGAGTTATTTTGGAACCAAAAAGGTAAAGCAAGAAAACATTTTCTTTATAAATAACAATATCAATGATTGTGGTTGACAAAAACTACTCCATCAATCATTATCCCTTATGATACTATTCATCCAATTATGGTTCAATAATTTTTTAAACCTCTAACCTTATTAACGAAAATATGACCGCAAAGACTAAATAAATGAACCATAAGTTAACTTCAGGACTTCCAATCATGGAACCCTTCTTTGATTTTGTTCTAAAAGATAACTTATGACTGGTGGAAAATTAGTATCAATGATCGATTATATAAATGTTAATTTATTTATTTAATTATTAAATCTAATCCTTGTGAATAGTTCCTAATATGATCCTATTGTATGATTAAAGATATGCTCTCATGATTCGCATAAGACCAACCTCACAATCAATATGTCAATAATTTGAATGGTATTAAAAATATAAATTCATTTAATTAACCATAATTGTATGAATTTATGTCAGTATATGAATATAAACAAAATGAAAGAGTTGATAATTATATCACCTACAAAATTAATTACTCTCCCATGGTTGGAATTATCATCATGGAGATGATTTTCAAAGGAAACAGTTTGGAAGGTTATAACCCAATTGTTTCCACACTATTAGATTATAGAACAAATAATGAAGATAAAATTATTAAAATCAATTTAAAAATAATTTTTTTTGAATATAAAATGAAATTATATTAAGAAAATAAAAGAAAAAAATCATTAGAATGATTGGAGGAGTGACTTCATGTAAGAGATACTTTTCAAAGGCTAAATTTCAGGATAATTATTTCACACACTCTTGAAAATATATATAATTCATAACGGGTATAGTATATTTCCATGCCTAGTACATTAAATTTATTTGAAAGTGAATTAAACTTCCCTGTAACACCCCGAGATTTTATGAAAAATATTCTTTTTAATTTCATTAATGTCTTGTGTAGTACGCTACACTAAAAGTAGCTTGCACAAAATGCATCCTTGACTTTCCTTGCATTACACGCAATCACGACCTTCCTCGATAGCGTGTGTAGTACGCAATAACGAGTTTCACTAAGCAACGATATGCTATTAAAATATTATTAAAACTAGCCGTTATGTATAGTAATAAACACTTTTTGAAATTTTATTAATTTTATCATTCAAAATGGACTTCATTTTTGGATTCGGAATATCGAAATTAGCTTAGGGTGAAATTTTGGTACTTTTCGGATAACTTTCATTTTCTGATGAATAGTGAAAATTACTAAATTTTAATTAAAAACAACCTTTTTAATAGAAATAATTAATAGTGATAAATTATTAATTTGAGTGGTTTTAAAGTATATTTAGAATATATTTTTATAATTTAATACAATGTTGGTCATTGGATGTAATTTCACATTTAAACCAGACATAAACAAGTGTCAATCTTTTGATAGTTATTATCTCTTAAGAACACGCTATATGTTTTGACGACGGGAATTAATTTTTAAATTAATTAATGCAACTAATATGTTTTGAATTTGTTAAAATAGACATCATTTTTGAGTTCATAATATCAAATATAGATTAGGCCTAATTTTTGGTATTTTTCTGGAAACTTTCATTTTTTTGATGAATAGTGAAACCACTAAGTGGTAGTTAAAAAAAATGAATTTTTCATAAAACTTAATTTTACCGCATCTGTGGGTGGAATTTCAAAAATCTGAGACACACAGTTGATGTCAGTAAGTAAAATGTGGTTCAATGAGATGAAAATAATTTTTGGTGAATAGTAACTTTTTACTTTTTTTACCACGGTTAAAAGTAAATAGGGTAATTAAGGGTAAAAATGATATTATTATTAGCCTAAAACATTTCCTAATTCAATTGGATAAGTTTAATTCGACCAAAAACAACCTTAGGAATAAAATATGACCATTTAGTACCACTTGGATTAGATTAGGACATTTATTATTAATTTATTTAAAGAAGGGTTAAAATAGTTAAAATCAAAGTTTAATAAGTATATCATTTTTAATATAGGGTTATACATAAGATAAATTAGACTATAAATACTCATTAGAAATATGAAAATATTTCCTACATAATAAAATTTTATTTTTAATTTTTAGACTTAAATAGTTTAATTTATTTATGACACAAAAATGATGCAGTAATTATCTTATTAATGAAATATTGACATAATTGATGTTATAAATACCAAAATAAATATAATTTGAGACTTATTATGAATTACAATAATTTTATAGGTTAATAATACATGTTAGTATTGATTTATGTAACTTTTTTCTAACAAATCATTCTGTTATGATTTGCACAAAAATTAATTACTAAATAGTATCAAAATTGACATAAAATTGTTTTTAAAACAAATATTATATTATTAATTGTTATTTTATTCCTAAAAATCTAAAGTTCGGCCAAATGACTTAGATAAGGTTATATATATTAATAATTTACAAATTGGGGTTCTTTTGTCTTGTTATAATAAGTTTATTAACCTTATAGTATAAGAACACAAGAAGACACGGTAAGAGTAAAATTATTTTACTTAATGTTAAATCTAAATGATAAGGTTAAAATAGGAACCTAAACTTGTCTAAATTCTATTGGATGAGAGTATTTAGACCCATACCCACCTTAGCTTTGAAATAATTCAATTTGTAGCTATTTAAAACCGAATTTGGCTTTATAATAAAATAATATTTTTAGTTATTCCAAAGGTGCCCCTCTCCTCCCTTATAAAAGGGCACCTCCTCCCTCTCTTCCTCACACCACTTTGAGCCTTCAAGCTCGGCCAAACCCTGAAAAATTCTCTTCTACAATTCACTATAAACATCCTAGAGGTTCTGGTATTCCACAAAGACCAATTTTAGTGCCCTAAAAGGAGATCTCAAAGAGGCGCTTCAAAGAAGAGGTAATGTTCGTTACCGATTCTTTCAACTTTATTTCTTCTTCCACTTCTTCTTCTTAGGTTGTTTCATTATGAAGTAATAACATAAGTATCACTCATATACTGATATGTTATTATATGTATGAAACAACCCTATTTCAACATCTATCCATCCTACGGAAAACAAAATCACCACGCGTGCGTACGTACGGAATACCGTCTCCACGCCGTGGTGTAATCTATTTTCCACCACCACATTAATTGTATGGGTATAATGGTGTAAATAATGACTATATATTACAATTATAAATTGATATTGATTCTGAAATAGTATATACATACACTCCAATACAATTCCACAATCATGAGAATGATATCATCGCTCGTGCGTACGTACGGACTACCGTCTCCACGACGCGATGAGATTCATTCTCCACGTTAACCATTCATGATTGATTATAAAGTATATATATAATAAGTAATCATGAAATATATGACATAATAATGATACTTAATTTATGTGTATATATATGTATGTCATCTACTTAATTCCACTCAACTCAATAAGGAAATGAAAACAGCGTTCATGCGTACGTACGGCCTACCGTCTCCATGAACGGTGTATTTCTTTCCATTTACTGATATATTATATATATGTATATTCTGAATATATATTATATATAAATCATGTTATATATTCTGGAATTATTTAATCATGATCTATGTAATCATATGAATAATTACAAGTCAAAACACGGACGACAAATGAAACGATTTTACCCAAAACGCTCTTTAACATGGAATTTACAAAAGAAAGGGTAAAATAAAGAAATAGGTGAACCATATATGATATCATCACAATGATTATGAATCTGGAATAATTAAATGAAACTATTTAATTCAGTATACAGGTGGTTCGGACACTTAAGAAGAAAATCGGACCTAAGGTAAGGGAAATATCACAATCTTATTTTTATCTGAGATTGTTTAAACTTTGGTATTTACTGGGGTGAATTTTATCATCCACATCCATGTTTCCTCAGTATGTAATATTTATATCCTTATACAATTTTTTATATAAAATTTTACCCTTCAGTGAGTTTTTAGTAAAATATTTGAAAGGAATCTTTTTTTGTTTTTCATACAAGGTACTTTTTGACTTTTCCGACAAAAGTACGAGAAGAATGTTTTTTTAACTTATACGGCATGAATGGATTTTTAAAAAATTATTTCCAAGAAGCTTCCTTTACATGTTTTCAAGTTTATTTTTAATCAACTTTATTTTAGTATAAAATTGTATGACATGTTAAGAAAGGAAAATGTTTTTGAAGTATAAAGTATATTTTCCTCAAGAATGGAGTTCAAGTGTTTTATCAAAATTATTTTCCATCTAAGATAATAAAAGGGTTATGTTTTTATCCCTATTATTACATTGATTTTATTATGTTGTGATGGAATTATTTTTATGAATTCATTTATATTATATTAATTGATTTATGATGTCACGATGTTTAAGAATCCCATTATTATTACATGGGTTATTCTATGATGTATGGTTATGATTTTATGGCACACATAATAATAGTATCATTATGAAATGGTTGGAACCTATATCTCCCTCCAATGCATTGGGTAAAGATTTATATCTCATGAGATAGACATGGCTAGGATGGCAAGTTAAACCGGTTCAGTAATACATGATTGGAACGAGGAGTGAACTCGATTCAGAAAGGGACTTTGTCTACTAAGATGGTCTTGGCAGCAATTCCTTGGCTACTATGGAAATAATATCTTGTGCTTGATGGTTTCCACAATTAAATGTTTTATTCCCATGCTATTTTATCATTATTAATGTTTCTTTATGATCTATGCCTTACATACTTCCATGTTTTGTGTCATTTCTCAAGCTTTTGATGTTTAAACATTATGTTCATGTTTTTAAGTTCAAATGTATATGGTATGTCTTATTTTATCCATGCATACCCTTACTGAGCATTTGAGCTCACCCTTTTTATGTTTTCTTTTCCCCAGAATATAAAGAATGGTTTTAGGTAAGAAAAGAAAGGGAAGATCTTTATGGGAGATGTTGAAGATCTTTCACCACGATTAGAAGATTACGTTCCATGTTTCCAAAGACACTAAACTATTACGGTTCTTGTGTGTCTATTTTTGTTATGTATTTAGTATTCCTCAAAAGTAATGTAATGTATATGTACGTCATGCTTCAGGTCTCTACAGTTGGTATCAGAGAAAAAGTTTAGTCAACCTTTGGAAACATGGATGCAAAAACGTTATTGATATCCCTAAAGATATTTCTAAGGTATGTCTAGGGATGTCCCTAAGGATAAGTATACATATAGGATATAGTCCTAGAACTGTGGTAACGATATTAGATTAAACCAAAGATGTTAGATATTGAATTTACTCCCCCTTTATTATGATTTTTGCCTCTCACACTATTCTTTTTGGGTTTTAGAAAATGGCTGGAAACAAGATGATTCACGATAAGGGAGGATATGATGGACAATGGAATGATATTCTTTATGAGAAACCAAATGCAATGGGATTTGGAAGTCCCAACATCATTATTATGCCAAATAATATATCTCATAATATGATCAATAATGTAAAATTTGGTAAGTTTCCTGACTCGGCTAATAAGAGAATGATGGAGTTTCATGATGATCATAGAGGAAAGAATGTTCAATTTCCCCTATGTATGTCATGTGGGAAGAGGCATCAAAGAGAAAGTTTCAAAGGAACTAGAAGATTCTTTTGGTGTGGAAAAGAAGGACACAAAGCTAGTAAGTTCAAAGTAAAAGGTTCAGTTAACACCAGGGATGAGGATAATGGTATTGCTACAACATCAACAATGGTTAAATGTTGTAAATGTGGAATGTACAGGCATTATGCAAACCAATGCCCTAATGGAAAGTCTCATGAAGAGAATCAGTATGGTCATATGGGTAGTCTTTATGTTGATGATGATGAATGGACTACAAATGATATGTGAGATGAAAGAATTTTTGAAGCTCGGTCATTGGTTTAAGAATTTAGTGGAATGATTACATGTTTATCATGTGTAATGTTGTATAAGTAATCTCATGGTACTATGGAATAAAGATACATCTAAGGATTGTTACACTGTATTCTTTCCTTGAGTTTTGAAAGTGTATGGTTAATGGTACCAGTATCCATGAAAGGTTATTCAGATATTTTTGGAATGCAGATGATATGCGCCTAATGAAGGGATAAGGAGAAAATTAAATGTTTAATAGTATTCATGATATCATGACTGATATAAAGAGAAGCTTATATCATGGTTTGAGTATATAGAATTTTTGGATTTTGGTATGTGGAAATAGTTAACTTTTGACAGCATTCATGTTTTCACTATGGTTCAATTAATGGGTATTCATTCTTCAAGAGAATACATGATTATGGTATTCACATGTTTGTAATTTGACCACCAAAATATATCTTATGATATATGGGGGATAAATGATGGCATTCATGTGATTGTTATGTGACATTTCAAGTAACCATTTCCATTATACTATGAGCTTGGACCGAAGTATTTTAGAGAAGCCTAAAGATTGGAATGGATTATGTTGGACATAAGTTATTATTGTTTAAGGATAGAAATTTTTTTGAAATTATTTATGTGATGTTATAGTAATGTAGTATTAGAAAAAGGAAAACCTGCGGGACGGGCGACAGCCCATCGTGTCGGACAAGGCTGTGGGAATCGAACCCACAACCGAAGTGCGACTGGCCATTATCGCCTACCACATGCCAGTAGGAAGTCCCTGTTTAGTAGAAAATAGTTTTATTATATTAAGAAGTATGATATATGAATTATAAGTCCATTTTAGTAACTGTATAGGATTAATCTCACTATAGATGGACTTATGTAAGTTTTGATAACTTTTCTAACCTTTTGTTTGAGATAGATGGAATGACCCATCATTCTATCACATGATCTACTAACACATCATGAATGAAAAATTCAACTTTATTTCTTTAAGAGATGGAGTGGAAATTATCCAAAGAATGACCAAGAGTGAGACTATACCAAAATCACAAAAGTATTTCTTCTAATTCCAATTTCATCAACTTTAGGGAAATGATCTTGAAAACCAAAAATGTTGTCCTAGTGCTCTTATATCCGATGAATCAGATGGTACCTTAGATCATCACAAATTTATGGCTTTGACATTGCTGGATTTTCCATAGCCATGTTCTCTACCACTCTCCATCAGAACATGATGGTTATATTTTTCTTCCATATACATATTTTCACCTATATTCTCCTACGTGGAAACCCAGTGATGAGTTAATTTGGGTAACTGTTACATTTCATACTTTATTTTTTAAAGCCAAGTTTTGGTATTCCTTTTTACAATGTGGGTTTCTATTAATGAAACATTCGAGTAGTAAACCATTTATAACCCCGACGAATTTCGAGGGCGAAATTCATTTTAAGGGGGGGTAGAATGTAACACCCTGAGATTTTATGAAAAATATTCTTTTTAATTTCATTAATTTCTTGTGTTGTACACTACACTAAAAGGATTTTGCACAAAATGCATCCTTGACTTGCCTTGCATTACACGCAATCGCGACCTTCCTCGATAGCATGTGTAGTACGCAATAACGAGTTTCACTAAGCAATGATATGCTATTAAAATATTATTAAAACTAGCCATTATGAATAGTAATAAACACTTTTTGAAATTTTATAAATTTTATCATTCAAAATGGACTTCATTTTTGGATTCGGAATATCGAAATTAGCTTAGGGTGAAATTTTGGTACTTTTCGGATAACTTTCATTTTCTGATGAATAGTGAAAATTACTAAATTCTAATTAAAAACAACCTTTTTAATAGAAATAATTAATAGTGATAAATTATTAATTTGAGTGGTTTTAAAGTATATTTAGAATATATTTTTACAATTTAATACAATGTTGGTCATTGGATGTAATTTCACATTTAAACCAGACATAAACAAGTGTCAATCTTTTGATAGTTATTATCTCTTAAGAACACGCTATATGTTTTGACGACGGGAATTAATTTTTAAATTAATTAATGCAACTGATATGTTTTGAATTTTTTAAAATAGACATCATTTTTCAGTTCATAATATCAAATATAGCTTAGGCCTAATTTTTGGTATTTTTCTGGAAACTTTCATTTTTTGATGAATAGTGAAACCACTAAGTGGTAGTTAAAAAAAATGAATTTTTCATAAAACTTAATTTTACCACATCTGTGGGTGGAATTTAAAAAATCCGAGAGACATAGTTGATGTCAGTAAGTAAAATGTGGTTCAATGAGATGAACATAATTTTTGGTGAATAGTAACTTTTAACTTTTTTACCACGGTTAAAAGTAAATAGGGTAATTAAGGGTAAAAATGATATTATTATTACCCTAACACATTTACTAATTCTATTGGATAAGTGTAATTCGACCAAAAACAACCTTAGGAATAAAATATGGCCATTTAGGACCACTTGGATTAGATTAGGACATTAATTATTAATTTATTTAAAGAAGGGTTAAAATAGATAAAATCATAGTTTAATAAGTATATCATTTTTAATATAGGGTTATACATAAGATAAATTAGACTATAAATACTCATTAGAAAGCTAAAAAGATTTCCCACATAATTATATTTTATTTTTAATTTTTAGACTTTAAATAGCTTAATTTATTTATGACACAAAAATGATGCAGTAATTATCTTATTAATGAAATATTGACATAATTGATGTTATAAATACCCAAATAAATATAATTTGACACTTATTATGAATTAAACTAATTTTATAGGTTAATAATACATGTTATTATTTATTTATGTAACTTTTTTCTAACTAATAATTCTTTTATGGTTTGCACATAAATTAATTACTAAATAGTATCAAAATTGACATAAAATAGTTTTTAAAACAAATATTATATTATTAATTGTTATTTTATTCCTAAAAATCTAAGTTTCGGAAAACTGACTTAGATAAGGTTATATATATTAATAATTTACAAATTGGGGTTCTTTTGGCTTGTTATAATAAGTTTATTAACCTTATAGTATAAGAACACAAGAAGACACGGTAAATGTAAAATTATTTTACTTAATGTTAAATCT
Organism: Viscum album; assembly: GCA_963277665.1. NCBI lineage: Eukaryota > Viridiplantae > Streptophyta > Magnoliopsida > Santalales > Viscaceae > Viscum > Viscum album. The sequence goes on from OY728131.1 coordinate 2,073,701,216, forward strand.
AAATGATAATGTTAAAATAGGAACCTAAACTTGTCTAAATTCTATTGGATGAGAGAATTTCGACCCATCCCCACCTTAGCTTCGAAATACATCAATTTGGAGCTATTTAAAACCTAATTTAGATTTATAATAAAATAATATTTTTTGTTATTCCAAAGGTGCCCCTCTCCTCCCTTGTAAAAGGGCACCTCCTCCCTCTCTTCCTCACACCACATTGAGCCTTCAAGCTCGGCCAACCCCTGACTAATTATCTTCTACAATTTACTAGAAACATCCTAGAGGTTCTGGTCTTCCTCAAAAACCAATTTTAGTGCCCTAAAAGGAGATCTCAAAGAGGCGCTTCAAAGAAGAGGTAATGTTTGTTACCGATTATTTCAACTTTATTTCTTCTTCCACTTCTTCTTCTTAGGTGGTTTCATTATGAAGTAATAACATCAGTATCACTCATATACTGATATGTTATTATATGTATGAAACAACCCTATTTCAACATCTATCCATCCTACGGAAAACGAAATCACTACGCGTGCGTACGTACGGAATACTGTCTCCACACCGTGGTGTAATCTATTTTCCACCACCACCATAATTGGATGGGTATAATGCTGTAAATAATGACTATATATGACTATTATAAAGTGATATTGATTCTGAAATAGTATACATACACTCCAATACAATTCCACAATCATGAGAACGATATCATCGCTCGTGCGTACGTACGGACTACCATCTCCACGACGCGATGAGATTCATTCTCCACATTAACCATTCATGATTGATTATAAAGTATATATATAATAAGAAATCCTGAAATATATGACATAATAATGATACTGAATTATGTGTATATATATGTATGTCATCTACTTAATTTCATTCAACTCAATAAGGAAATGAAAATAGCGTTCATGCGTACGTACGGCCTACCGTCTCCATGAACGGTGTATTTCTTTTCATTTACTGATATATTATATATATGTATATTCTGAATATATATTATATATAAATCATGTTTTATATTCTGTAATTATGTAATCATGATATAAGTAATCATATGAATAATTACAAGTCAAAACACGGACGACAAATGAAACAATTTTACCCAAAACGCTCTTTAACATGGAATTTACAAAAGAATGGGTAAAATAAAGACATAAGTGAACCATATATGATATCATCACAAGGATTATGATTCTGGAATAATTATATTAAACTACTTAATTCATTATACAGGAGGTTCGGACACTTACGAAGCAAATCGGACCTAAGGTAAGGGAAATATCACAATCTTATTTTTATCCGAGATTGTTTATACGTTGGTATTTACTGGGGTGTAGTTTATCATCCACATCCATGTTTCCTCAGTATGTAATATTTATATACTCATACAATTGTTTATACACAATTTACCCTTCAGTGAGTTTTTAGTAAAATATATGAAAAGAATCTTTTTTTGTTTTTCATATGAGGTACTTTTTGACTTTTCCGACAAAAGTACGAGAAGAATGTTTTTTAACTTATACGGCATGAATGGATTTTTAAAAAATTATTTCCATGAAGCTTCCTTTACATGTTTTCAATTTTATTTTTAATAAACTTTATTTTAGTATAAAATTTTATGACATGTTAAGAAAGGAAAATGTTTTTGAAGTATAAAGGATATTTTCCTCAAGAATGGAGTTCAAGTGTTTTATCAAAATTATTTTTCATCTAAGATAATAAAAGGGTTATGTTTTTATCCCTATTATTACATTGATTTTATTATGTTGTGATGGAATTATTTTTATGAATTCATTTATATTATATGAATTGATTTATGATGTCACGATGTTTAAGAATCCCATTTTTATTACATGGGTTATTCTATGATGTATGGTTTATGATTTTGTGGCACACAAAAGAATGGTATCATTATGAGATGGGTGGGACCTATATCTCCCTCCAATGCATTGGGTAAAGATTTATATCTCATGAGATAGACATGGCTGGAATGGCAAGTTAAACCGGTTCAGTAATACATGATTGGATCGAGGAGTGAACTCGATTCAGAAAGGGACTTTGTCTACTAAGATGGTCTTGGCAGCAATTCCTTGGCTACTATGGAAATCATATCTTGTGCTTGATGGTTTCCACAATTACATGTTTTATTCCCATGCTATTTTATCATTCTTAATGTTTCTTTATGATCTATGCCTTACATACTTCCATTTTTTGTGTCATTTCTCAAGCTTTGGATGTTTAAACATTATGTTCATGTTTTTAAGTTCAAATGTATATGGTATGTTTTATTTTATCCATGCTTACCCTTACTGAGCATTTGATCTCACCCTTTTTATGTTTTCTTTTCCCCAGAATATAAAGAAAGGTTTTAGGTAAGAAAACAAAGGGAAGATGTTTATGGGAGATGTTGAAGATCTTTCACCACGATTAGAAGATTACGTTCCAAGTTTCCAAAGACACTAAACTATTACGGTTCTTGTGTGTCTGTTTTTGTTATGTATTTAGTATTCCTCAAAAGTAATTTAATGTATATGTACGTCACGCTTCAGGTCACTACAGTTGGTATCAGAGAAAAAGTTTAGTCAACCTTTGGAAACATGGATGCGAAAATGTTATTGAGATCCCTAGAGATATTTCTATGGTATGTCTAGGGATGTCCCTAAGGATAAGTATACGTATGGGATATAGTCCTCGAACTATGGTAACGATATTATGTTAAACCAAAGATGTTAGATATTGAAGTTACTCTCCCTTTATTATGATTTGTTCCTCTCACACTATTCTTTTTGGGTTTTAGAAATTGGCTGGAAACAAGATGATTCATGATAAGGGAGGATATGATGGACAATGGAATGATATTCTTTATGAGCAACCAAATGCAATGGGATTTGTAAGTCCAAACATAATTATTATACCGAATCATAAATCTTATAATATGATCAATAAAGTAAAATTTTGTAAGTTTCCTGACTCGGCTAATAAGAGAATGATGGAGTTTCATGATGATCATAGAGGAAAGAAAGTTCAATTTCCCCTATGTAAGTCATGTGGGAAGAGGCATCAAGGAGAATGTTTCAAAGGAACTAGAAGATGCTTTGGGAGTGGAAAAGAATGACACAAAGCTAGTAAGTGCAAAGGAAAAGGTTTAGTTAACACCAGGGATGAGGATAATGGTATTTCTACAACATCAATAATGGTTAAATGTTGTCAATGTGGAATGTACGGGCATTATGCAAACCAATGCCCTAATGGAAAGTCTCATGAAGAGAATCAGTATGGTCATATGGGTAGTATTTATGTTGATGATGATGAATAGACTACAAATGATATGTGAGATGAAAGAATTGTTGAATCTTGGTCAATGGATTAAGTATTTAATGGAATGATTACATATTTATCATGTGTAATGTTGTATAAGTAATCTCATGGTTCTATGGAATAATGAGACATATAAGGATTGTTACACTGTTGTCTTTCCTTGAGTATTGAAAGTGTATGATTAATGGTACCAGTATCCATGAAAGGTTATTCAGATATTTTTGGAATGCAGATGATATGTGCATAATGAAGGGATAAGGAGAAAATTAAATGTGTGATAGTATTCATGAGCTCATGACTGATATAAGGAGAAGGTTATATCATGGTTTGAGTATATAGAATTTTTGGATTTTGGTATGTGGAAAGAGTTAACTTTTGACAGCATTCATGTTTTCAATATGGGTCAATAAATGGGTATTCATTCTTCAAGAGAATACATGATTAAGGTATTCACATGTTTGTAACTTGACCACCAAAATATATCTTATGATATATGGGGGATAAATGATGGCATTCACGTGATTGTTATGTGACATTTCAAGTAATCATTTCCTTTATACTATGAGCTTGGACCGAAGTATTTTAGATAAGCCTAAAGATTGGAATGGATTATGTTGGACATAAGTTAGTATTGTTTAAGGATAGAACTTTTTTTTGAAATTATTTATGTGATGTTATAGTAATGTAGTATTAGAAAAAGGACAACCTACGGGACGGGTGACAGCCCATCGCGTCGGACAAGGATGTGGGAATTGAACCCACAACCGAAGTGCGACTGGCCATTATCGCCTACCACTAGCCAATAGGAAGTCCCTGTTTAGTAGAAAATAGTTTTATTATATTAAGAAGTATGATATATGAAGTATAAGTCCATTTTAGGATCTATATATGATTAATCTCACTATTGATGGACTTATGTAAGTTTTGATAACTTTTCTAACCTTTTGTTTGAGATAGATGGAATGACCCATCATTCTATCACATGATCTGCTAACACATCATGAATGAAAAATTCAACTTTATTTCTTTAAGAGATGGAGTGGAAATTATCCAAAGAACAACCAACGGTGAGACTATACCAAAATCACAATAGTATTTCTTCTAATTCCAATTTCATCAACTTTAGGGAAATGATCATGAAAACCAAAAATGTTGTCCTAGTGCTCTTATATCTGATGAATCAGATGGTACCTTAGATCATCACAAATTTATGGCTTTGACATTGCTGGCTTTTCCATAGCCATGTTCTCTACCACTCTCCATCAGAACATGATGGTTAGATTTTTCTTCCATATCCATATTTTCACCTATATTCTCCTACGTGGAAACCCAGTGATGAGTTAATTTGGGTAACCGTTACATTTCATACTTTATTTTTTAAAGCCAAGTTTTGGTATTCCTTTTTACAATGTGGTTTTCTATTAAAGAAACATTCGACTAGTAAACCATTTATAACCCCGACGAATTTTGAGGGCGAAATTCATTTTAAGGGGGGTAGAATGTAACACCCTGAGATTTTATAAAAAATATTCTTTTTAATTTAATTAATGTCTTGTGTTGTACGCTACAATAAAAGGATCTTTCACAATATGCATCCTTAACTTTCCTTGCATTACATGCAATCGCGACCTTCCTCGATAGCATGCGTAGTACGCAATAACGAGTTTCACTAAGCAATGATATGCTATTAAAATATTATTAAAACTAGCCGTTATGAATAGTAATAAACACTTTTTGAAATTTTATAAATTATATCTTTCAAAATAGACTTCATTTTTGGATTCGGAATATCAAAATTAGCTTAGGGTGAAATTTTGGTACTTTTCCGATAAATTTCATTTTCTGATGAATAGTGAAACTTACTAAATTTTAATTAAAAACAACCTTTTTAATAGAAATAATTAATAGTTATAAATTATTAATTTGAGTGGTTTTAAAGTATGTTTAGAATATATTTTTACAATTTAATACAATTTTGGTCATTGGATGTAATTTCACATTTAAACCAGACATAAACAAGTGTCAATCTTTTGATAGTTATTATCTCTTAAGAACATGCTATATGTTTTGACGACGGGAATTAATTTTTAAATTAATTAATGCAACTGATATGTTTTGAATTTGTTAAAATAGACATAATTTTTGAGTTCATAATATCAAATATCGCTTAGGCCTAATTTTTGGTATTTTTCTGGAAACTGTTTTTGATGAATAGTGAAACCACTAAGTGGTAGTTAAAAAAATGAATTTTTCATAAAAATTAATTTTACCGCTTCTGTGGGTGGAATTTCAAAAATCCGAGAGACACAGTTGATGTCAGTAAGTAAAATGTTGTTCAATGAGATGAAAATAATTTTTTGGCGAATAGTAACTTTTTACTTTTTTTACCACGGTTAAAAGTAAATAGGGTAATTAAGGGTAAAAATGATATTATTATTACCCTAACACATGTCCTAATTCTATTGGATAAGTGTACTTCGACCAAAAAAACATTAGGAATAAAATATGACCATTTAGGCCCACTTGGATTAGATTAGGACATTTATTATTAATTTATTTAAAGAAGGGTGAAAATAGTTAAAATCAAAGTTTAATAAGTATATCATTTTTAATATAGGGTTATACATAAGATAAATTCGACTATAAATATTCATTAGAAATCTAAAAATATTTCCTACATAATGATATTTTATTTTTAATTTTAAGACTTTAAATAGTTTAATTTATTTATGACACAAAGATGATGCAGTAATTATCTTATTAATGAATTATTGACATAATTGATGTTATAAATACCCAAATAAATATAATTTGAGACTTTTTATGAATTCCAATAATTTTATAGGTTAATATTACATGTTATTATTGATTTAAGTAACTTTTTAGAACTAATAATTCTTTTATGATTTTCACAAAAATTAATTACTAAATACTGTCAAAATTGACATAAAATAGTTTTTAAAACAAATATTATATTATTAATTGTTATTTTATTCCTCAAAATATAAGGTTCTTACATAAGACTTAGATAAGGTTTTCTATATTAATAATATACAAATTGGGGTTCGTTTGTCTTGTTATAAAATGTTTATTAACCTTATAGTATAAGAACCCACGAAGACACGGTAAAAGTAAAATTATTTTACTTAATGTTAAATCTAAATGATAAGGTTAAAATAGGAACCTAAACTTGTCTAAATTCTATTGTATGAGAGTATTTCGACCCATCCCCACCTTATCTTCTAAATAAATCAATTTGGAGCTATTTAAAACCGAAATTGGCTTTATAATAAAATAATATTTTTTGTTTTTCCAAAGGTGCCCCTCTCCTCCCTTATAAAAGGGCACCTCCTCCCTCTCTTCCTCACACCACATTGAGCCTTAAAGCTCGGCCAAACCCTGCAAAATTCTCTTCTACACTTCAATAGAAACATCCTATATGTTCTGGTCTTTTTCAAAGACCAATTTTAGTGCCCTAAAAGGAGATCTCAAAGAGGCGCTTCAAAGAAGAGGTAATGTCCGTTACCGATTCTTTCAACTTTATTTCTTCTTCCACTTCTTCTTCTTAGGTTTTTTCATTATGAAGTAATAAAATCAGTATAAATAATATACTGATATGTAATTATAAGTATGAAACAATCCTATTTCACCATCTATCCATCCTACGGAAAACGAAATCACCACGCGTGCGTATGTACGGAATACCGTCTCCACGCCGTGGTGTAATCTATTTTCCACCACCACCTTAATTGGATGGATATAATGGTGTAAATAATGACTATATATGACTATTATAAATTGATATTGATTCTGAAATAGTATACATACACTCCAATACAATTCCATAATCATGAGAACGATATCATCACTCGTGCGTACGTACGGACTACCGTCTCCACGACGCGATGAGATTCATTCTCCACGTTAACCATTCATGATTGATTATAAAGTTTATATATAATAAGTAATAATGAAATATATGACATAATAATGATACTTAATTTATGTGTATATATATGTATGTCATCTACTTAATTCCATTCAACTCAATAAGGAAACGAAAACAGCGTTCATGCGTACGTACGGCCTACCGTCTCCATGAACGGTGTATTTCTTTCCATTTACTGATCTATTATATATATGTATATTCTGAATATATATTATATATTAATCATGTTTTATATTCTGGAATTATGTAATCATGATATAATTAATCATATGAATAATTACAAGTCAAAACACGGACGACAAATGAAACGATTTTACCCAAAACGCTCTTTAACATGGAATTTACAAAAGAACGGGTAAAATAAAGACATAAGTGAACCATATATGATATCATCACAATGATTATGATTCTGGAATAAGTAAATGAAACTATTTAATTCATTATATAGGAGTTTCGGACACTTATGAAGCAAATCAGACCTAAGGTAAGGGAAATATCACAATCTTATTTTTATTCCGAGATTGTTTATACTTTGGTATTTACTGGGGTGTATTTTATCATCCACATCCATGTTTCCTCGGTATGTAATATTTATATCCTTATACAATAGTTTATTTAAAATTTTACCCTTTAGTGAGTTTTTAGTAAAATATATGAAAGGAATCTTTTTTTGTTTTTCATACGAGGTACTTTTTGACTTTTCCAACAAAAGTACGAGAAGAATGTTTTTTTTAAATTATATGGCATGAATGGATTTTTAAAACATTATTTCCAAGAAGCTTCCTTTACATGTTTTCAAGTTTATTTTTAATCAACTTTATTTTAGTATAAAATTGTATGACATGTTAAGAAAGGAAAATTTTTTTGAAGTATAAAGGATATTTTCCCCAAGAATGGAGTTCAAGTGTTTTATCAAAATTATTTTCCATCTAAGATAATAAAAGGGTTCTGTTTTTATCCCTATTATTACATTGATTTGATTATGTTGTGATGGAATTATTTTTATAAATTCCTTTATCTTATATGAATTGTTTTATGATGTCACGATGTTTAAGAATCCCATTTTTATTACATGGGTTATTCTATGATGTATGGTTTATGATTTTGTGGTACACATAAAAATGGTATCATTATGATATGGGTGGGACCTATATCTCCCTCCAATGCATTGGGTAATGATTTATATCTCACAATATAGACATGGCTGGAATGGAAAGTTAAACCAGTTCAGTAATACATGATTGGAACGAGGAGTGAACTTGATTCAGAAAGGGACTTTGTCCACTAAGATGGTCTTGGCAGCAATTCCTTGGCTACTATGGAAATAATATCATGTGCTTAATGGTTTCCACAATTACATGTTCTATTCCCATGCTATTTTATCATTCTTAATGTTTCTTTATGATCTATGCCTTACGTACTTCCATGTTTTGTGTCATTTCTCAAGCTTTTGATGTTTAAACATTATGTTTATGTTTTTAAGTTCAAATGTATATGGTATGTTTTATTTTATCCATGCTTACCCTTACTAAGCATTTGAGCTCACCCTTTTTATGTTTTATTTTCCCCCGGATATGAAGAAAGGTTTTAGGTAAGAGAAAAAGGGAAGATCTTTATGGGAGATGTTGAAGATCTTTCACCATGATTAGAAGATTACATTCCAAGTTTCCAAAGACACTAAACTATTACGGTCCATGTGTGTCTGTTTTTGTTATGTATTTAGTATTCCGTAAAAGTAATGTAATGTATATGTACGTCAAGCTTCGAGTCTCTACATTCCCCCTTTTTGATCAATGGAATAAATAAAAATAAATGAAAATTGGGGATTGAATATGAGTCTTTTTAGTGATTTTCAAACCAATAAAGAAAAAAAAAATTAAATTAATTAGAAACAAAATATTAATGATTGTGCTTAATCTAATATAATTAATCATTAATAATTAATAATTTATCATTATGATAAGATTCATTTAAATATGTTTCCATTGTTTTTTAAGCCCCAAACCATGTGTAATAAAACATAACCACAAATATTGAATGAAATGTACTTTAAGTTAACTTTGGGACTTCAAATTGCCTCTCACTTCATTGATTGTAATCCAAAATCATACTTATTATTGCTAAAAAATTAGAAAAAACTCTACTCTATAAATAATAATTTTATGAATTTATGGATTATAACTCATTCCAAATAATTTAATCCAATTTGATTTAATTTTAAGATTAAATTTATTCTCATATAATTCATACAAGATCAGCCTCACAATCAATGTATCATTTGTTACAAGGATATTATATTTTAAAAAATTAATTCATTAATTAATTTTTTATAAATTAATGTGATTAAATATATTTAATAAAAAATAATGAAAGAGGTAGAAATTAGATTAACCACAAAAACTATTACTCTCTTAGGGGTGGAATTGTCATCATGGAAATGATTTGTATAAACAATGGTTTGAAAGGGTATAACTCAATAGTATCCAAAATCATAAATTATGGACTAATAACCAATATTAAAAGATTAAAATTGAATAAAAATAGTTCTTATTGAATATAAACCCTTATTAAAGGCATTAAATCAAAGAAACAAGAAGTAGAAGAGGAGGAGGAGTTTTTTCTTAGAATGGATCCTTTCCAAAATACATCTTTCTTCACAATGGATAAAGAAGTGTTCGGATCCCAATATCTTCAATAAAACCATCCAAAATTTATAAACAACCTCCCCTTCATATAAATTGTGAAAATAACTTTTATTTAGAGTGTTTTAGGGTTAGATTTTGAAATGTAAACAAAGTCACATGCAGAATTATACCTCCCACATTTACTCTACATTGAACCACATTTTAGAATGAGTTCATATATGAAACTTATATCACTATAGTTTAATGAAATATGTGTAAGTATTTTATTTATTATTTATCAAAATATTATCCCATTATTTATAGGTATAAAAATGTTATGGTCTAAATATTGGGAAAATTATAATTTTTCGAATCCAACCAATATCTAAATTAATGTGTATTTAACACCCATATAAATTTTGTATCTAACTTATGATATCTAGATTAAAAATTTGTTAACACAATTTTATAATATTTATAAAAATGTTCAAGAAAAAATTTGGCACATATATTTTTTTAATAAAAATATTATAGTGGATTTATAATTGATAAAAAATTTAAATTAAATATTCAAATTAAATATCAAAAAAAACCATAAAATATTTAAATAAAAATGAATGTGGTAAATATATTTTATTTATTATTAAAAAATTATGAAACTAAATTTCTTTATACATCCAACTATATTAAAATTTTCAAATATTTTTAGAAAAATACCAAAATGTCAAACTAGAGGAACCACTCCATTGTAGACTCAGGTAAAAACTCCATTTCTCAATACAATGCTTCATTATAGATGAATTTATCTTTTTTTCATTTTAGACAAAAAATAATATATATTAAAAAAAATTCCATGGTGTTTAATTAAACAACTTAAAAAACTCATTAGTTAAAAGGTGTGTCAACAAATATATTAAAACTGAAATGGTTTCCAAATTCCAATTATTAAAAAAGTCATAATCATTTGAAAACTCATACAATTTCATTCTCCACACATTTAAAATATTCATCCTTATAATGAAAATATTCCATATATATATATATATCTTAATCAACACGTTCATTTCTCAAAAACATTAATTTCAGAAATAATCAATCATGTATCTATTAACCAATAAAATTAAATTAGAAGATCTATTATAATACATTCCACAATCTTAAGAAAAATTATTATAATGTTTTTCAAAATGAAATGATTATTTATAAAAAAAATACCTTAAATACTAAATAAAGTATAAATTTTAAACTATGGATGATACATCGTGTTCTATAATAAAATCACATTATTTAATAAATAACCTCCATAAGACTTATCCACCTTAATACTCTTAAGAAAAAAACTGAAAAAAAAACATATGTTCAATTTCACCCTCATCTAATTCATAATAATCACAAACAAAACAATTTCCAAAATTCAAGATTCATATCAAAACACTACCTCCTGAAGGTATGAGTCATTATAAACACTTTATTTTACATCTTGATATTACCCTCTATCAATCACTTGGAAATAAAATAATCTCTCCCATTAAAACATGAAGATAAAATTCTTCCTCAAAAAAATTATTTTGATGATTCTAATTATAAATTATTTCCTAATGGAACCCAACTCAATGATCAACAAAACATAACAAAACCATACTCAAAATAGCCAAACTATCTCAGCTATATGAAAGCTTTCATGTTTAACAAAATTAATTTACTTAACAATTCATCCTATTATTTGAGTAAACTGGAAAGTAATTTAAATTTCATGGGATTTCAATATGTGGATCAAAATAATATTCTATAAACTTTAAATCGTCACATAAAACCTTCATATTATCTTGTATATTCCACTTTAATTTCCATTGACTTGATGAAAATAAGAGATGTCATATTCATTTTCAATGGAACCGATGAACATATCTTTGTAGGAAAGTGAGTAGAAGGTTCCACCTTACCAATATTTATGCAAGGTAATGCTATAGTGTGACTCAATTACATATGGAAGTGTTTAATAAAATAATTATAGATGTACACTTCAACTTTTTAATCACTATCTATTTAATTCACAAAGTGATTATTCTTGCCTAGTTTATCCCGAAAATAAGAAATAACACCTCCCTAACATATGATTATATAACAAATAATCATCAGACTATATTATAAATACGCATAACACATGGATTTTATCCCTTTAATAATAAATCCTATCATATAATAATGACTCTACATCATTAACGAATTTTCTTTAATCAATATAGGATAAATTTCCTTACAAAAATCCCCCATAGATCAAAATGATTATATATATTGTTAGTATTATACTAAAAAAAACACCAACCACCTCCCCCCCCCAAATATCATCACATTAAAAATTTATTACCATTGATATCTCTACAATTTGAACTATTCTAACTCCCTATAGAAATTAATTAATACTATCTTTAGTTGATCAAGATTTCTTCAAAAACTAAGAAAAGATTTTTTAGATTCATTACAGATCAAATATGGAAGCTAATGGATAGAGTTATCGTATCTGATAAGTGTAACATATCTCTAACCATTCTACAAAATGGATACAATTTGATCAAGTTCCCATATCAAGACATATAAAGTGGATGGTTTTTTCTATTTATTGCTGACCTTGATTAGTTTAGTTAAAGCCCTGTAATAACACTTGATAATGTAGTGTAACAAAATAATAATAAATAAATTTCATAATCCTATAAATTTCCCCCAAACATCATATATTGACTTCTATATTACTATAAAACAAAATAAATATTTTTAATAATCATCTAATTTTATTAAATTAGAAAAATATATACATAAATGTGTCATAAAAAGGCTCATTACTCATCTTATTTTGAACATCATGCTAATATTCAAAGTACATTACCCATAACTATATAATATAATATTAATATATAGTCTCATAATTAATGAGTTGAATCATAACTAATCGCATATAAGTTCCCCTTGTTTGTAAATAAATGAAAAATGAACTACTTACTTTTCTTTTATAAAATTTAACATGTATATTAACAATGAGGTGATTTAAATTAAAAAAGGATTTACTTAAAAATGCATATTCCAATGTGAGAAGAGTTTCTAAAGAAATTTTGATATATATATATATATCTAGCCTATCCTCATACAACATTATTCCATACTTACAGCAAGCCACAAAAATTACTAATTATTTATCATGTCTTGATCATCCATAAGTATCACTTTAATTGGAATGAATGTAGTGGTACCAACACTTGACTTCACACCAAATTACTTATAATTAGTAAAAATCCTATAAGAAACTAGTATCACTTGGAAGAAAGACCATTATCTATGTCTATTTGGGTATTTCAAAAAATATCTCATTTTAATCCACAGTATATCACATATTATATATTTTTAGCTTATTTTTGAAACCACTAAACTGAAAGGAAAATTACCAATCCTTTAAAACATTACCCTATATTTTTGTGACAATATGCTAATATTGTGCTCATTAAATATGATTTGAATATTGATATATCTTCCTCTTATCTAGTCTATTTAGACAATGCACAAATATAATCCAATAAAGTAAACATATAATCTTAGAATCGTGAATTGAATCTGTATGATTCATGTTTTCCTTATGTTTACTCTTAAGGTTTCATATAAAAAAGTATCAGACATTAATCAATAATAATATTCATGATTATAAATACACTAAACACCTTAAACCTTTCCAAATTTTCCTATTTTGAATACATGAGCTACAATTTCTTAATAAAATTCAATATAAGCTATCCTATGATAGCCATACATGTGCCTATTTTAAAAATACAAAATATAACTATGATACCAATCTATCATGTGAGGATATAATAATAAGTGTACTTCATAGACTCATCTCTAAATAGGTTGGTGGATACTAACCATCATTGATTTAACTACTCAAATGATGGGAGGAATTATATATAAACACAACCAAATACCTACTATCACTAAAACCCATCAATTATAATAAAATTTAATAATATTTATTGATATATAACAAATTTAAATAAAATTAAGATCTCCATAATAAAATGTATGAAAACAATGTATCACCGTGAACAATTAATACACCCACGAATAGATTTAATCTTGAGTATAAATAAACAATTCTTCATTATCACATTAAAGAATTAAATTCTTTTCCATAATCAAGAAATGTTAGCAAAAACTTATTCATTAAATATCATCACAAGATCATGTTTACTAAATATCTCAACAGGTCGTTAGTTATGATTAGAATTTTAGACCTGCCATAATTCTCTAAAGTGATTCAAATAACATTCTAGAAAGTATATAGTATTAAGAGGATTCTAGTAAAAAATTGAATCAAAATGTTACCCCACGTGTACCCCCACTCACTCATAGGAGTTTCATCTAATTAAGGGTGCCATGTGGAACATCACCCCCATGTGTTCCAAACCCATGGTTCACAAAATCCATATCATTTTACCACGTTTTATGATCCTAAACATTCAATAAATTGTAATAGATTCATATTAATGTGTCTTAGACTACTCAAGTGCTTCCCTCATGTGGTGATATGGCCACACATGCCTTTATTCGATCACATATACTAGAAGATTGTGAAATCCCACCACCACTCCATGAAGAAAATTTAATTGATCCCTCAATTAGGTCCATATGTCCACACACCGACCATATTATGAATAATATAAGAACCACATCACTAATCCATTCTATGTTTTGTCATCATCGTGCTCTTCCACCAAATTCCAACCATGATGATTTATAGAGATATAAAATTCTCAAAATCTTTCCAAAATTTTACATAATATTTATTTTATTTTGAGAATCCCAATAATAAATAAATTGATTTCTTATTAAATGAGAGAAATAGCTCTCTTTCTATAACATTTAATTAAACATTAAATAATATATTTTTTGGTCTGAATGGAAATGTTTCCTCATAATTTAAACGGTAATAAATCATTAAATATATATGTTTTCAATGAAATAGGTTATTCCAAATATTATTAAAAAATATAACAAAAAACTATCTAAAATATTATAAAAGTTATAAGTTCAAATATCCCAAATTACATTCCATTAGATTTTTATTAACATATATAACCAAGATATATCATCCATAAACTATGAATTGTATGTTTTAACCATAAAATATTACATATAAGTTATGAATAGTCAAATATATCTATAAGAATAATCTAAATCTATAACTTGGATTGATGTAATTTCAATTTTACTAATTTTATCATTGTATAAACTTTGAGATGCAACAATTTTGTTTCATGCTTCATCTATTAGAGAAAGAAAAAATGTTGGACTATAATCCCTTAAAATTATCAAAGGGAAGACAGCATATAAAATAACCATATCTTTTCTCATTGATTATGCATTATTAAATGAATCTGTTATCTTCAGTGTAGACCTATATATTAATAGAATCCTCCAACACTAGACTTTCTATATATTAATTTAAATTGTGAATTTATATAAATTTATTATTTAGAATATATTTAAAATAAATATTATCTATTTTAAAACACCCATTGACTCTACTAAAAATTTCAAAGGTTACAAAAAAAATTTAAAATGTCAACCTAAATGTAACAACCCATTTATAACTCAAAAAAAAATATATTTCTCTATCTAATACACTTTTTTGATGCAAATTAATTTTTAAAATTTTATATAAAATTAATATTTCTCACAAAACCCATTGTGTTGTTAAACTAACCCACTTAATATAACTCATTTAATTAAAATTTGTGAAAAAAAAACAATAAAATTAAAATGTGTGAAAAATTTAAAGTTCAGGAAATGGAATTTTTATATGAAAAACCATACTAATACATTCCATTATGATTTAAAATATATATCCTAAAAAATAATAAAACTTAGATAGATCCATTAATTTTCCCATTCCTTCAAACCTATAATTTTATAAAGAAAAAAAAATTTATGCATCTATAAACTAATAAAAATGAATAAACAACCAAACAATATATATTTATAAAAGTACTATAAAAATAAAACAAATATTTAAAAAATTTGATAAAAATAAATTTAAAATAAAAATATGTCATTATAAATAGTTCATTAAATTCAAATTCAATTATCCAATATGAACTAGATATGATGCACCATGTGTTATGAATGTTGCACATAAAAAAAAATATCCACCATAAGAATTATCCACATCAATACCCTCATGAATCTGACTCAAAGAAATATATATTTAATTTCACCCCCAACAGACAATTAATATTCTAAAATAACAATCACCAATGTTAGTGATTCATATCTCAATTCTCAAAACACCACCACCAGAATGTTTGAAACATGAATTCAACTTTCTTCTATATCTTGATATGTTCCTCCGTTCATTTCAAGAAAATAGATTCACCCCACGATCTTAAAAAAATAAATAACAGTATTTTCATTTAAATACATTTAATCATGAAAAATATCCTTATGAAGCCTTTTTAACAAAACATTACTCAATGGTAGAAAACACAATAATTATTCTTGACTCAATGCTGACACACTCTCTCAACCATATGAAAAATTTCTAGGTCAATATAATTTTATCAATTAAAAATTCATGTTTCTATTTATTTAAATAAACCACCAATTGTAATTTTATATGATTGTGACAAAAGGGTAAACATAAAATTTGATAACTATTAAATAATAACTAAAAAACATCATACACTCTTTTAAATTCCACTTCAAATGTTAAAACCACAAAGATAAAATAAATATATTATACCTTTAAAATGGATAAAATGAACAGAGCTAGATAGGAATGTAAATATAAGGTTTTACCTTTTTATTATTTATGAAAAGTAAGGTTTTAAAGTAAATTAAATTCATATGAGGATTATAATAAAGAATCATAAAAGATCCCTTAAACTATTTCATAACTAGATGATTACTTTATATAAGTAACTAAGTTCTTTATGATTTATCCCATAAGTAAGAAATAATATATATCAAAATTTTGATCGTATTATGAATCATTTCCAAAATAAATAAAGCATAATCATATCTAAAATGGGGCATGATGTTTTAATTTTACTCACGAGGGTTTACCTATTTAAATGAATATCAAATTTGTTTATATATTTCATATGAACTATTTTTTAGATAAGTTTTTATTTTTATGGTTCTATTAAAATTAAATGTGTCCCCGTTTAGTGGAATTTATAGAATTGTGTATAATAAATTCCTTTTATTATTTAAAAATTTCTTGGTTTTGCAATGCATTCCATAAAAATAAGATTATGTTATTTGATTTATCTATTCATGAGGATATTTAGAGTCATTTGGGAAAAATATTCAGTTAATTATAAACTCTATCATTAATTACAGAAACTTATAACTTAAATACATTGTTATTACATCATTTCAATACAAACACACATTATAATGTTAGTCCCAAAATTTATAGGTACAATGTATTGGGAAAATTAGGTTAAAACAATATAAGTATATATTAAATATTAAAATTAATTTAAATCCTCATGTATAGTCCCAATATTAGATTTCATTATCCTCTTCATAAATTAAATAACTTGGGGAAATACATCACAGAAAGAGTTAGCTAAAATCATAGAATAATAAGAAGAATTATGAGACATAAATTAATATAATCTCATCGGTGTGAATAATTTTAAAAATCATTTCATCAGTAAGCGATCAAAATTATAAAAATATAGAAATAATTTTTATAAAACATAATAATTATAAGTCAAGGATTACTTCCAAGATATCATAACATTATAGATAAATATAATTGAGTGATGTACATGTATAATAATATAAAAAAATTTAATTTCATCATTTTTATGCATAATTATCTCATGTTATATAAAACTTTACCCAATTTATTGGAAGAATAAATAATTTTGGTCCCACCCATCACATTATAATATGATCATAATCATTTATTTTATATAATAAGGGAATATATAATCTTAACATAAACTCATAAGAAAAAATGTGTTTCTTAATGATTTTATAAGAAATATGTCAATAAATAAACATGGAGTTTCAAAAAATAATATGGTAAAAAAATATAGTTTTGCATTAAAAGGTATTATAAAATGGGGTATCATGGTTTATAAATAGATCAAAAATAATACAGGAAGAATCAATGGGATGTTTAAAAAATAAATTCTTTATAAATAATAAATGAAGCTTGATAAGAATTCTTCCTAATGAAATAAAACATTCACACATCCAAAATAAATGATTATAAAATTAAATAAAATAAAATTATATGGTATTTTGTAAATTTTGGAAATAATTATGTGGTAAAAGAGATATAAATAGAGGATTCAATCAAATGAAATTTGATGATTGTTATAGGTTATTAGGTATCACATGTCCTAACCATTAGAGGAAGCTACAATCAATGTCAAAATATTGGAAAAATACTTTAAAAAAATGTAATCCAAACTTTCATGGTATGTTTTTTATAGTAACTAATTATAGTTGAAACATGTAAAAATAAAATATGGTAGTATCTCATATTCCTTTAGAAATAGAGTGTTAGTGGATTGAGTCCTCTGCTACAACGATAGGGAGAAAATTCATATCCCTCTATCAAGTCAATTTTGATTTTTTGAAAAGGAAAAAATATATTTCTTGGTGAAAAATTGGTTAAAAATATCTCTCTTATTAAAGATATATTCATACCCTACTATACATTTTATTAAATACCTGAAGTATACTAGATTTATTTTGGTCATTCGTGATGATACATAAGAGTAATTGGTTATAGGTATCAATTTATTGGATGAGTAAGATCATTATGTTTTTACCCCTTGATATTAGGATAGTTTTTTATTGTATATTATATAAGAACTATTAATATCAAACAAGAATACGATCCATGGGTAATTTATTTCTTGAACAAAAGCCTCCAGGATATCTTGGTTTCTTAGTTTAGAGAATTATACATAATATCATTCCCATTGATAGATTTATATGAGGAAATGAATCAAAATCACTTTAAAATATAATTTATTCTCAAAACAAATTGATATCTATGACCATCACTTTCAAGAAGGGGAGTGGGTTAAATTTATTTGGATCATCATTGGAAATTTTATGAAAAATAGGATCTCCTGAGTTTCATTTTAAATAGCTCATTTGGGGTGATTTTCATATTAGGAAATATTTTTTGGATGTTTTATGTTCTTGTATAGTTTCTCTCACGGTTGGTTTCTAGATCGTATGGCAGGTAAAGAATGAGGATAATGATACAGGCACTTGTTTGAGTTTAAATAACATAAAAATTTCAAATTCATTTGAAATACATTTAATCTAGATATTATTTATACATGGGATTTTATAGATACCTCCCTTTTGATCCTTCAGATTGTTACTCCATATGTTGGTGGGGCCAAAACAATATAAGGGTGATGGGTGTCTTGGGGGTATTGAAAGAAGGTGTAAAACTCAATGATGATGGAGATTGTGGTAATGATATCTTGAATGGTAGATTAATTTTTTTTATTCTCAAGGATCATTGATTTTATATTTAATTATTATTATAGTGCATGAAATTATCTGATAAATGAAACTCGGTCCATGTCTAGTGGCCTCCTCAATTGAAGAATCTTCAACATTGGCCCTGTCATCTTTGAGTCAGAATTGAATTTTCTTGATAATTTTATAAGAGTTTTTCCATAGATTATTAGGTTATGGTGTATATCATTAAGGAATGTTAAATAATTATTGATCCAAATGTGAGGATCTAACACATGTGGGACAAGTCAATAAGGAAGTTGATATTCTAGATTCAGAAGGAATCCTTGAGGAATCTCCCTAACTTTTCTCAAGTTTTGTATATCGTCCTCTTAATTATTAAGTCATTAAATATAGGTAATTAATTGGGATTTATCACTTTTTACCTCCTTTATCTTCATCATTATTTTCTCTAGCTTGATCAGCTCTCATTTTAATAAAATTCGTTTTGAAGAGATTCCCCTTACCTTAGATCCAATTTTGTTATGTCACAATTAAACTTCTTATATAACCAACTAATGGTTGTTAAAACATTGATAGATATATATATTTCCTCTTTTTGTTTATTTATGATTAAATTTAATTGGTGGATTTTATTTTATAACATTTCATTAAATATTTAATCGTTCCATGATATATGTATTTGGATTATCCCATTTCATTATAATTTTGTGATTTTGATTCATTAATATTTTTTTTATTAGTTAAATCAACACATTAATTATATAAATAAATAAAATTATATATTTATATATTATAAATAAGTTACACTAACAAAATATAAAGTAATTCATATGTAAATAATTTCAAATATCCTTATAAGTGGGTAAACCAACCATTAACAAGACGTAAAAAAAGTGTGGGAGAGATAATACATATGTGTTATGAGGGGTTTATAAAAATAATATTTTAGAATAATAAATATTATACATATATGATACATTTTTACTATCAATTAATTTCGTGATAAATATATAATTGAAACCAAATTAGTAAGTGATAAACCAACTATTAACGATACTTTATCAAAATAAGGATATATATATTTTATGTAAACATATTTTGTAAAAAAAAAATTACAATAAAATTTGTATTATTGATATAATTTTAATATATTCATTAATATTTTAAATATATATATAAATGGGAAAGGTAATTGAATAATATGAGAGGATAAATTAAAAGGAAGAAGAAAGAATGTTGCCTTGTCCTTGATGTTTGAACCTTTTTTTAACATATTAATTACTTGGAGGCTTGGAGTGAGATGAAACAAAAACTTTTATAATTATATTATAAGTCTTATGATAAGGGAATTGGGTTGTTATTTTGAAATTTAATGGAATTGGGATTTTATTTTTATGGGGGTGTGAGGGAGTATTTTTACTTGAAGCGGTGGGGTATTTTGGGTTTAAATAATGAATAAAATATAATTTCAACACTAAGATATAAAATAATTGCAGGTTTTGAAAATATAAATATTAGTTGTTTAAAAATATGACTTTTTATTTCTATTAAACCCTAAAACACTGAATTTATTATTTTATACAAAAATGTTTAGAAGAAATGAAAATTATAATTTTATGGAATAATTTGTCTTTTTCGACTTTTGAAATTGTTTTTAGAGTAGAAAATTTAATTTTATTGTTTTATAAAAAATTATTTGTCTGATTAGACATATTTTGGTTCTATAAAGTCATTTTATAATTTATTTGAACATTATTATAACAATATTATGTCATAAAACATGTGGTATTTTAAAAACTATATTTGTACTATTCACCAGAAAATTCATTTTTCTAGAAAATTACCAAAACATCACTATTGGATAGTTTTAGTGTGATTATTAGAAAAATGAAATTCATTTTATAAAAAAAATTCTATCTCAAGTAATTTTATTACTTAAATATTCCTATAAAAATTTAGTTCTTTAGAAAATATATTTAAATACACTTCAAAAATATAGACTTCAAATTTATTTGAGTTATCCATTTTAAATAGTTATTTTATGGAATTATAATATTTATTTTATTTTATTTTATTCATGCTAAATATTTTTTTACAATTCAATTTACTATTCAATTAGTTATGTTACTATTCTGATGGTCATGTTACTTGGTAAACATCGAGGATACTTTTCAAATGGTGAAATTAATTTTACAATGGACATATTGGGTTTATAATTCCCATAAATACATTAAATTTTCATTATTATTTATTTAATTAATATTATCTAAAATTTAACTAAATATTTTACAAAATTTTAATCTTATTTCTAACTTTTTGTTTTTTTACTATATTGTTCATGTGTGTGATATTTTTAGGTGGCAAAAACCTGGTGGATTTTCAATTTATACTTATGTAATTACATTTTTTATAACCACATTATAATATTTTTATTTTAATTGGGTATGTTTATTATATATATAATTTTTTATATTGATAAAATAATATTGTTTTGGTTTTCATTATGTGGTTCATGTATTTTATACTATACCTTATAACTAAATATGTCACACATATCAATTAAAAAAGAAAACAATACTATAAAATTTTTTTGGTCAATTGAAAATGTTAATAAAATTCATTATTAATTGTATTTTTTATTTTAATAATCTATATAAATACCATAATTTTTTCTCACATCCCCCAATAATGTGAATTTCTGCATCCAAAAGTCATTTGTGTTCAACTTACCATTTAACATCTCCTTCATGAATGTATTTATGTCAATACTCAAATGTTCCTCATGTTATTCATTAAAAATGATGAATATAATAATATAATTAATAAATACCACTCAAAATTTATCAAGGTAGTCTATAAATACCTTATTCTACAAATCCTTGAAAACTGTTAGAGAATTTATAATTTCAAATAGCATTACTGTGAACTCATAGTGTGAATATATTTTGTGGGAAGCTATATTTTGAGTATCATCTCTCTTCACCTTTAACTTAGGATAATTAATATAAATATACATCTTTTATAAGTATTGGTATCGATGAATTTTAACAAATTAATTTTCGATTTAGGTTAGTGGATACTTATTTTTTATAGTGATCTTTTTGAGATCTCTTAGTAGATGAAAATACACATTACCACATCCTTATTCTCAATAAAGTCAACTGGGAAATATAAAACATTTTTCAATATACTATTGTAGTAAATTATCTAACTCATCTATTTCTATCAAGTATATTCTAATAGGACTATTGGATATAAGTATCACACTAAGTATAAGTTTTGTTGATTACATTAGAACATGTTCTAGGGGAACACCATGTAATTATTTAATGAATACATCATTATATTTATTTATAATGGGGATGAATTAAAGGTTTATTCTTTACATTATCTCAAATATTGGAGAAATATATGATTCTTCAATGGGTATTAATACCTATATCTTTAAATTATTTTTTAAAGGATATTCACAATCTTCCTTCCATTTATATACAAACATGGGATTGTTTGGGATATGGAAAAAGATTTTATTTTCTAAGTAGTTGATATGAGATATAAATAATGATTGATAATCAAAGAAAATTATAATAATTGTTTTTCCAAAGTAATAATTGTGATGTTTTCCAGAATAATATTCCTATAGATAATAATAGTGGAAGATTCCAATACAAGGATTGCAAAAATTGAACCACTAGGTTATTTCACAGATATTTCTACTTCATATAATTTTTGATGTGATTCAATATTTCTATAAAAATATAAATAAATAAAGAATTTATTGATAAGTAATCAAATAAAACCTTCAGTATTATTGAGTAAATAATATTTATATCTTTCACCAATTTCTTGGATATCAATAATCATCACAACATAATATAAAAAACTTATTTATCCACAAAATATTTTCCTAAATTATTATTTTTTATATTGAAAATTATCTTTTAATCATATATAATTTAACTAATTTTTCATATTTTCACATAACATATATCACAAAACATCATTTTTACGTAAAATATATATTCTGTTGAAACACATAACATCTAAATTGATTATAAAATATAACTTTCAGTACATAATTTTGACAATAAAACAAAATAATTGTGTTTGAGAATAAAATGTTTATATGTTAAGATCACTAATGTCACTCTTAATATGAGCACTTTAATTCACCTATTAATTTAGGATCGCAAAAAATTTCAATAATTAACAAAAAATATAAGATAAATATTTTTTGGGAAATTTGACAATATTCAAG
Source organism: Viscum album (assembly GCA_963277665.1). Lineage (NCBI taxonomy): Eukaryota > Viridiplantae > Streptophyta > Magnoliopsida > Santalales > Viscaceae > Viscum > Viscum album. Next base: position 2,073,724,881 of record OY728131.1, read on the forward strand.
GGAAACTTGGGAAAATGTGATTAAAGAATTGATATCAAATTCTTGGTAAAGGATACCATATCAAATTATTTTTAATATATGAAAATCATAATCCTGAAATTAATAATATTAAATATAATAATAATTGTAATTTTATGTTAAATCATATGATATAATATGATGATGATGTTGAAAACAATTTATTAATATAATACATATAGCCAAGTTTTAGTGCCAATATTTTGTAGCTTAAAGGGTAAGGTAAATCTCATTTTCATATATTAATATATATATATATATAGATATAGATATAATAAATAATTATAGGGATTTATAATTTTTATCTATATACATCATTCACTTATTTCTATCATAAAGTATTTCATAGTGAATATTATGGTTATATAATCCTGGGAATAATTTTTTTGTATCAATAATGAATGACCTTAAATATAATTACTAGCCTAGGGTAAACCTAGATATTTCAATATGATACACCAAAAGGCCTCAAGAACAACCCCTTAATCACTTGAAGTTTTAAACATGCACCAAGGGTTTTATAATAACAATCAAGGAATAGTTTTCCAATATATTTATAACTTCCTCGTCCATTATATTTTATCAAAAATATGGTATGATTTATTCATATATCACACATTCCCAAATTATTTAAAAAAATTAAACATTCTTCACTTAGGTTAGAGATACATGATATATATAAATAAATAATTTTAAATTAGTATATTGGTAAAACAAGCTATAAAAATATATTTCTTATTAAATAACTAGGTTTAACTTATCTAAATAAAAGAAAAGAGTTTAAAAACAATTAAGTACCATTTTAAAATATATTAATTTACCTAATAACATATAGTATATAAAAACAATACATAACCAACTAAAATACAACCATATCTCATGGAAGCCTATGAGGATGAAAAAAATTGGGTGAAAATGACACAAAATCCCATTGAATGTATTCATTACCTAAAAGGATTTCCTTTTAAACATGTTCTCATGAAAAAGGTTCTTCCCACACATAAACTCAAGAAGTAGCATATTCATGTGATTTTCAATTGAACATGTAGGGTATGTGTATATTGATTAAGTAGGATACAACCAAATGGTCCAAAACATATCCTAAAATATAATTTCAATGTATGTGTAGAAATATATTATCAATTAAAAATTAAATTTAATTAAAATAAAAAATAGAAATAATTTAAATCACTATGTGATAACCAAGACACCATACAACTCTACCGTACCTATATCATTCAATGTTGAATAGTCCCATAGAGGAAGTTAAATATTATAAACATACCTAGGATCTCATAAATAGTATATATCATGGAATTATACCATATCCAAAGTCTTCACATAGTCATAGGATATAACCTATTTCCCAAGGAATCACATATTCAAGGAAAATCACCTTTATTCCAAGGTGTTATATAGTAATAGTAAAATGGGGTAAAAAAGTACCTTAAGCCTTATAAAAATTTATTTTTTATATCTTATGGTTTCAGTAACATAAGTAATCTCACATCAAAACGTGTATATTCATAACAATCCAAATTCCAATACAATAAACCCAAAAAAATTTCACTTAACAAAGTGGGAAACCTAATAAATCTTAAATTATTATATGAGTAACTCAAAAACTCTCATATTATGGTATGAGAAGCCTAAACATTTAATTTGAATATCACCATATATATCATCTTAATATTTTTTTAAATATATCCTCTAAAATTTATTTAAATTCATTATCGTATTATGTTAAACATAATAAATATTATATGTTGAATCACACACAATTCCAAGTTAATTTAATGTCACAAGCAACATCGAGTGCCTTTGATGATTTTTGTTACACACAAACTTGAGTCTTACCAAACAACAATATAATATTAATATTATTTTAATATTTATCAAAAAGATATTGGAATTCAGGGAATGAATGATATTAAAAAAATTATTAAAATTATATTTTACAAATTTTTATAAAATGAAATCATTGGTTACCGATTAATTATAAATTAAAATAATGAAATATTGAATATAAAGGTTGTGTTTTTATTTTTATGACCTGAATTAAATTTTATTATAATGAATTAAATAAATAACTATTAGTGATATATTTTAATGAAATTTATAAGTTTTATTTTTAAGAAAACATTTTTAAATTCATCCAATAATTTTGATAGGGTTAAGTTAAGAATAAATCCAATTTTAAGCACAAAAAGTTGTATATTTTTAAAGGTAGTTTTACTGTCTTTTAATTACAAATCTATTATAAATACAATTTTCTAAACATTATTTATATTTATTTTAAATAATAAAGCTTTTTTTTAATATTAATGTTGAAATTTATTTTGAGTGAATTCTTGGTATATTTCTAAGAACATTCATATTTTAATGAATAGTGAATGCCACTGAATTTTAATTGAAAACTTTTTTTTCATATAAATAATTTATGGTGGTAAATTATATTTTTAATTTTTTTAAAATATAATATAGAAAATTTTAAATAATATAAACCAAATTAAATCACATCGATCAATTTCACATTGATATTATGTATAACAAATTTGAAAACTTTGGAACATATTCATTTTAAAAACCCACTTTTTCATCCTCTTTACGGGTTGAATTTCAAATTAATTTCTACCTATAATTTGATTATAATTTTAAAAAATGGATTCTATATTTTGAGTCATAATAATTTATAATGACTAATGAGGTCAAATTATTTTTTTACCCAAAATTTTAGTGAATTTAATTAAGATCAATTATAGCGATTAATGTATAAATGAATTTACGTAGTGGTTAAACGTTAATCTTAAGGGGCCAAATGACCTAAACAATGGTAAAACCTAATTGTATGGACGTAATTAGGACATATATCACATTGGATAGAATTTAAATCTATATTTGGGGCACAATATTTAAGTTATACCTCTCAAAATTGTTTACCTATTTATATTCACAAGAATGCCACTCCCCCTCCACTATAAAAAGGAACTCAACCTCCCCACTTATTCAAACCTATAAATAACTTTAGACAATCCAAAACCTAACTCAATAAGCTCAAAAAATCCATCCCCTCATCCTAAAATCCTAAATTATGACATAAATGAAACCAAGTATGTTCTTTTTTGAAAACCAAAAGGAGTTACTTGAAAAGGTAACATTCCTCAATGATAACTTTTAAATTTTTCTTTCTCAAAACACATAAATTATTATTATTACGTGGTTATGTAATAATCTAAGTATCCTAAATATAATTATATTTTTATTATGTTAATGTTTTTACTTACCCATTCACACACTTCCATCAAATAGGATACGCAATCATCATTCGTGTGTACGGAGGACTGCTGCCTCGCGAACTGATGTCATTCGTTCTTCAATTACCACCTCTCAAGGTTGGTAATAATTATGGAATTAATACTTTAATATGATATATATGATATTTTTAATTTTATTATACTTATATAATTTTTATATAATACAAACCTTCATGATTTCCATTTTTTGGAATAGGATGACATGGTTTGTGGATGTGTGGACCGCTGCCTCCTCAAAGTGATATGATTCATTCACTATTTACATGTAATGTTATTAGGATGGGTTTAAAAAATATATGATATAAATGAAATATTTATGATATTAATTACATAAATGTATATATATATATATATATATATAGAAATATAACGCGTCATTCTTCTTCTTTCAATTTCACATAGTGAAAAGGTGATAAAGTCGTTCATGGATGTCTGGACTACCACCTCCCCGAAGCGATTAGATTCTTACATTTTCTTAACCAAATCCCTAAAATGATATATATAAATATATATAATTATATTATATTATATTTATTTTATAATTGTTATTCTAGGAAGATAAACATTACTTACCTTCTTCTCGTAATGATCGTTGAGAAATGAAAACATTACTCTTGCGTACATAAGGCCTACCATCTCCATGATCATAAAATTAGTTAATTTTTAATAATAATATTTCCAATATGATTTTAAAATTATAATTTATGAAAAAATTTAATAATAATTTAATTATTACTATTCTAGAGATGTTTAAAAAATGACTTCATTGACCATAGTCATCCTTTCAAGATATTGGTTTGTTTTTCAAAACCTTCATTCTTATATGATTTTAAAAGTATAATTAATTTAAAAATGTGATAATTATTTCATGGTTATTATTCTAGTGATGTTTAGAATATGTCCTTATTAAATATAGTTGACTTATCCAATCCATTTTTGACACATAAGCTGAATATGGTAAAAATATCTCACTTAAACATTATTAATTAAGTAATTTTATATAAATTTTTTATAAGTGATATAAAAGTAATAAGAGACATGGAAAATGTTTTTAATTAATTAATTAACATAAGTTTATTATTTAGGAATATAGTGGAAAAGAACGAATAAACAGACTCAAGGTAAGGAACTCTTTTCACACTTCACTTCCATGAGGCATATACCATATTCACCACTTTTTGCTTTTGTGTGGTGTATATACTACCCCTATTGTATTTTATATCACAAATGAATTTATCTTTATGGTATTTAATGTATAATTTTATTTTTTTTCTTTAATGGGAATTATCATTCAAAATTTACTCAAGTTGTAAGGGAATTTTTAACTGAATTCACATTCATTTGATTAAACTTCTATTTAATTTGTAATGTGATTCACATAATATGTGTGAAATGATATCTAGATATATTATAAAATACTTATACATTTTTTTTTGATTTAAAATTTTCACCCATAATTATTTTATTTATTTATTCTCACTTGAATGATATGATTTTTGTAAGGGATTTTTATATCAATTTTTACATATGTGAGATCAATGTTATATTCACCACTTACTTATTTTTTATGATGTATCTAATATCCCATTAGATATATTATATCAATAATTATTTTATATTCATGTTCATTAAAATTTAATTTAATTATAATTTGTTAATAGGTTTTACATTTTCAAAGGTACCAAAGTGGTAATTGATTGTTGTCATAATTTTCCTTCTATGTGACATTTGTTATGTTATACACCTATCTTCTTTTATGAGGTCTATATAATACTCATTGAAATGTTATATAATGAATATTATTATTTAACATAATATTATAAGTATTATTTAATAATCATTCGTTCACGGGGTTTATGATTTCCATGTTACAATAGTGGTAATAGATTGTTGTCACAATTTTCCTTATTGGTGATGTTCGGAATATTATACACCTATATTATTTTATAAGGCGTATAAGACATGTTTTGTAAATTTTATAACATGAATTTAATTATTTATCATGATATTCTATGTTTCATTTAATGATAAATATTTCTTGGGGTTTACAATTTTAAAATTACCAAAGCAATAATGGATTGTTTCACAATTTTCCTTCTTTGTGATTTTTGTTATGTTATACACTTATCTTCATTTATGAGGTGTATATACTACTACATTGAAATGTTATATATTTTATATAATTATTCTCATGATATTTTAAGTTTCATTTATTGTTTTTCCATTCATGGTACTTATGATTAAAATGTTTCAAGGTGGTATGGGACACTTTGGAATGTTTAATGGTTATTTTACTCATGAATCTTTTTAAGGACATTTTAATGGTATTTAAATTCATCAATATATAAAACCCTTGTTGTTACATATTCTAAACTAGGGATATTTTTTATTTATATCATTCTAATTCTTTTATGGATGGATTAATATTGTTTCAAATAGATTGTTATGGAAACTGTTTCTTTCCATTGGTTAACCATGTTTTGATGATATTTTCATGGAACCCATTTTTCTCCATGGGTTAATCATGTTTCAATGAGATTTTCTTAGAAACCATTTCTTTTAATTGGGATAATCATGTTTTAATGATATTGTTATGGAACCCCTTTTTTTTAATGGGATAAACATGTTTCAATGATAGTTTTTTTGAACCCATTTTTTCCATGGGTTAATCATCTTTTAATAAGATTTTTTTGGGACCCATTTATTTCCATTGTTAAATATTATTCTAAAAAGAATATTTTTTATTATTCTGTGTTTTTTGAAACTATATTTTTATTTATTTCTTGGAAATTATAAATTATGTGTTCTTATAGATAGCATCGAGTGAGCCCATTATAGCTTATATATTGGGTGCGCCCATATAGCGCTATGATCGGTTGAGTAATCTAGAGATAGAAGTTGACCATATTGGTTATTATATTTATAAGGGTTATATAAGGTCTCTAAATAGGTTATATGAGACGACGTTATGATATAAAAATATTTTTTATCTATGATTGTTATGGGTTTGTGATATTTATTTTGACCAGTATTGATATCACATGGCTCATGATTATTTATTATTATGAATAACTCATTTGTTAAAGACTTATGTGATGTTTTCATGATCAAAGTTTTTATGGGGATGAGTTACTTTATGATCCAATCATGCAATTTTATTATTTCATCATACCCTTATGCACTATTATACTCATTTATGACATTTAATTGCTAATGATTATGTTTACCCTTACGAAGAATCTAAGATCCCCATCAATATGTTTACTTTACCCAAGGTGTTAAATAATTATTTTGAATGATTTATTTATATAATGTACTTCCCAAGGATGATGTTTATGACCTATTATGAAATATTAAAATCTAGGTTAATATAGAGAAATTTTCATTTAAAGACATGTGAATTTCTTATGTAGGAGTTTTTCCTTATTCTCTAAAACTCTAAACCTAAAAGGTCCTCCATTATATAAGTGATCCATGTTTTCCTTTTGATTTTATAAAGTTTATATGAAATAATTTCACTATAATTATCATCATAAAAGCTAAGAATTTAATGTTATGGATTTTAGTATAGGATCTAGGACTGCAGGTTATGGGCTGTTATAGATGGTATAAAATTTTGGTTTATATAAATTTACATATTTGGATTTTTTTCAGATAAGGTTATCTTAAGAGTTATGGATACAATCATATGACTATAAAGTTAAGGTTGATAATAAGTTCCAAGTCTTAAGACACCACACTTTAGGTTTTTAAGTATTAAAATATTCGAGGTTATTAATGATATTTTTCATATTTTTTTTAGGATAAGATATTTTTAAACCTTAGATCAAAATTTAAGATAATTTTGTAGAATTTATTTTTAATTATTAATGAAAATTGTACAACCCAAAGGCTGGGTAACAACCTTTTACATCATGCAAGGTCATCAATACATAACCTAAAACTAAAGGGACACCACATTATAGTGCCTACCACTGGCCTACATGATTTCTTGGTAAGTATGAAAAATTTTACTGTTTAATATTAAGTTTATATCGGAAACATATGGGATTTTATTTGAAGAATAATGGTTGATTTATCTTTGGAGAATATATGATAAAATAATTTAAATCTTGGGGATTTAAACATAGTTAGAAAATTTTTGAAGAATATTAAGGATACTAATTTATTAAATAATTTAGTTTCAACTTTAGATATTTCTATTAAATTTTGAATATAATTGTATCATTTTATTTTTTACTCATTTTGGTAATTATATTATGATATTATAACCATTTTGGTTTTGATTAATGCTTAAAGACATATAGAATATCAAGAAAATATCATTTATGGTTATGTGGTATTTAAAAGTTGATTTTCATGATTTAGGAATTCAAAATTAATCTTGAATACACACAATTTGGAGAAAAAGATGAGATTTTGGAGTATATTGATTAATTTATGAGATTATACTCAACATGTAAGTATATTTTCTTATGTTTTCATTCAAGATGGTGAAGGAAATCCTCCAATACTTTAAAAATGATCTTGAAATAAAATTTTATCCTATTACCATATTCTCTGATTATATCAATGACCTTTTACACACCTATTGGGTTAGTGTTTTTTTTCATTGAATTCCTCTTGACCAAATTCTTTATCACTCTCAAATATTCCATGGGAATTATTTTTTCCTTCTAAATAAATCTTATAATTTTTCACCCATGATATCTTTACAAAGAATCCAAGTTTTGAGTAACTTGAGGTGACCTTTATGTATTTCATTTTCCATTTTAGTCAATTTTCCTTTTATTTAATTTATATAATGTGTGTTTAAATATATTAATTCTAGAAAATTTAATCTTTTTATGACCAATATAATATTAGATAGAAAATTATTTTTAAGGGGGAAGGAAGCAGGATCCTGAATATTTATGAAATATATCATTTCAAAAAAAATTAAATTCTATAACATATTCTGTTATAGAAAATAGATAGTCTTACTTACCTCACATGAGACACCAAGTTTATATTTCATTGCATTCAACATTGATTTCCTTTAATGAATTATGCTACACATAAGCCTGAGTCTTAATGGAAAAAATGTACTATTAATATTATTATGATTTTTATTACCTAGACATTGTAATGAATAGAATGAATGAGATTAACTAAATTATTAAAATTATAGTTTACACATGTTTATAAAATTAATTCATTGGTTACTAATTAATTATAAATGAAAATAAAGAACAATTTAATATAATGGGCGTGTTTTTTATTTGATGACCAGAATAGTGTTTTAACATAATAAAATAAATTAATAACTATTATTGAAATTTATTAATGAAATATTTTGTGTTATATATTTAATAAAATATTATTAAATTCATCCAATAATTTTTATAGGGTTAAAATAAGAAGAAATAATATTTCCAACATAAAAAGTTCTATATTTTTAAAAGGCAGTTTTACCACCTTTTAATGGTGCGCCTATATTAATTATCATTTTTTACACTTTTATAATTTTTAATTGAAAAAATAAATTTCATATATCAAATAATAATATCAAATTTTAATTTGGGTAAATTTGTTGTATTATTCTGGGAGCATTCATATTTTGATGAATAGTGAATGACACCGAAATTAAATTGAAACCTTCTTTTTTTTATAAATAATTTATCATGTTAAATTATATTTTCAATTGATTTTAAATTATAATTAGATAAATTTTATATAATTTAAATAAATTTATGTTACTTTAATCAATATCACATTGAATTTTGATATAAAAACTTAGAAAACTTTTGAATGTATTCATCTTAAAGACCTACTTTGTCATCTTATATAAGAGATTATATTTAAATTAATTTTTGACACATCTATTATTTGAATTTGAAAAAATGAATTAAATTTTGGGAATTAGGATAAATTATAATTTATTATAAAGTAAACATAATGTTTTACCCAAAATATTTGTAAACTTAATTAAAATTAAATAGAGTTATTAAGGTAAAAATGGGTTTACTTAGTGGTTAAACTTTATTCTTAATGCTTTAAATGACCTAGAAACTTGTCCAAAACCCATTTAATGGTAATTATTAGACCGTATCCCATATTTTATATAATTTTTATCTCTATTGTAGGTTTATTATGTAGTGGATACCACCCAATAGTGTTTAACTTTTTATACTAATAAGAATGGCACTCCCCCTCCACTATAAAAAGGAACTCAACCTCCACATTCATTTACACATATCATTCCATTTGGATCATAAAAAACTACCAAAATAATTTCTCTTATAATAGAATCATTTCTTTTGTACTGGAGAAAACCATGGTTGTTCTTTGGTGCAAATAAAAAGGAGTTACCTAAAAAGTGGTAACATTCTTCAATGATCACGTTTGTTTTCTTCATTATAAAACCACTTAAATTGTTCTTTTTCAATGATTATATAATAAAATAATTATTCTAAATATACTGATATGTTTTTATGCTAATTTTATTACCAAAACCTTCACAGACTTTCATTAAATGTGATATAAAACCATTGTTCCTATGTATGGAGGACTACGTCTCGTGAACTGATGTCATTTATTTTTAAATTAACACATATCAAGGTTGGGAATAATGATGTAATTTAGGTTTTTAAATGATATATATTATTTCTATAATTTTATGATTCTTATGTAATTATTATATAACTAATTACTTCATGCTTCTATTTTTTAGAATATGATAACATCATTTGTGAATGTGTGGACTACCACCTTCTCAAAGTGATGTGATTCATTCACTATTTACCTAGAGTTAATTAAGGATGAATTTAATTAACACATATGATATAAATGAAATATTTATGATATAATTATCTATTTGTACATATAACATAACATTTTTATTCTTTCTATTTCACAAACTGAAAATGTTATAACGTCGTTTGTGGACATGTGGACTACCGCCTCCTCAAAGCGATGTGATTAATCCATTTTATTCATCACATAACCATAATAATATATATAAATATGTATAATTTAATAAAATTTTATTTATTATATAATGGTTATTCTAGAATGATAACCACTACTTGTCTTCTTTCCATAATGATAATTGAAAAATAAGAACTTTACTCATGCATATGTACGACCTACTGTCTCCATGAATGTAATGTTTGTTAAATTTTCATTAATATATTTTTTATTATGATTTAAAAAGTATAATTTAGGTAAAAATGGAATAATTATTTATTTTTTATTATTCTGTATATTTTTAAATAAAGATCACATTGATCGTAGTACACATATCAATGTCAGTTTTGACACATAAGCTGAATATTGTCAAAAGATCAATGTTAATAACTATTTATTAAGTAATTATATATAAATTTTTTATAATATAAATAAAATTAATATTTAAAATTTAAAATTTTATAAAGAAATTAAATAATTTGAATAAATTTTTTATTTCATAGATAAAGGATAATCTTGAAAATTTAGACTCATGGTAACAGATTCTTGTCTCAATTTTACTTACATGATCCATACGCCATATTTACCACTTATTTATTTTTTTGTGGTTTATATACTACCCTTATTATATTTTATATCATTAATAAATTTATCTTTATGGTATTTTATGTTTTATTTTAAGATGTTCCTTTTAGGGTAATTTTGATTCAAAAGTTACTCAAGTAGTAAGGAATTTCTTAACTAAATTTTCATTCCATGGGTTAAACATTAATTTCATTGGTTATATTATTCCACGAATATTTTTGAAATGAAATTTTGTTGTATTATAATACATTTACACTTTTATTTGTGGGATTTTCATTTTTCACACATAATTATTTTATTTATTTATTCTCACTCCAATGATACAATAATTGTATGGATTTTCATCTCTCTTTTTATATATGGGAGATTAATGTCATATTCACCAATTTCTTATTTTTTTGGTGTGTATACTCTCAATTTTGATATATTATATCCTTAATTATTTTATCTTCATTTTATTACAAAGTTTCATTTAATGATCATTCCTTCGTGGGGTTTATGTTTTCATATTTACCAAATCGGTAATTGATTGTTGCCACAATTTTTTTTCATTGTGACATATGCTATGTTATACACATATATTATTTTATGAGGTGTATATACTAATTATTGACATTTTATATGAGTAATATACTTATTTCTCTTGATATTATAAATTTAATTTATTAATCATTCTATCATGGGGTTTATAGTTTCAAAGTTACCAAAGTGGTAATGGATTTTTGTCAAAATTTTCCTTATTTGTGTCGTTTGTTCTGTTATATACCTATCCTATTTTATAACTAGTATATAACGACTCTTGGAAAATTTATATAATTAAAATATTTATTTATAATGATATTCTATGTTTCATTTAATAATAATTCTTTCATGTGTTTTAGGGTCTCAAATTTACCATAGCAGTAATGAATTGTTGTCACAATTTGGCTTCTTTGTGACGTTTGTTTTGTTATACACAAATATTAATTTATTAGGTGTATATACGACTCATTTGAAATTTTATATCATGAATATTATTATTATTCTGATATTATAAGTTTCATTTAATGTTATTACTTCATGGGGATTATAATTCAAATGTTTCAAGGTGGTATGAGACACTTTGGAATTATTAAACATTATTTTCATCAAGAATGTTTTTAATTATATTTTAATGGTATTTAAATTTATAAAATTTAAAAAACCTTGTTGATAATTATCCTTCATAGGGGATATATTTTATTGATACCATCCTCATTCTTTTATGTATGGATTAAAACTGTTTCAAAGTGATTTTTATAGAAGGAATTTCCTTCCACATGTTGTCCATGTTTCAAAGATATTGTTATGGAAACCATTTATTTTTCATGGGTTAATCTTGTTTCAATGATATTTTATTGGAACCCATTTATTTTACATGTTTTAATCATTTTCTAATGATATTTTTATGTAACCCATTTTTATGGGATAAGCATGTTTCAAATATATTATTTGGATCCAATTTCTTTTCCATGGGTTAATCATGGTTCAATGTGATTGTTTTAGAACCCAATTATTTTCCATGGGTTAATCATTTTATGAAAAGAATAAATTTTTTTAATTTAGTTTCGATGAATTTTCTATGTATTAGGTTCTTGGACATTATAAATCATGGTCATGCCCAAATATCACTATTGAGCATGGTACAGCTTATATGACGGGTGCACCCAGATAGCTCTCTAATACATTGGGTAATCAAGATATGGAAGTTGAAAATATGGTTTATTCCATTAGTAAGGGTTCTATAAGGATTCACTAATGGTTTTTAAGGGTTCTATGAGATTATTTATCAATATTCAAATATATTTTATATATTTTTACTATGAGTTTGTGATGTTTCTTTTGATTAGTATTGATATCACATGTCTCGTGATTATTGATTCTTATGAATATATCATTTTTTGAAGCCTTATTATATATTTTCATGATCCATGTTTGGCTGGGTATGAGTTCGTTTATGATTATCTAATGCACTTTGATTATGTAATCATATTCTTATGCACTCTTATTCTAATTGAAGAAATTTAATTATTAATGCTTATTTTTACCCTTACTTATTACCTGAGCTCATCCTTCCTATGTTTCCTTTTCCCTATTTTATAATTACTGATGTTGAATGATTTATGTCTATAAATTATTTCACAAGGATTATGTTGATTACCTATTTTAAAATAATAAAATATGGGTTAAGTGGGATAAATGATCATTTAAAGTCAGGTTAATTTTTTATATAGGAGTTTGTCTAAATTCTCTAACACTATAAACCTAAAATTTCTTATATTATGTAAGTGATATAAGTTTTACTTTTGATTTTTTAAATTTTAGATGAAAATTATGGGTCATAATTTTCAGTATTAAATCTGGGAATGTAAAGTTATGGATTTCAACATTGGATCTGGGAGTGTGGGTTCTGGACTTTTATACTTTCATTTATCACTCGATTTTATTCATTATTTCTCACATCAATAGAAAAAATACATTATATTAATTCTAAAAAAACATAATTTATATATACATAAACATACCCATAAATATTATCCATTTTAATAAATATCAATTAATATATAATTCCTCTTTATCATCATAACATTTTCAAATAATTAGCATAAACAAATCATATATATATATAAATCAAAAACATCAATATACCATTAATCATTTGTATTATTTACTAAGAGAGATAAATAATATATGTAAACAAATAGTTAGTATATATTAATCATATGATTTTGAAAAAAATATATTAATTTTATATTTCTTATTTTATTTCAAGTCCCTTAGACAATTTTTCATTATTATCTTCTTTTAGGAATAGTATTTAACTATATCATTATATGATCTGTAAAAAAGATTTTATAAGAAATACACATCAATTATAATGGACTATAATGGTTTATTTATAATTATTAAAATACCCAGGACACTGTAATTGGATATCTTATTTTAATAGCCACCACCATAGGATAAAAGATAGATTATCTCAATTGATGATCCAAAACTCATTTTTTTCTTAATTAAATTTTTTTTAATCCATAATAAATTAAATGAATTTATTATTTAAATTCTCAATACATTAACTAGTTGTTCATTTTTCATTACTTATATTTTACCATATAGGATTAATGAGAGACTACCATATTAGGTGATCTTAAAATCATTTATCTTTGGAAAAAATGTTCACTAAAATTTGATAGATTGCATGAATTTATTTATTAATATCCAAACACTTTGGCTTGTTTTTAGATCCATCATGTCTAATTTTCTATCCCTATATAAATATTTTAAATGAAACTAAATTTAAATCATGGGAGAGGTTATATCTCACCTAGCTAGACCTATTAATCATTAGTTATGGGAATATTACCTGTAGAAATTCCTCAAATGAATAAAACTATATGAACCCTAAATAATTAATTGAATAATGGATTTAGAAATAAATATAAACTCAATGAAAAAAATGAAACTTTTGGGATTACCTTAGTTTTAAAATATTGTTTCAATTATCATAGACATATCAAAATTGATGAAAATATAAAAGTTGTTATAATAATGACTATGGAGATAAGAGGTAGACAAAATATAAGAGGATAAAAACATGTATCTCTCAAAATAAAATATTGAAGTGGGTATATTTTTCTTCTAATTTATATTTAATTAATTTAATTAGGCATTAATTGAATAACTATTGATTAGTAAAAACCTAATTAAATAATGATTAACTTTTAGAAAATGTCTTGGTAATCCGATGAATACCATCAGTCATATTAATTTCTCTACACCAATATAAAATTAACCTAAATCAATCCTTCATTTAAAATGTATTTATTCACTCAATATTAAGTAGTAAATGTAAAAATTTATTTAATTATATAAGTAGTTTAAAATATTATTCCAAATAATATATCCGCTATACTCCCATCTATATTTCTGATTCCCATCATTATATCTCCATAAGAGTCATCAAGTGTTCCTAGTTTATCACTACAACTTAAAAGACCTAATTTAAAAAATTTATTACCACTCTCATGGAAAATTCTCATTATTAAATCCAGTTGATTATACCTCGTTCACCAATATAATTCACCTCTAAATAATATATAATAAATTTTCTTATTTCACTTCCATCATTTCAATCCTTTATTACCAATTCTTGGAGTAAACAAACTAATGGTAATGCATTATATTTCACTTTTTATTTAGGTTTTCCATGATAGAATCAAATATCCCAATTTTATACATTTATTATGTGATATAATCTCTTTAAACTAGTCTTTGACTATAGATTTTCTCACTTCAATTTATGTAAAACAAAAAATATAATCATACCTTCTTAAAAAAATGTCTTTTCTTCTTGGGTAAGATACATAAAAGAATAGTGATACTCTATGTAATCAATTCCTATATTGAGGTGACAACTAACCTGAAGGAACCATAATACAATTGAGACTACCCAAATAAAAAATAAAAAATCCACAGATAATAATAACATATCAGTATGATAATGTTTATCTCTATAAGTATTTCTCATTTCACACCTCACTTACTACAATAAAACAATTAATGATCTACCTCAATGAATAACCCTTGGAGAAGAAGTTTGAAAATCCCATATAAATTGAAGATACAAAGAGGGAGCTAAGAAGACCTCAATTAAGAATTTTTTATGATATATATATATATATACACTATGGGATAGAGAAATATAAAAAAATCATTCTACCTAATGATGTGGTGTTTAGATATCGGTATCATTTGGAATCATGTTATGTCATGTTTTTTGAAATGTTTAATTTATGAGTTTTGATGATGGTTTCACATTTTATTTATCATTAATATCTTCATGGTTGATTTTGAGGTTTATTATAGCTATTCTGATGTAAATAATTTGTGATTTATTTATATGGGTGTTGATTACACCATAAATTTTTGAGATATAATGCTATTTACACATACATGAAGATCACACCATAATATACATCGGTTGTGTCTTGATAAATTTATGAGGAATTAGTAGTTAATGTCATTAAAAATTTATAGAAAGGGATTTAAAATTTTCAACAGAAACTTTTTAATTTTTCATTTTTAAGTTTTTATCCAGACATCATGGTTTTCCCACATGGTTTTCCAAACAATGTGCCAACCATAAGAGTTAAAACTACCTCACTTGAGAACATGCATGGTCAGTCTACATTTCTTGTGAAACTATGTGTCTACCATGTAAAATACAATCACTAAAGTTTGAAACCATGTTTCATGTTTTCTACATGGCCACCTCTAAACATGTTCTAATCATGAAATAAAATAATATTCAAAAAAATCATGTTTTCAAAGGTAAAATACATTGAGTAGTAGTAATGGGAATGATGGCTATGAAATAGAAAATTCATACAAAAATGTGATTCTGTGGGTGTAAAAATTATCCCCACCATATCACTTTATATCCCATGAAATTGAACTTAATAATTGATCCATAAACAAATGAGGAAATTTCTCTCTCATGTGAGCCTCATTTTCCCATGCCTCATTTTAATTAGATATATATTTTCATAATATTATAACAAAATAAATGTATTTTCTATGGATTACCTTATCTTTGGAATAAGAAATTTCAATAAGCTATCTAGTAAATGTGGTGTTTGGTTTCAAACTCAGCTCTTCCTAATTGATCATGTGGGAATGATCAAGTAGGTATTTCTTCAATTAAAAAATATGAAATACATTGTGAATTTCCATCATCTAAGGTAAAAAATACAATTAATAATAAATCTTCCAAACCCATTCAATGATCTAAAATGGGTCAACATACTTTAGGGTGAGTTTACCATAATTCCAAAGTCTCTGATGACCCGAATGGGGTGATACCCTCAAAACAAATATTAACCCTTTGAAAAATAATGGTGGAAACAAAAAATCTCACCATAAAATTTATGATGACTCTAACCTATTCCAAATATAGTCTTATAGCCTAAATATTCCTCTTCTTCTCCGAAAAAATTCTATGCGATACTAAAGAGGTATCACCTACCTCTATCTAATATATAAGATAATATAAGAGTCGACCATAATGATATTTAAATGGGGATATCCTTATAAATAAATAGTTATATTTATTGTATTAAAAATTAATTAATCCCATATAGGTTTCCCATGAACAACAAAAGTCAATGAAACTTGATAGAATAATATTTTCTAAAATATATTTATCCCATTCTATATTCCCATCCATACGAGGATGCTAGGTTGTGCTCATATTCACCCAAGAAACCATCATCTCTTAAAATATTTTCCAAAATCAAGTCTTAATATTGGGATCCCAATAAAATATGATAGTAGAGGGAACACAATGTTACCTCATAACTTATTACATGTACAACCTTCCATGATTCTCCACCTTCACTATCTTTTTAATTAGATTAAAGTGTGTGTGGGGGGGTGGATTGGTTATTCAATTGATTATGAAACAAATGAAATTTCTCCCCTAAGTGGTATTATAAAGTACATAAATTAAGTCCATAAAAAACTTATCCCAATTCCAAGTTGGAACAAGAATATGTTGAATCAATCTAGAGGGTCATTGGTGTTTGAAATTTATCTGTTGATAGGTATAACACTGAGACAAAAAATATGTTATATATATCCTCATACCCAACCACCAGTATTATATTTACATATCATAGTAAATAATGTTGGAACCATGGTGGAAACCCTTTTGAGACCGATGGAATCCCTTTATAACCACCATACTCACTTAAGAAGAGACCATGAGCCTGATCCTAAAACAAATATAACCCCTTAAAGGTATTGACCATTAACTAGATATCACCCCACTATATAATGTTATCTAAAGATTCTTGAACTCACTATCTACTTCTTTGTATCATTAAATATACTCTATGAGGGTTAGATTCAACTGAAAGACGAATATCAATAAAACTACTTTCTTCTTCTTTGAATCTATGTGAATCTCGGCTAGGAGACCCATTAGATTCAATTATTCACTATATTATTTTGTAGCTTAAGATTAAAACTATCAACTAAGTTAATATGAAATATAATTCCATTTAACAATATTATAAGAAAATTTTAATTCCAAGTTATAGAGAAAATATACCCAACACTTATGTCTATGTTCTAAATTTTTCTATAAGAGAATATAAACCTATATTTTTTATTACAGAATACTACGATTTTTTTTCAGAAAAAAAGTATAATTTTTCCCCCACTTGATCATATGAATTACAATAACCAACTCTTGGTCAGGAGTAGGGTAGTTACTCTTATGAGTTCAATGTTTTTGATATTTATAGGCTAACACATGACACTTTTAAATTAAAAAAAAATCCCAAACCCAATCGTAATGAAATATAATAAACTAAATAACCAATACCTACATTAATATGAATCAGTATAGGGGTTGAGGTCAAAGGATGATTTAGATCACCAATCAAGGCATCGAATTGTGAAATTTATATAAATTTTACTCCTTTTTAGGTGAGAACCATCAAATGTTATTCCAATTTATATAAATACCGGATAAGCCACTAGTGGTAACTATCTAATCCAAAAATATTTAAATTTCAAATAAATTAATTTGCTCATCCTAAGAAATAATTTCCTTTAACTTGTCAAGATACAATGATATTCCTTATTCAGACACCACATACTACATAAACATCACTTAGAGAATACAAAAACAACATTTGTATGGTTTATAATTGATCTGATGGTCCCATAGTGTTCTAAAAACAATCCTCAATTAATTTTCATGGCCTTCCTCATTCTTTGAATAGATTTGAAATTTTTTCATAAATACCATAATAAATGAATCAATTTATCAGTGAAATATATAGGTCATAATTTCCATAAAATTGGATGGAACATTAATTAATCCAAAAGGAATCATAAGGTACTCAAAGTGACTAAACCTTCTCCTTAATAACATATTGTGAACATCATGTTCCTTTACCCTAACTTGGTGTTTCCTTGATTGGGTGTCAATTTTAGAAAACCAATTTTTCCTCTTCAACTAGTCAAAGAGGTAACCAATATGGGTAAATTGTACTTATTGACAATGGTTACCCAATTCAACTTCTAATAAGTGATAGGAAATCGAAGGGTTTTATATGCCTTCTTAGAAAAGTGAACTATAATAGCTAAAATGGTATGTTCAATAAGATAAATACTTTATATTCTATATCATAAAAATAAATTATTAACATTTTCAGTTTTTTGGGTGTTATATAATAAATAAAACCAGTTGAGTCCAGGGAGTTGAATCGATAGAGAACTTATCTTCCCCTTATGAGGGTTACCCTAATAATTTATCTAGGAACAAAATTATAAAATAATTTATAATGGAAGGAAATTAAGATCTAATATTCCATTCACAAAACTATGTTAAAAGGGATATTATTTGAACTTCTAAGATAACCACTTCATGAAGGGACAATCCTACCTATCTTGATTTTGGATCCCAGTCTCCTTGAAACGCATACAAGTTATGATGTGGAGTTATTAATTTCACCCTTCGTTGATAGAAATCTAAATGTTTCTTAAAAGAAACCATGTGGTCTATATTTATAATAAGATCAATGGAATCCATCTCAAGAATAAGGAATTCCAATACTAGCTCCAATTTTGAGATAGAACTAAGATCAGATGGATATTAGAAGACCAACACCTTTTTCTAAAGGGGTGTTGAAATATCCAAAATGTATAGCATCATCTCCAAGGTAAGCTTCAATAATTTTATAGTATGAGTAAAAATAAATGAATGATAATAACTATCATTAAAGAAAGAAATCACTATAGATGATGAAATAAGTATGGTACTTATCATAATCATTGACCTTATCTAGCCTCCATAAGAAACTGCTCCACTGTATACAGCTGCTTAATCTTGGTTTGGGTCTGAAGTATACTCCTCATCCAGGGTTCATCTCTTAGAATACCTTTACCAGATGATAGTCAATTCTTCCCTCTATGCTATAGATATTAGGGTCCTGCCACATTATAATCATCTAATTCAACAGTGAATACCTTGGGATCTGAGGATATTTTACCACTTTAAGTAGAGTTAATATCCTTACAAAACCACTAAAAATGGCCTAAGAACACAGAAGAATATTAAACCCTATAGTTATCTTAGAATGAGGTCCTCATATTAAAAAATAATTAGATTATAATAACAAATTCACAACCCCCCACTTGATGTCTCTGATTTTGTAAACCAGAATGGGTACCTATATCCACTATTTCCCACCCTACTCAACTCATCACACTTGATATTCTTCTCAGGAATACTGATAATAATCCCACCTGAAAAATGAGGCACACTAATCATCCCTATAATCCTTTCCAAATAAATATATATAACCAACGCCCAATTGATAACCTCATCATAGGTCAGGATATTTGGGTGAAAGACCTAATATGGGTTATCAAACCGATTACCCATCTAAAACTTCCAAACCTTAAATTTATCGATTGAACCCATATCTACAAGCTTAAGAAATATATTTTTATACTCTATAATTGTTTGGGAACCCTTTTGTAGAAACAAAATTCTTAATGATTCTCTAGTACCATCATTTTTAGATAAAAATACTTCTTGAATGTAACATTAAAATCCATCCATTATAGCTTCTCAAAATACATTTATTTAATGATTAATTCCCACTATCTTCGACTATGGACTTCGTGAATAAATGTAACACTTTACCTTTATAAGAGTTAGGGTCTCAAAGAACTTCAAAATCCTCTTAATTTTTTCTATCCAATCCTCAATATCTTAGGGATAATTTCAACCTCAAAATTTGGGATGATTATGCTTAAGGATCCCATAATCTTGATTATTCCAATAACCCAAATCAACTTATTTAATTGGAGGGGTTTTAAATTCATTATTTAGTACATAATATGAATATACCAAAAACTGTCTCAAAAATATTTTGATTAGCATGAGGATTTTCTCATGGGAATTTATATATAGCATCCTTCATATGATTCTTAGATTGATTTCAATGGGGCATGATATAACATGAAATCAATAAAATAGGGAAACCCTAAAAACCAGTAGTAATCCATCAATCCATAACTTGAATATTTATCAAATGATGAATATGGGAATTAAAAAATGACAAACTTCCTTGAAAATAAAAATATAGAAACACACAATTTCTACACATAAATTTTACATCTTGTAAGATCAATATTCAATATACAAAATAAAATTCCACGACATAGTTTTATAAGTTTAGTGTCTTTTGAAACATGGATACATAAACTACTTTTTTATAACATATTTATTCAGTATCTCACTATGTTATTCATAACTATCACTTATCTTAGACTTATCATACTTAAAACCTTTCTTTATAAATAAAGGAAAGGAAAAATAATATAGGGTGATATTAGATTCTCAGTAAGGGTAAAAAGAGGATAAAGAAATGATCAATTAAACATAAGATTAGTATAACGGTAATAGAATATGTTATTAACATTTGAAAACCATACCATTCATATCAAAAAGAATAATATTAAGTTGTTGAATAAAGCATGGAAGTTCATGGGACATTAATAATAAAGGAAAAAAATAACATGAACCATGAGAGTATCAAATTGGAATAAGATATAATTTTAGGAACATACACAAGAATATTATATAATTTACATTGTAATAAAGTATCACTTATAAGACTATCATAGATTATTGGGTTTTCTCCACAAACCAGCACACACTTAGTCAATGTTTACTCCCAATACTATCATATTGGATAGAATCTCTTACTGAACTCAGTTCCCTCCTATTTACAATCATCATTATCTTATGAACTATGAAACTTTTCCTAATAAAATAGAGGGTTATATAATTTAGGTCAACCTATAGTATACTAAATATCAAACAAATCTTTTGAACATGATCATAAAATATTCATCATTTCATTACTCATGGAAAATAAATGGGTTTCATAAACATTTCAAAATTTTATCATAGAAAAATACATCAAAAAAATAGGTCTCATAAACATTGCATTATAATTATCATAATCCTCCTAGAGAAATAATAATGATTGTATCATTGGATGATATCACAACTATAAAATGAGGCTACTTCCATGGACCTATAGCCACGGTTTTAAAACCATAGCCATAGGTGGTTATAGCCAAGGTTTTTTGGGACTATTTTCACAGTTTTAAAACCGTGGAAATAGGCCAATTATCATGGCCAATGTCCACTGTTTTCAGAACCATGGAAATAGGTTGTGGCTATAGCCACATTTCTATGGCGTATAGCCACTGTTTTTGAACCATAGATATAGGTTACTTTTTTTAGTGGCCTATTTCGACGATTTTTCAAAACCATGGCAATAGGGTTCCCAACCATTGGCAGGAAGACCCACCGCCATAGTTTTAAGGATATTCCCTTGGTTTATATTAATATATATATCATAATATATATATATCTATAATGTCACTCAGTGTAGTGGTAAGTACTCTAGTTTGTAGAGAAAAGGTGCAGAGATCGAAACCTGCTGGTGACATTTTGTATTTAGGCTATTTCCACGGTTTACCAAGGCTATAGCCACAGTTAAAACCATAGCAATAGCTTCCTATAGCCATGGTTTAAACTGTGGCCATAGGTCAACTGCCACAAAGGCAGTTTTAAGACCTATCGCCATGGTTTTCAAAACTGTGGAAACAGGAAGCTATTGCCATAGTTAAAACTGTGGCAATTGGTTGGTATATACTGCCATGGCGATAGAGTCCACAGTTGTGAAAAACCATGGTTGTAGCCTATGGTCGCAGTTTTCGGTCTTATTTCCATGGTTTTTAACAATGTAAATGGGTCTTTTTTCAGTTATATATCCCCATTAAATAATATTTATCATTATATGATGTTATAATAGATGAAAATTTTCTTCAAGACATTTCATGAATAATTCTTGAGAATAATACCTTCTTCATTTTGAAATCACTTTGTTAAATTCTAAAAAAATTGAAAAAAAATTAATTGAAAAGAACCACTGAAAATTTTAAAGTATGCTTAAAATATTTGAGAGATTATAATAATGGGAAATTTTATTCTTTTCATGTACATTAAAATAATACTCCTTTCACATTTTGATGAAAGGTTAAAAGTACCTCATTTATAAAATGACAATAATATTACTTTTAAACCATTTTTTAAATTTTAAAACATGGATAAAAATGAATTTTGCAACTATAGTATGATATATAAATCATTATTTAAAAAAATTTCTAAAAAATGTGCATGAAAGAAAAATATTCCCAATCAAATAGGAAATAAAGCACTTCTTTCATAAAACCTTTTCTCAATCATTATAAGTTCAAAACAGAGTAAAATTGTAATATTATTTAAAACTAAAAGAATAAACAAGGGAAATTAAAATACAGGGTTTTTCATAAAATGATCATAAAATTTCCTTCCATATAAATTCAAGCATATACAATTCTGATTCAAATGACATTGAAACATAAATTCTTTACTACTTTGGTAACTTCTGAATCTTAAACCAAATAAAATAATAACATTAAATGAAACTTTAAATACTATTCACATATAGTGATTCATGATACAAAATTTAATATTTGAAGTATATACTCTTCATAAACATAAATAGGTTCATAACATCAAACATGTATTAATGAATCAATATTGAGACGAAGTACCCTACTGCTTTGGTAGTATCTGAATCAAAAATTCATGAAAAATAAAAAATTATATGGATTTTAAATCACAAAAAAATAATTAAAATAATAATAAAATACAATAACTCTTAGTATATATATGAAATAACTGAATCAATTGGTGAATATGACATATTTTTCAAAGTAATAAAAGTATGGTGAGAAACCTTTACATGAAGTCTTGTCTTATTGTGTACATGTTAAAACAACCTGAATAATAAATATATATCCATTATAAATATATTTCGCAATCAAAATAATATATATAATATCATGTATTATCTAATTAAAATAAATTATTATCTATTTATTAACAATTTTTTATTGAAGTCATAGTGATGGGTGACAACTGCTTCATTTTTCTTTCATGTATCAGTTTGAAAATATATGTCCTTGTACATTAACCATGATTATATAATCTATATAATATTATTATATATATAAATATCATATATATTCATCATATAAATATTTATATTTATCCATTAAAGGTATATATATGAAAATAAATTTTAATGTTCATGGAGATAGTAGGTCATACGTACACATGAACATTGTTTTTACATTTTGATGGACAGAACGAAAGAAATGTAAAATATAATTAACATTTATAGAATAATTATAATATCATAAATAACATATATATTTATTAAATATTTCATTATAAACCTCCAATTAATGTTTTTATAAAAAAATGAATTACACCATTATGTGGAGATGGTAAATCGTACGTACACAAGATCAATGTTTTTTATTTTCATTGAATGAAAAAAAGTTTCATAATTGTTTTTACAACATAATAATAAAAAATTATTATATTTAATATATTTAAGTGAAAATTCCATAATTCATACCATATATTTATAGTAGTTATAAGAAGAAATAAAATTAAAAACGCTAGGTTAGGATTTATAACTCTTCGTTGAGAAAACTCTTTTTGATTAATATTTAATCCTTGAAAGGATGATATTAATTCAAGACTAGAAGATCTATGAAATGGGGAAGGAATCATGGATGTTAATCTGTTATTTATTTTTCAATCTATAATACTCAAGGAGTGTGGAGAATTCAGGAGAGGTGGTACCCTCTTATAGTATAGGGAAAGAACGCACATGGAATTACTTAATAGATTAAATTATACATTTATCAACACAATGTAAAGAGGAAAACAATTACCCAAAATTAAAATATAATATGTTATAATTTTATTATAAGCTCAATAAATTCATTTAGTAAACTTTTTGATTCATTTTAAGACTTATCTTCTATTTAAAATACTTTAAACCTATTTAACCTAAATTGTGATAACTCAAATTTTTAACAATGATAACAAAATTATATGACCAAAATGAAAAGGGTTATTATAAAAAAATTGAATATTATGATTATAAATTTTTTATATTTTTATCAAATTTAATTTTAATAGAGTATAGAAATTAATCTTAATATAAGAAGAAAAATCACATCAAAAAAATATTTTAGAAAAGAAACTAATATGAATGTAAAAAATCATTTTCCGATGAAATAAAATAATTAATTTATTTAAAAACATTAATCTTTAATAATAAAATAATAAATATTTTCAGATTTTTGGATTAAGCTAAAATTTAATTGAATCCTCTAAACGTGTCCTTAGAGGAAAAGACTCTAAATAGTTTTTAATTTGAAAAAAAATATAACCTATCAACACAAAATTCAATATGGGGTTCCCAAATTCAAAATAATGATTTAAAATTAAATATTTAACTCATTATGGATTCCTTTATTCCAAAAAACATATAAAATAGGATAAATTCATGTGTTAGATATATTTTAATGTTTTCCCCATGGTGTTACATATTTTACCCTTTTCCTACGGTGATAAATCCTACTATAGTTATTATTAATAATGACTGTAAATAAAAAGGTCCTATTTATAAAATTTGAACCACTTGATTCAAAATATAGAATATTTTTCAAATTTATTTTCTATAAGTGGTAGAAATTAATTTAAAAATAAACCTCTATAATCAGATGAAAACCTTTTTTAGAAAATAAATTTTTCATGCATAAGATGGTCTTACAATAACTCTATAAAAATTATTCATAATTATAGTAATTTTAATTAATATTTATACATATATAATATATATATTTAATCTAAACCATTCATCATTAATAGTTACTTATATTAATTAAACCGGAAAAACATTATGCACTTAAAAAGGTTTTATAAAAATTTGTTAATTAGAAAAGTAAACTCATAACAAAATAAAATATAATGTTGATTCTGATATAGTTAATTAGATTATATAGGAATAAAGTAAAATATTATTAATTAAAAATTAAATTAAAATAATTATAGGACTTTTTCAATAAAAATAAATGATAATTTCCTAAAAATCGATATTTTTCATTATTCACTGAAAATAGATATTTTCTAAAAAGAAAAAAACACTTTAAGATAATTTTGATTTGATGACTTATAAAATGGTATCAATTTTTCAAATAAAGTTTCTAAAAGTATAAAAAAATCATTGTTATATTTTCTCAAAAAAATAAATTAAAACCATTTTTAAAGCATAAAATGATTTTATTAATAATTAGTCACTTATTTATAAATTCATTTTATAATATATAAAAACATTATACTTATTTTTCATAATTTACTTATTTCTATTAATACTACCAATTTTAAGATTTAGGTTATATCGGTCATCTTTAAATAATACTATTTTAATAGTGTATTGTGGTTTGTCTAAAATCAATATTTCTTGTAATGTAAGCTATAAATGAAATTAAATTTATTTTAAGAGAAATAGAACATAAAATATCATGGTGTTACATTATACACCCTATAATAATTTTTCACTTGAATTTTCATCAGCCAGATAAAAAAATTGAGGATACTTCAGCCTCATCACATCCTTGAGTTCCCATATAGCTTCCTCTAATTTTTGGTTTCCCTGGAAAAATTCTACTAGGTCAGTGGTCTTGTTTTGTAGCTCTTTTTCTGTGTGATAAATAATCTCTATTTGAGGTTCCTCATAAGATATATCATGTACTAGTTGTACAACAATTGTGTTTAGTACATTTGGAGGATCAAGTACATACTTCCTTAGGAGAGATGCATAGAACACATCGTGAACATGAGAGATATTCAGAGGAGGTTACAAAGGAGAAGTTCCCACCCTAATAAGATCAAGAGTTCCAATGGGAATGATATATACAAGGATCAACATTACCTTCATTCCACCTATTTTAACCTTATTCCAAGGAGATGATTATAGGAATACCTTAACACCAACTTTTAACTCTAGATGACATCGATGATTGCCTACATAACTATTTTTCAAATTTTATCCTCCCTTATTTGCTTTCAAATGGATCTAGACTTATTTTCCATATCCTTATCAAATTCATTTCCCAATGTATTTTTTTATCTAATGTCATCCTTGAACATTTTATTTCTACACATGTTTCAATATAGGTCTTTGTGAAGTGCCATTTGAATGATTGATTGATAGTTATTGTTGTAAGAAAACGTGACTAGAGGAAGGTTTTAGTCCAACCCACCTTTAAAATAAGAAGAAAAAGATCTAAAAAATCATATATGTTTAAATGCTTCAAAAATATTTAATATATTTATAATGATGATAAGCATTACTAAAACAAAAATCTAAATCCAAATAATCCTGAAGACTTTTCTAGAACATTGAGTTAAAATCCATATACCAGTCTGATACAATATAATGTGGTATCCATGAAACCATACCATTTACTAAATTTATATTCTGGTGAGTTAATCAATAATAAAATATTATTTGATATTAAAAAAGTGTACTGAATTTTTAAGGCGATAAAATAAATCTCAAATAGCATTTTAGACTTTAGACATTTTGGGGAGTCTAACAAAAAAATATATGGCCATTGTTTCAATTTTCATTTGGTATTGGTAATGGTAATAATATCCGCTTATATTTTCATCTCTCAGACATAATTTTCTAACATATCAGGCATCGAGATACATACTCTACAATTTTTCTTTTCAGGTTATCCCACCAAAAATACTCTTTCAAATATCAGTATGACATTATACTTTAATTATTAATAGAGAATGATGAATTATGATATTCATCCAATATTTATTTCCTAAAATATAGTATTTATGGGAATAATACTCAATTATTAAAATATATCATTCCATCACAATCATGGATGAACTCAAAAATATTTTTCTCCTTCTTCTATAGTTCCACATCTTCCTTCCATGACACTTTAATCCTCACATGAAAAGAGAGTGGAAAATTTATTTCAAAAAGGTGGGGTTTGTTCTATTCTCTTTAGGATTTCCAGTTCTATTTTATAAAAATACATAATTATTAGATCTATTTCATCCCTCATAATGTACAAACAATAAGGGTCTTTCAAACTCAAAGCATCATCCACATTTTTCACCTTCCTGGGGTAGAAATGTATTGAGAAGTTATAATGTTTAATAAATTAAAACCATCTTCTTTATTTTATATTTAACTATTTCTAAGTGAATATATACTTTAAAATTTTATGATCAGTATATATTTTACTCATTTATTCATAAATATAAATCTTTTATATCTTTAATACAAAAAAAATTACAGCAATAAACTCCAAGTCATGATTTTGAAAATTTTTCTCATGAACCTTCAATTGTATTATAGAATAAGATATAATAGTATAATTTTTCATGATGAATCATCCAATTCCTTTCTTCAATACTTCCCAAAAGATCACAATATCTTCTCAAATATAGGGTATCTTGATAATAAGTTCACTGACCAAGCCATTCATTAACTCCTTCCAATTCGCTTCATATTTATCTATCCACAAGAACATAACCCCCTTCTGAGTCAACATGGAGAGTAAATTAGTTATTTATGAGAAATATCTCACAAAATAATTTTATAAAAATAACTGAATAAAAATACATATTTCAGTTGTTATTCTTGGCCAAGTACATTACTCAATAACTTCCATCTTTGAATAATCCACCATTATAACCACAATTAAGATTATATGAACTAAGAATGAAACTTTTTGAATACAAAATACAAACTTGGGAAATCTTTCATACCAATTCCCCTGTAATGTCCCATAATTTTTGTATAATGTTTTTAATTATATGGAATTATTTCAAGACTGCGAAATCTGATGGCCCGTGACTCAGAGGCCAGGAGTTCCTGGAATGATCCGGTGAAAAATGTTAAGTTTAAAAAATAATGCATGTGAGTGGTTTTCTTGAAAAAGTGGAAATAATCTTAAATGGGTTCCCAGATGAAAAATTAGAGGGCATCCTTGTGTTCAGAGGGCATCATTGTGTTCTGTGTAGGCTTCCGATGAAAAAACCCAAAAATGGAATAATTGTAAATAAAATAATTAAATAAAGTTATTTTATTTTTAAAATTCTTATAACTCATGAATGGTGACTCGAATTAAATATATGAGACCACCACTGAGCTCGTGAGGGTGTGATTTCTTTTGGAATACACTAACATTGACCGGCGTGGGCCAACTATTGAAGTTAGTTTTAGGCCGTAAATAAAATAATTAAGTAACAATTATTTTATTGTTAAATTCCATAACTTATAAACAGTAACTCGGATTGAAAATCTGAGAGTACCATTGAGTTTTTTAGGACATGTTTCCCCTAGGTAGAGCCTAACCTCAACCGGCATGGGTCGAGGGTGACTGTTAATAATTTTCTGAACTTTTTTTTCGTGTATGTTCAGTAAACACACCGACGGTGTTTTAAATATTTTGACTTGTTGCACAAATCAAAATTCTAAGAGAACCATTGAATTCGCAGCGCCAAGATTTTCTTAAGGGTGGCTTCACAAAGACCACAGTAGGTCGGGTGAAAAAGTAAATTTTTTAGACTTTTGTAAGATTAATAAAATAACATGTTATGTTATTTTATTTATTTTCTTTTTCTCCAGCGGATGAGCGGTGGTGGTGGGACGAATGACACTTCAAGACATTAAATGGATTGACTCTCCTTTATTCTTGTAACTGTACCATTGGAATTAGTAATATACCATAATTAAATGAAAACCCATTAATTCCACATGCGTTACTCCCCCTCCCCATCTCATATATATATGGAGCTTGGGGTGGATTTTTGGCACGGATTCACCAAGCAACGAAGCTCTAGAAAAGTATTGTGACGCCAACCACTTGGAAGACAATACCGATTTCATCGAGCAGTGACGACCACCACCAAATCAAAAATTAACGACAACGCTAAAGGATGCTCCATTGATCGTCTTTAGCGAACATATCTTCTGGGAAGGGGGTTTATTTTGAATTTGTTTTTGATGAATTAAATTTCTATCCCGCTTGTTATCATGTATCACTGAGGGTGCAAGCTAAATAGACAAGGCCTCGACCCTCCGCCGATTTGTTCTTGATGTGAACTTTGAGGAACAATTTCCAACACAACAGTAACATGAAATATCATGTCACGATATGATGAAGAATGTGTGGGAGAGCCATAGAATTAGACATCACCAAGAATGGACACTGAAGCACATCTGAATGACCCACTGAAGAAACCATCTTCGACTTTGAGCACGTCTGAGTGACCCACGAAAGAAACCATCGGCGTGCCATGTCAGCGGCATTCGGCGGTGGCCGAAGAAGACTTGCGGCATCCTACCACGAATGGTTGAAGGGGGCTTGTGACAGCATTCTGTAGTGGCTTAAGGCAGGTATCCCGAGCCGGCCGCGCGGGACAAGGGTGGAACCCATAGGTGCTGTCGGCCGAAGAGACCATGACAGGAAGTTGTAGTGCAGCCCATGCTATGCAACATTGGCAAAACCCCAATCGGCCAAATGGCCGACCGGTAATTGTGGTCGGGAAGTGTCTTACCTACTGTTGAATGGCCTCGCAAGAGTGGGGCAGCGAGATGCAATGGTCTGCCTCTGGGCTGTTTGAGCCAGCGCGAGCCAACCAAGAGAACCATCCCACCCAGCGGGTCGAGCCGGACTTGCTGCCCAGTGCGGGTGGGTCAAGCCCAACCCGGTGAGCCAGGCCAACCGTGGCCCAAGCCCCCGAACAGAACTGGGCCACCCCGATGGGCAGGACAGTATGAAATGGGCCGAACCATTATGGTCGAGACCCAGGCGGAGTCAGGTAGACACAGAGATTCGTTGCATCGGGTCGGTCTGACTGACTCGGATTAGGCCCAGACCCAACCAGTCCCTGAATAAATAAATGACTGTAACTGGCGCATTGGGTGTCCGATTAACACTCTATTAGTGGAGTTGGTATCCCTTTTGGGAAGTGGACCCTTTGTCATATTATGTTGGGCCCGACCGAGCTTTTCCAGACTGAGTTGTGATCACCCTCGTTTCACGGAAATGGATGCAACTAGCAGACCAGGCATCCGGTTTATGCGACGTCTATTGTGTTGGAACCCTTAGTATAAGGTTGTCCTTTTAAAACACTAACGAGAGTTTTGAAGAAACTTTTATTATAGACGGGTTGGATTGACTCCAAATCCAACCGATCCCTCGACACTAAAATGCGAATAACATAAAGACCGGATGTTCGGTTGACGTTCCCTCTTTTGCATTGGGACCCGTATGACGTGAAGGATCATCGGGTTACTTCTTCATGGGAGTTCATGCCAGTTTAAATACAACTGATGGCTTAAGGAGCAGTTTTCCTAGAATCAAGTGTGCTGTGAGCAGGAATCCAGTGGCTGGTAGTGAGGAAGAGGTTAGAGATAGATAATACAAAAGTTATTACCAAGTGATCCTGTGTGGGTGAACATCGATCCTCTGTGGGTCAGTAATTTGAAATCCTTTGTGGGTCAGCACATAAAGATCTTGTGTGGGGCAGATCCGAGGTGGATCTGCGCTTAGCAATCCAGTGTGGGTCAGCGCATACTGATCATGTGTGGGTTATATCCTATGTGGGTCATTGCGGGGGTTAGTACCTATCGACTTTGGGTAGGTCTGATCAAGGGTGGGTAGTTTTAGGGGTTAGTACCTATCAACTACGGGTGAGTCGGATCCTGTGTGGGTCATTTCGGGGGTTAGTACCTATAGACTCTAGGTGGGTTGGATCCTGTGTGGGTTATTGTGGGGGTTAGTACATATCGATCCTATGTCGGTCAGACTCTGTATGGTCAGCAGCAGTGCCTTTTTATAGAATAAAAAACTTTAGCTTCGCAACTAATTATATGTACTTATATACTTCACTAATCCTTGTTTTGAGTTGAGACTCTATTTGAGGTTTGTCTTTTTCTTTGTGCTTCATGATTTAGATAATTCTTGTGATATTACCTTTGAGGTATATCTTGTGATTTTTTCCTTTGTGGATTGCTGAGAGACCTTCGAGGGTCTGATGGTCCCTTACTAGGTATTGTTATAATCACCCCTGCACAGGCATCACCCGCACCTTATTGTGTCATATGCAGACGATGTGGAGATGGGTTGAGACTTGAGGAAACCAGGACCAGGTGGTGCACAGAGGAGACGTGCTAACGTGGAGTGTTGTGAAGATGATTTGTACCCACCATTCAGTTTGGATCCTCAGTGGATGAACCGGGAGTTGTTTTCTCTTTTCAGTTGTACTTGTACCTTTCAGTTCATCCTGTATTCTAGCCCCTTTACATTCAATACACATTTTACTATAGCAGTTCACTTCATGTTTGATTCTTGTTGTATTCTTGGATTGAGTGTTTGTAAATGTTTAAAGGAAATTCCTTTCTGTTATAGGGATACTCATTTTTGGAGCTAGTCTCCATCCCCTGGCCTATGGATGGTGGACTTGGGGTAGTCACGGCACGGGACCCAAGGGATTGGTCATGAAAAAGTGGTATCAGGTGGGTCAGTTCTACCGAAGAACAAGAACTCTTATCATTTAATAGATAAATAATGTTATGTGTTTTAAGTGTGGTTTTCAGTACAGGGAGTCTAGTGTTGGTGCGGCGGCTGACGTATCCATACACTAGGACACTAAATTCCGATTTCTAACTCGGTGCATGAAAACACTAATTATGTGTGTTTTAGAATTGTTTTACTTTTGATCACTTTGAGTCAGCTCACCAGGTATAACTTTTTGACCAAGGCACACTTGTTCCTTATCAGGATTCCACCACATAGACGTCCGGCTAGGATTCCTGAGAGAGTGCACGATGACAACCCACTGAGCGACAAGGCTCAGGTGCGTTGACCTCTTACTATGTTGGCACCTTTTGGTGGTGTACCAGCAGCACCACCACCCATTGGGAAGTATTTACCACATGTCGCACTAGTAGACAATTCATGTCGATTGAGCATGTTACACAAGTTCCAGAAGCAGAGGCTTATGACATTTTGTTGCAAGACAGATTCTTAGGAAGCTGAGGACTAGCTGGAGGTTGTGGCTAGAGTTTTTCCGCCTAATTAAGACACCAATAGAGCATATGGGGATCTTAGCTGCAAGACTCTTCTAGGGTGTGACCATGAGGATGGTCTGTAGGGTGAAGAAGCTTTGTTAAATGGATCGTTTCCCAAGATGGTACCTTTGGGTAATGTGCCAGCTATATCACTGCTCATTGGTCAGCAATTACAATCAGTGGTATCGGTAGAGGAAACAAGTAGGCTTAGTTCCTTACAATTGTTTCAACATCAGGTACCCCTCAGGTTCCGAGGTGAGACCAACTCACAATTGGCTAATGACTGTCTTGAGAAGGTGTCTGAGTTTCTATCTATCCAAGGCACCATTCGATAAGATGGTTGTCCAGGTAGAGAGACTTCTACGTGACTTAGCAGGTTGATGACAGGGTTTAGATTATCCCGATCTTGCAAAGAGGTGAATTTTCTATGGAAAAGATTTAGAACCTTCCTTAGAGAAGGGGGTCTATTACCATAAAAAGGTAAGGGTGAGTGTTCCCTAGAGCTTTTAAAACTTTGGTAGGATGACATGTCAGTAGCTGAGTATTCATCAAGGAGTACCGACCATCCCAGTTACTCGATGAATACAATATGGTCGGTGTTTCAGGGATCAGACCTCTGATTGAGGTGTGTTTAGGGACATCTAAGGTATCACTATTCCTCTACGCATTCCTACTTATGTTAGGGTGCAAGAGAAAACCTTTGTGTTTGAATGTTCTTTGGATGAGCAGATACATCCAGTGAATGTTATCAATGGGAAAGCAAAAAAATGACATCCGTCTCAGAGACTTGGGCTTGTAAAATGTTTCAGGAATAGGAATTTATAGGGATAGATGAATCTTCAGGGCATTAGATGTGGATGTTGAGCTATGGGAAGTACGAGACGGTATAAATTTCGACATGTTACAACCCCCCCCCCCCAAATGTGGTCCCCTCCAGGCTCAGGGAGATGGATGACAGGGGAAGGGAGCAGCTGCAAGAGGTCAATGAGTGTGACCCAAGGGATCGGGGAATGATTTGAGGTACAGTCTATGTCTACTACTAGCTGCATTATTAATAGACCTATGGTACCAATCATTTTTCCTTTCCATGAATCTTGTTCAAGACCAAGAGTTTCTGGTTAAATCGATGACTTGACCCTTATATCTGGAGATACATTTAAGTGGAGACTCGATAATCACACGTATTTCGCTGGTGTGATATGACCCTTGAGTCTAGATTTT
Source organism: Viscum album (assembly GCA_963277665.1). Lineage (NCBI taxonomy): Eukaryota > Viridiplantae > Streptophyta > Magnoliopsida > Santalales > Viscaceae > Viscum > Viscum album. Next base: position 2,073,759,100 of record OY728131.1, read on the forward strand.
TGGTTGGAACCTCTTGGTGGAAATGTCAAGACCTTACGACGATAGTTTGGTTATGTACTGTACATCCACAGTTCATACTCAGATTGACTTTTTTAGGCAAAAAGGGTGTAGCATATATACAGTGTTGGAATTGGGTTTTCCTTGGTCTGTTATAAAGGAAACCTCGTAAGAATAGAATAAAGTCATTCATAAGAGGGTGTAGCTAATAAATCTTGAGTCGGTCATCCTTACCCTCATGGAAACAAGAGTTTTTAGTTTTCAGTCCCCAATAGTAGTGGAAAAGTTTGGGGGCATCTTTTCAAAATATTTTTCCAGGATTACCTCCCCTAAGGTAGAGGGACTTCTGCTTAGGCTGGGTACTACCGGAGATTTGTACAAGACTTCTCTAGAGTTACAACTCCCTTTTCACGTTTTACGAAGAAGGGGGATCCTTTCCTATGGATGTAGAATTGATAGATGAGCTTTCATGAGCTGAGAGAGAGACTAATGAGTTCCCCCTTATTGAGTCCATAAGAGGAGGGTGTTGGGTATGTAGTCTACTCCAAAGCATTGGGGACTAGACTAGGTTGTTTCCTGATGTTGGAGTAGACAGTGATCACCTATGACTCCTGGGAGTTGAGAAAACATGACAAGAAATATTCTACCAATGACCAAGATTTGGCAATACTGGTATTTGTTCTGAAGATGTGATAGCAGTACTTGATGGGTGAATGGTTTATTGTTTACTTTGATCATGAGAGTCTTAGGTATATCTTCTAATAGAATGACCTAATCCTAATACTGTGAAGATGGCTATATTTCCTCCAAGACTATGACCTTGAGATAGTTTATACTCCTATGAAGGGGAAACGTGGTAGCAGACACACTCAACAGAAGGTCTAGTCTACAGCTGCTGAGTGATGCATCAGCGCAGCTAGTCGCGTTGCGAATATCCTTCATGGATAAAGATAGAGAAGCTTACCTCTAATATATTCCTGTCACTCCCCCAATTTTTATGCATGTTCGGGAGGCACGGCTTGGGGACGTTGATTGCAAGTCCAAACGTGGTCAGATATCATTAGGATGGTCTCTTGATGGATTTTTTGAAGGTGGGGAGCATTTCGTTCTCTTCAAAGGATGCACCATGGTACCAGTGATGCTTATGAAGGAGGTTTAGAAGGAGTATCATAAATCCCCTTTAATGGTACATCCTAGAGTTGTGAAGAAGTTCTAGGACCTCTGACATCAATACTAGTGTCCAGGGATGAAGGAATAAGTGGCAATGTTTTTACCACAATGCCTCACTTATCAACAAGTAGAGACTGCACAGATCTAGAATAAGTCTTATGTCGACAAGAGATGGATACCCTTGGGGTATAAGGAGGGAGACCATGTCTTCTTACGGGTCTCACCCCGATGAGGATTGTAGAGGTTTGGTCGGGGCGGCAAGCAATCTTCGAGGTTCATCGGACCTTTCAAGATTCTCAGCAAAGAGGGAGTGGTGGCGTACCATCTATCTCTTCCCCCACAGATGCACCATGTGCATAAGTTTTTTCCATGTTTCTCATTTGAGGAGATGTGTGCATGATTCATCACATGTTATCGACTAGGGGAAGTAGGAATTTGATGATGGGGAGACTTACAAAGATTATGGTGAAGATAGACGATCGACAAGACTGAGTCATTTATGAACGTTCAATCTCTCTGGTGCGAGTTAAGTGGAAACACAGGAACCTTCAGGGAGAACATCGGAGTGAGAGGCTCGAATTCGTGCTCAGTACCCTCATTTGTTTTTTTGGCCTTTTTTGGATTTCGGGGACATAAATCCCAAAGGTGGATATAATTTAATGTCTAGGAATTTTTTTATAATTTTTTTAATTATATGTAATTATTTCAAGACCACAAAATCTGATAGCGTATGATTTCGAGGCTCGGAGTGCGTGGAATGATCCGGTGAAAATTGTAAAGTTTTAAAATAGTTCGAATGATTGGTTTTATTTTAAAAAATGTAATAATTCGTAAATGGGTGACCGGATCATAAATCCAAGGTCATGATTGTGTTTAGGATAGCAGGTTTACCCTAGGTGCGACTTAATTTTAGTCGGCGCAGACCTCGGGTGAGAAAAACTAAAAATGGAATAACTGTAAATAAAATAATTAAATAAAGTTATTTTATTTTACAAATTATTATAAGTCACAAATGAAAACTCCAATTAAAAATATGATACCAATGCTAATATTGTTAGGGAATTCATTATTTAGGCAAATACTAACATTGGCCGATGTCAGCCAACTATGGAAGTTACTTTTTGGCTGTAAATAAAATAATTAAGTAATAATTATTTTATTGTTAAAATCCATAACTTCTAAATGGTAACTCAGATTGAAAATCGGAGAGTACCGTTGAGTCTTTTGGGATGTGTTTCCCCTAACTAGAGCCTAATCTCGGCCGGCGTGGGTCTAGGGTGACTGTTAATAATTTTCAGAACATTTTTTCAAGTACCTTCAGTAAACGTGCAGGCAGCATTTTTTAAATTTTGACTCGTTGCTCGGATCAAAAATATGAGAGCACTGTTGAATCCGTAACATTGGTATTCGCTTTACATAGGCTTCACTTCGACCACAATAGGTTGGGTGAAAATTTTATTTTAGAAAACTTTTGAAATATTAATAAAATAACATGTTGTGTTATTTTATTTCTTTTCTTTTTCTCCAGCGGATGAGCGGTGGTGGCGGGACCAACGACACATCAATCCGTTAAATTTATTGAATCACCTTTATTCTTGTAACTACACCATTTGAGTTAGGAAGTTACATTAATTAAATGAACCCCATTAATTCCACGTGTGTTACTCACCCTCCCCCTCTTCTTTATATGGATCTTGGGGTGGAGTGTCGGCACAGATTCCTCAAGTGACAAAGCTCTATAGAAGTACTGCGACGCCAACAACATGGAGGACTAAAACAATTTTAGTGAGCGGTGATGAGAACCACCAAATCACGAACTGACGAAACCAATGAAGGAGTTTTTTTCGATCGCCTTCAGGGAACTTATCTTCCAGGAAGGGGATTTATTTTGAATTTTCCTTTGATGAAGTAAATTTCTCTCCCACTTGTTATCAAGTAAAATGGATGGCAGGGGTCAAATGAACAAGGCATGTACCCTCTACTGCTTCGTTATTGATGTGAACTTTGGGTAACAATTTTCAACTTGACGACAACACGAAATAGCATGTCACGCTATGATGACGGCAGTGCAAGAGAGCGGTAGGTGTTGACAGCACCAAGGATGGACATCGAATCACATTCGGGTGACCCGTAAAAGAAATGGTCGTCGACTTTGAGAAGAACCAGGTGACCCGTGGAAGAAACTGCCAGTGCACTATGTTGGCGGTGACCGATGGTGGCCAAAAAAGACCCATGACTACCGGCCGCAGGTGGTGGAAGGCAGCGTGCGATGGCGCACCGTGGGGGCTGAAGGAGGCCGGCCCGAGTCGGCTGCGTGGGACAAGGGCAGCGCCCACAGGCACTGCCGGCCGAAGCGTCCATGAAAAGTAGGTGTGGTGCAGCCCGCGCCATGCCACATTGGAAAAACCCAGGTCGGTCAAATGACTGATTGATAATTGCAGTGGGGAAATGCCCCACCAGCTAGCGCATGGCCCCACAAGCGCAGGGCCAATGGGATGCAATGGTCCACCTCTGGGAGGACGGAGCCGGGGCAGGCCGACCAAGCGGACCAGCCCCGCCTAGTAGGCTGGACCCGCTAGCAGGCCGGGCCAGACCTGCAGCCCAGCGGGCTACACCCATTAGTGGGTCGGGATGGACTCGAAGCCTAGCAGGCATGGCAAGATGCGTGTCATGGTGGGCCAACCCGGGTGGGCCAAGCCTCACCTGGTGAGTTGGGCCAACCGCGGCCCAGGACCGTGAACCGAACCGGGCCGCCCCGACGAGCCAGATCCAGTGAACTGGGATGACCTTTTATGGGCTAGACTAGGGAGGGGTCAGGTAGACCACGGGACCAGTTTCATCCTCCTGGTCTGACGGTGTAGTATCGGGCCCAGACCCAACTGGTCCCTGAATAAATAAACATCTGTAAATGAAAAACTGGGTGTCTGATTGACACATTTTCAGTGGAATTAGGCCCCATTTTGGAAGCGGTCCATTTAGAATATTCTAGTGGGCCTGACTAAGGAAGGCCAAACTGAGGTGCAATCACCCTCATTTCACGGATATAGATGCAACTAACAGACCGGGCGTCCGGTTGACGTGCAGTCTATAGTTTTGGAACCCTTAAGAAGAGGTGGTACTGTTGAAATAGTCTATGAGTGTTTTGGAGAAATTCGGAGTATGGCTGGGTTGAATCAACTCCAAATCCAATCAGTCCCTCAGCATTAAAATGCCAATAACTTAAAGGTCGATTGTTCGGTTGACACATTATCTTTTGCATTGGGACCCTTACAAGTGATGGATCATCAAGTTACTTCTTCATGGGACTTCGTTCTGGTTAAAATATGACCAATGGCATGAGGAGCGGTTCTCCCAAAATTAAGTGTGCTATGAGAGGGAATCCAATGGAAGGTAGTGATGTGGAGGTTGGAGACAGATCATATAGAGGTTAGTACTGAGTGGTCCTGTGTGGGTTAGAACCAATCTTGTGTGGTTCAGCGCTCAATGATCATGTTTGGGTCAGTGCATACCAATCTTATGTGGGTTAGATCTTTTATGGGTCAGCGCTCAGCGATCCTGTGTGGGTCAGATTCTATTTGGGTCAATGCATGGGTTAGTACCTATCGACTCCAGGTGGTTCAGATCGTGTGTGGGTCATTGCAGGGGTTAGTATCTATCAACTTTGGGTGGGTCGGATCATGTGCGGGTCATTGTGGGTGTTAGTACATATTGACTCTGGGTGGGTTGGATCCTGTGTGGGTCATTGCGTGGGTGGGTACTTATCAATCTTGTGTGGGTTAGACTCCATATGGTCAGTATCAGTGCCTTTTGACAGAATAAGATGATCTAGATTTGCGACTAATCATCTTTACTTCTATACTTCACTATTACCTAGTTTGAACTGAGATTCTTTTTGAGCTGTGTCTTTTTCTTTGTGCTTCATTATTTAGATCATGCTTGTGATATTACCTTTGAGGTATATCTTGTGATATTTTACTTTGTGGATTATAGAGAGAACTTTGGGGGTATTGAGGTCCCTTACTGGGTATTGTTATAATCACCCATGCACGGGCATCACCCACACCTTGTTGTGTCTTGTGCAAACAATGAGCAACTAGGCTGATACGTGATGGAGTCAGGACCAGGTTGTACATGGAAGAGACAAGATACCGTGGAGTGTTGTGGAGAGAATATGTACCCACCCGTAACTTAGGATCCTTGGTGGACAATCCAGGATCTATTTTCTCTTTTTAGATGTACTTGTACCTTTCATTTGGGAATGTATTTCAGCCCCTTTACTTTCAGTACACTTTTTACTACAGCAGTTCACATCGTGGTTGCTTCTTATTAGGTTCTTGGATTGGGTGTCTGCATAGTTTCAAAGGAAATGCCTTCCTGTTATAGGGATATGACTTTCTAGTGCTAGTCATGAGTCCCTGGACAATGGAAGGTGGACTTGGGGTAGTCATGGCATGGGCCCCGAGGGACAGGTCGTGATATCTTCTTTTGTGGGATCTTCATCACAATTATAAAATGAATATCATGATATTCTTTTATCTTTTGATATATGAGAATATCATCTATAAATACTACCATAAACTGACCAAGTTAATTAATAGTTACTCTATTAATTAAATAGATGAAGAAAAATGAGGAATTAGTAAGTCTAAATGGAGTCATTAAAAATTATCAATGCTTATACCTAGTTCATAAATCTTTCTTTGTTGTATCCTACTCAACCATCAATTCATGATATCTATAATAATGTTCCATCATTGAAAAGTATTGAACTCTATATAACTGATCAACCAAATCATTGATATGGTAGAGGATACTTGTTCATAATCGTGATCTTGGTAAGTTCCTTATAATTAATGAAAAGACAAATTTACCCCCTCTTTCTTATTAAAAAATGAATATGTTAACCCCTAAAGTGACACACTAGAGTGTATAAATATCTTATCAATTTTCTTATCAATTTTCTTCTTAAATTTTTTGAAACTTAATTTCCATTTTATAAGAAGTCTCTAAAATAGGTGTATCACTATGTATGAGTTATATTGAAAACTAAACTTCATGATTCGTAGGTAGAGTGGGTAATTATTCTCGAATTACATCAATAAACACTCACACAATAGTCATATCTTCAATTTTTTTGTTTCTCTGAAACCATTTGGGATAAATATATCCAATTAATAGGTAGTAAAAACCATTAAATAAAAGTAATTATCATTAGATTTCGAGGTTCATCCTTTCACCAATAAATAATCATAAGAAACTAAATCTTTAGTTTTCTTAAATTATGACATATTATTTTCAATCTATGACACCTTAGGTTTAACCCCTGTCATCCATGGACATCATCTATTAAAATCCATCATAATAGTTCATAATTAAAATGTGAATTAACCGAAGTATATCCCCTAGGAGTGTCAAACTAAGTGCGCAATAAGAGAATATTCACCATTGACTAGAATAATGTCCGAGATATACTTAAACCAACTCTTTTCAGGATTTTTACACCTACATGGATCTATTCCCAAACCACATCCACTTGTAGTATCAAGACACAAATATATTAATAGTAAAATAACATAATCTCTAGCTTACCAAAACTTTAGGATGTTATCCAATATTTATAATTATACCCATGGTTTTCACCGATGTTTACTTATCTTAATACATAAATATTAACTCAACACTGCATTGATAGTAACTATAGAAACCCCGAATTTTCATTCATAAATTTTACATATTATTAGATGAATATTGAATAAATAACATAATGATACATTCTATAATCTTATATGGTTGGTGTCTTTGGAAATGTGATTATATAAACACCTTGTTCATTAAAAATCTCATTCATATACCACTAATTTCTTCATTACTATCAACCTTATTCAAAATATATACATAAAAATCAAAACAAGGGGGATGGAAACAAAATAAAGTTTGAGCTTAGATACTCAATAAGGGTAAACATGGTAGATAATAAGGATTACTTAAACATAATATTATTATAAATTTTTGACAACATGATCTTAAAATTTTAAATCCATGACCTATATATCAAATATCACAACCTTGATATATGGTATAAATCTTTACAGTTCATAAGACATTAATCCTAAAAGAATCAAATAACATGATTTGTGAGAATATAAATTGGAATTAGACATAATTTTGTGTTATACACGTAAGAATAAAAAATAATTTCCTTAGTTCTCATGGATCTCTTCAAAGACTATAATAGTGGACTGGGTTCACTCCTCAATCCATTGTATCATTAGTCAAGGTTCACTCTCATTACTATCATATTGGATAGAGTCTCTTATTGAATTATGTTCACACCACTTTAAAAACCTTATTATCTCATGAGATGTCCAAATTAACCCAATGAATTGGAGAGATATATTTTTTTCCCACCCATTAGATAATTAAAATCATATATATGTGTTATAAAAGATAATAAAACATTAATAACATAATAACTCATGGAAATAAAGTGGGTTTCATAAAGATTCCAATATTTCATTATAGCATAACCCATGTAAGATAATTGGGTTTAATAAACATATCATTATCAATATCATAAAAATCCTATAAAAATAATAATATTGGTATCTCTATTAAATAATAATTATCATCAAATAATGTTATCATATATAATCTATTTTCAAAATATATTGGGAATAATTCTTATGGAAAATACCCTTTTCATTTTGAAATCACATCATAAATATATAAAATTTTACAAATATTATGGAAAACATTTTATTAGAAAAATAAACATGGAAACATATACAGTAACCTTAAAACATTTGATATTTCATGATTTTTTGAAAATACATTCATGTCGTGTGTGTTTTAAAAAATATTTTTTCACATTTTGGGTAAATAGTCAAAATTACTTCATTCAGAAAACAAAAAGAATATTACGATTAACCTATTATTTTAAAATTAAAATATAGGTAAAATTGAATTTATAAATTTATAGGATAATATTAAAAACATTCTTGAAAACATTTTAATGAAAACATGGACGTGGAAGAAAAATATTCCTGACTATAGTGAAAATAATGTAAGTTTTTCTTAAAAAAGTATTCACAGTCATTATAAGTACCAAAGAGTTAAAAATTGTTATATTACCTGAAAATTAAATGAATAAACATAGGATAATAAATGAATGTTTTTTTGTACATGAATCATATAATTTCATTTAATTAAAAATCAACCATAATGAATCCTGATTCAAATGAGATTGAACCACAAATTCCATACCTCTTTGTAAACTTCTGAATCATAAGCCACATGAAATAATAAAATCAAATGAAACATTAAATAACTTAAACATTATTATATACATGATATTAAATTTATAATGGATTTTACCTGACCCGCATAAATATAAATAGGTTAGTGACTTCAAATATGCCTCAACAATATAGTATTGAGATGAAGAACCCATACAGCTTTGTTAATTACTGAATCAAACCCTCATGAAAGGGAGAAACCTATATGGAATTGTAAATAAAAAAATTAATGAAAACAATCATAACATAAATTCATGGGTATTATATACACCCCAAAATGGAAATAATTGGTGAATATGTCATATATCTCATAGAAGTAAAAGTGAGACAAGAAACCCTTAACTCAAATATTGTCTTAGTTTTTACATGGTCAGAACTCATGTATAATAAATATATATTTGTTATAAATATATTAAATAAACATAATCATATATATTATATCATATATTATTTACTTATAATATGTTATCAACTATTTTTTTAACAATTTTTTATTAAAATCATAGTTTCGTGTGATAACTACTTCATTTTTCATGCATGTTTTAGTTCGGTAATTCTAGTCCTTAAACATTAATCATGATTATATAATTTATAGATTTTTATTGATGATATAAATATAATATATATGCAATATATATATATATATACATTCATAAAAGGTAGATATAAAAATATGAATCACACCATTTATGGTGATGGTATGTCATACGTATGCATAAACATTGTTTTCACTTTTCAATAGAAGTAATGAAATAAATGTAAATAATAAATCACATTTAAAGAATAATTATAATATAATAGATAAAATATATATTTATTAAATTATTAATTGTAACCATCCAAGAATAATGGTGATGAAAAACGGATTACGCTGCCACATGGATACGGTAATTCATATATACACATGAGTCATGTTTCCACTTTCTGTTGGGTACAAAGAAGGATGACAATTATTGTCCCATAAAAATTATAACAATTAAATATATTTAATATAATTAATTAATTATTTTATAATATAAAACATAGATTTAGAGTAAGAATAGTAATAAATAATATTGAAAAAGTTTAGTTAGGAGTCATACCTCTTTGTTGAGAAATCTCTTTTGTCTTACAGCGTAAGCCTTGAATGGATGGTCTTTTGAAAATATAATAAACTAAGGGAAATGGTTAAGTAATAGAGGTAGGTATTATGGTAGGTATTGGATTATCTATAAGGATTGTCATGTGTATATAAGAGAGGAGTGGTGGTATCATTTTCTAGGGGATGGGAAAAACATCCTTGGAATTAATTAAAATATTAAATTATATATATATATCATAATCATTTAAAACAAAACAAAGGAATCGAGAATTTTAAGATAAGATGTGACAAGGTTGAAATAAACTAAAATTATCACATTTAGGAAATTTTTGATACATTTTAAGCCTTATCTTAAAGCTAATAAACTTTAAACTCATTTTATCATTAATTGTGATAACTTCACTTTTTACCATGATAACATAAATATATGGCCAAAAATAAAATGGTTATCTAAAAAATGGATATGTTGATTCTAAATTTGTAATCCAATTTAACAGATTAAATTTTCATAAGTGGTAGATATTAATTTTAATATTTTAACAAAAAATATATGAAAAATATTTTTTAGTATATTTCTTAATGTAAGGGTAAAAATAAATTTTATTTGGAATAAAGTAATTAATAGGTTTCCAAGAATGTTTTTGATTAAATAATAAACTAAAGAATAGTTTTAGACTTTTAAAGAAATCCAAAAAAATAGAATCTTCCAACCATTCCATTAAATATGAAGACCCAAAAATATTTTAAAATAAATTTTTTAAAAAATTAAGGATTAATTTAGTTAAAAATCACTCGTATAATTGGATAAATAAATGTGGTATAGATATTATAATGTTTTACCCCATCGTTGTTACCCATTTTTACCCATTACTGAGCTGATAAATTTTTCTATGGTTACAATTCATAATTCTTAAAACTAAAATGGTCCTATTTAGAAAATTTGAACCACTTAATTCAAAATATGAATCCATTCTATGAAATTAAATTTATATATGTTTTAAAAATTAATTTAAATTTAAACCCAAAAAACATTAGAAAAAATGGTTTTTCACAAAATATATATTTGTTTACTCATAAGATGGTCTTAAATAACCTTGTGACTATTGATCATCATTATATAAAATTCAATTAATATAGATTGATATATGATCTATTAATTTAATTTAAATCATTCATCATTAGATATGATTTAAATTAATTAAAATAAGAAAAAATTATGCACATAAAAAAAGTGTTTTAGAAAAGAGTTTTTAGGCATAAAAGTAAACTTATACGAAAATAAACTATAATGTTGATTCATATATAATTAATTTTATCATTTATAGATAAGGTATAATAATGTTAATTTATGATCAAATTCAAATCAATATATGACAATTTCAATGAAACTAAAAGAGAGTTTCACAAAAATCGGTATTTTTTCACTATTCACTATAAAATTGATATTTCTAGATAAACCCAAAATTTTACTTGAAAATACTTTCTATATGATTATTTAAAAAATTAAAACCATTTTATCATATATAATTTATTATATTATAAAAAATAATTTTAATATTTTCTCATAAAAATTAATAAACCCCATTATTGAAGAAAATGTATTTTTAAAGAAACAAACAATTTTACTCAAAATTTAGTACTTATTTGCCTATAAATATTACATTATATAAAACCATTATAATTATTTTTAAGAATTTCTTTATTCATATTCATACCACCAATTTTAAAAGATAATTTCTAATGGTCACTTTTAAATAATAATATTTTAATATTATATTGTTGTTTATTTAAAATCAATGTTTCATGTAAGACAATATGTCAATTTAATTAAATTTATTTAATGAGAAATATAACCGAAAATATAGAGGTGTTATATTTTAAACCGTTATTGTAATTTAACTCTCAAAATTCCATCATTCTTGTATAAAGAACTCAGGATTCTTTTCCTCATTACATCCTCAGGTTCCCGCATAGCGTACTCTAATTTATGGTTTCACCATAAAACATTGACCAGGTGAGTGGTATTTCGTTGTAGAACATTATATCTATGATCTATAATCTCCAATGGTTGTTTCTCAAAAGTGATATCTTATTCAATTGGTATAACCTCTAAGTTTAGTTCCTATGAAAGATTGGGTATCTACATCTTTAAGATTGATACATGGAACATATCCTAAATGTGAGAGAGATTCTATAGAAGGGGGAAATGATAATATATCATCCCAATATGATCATGAATTTAAAATTGATTCATATATCTATGTAATAAATTTCACTTCTTTGTAAATATCATTACATTCTTCAAAGGAGATATTCATAAGAATACCTTATCACCAACTTCGAACTCTGGATCATGCTGAAGATTTCCAGCATAAATTTTATATAGACTGTGAGATTCATTTCTGTTATTTTGAATGTATGTAACCTTTTATGCTATCTCCTTAGTAATCTTAGGCACTAAATTTTTTTTCTCAAATTTCATCCAACAACGTTGGAATTATACACTTATTTCCATATAAGGATTCATAAGAATCTATAGTAATTCTCCGATGAAATATATTGTTATTTGAAAACTCAATTGGAAAAAGGTGTTGATATGAAACACCTTTAAAATCTAGAAAAAATATATCTAAAAATATTCTCTTCATTTTTCACACATTTTTTAGTTCAACCATCTCAATCTTGATACTTTTGTCATAGTTCGATCATCTTTATAACTTATTTATGATATTAATATCATTTATATTAATTATATACATATTTATAATCATCAATAAAATTTTAATATAGTAAAATGAATTACGTCATTCATAGGGATGGTAAGTCGTATGTATTCATGATCCATGTTTTCACTTTTAGACATATAGAATGAAAGAAGGGTGAATAATAATTAATATATAATGAATAATTCTAATATCATAAATTACATATATTTTTATAAAATCCATCATTTTAACCATCCAATTAAAGCAATGATGAAAAAATAATTACACCACTATATGGAGACGGTATGTTGTTTTACACACAAGCAATGTTTTCACATTTTATTGGATAGAAAGAAGTTGTATAATGGTTGTTCGATAATCCTAATAAAATTTATGTATACTTACAATGATTATATGCTTTTTTTAAATTTTTATCATATATTTAAAGGAGTTATAAGATGAAATAAAATTGAAAACTCCTAGTTAAGAGTTATACCTTATTTTTGAAAAGCCTCTTTTGGTTTACGCTTTAATCCTTGGAAGGATAGTATTTTAAAAAAAAGCTCTAGGAAATAGGGAAGAAATATGGGAAGGAAATAAAAGTATTTTATGATATATAAGGCTTATTAATTGTCGATAATAGAGGATATATGGTGTACTTTTATAAGGGAGTAAAAGGACACACATAGAATTAATTAAACTACTTAATAATATATATCATAATCATGTATAATGAAAAAAAGGAACCCAAATTTTGATGATAATATGCGATAGACTTAAATTAAACTAAACCAATCAGATTTGGGTAAGTTTTAGAATAATTTTAATCCTTATCTACTATTTAAAGCACTTTAAATCCATTTTATCTTTTACTGTGGAAACTTATGATTTTTACCATGATAATGTAATTATATGGAAAAAAGTGGTATTAGTACCAAATTTAAAATTATTATTCTAAATATAGAATTTTTTTTATCATATTTATTTTCTATAGGTGGTAGAATTTAATTTGAATATAATATCACAAAACAAATGATAAATTATTTTAAAGAAAATATCTGATTTAAGAGTAAAAATAAATTTCACTTGAAATAAAGTAATGATTTATTTTTTATAAATATATTTGTATAAATAATAAAATAATAAAGGTTTTACACTTTTAAATAAAAAAAACAAATTTTCATCTTCCAACCATTCCATTAAATGAAACGACCCAAAAACAGTATTAAATTTGAATAAAATATAACTTATCATTGTAAAAATAATTCTAGAGTTTGAAAATTAAAAATAATGATTTATAATAAATTATTTAACTCTTTAATTATACCTTTGGTTGAGAATCACTCATAAAATATAATAAAAACTTATGTTAGAGATATTTTAATGTTTTACTCGATGGTTTAAACCAAATTTTACCCTTTACTGAGGTAGTAAATTTTATTATGATTATGATTCATAATTCATAAAAATATAATCAATCTATTTAAAAAATTATTAATTAATAATTCAAATATGGAATAAATTTTATCAAATTTAATTTCGATAAGTGGATGAAATTCATTTAAAATACATCTTAAAAACATGATGAAAAATGGGTTTTCAAGAAAATATATTTTTTAAAGTATTGGATGGTATTATAATAAATCTATGACTAGTAATCATCATTTTAGTCCCTCAAGCTAGATTGATCAGTGAGAGGGTTGTGGTGAATCATTGGTTTCCTTTTATGAATTGATTTTCTTTCAAATCCAACCTCTCAAACTTGTTAAGGTTTTTGATCGACTCAATATTATATCTCAATATCACTTCCTCTAGAGTTTTAGTAATAGAGAGAGAAGTACACAATATTTAAAAGTTTCAATACAAAAACCTTATCCTTGGCATGTTGGTATCCCAACATGTATTCTTCACTATCAAACAAGTGATTACAATGCTCTGGATCCAATCAAGAGTCTCTTGTTGCTTCTGAATCCAATTGAAATACGTCTACTACATTAAAATTCAACTGAAAGTATTTTATTCTAGATCCTACAAAATTAATTCCAATAATTTTAGGTTCATCTAATATACTTCATCTCCATATCCAATCAATACACTGCTTCTACTACATGCTCCAACCAGAACACTTCCGCACTGTTCAAGGCTTGATCCACTTTTTGATGATACTCTGATCTTTCTCTATGATCAAGTAGGATATTAATTTCTTGTGTACCAATTAAAGTAACATAAAAACCCACTGTTTGGGTTTTTGGTATTTAATTATAATTTTATTAATTATAATGACCATTTTCTTTAGTGAAACACTATTCAGGATTTCTTCCCTTCACATTGAAGACCAATACTCAATTATATGTGTGCAAGCTATGCAAACAATATTCATAAATATTTTATGATTTGAAAATACTTTCACAACATCAAATCAATTCCACTTAATTCTTGTATTTCATGGAATCTTAAATTCTTAGTTTAGGTTTCTAAAGGTTGGTATATATTCATGTAAGTATGTATTTGCCACTTTCAACTTATTTTTTCAACCATCACACGCTGCACTTATATCTCATGAAATCAAGGTATCAAATTCATGTATATTCCTTCTACCATGAATTTCATTTCTGAAAGGGATGTGTATCCACTATTTACCTTGTGTTTCTTCATACACACATTTTATGCACACATGTTGTCCAACTTCAATGCATGTATATACTTGATCTGTCTTATATTCTCATCGAGAAAATGCATGAAGTTTGGACACCATAAATCATAACAAATGCATGAACCAGATTAACTATTCCTATTCTTCTTATGAGGTAACTCAAATGGGTTTTATCTTCCTTTATGTGTGAAATATCTAGTCCACAGTACCCAGTGTAATTATACACTATCATGATGTCTCAACCTTCTTAGTTAAAGACAAGAAGGTGTGGGTTCTTGGTGCTTCATGAAAACCTAGAGGAATATGCATGAGGGTTATCTTTTTTCTTTGAATTATTCGTAGAAATTTGTTTGTTATGAATTAAAATGATTGTTCTATGAACATATCATATTTCCATAGTATCATCTTCTCCTTGATGCAATCCAGGGATTTATAGAAACTTTTCCTTGTGAAACTGGTTTCTCATGGGCCTTTTTATTAGTCCAATAAAAAGAGATCATATTAAGTAAATTGGTAGAACCTATTTCACTTGAATCTTATCTATTTATAGGCAGAACTCCACCACCACTAATCCAATTAAAATTTTTCATCAGGTATCCAATGTTTATGTCATGTCATATCTCTTCTTGAAAAACATGATTCATTCATGGTGTCTCTAATGTATGTCATATTTCATGGAATATTCACATTCTTCATCATAGAGTCCTCATGTGCATGAGATGAGGATCTCATGATAATATATTTTATAAAGATTCAAACTCATCCATGGTGATTTAATGTTTGAACAACCTCCTAAAACTACATTTTCAGTTCATAAAAAAACTTATTTAAATTCTTCAAATGCATTGAAGTCGTTATATTGCATGCATGATTTTTTTTGATCCAGATTCCTCAAACCATCAGTATCATCATAGAAGATGGTCAATTTATTAGACATTGAAGGTTAATGGTGTCATTCTCTAGCATACAATAATACATTGGAATCTCTCGATGAAGAAGACGATGGCTGCATACGATCAGAAGCCATAGATTCCATCATTCAGATGACCACAATTATATTGGACATATAAATTATAGAGGAATATTATTAACTTCGACTATCCCATGTCTAACTAGAGTAAAAATTATTTATCACATCGTACATTCCATGTCAGTTATTCCTTATCAACGGGAAAAATTCATTAATCTTTCTTTATCACATCATTTATTGTATAACCAACATGATAAAGTGGTTTATGTGATTATTCATGTTATTTTTTATTTAACTGACATGAAAAATATGGGTGTGTTTCTTTGTAACATTGGTTTTATAATCTCTAATGAGATAACGAAAGAAAAATGCATTTTTCATGCCAGTTACATAATAAACAACATGATAATACTATTTTCCTTTCTTTTTTAGGTCAGTTACATGATAACTGACATGAAAAAATGACTTTATCACATCATTTATCATGTAACTAACATTATTTACCTTTTGAAACTTTATGAATCATCAATTTTAATCATTTTGGTGTTTTTTACTACCACGAAATAGAACTCATTTCTCAGACGTGGTTCCCTAACCCTCGTTTCTTTAATTTGGTGGGCTCAAATCATGATTTTTTATCATTATATATCCTCAATATTCATCAACCTCATTATTTCACATTCTATCTGCTCCACTCTAAGGTAATCCTCTCACATTGATCCAATATTTCAGTTTTTCAATGGCATTGAAGCACTAACTTTTTTTTATTTGGTGTACTCAAATATTGCATTACCATCTTCTTAAACCCTTAAATTTCATTGATCTCGTTATTTTACATTTGTATATAGATTTTTTAGTCTCAAATATCACATTACTGTCATTATATATCTTAATTATGTGTTGATTTAAGTGAAAAAGTGTGTGTATTTTATTATATATTAATTTTGTAGTGTATCTTTTAAATGGAAAGGAATTTTCACTAAATTGTTTGATAGATTTTTATACTGCATCTTATCTTAAATTTCTTCATAGAATCTAAAAAATTTGCTTATTTGGATGATGTTTCTGAATCATTCATTTTTTATATATACACTACAATTTATATGTATAAATTTTAATTAATCTTATAAACTTATTAGTGAGTTAGTAATATTAAAATTTAATATATACATACATTTCAATTTTCCTATAGTTTAATAGACAATATTATATAACCCGTGTTTATGCATATAAACACTTTTTTTCTGATGTGATCATATTCTTACCCTGAAAAATCATATATTTAATATGTTTTCTACATATTATGAGTTACTATCAATGTATTGTTAACATTATTGGTGAATAGACAATAGGAAATATCAATTGGTTCTTTTACATATCATTATTATATTTTGATAGATATATTTTCATGGAATTACATATGCATCACATGATTTTCACACTGAATGAATTTTTCTCACAATAAATTTTTATTTTTATTGTATAAAATGAAGTGGATTATATTATTTAAAATGTGGTTTATTAGTTTTTTACATTAAAATAAAACATGTTGTAATAGAATAAAAAGTGCGTAATATTTTTTTCCCTTTTTCATAATACACTATTCATAATTTATATATAATTTTAATTCTATATATATGTACCGCACTAAAAATTAATTATTTTTTTGTTTGAACTCAATTATATGATTATATTATAGTATGAATTAATATTTCAACTAAAAATTATTGGATTTATCCTGAAAAAACATTTCTTAGGAAATTTTATGATAAAGATAATAATAAAAATTTAAAATGATCACTTGATTTGGATTTTATTCAATGATATTAAATTTAATGTTTCATATAATTTAATTTAGAAGAAAATGAAAAATGAAATAATCTTTTAACTATATTTTCATTTGAAAAATTAATTCTATGTATTTATTTTTTTGGATTTACCATTTATATATAAATGTATATTCTATTATTCCCTAGAATCTAAAATTTTAATTTTCAAATATTCATATATTTGTTTTATATTTAAAAATTTTGTTACTTAGAAATTATGGAATCTTTGATATAAATTTGGAATTAATTTATCTTGAAAAAATATTTTTTTTATATTTGTTAGCGATAATAATGATTCGATGTTGGATTGTGAAACATTGAAGAAGTGATGAATATGAGGAAGGTGTTGTTTCTTTTTTGGAATTTTCTGAAAGAAATGTTCCAAGAAACGACCTATTTTTCAATCCATCCCTGAAATATTTAAACATAAAAAAGTTTAAAAGTTGAGAGATCAAATATAATTTAATATTTAATGGTTTTAATCCAAGTTACAAACCATGGATTTGGCATGGTGAAACTAAGAAGAATATTGGATCTCTTAATTCTTATTCTTTACAAGATTATAAGTCTCATTGAAATGAGAAAATGGTTTGTGATATTGAAGTTGATGAAAATGAGAAATAATTGAAAATTTATCATTTATTTGGGGATGCTAAAAACCCATTTTATCCAAGATTTATGGAATTTATATTTTTATAAATTGTGTTAATATTGGATAACATGATGGTGAATCATAGATGGAGTAATGAGAGTTTTGGAAAATTTCTACCATTTTTGAAATATATTATTCATAAAGACAATGATCTTCCATATTCACATTATAAAGTGAAGAATATACTATTTCATATGGGATTAGGGTGCACAAAATTACACTCTTTCCCGAATTACTATGAGTTATATAAGAATGAATCCAAATTTCTTTCAGGGTGTCCTAAATGTGGGATGCCATGGTATAAGTTTAAATAAGAATCACAGGATGATTTAGCACTTATAGAGACCCATGTCATGGAATTTTGGTATCTCCCAATAGTTAAACATTTGAAAATTCAAAAGATGAAAAAAGGTTAAGACAACATGAAGATGAGTGGATATGTGATGGAAAATCACAGCCTCTAGCTAATTATCCACAATGGAAGAAAATTGATAATCAATTTTCTATATTAAAAAATGAAGTAATAAATATTAGACTTAGACTGTGCTTGGATGGAATGAATCGATATTAAATATTTAGTAGAACACATATTTCATGGCCTATTTTATTGTTAATTGATAAATTATTTTTAAAATTTTGTATGATGTGAAAATATGTCATGTTGAGTTTAATGATCTCTAGACCAAAATAGTTGGAAATGATATTGATGTTTTCTTTTAACCAATAATTGATTATTTAAAACTATTTTAAGAAGAGGGTATAAGGGTGTATGATTCTTATAAATGGAATATTTTCATGTACATAAAATGTTTACGTTAACTATAAATAACTTCCTAATATGTGGAAACTTTTCTGGATATAATTTTAAGGTGCATAAATTTTTCCCTATTTGTGAACATCTGACGTCATACTATCAACTACATCATATGAGAAATATAATATACACGTGTCATCAAAATTTTTTGTTTATAGATCATTGTTATAGAATATTAGAGAAGTATTTCAACTGATCACATTAATTTGATATGGTGTTAAAACCTTTATCCATTGATCAGTATTTTGATAAGGTTAAAAAATGATGTGGAGTTTATAAAGACACAGAAATACAATAAAGATAAAGATATTTTAAAGAAATGGTCAATATTTTTTGAGATTCCATTTTGAAGATATCATGATGTTAAATATAATATTGATGTCATGTGTGTGGATAATAATATATATAAACTCTTTATTGTAACATTTTTATATATTAAATGAAATAATAAATATGGGTTGAATACAAGATTTGACTTACTCTTAAGGGGAGTACGTTTGGAGTTGGCTCCCACTTCTAATGTAAGAAGAACATTCATGCCCCCAAATCATCATACATTATCCACGATGGATAAAATAATCTCATTTTTAATGTCTTAATGATATAAAAGTTCCAAAAGGTTATTCATAAATTGTCAAAAAATTTGTGTCTTTTAAGGACATGAAGGTGACATGTATAAAATCTCATTAGTATCACATCATGATGGAACATCTTCTACTAGTTGAATTGCATAGAATATTGATAATACATGTTATAATTACAATCATGAAGGTGTGTTATTTATTCAATTGAATTTTTATTAAAGAGATTAATTATAATTCATTGATCGCATTATAGAAAAAAAATGGTTTCTATACTTTTTTAATTGGAAATTTATTTTCCTATATCTTTTTTTATATCACGGTGCATTTCATGGTTCAATTACTACAAGAAATTAATATTTACAGACCTATATATCTATGTTGAATGTATCTGTTTGAAATATATATGAAGATATTGAATGGGTATGTTAAGAATAAATATAGACCTGAGGCCTCCATTTTTTTAGAAGTATATTTATGAAGAGGTTGTGATGTTTTTTACAAGTTATTTTTCTATAATGGAGAACATTGGTTTTCCTAAATATCTCTATGAATGATTTAATAATGGGGTATAGAGGATTTGTTACTAAAATTTAAATTTTTGACAACTAAAGAGATAAAGAAGGTATATTTATCCATTTTAAAAAACATATATGATGCTCATCCATATTTAAAATTGCTTGTTAATGTGTTGAAACAATGTTATACAACGAAGAAAGTTACATGGATTTTGAATGAGCATAACAAAATTTTCTTCCATGCATTAAAGAGACCATTCTGGGTAGATCCAATTCATTGAAAATATTGATATGGTTAGAGGGTGGTACAAGTTTAAATTTGATAACATGGTTAATGTATGAAATTAATTGCTATACATTTAATAAGAATGATCAGGATAACAGAATTCCAGTTTAGAATCATAGTGTGTTGTTGTTCACAAAAGAAATGTTGGGTCATAAAGACTATAGTGAAAACATAAGAGGGGGTGAATTGTGTTCTCTAAAAAATATCTCAAATCTATCAATTCAAATCAATGGTAGATAGAGATGGCGATGAATCTGTATGAAAGTATATGAAACAGATATGAACGGAGAACAAAAAACAATAATTTATAGTGGTTCGGGGTATGAAGATCCCCTAGTCCACTCCACCAATCACCATCTTTGTGGGCTTGGTGAATTTCACTAGTAAGGTCATCATATCATAAGACTGATCCACAACTAAGTGTAGGAATTTTTCACCCTTACAAACAATGGATTATAAAATTGAGCCTTCTAGTTCTTTGAGAGGGAACTGATAAAACCAAAACTTAGTTTGAGAACCTGACACTCCACCTTGACTGAATACGAGAAGCAGAAACTCAAAATAGATTAGATGTAGTTTGATGAGAAAAAGATATAGCTCCTAGTTACAGTAATATGAATCTGATAAAAGAAGGGTTTTTGAACGAAGAAAATAAAATTTGAAATATATTTGAAGATATCTGGTAGCACAATGATCTTCTATTTTAAGAACAACAACAAAAACATAGCATCATACTCCCAAAATTAAACATGTATATCTACAAAATGTAATCCTTGTTTTTGAGATGATTGATCACTATAGAACTATAAAAAATCACTGGAAGAATTCAATGAATATTATTTTAACAGATATCGAATAAGAATTCATAGATCGGGTGATTTTACACCTGATATTTTGAGAGATATATAATGATAAATCTCCAGCATAGTTTAATATCTTCCAATGATTCCTGATAAAATGAGTGAATTCAAATTCAAAAAATATATCTCTGAGTATTTGTAACTTACATTAAGAATATGAGTAAAAATATCTACTGTAAACGGATATTTAAATCATTTAAAATGAGCTTTAATCAGTCGAAATCGAGATTTAAATCTCTCTGAAATTCTGTAAATATTGTACCAAAAAGCTCCGATAAAGACGTAAATTCGAATTGTTTGTGCTGCAAATTCAAACGTAAGGTTCTTTCAAAAAATGACAAAACAAAAAACGTAGGTTTTAATTTATAATGTATGGTTGATGATCCATACATTTATCCAAGTCAGTTTCGATCTCTGAATGTAACATTCATTATTGAAACATTCACTTTTCCCAAATGTAATATTGAAAATGTAAGGTTTATTACAAAAGTAAGGTTGATGATCCATACGTTTGTAAACTTCTATACTTATGTAGGGTTCTTTAACCATTCTTTTTCTTTCTGAAAAACATAAGGTTCTTATCCAAACATAATTTTTCTTAACCATACTTTTCTTCAAAATCAATATTGATTAACCATACGCTCTGATCCTTCAATATAAATGTAAGGTTTTGCTCCATACGTTACTTTCTTCAACGTATTGAATGAATAGTATTTCCAATAATCAAAAAATTGTAAACAGTGTTTCCAAAATATGAATAATAACATTCTGAACACTTTAACGAATATTTCTCACAAATAAAATTTGACTATTATTTAATGATAATAATTATAATGAATATAAATTTCTTGAAATACACTCAAAATAAAATCATTAGTAAAACAAATAATAGTATTTGTGATCATAAAAATCAATAATATTTATATATTATTATTGATAAAATAGATTCCCAACAATATCCACATTTTTTATGATCAAAAAACCCATAGATTAAAACTAAAATATTAGAAATATAATTTAAAATTTTGTAAATATTAAAAGAAAATAATTTTGATTTGACAAAATTATTTTGATAAGGAAGAAATATATAATGTTATCCCTGAAAGGTAAATTCCCAAGAAATATTTATGCTTATCTAAATTTTTCAAAGAATAAAAATGTTTTGTTATCTAAATTTCTCTCTCTTTTAGTGATATAAAAAAAGAAAGTATAGAAATAGATTAAAAGACATTTAATATTAAAGAGATTGATAAGTAAATGATATAAGTAAATGTAATGAATATAGGGAATTGGACTTTTGACTAACAGGCAAAAATATAAAAGTATATAAAATAATAAAATATTACATATAAACAACAAACAAGTTAATTGATCAATAATGACCTTAAATACAGTGAATCTTGTGACTAAGAAACAAGAACTATCATTTTCATGGTTCAAGGTAGTAATAAAATAAAAAAATGAAAAGGATTGGATGGGTTGGTATTTTTAACTAACAGACAAAAATATAAAAGCACATAAAATTATAAAATGTGACATATAGACATCAAAAAAGTTCATTGATCAATAAAGATATTAAATACAATAAATCTTGTGACTAATAAACAAAAACTATCATTGTCATGGTTCAAGGTAGGATTAAAATAAAAAATGCAAAGGATTGGCTAGGTTTGAATTTTGAATGGCTTCAAACATCTCCTTTAGCTCATCCATTTTCAATCTTAGATTCTTTATCAAACTCTATCC
Source organism: Viscum album (assembly GCA_963277665.1). Taxonomy (NCBI): domain Eukaryota; kingdom Viridiplantae; phylum Streptophyta; class Magnoliopsida; order Santalales; family Viscaceae; genus Viscum; species Viscum album. The sequence continues at coordinate 2,073,782,257 of OY728131.1, forward strand.
TAGATGAATTATCAAAACCATGGAGTCATTATTGACATTCATATTCTCCACTATGTTGACCTTAAAAAACTCAAGAATACTTTCCTCTTGCTTTATGAACAAATTTATATTTTATGAAAACTGACTCAAAATAAATCTAATGATAGGATCTCCTTGAGTTAAATAATCAAAAATAGATTTATGATTGTCCAATAAAATTGAAAAAGATGCATTGTTGCATTGAAGATCTTGAAGATGATAATTCATGTCTTCCATAACAGATGTAATGGCCTGAAATATTCTCATCAAATCTGAACTTGTAGAAGAGGTAGAAATATATGTACTATCTTGTTTCAATGAACCTTTTACTAATTCAAACTAACATCCCAAGTACCACTTTAAATCATCAAAATCTATTTTCGAAACAGCATCAAATCTGATCATCCCAATTAATATGTCTCTCTTGAAGGCATCAAAATCCCATCTAGAAATAGTATTCTCATTAATTTGCTGAGTCTTTTTCTTTGTAATTTTAGGATCCTAACACATACTGTAATTATCTCCCTGATAATTGTTTCATTTAATCAAAATTTCTTCAACTTGGTGAGATAATGAATTAGATATCCCCTCATCTACATTCATAGCCTGATTGGCACCATCAATAGGAAAACGGTCTTCCACTATTTTCATTACTGATTCTTCAAAAGAAAAATTCTAGTTATCTAAAACATTAGTTTGACCTCTATAAATATGATCTAATTGTCCCACAGTCTAATCTACAACCAAAGGTGGAATTTTTGTAATTGATTCCGGCAAAAAAATTATATTTAAATAGCTCATTGTATAGTAACTTCTACTCAAAATATATTTGATTGAATATTTTCAGTTTGAGTATTCTCTTCTTGAACTATTTCTATTGGAATTCTCTCTTGCACCTGTTCATTAACTAGAGGTACAATAACAAACTCTCTAGATTATCTCTCCCCTGGAATTTACTCTTCAATAAGAGTTTCTTCTAAATGAACCGATCATGTTTCTTCTCCAGAAGCCAATATTTTCTCTAAAACATGGGGAGAATATATTTTTCTTGGCTTCATAACAAATCCCTCATGAATCTGTTCTTCCTATTCTTCTATGAAATATCTAATCCTCCTCTAAGTTGGTTGTCAAATTGCATATTTTCATGATTCAACTAGACCCTCCTTCGAACAGCTACTTTCTCCCCCTAAGAAAAAGATCTTGAGTTTGTTTCTTCCTTATCCCTAATAGGCAAAATCGTTCTTTTTATAGTGCTCCAAAAAAATCCAAGATTTCGTAATTTCCCATCATTGGTAAAATTACTATGATGACATTTGAATCTAGAATCAACTATTCTAATCATGTCTTTCATAAATAAAATCCTTTAAATTATCCAACCATATGGATAGAAATTCATTCCTGTAACTGATGAACAACAATAATAAAGATATGAAAATACATATCGCAGAAAATTCAATTTGATATCACTTATAAAAAATGATATACATGTCTAGGTAAAGAAATGTCTCTATATCATCCATCCTGGGTGCTATTCCTATATGAGTAAACATCATCAGAATTTCATTGTCAACTTTTAAATACTTAACAATTATCTTTCTAATGTGATTTGAGTTGAACAGAAAAGATATGATCTCTTTAGAAGAATATTAATTATCACCAATCGATATAAGCTCTAAATGGAGAACTCCTTCATGTGAGAAGTTCAAAAAACTTTCAACCTCAGTAGAAGAAATAGAGAAATACCTATCATCGGTACAATAAAAAAATTACATCCTCTAAATCTCTAAAAATAAACTGTACACTCTTATAAAAATAGTTCAGATCTACCTCATAAATAAATTATGATTTGATGTCATTGAAAGTTGTCTCATGTCCTTGAAATGTCAATTCTTGTTTTATGAGTAAGTCAGTCTGATATAACCATTCAAGGTCAACTAATTTTCCCTGAAGAAATTTTCTACATGTAACACTTTGTCATTTTGGGTTACATGAATCTCCTTATTCAACTCTCTTGGTTTTCATAATTTCTAAATATTTTAAAGTTTGAGGTTTTCAGCTTCTAGGGTTTGGAAGGATGAACAAAGATTGAGGGTCAGTTGAAATTATTTTTTTGGGTAAACTAATCATTTTGAAGATAAAGGGTTTCAGATAGTTGACACATGTCCTCATTTCTCATGTCACAGGGTAATTATGAAAAAAAATTAATAATTACATGTTGTAAACAAATTTATGATAACATAAATTAAATAAAATACTATAAGTTAAAAATAAGAAAAGTAAATTAGATTTACAAAATTAAATTAAGTGAAAAATAAATTAAAATAAAAAATAATAATTAGAAATTAAATAAACCTAACTCCCCCTTAATAAAGTCAAAAAAGGAATGGGAATTGGTTTAGTAAAAATACCAGCTACTTGATATTTAGTGTTAACAAATTCTAATGATATATTCTTTTTAATAACATGATATCTTAGAAAATGATGTCTAATATCATTATCCTTAGTTCTAGAATGACTTATTTTATTTTTTGAAATGATTATAGCACTTGTATTATCACATAAAATAGGTATATTATTAAAATTAAGTCCAAATTCCATTAGAGTTGTTTTCATCCACAACACCAGTTCACAAAAAAATCCTACAGATACATACTTGGCTTCGGGTGTTGATAGTAAAACTGATTGTTGCTCCTTACTTGACGATGACACTAACGTTTTTCCTAAAAAGTGAAAGGTTCCTGAAGTGATTTTTCTATCTAATCTAAAACCTCCAAAATATTCATATTAATATTGTAATAAATTAAAATCTTATTTTTTTAGATAAAGAATAGATTTAACCATTATTCCTTTTAAATATCAAAAAAACTTTTTTACAATAGCAAGATGTGATTATTTTGGATTTGTTTGTAATCTAGCAAAATGTCGTACTAAAAACATAATATCAGGTATGCTAGCAGTAAGATATAGTAAACTACCAATCATACCTCTATATAACTTGTTGCCCACTGGTTATCTAGCTTCTTCCAAATCAAGTTCTATATTAGAACACCTAAGAGTTGAATATATCTTGCTGTTTTCTAGACCAAACTTTTTATATAAATTAGTAATGTATTAACATTGATTTAATACATTTCCAAAATCATATTGATAAATTTTAAGACCTAAAAAGAAATTTAATTCCCCCATAATTCTCATTTCTAATTCTTTTGGCATAAGATCTGAACAATCATTACAGAGTTTTTTATTTTTTGATCCAAAAAACATCATAAATATAGATTCTAACTAATAATAAATTTGAAGAAATTGTTTTATTAAAGAGGGTTGGGTCTTCCAAACCCAAAGTAAAACCATTTTTCATAATTAAATGAACTTAATCTTTTATACCAAGCTCTAAGTGATTATTTAAGGCCATAGAGAGCTTTATTATGTTTAAAAATAGAATTTGGTTTTTGAGAATTTTCAAAACTAAGAGGTTGATCAACCTAAACCTGCTCCATTAAATATCCATTTAAAAAAGGCATATTTTAAATCCATCTGATATAATTTAATGTTTATATGAGATGCATAGTTCGAAATAATTCTAATTGCTTCTAGTCCATCTGCAATAGAAAAGGTTTCATCCTAATATATACCATATTCTTGATTAAACCCCTTAGATACTAGTCTATATTTGTTTCTAGTTATAATATCTTGATCATTTTGGTTATTCCTAAAGACCCATTTACTTCTTGAAACTGGATAATTTGTTGGTCCTTCGACTAATTTCCATACTTTGTTTCTTTTAAACTGGTTTATCTCTTCTTCCATTGCTAACATCCAACTTTCATCTTTTAAAGCTTCTTTAAATTACATAGGCTCTAGCTGAGATAGAAAAGAGGAAAATTATACTAGGTTTCCTACACTTCATTTATTTTTTATTCTTATGTCAAGATCTTCTATAATAGTCTCTAAAGGGTGATTCTTTAGGATTCTAGACTGTCTAGGTTGAGCACTTTTAGGTTCATCAGTATCATGTTCTTCTGAACTAGACTAAATTTTATTTATATTTTAAAAATAATTTTTCATGTTATGAAGTCTCATATTGTAAGAAGAATCATCAACTTCATTTTTTTGATCTTTCCTTTTAAAAATGGATCAGTTTCATCAAATTTCACATGAATTGATTCTTCAATAATCCTTGACTTTTTATTAAATATTCTATAAGATTTATAAGTTTCATAAAATCCTATGAATATTAATTCATCACCTTTTGGATCAATCTTTCCAAGATTATCCTTGGGTTTCATGATATATTTCATGCATCCAAAAATGTTAAAGTATATTACCTTAAGTTTTATATTATTCAAAATTTAATAAAAATTATTTTTGAAAATATGTCAAATTAAAACTCTATTTATAATATTTCATGTTTTTCTTAAAAATTATTCCCAAAAGTAGGTTTGAAGACTATATTCATTTAGTATAGTTCTAGCCATTTCATGAATAGTTCTATTCCTTCTTTCTGCAATTCCATTTTGTTGAAGTGTTCTTGGTGTATAGAATGTGTGTTTAATACCCATATTTAAGAAAAACAGTATTAAATTCTTGATTCTCAAGCTATCCACCATGATCACATCTTAATGTAATTATCTTAAAACCTTTTTCATTTTTAACACTTTTACAAAAACATTCAAAAACAAAAAAAGATTCATTTTTGAGTTTTAGAAAACATACCCAAGTAAATATATAATAATCATCAACTAAAAAATATACATATTATTTACCAACAAAACATTATATTCTAGATGGTCCATGCAAATTTATATGAATAAGTTCCATGGTATTTGAAGTAGCAATTTTATTGATAGATTTGAAGAAATATTTATGTTGCTTGCCAATTTGATATGCATCACAGAATATATCACTATAAAATTTGAGACTAGGTAAATATGAAACTAATTGTTTCATAGATAACTAATGTAAATAAAACATATTAAAATGACCAAGTCCTCTATGCCAAATCCATGACTTATTTACATTAGTATCTAAATAGTTCACTTTATTTTTACACAATTAATTTAAATCCAAAGTTTATATATTATCTGTTCTAGGTGGTCTAAATTTCAGAAAATTGTCTTTAAAAACAAAACAAGAATTATTAGAAAAATCATCACAATATCCATCATCAAAAAGTTGAGAGGTACTTATTAGATTGTGATTCAATCCTTTCACATAGAGTACATTATTAATTGAGAAAGTATTTGGATCTCCAACTATTCCGAGTCCAATAATTTTTCATTTGGAATTGTCACCAAAGGTGACTATGCCTCTATTTATTTTAGTCAGAGTATAGAAATTTGATGAATTTACACTTATATGTTTTTAATATCCACTGTCCATATACCATATATCTTTTCCTCTTATATGGAATGTTACCTACAATATCAAATTAAACAAAAAGTTATATTGGTACCCATATCTTTTTTGGGTCCAACAGTGTTAGTTATCAAAGATTTAGGATTCCAAAACGATTTATTTTGATCAACCTTGTTATAATTAAAACTAGATAAAGCTTGTGAATAATAAACATTATTGATACCACATAATTGATGTTTTCATAAATAACAGTCATTAGCATAATGTCTATTAATACCACAACAAAAACATTGAACAGTATACATGCATTTTCTGTTATAACTAGGAACAAAATAGTTTTTTTGTACAGTTTGGGTTTTTCACCATTAATACCTATACCAAAACATTCCATTTTAACAAATTTTTTCCCAAGAATTTCACTTACTATATTTTCTCTTATTTTAAATATAAGAGCATCACTTTTATAAGTTTCTACATTATCATGTAGTTTTTTAATATTATTTTCAGGGTTAGTACAATTTATAGTAGATGAACCATATTTCTCAACTAAATATTGATGTTATTTAAGTGAAGTATCCCTTTATCCTAAAATATAATTATGAATATTCTTTAACGATTTTTGCTTCTTTAATAGGGAGTCATATCTTTATTCTAGCATAGTAGAGTAGGCAACCATTTTATTAATTGAGTAATTAGTTTCAGAATCAGATGAATAGTAGGGTTGTAACTTCTCTTCTTTAGCAATAAACCACATATTATCTTTAAGATTCGATTCTTCCTTCTCTGAATTAGATATTAATGAGATGTTGGAGTCTTCATAAATGATCCAAGTATCCTTAATAACACTTTTATCCTTTTTCTCATATTCAATATTCTTCTGATATTTCTTTTTTATCTTTCTATTATATCCTTTCAATTGAGGAAAATGAGGTCTTATATGACACAATTTTTTTCATTCATAATATCTTACTTCCTTTGAGTCTTTCTTGTCCTTTTTTAAGGTTCTTCTAAATCCTTTCTTCTTCTTATATAATTTATTTAATTTTCTATCTAATTGATCTAGCTCAATTTCTAAATCAGAAGACTCTAAATTTTTTTCTTCTTGTTTTATTTTTTTCTAATTTTGGGATATATATTTTAAAGAAGTATTATCCTTTTTTACTAGGACTTTGTAATCTTCGTCTTTATCTTCCATTTCATCCACATACATCATCAAAGTTCCAATCAATTATATCATTGTATAATTTTTGATAGGTGGTGATTGGAGGATTGTAGCATAAATTCAATTCCACTTTGTTGTTAAAACTCTTAGAACTTTGAAAGCTTGATCAGGTTGGATGATAGGATCACCTAAAGATGTTATATTATTAATAATTTATGTTAGTCTTCCATTCGTCTATGTGATGCTCTCTCACTCATACATTCTGAAAGTATCAAAATTTAATTTCTCTGTAGCATATCTCATTTTTCTAACATTGGCAGTACCTTCATAGGCCACTTCAATATTATGCCACATTTCATAGGATATTGGGAATTTTGATACACAATTGAATTCATCTGGTCCAAGGCTGAAAATAATAGCATTAATTGCTTTCGAATTCATATCATACTCAGCTTCTGTAGTAGTAGAACAAGTTTCATGTTTTTCATGAATTGTGTAAGGAGTAAGAATCTTTGAGTATACTCTAAATCCAATATTTTTTAAGTAGATAATCATTCAATACGTCCATCATCCATAATCATTACCATTGAAATATGGTGAAAAAACCAATGAAATTCCTTCCTTGAGATTCTCTATTTCCATCACTAATAGAGATCTTATGATTTTAGATTGTTATAGCTCTATTTAAAAGATCAACCTCTAATACCAAATGTTAGGTTATAAAGACAATGGTGATAACACAAGAGGGGGCGAATTGTATTCTTTTAAAAATTTATGAATCATGTTGATTCACATCAATAATAGATAGAGCTGGCGATGTTTCTGTATGGGAGTATATGCAGCAGATATGAACATAGAACAAATCAAAACAATTTATAGTGGTTCATGGCATGAAGATACTCTATTCAACTCCACCAATCACCCTCTATGTGGGATTGGTAAATTATACGTGTAAGATCCTTGGATCATAAGACTGATCCACAACTGAGTGCATACATTTTTCACCCTTACAAACAATGGATTATAAAACAGAGCCTTATGGTTCTTTTATAGGGAACCAATAAAAACTCATATTAGTTAGAGAAACTAACACTCTGCTATGACTAAATACGAGAAACTGAATCTCAAGATAGATAAGAAGTAGTTTGATAAGAAAGAGATATATCTTGCAGTTTTAGTAACACGCAACTGATAAAAGAATAATCTTATACTTTATAAGAAAATAAACATTGAAATATATTTGAAGAGATCTAGTTGCACAAGAGATATTTGATTTTAAGAATAGCAGTAAAAATAGAGCATCACACTTCCATAATTAAAAATTTATATCTCCAAAATGTAATCCTTATTTATGAGATGCTTTATCTCTATATCACTATAAAAAAATTCAGAAGAATATTTCATTGAAAAATATTTTTACAAATATTTGAGAGTTATTCACAGATACAATGATTTTACATATGATACTCAGAGAGATATATAATGTTAAATCTCCATCACGGTTTGAGATCTATAAAATATACCTGATAAAATGAGTGGATTCAAATTCAAAAAAAAACAACTCAGAGTAGTCGTAACTTCCCTTAAGAACGGGAGTAAAAATCTCTGATATAAATGACTCTTTTAATCATTTAAAATTATCTTTGAATCAGTCAAAATTGAGCTTTAAATCACCCAAACATTCCATAATGACAGTAGAAAAAATCTCTCATAAAGGCATGAATTCAAATTTCTAGTGTTGAAAAGTCAAACATAAGGTTCCTTCACAAACTGACAAAATAACAAACATAGGGTTTAACTTCATAACGTAGGTTTGATGATCCATATGTTTATACATGTCATCATAGATCTCTTAATGTAACATTTATTATACATACACTCACCTTTCCCAAATTTAAGAGTTGAAAACACAAGGATGATTACAAAAGTATGGTTGATGATCCATATGTTTGTAAAGTTCCATACTTACGTAGGTTTCTTTAACCATAATTTTCATTCTGACAAACGTGATGTTCATATCCAAACATAATTTTCTTTAACCATAATTTTCTTCAAACTTAAGTTTTATTAATCATACGCGTTTATCCATCAAAATAAACATAATGTTTTTTCCATACATTACTTTCTTCAATGTATTGAATGAATAGTATTTCTAGTAAATGAAAAATGATGAACACTATTTCCAGAATATGCTTGGGATAGTTCCAAACACTTTAACGAATACTTATTTCAAATAAATATTTGAATATTATTTCTAGATAATAATTATAAATAATATAAATTTATTTAAATACACTCGAAATAAAATAATTAGTAAAATAAATAAGGGTATTTATGGGCATCAAAATCAATAATATTTATAGAGTATTGTTGAGACAATACATGGACAACAAGAAATCATTTTTTTGAGTTCTAAGGAAAAAAACAAATCTAGAAATGAACTTCATATTATGGATTCATTGAAGAAATATCGGAGGTTGGTTAAATTAAATTTCATGTTTCACTGTCTAACAGTAAATGGTTTATCAGTAATAATAGTATTGAAAATGATGGAATTTGAGTGACACTAGTTAATCTAAATAAATTGGAATACAAAGTTGACCCTTTTATCATGGAATCAATAGATGTTTTTTTGTTCCATCTCAATCCAAAGTGATGTTGTCTATTGTTTTACAAGGAAAAAATAGTATGTTTGTGATGATAAACTTAACAAAGATGCTGATTTTTGTGAGATCTATACTTCCTTGTAAATATTATCAAATTATATTAATGAACACAACATAGAAATGGTTTTTACCATATAGAATTATCATTAGAAAGTATTTTGGGGAACCAATACTTTAGTACATTTCTAATATTACAGGTAACATATGTCTATTTTTGGTTTACTTATTTAAATTTCATAAATTTGTAGATATTTTTATTTTATTTTATTTTTTAAAAAACATATTATAACTAATAAGTTAAAATATTTGTTAATATTAATTTAGTTTCATCTAGTTTACCATGTTTAACCTTACATAACTTATCTATTAATTGATTTTGTTGAAACCTAGTTATTTTAAATTTAAGATGTTAAATAAAAACAAAATATTATTTTATAAGACTATATTAAGAAAAATTATTTTTAGTGTAATAATAATGTATCAGGTTATCATTTTATTTAACTATAAACAATATGAATAAAAATGTGTTATGTTTAGTTTACTTTATTGTTTCTTTGATAATTATTCATTTTTTATTTACATTTCTATGTAATAGTTGCATTTGTTTATTTTTGTACTAGTTGTTGCTGCTTAGTTTTTTATTATAATGAAAGATTAATCAACTAATCTACTACATAATATTGGAGATGATCATACTCATACCTCTGGGGAGTAATGTACACATGCTCCTATTTATGAGGCTCCTCCTTATTATTTATATGATACATCTACAACAATGTGGGAAAAGAGTTCGAGGGTCAGTAAATACGGCACCACAATCTTACCAAAATTATCAGTTGCCTGTAGACAGGATCAGAGGATACAAATTGACATTGTTGATAACGATATTCCATGAGGTCCAAATTTAAGACAATTATTACTTTTAAAGAAGTGTATGTTAAAAAAAGTTAGTATTTTTTGAATATTGGAGAAGTGTTCACAAAGTTGCATTATCACACTTATGGGAGACCATTTTGGTAATCTAATTTGTTATTATTTTACTTATCTTGAAATATTTATAGTATTATATTTTGTCTCTTATATTGAAATGACATATGATATACCTAATACAAGAGGTTTCAAGAAGAAATGTATATCATTTCTTTCTAGGATATTGAGGGATTTTAAACCATATGTTACATCATAGTTCATTTTTAGGGATAGATAAAATCATAATCCATGTGATATATATCCATTTATAGATGAATATATATATAATAAATTTGTTTAAAGTAGATAATAAAAAGTGTTTTTGAAAATTGAAATGTTACCTTTTAGAATTTGTGTTTATATTAGTTACCATACTATGGTTTTCTTTATTATTAATTCTTAATTTAAATAAATCAAAGAGATATCATCAAGATACACAATCTAAAAACGTTTACCCTCATACGTTATCTCAGGGATGGTATGTGGTATTGGAAGAACAAATGATGTAATAAAAACATAAAAACATAATATCCACATATTCAGGGTCTATAGAGATTGACCCTCCTTACCCCCCCACTAGACATAAAAAATATAAGGGGGATATAATAGGAAAAAAAGGAAAATAACTTACAGAAGAGTTCGGGGTTGTAGTTGAGAGGATTTTAATGTATTTACTTTATTTACTTATTTAAGTCAAATATACTCTTTTTATATTTTGATTCATTACATATTTTTTCAAATGATCCATATAGGATTATCTTGAGGAGATGAACAGATAGTGGGTCTTTATAGTAAGGGAGGAAAGGATATTTTAGCTATAGCATTGGGAAAGCCCGAACACCCAGGTTGTGTACAAGGATAGTCGAGAGGTGTATCGGTAAAAATTTTGTTTTTATAATCGTAATATTATTAAACGGATGGTGTTTATAAAAAAATACAATCATTGGAAGATAAAATTCCAAATATTCATTGTGATGATGGAGAATATGATTAGATATTCTATATATTCATGATTTGGAGACATGAAAAGATAGTTTAGAACTTCTAATCCTACACCACCACCTCCTCCAATAGATCAAACTTATCTTACATATCCTACTCATACATATCTTTATATATACCCCACTACTTATACTACCCATACACCCCCTCCTCCCTAGCTTCCTAGTTACTGTGAGTTATATGTTGATGATCCATAAAATATTAATTCATACATGATGATATTTAAATTGGTGAAACAATTCTTCATCACTAGAGAGAGATAGATTGTCATAGGGTCACTGTACAATATATTATTGATATATTATCAAAAATACCATGGCCTACATATGAAGTGAGTATAGTTGGAAAAATTATCATTCATTTTTTAGTTTAGTCATATAGACTTTTTCTCCAAATTACAATAGAGGTATATATATATATATATTTTCTTTTATTTAATTTTTTTATAAAATTAGTTTTATCATTTTAATGTTTACATATTTATCTAATTTTTGAGAGAAATACTTTAAAGGTAAATATTTCTTGTATAGAAAACAAAAAATAATAATAGTTATAAAATCATATATAGATTCTACTAGTCTTGAAAGATTTTCAAAATATTAAACATTATTATTGGAAGTATATCATATTCCAATTGAATCTTTTATTTTTGGGAATAAAATGAATATGGTGATTTTGAAAAGTGATATCATGGATCTTGTAGGTGGAGATCAGTTGGGAATCAATACGATTCAACTTTTTTCCATGTAATTCGATTAATAAAAATTTTATGTTCATTTAATTTATTCAAAATTTATTATTATATTTGTTTTATATTATGTATATTTATAGAATTAATATAGAGCATGAAAAGATAGATATATATGGATTTATATACCCATAGTTTATTTCACCTATTGTTTTCACAATGACTCGTGGAGAAAGAAAAGTTTATATTGCTGAAAGATTTCAAAATAATGCAATTATTTGGTGCTATATTTTTCCATATATTCAAGAGTATGAAACATATTTATTACAAAGATTTATATTTATCTTAACATCATAACAAAACAAATTAATGTTTCTTATATATCAGTTCTCATTTTATGTTTGGTGTTTTTTCAATAAAGAATTCATTGTTCTGGCTATGCTCTATCCATGGTGAAGTGAGATAAAATATTAAGAATGTGATGAACATGTAAGTTTTATATTTTAATACTTTTTTATATATTGATGGATAAAATTTATTTTATCCATATTATTTTCAAATAGGGTATGGAATTTATTTATAGAGATAAAAAGAAAGAAGATCCCAAAGATCAAATTTGTACAAGATAAGGTGAATTTTCATTTACAATTACTAAATTTTGGATATCTTACATAAAAATGTTATTTTGAATTAAAATTTATTTGGAACAGAATTTTCATCAACCATAAAGATTGAAAGAATTTCTTTATTAGGTATTATGATTTATGTATGAAATAATTCCAAATTGGGACCATTACGAAGTTCTAGAAGGTTATATTTCTTTATAAAGTTTTATTTAATATTTCATTTTTATTATTAAAAATAAAAGTAAAATTATTTCTTTATTAATTTTATCATTTTGATTACCCATGTCCATATAATGCATAAGAGTTTAGACACTTAAAAATTTATTGGGTATATCATTTTATATGTTTTTTTTATTCTTAGTTTATTTGTAATATATATTGTATAGTTCAAAGTTCAATTGTAAGTGTCTTTTGCTGGATGTTTTTCTAGTTTTTATACTAGCTTTTTACATTTTTTTTCTATGGATAAGAGGAATAAAAATTAAATTATTAAGAAAATTCTCATCAGTTATTAGACAACTAAAATTAAAAATAAATCAACCTATATTTTTCCCATTGGCTAACCAATAAAATACATGAAAACCCACTATAGATTTGTTTTTCATATCAATTATTAAATAACTAAAGTGATAAACCCAAACATAGATTTATTTACAAAATTGGTTTTAATTAACCATCATTAAAAATTTATTTAAAAAATTTCCTTCAATAACATCTCCTAAAAATCAACATTAAAAAGAACAAAAGGACTTTAAAAATTATTTCTTCACTAGGGTCGAAATCTACATATGTCCTTTCCATATTTTATTACTCAAACGGTGAACACGTCTCATTGAGCTGGCTATCAGGGATCAACACCAATTACACGCTTTACCAATTCCTCTATGCACATGCTCCTGTGTGGCCACAAGCACTACGAGTGCTCACCATGTTACCATATTCTCATTTGGGCCTTACACACGGTCTTATCTAGGGATTATAAATGACCCCCTATGTCGCCTATGCGCTTGATTGAGGTGGTTCTTTTAGAGGGGTTAGCCAGTAGGTCCCACATTATCCCTAGTTGATGTGATCAAGTAGGACCTTAGGTTGGCCTTATTTTTTAATATAATCCCACAATAAATACTTAAAAAAATTATGTATACAAAATATTACAAATCCATCTAAAATAAAGTTCCAAGCTAGCCTTTCATATTCACCATGAAAAATATATATTTATATTCTTGAATGAAATTTATTAACTACTAATCCACATATATATCTTATTAAATATTATTTTATTCAAATAATATTATATGGACTTCAACAACTATGCATGGAATCTTTAATTCGTCGGGAAAATGAATATTTTAATGGTCTCCACTTTTAGTAGATAGTGTGAAAACTTCGTAGCACATGTTAGCTTCAACATTTATGATCACATCAAAAATAATCAAATTTTGATAGGGGAATTTTCCAATTGTGACATCTAATTCTGTTATATTAATCTGTAATAATTCTCTAGGTATCACCACTTAATCCAAACTCACCAAACACATATTGGCACATCATTGATAAAAAATGCAACACTAGGACAAAAAACCATTATATGAATTTTAATTTATATAGATATATATAATATATACATTTCAAAAACACCATTTATATTTAGGTATTATTTTAATTAATTAAAATGGAAAACATTTATGCAATTAAAATAATTTTATAAAAATCATTTTAAGTATAAAGTAATATTATACCAAAATGAACTATATTTTTTATTATTATATAATTAATTATATTATTTTTAAATAAAAAATACTTATGTTAATTTAAGATCAAATTATCATAATTATAAGAATTTTTATAGGAAAATATGTGAAAATTTCACAAAAATAACTATTTTTTTCTATTCATGATAAAATAAATATTTTCAAAAAACACAAAATTTCAATTTAATATGAATTTTTATATTCTTATTTAAAATATTATATTTTTTATCAAAAAATATTTATAAAAGTATCAAAATTTAATTATAATATTTTTTGACAAAAATAAATAAAAAATATTTTTGGAGAAAATTTATTTTAGAAGCATAAAATGATTTTTTAAAAAAATTAACACTTTTTTATCATTTTATTTTACAATTTATAAAATCTTTATACATATTTTTCATAATTGGGTTATTCTTATTCGTACTTCCAATTTTTACAGCTGGGTTATAACAGTAATTCTTAAATAAAAATATGTTTAATGGTATATCATGGTTTGTTAAACTGGATGTTGCATTTAATGAAAGATATCAAATAAATTAAATATATTTTTAGATAAATATAACCAAAAATTTTGTGGTGTTAAAACGAATGAATTTATAGTATTTGACACGTGCACCCTACCCCACTAGGAAGGGTAAAACAAATCCAAAATCAAGAGTTTGTTTTTCACATCCCCTGGAAAATTAAGGGAGAAATCTAAGAGTGGTTTCCAGACACCCCTTCAAACAACTTACTTGAGACCTAACAGTCAATTTTATGTTTTATCATGACATCCCAAATAAAAAATAACATGAAACTTGGATTTGATACTATATTTTCAATAACTAACTCGGGACACCCCTAAAGTGGGAACTAGAGATAGCCTATGGAATATCATGAGGGGAATTTTTAATCCCTATAAGCATGAAACTAGTTCCGGATCATAGTGGATCTCCTTTTATAATGGATTTAAAAGTAAAAATAATACAAAAATGTGATCCACGAACTCGACATGACCTTAAAATAAGTTTTCAATCCATTCTCTAAAGTTAATATAGCCTATAACACTTATTAAACATTCCATAACATGATAATTATAAGAAATACATAAGGGAAATCATAAATACTAAAATAAATATCATCAAAAAAATATCCAAAACAAAGTCATAAGGGGGAGTCATATATATATCCAAAAACAATGGTGATGATATGGATACCAAGTAGGTGATACAATACATATAAGCAAGCCCAACAAAAAATAATCAAAATGGGTATTGATCTTTATATGAGTTGAGGGTAACGTTCCCACCATGTCACCATCATCAACCCAATATCCACTAGTCAGAGTACCTACCTCCTTCATATAGAACCTTTCCTTTACATAAATATATCAAAATAAAGTCTATATAGTCAAATTGGGTGTATATAGGGTGTGAGAAACAATATCTTAGCAGGATCCAGACATGAATTTCTTGATTGACTGTTGTCAGATAAATAAAAGAATACTAGTTTTAAATAAACCATATAAAATTAATCATGTAACTTATAAAGTCAATAAAAAATTAACCAGATTAAAAAGTTTATAAATGGAAATAAATACCTTGAAAATAAACATTTCCATATAAATTCTCTATGGGATATCCTTAATCCATCCAAGGTTATATGAACTCTAGGACTTCATATCAATTGTTAAACTAGTGGTCCATCCAACTATGCATAAGAAACACTTAGGGAGTAATGTCATGGACTAGAGATATGGTGTCACCCTTTCCATGACACCATGTCCAACCAAGTTCTAAGGAGTACATGTCATGTTCAAGTGGTTTTGTTTCACCCATCCAAAACACCACAACCTACATCCAAGTCTCATATTACTAGTTAGTGTAGTGTAATCCAAAAGGGATACTTAATAGTAGTACCCCTCCCCATCCCACCTAGAAACATGGTATCCCATGTGCCCATTACATTTCATTCATATCACATTTCATTTCAAAAGACCCAATTCCCTTTATCAAATACCAATTATTCCTTGAAAACCATTTTATATCTAAAATCAAGGTGAAAATTTAAAGCAACAATGAGGCATATAATCATCCCTCAATAACATCATAACACAAATTTTATTAATTATAACACCATTTATAAAACATATAAAACATTATTATTTTATAAAATAATATTTTTATATGAAACCATATTTCTTTAACCAATACAAAATCCAAACACTCAGTAGAAACCACTCTCCTACTATAAAAATCCATTTATAATGTTAATAGGGAACCTATAGGGGAATGAAAAAATCATAAATTCCAAAAACCACACCATATAAATCATAAAACAAGAAACACATGTCTCCTTGATATGAGGGAGAGATATATACATGGAAAAGAACAAGAAATATAGAAATGGAATGAATATGATACACTTACATTAGGCTTAGATGATGAAAATAGCCAAAATAACACCATTTCTCACCCAAGATAGATAGATATGGGCATTCCCTGCAAAGTAATGAGGCTACGGTCAAAGGTAGTATGAAATTATGAGAGAAAATGTTTAAAAATCATAAGGTAAACTTGATAATTTCCCTTTTTTAGATTCAATGAAGACCACATGGTTTTCAAAACCATGTGAGTCTACAATTCCTCACCTGTTCACTTGAATGGTTATTCAACATAGTTTAGTAAACCATGAAGAAGCATAAATAATTTCTCTACTAAATTAATATACCATGGTTTATAGTTTCCTCAAGATTATGCATAACCATGAAATAACCTATAATTTTAAAAAATTGATTTCAAAGGAACACTACCTGGAAAATGAAAATGAAAAGAAGGGGTACTGATTAAAAAATTTATACCTAAAACAAAATTCATAGGTATGAAAAATTTTCTAGAAAAAGGGTGATATTAAATAAATAATTTATTAAATAGATAATATTATTAAAATAACTAAAAAAATTTATGTTAAAAATAATGGGTAGGTGAAGCCTTTTGTTGTAAATTTAGTGTAGGAAAACAATTATTTGAAATAATCACATTTTGAGATCAAAAATTCTATCAAAAAGGTCAAATAAATTTATTCATCAGTAGATAATATTTTTTATGACATTAATAATCTTTTAGATTTTCTTATAATTCCATGAATTATTATTTTTATCACCCAATATTTAAATAAAAAAATGTAGACTTAGAAAAAAGAGGGGAAATAAATTCAATATTTCACCAAAGAAGAATGATACACTCATTAGTGCATCTAATGTCTATGCTAAAAAATAAAAAATATATATATAAGAATAAATATGTTGAGGTTAATCCTAATGTAAAATATAAGGGAAAAGTAAAGGCAGGAAATTCCAACTGTTATTGCATAAAATAATAAGCTATAATTGAATAATGTTTTTAATACTCTTGAGGAGACTTGAGGTAACTTTTATCAACACAAAAATACCACCAATAATTTTATCATTTTACTACATAATTATCAAAAAAAATTAAAAATATATATATATCAATAAAAGAAGTAATCAAGAGAAATATATGGGTTTTGGGTATTATAGAAAATTTTAAAAGGGGGAAGCATGTATTTTTTAAAGAAATTTCTCAACACACATTAATAAAAACAAATATCATTTTAATGATACCCTTATATATGATATAGGAGTTATTAATTTTACAAATGATGGATCACTCAAATTGAAAGGATTTAGAAAAACTATAATTAATTAAAATAAGTTAAATTTCAGTGGTGTTCTTCTTTTCAAGGGTTTAAATCATAATATCTTATGTGTTTCTCAAATTTGTGACAATAGGAATGTGGTTACTTTTTTAGGACAATAGATTTTTCATTATGTGCATAAATTATGACATAATTATCATGATGGTACAATTCATAATTGAAATTTATTTCCAAATTAAAATTTTGAAACCACTTCTTTCATGAGTGTAAAATAACAGAACAAGATTTAGTATATAATACTTATTAATTTATAACAAAATAATATGGAAAAACATTTCAAGTATAAAGGTATCAGAAGTAAACCAAAAATGATATATTAGTAGAGAAACAATTTTTAGGTGTGTATTTTAGGAAATGTGATAAACAATACCCATAAGATTATGGAAATAAAAATGTAGAAACCATTAGAATTGATACTTTTATATGGGTTTGGTTTGTTGAGCTTGAAATGAACTAATAAGGAAAAATAGTTTACTTTTTTATGAGAATAATTTTATAATTTTTGTTTATTTTATGTTCATAAAATAAAAAAAATTTAAGATATTTAATAATTTTTTAGTGATATAATGAAAACCAAATGACATATTCTATCAAAAGTTATCAGTCTGACAATGGATATAAATACAAAAATGAAACCATTGAGGAATATCTTAAAATTCATGGGATTATCCATGGATATAATTCCTTATACAGACCCTAAAAAAAATTGGGAAGTAAGAATAATAGATTTATGGACATGGGGAAAAAATTTTGTGGGTGATGGTTCATTAAAATAATTTTGAAGGAATATCACTATAGTGACTATCTATAATCATAATTTGTTCTTACTTCATCTGAATTTGGTCAACATGCATTATGAGATGTGGTTTGGACTCAACCTAATTTAAATATTTTTAAGTTATTAAATATACCATGATATATCAAAATTAATTTTTTTTTTTGAAAAATTAACATAGAACTAACTAGTGTACATTTCTTGAATATATACACAATTGGAGGAATTACCGGTGTTCTAACAATATTCTAAAAAATATCATTAATAGTTTTGATATTATAGTTATAGAAGATCATGGGACATCAACAACATAATTTCTCATTTATTGTGATATTAAAAATGCTTAATGAGATTATGATTTATAACCTGGGAAAACATTTAGTAGAGTAGCTAGTTTTCAAAGTTATCATATTAATTCTAATTTTTTTAGAGAACGAGATGGATTAGATCTTAGAAGAACTAATTTCATAAGAATTGGGATATATATGGAGCCTAAAAATAATTTTATAGAACACAAAAAGGGTGTTCAAACATGAATAAATTACATAAATTTCAATCATATGATATTACTTTCGTATGTTGAACAAATAATTATTGATTAAGATTTATAACAAAAGGGTTGGATCATAATAAAGGAGGAAGAGCTGAATAAAATCAATAAAAATGAAACTTTGTAGTCAATTCCTTATCCCGATGATAATTATTTCATTGTTATGAAATGTGGTTTTCAAAATAAACATAATTATAAGGGATAAATAGCATAAAACAATTATTTTTTTACTTTATAAATGATACTTCATGGGTTTTGGAGGATCACCTCATGAACTTAGTAGAAAAATAAACCCATTAAAATCCATGATCTATCATCACTATATTCAATATATGGAAATAAATAAAATATAATATAATCCTAACTTGATTTCAGTAATATCCATCTCTCTCAAAGTTGATAGAGATTGCTTGATAAGGATTAATGAGTAATAACAAAAATATCCTTTCCTTCATGAGTATTGCACCACTCTAGGATCCTCATTCATCCTTAGAGTACTTGTGAATCTAAAAGGAGTTCTATATCCTTATTTGAGTATATAAATAGTGATTAAGGTGGAAAATATATTAGTTTATGGATTCTAAATATCTCACACAAATCAATAGGGGGATCCCTTCCCTTATATACGATCTCTATTTTAAATCAAGAGAGGAAAGAATTTGTTTCCATTACACAAAATCCAAATGGAATTAAAATAACACACAACCCATTAGTGTTATGTTAATAATTAAACCTTTAAATGAATATACTATCTATGTTTTATCATAAATTTGGAAATTAATTGATTCATAACTAAAATAAATCCAATCAAGAATACATGGTAGAATGCATGAACGTGATATCCCATATCACATGTCTATCATACACTATAATGAAAACCAATCATATTCTATGATAAAATAATTTTTAGGATCAAATATAAATATATAACACAATGATTTCATAAAATGAGTTATCCTCGTTTTATGAATTTCTAAAAATATCCCACATATACTAAAATTTAATAATGACTTTATAAAAAAACATCATAACTCCTTGTGAATCCATATTAACACCTTTAGGTACTCTTTTATCAAAATCTCTTCATTTTGGAACAAATCCATTGTCCAATTTTTAATCCTTAACCTAATACATAACTACATGTGCCTCTATAAATTCATATAATTAAAACCAAAAAATAAAATACTGATATTATTGATGTAAGAAAATAGTCTCATGTAGTGAATAATCATTGATACTCAAGCTACAAAGGGGTCCTCTGTGGTCCAAATAAAACATACTCATATATCTTTTTGATCATTTACACTTAAAAATTTATCACCTACATAATATATATACCAATATAATCCCATTTTATATGACATCAAGTGATCACTTGGCATAAAATATTTAAATTTAGTATAGGTTATCTCAAACATTCATTATTCTATAAAAAATACTAACTATGTTGATGAAAACATCACATGTCATTCATATATTAGATTATCCCATCACATGTCCCTTATCCAAATAGTCAAGCACATCACATGCCACTAAACTAGGAATAGCCATGAATTTCCTCATTTTAATTAAATCAAGGGACATATATTGTTTTTCATCATATGAGTGGAAAAATACCATCTTGTTTGAACTTAAACTAATGACATGATCATAAACATACCCACCTCACATGATTGTATAATCATTAAAAAGTATGTAATAAATTTATCTATGTATGATGGTTATTAGGCTATGTACCTCACTAACTCCAGGTATATGGGGTTCATAATAATCATACAACCCTATGTATATCAATGAATGTATAAAATTTTATGAGATATATTGTGGTGGGACAGTCCAAATAATTAGTCTCTACTTATTGTCACATAATTCCTCTACTCATGATAATATTAACATATCTTCAGGTCTCATAATAATCTATGATGATCATTGATTAGGGAAAACTAAAAATCATACTTTTAGGGTATATAATAATTTCAATATTATTGGGATATAAATTATAGCCCACATGAATTTATTATAAATGGATATTTCCTCTATTATAAAATCATGATGTATGTTAAAACCATTACATCAAATATCTCATGTATATTATATAAATATTTTCAACATGAACCTCATGTATTTTCTTAGGGTAATTTTTTATCAATGGATAAATAACATTATCCTATGTATCCAGTCAATATATCATTACATCACCGCACTCAATAATCTATTTAATGAGATGGTGTGTTTAAAAGTAGTTTTTAGTCCTTTCATAAGACCAGATTTTTTTGTTGAGAAATTAAACCATTTCTTTTGTGCTATATCTCAATTTCACCATTAATTATAGATACTAACTCTATTATATTGATATAATTCTTGATCCAACTATATTTCTTTATAGAATAAGATGCAATAATGTACTTTTCCTTTGTTATCAAGTTTTCTATAGTGGGGTTTTTGTAACTCTTCCAACTGGTAGCACCATAATTTAGGAAAACACAACACTAGATTTATATATCAAGTAATATTTATTGGATTTGAAACGATCATCAGTTTAACCCCGTACATAGATCTCATCCTTTACTCTAAAGACCAAGAACATATCCTTAGTTTTTCTCAAGTACTTAAGGATGATATTAATAGTAATATAATAACTCTCATCGGGATTGGATTAGTATCTCCTTGTAATGATGTAATAATAAGTATCATAAAGATGAGAAACCACAGGAAATACATGATATATCCTATGGTGGATTCATAATGAATTTTATCCATACTTTTTAACTCTTTAGAATTACCTTTAATCCTCTTAAGATTCATGACATTTAACACTGGTAAAGACAAATTATTGAGTTCTCAATGCCGAAACACTTTTGAACATTATCATTGTATGTGTTATATTTTAGTTAAAGAAAACATTAAGGTATATTTATATATATATATTAAAATTATTATGTATAATTTTTTACCCATTAATTGGGAAGAATTTATCCAACTACATATTTATATAGTGTAAAATCAGGACATTATTTTTGATAAGAAGTATTTCATCCACATATAATAATTGAAATAATAACACATAAATATTAATAAACTTATATAAACAAGATTCATCTGTGTTTTTTATGAATAAAAACAATTTGATTATAACATCAATGTAGATATTCCAACTATAACAATTTTACTTCAATCTGTAAATGGGTCGTTCCATTTTTCAAACATTAACAAACTCATTTGGAACTTTAAAAACTTTGGGTTATATCATATACATCACCTAAACTAAATATACATTAAGGAGATAAATTTTTAAATACATTTTATATATCTCATAATCATAGTAAGATTATATTTAATGTAATATCAGAATATACTTTATGATCATAACTGATGAAAATGTCACTTTATAGTCAATACTATGATTTTTTTGTAACTCTTTTCCTCCAATTAAGCTCCATAGATTCAAACACTACAATATATATTATTTTTCTTATATAAATCCCACTATATCCTTATAGATATCACCCATTCATGTGAATCCACCATGTTCTAAACATGGTTAGTGTATAATAATTCCATTTCATATTTTAGGGATTTTATCCATCTCTCATAATCACAACTCTCAATGTCCTCTGGAAAGTAGTAGGTTTGTAAACCATGAACATTAATTCATTAACATGTTCTATAATAAATTCATAACTCTAAGGATCCTAATTAATCCTAACATACCTTCAATATTCTTATGTAATCTAAGTTCATTTTTCTTCCACTACTCTTTGTGGAACTGGCTCAACTTCCACCTTGTGAACGCTTCTTGTTTTTTGGTATTGAAATTCTCTATATTCAAATGTAATCCCACTAACTCCCTAAATTATTTGTTACTTCTCAAGTAAAACACTACATCAATCCATAGACACTTTCTGTTCAATGGGATTATAAAATTAATATCCCATTTTCTCTTGGATATATCTAAAAAAATAAGTATTTTTATTATTTATGGTTGATTTTATCGAAATCTATGTTCCATGCATATTATTAATAGACCCAAATCCACATAAAATAAATATTGGAATATTTAAAAGGATGTATCTTATATGGTGTACTTATGACTACTTTAGATGTATCATAGATACGTGAGAATGAAATTGTTTCCAGATACACTATGCCACCATCATGTTTAAGAAGAGTGAATTATGGAACTATTCCAAAATATCTTAGATGTTTATTGAATCGTTTTATTAATTTTCCACAATCCCAATATGATCAAATAATTTTAATAATTTTTACCAATTTATTTTATAATTTATTCTAAAACTCTATGATTTTTAAAAGTTTCACACTTGTGGCTTATTGGAAACACATAACCAAATAAACTAAATTCATCAGTAACTATTATAAAGTAACTAAATCCATCACTTTATTTGGTTGTCATTAATATGAATACATCATTATGTATGAGATCCAGTATTATCTATCCCTTTCACCTTTTACACTAAAAGTCAATATAATCATTTTTCCAAATAAACAATATTTTAATGTATCAGGTGATTAATTGTTGAATGAGTTCATCTATCCATTTATATAGAGTCTTTGGATGTGTTTCTCATTTATACGTCCAAGGAAGCAACAAAAAAGTTGGGTTGGGGTTAGAATCACCATTTATATTCTAATTATAAATATTGTAAACATTATTATCCATATCAATAATATATAAAATATTTATCATATTATTGATTTCATAAAAAATTTCATTCATATATATATAACAACTCTTTTTTTAATAATGAATGATAATTCCATCATTTTCTAAACATGATACAAAAATAAATTTTTTATATATAAGGAATATAATAATAGTTTTTACAATTCTGAAAATAATCTACTATCTTAAATTTGATAATAAGTGTCAACCTTTAATGTAGTAATGCTTTCTCTATTTCAAATATATAGATATAATCCACCCATTTTAACTTCCCTTTTATCTTTCAGTCTATATTTATCATCAAAAATGTGTGATACACACCCTGTGTTTGATACCGATGATCTAGATTTGGAGAAGTCGATCTCAATAACATTCACATTCATATACATCTTATTATTATCTTTGAAAAAAATCCAAACTTTAAATACTAATATTGAATAGTTTTATAGGTCATAGAAATATTATATCTCAAATTAATATGAATTATTAATCTCATAATCTATTATAGAGACATATGTAAGGGTGAGTACCATGTTTTATATCTTTTAATTAAGGTATTTTAATTAAATTTAACCCACTAAAAATTATTAACCCATGCATCATAATCATTTGGTGAGCCAATATCCATATTTCATCATGAATTACATCAGGTTTCATATAAAAATAGATAAATATATAGGTTATATAAATATTTTCAATTATGTCATATATGATTCATGGATATCTAATTCAATAACTCTCTAAGAAAATAATTATATAGATTCACTTAACTATATTATGTTATTATCCTAATGTTTTTGGTTTCCAAACTAAGTGTAAACCAAATAAAACATTACAAAAACCTAATATTTAGGATCACCTTATTACTTGTTTTCATTACATAAGATAATATATAGGAATATAATTTTTAGGGTTTCCCATAATAATCAATTGAAAATTCGAAAAGTGTATCATTGGAATTATTCTAACACTTAGTATTTGATAGGTTTAATTTAATGTCACACAAATAAAATATACATCACATTCATGTAAAATTAATAACTTCTGATTCTCACAAAATAATTATTATATCATATTTTATTCCATTATATACACATGTTTATAATGATTTAATTTTAAAATCCTTATTCTAATCACCAAATTAACATGTTCACACCATATTAATGTAAAACCCTTTCCATAACCCATAGTTGATATTACTCACGAAAAAATATTAGTTGAACATATTCACACATATCCTAATGCAACATATACATAAGTATATGAACATTTTATATAAAGGTTTAGAATTATATGAGATAGATAATCTCTGCATGAGAAAGGTCCCATCCTATATTGAATTGTTTCATAGGTGTGTGTAGAGTTTTCTCCTCTAAAACAATTTTAAAATGGGGGTAAAAATGGAATAAATATTTTATTTCAATTGGAGTTAATACAGAATCCATAGATATCCAACCCCATCCATTCTAAAATGATACATAAGCCTCCTAGACTATAGAAATTTTGGGCCAAATTCCCTCTATCTATGGATACTTAAGAAATAATCTAATTCATAAAAAATCCAAATTCAATTATGTATAAACTATATTAAACAAATAAATTAAATTTTATAACTTTAATTAAAAACTAAGTTCAAGGTATAAAAAACTAAATGTTATGTTTTATTACCTAGCATGTAATTAATGGATCAAAAATTGATATGGAAAAATTTATCACATAAATTAAATCATACTTAATATCCATGTTTCATAAACACTTTATAAACATTAATATTCCAAAGGAATAAAAAAATAAATAAGCACTTTATTTATTTTCAAAACGTGAGATATAAATACGAAAATTTAAAATTTTATTTAGGTATGAAAATATCCAATTTATAATTCCTAAAACTTACATTTTATGAATAATTAATAAACAATAAGAATAAATATACAAAATATTAAATTTTAATATTTTCATGATATATATTGTTTTTTGATTGATAATGATAATTCTCAATAAAAATATATGATCAATACATAAAGGTTATTGCACATGACTCTTACATATCAAGTCATATTTGAAAATATAATCATTTGAAAATTTTGATCAATATAATCACATATGATAAGTGAAGCCATAATGTGCATATTGTATTTGATGATATTTACTATATCATTGATGAAACATGATGATATATTTTTCTAAAACCTGGTGTTGGTAATAGAAAATGTTATCACATATCATATCTTACAACACTAAATAAAACTAGGGTTTTTTATATCATATGTTATGATATACAATAGTCTTACACTATGAAAAAGAAAAATAGAATAAATATTCAAATCATACCTTACAATATTGATCAAACATAATAAAACTACAATGTTCTTCCTAAAAATGATAAAATAACATGTTTATTCATTGATGAATGTGGAAAAATAGGTTTTAGAGGATTATCACATGATATTAGAAGTGGAATAAACTTATTATAATTCCTGATCTATCATCGTAAGATTCAATATATAAAAATGAAGAATATAAAATTTAACCATACCTATATTTAATTAAATTATATCGATATAAAACATGATAGATTACACTTGATAGGGAACACTGAGTGACAACCAAAAGGTGCTCGCTTATACAGGTTGTAAACCGACCTTAGGTCCACTTTCTTAATTAGAAAACCCAAAACATTAATGGATTTCCTGTGATTATTCATAAATAAAAATAGTGATTAAGTTGGATGAGAGATTTAGTTATGTCTTGTAATTATATCACACCAATAAAAAGGGGGTCTCATATCTTATATAACAACTCTTCATTAAATGATGAAATATGAGCATTGGATATCATCACATTGTAGTAGACATATATTACAATAATTCACAATCATCATAGTTTTATTAATCATGGAACATTTAAAAAAATTATTGTTCATGTATAACAAAAAAATATATCAATTCATTGAAATTTAAGCAAAAGAATTTTATTATTAAGAATTTAGAGACTGCATTCTTGTGATATCACATATCACATCTCTATCATACATTATGATATAAGCCAATAATATCCTATGATCTATGAATTTTGGCACTCAAATTTCCAGATATAACTCTAGGATATCATTTAATTATATATACCAAATTTTTTGAATTTTCCACATTACCCTCAAATTTAGGGCATATAGTTTAATGAAGTTTCTTCTCTATATAAAAGGCTTGAAATGATTTGAATTTTCCATATCTTATATTCATATAGGAATTTTAATGTGTTTCAAATGGATGTAAAGTTTCTATTATAAAATGTAGATCTTTAGGAATGGGTTTACATTGAACAAATAGAAGGATATATACTCAAAAGAGGTGGTACTTGAGTTTTAAAGATTAAGAAAGTATTATATGGTATCAAATAAGTCCCAAAATTATGGAACTAAAATTTGGACAATTACTTGTATATTATAGATCTTAATAAATTAATAGTGTATTCTAATATTTATATCAATAAATACAACTCAAATTCACTCATTGTGCTGGTGTACACGGATAACATTATTTTTCTAAGAATTAAGTGAAAATTTGATAGGAATTTTCTACCCAAATTAAAAATAAATTTTAAATTTAAATGATTAGAGAGAATTGGGATTACAAGTCATGAAAATGGTAGATCATAACTATATATCATAATAAAATTATTTTTATGAATTGTTAAATTGATTTATAATTGAATTATTGAGATAAGTTTCAATTCCTATAGTACTTGGGATTAAATTTTCCTTAGATGGGTTGTGTGGATTAAAAGGATTTTTCAAATTTTATCAAAATCTTACTCTAATTTATTATTTTAATGAAAAATATTTTTCTTTTATTAATTTATGAAATTTATTCCAAATAAACCCAAATAAATTACATATTACAGAAGATAAGTATATCTTTTATTATGTTAAAATAACTATATGATTTGTAATTGGTAATGAGAATGAGACAACATTTGAGTTGTCTTTATATCAATAAAGACAACTCAAATTCCCTCATTGTGTTGGTGTACACTGATAACATTATTTTTTCTAAGAATTAAGTGAAAATTTGTTAGGAATTTTCTACCCAAATTAAAAATAAATTTGAAATTTAAATTACTAGAGAGATTTGGGATTACAATTCATGAAAATGGTAGATCATACCTATATATCATAATAAATGTATGTTTATGAATTGTTAAATTGGTTTATAATTGAATAATTGAGATAAGTTTCAATTCCTATAACACTTGGGATTAAATTTTCCTTAGATGAGGTGTGTGGATTAAAAGGATTTTTAAAATTTTAGCAAAAGCTTTCTCTAATTTATTATGTTAATGAAAAATATTTTTCTTTTATTAATTTATGAAATTTATTCCAAATAAACCCAAATAAATTATATATTAGATAAGAAAAGTATATCCTTTATTATGTTAGAATAAATAAACGCTTTGCAATTGGTAATGAGGATGAGACAACATTAAAACTTTATTGATTTTCTTTTGTCATTGAGGCAAGTGATATTAGTGATTGAATATAAAATTCTGGACAATATTTCTTTATTTTATGATGTAATGTTTCTTGGGACCCCAAGAAGAAAAATTCAATCATATTATTTATAAATAAAGATGGGTATATTTTAGTATTGTAAGACACAACCCAAATGGTGTAGATAATGTCACAACTTGAAGATACAATTGTTGAAGTCTCATGACAATTAATGAATGCATGACACAATCAAAGTTAAACCAATTTTTTATTGAATCTAGTAAAAAATTCAAGTTTTAACATTGCTGACATCAAGTAATACTTCATTATGGATCATTTTAAATGTGAAGATATCTATATATAATATGTATCAATGAAGGATAAAGTAGAAAATATCTTGAAAAAAACCCCTAATAAAGGTTTTATTCCGTCTCTTAAGATAATTTTTGGGAGTGAATTACCTCTAAAATTACAAGTGATTTCATTCCTTCATATTCCCTCATTTATTAATTTTAATTTTTTGAAAAAATAGGATAATATTTTGGGATATATTCATGAAAAGGGTTCGAGGAACTTGTTACTTAGGGAGTTTTAAATGGATAATAAGAGAATAGATATTATTTCTTGTGGGGTAGATTTAAGGAGTTGTTTTAAAAAGTATATTTTATAAAAATAGATTTTATTTTAGAATTATTCTATCAAATATATAAGGGATGTTAAATATTAATCTAAAAATATGTTTAAATATCCCTTATGAATTGAAGAGACAAAGGTTGAGTTGTGAATCCCTAAATTGGGACTTGGTCTATATTGTATTTTTTTTTAAACTTAGGGTCAGGGAACTCTAAAAAATATCATTATAAGCAATTTTGCGCTATTTATAATTATCAAATTTGGGGTCCATTTATGACTAGTTTCTTGAGATATTCCATTGATGATTTTTATGCTGTATTTATAGTAAACATACTCATGGAAGTGTTTGAGGTCAATTTGACTTATTATAGAGCAAATGATTAAATATTTCTTCGTATGGTAAAACCTGCACTACTATATAGTGTTCATTATGTTGTAATGATTATATATAGAAGGATAATTATAAATATATGAGAATAATGTTTCAATGAATATTTTTTTCATCGTAATTTATTTTTGAGGAATTAAAGTTTAAATTATACTTAGGTATTTCACTCTATCCTTAGCCTATTATTTATAGAGTTTTGTTTAGTTGAGGTACTGTGAAATACTATCCATTATGGGATATTTTCATAATATAATTTGGATACTTATTCTATAGTAACATATTTGACATAACAATGAGTTAATTATAAAACAATTTATTTTTTATTGGGATTCAAAGGCTAAGGATTCACACCATAATATAATTTATCATGCTATAATTTTTTAGTAAACTTTTTGGGAAATCATGGCTTAAGAATACTATAATGTGAGTGTTTTAATCATAATTTAATGAGTTCAAATTTAATATTTATTTTTTGGTTCTATATGAATACTTTATGAGTTTTAAATTGTTTTAATACATATTTTTTAGTTTTGAGGTTTAACAGAATATTAATCCTTAATACATATCATTACACTACGATTTATACAAGGCCTTTAAAATTAACAATTTTATTTTAAAATGGTGAAAAGTCATTATATTAAAATATCATTACATGATTTGGGGTACCTATTGAACCTTTTTAAGATCATATATTGATTTTTACTTATTACTAAGAGTTTTTCACAACTTTTGAGAAATTTTCTAGGTTTAGGGGATTGTGCATGGTTGGAGCATAGTTTGGACATACCATGAGTTTGGACAAGAAAAATATGAACCCTATGTTGTTTATCTAAAGGGGGGTGCATGAGTTTTTTAAAATATATATACTCACCAATAAAACCATGCACCCTTGGACCTTAGAGGATTTTATGGTTTGTGAATTGATAGTTTAACCATGCTTCCAAACCATCCAACCTTTTTAGAATCCTAGTAAAGGGATAATGTTAGGGTGCATGGTTATTAATAACCATGAAGAAAAACCAAGAAACTATGTGTGTAGGTTTTTATCCCCTTAAAATTTAATTAAAAATATCAAGACCCCTATTTAATATTCATAACACACCAATTCAACCCTAATAAATTTCCTCAGTTTTTATAGGCTCTCAAAAGGATTCCTTGGTTCCTCAAAACATTTTCCTTATGAATCAAAGTGTCGGTGGAAGATTATGATCCATTTCTAGTTTGTGTATTATCTTTTTATTTTGTTTTTCAATTTATAGTCATTCTCTTCTTTTTAATAGTGGTGAATCCTCATGTTGTTGATGTATTTAATATCATTTTGATGGACCTTGTTTCTAGGGATTATTCCTTGATCTTATTCATCTTCATTCTATAATGGCGGTTCATGTTATGGGTAATGATTTTGATCATGTGATTAAAGGTATGCAGTTTTATAATGATTTACCCTAATATTGAAATCTTAAATTTCATTATTAAATTGAATTTATTTTTCAATAGATTCATAAAAACATGATTTGAGATGATTTGATCTGTGATTTTAAAAGGAAAGAGAAATTTTAAAAAACCCCAACTTCAATGGCACTGAAAATATTGGGTATATTTTGAGAAAATGATGTATTAAAATGATAAATGGTTTAATGAAATTATTTTATATTGATTCTGGATAAAATTTTATTAAAATTCAAAGTGGATTTAAAGTCATGTATTTGATAAAAACATGTGATTTTGTTTTGAAATTGGAAAGGCTTGTGAACTTGAAATTGTGAAATTGAAATATGACTGATGAATTTATTTGAAATGACTAATTTTCCAATGATTTATTAGTTTACTAATTCACATATGACCGTAGGTAATTTTTGGGTGATTAGGACATTAATGACATCACTTTGACTCCCAATCAATGGATTAATGATGAAAACTCTAACTAAACCAAGTTCACCTTGATTATCCCTGACGGAATATTGATTGATTAGTCTTATTGGTATGATCCTAAGGATGTGTTCACACATACTAATATATGATTTATAATAGAGTAACAAAAGGATATGAGATCTCATAACTAACGTAACTCAATGAATATGACCATCATTATTTTTTTTACTTGATTATGCATTCCATTGTTTAATGAACTGATTAAATCATTCTAGTTTTTTTATAAAAGATTTTTATATACAATTATCATTTTAAGTATATTTTGATATATTTTCCATCTACATGATTTGAAATAATTTTTTTATTTAAAATGTGTATTAATTATAATATTCATTATTTTATTCAAATTGAAAGCATAAGTGATTTAATTGTTATGTAATTAATTAAGGATCATTTGGTGATAAACTATTGGACTAATTAGCTCACACCCTACCTTTTCCTTTGGGTGCTTGTAGATATTATTAATCAAGGTATAGGAAAGATAAATATCCACCTATAAGTGATGGTTGTACATGATTCCTAGGACTCTAAAGTTATGGTGGTGACTGATGGAGCCATGGTCAACTTTTTTCAAAGAGATTTTGAGATCATTATCTTGATGGTTGTTGTGTTACCCTTTGGTTTATGTTTTACCATGGGATGTTTATATATTTTCTTATGGTCCTTTTCTTCAGGAGGAGTGTTTTTCATATTGATATGTTATTTTTTTACATTCTATTGTTGTGAATTTTATATATAGTTATTGAGGAAAAACTATTCCCTTCAATGATTGATATGATGTCAGGTGCAAGTTGACAACTCGTGGGGATCTGGAATGCCCTTCGGGGTATGTTAGGGTCGGGTTAGGTATTAGCGTACTTGGGTATCTGGGTTGTTTTGTTACATTTATGATAGAATAGATATATTATAGAGATAATTATAAATAATATTTGAGTCATTTTATAGAATATAATAAAGGTACATACTAGATAAAAACTTCAAGTCACTTGAGGTGAATTGTAGAATATAGATCAACTTATTAATGATTTTTTTATCATTCATATACATAGAATTTAGGAATATATTCTTTCTACTCTCCTATATTCCTTGTTGATAATAAGTTAAATATGTGTGTAGTGGGATCAGAACCATTGAAAACAAGGATTTTGAACTCGATGGAATGGGTGTGTGAATCTTGTAAAATTCTCTAATGACATATGAATTCATTATTTATCTTTATCACTTGTCAGAATAACTTGGTTCCATTTATTAATATTATATATAACTAGAATGAGAAAAAAATTTCTAAATATTGGGATTTCATTGACCACATATTCACCCCCAGTGGTTAAGCATTTTTTATATGGACCTTGCACTCCACCTTTAGTCAGTACATGAACATTAATATGGTTATGAAAACTTTATAACTTACTCTTATTACTATATAAATAATAATTGAATTAATAATTCTATGTAGGCCCATAACCCATGGTCTTATATTATATAGGGTGGATACGTGTAATAGAGGGATTATGTATTTTGACTATTTATAGTGTGGGAATTTGCATCTTGATCTTGTGATAATGTATGTCAAGGTGGGTAAGCTTACATGATTAAGGTAATTTTCATGGGCCTAGTTGAAAAAAACTAAAAACATCTTTTTTATATATTAATTAACAAAGATATTTGAATTTTATATATTTTTTAATTAAAAAACAAAAAACAATTATTTTATATAAATTATGTAGAAAGATTTCAAAAAATAAAAATGTATTATTTAAATTAGTTTAATTAATAATTTTAATTTTCTTTAAACAAAAATAATTATATATGAAATAAATGGGCTTGGGGGGGGTCGAGAGAGTTTGATATATTTTATATGTATTTCATGTAATCTTTTTTTAGAAAACTTGTCTGAGCTTTAGCCAATATTGTTTGATTCTGATCCACCCCTTGGACCTCATTTTTCATTACTAGATTTAATTATTTCACAAAAAGTATAGAATAATCCATAAATAATCTAAAACAACTCAAATTCACCCGACCTCATATATTTTCATCATAAATAAGTGAATCAATTATATTGTAAATATCAGGTTAATTATACACATGATGGTTCACTAAGGATATCCCACACTAAGATCCCTATGATATATTTATTGAATTTTCCATTTTCCATGGGTATCACTTCCTAATAATCATAGTGTATGAAAACAATCATATGAAATAGTAATAAACTATGAATAACTCATCCCAATCATTGATAAAGTACCCATTGTGAGAATATTTTCCCAAGAAAATATTATAGTTGGTGTCCTAGGACCAACTATTTCTACTTTGATTACATGTATATTCGACGATTTGAATATTAAAAAAATATAAAATTTCACATTATTCATTTTCCTACATGAAATTAATATAATAATGTATTCAAGTATTTGTTTCCTTGATAAGGTTGTGGTAGCTCCCCTCTATGATGAGAACATTGAAATGCTATGATGATATTTTTAAATATAGTTCTATAGTCAGATAACATTCTATTATAGGACATATAGAATGTGACTGTCAGATGTGGGAACTCATAAGAGTATGAGAATTTTTATCATGAAGTTCACATTTGGTATTCTATAATATGGGAGATTATGACAATAGACCTATCAGTAGGAATTTCACATTTTTTGGTGTCATCAGATATTCCTACCTGTGAATTTTTGTGATAATCCTTATACATTAAGATTTTTATTAATGAATATTAAAATTCAATCATGTAGACTTATTTTGTAAACCATTATGATATAGTTTACGGATAATTTTGATACATTTGGTGTTTCATGAGTGATTTTTTATTAATGAATAATTCGAGGAATGATTTATCCCTTTCAATTTTATGAAAGTTGATATTTCAGCCATTTTTTTAGAATAAAATATCTTTATAAACTCCATGACCATGCTGTAATGATGTGTTTATTTCTTATAGTCTATGAAATACATATCAATCATATATGTTAGTGGCATGGATGTGAAACTAGCTTGATGATATATTGTGGCAAATGGATTATATTGCATTGTGAGCATTCGTATGTGTTTCTCAATGTTGTGACATTATATTCATTATCATTGGAACCTTAGACCATTACTAGATGAAAATTTTGGACTTTAGTCATTCCATCCTAATACCAATAATAAAAAATCCTAGTGGTTCGCACAGTAAGTGTTTTCATTCATCTCGATTAAATTATATTTGAATTTAATTATTGGAATAAATATATTTCACAAGACCAAATAATAATTTTATTTAATATTTATTGATCACTACTCTTCACAAATTCATAAAAAATTATTTATTTATTAATAAATAATTTATTTAGTTATATGAATATTTAATAAATGTTTATGCAATGGGTTGTGAATAAAAAAATATTTTATTGGTGAAAAAATATTGAATTAAATATTTATTAGGGTATTCAACAAATGTTGATGATTTGGAGCAGACCAAGATTATTTCTAGAGATGAATATTTATTTTTAATATGGTGATTAATATTTATCATTTTATGAGTTAGCACACACCATAAAATAATCATATTATTATTATTATTATTATTAAAATATGGAAAGGGATTTCTTAAAGATTATAAAATTATTTAAGGTCTACTATGCAATTTAACATTATTTTTAACCTAAGATTTAGCTATATAAATAAATGGTTAAGTATATTATATAGTGTTAATAAAAAAATTTATATTTTAGAATCTTTAAGCACCATGTAATTCTCTCACCATTAATCCCAGTCTCTTCTTTTCAAGAATGAAAAATTCCAGAGATATTCCATCAAGCTCATAGAAAGTAGAAGTGATTAACACAAATAATGAAAGTAAATTTATTCACCACACTAGCATCTTGAAATCGATTGTTGATGCTTTGAGATCAAAGGATCACATGCGGATCACAAATATAGGTATTCTACACTTATATTCTCTAAACACATTGATGTTAATCTTAGAAGGTTTTATTTACAATCAACATCATCATCAAATAATGTTCCTTGATTAGGGAATCATTTATTATTATTATAAATTAATTAATTATAATATAACTTAAAAATATCTTCTCCCAGGTCTAGGTTTTTCCCATGTCATTATTCACTGAAAAACTTTCATTGGTTATCACATTCATGTTATGCACAATATTGTGAATGATCCACCCAATAAAAAAAATTCTTGGTTTATATCCCAGCCGGGTACTTCTACTACACTTAGAAACTTCAAGTAGTATCAAAGGGGTTACATTTCAAATTAATAATAATTTATTTTATTATTGATATATATGCTCAATAGTGGTAAGATTTTCATTTCAAGAAGTTTTCATTATTTAATTTGTTTTAATTAACATGCCTTTAAAATTTTAATTATCATAATTTATGATTTAATTTTTATAAAGGACTAATAATATATGAATAATGATTAGATATTATATTGGGAAGTGCCAAGGATTTTAGATGGTAATACTAGGTTACAAGGAATGTAGTGAGAGAACTTGTTGTGTACCCATGTGTACTATATCTTTTTATGTCATGGGATTCTCTAAATGCAAATTATAAATTACACATTCAGTATTTATTTCACAATGCATGTATATTGGGCCACTATAGCACATGAATTTTCAAATTACATGGAATTTTATTGGAATACATGTCATGTAGTTTAGAGAGTTTAGTAGTGAAATTATTTAAAAAATGTGGTAAAATACATAATTAAAACCACGTGATACTGAAATCTGAGAGAAATAATGAAATTCATGATTTGTAGCTAGCACACACGGTGTGTAGTTCATTATCTCTGCATCTGAAGTTCACATTAAGTCATTCAGTGAGTTAAGAAGACACACATATAGAAAAAACATGGAGTATAGATGGAGTACATGTCATGTGGTCTTGTATCCTAAGAACATTCTGAACATTTCTTTAGGTTTTTCAAAACACACAAAATGAGTGTTACATGTCATTTATATAGCTTGTACACCTTATGTGGTCTAGCCAAGATACACGCCGAATCCCTAGGCATGTAGCCTAGGGACACGACAACCATGATACATGGCATGTAGCTTATAAGTACATGTTTTTTAGTATCCCAGTAAAAGAAAAAATTAAATTAAATTAAATTTCGAATTATAACATTAAAACCTTATTACTTTTTTATCACCCATTGTGTTTGGAAATTTAATAATGTTTTCCAATATGTATTAAATGATCAATTAATTTATTGTAATTATTTTTAATTATTTTTTCTGTCATTTATTTTCTATTAATTTATTTATGATGGGTATCTATAATAAAATTTGGATGTCCATTGAGATAAATTGAAATTAATTAATTTATGAAAAATCATTTATATTAATAATAAATAATAAATAGAAATTTATTTTAGCTCGTTTTCTTTTGTGTATTCATTGCTTGTGTATGACCAGTCGTGAGATTATTAAATACCTGTATATGTGTTGGAATTATTTATTTAAATTTATTTCATGGGTCTGAAATTAATTAAGTATTAAATTAAAATGATGACCTCTGATTCATCTCTCACTTCATTATTATGTATGAACTGTGTGTCTAAGGTTTTATATGTAAATCCCCTTAACCAATCCATTTTTTCCCTCACTTTCACATTAGTTATAAATACTTGTAATAAATTTAGTATCCCAAGGTAGGTGAATACATTTCAGGATGGAACCTAGATGATTCAAACTGATGTGATACATAGGTGGACAGGTCGAATGTTATAACTCATGAAAAGACCAGCACACTGAGTTTTACCCCAGGTCATTGGTTAAATTATTTTCCACTCAATAAATCAATGATTATATAATCTCATGTTTAGGAAATTTAATAATAATTTTTTTTATCATATATATAGTTTGTTTATTGGACGCAAGACTGCAGTCACATAAATAAATGAATTAAAGTGAAAATAAAGAATTTCACTAAATGTATTATGTGTATTTTTTTATCAAACATGACTAATAATTTAATCAAAATCCAATAAATATTAACAATACATGTAAAGGATAAAATAATAAATTCTTACACATATTAAAATTAAATCCATCAAGTTAATATTAATTCATTCTTCCTTCCATCATTTGAATTAAGATGAATCCAATTTTAAAGTTTCATTTCAACCAATGTCTCAGAAACATTTATTTATTGTTAAATAATAACTAAGATAATGGGTTGACTTAAAAAATTATATTGAATTTAGTGGAAAAATTGAAACACCCTGACTTTTTTTGGTCTTTTTTCTGAATATATTAAATTTTCATTTATTTCTTAAAATTCACTAAGTTTAACATTCCTTTCACATGGAACATACTTATATTATGTTACATGAAACATCTACATGGAATACATTACAAGGAACAATGACTTTCTCTATGTTACACGCAACACCGATGTTTCTACAAAAAATTATTTTACTGTTATAATTATTTAAATGAGATAATTATAATCTAGACATTAAACTAAGTAATATAAAAAGTAATTACTACTTTTTAAATATTTTTTATAATGTATTTATATAAATAAAAAATATTGATAATGAAATATATGACTTTAGGTAAAGTCCTTATATGTTTAAAAATACTATATTCTAAAAACAAACTATGTTTCATGTCCATCTAAGAAAAAAAATAAAATTAATTTTAGACAAATTTAGAAATTTAATTTGATAAAATAAAAATTAATTTGTAATTTAGAATGTCTAAATTATCCTATGGTTAAATTTTAGTATTTTTTTTGAAAAATTTCATTTTTAGATAAATAGTGAAAAAATACAAGATTTTAATTCAAAAAAAATAATCTAATTTATTTATAAGGTAAACTTGTATTTTCAATTTGTTTCAAATTATAATTAGATAAAATTTTTATAAATTAATAAAATTTATTACATTGAGTTCAATTACACATTGTACTTGGGTATAAAAACTTAAAAAACTTTTGAATGTTTTTAATTAGAAAAACACACATTGTCGACCTTATAGTTAGATTAATTTTAAATTAAATTTTGCCTCTTATGTGGTAGGAATTTGGAAAAATCGATTCAATATTTTTAATCAGAATAATTTATATTATCTAATATGGTCAACTATGTTTTTGACCAAAAATATTAGTGAAAGTAATTAAAATTAATTACATCGATTAAGGTAAAATTAAGCTTTTCTAAGGACTAAACCTTAAATTTATGTCTCAACAGGGATTATACACTTTTCCAACACCCATTTTATATAGCTTATTAATCTATTAACATTAAAATTTAACGTTTTTTGGTTTTTTATGCCTTTTTTAGGTAAAAGCATGGGCACACCTAACTTTTTTTCAAAAATTCCAATTGTGTGCTTTCCCTTCCCTATGAAAGGACACCACTTCTCCCTTTTCTTCACACCTCTCAAACTACATAGGTTAGAAAAATATCTATAAAATAAAATTCTAAAAATCCACCACTTCTTCCTTCAATCATTCCTTTGGGAAAAACGAAATCCAAGTAATCCTTTTGGCACAAACTAAAAGGAGATACCCAATTAAGAGGTAACGTGTTCTCTCAAACTCCTTTATTTTATTTTATTTCTCCACCCCCTCCACTATCATTATTCAATTATGGTATAATAAAAATATTATCCTCAATATAATATTATGTTTTTAATATAATATTTATACCTACACTTACACGCACTTCCATCTAATGGGTAATGAACATATTTTTTATGTGTACAACGAACTACCACCTCACTAAAACATGATTCTTCATTTTTCATTTACCGCTTCTCATGGGGGAAATTATGATGAAAACTTATTTTATATATGTAATATATTATATTTATTATCTATTTAATCTTATTTATTCCTTTTACATCACATATCATTTTACTTTTCAATTGGTGTAAATATGATAATTTCGTCTGAGAAAGTGTGTACTACTGCCCCCTCAAATTGATGTGATTCATTCACACACTACATGGAATGTATTAATGATGATTTAAGTTAAATTATATGATATATATATATATATATGAAAGAATAATTATAATAGAATAATGATATATATACATATATACACACATATTTCATTTACCATCATTCTTTTAATACGATAATAAAAAAAGGAAACATCGTTCAAGCGTATGTATGCCTTACAGTCTCCATAAATGTTGTATTCCATTATATATTTATAGATTATATAGATTATTATATTACACTTATAATGAATATAAATGATATTTATATCATTATTTACATTTTTTAAGTCATCTTATAAGTATAGGTTACAAAGATATGGCGTATTAAGACAGATGCAATGAAAAAAGCGAATATTATCCGAAGTGAGATGTTAATATAGGATGGTAAAAAATAGGTAATATAAGGTCACAATAAAAACTTATATGGTTTTAGATATAATAATATGGTTTTATAAAATATTAATAATAAATTTCTATTTATTATAAAGGTATTTTAAATGAGTACGATGAAAGTCAAGAC
This sequence comes from Viscum album, assembly GCA_963277665.1. Taxonomy (NCBI): domain Eukaryota; kingdom Viridiplantae; phylum Streptophyta; class Magnoliopsida; order Santalales; family Viscaceae; genus Viscum; species Viscum album. The sequence goes on from OY728131.1 coordinate 2,073,822,167, forward strand.
ATAGAGTAAGGATATTTCATTTCACTTTTTATTTGCATGTGATACATGCTTTATTCACCACCCATTCCTTATGTGGTGTGTATACTGAACATGGATTTATTATATAATTATTATATTTAAATTTATTTTTATTTACATATCAATTTTAATATGTTTCATTCATGGGGTTTAGGTTTCAAAATTTACTAAATCAGTAATATAAGTTTTGTAAAAATTTGCCTTCTTTGAGACTCATATTTTGTTATGGACCTAAATTACTTTTTAATGTGTATATAATTACATTTTACATGATATATCTGGAATATAATTATTTTCATGATATTTTAAGATTTATTTTATCTTATTTTCTTAAATAGAGAGTATGATCCCAAATAACTAGGTTGTAAGAATTTATTTAAACAATATCTTCACTTTTCATGATGGTTAATGATTATGCTTATTTGATGAAATATTATGATCCATTTTTAAAGAAAACAAGTTAATTTTATTATCTTACGGTTATTAAATATATCCTCGGGTATTAGTACCATTTTTTCCACTCTTTGGAAATTAGGATAATTTTTTAAACAAAATTTGTCCATCTCTGTCTTCAGTCAGAAACTTATTATATTAAAAAACCAGGTTTTCATAAATGTTTTCATAACATCTTTGATTCCAATGTTCAAGAAAAAGTATTTTAAAAAATTTTATGATTTTTAATGAGACATTTATTTTCTTTCAAATCTATTTTCAATGAAAAATATTTGAAAAAGTTTTTATGTTTTCAAAATCATTTTTCAATGCAGAAAGGATATTTTACCCAATAAATGTTTTTAAAAGATATTTCAAAATTATTTCCTATATAAGAGAGCATAAATTAGTTTTAATCATTCCTTTTTGGGGAAATTATTAAATTATTCAATTTATATTCTTTATTTAAAAGTATTATGTTTTTATGGAAGGAATTTTATGAAACCAATTTCTCTTTCACATTTTATATGCTTTTAAAACCCATTGCATCTCATAGTTTATTCTTGTGATGAAATTATTATGAAACCTATATATTTACGTAGGTTATGATATGATTAAATTCTTAAAATAACCATTTAATTTCATGGGATATGATATGATTATTTATGATCTTGTGTCACATGTATGTATGATATCATTATGAGATGGGTGGGACCTATATATGCCTCCAATGCACTGGGTAAAGATTTATATCTCATGAGAATGACATGGTTAGAATGAGAAATAACATTGGTTTAGTATTATAAGGATGGAACATGAAGATAACTTTGTTCAGTATTATAGGGCTCAAATAGAGAGTGAACTCGATTCATTAATATAGGGATGGAATTGGGTGTAAATTTAGTTTAGTAAAGGACTTTGTCCACTAAGATTGTCTCAGTAGAAATACCTTGACTACAATGGAATCATTATATACGCTTATGTTCCTATCACAATTCCATGTTTTATTCCTATGTTATTATTTAATGGATTATGTTCTTTATTTCCTCATGATTCATGTGTTATGAAATTCCAATTTTTATGCCATGAATCATGTATATGATATTTGATATGAAAGGTATGATCTTCTATTTTCATGATCATGTTATCATACCATTATTCTCATAATTATGCTTATATATCTTTCTTATTTATCTTTACTAAGCATCTGATATCACCCCTTTTATGTTTCCTTCCCCCAGATTATGAATATATGTATTATGTTTAAAGTGTCTAATAAGGATTCTAGTTTGTAAGAACCTAGTGGAAGATGATATATCTCATTTATGTACCATTTTCTATGTTTCCATGTTTCCAAAGGCACTAGACTAATACATTCTTTGTCCATCTATTTGTATAATGTTTTAACTATTACTTAAATGTTTAGTATTTTTAATGTATGAAAATTGAGTGACTCTATAGTTGGTATTTGGGAAAATATTTATTTAACATTTAGTAGATTGGATGAGAAAACATTATTGAGAATCCTAAGTTCATGTCTTTGAATAGTTCTAAGGATAAAGAAATGTATGGGAAATTATTCTACAATTTTGGTAAAGGATAGAGTGATTTGTTTTCTAGAAATATATCATTATCTAGATACTAAAAGTGGATGTGGATTAAGAATAGATGTACGTAGGGTAATAAATCTGATAGGATGTTTTGTTCTTGACTTGAGGTAATATAGTACTATATAATTGGCCTTGTTTTACACCTAGTTTGACACACCCAAAGGATATTCTAGTCAAATTCACAAACTCTTCAAAAACCATTAATAATTATTTAAATATAAGTTGGTTATGAATAACCTAGGGTAAAACTAAGGTGTAATATATTAATGACTCAAAACATAGACATCATATAAGTGAATTTCATGATTATGTGTTTCCTCATTATGATAATGGTTTTTTACTCTATGCTTTTAGTTTTAGTAAACAGTCAGAACCCAAAAGAACCACATTAATGATGAATATGATAGATAATGAAATGATTTTACTTATGAGAAACCAATTTATATGGGATATAGAATAAAAACCTTATTGTTATGCTCACAAATCATTCTCAATCTATGAATCAAGGTAGACTTCCAAAAGGGAAAAGTAGGGAAAAATTTCTATTGAGCCTTTTATGAGAAAATATCCATCATATTTCAGAATGTCATTTGATCCACTTGTTTTTGAACAATGGATCATTACCACTGAAAAAATATTTTCCATTCTCTAGTGTTTGAAAAATGATAAAGTAATTTAGGCTATCTACTCATTATAAGGAGAAATAGACTAGTGGTGGACTATAATAAAAAAATACAAGGTAATGATATGAGATTGAATCCATGGAATGTGACGAGTTGAAAAAATTATTTTTCAATATGTAATTTCCTTAGATTTTTCATGCCATGATGTTGAAATAGTTCCTTGAGTTGAATCAAATAGATGATGAGACTATTGGTACCTTTGAGGATAATTTTACAAGACTTGTGAGGTACGATTCAGGAATTATCATTGAACCCAGAAGTAAAGTTGATATGTTCTTTAGTGTCTTAAATCCAAGTATCAAAAGGGAGTTGGACATAACATACTTTAGCAAACATAAAGATATTGTGCGTTGTGCAATCCAGTTTAAAATGGAGGTTGGATTCACATATCAACCTCATGGTTTTGATAAGAAATAGAAGATAGAGTTTAATGGAAAATCTAAAACCAATGAATCAAAAAATGCAGGCTTCCCATTATTCTATAAGTTTGGTGAGAAGCATGAAGGAAATTTTTTTAAGGGTTATAATAAATGTTTTAATTGTAGAATGGAAGGTCATCATAAAATTGATTATCAAAGTGACAGGAAGAAGTTAGCTAATGGTGCTAATAGAGAGAAATTTTTACAGAATATACATCTCACAATATAATGTTATAAGTGTAAGGACAATGGTAATTATGTTAATCAGTGCCCAAAACCAAGTTCTGGTGATGTTAATTGATGTTAGCAACCATTATAGCCAAGGAAAGAGGGGTAATCTCACGAAATCACTATTTTTAATGAGGGGTTCAATAAATAAGTGATAACAGGTACACTTACCATCCACTCAAGAACATAAAATATCATATTTTATTATGGATCTACCCATTATTTCATATCTAAATAATTTTATAATGGTGTTAATATTACAGAAAAATTATTATATGTGGAATTATTAGTACAAATCTCTAATGGTATGATGATTTTATCCCATCCATATGATTCCACTCTGGTTGAATATTGTGGGATTTTTCTTCTGCAACATATTTTCATTCATCCATTGGTTGAATTTGATGTCATCTTAGGCATGAGTGGGATTTCACTTCATAAATCCCACATAAATTATCAATTAACAGAAGTAATGTTTGATATTTCAAATCCTCTTATGACCATCTATAAATTTGAAGATAATAATGAACATCCTATGGAGATTACATCCAGTTTATGGGTCATAATTCCCATTCAAAATGGATTTTTATGATATGGTAGGTGATAAAACTCTACATAGATGATATTCCCATTGTTTGGGAATTTTTGGATTTATTTCCATAAGATTTTCATATCCTTAAAAAAAGATTTTGAGTTCTCAATAGAAATAATTCCTAGTTCCACGCCAATTTCAAAGACTCCTTATATAATGACCTCGACTGATTTGTAGGAATTGAAGAAGAAAATCTAAGAAAACCTTGATAAGGGATTCATTCGGCCAAGTATGACACCTTTGCGTGCACAAATTATTCTTATGAAAAAGGAATATGGATCAATGAATCTCTACATTAATTATCTATAGTTGAACAAGACAATAATCCAGAACAAGTTTCATATTACACATATTGATGACTTATTTGATCCACTATGTAGAGCTCAATAATTTTCCAATATTGAGCTTCATTCAGGATTTCATCCATTGGTTTTCAAGAATGAAGATATAACCCAAAAAAAATTCCATACAAGGTATGGACACTATGAATATATAGTGATTCCTTTTGATTTTATTAAGTCCCATGTTATCTTCATGGATTTAATTAATAGAGTCTTTAAAGATTATCTCAACCCATTTGTGGTAGTCATTATAGATGAAATTCTAATCGATTCAAATATAAAGGAAGAGCATCAATATCACTTAATAATTTTACTAAAGACCCTAAATAAAGATAATCTATTTGAAAATTTTACAAAGTGTAAATTTTGGCCACAAAAGGTTTCATATTTGGGTCACATAGTCTTAAGAGATGGTATAGTAGTAGATCCATTAAAGACAGAGGCTATTGAATAGTAGCCTAAACCTACAATGGTTACTGAGATCCATACATTTCTTGGTTTAGATGGATAATAACAATAGTTTTTGGAGAATTTCACATGACTATATAATCCTTTTACCATGTTAACTCAATAGGGTGTCAAGATCCTCTAGATAGATGAATGTGAGTAAAATCTAAAGGAACTATAGATAATGTTAGTTAGTGCACCTGTGATTACATTACCCTATAGTGTAAAATGGTTTATAATCTATAATGATGCATACAATAAGTTATTGGGATGTGTTCTTATACAAAATAACATGGTTATATCATATACCTCACAAAAGTTGATGATTCATGAGAAAAATAAAACAAATCATGATTTTGAGTTAGCAGTGGTAATTTTTTCATTAATGATATGGAGGCATTATATTTATAGAGAAGAGTGTGATATATATATTGACCATAAAATTATGAAATATATATTCCCATAGAAGTTTTAGAACATGCTCTAGAGAATATGGTTAGAGTTGATAAAAGATTATGAATACTCAATACATTACCACCTTGGGGAAGCAAACAAGGTGGCTGATGATTTGAGTTGGAAGGATCGTGTTAGCTTATCCATTTTGAGGATCACAAACGATCCAGTATTTATAGATTTGAAGATGATGGATCTAGAAACCACAAATGAAGGGGAAAATCATATCTTTATCAAATGAATGTTTAACCCTCTATCCACGTGAAGATTAAGGATGCACAGAATAAAGATGTATTTATTCCAAAGAATGTTATAAATTTTCTTGATTTTAACCTTGGTCAGGATGGAATGATTAGTTTAAGAACTTTTTAAGTGTTCCTTCCTTACTAGATCTAAAGAAGGATTTGTTAGAGGAATCTCATACATCTCCATCCTCTATTCATCCTAGAAGTATGAATATGTATAGGGACTTGAAAGAATACTATTGGGGGTGACATCATGATGAGAGATATCACATAGTCTATATATCGGTTCTTGGTATGCCAACAAGTTAATGTTGAAAGGAAAAAAGTCAAAGGGGATTTTTCATCCATTTCCAATGCCATAATAGAAATGGGAAAACAACACTATGTATTTTGAATTTGGAAAACCCAAAAACTCTAAAGGGTTTAATGATATATGGGTTTATTTCGATCACCTTACTAAGACATAACAGTTGATCGCTATCAGATAAGACTTCTCTCTGGATCAGGTTGAGTTGATATATATTAAAGAAGAGGTTATGTTGCATGGAGTACCACATTTCATTATATCAGATCTCGATCCAAGGTTCAACTCAAATTTCTGGTGAAGTATTCATAAATCACTTGATATATAATTGAGTTTTAGAACTGTTTGTCTTCCTAAGACATATGTTCAGTATGAAAGAATAATTCAAACCCTAGAGTATATACTGAGATCTTGTTCTATGGATTTAAAAGGTTATTAGGATCAAAACATTCCCCCAATTGAGTTTTCTTACAACAATATCTTTTACCAAATAATTTATATGAAACCATATAAATCCCTCTATGGGAAGAAATATAGAGTTGAAATGTGTTGGTATGATTTTGGATAAATAAATATATTGGGAACTAATGGTCAAGAAGGTTAGAACCAGACAGAAGCATACCAAGGTATCTCAAATCTGACAAAAAAGTTATACAGATAACCATCGGGGTGATCCAGAATATGAAGTTGGTGAGAAGGTGTTTCTATGAATCTCATCCTGGAAGAAACTTGTGAGATTATTGAAGAAATCTAAACTAATCCCTAGTTATATCAGTCCCTTTGAGATTATTATTTTTATCAGGATGGTATCATATCGCTTGGACTTCTTTAAAATCACCCTCAGTTCCATGATTTGTTCCATATCTCTCCTGATATAGTGCGTACCTAAACCATCAAATGTACAGAACTCAGTGGTCACTCTGTTGGAGCATTATCTGTCTTATGAAGAACAAAAAGTTGAAATTTTGGACCAATCAAACAAAGTTATACAAAAAAATCACTCACCTAGTCAAAGATTTGTGAAGAAATAACCAATTAGAGTAATATATGTAGTAAATTTATAATACGATGAATCATAAGAATCCCCATTTTTTTACCTAAGGGACGAATTTTTTAAAGCGAAATTCATTTTAAGGGGGGTATAATGTAACACACTGAGTTTTGATGGTCCTTTTTCAAATAAATTAAATATTCATTTATTTATTGAAATTAAATAAGTAAATCATTAAGTTAAAAAGTAATGGAATTGGTGTACTTTACTTTGAATATCAACTTGGTGTATGTTACACAGAACAACAACTTGGCATACCTCACACACAACACTAATGTTTCTATGAAACATCATTTTACTATTATAATTACTTAAATGAGAAAATTTTAACCTAGCCATTAAACATTGTAATATAATAGTAATAAATACTTATCAACTATTTTTTATAATGGTTTTATATAAATAAAACTTGTTGATAATGAATGATATAATTTTCGGTAAATTTCATATATGTTTAAAAATATTATTTTCTTATCAAACTACTTTTCATATCCTCTTGTGAAAAGTAATAAAATTAATTTTAATCACATTTATAAATTTAATTTGATAAAATAAACTTAATTATTGAAATTATAATGTATAAATTATCTTATCTGTAGTTTTAGGGATTCTTCAAAGATACTTCGTTTTTGGATGAATAGTGAAAAATACGGGATTTTAATTCCAAATTTCTTTTTCATATAATTTATTTATAAGGTTAAATTATATTTTAAATTGGTTTAAGAGTTTAATTAGATAATATATTTATCAATTAATACAATTGGGGATAATGAGATCAATTAAACTTTGAACTTGGTTATAAAAACTTAACAAACTTTTGAATGTTTTTACTTTAAAAACATGTATTGTCGACCTTACTGTTGGATTCAGTTTAAATTAACTTATGGAACTTATATGATTTAAATTTTTAAAAATAGATTCCATATTTATAACCATAATAATTTCAAATTTCAAATACGTTCATCTTAGTTTTTAATCAAAAATATTAGTGAAAGTAATTAAAATTAATTACATCGATTAAGGTAAAATTGAGCTTAACTAAGGACTAAACCATAAATTTAAGACCCAAAACGACTTATACGCTTGTCCAAACATCATTGGATATAAATTTTTCAAATATTAACCTTAAATTATTATTTTTTTTTGTTTTTTATGACTTTTTTATTTAAAAATGTAGGTACACCTAACTTGTTTTAAAAAATGTCAAGTGTGTCATTTCACTTCCCTATAAAGGGCCACCAACTATTCCTCTTATTCACACATCTCAATAAACATAAGATAGGACAATATCTTCCAAATAAACTTCACAAAATACCTCTATTTCTACTTGATGTGTCCCTTTGGGAATAAATAAATCCACGGAATCCTTTTGGCATAAACCAAAAGGAGTTACCAGATTAAGAGGTAATGTCTTCTCTCAAACTCCTTTCTTTTATTTTATATCCCCACCCCTCCACTCTATTTACTACATTATAATATGAAAAACCAGTATCATAAGTATAACAGTATTTTTTTATGATGATGGTTCTACCTACACATACATACACTTCTACTTAATGGGTGACAAACATATTGTTTACGTGTACAGTGAACTATTACCTAACTAAATAGTGATTGTTCATTTTTCCTTTACCGCATCTCATGGGGGAAATTATGATGTAAAATATATTTATATATTTCACATATTATATTTATTATGTATTTAAAAATAATTCTTTTAAAACACATGTCTTTTTACTTTCCATTTGATGTAAATATGATGATTTTGTTTGAGAAGTGTGGACTACTGCCCCCTAAAAGTGATGTGATTCGTTCACACACTACATGGAATGTATTAAGGATGGGTTTAGTGAACTTATGAGATATATGTTATATATATGTTATATATGATATAATAATTTTAATTTAATAATTATATATATATACACATATTACTTTTACTTTCTTTCTTTCAATACGATAATAAGAAATAGTGTTCATGTGTACATAAAACTTACCATCTCCATGAATAGTGTACTCCATTTCAGACTTCTATATGCAATAGATTATTATAATAAAAATATACTGAATAAAAATGATATTTATATCATTATTTACAAAATATAAATCAAGATATAGGGACCAAATATATAAAAAAAATTAAGACACATGTGAAGAACAAAGCGAGTGTTATCTGAAGTGAAATATTAACATATGATGGTTAATAAGAGGGTAATATAATGTCATAATACAACCATATATGGTATTATATATAATAATATGGTTCTATAAAATATTTATATTCAATTTATATTTATTATATAGATTTTTTAATGAGTATGATGAGATTCAAGACACAAAGTAGGGGGATTTCATCTCAGTTATTATTTCCATGAGATGCATACTTTATTCACCACCCTTTCCTTTTGTTAGGTTTGTATACTGACCATGTATTTATTAAGTTATTATTATACTTAAATTTATGGGTATTTAAAAATACATTTTACTATATTTACTTAATGCATTTTAGGTTTTAAAAGTTACCAAATTGGTAAAATAAGTTTTGTCTCAATTTTCCTTCTTTGAGACTCATTTTTTTTATACACCAAAATTCTTTTTTGAGCTGTATATAATTATATTTTAAAATTTATATCATTAATCTACTTATTTTTATTATATTTTAAGCTTTATTTAATTTTATTTTCTTACATGAGGAGTATGAACTCAAGTAACCAAGTGGTAAGATTTTATTGAAACAATCTCATCGCTTTTCGAGATTATTAATGATGATGTTCATTTGATGAAATATTATAATCCATATCTAAATAACACTCATTAATTTTATTACTCTATGTTTATTCAAGATATAATCATGTATTAGTACCATTTTTTTACTCTCTTTTACTTAAGATAATTTTTTAAGTAAAATCTGACTATCTCTTTCTTCAGTCATAAATCTATTGTATTCAAAAACTAGGTTTTCATAAATATTTTCCATATATATTTGGAGACTATTTGAAAATAAAAAGAATTTTAAAAAGTTTTATGGTTTTCAATGCTTCCCTTATAGTTTTTCAAGGCTCTTTTCAATGAAAAAAGTTTTCAAAACGTTTTATGTTTTAAAAATCATTTTTTGATACAGAAACAAAAAAAATTTCAAAAAATGTTTTTATAAGATATTTCAATATTATTTCCCATTTAAGATAACATCCATTGGTGTTACTCATAAAATTATGGGGAAATTATTAAAAAAAATCATAAATATTATTTCTTGGTGTATATAGTTACCCAGATTTAACATACATGGATATTACATCTTCTTAGATGAATATTCATTATGTTACCAAAATACATGTCTGAGGATCCTAATAGTTTGGTGTCTTTAGAAACATTGAAAAAAATTTATTTCATGGTAAAAGGTATTCAACATATCCCATAAATATCTCTGCATTTAATACTTATACCTGAAACATTTCTTCGTAACCTAGGTAGAGGAAACATAAGAAAGGGGTTAGCTCAGATGCTTAATAAGGGTAAAAAAAGGAAATATGTAAGCATTGCATTAAAAAAATGTATGGAACATGATCATATCATTTTAATATCATACTATGAATATCAAAAATCATAATAAAGATTTTAAGTTCACAATACATGAATCATAAGGAAATAATAAACATAATTCATGATGTCAAAACATAGGAATAAAACATGGAATTTGTGGCCTACGTATAAGAATGGAAAATTTTATGTCAAGGATACCAACCAAGACCTTTGTAACATGTTAGACTTGGTATATAGCCTTTTCGCCTACATTAGGCTTGGGTTAACAACTCAGGTTCCCTCTTAATTTTATTCTAAGGCTACAATCCATGTACAATATTGTTTTGGGGATTGAGATACAACCTATATACCCTCTTACTTTTAGGATTGTGCTACAACCCATATACATTCTTGTTTTTGGGATCAGTCTACAACTTGTGTACCCTATTTCTTTTAGTCTTGGGATACAACCCATATACCTTCTTTTTTATAGTATTGGGTTACATATCATGTACCCTCTTACTTTTAGTCTTGGGTTATGACCCATGTACCTTATTGTTTTTGGGCTTGGACTACAACCCGTGTACCCTTTTTATTTTAGTCTTGGGATGCAACCCATATAACTTCTTGTTTTTAGGATTACGGTACAACCCATGCAATGAATTATATAGAGATATAGGTCCCAATTTTCACAAAAGAAAATCATACATACATGTTCCATAGGAAAATAAAAAATTAATCTCATCATGACCCATAAAAGTATATGGGTTTCATATACAAAAATCATAACACATGTAATTAAATGGGTATCATTAACATTTAATCATATAATAACCAATGGAAAATAGACAGGTATCATAATCATTTCATTAAATCATATCTCATTGAAAGAAGTGGTATTAAAAATCATATAACATGTGGAATAGAAATTAATTTTAAAAACATATTACCCCTGAAAGAGAAATGGGTTTAATAAACAAATAACCCATGAAATAGAAATAGTTTTCATAAAGAGAATGACATCAAGAATAAATCCTTTAGAGAAATATTATGAATGAAACATCTAGATACCTTCCTATAAAGTCATGTTTAACATAAACATATGTCATTTTATATATAAAATAAAATTGAATTATCTTTCAAAATATTTTCTTAAAGGGAAATATCCTTTCCTCTTTAAAAAATTCTTTTTTACCCATAAAACCATTTGAGAATATTTTTCATAAAAAATAAATTGAAAACCTATTAATAATTCTTAAAATAATTTTTAAAAAAAATTACCTTTAAAACATATATAATAATATTCAAAAAATTCTGAATAAATTTTCATTGAAAACACATTGAAAATATTAAAAGAATACTTGAAAATATTTTAAAACCCATTTCCTAGAAAATAACTTTTAAAACATAAAAATAAATCTTTTAAAACCATAAATAATTTTTAAAATCATTTTTCCTTAAAAATTATTCTCAAATATAATTTTAAAACATTTTTAAAAACATAGTTTTGAAATAAAACAGATTTCTGACTGAAGGGAGAGATACGGTCAGATTTTTCTTAAAAAAATTTCTTAATTATCTTAGGTAAAAAAAGAGAGTTAAAATGATTCTAATACATGGATATATTCAGAATAAATTTATTATAATTAATATTATGAGTGTTCTTCTGAAATTGATAATAATATTTCATTAAAATAAGCATAATCATTAACAATCTTGAAAAACGATGAGATTGTTTCAATAAACTATTACTACTTGGTAACATGGGATCATACTCTTCATGTAAGAAACTAAAATTACATGAAGAAAAAAATATCATTAAAATAAGAAGATTCATTATATAACAATCAATTGGAAGCATATACAACTTTTTAAATAACATAGGTTCATAACAAAACATGTGTCTCAATGAAATCAATTTGAGGAAAAACTACTTTATCGATTTGAAAACTTTTGAAACATTAACCCCATGAAATAATGATCATAGAATAAATATTTAAATTTGAATAAGTTTAAATATAATATAAATATAACACATTAATTTTAATTACATATACTAAATAAAATAATTGAGTGGTAAATAAATCATGTATCTCAATGAAATAAAAAGTGTGATGAAATCCCCTACCTTGTGTCTTTACTATCATTGTACTTGTTCAAAACTCATATATAATAAATTTACATTAATTATAAATATTTTAAACAGACATATTATTATATATAATACCATATATTGATTCATTAGGTCTTTATATTACCCAATTGTTAGCAATTTCATGTTAAAGTTACGCTTTAGGTAATATTTGCTTTGTTTTTCACATGTATATTAATTTGTTATATGTTTTATCCTTATACTTATATCATTGTATAAAAAATATCACAAATGATATAAATATAATTAATATATATTATATTTATTTATCATAATCTATAGATTATATAAGTATTAAACAGAAGACATTGTGCATGGAGACGATAGACCATACGTACACATGAATGATATTTCCATTTAATTGTAATGTTGAAAGAAAGTAAAAGATATATATTTTTATATATTTATATATATAGTTGTTCAATTATATTTATGATATCATATATATCATATATATTCACTAAATAATCTTTAATACAATCCATGTAGTTTATGAATGAATCATATCACTTTGAGGGGGTGGTAGTCCACACTTCCTCAAATGAAATTATCATATTAACAAAAAATGGAAATTAAAAAATATATGTGTTGTGAAAAAAAGTAATAGATAAGTTTAAAAATAACAATAATTATAATATATTACATATTTTACATAGCATCCATCATAATTTCCACTATGAGAGGTAGTAAATAAAAAATGAACAATCATCATTTTATGAAGCGGTTGTTCACCATACACATAAATAGTATTTTCGTTACCAATTAGATAGATGAGTGTGTAAGTGTAGGTCAAAAAATTAGCATAAAAAATAATAGTATATTGAATATATTAGTGTTTTTATAAAATTATGTAATAAAGACAGAGGATGGGGTGGAGAAATAAAATAAAAGAAAGGATATTGAGAGAAGAGGCTACCTTTTAATCGGGTAACTCATTTTGGTTTCTGCCAAAAGGATTCCTTGGATTTCTATCTTCCCAGTTATGGGATTATAGGGTAAATTTAGGTCTGTTTATAAGTGTATTGGTAATATCTTTGCTAAAACTAAGAGGTTTTATATATTTTAATAACAGGGAGAGGTGGTGGCCTTTATAAAGAATGAAAAGGACTCACTTAGAATTTTTAAAAACAAGTTAGGTGTACACATGTTCTTACCTTAAAAAAGTAATAAAAAGGCATTAATAAATAATGGAGGGTTTATTTCTGAAATATTGTAATAAAATTGGGTTTTTAATAGTTTATAGGTCATTTGGGCCCCTAATATTATGTTTTATTCACTAATTAAGCTTAAGATGACCTTAATCATTGTGATTAATTTTAATCACTTTTACTAATCATTTTGGTAAAAAATAAACATGATAAAATTATACTCAAAATATTATATTTATTCAAATTTTTTAAGTATGTTTTTCTAAATTCAATTTACATAATTATAAAAATTAATATTAATTCTAATCCTGCAAATGGGATGAACTAACCAGTTTTTAATGAAAAAAATGTTCAAAAGTTTGCTAATTTTTTATATTCATTTTCAAAGTGAAATTGATTATAATTATGTAAATGGTTTTAATAGATTTATAATTTATATAATTTGATATTAAAAAAATAAAGTATAATTTAACATTAATAATTATATAAATGAAAAGGTGGTTATTAACTAAAATGTAGTATTTTTCATTACTCATCAAAAAATGAACTTTCTTTGAAAAATAAAAAAAAATAACCCTTATATGATTTCAGCATTCTAAATTATAAACTGAGTATATTTAATCAAAGTAAATATCTATACCTGTCTAGAATTAATTTTATTATTTTTCAGATAAGGACATGAAATATAGTTTCTTTGAGAAAATAGTATTTTAAAACATATAATGTATTTACCAAAAATTATATCATTTCTTATCAACGTTTTTTATTTTTATAAAACCATTATAAAAAATATTTTAAAATTATTTGTTACTATTCATATTAATTAGTTTAATGTCTATGTTATAGTTATCTCTTTTAAATAATTATAATAGTAAAATGAATGTTTTATTGAAACATTAGTGTTGTGTGTAATTTATTACAAGTTGTGGTTGTGTGTAATATATGCAGAGTTGGTGTCATGTATTGTATTCCAAGTCGGACCCATGTGAATGGAATGTTTGACTTATTAATTTAATAATAAAACAACTATTTTCATAGTTGTGTGAAATAATAAATATCCAAATATTAAATTAATTCAAAAAACAATAATTCACAAAATTGCAAGGCGTTACATTATACCCCCCTTAAAATGATATTTTTCCTCTCAATTCATCTATTTTATCAAAGGATTAATACTTTAAAGTTTCATTTATAGAAACCCACATCTTAAAAATTAATAATAAAACAACCTTTAAAAAGTAAAGTTAGAAACAAAATGGTTACCCAAACTAACATATAACTAGGTTTCCACATAAGAGAACATATTTTGGAATTGAAAACATGGACATGGAAGAAAAACATAGCTACATGGTTCTGATGGAGATTGATAGGGAGAATTGATTAGTAGAAGTGGGCGATCACAAAACCATAAATCTACGATGATATAAAGGACCATTTAATTCATAAAAAATAAAAGTGCTAGGACAAATCTTTTTCAATATATTTTTCTTATATATAAGTATTTATTTTACTTTCAAGGAACATAAGGAAATAAACTTACTCTATTTCATTCTTTTTCATATGTAGAATCTCACCCTTTGGTTTTTCCTTGACAATTTCCCACTTCATCACTTACTTTAAGGAATGATGGTGAATTTTTCATTCCTAAAGAACTAGAAGATCCAGAGTTCTATGAAATTCCATCCCATTTTTCATCAGTTATCATCAACACCACACTCTTATAATAGGTTATCCAACATTATTAAATCCTCATGTGGTAATATATTACTTTAATCTCACAAACTTTATCTGAATTTTAACTTAAACATCCCATAAATTGTTAACCTTATAACCCTTCCTAAATATGATAACTCAAATATTTATAATGAAATTCCAGAAAGTGTCTTAACATTTATCCCCCATATATCATAAAGTACCACTTTTTTCACCATCCAAACATGTGAATACCCTTATCATATATTCTCTTAAAACATGGTAGTAAACTTAACATAAATCCATTTTGGAAAACATTCATTCATTCTTAATCCAATGATTAGTGGATATATTTTTTAAATCCAAGATGTTATAAACTTTTACTTTATCAAATAGAACACTTTTTCAATAATTAGTTCTAGGGTAATCCATACCATCCAATTTACTTATTCATGTCTAGAATATCTTTATCCAAGAATCATTATCTCAATGTCGGGAATTAATTAAGGGTTACCTTCCCTAAATCAAAATATCACTTTTCCATGAAATCATTTTTCTATATCTTAATCACCATTCAACATTTCCTTTTCAATCCTAAATGAAAATGTATACTGAAGTAAATAATATATTTCACGATTTATATAACATAATCTTTGAATTCCAAAGAATAAATACTTCATTCCTCCAGCTTTATTCTTAAACCATTATTTAGGCCTCATGAACTTATTCCGTAATACCTATTTCCTATAATATGAAACATGAATTGTGTATTTAGGTTCTTAATCCTAAATATAATAATTCTTCTCATGTTTAATGTAAATAATGTTGGAATAACATTTCATACCTTTCACATGTTGTTTTTGGTCTATTTAACTTCATAAGTGAAACCAATACTCACACCACCTCCCTAATTATCTATATGATATTTCCAATTGGGAAATTGATTCACATAATTCCTATAATTTACACATCTGAAACAATAAATGTTAACCATGTTCCTTGTAGTTCCTTCAATTGAATAAAACTAGAAACCATGTTGTGAAAAAAATTTACCATATTGGGATACCATATAATCATGAAAAAATACTTATAGGGAGTCTAAATAATGTATCATACATCATTAATCTATAAAAACTAAGTTTTACACTATTTTATTCATAGTCATCCCCTATTTAAATCCTTCATGATGGTGCATAAAGAGTTTGTGAATTTCCAAAGCATATACCCCAGGAGTGTCAAACTAGGTGTTCAGAAAGACCTATTTTTGTGTAACAGATTACCTTGAGTAAATAATGAAACATCTTATTAGAATTATTACCCCTAGGTACATTTGTTCCAAAGCGATATCTAAATTTAGTATCTAGACGTGGATGTATTTTTATGAAACCATTAACTCTATCCTTTATAAATATTATAGGAAAATTTTCCCTAAATGTTAAATCATCTTTAGACTTATCCTTAGATATATCCCTGGACATCTCCTTAGAAATATACCTAAGGTTATCACTAAAGTTTTCTTATCCTAGTTACTATTGTTTGACTAAACCTCTCCTTTTATACCAATTATAGCTACCTAGGATTAACATAAATATATATTAAAACATTTTAGATTAATATTTAGTACATTACAAAAATACATGTCTGAGTACTGTAACAGTTTAGTGCCTTTGGAAACTTGGAAAAAAAATATTCTATCTTGGGGAAATATCTTCAACATCTTCTATAAAGATCTCCACCTTCGGTATATCTAAAAACCCTTTCCTCATAAGTTGGGATAATTTAACATAAGAAAGGGGTGAGCTCCGATGCTCAGTAAGGGTAAATAAAAGAATTATGTAAGCATAACATGAACAAAATGGTATGGAAATTGGTCATAAAATTTTAATATCATACCCTTCATATTAGTGATCATAATAAATATTTTCAATTCATAATACAAGAATAATAAAAAAAATAATCAACATAATTCATGAAAGAAAACATATGAATAAGAAATGGAATTTTTGACCTACATATAATAATAGAAAAGTTTATGTCAATGCTACCTACCAATACCTTTATAACGTGTCAAGATTGGGCTACAACTAGTGTACATAATTCAGTCTTGGACAAATAACCCATGTACTATCTTATTTTTAGGCTTGTGATACAACCCATGTAGATTCTTGTTTTTAGGATTGGGCTACAACCCATGTACCCTCTTACTTTTATGCTTGGGCTACAATACATATACCTTCTTGTTTTCAGTCTTGGGTTACAACCCATGTACCCTCTTTCTTTTAGGCATGGGCTATAACCCATAGACCTTCTTGTTTTTGGGATTTTTATACAACCTATGTACCCTGTTACTTTAAGTATTGGGAAATAACTCAAGTACCTTCTTGTTTTCGGTCTTGGGATAAAAACCATATACCCTCTTTCTTTTAGGCTTGGGCTACAACCCATATACCTTCTTGTTTTTGGTCTTGGTAAAAAAACATGTGTAACATCTGATATCATATACGAAATATCATTACCCAATTAATTGGAGGGAGATATAGGTCATGTTATTCACATTAAAAAATCATATATACATGTACCATAGGAAAATAAAACTTTCATCACATCATGATCCATAAAAAGAGATTGGATTCATAAAAAAAATCATAACCCATGAAATGAAATTGGTATCTATAAAATTTAATCACATCATAACCTATAAAAAATAGATAGGTTTTATAATCATTTCATTAAAGATTAACCCATTAAAATAACTTTGATTCAAAATCATATAACCTGGGGAAGAGAAACATATTTCATAAATATATAACCCCTAAAAGAGAAATAGGTTTCAAAAAAATATAACCTGTGAAAGGGAAATGGGTTTCATAAAGACCATGACATCAATCATAACCAATTTAGAGAATGAATATGAATGGAAAAGTTAAATCATTTCCTAGAAATCTGTTTCTTTTGGACATGTAGAATCTTTTTGGCATGTGCTTCAAGGCTATGTTCCCTTCTTCTATTGGGTTTCCTCTTGCCCAGACTCAAAGAGGTTTCTCTTTTTCTTAATGATCAATTTAGGGGGCTAGACCACCAACCTTCTCCAAAAAAATCAATATATTTCATCTTGTATGGAAAATAATTATGGAATATCTTTCAAAATATTTTCGTGAGGAAAATATCCTTTCTCATTTGATAAATCATTTTTAGCGTATAAAACCATTTAAAAATAATTTTCGTAGAAAATACCATGAAATGTTATAAATAATTACTGAAATAATTTTAATAACATTTTTATTTAAAACTTTTTTAATAATCCTTAAAACATTTTAAATTTTTCTTTGAAAATACTTTAATTTTTTTTAATAAAATATTAAAAACATTTTGAAAAACATTTCTTTGAAAAAAACATTAAAAAGTTATAAATAAAATTTTTAAAAAAATAAAAATAATTTAAAATAATTTTTACATGAAAATAATTCTCAAATATCATTTGGAAACAATTTTTTTTGAAATTATGGTTTTGAAATAAAATAGATTTTCGACCAAAGAGAAAGATTCCAACAAATTTTTCTTAAAAATAATTTATTAATTTTATTAGTTACCAAAGTGTGGATTATTGTGATAATGGATGGATATATATTAAGTGTATAATAAGGTTCATGAGTGTTCATGAAAGATGGATCATAATATTTCATCAAAATAATGATAATTGTTTACAATCTCAAAATGAAATGAGATTTTTTCAATAAACTCATACCACTTGGTTACTTGGGATCATACTCTTCATGTAAGAAGATGAAAATAAATGAAGTATAAAATATCATGGAAATAATTATATTCATGATATAAGATTTCAATTTGAAGAAAATAAACCATTTTAAATAACATAGGTGCATAATAAAACATTTGTCTCAAAGAAGGGAATTTGAGACAAAACTAATTTACCGATTTAGTAACTTTTGAAACATTAACCCCAAAAAATAATGATCACAGAATTGATATTTAAATACCCATAAATTTAATTATAATAGAAATATAATTTGTTGGACTCATCAGGTATTAATCATGTTTTAATGATCACAAATATTATTCAACCTAGTTATTTCCTATAAATTTTATCAAATCATTTGTATTTATGTTTCAAGTTCTCTCATGTTTTATAATGGTTAATCTCAATCCATTTCATGCATATCAATTTTTAAGAATGAATACAATTATTTTCCTAAGTACAAGACCACATGAATAAGACACCGTGAAGCCGGACACCGTAAACCAAACACCGTGAAGCAAGACACCGTAAACAAGACACCATGAAGCAAGACACTGTGAAGGAAGACAGTGTAAGAAAGACACCGTGAACAAGACACCGTGAAGCCAGACACCGTAAACCAGACATCGTGAACAAGACACCATAAATGATACATCGTGACACTCAGACACCATGATTAGTCTAGATACCATGTGAAGGAGACACAGTTTTCTTAACTTACTATGACACCGTTTCTTAAACTATTTTGTCGTCTTTCCATTTAAATTCTAACGGTCATATTTGATGCCTTCAATACACTTACATAATTAATGTTTCTTTGTAGAAATATCATCGGATAGTACGAGGTACGAGGTGCATAACACATTCAACCTGTCGGCTAAAACTCATGCATTTGAAGATAAAGAGCGAAGTGTGCCCAAGAACAATATAGAGCGGTAGTGAACGAAAAACAAGCCTGTGAGCACGATCGCGAAGAATGTATTGAATGATTTTAAAAAGAAAGCATTGTCACATTCATGAAATCCAACTTTGATGAAGAACATATGAAGTACACTGGAATCCAGAGAACATCTTCACATTATCAAAACTCGTGAAGAACATAAGCTGAATCGTGACACTTTGTTTTTCACACAACATCCAAAGAAGGACTCAATGCTTCATTTGCTTCAATCCAAATATTTACATAGCTTCATTGACATCACATAAGAAAATTATAACCTCATATATATTCTTGCTTGAATGCGATCATATTTTTATTTACATTATGATTAGTGTGGGCCCCTGTCTGTTTTGATACACACTGACTCCTAAGCTGAACTGGAGGATACTAAAATTCTTACACCAAACTCTTTATACTTTTTTTTACCCACAAAAATTGTGGAAGAGGTCCTTGTGTAGCCTCATTATTATTTTTCCTTACCCACAAAAACTGTGGAAGAGTTCCCTGTGTGACCTGGATAGTCTGTCTACTATTGTTAACCCCGATCCAGGTTGTGGATCACTGTTTATTTATATAAACTACTTGGTGGAAGATGATCACCAAGTTTAGTGGATTAGGTCTCGACTTGAGACAGAACCACTTGTTTCATATTTGCTCTGCTGTTTAAATTTAGTCTTCTCTGTTTTACTGTTTTATTACATAATCCGGAAATCACCAATTTCACTTTGATAGTTAGTCTTTGAAAGAAGTTATAACTGGTTTGTCTTAGTAGGATAACTTCAAAAGTAATATTAATAATACTAATTAAGATTACTGGGAATTAATCAATCTTCTAAGAAGCTGTTTAAAAATTCAAACTCTTATAACAGTATAACCTTGATTAAATGGGTTGTATCTGTTTTTGGGGAAACCATTTCGTTCGAAAATAATATTCTTTTAACAGAAATTTTTATAGTTACTCAATTCATCCCTCCCCTCTTGAGTAAAATACTATGGCCAAAATTTGGTATTAGAGTTTGATTTATTAGGACTCTGGGTAATCTTACTCACTATGATTGTAGTTGTACTTTAAAGATCTATTAATTTCTATTAATTCTAGATTTCTAGCTCTTTTAAAGTAATATGTTAGTATGGATAATATATTAGAAGGTGCTGCAACCACAGACCACCATTCTTTAATGGAACCAATTATTCTCAATGGAAAATGAAAATGAAAATGAATCTAGAGGGTATGAGTCTTGAAATTTGGTCATCCATTACAGATGAATACAAACTTCCTATGACTAATATAATTACATGGGATGAACCTACCAAACTTTCCTACAATAACAATTTAAAATCCATGAATTCTTTGTACTGTTCCTTAGGAGATAAATAATTTAATATGATTTCCACATTTAAAACTACCCACGAAATTTGGGATACCTTGTCTATCTCAGATGAAGGCACATCTAGTGTAAAGGAAATGAGATATAATACTTATTCTATAAAATATGATAATTTTAAAATGAAACCTGATGATCCTATTTCTGACATATATCTCAGGTTCAATACGATTGTCAACATAATGATTTATGTTGGAAGAGAAGTCACTGCCAAAGAACAGATCATGAGAATCCTTAGATTTCTACCTGATAGATGGAGGGGAACCTCTGTCTCTATTAAGGAATCGTGTGACATCAGTAAGCTACCTGTAAAATAACTCATTGGGAAACTGATGATGTATGAGGAAGAGCTGAAAGTAAACAAATAAGAGGAGGATGAACCAAAGAAGAAATCTGTAGCTTTCAAGACCACCTCCTCGAAGCACATAGACAAATGGAAACCAGAAGCTTCTGTAGAAAGTTCCACCACTGGACAATCATCACCTGACAGTGGTGAGTAAATGGCTCAACTGGCCAAAAGATTCAAATGATTTTACAAAAAGAAGAACTTTTTTAGAATGCCTAACTTCAAGGGAATTTATGATCTAAAAGGAAACTGGAAAAAGGACTAGAAAAGAAGTGACAAAACTGATGAAATTTTATGCTATGAATGTAAGTGAAAAGTACATATAAAGGCTAACTGTCCAAAGCTCATGTATATGAAGAAATATGAGGACAAGGACAAGAAGTACAAAAAGGAAATGGAAGCAACCTGGAGTTCATCTGAGGATAGTTCAAGCGACTTAAAGACATCACATGATGAATAGGCTAACAAAGACAATATGTGTTTTATGACAAACACGTCTGATGTAACACTGAACTCTTCTGTACATAATTCATACTATTCTAAAGAGGAAAGTGACTCTGAAAATATGACTAATGAAGAAATGTTTGAATACTGTAACATGCTTTAATAGACATTCAATGAATTAAAATATAAATATAAATCATTGAAGAAACAACATTCTCTCATTGTAAATGTTAAATCTGAACTTACTACTTAAAAGGAGAAAAATGCTCAATTGCTCAATGAAAACAAAGAATTAAAAATATCTAATGAACAATTAAAAAGTGACATAGAAAAGTTTACTAATGGGAAAAACACCCTTACCCAAATTCTAGGACAACAAATTTCCCCTATATAATATAGGCATTGGTTATCAACCTGGTAAAAGAAACCTTGGTTGAATGAATTTTGTTTCAAAGTCTAGTACATATAGTTTTGTTCCCAGTTCTAGACACAACTCAACTAGCTCAAGTCATGATACATATTCTACTATTTCAAGTTTTTGTGGACCAAATATAGTTTATTTTTCAAATACTTTAAATAATGATTATAGAAAACCTATGAGACAAATATGGGTTTTAAAATCACTTAATACTAATGTTACTGGACCCAAATGAGTTTGGGTACCAAAATCTATCTTTGCTTTATCATGTTATAGGAAAGCTGGTTAAAGATATCATGCATAAATCTATGGTACTTGGATAGTGGATGTTCAAGGCACATGACAGGAGACTAATCATGCTTCAAGAACCTGATAAAAGTACGTGGAGGACTTGTCACATTTTTTTACAATGCCAAAGTAAAAATCATTGTCCTAGGCCAGATTGGTAACACTGATTCAATTTTAATCACTAAAGTACTGTCTGTTTATGGATTAAAATATAATCTGCTTAGTATCACATAATTATGTGATGATGGATATCATGTTAAATTTGAAAATTATTCATGTAATGTCTTTAATTCTAAAGATGAATTAGTATTTTCCACATCAAGGAATGAAAACATTTATTCTATTAATTTGGATTCTTTAGCTTCTCAAAATGCTTCATGTTTAAGTTTATTTCATAAAGAATCTTGGCTCTGGTATAGAAGACTTGGACACTTTAATTTTCACTCCCTTATAAAGATAACTAGAAAAGGCCTAGTTAATGACTTACCCAAACTTGAGTTTCTACATGACAAAGTATATAATACTTGTCAAAAGGGAAAACAACACAAAATCTCTGTCCAATAAAAGATATAAATTTCTACTTCTCAACCTCTCAAATTGGTTTACATGGATTTGTTTGGACCATCTAGAGTTTCTATTTTAAATGAGAAGCACTATGGTTATGTTCTTGTAGATGATTTTTCTTGATATACCTGGACCTTCTTCATGGCTCACAAAAGTTAAGCCTACTCTTATTTTACTAAGTATTCCAAGTCTGTAGAAAATCTTAGTGGAATTAAAATTCAATTATTAAGAAGCGATCTTGGTCGTGAGTTTGAAAATCAAGAGTTTGAATCCTTTTTCTCACAAAATGGTTATAGTCAAAATTTCTCGGCCCCTAGAACACCTCAGCAGAATGGTGTTGTAGAAAGAAGAAATAGAACCCTGGAAGAAATTTCTAGAACAATGCTTAGTGAATATGACTTACCTATTTACTTTTGTGTTGAATCTATTAATATAGGATGCTACATAATCAATAGAGTCTTGATTAGAACAATTCTCAAAAAGAACCCATATGAAATCTGGAACAATAGGAAGCCTAAGGTTAATTACTTTAGAGTTTTTGGTTGCAAGGGATTTATTCTCAACACTAAGGATAATCTTGACAAATTTTCATCCAAAAGTGATGAAGGAATTTTCCTAGGTTACACAATATTGAGTAAAGATTTTATAGTATTCAATAAGAGAACTAAATGTATGGAAGAATCTATTCATATCAAGATCGATGAAATAGATCCACATGAGACTAGAACCATCTTAGAAAATATATAGGATGATGTATCAAATCTGAACATCAACTCAAATTCCTAAAATTCCTCTATGAAAGAATTTGTGAAAACATCCAATTCTAGAAATTCCCTATAATCGAGTCATAATGAACCTGAATCTGGTGATGATCCTGAAATCACTAGTCCCTCTTTTTCTAGAAAGGTTAGAACCCTTAAAAACCACCCCTTAGATGTTGTTGTAGGAGACTTAGAGAAAGGAACACAAACTAGAGATTCTCTTAGTAATCAGGTTGAAAATCAAGCCTTCTTGTCATAACATGAACCTTAAAACATTAATGATGCCATCAATGATGAATTTTGAGTAATGGCTATGCAAGAAGAACTTAATCAGTTTGAAAGAAACAAAGTTTGAAAAATATTTGAAAGACCCAAGGACACATTCAT
Organism: Viscum album; assembly: GCA_963277665.1. Taxonomy (NCBI): domain Eukaryota; kingdom Viridiplantae; phylum Streptophyta; class Magnoliopsida; order Santalales; family Viscaceae; genus Viscum; species Viscum album. Next base: position 2,073,846,791 of record OY728131.1, read on the forward strand.
CATAGGCACTAAATGGGTGTTTAGAAATAAGGTTGATGAAGTCAGAAATACAGTTAGGAACAAGGCTAGATTAGTTTCACAAAGATACAGGCAAGAAGATGGAATGGACTATGAGGAGACCTTTTCACTAGTAGCCAGACATGAAGCCATAATAAGCCTACTTGCCTATGCTACACATCGGAATTTCAAACTATATCACATGGATGTTAAGAGTGCATTCTTAAATGGGTATATAGGTGAGGATGTCTTTGTTAAACAACCCCCTGGATTTACAAATCCTCATTTTCCCAATCATATTTTCAAACTATCAAAAACTTTATATGGTTTAAAGCAATCTCAAAGATCTTGGTATGATAGATTGAGTACTTTTTATCATTTCCAAAGGTTTCACAAAAGGAATAGCTAATCCTACCCTCTTTATAAAATGAATTTCTAATGGTGTTTTAGTTGTTCAAATCGATGTAGATGATATTATTTTTGGATCTTCAAAAAATTAATTTTGTATTGATTTTTCTAAAATGATAGAAAACGAATTTGAAATGAGTTTAATGGGAGAACTAAAATTCTTTCATGGATTTCAAATCTTTCAAAATAATGATGGAATTATTTTAACTCAAAGTAAATAAAATAGAGATCTTCTAAAACGTTTTGGATTAGATAGAACTAAAAGTAATGACACTCCCATGAGTACCACCTGTAAGTTGGATCTTGATGAAGATGGAAAATCTGTTGATCAAACCACTTATAGAGGAATGATTGGAAGATTAATCTACTTAACTTCTAGTCGTCCGGACATTATTTTTAGTGTGTGTATGTGTGCTTGTTTTCAAGAAAACCCTAAATAATCTTATTTAAATTTTGTAAAGAGAAATTTCAAATACCTCAAGAATACACCCAATCTAGGACTGTTCTATCCTAATGGAAAATAATTTTAACTAGTTAGTTATTCTAATGCTGAATTTTTTGGATGTAAGTTAGATGGAAATAGAACCTCTTGAACATGTCACCTTTTAGGAAAGTCGCTAGTATCATGGTGTAGTAAGAGATAAAATTATGTTGCATTATCTATTGCAGAAGCTGAATACATAGCTGCTGGTAGTTGTTGTGAAAAATTTTGTGGATGAAACAAACATTACTATATTATGGATATCAATTCAGACATGTACCAATAAATTGGGACAACACAAGTGCTATTAACATCTCAAAAAATCATGTGTCACATTCTAGGACAAAACATATTGATGTAAGACATCACTTTTTGAGAGATCATTATCAAAAAGGTGATATCACCTTGGGATTCATTGGTACTGAATATCAACATGCTGATATATTCACTAAACCATTAAATTCTGAGAGAATATACTACATCATAAATGATCTTGTCATGATAAATCTCAAATAGATAACTTACTTGTCTTACTATTTGACATTTTACTATGTTATACTTTACTGTTTCATGATTACAGTTTCTCAGTTACTGTCTCCTATGTTTATGGTCTCACCATTAGCACTTTGTACTTACGGTCTGAAATTTACTGTCTCACCGTAACGCATACTGAAAAGTTCACTCACTGACTCACTATGAAGACCACTCATTGTCTCACCGTAACAACCACTCACGGTCTCACCATGAAAATTCTTTATGTTTTTCATTAAATCTGTATCATGGTAATTATTATTTCACATCTTTTATTTTCCCACTTTTCTATTTTTGTGATGTTTGGAATCCATAAATGATAAAACAAAAAGTTTCACTCGGTTCTTCACTCGAGCTTTCTCCTATTCACTCGTTTCAAACCCTTTTAGCCTTGCAACTCTCTCTTTCTCTCTCTCTAAAACCTTCAGTGGATTCAAAGAATGAAATGGTCATCATCATCCTAACCTGAGAAGTGAAACCTAAAGAAGATGAAGATTGCACCTAAGCTGACACCCGAAGGACCTCTAAATACAAATCTGGTAAATCACAATGTTTTAACTGGGAAAGAAATTTTCCCGAATGGATTCTATCTAGAAAATCTCTGGTCTTGAAAGTGTTAAAAGAAAAAGGGTGGTTAGAGTGGTTCTCAAGGGAGAATATACCCATCTATCCTAGTTTAGTGGATCATTTCTACGAGTACGTACAGTTCTCTTTTGATCTGGTGAATGTTATATTGTGAGGAGCTGGGTTAATAGCCAAAGATTCTTCTTCTCTTCGAGGTTATGGGATGCATGCCTTAGGATACATCATGAATTTATATTTTAGGATTATCTGAGAGAACCTCTACTTTCACCTGATTTCTTTGATCTAGAAGATGCTCTGAAAATCATAACCATAAATGGCACCAAGAGAAGGGCCATCGCTGCTAAACTGGATGGGGAAACAAGGTTTCTGTTTAAGTTTGTTCAAAATCATGTTAGTCCCAGAAAATGTTTTTTTTCTGTGTTAAAATATCAAGATGTATTTTTGATTCACCTTATGAAAAATGGACATAAGATCAACATGTGCAGGTACATAATTCAATATATGTGTGAATTGATCAACGTTACATCCAAGTCTACTTCTTTGTTCTACTCTCGGCTGATATCAGCCATGGTTTTTGCAAAAGGCATGGTTAGACCTAATGAAGAAGAGTTTATGGACTATGAGTACTGTCTCTCTAATTCCACCATCAAGAGAATGAAGATAAATTGGAATCCTTGGAAAAAGGAATGGGTGGAAGACAATGATAAGGTTTGTGAGAAGTTTAATCCTGGGGATTCATCATCAAGCCCAAAAGACATTTCTGATCCTGGTTTGGAACCAGATGTACTTGTTGAGTATTCAGAATAATAAGAATAATAATTTGAAGTACCACATAGGGAAGTAGTTATTGTAGATTAAGAAAGGACTATTGTTCCTCATGTTGTTCATGAAGAAGAAGTTCCTTCCCCTAGAGATGATTTCAATCTAGAAAATCCAACCCGAGACTAAAAAAGAATCAGTTGTCACATAATATGAGAAGCAAGCCATGGAAGAGCCTATAGTAGAAGAACTCCCTATTGTGCAAGAATTGAATCTGTAGGATCTCCCTTTGGAACAATCTTTTCTGAAAATCATACCCTCTGGTGAAGAAAGGATGGAGCTATCCTTTTAGCTGGATAGACAAAAAATGAATGAGGAACTTAGAGCTGAGTCTATGGAATTAGACCAAGCTTCTAAGGCTCTCAGTCCTGAGATGAAAGAACCTATTGAGGGGGAGAAAACCCAAAATATTGAATCTGATGAAGCCTCGCATCCAACTAATTCAAGTCATGTGGACACTCAGTAAAAATTTCCTAGTTTCTATGATGTTAATGAGTCTCAGCAAGTTACTGCAACTGGGATTGATCTTTCTTCCCCATTTTAGCTGAAATCATTCACAAACTTTTCACTTGAGAAGGAACCTTAACCTGACCCTGTACCAATTCCTACACCTGAACCTTTATCTGAATAGCCATCCTTTCTCAGTAAGGATGATCTGAAGGAATTTGGAGATACTCTTTTATCTGGCGTTGGGAAACTTATAAACTTTTAACCTCATCCTGTGACAAATTTAAGTCAGAGATATGCCTCACTATTATTGGAAAATATTATCTCGAAAATATAACCTAATATGCTCCATGAGATTCAAGTAGTAAGATTTTAAATTAATCTACTCAGTAATGAAGTTACAACCCTAACAAGCATGGTTGAAGACATGCAGAAAGATCTGCATTCGAGATCAAAGCTTGTTACTGCTCCTCTTGCACCCACTGTTTCTCAAATACCATGAGTTGTTTTGTCTTAGATTCATCCTTATCTGGTATCCTTCGATGAAGAGGTTTTGGAAAGGCACAAACATTTGTTGAAGGAGATGAGAGAGCTTGTGGTGAACCTTAGTAAACTCACTGATGAGTACACTAGTTGTCTTCAAAAGGTTCTAAATCAGCTCAAATCTATGACAATAGCCGTCAAAGCATCTAATACCTCTATTCAGTCCTCTACACCTTCCTTTGATAGTACTTTACTCAGATCTATATTCAAAGAAGAGCTTCAGAATGTTTTCAATGGATTTAATGTGGATTATTTATCTGAAGTTTTCAAGAACAGTGATAGAGTTCTTGACCTTGTACAAATTCACTCCAAGATTGCAAATGATGCCCAGTAATAGATTTATAAGAAAGTAGATTTCTATTTCAACCAAATTTTCTCCATGTCTGATCTGACCAACAACTTAAAATACCTTGTAGAGAATCTACGAATTCCTCTTGTGACTCAAGCCTTCAAAACCCAAGTCTAGAAGCTAACCGAGTTTACCCAATTGTTGGACATGTTTATGGAAAACAAAGATGACTTTGAAAAAGCCATGCAGTATGGTGGGGAGATTATTTCAGAATTCATCAAACTCTTGAGACCTTATCTTCATGTCCATAGTATAGCAATTGTTGCTCCAGCAGCTACACCTCCCAGACCTGGGCTGTCTACCTTCACCTATGCCTTAGACTCATCTACCATGCCTATTGGCCATGATCTTAGTCTGATCAGGCTTGTGATTCTTGATTAGAAACCAGCTAGATCTTCTACTGATCCTTCCTTGGATCCCTCAGTCTATGAAGGTCTCTCTTTACTCTCTTTATCTATCACATCTCTTTCTTCTTCTACATCAACTGCTACCCCTATGGCTTCCTCTTCTACTGGTGATAAAGGCAAAGAGAAGGCCAGTCCTTGAAGTAGACCAGTGCTTACTCCTTTTTGATGGAAATGCTATTGTATTTATATTTCTCCATTATTTTGTAATAAATTATGTTTACTCTTAATAGAATGTTCCCTATTTTCCTCTCTTCTTTCAAATTTTTGATAATCCCAAAAGGGGGAGAAGTTTCTGCATAAAGTTTCTATAGGTTATTTCCTCTATAGTTGTATCCAATTTACACTTTAATGATACATGATTTGTGATCATCAAAAGGGGGGATATTGTTGGACTCCTCATGTATTAATCATGTTTTAATGATCACAAATCTTATTTAGCCTAGTTAATTCCTATAAATTATATCCAATCATGTTTATTTATGTGTCATGTTCTCTCATACTTTATAATGGTTAATATAAATCCATTTCATGCATATCACTGTTTAAGTATGAATACATTTATATGCCTAAGTACAAGACATCATGAACAAGACACCGTGAAGCCAGACATAGTAAACCAGACACTGTGAAGCAAGACATCATAAACCAGACGCCGTGAAGCCAGACACCATGAAGCAAGACATTTTAAGCAAGACACCATGAACAAGACATCGTGAAGCCAGACACCATAAACCAGACACCGTGAAGCAAGACACCATGAAGCCAGGCACCGTAAACCAGACACCGTGAACAAGACACCGTAAATGAGACACTATGACACTCAGACACCGTGATCAGTCTTGACACCATGTGAAGGAGACACTTTTTTCATAACTTACTATGACGCCATTTCTTAAACTATTTTTTCATCTTTCAATTTAATTTATAATAGTCATATTTTATGCCATTAATGCACTGACATAATTAATGTTTCTTTGTAGACATATCATCGGACAGTATGAGGTATGAGGTGTAGAACGCGTGGAACCTATCGGCTAAAACTCATGCATTCGAAGATAAAGAGAGAAGTGTGCCAAATAACAATAGAGAGCGATACAGAACAGAAAACAAGCCTATGATCACAACCACGAAAAACATATTGCAAGATTTGTAAAAGGAACCATTTTCACATGCATGAAATCCAACTCTGCTAAAGAATATGTGAATTACAATGGAATCTATAGAACATATTCACATTATAAAAACATGTGAAGAACACAAGATGAATCGTGACACTGTTTTTCACACAACTTACAAAGAAGGACTCAAAGATTCATTCTCTTTAATAAAAAGAAGTCCATAGATGCATTGACATCACACCAGAACATTCTAACCTCATCTTTATATTCTTGCTCGACTACGATCATCTTTTTATTTACATTATGAGTAGTGTGTGCCCCTATCTTTTTTGACACAAACTGACTCCTAAGCTGAACTAGAGGATACTGAAATCTTTACACCAAACACTTTATACTTTTGTTTACCCACAAAAACTATGGAAGAGGTCCATGTGTCCTGGTAATTATTTTTTCTTACCCAAGAAAACTGTGGAAGAGGTCCATGAGTGACCTGGACAGTCTGTGTACTGTTGTTAACCCCGATCCAGTGTGTGGATCAAATTTTATTTATATAAAATTCATGGTGGTAGTTGATCACCAAGTGGAGAGGATTAGGTCTTGGTTTGAGACTAAACCACTTGTTTTATATCAGCTGTGATATTTAAATTTAGTCTTCTCTGTTTTACTGCTTTATTGCATAATCCAGAAATCACCAATTTCACATTGATAGTTAGTCTTGGAAAGAAGTTATAACTGGTTTGTCTTAGTAGGATAACTTCAAAAGTAGTATTAATAATAAGAATTAAGATTACTGAGAATTAATCAATCTTCTAAGAAGCTATTTAAAAAGTCAGACTCTTATAACAGTATAACCTTGATTAACTGGGCTGTATCTATTTTTGGGGAAACCATTTCATTCGAAAATAATATTATTTTAACAGAAATTTTAATAGTTACTGAATTCACCCCTACTCTCTTGAGTAAACTACTCCAACCAACCTAATTTATTCATGGTAAGTACATAAACCACACGAATATGTGAGTGGTGAATAAAGCATGTGTCTCACCAAAATAAAAAGTTAGATGAAATCCTTTACCTTGTGTCTTTACTCTCATTACACTCATTCCAACCTCCTGTATAATAAATATAAATTTATCATACATATTTTAAGAAAAAATATTATTATATATAATACCATATACGTATTTTTTATGACTTCATATTAACTGTTTTTAGTAATTTCATGTTAAGGTTATGCTTCAGGTAATATTATATTTGTTTTTCACATGTGTATTAATTTGTTATATTTTTTGTCCTTATACTTATATAATGATCTGAAAAATTTAAACCATGATATAAATATCATGTATATACAATATATTTTTATTATTGTAATCTTTAGAATATATAATTATGAAATGGAATACACATTTCATAGAGACGGTAGGTTGTACGTACACATGAACATTATTTCCATTGAATTGTCATGTTGAAAGAAAGTAAATGACATATATGTATATATATATATAATTGTTAAATTAAATTTATTATATCATATATATTAACTAAAATCATTTTTAATACAGTCCATGTAGTGTAGGAATGAATCATATCACTTTGAGGGGGCGATAGTCCACACTTATTCAAAGGAAATTATTGTATTAACACAAAATGGAAAGTAAAAAACATATGTGTTGTAAAAATTAAAAAAAATATTAAAGACATAATAAATATAATATATGAAATATATTAACATATTTTCTATCATAATTTCCATCATTATAGTCGGTAATGGAAAAATGAACAATCATTGTTTAGTGAGGTGGTAGTTCACTGTACACATAAATAGTATGTTCATTTCCCATTAGATGGATGTGTGTATAAGTGTAGGTCAGAAAATTAGCATAAAAACGTCCTAATAAATTGAAGATACTTTTTTATATAATCTTGGAATAAATAGAGTGTATGGTGGAGAAGTAAAAAAAATAAGGGAGATTGGGAGAAGAGGTTACCTATTAATCAGGTAACTGCATTTGTTTTGTGCCAAAAGCCTTCCATGGATTATTTTTTTTCCAAGGAGAGGTGTATAGGAGGAAGAAAGTTAGGTTTATAAGATCATTGAGAAGACCTTTCTTGAACCTAAGAGGTTTTATAGTTGTGAAGAAGTGGCAGAGGTGGTGGCCTTTTATAGAGAATGAAAATGGCTCAATTGGAATTTTTTAAAACGAGTTAGGTATTGTAATATAAAGACCCAAACATTACATAAATTTTTAATTCTTCAAAATTGAAGCACACTTATTACAACATATAACCAAACCATTAAAGGACCATATAGGTATAGTGTCTTTAGAAACTGGGAAACATAAACAACTGGTTCATAAATCATCTACATTGTCTCCCTTTTATTTTATCATATCTAGAGTCCCTTTTGGCATATCTTACTTAATACCCTTCTTCTAGACCTGGGGAAAAGAAAACATACAAAAGGTTGAGCTCAAATGATTGGTAAGGGTGAAAAAAAGAAATATCAATCACATCATATTCATAATAACATAACATTTTGGAAATATTAACCTGCAAAAGAGATCATAATTTCATAACATGGGATAAAACATAGTAGTGAAATGTAATCCCAATAATCATAACTTAAAACATGAAACTTTGTGGCATACACACATAATCATAGAGAATCATTTCTTAGTAGTCAAGACTCATTGACAAGACTATCCTAGCAAACAAAGTCCATTTCTGAACCAAGTTAACTCCTCATTTCTGTCCTGTATCACTGAACCAGATTAACCTGCCGTTCTAGCCATGACTATATCATGAGATATAAATCTTTACCCAATTCATTGGAGGGAGATATAGGTCCCACCCAACTCATAATGATACAATTCTCATGTGTTCCATAAGATCATAAATCATACATCATAGCATAACCCATGTAATAAAAATGGGATTCTTAAACATCACGCCATCATAACATAATCCATATAAGATAAAAGGACATCATAAAAATAATTCCATCATAACATTATCAAATCAATGTAAAAAATAGAGAAATAAATAGATCCTTATATTATCTTAGATGGAAAATAATTTTGATAAAACACTTGAACTTCATTCTTGAGGAAAATATCATTTCTACTTTAAAAACATTTTCCCTTTCTTAACATGTCATACAATTTTAAACTAAAAGAAGTTGATTAAAAATAAACCTGAAAAATTTTAAAAGAATCTTCATGAAAATAATTTTCAAAAAATCCATTCATGCCGTATAAGTTAAAGAAAAACATTCTCCTCGTACTTTGGCCGGAAAAGTCAAAAAAGTACCTCGTACAAAAAAAACGAAAAAAGATTCCTTTCATATATTTTATTAAAAACTCACCAAAGGGTAAAATTGGATTTAAACAATTTTAGGAGGATATAAATAATATTACATATTGAGGAAACATGGATGTGGATGATAAATATTCCCCAGTAAATTCTGAATTATAAACAATCTCGGATAAAAATGAGAATGCGAGATTTTCCCTTACCTTAGGTCTGATTTGCTTCGTACATGTCTGAACCTCCTGTATAATGATTTAAATAATGTTATTGAATTATTATAGAATTGTACTCAATGTTATGATATCATATATGGTCATATTCTTAGCTTCTTATTTGTAATATTTCATTGCTACTTGTTATTCGGGTGTTTATTGCTTTTTGTTCTTATGCGTATTTTGCCGAATAAATTATTCTTATTCTTTTTAGGTTATAGATACCTCATTTCCAGAATTTTATTAGTTTAATATATATAATATTTATTAATTAAATTCATTTACATAATCATTAAGCATCGAAGATCATGTAGAATGAGTCGCATCACATCGTGGAGACGGTAGGTCGTACGTACGCATGAGCGATGGTATCATTCCCATGATTGTGGAATTGTATTGAAGTGTATGTATACTATTTAAAAATAAATATCAATTTACAGTAATTATATATTGTTATTCTTTAAACTATTATACCCATCAAAGTAAGGTGATGATGGAAAACAAATTACACCACGGTGTGGAGACGGTATTTCGTATGTACGCATGTGCGGTGATTTCGTTTTCTGTAGGATGGATATAAGGTGAAATATGGTTGTTTAATATTTATAATAACATATCAGTATATTAGTGATAATTATGTTATTACTTCATAATGAAACAGCTAAAGAAGAAGAAGTAGAAGAAGAAATGAAGTTGAAAGAATCAGTAACGTACATTACCTCTTCTTTGAAGCGCCTCTTCTTAACCACTTCTTAGGGCACTAAAGATGGTCTTTGAAGAAGACCAGGACCTCTAGGATGTTTCTAGGGAAGTTTAGAAGGTAAATGGTCAAGGTTTGGCCGATCATGAAGGCTCAAAGTGGTGTGAGGAGGAGAGGGAGGAGGTGCCCTTTTATAAGGGAGGAGAGGGGCACCTTAGGAAAAACTTAAAATATTATTTTATAATAAAGTCATATTCGGTTTTTAGTAGCCCAAAATTTATTTATTTCGAAGCTAAGGTGGGGATGGGTCGAAATCCTCTCAACCAATATATTTTAGACAAGTTTAGGTTACTATTTTAACCTTATCATTTAGATTTAACTCTAAGTTAAATAATTTAACATTTACCGTGTCTTCTTGTTTTCTTAAACTATATGGTTAATAAACTTACTATAACAGTAAAAATGAACCCCAAGTGGTTAATTATTAATATATATAACCTTATATAAGTCATTTGGCTGAACCTTAGATTTTTATTAACTCTTCTTTAAATAAAATAATATTAAATGTCCTAATCTAATACAAGTGGACCTAAATGGTTATATTTTATTCCTAAGGTTGTTTTTGGTCGAATTAATCTTATCTAATAGAATTAGGACATCTGTTATGGTAATAATAATACCATTTTTTCCCTTAATTACCCTATATACTTTTAACCGTGGTAAATAAAAGTGAAAAGATACTATTCGCCAAAAATTATTTTTATGTTATTAAACCACATTTTACTCCTTGATATTAACCATGTCTCTCAGATTTTCAAAATTCCACTCATAGAAGCGGTAAAATTAAGTTTTATATAAATTTTCAAACTCTCCTAGGAGGTGGGTAAAAGACGGTGAAAAGTTCAATAATGTTTTTATATATCTAAAATTATTATAAAATGAATCCAATGAATTAATTTTTTATATAATTATTATGTATCAATTTTTACCTAAAAAAATTTAAATAAAATAAATAATTATTTAAATAAAAAGTTGGTTTTTAAAAAGTAACCCAGTGTTTTCACTATTCATCAAAAATTTAATGTTTTCAGAAAAATACCAAAAATTCACCCTAGGCTAATTTCGATATTCTGAATCCAAAAATGAAGTCCATTTTGAAAGATAAAGTTTATTAAATTTCAAAAATTAGGTATTAATTTTCATAAAGGCAAGTTTTAATAATATTTTAGTAGCATATCGTTGTTTAGTGAAACTCAGTATTGCGTACAACGCAAGCTATCAAGGAACATCGTGATTGAGTGTAAAGAAAGTGAAGCTATTGTTGTGTGTAGTGAAAGATTCCTTTGATGATGTATATAACATAAAAACAAAATATTTCTCATAAAAATATCAGGTGTTACATGTAACACCCCAAGATTTCATAGTGAGTTATTTTCATTAAAATAATTAAATATCTTGTGCTACACACAACACCAAGTTCGAGCGCACCATAACAAACCAAACTAGTCATTCAAAAATAAATTATGAATATTATTAACTGCATTTTGAATTTTATATACTCCATATAATTTTAACAACCATATTTTGTGTTTCTTAGACATAATATAAGAACAAATTATATTTTTTAGATAAAGTGAGTATTTTTTAGAAAATGAAATTTTACCGACTTTTAATAGAGGAACATTTTTAAATCCAATATTTGACACTTTTATATATTCAATTTGGAAAAATAAACTTCTTCTTTAGAATTCTTATATAATAAATTAGTTTCGATAAAGTTTTGGTGTTTTTCTGATAACTTTCATATTTTGGTGAATAATGAAAAATATAACATTTTAATTGAAAAAAACTTTTTTAATAAAAATAATTTATAGTGTTAAAATAAACATTTGAATGGTCTGTAAGTATAATTTGATTATATTATTATCATTTAATACAATAAAAGTCTTTATAAGTAATTTAACATTTAAATTTGACACAAACACATGTCAATCTTTTGATAGTTTTTGCTTTTTAAAAACACGCTTTTTTGGTTTTGACAAAAGGAATATTATTTAAATTAATTAATGCAACTTATATGTTTTAAATTTGGTAAAATAGAATTCATTTTTTAATTTGGAATATCAAAATTATCTTAGGATAAAGTTTGGGTATTTTTCTAAAAACATTCAATTTTTGATGAATGGTGAAAAACACTACGTAATTGTTTAAAAACCAACTTTTTATTTAAATAATTATTTATTTTATTTAAATTTATTTTAAGTTAAAATATATTTATAATACCTATACTGGTCTAACATAGTTCATAGGAGTCATTTTCTAATAAAATTAGATGTGTAAAATTTTATTGAAATTTTTAACATCTTTTACCCACCTTCTAGGCACGTTAGCAAATTTACATAAAATGTAATTTTACCACTTCTGTGGATTGAATTTCAAAAATCCGAGAGACACGGTTGACATCAGTAAGAAAAATTTTGTTCAATAAGATGAAAATAATTTTTTGGTGAATAGTAACTTTTGACTTATTTTTACCACAACTAAAAGTAAATAGGGTAATTAACGGTAAAAATGATATTATAATTACCCTAAAAAATTTCCTAATTCTATTAGATAAGTGTATTTCGAACAAAACCAACCATAGAAATAAAATATTATCCTTTTCCTCACTTGGATTAGATTAAGACATTTATTATTATTTTATTTAAAGAAGGGTTAATAGTGTTAAAATTTAAAGTTTAATAACTAAACCATTTTTAATATAGGGTTATACATAACAAAAGTTAGACTATAAATATTTATTAGAAATATATAAAACATTCCAAAATAATGGTATTTTATTTATAATTTTTATACATTAAATACTTAAATTTAATTATGACACAATAATGATGCAGTAATTTCCTTATTAATGAAATATTAAAATAATTAATATTATAAATATAAAAATAAATTTAAATTTAGAATTTTGATGAATTACACTAATTTTATAGTTTAATATGACATGTAATGGTTGATTAAATAAATTTTATTTAAATTAATCAATTTGATAGGACATTAACCAAAATCAAATACCAAATAGTGTCAAAATTGACATAAATGAGTTTTAAAACAAATATTATATTATTAATTGATATAATATTCCTAAAAATATAAGTTTCATCCAAAAGACTTAGATATGGTTATATATATCAATAATGAGTCACTTGGGGTTCACTTGATTTTTATAGTAAGTTTATTAACCATTTATTATAATAATACAAAAATACATGGTAAAAGTTAAACTATTTAACTAATAGTTAAATCTAAAAGATATGGTTAATATGTTGAACTAAAACTATCTAAAAACTATTGGTTGAGAGTTTTTAGACCCATATCTACCATATATTCTAAATAAATCCATTTATATCCATTAGAAACTGAAAATTAATTTATAATAAAATAATATTTCATGGTTTTTCTAAAGTGACCCTCACCTCTCTTATAAAAGGGTACTTACCCTTATCTTAATTTCACACATCCAAAGACATTTGGCTTAGACACACCCTACACAAATATCCTACCAACTACTTTCACTGCATCCTAGAGGCATTTCTTTGATCATAAATCCAACCGAAGGAACCCTTTTGATCAAATCAAAAGGAAGCACCTGAAGAAGAGGTAATAATTTCATAACCTCTTTCAAAGTTATCTTCTTCTTCCACTTACTCATTATTTCTTGTTTCCATTAAAAAATAATAACTCCAATACATTATACATTCTATGATTTTATTATAAATATGGTACAACTATATTCATTTTTCTATTCATCCTATGAATGACAAAGTCACTATTCATGAGTACGTACGGCTTACCGTCTCCACGTCGTGGTGTAGTGGTTATTCAACACGTCATTATTTTAAAGGGTATAATAATGGAGTATAATTTATTAAAATAATAAATATAACATGTTAATTATTCTTTATATGTGATATAAAATCCAATTATATAAGATCTCACCTTTAATTGAATAATATTTTCACTTGTGCGTACGTATGGATTACCGTGTGCACGAACGTGATGAGCTTCATTCCCCATCGTAACCATTCAATAATAATTTTGATTTTATGATTAAAAGTAATTTATAAGAACATAAATAGTTTTAGATATGAATCAAATACATCCTATCCATAACAAACATGACTTATGTAACAAAACATATAAAGGAAAACAAATCAGTTAACACCCGAGAAAATTATACTACTAAAATATTATTAACAAAGCAATATTAAAAGATCATATATGATTTTATATTTATATATGTGGTTCTTTTATAATTTAATAACAATGATTTAACAATTATACCAGAGGTTAATGTACCCTTGACTGAGGAAAAGTACAAGGTAAGGGGTTTATTACCTCACTTTTAATTCCATGGGATTTCCATTTTCACCACATATTTATTGCATGTGTTGTATTGTGTACTTCCATTTGATATATATTATCATGATTCTATTTATATTAATGGTATTATGTTATTAATTTTTGTGGTTATTAACATTTTTTCATACGACTAGATTGATTAAAACGTGGTAAGGGGTTTTCATCTCACTTTTATTCTAGTGAGATTCATCCTATATTTTCCATTATTTCCTTTTTGTGGTGTATGTACTGCCCATGGTTGTATTAATTGTGTAATATACATTAATTTTTGGGTATTTATGTCTTCATTTTATGATCCTTATTTCATGGTATGTATGTTCCATAAGTTACCAAATCTGTAATGGAATTTCTAATTTCAATTTCCACTCATTGGGTTTTATGCAAACTTCATTGATTATTTTACTTCGAGATTATGTGTGAAATAACTATTTATTTATTTATATAGTAATTTCCACTCCCCTTTGTGTGGATATACCTTTGATACACATAATAACTCTATTGATAAATTCTCAAGTCATCAATACAAACTTGATAAGAGTAATCTTAACTCAATTTCCATTAATTGAGTTAAACATCCAAGTCATTGGTGTTGTTTTTACAAGAATATATGTGAATGTACTCTGAATGATATACACTGAATATCAAATCATATTGAGTGTATTTATATTTTTCACACATAATTATGTCATTTACTTATCCATAACTTAAGGATATTGTCTTTATAAGGGATTTCAACTTAATTTATATTCCATTGAGACTTTTTTGTTGTTATGCACCAATTCAATTTTATATGGTGTATATACTATAATTTTACATATTATATCATGAATAATTTTATTATCATGATATTATAATGTTTTTATTGCCTCAATTATTTTTATTCAAGCGTCTCTCATTTGGTTAGCAACTCTATCTAAAATATCATTTTTAATGTTTTAAATATTTATTCTTCAAAATCATTCTCATTAATATCCATGTTTTAAAAACTATTTTAAGGATTTATTTATAAATACATTAATTAATTAAATTTAAAAATAACTTTAAATGTTTCAATGTGGTATGGAAAAATTTGATTCAAAAATCTATTTTTAACAGCTTCTTGATAAATAGTGAGACATTTAAATGTTTTCAAGATAAAGGGGATATTTCTCTCAAATAGTTTTACTAGTTATTTTCAACTATGTCAATATCCTTCATTATTCTTGATTGAGGTTGATTTATTATAATAATATATTTAAAATTGTATTTAATTAGTTATGTTTGACTGTGGATGTTCTATTTTTATACTATTCATGGTTTTTGATTAAAATATTAACATTTCGTATTCTAGTTTTAATATGAATGTTTATTTTATGTTTCAAACATTTCACATTAGTAATGTGTTGGAATTATTAATTGATGGGTGAAGCTTTCTATAGCTCCTTGATGCATCAGTAGGTCTAATGAGAAAAACTATTGTCTTGGCACAAAGCCTTGAAAAAATCTTATTTATAGTCTGGTCATGAGGCCTTGACTATGTGGTTATGATGTCTGGAATTATGCATTGCATCATTATGAAATTCGATATTGATTTTACATGTGATTATGCTACTAGTAGAATGTCCATGTAAATAACTAAATGGAATTATTTTATTTATCTTTTACATATTATGCTGAATTTTAAGTTTAAAAGGCTTGTGTTTTAGTCTTATACATTGTCTTAAATGTTTATTCTTATTTATGATAGTTTCCACTATATTGTTATACTTAATGAGCATCTGTGCTCACCCCTTTCTTGTGTTTTATTTTTCCAGGATGCAATGTAGTATATTACAATTAACCTGCAGGAATATGCTAATTTATAGAAGAGTGTTTAAAGGGGACACAATGTTTTTTTATTTCATGAAGTAATGTTAAACTTATGTATGTATCATGTACTTCCAAGGATACTAAACTAATTGGTCTTTTGGGACATGATTACTTGTATCATACCAATGTTATGTAATAATTAAATGATTCTGGGTAACTAGGGTTAATGCATTATTATTAGTTTCAAAGGAAGTTTAGTACAAACCTAGGAAGATAAATTTAGGGAAACTTTGTTTAGAAAAAACTATCCTAATATAGACTTTGAGGATTAGTATAGAATAACTTCCAAAAATTTTGGTAATATAATATTATTTGGGTTTCCCAAGAAATACATCCCTATCTAAATACGAGCTGGTAGAGGCAGCTCAGGAATAGATGTACCTAGGAGTGAAAACTCTGACAAGGAGTTTCTGGCTTCACTCGGGGTATCCTGGTACACTACAATGGGCTTTTCTCCACTCTTGGTTATGACACTCCTGGGGAATATGATTAGGATAATTCACATTTTCATTACAAACTAATTTAAAGTATTTTAATATAATATTAGAAAAACTGACCTTGGTTAATCCTAAGCTATTTTAGATTTAAAAAAAATGTGACATGATATTCTCTAAATGATTTTATGACTCACACTATGCTTTCTTGTGTTCGTAAATTTCTAGATTCCAAAGAAGTCATAGTAACATTGAACATGATGTACAAGGTGGGGATGGTGGAGGAAATGAGCAACGAAATGGATTGTTGATAGGCGTAAAAGATATCATGTTCATGTTGAATCAATTTTCCAAAAATATGATCAACACTCTTGGTTATGACACTCATCGGGTATATGCTTAGGATAATTCACATTTTCTTTACAAACTGATTTGAAGGATTTTAATATAAGATTAGAATAACTAACCTTGGTTAATCCTAATGTGTTATAGATTGAAAATAAGGTGTCATGATATTTTGTAAATGATTTTATGACTCACACTATGATTTCTTGTGTTATTCAATAGCTAGATTCTAAGGAAGTTATAGTAACATTGAACATGATGTATAAGGTGGGAACGGTGGTGGAAATGAGCAACAAAATGGAATGTTGATGGGCGTAAAAGATATCATGTTCATGCAAAATCAGTTTTCCAAAAATATGATCAAAAACATATATATTAAATAACCCCCAGACTCAAAAAAGAAGAAAAAGGCGGTGAATGATAAGAGCTCCAACAGTGGAAATTGTAGAGAAAAGAAAGATCAATTTCCATCATGCCTGAAATGTGGAAGGAGACACCCAAGAAAGTGTCTCAATGGAACAAAGAAATGATTTATGTGTGGAAAATAAGGACATAAAGTAAAAAATTTCCAAGTAAAAATAAATAGTACTATAAAAGAAAATAAAAATGATCCTAAGAATCCAATTATAGTCATTTGCGGTAAATGTATGGGACCATGGAATTACTTGAGTCAATGCCCTATTCTATATAATAACCACTAGGTCAAGGAAAAACCTATGTTGAAATAAATGGATGGATAAATTATTAAAGTATGGGATTACATGGGAAGACTATTCTCTTGTATATGTAACCATGCAGTTTGTTATGTAAAAATGCTATTTGAGGAAGAATTATCTTTTCTTTTTTGGATATAGTTTTAAAGATCCATTTGGGTTTTTATGATTCTTGAATTTGAGGTAATTATAGGTTATTAATTATTGGGATGAAAATGCGAGGTATGAGATAATATTCGTGGTTAAATTATTTTATGGTTATTTTTAGTAATTTATCTCATTTTGGGAATGTTATAAAATATAGTTTTTGAAAAAGGACAACTTGTAGACTGTGTGACAACTTGTCGCGTCAGACAAAGCTGTGGGAATCAAACCCACAACCAGATAGAGATTGGGATTTATTTCCCACCACTAGACTATGTGAAGTCCTTGGTTAATGTGACTAATTATTTTTTAGTTAAATGATTTTATTGATCAATAATAAGTTAATTTGGGACCTCATGTCTTATCAAATTAATGTCCTTAGTAAAGGAAAATAATTTGGTGTTTAAGTGATAAATGTTATTTTGGAAGACGTTCACTCTGTTAGGAACACTATATGACTAAGGAAAATAGAATACTATGGGATTTAATTTTAGGAGTAATGGTGGATTTTTATCTATGTATTTATTGTGGATTCATACCGATTTGGGTTATTTATGGAAATGATTAACCTGTCATAGAGAATATGTGATTAGGTTAATTACTTTTAAGTATGTGAATTTAAGAGTAATCGACGTTATTTGGGGATAAAATTTAACGTGGAAGACAACGTAATAGAATTCTTCTAAGTTTTGGGTTTCAATTTTAGTTTGGATTATATTGAATGATTTTAATGACAATTGTTTATTGAATGGTATTTATTGAACTTTGGGTATTTGTGGTTTAATTTTATAATTAGGAGTATTATTTTTTTCTCTAAAGGACTATTCTTTTTAGGGTCATCTGATATTATACTAAAAATTATGGTTTTTGTTAATCTCTAAAGACAAGAGAAATATATAGTTTATCCTTTTTGGATCATGTGATTCTTTATAATTTGATTCTAGCGCTTTAGGTGTGACCAAGTCATCTTGAATACTCATCGTTTGGAAAAAATATGAGTTAGTGGTAGTAATTTATTAAAGGATGAAAATATACATAAAAAGTAAGTATATCTCTTTATGTTCTTAGTCAATCTCATAAATAAATTCCTCAACTTTATGAAATAAAAATTAAACCAAAAAACATTGTTCGTTTAATTTCACTACTGAAAAATAAATGATTGTCTGTCCCATGAAATGTTTGTGGTTTTCTAATTGTTAACTTTATCCTGATCAGGTTTTCTATCACTCTCCATTAGAACTTTACACTTATTTTATCTTTCATATCCATGTTTTCCTACATGGAATCCTAGTATGGGTTATCTCTAGTGACCTTTGTACTTCCCTTTATTTCTTTTAAAGTGAAAGTTTTATTTACTCTTTTTCTGATGTAGGGCTTTCAATGAAGTTCCCAAGCACAATTTTAAAATTGCAAGGATGCAATTTCCAAAAGGGGGGAATAATGTAACACCCCAATATTTCATAGTAAGTTATTTTCTTTAAATTAATTAAATATCTTGTGCTACACACACACTACTGGAAAATTTCCATATACCCATGTTTTCATGAACCATTGGCTCCTAAGGCATCGGGATTAACCTATACCCATGGTTCTGTAGAAATCGTGGGTATATCACACTGAAATCTATATTACCCATGGTTCTGGTAAACCGTAGTAATATATATATATATATATATCCATGGTTTACTGAACCGTGGGTATACATTTTTACAGCCCAAATTATATACCCACTGTTAAGTAAACCGTGGGTATAGATAGTTTTTTCACAGAAAACATACCCATGGTTCAACAAACCATGGGTATAGATAGTTTTGTAGCATCATATATACCCAAGGCTTGTTGAACCATGGGTATAGATTGTTTTCCCAGAAAAAGAAGTTACCCACATTAACAACTGGGAAACAATGAACATGCAGTCCCCCACTAGACCTGCAGCCCCCACCTTCCCCCCTGAATAGACCCCCCCCCCCCCCCCCGGACCTACATCCCCTCCCTTCCCCCATGGACATACCCCCCCCCCCCTCTTACTTCCCCCCATTGGACACCCCCACTGGAACGACAACCCCTCCCTCCCCCTGGACAGACCCACTACAGCCCCTCCCTTCCCCCTACAGCCCCCACTAGACCTACAACCCTTCCCTCCCCCCCCCCGGGATAGACCCCCCAGCAGCCCCCCACTAGACTTGAAGCCCCTCCCTTCCCCTCAGATAGACCCCCCTAGACCTTCAGCCCCTCTTGGACAGACCCCCCCTACAGCCCCCCACTGGACCTGCACCTCCCCATTCCCCCTGGCCAGACACCCCTCCCTATAGACCCCACTGGAAATGAAGCCCCTCCCTTCCCCCTGGCCAGACCCCCCCACCCCCCCCCCCCCCACCCCCCACCCCCCCCCCCCCCCCCCACCCCCCCGAACCAGTAGCCCATCCCCCTACAACCCCCACTGGACCTACAACCCCCCCCCCCTTCCTCCCTGGACAGACCCGCCACTGCAGCCCCCCACTGGACATGCTGCCCCCCTAGACAGAACCCCCCCCCCCACACACACACAGGACTTGCAGCCACATCCCCTCCCTTACCCCTTGGACAGATCCCCCCCCACCCCCGAACCTACAACCCCCTCCCCTTGGACCCCCCCCCCCAAACACCCCCTGAACCCTGGACACCCCCAGTGTACCCCCCCCCCCCCCCATTAGACCCCCTGGACACCCCCCCCCCTCCCTGGACAGCACACTTCACCCCCACCCCCCTCTTGGACAGCCCCCTCCCCCTGGACCCCCCCCCCTTGTGACCCTGGATACCCCAACCCCCCCCCCCCTCCTGGACAGCCCCCCTCCCCCTAAAATCCATGAGACTTATTATGAAACTATGGGATAATGATGGAGAGTTTTCTACCTCAACAACTGATCATAGATTAGTGTGTTTTTGGTCTGGTCTATTCAAGATTTTGAACGAGGAGTGGGTTTCGGTCCTGCTATAGTTATGGAAGCAGAACTAGTTCTTGTAAAGGACAATTCTTTAGAGTTTCTCTAGAAAATACCTCACACCTTCTGAGGTAATGTTAAACCCAATGAAGAAGAGGTGTGTCTTGAGAGGATAGTGATAATGTTTGGATTTGATGACAATCTTGAGGCTGTTAGAGTACAATGTGTTTCGTTCTTGTTAGAGGATCATAATCGAAGACATTGGGACTCAGTGGTTCAAACTAGGATGACCGTAGAGATATGTTGAAATATTTAAAGATCATTTTAAAAGAGCATAAGTGTCCTGAGGTACAAGATTATTCAAGATCTCATGAGTATATTTATATTTCCAAATTTGGATGATTATTGATGGAGTATAATAATCATTTTGTTGAACTAGTGCAGTACACACCCAAGATCTTTTCAAATTATAAGATGAAATCTTAGAAGTTTGAGATAGGACTATGGATATAAATTTATTATTAGGTATTTTTTTTTGAGGTGAAAGCTTACAGTGAGGTAGTTGATCATTCTTTCAAGGTTTATATCAGCTTGAAATGAATGTCTAGTTACATTGGACACCCCTTGGATAGCCCCTGGACACCACTCCCCATTCCCCTTATAGCCCCTCCCTTCCCCCTGGACAAACCCCTTGGACACCCCTCCCCACTCCCCTTATAGCCCCTCCATTCCCCCTCTAGAAACCCCCCTCACCCTTTCACACCCCCACTCTCCCCCTGGACAGAACCCCCTTGCACCCCCCCCCCCTCAGAAACAGCAGCTTCCCACCTTGGACACCCACCTTGGACACCCCTGGACACCCCCTGAACACCACCTGGACTCCCCCTGGACACCCCCACTCCCCCTACATCCCATCCCTCCCCCCTGGATAGACTCCCCCCCCCCATCACACCCCCTCCTCCTTTTCACACCCCAACTCTCCCCCTGGATAGAACCCCCTTGCACACCCCCCAAAAATAGCAGCTTCCCACCTTGGACACCCCTCGCTAGACACCCCCCTAGACATCCCCCACTAGACACCCACCCCTTGACACCCCCCACACTGGAACCCCCCCCCCCTCGCCCTCCCCCTACACACCCACCCTGGACACCCCCCAGACACCCCCCCCCCATAGACACCCCCTACCCCCATAAACACCCCTCCCCCTGCACCCCCACACCACTTACCCCCTTCACCCCAACTGCCCCCTTCACCCCAACTGCCCCCAACCTTCACCCCCCACTTCCCCCCCCCCACTTCCCACCTCCACCCCCACTACCCCCCCCCCCCAACCCTTCTGCACCCATCCCGCCCTCCCTGCAACTACCCCCACCCCCTGTGAAACAATGCAAACCAGAATACAAAAACAATGGAACCACAATGCATTTTTTTCTCCTGTTAAAACATAAGAAGAGTTGTCCAAAGTGTTCAAAGAAGGAAAAAAGTTATTATCAAAAAATTCCTAAAAAAATTATTAATGACCAAGAATCATAATCATTTATCTCTTATTAAAGCCAAATAAAGTCTGATAGAGGATGCAAAAAATACAGCCTTGCTGCATTGGGTTGCTACAATAACCTGAATTGGATTCCAGTTTGGTGTACAGTACAAAAGATGATGTCGAGTATACTAAGACATCATTTTCAACATTTAATAATAAAAATGTATTTACTAAAGTGGTGGCCACTATCCATGGCCCATCTCCATCATCTAGAATTTCCACATCAACTAGTTGCATCATTAAACCCAGTTGTTTGCTTTCCCATCCTCTTAAATGCTTTCTGATGCCAACAATTCAAAGGAATTTTGAATACTCACCTTTAATTTTTGAGTCCCCTTAACACAATGAGCTAGGTCTATGATCGATGTTCTCTCTACCTTATTTTTCATGGGAGTCTCAAAATATGAAACCCCATGACTATCCCTGGAAGAAGTATTTTCACTAGTATACTGCTTGTAAGACAAGGCAATAGCATTCCCAACCCATTGTACATTAAGAGAATGGGTTAAGGAAATGGAATCTTTGTTGTGTCCACCCATAACAAAGAAACAAGAGTAGAGGCATGGGATTCAATAACAGAATCATCCAAAGGGGTTATTGTTGAAACTAAGGCTTGACTGGTTGGATTTATGGAAAATATATGAGGTATGAATGAGGTATGTTTGATTAAAGAGGCATGGTCTTTGTCAAGAATAATGGCACGAAGATATATTGCATGAATATGTGTTGAAGATGTCTTGATGATGTATTGAAAATATATATATTAAGTGTACATTCAATGATTTAACATAAATAATAAGTCTTTGAAGAGAACCGATGGTGAAGGTGTGCATGAAAGAATTTCATAATGAAATGACATTCAAGATTTGGAGATATTGATATGTGTTTTGGTCATGGATGAAAGTTGATACAGGTTTGAAATTGGATGTGGATCATGTTCACTGGTTGAATTAAAAAGGTGGAAAATATGTTAAATCTGGAATTGATCTTAAAATCTGAAATATGGAACTGATTTAAAATACATGAATGATAGAGTAATTTTTAACTGGTTTAGTAGGCCACGGTTACACAATATTTCAATGTCCTGCATAAATATCATTGCACAGGGAGTCAGAAGCATCCATGAAGCTGTTATAGAATGGTAAATATGGTTGTAGGTGTGGACAAGTAGGCTAACAGGTAGTGTTAATGACAAAAAACAAGCAGCATGTGAATGCAAATCTTGCATAGTTCAGATGGTTACTTGAATCATGTTTCTGGGTTGCATTCCATTGATGTTTTAAATGATGATTTTTGGTAATATAGATTTCATAATATTCAGAGTCTTAAATGAAGAATACATTTTTGCGATATTTTTTATGCTCTACTGGGACATAGTTCATGATGATCTCCTTAATGTTATGAGGGAGTTCTTTAACCATGCCTCAATGCCCTATGGAATCTACTCCAATTTTATTACCCTGATCTCAAAGAAGGAAAATGCTATGGATGTAAAGTATTTCAGATAATTGCTATTGGAAATACCTTACCAAAAATCATTAGAAAAATTATTTCTATGAGGTTAGGTCCCATTGCTCGTGGGTTTATCTCTTCAAATCAGTTTGGCTTTATCCCTGGTAGGAATATTCAGAACTGTCTCTGAATGTGTTAACATCATGAAATGAAAGGTTAAACATGGGAAATTTTCTTTAAATCTTGATATCTCAAAGGAATTTGATACAATAAAGTGGAGTTTTATTTTTGAAATGCTCATAAGGTATAGACACCCCCTACACCCTCGTGCCCCCCTATACAGCTCCCTTGAAAACCACCATTCCCCCTAGATATCCCCTTTCACTCCCCTGGATAACCCCCTTGCACCCCCACTAGACACCCCCTCCCCCCAAGACACCCCCCTCGACACCCCTCCTAGAAAGCCCCCCCTAAGCACCCCCCCCCCCCCCCTTGACCGACCCTAGACACCCCCTCCTAGACACACCACCCGCACCCTCCCCTTGCCCTGCAGACCCCCCCACCCCCCGGACAACCCTTGGACACCCCCCTGGACAACCCCCCTAGACACCCCACCTGCACCCTACCCCAACCCTATAGACCCATGAAACCCCCCAAAAAACTCTTGGACACCCCCCTGGATAGCCCCTTCTAGACACAAAACATGTACCGTCCCCCCTACTCATGATAGTTTCATTCATAAGAATAAAATGGTTATTGATCCACCAAACCAACAAGTTACATTTAATCGGGATTTCTTTACACCAGTACATATTTTCACCACCAGTGATACCATTTGAAATATGATGTATAGACTTGTAAATCTTGTCCAGGAGAACCCCCATTAGATACTTCGTGAAGACTAAACATTCCATTTAAGAAGATATAATAATTTTATCAAAACATTCACTTTGATGGTGGTTAAGAACAACATGTGTAAAATAGGGGTAAAAAATGACTTGGAAAACAAAATGTTGGGAGTCAGACGACCTGGAAATCCAAGAGGGGAACCTACCCAGTTGTTGAACCAGATGTTTATGTTTTCTTATTCCACAATCCACTAAGACTGCTTCTTGAGAACCAGAATATTCCTATGAAACTCCTTCCACATCCATGAGAATTTCCCCTTGGATACTCAAGGTCAGGTCAATACTTTGATAGATATAAAATTTCCCCATATAGAATGAACTTCAAGAACTTCCCAAGAAAACTTAGCTTGTCAAATGTGCATTGATCCCTCGACATTTCATAAGTTGATACCACCATCTACAACTAGTATGGCTATCCTCATCCACACATCCCTGTGAAAATACTCCCTCCCCATGAGAATACAATATGAAAGAATTCATTATCTTTTCAATATTCTCCAACACCACTTTATAATCCATTAGGACTAATAAAACATGAATCGTAGTGGAGCTAAGGGTGAAATTCACCAGCATAATTCTTCCACAGAAGGATAAAAAGCATTTCTGGAAGTTAGTAATATGACATTCTTTTTTATTACAAACCCCCTCATAATGACTGATATGTATTCTCCTTGGGGAAAAAGTAGAACCATGGTACTCCAGTAAAAAATCCCTTCATCTGCATGCTTTGGATCTTTTTTCTTCAATGTTTGGATTGAATGATAATCTTTCGAAGTCCCTAATGTTTGTGGCTAGTATCTCTACAAATGATTGTGATTCTATTGAGGTTTTTATGGGGGTTAGGAAGGGTTCTCTTCCTCTTTGTTATCTGGGAGTTCTACTCATCACTTCCAAGCTTAGAGCTTCTGATTGTGTGGTCTTAGATAAGAAAATTGTTCGAAAAGTTAAATTTTGGACTAATAACTCTCTCTCTTATGCTGGGTGGTTACATCTTATTCACTCGGTTCTTTTTAGTATGCAATATTATTGGTGTTATCACATGATTTTACCAAAGAGAGTGGTCAAATCCATTGAATCCACCCTTAGGAATTTTCTTTGGAAAGGTCCTTTGCTGGATTCCTCTGAGGGTGGCCTACTATTTGTTTTGTTGGAGGTGTGGTTTGGATGGGGGCTGAAGTAATGGTTTTACAGGATGGTTGTTTTGGTTTTATGTAGTGGCAGTGGTTTTATGGTGGATGTGGTGATGGTTTGTTGTGGAGCTAGGTGTAGGCCGGTGATGTACAAGGGCTAGGGTTTTTGGCTACTGTGGTCAGTTACTGTGGCTGGTTTGGGCTGGAGTGGCTAGTTTGGGTTGGAATGTAGGTGTAAGGTGGCGGGAAGGGGGGATGGTGCAGGTTGGAATAGGTGATATGGGGTTGTTTTGTAGGTGGGAAGGGGTTGGTGTGGGCTGTAATGTAGGAGGATGGGGGCTGGTGCGGGGGCTTGTGTGTGATGGAGTGGCTAGTGCAGGCGGGAAGGTAGGCAGCAGGGGGATGGCAGGGGCGAGTGCGGGCTAGAACTGGTGGATCGGGCTATTTTGCAGGTGGCAGAGGGCTGGCATGAGTGTTTTGTAGGAGGGTGGGTGGTGGGGGATGGTGTATTGGCTGGTGTGGTTCCTAGTGTGGGCAGGATTGCAGGTGGTCGCGGTGTGACCTCGGCATGACCGCGACGTGACCGCGACATGTTGGTCTGGTCCAGCGACATTCGTAGGTCTGCATCTTCCAGTCAAGAGCGAAGGGTGTGGGAGGAGGTGAGGCAACATTTTGGTCATCACCTCGCCAACAAAATATGTGATTAGTCAATCTCAACATTGATCACAAGACTCATGGAATAATATCATAGAGCTGATCATCCATCAGATTCCCCATTATTGTAGAAAGATCTAACTACACTATATAAGGTGTGTGTTGTTTACTGTTCTCACACTGAAAAAAAAAAGATAATGTAGAAGAATTTTCTCAACAAGGGTCAAAACACTCATCTGATCATCAGGATCATAAAAATATCAAACTCTGAAGGACACTTTTTCAAATACAAATATCATTATAAATGTATTCTCAAGTTTTCTTATTATCCAAAATTTACTACGATGTCCCTAGAGAACATAGATGGTCCTTGAAGAATACAAGTAGCAAGCTTCACCCTCATCTCCAATGTTGTCTATAAGTGACTAAATATTTTTATGAGAGACTCAATCAAGATATTTGCAACCTGAGGGCCTCCCTCCCCATTAAATATGGGTGGGTGATGTATTTAAAACTCAATCTATGTATCATACATTGAATTCTGACAGGACTGTGAACCACTGCGGGGTGTCGTCCTAGAGCAGGTCCAAATCATGGTGTGACCATGGCGTGACCGCGGCGTGACCATGATCAGTTAGCCCAGTCCAGTGACATCTGCGAGGCTACATCTTCTAGCCAGTTACGAAGGGAGCAGGAGGAGGTGGGGCAACAATCATGTCATCACCCTTCCAGTAGAAATTGTGATTAGTCAATCTCAACATTGATCACAAGACTCATGGAATACTATCATTGAGCAGATAATCCGTTAGATTCCCTATTTTTTGTAGAAATCTCCAACTATACTATATGTGGTGTGTGTTGTTGACTATTTTCGCATAGAAAAAAATATAATGTAGAATCATTTTCTCTACAACGGTCAAAACACTCATCAGATCGTCGGGATCATAAAAATATCAAACTCTGAAGGAAACTTTTCCAAATACAAATATCATTATAAAATTATTCTCAACTCTTCTTATTGTCCAAAATTTACTATGACGTCCCTCGAGCACTTATATGGTCCTTGTAGAATACAAGTAGAAAGCTTCACCTTCATCTCCAATGTTGTCTACTAGTGACTAAATATTTTCATGAGACACTCAATCCAGAGATTTTCTACCTGAGGGCCTCCCTCCCCACTAACTATGGGCAGTTAATGTATTTAAAACTCTATCTAGGTATCATAAATCGATTTTCGACAGGATAGAGAACTACCATGGGGTGTCATCCTGGAGCTGGGCCAAATCACAATATTACCACGGTGTGACTGCAGCGTGACCGCGGCGTGAACGCGGCGTGACCGTGGAGAGACCGCGGCGTGACCGCAGAGTGACTGCAGCTTGAACACAGCGTGAACGCGGTGTGACCGTGGAATGCCCACAGCGTGACCATAGCATGATCACAGCATGACTGTGGTGTATTGGCCCGGTCTAGTGACATCTGCGGGGCAACATCTTCCAGCCAGGAGCAAAGGGAGTGGGAGGAGGTGGGGCAACATTCTGGTTGTCACCCTGCCAGTAGAAATTGTGATTTTTCAGTCTCAACATTCTTCACAAGACTCATGGAATACTACCATAGACCTGATAACCACTAATGGATTACCAAATCCTACTTTAACTCTAAATACATAGAATCATCTTAATGAATCTATGATACACAAGCCACATTAAACACCTCATAAATGGTCTTTAATTACAAAGAGGATCATTCCATTGCATTTTATTTGAAAAGTTATTCTAAATAAACTATTCCTTTGTCTAATTATAACACCTAGGTGATAATATGTGAGAGGGTCTATAGAAAAGAAAATACATTACATGTACTTTTCTCTAATTATCATGGATTTGAGGCCTGAGAGCCTTAATTTTTTATTATTTCATGGGTAATTCCCTTTTAAACTAGATTTAAGGGGACCTTACATGGCCCATATTCCTAAAGGCACAGGTACCTAATACATGACTAGAAGGCTTAAATAATAGTATAAAAAAGAATCCCCCAACCTAGTTATGCTTTATGATTCTCCAAAACTCCAAAATTGAAATGATGATTAGAATTAAATGCCCCATATAGTACTTCATAGTTCATGGTACCGATGTCCAATGCCATACCCTCTCCCCCTACCAATCTGATTAGATTTACTAGTGGTTCTTCCTACTATGTACCTCTTCAGGGAACTACAACTGATTATCTAACCCTCCCTTTTTCTCCCACACTTTTCATAGATTCCATGCCATCACACCATCTTTCAGCATCTCATAGTCACCACTATGCTGAGGCCCTTTACCACTGTCTTTCTGTGATAAGCTCTCCACTGTTTTCACCCCCAAGACCAGCAATTCCACTGCTAAGTATCACCCTCAACTACTACCAATGTTGTCACCACCTATCAACTACCTAAACCCCCCACTACACCATAGACCTTCACCATCACTGATGTTGTGAGAATTCGTCCACTCCCACACTGACATAACCCCAAGACCCATTATCCTACTTCTAAAACACACCTACCATGGTAGCACCTTCCTCTTCCATCGATGGCCAATTCCATGTCTGTATGTACTATGTCTATTCACTGCACCAAGAATCCCCCACTAAAATATGTGGTTATAAAGAATGAAACATGGTCTTATGGGTGTAAGTCTACATCATTTCTTCTAACACTAGTCTATAAACCCATAAACTCTCTAAATTTCATGTGTATTATAATAGAAAAACTATGTCTATAAGGCTAAAAACTGGTTATGTTTTTATGACCTATATTGAATGTGAGACACTATGGTTATCCAAATGTGTACTTTTTTCCAAAAAAAATCATGTAATATAAATTAAGTGTTCTTAAAATCTATACTCCATATAAAAAATTCCATGTAAAAGGTCAATTAGACAAGGTTTCCTCTCCAAAATTCACAAAATTTATAGCTAAGTGGATATTTGCGCATGTACTCCCATATGACCTAAATTTGAAAACCAGATTTTATATCTCAATATACATGATTTATTGAGAATTGATGCACACTATGTGGTATTTATATCTACCATCAAACCCAATTCACTGACTAGTACGAGGCATGACATGTGATTTGATGACTATATGTTATGTTATCATGTTTTTTAACCTATAAATCTATAGCCACCATATTATATATTGTATCTTATTCTACCATAGCTACCTCTTATACTAGACTCACATCCTTTCATACTCTCCGTTTTATTCCCTTTGTTAGGGAATAACATATATGACTACTTCCTATTTAAGGATATACACTTGTATATGATTGACTATGGGAATGTGAATTTGGGTAAACCCCCAACATTGGTGAGATGTGTTACTACTAATCCATTAGAGGATAAATGTTAGTGGAAATAGATTCTCAGTAGATACCCTTGTGAACTTAATTAATAGATTACTATGAAATATTCCATTCAAATTCATGATTTACACAAGGCACAACAAAATTATCTAGTTGTGACCCCAATTCCCTCATTGAAGTCAATAGATAAAACATCATCATCTCAATATTATAAAATTCTATGCAATTGACATCAGTAAAAGAAGGCATAGAAAGAAGAGAATATGTGGGAACTCTTGCCAGTCTAATCTATCTTGGACTTATTACCTCCATCGCTTGCGGAATAGGCACTACCACACCGAATGGAACATTATATAATGAAGATTAAATGTGAGTATTTGTTGATTCTATTCAATTGATTGATCCTTTCACTAATGAAATAGACGCATAAAAACATGAGTTCTATATTCATAATGATAGGCACATAAATCACCAGAACCTCCTTATTAAAATGTTCCAAATAAAAAGATAAGAATAAACCAACCTACAATGGAGGAATATGAACCAAGATGATCCAAACCGCTTTATCGATTTTCAAAACATGGGATGGACCCAAGAGAACCATGATACACCCTAGAAACAAGGATCAAATTTAAAATCTCAGAACCTCAAAAAACCTAGGGTTTGGCCAAAGGAAATCGCGAAACAGGAGAGAGGAGAACTCTTAAGAAATTAAATAATTAAATAAGATGTTTGCATACCTCAAAGTATATACCAATAACCCACAAGAAATTTGGTAGAGATGGTGGAAGGAGAGGGAGATGACAGCAGGGTACGTCGTGTGGGGTGTTTTGCCTTGGGGGTGTTGCGCGTGACTGGAGAGGATTAGGGGGTCGGGGGATGTCGCTAGAGGAGAGGGAGCTGAGAGGGGTGGGGGGATGTCACTAGAGGAGAGGGAGCTAAGAGGGGAGGGGGGACGTCGCCAGGATCTCGAGGTCGGGAAAGGGATGAGAGGTTTCATAAGGGAGGCTCCTGACGGAAATGATAAATGATACGGGGAAGCCCGATAAAATAGTTGGATTAGAGCAATGTATTTCGACAGTTTTAATAGAACCATGGGAATATATTAAAATATATCACTTATACCCATGGTTTTTATAAACCATGGGTATAGATGCGTGGGGAAAGACCTACTTTCCAGTAGTGGCAACACCGACTTCCAGCGCACCATGACTTACCAATCTAGATGTTCAAAAAAGCAGTTATGAATAGTATTAACAGAATTTTTAATTTTATATACTTCATATAATTTTAACATACATATTATGTGTTATTAGACCTAATATAAGAGCAAATTCAATTTTTCAGATAAAGGAAGTATTTTTCATAAAATGCAATTTTACCACCATTTAATGGAGAACATTTTTTAAATCCAATATTTGACACTTTTATAGAATTAATTTGACAAAATTAACTTCCTATTTATAATAGGGATATAAAAATTTATTTTTTATAAATTTTTGGTGTTTTTTTATAACTTTCATATTTTTGTGAATAGTGAAATATAGTAAATTTTAATTGAAAACAAATTTTTTAATCAAAATAATTTATAGTGTTAAATTATACATTTTAATGGTTTGGAAGTATAATTAGATTATATTTTTATCATTTAATACAATTAAGGTCATTGTAAGTAATTTCACATTTAAATTTGACATAAATACATGTCAATGTTTTGATAATTTTTACTTTTTAAAACCCTGCTTTTTTCGTTTGGACAACGGAAATTAATTTTAAATAAGTTAATACCAGTTATATGTTTTAAATTTGATAAAATAGAATTAATTTTCAAATTCATAATATCAAAATTATCTTTGGGTTAATTTTTGGTATTTTTCTAAAAACTTTCAATTTTTGATGAATAGTGAAAAACAATACGTTATTGTTTAAAACCCATCTATATATTTAAATAATTAGTTATTTTATTTAAATTTATTTTAAGTCACAATAGATATATAATACCTATATTAGTTCAATTTAATTCATTGGAGTCATTTTATAATAAAATTAGATGAATAAAATATTATTGAAATTTTTAACGTCTTTTACCCACCTTCTAGGCACGTTAGCAAATTTGCATAAAACATAATTTTACCACTTCTGTGGATTGAATTTCAAAAATTCAAGAGATATGGTTGACATCAGTAATTAAAATGTGGTTAAATAAGATGAAAATATATTTTTTGGTGAATAGTAACATTTGACTTTTATTTACCACGGTTAAAATTAAATAAGGTAATAATAGGTAAAAATGATATTAAAATTACTCTAACACATGTATTAATTCTATTAGATAAGGGTATTTCGACCAAAACCAACCTTAGGAATGAAATATTTTCTTTTGGCCCTCTTGGGTTAGATTAGAACATTTATTATTATTTTAATTAAAGAAGAGTTAAAAGTGTTAAAATTCAAAGTTTAATAACTAAACAATTTTTAATATTGGGTTATACATAAGATAAATTCGACTATAAATATTAATTATAAAGATAAAAATATTTCCTATATAATTTTATTTTATTTATAATTTTTAAACATTATATAATTAAATTTAATTATGACACAATGATGATGTAGTAATTACCTTATTAATGAAATATTAAAGTAATTGATATTATAAATATCCAAATAAATGTAAATTGAGACTTAAGATGAATTAAACTAATTTTATAGGTTAATATGACATGTTAGGGTTGATTGAATAAAATTTTTTGAAGTAATCAAGTTGTTATGACTTTAATAAAAATCAAATACCAAATAGTGTCCAAATTGACATAAATGAGTTTTTATAATAAATAATATATTATTAATTGATATAATATTTCTAAAAATATATGGCTCGGCTAAAGGACTTATATATGGTTAGATATAAAAATAATAAAACACTTGGGGTTATTTTTTCGTTTTAGAGTAATTTTATTAACCATTTATTATAATAATACAATAAAACTTGGTAAAAGTTAAACTATTTAACTAAGAGTTAAATCTAAAATATAAGGTTAATATAGTGATATAAACCTGTCTAAAACCTATTATTTGAGATTTTTTCGACCCATAACCACCTTAGACTCTAAATAAATAAATTTTAATCCATTATAATCCGAAAATGAATTTATAATAAAAAATATTTTAATGTTTTTCTAAAGTGACCCTCACCTCTCTTATAAAAGGGTACTTCCCCTTCTCTTAATTTCACACCTCCAAATCAATTTACCTAGGCCAAAACCTACCCAAATATCCTCCCAACTACAGTAACTACATCCTAGATTCCTTCCTTGGATCATAAAACTGACATAAAGATCCCTTTTGATCAAATCAAAAGGAATCACTCGAAGAAGAGGTAATAATTTCATCACCACTTTCAAAGTTATCTTCTTCTTCCACTTCCTATTCATTTGTTATTTCCATACCAAAATAAAACTCCAGTAACTTATACATATTTTAATGGTATTATAAATATGGTACAACAATATTCATTATTTTATCCATCCTATGAATGACAAATTCACCATACGTGCGTACGTACGGGTTACCGTCTCCACGTCATGGTGTAGTGGTTATTCAACACTTCATTATTTGGATGGGTATAATAATAATGTATAATTGATGTAAATAATAAATATAAAATTTTAATTATTATGTATATATGATATAAAATCCAATTATATATGATCTCACATTTAATTGAATGAAATTGTCGCTCATGCGTACGTACGGATTACCGTGTCCACAAACGTGATGAGATTCATTCACCATCCAAACCATTCAAGAAAATTTTCCATTTTATTATTAAAAATAATGTTTAAGATCATAAATAATTCTGAATATGAATCAAATACATCCTATTAATAACAAACATGACTTACATAATAAAACATATAAAGTAAAATGAATCAGTTAACACCCAAAACAATGATACTACTAAAATATTATTAACAAAGCAATATTAAAAGATCATATATGATATAATATTTATGTATGTGGTTCTTGTATCATTTAATAACAATGATTTAACTATTATACAAGAGGTTAACATACCATCGACTAAGGAAAAGTACAAGTTAAGTGATTTCTTATCTCATTTTTAATTACATGAGATTTCCATTGTTCACCACTTATTTATTTCATGTGGTGTATTTTGTATTGCCATTTGATATATATTATCATGATTATATTTATATTCATGGTATTATATGATTCTTTGGGTGGTTATTAACTTTTGGTCATACAAATCGATTGATTACAAAGTTGTATGGGGTTTTCATCTCACTTTTATTCTCATGAGATTCATGCTATATTTTCCACTATTTCCTTTTGTGTGGTGTATATACTACCCATGATTATATTATTTGTGCAATATACTTTAATTTATTGGTATTTAAATCTTTATTTTATGATCCTTATTTCATGGGATGCATGTTTCATAAGTTACCAAATCAGTAAGGGAATTTCTAATTTCAATTTCCACTCATTGGGTTTTACAAAAACTTCATTTTTTATTTTACTCCAAGATTATGTGTGAAATAACTACTTATTTATTTATGTATTAATTTACACCCCCATTTTTGTGGATATACATTTGATACAAATAATAAATCAATTTATAAATTCTCAAGTCATCAATATGAACTTGATACGAGTAATCTTAACTCAAATTTCATTCATTGAGTTAAACATCCAAGTCATTGGTGTTGTTTTTACAAGAATATATGTGAATGTGTTATGATTTATTTACACTGAATATCCAATATTATTGAGTGTATTTATATTTTTCACACATAATTGTGTCATTTATTTATTTTTAACTTAAGGATATGGTCTTTATAATGGATTTCATCTCAATTTACATTACATTGAGACTTATTTGTTGTTATGCACCAATTCACTTTTATATGGTCTATATATTGTACTTTGACATAGTATATCATTAATCCCTTTATTCTCATGATATTATAAATTTTTTATTACCTCAATTATTTGTATTCAATTTTCTCTCATTTGGTTAGGAACTCTAACTAAAATATCATTTTAAATGTTTTAAATATTTATTCTTCTAAATCATTCTCATTAATATCCATTTTTAAAAAATGGATTTAAGTATTTATTTATATGTACATGAATGTTTTAAAAATAAATTTCATTTTATATGATTTAAAGTTGTATTGTGCATTTTGATTGAAAAATCTATTTTTAATAGCTTCTTTATAAATAGTGAGACTTTTAAATGTTTTCAAGAAAAATAGGATATTTCTATCAAATATTTTTACTACTTATTTTCATATATGTTAATATCCTTCATTATTCTTGATTGAGGTTGATTTATTATAATTCAATCTTCCATATTCAATTTAATGAGTTATGTTTGATTGTGGATGTTATATTTTTATACCATTCAAGGTTTGTGGTTAAAATTTTAACATTTCGTATACTAGTTTTAATATGAATGTTTATGTTATGTTTCAACCTTTTCATATGAGGAATTCATTGGACTTAGTAAGTGATGGGTGGAGCCTGCTACAGCTCCTCGATGCATCGGTAGGTCTCATGAGACAAACTAGTGTCTTGACACAAGGCCTTGAAAAAATCTTATTTATAGTTTGGTCATGAGGCCTTGAATACATGGTTATGATGTATGGAATTATGCATTACATCATTAGGATATTGTCTATTTATATTACATTTGATTATTCGATTAGTAGAATATCCATGTGAATAAGTGAATAGCATTATTTGATTTATCTTCTCCATATTATGTTGAATTTTAAGTTTAAAAGTATTGTGTTTTATTATTATACACTACCTTAAATTTTTATTCTTATTTATGATAGATTCTACTATATTGTCATCCTTACTGAGAATCTGAGCTCACCCCTTTCTTTTGTGTTATTTTTTCAGGATGCAAAGAAGTATATGACAATTAACCTGCAGGATAGGTAAGGGATATAAGAGTATTCAAAGGGGACATAATATTTTTTTTTATTTTATGATGTAATGTAAAACATATGTATGTATCTAGTACTTCCAAGTCTACTAAACTGATCCTTCTTTCGGGACATGATTCCTTGTATCATGCCAATGTTATTTAATAATGCACTGATTCAGGGTAATTGGGGTTGGGGTGTTACAGGTGTACACATGTTATTACCTAAAAAATCCATAAAGACTAAAATAAATCAATAATGGAAGGTGTATGGACTAAATATGAAAGGATATGGGTTTTGGACAAGTGGATAGGTCACTATCCCCCCTAAGATTAAGGATTAGTCCCAAATTAAGCTTAATTTTACCTTAATCACTGGGATTAATTTTAATTACTTTTATTAATCATTTGGATAAAAAATAAACATAATCTAATTAGAACATAAATATTATACAAATTTAAATTTTGTATTTATGTTTTTCAAAATTAAATTCATAGAATCATAAAATTTAATATTAATGCTAATCCCATGGATTGGAAAAAATAACAGGTTTTTAATGTAGAAAAATGTTCAAAATTTTGTTAGGTTTTTATATTCAATTTCAAAGTAAAATTGATTATAATGAACTAAATGGTATTTATTGATGTATATTTGATCTAATTTTACTTAAAAAATTAATGTATAATTTAACATTAATAATTATTTAAACAAAAATATAGTTATTAATTAAAATGAAGTATTTTTCATTATTCATCAAAAAATAAAGTTTCTCGTATAAATCCCAAAAATTAACCCAAAGAAAATTTCATAATTATAAATTCAAAAATGAATTTATTTTAACAAATTCAATTTCTAGATTATTCTAAAATTATTTTTATTATATTTCATAGAAGGACATTAAATGTTATTCATTTGAGAAAATAATTTTTTTTAAAATATAATGTCTTTATCAAAAAATTATATATTTAATTATAAATATGCTTTATTTATATAAAAGCATTGTAAAAAATATTTGAAAATTTGTTATTACTATTCATATTAGTATGATTAATGGTTAGGTTATAATTATCTTATTTAAATAATTATAATAATAAAATGATGTTTCATAGAAACATCAGTGTTGCGTGTAACATATACCAAGTCGTGGTTTCATGTAACATATGTCGAATTCATTCCATGTAACATATTCTATGTAGGTTCTATATGAAAGGAATATTTGACATAGTGATTTAAGAATAAAATAACTATTTTAAATGTTGTGTGAAATGAAAAATATCAAAATATTAAATTAATTTGAAAAAAAAATCACAAAATCATGGGGTGTTACAGAATGGATTATCTTTTGAGAGAATGATGTTTATGAAACCCATTTCCCATTCATAGGTTATAAGATTTAGAAACCCAAGTCTTTTCATGGGTTATTTTTATGATTAAATGATTAAGAAAATTGTATTTTTCTATAGGTTATTATATGATTACATGTTTATAATACTCATTTACTTTCATGGGTTATTATAAGATTATTTATGATATTGTGGAACATATATGTATGATTTCATTATTATATGGGTGGGACCTATATCTCCCAATAAATCATTTTGTAAATATTTTTATCTTATGAGATTGACATGGCTAGAATGAGAAATGAACTTAGTTTAGTATTACAGGAAAAGAATGAGAAATGAAATTGATTCTTTACTAAAAGGATGGAATGGGGAGTGAAATCGGTTCAATAATACTGTGCTAGAATGGGGTGTGAACCCAATTTAGTAAAGTACTTTGTCCACTAATATGGTATTGGGAGCAATGCCTTTACTACTATAAAGATCATTATATATGCTTTTGTGCTTTCTACAATTCCATGTTTTATTCCTCTATTATGATATCATGGCTTATGTTCTTTATTTACTTATTATTAATTTCTTATGTACTTCCAAGATCTATTCCATGATTCATGTATATGATATTTAATATGAAAGGTATGATATTCTATTTTCATGATCATGTTATCATACCATTATTCTCATGATTATTCTTATTTATATCCCTTTTTACCCTTATTGAGCATTTGAGATCACCCCTATTTATGTTTCTTTCCCCTAGGTTATGAACATATGTATTATGTCTAATGTGTCTAAGAATAGTTCTAGTCGAGAGGAACCTATTGGGAGACGATAAAGTTCATTTATTTACCACTGTTTATGTTTCCATGTTTTCAAAGGCATTAAACTAATACACTCTTTTTTGCCTATTTGTAAAATGATCTAAGTATTCCAAAAATGTTATATATTTTATATGTATGAAAAATGATGGTCTCTATACAATGTTTTTTTAATAAAAATTTAGAGAAAATTGTTGAGGAAATACCAGTTAGTATTTTTGGACTAGGGAGTTCACTCAACAAATAAAGCGACTACAAGACCACAATTAGGAAGACCACCTACCTAGATACCTTCTAATAGATTTTATGGCCAAAGTATGGATCATAACAAAGTGAAATATAGATCCTTCCCACTAGAATGTCTATAATGATAGAAAATTTTGAGTTTAATGGTGAGGGATATTGATACTTCGTAAATTTGATAGAGAATTAATAAAATTAATTATTATTTCTCACATAATATTTAATCAAGAATAGTAATAATAATATAATTTTATAATTTAATAATTAATATATGTTTCATAATAAAAAATTTCCATATGATTTATATTATATAAATCTCATATCCTCAATGGAAATAACTTCTAAAAATGGTTATTTTTCCTTATAATAAGGGTTCATTTTATTTTTTTCATCTATGTATAATAGTCTCATGAAGTCTCATAAAAAATTCTATGCTTATAATAGGCTCAAACATCTCTATGGTCTCTATTATGAGAGATAAAGAGAATAATGGTTTGAGATATCCAAAGAAAAATTTTAGAGTAATCTTACAGAGGGTTCACTAGTATGGAATTACATAGTTAAACTCATTGGCTATATTGAACACCTAGATATTCTTGGTTTTAAACTGCCTGATGAACTATGCACTAATATAATTCATTCACACTTCGTTAAATATTATCTAACTTTATTGTTAATTTTAATTCCAAAAACATTGAAAAGTATATCCCAAATCTAATTACTCTTATTCAACAATTTGATAAGGGGAAAAAGCATGAAGATCCTTCCAGTCTTATGGTGAATAAATGGAAAGAATAAGAAAATATATCTATCCCTTCCAAGAATAGAATGATCAAGTGTAAAGAACGGCAGTAAGATTCTACCAATTTAACATTTGTAAGTAAATACCACTAGAAGAAAAATTGCACTCTCCAAGGAAGAATGGGAATCTTTAGGTGATTTTCTTATCAAGTGATCTATTTTTATAAATTGGGTATCAGATATAACTTATGTAGCCTGAATATGTATTCAAATATAGGAAAAAAGTAGATTTAGAATTATTTAATAAGGGGAGGTAGAACTATGAGCATCCCATAGAGCTAAAATTTCTATTGTAGCTATCAGTTGCTACCACCTCACATTTCCAATGGGAATGATTTGGTTTTGGAATATTTTTCTTATGTTTCATTTGTTGTCAAATACATTATTTTTATATCCAGACATGATACAGATGGATTTATTTTCAAAATTTGGAATAAATATTTCTTATTTTATAAGGCTAATTTGTTTTTGGTAAGGCACATTCAAATAATGTTATTTATGTGTTAGACTACAAAAATCAAATAATGGTAATTGATAATGAAATTAATTCACATGACTCATACCACACCTAACATTGGTATCACTGGGTAGGTCATGTACATGGAAATAATTTAACTAAATTATACTAAGATATATATTTTAATTACTTTGATATAAAACCACTTGGGGTATGTCATTCTTGTTTATAAGTCAACCCAACCAAAACCCCATTTAGTGGAAGAGGTTAATGGTCTAATTATTTTCTTTAATTGGTTCATAATGACGTGTCTTGGCCATTTCCTGTTGAATAAATGGGTGGGTACTCACACTTTATAACTCTTAATGAAGATTTTAGTTAATATGGATATTTCTAATTAAATAAGTATAAGTTATATGACTTTGATATATTTAAGGAATACAAGAATAAAATTGGGAACTATCTTGGTAAGAATATTCAGAATCTTTTCTCAGACCATGGTGGATAATATCTTAATCCAAACATCGTTGATTGTTTATGGGGTTTTGGGATTTAATCTCAACTCACTCCCCCTTATACACCTCAATGGAGTGGTGTTAGTGAATGTAGGAGGAAAACATTATTATATATAGTGATATCAATGATGATTCATGTGAGTCTTCCATTATCATTTTAGAGATATGAATTAAAAAAAATCATACATACAAAATATAGTTCCAACTAAAGTGACATATGGTATTGCATACCAATTATTGAGTGGAAATAAACCTCGTTTGTCATACTTACATGTGTGGGGCTGTGAAACATTTTCAAGGTCTCTTTAGGTTACTATCTTGTTCCCTAATGCACAAATTGTTTCTTTATAGGATCACCCAAGGAAACAAAGGGATACTACATATACAATATTCATATAAAAATTTTGTGGTTGAAAGGAATCCACATTTATTGAGAAGGATAATATCTATAAAATAGATAGAGAGAGAAAGATGTAGTTTGATGAATTCTAGTTTCAAGACATACAAGAGTTATCATAGTAAAATATTCCATAAATCCTTGTGAAAGAATATTTTCTGGAGATATAAGTACTACATAATAGTATGAGAGGGGTTAGAGAACAAAAAATTATTGCTTTCTAGTCACTAGGGATGGTGAATCATTATTGGTTGAAAATAATTATCCTCCAACCAATAAGAAAGTAGTAAGTGTTACAGGTATTTCCAAGTAGAAATAATCTATGAATCTGAAATGGATTCCATGTTCTAGAACTAGGTCTATATTCTAGTAGATCCACTAGTGGATATAAATTCTATTTTTTATAAATGGTTATTCAAGTTGAATAATTATATTTATAGACAATTCAGTTCTTATAAGCCATGAATGGTTAAAAAAGGGTTTAAACAAAATCAAGTCATAGACTATGATGGAACCTTTTTAGAAGTTTCTATACTAAAATACTTCATATTTATACTTTACATTATTAAATTCCATGACTATGAGAGTTTGATATTGAATTAAATACAACCTTACTTAATGGGAATCTTTAAGAAGATGTCCATATGAAACAACATGAAGGGTTTGTGAATCCAATAGATGTCAACAATGTTTGAAAATTGAAAAGAAATCCCTTTTTGGATTAAATAAAGAATATAGGTCACAGAAATTTTGGATTGATAAATCCCTAATGCAATTTGGTTTCATAGATAATGAATTTTATCCTTGTGTCTATAAATAGTTTATTGGGAGTGTCGTCATTTTCTTAATAGTATATTTCGATGACATATTACTTCTTGGAAATGAAATATCATTCATGAAATTTGTTAAGTCCTGGTTAAATAAATTCCATTCCATAAAGTAATTAGGTGAAGATGTATATATTCTTGGGATCAAGATCCATCACGATATATCCAATAGGCTACTCACCCTAAGTCAACATATATTTATTGACAAGATGTTATAGAGATTCACTATAAAATAATCCAGGAGGGGATTGTTTTAGATGTCACATGGAATTCATATTTATAGGAAAATGTGTCCTCATAAAAATAAAGAAAGATAAATGATAAAAATTATTCCATACATGCGTGAGATTACATCAATAATGTATGATGTGTTATGTACTAAGATAGATGTTTCATATTCCACAAGTGTGGTAAGAAGATATCAAGTTGGACCAGGTGACCTCCATTCGATGGTGGTAAAGATTATCCATAAGTATCTAGTTCATACTAAGCATATATTCCTAGTATATGGGGGAGTTGGGAAAATAATCATTAAAGGATGTTCATATTTTATTTTCTAAACAGATCAAGATGATTTGAAATCAAGATAGGATACATATCCACATTGAATAGAGGTTTTGTGAGCTAGATGATCTCAATGTATGTTGAAATTTCATATTCTACAGAATATTCAGAGTATATTGATACTTCTATGGAAGTTAAAGAAGTAGTTTGAATATGAAACTTCATCAAATATATTATCATTGTACCAAGAATTAAAGATCATATCATACTCTATTGTGATAGTACTGTAGTTGTGGACCTTGATAAAGAGATAAGGTCACATTGATCAGTTGATGAAGCACATACTTCATAAGTATCAAATTTTGAAGGATTTTTATCAAATAGGTAATGTCACATTGAGCAGTATTTCCATGGAAGAAAATGTGGCAGACCCCTTGACTATATCCTTGATGTAAGAACTCAGTTCTTCCATTGAGGTATGGATCTTTTATTTTTAGTTTGTGATTAAGAAAAACTAAATAAATGGAGGTTAAAGGCTAAATGTAAGTCATTTTTAAAACATTAATGAGGGTTACATGTCGTTTAATCCCAGTACAGGCCATGTATTGATGTCAGAAGGACTTTTTATGACGTGTAAATGAAGTTAGAGAAAGGGGGGGAAATGGAATATACACAGTGTGAATATTCAAAGTGCACACTGTGTATTTTGTTAAATTATCTAAAATGGGTAGTAGCCTCATTTTCTCTTTTCTGGACAAAACCTCACATGTGTTCTCTTGAGAAATAGTACCGAACATGAATTTTACTCCTTATTCACCATCTGAACTACGATTCAATGTCCATCAGATGTGTTGGAACCCAATCAGTAAACTCTCAATTATTCTAAAGTCTTTCTTCATGATTTATTCTATTGACCTAATTATCTAAAGTTGATCGTTTATACCCATTTTATAGATCTAAAACATTCTAGTTTTAATTATAGGTCGAAAAAGGATGAGAAGAGTTGTGCGACTATGAGGTATGTGGTCTTGTGCCTTTCGTGAATTTTATTGTTGTTTATATGTGATGGAGTATCGTGTGCCCATGTTTAGGGTATCGCCTCGAACAGAATTAACCTGAGTTATTTCCTAATGTTGATTAACTAATTGATTAAGTGAATTAAAGCATGTTTGAGGTTTCTTGATGTGATTTAGAGGTGCCCATTGGTGTGTTTCCCTCAGATAACCAATGTTTAGCTGTTTGGCCAAGGATGACTATGGGCATGCCTTTGTTTTTCTTTTTAGGGTTGTTAAAAATGAAATTGGTTAATTGAATTTTTTCCCACAAAAAAATAAATATTTCTTTTCAGTATTGTGATAGTTTAATTCACTTGTTACTCTTGTGATGTGAATTTCCAATGTGAGTTTCTATTTTGTTAACCATGTAATAGTATAAATTACATGTGTTTTTTATACTAAAATGAATATATACTGGGTTTACCCTAACATATTCAAAAAAGGATAATATACCAGGCTGGTCACTAATTGATTGATATAATTCATTAAGGTGAGGTTTTTCTATGCCTATGGGCGAGATTTTTCTATGCCTGTGAGTGAGGTTTTTCAATGCCTACGGGCGAGGTTTTTTTTATGCATGAGGGAGAGGTTCTGAACTGAATATTGAAATGGATGAATTATGGCATTTTTTCCGAACAAAAGAACAATATTGGATTCACTCTTCTCTTATATCTGTTTAGATGGTATTTTGAGACATCAATTGTACTTACATTATATGGGGGATTGATGGGCTGAGGCCGAATCTTGAGTTCATTATAATTCAATACAATTGAATTGTCTAATGAAAATGAACTAAATAAATGTAAATCATTACTTGTAGCATTTTTTACTTTGGATTACTTCATAGTTTACTAAATCACTTTGGTACAGCACCTGTTAAATATATTCA
Source organism: Viscum album (assembly GCA_963277665.1). NCBI lineage: Eukaryota > Viridiplantae > Streptophyta > Magnoliopsida > Santalales > Viscaceae > Viscum > Viscum album. Next base: position 2,073,890,372 of record OY728131.1, read on the forward strand.
CTAAAAAATTGGCACAAATCATTGGTGGTTTCCTATTGGGATTTAGTCTCACACCCTATTTGGGTAATTATTTTGGACCTAAATAGATTATATTTTTGTAGGTGTCTAAAAGGGTAATAACCCTTCTATAGGCAATTGATTTATGATTAGGAGGAGGATAGAATAGGACCAATCCAAGGATGGTGATGCTTCTGAGTCTCTTTTGTTGCTTTTTTACTTTTGGTACTTGTATTGCATATCATCGAAGTGTATCATGTTTTGGATTTTTTCCTAGAACATGTGAAATGAAGCGTCATCCTTTGTATGTTATGACTTTTTTTATTTTTATTATTATTATTCCACTATTTACTATAGTTTTATGGTATTATTTTTTCCTCTATCTTTATATTATTTTATTATGTTGTGTTACACTATGCCAATGAGGGCATAATTTACCCACTTTCACATCCAATCTCTTGCTGGTAGTCGGCAGCCTCTGGCATTGGGGGAAATGCACTTGAGGCCATGCAGCCAACCTGGTATGGGGTACCTTAATGTGGCATCTGAAACTGGGACATAACAAAGTGGTATCAAAGTCAAGTTTCTTTTTATGTTTTCATTACTGTTTATAAACATTAGACAATGATAGTAAGGAACTAGAGTTTGGCCATCAAAATTTGTCTAGGAGTAGCTACCCTGTGTACAGGGGAAATCCAAATTACCTCAAATTGAATTTTGATTTTTGGATTTTGATATATTATAGTTCATTTGATTTCAATATTGGGTGAAACATTTGTTTTTTGATGTTATTATTGATATTATTATGGTTATATTTTGTTTCATCCTAATGAGATGAGGGTATTCCATCTCATTCATCATATAGGAACTTATTAAAAAACACACTCCATGCATTCTAGCCATTCCATTTAGGATCATTACAGATTCCATGTTGTTGTGAGAGATTCGGTGATAGACATGCATGTTATTTTTATCGGTACCATGATAAATATACCTACTATTGTGATAGGTTTATTGGTACGTGCTAAGGTTCAAATAGGATAGACACCAATCTTTGGTCCCTGAGGTGTTTGGACCCTCTTGGATTAGAATTTTTTGGATCATGTTTCATCCTTTTGTATAGAATTTTATTGGTATGTGTTATGCTTGGGTGAGAAATTTTGATTCACGGGAAGTATGGGCCCTCAGGGATCGAAATTTGGAATACCATTGGTTGGATTTTCTATAGAACATGGTTTTTGTGGGAAATTTGGAGTTTATGTCCTGAAAAAAACTGTTCACATGGTGTGTATTTTATCCTAACACACTATATGTTCTTCCTGTTTGGGGAATGATGATTTAATTTCTTGGTTACACACCGTGTACACATAGTACATTCCATGTGGTGAGTGACCGTGTGTCCAACCATATGAGAAGGAACACCGGATGGTGGGTTTCACAAGTACACAGTTGTGCACTTTTGGTACATGTTGTGTGGGCTTACTCAGGTAGAACCTATGTGAATATGGATGTGTGAGAGTACATGGTCAAGAGCAGAGAATTGTGTATATGCCATGTATTCTTATAACACACCATTTACCTAGGTTTGATACATGATCATGCTGCAATGACTACATGATTAGGGAAGGAATTAAGGGTACACATCATGAATGGTTTTTACACGCTATGTAGTCCCTTTTTGAGAAACTTTTAAGGTCCTTTCTGGTTTCATTTTAGAAACTCTAGAACCAAAAATCTTGAAAATTAGATCGAGCTGAGATGTGTGCTTGACCTTCTAGATTCAAGCCACTATGATGACCTTGAGTTGTAGGTCTGGAGAGTGGTGATGATCATACTATAGATAGGGTAGTCCATAGGCTACCAGTGGATCCTCTAGATGTACTAGTCGCAGTACTGACTGTAATACCAAATACAAGTGACGATTCATGGTTTCCGAAAATATTTATGAGTCTCATGGAGACCTTCTAGAGAGCGCCACATCCTTCTATGTCTACGGATGAACTGACGTGAGTATTCCAGTAGCAGCATCGACCTAATTGTTTAGGGGATGAAAGACCACAGGCTATGGAATCATGGTTGGAGTGAATGATTTCTATATTCATGAATCTTAAGATGCCTCCTAAGGGGAGGTTCAATCTCATGACTTATATGTTGTGTGATTCTAGTAAGGAGAGGTGGGATGTTACATCACAGACAGAGCATCGGCGGGACATGGCATTGAAATTTTTTCAGATGATCTTCTATGACTAATTTTTTCCCGAGATGGTGAGGAAATATCAAGCATGGGAGTTCATGCATCTAAAGTAGGGTGATATGTTAGTGATGGAATAGTCTGTCTGTTTCACTGAACTTCAGTGATTGGCACCTATTCTGATGGGTGATGAGATATCAATGGCTAGGTGATTCTAGGATGGTCTCAGTTATGACATCTGATCATAGGTGAACGTTTTCAGGTTTCCTTTTGTATATGCTCTCCTGAATCAAGTATTTATTACCAAGATTAATCTTTGAGAAGATGGAGGTGCAAGCTAGGGTGGTTTTACACCTTGATCTAGTATTTTATTTACTTATAATAAGAAGCGTTGTATGGAGTTTTCTCATGGTGACCATAGCAGTCGAAATATATCTTCCAGTATCCAGGTGAGGTGGTACCAGTGTAGAAGAGTTGGGAATATGATACCTCAGTGTCTGATGGACTCAGTTCAGTGACGAGCTTGCAGTAAGATAGGCCATCTTCAGTGCTTCTATAGGATGTTTACAATAGCATCTAGTGAGAGAGTTTATGAATCGACATCGCGTTCAGGAGTAGGGTATGCAGCTTCTCATCAGATAGGTAATTGGGGTATGTCAGGTCACTCAGGATGAGGTTTTTTTCATGGTCAAAGTAGCCAGGCCCCACGTTCTTTGTGACAGTAGGGTGGATCGATTTAGGGTATCTAGGTAGTGTCATAGGTTTGTGGTACATGTCAGACTTAGGCAATGCAACAGACCCAGCAGAAGAAGGATCACGAACCCTCTACTATCAGAGGTACTATTTTAGTCACCTCTGTTTTAGCTTCTACACTTTTTGATATAGATTTTTAATATAGTTTCATATAGATACCCATTTTGGAGATTCATTGGCTCTGTGATTTTACTTCTGATGACATTATGATTCTAGACACTCTATTAGGGATTAGAACGAAAAGCGTTCATTAGTGCATGGAGTTCCCCCTTAAGGTTTTTGGGTGTCACTTCTTATGGGATCTCTATGTATTAGAGATGAAAGGATTTTATGTCATTCTTGGAATAGACTAGTTTTTCTCCTTTCAATCCTTTTACGATTGTTATAGTTGTAGGGTGAGTTTCACATCACCAAAAGGTGTATTGTTTCTACACAGGGGTGAATGAGATGTCTAGGTGAGCCAAGCTAGACCTGAGCATTGTGGGTTGTGTGGGATGACATACCAGATTGCAAGTTAATATCTGGATGACCAGGGGCATATCATGCATATTTCCCTCTTATTGTTTATTATTTTAGAAACGTCTTCCTGGATAACTTTTCAGGTCAACCTCTACTGAGAGAGCTAGTGTTCTCTATCGATATAGTGTTCAATGATGCACTGGTATCAATTACTCCATATAGAATTTCTACGAACGAGTTTCAAGAGCTCAAGAGGTAGCTAGAGGATTTGGAAGCTAAGGGTTTCATCTGACGCATTACTTTCCTATGGGGTTCACCAGTCCTTTTGGTGTAAAAGGCGGATGATACCCTCAGTCTATACATAGATTATCACAAATTAAACCAGTTGATGGTTATCAACCGGTATCCTTTTCCATACATATATGATCTATTTGATAAGATCTGAGGAGCTCAGTTTTTATCTAAGATCTATTTGAGATCCAGTTATCATCAGGTTCATGATAGATCATCATACATACCTCACACATCCTTTCGGAGTTGGTATGGTCTATATGAGTATCTCATTATGCTGTTTGGTCTCATGAATACATCAATAGTATTTATGGAACTGATGAATTGAGTGTTCCATCCTTATCTTTACTCATTCATTGTGTTTTTCATGGATGATGTCTAGGTTTATTATCACAATCTAAAAGACCATAACACACATCTTGAGATTGTGTTGAGTACATTGAGATATCATTAGTTATATTCTAAGATCACAAAATGCAACTTCTCGATGGATTAGATTCACTTATTGGTTCACATAATCTCAAAGATAGTAGTACCAGTGGACCTAAAGAAGTTGAGAGCAGTAGTTTCTTGGTAACATCCCACGAACGTCTTTAACAAGTGAAGTTTCTTGGGGATATTTGGTTACTACATGTACTTCATATAAGACATCTCACATTTATCAGTGTTGCGGATAGGCCTAAATAAAAATTTGTGAAGTATGTATGGATAGATTCCTGTGGGGTGGAATTTCAAGAGATGAAAGATATATTGAATTCAGGACTAATACTGATTTTTCTAGATCTGGGTAAGAGTTAAATAGTGTGGTGTGATGCCACGGGTATTGGGCTAGGAGCAGTGCTTATGAAAGGGGATTGATTTGTTGCATACATGTCTCGGTAGCGGAGGCCACATGAGATGAATTTCCTGATGAATGATCTTGAGTTCATTCATTACCCTGTTGGATACATTACTTACTGGGAGAGAGTTTTTTGGTGTTTACAGACCACAAAATCATGATGTATATATTTACATAGCGTGGTCTAAATATAGGGCAGTGAAGGTGGGTGGAATACATTTAGTCCTTTGATTTAGAGCTTTTTTACATGCCTGGTAAGGGAAATGTAGTGTCTAATGCTTTGATTAGGAGGACTCAAATATAGGTAGTGCAGTAGGTCAGCACCGAGTGGAAAATTATGGCATTGTTCTTTGAGATGCACTTAGAGGTGCATGATAGTCGAGGAAATACTTTTATTTCATCTTCAGTTGTTACCTATACCCTACTAGATAGAGTGTGGATGAGGTAGCTATCAGATTATGAAGGGTTAGTTTTACGAGAGATTATAGAAAGTGAGGACCCTCCTCTTGGTTGGACCACTGGCGAGGAAAAATTTCTGTGGTTACATGGTTGTGTATGGGTTTTGGATGACATGTGTGAGGAGATGATGCAGGATTTTCATGACTTTGTATGGGAAGTTCATCATGGGGTCACCGAGATGTATCGGGATTTACATAGACAATATTGGTGTCCTGAAATGAAAAGATATGTAGATGGTTTTTTCATGAGGTGCTCCACCTGTCAGCAAGTGAAGGAAAAACACCAACGACTAGCCATACTTTTACAGAAAGTGCCCATTCCTAAGTGGAAATTGAATGATGTCATGATGGATTTCATGATGGGGTTACCAATGTCACCTCAAGGTAACGATACAGTATGGGTTGTTGTTGATAGGCGCACGAAGCTTGTACATTTCCTACCAATCAAGGAAACCTTTATCATTGATGAGATTGGGAGGTTGTACATCTGTAAGATTGTACAACTACATGGGGTCCCCCATTCTATCATTTTAGATAGGGATTCCTAGTTTACTTCTCGTTTATGTAAAGGGGTATAGAGGGCACTAGGTACACATATGCATCTGAGCACAACCTACCACCCTCAGATAGATGGCCAATTAGAGTACACGATTCAGGTGAATGAGGACATGCTTCTGGAATGCATCCTAGATTTAGAGGGTTCTTGGGAAATAAACATACACTTGGTTGAGTTTTCCTATAATAGTATATTTCAGGATACAATTCAGATGGTGACTTATGAGGCTTTGTACGGTTGACAATACCAATTACCCCCTATGTTGGCTGGAGGTAGGAGAGGCAGCTATGTTGGGACCTCATCTTGTCCTGGAGACCACTGAGTAGGTTTAGTTTATTCGAAAGTAAATCAATACTACACAGACTTATTATAAATATTATACCCATCACTACAGACAACCTTTGGAGTTCGAGGCCAAGGATTGTGTTCTCTTATGTGTTGCACTGTGGATGGGACATGAGAGGATTAGGAGATAGGGTAAGCTTTCACCGAGATACATCAGGACATTTGATATTCTGTAAAGGGTCTGGCCAGTTGTCTATCGGTTGCAGCTACCTCAAATTTATAAATCTATGAGTGATGTATTCCATGTTTCTTAGTTGCGGTATTACTTTTTAAACTCGTCTCATTATTTTCAACTCGAGGAGGTTTGAGTTAAAGGTAGATGCGTCCTTTGAGGGTAATTTTATTCAAATTTTGGATCATAGCATGGAGGTTCTTCAGGGACGGTCTATTCCTTTAGTAATAGAGCTATAGAAGAATGATCAAGTGCATGATGAGACCTGGGAGAGGGAGGTCGATGTATGATCATAGTGGTTGGAGTTGTTCACAAATTTTTATTCACCGCCCTTAAAAGGGAAATTTGGGGATGAATTTCATTAATGGGGGATGTTTGTAAGAACCTGGTTCTTCCTTTGAAGAATATATCTTTTCTTTTTAGTTTTTATTTAATAAAAATGGTAGAAAAAGAGGTTAAGGGCTGATTGAGGTATTTTTGCACAATGTGACTAAGGGTTACATGTCATGTTATCCCAGTAAACGTCATGTATTGATGTCAGAAATACTTTTTATGATGTGTAAATGAATTTGGTGAAAGGTGGGAAAAAATGGAATATACAGGGTTTGTATATTCAAATTACACGATGTGTCTTTTTTAAAATTTTCTAAAATGGGAAATAGCCTCATTTTATATTATCTGGATAGAACCTCACCCAGGTTCTCTCGAATAGTAATGTCGGTCATGGATTTTTCTCCAAATTGTCAATACAAAGTCTGATTTTATTGTTATAAGATGAATTTGAAGCCAATTGGTAAGCTATATATTCATATTGATCTATTCTTCATGAATTATTTCCTTGACCTAGCTATCAAAGGTTGAGATTTTATACCCATTTTTCATTTTTACCCCATTCTAGGTTGAATTAGAGGCTGATGCTAGACAAGGAGAGTTATAAGACTATGAGTTATGTGGTCTTGTTCTTTTTGTGAATTATATTATTGTTTATTTGTGCCTATGTTCCATGAACCCATGTTTTGGGTGTTTCCTTAAACGAAATTGACCAATTTTATTGACAATTATTGATTAGGTAATTTATTAAGTGAATTAAAGTATGTTTGAGGTTGCTTGATGTGATTAAGGGCCACCCATTAGTTATTTATCCTCACATTACCTATGTTTAGTTGTTTGTCCTAGGATGCATATATGTATACCTTTGTTTCTTTTTTAGGGTTGTTAAAAATAAAATTGGTGAATTGAATTTTTTCCCACATTAGATAAATAATTTTTTAAGTCTTGTGATAGATTAATTAACTTGTTAGGCCTGTGATTTGAATTGATCATGTGATATTTTATTTATTTAACCATGTAATAGTGTAAATTACGTGTGTTGTTTTTATGTTGAAATGCAAATATATTGGGTTTTACCCTGAAACATGCTAAAATTATTATATATCCGGATCGGCCCTGATTGATTAATGAAATTATTATGGGAGAGGTATTGTTATGCCTGTGAGAGAGGTTTTTCTATGCCTGTGGGTGAGGATTTTCTATGCCAACGGGGGAGGTTTTTCTATGCCTATGGGCAAGGTTTTTGTTATGCCTGAGGGAAATGTTCTGAATTTAATATTGAAATGGATGACTTATGATGCATCTACCAAGCCAAAGCACATGCTTGGATTCTCTCTTACCTTATATCTATTTATATGGTCTTTTGAGAAATCATTTGTTCTTACTTTATATAGGGTATTAACAGGCTAAGGCTGAATCTCAAGATCATTATTATTAAATGCAATTTAATTGTCTAATGAACATGAACTTGATAAATGAAAATCAATAATTGTAGGATTTTTTTTATTTGGAGTATATCAAACTTTACTACTTTCACTTTTGTACACTACCTGTTATATATATTCACTAAAAAATTGGCACAGATATTTGGTGGTTTCCTATTAGTATTTAGTCTCAATCCCTCTTTGGGTCATGATTTTGGGCCCAAACAAATTATATTGTTTCAGGTGTAGGTAAGGGACGAACCCTTCTACTGGTACTTGATTTGCTGTTATGAGGAGCAGATCATGGGACCAAGATGAGGCTTTTGATTATTCTGAGTCTATTTTGTTTCTTTCTTGTAATTTTGGTACTTTAATTGTGTATTACTACAGTGTATCATGTTTTGGATATTTTCCAAGAACATGTGACATGGAGAATCATCCTTTGTATGCTATGACTTTTGGTTAGTTTGATTATCATTCTTTTGTTATTTACTCCTATTTTATTGTATTATTGTTTCTGATATCTATAAATTAATTTATTCCACTATGTTACACTTTTCCATTAAGGGCATAGTTTCCCCACAATCACACCTAAGACCATGCTGCTAATCGGCAGCCTCTGGTGTTTAGTGAAATGCGCTTGAGGCCATGAGGACAACCAGGTACGAGGCACCTTAAAGTGGCATTCAGAACTGGGATGTTACACTTGACTTTGTGGAAGCATGATTATCATGTGAGGTCTAGTGGACATAAACTCATAGGTATTTGGATCTTATCTAAGTGGGAGTTTATTGAGTTGGTTTCTTAGAACAAACTATTTTTACTTTTATTACATTTTTATTAAATGATTTTAATATTAATAAGATATCTTGTTATATATTGTTCATTTTTCTTCATGAATTTAATGTAATAATTTCCAAGAGTATTTTTCTCATTGATAAGGTCATAAAAAATATCCACTATGATGAGAACCTTAAATGATATAATGATATTTTTAAATATATTTATATAGTCAGATAATGCTCTGTTATGGGAAATATATAAGGTGACTTCTATGCGTGAGTACTCATAAGTATATGAGACTTATTCTCATTAGGTTCACACTAGTTAATATCTAGGAAGAGAGACTATGATCCTCTAGAAATAATTTTGCATGTTTTGGTTTCATAATCTATTCCTCTATGTGAATTTCTATGATGGTCCTTAGACTTGATTATTATTATTAATTCATATTACTAATCATGAACTTAGTTGTATTTTTTAAACTATAAATATATAGTTCATGGAGAAGTTAGATATTTTGGGTACACCATGAGTGATGTTTTATTTATTAATAATCCATGGAAGGATTTCCCCCTTCCATCTTTATTGAATTTGACATTTCAGTTCTTTTATTAGATAACATTTATTAAAATAAATTCCATGGACATGGTGTAATGATGTGTTTATTTCAGATAGTAAAAGAAATAATTATCAATAAAAGATGTTAGTGATATGGATGCACATCCTACATAATGATATATTATGAAAAAAGGATTTTATTACATAGTTAGAGTTTATATATGTTTTTCAACATTATGGTGTTAAGTTATTTCTCTTAGGTTTCTTTAACTAATTTCTAGATATAAATCTTGTACTTTAGGTAAGTCTACCTAATTCTAATGACGAAAAATACTAGAGGGTCACACACTAAGTTTTTCCATTGATATAGATTAAATTATATTTTAATTTAATTATTGGAGTAAATTTTATTCTCACGACTGATGAGTAATTTTATTCATGTTTTATTGATTTCTAATATTCATAGGGTGATAAATAAGTATTTACTCATTAATAAATTTTTAATTTAGTTATGTGAATATTTAATAAATATTTATTCATTGTTTTGTCGATAAGATATTAATTTTGTTAATGAATGAATTATTTATTTGTGTATTAAATAAATGATTAGGGGTTAGATCAGACCCAAATAATATCTGGAGATAAATATTTTTTCGCAAGACAATGAATAAAACTTAACATTATGTGTGTTAGCGAATTCCATAAAATAAAAAAAAAATTATTATTATATAGAATGGGGTTTTCTAAGGTTTGTAATATTATTTAAATGTTTTTATATAATTAAATAATATTTTTAACCTATACCCTAGCTCTATGAATAGTTTTTTATTTTAATTATGTACAGTTAATTAAAAAATTAAGATTTGAGAATAATTACACAAAAGATAATTACCTTTCTATTCCTCCTCATCTCTTTATCTAAAGAATTAAAAGATATAAAGAGAATAATTTAAGATCAGATAAACTAGAATCGATTAACACGAACAATGAAATATAATATATTTTCCATGCTAGCACCCGAAAATCAGTTGGCATCGATTAAAAATTAAAGGAGCATGTGTGGATCATTACTAAAGACAATCTACACTTTGATCCTCCCAATTTAATAAAAGTAACCTACTATGGTTTTTGTAACATAAAAATAATCATCAATGAAATTTTATTGATCAGGTAACTATTTATTCTTATTTTAAATTAATTAATTAAAAATTTAATTTGAAAAGATCCTCTACTTGTTCTGGGTTTTCACTATGTCAATATTCAGTGGAAAACATTTTTTTCATGTTATTCATGTCATGTTTAATATTGTGAAAGATCTTCCAAATCTCCAAAACTTTCTTTGTTTATATACCACCTCAACGCTTCCATTATTCCCAGAACCTTCATAAATAACTAAGAATCATCTTTTATGAGGTCATCATCTTGTCCAAGGATAAAGTACACATTAGGAAAATATTCCCCCATTAATAAACATGCTCCATTGAATATGATACTTTTTTCAAATTTAATACCTAAATTTATTAGTTTCAAATAAATCCTCCTTGGAAATGATGTAAAATAATCATCATAAGGACCATATCCCAAGAGATAACCATTAAATCAATTTTCCACATGCTAGAAAATTTTTTTTAACACAAGGATCTATTTCTTTATGAGAATAAGTTCATAACCCTACCCAGATCATAATATGATTTAACAAAAAATCTACTGGTAGTGAATTTCACTCTTTAAATAAAATCATTCATCATAGAATTACATACATAACGGGATATAAGATTAAAAATATATTAGTAGTAATATAATTTTTCACAGTAAACAAAAAATAAATCATACCTCATATAAATAACCCCTTTAAATGAATAAATAATTAGAATAAATCAACATAATTACTTACTCAGGTCATAAATAATTATGTAATTCAAGAAAAGAAACAAATATATATATATATATATATATATATTATCCTTCATTAAATTTTATTTTGATTTTTTCAAAGTTTCCTCAAGGTCATTTTACCTTCATCCTAGCATGGAATTCGCATAACCAGTATAGCCCAAACATATTATAATCTAAATATTGTTTATATATTTCTAAAATACTTAAAATTAACTCTTAAAACTATTTTAAATTTCAATAAAATGTTTTTAACTTCAACCTATTAGTCCAAAAACCACTTTGATCATTTAATTTTTGGTAAATCAATATAATTTTATACATCAAATTTTTCAAAATATATATAGTTTTCAATTTTTTAATCTTAACATAGTGTTCTCTTAAAAGTTAATTTTTTACAAAAAACTTTTAATACAACTATGAGTATAACAAAAAACAAGGTTAATTGCATAAATATTTTCTATTTTATCCTATGGTTTATCAAAAATAGTCTAATCAATTCCCACCTCCTTCATGTGGATATATCACTTCATTTCATGTTTCACTTCATTAATTCTAATTCAATTATATATTATCAAAATAAAAAACTTTTATGTGTTTAGTTGGGACCCTTAGAAAAAACCTTTACATGATTAAAATTCAACCCAAATTCTAAATATATAAAACACTATTTGACAATTCAATAAAAATTGAAAAACTAAAATTCCCTAATTCAATAACATCCTAGAGAGAAACTAGAAGAGCAATCCCTACTCCCTACTCAAATGAGAGTCAGGATTCAAAATATCAAACATCATGTATCCATCCAAGAGATTAATCAAAATAATGATATTTTACTTATATTAAATAGGGTAAAATAAAAGGTAAACCATAAAAAATAACCCCATATTCTTTATAAAACTATCTCAATATTCACCACTGGTGGATATTCTTAGGATAGACCGATAATTTCAACACAAATCATGTATGTTGAGACTATATTGGATATGAATAAGTATGTATATAGACATAAATATGAAATGGAAGAAGTTAGAAAAATAATCAAAATTCAATGAAGTATTATCCACCTATTAAAAATTCAAGTCTAAATGAGAGAGTTGTCAAATTTCAGTGGTTTCAACTAGACCATGAAGGACCACCATCTCCTTCAACTTGTGCTACAACTTCATTGAAAACTCATCCTCACTAGGATTTTCCTTCTTTATTTACCTCTCTGATTTCTTACCAAAACTATCATATAAATCCTAATTTTATTTGTGAAATGGGAGGTCAGGAACTCCCCTTTTTTGGACTTCCAAATGCCCTCCTAATATACTAATAGGGAAAAACATCACCCATGATCTTACAAGGCCATAGAAACTTACAAGTGATCCTTCACAGGGGAAGGATTCTTTTGTTCAAGGGGGTTCTAATTTTTCCTCTTATATCCCCTTGATTTTCCAACATATATAGTCACCATGGTTTTACGATGAAAGGAATAATTCTTATTTTTCAACCATTATTCCTAGAGCTCATCTATTTTTTTTCCTTATATAATTAAGATCTTCGGAATAAATTTATTCTTCTAATGTAGATGAATTAGAAGTGAATTTTTCATCATTCAAATTAGCCAGTGAACAAGGTTCAACATACAACATTCAATTCCCCATCTATTCTTGCTCATGAATTGAGACTTATACATAGTCAGACTTCTTATTATTATTTATTTGATTGAACTTATATTATTCTTTATTTTCATTGACCTTTTTTTCTATGGACTCTTCTACTAATATCTAAAAACTATTGTGAACTTTAATTCCTTTATTTATCTTCTATGTATAATATTCTTCATTGGAGACTGTTATTCCTCTCACAACCATAGGTTCCATCTCTACTACCTGATATTCCTAAACTAGCTCTTGGAAATTGAGAATAACACTCCCTTTCCATGTGATTAGTCCCTACAATATATGAATATTGGTTATTCCACTCCCATTAATTCTAGGTTCATAGAATTAATATAGTAAACCAACCATTAGAGACTTGTCAATCCTTACTTCCTTATGATCATTTTCAGACACTGGTGAGGATACCCTTACAACTTGAGAATAAGAAGAAACACTTGTAAGTCATATCAGGCTATCCTCATTCATCCCATAATGATAATTGAAAGGTATATTATTTTTATATTTACTAGTAAATCCATTCATCAAGATATTTGGAGTCTTTAAAATTTACTCATGCAAACCTGAATCACCACTCTAGTAGTCCATTGCCTTGTCCAGTTGACCCTTCGTGATTCCATATAAGAGACTTCTATATTGATGTCATTGTTGGTATAAATACCCATATCTATAAAATGGATGTATAATTTGAATTGGGATCGGAGAAAACTTCATACTTATGATAATACTAGACTTAAATTTCAATCTAGAAAAAATCTGGAGGTGGCTTTCAAATATCAATATCCACACAAGTATTCATGGAGATGGGGTTATGTAAGTATTCTGTTTTTCATCCAAGAAAATATAAAACCTAAATATAATACCAAACATCTTTAGGATTATAGGGTTTGAAATGGGAGATGAAATCAGATAAGAGAGACCAAAATTGTTTAAAATGGTGGGTCATGATTTATATGGAAGTTGAAGAACCATCTAAGTAAATGAAATATAACTAATTTAAAGAAATTTGGAGCTCTAAAACACATGTTAATAGAATAATATTCATCCTAAAATTGGTCAAGGATGGTATGAGAATCCAAAAATCTAACCATGTCATGATTTTTAAGATCCCAAGCTTCATTGATAAACCTATAAAAATAATTAATGAGGTGATTTTGGGGAAAAAATAAAGCAATTAGAGATAAGATAAGAGGGGAAAACTCTTTACAAAACTTGGATAAAGAGAGTGGAAGAAAATGAGATCCATTAAAAAAACTGAACTTAAGGAATAAATAAATTGATGGGAAGAGTAGAATAGAGAAGGGGTCTAAGAACGGGATGAACCTATGAGAATAATCCTTGCATGGTAATGAGGTAAGGTCAACGAGGTACCTCTAACCTAGCCCCACCCCCCACTGGTGGAGGGGGAATTAATGTTGGTGGTCATGGAAGAACCCTAGAGTGAGAGTGGGTGTTAACTCATCAAATTCATTCTCCAACAAGAAAAAGGAGGTTTCATGTTCAACTCAAGTAATAATAATTCAGAATATTGATAATAACTCTTTGTATAACCCATAAACATTACTAATAGTTCACTTTACTCTCATAAAAACTCTATATAGAGACTTTCCACCTTACTATGCTAACTTGAAATGTTATTTTTGATGTCATTTGAGCCTCTTTGGCCTATAAAAATAATAGATTCTATTTTATATCTCATAGATCCCAATCACACTCTTGGATCAAAATTTATGGTCAATTAATTCTAATCTAATTTTTTAGGGGAAAATACTTCACACATAAAGTAGACCCATGAGGCAATATATGGGATACAGTAGGATGTTGTGTGGGGTGGGTAGGGAAAATGTTTTGGGTATCATGGTGTTGATTATATAATTAGTTTTTTATGATTAATATATCATGTGGGAAATTTATGAAACAAATCATGTGTCACTGCACCATGAAACATTTAATTGGGTAACCCGTACAAGTTACTTGTGTTGGACAAAATAAACGCATGTTGTAGTTATCCATGGTGTATTTGGTAGTTGTTCATGATACATAGGGTAGACTAAAATGTGACTGTGGTTGATACTATTCAAAATAACTTTGTTTAGTAAACCTGGAGTACCTAATGAATATAGATTCATGATGTATATGTTCATGTGTAAATTTCCATTTATATCGTATTCACAAGCCACATTCAAAAACAAAATACAAAATTTTCTAAAAAATACAAAAAAAACATCAAATACTCACATTATTATTGAAAACATTTGTACATATAATAATTATCTAAATTCTAACAACTTCCTCAAAAGACCAATTTTCAAAAGGGTTTGCTCAGAATTAAAATAAACTCATAATCCCACATCACTATTTTCTAATAATATCATAGTATTTTATATAAAACTAAATGGGTAATTTATTCCAAAAAAAACATATCACTTCATTATTAATTGTTTTTTAGAAAATAATATAATATAAATTATAAACACTCATATTCCATGGATTTAGAAACAAACAGTAACTAAATGAATTAAAGATGAGGTCTTTCCTTATACTTGGGCTTCGAATTTTATTAATATAAATAGATTGAAATTCCATCACAGTTTAAAAATTTTTTCACATGGAAGAGTATGATATGAGTTGTATAAAATAAAGGGGATATCTTTTGATCCCCCCAAATAAAAGAGGAAAAATATTTATTTCAGATGTTTTATTAAATAAAATAAAATTCATTATGATTTATTCAATAAGGATTTAATTAATAAAACACAATTAAATATCCTTTAACTCCATGAAAAGGAAATAATAATCCAACTAATATCCTTTTTAATAGTAATTCCCCAAAATATAATATAAAATTAAATTTATCCATTCTTTTATTATTGTTGGTCAGAGTGGAAACTCAAGAGGGGGTGAATTGAGTTCCAATTAAAAATTTTGTTAAAAACTTTATGATGGAAATCCCCCAAATTAAATAAAAATTAAAATGTAGTGAATTTATATAGATTGTAAGTTTTTAATTAGTTTCTCAAGAGATTTATTATTTCTCAGTTAACTCAATCTGAGGATTAATTAACTTTTGAAACTATCTTACTTGCTAACAAAACTTATAAACACTCACTACTTTAACTATCAGAGTTACTCTAAAAAAGATTTATATTTAAAGTATTTAGTAGCAGAATAGAAAATATACTTTAAACTTAAATAATATGCACAACATATTTAACCAAGAATTTCAGTCTCAAGCCGAGACATAGTCCTCTCAAACAGTTTATATAAAACTTTGATCCACACCATAGATCGGGGTTTACAATAGTACAAAGACTGTCCAGGTACTAAGACCTCTACCACAATTCTACGTAGGAATAAAAATAATAGAACACAGGCTATCCAGGTCACACTTAACCTCTAACACAATTCACAATGGTAACTAAAATAATTCAGATGGTTTGAGTGAGGATTTTATATATCCTCCAGTTATGCTCAAGAGTCAGTGTGTGTCTGAAAATACAGAGTAGACACACTGCTCAAAATGTAAATAAATGAAACACAATAGATCTAAACATATAAAGATGAGTTTAGAGTGCACTATGTTTTTTGAGTTAAGCTCTGCACTCCTTGGATTGAATGTAGATGAAGCTTTGAGTTCCTCTCTATTTTTAATCAAGTAAAACAGAGTGTCATTTTTGTATTTGATTTCCAGGTCCAGGATGATCAGTCTGATCAGCTTGAGTGCAGTTGAAATCATTGAAACTCATTTCTCCATGAATGTTCTAGTTATACAGATTTAGTATATATTCTTCATTATTCTTATATGTGTGTAAGTCCTTGAGTATCTCTAGAATATTGTCTCGTATGTGAATGGAAAGACTGACTGACCACCACACCATTTATTTTGTTGTTAGAGGTTCCATTAAATAGCTTTAGGTCTGGCAATGGGAATGATTACCTTTTTAGAGGTACAAGGTATGGTTCCTGAAATAGCAACAACTATTATTAATTACTAGAAGGGGCATTAAAAACATCAAATACAAATGTTTCTAAATAAAGAAATAGTAATAGAGTTTAGAGATATAGTGACTGGTTTCCATCGGTAGCTCTTAGTATCAGTGAGATTGTAACGGTGGACTAGATTCAGTATGTCTTGTATCAGTAGTCGTTACTCTTTATAATAGTAGACTGCTTGAATCGGTATCTCCTTCTATTGGTAGCTCCTTTTGTCGGAAGCTCCTTCTATCGGTATCTACTTCTGTCGGTATCTCCTTCTATATCAATGACCCATACTATTGAATTTCTTGTATCAGTAGACTTTGTAGCAGTAGTTGTCTGTCTGTATCAGCAGACTTGTATCGGTAGTTGTCTGTCGGTATCTATCTATATCGGTGGCTGTGTATTTGTATCGGTGGACTTCATATCGGTAGTTGTCTATCTGTCTGTTTGTATCGGTATCTTATATCGGTAACTATGTACCAGTGACCTTGTTTTACAGGAATCTTGGTCTATCAGTGATCTTTACTTATTGGTAGACTATGTACCGGTAGGTCTGTATCAGTGACTCACAACTTAATACTTATTTGTTCTATGAAAATCATATTCAGATTGAGTCAGTAATATTTCTAAACAAGTATAAACATAGATAACCATTGATTTACAAATTCCAATGATCATTTAGATATTTTATCTACGTAATAATATGATGTCATAGATTGAACGAATAAATATTATAAAGATACACATTATTTGGGATTATAAAATAATATTGTAACATAATTGAGATTATCAAAACATGTGATGTCAACAATATCCCCCTTTTTTATAATCACAAATTATGATATTATAATCCAAAATAATCAATAATGTATCAGTTTAAAATACAATGGTTTTTATTTCTCAGTGTGATTAATGACATTTTCAAATGTGATATTTTAAATGTATTAGAGGTAAAGCTATAAAACAAATGTACCAGAGGTAAAAGATATTAGCCTTCATATCAATAGAATATTAGGCTTCATATTTCATATCAATAGAATATTAGGATTCATATCATAGTTCTCCCCCTTTGTGATTAGAAAAAAGAATAGTAAGCAATAGAAATATAGGAAAAGAGAATGACGTCAGGTATATTTATTAAGGAAAAAATACAGAGAGATACATAATTGAGGCAAAATTAATACAAGTGATTTCTATAAAATTGTCTATCCACTAATCAATCCACCTCCTCAGAATGTGATTTGGATTTTCCCTGGGAATCAGAACTAGATTTAGGCTGGGTAGAAGTAGTTAGAGGCTTGGGAACACCAGATATGATCAATAGAGGTTGATTGACTGATACAGTGCTTGGCCTATACTGTGTAGCTCTCTGAGTGATCATAGGAGTGATACGGCTGATTGCTTGAGCTGGTGTCATCTGAGGAATGGAGGCAGACTAAGCAGAGGCAGGCAGAGCTGGAGGTACAATAATTGGAGTATTTTCCACATGAAAAAATTGAAGAAACTGATTCATAATGTCCATTATGATCCCTCCTCCTCTTTCCAGAGAAGAAATGAATTCATCTTTGTTCTCCATAAATTTATCTAGAGCAAGAGTCAACTCCCTCAGCTTGATTACTTTTTCTCTGAAAGCCTAAGTGAATTGGGGTAGCTTCATGTTTTTGAACAAAATATTGAAATGGTTATTGAGATGATGCTTGGTATAAGCTTTATAAAAGTAGAGATCAATCGTATCTTTGATTTCTTTTTGGGTAGCAGTAGCATCCCTCATATGCTCCTGAGCAAACTTTCTTATATATCTTCTGGTAGACAACACTTGAGAGTCAGATGATCTACTAGTACTATCCTAACCAAACTCCTCTTTCAGCTCAGATCGAAATTGATCAAAATCTAATGAAGAACGAGATGAAGCAAGCGGTTTAACAGTGAATGCTACAGTCTCCTTGAATGATTGGGTCAAGTTTCTTATCAGCTTCTGGGAAACCAAATCCTGGGTGCTCACATTCTCTTTGGAAGACTTTTTAAAAGCTTCAAAGGCATCCAAAAATTTTCTTACTACACCTTTAATGTAATTGATATCATTATTCATTTGAGCTTGAGAACTACTCAAGGTAGTTAAAGAACCAACAGACTGCTTTAAGGAAACAACAGCTCATGTCCAGCTCTCAATCTGAGTATGACATACTCTTATCTCATTAATCATCTCTACCATAAGACCTGAAACCATACATCCAAGAGATAGTTCTAAATATTTTTCCTTATTTCTCATCTCTTCAACAAATAAATTCATTAAATTTACAATAGATGCATTCAAAGACTCTTTAAAGTCAGCCTTTAAAGACTCAAGATCAGCCTTAGTAACCAGATTGTCAGGAATAACTATAGGTGCTCTTTCTGACACAATACTAGCCACAGAGTCACGCATAACATATTGAATGGATGATATTAATGAGGTTTCCATTATTCTTATCCCTTCCACAAACAAGGTCTTAAGATCAGACTTCAATTGGTCTACATCATCTTTTCTTACCACATTCTCAGGTAAAAAATCAGAAAGGATATTATAGGTGACAGGAGGTCTATTGATGTGTGTATCATCTTATGAAGCAGGATAGTCCAACATGAACACTAAAAAACCCGGGTCTTTAGCCCGGTCTTCAATCTCATGAGCAACAAAAATAGTACCATGTCTGGAAGGTTGCTCCCCCTCAATTTGTGCATTCTCCTATATATGTACATTAATAGCAGCCTTAGCAGGTAGGTCCTCCTCAGAAGAATCTTCCACAAACAAATCCAATTCAACAACAGGAGGCTCCTCAGGAATAGGTGAAGTTCTATCTACTTCATCAATTTCATCAATAGGCATTGAGGAGTGCCCAATCAGTGGACTAAGACTCAAGAAAGCAGAAACAGATGCTTCAGTTTCAAATTCTCTTTCTTCTTCATTCTCTGGGGCAGTCTTCTCATGATCTGAAATAGCTTGTTCTTCCTCATAAATAGGTGACTCTTCATTTCTTACACCAATAACTGCTGCTTTTCTGGGTAGGGTCAAAGAAGGATTTTCCTTTTCAGGTGATACCACTTCACTAGTTAGACTAGGGGGAAAATCAGGATCCCCTCCATCTGCTACAGAGGTATCCTCCTCATCAGTATCATCACTATTCAATGGTTCCTCTTCATCAGGTCCAAGACCTGGATATCTTTTATATTTTGTCCTATTAGGATGGTCAACAGGGATAAACTTATCATAAACCCTATCATCATCATTTACCCCCTACTTTTTCCATGGGTTCCACCCAATCTTTATATATTTAAAAACTGTTCCTGTGATGCAAAAATTGATCCTTACCACCATGGTCTCATCCTGAGACTCATCTACTCCCTTCACTTTGATCATAATCGAAATTAACCTGGCAAAGAATAAAGCATTGGACTTTGATTTGGGCCTTGTCATATCCTCAATCTGAATCATTCACAGTCTACATAGATTCACATTAATACCATGTCTCAATAGATTCATCAATCATATATCTTGATTCCTCAGATTTGAAAAGTCCCCTCATCTTGAACTTAGCACATGTTGGATGAACTTGAAAATCAATCTATTTTCTCCATCCATCTATGTAGCCACTACTTTCCATTGTTTTACACTATTAATGAGCTCTTCCAAGGTAGTCTCATAATCCAAAATGTCACTGGTAGGAGGAATTGTCTTCAAGAAATACCCAAAAACACCTTCATGTGGGACTTTCAAACACTCAACCCATTCAACAGAGGAAGAAGATATTTCCTTTCCATTCACAGTTTTAACCATTTCTGCTTCTTCGCACATGGCTCATCGCTATCATCCCTGACTATTGGGAGCTTTGTTATTTCCATCTCTGATCGAAGAATCTAGGGTTCACGTGAAATGTGGGGGTTCGAGAAGAAAATATTAAAGAGATGAGAGTTTGTGGTGGATTAAAATTTGACTAAGGCATAGTTTTTATCATTTAGGAATCGAAATGGAATAAAAATAATATACTGAAAACAATTTAGAGTTTCAGATAAATAAAACAAAAAATTAGACAGCGCAATACATATCGGTGATAACTACTGGTGAGCACCCTAACAATGATATTTACCTATCGGTGGGGTCTTTCTAATGGTGATGTGTCTCTAGCGGTGAGGTGTTTCTAATGGTGAGGTGTGCCTATCAGGGATGATTTGCTAATGGTGAGGTTTCTAAAGGTGACGTTTCTAATGGTGACGTTTCTAACGTTGAGGTTTCAAACGTTGAGGTTTCTAACTTACAAAGTCTATCATTCCTAACTCATGTCTAACGTAAATTAACCTATCTCAACATAATGGTTTGGTGAATATGTCAGCCAATTGATGTTCAGTACCTATAAATTCAAGATTTATATCACCTTTTTGGTCACGATCTCTCAAAAAGTGGTGCCTTACATCAATGTGTTTGGTCCTAGAGTGAGATACAGGATTCTTGGAAATATTAATTGCACTAGAATTATCACAGTTTATAGATACATACTTAAATTGATATCCATAGTTTTGTAGAGAGTGTTTCATCCATAGAATTTGTGCACAGCAACTACCATTAGCAATGTATTCTACTTCAGTAGTAAAAAATGCAACAGGGTTCTGATTTTTACTACACCAAGATACTAGGGACTTACCTAGAATATGACTTGTTCCAGAAGTTCTCTTTCTATCTAACTTGCAACCAACAAATCCATCATCTGAATAACTTATTAAATTGAATGATTTTCCTTTTGGATAAAATAATCCTAAGTTAGCAGTATGTTTAAGATATTTGAAAATACTTTTAACAGCAAGAAAGTTTGACTATTTTGGATTAGCTTGAAATCTAGCACACATACACACACTAAACATAATACCATGTCGACTAGCAGTAAGATAGAGTAGGCTCCCAATCATACCTCTGTAGTTGGTTTGATCCACTGGTTTTCCAGTTTCATCAGCATCCAACTTACAACTAGTACTCATAGGTGTATCACTTTCTTTAATACAATCTAAACCAAAACGTTTTAAAAGATCCTTTTTATATTTACTTTGATTTAATATAATACCATTTTTATTTTAACAAACTTGAAATCCAAGAAAATATTTAAGTTCTTACATTAAACTCATTTCAAATTTATTTTACATACTCTTTTAAAAATCAATACACAAATCATTTTTAGAAGATCCAAAAATAATATCATCAACATAGATTTTCACTATTAAAAAATCTTTAGAAATTCTTTTGATAAAGAGAGTTGGATCAGTAATCCCTTTAGAAAAACCTTTTGATATAAGAAAATTACTAATTCTACCATACCAAGCTTGTGGATCTTGTTTTAAACCATATAAATCTTTAGAGATCTTAAAAACTTGATTTGGAAAATGAGGATTAGTAAATCTAGGTGTTTGTTCATCAAAAACATCTTCAATTATAAAACCATTTAGAAAAAGAACTTTTAACATCCATTTGATATAACTTGAAATTCAGATTAGCAGTATAGGCAAGTAGAATCTTAAAAGATTCTATTGTAGCTACAGGTGAAAATGTTTCATCATAGTCTATTCCTTCCTCTTGACTGTACCCTTGTGCAAATATCCTTTCTTTATTTCTAATGATATTTCTTGATTCATCAACTTTATTTCTAAAAACCCATTTAGTTCTAATGGTCAATGGTTCCTAGGTCTGTCAACTAATTCACAGTCTTTGATTCTTTCAAATTGATTTAATTCTTCTTGCATAGCTATTACCCAAAATTCATCATTGATTGCATCATTGATATTTTTAGGTTCTAAATGTGAATGAAAATCTTGATGTTCAACCATATTTCTTAGAGAAGCTCTACTATGTGTCCCTCTATCAAGATTACCTACAATAGAATCTAAAGGATGGTTCTTTAGAATCCTAGTTGATCTAGTAAAGGTGGGACTAGAAATATCAGGTTCTTCTGTAGGTTTGGTGCCAACAGAATTAGCTTCTAAAAAATTTCCAGAATTTCTTGGTTTTACAGGAGGTTCACTGTTTTTAACATTAAGGTCCTGAATAGAAAGATCTTATTCAAGACATTCAAGAGAAGACTTAGGTTCATGCGGATTAGTTTCATTAAATTTGATATGTACTGATTCTTCCACACATTTGGTTCTTTTGTTCAATACTCTATAAGACTTACTGGTTATAGAGTAACCTAGGAATATTCCCTCATTACTTTTAAAAGAAAATTTGTCAAGATTATCCTTAGTATTAAGAATAAAGACTTTTCAACCAAAAAATCTGAGGTAAACAACTTTAGGTTTTCTATTATTCCATAGTTCATAAGGGGTCTTTTTAAGAACAGGTCTAATCAAAAATCTATTTATAATATAACAAGCTGTATTTACAGCTTCTTCCCAAAATTAAACGGGTAGGTCATACTCATTAATCATAGTTCTTGCAATTTTTTGAAGGGTTCTATTCTTTCTTTCTACTATGCCATTCTATTGAGGTGTCCTAGGGGCAAAGAAATTATGATTGTAGCCATTGTGTGAGTAGTATGATTCAAACTCACGATTTTCAAACTCACGGCCATGATCACTTCTTAAGGACTTAATATTAAGTTCACTAAGGTTCTCTACAGACTTGTATAATTTAATAAAGTAAGATCAAGCTTCACTTTTGTGAGCTAGAAAATATACCCAAGTATATCTAGAAATGTCATCTACTAGAACATAAACATAGTGCTTCCCATTTAAACTAGAAACTTTGGCTTGTACAAATAAATCCATGTGAACCAACACGAGAGGTTGAGAATCTAAAACTTCTTTCTTTAATTTGAATGAAACTTTATGTTTCTTTTCCTTTTGACAAGGAGTGAATACTTTTTCTGTTGGAAATTTTAGTTGAGGTTAGTCTCTAAATAAATTTTTCTTAGTCAGTTTCTTAAGTGAGTGAACATTGCAGTGTCCTAATCTTCTATTCCAAAGCCAATAATCTTTATGAAAAGCATTTAAAAAGGATACCTTTTATTTGGATAAATAATTTGAATCTATAGCATATACATTTTCATTTCTCAAGGCATTAAATACCAAAGAATTTTTTGAATCAAATACATTGCAAGCATCATTTTCAAACATAACATTAAATCCATCATCACACAACTGAGAAATTATTAACAGATTATTTTTTAATCCATCAAAAAAATAATACTTTAGAAATTAAAATTGAATCAGTGTTACCAATATAGCCTAAGCCAATGATTTTTCCTTTTGAATTATCACCAAAGGTGACATTCCACCCATCAACCTTGATTAAGCTCTTGAATCATGAAAAATATCCTGTCATGTGTCTTCAACATCCACTGTCCAAGTACCATGTCTTCTTATAGGAACTCTTCAAGCAAGTCTCCTAAAAAATAGGGTTAAATAGAAAATGATTTCAGTACATAGATTTTCTTGGGTCCAGACAGGTTAGAAAGAAAAACTTTTGGTACCCAGATTTGTCTAATGGGTTTCATATAATCAACAGATTCAAAATATTTTGGAAGATAAACTTTTTTTGATCTATAACAATGTGAATAGCTAGTTGATACATAGTAATATCCAAAGCGGGAACTAGCAGCATACTGTCCAGATTTTGGAATAAATCGACTTTTTGTAATCTGTCTTTGTCCAGGATAATAGCCTAAACTAGTAATATATTTTGGATCTACTTGTTTTAATAGAATTTGTGTAAAATTGTTCTTTCCATTAGTTAATTTCTCTAAGTATATTCTAATTTTCTCATTGGACAATTTAAGATGAGTTTTTTCCTTTAACAGTTGATCATTCTTTTCCTTTTCTATACTAAGATTAGATTTAATAGTGCTGGACAAGGCATACTATTTCATTAATGATTGGTAATTATCCTTCATCTCCTTGAAAGTATCTTATAACATATAATAGTATTCAAATAATTATTCACAAGTCATGTTATCAGAATCAGAATCATATCTATAATAATAAGAATTTAAAGCAGGAGTATCCAATGTTACCTCAGATGTGTTTGTAATGAAACACATATTATCTTTGTGAGATTTTTCATCCTGAGTAAAATCAGAATTACTCTAAATGTATTTTGAAGCACTCCAGGTTGCTTTCATAGATTTCTTATATTTGTTGTCAATGTTGTCATATTTATTCTTATATTTTAAATTTGGAAAGTCATCTTTCACATGTCCTTTCCTCTAGCATTTGTATCAGACTATGTCATCACTTTTATCAGTTATTTTCCAATCCTTCTTCTAATGACCTTTACTATCATACTTTCCCTTATAATTGGATTTTCTGAAGAGCTTCTTTTTCCTATAAAATTTCTTAAATCATCTGACTATCTGAGCCATTTCAGCATCACTTTCAGATGTACTTTCTTCACTGCTTGAACTATCACATGTAGCTTGAATTTTCTCCTTGTCCTTCATTTTTGAAGAAGATGCCTTGAAGGCTATAGACTTATTTCATGGATCATCATCTTCTTCCTTATTTACTTTTAGTTCTTCTTCATAAATCATTAATTTACCAATCAGATATTTAACAGGTAGTGAACTTATGTCACATGATTCTCTTATTGAAACTGATGTGCATCTCCATCTGTCTAGCAGACATCTTAATAATCTCATGATTTGCTCCATTTCTAGAATAACTTTTCCAAACGAGCTCATAGTGTTAACAATATCATTGAGCCTAAGATACATGTCAGAAATAGGTTCAACATGTCTCATTTTAAAATTCTCATATTTAATAGTATAATTGTTTAATCTCATTTCTTTCACATTGGTTGTTCCTTCATGAGAAATAGCCAAAGTATCCCAGATTTCATGTGATGTTTTACAAGCAGAAATTCAATTAAATTATTCATCTCTTAAGCCCAATACAAGGCATTAATTTCTTTAAAAGTATTGTTGTAATCGGATTTTATAGCATCATCCCAGGTAGCTCTAGTAATTTTTGGAATTTCATACTCAGATTCTATAGTAGACCATATGTCAAATCCTATACTCTCTAAATGAATTTTCATTTTGATTTTCCATTGATAATAATTAACAACAATAAAGAAAGGTGGTCTGTTGGTAGTAACACATTCTAGTCTATTATCCATAATTATATTTTACCAAATATATTTAAAGAGATATAATTTAGAACTAACAGAAATTTAAGATCTTTAAGATACAGCTAAAATCACATTTGAAAAATAGAGTATTTGGAAATCCTTTATTAATAACAACCCTCTGATACCAAATATTGGTCAGAGTGGACACTCAAGAGGGGGGAGAATTGAGTTCCAATTAAAATTTATTTTAAAAATATTATCATTGAAATCCCCCAAATTAAATAAAAATTATACTGTAGTGAATTTATAAAGATTGTAAGTTTTTAATTAGTTTCTCAAGAGATTGATTATTCCTCAGTTAACTCAATCTAAGGATTAATTAACTTTTGAAACTAACTTAATGGCTAACAAAAGTTATAAACACTTGATAGTTTAACTATCATAGTTACTCTAAAACAAATTTATATTTAAATTACTTAGCAGAAGAATAGAAAATATACTTTAATCTTAAATAAGATGCATCGGAGACTTAACCAAGAGGTTCAGTCTCAAGCCAAGACTTTGTCCTCTCAAACTGTTTATATAAAACTTCGATCCACACCCTGGATCGCGGTTAACAATAGTACAAAGACTACCCGGGTAATAATACCTCTTCCACAGTTCTACGTGGGAAAACAAAAACAATAGAACACAGGCTATCCAGGTAACACTTGACCTCTACCATAATTCACAATAAGAACTAAAATAATTCAGAAGGTTTGAGTGAGGATTTTAGATATCCTCCAATTATGTTCAGGAGTCAGTGTGTGTTTGAAAATACATAGCACACCCACTTCTAAAAATGTAAGGAAATGAAACACAATAGGGATAAAAAAATAGAGATGAGTTTAGAGTGATCTATGTGTTTTGAGTGAAGCTTTGGACTCCTTGAATTGAATGAAGATGAAGCTTTGAGTCCCTCTCAAGTTTTTATCAAGTGAAACAAAGTGTCGTTTTTGTATTTGATTTCTAGGTCCAGGATGATTAGTCTGATCAGCTTGAGTGCAGGTGAAATTGTTGAATCTCTTTTCTCCTTGAAAGTTCAGGTTATACAAATTCAGTATATATTCTTCCTTCTTCATCTATGCATGTAAGTCCTTGAGTATCTCCAGAAGATTGTCTCGTATGTGCATCAAAAGACTGACTGACCACCACACCTTTATTTAGTATTTTGAGGTTCCCTTATATTGATATAGCTCTGGAAATGGGAATGATTACCATTTTAGAGGTACGAGGTATGGTTCCTGAAATACCAATAACTATCATCTATTACTAGCAGGTGCATTAAAAACATCAAATATGACAGTTGCTAAATAAACAAATAGTAATATAGTTTAGAGATATAGTGACTGGTATTCATTTATAACTCTTAGTATCAGTGAGCTTGTAATGGTGGACTATATTCAGTATGTCTTGTGTTAGTAGCTGTTACTATTTATAACAGTAGACCGCTTGAATCAGTGTCTCCTTCTATCGGTATCTCTTTCTATCGATAGCTCCTTCTATTGGTAGCTCCTTCTGTCGGTAGCTCCTTATGTTGGTAGCTCCTTCTGTCGGTAGCTCATTCTATATCAGTGACCAATACTGGTGACATTCTTGTATATGCAGACTTTGTAGTGGTAGTCGTCTGTCTGTATCAGCAAACTTGTATCGGTAGCTTTCTGTCGGTATCTGTTTGTATCGGTGGCTGTGTATTTGTATCAGTGGACTTCATATCGGTAGTTGTCTATCTGTCTATTTGTATTGGTAGATTGTATCGGTAACTATATACCAGTGAACTAGTGTCACAAGAAGCTTGTTCTATCAGTGACCATTAATTATTAGTAGACTATGTACCAGTAGGTCTGTATTAGTGAATCAACACTTAATACTTATCTATTCTATGGAAATCATATTTAGATTGAGTCAGTAACATTTCTAGACAAGTATAAACATAGATAACCATTGATTAACAAATTCTAATGATCATTTTTATATTTTATCAACTTAATAATATGATGTCATAGATTTAACGAATAAATATTATAAAGATAAACTTTATTTGGGATTATCAAAACATATTGAAACGTAATTGAGATTATCAAAATAGGTGAGGTAAACAACTATTAATGTTTTTAGCTACTAAATTTTAAGAAATATATATCAACCATTATTTTATTATGTACCAATTTAAATTTTCATTACAAAATAAATATCAAAAAACATTTACAATTATATTTATTGTACCTTAATTATGAATAATTTTCTACTAATAAATCATAAAACAGTAATCTTAAAGTTTCAAAACTAAGAGTTATTACATGAAATGTTAACATATATGGATTTATTGAATTTATAGTTGATTTAATTGTTTCCAAGTAAGATTTGATGATATAGATATAAATTTTAAGATACTATAACAAAATTAAAAATATTATATATATAATGAAGGGTTTATGATGAAATTATACCCCATGAATGTGTCTCAATTCATGGGATGATATGAATGGGTAAAAAAAGATACAATTCAAACAATACCTAGAGAAAAAAAGTTATATATATATATATATATAATATAATTTTGTTATATAGAAAATATTTAAGTATAAAGTATAAATATATTTATTTTTAATCCAAATATCTATATTTTTTCATATAAAAAATGGTCTTCTAAATGTTTAGGTAAGATTTGAACCAGTTATACCCAAACATCATTTTTATATAATTTTTTTATATTAGATATTTTATATTAATCATTTCATTTCTATATTTATACATTCATAGTTATTATTTAATAATTAATAGTAAAGTAATAACTGAATTGAATATGATATATTTTGAAAATAATATATGAGGAAAATTTCAAAGTGAGGATGAAGATAAAAACTCTTACCTTATATTTTATTTTGAGCTTCAAAACTGATCTTTGAAACACTAAATAATTTACCAAATTGGATAGAGTACTAATAGAAATATTTTTAAAGATAAACCACAAGATAATTTTATAAAAATAATTATAATGGGTTGATGTTGTGATAAATTTTAAGTGATATTTTAGGATAATTCTTCTGTATTTATAAGTGATATATTTAGGGGAGTTATTATATATTGTATCCTTGAATATATTCCGATTTATTTCATACAAAATATCATAGATGAATATCTTATTTCCATTATTTTCAATTGTATTTAACAAATCATAAAATTTTTATATTCTATACATTACTATGTTTTGAAATACCATATTCAAATTTACAATAATTTTTATGTGAATCAATAGATAACAAAGATAAATTTAACTATTAATTATTAAATATATTTTCTTTAAAAACAAATTATTCAATGTAAACTAAATATCTTTTTTAATTAAGTATAAGAAAAATAATTTTATTATCTTGATATATAATTTCATTTTATTTATACTAAGTTAAATATTAAAAAACATTCGTAGAAGTTTTTAAGGGCCTAATATTGTTTTACCTTTGATAGTTACTTAGTAGTTACATTCTAACTACTTTATTACCCTTTAAAATACCTATATAATAGTTATTTTACCCATAGAACTTCATATGCTTTCTATATCGTCCCGTATTTTGGACCTAGTGAAATTTACAGGGGAAATTTGAACTTCTCATTTGGTGGATGGGTAGGAACATTATCTAAGATTCATAATACAAAATTGATTGTTATAACACTAAAGCGCATTGTTTCTGGATGATGTTTATGTATCATAAGGTTTCATGGGAGCTTGGCCGAGTTTTGGAGTTATTATAATATGTAGGATCATATTTTTGGAAATGTTGTATGTGGTTCATGGTTGGTGCATTATTAGTTTAACCATGTGGATCAACCATGTGGAAACATTTCTTATAGATCATGGTTTGTATAAATATTGTGAGGGAATAATGAGTTCATACAGCACAGTTTGGGTGTGCATGGGGTTACCCCCATAGTCTATGCACAATTTTCCCCAACCATTCCCCTAGCCCGCACCCTTAGTGCCACTTAACCAGTAGCTACACACAGTAAG
This sequence comes from Viscum album, assembly GCA_963277665.1. Taxonomy (NCBI): domain Eukaryota; kingdom Viridiplantae; phylum Streptophyta; class Magnoliopsida; order Santalales; family Viscaceae; genus Viscum; species Viscum album. Next base: position 2,073,920,192 of record OY728131.1, read on the forward strand.
GAGCATAGTTTTTCAAACCGTGTGTCCTAACTGTACTCTCATTTTAAAAGGGGTGTAGATTTGGTAAGTGAGGCCAAAATTGTTGGAACATGGTTATCCAAACCTTCTGGATCTTAAATGGTAAAATTGATGATTTTCCCTCACACTCTATTTATTTCATCCCTCTTTTCTTCCCTTCACTCATTCATAGTAGCCCCTATGGTCATGGGAGATCCTCAACTCTATTAGGAATGAATATATCTCCCTCATCCTATGTTTGAAAACAAATCTTCTCATTGGATGCATACCATTAATATTTTCATTCCTCTTTCTCCATTAATTATTTTCCTCACCATCTTAAATGATATCTTTGTGAAAGCTAATTTTCCATATTTACATGTCGTTTGTTCGTCTCATTGATTTATCTCAAACCAGCGTGATTCAAATATCAATATTGTATGTGTAGACTATCCTACATATGAGGTTTTTGGTATTGTTTTTTTCATTTAATGTCTCACTTTTTTATAAATTACGTCATTATGTCACACACCATACATTCTGTGTGATGTCTTATAAATGTGAAATTGATTCTGTAGAACCTAATATCTCAAATTTCTTTTCCATTATGCGCTAAATTGAAAAATTTATGGTTACATAGATCAATGAAAATCACCCCTTGAGTGTGTTGTCTAGAGTCTCATGGCCTAAATTTTTCTTTGGCAATTAATTCACCTTTGTGGGTGTTTCTTTATATTCTAAATTTATAATCCCTTGTATTTTTCGCTTTTCGTTTTTTAGATGTTATGAGTGATACCTCTTATAAGTATTTATGAAATTGAATCATATTAAATTAATATGATATCCTCACCACCATTTATAATAAGACCACCTTTGAGGTTCATTTTCTTCTCTTAAAAAATAGGGAAATAAAATGGATTTACTTAAATGGTAAATGGGATTCTTATGGTTATGGACTTCCTTTTTATTTATAATTGGATGGTATTAATGGATTGTATGAACACATGGACTACTAATAATTGTTAAATGAATTGTAATAAAATTGATCCACTATGACATGAGTGATACTAGTTGACTCTTTATGGAATGTCGGGCTAAGGGATCATAGGGAAAGTAGGATTACCTTATTCTGTGTAATGATTGATAGACCTCGAGTAGGTTCATTGTCTATGATGTGTGGTGTTGGAATGATGTTCACATCTCTTGGGTTCCTTGGCATGATATTCCCTAACCCCTTGATTAAGAGGTTGGGTATGACCCTCCTCATTATTCATTATGATACTCGGAATGGAGTCTTATATTGATTATGATACTCATCATGGAAACATATATTGATTATGATAATCAATCATGGAGACCTTTTCAAATGATGACTCTTGTGACTATGCTTGGATGTTGGTGTTACATCATGGGTCCTTGATAGCTCTACAAATCTATAAATATAGATATATATGTCAATACATATATAATGAATATACATAAATACATATATATGCATTTAATATATATAATATTCATAGGTATTCATGCCTGGGAAGAAGCAGGTATTGTCGTCTGGGTATCCTTATAGAACTCAAGTTCGATTAGTTTTCATTTATTCATTCATTGATTATTTATAATACTTGCACACATCTGTATTTCATCTTCATTGATTGGATAGTATTAGAAACTATTGTTGGTGGCCTAATGAGTATATCTAAAACCCTGTTTGGGCCTCCATTACATTAGGGTACCTGAACAGACCTTATGATTTCAAGTTCATTTTTATTGTTTATTCATGTGATATTCATTTGTACATGGGATCTTAGGAGCACTGGACTGATCCGGATCTTGGGATTCTCAAGGATTTTTACCTTGGGGTATTTTTTCATTTTAATTATACATGTACATCTTGTTATTTTACCATTTATTATATGATCTCTACTTGGATTTTTTATCCCTGTATGTACATGAATGCATGATTGTATATGTGGTGTTGGACATGTTGTCATTTATTATTATCTTATGTTGTTTCTTCCTTTATTTTTACTACTTCCTCTATATAAATATTTATATATGATATATGTTAGGATATTATAGTAATAATGGTATAGTATCCCTAACAAATCATCATTATACCCTCATTGCTAATAGAAAATCTTTAGAATCTGAGGAGGCGTGCTTGAGGCCAGGTGACCCACTAACTGGGCACTGTTACAGTTTCTCCTAGGTCGGGTCTTTGCAATGTGGTATCTGAGGTGTTTTGTTTCCTTTTGTATAATTATTTTTGGGATAATATTCAGGACACTAGGAATATGTTGGAACTTAGTAAATATATTTGTCTAGGAGTTATCAACCCACAAATAAGGAAAATACCAAGTGCCCAGGGATGAGTTTATTTTTTTTATTTTTCATCATTACAGTTTATTATGATTTCACCTTGCGTGATTGATGTACTTATCACAATTTGGTGATTTATGGTTTTCTAACCATGTCTTGGTATATAATGAAATTATTATTACGTATATCATGATATGCACATATAGATTTATATTCCTTGAATATTCTATTCCATTTTGTTTCATTAATAGATATGCCTTGTGTGATTTATTTAACATAATTATATGTATTCCATGAGTAGGTGATCCATTTAGAATTCTTACCTATTATCATGATTAGGTAATTACTTTCCATGATTTTTTTATTATTATCATATTGATTGTATACCATGATTGGGAATTTTCCATACAGATGTAGTAGCTTTCATTGTTAATTTTCCATAATTTTGAACTTATTTTCATGTTTACCTATATTTATCACTTTTTGGTAGCATTACTAGTTATTATTTTGATATATGATTGTTTATTTAAGTTTCAACATCAACCAAAAAGGTGTTTTCCTATATATCTTGATTGTAGTACTTTAACTAATCAATAACTACATGTTTTATCCATTGCCTATTACTCACATGTATCGAAATATTTATAGTTATGATTAAATGGGTGTCAATAATAGTTTATAAGGTGAATGGGCCCTTATTAATTGATAATGGTAACCCATATATCAAAACATTAAATATGAGCATCCTATATTTTAAAATCAAAGATAAAAAATCTAGTTTGAGATACATTCATGACAATTGTAATTTAGAAAGGAAAGTACCTTCACAAATTGGTAATGTTGGTATATTTACCTAAACCATAATATATTTTAAATTAAAATACTAATAGAAAATGGTTTCCCTCAGAAAGGATTATAACCTTATAGTTTGGGAATGACAACCCATTTGACTAAATTCTTAAATGCACAAATGGACCCAATAAGGTCAGTTAGGGCATGTTTCTTATAAGATATACTTGACTCAACACATTTAGGTCCATCATGGTGATTTTTCTTATGAGGTAAACCAACTAATGGTGTTATTGAATCTATTAATAATTGACGGGTCCCTTATAGGTTGCCTTTGTTTTTATATGCCTTCATATTTAACCCCATGGGGGTATACTTATTTGATATAAGAATAGTAATTAAAAGTTTCTATAGTCATTTATATGGTTTTACCTAAAAAATATGGTGGAATCATAATTGACTAGTCCCATTTTTAAATAATAAAAGACATGTTAACTACTTTTGGGATTTATTATTTATGAGTGTTGGTTAATTAAATTTCCAATTACAACCAACATGGTTTTTTCATCTGTAGATTGGAATTTAAATTTTCTTTAACTAATCCTAATTGTGATAATATTATGGATAAAAAATGGATAAAGGTAATTTTTGTGAATACTTGCCTAATTTAGATAGTATTTTAGTTAAATATGTAATTTTTAAAGGAATTTTGATATCAATTTCTTGTGTGCCTTATGGTGTTAGACGAATAAAGAACCAATATTTTTTACTAATGACAGGTACTAGATTTCCTCTAAAAATTACCTCTGAGATGTTTAAAGAACTAAATGTGAATTAGATTAATTCCTTAAAATGAAACATGTAGAGGTTTTATTAGCTTTAACCCCCATTTATAGGTAGTTAAAATGTCCACATTATCATTCCTTAGAACATGAATTTGAGTGTTTCTTGTATGCTTATTTAATTTTCTTAGGTTGTATTGATCCTAAAGGATAAGTGGTAGGGCCTAGTGAACCTTCTTGGTGTAACCTAGTTACAAGGTTGAAACATTATGCTTTAGTAAGGGGTTATTCTGGTGTAGGGAGTTCCCTTAGATTTTTAAGCATTGATACATTCCTTTGAATTGTTTCAGACATGTTGTTCTATTCTAGTATCGTTTTTCCTAAGTTATATACATATTTTTGAAAATTACACCCAGGTTGAATGGGTGGTCTTGTGATAATTTAACCCTTGTTAGGGATGTGGGAATTAGGTGATTCTCTAATTCAATGGGTTATACATGCCTAACGTATGTGTAATGTACTTGTTCTGGAAGCCACCCAGAGGCACCCCGTACCCAGTTGGTCACATGGCCTCAAGTGCATTTCCCCAAACACCAGAGGTTGCTGACTAGCAGTGAGGGCCTTGGGTGTGATAGTAGGGAAACTATTCCCTCATTGGCAGAGTACACAGTGGAAGTAAACAAAAACATACAATAGCAGAAGTAGGAAATATCTAAAAATAGTAAACAGTGAAATAATGGAATAATAAAACAACTGGAGCACATAAATAAATGATGCATGATACATAGGTCTAGGAAAATAGCCAAACAGGTCACAATTCTAGAATATAAATAGTACTAAACCAAAGTAAAAAATAAAAGATAAACATCTCTTCAGCATCGCAAGAATATGCTTGGTCCCATGATCTCCAGCTCCACGGCAAGTCAAGTACCAGAAGTAGAAGAGCACTTGACCTTATCTATACCTGCAACAATATAATCTATTCAGGCCCAGAAGCATGGCCCAAATAGGGTGTGAGACTAAATCCTTGTAGGAAACCACTCGAAGATCTCGGCCTAATAGTTAGTGAGTATATGGCAGGTAAAGGTATAAAAAGTAGTAACCAGGAAATTATTAAGAAGTAAATAAACCAAAATTTCAAATCAAGCAACAGTGAAACAACAGTTAAGACTCAAATAGGTAACCCTCTAGAAAGTACTCACAGCCATCCCCTTTGGTCTTACCTAAAAATACAAGAAACCCTCTGGGTAGAACACTTGGTCTAACCCCTCTGGTTCAGTCATAGGAATATAATAAGACTCTCTGAGGAAGCACTCACAGTTCATTACCCTTATAGTTAAAGGTGAAAGAAGAATCTTTGAGGAAGCTCACGCAGTCCATTCCTCATATAGTCTAGGGTAGTCATGGACTCTCTAAGGAATCTCATATAGTCAATTTCCCTTATATCCCCAAGTTCTAGGACTCTCTACGGAAGCTCACTCAGTCAATTCCACTTATAGCTCAGGTCATAAAATTTCAACAACAACTCTCTAAGGAAGCTCACATGGTCAATCCCCTTATAGTCTAAAGAAATCAAGGAATCTTTAAGGAGGCTCACTTTTTCAATTCCCCTTATAGCTATAATTGTTTCAAGGCTCTCTGAGGATTCTCACTTGGTCAATACCCCTTATAGCCTAAAGTGCTCAAAGACTCTCTAAGGACACTCACCCGATCAATTACCCTTATAGTCTCCTACACCAGGTTCTCACAGACCTATGTAGGTCAACAAGCATATCAGTGTAATATGGACAAGGTTCCGATAGAACTACTTGGATAACTAGTCTAAATCATAACAAGCATGTCAGAATACAACTCGTCATCCTACAACAACAGGCATGGAAAACAGGCAAGGCAGCCAAAGGCTAAACAGAACCAAATGGTCAGAAACAGAACAAGCATTAGAAAAACATCCAAGCATAGAAATCAACCCTAATCATATCCACATATCCTCTACATAGGCATACAATCCTGGTAGGTAAATAACAAGGGTAAAATAGTAAAAATGTAATACCCAATTCAAGGGTATTGGTGGAATTTTCACATAATACTCAAAGACTTTCAAAGGAAAGGAAAAAACTACCTACCTTAGGGTTAGGAGATCTCTATATATGAACTTGTAATCTTTAATCTCCTTAGAACGTATATGATCTACAAAAACATCTAAAATTTTGAACCCACAATAACTCACGAGATAGGAGAAATCATAAGATGATCCTTTAGGAGAAGAGAGAACTCACCATTGCGATTTCAATGCAATCAATGGTGTTCGAATCGGAGGATGAATAGAGGCTCAGGGGATCATCGATGATCCATGGCTAATCGACGCTCTCAGATGCACTAGGTTGAGAAGGAGGGTTTTTTATCCGTCAGACGTGACCCCAGTGCATTTAATGAAAAACAATACACAACGTGTACTTTTGAAGTACACGGCGTGTACTTTCCTTTTTCGTACTCCACTTTAAGTGGCCTCGAAGTCACTCCCACACTACCATGTGTGTGGATATTACACGGACATCACATGGCTTGCTGTAGAAAGGAAGTACACAGCATGTACTCATAATGTACGCGGCGAGTACTTAGAAAATTTCCAGAAACTCCCCTTTCCTCAAAAACTCCAGGAAAAAAAATGTACCTGAAAAAAAGATATGGGTTCTTACAAACTTCCCTCCTTAAAGAAATTTTCCCTCAAATTTCCCTTGTGTGGCGTAGAAGAAGAAACCTCGAACAGTTCCGACCACTGTGCTCATACATCGGCCTCCCTCTGCCAAGTCTTGTCCTTCACCTGCCCGTGTGTCCACAACACTCGTACCCGAGGAACAGACCGGCCGTAGAGAATCTTTGTACGATGATGCACAATCCAAATAAGATGCTCCTCAAACAATGCATCCACGTCAAGCTCAACCTCCTCAGGTTGAAATACATGAGATGGGTCTAAAAAGTAGTATCATAGCTGAGAAATGTGGAAGACGTTATGCATAGATCGGTACCTTTGAGGTAAATGAAATCGATAGGCAACCGGCACAACTCTCTCCAACACCTCAAACGGCCCGACGTACGTCGGTGAAAGCTTTCCTTGTCTCTTAATCCTCTTGTGTCACAACCTCAGTGTGACACGCAGGAAAACCTAATCCCGGACCTCAAACTCCAAATGTTGTCTACACTGATCATCATATGACTTCTGTCGAGACTATGCAGTAGCCATCCTCTTCTGAATCAACTCTATCTTCTATGTGGTCTCCTAAACAAGATGAGGTCCTAGAAAATCTACCTCTCATACCTCCATCCAACATAAGGGTGATCGGTATGGACTACCGTACAAAGCCTTATAAGGTGCCATATGAATAGTATCTTGAAACTATTGTTGTAGGAAAACTCCACAAGAGGTATATGCTTCTCCCAAGAACCTCCAAAATCCAGAATGCATGCTCGAATCATGTCCTCAAGCACTTAAATTGTATTCTCTGACTGGCCATCTGTCTGGAGGTGGTAAGTTGTACTCAAAAGTAACTGTGTACCCTAAGCCTTCTGAAGCCCCTGCCAGACCCAAGATGTAAAACGTGCATCCCTGTCTGAAACAATGGAGTGTGGAACTCCATGAAGATGTACAATATCTAGGATGTACAACCGTCCCAAATCATCAACAATGAAGGTATCCTTGATCGGAAAGAAGTTAGAAACCTTCGTGAGTCTGTCAATGAAAAATCAAATAGCATCATTCCCTCGAGGTGACCTCGGAAAACTGGTCACCAAGTCCATCGCGACGTCATTCCACTTCCACTAGAGAATAGGTAACTACTGTAAAAACCCTACTGGTCACTAATGCTCCGCCTTCACCTACTGACAAGTGGAACACCTCATGATGAAACCAGCAATGTCCCTCTTCATACCTGGCCACCAATACTGATGGTGAAGATCACGATACATCTTGGTGATGCCAGGATGAGCCTCCCAAACTGAGGAATGAAAAAACCACATTATCTCCTCGCATATGCATGTTTGCACCCATACGTGTCCCTATAAACACAAGATTTCATCCTCTCTTATGGTCCATACAGGAATAGGGTCCTCTCTTAATATGATTTCCCTTAGGACTAGGTCTTCAGAATCTGATAGCTACCTCATTCGAACTCGATATAGAAGAGTAGATGTAATAACTACATAAGAAAGAAATGCCTTCCCCTGACTGTCATGCACCTCCAAATGCATCTCAGAGAAAAGAGCCATAAGCTACCACTCACTGGTGGCCTTCTGAACTGCCTATATTTGTGTCCTTCTACTCAACGCATCAGCCACTGCATTGCCTTTCCTAGGCATATAGGCAAGCTCAAAGTGAAAGGACTGTAGGTGCTCAACCCACCTGCGCTGTCTCAAATTCAGATCATACTGAGTGAAGATATACTTGAAACTCTTGTGGTTGGTGAAAACCAAAAAGTGATCTCCCAGAAGATAATGTCTCCAACAGTGTAAGGCATGAAAAAAACCTGTCAACTCCAAATTGTGCATCAGGTAATTATTTTAATGTGGCATCAGCTTCCGAGACCCATACGCAACGACTCCATCTCCCTACATAAGCACAGCTCCCAACCAGATACCTCACACATCACAGTAAATAGTATAGCTCTTGCCCGGCACTGGAAAGACTAGTATCAGTGCTGAATTCAACCTCCCTTTCAGCTCCTGAAAGGCCGACTCACAAGAATCTGACCCCATGAACTCCACACCTATCTTTCTCAAACCTGTAAGCGGTGATTCTAAGTGTAAAAAGTCATTTATGAAATGTCTATAGTATCCAGTCATCACTAAAAAATGTCACACTTCAAATACATTCTTCGGCTGCTCCCAAGAAACTACAGCTCTCACTTTCTCTGGGTCTACTGATACTCATGCCTCTGAGATAACATGACTCAGGTAGTGAATCTGATCCATCCAAAAGTGGCACTTTGAGAGCTTAGCATATAACTGATGCTCTCTCAGTGTACTCGAAATGATCTCAAGATGGTTAGCATGGTCGTGTAGAGTTTGAGAGTGCACCAAGATATCATCCACGAATACCACCACGAAAGAATCCAAGTATGGATGGAACACTTGGTTCATCAGTTCCATGAAAACTGCAAGTGTGTTCGTGAGACCGAACATCATAACCATATAGTCATATAGACCATACCTAATCCGGAAGGCTGTAAGGGGTATATATGATGGTCTAACATGAAACTAATGATAATCGTACCTCAAGTCAATCTTTGAGAACACCCAATCTCCTCGAAGCTGATCAAAGAGATCATCAATACTCTGCAAGGGATACTGGTTTTTGACCGTCAACTGGTTCAAATTCCGATAGTCCAAACAAAGCATGAGGGTATCATCTGCCTTCTTTGCAAATAAGACAGGTGAACCCCAAGGATAAGTACTGGGTCAGATTAAACCCTTGTCCTGCAACTCCTACAACTACTTCTTGAGATCTTGCAACTCAAGTGTGTCCATCTTATAAGGAAGAATGGACACCAGTGCCACTCCTGGCACAAGCTCAATCGAGAATTATACCTCATGCTCCAGAGGAAAACCTGAAAATTCTTCTAGAAAGACATCCTTGAAACGATCCAACACTGGTGGAATGTCTAACTGTGAAGTCCCCTGGTCATCCAGATATATACTAGAAATATGGGTTGTAACTCCTCCCAACCCATGATTCTCTGGACCTGCTTTTCTTCCTAGACATCCCATTTGCCCCTATGAAGAAAAGATTCACTTTATGGTGATGTGAAACTCACCCTGCTATAGTAACAGTCGATGACTACCTGGAATGGAACTAGCCAGTCCATTAAAAAATTGACATCATAGCCTATCATCTCTAGGACATAAAGATACCGTAAAATGTGACACCCACCAACCTATAGGGGGCACTCTCTTCACTAACGTATATTAACCGTTCTAGTCCCTAACGGATTGTCTAGTGTAAAGATGTCAGCAGAAGAAAAGATACATATCCCAAGGCTCCCCACAACAGAAACAGAGATAAAGCTATGGGATGCCCCTATATCAAAAAGTGTAGAAGCTAAAACTGAGGCTGGTAAGATCATACCTCTAACTATAAAAGGTTCAGGATCCTATTCCTGCTGGGTCTACTCCACGACAAAAGTATGGCCCATACCATGTCTTGGTGACTCTTCCTGACCACTCTAAGCCGATCTGTCCTGATGTCACTGAAAACTAGATGATTGGCCACCATGGACACGACCTTCACCTCGGCCCGACCGGCTGGACGAAATCCATTTCTGAGACTGGTGAGAAACTGGTGGCACTGCTCCTAAACAAGGAGTCATAGAAGAACCCCTATCACTAGCTGCTGATGAGAAGAACTAACAAAAGCACTGAAGGTGACCCATCTTGCAGCAAGATCGGCACTCTACTGGGTATCTCGGGCAATGTGGCCTTGTATGTCCGCTTCTCCCAAACTGGTACCACACCACCTGGCTACCAGAAGATGCATCATGCCTGCTCTGATCTCCTCGTGCAGCCTCCCTGCGGTGCTTCCTACTATCAGTTGGCGGATCACTAACTCTGGATGCCGAACCGCCCGGGCTCATAGCTCCAGAACACCTCAGATTGCACTCTGTGATTAGTGTCTGGTTGATGATAGAAGATATCGAATTCAACCTGAAGATGTTCACCTATGACCAGATGTCGTGCCTCAGACCATCCTCAAACTTCCATTCAAGGAACAACTCATCACCTCCTGGAATAGGCGTGAAATGTTGTAGTTCAGTGAAGTGAGAGGAATAATCCATAATAGTAAGAGTACCCTGCTCCAGACTCATGAACTCCTAGGCTCAATCAACCCTCAAGGTCTTCAGATAGAATTAATCATAGAAGATATGCTAAAACTCATCCCAAGTCATGTTCTACTGGCGGCCTGCCTGTGAGATCACAGCCCACCACATCTTGGTGGAGTCTCGAAGAATATAGGTATCGAGCTTCACCATCTTTTCTGTAGGTATCTCTAGATGCTCGAAAATTGTTAGTGTGGCTTCTAGCCATGACTCTGCAGCCTGGGGTCCTCCATCCCCTAAGAAAGTAGGAGGATGCTACTACTGGAAGACATGCGTCAAATCAGCCATCAACGTGGCAGGAGGCGGCACTCCATGAATGTTCTGCCTCATCCTCGGAAAGCCCTCCCTGAACTGTGCATTTGTACCTATGTCAGGTACAACGGCTGGTGCCAAGGCTGGCACAATAGGAGGATCTGCAGGTAGTCCCTGATCGGCCATGTCTGGTGTCTGCTCACCATCTGAGAACTGGCGCATAACCAGAGGACGTCTCGGTGGCATGAATATTCAAGGTAAACCACACAACTTAGATCAAGATATAAAGGAATGAAAACAAGGAGTGTAGGAAGGGAACAGGAGAAATAAATCACTCAAATTTTACAAAACATGACTACACGGCGTGTACTATTCCTAGACAGTGTGTTCCCTTAAGTAATTTACATGGGCGTGTACTTCTGCCTAAGATGTGTAACACCCCAAACACATGGTGTGTTTTCCTGACACACGGCATGTACTTGAATCCTCCTTCCCTGCCTGAGTCCTTTTACATGGTTAAGCCACACGTATCTCCTAAGTCAAGACTACACGGCATGTAAAATCCCTACACGGCGTGTACTAGACAAGCTTCACCTGGACCATGTTGTTAGTGACATGGCCTGACACATGGTTCACACTACACGGCATGTTCCAAATGGACATGGCATGTATGAGAAGGGATAACACTGACCCATGTTGTTCGTGACACAGACGGGTACCTGGGTTAGACAACACGTCGTGTTTCCGGCAGACACGGCGTGTACGTGAAAGGGTAACACCGACCTGTTTTGTTCGTGACACGGCTGGGTACCCAGGTCAGACTACATGGTGTTTTTAGATGGAACACGGTGTGTATTAGACATGACATAGCCAACCTATGTTGTTAGTGACACAGGTGGGCACGGGGACGATACGACACGGCGTGTATAGACGAAACATGGTGTGTTCACTCTAGGTTTTCCCCTATCTTGTGTATCTTCCCACATGTCATATGACATAATCAGAGACTACAGGGCGTGTACATAAATTACATGGCGTGTACTTTAAGAAAAATAGTTTCTTCCCAAACAGAAGAACACATGAAGTGTACTTAACACTACACGGCGTGTATTCTAGGTTTTTTCAGACAGTAAGCCTCAGAAACTACTCCGAACCCCAGAAAACACTGAAATGAGCATTGAAAGTGAAAAATTCTGATCTGTGAGGTCCCATACTCCCCGCAAATCAAATTTTGGCATCTTATACACAGTATATCATGGGAAAAAAGGAAATGACCCACCAAATTATGATCCATGAGGGCCCATAACACCTCAAGAACCAAAGTTTGACGTTCATTCAAGAAAACTTCTACACAAACAACACCCTATCAAACAGCAGGTATTTTTATCCTAGAAACTATCACAACAGCATGCATATTTTACACATCATATATCAAAACAACATGCAGTCACTAATTCATCCTAGATGGCATGGAAAAAATGCATGAAATGTGATTTCTAGCAAGTGCATATATGATGCATGAGATGACAAACCCTCTTCTTATTACGTTACAATAGAAATAGAACCACAATAATATGAACAAAAATAGAAAAAATCATGTGAATCACTCAAGGTGAAATCAAATCAATTATAATAATTTCAAAATCAAAAAAAAATTTATGTGTGGTAGATTGGATTTTCCCTGCACACGGGTTAGATACTCCAAGGAACATCTTATTACCAAATTCCTAATCTATCCTATCCATGGCTAAAGGATACAAATAGTAAATCAAGAGAAAAGAAATCTATGGATACCACTTTGTAACATCGCAGTTCTGGAAGCCACCCAGAGGTGCCCCGTACCGCGTTGGTCACATGGTCTCAAGCACATTTCCCCGAACACCAGAGGCTGTTGACTAGAATCGAGGGACTTGGGTGTGATAGTGTGGAAAATATGACCTCATTTGTAGAGTACAGAGTGGAAGTTAACAAATACATACAATAGTGGAAGCAGTAAATATCTAAAAATAGTAAACTGTGGAAGATTGGAATAATAAAACAACTGGAGCACATATATAAATGATGCATGATACATAGGTTTAAGAAAACAGCCAAACAGGTCCTAAGGATGGAATACTGATAATACTAAACCAAATTACAAAATAAAATATAAATATCTCCTCAGCATCGTAAACATATGCTTAGTCCCATGCTCTCCATCTCCAAAGAAAGCCAAGTACCTGAAGTATAAGGGCGCTTTCCCTTATCTATACCTGCAACAATATAATTTGTTTTGGCCCAAAAGTATGGCCCAAATAGGGTGTGAGACTAAATCCCAATAGGAAACCACCTGAAGATTTTTTCCTAACAGTCAGTGAGTATATAGCAGGTAAAAGTATAGAAAGAATTAACCAATAAAGTATTAAGCAGTAAACAAACCATAGTTTCAAATCAAGCAATAGTGAAACAACAGCTAAACCTCAAATAGGTAACCCTATGAAAAGTACTCATAACCATCCCCTCTGGTCCTACCTATGAAATACAAGCAACCCTCTAGGCAGCACACTCAATTAGACCCCTCTGGTTCTGTCATATGAATATAATAAGACTCTCTGAGGAAGAAACAGGCATAGAAAAAAAGCAATGCAGCCAAAGGCTAAACAGGACCAAACTGTCATAAATAGAACAAGAATTTGAAAAACATCCAAGCATAAAATTCAACCCTAATCATATCCAAATATCCTCTACACAAGCATACAAGCATGGTAGGAAAACAACAATGGTAAAATAGTAAACATTCAATACCCCGTTCAAGGGTATTGGTGTAATTTTCACATAATACTCAAAGGCCTCAAACGGAAAGGCACAAAACACCTACCTTGGGGTTAGTAGATTGCCTTATGTGAACCTAGAAGCTTGAATCTCCTTAGAACATCTAAGATCTACAAAAATGTCTAAAACGTTCAACCCACGATAACTCATGAGAAAGAAGAAATCAGAAGATGGTCCTCTAGGAGAAGAGAGAACTCACTGTTGCAATTATAACGCAATAAATGGTGTTCGAATCGGAGGATGGACGGAGGCTCAGGGGCTTGTCGAAGATCCATGGCTTCTTGGTGCTCTCGGATGAACTATGTTGAGAAGTAGGGTGTTCTGTTTGTCAGACGCACCCCCGGTGTGTTTAATGAAAAATAAAATAAAATAGACAGTGTGTACTTTTAAAGTACATGGTGTGTACTCGTCTTTTCCATACTCTGCTTTAATTGGCCTCCAAGTCACTCCCACATGACCGTGTGTGTGGCTATTACATGGCCAGCACACGGCCTACTGCGGAAAGGAAGTACACAGCATATACTCATAATGTACATGGTCTGTACTTAGAAAATTTCCAAAAACTCCCCTTTCCTCAAAAACTCTAGGAAAAATAAAAATATACCTAAAAATAATATTCGGGTTCTTATAGTATGTTCAGATTCTTATTAGTTTATGTAACCTTTTTTATACTTTAGAGATGGATGAATCAAGAGGTCATCATCATAATTAATATTCATGTGGGGTAATATAAATTTGAGCTAGATCCTTCATATGAGACATAATAAATTAGAATACATAGAGTTTATTAGCATATGGATAGTATCAAGTGATGTTTCATTATGTTGATAAATTTCTAGTTTAGTATGTATTGATACACATGATAACCATTTAGTTTGTAAAATTCAATAGAAAACCATATGAGTTTAGTGATAACCATTTTAATATTTAGTTGTTATTCTTGAATAATGGTACATATTCTAGATAGAGTGACCAAGATTTATAGTTAATATGACTCATCCTAATGTTTGGGATGACATTCCAATGAGTATTGGGTGTTTTTACACACTGTTCAGTTTGTTTTGGCCTTATACTTCAGGCTAATGATTAGTGTGGGAATGGATCTAGAGTGTGTCTTGCGTATGTCTAGAGTAAATCTAGTATAACATTATTATAAGAGGCTATTATATCTTTAATTTTGGTTTAAATCTTTCTTAAATAGTTTCATCCACATTCAGGACCGCTGTCAATGGTGGATGGAGCATATGTCGTGGAATGAGATTTCATTTTCAATAAGTAATGACTAGGAAATTACAAAGGTGGGGAACGTCACATCTAAAATTTTTAGTGTATAATTACAATTAAAGGGATCACAGAAGTGAAATATCATTTTGTAAATGGTCAACATTTATTTTAATTCCCATGAGGTTGGTGATTTTTGTAGTTATTGGTGATTGTGAGGAAGCATGGTAGTGATATCATTGTTCGTGTATGAAACCTTTGAAAAAAATATTAGTTAGGGATAAAATTAAGTGGTTAGGATTAAATGATAAAAAAATTCCTCATGTGATAAAGACATTATGATCGATTAATGGAAATTCATCAGAAGGTGCAGATGGTCTATTTTAAAGTAAATTGACCAGTGGTTATTCAAATGATTCCTTCGTGTATTTGGATATGGTTGGTTGGGGACCATGATAGGAAATTTGTCTTGGAATTTAGAGGATTTACTCTAGTCTTCTTGGAACTCTTTGGTATCCTCTTTTCGTACTCTTGGTTTAGATAATATTATTTAAACTATCTTGATATCATCCAAGGTATGCTGAGAGAGCCTCAGTTATACGTCGAGCTAATGAAAGATATTAAACACTTGGATTCCTTGATAAATAGACCTTGGTAATTGCATTCAAGAAACTTGAATCATTATGGAGGCATGGTTATTCCTAAGTGATGCATGGGTTTCCTAGTATTAATGCCTTAGATAGACTCATGGGAACTAAATGACTCTTGGACTTGACTATTATTGGAATAATTCAATGTTATGAATAATTGACATCTTTGATATATACCAACATCTCAAATATAAATTTCAAAATCTGAAATTCCTTGGATGAGATCCTCAGACTCTAGTTTATGATTCTATAGTTACACTATACTTTAGTTAGGATTAGATTGGATTTTTAAGGGTGACAATCCAAATGTTCTCAATCCAGAATACTCCCATGTTTGTACTTGGAATGACATCATAAATCGATTTTGTGGATTGAGATGTCACCAGAGGATGGTTATGGGATTCGATGGGTATTCTTGAAGTAAACATGAGGTGCTTTAGGATAAGTCTTTATGTTTTGGTATGAGATATTCCATCCATCTAAGATGATCATTTTGAGAACAGTAAGCCAGAACTGGATCAACGTTCTTAATCTTATTTCATTAAATGTTGTATATGGGGAATTGCTTCATGGAATGTCATCAAAATGAGGTGAGTATAGTATAAATCTACTAAGGTTTTTCAAGAAAATATAACTTCACCTGGTTAAAAGAGTTTTATTGGGATTTATTCATTCTTTTAATCTATGTATCATGCTAAGAGTTCCCTTAAAAAGCTAGGTGTGTATTATAATTGAAATTTTTTATGGTGGAGATATCGTGACTCAAAATTGGACTTCAAATTCTAAACCCTATAGTGGGTAGAGTCATATTCTAGGTTATTAGAGAGACAAATACAATATAATTTATCTAGTTTAATAGGATATAGTAAGAATCATCGCAATATTTTAGTTTTCAATACAATCATTGGTTTGATTTTTAATGGATAATATATTGTATTCTTAAAGTGATATTTGGAGTTGTGTTGGGACTTTGGAAATACAACACAACTTTTTAGACAAAACTACACTAACTGAGTAGGTTGGGTTCTGTTTTCTATATCTTTTACAAGTCTTCTCAGGGATGATAAGTTTTATTTTGATTGGTTGAAATGTCCAATATTTTGAATCGGGTTAAATTTCTAAGGGAATTTTGGAGTTACCATTATTGGATAGGATGGATATTTATCTAAGATTCAGAACATAATTATGAGTTCTAGAATAGTTAATGGTGTTTTCTAGATGATTTTTAGGTATCATAAGGTTTCACAACATCTTATTTGAGTTTTAGAGGTGTTGGTCTCCAAAGGATCCAGTTTTTTAGAATGGATGCATGAGGAAAACAATCGGTGCACAGATATTTGAACTGTCAAGTTCAATCATGCACCACCATTTACTAAGGAGTACTATTTTTCTAAACCATGTGTGGGGCATAGAATATTATTTGGATTTTTTCATTTGCGTATGGGGTGACCTACACGGCCTATGAATAGTTTTCCAAAACTGTCATCCTATCTCGCACACTTGGTTCCACTTAACTAATAGTTACAGATATTTCAACAAACATTTTTTCAGACCATGTAGAAAACACTCTAGTTACAAAAGATCAACCACTCATCTTCTAGGCATGGAGATATATCCCTCATATAATTTTGAAATCTCTTATCATCAATCTTATTGGATGTGTACCAATAATATCTTCATTCCTCTTTCACCATTCGTCCTTTGTTTTTTTATCTTAAATAATATCTTTATATGAGCTGATTCAAGCTATTTTTAGGGAGTTTTTCTATTTCATTGATTTATCTCAAATTGAATCAATTCAAATCTTGGTATTAGATATTTGGACCATCCTACATATAAGGTAGATGGTCTCATGATTTTCCCTTAAATTATAACTTGTTTATAAATTACTCCATTATTCTATGCATTGGAATTTTTGTGTGTCACCATATAAATGTGAAATTTATTACGTAGAAACTAATTTGTTAAATTGGTTAGTTTCTCTGAGATAAATTTAAAAAAATTGATGTTATCTTCCTCAATGTGAACCAGTCCTTTGGTGTATCATTTAGATTACTGTGGCCTACATTTCTCTTAAGAAATCAAATCACACTTATGGATATTTCTTTAAATTCCAAATTTATATTACTGTGTCATACTCACTCTTATATTTTTTAGATGTGATGAATGATCCCCCATAAAAGTATTAATTAAATTTAATTAGAGGAACTTAATATTATATCCTCACCCATGTTTATAATAAAACCACCTTTAAAGGGTTCTTTATTATCTAATAAAATTGGACAATCAAATATAGTTAATTAAATACTAAAAGGAATGATTATGGTCATTACATTCCTTTTTTATTTATAATTTGATGGTATTAATAGATTATATGAAAACATGTACTACTAATAAATGTTAAATGAATTGTATTAAAAAGGATAAATTTCACCTTAAGATATTTTGGTTACCTCTTTAAAGAATGTAGGGCTAAGGGATAATAGGGAAAGTAGGATTACCTTATTCTACATAATTACATAGAGAACATGTATAGTGTTATTTCCCATGATGTTCCACATCTCCTTAGTCGAGGGATTTGGTATGACGTTCACATATCTTTAGTTATTAGAAATTACATTCCATGCCCCCTTTATTTGGAGGTTGGGTATGACCCACCTCATTATTGATTTTGATACTCAGTATGGATTCCTATATTTATTATGATACTTAAAATGGCATACTATATTGATTATGATACTCTGTCAGGGATACCTTTTAACGTGATGAAAATCATGACTATTCTTGGATGTCATTGTTATGTCACAAGTCCTTTCTAGAACTACCTATATATGCATATGAATATATATTTCCTTACATATATAGTGTATATGCATACATACATATATAAATATACTATGTCTCACATTCATAGGTATTAAGGCTTAGGAGGAAGTAGGTATTTTTGGCCAGGTATCTTTTGGAACCCGAGTCAGGTTAGTTTTCATTTATTCATTCAACATTTATTTATTATATGTACATGATACTTTATTTTATATTCACATAATGGATTGTATTAGACACCATTGGTGGTGGACAACTGAGTATATCTCATACCCTATTTGGTCTCGTTTCCCTTTTTCTTTCTAGATAAAAACTATAACCAATACTCATTTTGTATCATCATGGAACAATCCCATGATCATTTTATCATTTAGAACATGATAATTGGACATTAATCATAGAATAATAATTTCTACATTTTTTCATCTTCCAAATTCCACAACCAAGCTGCATGGACAAAAATTTAATGCAACTTCCTCATGGAACAAAATGGATTTATTAAAACCATAGTTAGTATTCCAATTGTTTTTTCCACCATAATATTTTTTCCCTTGAGTTATGAAACCTTGATGTGTCAAAGAGACACCATGGTTGGTTTCTACCTAGATTCTCTCAAATGGATCTAAACTCTAAAATTTAACAACAAACATCGTCCACACACGTTCTAACCTCCAAATTACCTTTATCTCATCCTAAAATTATAAATTCATAAGACATTAACTTTTATTCATTTATTAACAAAAAATTAAAGCACCAGTATGACAATTTACAATTAATTCATCTTCATCATCGACCAAAAATATTCTCTTTTTATATCAAGCACCTATTCAATCGCCTTCATGATAGGTTTCTAAGGATATAATAACATTTATAAAACTATTATAAGAGATCAAAGAAACCCAAAATCCAATATCACCATCATATGAAACCAAAACCATATATCATATAAATTAAAAAACATGTGTAGTTTACACCGATATTGGTCATAACTCTTGTATTCAAACAAAATTTTGATATAGATCACTGAAAAGAGGTCAAAGGACACTTTCCTCCATGATGTATTCATAGGATAGCCTAAAAAACCAAATCCTTAGGTGGGATCTTTCTCAACTACCATGGTATCATAGTACCTATGGAAGTAAAGTAAGAATGAGTAAGAGATATTTTGGGGAGAATTGGTAAAAGAATAATAGGTAATGATTTCAATGGTTTTAGTCTACTCTATATAGGACTCTCAGATGATCCTCAATCCTTCCATGCATTTACTCATATGTTTATATAAAACAAGTAAATGGAATATCAGGTAATGTGAATAAACCATTTCTAATTAATTAATTTATTATAAAAATGTATTTATGTGCTTCTCTTAAACATTTCATCATATAAAACATTTAACAATCAATGATATCCAGTGTGGATGAGAAAAAATTCTAATGATTTCCATTCATATACCTTTAAATCTTATGATTCCAAGGTAATTGTGCAATATAATTCACTACGTTGTAATATTCCCATGTTGTACACTATGACTAGTCGAGGTAGTAGCATGATATAATATATATTGTATTATGATATGCCTATAATAATTCTTGTAAAACTGCTTATTCTATTTATATCATACCAAATGAAATATCTATATCATAACATACGATATAGTCAGGAACATCATATGATTTACATTTTTTTGGGAATAACTTCATTAATATCCCAGTTTCACTAAAGTCATATGTACATTGGGAAATTTCACCTTATATTATATAATATAAAATAAATTATCCAACCATATGCAAAGTCTTTTTTGAATATATTCCATAAAACATTTTGAAAGATATCATAAAGTTCACTATATATCACAACACATGAAATACCTTATGAATTTCCATCCAAAACTCTTTTGAGATAAACTTGTAACACTTTTATAGCAATTATCTAAGATTAATAAAACTAAATCCCCTTCCATTAAATCAAAAATTGTGATTCCATAGGACTTTATAGATTTGAAAACAAATAATAATTCTTGAATTAAGAAATTTAATTAAAGATAATCATTTATAAATTCAGCAATTATACTCAAGATACAAAGGGATTATGAGTGATCTCTATTTAAAATATTTTTATCAATACATGTTTCTACGAGTTATATCATATATATAAAATAATAATCATATATTCTCTTCGCCTAAGACATTGAGTAACCATGATACATAAAGTGTGTCAATATTTTATAACTTCTCATACATTCTTGACTCTTACAGCACAAATTTAACATATGGATGAACACATCACATGTCATTCACTCAAGAGGATGATAATATCTCATACCCAACATAGAACTATATAATTACAACACATGTACATTATCTTGGAATATCCATACACTTCTTCAGTCTATATAAATTAAGGTCCCATATTCTATACTCTTAACATGGGAGGATAAATACCATATTGGTTAATTAAAAACTAACAAAATTATTAGTAACATACACAACCACTTGATTAGCTCAGCCTAAAGGTTATAGTAATACAGATATCAAATTATGAAGGTTCCTATTTTAAGTGATACGCTCTCTTTTCAATGGTATGTATTTATTTTTATCAATGTTTTTTATGTTTTAGGAATTTGGAGTATGAAAATATAAAAAATCAAATGATATTGTTGGATATATGATTACCACACAGTTAATGCACACCATGAATTTCATTTACGTAAAGGGGGTATGGAATTCAAGAGGTATATTCATTATTAGTGAATAGTTCTCCAAACCGTACATTCAAATCATGAAACCTTTTTAGGTGCTTTGACAATATTTCACATGGTCATCACAAATTTTCCCTAACCATGCATCCAAACCATAAGATCTATAAAAAATTAAATTTTATATTATTATTATACCCCTAATAAATTTTTTCCATATTTAAAATCCACCAACTTATTTAATTTTCTAAAATTCTCTTATTTGTGGATTCCTTCTTCTCCCAATCTTATATAGTAGTATTCCTTTTATTCAAGTTAGTTTATTTAAGGTAATTCCTCATTTATTATTTATTTCCTATTATTATCTTATCATATTAAATTATTATTCCATGTTTTATCATCTTAATTATACAAGTTATCCATGGTGTCCACTCTCATGGATATTTTATATTCTAATCTTTCATTTTTTTTTTGTTATTAGGGTTCATGAGAGTCCATTTTATTCGAATATCTTAGCATTAAAAGAATGTGAATAGATTTTTCTAGATTTAAGTAGGTGTTCCTAAATAACATCATTTCCTTTTGTATAATTTTGGTAATTTAATTTTTAATGTAATACTCTTATGAGTTTAGTATCCATATAAAATTATTTAGTTTTGATTTATAATTTTCCCCCAATTTTTTAATTATGTTTGATAATGTAGAAATTTTTAATAGTTTTCATGGGTTATATTGTAAAAGTGGGATTTTATGGAAAAAGGGTGTCTGAGAAATTACCTCTTAAGATTATTTTAAATTAAATGGTCCTTAAAAAATACTTTTGAAAAGTGAATTATTTATGTAAATTATTATCATGTTTTTTATTTTTTATCTTATAAAGAATTATTTTTTTAATTATGCCTATTTTATTGAAGTTTTTGTTTTCTTTATATGCATTCCTTGATGAGAATTTACTTGACTGTTATGTTATGATGGTTTGTTTTATATGGGATACACATGGGAACCTTTTTAATTTTAATGGGTCATTTGGATGAGTGATGTATTAACTGTTTACTATAGTCATGATTTCTCTCCCACTAAGGGGTTATCACCCAGATAGGCCACAAGTAATTTGGGGTCCAAGTCTACCAGGTTCACTATAGTTCAGAAGGTGTTCTACTATATAAGTCCTAGGTTACACTTTTATTTGGATGAAGGTTATAATCTAATGTTTCTTATGTTTAAGTCATGTGTTATGTTTTAATTTAGTTTTCTTTGAGATGTTTCACTTATATGTTCTTTTAGACTTTATTAATTATAACAAGTATTTTATGTTTTTAAAAAAGTAATTTTTTACTAATCCAAGTGCAATGTGATTTGGTTTCTTATTTATATAAATCAAAAGGAAATTTATAATTTTATTTCAAACTAGTGAAGGTGGTTTTCCTTATAAAATGGGTCATGTAGATTCATGGTGGTATCCAAATAGGTGATTTATCAAACCTTGTATACAACCTTCATGCGTATGTTGACATTATTTTATCTGATATAGCTAAAATAAAAGATACTACTTCCTTCAGTTATGTATCATAGAATCATTCTCTATGGTTTTTATGTTGATATGATCAGCTGGTCACCATGAGTTATAAGGAGATGGTTCATGTGGATTATTTGGCAAACCTATCATGATCATTTTATGTTTTATTTACCAACCACTTATACCCTCTTCTTTTTTTCATCCCCTCTTCTATTTTACAAAACTTGTGACTCACTTTATGTTTCATTTATAAAGTTATGGATTTATTTTTTTATTATTTTCATTTATTTATACCATATCTACATTTAATTTATGAATCTGAAACCATTTAGTTGTTTTGTATGATTATACAACATATAGATATATTATATTGGATTTTTTAGAGTCTGTTATGTAGTTTATTAAGTTTTTACGGTGAAATTAATCCTAATGTTTATGTTTTATAACCTCAAAAAATTTCACCAACCAGTAGTGATCAAGAGTGTTCTTTGGGACTTGTGGTTGGTCAGGTAGGGTGAAATGTAAGGTTGAACCAATATAGTTCATTAAAAATGGAATCAGATCCCTTTGTTATTGGTGGAGTAATGGTATTCAGGATATAAGATTATTAGATATCAAGACATAGTTACAAGTAAGTGTCTAGATAAGTTGTCGCTGTACTAAACCAAGAGATACCATGGGTGGCTAAGAATTTCATCTTAAATATGGGTTTATATTTGGTTTTTTCTAATATGTTTTGATATATTTTTCTATTATTATATTTTTAATGAAGATTTCATGAGTTATGTTAGGATGTTCCATGTTTTTAGTGAACATGGGAGGAAATCCAGGGGTTCATGGTTACAATGCATGGTCTGAAAAATTGTATATAGACTGTTAAATCCATTTTGGACACATTCTAATAGAACTTGCAAGGTTATAACATAGTATGTCAGATTTTGTTTTCTAACCATGTGAAATTGTAAACTTTTAGATTTTTTTTTATTTTCATCCCTTTTTCTTATATGATAATATTTTATGATTATTATTATAAGTTTATGAGAAATTGAGTGCATTTTTTGAGTTTTATTAATATTAAAGAAGGTTGAATTATGTATTTTTTAGGTTCCATGTTTTGTGTTTATATAAATAATGCCTCATAGAAAGATCTCAGTGAATCAAATAGAGGGATAAATAGATAATTGTTTTCAATTAAATCCACCCATAAATCCTACTCTGATTGAGTTAATTATCCATAGTATTAAATATATATTTTGATGAGAAAAGTGACATAAATATTTGGTGGTGTATAATTATCAAGAGTTTTCTAAGAATAACACAGCTTGCTTTTTTCAAGAATAAAGCTCCTAGAAACAAAAATAATGGATAGATAATATTGAATTAATTTTCTGTTTTATTTAGAAACATGAGACTTACAAGGTCATTTTTTCAACTTAAATGCTAGAAAAACCATTTAAAAAATTTTTGGTGTCAATTATGTAGGATAATATATATTAAGGTATCAATTGGGCTAAGATTAAAGATATATTCAATAATTAGTTTTATTCTAAGACCCTCACTCACAATTTTAAATTTTATTAAGGGTTAAGAAATTATAAAAATTTGATTCAAGGAGGTTCAAAGTAATGAAGTCCAAGGTAATCTCCAAGAACAATATTATTACAATATGAGGTCTTATTATTGGTGGTTTATTATATTTTAAGACTTTATTTTTAGTCAACTTTGGAAGTAATATAATCAGCCTCCATATTCCCTAAAATCCATGTATACAAGACATCCACTCCATCAAGGAATATGTGAATTGACTTATTAATTTCGTCTAATTTTCTAATAAACATGTTTATAATAACTACCTAGAGGCTTGAAGATGAGATATGGTCTTGAAACCTCTAGTTAGATCAAATATCATTATCTTTTTCTTTGCAAAATATAATGATGTGGTTAATAAAGCAGTTATAGTTGATATTTATATGGTAGGTAAGATTGGTTTAAGTGTTATTGTAGTTAAGATAAGAGGGAGTTAAGTCTAGTCATTTATCCAAAAGAGAAACTATTAGTAATTTTTGGAATGGGTGGTTGTGGTAGTATTAAATTTCTTTCAAAATAGTCTTCTTTTGATCCATTATGGTGAAGTCTACTCATGTGTTTTCATTGTTGGAGGTTTATGCATGTTAATACAAACAACCATGATGCACTAAATAATTTCCATTAGTGTGGGTTATTGGGTCATTTTTAGTGATTTCTTAATCTTCCACCCCATATTATAAATGATGGTTATTTTTTTACTAGTGGATCATAGGTGAAGTATAATTCTTTTAAAGTAGTTGGGTCAAATTTCTAGATGCAAAAGGAACATAATCATATGAAGTTAAAAATTTATCCTAGTATGAAACACCAAAGTGGACATGAAACTGGGAACTTATATGCTACAGATCATTAACCTAAATGATTATAAGTAGGTTCAATGATTTGTAATGGAATAGTTTTAATTTCATCTTCTATGGACTTAGAATTTTTTAACATATGTGTATATCATTCATTCATTTTATATAAAAAGATTGATTCATTTGGTTTGAAATATATTTTTATTCATTTTGTGATTGGTATTTTGACTCCATTGGTAAATAAGGAGTATGGTTTTATGTGTCCTTAATTTTATGTTATGATTAAAGATATTGAAATCAAATTAGATTTTTATGTTATTAATATAGGTACATTTGAACTCATATTAGGTATATATCTTAAGAGTATATCTATATATCATATTCAGTATTATCATAGAATTTATTGTTTCTTTGTCCTGATGGGAAAATTTACACCTTCTGATGAGTGGTATCTCAGAACATGTAGGGATGGGCCTATCATTCTTGATTTTAGGTAAATGTTTTGTGAGATATCCAATTTAGTCCAAGATTCCATTTAATTAGGTTCAATTTTTTAGATTCATATAGTGGTGAAAAGGTATCCCAAAGTCTCCCTTAATTATTTCTATATGTTACCAATTTATCAAGATGATTAATTCTCTTATTTCATGGAAAATTATCATTTATTTTACACCATATAAAATGGAAGCTATCAAGATAAATTAATTAAAAGTATATCTTTAATATCATAATAGAAAAAAATATATTTTCCAGGGAATTGAGATGAACCAATATTAACCTATATATATAATACATCATTACACATTAAATATAAAAAGAAATCACACCCCAAAAAGTACAGGATTAATGTATTTAGATATTAGATAGATAAATAACTTATTTTACAACAATTTTAACATTTATCCATAATTTTACCACATTTTACCCCCTTCTAGAAATGAAATATGTTATACTATTCTTCAAAACCCAAGGAATTAAAACATAATAAATGGTGAGATTTGATACATAGTAAGGGTAAGAATAAGAGATATCAATTGAGTGAGAATATTTGAACATAAGTAAGATCATAAGTGAGCATAAGATGAATATATTGGTATGAGATAATATTCAAAATATATGATCACAATATACGGAAATCATACCTAATAAATCATAGATCATAAAACCTAAATAACGACATAAGTATTTTTTCATTAAATTATAATTGATTATATAAATATTGAATAATGATTTAATAATCATAATTCATTGAAACATAAAATAGTAATGTGTCACAAACATAACTATATAAATTAATTTCTTATATTAAGGATCATTACCGAGATTATCATCAAATAGTCAAAAAAGTACCATAACATAGTGGAATGGATTCACTCCCTATTTTCATAAATATAGTATATTTGGTTCGCTCCCTATTTCCCTTAAATTTAAAATCATTACATATAAATCATTACCTAGTGAAATGAATTTTATATAATTCTGGACCCACTTGTCTCTTAGTGAAAACCAAACATATTTATATCACATGATCATAAAAACATTTATAACATCATTATAACGAAATTATCCCATGAGAATAAAATGTTTTTAATTAGAATCATCACAAATAAAAAAATATAAAGAAATAAATTTAATGATTTAATTAAAACATATTCTTTTTTAAACATTTTAAATATTAAATTATATCAACAAATATGAAAAATTATTTTAAAAAAATTAAAAAAAATTAGAATATTAGAATAAATTTTCTTTAAATATTGATAACCATTTATAAATGCAGTAAAAAATAAATAAATGGTTTAAAAAATGTTCAAGTATATAAAAATTACTTTTAAAGATCATGAAAACTAGAAAAAATAAGCTTCATAAAGAAAATCTAAGCAAACAGTGGGAGAAAATGACTGAGAGGGAAATATAAAAATATTTCTTTTAACACTTTTTACATAATTAAAATTAATTGAAATATAAATTTCGAGAATCATATAATTATATATAATTATATTCAAAAAACAATATAAAGAATATAAACATTTAGAAGAAATATTTCCACCCAAAAGAATAAATAATAGAAAATCATCTTAAAAATAATTTTTAATTGAATTTTGAATCAACGAGAAGGGTAATTTTAATAAGGAATGTAAATCCCAAGAATAACTAGAGTAAAAATAAATTTGGTTTTATAGACATATTCATAAAAATTCTCTAGTTTAAAATCAAACATTGATAGTTCTTATTTCAAAGGGAAATTGAAAAAATATTCCCCTACCTTTACTTCCAACTTCCATGAAAGTGATTTACCTTCATGTATAATGAAAATTACAATCTTAACCAATTATATTAAAACATATTCATGTCTATTAACTTTTATATAATTCAACTATTTTTATAGGTTATATATATAAACATATGTTTGTGTGTTATTTATAGTTTATTTTCATAATCTAATGTTAGTAGTTGTAATTATCACCCACAAGTTCTCGTATAACAGTTTATATCCTTAGGCTTTGATAAAAATTTCATAATTATAAGATAATTCTAGATAGTGGTATAATAATTTTATAATTATTTAAATATATAAATTTTTATTTGATGAATATTATGTTTTTGGTATGTAAGAATGAAATTAGAGACAAGAACATTTCAGATAATTTTACCGATAACATCAAGTTAATTTATAATGAAAATTAATTTTTTTGTCATACATACAGAATCATAATCATGAAATAAATTACTCTTTAATGTAATATATTACCATTATTATTATTATACTAATTAATTATGTAAATTATGGTGTTGGAATAGCATCATTCATATAGGTGGTTGAACTGACCAAAACAGGAAAACGTTACACTAATGAGTAAGTGTGTAGAGTTAGATAATAGCAATATAATGTTAAAATAATAATAATGATTTGAATATATCATCATTATATTAGATCATTATATTTATAAATATTTTATAAGAGAATCTAATTTATAAATATAGATAAATACTAGATACTTAGATGAAATCACTCCTTTTGGAAATGAGTTCCTACAAAATGAAGTATTTAGGAATCCTTCATGGAAAAAATCTAAAAAACATGTAATAATATTATATGGGAATTAATTGGGGTATATTATAAAGAGATAAATTATGAATATAATTGTTTTTGTTGTATTTAAGATGGATCCTTTTATAAGTGATATTGAGTGAAATTTCATTGGAAACTTAAGTTAAATGAATAGTAAAGATAGTTTCACATCAGAGTTAGGTGAGTTAGGTAATGTAATTATGGTGATAATTTTAGTATTGAATCCTATAAATAATAATGGAATCATATAATTTATAAATACAAATATAATTACACAAAATTTGATCCATTTTAATTTACCACATTTTTACCTCTTTTAACTTCATTTAATTACTTACCATAGATAATATTATCTTAACTAAAATATATTATTACCCCTATTACATAATTTTGATGTGATGATTCAAAATTTGGAATAAATTAAATCTAATTAATTTTTTGAATATTGGAAATTTAATTTTCAAATTTAAACATATGATATATATAAAAAACTATTTTATAGAAAAAAAGTCTTTTAAAATATTAAGTGTTCTTAATAATATTCCATATTAATTACTAATAATTATATGTATTTTAATACCATTTTTACATATAAATATGATATGTTTCCCAAAAATTAGTCTGTAAAAAAGGATCAATTTAATATATCAAAATAAAAATAAAAAAACTTATAAAAATTGTATTTTTTTTAAATATACCTTTTAACATTAAATGGTTTTAATAACTTTATTTATTTACTAACAGTTATTTAAATTTTATCACTCTATATGAAATAAAATATTTTACATAATTTTATAAATATATTTAATCAAAATATTTCTTAAAATGTGATTGAAAATATATAATGTATAAAAACACAATTATTATTTTAATTCATTCAAGTATTAATTATTATATATTAATTATATAATTTATAATATGTTATTTGACTACTTCTATAAAAATTAATCCATTTTGATGTGTGTATATAAAATGATCATATATCCATTGACCATATAAATAATGACCATATGGACAATGTATATCCTTACATACTTCTATAAATCAATACATATTATTCCCTAATTTATTTCTCAAGATATTAAGCATATTTTTAATGATTTTGATTTTTTATATAGCTATCATCAATGGTATGAAAATTTTAAAAAATCACGATTATAATAATTTTATCCTTTCAGAATTTATATGTACATTTGGTTTCATTCATTTTATAATTATACTAATTATCTTTCATTTTATCAAATTATAATTCATTTCTTTTTTTATTATAATATTTTACCATAATGAGATAAGTAATTGTTCTTTTTTTATAGTGTTGTCTGTATCACAAGTTATCAAACACGTAGGATTTATTTCAGGGGAAATAAATAATAACATAATTGGGTGTTACACTATACCTTCTAAAAATAATTTTATCTTTGAGATTGTGTTACTCATATGAACAAAAATAAGGATACTTTTATCTCATTATATCTCAGGTTCCCACATCACTTCTTTAAACATATTATTTCTCCAGATAACATTGATCTGGTGAGTGGTCTTGTTTTGTAGCAATTTATATCTATGATCTATGATATTTATCAGTTTTTCCTCATAAGATAGATTGTTCTCCAACTATATAAACTATATGTTCAGTACATGTGATTTATAGGGTATGTACTTCCTCAAAGTGATGCATTGAACTATTGTGTGCTTATGAGATGTCTGGTGGAAGTTTTAGGTGATATGTTATACTCTCCATGTGATCAAAGATCTCGAAGGTGTTGATGTATCTAGGTCTCAACCATTATTTCTTTCTAAATCTCATACTATTATTTTATGGTTATATTTGAAGTAATATGTTGTCTCCAACTTCAAACATAGAATCTCACTAAATATTATTTGCATAGCTCTTCTACCCAAATTTTATACCATGATATGTCATTGAATCGTTTGAATATTCTATAATATATCTTAGGAAAGATCTGGTCCTCATAGCTTCCACTCTCCAAAATCATCACAACATGTTGGATTTATGCATTTTTTCTATATAAAATCTCATATAGTTCCATTTTTATAAAACCTTGAGGTTTTGTGAAATATATTTTTTTAATAAATTTAATATTTTGTATATTTTTCATTATAAAAAATATTATGTTTACCTTACATTTCATTAAAAATTTATTTTTTATTATGTTACAGATAACTCTGGGTTTATCTTGCATTACACACAACTCTATGTTTAGCTTGTATTAAATGCAACACTGAGTTTTAATGTACAATGAATAATTATTAATATTATTATTTAAAAAAGTAATATTATTACCTAGATGTTAAATTTAAAAAATAAACAGTAATAACTACATTTTAAATATTATTTATAATTATTTTATATAAATTAATCATATTTATAAAAATGTACTTAATTTTTCAATAGTTTTTTATATGTTTCAAAAATACTATTTTATCAAAAACGGTTCTATTTTTTCATTTTTTTAAAATAATAAAATTAATTTATGAAACTTTTATAAAATTATTCAAAATAATAACATTAATTTATAAATTTATCCTATCAAAATTATCTTTAGGTAAATTTTTGAGATTTTTCTTGAAAATTTTCATTTTATTGATGATTAGTGAAAATACTAAATTTTAATTGGAAATTCATTTTAATTTAATTTATTCATAAATTATATTTTTATTTTAAATTGGTTTTAATGTAAAATTATTTCAATTATATATCCATTGATCTAATTTTTTCCATTTTAAAAAAATTCGTTTAGAAATTTGATAAAAAACTTTAAAAACTTTTGAACATTTTCCCTTCAAAAATATGAATTCTAATCACGTCTGCAGGATTAATTTTAAATTAAATATTTCCATTTATGTGAGTTTAATTTGTAATATTTTATTCCATGTTTTAAGACACCATAATTTATATTATATAATAATTTTAATTTAATTTGTAACCAAAATGAATAGTAAAAATAGTAAAAATTATTTACTAAGGTTAAGGTAAAAATAGATTTAATATGGGGATAAACCATTTTATGGATATATTCAGACATTATACCTTATATTATCAATAATAATTTTTTTTCTTTTTGGCATGATTAAAACATGGGTACACCTTTTTCTTTTCAAAAAATTACATGTGTGTCACTCACTTCACTTATAAAAGGCCACCCATTCTCCTATCATATTCACACCATCAAACCATTTTGTTTTGGAAAATAATAAACCAAATCAATTTAAAACTTCCCTAATATCATCCAAGAATCCTTATTTTGGATATAAATACAGCCAATGAAGTATTTTTGGGTGCAAACCTAAGGAGGATACCCGAATAAGTGTTAACGTTCATCAATAAGAATTTTTTGTTTTATTTCTACCTCCACATACATAAATTATTATTATAACATTATGATACAAAATATTTGTATATTAAATATAATAAGATTTTTTTTTCTAATATAACTACCTAAAACCTTCTCTACTTCTACTAAATGGCTTATTAAATCATCGTTCTTGTGTACGGTGGACTACCACCTCTCAAACCAATGTTAATAATTTTTTGATTAATACCTATCATGGATAAAAATAATAATAAATTAAATGTTTAAAAATTATATTTATGATATTATTATTCCTATTTAATTATTATATCACATGTATCTTCATGATTTTCATTTTTTGAGAATACGATAATGTCACTCGTGTGTATGGATGACTACCACCTCGCGAAGTGATGTCATTTTTTCATGCTTTATATGTAAGGAAATAAGGATTTATTTAATTGAAATATGTGATATATATGACATAAAAATTATTATTTAATGATTATATACCATTTTAATTTATTTATTTCAACACATTGATAAAATCCTAACAACATTCATGCGTACGTATGACCTACCATCTCCATGAATGGTGTATTTCATTTTATATATTCATATTTTATAGATTTAAAATAATAAATATATAATGAATATATATAAAATTTATATCATGTATAACATTATAGATATTATGGAAACATCATGAATGTAAGAGGACCAAAAATAACCAATCAAAACATACATGAAAAACAAATTAGTTATTGCCCAAAACGTGACTTTAACATGGAATTGTTAATAAATGGGTAATAAAATATATTAAGTAAATAATATATGGTAAAAATATATAAATATGGTTATTAAGTATATTTATAATAAACTTATATTTATTATACATGATTTTCAAATGTGTATGAAGTAAGTTGAGCCTTAAGGTAAGGGATTTTTGGATCTCTTTTATTTCTGGGATACATATGAAAATTCCTCAATCGTTTCTTTTTTTTGTAGTATATACTAAAACTTTGACATGTTATATCATTAATATACTTGTTTTAATTATATTTAATGACTCATTTTATTTTATTCACTCTTGAGTATTACAATTGAAAATATTACCAATCAGTAAAGGATTTTCTAGTCTCTCTTTTATTTTTGGGAGACATAGGAAAATTCACTACTAATTTATTTTTTGTGGTGTATATACTACCTCTTCGATATGTTGTATAATGAATATACATATTTCAATTATATTTAATTAATCATTTTATGTTATTATTTATTGGTTCCTTGGATTCAAAATATTACCAAATCGATAATGGATTTCCTAGTCTCTGTTTTATTTCTAGGAGAGATATGAAAATTCACCACTTGTTTATTTGGATTGGTGTATACACTAACCATTTTAAATGTTATAAAATTAATCTAATTATTTAATTTATATATAATGTTTCATTTGATGTTATAATTTATTTGGTTTTAATATTAAAAATATTACCAAATCGGTAAGGAATTTTCAAGTCTCTTTTATTTCTCGGAGACATGTTAAAATTCACCAATTATTTATTTTTTGTAGTGTATATACTACCACTTTTAAATTTTATATCATGAATCTTATAATTTTCATGATAGTTAATGTTATATTTTATTTTATTATTTATTGGGTATTATTATTTAAAATATTACTAAAGTGGTAAGGGATATTTTATCACTTTTTACATCTATAAGACGCATAACATATTCACCACCTATTTATTGTAAGTGTTTTATATACTTCTCATAAATTTATTTTATGATTATTATCATTAAAATTAATATTATTTATATATAAATTTTATTATATCTCTTTCATGGGGTTTACGGTTCAAAAGATACCAAAGGAATGAGGGGTTTTTGTTTCAATTTTCCTTCTTTGAGACATATGGTTCTGTTATGAACCTATCTTCTTTTAAGAGGTGTATATGCATCCCCTATGACATATAATATCATTAATTAATTTATTCTTGTGATATTTTAAGTTTTTTTGTGATAATACTTCATGGGGATTACATTTCAATGTTACTAAAGTTGTACAGATTTTATGTCACAATCTCATCATTTATCAAGATTGTTCGTGACTATGTTTCTGATAATCAAATATTATGATCCATCTCTAAATAAAATAAGTTAGTTACTTATTCTATAATTATTTAATGAGAATATATTTTTTCCCTTTATTTTCCTCTCCTCATGTAATCAAGAGTTCAAAAATAATTTTTTTAAGAAAAATTGTCTTTTCACTTGAAAACATTTTTTCTTCCAAAATTTTGTTTTCTAAAAATGTTTCAAAAAATATTTTAAAGTTTTTTAAAATGATTTATTTAATAAATTTTTACCCATGTTTGATTTTTTGAAAAAAAAATAATGGTAATATTCATGTTGTTTTCTAAACAATTTTTATTTGGTTTTCCCCAAAAGGAATCTTTATTTTAACATGTATGGAATGAATAAAATTTCCTGAAATCGTGACCATTGTTTTATTTGAAGAATAAATTATAAGTTTTCAAGGTTATTTTCAAAGAAAAAAAATTTAATTTTTTGTATGTTTTAAAAAGTGTCTTTAAATGTGGAATAGATATTTTCCCCAATAAATATTTTAAATGATCATTCAAAATCATTTTCCATATAATATGACATCTATTGATGTTATCTATTCCTTAATTGGGATATGATCCAAGGATACCATTATTATTCATTCTTTGAATGGTCAATGTATATAATGATAGGATTTTTATGAAACCCATTTCTCTTCCTCGGGTCATACCATGATATAATTCTTTTAGAACCCATTTCTTTTACATGGGTTATGCTATTATGCACTGATTAAATCATTATGAAACCTATAGCTTTTTGTTATGAAACTACCAAAGTCTAGGATTAATCCATAACTACCCTAAGCCTGCCTCCATGAGCTAGGGGTGGAGATAAGAACTGAAGGAATCACTAACTCGTATAGGCCTTTACCTAAGTACCTGTATGCACACACATAACCATCTCTATGTAGAAGTGTAGAGAGAAAGAGTAAAAGATGCAACACAACTAGAATGTAAACCAAGCATGCATAACCTATAGAGTGTACAAGAGTAAGACAGTGAAAAATTAAAATTAAAAGTTAGAAAATACACATCAATCAAAAAATATGTCCCAAACAGAAAAAAAAAATGGAAAAGTTAACTACTAAGAGGGATCATATTCTAAATCCCAAGCTACGACCACTGTAAGTGGTCCAAAGTACCGGGAATCCTTAAGTTTCTATGAAGTCACTGTTTACCTATCTTTACTCTACATATTACATGACATGTGTGAGTATATCCTATGTAGGGGTAAGTATACACATACCCAATAGGACACCCTAAAAGATAAAGGGGGCATTAATATATATAATAGGAATAGAAAGGCAGTAAATGAAAGATACAATTAAATCGAATAGTTAAACCCAAACCAAGAGAGAGAAAGTAACCTAATCCAAGAATAAGGGTCTCTACATGGTGAGTATATGAACTATACATAGATTCTTATCCACCTATACTAGGATAGTATACTCATCTAAACATGAGAATGTAAACACAAAAAGCATGTGGCACACCCTATGTGTCTCCCTCTATTATGGAAGGAGATTAACCAAATACAAGGGTATGGATATATATATATATATATATATATGATAATTTTTTAATCCCAAATGAGATATTAAGGGTATATCAATCCCATATCTCATCCCAAGAAGAAGAGTCACCAATATTTCCAAAAGTACATCAATGACGCCCAGTATCTCATGCATCTACCCAAAAGTAACTATGCAAGTCAAACCATGACTTGACACTGTGTTTTATAGTTGAGGAGGAACAAACTCTAATTATAGGACCTACACCTCAGTATGTCAGGGGTATTCCACTATGTAAGTATCTATAGAGGACTCGTTCCCATGCATATGGGGGGTTCCACTCTAGTACCACAAGGACCCACTCCCTAAGTTGATATTGGAGGTTTCACTTGATAGGTAAAGGACCCACACCCAAGATAATAGGGCTTCCAATCTATAAGTCAAGGAAATACGCCCTGGTGTGATAGGGGGTTCCACTATTGTTATCAAGGACATGTGCCCCATCCTATAGGGGGTCCACTCAGAAGTTGAGGACATGTGCCCTGGTACCAGAGGGGGTTCCACTCTTGTCATCAAGAACTCATTTACTGCTGCATCAATAGGGTTCCACTAGAAAGGTAGTTATATAGGACTTTCTCCCATGTGGATAGAGGGTTACACTATATAGTTTGAGTACCCATTCCTGGGTGTGATAGGGGGTTTCACTATGGTCATCGAGGACTCGTGCCATATTTAATAGAGGGTTCCACTCTGAAGAATCCTTTGGTGATCCCGCCTGACCACTGTCATTATAGGGAATCACCTCAATAAGTTTTGAACCCATAAAATTCCACATTTTATCTCTAAATCCAAAATTTAATGTACCGTCATGTTCTACGTGGAAAACCACTTAGTATATGCTACTCGTGGGCCAAAATATGTGTCCAAGTGAAGGAGATATGAAACTTTGAAGTTTCATAAAAAGGAACCAAGTGGTCCACAACATATAAGGGGACCCACATGGTGTGTATTCCCACTCCACATATTATTTCATGAACAAAAATATGTCACCCTAAACAGGTCACCTGAGATAATCTGAGACACGACTCGAAGGGCATTCCTGATCCCTACTAGCTAACAACCAGTGTCGGGAATCAACATAGTAAGAAAGGGTAATGATTTAACATAATATAAATAAATAAACTAAAAAAACGAAATGAATATTTCATCCCAAAATAAATATATAAATATCCAAACTGAACATGTTTTAAAAATCTGAAAGATACAACAAAATAAAATAAAAACTCAACTGAACCTGACTACAACAACATCTCCATGCGATCCCGAGGGTTGTTTTTTGATACCAAAACCAACCATCTCCCATGGCGATCAAACCAATATAGAAGCTTCACCGCAATATAAAAACAATAAATAACTATATTTGTGAGTATTAAAACTCAATAGATGTGCCTAAACAAATATATTCCCAAAGAACTTCCTTTAAAATAAATGAAACATCAACTTCATGTTTCAAATAAAATATATAAAAATAATCATTTCCACACATTTTTCACAATAAAACAAATCATGTTTGATTTCCCTTTTTAATTTCCAAAAACAATTTCTTTTCCAAAAAGAAACCATTTAAATTTTCAATAGAATAAGTGGTGATGTAATTTCAAAAACTAAAATAAGAGAGTATATAACATTTCTACGAGAAAAAAATTTCCATAAACCTTTAAAACCCAAATCAGCACTTCCCAAAGAAGCATACCACACATGATAGCATAAAAATAATCAAAATATAAGGGAAATGGAAATAAACACATAAGAGTAACCAACCAATCATGCATCTTAATCATCCATCATAAGTAACTAGGTTCCAATAGACATGGGATAAACCCAATAGATCATGAATAATCCATAAAATAGTAATACATATTGACTCATTCTGAAATGCATGCCTCACTCGATGAAATAAAAACTCTCTAACATGCTTGGACACACCCCATATAAAATAAATAGAGAGTCCTAATCCCAAAGATATAATAAAAAATATCCCCCGGTTATGGACCTATTACTACTACGTAACCTAACTAATGTAAAAATCATTCTCAAAAATCTCTCTCACTATGTCAGAATCTAATTTCAAGTGTATAAATAGGGTGATCCAACCTATTCTAGCCTAGAATCTAATGATGTGTACATATAAATAATATTTCACACAACTAGAATCCCCTGGTCACCCAAAGGATCAATATCTTTCCATAAAACTCATAGATCATAATGGAGTTCACAATGAGGATATCCCATTCCACACAAGGTAAATGGGTCACCAAGATTCCACAAGGAGGAAATCCCACCCATTAAATATTTATATAAATAAGGAAAGATGATTGTACAAGTATATTTTTTATATCAATCATTTTCACCAACATTACAAAGTTTCAAATAGGGATCAATTTTTTTTAAGAAACCATCCTTTTCAAAGAACCAAATTACCTCTCCAAAAGGATGAAAATACACCATTTCCCATTTCACAACCATTTCATTAATCCCACTTTAATATTCATGACACATTTTCAAGTCAATATATATTTTTATTAAAATGTAAAACATTCCATTAACCACCAACATATTCCAAACCAATCTTTAAGATTCAAATACACATTTACTTTAAATAAAAAACACTTTGAAAACCCATTCAAGGAACCCAAAACATCATTTCACAATTAAAAAATAAATTTTTTCACAAACCATTCTTTGGAATCCACAAAACATATGTGAAATACAACTTGATATTTTATCAAACAATTGGTGTATAACAATTAATCAAACAAAGTCATTTATTAGATAATAAGGGATAAATCACTAATTTCTATTCCAAACAATCATTTCAATAATCACACAACACTATTTCATATCTAAGAAGGGTATAAAAATTATGAAACAAGTTAATATAAAATTTAAAAAGAATGTGCAAAGAGAAACCTACCTCAATCTCACAGTACTTGGACAACTCACACCCGAAAACACACCATGAAGGTACCTAGATCCAAGATCTACCATGAGGAACCCTAAAAACAAAAACCCCAATATAAATAAAGGGTAAAATTAACCCTAGATATAATTGAACTAGGAAGGAGAATATCTCAAGAGGAAATGAATGAAAGAGGAAGTGGTATAAGAGAAACAGGGTTATCTTGAGAAATCTAGCCCCAAACTGGAAGAAAATCATAGATCCACACCATAGGGGGTGTAGGAATCTTGTAGAACAATATAGGAATCTTGTTATAGTCATATGAACTAGATGTAGGAGAGGGGAGGTGTTTGGGTTAGAAATCCTAAGAGGGTAGAGTTGAAATTTTATAATTTTTAAGATTTAAGAAGTTTGCATGGTTTGGCAACATGATTTTCCAAACCATGTACCAATTGTGCGTCCCTTACTGGACACACCAAGGCACTCATACAGACTAGCTGCATAGTTTAAAAAATATTCTCCAACTATTCCAATTAAAATTTTCCTAATAAATAACCTCTCTGCATACTTGATGTATGATTCGAAAAATAGTTCACCAGTCGTGCGACTTTCATCAGTCACCAACACTTAAGTTGAAAAGTTACCTGGAGCATGCCACATTGTTTTTTCAAACTATTCTCTTACCATGTGCCAAGATAAAAACACCCTAAAATGCAAATTTTAAACCCATCACACCCAAAACTCAATAGAAAACCCAAAGGGAAAAGGTTAAACTGGATTAGAAGTCAAAAATAAAAAACTGGGTGTGACAATTCTCTCAACCATTAAAACATTCAACCCTCAGAATTCCAAAAAATCTTCTAGTTGATTGGTGAAAGTTTAATGATTTCACAACCACTTAATTACAAACTATTAAACTGTTAACATCTCAACCATATCTAAACAAAACTTATGAATCTTACTAAAACAAAAAAAAGACACAACCACTTCCTCAGAAACCACGGGAACTCGAGCCACAAACTCTAAAACATTATTTCGAAAAGGACTATTGGGAGCGCTTCAAATAGATCCCAACATTCATCCAAACTAAAAAGAACTGAAAATAAAAAACATCAAAGAAGTCACTTCAAACTGGACCAACACAAGAACAAAACCAAATCATTAATAGGGGTGGCTGAAACAAGCTTCCCACCATTAGGAATCAACTGAAACTGATCAAAACTAGTAAAAAATTTAATGAGACCTATGGTAGGTTTCCCCATAATTAATAACCAACTATCTTGAACCAATAATGTAGGAAAACACAAGAACTTTTTAACACAAGAAAACTATCCCCACCACAAGGGGGCCTCACCAAAACAACTCAATCGAATTGGAAATTATACCTCAATAAAGAAAAATACAACAAATAACCTTAAACTATCTATATTATTGCACTGATGAAAAAACAAGACCAAGGTTGCTCACACCCCTAGGATTTATGAATGCACATGAGCTTCACTCCAGGGCCTATGGTTGGATCCCTAATGTTTGAAGAAGGTAATTCCTCATATCTAGAAGACAATAATCTCTGGTCACTGAGGATAGAATTCAAAAGATAAAAAAAGGAGACACCCCCATTTAGAATAGGGAAAGATTCATGATTTCAAAAATATGAATACACTTACATTAAACCAAGATTTCTTAGGATATCCACAACATCCCCTTACATCGCAAATGAAAGAGAACATGGATGGTCGTTTCACCGAAGGTATGTTTTTGGTGTCCCAAATTATATTTACCCTAACAAGTATAGTATCATTAAGGGGTCGATCCATAGGGAACTATGAGGTTATTTTATCTTACTTAATTTAGTTTGTGTTTTTGTTTTTAGTGAAGTCTACTGAATTTAGAGTCGATTTTGGTTGGTTGTTTAGGTAAAAAAAGAACGATTGGTTTTTAAGCTTCTTTTAAAAAATTAATTACTAAAACAAAAATAAAGACGGTAGAATTTTTTTTGACGCAAATAAAGAGAGAAATGTGTTGGGGTTATGGATTTGTGAAAGGTTTATTATTAAATCATGTTGCTTATGAGGTTGTTTTGTTCATGATAACCCAAATCTCAGGGTTTTATTTGTAATAAAGTTTCCTTGATCTGGTAAAATTTATATTTATAACTTAAGAGACTAAATCTTTGGCCTGGTAGTTAGTATTTAAAATATCTTTATTTGGCTATGTCCATTTTGAGAAGATGGTTATTTCCAATGGTCATGGAGTAGTTCGTCGTTATTATTCATTTGAATCCCTGAAAATTCTTCCCTTGGTCTGGTACAGAATTTCCAGTGATATTATGAAGTGATTTAAGAAGAATAACAAGAGATTATTAAAACAAACACTTTCATAGCAACTTCATTCTAATTAAAACTCATCGTTTACAAAAACCCCAACACGCTGGGTGTTTAGTTACACATACTGAAAATGATAAACACAAAACAATTGATACCTGATGAAATCATGTTTGTAACATTGAAAAAGGAAATGGTTCCTCGGTAGACGGAATGACGGTAGTATGATGGCAGAGCATCTTTCCTTCAGAGCTTCAACCCTTTCTCCACAAAATACTACACACACCACACCCCCTACTCTGGAGGCCAAGGCCTTTTTTATAGAAAAATAAGTATAATGTGTGTATCAAAAGTACAGGACGTGTACTTTCATCAAATCATCTTTTGGCTTCATTTTCTCCACTGGTAGGCGGCCAAACACGCCATCTTTGACTTAGAACAGGGTGTCGCCTAGTAAGTGAATATCCACAGCATGTAGCACTGCCATACATGGCGTGTAGTCTCAAAATTTGGCGACAAAAACCTTTTAGAAATGCAGAAATGGTGTGTACAAATGGAACACGGCGTGTCCCCTTCGGTCGGCCACAAGGGCATGTAGACTCTTCTCGGCCACCAACTGCTTCTAGAATGTCATACACGGCGTGTATAAATGCGAACATGACATGTACCACCTTCTAGCTACTTGGGCATGTATTTTTCCTGGTCAACCTATGTCTGAACTGGAATGTACACGGCGTGTATATAGGCACACACTGGGTAGTTGTAAATTTTTGCTATGTTCTTCTCTGTTTTGTGTACTTGGCCATAAACCTCCTAGAAATGAATAAGATCACCAAAATAAAAGTATGTTTTCTCTGAGAAGGAGGTAATTTTCTAAAAATTTGTTCTTATTTTTCAATATAATACATGAAAATGTAGACACAAATTGGGTGTATCAGAACACCACCAGGCACAACCACCATAGTAGAAGAAAAAATTACAATATAAAGAACTTTAGACTAAGACAAAACCACTACATTTTTATGAACTGGATCCACGTCACTTTTTGGAAACACCCCAATAGAACCATTACAAGTGGCCTAGGTTCCCATAAGAATGAAATATCTTGGGTGTGCTCAGACATGATAACTTATTACGATTTTCCTTTCCACAGTGATGAAACAATAAAATTCCATACCCAGAAGAAGATAAGGAAATATCTCGATGCCTTTTAATCTCACAACCATATCCAATATATTTCGACCACTTCCCCACTTCCTTACCATAATTCCCCTAATCACTTCAAGGAACTGAATTAGGAAAGGCTACCTGAAGCACTCCAACTAACATAGCTTGAACATGAAGTTCCTGCCTCACCAAATTAGGAAATGAGGAAATATTGAACTCTAACACCTGTGATTGTAGATCAATAAGAAGACCACACTTGAAATCCTGAGCATTCTAGGAATCTTCCGCAACATACCCATGTCATATGGCTCTAAGTCTAAAAAGTAGTGATAGAACTCCAACACCAACCCATCACCATGTTTCAAGCAACACTTATCCATTCCCTTCCTCACCTTTATCATCTCATAGAAGTATTTCCGTCTAAATTAAGTCTTAAATAACTCCAATGTAAGATATTCCTAAGGAATTTTCCTAGAGACCGACTTACACAACTTCCAGGGTGAACCACAATCATGAAATTAGAAAACTTAACCCTCAACAACTCAGGAAACTCAAGGAGGCTAAATATCATTTCAATCTTCTACACACACTCTTCCACTTAGAGAGGATCCTCTTGACTATAAAAGAGTGGTGGATTTGACTTCCGAAACTCAAGAACATTATATTTAGGTTGATCATATAACGACCCATACTTTACATATATTGTTATTACTTCAGAATTGAAGCACACTTATTACAACATATAACAAAACCAAGAAAGGACCGTATAGGTATAGTGTCTTTAGAAACTAGGAAACATAAACAACTGGTTCATAAAGCATCTACTTTGCCTCCCATTTATTTCATCATATCTAGAGTCCCTTTTTGGAATATTCTACTTAGTAACCTTCTTCCTAACCTGGGGAAATAAAACATACAAAAGGGTGAGCTCAAATGCTCAGTAAGGGTAAACAAAATAAATATCAATCACATCATATACATAAGCACATAACTTTTGGAAATATTAACCTGCAAAAGAGATCATAATTTCATAACATGGGATAAATCATAGTAGTGAAATGTAATCCCAATAATCATAACATAAAATATAAAATGTTGTGGCATACACACATAATCATAGAGAATCATTTCTTATTAGTCAAGACTCATTGCCAAGACTATCTTAGTGGAAAAAGTCCATTTCTAAACCGAGTTCACTCCTCGTTTCAGTCTTGTTTCACTAAACCGGTATAACCTACCATTCCAGCCATGTCTATCTCATGAGATATAAAATATTTACCCAATGAATTGGAGGGAGATATAGGTCCCACCCTTCTCATAATGATACCATTCTTATGTGTGCCACAAAATCAGAAACCATACATCATAGCATAACCCATGTAATAAAAATGGGAATCTTAAACATCGTGACATCATAAAACAATTCATATAAGATAAAGGAATTCATAAACATAATTCCATCATAACATAATAAAATCAATGTAATAATAGGGATAGAAACAGAACCCTTTATTATCTTAGATGGAAAATAATTTTGATCAAACACTTGAACCCCATTCTTGAGGAAAATATCCTTTTTGCTTCAAAAACACTTTTCCTTTCTTAACATGTCATAAAATTCTAAACTAAAAGAATTTGATTAAAAATAAACATGAAAACTTTTAAAGGAAGATTCTTGGAAATAATGTTTTAATAATCCATTCATGCCGTATAAGTTAAAAAACAGTCTTCAT
Source organism: Viscum album (assembly GCA_963277665.1). NCBI lineage: Eukaryota > Viridiplantae > Streptophyta > Magnoliopsida > Santalales > Viscaceae > Viscum > Viscum album. The sequence continues at coordinate 2,073,963,507 of OY728131.1, forward strand.
ACTTTTTTCGGAAAAGTCAAAAAGTACCTCGTACGAAAAATGAAAAAAGATTCCTTTCATATCTTTTACTAAAAACTCACCGAAGGGTAAAATTTGATTTAAATAATTGTAGGTGTATGGAAATAATATTACATATTATGGAAACATGGATGTTGATGATAAAATACAACCTAGTAAATTTCAAAGTATAAACAATCTCAGATAAAAATGAGATTGTGATATTTCCCTTACCTTAGGTCCGATATGCTTTGTACGTGTTCGAAACTCTTGTATAATGATTTAAATAATGTTATTGATGTATTCCAGAATCATCCTTATTTTTATGATATCATATTTGGACATATTCTTAGCTTCTTAGTAGTAATATTTCATTACTACATGTTATTCTGGTGTTTATTACTTTTTCTTCTTATGCGTGTCTTGTCGAATAAATTCTTATTTTTCTTTTTAGTTTTTAGATACCTCATTTACAGAATGGTATTAGTGTAATATATATCATATTTATTTACTCAATTCATTTATGTAATCATTATGCAATGAAAATCATGTAGAACGAGTCGCATCACATCGTGGAGACGTTATTCCGTACATACGCAAGAGCGATGATATCGTTCCCATGATCGTGGAATTGTATTGGAGTATATAATATTTCAGAATCAATATCACTTTAAAATAGTCATATATAGTCATTATTTACACCATTATACCCATCCAAGTAAGGTGGTGGTGGAAAATAGATTACACCACGGAGTGGAGACGGTATTTCGTACGTACGCACGCGCGGTGATTTCTTTTTCCATAGGATGGATAGATGGTGAAATAGGGTTGTTTCATACTTATAATAACATATCAGTATATGAGTAATACTAATGTTATTACTTCATAATGAAACAACTAAAGAAGAATAAGTGGAAGAAGAAATAAAGATGAAAGAATCGGTAATGGACATTACCTCTTCTTTGAAGTGCTTCTTTGAGACCACCTTTTAGGGCACTAAAATAGGTCTTTGAAGAATACCAGAACCTCTAGGATGTTTCTAGGGAAGTGGAGAGAAGAATTTTTCAGGGGTTGGCCGAGCTTGAAGGCTCAAAGTAGTGTGTGGAAGAGGGGGAGGAGGTGCCCTTTTATAAGGGAGGAGAGGGGCTCTTTTGGAAATACTAAAAATATTATTTTATTATAAAGTCAAGTTCGGTTTTAAATAGCTCCAAATTGATTTATTTAGAAGCTAAGGTGGGGATGGGTCTAAATCATCTCATCCAATAGAATTTAGACAAGATTAGGTTCATATTTTAACCTTATCATTTAGATTTAACATTAAGTTAAATAATTTTACTTTTTCTGTGTCTTCTTGTGTTCTTATACTCTAAGGTTAATAAACTTACTATAAGCAACCAAACGAACCCCAAGTTGTTTATTATTAATATATATAATCTTATCTAAGTCATTTGGACGAACCTTAGATTTTTAGGAATAAAATAACAATTAATAATATAATATTTGTTTTAAAAACTATTTTATGTCAATTTTGACACTATTTAGTAATTGATTTTTGTGAAAATCATAACAGAATTATTAGTTCGAAAAAAGTAAATTAAATAAATAATAACATGTCATATTAATCTATAAAATTATTGTAATTCATAAAAAGTCTCAAATTACATTTATTTTGGTGTTTATAACATCAATTATGTCAATATTTCATTAATAAGATAATTACTGCATCATCTTTGTATCATAAATAAATTAAATTATTTAATGTCTACAAATTAAAAATAAAATACCATTATTTAGGAAATCTTTTTATCTTTCTAATTAATATTTATAGTCGAATTTATCTTATGTGTAACCCCATATTAAAAATGATTCACTTATTATACTTTGATTTTAACTATCTTAACCCTTCTTTAAATAAATTAATAATAAATGTCCTAATCTAATCCAAGTGGGCCTAAATGGTCATATTTTATTCATAAGGTTGTTTTTGGTAGAATTACACTTGTAAAATAGAATTAGGACATGTGTTAGGGTAATAATAATATCATTTTTACCCTTAATTACCCTATTTACTTTTAACCGTGGTAGAAAAAAGTAAAAAGTTACTATTCACCAAAAAATTATTTTCATCTCATTGAACCACATTTTACTTACTGACATCAACCGTGACTCTCGGATTTTCGAAATTCCACTCACAGAAGCAGTAAAATTATGTTTTATGAAAAATTCAGTTTTTTTAACTACCACTTAGTGGTTTCACTATTCATCAAAAATTGAATGTTTTTAGAAAAATTCCAAAATTTCACCCTAGGCTAATTTCGATATTCCGAATCCAAAAAATGAAGTCCATTTTGAAAAATAAAATTTATAAAATTTCAAAAAGTGGTTATTACTATTCATAACGGCTAGTTTTAATAATATTTTAATAGCATATCATTGTTTAGTGAAACTCGGTATTGCGTACGACGCAAGCTATCGAGGAAGGCCGCGGTTGCGTGTAAATCAAGCCAAGCCAGTGTTGTGTAGAAAAAGATTCCTTTGATGATTTATATAACATAAAAGTCTCGGGTCTTACATTCTACCCCCCATAAAATGAATTTCGCCCTCTAAATTCCTCACCTTGTAACAAAAAGATGAGGATACATCTCCCTCATCATATCCTCAAGATCCCATGTAGCTTCTTCTAATTGGTGGTTCCTCCTTAAAACTTTCACCAATAGATTGGTCTTGCTTCGTAGGAAGTTTTTTCTACGATCCAGAATCTCTATCGGTTGTTCTTCATAAGAAGGATCTTGCTCCAGCGGTACAACTTCTGAGCTGAGTACATGTGAAGGATCAGGTATGTACTTTCTCAGGAGAGATACATGGAAAACATCGTGAACTTGAGAGAGATTTGGTGGAAGCGCCAATCGGTAAGCTACCTTCCCAACACGATCCAATATTTTGAAAGGACCGATATATCTAGGGATAAACTTCCCCTTCTTTCCAAATCTCATAACCCTCTTCTAGGGAGATATTCAAAAGCACACTTTATCACCCACTTCAAACTCTAGGTCTTTTCTTCGGTTGTCGGCATAACTTTTCTGTCGACTCTGAGCTGCTCTTATGTGTTGTTGAATAGATCTTACCTTTTCTGCCATTTCATCAACGAGATTAGGTCCTAATAGCTTTCTTTCCCCAACTTCATCCCAACAAGTTGGAGTCCTGCATTTCTTTCCATAGAGAGATTCATAAGGAGCCATCTGAATACTGGTGTGAAAGCTATTATTATAAGAAAATTTCACCAAAGGTAGGTGTTGATCCCAACCACCTTTGAAATCCATATATCAAGCTCTCAACATATCTTCTAGAGTTTGAATTGTTCTCTCAGACTGACCGTCTGTCTGAGGATGATAAGTAGTGCTGAAACTCAACTCTGTATCTATAGTATGCTGAAGACTTCGCCAGAACTTCGAGGTAAATCTCGGATCCCGATCAGATATAATAGAAAGTGGTACTCCATGCAATCTTACCACTTCCTTTACATATATCCTGGAAAGCTGATCCAGAGAGAAATCCTCTCTAATAGCAATGAAGTGTGCAGACTTTGTAAGACGATCAACTATGACCCAGATAGCATTATTGCCTTTGGATGTTTTAGGAAGTCCTGTGACAAAGTCCATAGTGATGTTTTCCCATTTCCATTCGGTTATGGGTAATGGTTGTAACATCCCCTTAGACTTCTGTCTCTCAGCTTTAACTTGCTGACAAACCAAGCATCGAGAGACATATTCAGCAACATCTCTTTTCATGCCATCCCACCAGAAGTACTCTTTCAGGTCCCTATACATCTTTGTGCTTCCAGGATGAATAGGGAATGAAGAACTATGAGCCTCATCCAGCAACTCCTTCTTTAATTCAGGGATAGGAGGAACACAAACCCAATTCCTAAACTTTATTATCCCATCACAATCAAAGTTGAATTCCGGAACGTTTCTCACCTTCTTTGGTAACTCGACATCTTATTTCTGTGCCTCTTTAATCTTCACATGTATAGATGGTTGAACATTCATTTGAGAAAGATACGATTTTTCCCCTTTCATTATAATTCCAAGATCCATCCTTCGTAAATCCATAAATATTGGATCTTTTTTTATCCTCATCATGGATAAACTAGCATGTTCTTGTCGACTTAATGCATCTGCCACCTCGTTTGCTTTCCCAGGGTGGTAATGGATTGAGCAGTCGTAATCCTTAATCAGCTCCAACCATCTTGTTTGGTGCATATTCAGCTCCTTTTGTGTGAAAATATACTTTAAACTTTTATGATCAGTATATATATCACCCCTTTTACCATAAAGGTAATGCCTCCAAATCTTCAATGCAAAGATTATCACAGTTAACTCCAAATCATGAGTTGGGTAGTTTTGCTCATGTATTTTCGACTGTCGTGAGGCATAAGCTATAACCATATCATTTTTCATAAGAACACACCCCAATCCCTACTTGGATGCATCACTATAGATCACAAAACTTTCTCCACTACAAGGTAGTGTGAGCACAGGTGCACTGGATAACCTTCTTTTCAACTCCTTGAAATTCTCTTCACATTCCTCCGTCCAAAAAAACTTAACTCCTTTCTGAGTCAACTTGGTGAGTGTATTAGATAATCGTGAAAAATCTTTCATAAAACGTCGATAATATCCAGCCAAACCAAGAAAACTTTGGATCTTAGTCACTGTTGTTGGTCTCGACCATCTTTCGATAACCTCTGTTTTTGCTGGATCCACAGATATCCCCTCTTTTGAGATTATTTGACCCAAAAATGCAACTTTTTGAAGCCAAAATTCACACTTGGTAAATTTGTCATAAAGCTTCTCCTTTCTCAGGGTCTTCAATATAATTATCAAGTGATCTTCATGTTCTTCTTTGCTCTTTGAATATACAAGAATATCATCTATAAAGACTACCACAAACTGATCAAGATAGTCTCTAAAGACTCTATTCATTAGATCCATGAATATAGCAGGGGCATTAGTAAGACCAAATGGCATCACTATAAATTCATAGTGTCCATACCTTGTACGGAAAGCCGTCTTTGGTATATCCTCCCTTTTGACCCTTAATTAATGATACCCTGAACGAAGATCACTCTTGGAAAAGTATTGAGCTCCGCGTAGTTGGTCAAATAGGTCATCAATGCGCGGGAGAGGATATTTTTTCTTGATAGTGATCTTGTTAAGTTCTCGATAATCAATGCAGAGTCTCATTGATCCATATTTCTTCTTAACAAATAGAACAGGTGCTCCCCAAGGTGATGCACTAGGGAATATGAACCCCTTATCAAGATTCTCTTGGAGTTGCTTCTTCACTTCCTACAACTCAATTGGGGCCATTCTATAAGGTGTCTTTGAAATAGGAACAGCACTTGGTACGAGTTCTATTGAAAACTCAACTTCATGATTCGGTGGAAGACCCGGTAATTCCTCCGTAAAGACATCATCAAACTCCCGTACAATGGGCATATTCTTAATCGTGAGTTTGTTACAAATCATTTGAGATAAATAACCTTCATTTAGTGGAATCAAGACCCATAAAATGGAAGAAATTTCCACTGGAAGGTTATGTTCATCCTTGCATTGATAGACGATCATAGATTGATCTGGAATATGAAATGTGACTTCCCTTCTTTGGAAATTGATATGAACTCCATGTAGAGAAAGCCAATCCATGACAAGAATCACATAAAATTCCACTATAGGAAGGATCAGAAGATTTGCAGGAAGCACTTTCCCACAAACTTCAATCGGAGAAGAATTATAAACTTTTGATGTGACTGTTGTGCCATTAGGTGTTGTTACAGCTAACTCAACATCTAATTGTTGAGGTAATACGGTGATACCCTTAGGAAATTCTTCAGAAATAAAGGAGTGGGTGGATCCAGAATCAAATAATACATTTGCTACTTTAGAGTGGATGGTAAGTGTACCTTTCACCACATCGTTATCGTACTCCACATCGCTGATAGAAATTGCATGTGACTTTCCTTTGTCTTTATCCTTAAGAGTTTGTTGAAGTCGACCATCATCATCAACCCTTGGATTAGGGAATTTATTGGCATAATGTCCCATCTCCTTGCACTTGAAACATTGAAGTGTAGTAGGTTTATTCTGTGTATCCCTTCCTTTGTTTGCATCATTAGACATCTTCTTCCCATCATCGCAGCAATCAAATTCCCGATTACCTTCTTTTCCACATTTGAAACATTTACTTGTCCCTTTAAGACAACTCCCTCCATGTTTCTTTCCACACATTGAGCATAAGGGAAAGCTCATCTTCTTTTCAGTGTGCTCTTTAGATTTTCATTTGAATTCCATTTTCCTCTTCTTATCAAACCCATATGACTGATGGGTTACTCCAATCTCCATCTCAACTTTGAGAGAACATCGAACGATTTTCTCATAGCTATTGAAGTCCCTTATGGCTAAGGCCCTTCGAAGACTTGGTTTTAATCCACTAAAGAATCGATCGATCTTACTCTCAGGTTGGATAATAATACCAAAAGCGTACCTTGCAAGTCTTGAAAAATTTGCTTCATAGATACCAATAGATTCATCATCCTTTTGCTTCAGTAAAAGAAACTCTTTCTCCATCTTTGTTTGGAGAATACGAGGGAAGTACTTATTGAAAAATAAGTTATTGAACTTGTCCCATTCCATGGACTCAATTTCATCCCTTTGCCTCGTATTCTTAATAAGATTCCACCCTTGATCAGCATCACCTTCCAAATGATACACTGCTAAGATAACTTTATCATGCTCATATCATTGAAGAACTGAAAATATATTTTTCAGTAGTACTAATCCAGTGTTCCGCAACTAATGGATCAGTAGACCCGCTGAATGAAGGTGGACGTTGTCTCATGAAGGATTCAACAGAATGTTTCTCCTTCATTTGCTCGTTTGGAAGACCTACATGATTCATAGCTTGAGAAAGTTATGTGATCATGGCTACAAGATTTTTCATTCCAGCTCCCATAACGTTTGGTTGCTCAGGGGGACAATCATTGCATTGCCCGTCGCATTCCGCATTAACATGGTTCCTTCGGGTTCCAGCCATTGACTAAAACCAAGAAGAATAGTGTGAGCAACACTAATTATAATAGGAAAATCACATAATCAAGAATAAAATTTCACACTTAATGTCTTATCCTAGGTTATTCATGTCCATTTATAAAACACTAAGATTGTGTTCTATACTTAGACTTATCCTTAGGGTTCTTACTAAGGCTTTCACATCCTAGTTTCCAAAGGTCGACTATACCTTTCCTCTGATACCAACTAAAACGACCCATACTTTACATACATTGTTATTACTTCAGAATTAGAGCACACTTATTACAATATATAACAAAACCAAGAAATGACCGTATAGGTATAGTGTCTTTAGAAACTGGGAAACATAAACAACTGGTTCATAAAGCATATACTTTGCCTCCCATTTGTTTCATCATATCTAGAGTCCCTTTTTGGCATATTCTACTTAGTAACCTTCTTCCTGACCTGGGGAAATAAAACATACAAAAGGGTGAGCTCAAATTCTCAGTAAGGTTAAACAAAAGAAATATCAATCACATCATATACATAAGCACATAACTTTTGGAAATATTAACCTGCAAAAGAGATCATAATTTCATAACATGGGATAAATCATAGTAGTGAAATGTAATCCCAATAATCATAACCTAAAACATGAAACTTTGTGGCATACACAAATAATCATAGATAATCATTTCTTATTAGTCAAGACTCATTGTCAAGACTATCTTAGTGGACAAAGTCCATTTCTGAATCGAGTTCACTCTTTGTTTCAGTCCTGTTTCACTGAACCGGTATAACCTACCATTCCAGCCATGTCTATCTCATGAGATATAAAATATTTACCCAATGCATTGTAGGGAGATATAGGTCCCACCCATCTCATAATGATACCATTCTTATGTGTGCCACAAAATCAGAAACCATACATCATAGCATAACCCATGTAATAAAAATGGGAATCTTAAACATCGTGACATCATAAAACAATTCGTATAATATAAAGGAATTCATAAATATAATTCCATCACAACATAATAAAATTGATGTAATAATAGGGATATAAACATAACCCTTTATTATCTTAGATGGAAAATAATTTTGATCAAACACTTAAACCCCATTCTTGAGGAAAATATCCTTTCTGCTTCAGAAACACTTTTCCTTTCTTAACATGTCATACAATTCTAAACTAAAAGAAGTTGATTAAAAATAAACTTGAAAACTTGTAAAGTAAGATTCTTGGAAATAATGTTTTAAAAATCCATTCATTCCGTATAGGTTAAGAAAAACATTCTTCATACTTTTGTTAGAAAAGTCAAAAAGTACCTCGTACGAAAAACGACAAAAGATTCCTTTCATATCTTTTACTAAAAACTCACCGAAGGGTAAAATTGGATTTAAAAAATTGTAGGTATATGGAAATAATATTAAATATTGAGGAAACATGGATGTGGATGATAAAATACACCCCAGTAAATTTCAAAGTATAAACAATCTCGGATAAAAATGATATTGTGATATTTCCCTTACCTTATGTCTGATATGCTTTATATGTGTCTGAACATCCTGTATAATAATTTAAATAATTTTATTGACTTATTCCAGAATCATACTTATTTTTATGATACCATATTTGGTCATATTCTTAGCTTCTTGGTAGTAATATTTCATTACAACTCGTTATTTGGGTGTTTATTATTTTTTCTTCTTATGTGTGTCTTGTCGAATAAATTCTTATTTTTCTTTTTAGTTTTTAGATACCTCATTTACAGAATGGTATTAGTGTAATATATATCATATTTATTCACTCAATTCATTTATGTAATCATTATGCAATGAAAATCATGTAGAACGAGTCGCATCACATCGTGGAGACGGTATTCCGTACGTACACACGAGCGATGATATCGTTCCCATGATCGTGGAATTTTATTGGAGTGTATACTATTTCAGAGTCAATATCACTTTAAAATAGTCATATATAGTCATTATTTACACCATTATACCCATCCAAGTAAGGTGGTGGTAGAAAATAGATTACACCACGGCGTGGAGACGGTATTCCATACGTACGCACGCGCGGTGATTTCTTTTTCCGTAGGATGGATAGATGGTGAAATAGGGTTGTTTCATACTTATAATAACATATCAGTATATTAGTGATACTGATGTTATTACTTCATAATGAAACAACTAAAGAAGAAGAAGTGGAAGGAGAAATAAAGATGAAATAATCGGTAACGGACATTACCTCTTCTTTGAAGTGCTTCTTTGAGACCTCCTTTTAGGGCACTAAAATAGGTCTTTTAAGAAGACCAGAACCTCTATGATGTTTCTCGGGAAGTGGAGAGAACAAATTGGCAGGGTTTGGCCGAGATTAAAGGCTCAAAGTGGTGTGAGGAAGAGGGGGAGGAGGTGCCCTTTTATAAGGGAGGAGAGGGGCTCTTTTGGAAAAACTAAAACTATTATTTTATTATAAAGTCAAGTTCGGTTTTAAATAGATCCAAATTGATTTATATAGAAGCTAAGGTGAGTATGGGTCGAAATACTCTCATAAAATAGAATTTATACAAGTTTAGGTTCCTATTTTAACCTTTTCATTTAGATTTAACATTAAGTTAAATAATTTTACTTTTACCGTGTCTTCTTGTGTTCTTATACTATAAGGTTAATAAACTTACTATAAGCAACCAAAAGAACCCCAATTTGTTTATTATTAATATATATAACCTTATATAAGTCATTTGGACAAGAATTAGATTTTTAGGAATAAAATAACAATTAATAATATAATCTTTGTTTTAAAAACTATTTTATGTCAATTTTGACACTATTTAGTAATTGATTTTTGTAAAAATCATAACAGAATGATTAGTTCGAAAAAAGATAATTAAATAAATACTAAAATGTCATATTAATCTATAAAATTATTCTAATTCATTAAAAGTCTCAAATTACATTTATTTTTGTGTTTATAACATCAATTATTCCAATATTTCAGTAATAAGATAATTATTGTATCATCTTTGTGTCATAAATAAATTAAATTATTTAATGTATAAAAATTACAAATAAAATACCATTATGTAGGAAATATTTTTATATTTCTAATGAATATTTATAGTCGAATTTATCTTATGTATAACCCCATATTAAAAATGATTTACTTATTAATCTTTGATTTTAACTATTTTAACCCTTCTTTAAATAAATTAATAATAAATGTCCTCATCTAATCCAAGTGAGCCTAAATGGTCATATTTTATTCATAAGGTTGTTTTTGGTCAAATTACACTTTTCCAATAGAATTAGGACATGTGTTAGGGTAATAATAATATCATTTTTACCCTTAATTACCCTATTTACTTTTAACCGTGGTAAAAAAAGTAAAAAGTTACTATTCACCAAAAAATTATTTTCATCTCATTGAACCACATTTTACTTACTGACATCAACCATGTCTCTCGGATTTTCTAAATTCCACTCACAGAAGCGGTAAAATTATGTTTTATGAAAAAATCAGTTTTTTTAACTACCACTTAGTGGTTTCACAATTCATCAAAAATTGAAAGTTTTCAGAAAAATACCAAAATTTCACCCTAGGCTAATTTAGATATTCCGAATCCAAAAAATGAAGTCCATTTTGAAAAATAAAATTTATAAAATTTCAAAAAGTGGTTATTACTATTCATAATGGATAGTTTTAATAATATTTTAATAGCATATCATTGTTTAGTGAAACTCGGTATTGCGTACGACGCAAGCTATCGAGGAAGGTCGCGGTTGCGTGTAAAGAAAGCCAAGCCAGTGTTGTGTAGAAAAAGATTCCTTTGATGATTTATATAACATAAAAGTCTGGGGTGTTATAGATCAACTAGAAAACCTACTAATGGGGAACCATCCATTACTACATCGCTAACATACATTGAATCTTTGTGGGGGAACATACTAGTCAACATGAAAAACCAAGATCTTAATAAAAACCAACTCATCAACAGGAGTTCTTAAACTCGAAACATAGCACAAGAAACATTCCCAAAACATGGGGAAAACAATACTCACAACCATTGTCAACCAAAACATCAAAATTTTCTTCTTGGAAACACTTTCAGAAATTGAAATACTAGGTGTATTTGCACACTCACCAATGGAATTTCTTATAGTCTCACTCGCATGAACATTCCCATACCACCCTAAGAACCATTAAATCTTGCTATATCAGGCACTCATCCACCTATATCATCATCCAATCACTCTCCACACACATACATGCATGTGAGTACCTAAGAAGATACCAAAGGTCAAAACAAAACATTTCCATTTTCCAAAACAAAACATACCACCCAAGTTTCACAATCTGTACCCACTTCACATTTCAAAAATTTATAACACTCTTCAAAAGATAACTACCCACCAATAAAAAACTATTTTAAAAAATTCACACATCAATACATTTTATTCCATTCAAAATCTCAATTAATACCCTTCAAAACATTTTCAACATATTAAAATCTCATTCCACCCAAATAATTTCATTAAAAACCCACTCCTTTTTCATTTAAACCAAGTTCTAAAACAAACTTCTAATTTTCCATGAATTTTATTCAAAATGAAATTGAAAAATAATTTTTCTTCATTCCAAAACCAAAATACTTAAATTTTAAAATCCATTTTTCACAATCCCAAAGCAGGAGTTCAAAAAAAAATCACAAGGAACTCAAAGCAACTCACATGGGAAAACTAGGGTCGATGGGTGACTTAGAAATATAGATGGAGGCCATATTCCAAACATACCACTATCACCAAGAGTATTATAGAGACATGTCCTTGGGTTCACATAGATTTACATGACCTATGATCTCACAAAGATCACTATCCCAACTCCCTTTTCATATCCCAAACACCAATCAACCACAAGAACCAAAGGAACCAAACAAAGCCTAACTTTCTAGGGAAACTCAAGTTTTAGTCTAAAAAGTGTTGTCCTAACACTCCACCAGACTTTCATCCCAAGTTCTAATAGTCATACTTCATCTACCTTGACATCCACAAGTAAAAAAGGGTGATCTGAAAAGAAAGGTCCTCTAAAGAGTCGACCTTCTCTAATACCATTTTTTCAAGAACCAACTCAGTTTGACCCCAATCATGTCACCCAAACCAATATGTGACATGGCATGAGGGCATTTTCACTCCCCAAGGTCTGGAAACTAGTTTTTTGTATCAATAAAGTAAACAAGAGTAACATTTTAACCCAATAAAAATAAATAAACTAAACATTAGAAATGAACAAAGCAACCAAAAGTAAATATAAAAATATCCAAATTGAACATATTTTACAGAGTTGAATGATAAAACAAATTGAAAGACAAATACAAAATAGACCTAACTATAAAAACATCTCCATGTGACCTTAATGTTCACTCTCTGATACCAAAACCAACCATCACCCATGGTGATCAAATCAATACAGAACATACACCATAATCAAAAAACAATAAATAATTATAGGGGTGAGTAGTAAAACTGAGTAGGAATTCCTAAGAAAATCTATTCCCAATGCACTTCCTTTAAAATAAAAGAAACATCAACCTAAATTTTGAAATAATATATATAAAACTAATCCTTTACATTCATTTTTTACTTTAAAACAAATCATGCCCCATTTACCTTTTTTAATTTACAAAACCATTCTCTTTTCTAAAAAACAAAAATTTACATTTTCAAGGGTTGAAGTGATGCTTTCATATCAAAAACCAGAACAAGAGAGTATAAATCATTTCTAAGAGGAAACATTTTCCATAAAATTTTATAATCCAAATCATCACTTCCAAAAGAAGTAGACCACACATGAGAAAATCACTATATAAGGGAAATGGAAATAAAAACACAAGAGTAAACAACAAATAATGAATCTCAATCATCCACCATAAGTAACTAGGTTACAATAGACGTGAGAGAATCATTGGATCTCATGAATAATACAGAACATACTAACACATGTTGAATCATCCCTTAAAGTGTTCCTCACTTGATTAAATTAAAATTCCCTAACATGCTCAGCCACACCCCACATGGAACAGACCAAGGGGCCCAATCTATAGAAATAATAACAAATATCCCATGTTATAGGCCACTATCTAGTGTGTAACCTAACTAGTATAGCAATAATTCTCAAAAAATTCTCTCAGTATTCCAAGTTCACATTTCAAGTTTATAAAGGTGGTGATCCAACTGATTCCAACTAATCATCCAATCACACGCACATATAAATAATATTTCACACAACAGACATCACCAGAACTCCCCAGGGATCAATCTCTTTCTATACAACTCATAGAGTATAAGGGATTATAAATTGAGGATCTCCCATTCTACATAAGTTAAATGGGTCACGAGGATTCCACAACGAGGAAATACCACCCATTAAATATTTATGTAAACAAGGAAAGATAGTTTTCTAAGGATATTTTTCATATCAATAATTTTCTCCAACTTTACAAAGTTCCAAATGGGACTCAAACATTATTTAAGAAACCAACCTTTTCAAAGAACCAAATCACTTTTTTAAAAGGATACAAATACACTATTTCACATTTCACAACCATTTCATAAAATACCTTTTTTACATTCATGACACATTTTCAAGTCAATCTTTTTTTTTATTAAAATGAAAAACTGGCCATTAACCACCACCATAGGCCAAACCAATTTTTATGATCAAAATACACATTTCCATTAAATCCAAAACCACTTTGAAAACCCATTCAAGGAACCCCATAAATAATTTCACACATCCTAAATATATTTACGGAGACAAATAATTATTTGGAATCTAGAAAACATATGTGAAAGCTAACAGAGAATTTTATCAATCACTTATTGTGCACCAATTAATAAAACAAATTCAATGATCACATAAAAAGGGAGAAATCGCTACTTTTCACATGAAAAATACATTCAATAATCAAAAAAACTATTTAACATATAAGGAATTTGTAAAAATAATGAAACAAATGAATCTCATATTTAAAAGGTAAGTGCAAAGGTAAACCTACCTCAATCTCATGGCGCTTCTACAATGCACATCAGAAAACATACCACGAAGTTTCCAAGATCTAAGATCTACTAAGAGGAACCCAAAACAAACAAAAACACAACATAAATCAAGGGAAAAATGAACCCAATTTTCACATGATCTTTGAAGGAGATCATCTTAAGATTAATTTAATGAAATAGGAAAATATAGAAGAGGGGAGAGGGTAGAATTTATAAATCAAGCCCCAAAGTTCAATAAAACATTAGATCCACACCATATGAGTGATGAGGAATATTTTAGAACAAGAAATAAGGCCCCTTAGGGTCATACAAACTATAGGGAGAAGAGGGGATGCGTTTTGGGTTAAAAATTCAGAGAGGGTAGAGTTGAAATTTCATAATATTTATGATATGGGCAGTTGGTATGATTTTTCCTCATGGTTTACCAAACCATGTTCCAATCATGTGCCCCTTGCTGGACACACCAAGGCACTTTCATGGGTTGGACACACTATTTACAAATCGTGTTCCAACTATGATAATCACCATTTTCCCAAGATATAACCTCCCCACATGCTTGTCGTACGGTTTGAGAAATAGTGTTCAAGCCATGCACCATGCCTATTCTACCAACACTTAAGTCACACGGTTACCTGGAGAAAGCCACACGATTTTCCCAAACCGTGTGTTGACTATGGGCCAAAATAAAAACACCCCAAAACTCAATATTTAAACCCATCACACCTAAAACTCTATAGAAAATCACAAATCTAAAAGTTAAAATAGATCAGATGTCAAAAATAAAAATCCAGGTGTGACAACCTAGACATGTACCTTGCCAGCACACTGATCCCAACACATGTATCAGTACATTCCATATAGGTGGACTACATGGAATGTCCAAGATATCTAGGATCAGTCTATTTCCTTCTGGTCATATCAATGTACTCAAGTTGTGTCTATTTACTTAGTAAATGGTGTGTTACTTCACATGTGGTGCTGCTCATATGCTATGGTTGTTCCCATGTACTCTAGTAAACATTTGTGTGACTACCTATTTACTCATACAAAAATTCCATCATGTGTTGTCCATCACACAGGACATCTACCCAGGGATGAGGTACATGGTGTTGGATAGCTATGTATTGTGTCATCCTTATAATTTCCCAAAAACATAGTCACCACACTTAAGGAGCAACATGTTGTGTGTTCATCCTTGCACATGGCATATAGTTGGGTTTTTTATAGTTTCTAAGATCTAATTTGTACCTTTAATCTAGTCTTCCACCTTCGAATACATACCTATCTCCTTATGAAAATAGTGTATCTGGTTTAGGATCGTAGTTTCTAGCTGATGTTCATCAAAAATTGGATCTGTAATTCTTTGGGGGTTCATTTGTGAATTTTTAATGCTAATGGTCCTTTACGCATAGATTAATCATTCTTTGGTCATAAAAACAATCATCCTTGTCAAAAAATGATCTATGATGTATTCTCTTTTCGTTGATCTATCCCTCATATGTGATTATTTCATGATTCTGGGGGTCTAATTGGGCTCGGTACTGGTCGTCAATTTAAAAATGAGACTGTGGGGTCCAACTAATGAAGAACATGAATAAATTGAGTGGGGAAGGCATAATAAATTTCTTTTAAGGATTGATGCCAAGTGTTCTTAGCCAAAGATCAAAAACGGGTATCTGAGCTTAGAAAAAAATGAAATAAATCAAGTAAATCGATACTCTGGCACATGCAAAGGCTAAAATTGGTGTAGATTAATAAAAGAGGTTTATCTGCTCAATTAATTTAATCAACAAGGGTGTAAACCAAAAATTAATGATTCCAACCTATAGACTGGATCTTTCATCACTGAAGAAAGTGACTTAAAATAATCTAAGGAAGTCCTTACAATCATTGCACTTTGATTTTCTCTAATCTGGTGTTTTTTCATTTTCTGAGGTGATTTGAAAATGAAGGAGGAAGAAGAAGCTCTAGAATCCTTCCCTGGTTTATGTGTCTAACCATGGATAATTTTACATGGAATTATTCTTATAGATAATTTTATTGTGTTAAACTGAATTAATTAATAAATTAATCAATCAATCAATTAATTAATTAATCCACTTCACATACCATCAATTAGTAAGGGGTTTGAATGCCATGTGCTGACATATTTTAGGTCGTTCCTATGGTAAAAACAATGTTATGGACTCATCTGTGGTCTTTTATTTCTAATACAAGAATCTTTTTAAGTGTTATCCTGTATTATATAAGAATTTGTGAGTGGAAAATATAAAAATATATTTAATATTTTTATAAAATTAATTCTAGTCACATCGAGCCTCTGAATTGTATTTTGTATCAGTTCCTATCTATGGAAATATATATATAAATATTTCAAAGTCTTTCAAGGAAAAAAAGGTCTATATATCATTCCCTCTATCAATATTTTCATCCCTGAAAAAAAATAAACAAAAAACTCCTGATACTTAGCCTACACTTGGATCTCCCACTCTGAGAAACTCTCATACACATTCTTAAGAAGCCAAATCATGTGAACCAAGGGGATGGCCTACCCACACCAGGTCCTCTACTGTCGATCACTGATCACCCCTGGGTGCTCCTCAAAGGTTTCTCCATCATCTATATCCAGATCCCCCCAATCAATGATGTGTGTGGGGTCATGCACGTATCTCCACAACTACAACACATTGAAGATGTAGTGAACTCACTCTAACATTGGGGGTAAGAAGACGTGGTAAGAATCCTTTACAACCCTCTAAATGATCTTGAATTTCCTAATAAACATCGGAGATAGCTTCCCTCCCCAGTTGAACCTTCACAATCCACATCACATGGAGAATCTCAGGAAAGCATGGTCTCCCTATTTGAACTCCAAGGTCATAAGATAGTGATTTTCTTAATATTTCTAGCTATTATATATCATCCTCATCTTCTCATTATTTACAAGTACTTTCTATGTCATCACTTGCACCATTTCTAGGAAAAAAATAGATATCTCACTGATCTTTTTCTGGTACAAGGGTGACCTGTAGGGTCTTCTATATAGGGCCTCAGAGGGTTTCATGACAATGGTAGAATAGTAATTGTTATTGTATGGAAACTATACCATGGGAATGTGATCCTCTCAACTCTAACATAAGTCAACACACAATCCCTCAAAATATCCTCCAACACCTAGATAGTGCACTCGGTATGCCCATAAGTATAGGGGTGAAAGTCTGTACACGTCCTCATTTGGGTTCTGAATTTCTTTTTTATAACTCTCTGAAATTGTGACATAAATGACATGTCGTGATCGGAGACAATAAATTAGGGCACCCCATGAAGGTGAATGATCTCTCATACGTAAAAATTCCCCAAATTATCCACAAAAATATTCTCCCTAATAACAAGGAAGTGTGTAAAATTTTTGAGTTAGTAAACTATCACCCAGATGGCGTCATGGCCCTTCACTATTAATGGAATTCATATCACAAATTCTATGGGTATTTTATCCCATTTCTACTCTGGGGTCTCTAGGGGATACAAAAAATCTATCGAAATTAGTGCTCATCCTTCACTTTATGATAGATGAGGCACCAAGAGATGAACTCAGCTATACTGCATATCATGTCAAACAAAAAAACGGTCACTGAAGGTATCTATACATCTTTCCTACACTGAGATGTATATATAGGGTAGAATTGTGGAACTCCCACATCACCTATTCCCTCATCATGACTAGAACCACCATCCATCCCAAGAAAATGATGACATGATTTCCTCTTTTAGAATATTTATTTAGTGAATCCCCTATGGATATATGTTTATGAAATACCTTTCAATCTATGTCTAAATGATGGGGAACTCTCACAGACTCAGGAAGTGGTGGAGTCAACACCATTGACTATCGAAAATTTGTACCCTCATACCCCGTCAGGGTCAACTGCAAGGAAGCCAACTACTCTAAAGCCTCATGCACAATGTGATCCAAATACTTATTGCTAAGTGATTATGATACTACTTTAACCACCCATAGAGTATAGACTATCTCAAATTCATAATATGGAAGGAACTCCTATTAGTGACATTTTCTTAGTTTCAAGTCCCTCTACATGAAGACTTACCTAAGACTCTGATGGTCTAAGTAAACAAAAAATCACGCTCTTAGAAGGTAGTGCCTCTGCATACTCAAGGAAAATACTACCTCTATGAGAACAAGGTCATGAGTCATGTATTTTTTCTTATAGTATCTCAACTAACAGGACCTCTAAGAAATAATTTTCTTCCATTTCATCAACACACAATTGAGACTAGCTCCTGAGGAATCTCAATACACTATGAAATATGCACCTTTCTTGGGTATTCTCAACACTTGATCACTTTTCATCCTTATCCTCAACTCTATGAAGGCCCTCTAGCACATCTTATACTAGGTAAACAACTTTTTTCTATGTTAGTTCTGTCAAAGGGGATACAACTTTGTAGGATTATACCAAAAACCTCATTTAGTACCATCCCAAGACAAGAAAGATATGCACCTATGACACATTCATGGGTGGATCCCAAGAAATTATTGCTTCAATCTTCATTGGTTCTATGTATAACCCCTGATTAGAAATTACATTCCCCATAATGTGAACCTCAAGATTCCAAATCTAGAACTTTTAAGGATTTTTGTAAATTTGGTGATCTAGAATAAAATCTAGATACATTATCATGTTTAATTCATGTTCCTCCTCTAATGTAGAGTAGATGAGTATTTCATTGATGAAAATGAATAAAAACTGGTCCAAGTGTGGATTGAATTCTTGGTTCATCAAATCAATAAACATGGTGGGGGGAATTCGTCACACCAAAGGGAATCATTAGGAACTCATAGCATTCATTGCAGCATCAGAATGCCAACTTTAAAATATCAACCTCAAAAACACTAAACTGGTGGTAGTCAGACCTAAGATCGATTTTAGAGAACCATCTCACACCATGAAACTAGTCAAAGAGGTTATAAATCCTTGTAAAGGGGTACTTTTTCTTTACTATGTCTTGGTTCAGGCAATGAAATTCAACATAAATACATAGGCTCGCGTCCACCTTTTTCACGAACATTACCGGTGCTACCCAAAGGGACACACTGGGTCTAATGAAAACCATATCTATAAGGCCCTCCAACTATAACTATGGATCTTAGAGGTTATTATGGGGAATCCTATATTCCATAGAAAGAAGTTGGGTAGTCCCAATATGCAAGAAGATACAAAATGACATCTCCCACTTTGAAGGTTGTCCCAAAATTTCCTTGAGGAAGACGTCCATATAATCCTCCATGAATAAAAAAAACTAGATATATAAAGATTCTTATTCACCAAGGGATATATGTTTCAACTGATGGGTGATGGGATGAAACCACCTTCTTACAAAAATCACTTTCCCTGCAATGAGATCTCTCTCACCAGAAAAGGAGAAACTCATTCCATTCGTGTACAGGAATCTGACACATCGAAAATGTTAGTAAATATGGGATCAAACCATAGAAAAAAATACATAACTAGATGAAGTAATATAGTTCCATAATGACAACAAAAAGGTTCCACATTAACCTCTCTCCACTAAGAAATAGCTCACACTGTCAGAAGATGAAATATACAGAAGATGTGTTCATTGTAGGAATATCAAGATGAAGTTACAGGTCTTTCACCTCAACTAGAATCTATATCTCCTGCACCAAGAGTATATAAGTGAAGTAATGGATTTCCCCTTTTTCTACTAATACTTAAAAAAGATTTTAAAACAAACAGATCATACCTTTTATCATCTCATGAATTATAGGGTCATAAGCCTCCAAATCCAGAAGTTGTATGCGACCCCAACTGCAAACTCCTTGAGCCTAAGGTGGGCTACCAGATGTTTTTGTGGTGGTAGAAGGATCTCATAGTTGCTTCCACCACCCATAGATTCCGCTGAACCTATTCTAGATTTACCTCCTAGGGGACCACCCTACCCTCTCCTAGGAGATCCTCAATCACAGTGTTGCATCTACCATGGAGTTTTATTATCTGTCTGCCTATTCCACTCAGCATGTGTGGTTCGGTAGTATCATTATATGTAAACCCGCATGTCACAAGATAAGAATCACCCCTCACTCAGATTCTATAGTGCTTTGAACATCCCTTAACACATGTCTAATTTTAATCATGGGGAGACCTTTAACAACAGGATCCTGGCACTTGGCATCTGCTAACTGTTGCAAATAGCTCATCTCTATGGTGACCACATCCAAATCCATCTATCTGGAATGGCTTTTACAGAAATATCTATGTTACTGGTGCTTGCTCTAGTTCCCTATAAAAGGTGGTAATGAGAATGGGAACCACGTTTACATGAATCTTTTTATGGATTCCCTTATAAAACTTCCTTGATTGGAAGTATCCATCCTAGATCATGTTTAGGGAGTCTCAAATTTGGTCTATGAACCTCTCTGTATACTCATCCACTATCATCCCTCCCTACTGCAGCTCCATAATCTCCTTAATCTAAACTATGCATAATCTAGTGGGTAGTACTCCTCATGAAACAACTATTGTAAGTTAGTCCATCAGAGTGTCGACTCATCATGAATCTATGTAACAAGGCTCCACTAGCACCCAAATACACCATGGAATGATATCTATCAGTGTAACCACATGATTCATTGGGGTTTGAATGAGCCTGAAGAGATAGACCACTAACTCTATCCAATCTTCTACTGTCTGACCATCTGGCTCACTGTGGAACCTCAGTGACCTCTATCACTAGAACTTTTGGAGCACACTAATCCTATACACATCTTCAACCTTATTTTTTGGAAATATCTACTAATAAATAAGTGGAGTTGCTTCTACCTACCCACCTAGATAAATGGGCTTACATGATGGACTCTAAATTAGGTCCTCATTGCCCATCAAATCATTGTCACAATTCATGAGCAGTATCTTGGAGAGTTGGCATCATGCAGGCATCATGATATTTATCAAGATGTATTGTGATGAAATGAGCATATATATATATATAAACAGTAAGGACATGAATAAAAAAAATAGTAAAAGGCTCAATATTATATGATGAATGTACCATGTATCCCTATAACAAATGTCTCTGTATCCTGAGTTGACAAAAAAGGCATTCAAGGTCCTGATGAATGGATACTTTGGCTGCCCATACCATCGTTGGACTCCCTCTCTTGAGAGTCGCACTTGATACACATTGAAACTGTTACCCTAAACCCAACCAATTTCTTATAAGGGGACTATTATGAACAATATTCCGTGGAATTAACTTTCTCTAACAACAATCATTCAAAATCTGACCCAAGCCGGTGCTCGAGCCGCAACTACCCCAAGGCTACCTCTATAGGCCAGAGATGGAGAAAAGTTTCAAAGTAATAACTAAATTAGGGAGTCCTTTTATTATTTACCTATATGCAAAGACACAACCATATCAATATATAAGTGCATATGTAAAGAGTAAAATATGAAACACAGCTTGAAAGTAAACCAAGCATGCATAACCTTTAGGGTGTACAAGAGTACGATAGTGAAAACTAAAAAGTAAATGTGAAAAATAAATTCCCAACCCGAAATATATCCCAACCTAAATAAACTAAAAAATTAAACTATCAATAGATCCTTTCTCTTGAATCCCAAGGTACAACCACCATATGTGGTCCAAAGTACCGGGTATCCCTAAAATCTTTTAAAGTCACCACCAACCTGTCTATTATCTGTATAAGATATGACACATGCAAGAAAATCACATATAGGGGTGTGTATATACATATCGTATAATATGCAATGAAATATTAATAGGAAGTAATAAGAGATGTAATAAGAATATAAAGATATAAGATGCAATATATAATCCAAGAGAATACATCAACCAAAACTCAGAGAGAGAGAGAGAGTAACCTCATCTAAGAACAAGGGGCCCAACACAGTGAGTAGATGAATACACAATGATTCATTTCCACCTATAGTAGATTATTATACCCATTCAACCATGAGAACATAAACATGGAAATGGCATTGCATACCTTGGGTGTCTTCATCTCTCATGGAAGTAGAGTAACCAAATAAAAGTGTGTGGATATAGAGGATATATATATATATATGGTCAAGAATCCCAAATGAGAGAGTAAGGGGATATTCATCACAAATATCACTCTAAGAAGAATAATTTTTAATTGTTCTAATAGTACATCAATGATGCCTAACATGTCATGTGTCTGCCTAAAAGTACATGTGTATGTCAAACCACACATCGAGACTATGCCTCATAATCGAGGGGGTACAAAAACAATATATTGGACCCTCTATTTAGTATTTTAGGTGGGTTCCACTCTGTAAGTATCCATAGAGGACCCATTCCATGCTGATGGGGGTTTCTAGAATGTTTTCATGAAGACCCACTCTCTAAGATGATAGTGGGTTTCCACTCGATAGGTAGAGGACCTATGCCCAAGATAATGATGGATCCCACTCTATATGTTGAGGAATCATGCCCATGTGTGATAGGGTGCTTCACTCTAGTCATTTATTACTTGATCCCTGTCTAATTTGGGGTTCCACTTCAAATTTGAGGACTCGTGTCCTCAAACAACAGAGCAGTTCCACTCTAGTCATCAAGGACCCTCACCCTAGTGCATGAAGGATGATCCGCTTGAAAGGTAACTATATAAGATATATTCCCATAATAATGGGGGTTTCCACTCTATAGTTCGATTATCCATACCCTAGTGTGATAGGTGGTTCCCCTCTAGTCCTCAAGGACATGCGACCTATCTAATAGGGTGTTCTACTAAGAAGAAACCTTTGGTGATCTTGCCTAATAACTATCATCATCCAGAATTACCTCAATAAGTTTCCTACCTTTAATCATCCATGTAGTATCTAATAATCCAAAACAAATGTCATCATCTCTTTCTACATGAAAAAACACTCAGGATAGGCTACTGACAAAAAAATACGAGTCCAAATGACAGAGATATAGAACCTTAAATTTTTCTAAAAAGGAACTAATGGGTACACGGTGTGTGAATGGACCCACATAGTGTGTGGTCATACTTCACCACGTTCTCATGTCCCTATGCAACATACAGATCCCAACCCATGTATCAGTACACGTTGTCTATGTGTACTATATGGTATTTCAAAGATATCTGGGAGAGGGTTGTGTCCGTCTTATTGTGTCTATGTACTTAAGTCTTTCCTTTGTTATTAATACATGGTGAGTTGCTTCACATGGGGTTCCACCTGTGTTATAGGGTTATGTTTATGTACTATGGTACACATTCATGTGCCTAGACATGTACTCCCACATGAATTCCTTGCCATGTGGTCAATCACATAGATCATCCACTCAAGGACGAGGTTCAGGCGTGTAGGAGAGATACACGTCGTGTTGTCCTTATAATTTCCCAAAACCCTAGTCACTGCACTTAAAGGGATACACTCTATGTGTTCATAAATATATGTAGTGTGTAGTCATGTTTTTCATAGTTTCTCATATCCATGATCCATGCATTTAATATTGTCTTACTCCTTCTAATTTGGCCCTATATCTATCTAAGAATAGTGGATCTGGTCGAGGATCATGGTTTTCGATAAATGTTCCTTAGAATTGGATTACGACATTCCTTGAGGGTTAATTAAAGAATTATGAACTCCCAAAATCCTTCTCCATCTATTAATCATGACTTTATTGTCAAAACAATCATCCTTGTCCTACAAAAATCCCAAATTATGTTTTTTTCATCGATTCATCCATCACACATGATTTCATCATGATTTTGGGGGTTTCATCGGGCTCGGTATCACCCATAAATGTTGAACTACCACCACAAGGTCTAACTGGGGAATAAAATTATAAAATATATGCGTAAATTCACAAGAACACAAATTATGGATTTTTTCCAGGCATTCTTTTCCAACGATCAATAATGGGAATCTGAGGTTAGAAAATATTGAAATAAATCAATTAAATCGATACCTGAGAACATGAAATGGAAACAATTGGTGCAAATAAATAGAATAGGTTGATCCTATCAATAAAGTTAATCAAATAGGGTTATAAAAACAAATTAATGATTCATACATAGATATTGTATTGTTCTTCATCAAAGAATGCACCTGCCAATGATTGAAGGAAGTTATTGTGTTTACTACACTCTGATCTTCTCTGATCTGGTGTTTTGTCATCATCCGAGGTGATTCATAAATGAAGGAGGAATAAGATGATCTATAATACTCCTAGGATTTATGTTTATAACCTTATAAAATTATCCATTATAGTATTTTTATAGAAAATTTCATTTCATTAAAATGAATGAATTAATTAATTAATTAATTAATTAATTCACTGCATGTAATGCCAATGACTAAGGAATCTAAAATCCTCGTGTTAGACTATTTTAGGTCACACCTAGGGTAAATACCACATTTTAGACTCAACCATGGTTAGATTTTTTATTCGATATTTTGTTTAATATTTGTCTAATTTTCTTTAATAAGATGTGTGTGTGTAAAAAAAATTATTCTTAATATTATTATAAAATTAATTTTGGTCACACCAGGCCTCAAAATAATATTTTATCTCAATTCATATCTCTAAAAAAATATATAGATATATTTCAAAGTCTTACAAGGTAAAAACATATCTATATACATTTCCACAAGTTATAATAGGTTGAAATGTTTATGAAACCCATTTTATTCCATGGGTTATGAAATGATGAATGTTTTATGTTCTTTTGTCACACAGATGTATGATTTTCATTATGTTATGGGTGGGACCTATATATACCTCTAATTAATTGGGTAATTATTAATTCTCTATGATCTCAAAGGGTACACAAGAGGTTATCCTAATCCTGAAAAAGAGGGTACACTTATGGTTATACCAAGCCTGAATATTTGGGTACATTGGTAGTTAGCCCAAGCCTGAAGTATGTGAATGAGTGATTATCCAAATCCTAGCATGTTATGAATGTCTTTGTGGGTATCCTTAACATAATATTCTCTATAATTATGTGTATTACAAAAATCAATGTCTTATGCTAATTTTATGCCTTCGTGGATCATGTTCTTTCATTACCTTATTATTTAGGTCTTATACACTGCCAATATTTATTCCATAACTCAATATTATAGTCTTTGATATGTGAGGTTTTGTTTTCAAATGTTATCTTCATGTTTTTTACCCTTCTGTTCATGTTATGATTACATATATCCCTTGTGTACCCTTACATACCATCTGAGATCTCCTTTTCTTATGTTTCCATTACCTAGATTATAAAGAAATGTATTAAGTATTATATGTCTAAGAAGGTTTCTAGTGATGAAGATCATAGTGGAAGATAATTTAGTTTACATATAGATCAGTTTTTTGTGTTCCTAAGTTTAAAAATACACTAAACTATTATATTCCTTAGGTGTGTGATTATGTAATGTTTGAATATTACTAAAAAATGATGTCATATCTATGTATGATAAGTCCAGGTCACTATAGTTGGTATCATTGGATTGGTTTAGTCATCTTTGGAAACTAATATGAGAAAAAAATTAGTGAAATTCCATGGGATATATCTATGTATATGTCTAGGGATATGTCTGTGGATAATTCCAAGGATGATTCAAAGTATAGAAAAACATCCTAGAACTTTTTTTTAAAAGATAGAGTGAGTTGTTTCCAAGAAATTGCATCCCTGTTTGGATACTACAAGTTGAGGTGCCTCTGAAATAGAGGTACCTAGTGGTAATAGCTATGAAAATGGTGCATTAATTTTAACTTGATCATCACATGGTGCACAAAAATATTCCTTGTTTCACACCTATTCTAACACTCTTAGGGGATATGCTTTGAAAATTCACAAACTCTTTACAAACCATCATGAAGGATTTAAATATATTGTGACTATAAATGACCTATGATAAACTTAATGTGTCAATGATTGAAAGAAATGTTTCATTATTTAGACATCCTATAATTTATTTTTCTTAATTATGTGGTTTTACAATATGATTAGTGTTTCTCACAATATAATTTCTAGTTTTAGAGAATGCCTGAAACCTGAAGGAACCGTGTCAATAATAAATGAAATAAATAATGAAATGATTGTCCGCCTAACAAATCAAATGTTATGGTATCTATAATGAAAAATCATATTGATATGTTAAAACAAAATTATCAAGATATTAATAATTTTTAACTTCCAAATCATCAAATGAGAAAAAACATTCTATTTTCTCATTCATGAGGCAACATCTACCATATTTTAGTGGATCCATTGATCCACTAGTTTATGAGAAATAGATTAGTACCAATGAAAATATATTTACCATAATTTAGTGTCTAAAACATGAATTTTTGAATCAATATCATAGTTTTGATAAGAAGAGAAAAATAGAATTCAAAATAAAATATAAGAACCATAGAGATAAGAATATGGTCTTTACTTTATCCTCAATTTGTAGGAAGAAACCTAGAGTAAATTGTAATAAGGGGACTACTAAATATTTTATGTGTGTTAAAGATGGTCATAAAGAGACTAAATTCCAAGGTGATGGGAATAAATTATCTAATGATGTGAATAATTAGAAATCTCCACATAATTCACCTCCCACACTTCAGTGTTTCAATTTTAAGAAGTTTAGAAATTATGATAAAAGTTTCCCAAATTTGAGGGTTACTAATGATGATCAACACCAACAACCTCTAAAGATAAAGTAGAAAAGGAAATATTATGTGATCATGATGGTGGAATTGAATCATTATAATTAGGTCAAACTCATCCTTTATTCCTTATTGGTAAAATTCATGTTTGATTTTGTATGAATGAGCCTGATGAAAATATTATTGTTCATCCTTTAGTGAAATTTTAAACTATTATCTCCCGCTATATGAATTTTATAATAAATAAATCATATTTTATATTCTATTAGTATAAGTTCGATCCTAAGATTCCAATAGAAATGTTTTTTTAAGGAATAAATGGTGAGTTATCTTTTGGAAGAATTTATGTATATGGTAAAATATTAACTGTATAGTTATGTATACCATCATGGATTTATGATTTTAAGGTTCATCATAAGTTCAAATTCATTAACACCACTTTTGTGGTTTTATGTGATGGGATTTTATCAATATTAAGTATAATTTACAACAAATTTAAGGAAATGAAACCCTTTGGTAATTTATATGGTGAAAAATTTATTTGAAGAGGAATGCCTTTACAATTTGTGGATATATGATTAAATGTGATCATAACCATTAGGGATTATATTTTTTTGATGTTGAGATAATTATGGGTTATATTCTATCACCTTATGAAGTCAAAAAACTTCATAACCTATCATATAATATTTCTATTTGGATCCACTTTCCAAATAAACATTAAAGAAGTGGTATGGTTATATGTAGTACCACATTCAATTTTATTTTATCATAATTTAGAGTTTACCTAAATTTTTTGGATATTTCTTTAGTAAGATCCTGATAAAAATTTGAGTTTCATCACTACATATCATCCTCATCTAGATGGTAAGATTGAGAGAATAATTCATACCCTATAGGATATGCTAAGATATTCATTCATGGATTTCAAAGGTTGTTGGGATCAACACCTATTTCATGTTGAGTTTTCTTGGAATAATATCTTTCACTTGATCTTTTAGATGGTGCCTTAGGAATCCCTTTTTGGAAATAATTATAGAGCTCCAATGTGATGGAATGATATTGGAGAAAGAAATTTATTGGTATAACAACCCAGGCTTAATGTATATAGACATTACATCGTTTTTTGGAATATTTCATACATTACAAAAACCCATGACCAAAGACCATATTAGTATAGTGACTTTGGAGACTTGGAACACATACTTTTATTCTAGTGAAAGATCATTATTGTTTGCAACAAAGATATTCCCCTTTAGTATTCCTACCTAAAACCTTTATTTATAACATGGGGAAAAACAAATGAAAAGGGTGAGATCAGATGATTAGTAAGGGTTAAAAAGAGAGATGCAAATCATATCAAAATCATAATATATAATAACATAAACAAAATATTAGAAAATTGTATCATGTACATCAAATATCATGATATCATGTCATGGAATAAATCATATAATTTCATAAAGAAGAAAATAGAATCTTCAATGAGAGTATAACATAAGACATAAAATTGTGGAATAAACAAAGAATAGAAAATCAATTACATATTATTCAAGGCTCATGTAATGACTTTGGTTTTGACCTATAATAATTTGTAATATTTATGAGAATATTTCTGAATCCATGTGCTGAGTCGGTGGGTGATTCTGAGGCCTAGGGTACCTTGGCACGGTGATTTTACAAAAATTAAATATATTATGTCATGCACAAATAGTTTCACTTGAAACATATAATAGATCTATAGTAGAGTCTTCAAAAAAAAATTGAGACTGCAGTTTATTTTATAACATCATGTTTACCCTAGGCATGACATAATTTTAGTTAGCACCATGGGTTCAACAGGAGGTGAGTTGGTGGGGTGTCGTGGGGTGAGATTTTTAATTAAATGAAAATTTAATTAATTAATAAAACTAAATATAATATCCCCAAACCATTATTATTCACAATGTAAGGTAAGAATGGATCCACATCTCCCCCTTTTGTGACTGATGGAAACCAAGACAAATCGAAGAATTGAGGTTCTGTCAATATCTATTCATATCATCGGTCGTCATCATATCGAGGAGAAACGTGGTCTGTGTTTCATTATACACCTGAAGATTCATAATTTCTCCCTCAAGGTAGGTATATTTATGTTTTGGTCCTAATACCCTTTTTTATGAGTTATTTTATGGTTTTAGATCCATGTTATGAATGCTAGAGATCCATACTAAGTTGGTCTGTAGGTTTTGGGGAAAAATAGGGCGAATCGAGAAAATTTCAAGGTAATTGCTGACTAGAATTACCATCAACATGGCATGTATTCCAGTGGATTTTTCATGTGTTCTTTCTTTTAGGGTAAGAATGTGAAATTTGGGGAATATACATCGTGTACTAGAGTTACACATTGTGTATTGGCCACTAGTCATGTGTCCAGAGGACATGGCCATGGTAGTTATGTAATAGTACATATATGTGTAGAACTACACGTCCGAAGTACATATACATGAGCTGTCAGAAATGGGAACCAAAAAAATATATTCCCAAGTGTTCATTTATCTTGTACATGTTATATAGTATGAGATACATGGAATGTGAGGGACACGGTTGGGAAAGTCGTGTGGAGGAAGAACATGGTCTGGGACTGGGTGAGGTAGGACGCATTTTTTATTTTCTTTTCAAGTCATTTACACTAATATGGCCAAGAAAACTATGTACATAGGATACACATCTAGGTTCTTGGGTGGGATCACACATCTTGTAGACCCCAGTGCACATCATGTACTCCTTGAGATCTTCTTGAGATCTTCTTCCTTATGTATCTCCTTCTATGGAACTTGGATTCCAGCTTACGAGTAGCCTTTACTAATAAATTTTTCAAGTAGAACACAATGGTGATCTACATTGTGCCTTGTAAGATATGAGGTAGTCTGTTTTGAGCACAACATTGTTGAAGTGGTGATTATATTTGGTAATTTATTGGGTTGGATCATTAGGATGTTGTTGGAGTTGGAATCCTTCCCTATAACTTTAGGATCTAGGTCATGTAGACTCTTTAGGCCAATAGAGAAGTGCTCCCCTATCATATCCAGGAGTGGGTCCCCTACACACAGTGGTGTTATGATGCAAGGTTTAATAAGAGTGACTCTCCTTTTTGTAGTTCTTAGCTAATGTTGGAGATCAATGTGGTTCTTAGAGAGAGATGTTGGGAATGGAACTCAGTTATGGCATCAGGATGTGGGTTTCCCTTATCTATCTGCTTTGGTAGAGATGGTACTCCCCACATTGTGGGTGTGGGTTCACTACCTTCATGGAGGTGAATCTAATTTTTTTACTCCTCTGGGGTCAGGGTATAGGTTACCCATATTGTTCATGTATTTGGATACAGTGCCCCCTATCGTGCCAGGTTGTGGGCCCTCCATACTTGTTAGATAGATATTGTAGAAAATCCCTTATTATTTCAGGGTGTAGGTCATCAATTAGTGGAGTCGGTACTCCAATTTTGTTCTAGGGCATGGGTCCTCCATAATTTATGTATATATAGAATTGGTACTTCCCTATTGTGTTACGGTGCGGGTCCTCAATCCATGGATTCGGAACTCCCATGTCGTTCCAGGGTACGGGTCCTCCATATGTGTTGTTTCGACAAAGTTGGTATTTCTTAGTTGTACCAGGGAGCAGGTCCTCTAGCATGGGTTCGGTACCCCCTATCATACCAGGTAAAGCGTCACATATAGTAGTCATTCTAGTAGAGTGGTACTCCCCTGCCACATCAAGGTGTGGGTCCTTTATCTGTGGATTATTACTCCCCTATCGTACTGGGGTGTGGGTTCTCTATCTACGCAGTAGTAATACCATATAATACAAGGGTTCTCCCTCATTTATGGAGTATTAATCCCCCATTTTCAAATAGAAATGGGGATAGGGTCCACTATTGTAGTTGGAGATCCCTTGGGTGTTTATTAAAATTATAAGAAGAAGGACCCTCCACTTGTTACGTGTGATACCTAATTATCATTTAGTGCTACCTTGAAGGATAGAGGTGTGGGACACTCCAAATAGGAGTGACAGAGGTTTTGCGAGTTAGTTAGGAGATATTACTCTCTATAATATAGGGAAGTGGCGAGGTACATGCCCCTACGTTCTCTCTCATTATAGAGGATTCACATATTTCATAGTATGGAGTAGTACCCCCTCAATCGTGTGCATTGGTGAGGGGTCGGCCTCTCCACTTTGGTTCTTACAACCTTGAACAGGGCATAGGTTAGTAATGATAGTACCTATTGTTTTGGGAAGTATATCCAGACCTGGTAGGTTGTTCTTCATAGAGTGTATCTCTCATACAGGTTCCATTTGGGATAGATGATCTTATAGAGTGTGTTCTCTGAGTTGTGTGTTACCATTAGAGTCTCAAGTAGAATCATTTCACTGGCTAGGAGGTAGGAACCTCATGATACTTTGAGTATATGATGAGTATATCTTGGTGATTCTAGGATTTATTATAGTGTTATCACCTGTCTAGGTTGAAACCCCTTGTGGACTAATATTACTAGTCATGTATAGTCTATGATTTGTTGAGATGGTGTTTCTCTCTCAATTGGGTTCCATCTAGCTAGTTCAATAAAACTATTTAATTTTAGTTTATCTCTATTATTTTGGGTTTTTGTGTGCCTACTGAGTATTGTTATACTCACACATGCACATGATTTTACCTCAAGTGTTGTGTCTTGTGTAGACCATAGATGATTTGACGGAGTCCTCAAAGGACTCAAAGTAGGCAGAGCTTATTAAGTTAAACTGAACAAAGTGTTTACCAAATTTGGGATGAGAATATTTTTATAATTTTCATTAGACAATGATCCCCTTCTTCTAAGAAGGTTGGATGCTTTTATAGTTTCTGGTGGGCATGCATTTTATCCATTTTTTAAGCTTTCAATACTTTTTTTGTACTCCTGTTTTGGATAGATATATGCATGAATTTTAGTTTCCAACTTTTCATATAACTTCACTCTTGCATGGAGGTGTTTTTGGGTGCATGCATACAGGTAATTTAACAAAAAGTCCTCCCATTTGTGTAACATTCTTGCTCAATTCTAGTCATCATCCCCTGACCTATTGTCGGTAGGCATGGAGAGTTATAGTGGAGGCCCCATTGGTTTGGGTTATAACAGAGTGGTATCATGGAGAGTTCCACATTGGGACCTTAGTTTTGTGAGATTGGTTTGGGTTGTATAGAGACATTTTTAAGGTGTATCAAGTTTGTATCATATGATTTAGGTTCTATTGTTAGTGTGGCGGCGAATATATCCATTCACTAGGACTCCGATAACCTAATTTCCTACTCTTTACATTAGGAAACTATTTTTAGGGAAAAAATTGTACATTCATCATATTGGACTGGGTTTCTTTTTACATTTTTTTCTTGAGTCAGCACCAGAGATATACTCTTTTACCATGGAACATCTTGATTTTCTTCCAAGATACCACCATATCAACATCCATAAAGGGTTCCACAACATGATTGTGGTGAAAATCCACCCCATGATGAGGCTTCAGTGTAGGACACTAGTTCTGAGATGGTGCCTCTGAGTGGTCCACCGGTTGATCCACCACCCATTGAGTAACTGGTTTTTCCGAAATAGTGGGTTGAGGATGTACATAGTATGAGTGTGTTTCCCAAGTTCCAGAGGTAGTAACCTATCAAGGTACTGGGGTGATCTAGACCCCCAGGCAGCTGATGAATGGATTAATGTAATCATACGTGTGTTCTGCCTTATGAGAAGACCTTTTGATCTAATAGTTGTCCTAGTGGTGATCCTTCTACAGGGTTTAGTTGAGTGATGGTGGATTCCAGTAACGCAAACCCATGACAAGGTTATGCTCTCTTGGGTAGAGTTTTAGATACTCTTATGGGAAGATTATTACACATCCATATTTAGATCATTGCATATCCTTGTGCTTCTATAGTATATCACGACTATAGAGGAGTACTCAGTGAGGTTCACACACTTTTCTCAATACTCCCAGGACATGGCTCAAGACCCATTCTTCAGACATCTTAAAATCAAGTAGAACATTCATAGATACATACATGAATGTGATGTTTTCTTATTCCTTACCACTTATGTGGGGGTGTTATAGATAGATCTAGTAGTAGTGAGATTCTTAGAGGAGGGATGGGTGGATGTGCCATGCAGTTGAGGTCATGAGGTCGAGATGTCTATAATATTTAGAAGATGGCAGGTGATGGGATCAGGTTATAGGAGGCATACCCATTCCCAGACTCAAGTATGTGGTCTTGTAGCATAGGAGCTGTTCTGGGGATCAGGTCTTCCACAGGAGAGGCATTTTCATGCTTTTGATGGACAAAGACATCTTGCTAAAGACTGTCTAACCTTTTTTACTACTGAGGGATAGCCAGTTGATGATACACCTTGGTAGAGTATGAGTTTAGAGAAAAAAGTTCCACAAGATAGTGGGTGTGTCGAAAGAGATGGGAGGGAAGAAAGAGGTGATAGGGTGTTTGAGGTGTTTCCACCACCACCCTTAGGTGGATCACAATAGGCTTAGGGATCTAGAGAATTTGGGTGAGGATAGATGTATGTTATAGATTTCTTTGACCTATAAGCTCAAAGGATGAATAACAGTATGCTCTATGCCCTTTCCAATATTTTCTATACTAATTTTTGGACACTATTGTGAGGTACTATTTTATTTCTTCTTCTTGGTCAAGGATTAATCAGGGTGACTTGGGGAATCAGAAAAACCTTGGGTTGGTGTTGTTAGATGTATATTTGAATGAATGAGGAATAGGATCCATTCCCCCCCTGAGATACATTTTTTTTACATGATTAACCCCATGAAGATGATCTAGTACCACCCAAATCGGATAGTATCAAGGTTTGGTGGATGATTTTAAATGACTTGTGTGTTTGGGGTTGGGTGACATATTGGTGGTTTGTATACAGAGGGGTTAGTAAGACCCAATGTGAGGATTTTGGAATCCCTTTGTTGTTTTTTAGTAACCTCATTCACTTAGCGTTATCTTTTTACATGGGATGCTTGAGGAGGGAATGGCGTTGTTTGTAGTAACTTTGGACTCATGAGGAAAAGGGTTGTTTTCAACATTTAGACTTGTTTTTGAGATGTGATTAAAACTATGTGGGAAAGCTGGCGCCACAAAAATAGGATATTATTGAGGTGTGGTGGATGATTTCCTTATACTTTTGAATTTTGGATGAGGTTGTGCACTAGAGTGTGAGAGTGGGTCCTATAATTTCCTGTGGACCTTTTCTACTAGACCCTCTTTACGTGGAAGAATGGGTAGTAGGAGATCCTTGAATAGAACTGTTTAGAAATGGAATAGTTATAACCTGTTATTTTTTAGTATTGTGGATTGTTTTCTTACCATCCATACTCAGTTGGGATGTCACAAGTTGGTGTGGTGGTGTTTTTGGTCTGGAGAGCTATGTTATAGCTAGAGGTTCGCAGGGGAGGGACCTGGTAAGTCCTAGTGTTTATACATAGACATCTATGTTTTTTCCATTGGTACCCCTACATGATCAGTTTCAACCTTTAATTTAAGATTCTTGAGGAGGATGTTGGAAATTTCGTATAAGGGTGTATGTGAACTTTTTGGTAATGTCGGTGTCTGTATTAGGTTAGCAAGGTGGTGTACCGCTAGACCCTGTGACTATAAATGGACCGTGGTGTTTGGTGCCTTCCACCTACTAAATTTGGGGATACATGTTTCTCTTTTCACATGATTTTCACCTGGTTAGATCTAATTGTGACTATGGTTTGGCCTTTTTGGTTTACCTGAGTTAGTTCTTGTAAGCATCATGGGATCCCTCAGTGATCTCACTGGCATGGGAGTTCTATTGGAGATCTTAGTTTCTTTTCCTTATACCAAGGATTTCCCTTTTTTGGGATGAAATCATTAAGGAGGTATGCATTAAATTAATTGATTTTTTACCTATAATACTTTGTAATATTTTTGAGAAATTTTTTGAATCCATCTACTAAGTCAACACAAGATTCTGTGGCCTAAATATTCTCAACACTGTGATTTTAAAAATATTAAATATATTTTGTCATCCGCACATAGATTCTATTGGAACATGGAATGAATATAAAGAGAAGTCTTAGATTGTAATTCTAATACCATCATTGAGTTTATAACATCGGTTTTAACCTATGTGAGATATCATTTAATTAATGTCGAGGGTTCGGCAAGAGGCAAGTTGGTGGGGCATCATGGGGTGATATTGTTAATTAAATGAAAATTAAATTAATTAATCAACCTAAATCTAAACTCCCCTACCCCTTTGGTATTAAAAAAGAATAGTAGTCTTGGATCCACCTATACCACTTTGTATATAGAAAAAAATGAGACAAATCAGGGCATTGAAGTGCTAGTAATCTATTTTCCTGGCACCGATAAGCATCAGATCAAGGAGAGGCATGTTCAAGGCATCATTCTATACTAGAAAGTTTTTTGTTTCTCCCTCAAGGTAGGAGTATTTGAGTTTTGGTACAAATCCCATTTTATATGTGTTGTTTTATGGTTTTAGATCCCTATTAATAATTCTAGAGATCTATCCTGGTTTGATCTATAGTTTTTAGTGAAAACTTGTGTGAATTGGGTGAATTTTAAGGTAATTACTGACTAAAATTATCCTTTACATGGTGTGAAATCTAGTGGACACAACATGCGTACTTTTCTTTCCGGGAAGAAGACTAATTTTTGGGGATACACATTTATCTCTAGAGTTACACACCATGTGGTGACTCCATGATGTGTGGTCAAAGGATATGGCTTGGGTAACTGTGTAATAGTACATAGTCGTGTGGAACTACACTACCAAAGTACACAGACACGGGGTGCCAAACATGGGAATGGGAAAACTAAATTTCTAGGTGGATGGTTACCCTAAACAGACCATGTAGTATGGGATACACTATGTGTGTAAGGGAAACAGAAGGCAGGGCCATGTGGAGGAAGAACACAGCTAGGGGTTGTGTGGAGAAAGAACGCGGCTAGGGGCTAGGTGAGGTAGGACACACCATGTATTATTTTTACAAACCATGTATGCCTATATGGCTAGGAAAACTATTTACATAGGATACAAATCTAGGTGCTCAGACTGGTTCACACACTGTGTAGACCCTAGTGCACGTCATGTACTCCTTGAGATCTTCTTGAGATCTTTCGACTTTTGTATCTCCTTATCTAAAACTCAAATTCATACCTACGAGTATCCTATCACGAGAAATTTTACACGTAGAATGTGATGGTGGCTTCCATAGTGTCTTTTGAGATATGGGGTGGTATGTTTAGAGCATGATGTTTTTATACTGTTGCTTAACCTTGGGAAGTGAATGGGGTGGATCATTGGGATGACATTGGGGTCAGTATCCTTCGCTATCACCTTAAAATGTGGGTCCCCTAGACTCTTTAGTCTTTTAGAGTGGTTCTACTCTATTTTATGAGAGCATGGGTCCCCTACTCATAGTGGTGTTATGATGTGAGGTTTGATAATCATGAAACTCCTTTTAGCTATGTTTTTTCAATTATGGTGATCAGTTTGTTCTTGGAGAGAGACATTCAAACAGGTACTCTCATGTGGCATCAGGGCACAGGTTTCCCTTACCTATCTTCTTTGGTAGATATGGTACTCCCTATATCATGGGTTCAGGATCTATACCTTTGGGATAGATCTTATAGGGTTGATACTCCCTTAGGGTCAAGGTGTGGGTCCTTTGTATCATTCATGCAATTGGAGATAGCACTCCCCTATCTTTCTAGGGTGGGATCCCTCTTTACTTGTTGGCTAGATAGATTAAGAACTCCCCTATTGGATTAGGGTGTAGTTCCTCTATCTATGGATACAATACTCTCCTACTATATTAAGACATGGTTCCCCTATATTTTACATATAGATAGATTAGGACCCCACCCCCCCCCCCATCATGTTTTGGTGTGGGTCTTATATCCTTGGAGTCAGAACTCACCTATCATTCTAGGATGTGGTTCCTCCATACATGTTATTCTGGTAGAATTGGTACTCCACTTTCATACCAGGGATCGAGTCCTCAAGCCTAGGAATGGTAATCTACTTTTGTACTATAGTTCGGGTCCCCCATAGTGGTCATTCTAATAAAGTGGTACTCTCCTGTCGTATAAGGTTATGAGTCATGTATATGTGAAGTATTATTGCCATGTCATACTAGGGTGAGGTTCCTCTATCTATAGAATAGTACTCCCCTGTCGTACCAGGGTTCAGGTCCTCATCTACAGAGTAGTACTCCCCCTTATTCGAGTAGCAATTAGGGGAGGTTCCTCCATCGGAGTTGGAACTCCCTCAGCTATTGTGTATATTTATGAAGAGTAGGACCCACCACTAGTTAAGTGGGATACCTAGTAAGTATTTAGTGCTCCCTTGATGGATTGAGGTGTGGTTCACTTTATATAGAAGCAATATATGTTTCATGGGTTAGTTAGGAGACAATACTCCCTTAATTTTTTTGTTTCAATTTTTTATGCTTTCAGTAGTTTTTTTGTACTCTAGTTCAGGATAGATGTATGCATGAATTTTAGTTTCCAACTTTTTATATATCTTCACTATTTCATGTAGGTGTTTGTGGGGGTGTGCATATATGTACTTTAGGAAAATGCTTCCCATCTGTTTGATATGCCTACTCAGTGCTAGTAATCATCCACATGCCTATTGGAGGCGGGATTGGGGAGTTGTGGCCCAGACCCCATTGGTTTGGGTCATGAAATATCATTTCCAATACCATTATATTGGAAAGATTCCTTTACTTAATTGGATTCACTCCCTATTCTATCCCTGTATTACTGAACTATGTTTACTCCTTGTTTTAGTCTTTTCTATCTCATGAGATATAAATCTTTACCCAATTTATTAGAGGGAGACACAGGTCCCACATATCACATAATTAAATCCATAAATATGTGTGCCACAAGAAAATAATTTATTCCTTATAACAAAATCCATAAAAAGAAATGGGTTTCATAAACATCATTCTATCGTAACATAACCCATAGAAAAAGAAATGGGTTTCATAAATATCATTCCATTATAAACATAAAACAACCATGGAAGGAATATGTATAGTACCCTTGAGAAATAGAACCAATAAAGCATAAGTAACATTGAATAATGTTATCATAAATTGAAAATTATTTTTAGATAACACTTGAAAATGATCCTTGAGGAAAATCTCCTTTCTACTTAGAAAAAGTTTTCATTTCCTAAAATGTAACGCAATTTTAAAATAAAACATTTTATTTAAAATAAACATGTAATATTTTAAGGTAATCATCAAGAAATTAAGGCCTCATGAAAGTTTATAAATCCATTCATGCCATATAAGTTAAAAAAACATTCCTTTTGTACTTTTTCTGAAAAAGTCAAAAAGTACCTTGTTTGGAAAACAACAAAAAAAATCATTTCAAACCATTTAGTAAAAATTATCACATGGATAAAAATAAAATTAAACAATTTCAAAATAATAGTAAACATATTTTGGAAAAAAATAAGTAACATGGAAAAAGATGATAAATATTCCCCAGTATATATTTACATTTAAACAATCTCAAATAATAATGAGATTGTGAAATTAACCCTTACCTTAGGCTTGATTACCATAATTCATTTTTCAACCACATGTATAATAGTTTAATGAATGTTATTAATTTATAACAGAACCAAATTAATGTTTATGATATTATATATGATCCTGTTATATCATTTTATCTCCCATTTTTTAATAATATTTCACTATTACCCTTCCCTCAGTTGTTAACTACTTCATTTTTCTATGCATGTTTTGTTATATAAGTATGATTTCTGGTGAATAGTATATAGTTTAGTCTTTTAAATAATTATATTAAGGTATAATATATCTTATTTATTCATTATATACATTTATATAATCATTATTCTATGGTGAACATTGAAAATAAATCGCATCGCGTCCTGGAGACGGTAGGCCATATGTACCTGTGAGCGACTGTATCATTACCTTAATGGTAAAATGTTAAGAAATATGATGGTATATTAAATTAAATAATTAAAATAATTTTATAATTATCATATATATGTATTATTTTCATCATTAATCCTATCAAAATAAAGTGGTGATGAAACACAGATTACACCATGGTGTGGGGATGGTAATTCGTACGTACACACACACGGTGCTTTAGTTTTTTGTAGGACGGATAAAATTTGTAATATGGATGTTACA
Source organism: Viscum album (assembly GCA_963277665.1). Taxonomy (NCBI): domain Eukaryota; kingdom Viridiplantae; phylum Streptophyta; class Magnoliopsida; order Santalales; family Viscaceae; genus Viscum; species Viscum album. The sequence continues at coordinate 2,074,002,575 of OY728131.1, forward strand.
TAATCATAATATCATCTCAATATATATTTTATACATTAGTTATTACTTTATAATTGAAACAAAAAATTAATAGGAATTAGAAGAATAAATAATTTTGAAAGAGTTGGTAATGACGATTACCTCTTCTTCGGCAAACTTCCCTTAGATCTCTTCTTAGGGACATTGAGTTTGGTATTTTAAGAAGAATAGAACCTCTATAAAATGTATAGAAAATTTTAGAATATAAATTGATAGGTTATTTTCTGTATTAAAGGCTCAATGTTATGTGAATAAGTTAGGGAGGAGGTTTCATTTTATAATTAAGGTAAGGGTAACTTTTAGAATTTCTCAAAAGAATAAATAATCCAAATGCCACCAAATGGCCATGTATTATAATATATTAAAATAAATGGTTTAAATAACATAAAAAATAGAATTCATACAGGTTTTTGTGTCATTTTAAACATTATTCATTAGATTTACCCCTTGGTTATTTATTTTTCAATTTAACCATTGTAACCATTATTTTAATCATAAAGGGTTAATATTGTTACTATAAATGGAAAAATGAGTCATATATTGAATTTTATGTTTTTATAACTATATTACATTAACATAGTCTAATATATTATTTTTATTAATTTCACATAATTAGATAATTTATTATTTTTGATGAATCATCATTAATATCAATTTTGAAACTATTAATTAAATTTGACTTCAACTACATCAAGACAAAGGGTAACATCAAATATAATGATTTAAAAAATCTTTCATATGTCGTATAGATCTATAAAATTCATTTAATACATTAAATATTTAAAATTATATCAAAATTAATATTTTAAAAATCACACATATTATTTTTCTGTTAATTAAATAAATAGTCTGTTTAGCATTTCACAAGAATTAAAGGTAATTATATAACTTCTACAAAATAAAAATATTTATAATTAAAATAAATAAATTAATATAAATTTATAAATTTATCATCATTCATATCCTAATTTTATCCCTATGTGAACACGTAAAATATATTAAATATAAAGAGAGTGTCATTTTGTAATTGTCCTTAATCTAAATAATATATAAGTCATTTTTAGAGAAAATTATCTATTAAATAACATAAATTCAAGAATAATGTGACAAGGGTATATTATTATTAATAAAATAACTTTTTTAGACAAATTTATCTCATTGTTTTACCCTTATATTTTTGTTTTAACCCATATATAATCCCATTAACTCTTATCATGACAACATTTGTTTTTACTATTTGAAGGTTAATATAGTCACTATAAAATGAAAAACAACCCATAAATGGATAATTGATGAAATTAATAACATTATCCCAATAACGTGGAAGAATTTAATATTTTTAATAATTTTATAACATTTAATAAAATATTATTTATTTAAAAATATTATTATTGTTAATTTTAATACTATTCATTACTTTGGATTTTAAAATAAAATAAAAATATAATCTCAAAAAAATATTTTATTATATACCTAATATATCAAGGTATTCTATTAAATTCTTGGATAACATTAATTATTTGAAATTATATTTATTTTAATATTTTAGTATCATTTATTTAATACTTCAATTAATAAAATATTTAATGCATCAGCATTATGTAAACATTTAAGGTAATTGTTTATTTACTAAGAATTATAAATAAATTACCATTTTGTAGATAAATATTTTATCTTTACAAATACTCTTTATTTTATAAGATATCTTCTGTTTATATATATATTAAGAATATTATACTTATAAAAACTAAGAGTGTGATATTTTGTCACCTTTTGTGATTTTAATAATATCTAAGTGATTTTCATGTAACTTTATTCATTAAATAATTTAATTTATAACCATATGAATTATGGTTAAAAATAATTTCATTCAATAAAATTTGTTAAAGTTCTATGGTATTTTTCAAATATTTATAATATTATATTTATCTTTAATTTCTTGATTTACCATTAAATGTGGTAATAAAAATTACTAATGTTGTCATTCATATTGTCCAAAAATAAAAGGGACATAATTAATAAATTTTAACCATTTTATTCCAAATATGGAATATATTTTTCAAAATTTAATTCATAGAAGTTTTAAAAAATAATTTAAAATTAATCTTGAACACTAGACGAAACAATAGGTTTTTAAAGTGAAAAAGTTTAAAAGATTGAAATGTTTTTATATCAAAATTCAATATGAAATTGATTATAATTATCTAAATTGTATTAAATTATATAAAATTTATCTAATTTAACTTTAAAATCAATAAGAAATATAATTTAACACTAAATTATTTAGACAAAAATTCTATTTTCAATTAATATTCAGTATTTTCTATTATTCATCAAAACATGAAACTTATTAGAAAAATTACAAAAATTACACCAAAGTAAATTTTTATATTATTATTTTTAAGTATAAAGTTTATTTTTGAAATATAATTTATAAAAGTTTCAAAAGAAATATTTATATCAATTTAACCATCAAAAGGTCAGAAAACTGTCTTTTTAGAAAAATACATCTTTTATGTGTAAAATTGGATTTGTTCTTATATCATTTTTAGAAAATGAATATTTTTAATGTTAAAAATTATATTTAATATATATTTCATTAATATAATCCAATAAGTGTGATTGTTTTTTTAATGGTATAAAACATACTTGTGCGCATTTCAATATTTTTCTAGAAAAATATTTTCATTTAATTTCAAAAGGGTTTTACATGTGTAAACCATACTTTCATAATTCAGTTAATCCTCTTCATACCCATAATTATAAATAATAGGTTATAATTTTCTTGTTTAAATAATTATCATAATAAAATGTTGTTTTTTAGAAGCTCAGTGTTAAATGTTACTCATGCTAAGTCGGTGTTGTGTGTAATGCAATACATCAAAGATATCAAATTATTTTAAAAAATATATTTCCTAAAAATCTCAGGTTGTTACATTCTACCACCCTTAAAATAAATTTCTCCCTCAAAATTAATTGGGTTCATCAATGTTTTAGTATATAAAAGTTACTTTCATAGATACCCACATCGTAAAATAAATACTGAATATTATTTTTAAGATAGGAAAGTTAGAAACTTAACAGTCATCCAATGTAACTCATAACTAGGTTTCCACATTGAATAAGATAGGAGATAAGTGAAAACATAGACATAGAAGAGAAATAAAACTATCATGTTCTTAGAGAGAGTGATAGAAAACATGGTCAGGAGAAATTTAACAATCACAAAACCATAAATATGTGATGATCTAAGGGCCCATTTTATTTATCTAAAAAAGGTACTAGTATTTATTTTTTGGTTTCAATATCATTTCCCTAGAGTTGAATAATTTTCATTAAAATAAATACTTACTTAATTTCATTACATTTTATAAGCACAATTCCACCCTTTCATTGTACCTTTGTCAATTTCCATACAATCTCTTATTCTAAGAAAAGAAAGTGAATTTTTAATTTCTAAAGCATTAAGAAATCATGAGATCCATAAATTTAACAATATTTGATTCCATATATTTTTAGTTAACATCACAATAAAAGGACAAAATAAGTTATCCAATATTATTAAATCCTTATATGGAAAGATAATACATTAATCTCTAAAACGTCATCCAAATTTCAACGTAAAAATTTTCATAAATGGTTACCTTTATGGTCCTTCCAAAATATTAAAATCCAAAACTTTTGAAATAATGTCACTAAATTTCCAAAAATCATATTATCATTAATCCCCCAAATTACTTTATGCATCTCTTAATTGTCACACACCAAACATGTGAAGACTATTATCATGTATTCTCTTGAAACATGGTAATAACATAAATTACCATAAAACCTTAGGGAAAATATTTATGCCTCCAATATTTAACTCTTTCTTCATACCATGAATCCAAAAATTCTATAAACTCATTCCATGATATAATAAATATAACACCCTAATATTTTATTATATGTACCTTCTTAAATAAATTCAATCCATTTGATAGCTTATGTTTCCCACAACACTGATCTTAAACGTATAGTAATATACTATTAAATATTAAGTTGACTGGTAGAATAGTATTCTGACCATTAGGAAAAGTAATGTGACCATTCTAATAGAATCCTCACCAATAAAAGTATATATAAAATTTATTCATCTTATAAATGGTAATATAGTATAATTATATCATTGTTTAATTAAATAAATGTTTTATAAATGATAAATTAATTTTTGGTATTTTGGTGAAACATAAATGTTTATTTACAATTTGATAATTAATATAATTATTTAAAATAAAATTTATTTTCATAAAATATATTCATGAATTAATATTTTGTTGTCTTAGTATTGAAAAATATTTTTATGAGACCGTAATTAATTTTTCAATGTGTCACAAGATAAGTTATAATCTTAAAATTGATATTTTTTAATAAATGATAATTTTAATTAAAAAATAATTTTCTCATATTTAGAAAATTATTTTTAAAAATTTATTTTATTTTTTAATTATAAATTCCTAAAAATGGTTAGGGTGAATTTTTTAGATTTATATAAAATAGATAATTTTTTGTGAATATTGAAATAAAATAATTTACAATATAAATAAATAAATGAGTTATTGATTCATGCTTGATTTATGGATGAGGTAATAACCCATTGGTTAAAAATAAAATGCATTAGTTACATTATTTATTCACAAAAATCATCACTCTTGATAGTCTTGATCAAAAATAATAAACAAATGAATAAAATAATAAAAAACACTCCTCACCTCCACTATAAATACCACCCCTTCTCCTCACACCTTAAAATCCATGAAACTTGTCCAATTTATAACTAATACTCTTACCAATTATTTCCCACAAATCTAGGATCATTTTTCCATGATAAAATATCAAACCCAAGTCTCTTAAGTAGGTTCTCAAGGTGAACAATTCAAGAGGTAAAACCATTAATCCTTTCCTTTCATTTTCTTTTATTACATTTTATTTTCTTATCTTACCTCACCTACTCTATCCAAACATGAATGATAAATACCATATCCTTTATATAATATAATTTTATTATGTTAATGGTAAATCCACTATCAAACACCCTCCCCTCTCCCATTTATTCTAAAAATTAAAATATCGTCTGTGATGTGTTGATTTTCCACCATCGTGGACAATGCATTTTCATTTTCCATTAAAACCTTCATGAATGGTAATAAAAACATTATAATGGTTAAAAAATATTTTAAAATTTATATTAAAACTTATTTATTATTATAGAACTAGTATATATACATAATATTAAATAATTAAACAAAACTAGTTTTTGATAATCAAAAATTCACCAAAATAAACTAATGCTCATCATTAAAATTTTTTATAATGAATATTACTCATATATAGAAATAAAATTATATATAAGACCATTTAATATTGTTTAATTCCATAAATAAAATATAATTTCAATTATTGGGAATTATTTCCCATTTTATATGATCTCTGATACATGTATATAAGTAAACCAATCCTGAAAACCAAGGAAATAAACACTCCTGGATAACAAAATGAAATCTTATAACTCATAAAAAAGACCATAAATTAACTTGATAAAATTAAAAAACTTAAAATAAATATTTCATAGGTTATTAATTAAATTATTAATTAATATAATTTCATTATCCAGGACATTAAGTTCAAGTGTAGACACTTTTAGTCATATGGTAAGGGATTCTCCCGGAATCTCTATTTTTCATTCAGGATGTGCTTTCTCTTTCTTTACCCCAATTTAATTCTTATTTATTTTTGTTTAATTATTATAAATTCTATTTATATGTTGAAAAATCATGTATCTAGATTATTTCATCTTTCTTTTAAGGGTAAATACATGTTTTATAAGGTTCTCTTTTCAATTCCACTTGATAAGAAATTCCAATTTAAGAGAACTTTCCAATTTAATACCCATTTTCAAGTACACTCTATAATATGATTTAAGACACAAATATATTTCTAATATGAATCTCTTTATCATGAAAAACTTTTTAATTCATTTTTGGTTTTATGCAAACAATTAATTTTTTTTATTTTCTAAAGACACTTTAGTATTTTCCCTTAAACAATACTAAGGATGCTCTTTTATAAAGTTTATTAAAAAATATTTTTACACATATTCACATCAGTTAGACATCATTTATCATGATATATTCCAATTTTCCATTATTAATGTCCAATTATTATTTAAATTTATTCCTTCATGGACTCCATTATGATATTCTTATTGGTTACTCCTTATTCACCACTTATTTCTTGTGTGTGGTGTATGTATACTTCCCTTTCATTTGGGATCATCATTCAATGAATATTTCATTCAATATACCTATTTATTTTACCATGTTTATTATTATTATTTTTATCCATGTAGCATTTTTTCATACGGTGTTTTCATTGATTGATTTTTTAATTGTGGAAATATTGATGAATCTATATATTATGATCAATACATATATTTTGATAAGTCGTATTTTTCATGAATTAAATATATGTACAAAGAATTATATGGACATGCAGTGACAGGTGGGGCATGGTTATAGATAGCCCCTAGATGCATCGAGAGGTCTCATGAGACAAAATCATTGCTGACCAACCCTTTGTGTTTGTTTCTAAGTAGAATTGGATGGATTTTTACCCACAGACTTAAACCACCTTGACTATATAATGTTTTATGTGCTAGATACATGAATTGTAACAAATAATCATTTTCTTTATTTACTATTAAGTCATTTCATTCCATGTAATTTTATCTATGAAAAAATATATGGATTCATTTCTATTCTCATTTTATCAATGGAATGTGTTTTTTAGTTATTTACATTTCCATAATGACTATGAATTATTGACTTCACTTCAATTATTATAGGTTCATGTAACCATTAATGAGTTTTTGAGTTCACCCTTTTATTTTTTTCCTTCCATTTGTTGTAAATATGTAATTTTTGAATAATTTTCTTGGATGTAGTTTATTTTACTTTGTTATGTTCTATTTTGTATTACCAATACAATAAGGGAACCATGTATGCATCTAGTTCTTAAATACTACTATACTGATTGATCCTTGGTAATTTGATCTCTTTTCTATTCCATTGTAATAAAATTACCACTAACTCTAGGCTACTGGGGTCAGGGTGTTACAATTGGTATAACATAAAGTTTAGAAGAAATCATGGGAACCATATACTAAATAAACATAAGAATTATAATAATTATTTATAGTGAAATTTTAGCTCAATAATCATGATTATTATGAGATAACTTGGTGTGTTCCATTATCTAATGATGGTTCATAATGGAAGGAAATGAATCAATACCTTTGGATATTGTAGGAATTTCCCTTCTAAGAAATTCAACATAGTTAGTGTTGTAGCTGAGAAGATCATGGCCTTATTTGGATTGCTTACTCAGGTTAAAAAATAACCATAATAAACCTATATTGGATTGTTTCATATTAAATAATCCTTATCTTTTAGTAGGAATACTAATCTAGTGGTAGATGAGCAGTGGATCAAGTCCATTGAAAATACACTTCTATAATTAGGATGAAATGAAAATGAAAAGTTAATATTGGTAGTATATTTTCTCAAGGGATATGATGATAAATGGTGGTCGTTGATCCAAAATAATATAGAGTAATATGAAACATAAGACATTGAATAGATAATTTTAAATAAAAAATCATTTAAAAATATTTTCTTCGTGATCAACGAATTGAAATACAGATAGAATCCCCTAACTTAAAGAAAAGGGAAGAAGAGAGTGTTTCATAATATGAGGCACATTCAAAATACTATATAGGTATGTTAGATTATATACATGATTCAAAAGACCAGATTTATCATTTCATTTAATTTATTAACACATGTATCTGAAGGGCACTAGCTTCTCAAAAAAATTCATTATATAATGAAATAGTATTAAGTGCCATCAAAAAAGAGAAGGAATTTTCTATATATTATATGTTCAACAGAAATAAAGATAATAATAGGTCTTCATATAACCATGTAAAAGGTGAAGTTTCAAATAATAAAAAGGTAATGAAGAAATTTCTATTATACGGTAATTGTAGAAAGAATCATCTAAGTAAATGCTTGAAAGGAATGTGAGTTTTCTATAAGTGTGGAGAAAATTTTCATAGAGATGAAGATTGAAATGGGAAGAAACAAATCAACGATGTTCAATGATTCAACTATAATTAAATGGGTAATTATTAAAATTAGTTTCTCAAGTATTAGGGGAATCTATCCTAGAAGAGGATAAGTGGATTTGGCCAAGCTTATGTGATCACTATAGCTGAATTAGAAGTACTCAATGATGTGGTGGTGGATAGATTAATTCTATCTTCAAATATATCCAATGATCTATTTTGTTCTATATCATCTCACTCTTTTATATCTACCTTGTTTTCTAAGAAAATCATACATTTCCATTATTTATTTGACAATGTTGTAATCATTAAAAACTTCTATGGTAAGTCTCATTGTAATAAAAATGACTTTAAATCTCCTATATGACACATAAATTTTCTTTAGTTTCTAACATTATCATCATACCCATGGTTGAATTTGATATAATCCTTGGTATGGAAGGGGTTTTAAAATATGATGTGATAATTTATTGGAATAATAATGAAATTAAAATCTATAAGGAAGATGTAGAATCCCTTATCTTTAGATAAAAAACCTCGTCATCTGATTCTTATATAGATCCACCCCTAGTAGATCTACAAAATGAAATTATTGTTGAGGAAGAGAAAACAACATCTAGAGATGAGGAAATTAATCATCAAATTGAGGATATACCAATTGTGAAGGGATACAATAATATATTTTATAAAGAATTCCATGGGAACACCCGAGAGCATGAAGTTGAATTTACCATTGATCGAATCCCTGATTAAAGACCAATATAAAATGATTTTTATATAATTGAAATTGTGGAATTAATGGATCTAAAGAAACAACTAGAGTATTTGGGTAATAAGGGATTTATTTTCCCTAGTGTTTCTTCATATAAATCCCATTTTTTCTTTGTGAATAATAAAGATGGATCCTTGAGGGTGTGAATTGACAATAGATAAATTAATGTTATTAAAATAATGAAAAAGTACCATATTCCTCGCATTGATGATTAATTTGATAAACTCTATGAAGATAAATATTTTTATAATATTGAACTTTGTTCTAGATATCATAAATTGTGTGTAAAGAAGGAAGATATTCTAAAGAAAATATTTCTAACTAGGTATGAACATTATGATTTTATTGTAATTCCATTTGTACTGAGTAATTCACCCTATGTTTTCATGGATCTAATGAATAGATTATTCAAGGAATATCATGATAATTTTATTTGGTTTAATTTATGATATCTTACTTTACTTCAAAATCTATGGGGACCATGAGAACCACTTTTGGATTATTTTGAAGACTCTTAAAAGAAAATAGTTATATGGGATGTTTAAAAAGTATGAATTATGGATTTAAATAGTTTCTTTACATAGAAATATCATCTATAAGGATAGAATATTAGTTAATACTATGAATAAAAATTCAATCCATGAATGGTATACACTAATGACCATAATCGAGGAACATAGTTTCATTAGTTTAGTAGGTTACTATCAGCATTTTTTCCATAATTTTTCTCGGTTGGCTAACTCATTAACCAAGCCCACAAAAAGGGGTTGAGTTCATATAGACAAAAGAATGTGGAGAGATTTTTGAATAATTAAAGAGAATATTATCCAATTATCTAATTTTGAATCTACTATTAGGAAATAATGGTTTTATGATATACAACAATGCATAGAAGAATGGATTGGGTTTGTCCTTATGAAAAATGATAATATTATTGCATATGCACCAAGTTAGTTGAATACATATGAATATAATTATCCAACTCATGATCTTGAATTAGAAGTTGTAATATTTTCTATAATAATAAAAGGAACTATCTCTATCATCAAATATGTGAGATATATATATATCACAAGAGTTTGAAATAAATTTTTACATAGAAAGAACTCAACATGGAGAAAATGAGATGGATCAAGTCACTAAAAGATTATGGTTGATCAATACACTACCACCAAGGAAAATAATATAAGGTATCATATACATTAAGAAGGAAATTTCATGGACTTCTAACCCAAATGAGTATTGAAAAAGACCCTATGATCAAAGATTTATTAAATATTAATATGGGAATTTTCAAGGAAGATGAACCATCACTAATTTTTCAAATGATTGTAAAACCAAATTCACTAGATAGGATAAAAATTTCTCAATATAATGATGATACTTTTTGAAAGAAAATTAAATCCATTGAGGATGGAATATTGGAAGACTTTGTGTGTGAGGATGGGGTTTTGAAATTATTAAAGAGGTTATATGTACCATCAATACCAGAGCTGAAAACAGAACTATTAGATAATGATCATATCTCAAATTTCTCTATACACCCTAGTAGTTCCAAGATGTATAGAGATATGAAGGAACGTTTTTGGTGGAATAATATTCTTGGGGAAATTGTTGACTATGTGTCAAGGTATCAAGTTTGTCAACAAGTGAACATAAAGAGAAATCATCCAAGAGGATTCAAGAAACATCTAACTATTCCTATGTGGAAGTGGGATGGCCTTATGAGGGAATTTTTCACAGGACTACCAAGGAAACCTATAAGGAATATTTCAATATGGGTTATTATTTATCGTCACAAAAAATAGGTATATTTTCATACAATAAGAGAAGATTTACCTCTTGAGTGCCTATCAAGGCTCTATATTAATGAAGATGTAAAACTTTATGATTAACCTCTATTGATTGTTTCTAATCAAGATCCCCATTTTACATCAAAATTTTGGAAGAGTATTTAGAAGGCTATAGATATTAAACTTCATTTGAGTAATACTTTTCACCCTCAAACCAATAGATAGTCTGAAAGAAATATTCAAACTTGTAATACATTTTAAGATCATTCTCACTTGATTTTCATGGTATATAAGATCTGTATTTACCTTTATTATAATTTTATTACAATAATAATTTCCATTCTAGTATTCAAATGGCATCATATAAAGCATCATATGGAAATAGATGTAGTACTCCAATTTGTTGGGAAGAAGTTGGTGAGAGGAAACTTATAAGCCCATAATATATTGATGAAACAATGAAAAAGTTAAATACTAATCAGGGTCATATCAAAGTGTCTCAAAGTACAAAAAAGATTTATACTGACAACTAGAGAAAGGAATTTTAATTTCAAGTGGCATATAATGTCATTATAAGAGTATCTCCATAGATAGGTGTCACAAGGTTCATTAAGAAATGGAAATTAATCCCTAGGTACATTTTACCATTTGAATTTCTAGAAATAATTGGAGCTATGGAATACCAATTAGTAATGCCACCAAGTCTCTTCAAAGTTCATGATGTGTTCCACATATCATTGTTAATGAAATACATGCCAGACCCAATGCATGTACTCACCTATAAGAAAATAGAACTGGAACCTAATTTGTCTTACTATGAAGAGACTATCAATATTATTGACACAAGATAGAATGTACTGAGAAATCAGACAACTCGACTGGTAAAGGTTCTATATAGAAACAATAAAATGGAAGAAGCAATGTGGGAACCTGAGGAAATTATGAAGAACCACCATCATCTGTTTAGAAGGAAATATTTATGAAAATTTTTTAGGATAAAATTTCTGGAGGGAAAAATACAAAACCACAATATTTTATCATATATATCTTCTTAAATAGATTTAATTCATTTGATAGCTTATTTTCACACAAGACTGAACTTAAAAGAATAGTAATATACTATTAAATAGTAACTTGACTGTTAGAATAGTAATGTGACCATTATGAATAGTAATTTTACCATTAGAATTGTAACCTCACCTATGAGATTTTATATAAAATTTTGGAATATTATAAATGGAAATATTATATAATTATATCATAGTATAAGTAAATAAATGTTTTAAAAATGATAAAATTAATTGTTGGTATATTTGTAAAACATAAATATTTATTTTCAATTTTATAATTAATATAATGATTTAAAAATAAATTTGTCTTAAAAAATTAGATTCATGAATTAATATTTTGTTTTCTTATGATAGCAATATAATTTTATAAGACCTTAATTAATTGTTCAATGTGTCAAAAGATCAGTTATGATTTTAAAAATCGGTATTTTTCGAACAATGATAATTTTAATTAAAAAATAAATATATCAAATTTATAAAATTGTTTTCAAAAATTGGATTCAATTTTTTAATTCTACATTTTAAAAAATGGTTAGTAAATTTTTTGGTATATTTCTAAAATGGATGATTTTTTAGTGAATTGGGAAATTCGGTAATTTATGTTATAAGTAAATAAATGAATTTTTGAGTCATGGATGATGTATGGATGAGGTAAGATCCCATTTAATATAACTCATGTGAATTAGTTTATATATTTAGTCACAATAATTGTCACTATTTTTAGTCTTGATCCAAAATAATAAAAATAAATTAAATAATCAAAAAATGCTCCTCTCCTCCACTATAAATACCACCCATCACCACCCCTTCTCCTCACACCTTCCAAGCCTTTAATCTTGTAAAATTTTGGCCTAATACTCTTTTCAAGACTCTTCCTCACATCCATGATCCTTTTTTCTCAATAAAATACAAAACCCAAGTCCCTTAAGGAGGTTCTCATGTAGAAGAATTCAAGAGGTAAAACCCTTAATCTTTCCCTTTCATATTATTTTATTTTCTTATGTTTTCTTATCATTGTCTAACCTACTCTATCCAAACATGCATGATAACTCTAGTATCTTATATATACTAATTTTTTTATGTTAATATAAAATCGATCATCAAACCCCCTCCCCTCTCCCTTTTATTCTGTAAATGAAAATATCATATGTGATGTGTCGATTTACCACCATCTTGAATGATGTGTTTTTATTTTCCATTACCACCTTCACAGTTAGTAATAAAACCATTATAATGTTTAAGAAAGATTTTAAAATTTATATTGAAAATTATTTAAAATTATTTAACAATAATATATACATAATATTAAATAATAAAACAAAACATATTTGTGATAATTGAAAATTCACCAAAATAAACTAACATTATTCATTAACATTTTATTTATTGAATTTTTATAATATTTTATGACAATGATATATAATACCATTTAATCTTATTTAAGTCCAATAATAACATATAATTTAGATTCTTGATAATTATTTTCCATTTTACATGATCTTCCAAACATATATGCAAGTGAACCAATCATGAAAACCAAGGAAATGAACACTCCTAAAATACAAAATTAAATCTTATAACTCCTAAAAAACCATAAATAAACTGAATAAAATTATAATAAAAAAATTAATATGTTTTCAATTAAATTATTAATGAATCTAATTTTATTATCGAGGATATTAAATTCAAGTGCAGAACACTTTCAGACATAAGGTAATAGATTCTCCCTCAATCTCCATTTTCATTCAGGCTATGCTTTCTCCCTCTTTACACTAATGTAATTATTATTTATTTTTATATAATTATTATAAATTATATTAATATTCTATAAAATAATGTATCTATATTATTTCATTTTCTTTTATAGGGAAAAACATGTTTTACAAGGTTCTTTTTTCAATTCCTCCCAATAAGGAAGCCTGATTTAAAGAAACTTTCTAATTTCATACCCATTTTCAAGTACACTCCATAATTTGTTTTAAGACATAAATATTTTTATAAAATCAATATTTTTATCATGAAGATCTATCTTAGTTAATTTTTGGTTGTATGAAAACAGTTAAACCTTTTCCATTTTAAAGACTCTTCAGTATTTTACCTTAAACTGCACTAAAGAGGATATTTTATAAAGATTATTAAAAACTCTTTTTATATATTTTAACTTAATTTGCACATAATTAATCATGATATATTACTAATTTCCCTTATGAATGTCAATGTATGATTTAAATCCATTCTATCATAGACTCCATTATGATATTCCCTTTGGTTATTCCTTATTCTAAACTTATTCCTTGTGTGTGGTGTTATATACTTACATTTCATTTGTGATCATCACTCATTGAAGATTTCATTAAATATTCATATTTATTATATCATGGATATTATTATTTACTTATCTGTGAACCATATTTAAATATGGTGTTTTATTTAAATGTTGTTTTAATTGTTGAAATATTGATAAATTTCTATCCTTTACTCAATACAAATATTTTGATAAGTCATTTTGTTCGTGAATTAAATCTATGTATGAATAATGATTTAGACATATATTTATGGGTGTGTCCTAGTTATATACATTCTCTCAACATATCAATAAGTATCATGAGAAAAAATAGTTGGCGAAAATCTCTTCAGGTTTGTTTCCTAGAAGAATCGGATGGGTTTTTACCCAAAGACTTAAATTGTCTTAATGGTACAATGGTTCATGTACCGGATACATGAAGTTCAATAAATAATTATTTTCTTCATTTAGTATTATGTTATTAATTTCCATGAGATTTTCACTATGATAAAATTTATGGATGAATTTTCATTCTCAATGTATTGATGGAATGTTTTTTTAGTTACATACCTTCCCATAATGATTATTCCTTGTTGAATTTGATTCACTTACTATTGATTCATGTAGCCAATACTGAGTGTTTGATCTCACCCTTTTACTTTTTTCCTTCCCTAGGTTATAAAGATGGAATTTTTTAATAAGTTTCATGGAATCATTAGATTTTCCTTTGTTGTGCTCTATGTTTAATTACCAGTGTAATAAGGGAACCATATATGTATCTAGTTATTCAAGACTACTAAACTGATCAATTCTTAGTGATGTAACCTCCTTTATATATTCAATTATAATAAAATGGCCACTAACTCTGGCTTATTGGGGTTAGGGTGTTACAATAAACTACTATTTAATCATATCAGTCCCATGTCCATTAATACTATCCCATTTATTTTATCACAATAAAAAATCTCTTTATTTATTATTCCAACTTCATGCACATATTAAGGGTTATACTTCCATTAATCATGTTTTTTCAAAAAATATCACCTTACCACCGCAATCACTTTTCATGTTTACTAGTATCATTCAACATATTCATTTAATAGTTAAGTAAAAACTATAGTATACTAATCTATAGAAATTTCATTATTCTTTAATACCATAAAAGTACTTCTACAACATTATTCTTGAATTCCATTACACATACATTCAATCATTCCACCACAATGTTTTCATACTCTGCATCGCCAATAGTTATCGCATGATATTTTCATTTAACTTTCGATTTAAGAGTTTTATAACATCAATCATCATAGTTAACCCTTAGATTTGGACACTAATTAGAATAATACCCATTTTCCTTGCACTTGAAGCATTGAAATGCAGGGGATTTATTATGTGTATCTTTCTCTCTATTCACATCATTATATAACTTCATCCCATTAATTAGGAATTTATTTTCTATATGACCTACCACAAAGTATTCTAAGGGCCTTAGCCATAAGAGACTTCAGTAGATATGAAGAATGGATCAAACTTACTCTTAGGTTGGATGATAATGTCAGAATCATACCTCACAAGTCTTGTAAAATTTTCATCATAGGAAACAACAGATTCATCATCATTTTTCTTAATCTCAAGTAACTCCTACTCCATATTCATGTAAATAATATTAGGAAAATACTTATTGAAAAATAAGTTCTTGAACTCATCTCATTCCATTGATTTAATTTCATCTTGCTACCTTGTATTCTTAATTAGAGTCCAACACCGGTCTTCTTAACCTTCTAAATGATAAATATCCAAACTGACTTTTTCATGTTCTAAACACTGAAGGATATAAAATATATTTTCAATGGTACCTATCCATTTTCCAGAAATAATTGGATTAGAAGACCCACATAAATAAGTTGTACATTTCCTCATGAAGGACTCAGTAGAAAGTTATTCCCTCCTCTACTCATTTGTATGTCCAACATGATTTATATCTTGTGTGAGTATAGTGATAATATTTTTCATTCCATCCCCCATAAAATTAAGTTTCTTAGTAGAAAAATCATTAAATTTCATATCAAATTCAATATTAATATGGTTTTTTTGGGTTCCATCCATTAACTAAAACCAAAATTATAGTGTTAGTGACACTTATCATTGTGGAAAAACAACATAATCAATAGGAAATACTTTCAATTTTTAATATTTAGGTTTAATCCTAGGTTATCATTGACCTTTACCAAAATTATAGTATTTTAAAATATACTTAGACTTATCTTAAGGTTTTATTATCCTAGTTTCCAAAGGTTCACTAAACATTTGATATGATACCAACTATAACAACCCACGATTAACATATATAAACATTACATCATTTTTGTGGAATATTTCATAAATTATGAAAACACACATCCAAATACCATATTAGTTTAGTGCCTTTGGAAACATGGAACAACAAATTCTAGTCTCATGAAAGATCTTCAATTTTTCCCAAAAATATATTCCAATTTAATATTCCTACCTACAACATTTCTTTATAACCTAGGGAAAAGAAACATATGAAAAGGATGATCTCAGATGCTTAGTAATGGTAAGAAAGGGATATATCAATCATATCATAATCATAAGACATAAAAACATAAACAAAACATTCTAAAATTATATCATTAATATCAAGGATCATGATATCATGTCATGGAATAAATCATAGAAGTTCATAAAGAAAAAAAGAAAAAATTCCAAGGGAACATATATAATACATGAATATTGTTTCATACAAATAAGAATATAAAATAATTTCTATATTATTCATGTCTAATTTCCCATACAATCATAGTGGATAAAGTACTTTAATGAATTGATTCCACTCCCCATTCCATCCCTATATTACTGAACTGAGTTCACTCCTCATTCCAGTCTTATCTATCTCATGAGATATAAATATTTACTCATTGAATTGGAGAGAGATATAGTTCTCCCCCATCACATAATGGAAACAATCAATATTTGTGATACAAGAACATAATTCATTCATCATATCAATACCCATAAAAAGAAATGGGTTTCATAAACATTATTCCATCATAACATAACCCATGGAAAATAAATGGGTTTCATAAATATCATTCCATCATAAACATTAAAAAAACCATAAAACGAATAGTGATAGTATCCTTGAAATATAACCCAATAAAGCATTAGTATCCTCACATAATGTTATCGTAGATGGAAAATAATTTTGATAGATCATAATAAAATAATTATTTAATAAAATATCCTTTCTACTTTAAATTTTTTTTCTTTTCTTAAAAAGTCGCACAATTTTAAAATAAATCCTTTAATTTCAAAATAAACTTGTATTTTTTTAGGGAAAATTCAAGACATTAAGGCATCATGAAATTAAAGAAATAATTTCATATCTTATAAGTTTAAAAAACATTACTTTTATACTAATCCTAGAAAATTAACAAAGTACATCATTTATAAAAAAAGATTCCTTGCAACTCGTTTAAAAAAAATCACCACATGGGAAAAATAAAATTAAACAACTATAGGATAATAGTAAATATATTTTAGAAAAAAAATTAATAAACATTGATATGGAATATAAATATTCCCTAGTGGATACTTATTTATAAATAATCCTGAATAATAATGAGATTGTGAAATTAACTCTTAACATAGGCTTGATTTCCTTCATTCGTATCCAAACCTCTTTTATAATTGTTTAAATAATGTTATTAATTTATAGCATAACCATATTACTATCTATTATAATATATATGATTATATTATATCATATTATATCGTGTTTTTTAATAATATTTCATTATTATCCTTTTATCATGTGTCAACTACTTCATTTATGTGTGCATGATTTATCATGTTAGTCCCAATTCTTATATATTGGATATAGTTTTTTCATATAAAGAATGATATTAAGGTAATATATATCATATTTATTCATTATATTCTTGTATATAATCATTCTTTAATGGTGAACATGGAAAATTAATTGCATTGCATCGTGGAAATGGTAGGTCATGTGTATGCAGGAGCGATGATATCATTTTTATAATGGTGAAATGGTAAGGAAGAGGATGATATATTAATTTCCAGAATCATTATAATGTTATAATTATATATATATATATATAATTATATATTTATATATATATATATTATTTCCTTCATTATACCCATCCAAATAAATTAGTGATGAAAAATATATTACACCACAACATGAAGATGGTAAGTCGAATGTACGCATGCACGATGCTTTTGTTTTTTGTAGGATGGATAAAAGGTGGAATATTTTTTTCCATAGTCATAGTAAAATCTAAGAATATATTTCATACCAGATTTATTAATTTATAATGAAAAAAACACATTAATAATATATAGAAGAAGAAATTATTTTGAAAGAGTCGGTAAACACGATTACCTCTTATTCGGTGAACTTACTTAATATCTCTTCTTAGGTACACTAGGGTTTGTATTTTGAGCATACCATAACCTATATAATGTGGATATATAAGTTTAGAAGATAATTTGGAAATTTATGGTTGATATTGATGATGAAAATGGATGTCAAGAAGTCATGGAGGAGGTATCCTTTTATAATTCATGTGATGGAACTTTTAGAATTTCTCAAAATATTAAATTATAATAAATTAATTTTACATCAAAATAACACAAAATGGACATTTATTTGAATATAAGACATAATTTGTTTGTAATAACATCAACCAATAGAATTTATACAAGTTTTGGAGTCATTTTAAACTTTTTCCTTTTGATTTACCCCTTGGTTAGTTATTTTTTACCTTAATTGTGGTAACCATTACTTTAATCATAAAGGGTTAATAATGTTTCCATAAATAGAAATATGACTAATAAATGGAACTATTATGATTTGTTTAACTATATTACATTCACATGGTCTAATATATTATTTTAATGAATTTTATATAATTAAATAATTTATTATTTTGATAAATCATCGTTAATATCAATTTTAAAACTATTAATTTAATTCGACTTCAAATACATAAAAAAGATGAAATTCGAATATAATGTTTTCAAACATTATTAATATATCATATAGATATATTAAATTCATTTAAAACATTAGATATTTCAAATTATATCAAAAATTATAATTTTAAAATCATTTATTTTATTTTTCTATTAATTAAACAAATACTGCATTTAGCATTTCACAAGTATTTAGGTAACTATATAAATTATAAAAGTAAAAAATAAATTAAAATAATTAAAATAATATAATTAAGGTCAAATTTTAAATTTATTTTCATTCGTATTCTGATTTTATTCCTATGTGAATAGATAAAATGAAATTAAATACAAAGAGAGTGACATTTTGTATCTATCATTAATTTAAATAATATATAAGTAATTTTCATAGACAAGTGTCTATTAAATAACTCAAATTATAGCCTAATGTGACAAGGGTAAAATATTATTAATAAAATAATTTTTTGGGCATGTTTAGATCATGATTATATTATTATATTTTGGTTTTAACTCTCATTTGATCTCTTTAACTCTTACTATGATAACATGTGTTTTTTCTATTTGAAGGTTAATATAGTTACTATAAAATTACAAACAACCCATAAATGGATAATTTATGAAATTTGTAACATTATCTCAATCAATTTGAAGAATTAATATTTTTAATAATTTTATATCATTTAATAAAATATTATTTATTTTAAAAAATTATTAATGTCAATTTTGATATTATTCATTACTTTATCTTTTATAAATAACAAACAACAAGATAAATTCAGGTGATATATTTTATTATATCCCCTTAATATCAATTAATTCTATAAAATTCATGGATGACATTAATTATTTTAAATTATATTTATTTTAATAATTTAGTATCATTTATTTGATATTTCCATTAATAAAATAATTATTACATCGGCATTGTGTGAGCATTTAAGGTAAATATTTTTTTAATAAAAACTATAATAAAACCATGATGTAGATAAATATTTTTTATTTTCATATATTATTGATGTTCAAATATATCTTCTGTATGTCTCTATATTGAAAATATTATACTTATGAAAGCTAAGAGTGTGAGATTTTGTTACTTTATTTCATTTTAATAATATCTAAGTCATTTTATTGAAAATGTATCCATAAAATAATTCAATTTAAAAAATGGGGTGTTAAGGTTCAAACAAAATTAACCAAATAAATTTTGGTCAATTGATAGGGTATTTTTCTAAAATTTATAATATCATTTTCACCCTTAATTTCCCTATTTACCCTTAACTGTGGTAATAAAAATTGTTGAAGTTGCTATTAATATTTTCCAAAAATGAAAGGTATTTGAAATTGTTATTCCAAATATAGAGTATATTTTTTCAAAATTAAATTAATAGATGTTTTAGAAACTTATTTAAAATTAATCTCATAGACTGGACAAAACAACGAGTTTTTAAAGTGAAAACGTTCAAAAGATTAAAATCTTTTATATCCAAATTCAATGTGAAGTTGATTCCAATGACCTAAATTTTATTAAATGATATAAAATTGATCTAATTTTACTTTAAAACTAATGAAAAAATATAATTTATCACTATAAATTATTTATAATAAAATTTTATTTTTAATTAAAATTCAATATTTTCCACTATTCGTTAAAACAGTAATCTTATTAGAAAAATAATATAAATTAAACCAAAGTAAATTATTATATTTCTCTTTAAAATAAAAATTTTATTTTTTTCAAATATAATTTATGAAAGTTTCAAAAAATAGATTTAAAACATCTTTTCCGTCAAAAGGTGACAAAAATGCCTTTTTAAAAAAATAAATCTTTTATCTGTAAAATTTGATTTATTCTCAAATTATGTCTAGATTAAACATAATATTAATGTTAAAAATTATATTGAATATATATTTCATTAATATAATCCAACAAGTGTGATTGGATTATTTTAATGGTATAAAACACACTTGTATGCATTAAAATAGATTTTTCAAAAAAATAACTCTTTTAATTTCAAAAGGGTTTTACATGTGTAAATCATACTTTCATAATCAATTTAATCATGTTCATACCTATCATTATAACGTCTAGGTTATCATTTTATTATTTAAAGATTTACAATAATAAAATGATGTTTCAAAGAAAATCAGTGTTGCATGTAATGCAAGATAATCCCATGTTCCATGTAACACAAGAAATCAAACAAATAAAACTATTTAAATAATATATATTTCATAAAAATATTGGTGTGTTACAATTTGGATCTGATATATATGAAAAAATGGAATAGAATCTTAGAGACATTCAAAAATATATCAAGGCAACAGAGATTCAGCAAAAAAATTATGTTGATAATCTTTAGTGTGATCTAGAATTTAAAGTTGGTGACAATATTCTTCTAATAATTTATCTATAGAAGATGGTTATGATATTTGAGAAGAAAGGGAAAATTATCCCTAATTATATCTTCCCCTTTGAAATACTTTATCATATCGGGACATTATCTTATCATTTGTTTCTTCTACTAAACCTCTCTTAGGTTCAAAATGTGTTCCATGGATCACTTCTGAGGAAGAAAATATATAATTCATCACATGTACTAAACCCAAATTTCATACCATTAAAGCATGATATTTCTTATAAGAAACAACCATTCGGGATTATAGATGTAATAGAGAAAGTTATATGAAACAATACCACTCACCTAGTTAATATTTTTTTGTGAAACCTCCATCTTTATGAAGCTATTTGGGAACCTGAGGACATAATGAGGTAGAATTATACTCAGTTCTGGAACAAAAGTGATGAATTTTGAGGGTAAACTTCATTTTACAGTGGGTAAAATGTAACACCCCAATATTTTGTGAAATATTTTTTTCAAATAAATTAAATAATTTATATATTTTTCATTACATAAAATTTTAATTTTATCTTGAATTACATGAAATAATGAGTTTTTATGGAGTAATATGTAACATTGATTTTATCTTGTGTTATACACGGCACCAAGTTTATCTTGTGTTACACACAACCCTGAGTTTTAACAAACTACAATAAACAATTAATATTATTATTTAAAAAATAATTTTATTACTTAGAAATTAAATTGGTTCAATAAATATAAATAAAAAAATTAAATATCATATATAATGGTTTTATATAAATAAAACATATTGATAAAAAAGTACTTAATTTTTCAATAGTATTTATATGATTCAAAATTAAAAATTTCTAAAAAATGTTGTATTTATTTCTTTTTTGTAAAAAAATATATTATTAATTTTTTATAACTGTATAAAATTAATTTTTAAAAATAAAAATAACTTCTGAAACCATCAAATCAAATTATTTTAGGGTTAATTTTTGAGATTTTTCTGAAATGTTTTATTTTTTTGATGAATAGTTAAAAAATAATGAATTTTAATTAAAAAATTTCTTTTAAATTAATTAATTTATATAGATAAATTGTATTTTGAATTGGTTTGAAAGAAAACATAGTTCAATTATTATCCCATTAATCCAATTTAGGTTATTTCAATAAATTTCATATTGAATTTTTATATAAAAACTTTGTAAACGTTTTAACCTTTTCACTTTAAAACCTCGCTTTCTCATTGCATCTGCGGGATTAATTTTAAATTAATTTTTCCCAATTATGTGAGTTAAATTTAAAAATATGGATTTTATATTTGGAATCAGAATAATTTATATAATCTAACAATTTCAAATTCATTTTTTACCCAAATTAATTGTAAAAATAATAAAAATTATTTACAGCAGTTAAGGTATAATGGGTTTACTATGAGGTTAAACTAAAAATATAAGGGTCAAAAACAACCCAAAAAATATCCAAAACCCATTTTATTGACATATTTAGACCTTATACATTATATTTTTGAGAAAAATACATTTTGGATCCTTTTTTATGAGAAAAACGCAGGTACACCTTTTTCTTTTCAAACAATTACAAGTGTGCCACAAACTTCACTTATAAAAGGCCAGCCCTTATCCTCTCCTCTTCAAACCTTAAAACCGTTTTGGTATTAAAAAATACCTGAAAAAATAACTTCCCAAATTCTCTCATATCATATTATAATCTTTATTTTGGATGTAAATCCAACCAAGTAAGGTTTTTTGGTGCAAACCTATGGAGGATACCAGAAGAAGAGGTAATGTTCATCAATGAGAATTTTTGTTTTATTTCTTCATCCACATCCTTAAATTATTATTATACCAAACTGATATAATAACCTCATTATCCTACATACAATTATATTTTTTTTATCATTACCTTCAAACATCTCCACTTTAATCAAAAGAGTTATGAAATCATCGTTCGTGTGTACTGTGGACTACCACCTCGTGAACTGATGGAATTCATTTTTCAATTACCAACTATAATGGTTGGAAATAATGATGTATTTATTATTTATATGTGATATTTATTTTATTATTATGATTATTTATTTATTATATCACACATACCTATATTATTTTTATTTTTTGAGAATATGACAATGTCGCTCATGTGTACGACAGACTACCGCTTCACGAAGTGATATAATTCATTCAATATTTACATGAAAGGAAATATGAATGGTTTTAATGAAAATATTTAATATATATTAAATAAAAACAATTATATAATGATAATATGTCATTCACCTTTATTTCTTTCAATACATTTAGAAAATGGAAATGGCATTCATGCGTACGTACGGCCTACTGTCTCTATGAACAGTTTATTTAATTTCCTATCTCAATATTTTATATAATACTATAAATATTTATATACTGAATATATATTATATTTATATCAGGGATACAATTATTTATATCATGAAACCATTTTCAAATTAAGAGTGACAAAAATAACCAATCAAAACATACATGAAAAACAAAGTAGTTATTGCCTGAAATGTGACTTTAACAAGGAATTGTTAATAAACGAGTATTAAAATATCATAAGTAAATCATATATGGTATGATATATATATGTGGTTATATATTAGATGTATAATATGATTTTATTTTTATACAGAAGGTTTTAATGTGTACAATTGAAGTCGAGACTTAAGGTAAAGGATTTTCTAGTATCTCTTTTATTTTTGAGAGGTATATAAAACTTCACCACTTATTTCTTTTATGTTGTTTATATACTTAACCCTTTGAAATTTTATATCATGAATCTTATTATTTTAATTATATTTCATTTTTTATTTGATTTTATTATTTTTTGGGGTATATCGTTCAAAATATTACCAAATTAGTAAGGGATTTTCTTGTCTCTCTTTTATTTTTGAGAGAAAAATAAAAATTCACTACTTGTTTCATTTTTTTGATATATATACTACTCATTTTAAATTTTATATCACTAATATAATTATTTTAATTATATTTAATAATTCATTTGATTTTATTATTTATTGAGGCTTACGATTCAAAAGATTTCCAAGTCGGTAAGGTATTTTATAGTCTCTCTTTAATTTATTAGAGACATATGAACATTCACCACTCATTTATTTTTTGTGGTTTATATAATAATACTTTTATATTTTATATCATGAATCTAATTATTTTTATGCAATTTAATTTTTTATTTTATTTTATGATTTATTATTACTTATGATTCCAAAGATTACCAAATCATTAAGGGGTTTTCTAGTCTCTTATTTGTGGGATATATATGAAAACTCACCACTTGTTTATTTTTTTTCTAATGTATATACAACACCTTTGACATGTTATATCATTTATATAATTATATTCATGATATTTATTTTTTCATTTTATCTTATTCTTTATTGGGTCTTATGATTCAAAATATTGTAAAAGCAGTATGGGATTTGTGTCTCCCCTTTTACTTCTCTGAGACACATGTCAAATTCACCACCTATTTATTTTATTTGGTGTATATACTTCCAATTTATTTATTTTATAATTATTATACTAAAGTTATTTAGATATAAATATCCTTTTTATTATCTCTATTTCATGGGGTTAACAGTTCAAAATTTAGTAAAGTAGTAAGCGATTTTTGTCTCAATTTTCCTTTTTTGAGACATATGGTTATGTTATGAACCTGTATTCTTTTAATGAGGTGTATATACATACCCTATGACATTAAATATAATTAATTTATTTTTCTAAGGATATTTTATTTTTTTTAATGATATTCCTTCATGGGTATTATTTTTTGAAGTTCCCAAAGTGGTAAAGATTTTATGTTACAATCTCTTAAATTATCATGATTATTTATGACTATGTTTACAATGATCAAATGTTATAATCCATATATAAATAATATCATGAATTTTATTCTCATTTGGTAATATTATTAGAATAAATTTGTTCCATTAACTTTCCTCTCTTCATGTACTCAAGTGGTCAAAAATAATTTTTTTTGGAAAAATCATCTTTTCAGTTGAAACCTCTTTTTCTTCAAAAACCTTGCTTTCAAAAAAAATTAAAAAAAATTAAAACATTTTCAAAATTATTTATTAATGAAATTTTTACCCATGCTTTAATTTTTACAATTTTTTTTAAATGAATATTCATGTCATTTTCTCAATAATTCCCATTTGAATTTTACCGAAAATTTGAAGAGAATATTTCTTTATATGTTTGGAATTAATATAATTTTCTGAAATCATGAAAATTATTTTATTTGAAGAATTATTTATGATTTTTCATGTTTATTTTAAAATAAAAGTATTTTAAAAATGTTTTATGTTATAAAATGATTTTTTATAATTAAAAATATATTTTTCTCAAGAAATGTTTTAAATAATCATTCCAAAGCACATTTCATATAATATATCATCCATTGAAGTTACATATTCATTACTAGGGATGCGATCCAAGGATGCCATTCTTATTCATTCTCTGAATGGTTTATGTTTATGATGAAAATATTTTTATGATAAAAATATGTTTATGAAATTAATTTCTCTTATACGAATTATACCATGATAGAATTCTTATGAAACTTGCTTATTTTTTACAGGTTATACTATTTTGAAATGAGTAAAGGATTAATAACTTTCTCTATTTTCCACATTTTATGATATGATGAAATTTTTATAAAACCCATTTCATTTCATGGATTATGATCTGATAAATATTTTTTGATATTATGCCACACATATATATGATTTTAATTATGTGATGACTGGTATCTATATCCTCATCCAATGAATTAGGTAATGATTAATGTTATATGATATCAAAGAATAAATGGGAGCTTATATAATGCCTAAAAATAAGGGTACATAGGTGGTTTTCCCAAGCATGAAAAGGAGGGTACATGGTCGGTTATTCCAATCCCAAAGCAGGTACCCAGGTGGTAATCCCAAGCCTAACATTTCATGAATTTATTAGTGGGTATCCTTGAAATAATATTTTATATACCTATGTTTATACCAAAAATCTATGTATTATGCTAATGTTATTCCATAGTGGATTATGCTCTTTTATTCCCTTATGATTAATGTCTTATGAACATCCAATATTTATTCCATGACTCAATATTATGATCTTTGATATGTAGGGTGCGGTTCTCAAATGTCATGATCATGTTCTCATACCTTTATGTTCATGTTATGATTACGTATCTCCTTTATTTACCCATACCAAGAATCTGAGCTCACCCTTTCTTATGCTTCCATTCTCTACGTTATGAATAAATTTATTATATATGATATGTCTAGGGAGGGTGTTATTTATGAATATCATAGTGGGAGATGATTTATATTACCTATGGAGTAGTTTCTTGTGTTTAAAAGTTTCTAAAGACTTTAAATTTTTATAGTCTTCAGGTGTGTGTTTTTCAAATGTGATGAATATTATTAAAATTATGTAATGCCTATTTATGATCATATTGGGTCACTATAATTTTAATGGTATAATGGAAACTATACTAGTATGATAATTTTAAAAATGGATGATTTTAATCCCAACCACATTTGAAATTCATTGAATAGAATCTTAACATATCTTTGAGAGTTTGAATGGTATTTTTAGATTGACCATCAGTTTTTGGATGATAATTAATGCTAAATATCTACTCCATATCTGATTATAATTCGAGAATTATATATAACCTTGAGGTAAACCTTAGATCTCAATATGATATGGTTTAAAGTGGAACTCCATGTAGTCTTACCACTTTATTTATTCTTAGAAATTTTATCAAGTGTGAATCAATTAATTGTGTCAAATTTGTAAGGAAATCAACTATGACCCAAAAGTAATTATATCCTTTATAAGAATTTTGAAGATATATAAATATCTCTATGGTGATTATCTCCCATTTATATATGGGTATGAGTAATGATTCATTCATCCCCATAGACTTCTGTCATTCATCATTAACTTTTTTGAAGCCTAATCATTGATATATATACTATATAATCTCACATTTCATGTTTTCCAACCAAAAATGATCCTTGATATTTATAAACATATTTTTGATCCAAGAATATATATATTATGATGAGATATATACCACATCCAAAATCACTTTGAATTAATTTATTTAAGTCACACATGTTTATTTCCTAATTCTTATAATTATATAATTTTTAACTTTTAACTTTTGAATATTTTCTACCATATTCTACAGCTCTATATCCCCCATATGTGCCTCCATTATCATCACATGGATGAATGGTTGAAAATTAATTTTGGAAACATAATATTTCTCCCATTCCCTTATAATTTTTTAGTCAATCCATTTCAAATCCATGATTATTGAGTCTCTTAATTCACATCATGGATAAGGTATCATATTTTTTATGCCCAAAGCATCATATACATTGTTCACCTACCTGTGATGGAAATGAATTTATAATTAATAGTCCTAGATTAACCCCAACCATCTCCCATAGTGCATGTTCAACTCTTTATATGTAAATATACACTTTAATGTATTATGATCAGTATATATATCAAAATTTTCACTATATAAATAACACCTATATATTTTTGATGCAAATATTATTATTTCTATTTCCAAATCATGCATTAAGTAAATTTTTTTAAGGGTTATTAATTTACATGAGGTATAATCTACAACTATATATTTTTTTATAAAATCATATCTTAAGGGATTCTTTGATACATTTATTTATATCATAAACACTTGTTTACTATAGTGTAGTGTGAGTACATGTAAAGTGACCAACCTTCTCTTAAGATCCTTGAAACTATATTCACATTGATTTACACATAGAAACTTGATTTTATTTGAGTTAAATTGGTTAATGGATTTGATAATCAGGAGAAATTTATCAAAAATCATTAATAATATCTATATGATACAAGAATTCTATGAATCTATGTTGCATTTTTTTAGACTATTAATAAATCACCCTATCTTAAAAATATCAAAATATATACCATCTCCTATGATTAAATAGTTTAAGAATGATACATTATAAATCGAAAAATAACACTTTCTAAATTTTTCATAAAATATATCCTTTCTTAAGGTCTTCCTCACAATCCTCAAATTCTCCTCATTCTATTCCTTTATCTTAAAATATTTAACAATATTATATATACAGATAACCATAAATTGATCAGGGTAACTTATAAAGACTTTATTCATCAAATACATGAAGATAGTTATGTAATTTATTAGTATTAAAGGCATAACAATGAATTCATAGTGTCCATATCTAGTTCAAAAATCATCTTTGGTATATCATACCTATTAACCCTTAATAGATAACATCTAGATTGAAGTTAAATCTTTGATAATTGGTTATTCCTTATATTTGATCAAAAAATTCATCAATATAGGGTAATGGACACTTGTTCTTTATTTTTTTCTTGTTAAGTCCATGATAATCATTGTAGAGATGAATTAATCCACCCTTATTCTTAATAAAGTGAACCAGTGCATCCCATGGTGAAGAACTTGGGCATATAAAATCCTTATCAAAATTATCTTGGTGTTACTTATTTAATTACTTTATTTCAATCGGGATCATTTTATATGGATAATTTTATTTTGGCATTGCACCATCATGAGTTCAATTGAAAAAAAAAACCTCATTATATGGGGGATAGACAATAAAATCATTAATAAATACATTAACATATTCTCACACATTTGGTATATAATCAATTTTGAGTTTCTCCCCAACAATTTAAGCTAAATACCCCTCACGATTAGGTATTAAAACCTATATAAATGATGTAATTTCCATATGGATTTCATATTTATTCTTGAATTTATAAATGATAATATATTAAGTTAGATTAAGAATATAATTTCCATATCCTAGAAATTAATATGGGATCTATATTGATAGAGACAATACATTCCCAAAAGAGAATCAAATTTTAAAAAGATATAATACAATATTATCCATAAGTACATTCCCTCAAACCATAATCAAATAATAATTTTATATTTTGAGATGAAATGATCAAAAAATTAGGTTTTTTTACCTATATTAAAATATCTAATTTCTAGGGTGGTTAATTAATGACTCTAATAAACATTATAGATATAAAAGAGTGAGTTGAACTAGATTTACATAAGAAGTTTATAGTTCTTGAGTGGATGATAATTATACCTTTCACTACTTCATTTTAGTTATCTACTTTATCTATTTTAATTATATAGGTTTTCCCTTTTCCCTTGGATTTGGAGGATTATAATTATGATTTTCCATATTAACTCTTAGGTTATTGCATTGGTTTAGGTAGTATCAAAACTCCTTACAATTGAATCATTTAAGACTAGGTGGTGAATTAATTGGTACCTTCATTTATTCTATTGTGTTGTTTTAACTCATCATATCAACTCATAATTTATGTTATTTATGGCCTTATTTTCCACACTTAAAACACTTTATTTTTCCTTTGAGGCCATTCACACCATGCTTCTTCCAAAAATTTTTATATATAAAAAGAATAATATTATTTCCTCTATGGTATTTATAATTTCAATTTCCACAAAAGTATATTTTCCTATTGAAACTAAAACCATAAGAAGAGTGACATTCTCCAATTAGTATTCCATAAAGAGAGAACATCGAACAACTTTTTACAAATATATCATGGTTATTTATAGTTAATGATTTTTGAATTACTAATTTTAGTCCATAAAAGTAATTATTGATTTTTCATTCAAGGTCAATGATAAAACCATAAACTTACCATAAAAGTGACATAGAATTTTCTTCATAGGTACCAATGGATCCATCCTCCTTTTTCTTCAGCTCAAATAATTATATCACTATTTTAATTTAAAAAGATAAAGTAGTTTTTTTTTCAAAAAAATGATTTCTTAAAATTCTCTAATTACATGGTGACATTTTATTCTTTTTTACTTTGTATTCTTAATGATACCCCACTATTTATCTACTTCACTTTCCAAATAATGAACATAAAAAATATTATTTTCAGCCTATGAGTACTGGAGAATGAAAAACATTTTTTTAGTTAATTAATTTATAAAAAATTAGTGGACGAGAATACCCACTAATGTAAGGTGTTCACTATCATATTAAGAACTCAATGGAGAGTTGTTACTTCCTTATAATGTTTAAAAGTTTTACATAGTAAATCTTATTGTTCATGTATTGGGAAATGTTTTTGAGGATCACAAAAATATGTTTTACTCCAACTTCTATCCTATTTGGTTTCTTGTTAAAGAAATCATTGAATTGTCCATATCAATCATTTTTCACCCAATTCCACATTGTTTCATCCATTGAATAAAACAAAAAAAATGGTTTAATTATTAAATAACCAGCGTAATCAATCATATGATAAGGTAAATCAATAATAATATATTCTAAATTATTAAAATTCCATTTTTTTAATGAAATTTAATTTTCAACCTATATCACTTTTAGTACAAAATATTATACTCACTCTTGGTTACAACAAGGTTGTTTTAGGTTTCAACCTATTATTATTTACAACTTAATCTTTAAAATTAACTAAGCCCCACTCTGATACGAACTGATAAGACCCCAACAAAAACTTATATACATAATAAATCATTAGTAATTAATATTCCTTATATATCATAATAAATCACACCCAAAAAAATAATAGGTTTAGTATCATTAGAGACTAGATACATTAATGAAATATTTTCCAAGACTTTGAAAATTTCTTTATAATTACACTACACATAACTCCTTTCTTAACATATCATATGTTGTAATCTTATTAATAACCTAGGGAATGAAAACATAAGAAATTGGTGATCAAAAATTCTCAATAGGGGTAAACATAAGAGTTATAAATCAAATAAGTATAGGTAAACATAAAAAATATCAAAAGTGAGCATAACATGAAAACATGGGTATGATAACATAATAATATTTTATAACCACAATGTAAGGAAACCATACCCAATAAAACATAGATCATAAAACATGAATTGTGAAATAATACTTTTATAATAACATAATATTGAAGCACAAGAATGTTGAATCATGGGATAATTATCATAATATATGGAAACATAACATTGGAATATTGTATTAACATAAGTATAGTAAATTATTTCTTATCTTAAAGATCACTTCCAATACCATTATTACATAGTGAAAAATTTCTCATAACATATTTAATTGTTTTCAATCCAAATTCCCATAAAAATAGTGTATTGGGTTTACTCGATAGTCCTTTACATGTAATCTAAGAAGACATAAAATTTTACCCAATGAATTATATGGATATATAATTATATCTCAACATGTCACTTAATAAAAAAAATACTATATATAGGTGCCACATAATCATGAAAAAATACATAACATAATCATGATATAATTATCCTATGAGAATGAAACAAGTTTCATATTAATCATCACAAAGAATGAAAAACAATAATCAAGATAAATAAAGTGGAAGATTCTATTAAAATATATCCTCATTGAAATATAAGAAACATTAAAATATAATTATGTAGATGAAAAATATATTGAATGAAAATTATAAAATTATATAAAAAATAAAAAAAATATCATTAATATTTTTATAACCCTTTCTAAAATAAATTATTTATAATAAAATATTTTAAAAATATAAATTTAATACAAATTACTATAAATAATCATGAAAACTTGGAAAAAATATTTGTAAAGAAAACTAAATAAAATTATGGGAGAAAATTAGAGATCAAGAAATATAAAATGATTACTTTTACAACATTTATGTAAGTCAAAACCATTTAATGGTATCCTAGGAAATAATAGAATTATATATAAAGAAATCCAAAAAATAATATATGGAATGTGAGATGTATAAGAAACATTCCAACCTAAATGAATAGATACTTATAAATCTTGG
The DNA here is from genome assembly GCA_963277665.1 of Viscum album. Lineage (NCBI taxonomy): Eukaryota > Viridiplantae > Streptophyta > Magnoliopsida > Santalales > Viscaceae > Viscum > Viscum album. The sequence continues at coordinate 2,074,035,025 of OY728131.1, forward strand.
TAAATTATGAATCAATAAGACGTAAAATAGTGAGAATCCAAGTAATCTCAAATAAAAAATATATGAGAAGATAATTTATGTGGTTTTAAAGACAAATAGAATATAAATTCCCTAATGTAAATTTATATGTATATATATATAATCTTATTTTCAAATGGATATCAGAAAACAACCCCTTACCTTTACTCCTAACATCACTGAATGTAATTTAATCTCCTATAAAATGAGAATAAACCTCTTAATCACTCATTTTAGACCTTATTCGTATCTATTAACTTTAATAATATTTAATTAGATTAATATTTTACACACAAATATATATATGTGTGTGTGTGTGTTATTTATAGTCTATTTTCACCATCGTATGTTAGTGGTTACGATTGTCTCAAAAAAAATTGTATGTTGATTTAAATCCTTATTAATTGAAAACAATTATCATTATAAGAATATTAATAATTATAGAATCATATTATTATAGGTTTGATGACTCAAAACATGGTATGTTTACTTTGAGTGGGTGAATTGATTAATAATAGTCATATTTCCTTTTTATGATTTCTTAGGAAATCAACCTCCATCACTTTTTAGAGTAATAAATATCACTAATTAACTCACACACACCAAGGAAAGAAATAAAAAAAATATAATCCATGTTAAAGGATCACTACTCAAAATGATTGTCTAATCTTTATCATGATTCAAAATCAATCGATACCATATGATTCACTATAATCTACATGGTGGACATGAAAATATAAATTATATCCTTTACCTATAATACAAGAATATAAATAGTTTTTTATCCCAAAAATTATCCAGAAAATTTCAAATTAAATATCTTAATTTGATGAGGTAGGTATTTTACTTCACCTCTAAATTTAATATCTCCTAAAAATAATAAAGTGATCTTATACTTCTTAAAAGTGTTGAAAATGTGTCGCTTTATTATTTATTAACACACATCACAAATTTTATGATCACACACAAACCAAGTGTGTAATATTTATCTTATTATTCTTCAATATTCAATAATATTAGAACTCTTCTTCTTGTATTTCTCTTCTTTTCTCTTTCCATGATCACTACACAATACACTCCTTTTATATCATCTCTCCTAAAGATTATTCTCACTTTTTCTCTTTGATTATATTTCATGAAATATTCCTCTTAAAGTGTATCTTACATTGTAGAAATTCCTTTTTTTATCTTCAATTTAAAATTTCATAATCAAAATTATGATAAGTAGTTGCCTTTATTTTCTCTTCAGTTCTTCTTTAACTTATCTCACTTATTCTTCAATTTTTTTACTTGTCAAAGTAATTATGATGTGAACCTTAGTATCTAACTTCTTATTTATTTACACCATGAAAAACCTAAAGGTGGATCAAGTCTTATTTCCACTTTATCAAATCATGGAACTTAACTGTGATGACCTTTCATAATGGTGTGAATCTATCTTGTAAACCAAACTTCATTTCATACCACATCATAGAATTTTTATCAAAATTTGAATATCTCTAAAATCATAGATATAGTTGAAACTATTCATTTATTCATGGCTTCCATCATGGAATGGTTATCATCTTAATATTACTACCATCATTCTTTAAATTATTGAATCACAATTTACCTTCATGTTATTTAATACATGAAAATTCTTATGATTTCTCCTTAACTTTTGGAAATATAACTTCAAAATATCCATGTTAACTTTTGAAAGTATCATATTTTAGTTGATTCTAAATCTATTTTGTATAACTTTATACCTTAGAATAACTCTAAAGTGAAATAGAAAAACATAGTATGAATCCTATATATTATCCTAATGAACCTTATGTATTGACTTTATCTTTGATATGGCCCTTATATAATGTAAAAATAACCATTAAATGTTCTATAAATGACCCATATTTATACAAGGAAGATATATTTCTATTTCAATTTTCCATTATCTGCTCAATGTGACCTTTACGTAATATAGGAATTTTTCAACTTTTTGGATTCCTTTTTCAGAGTTACTCTTATGTAACCTAGGAGTGACTCTTATATACTGTAAATATCTTATAGATTAAATATTAAATTACTCTATTTTATAAATAATTTATTCATGTGTATCTCATATGTTATGGAATCAATATTACATAGTTATTTAAACTTTTAAAATTTATATTAATAAAACTTTTTAGGTTTTAAATTCATTCTTCTGTTGTACAATATTTATTCTGAAGCAGACTTAGTTCCACAGAGTTAATCATTTTCAGCTTCAGAGTCTTATATTTAATCACATGTATGAACATTTTAATCTTACGTAACTCTGAAATCCTTGAATTATTGATATTTCACATTCAAACAAATCTAAACAACCTTTAACCTATTCCCAACCCCTTTCAAACACCACCAACCTTCCTAAAAATCTTTACCTCACATAATAAACTTTATTATAAGTGAGTTTGAAAAATATTATTTTATTGATAATAAAATACAACATAATAAATATATCCACTTAATGCCTTATTCCATTATTCTTCTTTAACATGTCAATTACTTCTTCATTCATGGGTTCAACAATCTCTCTATTTTGATTTTTTTTGGAAACCATTGAACACAAATCACTCTTCAAACTCAGTACACCTAGAAATTATCATCATTTAATGATTATGATCCTAATTAAGAAAACTCAATGTAGGAAACAGTAATAATCAATAATAATATCATGTTTTCTATTAAAGTTAATTAACTAAACTTTTTCAAAACAATTAATAGAACTTGGGAAAAGATTCTTAAACCACTAATTTTCTTCCACTCATAAAAACATTGTTCCTTTGCACCATTTTATTGTATGTTTCTACATTTATTCTCACTAAACATGTTAGAATATTTTACAATCATACTAACTTTACAACTTACCCCTTTTAAAAACTTCCTATAAATATATATTTCCATTAAATAATAGATCTATTCATTATTAGTTTAAATGCATATATTTAGATACTCCCTATATTTTTTTAATTACCCTTTATAATAATTATAGTGATAAAAATAAATGGGTTTATATTATCTTATCCACCTTTGAAAACAATAATCTAAAGAAAAATTGAGAGTGGGAACTGAATCATTATACCTTATCCTTTAAAAAGTGAAGGATAATATTTATTCTTCAACCTCCATAGATTACTTTTCAATTTCCCTTTTAAATAAAAACCAAATTAATCATATAGATATTTCCTGAAATACTATTTCTTTGGAGAACTCATCTTCTTATTTACTTTAATAATATTACATTTTAAAGTCTCTTCTTTATTTTTTCTATTTACTTATTCATTTTCAAAACCTTGATATTGTTTTCATAAAAAGTTAACACCTTAATATTCTACCTTTATGTAATATGTTTTTATTTATATCAATATTTCATAATTATTCTTTAGAAAACTTGTTTTTTTACACTTTTTAGTACTTAATATTTGATGGATTCTCAACATATTCCTTACTCTTCTTATGAGGTATATTCTTCTCACTACTTTATTTCTATTGTTTCTAACCTATAATATTCTAAGATATTATTTTTGAAACTATTAAATAGTTATAATCATGATAATTACTCAATGATATGAACTTTTTTATCACATATCTCACACACTTCATTTATATAATCAAAATCATTATTTAGCATCCCACTTTATTGATTAATAACATTATGCTTGAATTTTTTTGTTTTTAAGGGTTTTATTACCAAATATGTGTTTATTTTATCACTATTTATATACTAAAATTTTAATCTTCTAAACCAAAAACATTTCATCATATTTTCAAAACCAACAATGACCATAAATGGTGAATCATCTTCCTGAACTTCCAGTCTATCTAGAAGTATAACTTTTCTTAAATTTATCATTTTGAATACTTGGTTACCACCACATGGAGAAAAAAATTAAAATATAATCTTCACATGTTACTATTAATTTTAGGCATTTATATTTATTTATTTCTCCTCACATATAATATCATATTTTTTCTAAAATTCAAAATTTTTAGAAGAAAACATATTCTAGTGGTGTTATCTTGTGTGCTTTTCTTCACTTTTATCAATTTTTGTTAGGATTAAACCTTTTATCCAATTATTACATGACCTTTATGAATAATTAGTTATAATTATTATTGATTATAAAAATATTCAAGTCTCACATCATCCACAATAAACTTCTCTTTCTTTATGAAATTACACAATTCATGCTTGGAATTAAAAAATAATATCAAAATTTTTTATATATAATTTTATTTCTATGGTAGGTCCACTTAAGGAGACTCAAGTTATTTATCCCACAAAATACTAATATATTTAAATAATTCAAACATCTTATTCTACTTGGTGAATAAGTATTTTACTTCTTCAATTATTAGGATAATCTCAGCTTCCTTATTTATGAATTTATCCTTATCTAACTCAACCATATTAGATAAATTCAACATTATCTTATTTTATTTATACAACTTAAAACCCTGGAGATTCTCTAATTTAATTAATTATTCAACATGAACTCTATTTTATATTCATGTAACTCTTCACCTCTCCTAGGTAAATCATCTTCTTATTTCTTTGAGTCCTCTTCACTAATTAACTCTTTAACATCCACTATTGGAATGAATGTATTCTCAGCTCTACCACTTAAGTAACAACACTCTAACTAATATCACTTGATTGTTATCATTCTTAGATAAATAAATCCTCATTTTGGAAAAATAATAATTTCTTATTGTACTACTTAATGAAATTATCCCACATCTAAAGTTCTATAAATTCTTCTTTTAAGCATCATGAGATGAATCTTATTTATCTTCACTTTTCTCTTCTTCTATCTTTTTGAAAATTTTCATTGAAATGTCAAATACCCCCACAAATTAATCACTTCAAATAAAAATTACCATAAAATTTAACATTTCCCCTTCAAACACCTTATAACATTCTATTAAATTTTTTTCATTAAAGGGTATTCATATAGATATAAATATACTTCACTTATTGGGTATTTCTATGTACGAAAGCCATATTTCATAGTTATGGATTAAAATGATGAAAAGATCATGAAACTCAATGATTTAATATTAAACTAATTCTTTATTCTCCTTGGGTTATAGATGAAATGTTTTCTTATCATATACGATCTATATGGAACACATAAATTTATGAATATAAATGGTATGTTCTAATAGCACTCTAATTCGTTGAGTAATGATTTAATCTCAAAATATAACATGTTTATGATACTTTGATAGTACGCCTTGGTAATGTTTTGAGATACCTTGTCGAAACCCCATGGTAATATGTTTTATAACACCTTGATAATTTACCTTAGTGATATTATTATAAATTTATCATTTTGTATAGATACATTCTTATGTTATATATCATTTACTTATAATAATTCTCTTATGTTATGGATCATTATTTATAAATGATGATCACATGAATTACATTTCCATTATTTATACCATTATAGAATTTATACTCCTCTTTATGATTTTGATGTATGTCCCTAGGAAATCATATGTCGTGAGGTGACCTAGTATGGAATTATAAAGGAGTATTTTAAGTATATTTAAAAAAATTTATATGGATCTATGTAAATTTTTTATTATGTATCTAGTTTCCAAGACACTGAACCTCAAAATATCCTATTGAATTAAATAATGGAATACTTTATTAAGTAATTATCATAAAATAATATAAAAAAATTGGGTAGTCATAATAAATATGGAAGTAGTTTTTAGCATGTGGTAGAAATGATAAATTGGTTGTTATTGTTGGTGGTAGTGCTTCTTTGGTGTGAACCCTAATGTTGGTAATGTGTGTGATTTCTATATTCACTGTATTTTCTTCTTATTTCATATGAACCACCACCCAAGATAGGAAACATAAATGATTCCCACATGAGGACATGGGTTTTGAGTTTTTTTCCAAAACGTCCAGGCTAAAAAGGGAACAAATTACTAATTACTCCCTCTTCCCCACTCTCTATCTAGACATTGTACGGGTTGTTATGGATTAAGAATTTGGGTATATATATGGGTTTTAATGGCTAGTGTTTATAGTATATATATTAACTGGTGTGGTTTTTTATTATTATATGGTTACATAGTGGGGGTTGTGTATGGTAATAGTAGGATACAAGGTTGATTTGCTTCATATTCATGACACACTATTGTAGGTTTCGGGCATAGAGGAGGCGTGTGGATGGGTATACCCAACTTTAATTTTGTGGTTAACAATGATCAATCCAAGATCTTTCACGATGATAAAACTCAGGTTCTTTGGAATAGAACAGAGAATTAAAGAAAAGAGAAGAGTCTTGGAACCATAGAGAGGATCATAATATGTTGGTTATAATTAATTTAATTAAAAGATAATAATTACCTTAATGGAATTATCTCTTCGTTGATGTTTTCAGTCGTGATATATTGTGATCCATCATTGTGTCATAGAATCCAAGTGTAGGTTTCCTCTAGTGGTGATCCACACGTGATCCACATATCTCTGGATGTCACCCAAGGGATCTCTAGCTGCTAGCACGGAATACCCTCTGCTTGTATTTTCCACCTTCAATCGCCTTGAGAACTACTTCCAAAGTTCTCTCCTTGATCCGGTGGAGGAGGATCTCTTTCATAACTTGAGAGCGTTATTAGAAGAAAAGAATTCTCTCTTGGATTGAGAGATTTCTCTAGATCCCTTGTGCAAAACCACAATTAATGGCTAGGCTCATGAGAAAAATATAATTGGGAATTTAATTACACAGAATAATAAAATTAATTAATTACACAAAATCATTTATTCATTTCAATTAATTCTTAGTAAGACCTCATGTCTAATAATAATAGTTGACTATTATTATTACATGACATGCACCCATTGAATTAAATGTAATATTATTTAATTAAATAAATAATATTATTTCTCAAAAATCCCCCCAAAAAACTACACAGCGTGTATATTAATATACACGGTGTGTACTTTTTATTTCCCATTTTCTTTATTTCCTCCACAAAATTTATTAAAACTTGAATAATAACTATTTATTTATTAAATAAATATTACTATATTACTTGCTAATAAATATATTACTTCACCCACAATATATTCTCTCGAATAACTAGTATCGAAATAAATGTGATCAGGAATAATTGAATAATTATTAAACCATAATTGGGAATAATATTTATTCAACTTATTAATTGAATATTTAACTGAGATACTTGGACACACTTAGTGTGTGACCCTATACGACTCTTTCTTAGTGGCATTAGGTGGATCCTTCCTAAATTATATGGTTAGTGTCTAGAAACACACTAGGGCACACATAGAGAAAGAAGTTAATGCCGCAATAATGTATCAACTCCTACGAACACTTACTATGTAATGTAATCCCTTTTTCATGATATCTATAATAAAGAAGGTTGTATGATAGTTCCATCAACCCATGTGCTCATTTTTTCTTTCTTTGACTACCCAGAATTGAACTTTTCAATTCTTTACCATGGCCATGGATTTATTCAATCTATATAAATTCCATCAAATGGCATAAGATATCAACTTCCATTATGGAATAAAATGGAAAAATCCTTTCTTTCATTATCTATTAATGCAGTATTACTCGTGATGCACCCAAAATATCCTACCTCGCTGAGAATAGTGTTTCGTCACATGTTTCCATCAATACATCTAAGTGCACGAGTTATACTACCCATTCATAATAATATTAAATTCTAAGGAAAAATACACACATCCGCATATATGAACATCTAATGACACTATAAAATGTATATTTCCAAATGACTTGTCTCGTTCTCATAATATCATCTGGGATATTACCAAGGGAACACACCATGATAAGGTGCCTCAAATTTTTTTGAGTCCTCACCCCTAATGACCCGTAATATTTGTGTCCCTCAAATAACATCATCCGGCCATAGAACGTATATTCAAGAACTGTATTATGGCACTTCTAGATTCTCATCATAGTAGGGATCCTCTATGACCCTTTAGTGAAATAGCTATCATTAGGATGTTATCACATGAATTTTCACATAGAATAATAATCAAGATGTGATAAGGTATTTATTAATGAATAAAGTACATAGTAGTTGGTTCTAGAAAACCAACTCCAACAAACTCCCACTTGGACTAGAGATAACTGCTAACAACCTTTAACCCACTAGATCTCACATGATATTCATTATTTTGCTGAGATAGGCCTTTAGTCAGGGGGTCTTCCATGTTATATTTTGTGGACACTCTTCTCACTTCAACTTCACCCCTTTGATAAAAATCCCTCAAGAAGTGATACTTTTGGAGAATGTGATTTGTCCATTGACGTGACCTTGTTTCTTTTTCAATATCTATCACTACAATATTATCAAAATATAATGTGATAGGGTCTCTACTTATAGGAACCACATCAAGATCCTGGACAAAGTTACAAATCCAGATAGCTTCCTTGGCTACATCAGAAGCTGCTATATATTCAGAATCTACTGTAGAATCGGCGACAACTGGCTTCTTTGAAATCTTCCATATTACAACTCCTCCGTTGAGACAGAAAACATGTCCAAATTGCAACTTTAGTTTGTTATGATCTATCTAAAAACCAACATTATCATACCCTTTGATGACAAGCTCCTCTTCTCCTCCATACACTAGGAACATATCCTTAGTTTTTCTCAGATACTTAAGGATAGTATTAACAGTACTCCAATGTTGTTCTCCTATATTTTCTTGATATATTCCCACCATGTTCAGTGAATAGGTAACATCAATCCTTTTATATAACATATCATACATGATGGATCCTATAGCCTAATATTATGGTATCTTATTCATACTATATTTCTTTGTTGTGTGTGAGGAAACATTCTCTTAGAAATATACAGGCCATGTGACACTGGAACCAATCCACTCTTGGATTGTTCCATACTAAATCTCTTTAGTATCTGGTAAATGTATGTACCTTGACTTAGTCCAAACAGCCTCTTGGATCTATCACGAATGATCTTGATCCCTAGAACATAGGCTTCTTCACCCAAGTCCTTCATGGAGAAACACTTATTCAACTAGTCCTTAACTAATTATAAGACTGGTATATAATTTCCAATAAGTAATATGTCATAAACATATACTACTAAGATAATGACCACATTCCCATTAAACCATTTATAAACTCATGGATCACATTAGTTTTTAATGAAACCAGATTCCATAATGGCTTCATCAAATCTAATGTTCCATGACTTGGATGCTTTCTTTAATCTATAAATGGATTTCTATAACTTTCAAACCTGTTTTGCTTCACCTGGTGTCAAAAACCCTTCTGGTTATTTCATATAGACATCTTCTTGAAGATTCCTATTAAGGAATGTTGTTTCGACAACCATATTCCAAATTTTGTAGTCATGGTAAGTTGTTATGGAAAGTATGATTATTATGGTTTTAAACATGGAAACTTACGAGAAGGATTCATCATATTCAATTACTTGATGTTTTGGGAATCCTTTAGCTTCTATCCTTACATTATATGTTCTAACGTGGCCTTCTATGTCAATATTTCTCTTAAATACCCATTTTCCTCCAATAGGCTTTACATCAACAGACTCATTAACCAGAACCCAAACTTGGTTCTGATACATGGAATCCATCTCAAAATTAATAGCTTCTAGTTATCTAGAAGTTTATGAGCTCTCTAATTTTCCCTTGTATGATAGAGGTTCATCATTTTCCAATAATAATGATTCACAATCTTCGGTGACTAGGAAACCAAATCTCTCTGTTTTACTTATCTCTCTTGAGCTCCTACACAATACTTTTGTTTCTGGAACCTCCTCTATGGGGACCTGTGGAAATTGTTCCTATACCAACTCTTGTGTATCTTGATCATCAACTTCATCAAATTAAATATTTATCCCACTATATTTTTTGAATATGTGATCCCTCTCAAGAAATATGTCTTGTCTGGCGATAGTCATTTTCTTATATGAAGGGTTATATAAGTAATATCCTTTAATTTCCTTGTGATATCCTATAAAGATACACCTTGTGCACTATGGTGTTAGTTTTTTACTGAGAAGGCCTTAAAAATGCCTCACATACCCATACACATGTGTGCGACAAAATGGGTTTCTTTCCATTCCATAACTCAGATGGAATTTAATTTTCTTCTTTAGTTAGTACTTGGTTTAATGTGTATGATTCAATTTGCAATGCATATCCCCAAAAGGATAATAGAATATCTGCATGACTCATCATCAACCTCACCATGTCCAAAAAGGTGCAATTCCTCCTTTCACAAACACCATTCCACTATGGTTTATAAAGAGGAGTTATTTGAGATGAATCCCAGACTCCTATAGAAGGACATTGAACTCTTGGTTTAGATATTCTCCACCTCGATCTAATTGAAGCTTCTTTATCTTTTTACCAAGATGGTTCTCTACTTCATTCTTCAATTCCTTAAATTTCTATAAGGACTCTAACTTATACCTCATTAAGTAGATATAGCCATATCTACTCAAATAATCAGTAAAAATAGTGAAGTAAGAATATCCACTTCCAACTTCTATTGGAAATGGTCCACACACATCTGTGAGCACTAATCCTAGAAGCTCTGTGGCTCTTCCACCCTATCCACTAAAATGTGTCTTAGACATTTTACCTTGTAAACAAGTATTACATCTATAAAGTGGTTTTATCTTAGTATATTCTAAATAACCATCTTGACAGAGCTTTGTCAATCACTTCTCATTTACATGACCAAGATAGTGATGCCACAACTGGGTGTTGTATGAGTCATGTGAGTTTGTTTTATTATCAATTTCCAACACTTGGTTTTTATAATTTAATACATACAAACAATTATTTAAATGCACCATACCATAACATACATTGTTCTTATAAAATAAACAACCCTTATTTTCAAGCATGAAAATAAATCCTTTCATATCCAAACATGATACATAAATTATGTTCTTAGTAACACTAGGAAAATAATAATAGTTATGTAAAACCAAAATCATCTTAGTTGTTAATGAGATATGGTAATATCCAATGTCCAATGCAGCCATCCTCACGCCATTAGCAGCTAAAAAATCCACCTCTCCTCTGTAAATCCTTCTAAATCTACTTTGTTCCTAAATTTGAATACAGATGTGAGACCCACAAGTTTTATCTCATAAAAATGTGTAGAAATGAAAAGATTACATTCGATAATGAATGCACCTTTAGTGTCCTCACGCTTTTGGGTGTAGTTCCTCTTCTAGTGTACTGACTTTTTGCATGAAAAACACATTGCCTCTCATTCCTTTACCTACCTTTGGATCTTCCCCTTCTTGGAGGGACAATGCTATGGGGCTTCATACTGTTTATAAATCTTTGGCCCCTTTTCCTTGTCCTTATATTACTTATTCACCAAAAATAATGTGGGTTTGTCACACCCCATGTCCTTATCTACCTAGAGAATTAAGGTCAGAATCTCTGATAGATTCTTATTATTGTAGATCATGTTTTAGTTGACAATAAAGAAATATAAGGTCTTGGGTAGTGATGATTGGATGAGATCTGTACACAACTCATCTAGGAACATAATCCCTAATATGACAAGGTGTTAAATATATCCAATAAGCTTGAATTCATAAGGCCTAGCTGGTACAGACTCTCCATGCTTAGTTTTGAACAAATTTTTGTATACCTCAAATCTCTCTTGCCTTTCCTTATCTTGATAGAGATCCTTATGGTGAGACATCAAGATATACGCGTCCATGTTTTCATGTTTCTTCAAGAGATCATTAGAGATGTCCAATAGCATGAAACATTGGACATTTATGGAGTTATCCATATGTTTCATATAGAGATATAGTTCCTCGTCATTGGACTCTTTTCTAGGTGCAACTAGAATAGGCTCCTCCAACACAAACAATTTCCTCTCGTGGAGAAGGATGACGCGTAAATGCCTCTACCACTCCTAAAAATTTGTGTCGGTGAGAAGGTTTTAATTATTGAGTATGGTTCGCAATGATATGTTTGAATTCATTTTATTTTTGTTTCTACCAATTAAGATGATAAAATATTTAGTAATTTATCATGATAAAACTGAGACAAATAAATAAATTAATATTTATTAGTCTCCCACTATTTTATTGAAATCCAATATCCCTCACCATTGACTTCAGAATATTCAGTTGCCTGAATATTCTAGTGGAAAGGATCCATATTTCTCTTCTCATTACCCCAACTAGGGTTGATCAAGCAATTTGAAGGGTTTTAGGTAGGCATTCCAAATTCCAACTGCATTAACTCGCAGTTCCTTGATCCGCTGAGTGGACTCCCCAATCCCAAAATCCTTTAATTTTGGATTTCCTCAACCTTTTCCTCTTGATCACACCAAGTCCTACTGTGGAAGTAAACCCTTTATATGAACCATGTCAATTAAACCCAAAACCTTGAATTAGAATTCCCCAATAACTGAAATCATCCCAACTAAGGTTGTTCAAGAACTTTGAATTATGGTTCAATTCTAACCAAGATTATGGAAGGCTATACTGACTGAATATTTATTTGAGGGATTTTTTATTTATACATAATTACCATTTTATTATATTTGATTACATTCTTGTTAATATTAAGTGGAATATACTTAAGTAATTAACTGTGTCTAAGATAATATTTACATATAAAATGTTCTTACATTAGTTCTATCTTGCATGCTTGTTTAATTTATTAATTTTGTGATCGCGACAACACTCCCAAAATAAATAAATCATGTAGTTGATAGAACTAAAATAAATGTTATGATCATGAGATTGTTCTATTGGTTAGTTTATCTATTAGTTGATAAACTAACCTAATATCTAGGAGAGAAATACCATGAACCTTTTTGTTTCTATGTTTAAAACTTTCCACCTATCCACCTTTTTATCTACTTGGATTGGTTTCATCTTGGATCCTAACTTGAGCTGCATCCACTAGATTGGGAGCTCCATCCATTGCATATTTTTTTTATCTCACTCGCAAGTAAGGGGTAAAATAGGATTTTACATAAAAGAAACCTTGGGAACACAGGCCCTAGATATTAATGAGGAGAAGGCTCTCAGGCCAAAAAATTTAATTTAAATAAATTAATTAAAAGAAATCATCCACATACAAAGGTCCTGGTCTAGCTCATGATCATACATGCATGCAACAATATTTTTTCATAAATAAAACTAGCATTCATTTCTTTAATAGTAATTTTTTAAGATAAATCACACTCAAATCAATTAATTATCTTTAATTAATCAATTCTTTTATCGTAAACCGTTTTCTGAATTTCCTTGAGATTATCATCGATTATAATTTTAAACAAATAAATTAATTTAAAATTATCTTTGTATGTAACTTGTACCATGGAGGCAACCCAGTTAATTCCCATTCAAAGTTACCCAATGAGTAGAAATGAACATTGCACATATGTTAAATTAAACATATATATATAAAACACCTACCACATATTGTGCCTTAGCTTTATGCCCACACCATGGTACATGTCTCAAGGGTGTGTATAATATAATAATAAATTTTAATAAATCTGTGTAATTTAATTGAGTGCACGGCATGTAGTTCCGACTACACTGTGTGTACTATCATTCACCATTCATCTGAAGTACACTCTCAGGGACATGGAATGTATATGTACTTCGTAAATCTTTAGAGTACATGGCATGTCCAGTGGGTCACATGTCATGTAGTGTCCGTGTTACACAGTATCTAGTCAGGAAAGTCGTGTATGGGGTATATGGTCCAACCTTAAACCTAAGGGACTAAATTCCTTGTCTATTGGTCCACACAGTGTGTAATACTAAAACTATTTGCCACATATTCCTAGTCAACACATGGAGTCATTTAAGACTTCAATAGAATACAACATGGCTTGGTTTGGGGGACCGGTCCATGTGCATGGAACCTAGACTATACGGTTTGTACTGCCAAATACATGTTGTGTGTTATGGTGTTGTATATCCAGGAACCTTTGTCACCTCTATATGATATCCTCTATTTTATTTTATTTAAAATTAAAATAAAAAATATCATTTATATAAGGTGAATGATAAATGAGAGAGGAGGAACAAATCTCAAAATTCATATTTATAGAATGATTAACTTGAATTGAAACAACTAAATTATTAAATGAGTAAATCATCAACTAAAAACTAAATAATTATAATCAACTATATGATCCCTTTGATACCACTTGTAGGTTCCAGGTGCAGCGGAAGTGCGTGGATCGGTGTACCCAACTTTAAGTTTGTCTTTAACAACGATCAATATGAGATCCATCACAACGATAAAACACTGGATATTTGGAATAGAACAAAGAATGAAAGAAAATAGGAGAGTCTCAAAACCATAGAGAGGATAATCATATGTTGGTTATAATTAATTTAATTAAAATATAAGAATTACCTTGATGTAATTCTTTCTTTATTGATGTTTTCGGTCACGATCCTATATGATCTGTCGTTTCATCATAGAATCCAAGTGTAGGTTTACTCTAGAAGTGATCCACATGTGCTCCATGTATCTTTGTACGTCACCAAAGGGATCTACGAGTTCTAGCATGGAAGACCCTCATCTTGAAATTCCTACCTTTGATCGCCTTGAGAACCACTTCCAAAGCGCTCTCCTTGATCTGGTAGAGGAGGATCTCTCTCATAACATGAGAGCATTATTAGAAGAAAATAATTCTCTCTTGGCTTGAGAGATTTCTCTAGATCTGTTGTGCATAAACACAAATAATTTATAGGCTCATGAGAATAATATAATTAGTATTTTATAGCATCCCACCTTTTTATTACATAACATTTCATTACATTTTACAAACAGAGGATCTTTAAAGTCTAGTGTCTTGGAAATCAAGAACATAAAACATGAGAACGACATAAAACATTCCTCTAAACAACTTGTAAGGCTTGTTAATTGTTCATCCTAAGTTCATTACAGCATCTCATAACCTAACATCATACAACAAAGGAATGGGTGAGTAGATGGACCAGTAAGGGAAAACAAGAGAAAAAATTTAATTGTGAACTTGAGATACATCAATAAAGTCATGATAAATAACTTTAAGGAATGAGAAAGAGATCATGAGGCATATCATAATAAAAATAATGTGTTTCATGATGATGTGGAAACAACATTTAACTTAGACAATCATTTCTGTATCACCAAGGTCCATCCCCAAGGTGTCATTAAAAAAAATTACAAAGGTTATTCACCAAGGTATCATTTAAATGGTCATCTCTAGAGATTAAGTCTTTACCCAATGCATTGGAGGGATATCAGGGTGAACCCTTAATTTTTCTTTATTTTAATGTGATCCACATATATAATCATTAATAATTTCATAAATAACCCATATAGCATAAAAGAAATGGGTTTCATTTCATAGTCATAACATTTTAAAAACTGCTTCAAAGACGAGATCTTTATGTCACTTTAAACCCATGGAATAGGAAAGCGGGTCTCATGTATGTAAATACTAGAATTTAAAATAGAAAATTTTGATGTATATGTGAATAACCCTTTAGAATAAAGATTTTTTAGTATTCACTTAATAAAATAAAATAATTTGAGAAAAAGAGAGAGACCTTTTGAGATGAAAATTCGGCTGCATAATGGCTATGTTACAGGGTTTTAGAAAACAATGAAAAGAGAGGGGACATGGGTCACCCACTCATAAATGATCCATAAAAATATCAGGTGAATTAGTCAGTCTAAAGGTCATAACAAGAAACTCATAATGCCCATATCTTAATTGGAAGGCAGTGTTTGGAATATCATCATTCTTTACCCTCAATTGATGATAACCAGAACGAAGATCAATCTTAGAGAAGAATTGAGTCCCACGAATTTGGTAAATAAGTAATCAATTCTTGGAAGAGAGTATTTGTTCTTCAATGTGATCCCATTCAGTTCTCTATAATCAATGCATAGCTGCATTGATCCATCCTTCTTCTTCACAAAGAGAACTGGTGCTCCCCAAGGAGACACGCTTGGTCAGATAAACCCATTCTCCAAACTATCTCAGAGTTTTTTCTTTAATTCCTTTAGCTCCACATTTTCCATCCTATAGGGGGTCTTTGACATCGAATGAGATCCAGGTATGAGTTTAATAGAGAACTCTACCTCTCTTTTTGGGGAAGGTCTAGGTAACTCCTCAGGAAATACGTCAATGTATTCCTAGATAATGAGGAAATTTTATAAAAGAATAAATACTCCCTGAGAAACTTATTTCATTTAAAAATCTTTTAACTAATAGTATTTTATGTCTTAAAACTTCATTCTTATATAATTACATTTTTCTATAATTCCTTCATAATGATTCATAAAAATCTTGCGATTAACCAAACATATCCCACGGGAGTGTCATAACCAAGAGTGCATGAAGGCTCATTATCATCTACCAGTTCTCATTCGATTCTAGCTCAAAGAGGTGATTTTGGGTTTTACCCCTATGTACATATATGCCAGATCCACCTCTACCATGTCGTATCCAGACATGGATGTATTTTCTTGATAAACCACTTACTCAATACTCACCAAAATACCAGGAAGATTTACTATATTTAAACTTTTCTATATGGTTCTTACTAAAGTTTTCATATCCTAATTTCTATAAATAACTAAAATATCCTTTGATACCAACTATAGAATCCCTACTTTTTCATTACATAAACTTTTCGCTACATTATACAAAACTGAGGATCTTTATGTTTTAGTGTCTTGGAAACAAGAAACTTAATACATGAAAACATAAAACATTATTCTTAAACACTTGAAAGGATTCTTCATTGTTAATCCTAAGTTCATTACACTATCTCATAACCTGGGCTCATACATAAAAGGAAAGGGTGAGAAGAAGGACGATTAAGGGAAACAAGAGAACCATTTTACATGTGAACTTGAGATACATCAATAAAGTCATGATAAATAACTTTAATGCATGAAAAAGAGATCATGAGGCATATCATAATAAAAATAATGTGTTTCATAAATTGAATATGTGGCGAAAACATTTAACTTATACAATCATTTCCGTATCACCAAGGTCCATCCCCAAGGTTTCATAAAAAAATTACCAAGTTTATTCACCAAGGTATCGTTAAAATGGTCATCTCTAGAGATTAAGTCTTTACCCAATGCATTGGAGCGCTATCAGAGCACACCCTTAATTTTTCTTTATTATCATGTGATCAACATATATCATCATCAATAATTTCATAAATAACCCATATAGAATAAAATAAATGGATTTCATTTCATAGTCATAACATTTTAAAAACTGCTTTAAAGACGAGATCTTTATGTCACTTTAAACCCACAGAAAAGGAAAGCGGGTCTCATGTATGTAAATACCAGAATTTAAAATAGAAAATTTTGATATATATGTGAATACCCCTATATAATAAACAGTTTTGAGTATTCACTTAATAAAATAAAAAAATTTGAGAAAAATAGAGACATATTTTGAGATGGAAATTCAGCAGATAACGGCTATGTTGCAGGGTTTTAGAAAATATTGAAAAGAGAGGGGAAATGGGTCACCCACTAATAATGATACATAAAATAGTATAGGAACAGAATATAAAGGGTATAAGAACATGGTAATGAAATTTTAAGGACATGCCATATGAAATGAAAAACTTGAAAGGAAGACAAAAATAAGATTTCTCTTATGAAAAATTCGGCAGCTTAACGACGTCAATTAAAACTTAAAAAATGAATTGATGAGATTAAATAGGGTCTCTAATAATGTAAACCTAAATTTAAAGTATGATTAATATAGATATCATACCCCATATGGATATAAAGGAACTTGAAATACTTTACATGAAAGTAGAACTTTGAAAATGGGAAGAGTGAAAGAATCCCTTACCTTAAAACGTAAGTCCTAAATATCAATGGTTGGGACCTTGGAGGCTTGAGGGAACCTTGGGAGGAAAACTTGGGAGTTAAAGAGATCTTAACTTCGTTGGGTAGAATTTGGAAATGAAATTAATGAGGGAAAGTCTTGGTATTTATAGGAGAAGTGAGGGGACAAAGCATTAATTTCCATGGGACACCTCATCGTTGGTATTGAAAAAACCATGGGCATGCCCATGGTATTTGCCCTTGGTATTGGCAACTTGGGACACCTCATACCTTATCTTAATATTCATAAGTCTACCAGAATTATTACATAATTATTACATCCCTAATGATGTCATTAGACACCCGAAACACTAAACTGAAAATTCCCTATTCACTGAAAATTCAACTTTTTCAAAAAAATCCCAAAAATTCACCATAACATAATATCGATGCGCAGAATTCAAAAATAAACTCCATTTTATAAAAATATTTTTCTAAATATTTTTAAATTAATTTTTAAATAAAAAACACTATTCACTAGAAAAAACTAATACTTAACTAATAATTTCTGAAACAGTTATTTACTTATTTTATTAAATCATATTACTTAATCAAAGTGCCTGAAATATATTAATAGTTTCTTTAAGTGAGATTACTAATCCATTTGGTCACATTACTAATCCTAAGCATAAATCACTATTCAAAATTTACTAGTCACCAAAAATTAAGTTGATCTTATTAGACTCTAAATTTCTTACTGAATACATTTGCAGAAGACCATTTTTTGAAAATCCTTACACATCATTAATTATTTAGGGTTTACATAAATATTTTAAAATATCCTTTTTTCAAATTTCATCCATAAGATACATCCTATTTTTATCCGGACATATGAAAATTCACAAACATTACCATAGAAAGAAATCACAATTTCATTTATCTCAAAGGATTACACAAAGTAGCTAAGGTCTCATTACATATCCCCTTATAACACCAGTATATGACCTAAGTGTAAGGTGTGCTAAGGTGAGATAATCTGAGGGAGGCTCGACCAACATTTCCCGAGTAGTGATTTCTATAAGCTTGAACTTCTCCTGTAGGTGATTCCGTTCAAGCTTGACACGCTGGAGTTCGTCTTGGGCTTGGTCTAAAGAAAATCCCACAGATGCCACCTCTTTCCCAAGCTCTGATAAGTGGGATTCATATGGTTCGAGTCTACTGGATGGGGCCATCTAATCTTCTTTCTATATTAATTAATCAAGATCACTTGTATTTATAGAAAATAATCGCAACATTTAGTTTCCAACGGTATTATTTTAATTATACTCATTTTATTAAATGAAATAGTTTTGTTGAGTATAAAATAAAATAACACACAAAGTTAGGAAACAAAATTTTTTCAAAATTTCGGGTCATTACAGATATTAATTACTTAGAATAATAAAATGAATTAATTACATGAAATCATTTATTAATTTCATTTAATTATTAGTAAGACCCCATGTCTAATAATAACAATTGAATATTATTATTACTTGAAATGCACCCAGTGAATTACACCTAATATTATTTAATTAAATAAATGATATTATTTCTCACAAATATCCCAAAAAACTACATAGTGTGTATATTAATATACATGATGTGTACTTTTGTTTTTTCATTTTATTTATTTACTCCACCACATTTGTTAGACCATGAATAATGAGTATTTATTTCTTAAATAAATATCATTTAATTACTCGCTAATAAATATATAATTTCACCCATAATATATTATATCAAATAACTAGTGTCGAAATAAATGCGATCAGACATCCTTGAATAATTATTAAACCACATTCAGAAATAATATTTATTCAACTTATTAAATGAATATTTAAATGAGATACTTTGACACACTTAGTTTGTGACCCTCTAGGTTCCTTTCTTAGTTAAATTAGGTGGAACCTGCCTAAAGTCCAAGGTTAGAATCTAGAAACACACCAAGGAACCCATAGATAAAGAATTTAATGCCACAATGAGGTGTCACCTCCTATTAACGGTTATCGTGTAATGTAATCCCTTTGTCACAATATCTCCAATAAAGTAGATTGCATGATAGTTCCATCAACCCATGTGCTCAATTATACTTTCTTTGACTTCCCAAAATTTAACTTTCCCATTATTTACTATGGACATGGATTTATTCATGCTATATCAATTCCATCAAAGGGCTTGAGATATCAACTTTCTTTATGGAATAGAAGGGAAAAATTCTTTCACCATATTATCTATTAATGTAGTATTACTCATGACACACCTAACATATCCTACCTCACTGTGAACATTGTGACATCATAGTTTTCATCAATACATCTAATTGCACGATTTGTAATACCCATTAATAATAATCATAATACCTAAGGACAAATAAACACATCCTTGGATAAGAACATCCAATAACACTATGAAATGTGGATTTCCTACTGGTGAGTCTCATTCTCATAATATCTATAACGGCTCATACTTTACATACATTGTTAATACCTCAAAATTGAAGCACACTTATTACAACATATAACAAAACCGTGAAAGGACCATATAGGTAAAGTGTCTTTAGAAACTGGGAAACATAAACAACTGGTTCATAAATCATATATACTATCTCCCTTTTATTTTATCGTATCTAGAGTCCCTTTTGGAATATCTTACTAAATACCCTTATTCCTGACCTGGGGAAAAGTAAACATACAAAAGGGTGAGCTCAAATGCTCAGTAAGGGTAAACAAAAGAAATAGCAATCACATAATATTCATAATAACATAACATTTTGGAAATCTTAACCTGCAAAAGAGATCATAATTTCATAACATGGGATAAATCATAGTAGTGAAATGTAATCCCAATAATCATAACATAAAACATGAAACTTTGTGTTATACACACAAAATCATAGAGAATCATTTCTTAGTAGTCAAGAATCATTGCTAATACTGTCCTAGTGGACAAAGTCCATTTCTGAACCGAGTTCACTCCTCGTTTCAGTCCTGTATCACTGAACCGGATTAACCTGTCGTTCCAGCCATGTCTATCTCATGAGATATAAATATTTACCCAATGCATTGGAGGTATATATAGGTCCCACCCATCTCATAATGATACCATTCTTATGTGCCCCACAAGATCATAAATCATACATCATAGCATAACCCATGTAATAAAAATGGGATTCTTAAACATCATGCCATCATAACATAATCCATATAAGATAAAAGGACATCATAAAAATAATTCCATCATAACATAATCAAATAAATGTAAAAAAATAGGGATATAAATAGAAACCTATATTATCTTAGATGGAAAATAATTTCGATAAAACACTTGAACTTCATTCTTGAGGAAAATATCCTTTCTACTTAAAAAAATGTTTTCCTTTCTTAACATGTCATACAATTTTAAACTAAAAGAAGTTTATTAAAAATAAAATTAAAAACATGTAAGGTAAGCTTCATGGAAATAATTTTATAAAAATCCATTCATGTCTTATAAGTTAAAGAAAAACATTATCCTCGTACTTTGGCCGGAAAAGTCAAAAAAGTACCTCGTACAAAAAAATGACAAAAGATTCCTTTCATATCATTTATTAAAAACTCACCAAAGGGTAAAATTGGATTTAAAAAATTGAAGGAGGATAGAAATAATATTACATATTTAGGAAACATGGATGTGGACGATAAATATTCCCCAGTAAATTATGAAGTATAAACAATCTCGGATAAAAATGAGATTGTGAGATTTTCCATTACCTTAGGTCCGATTTGCTTCGTACGTGTCTGAACCTCCTGTATAATGATTTAAATAATGTTATCGACTTATTCCAGAATCGTACACATTTTTATCATATAATATATGGTCATATTCTTATCTTCTTATTAGTAATATTTCATTGCTACTTTTTATTCAGGTGTTTATTGCTTTTTGTTCTTATGCGTGTTTTGTCGAATAAATTCTTATTCTTCTTTTTAGGTTATAGATACCTCATTTACATAATGTTATTAGTGTAATATATATCATATTTATTCATTAAATTCATTAATATAATCATTAATCATTTAAGATCATGTAGAACGAGTTGTATCACATCGTGGAGACGGTAGGCCGTACGTACGCACGAGCGATGATATCGTTCCCATGATCTTGGAATTGTATTGAAGTGTGTATAATTTTTCAGAATCAATATCACTTTAAAATAATCATATATAGTTATTATTTACACCATTATACCCATCCAAATAAAGTGGTGATGGAAAACAGATTACACCATGGCGGGGAGACGGTATTCTGTACGTACGCACGCGTGGTGATTTCGTATTCTGTAGAATGGATAGAAGGTGAAATAGGTTTGTTTCATATTTATAATAAAATATAATTATATGAGTGATACTAATGTTATTACTTCATAATGAAACATCTAAATAAGAATAAGTATAAGAAGAAATAAAGTTTAAAGAATCGGTAACGGACATTACCTCTTCTTTGAAGTGCCTCTTCTTAACCTCCACTTAGGGCACTAAATATGGACTTTGAAGAAGACCAAGACCTCTAGGATGTTTCTAAGGAACTTTATAAGGGAAATGGGCAGATTTTGGTTAATCTTGAAGGATCAAAGTGGTGTTAGGAGGAGAGGGAGGAGGTGCCCTTTTATAAGGGAGGAGAGGGGCACCTTAGGAAAAACTTAAAATATTATTTTATAATAAAGTCATATTTCATTTTTAATAGCTCCAAATTGATTTATTTCTATGATACGGTGGGAATGGGTCAAAATTATCTCAAAAAATAGATTTTAGACAAGTTTAGGTTACTATTTTAACCTTATCATTTAGATTTAACTCTAAGTTAGATAATTTAACTTTTTCCGGGTCTTCTTACTTTCTTACACTATATGGTTAATAAACTTACTATAACAAGACAAACGAACCCCAAGTGGTTCATTATTAATATATATAACCTTATATAATTCATTTGGAAGAACCTTAGATTTTTATGAATAAAATAACAATTAATAATATAATATTTGTTTTAAAATTTATTTTATGTCAGTTTTGACACTATTTGGCAATTGCTTTTTTTGAAAATAATAACAGCATTATTAGTTCAAAAAAAGTTAATTAAATCAATACTAATATGTCATATTAATCTATAAAATTAGTTTAATTCTTAAAAAGTCTCAAATTTAATTTATTTGGTTATTTATAATATCAATTATGTTAATATTTCCTTAATAAGGAAATTACTGCATCATCATTGTGTCATAAAAAAATAAAATTATTTATAAATAAAATACCATTATGTAGGAAATCGTTTGATCTTTCTAATTAATATTTATAGTCTAATTTATCTTATTTATAACCCTATATTAAAAATGTTTTAGTTATTAAACTTTGATTTTAACTATTTTAACTATTCTTTAAATAAAATAATATTAAATGTCCTAGTCTAATCCAAGTAGACCTAAATGGTCATATTTTATTCCTAAGGTTGTTTTTGGTCGAATTAAACTTATCCAATAGAATTAGGACATGTGTTAGGATAATAATAATACCATTTTTACCCTTAATTGCCCTATTTACTTTTAACCGTGATAAATAAAAGTAAAAAAGTTACTATTCACCAAAAATTATTTTTATCTTATTGAACCACATTTTACTCCTTTATATTAATCATGTCTCCTGGATTTTCGAAATTCCACTCATAGAAGCGGTAAAATTAAGTTTTATGTAAATTTTCAAAGTCTACTAGGAGCTGGGTAAAAGACGGTGAAAAGCTCAATAAAATTTTTATATATCTAAAATTATTATAAAATGACTACAATGAATTACTTTGAACTTATATAGGTATTATGTATCTATTTTGAAGTAAATAAATTTAAATAAAATAAATAATTATTTAAATAAAAATTCGGTTTTTAAATAGTAACCCAGTGTTTTCACTATTCATCAAAAATTGAAAGTTTTCAGAAAGATACCAAAAATTCACCCTAGGCTAATTTCGATATTCCAAATCCAAAAATGAAGTCCATTTTGAAAGATAAAATTTATAAAATTTTAAAAAGTGGATATTACTATTCATAACGGCTAGTTTTAATAATATTTTAATAGCATATCGTTGTTTTCATGAAACTCAGTATTTCGTACAACGCAAGCTATCGAGGAAGTTCGTGATTGTGTGTAAAGAAATCCATGATAGTGTTGTGTGTAGTGAAAGATTCCTTTGATGATGTATATGACATAAAAACAAAATATTTCTCATAAAAATCATGGGTGTTACATTCTACCCCCCTTAAAATGAATTTCGCCCTTGAAATTCGTCACTTTGTAACAAACAGATGAGGATACCTCTCCCTCATCATATCCTCAAGCTCCCATTTTGCTTCTTATAATTGTTGGTTCCTCCATAAAACTTTCACCAAGCGAGTGGTCTTGTTCCGTAGGACTTTTTCGCTACGATCCAGAATCTCTATCGGCTGTTCTTCATAAGAAAAAACTTGCTCTAGCGGTACAACTTCTGAGCTGAGTACATGTGAAGGATCAGGTATGTACTTCCTCAAGAGAGATACATGGAACACATCGTGAACTTGAGAGAGATTCGGTGGAAGAACCAATCGGTAAGCTACCTTCCCAACACGATCCAGTATTTCGAAAGGACCGATATACCTAGGGCTCAGCTTTCCCTTCTTTCCAAATATCATTACTCTCTTCCAAGGAGATATTCATAAGAACACTTTATCACCCACTTCAAACTCTAAGTCTTTTCTTCAATTATCGGCATAACTTTTTTATCGACTCTGAGCTTGTCTTATGTCTTGTTGAATAGATTTGACCTTTTCTACCATCTCATCAACAAGATCAGGTCCTAATAGCTTTCTTTCCCCAACTTCATCCCAGCAAGTTGGAGTTCGGCATTTCTTTCCATAGAGAGATTCATAAGGAGTCATCTAAATACTGGAGTGAAAGCTATTATTATAAGAAAATTCCACCAAAGTTAGGTGTTTATCCCAACCACCTTTGAAATCCATAGAGCAACCTCTCAACATATATTCTATATTTTGAATTGTCCTCTCAGACTGACCGTCTGTCTGAGTATGATAAGCAGTGCTGAAACTCAAATCTGTATCTAGATTATGCTAAAGACTTTGCCAAAACATTGAGGTAAACCTTAGATCCCGATCAGATATAATGGAAAGTGGTACTCCATTCAATCATACCACTTCCTTTACATATTTCCTGGAAAGCTGATCCAGAGATAAATCTTCTCTAATAGCAATGAAGTGTGCCGACTTCATAATACGATCAACTATAACCCAGATAGCATTATTGCATTTGGATGTTTTAGTATGTCTGGTGCCAAAGTCCATAGTGATGTTTTCCCATTTCCATTTGGGTATGGGTAATGGTTGTAACAACCCCTTAGAATTCTGTCTCTCATATTTAACTTGCTGACAAACCAAGCATCGAGAGACATATTCAACAACATCTCTTTTCATGTCATCCCACCAGAAGTACTCTTTCAGGTCCCCATACATTTTCATGCTTCTAGGATGAATAGAGAATTAAGAACTATGAGCCTCATCCAGCAGCTCCGTCTTTAATTCTGGGATGGGAGGAACACAAACCCGATTCCTGAACCTTATTATCTCATCACAATCAAGGTTGAATTCAGGAGCATTTCTCACCTTATTTTGTAACTCTACATCTTCTTTTTGTGCCTCTTTAATCTTCACATGTATAGATGGTTGAACATTCATTTGAAAAAGATATTATTTTTCCCCTTCCATTATAATTCCAAGATCCATCCTCTGTAAATCCATAAATATTGGATCTTTTTTTATCCTCATCATCGATAAGCTAGCATGGTCTTGTCGACTAAATGCATCTGCCACCTTGTTTTCTTTCCCAGGGTTGTAATGAATTGAGCAATCTTAATCCTTAATCAGCTCCAACCATCTTCTTTGGCACATATTCGTCTCCTTTTGTGTGAAAATATACTTTAAACTTTTATGATCAGTATAAATATCACACCTTTCTCCATAAATATAATGCCTCCAAATATTTAATGCAATGATTACTACATCTAACTCCAAATCATGATTTGGGTAATTTTCCTCATGGATTTTCAACTGTCATGAGGCATAAGCTATCACCATATCATTTTTCATGAGAACACACCCCAGTCCCTTCTTGGATGCCTCACTCTAAGTCACAAATCTTTCTCCACTACAAGGCATTGTGAGCATAGTTACACTGGATAACAATATTTTTAACTCCTTGAAATTCTCCTCACACTCCTCCATCCAAACAAACTTAACTCCTTTTCGAGTCAACCTGGTGAGCAGATTAGATAATCGTGAAAAATATTTCGCAAAACGTCAACAATATCCATCCAAACCAAGAAAACTTCGGATCTCAGTTATTGTTGTTGGTCTCGACCATCTTTCGATAACCTCTGTTTTTTCTGGATCCACAGATATCCCCTCTTTTGAAATTAATTGACCCAAAAATGCAACTTTTTTAATCCAAAATTCACACGTGGTAAATTTGGCATAAAGCTTCTCCTTCCTCAGGGTCATTAAAACAATTCTCTAGTGATCTTCATGTTCTTCCTTTCTCTTTGAATAGACAAGAATATCATCTATAAAGACTACCACAAATTGATCAAGATAGTCTCTAAAGACTCTATTCATTAGATCCATGAAGATAGCAGGGGCATTAGTAAGACCAAATGGAATCACTATAAACTCATAGTGTCCATACCTTGTACGGAAAGTCGTCTTTGGTATATCCTCCCTTTTGAAGCTTAATTTATTATACCCTGAACGAAGATCAATCTTGGAAAAGTATTGTGCTCCACATAGTTGGTCAAATAAGTCATCAATGTGTGGGAGAGGATATTTGTTCTTGATAGTGATCTTGTTAAGTTCTTGATAATCAATGTAGAGTCTCATTGATCCATATTTCTTCTTAACAAACAGAACAGGTGATCCCCAAGGTGATGCACTAGGGCGTATGAATCCTTTATCAAGATTCTCTTGGAGTTGCTTCTTCAATTCTTGCAACTCAATTGGGTTCATTCTATAAGGTGTCATTGAAATAGGTAAAGCACCCGGTACGAGTTCTATTGAAAACTCAACTTCACAATTTGGTGGAAGACCAAGAAATTCCTTCGAAAAAACATCATTAAACTCCCGTACAATGGGCATATTCTTAATCATGAGTTTATCTCCAAACATTTGAGATAAATAACCTTCATTTAGTGGAATCGAGACCTATAAGATGGATGAAATTTCCACTGGAAAGTTATGTTCATCTTTGCATCGATAGACGATCATAGATTGATCTAGAATATGAAATGTGACTTCCCTTCTTTGGGAATTGATATGGGATCCATATAAAGAAAGACAATCCATGCCAAGAATCACATCAAATTCCACTAGAGGTAGTATTACAAGATTTGTAGGAAGCACTTTCCCACAAACTTTAATTGGAGAATAATTGTAAACTTTTGATGCAACTATTGTGCCATTAGGGGTTGTCACAGCTAACTCAATATCTAACTGATGAGGTAATATGGAGATTCCCTTGTAAAATTCTTCAGAAATAAAAGTGTAGTTGGATATAGAATCAAATAAAACATTTTCTACTTTAGAGTGGATGGTAAGTGTAACTATCGCCATTTTGTTATCATACTCCACATCGCTGGTAGAAATTGCATGTGACTTTCCTTTTTATTTTTCCTGAAGAGTTTTTTGATGTCGATCATCGTCAAAAACCCTTGGATTAGGGAATTGATTGGAATAATGCCCCATTTCCTTGCACTTGTAACATTGAAGTGTTGGAGGTGCACTCTGTGTAGCCTTTTCTTTGTTCGCATCACTAGACATCTTCTTCCCATCATTGTGGCATTCAAATGCCCGATGACCTTCCTTTACACATTTGAAACATTTAATTGTCCCTTTAAGACAAATCCCTCTATGTTTCTTTCCACACTTTGAGAAAAAGGTAAAACTCATCTTCTTTTCAGTGTGGTATTTCGATTTCCCTTTGAATTTCATTTTCCTCTTCTTATCAGACACATATGACTGATGGGTTACTCCAATCTCCATCTCAACCTTGAGAGCACATCGAATGATTCCCTCATATATATTGAAGTCCCGTATGGATAACGCCCTTCGAAGACTTGGTTTTAAGCCACTAAATAATCGATCGATCTTACTCTTGGGTAGGACAATAATCCTAGAAGTGTACCTTGCCAGTCTTGTAAAATTTTCTTTATAGGTACCAACAGATTCATCATCCTTTTGCTTCAGTTCAAGAAACTCCTTCTCCATATTTGTGTGAATAATATGAGGGAAGTACTTATTGAAAAATAAGTTCTTGAACTCATCCCATTCCATTGACTCAATTTCATCTCTTGGCCTTATATTCTTGATAAGATTCCACCATTGATTAGCTTCACCTTCCAAATGATATACTGCTAAGATGACTTTATCATGTTCAGAATATTGAAGAACTGAAAATATCATTTTAGTGGTATTGATCCATTGTTCAGCAACTAATGGATCAGTAGACCCACTGAATGAAGGTGGACGCTGCCTCATGAAGGATTCAACAGAATGTTGCTCCTTCCTTTACTCATTTGGAAGTCCTGCATGATTCATATCTTGAGAAAGTTGTGTGATCATGGCTACAATATTTTTCATTCCAAATCCCATAACATTTGGTTGCTCTGGGGGACAATCATTGCATTGTCTGTCGCATTCAGCATTAACACGGTTCTTTCGAGTTCCATCCATTGACTAAAACCAATAAGCATAGTGTGAGAAAAACTAATCATAATAGGAAAACCACATAATCAAGAATAAAATTTCACACTTAAGGTCTTATCATAGATTACTCATGGCCATTTCTAAAACACTAAGATTATGTTCTATGCTTAGACTTGTCCTTAGGGTTCTTACTAAGGCTTTCACATCCTAGTTTCTAAATGGTTGACTATACCTTTCCTATGATACCAACTATAATGACCCATACATTACATGAATTGTTAATACTTCAAAATTGAAGCACACTTATTACAACATATAACAAAAACATGAAATGACCATATAGGTATAGTGTCTTTAGAAACTAGGAAACATAAACAACTGGTTCATAAATCATCAACATTGTCTCCCTTTTATTTTATCATGTATAGAGTCCCTTTTGGCATGTCTTACTTAATACCCTTATTCCTGACTTGGGGAAAAGTAAACATACAAAAGGGTGAGCTCAAATTCTCAGTAAGGTTAAACAAAATAAATATCAATCACATCATATTCATAATAACATAACATTTTGGAAATCTTAACCTGCAAAAGAGATCATAATTACATAGCATGGGATAAATCATAGAAGTGAAATGTAATCCCAATAATCACAACTTAAAACATGAAACTTTGTGTCATACACACATAATCATAGAGAATCATTTCTTAGTAGTTAATACTCATTTCCAAGACTATCCTAGCGAACAAATTCCATTTCTGAACTGAGTTCACTCCTCGTTTCAGTCCTGTATCACTGAATTGGATTAACCTGTTGTTCCAGACATGTCTATCTCATGAGATATAAATATTTACCCAATGAATTGGAGGGAGATATAGGTCCCACCCTTCTCATAATGATACCATTATTATGTTTTCCACAAGATCATAAATCATACATCATATCATAACCCATGTAATAAAAATGGGATTCTTAAACATCATGCCATCATAACATAATCTATATAAGATAAAATGACATCATAAAATAATTACATCATAAAATAATCAAATAAATGTAAAAAAATAGGGATATAAATATAACCCTATATTATCTTAGATGGAAAATAATTTCAATAAAACACTTGAACTTTATTCTTGAGGAAAATATCCTTTCTACTTCAAAAACATGTTTCCTTTCTTAACATGTCATATAATTTTAAACTAAAAGAAGTTGATTAAAAATAAACTTTAAAACCTGTAAAGGAAGCTTAATGGAAATAATTTTTTAAAAATCCATTCATGCCGTATAAGTTAAAGAAAAACATTCTCCTCGTACTTGGCCGGAAAAGTAAAAAAAGTACCTCGTACAAAAAAATGACAGAATATTCCTTTCATATATTTTACTAAAAACTCACTGAAGGGTAAAATTGGATTTAAAAAATTGTATGAGGATAGAAATAATATTACATATTGAGGAAACATGGATGTAGATGATAAATATTCCCTAGTAAATTCTGAAGTATAAACAATCTCGGATAAAAACGAGATTGCGAGATTTTCCCTTACCTTAGGTCCGATTTGCTTTTTACGTGTCTGAACCTCCTGTATAATGATTTAAATAATGTTATTGACTTATTAGAGAATCATACTCATTTTTATGATATCATATATAGTCATATTCTTAGCTTCTTATTAGTAATATTTCATTGTTACTTGTTATTCAGGTGTATATTTCTTTTTTCCTTATGCGTGTTTTGTCGAATAAACTCTTATTCTTCTTTTTAAGTTATAGATAAATCATTTCCAGAATGTTATTAGTTTAATATATTTCATATTTATTCATTCAATTCATTTATATAATCATTAATCATTTAAGATCATGTAGAACGAGTTGCATCACATCGTTGAGACGGTAGGTCGTACGTACGTACGAGTGATGATATCATTCCCATGATCGTGGAATTTTATTGAAGTGTATGTATACTATTTAAAAATCAATATTAATTTAGAAAAATCATATATAGTTATTATTTACACTATTATACCCATCCAAGAAAGGTGGTGTTGCAAAAAAGATTACACCACGGCATGGAGACGGTATTCTGTACGTACGCACTAGCGGTGATTTTGTTTTCTGTAGGATGGATAGAAGGTGAAATATGGTTGTTTCATATTTATAATAACATATCATTATATTATTTATACTTATGTTATTACTTCATAATTAAACAACTAAATATGAATAAGTAGAATAAGAAATAAAGTTGAAAGAATCGGTAACGGATATTACCTCTTCTTTGAAGCGCCTCTTCTTAACCTCCTCTTAGGGAACTAAATATGGTATTTGAAGAATACCAGGACCTCTAGGATGTTTCTAGGGAAGTTTATAAGATAAATGGTCAGGGTTTGGCCGAGCATTAAGGCTTAAAGTGGTGTGAGGAGGAGAGGGAGGAGGTGCCCTTTTATAAGGGAGGAGAGGGGCACCTTAGGAAAAACATAACATATTATTTTATAATAAAGTCATATTCTGTTTTTAATAGCTCCAAATTGATTTATTTCGAAGATAAGGTGGGTATTGGTCGAAATACTCTCAACCAATATATTTTAGACAAGTTTAGGTTACTATTTTAACCTTATCATTTAAATTTAACTCTAAGTTAAATAATTTAACTTTTACTGTGTCTTCTTGTTTTCTTACACTATATGGTTAATAAACTTACTATAACAATCCAAAAAAACCCCAAGTGGTTAATTATTAATATATATAACCTTATATAATTCATTTTTCTTAACCATATATTTTTAGGAATAAAATAACAGTTAATAATATAATATTTGTTTTAAAAACTATTTTATGTCAATTTTGACACTATTGGAAATTGATTTTTGTGAAAATCATAACAGAATTATTAGTTCAAAAAAAGTTAATTAAATAAATAATAATATGTCATATTAACCTATAAAATTATTTTAATTCTTAAAAAGTCTCAAATCACATTTATTTGGGTATTTATAATATCAATTATGTTAAAATTTCCTTAATAAGGTAATTACTGCATCATCATTGTGTCATATATAAATTAAATTATTTAAAGTCTGAAAATTATAAATAAAATAACTTTATGTAGGAAATAT
This sequence comes from Viscum album, assembly GCA_963277665.1. NCBI lineage: Eukaryota > Viridiplantae > Streptophyta > Magnoliopsida > Santalales > Viscaceae > Viscum > Viscum album. The sequence goes on from OY728131.1 coordinate 2,074,066,869, forward strand.
TTTTATATTTATAATTAATATTTATAGTTTAATTTATCTTATTTATAACTCTATATTAAAAATGTTTTATTTATTAAACTTTGATTTTAACTATTTTAACTCTTCTTTAAATAAAATAATATTAAATGTCCTAATCTAATCCAAGTGGACCTAAATGGTCATATTTTATCCCTAAGGTTGTTTTTGGTCGAATTAAACTTATCCAATAGAATTAGGACATGTGTTAGGATAATAATAATACCATTTTTACCCTTAATTGCCCTATTTACTTTTAACCGTGGTAAATAAAAGTAAAAAGTTACTATAAACCAAAAATTATTTTTATCTTATTGAACCACATTTTACTCCTTGATATTAACTGTGTCTCCCAGATTTTTGAAATTCCACTCATAAAAGCGGTAAAATTATGTTTTATGTAAATTTTCAAACTCTCCTACGAGGTGGGTACAAGACGGTGAAAAGTTCAATAAAATTTTTATATATCAAAAATTATTATAAAATGACTCCAATGAATTACTTTGAACTTATACAGGTATTATGTATCAATTTTGACCTAAAATAAATTTAAATAAAATAAATAATTATTTAAATAAAAAGTCGGTTTTTAAATAGTAACCCAGTGTTTTCACTATTCATCAAAAATAGAATGTTTTCAGAAAAATACCAAAAATTCACCCTAGGCTAATTTCAAAATTCCAAATCCCAAAATGAAGTCCATTTTGAAAGTTAAAATTTATAAAATTTCAAAAAGTGGGTATTACTATAACGATCCATACTTTACATACATTGTTATTACTTCAGAATTGAATCACACTTATTACAACATATAACAAAACCAAGAAAGGACCGTATAGGTATAGTGTCTTTAGAAACTGGGAAACATAAACAACTGGTTCATAAAACATCTACTTTGCCTCCCATTTATTTCATCATATCTAGAGTCCCTTTTTGGAATATTCTACTTAATAACCTTTTTCCTAACCTAGGAAAATAAAACATACAAAAGGGTGAGCTCAAATGCTCCGTATGGGTAAAAAAAAGAAATATCAATCACATCATATACATAAGCACATAACTTTTGGAAATCTTAACCTGCAAAAGAGATCATAATTTCATAACATGGGATAAATCATAGTAGTGAAATGTAATCCCAATAATCATAACTTAAAACATGAAACTTTGTGGCATACACACATAATCATAGATCATCATTTCTTATTAGTCAAGACTCATTGCCAAGACTATCTTAGTGGACAAAGTCCATTTTTGAACCGAGTTCACTCCTCATTTCAGTCATGTTTCACTAAACCGATATAACCTACCGTTCCAGCCATGTCTATCTCATGAGATATAAAATCTTTACCCAATGCATTGGAGGGAGATATAGGTCCCACCCATCTCATAATGATACCATTCTTATGTGTGCCACAAAATCAGAAACCATACATCATAGCATAACCCATGTAATAAAAATGGGAATCTTAAACATCGTGACATCATAAAACAATTTATATAAGATAAATGAATTCATAAACATAATTCCATCACAACATAATAAAATCAATGTAATAATAGGGATAGAAACAGAACCCTTTATTATCTTAGATGGAAAATAATTTTGATCAAACACTTGAACTCCATTCTTGAGGAAAATATCCTTTCTACTTCAAAAACACTTTTCCTTTCTTAACATGTAATATAATTCTAAACTAAAAGAAGTTGATTAAAAATAAACTTGAAAACTTGCAAAGGAATCTTCTTGGAAATAATGTTTTTAAAAATCCATTCATGCCGTATAAGTTAAAAAAACATTCTTCTCATACTTTTGTCGGAAAAGTCAAAAAGTGCCTCGTATGAAAAATGACAAAAGATTCCTTTCATATCTTTTACTAAAAACTCACCGAGGGGTAAAATTTGATTTAAACAATTGTTGGTGGATGGAAATAATATTACATATTGAGTAAACATGGATGTGGATGATAAAATACACCCCAGTAAATTTCAAAGTATAAACAATCTCGGATAAAAATGAGATTGTGATATTTCCATTACCTTAGGTACGATATGATTTGTACGTGTCCGAACCTCCTGTATAATGATTTAAATAATGTTATTGACTTATTACAGAATCATACTTATTTTTATGATATCATATATGGTCATATTCTTAGCTTCTTATTAGTAATATTTCATTACTACTTGTTATTCGGGTGTTTATTACTTTTTCTTCTTATGCGTGTCTTGTCGAATAAATTCTTATTTTTCTTTTTAGTTCTTAGATACCTCATTTACAGAATGGTATTAGTGTAATATATATCATATTTATTCACTCAATTCATTTATGTAATCATTATGCAATGAAAATCATGTAGAATGATTCGCATCACATTGTGGAGACGGTATTCCGTACGTACGCACGAGCGATGATATCGTTCCCATGATCATGGAATTTTATTGGAGTGTATACTATTTCAGAATCAATATCACTTTACAATAGTCATATATATTCATTATTTACACCATTATAATCATCCAAGTAAGGTGGTGGTGGAAAATAGATTACACCACGACGTGGAGATGGTATTCTGTACGTACGCACGCACGGTGATTTCTTTTTCTGTAGGATGGATAGATGGTGAAATAGGGTTGTTTCATACTTATAATAACATATCAGTATATGATTGATACTGATGTTATTACTTCATAATGAAACAACTAAAGAAGAAGAAGTGTATGAATAAATAAAGATGAAAGAATCGGTAATGAACATTACCTCTTCTTTGAAGTGCTTCTTTGAGACCTCCTTTTAGGGAACTAAAATTGGTCTTTGAAGAAGAACAGAACCTCTAGGATGTCTCTAGGGAAGTGGAGAGGAGAAAGTTTCAGGGGTTTTCCGAGCTTGAAGGCTCAAAGTGGTGTGAGGAAGAGAGGGAGGAGGTGCCCTTTTATAAGGGAGGAGAGGGGCTCCTTTGGAAAAACTAAAAATATTATTTTATTATAAAGTCAAGTTCGGTTTTAAATAGCTCCAAATTGATTTATTTCAAATATAAGGTGGGGATGGGTCGAAATCCTCTCATCCAATAGAATTTAGAAAAGTTTAGGTTCCTATTTTAACCTTATCATTTAGATTTAGCATTAAGTTAAATAATTTTACTTTTACCGTGTCTTCTTGTGTTCTTATACTATAAGGTTAATAAACTTACTATAAGCAGCCAAACGAACCCCAAGTTGTTTATTATTAATATATATTACCCTTTCTAAGTCATTTGGCCAAACCTTAGATTTTTAGGAATAAAATAACAATTAATAATATAATAGTTATTTTAAAAACTATTTTATGTCAATTTTGACACTATTTAGTAATTGATTTTTGTGAAAATTATAACAGAATGATTAGTTCGAAAAAAGTTAATTAAATCAATAATAACATGTCCTATTAATCTATAAAATTAGTGTAATTCATAAAAAGTCTCAAATTACATTTATTTTGGTGTTTATAACATCAATTATGTCAATATTTCATTAATAAGATAATTACTGCATCATCTTTGTATCATAAATAAATTAAATTATTTAATGTCTAAAAATTAAAAATAAAATACCATTATGTAGGAAATCTTTTTAGACTCCTAATTAATATTTATAGTCGAATTTATCTTATGTATAACCCCATATTAAAAATTATTTACTTATTAAACTTTGATTTAAACTATTTTAACCATTCTTTAAATAAATTAATAATAAATGTCCTAATCTAATCCAAGTGGGCCTAAATGGTCATATTTTATTCATAAGGTTGTTTTGGTCGAATTACACTTGTCCAATAGAATTAGGACATGTGTTAGGGTAATAATAATATCATTTTTACCCTTAATTACCCTATTTACTTTTAACCGTGGTAAAAAAAAGTAAAAAGTTACTATTCACCAAAAAATAATTTTCATCTCATTGAACCACATTTTACTTACTGACATGAACTGTGTCACTCGGATTTTTTAAATTCCACTCACAGAAGCGGTAAAATTAAGTTTTATGAAAAATTCAGTTTTTAACTACCACTTAGTGGTTTCACTATTCATCAAAAATTGAAAGTTTTCGGAAAAATACCAAAATTTCACCCTAGGATAATTTTGATATTCCGAATCCAAAAATGAAGTCCATTTTGAAAATTAAAATTTCAAAAAGTGGTTATTACTATTCATAATGGCTAGTTTTAATAATATTTTATTAGCATATCATTGTTTAGTGAAACTCGGTATTGCGTACGATGCAAGCTATCGAGGAAGGTTGCGATTTCATGTAAAGCAAGCTAAGCAAGTGTTGTGTGTAGAAAAATATTCCTTTGATTATTTATATATCATAAAAGTCTCGGGTGTTACATTCTACCCCCCTTAAAATGAATTTCGCCCTCAAAATTCATCACTTTGTAACAAACATATGAGGATACCTCTCTTTCATCATATCCTCAAGCTCCCATGTAGCTTCTTCTAATTGGTGGTTCCTCCATAAAACTTTCACCAATCGAGTGGTCATGTTTCGTAGGACTTTTTCGCTACTGTCTAGAATCTCTATCGGTTGTTCTTCATAAGAAAGATCTTGCTCCAGCGGTACAACTTCTGAGCTGAGTACATGTGAAGGATCAGGTATGTACTTTCTCAGGAGAGATACATGGAACACATCATGAACTTGAGAGGGATTTGGTGGAAGCACCAATCGGTAAGCTACCTTCCCAACACGATCCAGTATTTCGAAAGGACCGATATATCTAGGGCTCAACTTCCCCTTCTTTCCAAATCTCATGACCCTCTTCTAGGGAGATATTCGTAAGAACGCTTTATCACCCACTTCAAACTCTAGGTCTTTTCTTCGGTTGTCGGCATAACTTTTCTGTTGACTCTGAGCTTCTCTTATGTGTTTTTGAATAGATCTGACCTTTTTTGCCATTTCATCAATGAGATCAGGTCCTAATAGCTTTCTTTCCCCAACTTCATCCTAGCAAGTTGGAGTCCTGCATTTCGTTCCATAGAGAGCTTCATAACGATCCATATGAATACCGGAGTGAAAGCTATTATTATAAGAAAATTACACCAAAAGTAGGTGTTGATCCCAACCACCTTTGAAATCCATAGAGCAAGCTCTCAACATATCTTCTAGAGTTTGAATTGTTCTCTCAGACTGACCGTCTGTCTGAGGATGATAAGGAGTGCTGAAACTCAACTCTGTATCCAGAGTATGCTGAAGACTTCGCCAGAACTTCGAGGTAAATCTCGGATCCCGATCAGATATAATAGAAAGTGGTACTCTATGCAATCTTATCACTTCCTTTACATATATCCTGGATAGCTGATCTAGAGAGAAATCCTCTCTAATAGCAATGAAGTGTGCAGACTTGGTAAGATGATCAACTATGACCCAGATAGCATTATTGCCTTTGGATGTTTTAGTAAGTCCTGTGACAAAGTCCATAGTGATGTTTTCCCATTTTCATTCGGGTATGGGTAATGGTTGTAACATCCCCTTAGACTTCTATCTCTCAGCTTTAACTTGCTGACAAACCAAGCATCGAGAGACATATTCAGCGACATCTCTTTTCATGCCATCCCACCAGAAGTACTCTTTCAGGTCCCTATACATATTCGTGCTTCCAGGATGAATAGAGAATGAAGAACTATGAGCCTCATCCAGCATCTCCTTCTTTAATTCGGGGATGGGAGGAACACAAACCCGATTTCTGAACTTTATTATCCCATCACAATCAAGGTTGAATTCAGGAACATTTCTCACCTTCTTTTGTAACTCAACATATTCTTTTTGTGCCTCTTTAATCTTCACATGTATAGATGGTTGAACATTCATTTGAGAAAGATGTGATTTTCCCCTTTCATTATAATTCCAAGATCCATCCTTCATAAACCCATAAATATTGGATCTTTTGTGATCCTCATCATGGATAAACTAGCATGGTCTTTTCGACTTAATGCATCTGCCACCTTGTTTGCTTTCCCAGGGTGGTAATGAATTGAGCAGTCATAATCCTTAATCAGCTCCAACCATATTCTTTGGAGCATATTCAGCTCCTTTTGTGTGAAAATATACTTTAAACTTTTATGATCAGTATAAATATCACACCTTTCACCATAAAGGTAATGCCTCCAAATCTTCAATGCAAAGATTACCGCAGCTAACTCCAAATCGTGAGTTGGGTAATTTTTCTAATGTATTTTCAACTGTCGTGAGGCATAAGCTATAACCATATAATTTTTCAAAAGAACACACCCCAATCCCTACTTGGATGCATCACTATAGATCACAAACCTTTCTCCACTACAAGTCAGTGTGAGCACAGGTGCACTGGATAACCTTCTTTTCAACTCCTTGAAATTCTCCTCACATTCCTCTGTCCAAACAAACTTAACTCCTTTCCGAGTCAACTTGGTGAGTGGATTAGATAATCGTGAAAAATCTTTCACAAAACGTCGATAATATCAAGCCAAACCAAGAAAACTTCGGATCTCGGTTACTGTTGTTGGTCTTGACCATCTTTCAATAACCTCTGTTTTTGCTGGATCCACAGATATCCCCTCTTTTGAGATTATGTGACCCAAAAATGCAACTTTTTGAAGCCAAAATTCACACTTGGTAAATTTGGCATAAAGCTTCTCCTTTCTCAGGGTCTTAAATATAATTCTCAAGTGATCTTCATGTTCCTCCTTGCTCTTTGAATAGACAATAATATCATCTATAAAGACTACCACAAACTGATCAAGATAGTCTCTAAAGACTCTATTCATTAAATCCATGAAGATAGCAGGGGTATTAGTAAGACCAAATGGCATCACTATAAATTCATAGTGTCCATACCTTGTACGGAAAGTCGTCCTTGGTATATCCTCCCTTTTGACCCTTAATTGATGATACCATGAACGAAGATCAATCTTGGAAAAGTATTGAGCTCCACATAGTTGGTCAAATAGGTCATCAATGCACGGGAGAGGATATTTGTTCTTGATAGTGATCTTGTTAAGTTCTCGATAATCAATACAGAGTCTCATTGATCCATCTTTCTTCTTAACAAATAGAACAGGTTCTCCCCAAGGTGACACACTAGGGCGTATGAATCCCTTATCAAGATTCTCTTGGAGTTTCTTCTTCAATTATTGCAACTCAATTGGGGTCATTCTATAAGGTGTCTTTTAAATAGGCAAAGCACCCCGTACGAGTTCTATTGAAAACTCAACTTCACGATTTGGTGGAAGACCCGGTAATTCTTCCAGAAAGACATCATCAAACTCTCATACAATGGGCATATTCTTAATCGTGAGTTTCTCATCAACCATTTGAGATAAATAACCTTCATTTAGTGGAATCAATACCCATAAAATGGAAGAAATTTCCACTGGAAGGTTATGTTCATCCTTGCATCGATAGACAATCATAGATTGATCTGGAATATGAAATGTGACTTCCCTTCTTTGGAAACTGATATGAGATCCATGTAGAGAAAGCCAATCCATGCCAATAATCACATCAAATTCCACTATAGGAAGGATCACAAGATTTGCAGGAAGCACCTTCCCACAAACTTCAATCGGAGAAGAATTATAAACTATTGATGCGACTGTTGTGCCATTAGGTGTTGTCACAGCTAACTCAACATCTAATTGTTGAGGTAATACGGTGATACCCTTAGAAAATTATTCAGAAATAAAGGATTGAGTGGATCCAGAATCAAATAATGCATTTTCTACTTTAGAGTGGATGGTAAGTGTACCTTTCACCACATCGTTATCGTACTCCACATCGCTGATAGAAATTGCATGTGACTTTCCTTTGTCTTTAGCCTTAAGAGTTTGTTGACGTCGACCATCATCATCAACCCTTGGATTAGGGCATTTATTGGCATAATTTCCCATCTCCTTGCACTTGAAACATTGAAGTGTAGTAGGTTCATTCTGTGTATCCCTTCCTTTGTTTGCATCATTAGACATCTTCTTCCCATCATCGCGGAATTCAAATGCCCGATGACCTTATTTTACACATTTGAAACATTTACTTGTCCCTTTAAGAAAACTCCCTCCATGTTTCTTTCCACACTTTGAGCATAAGGGAAAGCTTATCCTCTTTTCAGTGTGCTCTTTAGATTTTCATTTGAATTCCATTTTCTTCTTCTTATGAAACCCATATGACTGATGGGATAGTCCAATATCCATCTCAACTTTGAGAGCACATCGAACGATTTCCTCATAGCTATTGAAGTCCCTTATGGCTAAGGCCCTTCGATGACTTGGTTTTAATCCACTAAAGAATCGATCGATCTTACTCTCAGGTTTGATCATAATACCAAAAGCGTACCTTGCAAGTCTTGTAAAATTTGTTTTATAGATACCAACAGATTCATCATCCTTTTGCTTCAGTTCAAGAAACTCTTTCTCCATCTTTGTTCGGAGAATACAAGAGAATTACTTATTGAAAAATAAGTTCTTGAACTCGTCCCATTCCATGGACTCAATTTCATCCCTTTTCCTCGTATTATTAATAAGATTCCACCATTGATCAGCATCACCTTCCAAACGATACACTGCTAAGATGACTTTATTATGCTCAGAACATTGAAGAACTGAAAATATCTTTTCAGTAGTACTAATCAATTGTTCAAAAACTAATGGATCAGTAGACCCGCTGAAAGAAGCTGGACGTTGTCTCATAAAGGATTCAACAGAATGTTGCTGCTTCCTTTGCTCGTTTGGAAGTCCTGCATGATTCATAGCTTGAGAAAGTTGTGTGAGCATGGCTACAAGATTTTGCATTCTAGCTCCCATAACGTTTGGTTTCTCAGGCGGACAATCATTGCATTACTCATCGTATTCCGCATTAACACGGTTCCTTCGGGTTCCAGCCATTGACTAAAACCAAGAAGAATAGTGTGAGCAACACTAATTATAATAGAAAAACCACATAATCAAGAATAAAATTTCACACTTAAGGTCTTATCCTAAGTTATTCATGGCCATTTTTAAAATACTAATATTGTGTTCTATGCTTATACTTATCCTTAGGGTTCTAATTAATTCTTTCACATCCTAGTTTCCAAAGGTTGACTATACCTTTCCTCTGATACCAACTATAATGACCCATACTTTACATACATTGTTATTACTTCAGAATTGAATCACACTTATTAAAACATATAACAAAACCAAGAAAGGACCGTATAGGTATAGTGTCTTTAGAAACTGGGAAACATAAACAAATGGTTCATAAAGCATCTACTTTTCCTCCCATTTATTTCATCATATCTAGAGTCCCTTTTTAGCATATTCTACTTAATAACTTTATTCCTGACCTGGGGAAATAAAACATACAAAAGGGTGAGCTCAAATTCTCAGTATGGGTAAACAAAAGAAATATCAATCACATCATATACATAATCACATAACTTTTGGAAATCTTAACCTGCAAAAGAGATCATAATTTCATAACATGGGATAAATCATAGTAGTGAAATGTAATCCCAATAATCATAACTTAAAACATGAAACTTTGTGGCATACACACATAATCATAGAGAATCATTTCTTATTAGTCAATACTCATTACCAAGACTATCTTAGTGGACAAAGTCCATTTCTGAACTGAGTTCACTCCTCGTTTCAGTCCTGTTTCACTGAACCGGTATAACCTACCGTTCCAGCCATGTCTATCTCATGAGATATAAAATATTTACCCAATGAATTGGAGGTAGATATATGTCCCACCCATCTCATAATGATACCATTCTTATGTGTGCCACAAAATCAGAAACCATACATCATAGCATAACCCATGTAATAAAAATGGGAATCTTAAACATCGTGACATCATAAAAAAATTCATATAAGATAAAGGAATTCATAAACATAATTCCATCACAACATAATAAAATCAATGTAATAATAGGGATAGAAATAGAACCCTTTTTTATCTTATATGGAAAATAATTTTGATCAAACACTTGAACTCCATTCTTGAGGAAAATATCCTTTCTACTTCAAAAACACTTTTCCTTTCTTAACATGTCATATAATTCTAAACTAAAAGAAGTTGATTAAAAATAAACTTGAAAACTTGTAAAGGAAGCTTCTTGGAAATAATTTTTTTAAAAATCTATTCATGTCGTATAAGTTAAAAAAAACATTCTTCTCGTACTTTTGTCGGAAAAGTCAAAAAGTGCCTCGTACGAAAAATAACAAAAGATTCCTTTCATATCTTTTACTAAAAACTCACCGAAGTGTAAAATTGGATTTAAAAAATTGTAGGTGGATGGAAATAATATTACATATTTAGGAAACATGGATGTGGATGATAAAATACACCCCAGTAAATTTCAAAGTATAAACAATCTCGGATAAAAATGAGATTGTGATATTTCCCTTACCTTAGGTCTGATATGCTTTGTACGTGTCCGAACCTCCTGTATAATGATTTAAATAATGTTATTTACTTATTACAGAATCATACTTATTTTTATGATATCATATATGGTCATATTCTTAGCTTCTTATTAGTAATATTTCATTACTACTTGTTATTCGGGTGTTTATTACTTTTTCTTCTTATGCGTGTCTTGTCGAATAAATTCTTATTTTTCTTTTTAGTTTTTAGATACCTCATTTACATAATTTTATTTGTGTAATATATATCATATTTATTCACTCAATTCATTTATTTAATCATTATGCAATGAAAATCCTGTAGAATGAGTTGCATCACATCGTGGGGACGGTATTCCGTACATACGCACGAGCGATGATATCGTTCCCATGATCGTGGAATTGTATTGGAGTGTATACTATTTCAGAATAAATATCACTTTACAATAGTCATATATAGTCATTATTTACACCATTATACCCATCCAAGTAAGGTGGTGGTGGAAAATAGATTACACCACGGCGTGGAGACTGTATTTCGTACGTACGCACGCGCAGGGATTTCTTTTTCTGTAGGATGGATAGATGGTGAAATAGGGTTGTTTCATACTTATAATAACATATCAGTATATTATTGATACTGATGTTATTACTTCATAATGAAACAACTAAATAAGAAGATGTTTAAGAAGAAATAAAGATGAAAGAATCGGTAACGGACATTACCTCTTCTTTGAAGTGATTCTTTGAGACCTCCTTTTAGGGAACTAAAATTAGTCTTTGAAGAATACCAGGACCTCTAAGATGTCTCTAGGGAAGTGGAGAGGAGAAATTGGTAGGTTTTGTCTGAGCTTGAAGGCTCAAAGTGGTGTGAGGAAGAGAGGGAGGAGGTGCCCTTTTATAAGGGAGGAGAGGGGCTCCTTTGGAAAATATAAAAATATTATTTTATTATAAAGTCAAGTTCGGTTTTAAATAGCTCCAAATTTATTTATTTCTAAGATAAGGTTGGTATGGGTCGAAATCCTCTCATCCAATAGAATTTAGAGAAGTTTAGGTTCCTATTTTAACCTTATCATTTAGATTTAACATTAAGTTAAATAATTTTACTTTTACCGTGTCTTCTTGTGTTCTTATACTATAAATTTAATAAACTTACTATAAGCAGCCAAACGAACCCCAAGTTGTTTATTATTAACATATATAAAACTATATAAGTTATTTGGACGAACCTTAGATTTTTTAAGAATAAAATAACAATTAATAATATAATATTTGTTTTAAAAACTATTTTATGTCAATTTTGACACTATTTAGTAATTGATTTTTGTGAAAATCATAACAGAATGATTAGTTCGAACAAAGTTAATTAAATCAATACTAACATGTCATATTACTCTATTAAATTAGTGTAATTCATAAAAAGTCTCAAATTACATTTATTTTGGTGTTTATAACATCAATTATGTAAATATTTCATTAATAAGATAATTACCGCATCATCTTTGTGTCATACATAAATTACATTATTTAATGTCTAAAAATTACAAATAAAATACCATTATGTAGGAAATCTTTTTATCTTTCTAATTAATATTTATAGTCTAATTTATCTTATGTATAACCCCATATTAAAAATGATTTACTTATTAAACTTTGATTTTAACTATTTTAACCCTTCTTTAAATAAATTAATAATAAATGTCCTAATCTAATCCAAGTGGGACTAAATGGTAATATTTTATTCATAAGGTTGTTTTTGGTCGAATTACACTTGTCCAATAGAATTATTACATGTGTTAGGGTAATAATAATATCATTTTTACCCTTAATTACCCTATTTACTTTTAACCGTGGTAAAAAAAAGTAAAAAAGTTACTATTCACCAAAAAATTATTTTCATCTCATTGAACCACATTTTAATTACTGACATAAACTATGTCTCTTGGATTTTCGAAATTCCACTCACAGAAGCGGTAAGATTATGTTTTATGAAAAATTCTGTTTTTTAACTACCACTTAGTGGTTTCACTATTCATCAAAAATTGAAAGTTTTCAGAAAAATACCAAAATTTCACCCTAGGATAATTTTGATATTCAGAATCCAAAAATGAAGTCCATTTTGAAAATTAAAATTTCAAAAAGTGGTTATTACTATTCATAACGGCTATTTTTAATAATATTTTATTAGCATATCATTGTTTAGTGAAACTCGGTATTGCGTACGATGAAAGCTATCGAGGAAGGTTGTGATTTCGTGTAAAGCAAGCCAAGCAAGTGTTGTGTGTAGAAAAATATTCCTTTGATGATTTATATAACATAAAAGTCTCGGGTGTTACAATTACTTTTCATAACGGCTAGTTTTAATAATATTTTAATAGCATATCGTTGTTTAGTGAAACTCGATATTGCGTACAATGCAAGCTATCGAGGAAGGTCACGATTGCGTGTAAAGAAAGCCAAGCTAGTGCTGTGTGTAGTGAAAGATTCATTTGATGATGTATATAACATAAAAAACAAAATATTTCTCATAAAAATATCAGGTGTTACAATATCCTCTTGGATATTACCAAGGGCGCACTCCATGAGAAGGTGCCTCAAATTTTTATGAGTCCTCAACCCTAATGTTCTATATTATTTGTGTCCCTAAAATAGCATCATCCGACCATAGAACATATATTCAAGAATAGTGTTATGGAACTTTCATGTTCTCATAATAGTAGGGATCTTCTATGACCCTTTGGTGAAATAGCTATCCTTAGGACATTATCACATGCATTGTCATGCATAAGAACAATAAATATGTGATTAGGTATTTATTAATTAATAAAATAAAAAGTTGTTGGTTCTAGGCAACCAACACCAATGACTCCTACTTTGGTAATGTGATATACAATTGGGAATTTGTGATGTGGTATGTGATTATGAATATGTGGTGAGGTTTTGATGTGTGGTGTTGGTGTAGTATGTGGTGGTGGTGGAAATGTTGTTATGGGTTTGATGTGGTATGTGGTTATATGGATATATGGATATGGAATGTATTTTAGCACTTTCATATGTTGTTGGGGTGTGAGAGTGTCTAGATCAGTGGGGAAGTGGTTGTAGGGTACTTTATTAATTTATTATTTGATATTATATTACTATACCATGGATTAAATATTGGGTGAGTGAGACTTGGTGAGTTTGAGTGGCAGTTGACCCTATATAGGTGTGAGTTCGTTATAATATTTGTTCACTAAGTCACTAGAATGTTTCTTCCACATTTGTATGATAGGTTTTTAGGATGATCCTACTGAGTATATGTTTACGATCACCCCCATTATATATATATATATATATCATATTTATATGAAATAGTTAGTTAATTAGATAGACATTACTATATCAAAGAGTTTGTGGCTAGAGTTTGTGAGTTTATACCATAGGATCTTCTTTTTCTATGTCATTAAGAGTTTATTTCATGTATAATATTACATAAATTTGTGTGATATTAGTTTTTTTCTATATTAAATAGATTTGATTGGTAGTTGAGGTTATATTCCTAGGATTATTAGGTTAATACAATCCATTTATGTGTGATTAGACCCCCAATGCTAGTTCTTAACTAGTAGCCTATTAGATATGGGATTCAAGAGTCACTCTTAGCTTCAATATAAGTCAAGGAAGGGTTTAAAGGGGGTGAGTCATGATAGAGTGGTTTCAGGGATATGGATGATAGTTATGATAGACTTTAGAGTTAAAAAATGGTGAGGTTTGTATGGGTTTTTTAAGGTAATTGTATTAATCAAAATTACCATGTGACATAGAAAGGGATACCGGATAGGACACATGTGTTTAGGGACCCCTGTGATATTATCCAAGGACCTTAAGTTTAAAAAAAACTAGGAAACATGATGTTTTTTGTGTGGTTGAAACCTAGGTTTGGTACATGCATCGTGATGGATACACCAATGTTTGAATTAAGGTGATTTCAGGGAATGAAAATGAATATAATTAAATAATCATAAGTAAAATTACATGTTTAGAGATTAGGTATTTTTTTATCAATGGTGACCTATGTTAGGGATTTAAATATATAAAGGGGTTATTATAATTCTCATTGTTATTTCTTCTTCTCACTCAATATGTTTCAAGTGTAGTTTTTTCTTATGTTTTTTGTAAATAATTATTTTATTGGTTTATATATATGATAACTCTATTTATGCAGATATTTTTTTGATTTTATGTGCTTGTATTTTTTTAAATGGATATAAATCTGGTATCATATTGATACTCTAGTAAATATAGACTTTCACTTAAAGTAAATGGTCAATGACAAAAAAAATTGAAACCTTGACAATATTGAAACTAACTCCATGATGTTTAATATTTTTCTTAAGATATATAATTTGAGTTTTTACAATGTTTCATTCTTATAAATTACTAATATGTATTTATGTAAAACGTTTTGATATTTATTAGAAAAATATAATGCTATAATTATATTATTCAATATAAAAACAAGATAAATATATATAATATTTTATATTTTAAAATATGTGAGTTTTTAAGGAAATAATGTTTAATATGATATATTAGTCATCATGTTTTGTATATCTCAAATTTATTATATTTTTCAGTTATATAATAGAAATCATGTTAAATATTTAGTGTTGTAATGTATGAATAATTATTATATTTTTATGAATGATGAGTTAAATGGGTTAATTGGGAAATCAGGTTTGTTTGATAAGTAAAAAAATTGGAAATTTATTTTAGATTTGATCATAATGATTTTGAGAACTCTTTCCATGCTATGTAAAAATTTATATGTTATTTTTTAGTAATATTTACCAGGATTTATAAAATAATGGTGTTCTTTGTTGGTAATTTTTTTTCTTACTTGAATGATAAAATTCTATTTTAATTAAGGTTGTGTTGATTTTAAAAGTGGTCTTGAAAAAAAATCCTATTATTTTATATAGGTTTTTTTGTTAAAACATTTCTTTAAATAAGGATTTTAGATTTTTTTTAAATGGTATTTTATGAAAATTATGTTTAAACAAAAACTTTTAGTTGATTTGGAATGTTTAAAATGTGTGGGTTTTCAGGGAAACATCGATGTTTTAAATTAATTATTTGTTTTAATGTTATTTTTAGTATTAGTTAAAGTGATGAAATTTGTGCAAAGTTAATTATTTTTTTCTTGGAGGGTATTTTTGAGATCTTTACTTTAAATCTGATTGTTTTTTCTCAATCTTTGGTAGATATGATTAGTGGGGAGAAGAAAGGTTTTGTATTATTTCCTAATGTTTTGATGGATGGTGGTGTAGGAGTAATAAGGTAGTTTTGTTGATGAATAAAAGTATAGTTTTTTTTCAAAAAAAGGTGATATTTTTAATAGAGGATGATTTAGTTTAGTAATTAATTAGTGTGAGATGAATGTGATTCTTATAATGTGTTTTAAATTTCTCTATTGTTATTGTGTGATTTAATTGTTTGAATTAACCTGGTTTATTTTTAAGTTTGTATTGAAGATAATTTATTAATGCATATTCGGTATATTGTTCTTGGGAAGATAAATGAGTTGTGGGATAAGGTGATGTCTAGTTTTCGGTAGTAAGAACTAACAAAGTTATTTGGTAGAGTGTCAGGGATCAAGGTTTAGGAGTGGTCAGAAAAATTTGAGATTGAATTGTAATTGAAAAGGACTCCAGATCAATTCTAAGTTAATTTAGTAGTGGTTTTTCATCAAGTTTTGGCTCAATATTTTTGAAAGATGAATCTTGGTCAGCTAGAAAAGGATTCATGGTAATATTTTCTTATCTTATTCAAGAAGAAGATTGTTCCCCAAGTGTATATATATAAACATATAAAGGAACTCTTAGATTTATATAAAGGAGAATACAGTGTGTGTATAATATTGAGATTAAATTTTTTGTATTTCTTTTCTTATTTACAGAAAATTTAGGAGATGAATATGTGTGGGTATGAGGTTTTGAGTCTACGTTGAAGTTGTATATTCCATAGTGAGTAGCGATTTTATAGTTGAGGTCTTGGGTAGTTGTGAGGAATCATACTGAGAGGGTAGAGGGAGATTTTCACCAAGATATTGGGAAATATATGGATGATGCCCTGGGTTTTGGATATTATGGAAGGAAAAAGAGCTGAGGTGGTCTTTTGGAATTTGAACCTAAATTTGGGATTTGGTTAGGACTAACTTCAGATGATTTTATAAGATAAGACAGTATGTTTTCATTATGTTATGGTGAGGAGATTAAAGTATGATTACCCCATGGTTCATGAAGTTCTTTGGTTTTGGTAAAATGTTTGTTTTGTCTGATAGTATCATTGGATTTTGGTTGGTAGTCATTTAGTCTAGAGTGATTCTAGTTTTTGGAATTTAAGAGTGGGTGTGTTTTTATTCAGTGACCTTATTCCTTTTGTAAGTATCCCTTTTAAATAATCTTGAGCATTATAGTATAAATTTTTAATATTATATTCTCACCCTAATTTTCATAAGGAGGTTTTGAAAATTCAAGCTTGTTTTTTTTAAATACAGTCGATTTAACCATTACTGACTTAAAATAAAATTAGAAATAGTTTTTTGGTATACTTTAGAAACTTAAAAATGGTTTTGTAAATATATAAACATTTTTATATTTTTAAAAACTATTTTTTAAAATGAAAAGTTTTAGAAAAATAATCTAAAGATATTGTTTTTTCATTAAGAAAGGATTAATGTTTAGTGAGACGGTGGATTTTTTAGATGACATAATTGATATTTAATTTCTTTATCAATTGCATTTAGACCCTTTTTTATAGCATAATTCTTGTTTGATAAGTATCTCTCGTAATGGCCAGATTTTTGGAAATCTCTTATTAGGGTAAAATTATTGATTCATGGGTTTTATAAGTGTAGGTGTGATCATTTATAATAATTAAATATTAGATCCACTAAGTGATATAGTACTTCTATGAATTTAGATATTAATTCCTCAAATAGTGTCAGTCTCATTTGAGAGGTCTCTCATGAGGATGTTTGAGTTCGTGGTCTTTTACCTTCTTCTTCTAGGATTTGTTTTGATTATCAAGGATGATAATAATTTGAGAGGTATATAATGTAAAAGTATGGACTTCTTCAAACCATTACTTTTTATCTTTCAGGTGTTGTTGGTATCAGGAGGTATTATAGGAAAGAAGGTAGAGTTAGAGATGATATTTTAACTGGAAGGGTTTCTTGTGGCTTTATTTATATGTGTTACATCATTTGGAGTCATCTAGATAGTTGGAATATGGAATTAAGTGTTTAACATGTAATGGGGAGTGATCTGTGATAATTTAATGTCTTTCTATCTCAAAAAGGTAGGATAGTTGCAGCATGGTGTGTAGTATTGTGTCATGAAGGTTCTTGATGAATTATTGGTTTATCTTATATACAGTTATTTTTTTCATTATTTTTTTTATTGTGGTTTAATATTATAGATATTATTATTTAATAAGAAATTCCATAGGTTAATTTTATGTGAAGTCTCTTAAGTTATCTTACATTATCTTGGTTATATCATGGTTTTTAAAGTCATGATGGGGTGATTCTAGAACCCCTTTGGGTTAATCTCATGTGAGCATTTGGTTAATCTCAAATAATTAGAATTATATTGTGGTTCTACACATTTCAACATAAAGTCATGGGTGTTCAATTTATTATCTCTACATATTTGAGGTTCATTGTACTATGATTCCTTTTGTTTCATTTTGGTTTTAGTAAGGGTCTATTGGGTTTGATAAGAGAAGTTATAGTATTGTTTTTTGATCCATGGGTGTTTGAGTACTATTGTTTGGTCACTTTATTCAGGTTGTGGTCTTAATAATTAAATCAATTTTAATGAAATTTTAACCATAAGATTAGGAGAGATATAAGAGGGTATTTTTTGGCATGTTTTTAGAGATTCAGTTGAGTTGACACTTTCACAGCGTGATGTTACCCCCATCATGTTGTAATTATGTGTTTTATGGTTTTTATCCTAAATTTATGGTTTATCTCAAATTTTATATATTTTATATTAATTGTCTCAAACCCTAAATGGTTATAAGGGTATCTTTTGATATCATTGAGTCCCCTTTTGTGGCTTTTGTCCCACGTCTTTAAGAGATAAATCTTCTAGAGATGAAAGGTGATATCTATTTCTCTTCTTCTTTATTCTCCATTTTTCTTTCTTATTCTGAA
This sequence comes from Viscum album, assembly GCA_963277665.1. NCBI lineage: Eukaryota > Viridiplantae > Streptophyta > Magnoliopsida > Santalales > Viscaceae > Viscum > Viscum album. The sequence goes on from OY728131.1 coordinate 2,074,085,481, forward strand.
GTCCATGGTAGTGGTGTTGGTTTTCATTGGGTTGTTTTATATTTATTGATTGATAAATGTTAGTTTGTTATAGGATTTTGAGGATTTCCTTTCATTTTCTTGGACTTGTGATCATAAACCTCTCTTTATTCTTATATATTGACTGTTAAAGCTATGGTTGAAATAGATTATTAAAGAATTATTATTTTTTTATATGAAAATTTGGAATTATAATGATTTTATTTCCATGTTTTGATGGTATTGATTAAAAAATAATATAATGAACCTGACTAAATTAAATTGAAGGGAATAGGGTAAATTCACATGTGATTTACTTAATTCCTTGTTATTTATTATGTGTTGATACTCCTTTCTTGACATCATTATTTTAGAAACTATGTATTATATTTATTACATGTTTTAATTACCTACCATAATGGTTTAATAAATTAAATATTTCAACAAAATGGATATAGTGGAAATTTTTAATTATATATGTTTTTTATGTAAAATGTTGAATGGATATGGGAGGATAAATAAATGAGGTTGTTTGACATTGTCCACTACTATATTTGATTTTGTCTAATATTAAAAATATTTTTTATTGATATGAGATACTATAATAACTTTTGATTCTACTATTGATTTGACATGCATCTTCATAATTATTTAAATCACATAAAATTGGTTATGAATCAGTTTTGTGGAAATCTATAGTTTCAGTGTTTATGTTTGAAAGTGAAATTTGGATTTAATATAAAATAATGATTAAGAATAATTTATTTAATTTTAATTAATACTATGTTTAACCTTAAATTTTATTTGATATGGGATCTTTATTATTGTGTAAAAGGGGTATTGGACAGTTATTTTGGTTGGTTGGGAGGATGTGGTGTGTTTTGGTTGTTGTGGTGGTGGATGGGCTCTTGTGTGGTTATGGTAGTGGGGGAATAGCTGGTTGTGTAGAAAGAAAGTGGTTTGTAGATTATGTGGTGGATTTTTTCATGGTTTTTGTAATGTTTTATGCATTTATAGGTTTAATTTATATGGGGTTGTTTTATGGTTTCTCAGTGTCATGGAATGTAGTTTTAATAAATGGAATTGATAATAGACAATGGGTTATATGATAAATGATTGGTTATAAATGAATTGTAATGGCTAGAATAAATATTATTGATATATGATAAAGGATGGAATGAATGTAAATAAATAAATTATGAATGTATTGAAGTGATAAGTGGTTTAATTAATGGTTTGGAATTAAAAAAGTGTAAATGAAATGGTTAGTGGTTGGAAGTAAAGTGGGATTAAATGAATGGCATAATGAATGTAATGGTGTTGGTAAATGGTAAATATATAATTTAATGAATAATTTAATGAAATACAAAATTAATAATGTTATTTTGGTTTTATTATGTGATGATATGGGTCTTGTTTATGGTATAGGGATGGAAGAAGTTGTTAGTGTGTGGTATCAATGATGTGGTAGTTATTGTGAATGATGATAGTGTTTGTTTGATGTAAAACATTAGGTTGGGAATGTATGTGACTAATATATTAATTATATTTTCTTATTATTTATTACACATGACTATCTAAGTTAGGTAACCTAGACAACACCCATATAAGTACATGGGTTCCATGTGTTGTCCCTAAACATCTAGGTTGTAGTGGGAATGGATAGATGACTGCTTCCTACTCCTAACTCTCCCATAAAACATTATATTGGTTTTTATTGAACAAGGACTTGGGTATATATACAATCTATAATTACTGGTGGTTATAGAATATATACTGGCTAATTTATTTTTTGATTATGAATTGTTTACATGATGGGGTTATTCATGGTAGGAGGTTGCGAGGTTGATATACTTTATGTTCATGATACCCTAATGTGATAAGAATGTGATATTTGGTTGGGATGTGATGATGTGGTATGTTTCTATAGATATGTGATGATACATATAGAATATAATATCCTAATTTACACATCCACTTGTTCTCTCCCTCCAAACTATATGAACATTATCTAAGGGTATTCACTTGGACTTCATTATTTTATACCCCCTTAAACTTTTTTTCTATCTCTATCTATTATTAATAAAAATATCTAATTTTTAGTGATATGTGATGTGTCTATTATGTGCAGTTGTGGTGTGATATGTGGTGGTGGATAAATGGTTATGGTTGTGATGTGGTATGTGGTTTTGTGGATATATAGATATGGAAAGGATTGTAGCACATGATGTATATCGTTGGGGAGTGATAGTGGATTTATTAGTGGGGAAGTGGTTATATGGTACCTTCTTGAAAAATTAATTGATATTATGTTATTTTCCCTTTAATGTGATATTAAGTGAGTGATACATAATGAGGTTGGGTGGTGGTTTACCTGATATATGTGTGATTTGGTTTTGTTGGTTATTTATTAATGCTTACAATGTTCCTCCCATATTTTTATGAGAAATTTTAGGATGATCCTATTGAGTATATAAATATTATTACACCATTATATATATATATATCTCTATTTTTAGATTTTTAGTAAATAGTTATCGAATGGGCTGGCCATTACTAGCATGTGGAGTTTGTGTTTAGAGCTTGTGAGTTACTACCATATGACCATTTTTATTTCATTTGAATTTTATTTTATGTATGAAATTACATGAATTTGTGGGATATAGATTTTTTATATATTAAATGGATTTTATTGGTGGTTTATCTTATATTCTTGATATTATGATGGAAATTTATTCTATTTATAAGTCATTATACCCATTGTGTTAGTCACTAGCTTGTAGTCTGTTAGAGGTGGGCTTCATGGGTCACTCTCATATTCACTATAGGCCTAGGATGGATTCCTAGTGGGGTATATCCTGAAACTATTTACCTCTTATAGGCTCACTAGGTATCCATTACTACCCCACTGAGTACCAATTTACACCTAAAGTTCAAAACATTAAGTTGTACCACCTCTTTACCTCACTTGAACCCCCAAGATTCCAAATGAACCTCAAAACAGACCTAAAAAACACCTATAATTTCATACATAAACTTTAAAATCTATGAAAAAATTCAAAATGAGAAATTATTTCTAATTGGGGGGCCTAAAATTTTAAACAAACCCAAGTTTTCACCTCCTTAAATTCATAATAAAAATAAAAAAAATATTAGATTAAATCATTGAGGTCATCGATCATTACAAAACATATCCAAATGAATCCCATGAATAAGGTATACAAATACCTTTCTTTTAAAGGATTATGATTAGATGAAATGAAAAATCTCCAAAAGAGTAAGAATAGAGAAATAGGTATCCAACCCCAACTTTTCTAAACAAATCCCAATACCTCAATACAATGAGCAGTCTAACCAAAAGACCATATACCCTTGTTTATTTACTCAATAAAGACATCAATTCTAACACAATTATAACACATATTATATATAAAATATAATTAACTTCTTAATTCAATATCATAACCTAGTACAATCTAAATTAAAGGTAAGAGAATACTAAACAAATTAATATACCTAGTATGTAACTCTTTAAATTCATGTTTTATAATCTTATAAAAATTTAAAACATTAAACTAATGCATAAAATTTCCATTATAAAACATTTATACTCATGAATAAAATAGGTAATAGCACTAAATAAATGATAAATTAATAAATTTAGACATCATATAATCATTTATGTATAATGCGTAAATAAAGAAATTATAAATACTTTATAATTAATCCATTCATTATGGATATTCAATAATCAAATAAATATAAACATTTTATATTTATTTACAATATGAATTTTTTTTCATATTATCAATTATATGTAATTTTACTTAAATATATGATATTAAATGGAATATAAACACTTTAAATTAAAAATCTTTTATATAAGTATTTTAGATAATCTAAGTATCATATATTAATATCATTTATTGTAACACGCCAAGATTTTAGAATTTATTTTATTCTAAATAGATATTTTTTCGATATTATGTAATATATGAAACACTGATTAGAAATGAACCTTGATATACTATAGAAATATTATTATTTAAATTTGATTGTTATAACCTAGTTGTTGGTTTAGTGAGTATGAATAATAGTAATCTTATTATAAAATATATGTTGAAAATTTTTCATTATTCAGATGTATTGATTATTTCCTATTAAATAAGTACTTAATTTTTAATGATAAAAATTAAATCACAAAAGTTTAATAATAGTTAAAGCATAAAAGGTTCATTTTTCTATAAAAACATGTTTTACTTATATTTTGAATTTTCATTTAAAAGATAAATTTATAAATTTTATAATTTAATTTTTAAAAATTAAATTAAATTTTTTATTAGTTATATTAAAATTATCTTTGGGTGAATTTTTTATATTTTTCAGAAATAGTTGATATTTTTGGTGAATAATGAAAAATTCATATTTTATAAATAATGTCACTTTTATAACGTTATCATGATATAAGAATTATTTTAAAGTTTAAAAAAATACATATTAATATATATTTATTAATTAATATTGTTAATCTAAAAATACATTTAAACTTTTAAATCTATGTTTTATATTTTGGAAATCCAAAAAAAAGTTATTCAAATAAAAACTATTTTCGATATTTCTATTTTAATAATGTTTTAACAAGGTTTATTTCAATTATAATGGAATTTTATTAAATAAAAAAATAAAAAAAACATAAAACAATACAAGAAAAATACAAACAAGAAACACCAAAACCATAAAGTATGGTTAAGGTGAAAAGGAAAAAAACCAAAGAAGATAAGAAACACCCATTAAAATAGGGTGAGCTCTGGAATGAAAGCAGAAGAAAAAAAACTAGTCGCCGAGAATGAACCTAGTGATTCTCATCCCCTGCCTCTCTGGCCGCCATTGCCGCCATTGAGGTTCATACTGATTCTGGTATTTTCTCCTCAGCCACAATCATAGATAAAAGACAGCTTACAAAAGTCTAAAAATGGGAGACTTGCCACGGTCTTTTTTAAGAAAATGAAGGAGATCATCAAGAACTTGATCATACCAAGAAAAATCAACTCCATTAACACCTTTATTTTCCAAGCCATCAGCAATAGAATTGGCTTCCCTGTAAATTTGAATGACAATATGATTCAAGGAAAATAGAGTCTCCAAAAAATTAATCCAACGATTAGTAAGATTCCATGAAAAGTGATGAAGACCCATCCTTATGGTAGAAAAAAAAACAAAAGAATCACTCTCGATCCATAAATTATCCCAACCACACTTCACAAATTGATCCACAGTAATAATAATTCCAAGCATTTAAGCCTCAAGTTAAGAGGAAAAGCCACAAGAACCATGAAAACAACCAAGGATATCCCCTTTATGATTTCTGAAAATAGTACCATAACCAAAAAGCACTGGATTACCCCTAGAAGCACCATCTGAATTAACTTTTAACCAACCAAAAAGAGGTTCCTTCCAGAGAACTTATAAAGTACCATGTGGAGTCTATAAATTACCCTTAACACCTATCTAGTTTATAATGGAAATATCATGAACCGAGTTGAAGCAAAAATGCATCCTTGGAATATCAAAATTATGCATAGCACCAAGATTAACTGATAAAACCCCTCTTACTGAGAAGTTAAATCTATCATTAATCATATTATTCCAAGAAAACCAAATAAGATGAAGGATTTCAGTAGCAGCGACTCTAAAAAGATCCATCAATTGAGGATAAATTGAAATAGAATGCCATCCTTGAAGGAAATGATGAATTGAAGACATATTAGGAATAGGGATTTAAAAAATATCAAAAATATCCTTCCATATTGAAGAGGCGTTAAAACAACTAAGAAACAAATGATAAATATCTTCCCTATGTTGATGAAAAAACACACATGAAGATAAGAGAGATATGTCACATTTTTTAAGGAAACAATCAGTATGAAGCATCCCATGAGACAGTCTCCATGAAAAAATTTTCTAAGAGGTCCTAATAAAGTTCATATGAAGATACCTCATCCATGTACACCCTATATTGCAAGATAGATAATGAATATAAAAAATTTTAGAAGTCAGCAGGCCATTTAGCAGGTTCCCAAGCCCAAAAATCCTCTTTGTTAGAGAAATAGTAACTATTGATAATAGTAACAATATGATTAGGGAGACCCCCCATATTATCATGCTAATCTTTAATTGTAGCATCCAAATAAACATTAAAATCATCATTCATCAAGAAATCAGCTAAAGGAAAGCCAGTCCAATTGGCCTTCCAAAAGGATAAAGATGAGTTCCTTAAAACAAGCCATTTGGCATGAGAGACAATGGAAGAAAAAATGGATTTAAAAGTAGGCCAAACAGAAGAATCCAGATGATTAAAAACCCCATTTCTAAGCCTGTCCCTGAATTTATTATGGAGAAAGTCCAGAGACTCAGAATTACTATTAACAAGACTCCAAATGAATGAAGCCTGTAAATAATCATTAAACACCTCATGATTTTTAACACCAAGACCCCCAACATCATAGGGTTTACAACACTTATTCCAAGAGACTGTAGCTAATTTTCTCTCTAAAATATTACCGCTCCAAATAAAATTTTTGATAGAAACATTAATGCTCTTGATAAGAGAGATCGGCCACTTATAGACCATGAAAGAATAAATAAAATTAGAAATGATCACAGCCCTAACCAAGAAAACCCGACTCGCCAGGGAAAGGGACTTACCCTTCCATGTAGCAAGATGTCGTCTGATTTTACAAATAATATCATAAAAATAACAAGCTTTAGTCCTCCCCCAAAACATTGGAACACCCAAATATGTAAAGGGAAAAACACCTTCATGAATACCCAAATCCCTGATACTGCCCATCTTCCTAGAAATTGGAAAATTCTTACCAAAATAAACAAAGGACTTATTCCAACTAATCTCTTGTCCAGAGACTTTTTCATAATTCAAAAGGGCACGCTTAATATTTTTAATATTTCTCTTATCCCCATTAATGAAAAGAATAATATAATTAGCATACAACAAGTGAGTGGGAGCAAGAAAACCTCTCCCAGCACTAATAGAATTTAGTTTCCCATTGCCATCCATAATAGAAAGTAATCTACTAAGATAATCCTTCGCAATAGAAAAAATAATGGACAAAAGAGGGTCACCTTTTATGACACCTCTAGAACAAGAAAAGAATCCCTCAGGGGAGCCATTAACAAGGACAAAGATACGAGCTGACTCAAAAATGATTTTAACCCAATTATTGAAAACATCATCAAAACCAAAAAACGAAGAACATTATAAATGAAATTCCAATTTATAGTATCAAAATATTTCCTGACATCCAACTTGATAGAAATATTACCATCCCTTGTGGATTTCTTAAGAAGGTTATCACATTCTGAGGCAGTAATAAGACAATATTGAATAGACCTACCCTTAATAAAGACAAAATAATTAGGAGAAACAATCTTACTAGCAATAGAGGACAACCTCATATCCAAGATTTTGCAAATAATTTTAAAAATTATATTGATCATGGAAACTGGTCTGAACAACTGAATCTCATTAACGTTCTCCGTCTTTGGAATGAGGGCAAGTAATTGAACATTTAGGCCCTAAGTAAAAGAACCACCTTTAAAAAAACAAGTAACCAACTTGCAAACATCATCATGAATGATGTCCCAATATGTTTGAAAGAAAAAATTCCAAAAACCATCTGGACCCGGGGAGCTGTCAGACTTTAAGCTAATGGTCGCTTCCTTGATTTCAAATTCCAAAGGGATATATGTAAGGTTGGAATTATCCTCTTGATTAACAAGAGTTGGAATAATACTCTCCACTAGATCATCAAGAGGGAAATTACCGGTAAAGAGATCCTTAAAATAAGTAACAAAATGCTCAGAAAGATCCCTTCTATTGTCTAACACATTATTCCCATTTATAACCAAAGAGAGAGGCATTGAAACTTTCATAATTATCTGCAAAGAATTGAAAATTTTATAATTTCTATCTCAATCTCTCAACCAATTAGCCTTAAAATTGTCTCTTTGCAAAGCATCTTTGAGATTCAATAAATTATTAAGCTTGGAAACCAACTGAGTCTCACCCAAAACATCATTAGAGAAGTCATTTGAGAAATTATTCTCTTGGACTTGTTGAATAGATTCCTCAAGAGAGGAAATTTAAGAATCAAGGGAACTGAAATGAAATTTACTCCAGAATTTAAAATTTATTTTAAGGAGTTTGAGCTTGATGATGCAAGAAAAAGCATTGGCCCTACCATTCTAAGAACTCCAAGATTTTTTGACAATAGTTCTACATTCAGGATGATTAACCCAGGCTTTATTAAATCTAAAAGGAAAAGAAGGTTTGGGACCCTTACTCATAAGGTCAACCAAAATAGGATGATGATCAGAGTTGATTCTGGAAAGATTCATACAAGAAATAGAACCCCAGAAATCAAGACAAGCCTCTTTGAAAAAAGCTTTATCAATTCTACTAGCAATAAATCTATCCAAAACTTTTATGTACCAAGTATACTTATCCCCAACAAGATTAACTTTAATCAACCCATTATTATCAATACAGGATTTTAAATCTATTGAAGAAATGATATTAGTCATGGATCCAATATTCTAATCAGAATTCATGATAGCATTAAAATCCCCAAGAATAAACCATGGACCAGAGATCTAAGAGTTGAGAGATCCAATATCCATCCATAAATTCCTAGGACCCTGATAATATCTTTGAACATAAATAAAAGAGCAGAAATTTTGGAGCCCTTGAAGAAAGAAGAAGCATGTGACTTGCTGATCAGAATTAACTATTAGGTAAATATGAGATAAAGAACAATGAGCCAAAACCCATAATCATTTAATATCTGATGAGGATCTATTGGATTCCACAAAATGTAAACCAAGGTTTTCAAAATTTAAAATATTGGGAGAAAAAACTCTTTTGGGTTCTGAAAAACCAATAAGAAGGGGTATATATTTTAGACTGAAGAGCCTAAGGGACCTCATGGTATCATTATTGGTCGGACCCAAAAATTATAGAAGATAAGATTCATTTAAATCTATGACTGGGATGATTTCCCCCTTTTTTGACCCCCACATTTACCTATTTTACAGACTTAGGAGGCCTTCTAGCCTTTCGCTTAGGACTGAAGACCCCTTGTATAAGATCACTTAAATCCAAATTGATGGTGGTTCCTTTTCTATTTTTAACATCAATATTAAGGATATCAACTGGACCACTAGATGAATCAGGAACACCCATATCTTGCATTATCACATCACCAACAGGAACCTCAATTTCCTCAACTAGTGCAGCAGTACCACCAAAAGAAAAAGGGACCCCAATCACCCCTTCTGGAGAAGCAGAATCTAGCTTGAAAGAAGTAGGTTCCACTCCATTTATAGCATAATCTGCAATAGGAAAATCAGGATCACCAGCCACCTGAACTGGGGAAGGGACGGGTGTAATAACAGGATCAATAAAGACCTGGGGAATCCCGGAATTCTAACTATCCTGAAAAGAAACCACAAGTGCACAAATATTATCCTCCAAATCCTGCCTCAAAAAACAATCATCAATCTATTTTTCCAAAAACATAACCAGGTCATAAATCTCAGAAGATATATTCTGATCCAAAATTTGATCCTCTATGCAAGTGAATCCACCATAATTATCCATTTCCTGGCCAATATTAGCAAGAGGACTAGGCAGATCAGAAATCCTACCTTATTCAACATCTTCAGAGATATCTGTCCAGGATTTATTTGAAGTAAATATAACTCTTGAAGGACCAGGTATATCCGTTTAGGGACCCTCCTTTTCCATAAAGATATTCTTATTTTTTTTATTCCGATTAACCTCCTTCCAATACTTCTCTTTGGGAACCTCATTAACTTTCTTTTGAATCATCCTATAGTTCACCACAGAATGACCAACAATCTTGAAAACCTAAAAAAAATATAGAACATGTTCATATTCTACTTTAACATCAATCTTATTACCATTAGCAATCAAAGTGACATTATCTGGTCTTTTATTTTCCAGGTTAACATCAACCAGAATTCTAGCAAAATAACCAAGATCCCCCTCCAAATTTTTCTGATACATTCTAATAGGAGTGTCAACACATAAGTCAAGGTCATTAAGAATCTTATGATTCCAATACATCCAATTCAACCCATAAAGTATGATCCAGATCTGGGCTTTGGTTTGCCTAAGGGTAAAGGGATTATAATTAACATCCCATTCAGATAATATCAAAGCACCAGGTCTGAGTTGTAGATTTGAAAAAACTCATTCCCTATTAAAATCATCCCCTGATTGAAAAATTAGATGAAAAAAACCCTCCCAATAGGAATCAATTTCCAGTTACTAAAACTCCAGTAATGAGAAATTCTATTTTTAAGATCAATGTAAACCCAGGGTTTATCACCCTTGGAATAAATAACACAACCAATAATTGAAAACTTACAAAGATCAATAAATTTTTGGAAATCCTCCAAATATGTAACTATATAAAAAGAACCATTCTTAAGTCTGGTAATGTTAGAGGAACGAGACATACCTCTTTTTCCGAGAACAGAAGAACCGGGAAGTATTTCAGCAAAAGAAACACCTTTATTTCTCATCCTAGAGAAATCTACAGGATTCTATGAATAACCAAGACACTTAGATAAGATTCAATCATCCTTCAAAGCTAAATCCCAATCAGGATTGAATGAAATCATGGTTGGAATCAAGTAAGACTCCAGGAGCGTGCGAAAACGTCATTTCATGGTTGAAGAGAAAGTTTTGTCACTCTCGTCGTTCTCTCCATCCTCACATACATAGTCAGTTATAATTTTTGGTTAAAATTAAAATAATTCTAATTTTATTAAATATAATCCAATTAATTTCATGATAATCAATATTATACATTATTTTGGTAAAAAATCATTTTTATGCATAAAATTGGTATTTTTCTAAAAATGGTTTTTCATTGCATTTTTCAAAATTATATTAAAAGTTAATTTTTCACTTTTGGAAATTTAATCTTAGAAAATAGATTCCATATTTTGTTTTATAATTTTCTAATTTTTAATGATTACCATTTCATTTTTAATTTTAATGAATAGTAAACATGGTAAATTTTTAACACATTGATAAAGGGTAAAATCACTACTACAAAAAAAACCTATATCAGCGCTCAAAACGGGATTTAACAGTGCTAAAAAAGCACAATAAAACTTAGAACTAATATAGGGGGGTCCCTTTTATCAACGCTCTGAAAAGTGCTGATAAAGTCCACTTTTATCAGTGCTAAAAAGCGCTGATAAAGGTCAAAAAAATTAAAAATAAAAAAATAATTAAAAATAATGCGGGGAGAGCTTTTATCAGCGCTTCACACCCCCTTTATAGTGTTATGAGTTCTCCCATGCGCTTCCCTTCCCGTGAATCCTCATACGCGCTCACCCCCTTCACTTCCACCCGATCTCGAACCCGAGACCTCCCCCATTTCGCAGTTGTACCTTTACCACTAAGTCATTTTGTTTTGTTCTCTATTTAATGATATATCTATATACATATAGTTATATTTATTTATATATTGATATAGATTCATATTAATATAAACATATTTATTCATATATTAGTATATATATATTAATTCATATATTAATATATTTATATATATATATTTAGTTACAATTTTTATACATGTATTTATTTGTATATTAATATATACTTATAAGATGAGTTTTAAATACATTTATGAACAAATATGTTTTTTATGTGTGTTTATAAATAAATAAAAACATGCATACATACATACATATATACAACACACAGACACACACAGAGACACACACACACACAAACACATATATATTTACGAATAAATACATATAAATGTGTATTTGGAAATCCATAGAATGTACCTATAAGATTAGTTTTAAATACATTTATGAAAAAATATGTTTTTGATGTGTGTTTATAAGTAAATAAATAAATACATACATATATACATATATACAACACACAGACACACGCATAGACACCCACACAAACACAGACACATATATATTTACGAATAAATACATATATATGTGTATTTTAAAATCCATAGAATGTTAAAATGATCATAACTTATAATCTAGAATTCCGTTTCAACGCCACAACCAGTAAAATAAAAGAAAATAAAACATTATTTGATATGATATGTGGTACAAGCCTAACGGACATCCGTATCAGAAGTTATACTTGTTTGAATGATAAAAAAACGGGTTATCCCGACTAAAAACTCAGTTTTGGAGGCCTTATGGACCTTTTTTGGGCTTGAAAAATTTGACAGAGGATTCTCCTTATTCAATAGCACATAGAGCTAATCGTAGGCTTCGATTTGATATGTTGTAGAGCTCAAATGGACACCCGGATAAAAAGTTATGGTCGTTTGAAGTTTGAGTTACATTTTCAACATATTTTAGATCTTTTATTAATAGTTTTGATTTTTGTGTCCTCAAATTGTTATTAAATGATTTTTAATCGATAATAATTAGAAAATTATTAATTAATAATATTTTTTTAAAAAAATTTGAAGCCATTTTAACTAAATTTATTATATATTAAATGTAATAGTCTATTTATACGTATATATAACATATTTAAAATATATATATTGTATTTATATCAATATAAATACACTTATATAACAAAATATTATTTTTTGTGAAAAAATATTTATTTTGAAACTTAACATTTATCAGCGCTCAGGAAAAGAGCTAATAAATCCCCCCTTTATCAGCGCTACTAAAAGAAGCGCTAATAAAGGGGTCTCCTTTATCAGTTCTAAAAAAAGCATTGATATAGGGGGGCATTTATCAGCGCTAAAAAAAGTGCTGATAAAGGGGGGCCTTTATCAGCACTTTTTTTTAGCGCTCATAAAAGTGAAGCGCATCCCTTCCTCATTCTTGTAGTATTGAATGGGTTAAAGAAGGTTAAAACTATGGGTTAAGGTTCCAAGGACCCTAAAAACATTCCTTTATTTCATTATATCAGTTTATTTAGATAATCCTAATTATATCTTTAAAAATATCTAAATTTGGTGTCATTTTCTTTGGGTAAGGACCTTTATGTTATTTTAAGTTAAAGATAATTACACAATGTCACTCTATTTATTTTAATATCTATAATATATTTCATTAGAGATAATAATAAGTTATAAATGATTATAAATGGATATTTTTAATATTAATAAATTATTTTCATGTTATTAATTTATTTTTAGTTTTTAGTGATATTATAATTACCTTAAACTCTTACGAGTCGTTGATACACCGCTTGTTAAAGATAGTGTGAAATCAAAGTAAAAAAGTTTTAATATATTAAAAGTGATGTATTTTGTATAATTTAAATTATTATATGATTTATATATATAAATTAAAGGTAATAAATATCTTAAATATTAAAATTCAATCTTCATGGTAATATTTATTGTTTTACATTCAAATTATGTGAATAGTCTTGAAAATGACTTTAAAGATATTTTATGTTAAATCATATTTAATTAATTGATTTAAAAATAAAAAAAAATTAAATTTAATGTTAAATTGTCTTTAATATCATCTATATTCCACTTATGATCCAATTTACCTTTTATAATGACATCACTGACCCTTAAAAACTAAATATCTTGTTACCACGGTAAGGGTTAAAAAGTGGTTAACCTAAGAGATAGAGTTTAAAATAACTCAAAAAATATTAATATAAAATGGTTGATTTTATTTCAAACATAAACTTATTATATTATAAAATATCAAAAATATTATCCACTCTACTTGAGTAAGTCATATATTTCATAAAAAAGTTTCAAGTATTTACAAGTTTTCCACCCACTTCCCTTATAGAAAGGAGCCTCCTCTTCTCACTTCTTCACACCACTTGAGCATCATATATTGATAATTATCTATAAAAATAACTTCAAAAACATCCTCCTCAGTACATATATTTATTTTAATCACCAAAATACCATCTAAATAAAACTTAAGGTGCAATCCATAGGAAGATACCTGAAGAATAGGTAATTGTCTTTACCGGTCTATTTCGAGTTTCTTTCTTACTTAACTTAAAAATATTATATAAATATATTAACATGATGAAGTAAGTATATTTAATATAATTAAATTTTTCTAATTTAATAATATATCCAATTTATATATCCTTTATATCTAATAGAAAATAAAAACATCACTCATGCGTACATACGAACTACTAACTCCATAAAGCAATGTAGATTACTTTTCAGCGCCGCCTATCATGGATAGTTATATAGATGCATTTAATGGATATATAAAGTTTTTATGACATTATTATTATTATTATTTAAATAGAAATTAATATCTACCTTCTTACCCTCTCATCAATTATAAAAGGATAATGTCCTTCATGTGTACGTGTGGACTACCACCTCCATGAACTGATGTGATTCATTTTTTATTTACTCTTTAAATATAAGGTAATGATGATATATTTAATGAATATATATTATATTAATTATTTAATTATTATTATTCAAATATATATTATTATTTACCATTATTTCTTCCCATTCGTTTTAAAATAAACATATCACTCATGTGTATGTATGGACTATTATCTCCATGAAATGATGTAACTCATTTTTCATCACCTCCATACATGGATTATTAAAAAAAGTGTATATAGTGAATAAATATTATATTTATATCATGGATAATATTTTTTATATTATGAAATTATGATCAAAGTCCAAGGACCGGAACCATCAAACCCTAACATGCATGAAAAATAGAACAGTTAACACCCGGAAAATGGTTTTAGTGAAGAAATATTAATAAATAGGTGAAAAGGTTTTATAATTGAATAATATATAATATTATAATTATTAATATGGTTTTATTATATAATTATAATAATTATAAATATATTAAATTGGAATTTAAATCATGTATGAAGCAAGTCAAGACTTGAGGTAAGGATTATTCATCTCGATATTGTTTAGTTGAGACATGTCTCATGTTATGGACCTATTTGTTTTTATATGGTGTATATATTGACCCTTTGATATATTATATCATGAATATAGTCATATTAAGGGTATTTAAATTTCCATATGAAGTTATTTTTTTCAAGGGGCCTATGATTCAAAAGTTACCAAAGTGGTAAGGGTTTATATTACAATCACTTTTCATTTTGGGATTGTATATTCTAAATTTCCATTGAGGGAAATTATATAATACTTATATTTTAAACCCCATATATATTATTCTTATACTTTTATTTCTATTATTTAAATTTATTTCTTAAATTTTCAACTCTTTGGTACTTATAATGATCGATAAAGTGTTTTTAAGAAAGTCCAAACATTTTTCTTTATTTTGGGTTTGGAATATTTTTCCTCCATGTCCTTTTTATTAAATTGGTATATGTAAGATTTTTTGTATAATTAAATTTTTAAGAAAGGATATTTTTACTACCATGTGATTTATTTAAAAAAGTATTAAAATTAATCTTTTCAAAAAAAAATTATATGACTCACTTTGGGCTTTTTATATAAGTGTGAAATGAATTTTTTCTCTTTAATATATACAAGAAGAATTTAGTTTCTTATCAACATGTATTTCCTTCATCATGAATATTCCATAACAATTTTCCTATGGTTTTTCAAAGAATATTATATTCCAATTTTTCTATGTATTTAAGTTTTAAAAATCACTCAAAGAAAATGATGTTTTATCATGTTTTCAAAGAATATTTTTAAATATTTTATAAAAGTGATTTTTCATATATGTCAGTGGCCTTTAAGTATTTTTATGATTTAGTAGGAATATAATCATATTATAAAATCCACTTTAATAATCTATATGGATTATGATAATGATGTTTTATTGATTATTATATGAAACCTGTTAATTTCCCAATGGGTTAATTAAGTTATGATGAAATATTTATGAAACCTATTTCTTTTCCATTGACTATTCTATGATGAATGTTTCTATTATCTTGTTTCACACTTATGTATGGGTTTTATTATGTAATGTGTGACCTTAGAATTATATATCCATCTAATAAATTGGTTAAAGAATGATATCTTGTGAGATAATATAAAATGGGATGAGGGTGAACCTAGTTTAGTAAAGGAATATGGACACTATGATAGTCCTTATAATGATTGTTGATTGTGGAAATGATTTGAATAGGGATTAAACTCTATAAACTATAGTTCACTATCAACTATGATAGTCTTGGTGGTGATCCATGGATAAGGAAATGATTTTAGATTCTTATGTGTATTCTAAAAACATATTTCTTATTCTTATTAAATTCTCTCATGGATAATGATTTATTATTGATGATTCCACACTCTTATGACTCATATTTTGTTATGAAAAAGCATTATGACATGAATCATCTTTCATGGTCTATTAAATGTTGGGTATGTTTTCATAAGTTATGATCATGTTATCATAACCTTATTCTTATTTTATTCTCACTAATGATCATTGATTATTATCTCCCATGTTTACCCTTACCAGGCATTTCAAATCACCCTTTATTATGTTTCCTTCTCCTAATGTTGTGAAGAATTATATTATAAAAGATATGTATAGTTTGGTATAATTTATAGTGAATTTTGTGTGGAATGTTGAAGTATTCTTATGGAATAAGAAAATATGGTTATAATGGAAAAATTGCTCGTTTTATTGGAAAGATGTAGGTTTTCTTATGTAAAGGGTTTTACCCTAATTCTCTAAAACTCTAAACCTAAAAGATCTTGGGTATGTAAGAGGATTAATTTGGGGTATTAATATTGTAATTATGGATAGTTAAAATTTTGTCTCTTTAGTTGGTATCAAAACTAGTATATAAGGAATATGTTTTTAGCATATAATTCACGTGTATGGGTCTCGAGTTGTCTCAGTTGGTATCAAAGAAGGGTTTTGAAAACATCAAAGGTTATGATATTATCATATAAAAATAATTTAAGAGTTAAAGAAATCATTATGGGTTGGTAAGTTAATATATTATCATAATATTAAAGGAATAAATAAGCTTTTAAGGTTTTATATTATGGTATTTTAAGGTGACTGGTGATATTTTGGGAAATTTTTATTGAGTTTTAATATATCATTGAGGTATATATTACTCTTAGGTTTAAATTTTGATTTAGTGTGAAATTTTTCAAGATGAATGTTATTGGGAAAGTAAGTTTAAGGAAACACATAACCTTCAAGGTTCCTATGTTATTTAATGATGAGGTAATTATGGTTAATGGGAATAAAAGGGTTATCATATTTGGGGAATATCACTTCTGGAAATATGACTTTTACCAACGGTTTTGGCCAAACCATTGGTATAGTTCATTTAATTTGGACCTATACCAACGGTTTGTCCAAAACCATTGGTATAGGTCACTTATATGGACCTATACCAACGGTTTTGGACAAACCGTTGGTATAGGGGGGGACCTATAGGACCTATACCAACGGTTTTGGCCAAACCGTTGGTATAGGTCCATTATAGAGACCCTATACCAACGGTTTGGACAAACTGTTGGTATAGGTCCCCCCCTATACCAACGGTTTTTCCAAAAACGTTGGTATAGGTCCTAAAATAAAAGCACCTATACCAACGGTTCTCAAAACCGTTGGTATAGGTCCTTCAATTTTTAATCGAATCTTCTTACCTAGAACATTATATAAATCAAAATTTAAAATTATTAAAACAATACATATACATATTTATGAAATTATGTTAACAAAAGTCATGTTAGGTTAGTGGTTAAGTCATTCAATTATAAACTAGAGGTCCTGGGATCAAATCCCACCGACTTTTTTTTTTGAAATACATATACCAACGGTTTTGAGAACCGTTGGTATAGGTTTTCATATTACTTATACCAACAGTTTTCAAAACCATTGGTATAGGTCTATACCAACTGTTTTCCCAAAACCATTGGTATAGACCTATTGTCGCGGATTACTTGCCAACGGTCCTCCAAACCATTGTTATAGCCTATACCAACAGTTTGAGGGCCTATACCAACGGTTCCAAACCATTGGTATAGGGTATTTTTCCAGTAGTGTATATAAGATTGAAAAGTGATCTTGTGACTAAGTGATTAAATTTATTTTTGAGGAAGTTTGATATAGTGGGAATATTATATGATTAAGGTAAATAGAATATTAATTTTAGGATGGAATTTTATTTCAGGAATAAATATTGAGTTAACTTGTAGTTTTTGTGGTTTTAGTGTGATTCAAGTTATTTTTAGAAATGAAAAGTATATTTTGGAGAATATATTATTAGGGTATATACATTTTTGTTTGTAACTTTATGATTGATTAATGATATTTAAGTATAAATTTCAAGTTGATATTAGAGGAATATGTGATCAAATATTATTAATTTTGGCATTTGAATTTCATAAACTATGTTTTGGAAGACTTTAAAGGATAATTATTTATGGAATGATTTAATTTGAACTTTTCTTGTTATTGTTGATATATTAGATATTAATGTATAAAAGTGTATTAATATTGGATATTATATTAGAATTTTATGCACATGAGCCTCAGCCTAGTTGGTGAGGTCTCTATAAGCTCATCCACAAGACCCAGGATCAAAACCAAGTGGAGGCACAATTTTTGGGGTAGTGTAGTAGTATTGTAGCAGTACTATAGAAGGAATTGTAGCAGTACTATAGCAGTTATTGTTCGGTACTTTAGTAGCTGAAACTATTCACCTTAGGCCACCGATTTGGGCTTGGAGTCCTTAAGGCCTTCGGGCCACCCAAGGCCTTCGGGTTAGTAAGTCTTTTGAGCCACGTCAAGGCCCTTAGGGCCAACTGATTTGCAGTTTCACAGACATATTCTACAACGAACCACTCCAGAGGAGGAAGGAACAGGGCATATCCACCATAGCAGGGCTAAATGGAATTTGGAAGAATGAGAGGGTATGGAATTTTCCATCGGATCCATGCCTGTGCACCCCTGCACATGGACATACTAGTCGAGCAGTCATGCAAAGGTGAAGATTTGATCACGATGCAGAAGCTGGGGAGGAGCAGTTTCAAGTATTCATAGTCTGTATGATTTCCTTAAGACCTACGGGACATGCAATGTCTTCAAGCCTACATGAAATGTAATTCCTAATCCTACGGGACTTTTAAGGGTTCCCCCTCATCCCTTGAAAGGGTGTTTATCATAAAATCAATAAAAAAGAAGGCCTTTGGACCATTCAGTCTATTAGAATTTTATAACCATTTTGTTTTTGATAAATGGGTATAAATATAAGGGGTAATGTTTCATCCTTTTTTGAATCTTTTGGTCTGTTAAAAGATAATTTTTGTGCTTTAGAAATGAAAAATCCATCACGGTTATTTATCATATGACATTAAGAAGAGGTGAAAATTTTCTTTAAACACAACCAATGGATGAAATTATGAGAAGAAATAAAGTTTGTATATTTTCTCACATTCTCTATATTGATGGTAAAATAATTCATCAAACTCAATTAATAGGAAGATAAATCTATCCAATCCTATGTGAAAAATATTACCTAGCTATGAAGGTGAATTTTATAATACTCATTCACAAGTATAATCACACTATAGTAAATATATGGTTTAAGAAATATTTAGAAAAGGATAATTTTCCTAGTCATAGCATAAATATTAAAATATTTCTCAAAATTTGATGTGATCGATGTGGACTAAAAGGTATTTCTTTCCAATTATGTATATTTATCATCCACCCCTTGTAATTGATTCTACAGATGTTTTAATCCATTTTTATTAAACGTGAGATAAATTTGTGAGGGTGAAATTTTATTTTGATGGGTAGAATGTAACACCCGGATATTTTATAATGTATTTTAATTTCAATAAATAATATTTTTAATAATGTTTACCACATTCTATATTAATATTAAACTAATTATGATATATTGATAAAATTTTATTATTTAAATATAAATAATATAACCTAGCCATTGGTTTGGAGTGTATGATTAATATTAGTCAAATTATAAAATATATATTGAAAAGTTTTTATTATTAAAATTTATTTATTATTTTAAAGAAAATAATTTCTAAAATTTTAGTTATAAGAATTAAATTTCATAAGGTTAAGAATATCTAATGTTTAAAATAGTCATTTTTCAATAAAAGTAAGTATTCCTTATATTTTTTAATTTTATAGTTAAAAAATAAATTTATGTAATTTATAATTTTAATTTAGTGAAGTAAATATAATTTTTTTTATTCCTCATATCAAAATTATATTAGGGTGATTTTTGGATTTTTTAGAAATAGTTTTCTTTTCAGTAAATAGTGAGAAATACCAATTTTACAAATAATGGAAATTTTATGACCTTATCATGATATAAGAATTATTTTAAAATTTAGAAGGCATTTTGATTAAAAAAATATTTATGAATTAATATATAATTTTGAACTTAGAAATCTATGTTTGACATTTTGGAAATCTAAGTAATGTTTATATCAAATAAAAAACATTTTATAAACTTCTCTTTTAATAATTTTTTCACAAGGTTCCTTTAAGTATTTTTTTGGTTTTAAATATAAATAATTATTATTTTATTAAAAATAATTCAATTAATTCTACAAGAATCAAAATTACACATGATTTTGGTATTAAATTACTTTTATAAATCAAACAGACATTTTTCTAAAAATGGTTTTTCATTGTGTTTTGCGAACATATATTAAAATCCATTTTACCAATTCAAGGAATTGAATATTATAATATGGGTTATATATTTAGGATCATTGTATTATAATTTTTTAATGATTCCTATTTCATTTTTAGACATAATGAAAAGTAACCATGGTAAAATTTTAACACCCTAGTAAGGTTTAAATGGGAAAAATAGGGATATAACTATGCTCTAATGTGTCAAAATATCTCAAAAACATACCTTTATTTAATTTTATTAATATATTTCGACAAAAATCATCCTATATTATAAAATATGTAAAAGTATTCTCATTTTCCTTTGATAATGACCTTTATATTATTTTAACTAAAGGATAATTACAAAATAACACTTTATTTATTTAAATATATTTAATATGTTGTCTTAGGGATAAAAATAAGTAATAAATGTTTATAAATGGTTTTTTTATGATGAATAAATTATTTTATTAATAGTAATTTATTTTTATAATTTTTAGTGATGTTATAAATTCCTCAAACACATATGCATCGTCGATGCAACACTTGTACAAATTGGTGAAAAATCAAAGTGAATAGATTTAAATATTAAAAGTGATGTGTATTAGATAATTTAAATTATTTAATGATTTTCATGGATCAAAATTAAAGATAATTAATTTTTTAAATATTAAAATTATAACTCTAAGGTAATATTTATGTTTTTAATTTAAAATTATTTGAATAGTATCAAAAATGACTTTAAGGATATTTTAAATTAAACAATATTTGATTAATTGATTTAAAAATAAAAAATTTATATTTTGTCAATTTAATGGTAAATGGTATATAATAATAACCATATCCAACTTTAAATACAATTTACATTATATAATAACATTATTTACCCTTGAAAACAAAGTATCGTGTTACCACAGTAAGGGTTAAAAAGGTAAAGAAAGGGGTTAGGAAAGAGATGAGGTTTAAAATAACTCATAACACTTAGTTAAATATACTTGGATGATTAAATATATACCTTAAATTTATTATATTTAAAATTATTAAAATTGAATTCCACTTTCATTGAGTAATACATATATTATATAATAAGTTTTTTAGTAATTATATGGTTTCCATCCACCGCACCTATAAAAGGGTTTCTCCTCTTCTCACTTACCCATGCCACTTTAGAATATTAGATCATCCAAAATATAAAAAAATAAATTACCAAACTTTATATCCATGACCTATAAGTCTTTTTATAACCAAAATACTCTCTCGATAATACTTATAGTGTAATCCAAAAGAAGATACCTGAAGAAGTGGTAATTGTCTTTACCAGGCTATTTTGATTTTCATTCCTCATTAACCTCTTATAAATATTCTATAAACATTTTAACATTATTAAATAATTATATTTAATATCCTAAAAAATTATATTAATAATACAGTCATTTTATATCTCCTTTATATCTAATGGAAAATAAATAACATCACTCATGTATATGTACGGACTACCGTCTCCATAAGGCGATGTATTTTTTTTCATCACCATATCTCATGGATAGTTATATATATATATATATATAATTGAAATATGTTATGTTTATGAAATAATTATTATTCTTTAAAGATAAAATAATATCTACCTTCTTACCCTCCCACCCATTGGAAAATGATAACGTCTATCATGTGTATGTGTGGACCACTAGCTCCATGAAGTGATGTGAATTGTTTTCATTTTCCACATTATATTTATAGTCATAAAGATATACTAAATGAATATATATGATTTTAATTATATTATTTTGATTCATTAAATATATATTATTTTTTACCTTCATTTCATCTAATTCATTGGAAAATAAAAATATCACTCATGTGTACGTAAGGACTACAATCCCCACGAAGTGATGTGATTCATTTTATATCATCGTTACACATATATTTTTATAAAATTATATATAATGAATAAATATTATATTTATATCATGTATAATATTCTTGATATGATGAAAATATGATCATTTTTAAGGACCAGAACCACCAAATTAAAACATGCATGAAAAACAGAACAGTTTACACCCCGAATAGTGATTTTAATGAGGAATAATTAAAATTGGGTGATATAATGATATAGATTAAAAATATATAGTATGATAAGTGTGAAAATATTTCTGTTATATATTTATAATAAATATAAATATATTATATAGTATTTTAAGATGATGTATGGAGCAATTCAGGACTTGAGGTAAGGGTTCTTCATCTCAATATTGTTTAATTTAGAAATGTTTCATGTTATGCACTTAGTTCTATTTATATAGTGTGTATAATGAACATTTTATTTATTATATCATTAATATCTTCATATTAATTTTATTTAAAGTTCCATTTTAATTTATTTCTTTCAATAGGTTTATGATTCAAAATTTACCAATTTGGTAAGGGTTTTTGCTACAATCTCTTTTCATTTCAAGATTATCTATGTTAAATTTAAATTTAGGGAGATTATATGATCCTTATGTTTTAAAACCTCATATATATTCCCATACTCTATTTATTTTTTGGGTTCTCATGTTTTCATTACATTTTAATCTCTTTTATATATTAAATGATCAATAAAATGTTTTTAAGAAAAGATAATGTTATTTCTTATTTTTGGGTTGCGAACATTTCTATTACATATTTTTTTTAAATGTTTTATGGAATTTTTTATCTATAATTAAATTTTTTTAAAGTATATTTTTACTTTATTTTATTTTCTTTAATAATTATTAAAATTAATATTTTCAATTTATTTTTTTATGAATTGTATTTTGAATTTTTAAAAAAGTGTGAAAAGAATGTTATCTTTTAACTTTTTTGATTTTAATGGATTTTTCCACCACTATATATTTTCTTAATCATGAATATTTATTTATAATTTTTCAAATTTTTTAAAAAGAAAATTATATTATTATTTTATTGAAAATTTTAGTTTTAAAATCACCAAAAAAATGTTTTATCGTGTTTTCAAATCATATTTTTAATGATTTTATAAATGGGATTCTTTATCTATGTTAACATAATTTATGAATTATTACAATTAACTAGAGATATGATATTAAGATATCATCAAATTTATTTATTTTAATGTATTATAATGATAATGTTTTAAGGATTATTCTATAAAACTTGTTATTTTCCCATATGTTAATTAAGTTATTATGAAATCTTCATGAAACCTATTTATTTTCCATGGGTTATATTATGATGAATTTTTTTTATGATCATTTTGGAACACTTATTTATGGTTTTTATTATGTTATGGGTGGGATCAGAATTATATATATCTCTAATTCATTGGGTAAAGAATGATATCTCATGATTTTATTTGAACTAGAATAGGTAATGAACTTAGTTCAATTATAGAAATTTCTAACTATAATATTCTTAACTATGAGCCTTACCTAAGGAAATAATTCTAATAGGGATTAAACCCAATCCACTCTGGTAATATTTACACTATTATAGTATTGGTAGTGATTCTTGACTAAGTAAATGATTTTTTATGCTTATGTGTATTATAAAAACTTATGCCTTATACTTATGATATTCTATCATGGATTATGATTTATTATTGATGATTATGTACTATTATGACTCATATATTTTGTTATGATAAAACCATATGTCATGACTTGTTATTTATGGTCTATTAAATTTTGGGTATGTTTTCATAAGTTATGATCATGCTTACATTCCCTAATGATTATTTTTTCTCAAAAATGATCATCAATTGATATCACCCATGTTTACCCTTACTGAGTATCTAAGCTCACCCATTATTATGTTTCCATTTCCCTAGGTTATTAAGAATTGTTTTTGTAATATATTTCTAAAAGGGTATAATTTGTGAAGAATTTTTTGGGACATGATTAAGTCTCATTATGGAATAATAAAATAAGGGTATGATTGGAAAAATACCCAGTGGAAGAGAAAGAATTGGTTTTTTTTACATAAATGGGTTTTTCTTAATTCTCTACAAATTTAAATTTAAAAGGTATTGGGTATGTAATAGACTCAATTTTTTTAACATATATTTTAATTATAGATGGTTAAAATTGGGAAACTTAAATTAGTATCAAACCTAGTATATAATGAATAAGTTTGTATCACCATATTTGGGTGTACGGGCCTTAGGCTATCTCATTTAAACCTTTGATTATATCAACTATCAAAAATTCTTTTAATATGGTTCAAATAGTTTTCTCAAATATTTCATTTTAACTGGAAAATTTTAAATTAACATTTAATAACAAATTGTAATACAAATGTATAATTCTTTATATTTTCCCTTATTTCTTAATTTGTAAACATTTTATAAATTCCCCATATAATTTCTATATAAAGACTTTATATAAAAATCATAATTCATTCCATATAAATCAATTATATTTTCATATTAAAAATTAATATTATGGATATTTATTTATTATATGTTTCAAAAACATTTCATAATTAATTAATATATAAGCACAATATAAGTTAAATAAATATCCTAAAATACATTTTCTATAATTTATAATCATTTTATAAATTATATAATTCAATTTATAATTTAAAAATTGAAAAATAATATTTATCATGTATATCATATTTTATTACTCATTCTATATTGTAATATATGGTGTAGTTCTTGTGGCTTGTGATTGGGGTGATACATTCTAGGATAAATAATCGGGGCTATTAGTCATATTTTATGAAAGGAATAATTATCTTCATTATAATACAATGCTCTATTTTTTAGTTAATAAATAGTGCATATCAGTGCCATAATAAAATACAACTCATTATATAGTATGCTATGATACATCAAAAACTGAGGAATTACCTTGGATTACCTGTTACAATATTTCATATCAAGTAAGATGAACCTACCACAGCTTATGATATCACATGTCATAAAGGAAGCAATGGTTCAAATTTTATATCATATTTTATGATATTGATTATGATATTAATTTTTTCAAAGAAAATTTTATATCATTTCTTATGATATCCAATTAGAAATATGATTATTCTTTATTTTACACATGATTTCAAGAATCAATAATCATATAAAATATTTGATACCACTGATGGTTTTTTAAGAATATTATATCATTTATTCAAGTAGTTGAACACATAAAAGAAACCCAAAACCAATGAGCAACGTTCTATGAAATCAAGTCCATGTATGATAAAAAATAAAGAGCACGTTTACCATACACTAATATTGGTCACAAATATTCTCTTTAATAACAAGTTGTATATAAATCACTAAGAAAAAACCAAAGGACTCTTTCCTCTATGGTTTATCCATGGGTTAACCTGAATCACCCATTGATTGGGTGGGATTCCCCTCAACTCTTAAGGTATGTTAGTACCACTCAAATAAAATAAAGAAGTATGAAGAGCGCTTTCAAGGAGAATTGGTATAAGAAGCTTATGAAAGGGTATCAATGGTTTTGGCCTCATTTATAGGGGATAATATCTAATCCTTATATACATTTATTTATATTTTTGTAATGTATGAGTAAATGGAATGCCAATTAAATGAAACTAATGGTTAATGCATGTGTTTGTCATATAATTGAATTCATGTGATTCTCCAAAATATTCCATTATATAAATAATTTAATGATCAATAATACCTAGTGTTTATTATAAATCATATTATAATTCTTATCATTCATTTATCTCTCAAACATTGGATTCCAAGGTAATGATACAATACAATTCACTAAATTGTGATATGCACATGTTGTACACTACGATCGACCGAGTTAGTATAATGATATCCTATATCTTACCTTATGATATGCTTGTGAAAAATCATATGATATTATTTGTTCTGAATATATCATACTATAAAACATATCTATATTATCACATATTATATAATAAAAACTATTATACAATATAGATTGGCTTTAGGGAATATCTCAATCACCTTAAACTCTCAAATATCTTATTGGCCATAAAAATTCCCACATTTGGATTCTTTTCTACCAAAACAAATATAAATCACCCTAAAACTTAGTAATTGGTTATAATTAAATCATTCTAAACCTACAATATTGAACTAAATTTATTAAATTAGAAAAATTAATAATAATTTCACAGTTATACGTAAATGAATCTTGCATTAATTAAATAGCCTCTCAATATTCTCTCATCTTTTAAAAACTATTCCTATACATGTTCCTAAAAACTTCTGGTAAACATTATCAATAAAAAAGTTTATAAAGTTTACAAAAATAAAAATACAAGACATTAAATTCACATCTTTACACTTACATACACCACATATGTACATTGAACTTACAGCTTTCCCCTTTTGAAAAACTCCCCAAAATATACACTTCACCATATTAAGATATTTCTAGACCATTAAGAATATATATATATATATATATATCATTGTAATTATGTTACTATCTTTCTATCCATTTGAAAAAAAACATCTAAAGATTAAGTGAGAGAGGGGATGTGGAATCACACATCATCATTGAAAATATTGACTTTGAACTCCCATCATCAACCATAATTTCTTAAATTCATCCTTAAGTGGTGGTTTGGTAAAAACATCCTCCATTTTTTCCTTTGTAAAAACATAATCCATCTTGAAAAATAATTCTTCCTCCTCTTTAATAAAATACCACATGAAATCAATGTTTTTCAATCATGAACATTGAACTATATTTCTCAAAATAATTATGGCACATTTATTATCACAACCCACCAAAAAGGGTAACTTCTCTTCCACTCCAAAATATTCCTATTATATATTCATCTAAATTGATTGAGTTATTGATAAATTAAAAGAAACATATTATAGATTTCATTGTATTCTGGGTAATAGAATTATTCTTCTTTTAGTGTCATGTAACACACATTTCTCCCAAGAAAAACTCTTTACCAGACATATATTTCTGATCATCATAACTTCCATCCCAATCCATATCAACATAACCAAATAGATAAAGATTCTATTTTTATATAAAAAATAATATATTTAGTGACTTTAATATAGATTTTAATCCTCTTAATCTCTATAAAGTGAGGTTCCTTTAGCACACTTTGATACCTTTAATAGAATTTAATAGCACAGATAACATCTACTTTCAAAGTTATTAAATAGATAAAAATACTAAAAAGGTTTATGAACTCATTTTGATCAAACAAATTTATATATTAATATTTTTAATGATTTTTTTACACTAAAATTATGATATTAATTATCTTACAAACTTTTATTCCCAATTTTTTCAATAATTATGGATAATACTTATATTTAGAAAGAAAAAGACAATCCTTCTCTTGGGAAATTTTATGTCTTAAAAAGTAATTCATCTCCCCCAACATCAACATCACAAATATATCATTCATTTAAGTGGAAACTTATTTGTTAAAAGATTCTTAATTTCCATTTAATATAATATAATCAATATAGATGATAATAATTATATATAACTCATTTCTTTCTTTGAGGTGATAGTTTTTATCCACACCTCATATTCTGAATTCTAGAGAATTCAATCATGAATCAAGCCTCAAGTTACATGCTCTAAAAGATTTTTTAAAATTGTACAATTCCTTTATCAAGCATTAAACTCATATTTCATCATATCTAAGCACAAATATTTTAGGATACTATATGTACACTTCCTCTTTGTTGCTCTGAGAGGAATTCTCAAGAGGGGTGATTTGAGATTTCAATCTTAAAATTTCTATTTTTGAAGATTATAAATTTAAATCCACTATATTTATAATTAGAGACCAGTTTACAAATTAAGTAAGTATATATAATTTTATACTTGAATATTTTCTCAAAGGATTGATCAAATCCTAGTTAAATCAACTAAATATATATGAGCTTTGAAAAATACTCTACATCTATCAAACACAATATATATATCATTTTTAAATGTAAACCATCATATTATATTTTTCTATAATTTGTTTGATAACTAATGTATGGAAATAAATAGTTATAAAAAATTTAGATTAATTTAAAAACAATAAATTCAAGAATAATAACAAGCACAGAAAAATTGGATAATATGTTAAATATAATATTGATCGTATTCCTCTCTACATGATATTATGAGAATTATAAGAGTGTTTACTAAAACCTAATAAATATATCCATAACCTAGATTGATATTTTACAAAAATAAATTCCCACATAATATTCAAGGGTATATAAATTCTCTTCTATGGTTATATATGGGATAATAAAATTTAAATAAATAAGGTAAATCGGTATCATATTACTCCTCAACACAGTATAGATGAAGTGGTGAATAAATATATATAAAATACAAGAAAAAATTAATATTTAAATAAAACAAAAAGAGTGAATAATTCATATGAAGTTCAATGTATCTCAATATCTGGTTGAATTCTAGTTTACTCATAAGGTTCTCATCCTTTTATGTTTATCTAGAAGAATCTAGAATGAAATTTATAATTAGTTTTTTCTTCTTCTAGGTTTGTAAAATTTCATCCAGAAAATAGAATGTTGTATATGAATGAAAAATTATAGAGTAAAGCATCAATACTACACATGTTTCTTTTATAAGGGAGGATCCCTTGTATTTAAATATCCTTATCTAAAAAGTATATATTGTGGAATTATAATTATCATATTTATAGAAATTAAGTACCCAAATAAGTCTCATTAAATACCAAAAATATTCATTGAGAATTTAAACTTTGACCATGGTTTCTTTTTCACTCACGGTCGATGCAGAGTCATCTTGTGGTAACTTCACCCTTATGTAATCTTATTGAATCTCAAACTGGTCATGTGGTTGATTGGATATACTTTTTTTCACTTTATACTTCAATGAGTGGACACTTGATTTCTTTCATGTTGTTTCTTGAAAACTCAATATGCGGTCACTTGAAAGTTCAACCTGAAATAACTTCAACACTTGGATAATTCTTACTTTACTAGAATAGTTGATTTAAATATTTCTTGAGATTGATTCAAGTCTTTAGGTGGTAAATACCTATATTTATGTGGCTGATCCACATAATCATGTGGTTTCTCTAAAACTTAGATAAATTTAGTCATGGTTACTTTGATAGTAATGCGATCATTTTTCTTAACCTATGGTTGATCAACTTCTCTTTTTTGTATCTCTAACACCTAGAAGAATTGTATATACCTTCCATGGTCACTTCATGTGGTAAGTAGTCAATATTCATGCATTATCTTTTCATAATGTGTGGTTTCCTCCACACATATCCAATTTTTATAGTTTTTATTGAAAAACACTTCACTACCAAAAAACACATAATTTGTTAGAAACATAAAAAACATGATTTGGGATTGTTAAAATAAGGAATTTTTTCACTAACCCAATAATCATCCCCTTTTTTATGATCAAAAATCATGGTAGTATAAAATTTAAATATAAAAAAATATAAAGAACATGAATATTTTCTACTTTTTTAAAAATAAAACAGTACTACCATCAAATTTTTACACCTTTTAAGATTATCGAAAAGGTAATACATGAATATCAATATTAGAAATGAATATAAAAATAATAAATAAAATAAATATTAGTTTATTTAGGGTCATGACTCATCCAAGTGGGGCCAATTTTGTAACTCCCCATTCTCTCCTCTAATATGATAGAGGATGGAAACTAGCACTGAGTACGCATATCACATACATGGGAGACATTAGCCTAAGTACCTATACAAACACACACATCTCTAAGCCCATACAATGTTTAAATATAAAAAATAGATAAAACATGCATGTATACTTCTAAATCCCACAACCAAAGTATGACAAAAATTAGTGGAAAGTAAACAAGGCCAAATAGAATCCCACCAGAAAGAGTGTAAAAACAAGTCCAACCTGAATGTAAATATAGGGACTACTATCAAGATAACTACAATAAAACCCTTAGGTATATCCATCTCACTAAGCACCACCTGGTCCTAGTCCTGCTAAGACTCCATCAAAAGGTTGATCATCTGCATAAGACATGACACGTATAAAAAAGTCCCAGGTAGAGGTGAGTATAAATATTCCTAGTAGGACACCCTGAAATCACTAAGCATATAAAAATAATAACATTCAACTCTACACAACTATATTTATATAGTACATATAATAATAATATCTAGATATAATCAACAAAGAAACATGGTCTCAAAGTCAAAAATGTAATTTCAATCTTGGTATTCTTCTCATATATTCCATATAGCACTTATCTAGGAGAACACACTCCGCGAGTCAGATAAAACTAATGGCGTCTGTCTAAAATTCACTTCTCATTAGGTCTCTCCATTAGATGTATACCCTGGAAGTCTAAAGGGATATGATACATAGATAAGGATATCACCCAAGTCCATGGGGTATACCAATAACTCAATTGAGATTAAACATCTAAGTAGAGGATAGACGCCCGCATAGTGTTGGTCATGATAATACCAAGAACTCCACCTATAGAAAGATGATGATAGAGAATCTCACTCAGAGCCTCATGAAAGGATTCCAAAAAATCTATCCAAGAATTCTCATTGAAGGGATCAATATCCTATGTGTAATATGTGATTCCATACTAACCCTCAAGGAATGGATGTGGGGAATGCACCCTAACAAAACTTTTCCATGCTTAAGAGGGAAAGGGAACTAAGTAGTATTTTAATGATTAAATGGAGTGTACTAGTAGTACAAAATATGTCCCTTCAGCACTGGGTCCTTCCTGTGTATCATGGATCATGCCTGTGTCTGTGTCATAGTGCATGGCGTGTTCATGGATGTTTACTCTTGACTGTGTCTAAGTACATGTCTATGCCAGTGTACACCTCACATAACCATGTTCATGTCAGAGTGAATAGCATGTATATTCTTATACAATCTTGGTCATGTCTGTGTACCCTCTAAGGTACATGGAAAGCTTCCAGGTAGATTCACACATTGTGTGATAAGGTCCACACACCATGTGATACTTATCTTTTCATAGAAACCCTAATGCTACACCTCGGGTCCCACATTGCGTGTGTTCCTAGAAATGTCAGGTGTATCAGGATTTCTAGAATCCTCTATTATCCATCCTATGGTGATTTATACTCTTATATCACCAAATTTGTCCATAGATCATGTCGAAAAGGGTGGATCTGGTCTGGATGACCATTGTTGTCACAGTTTTCCAGATTTTGACCTTGGAAAACGTCCGGGATATGCCCACTATTGATTCATATCACCATCACATACCCCAATAAATCCTAGGATCTCAAATATGTCATCAATATGCCATTTTCATCATCATATCATGGTCTCATTGTCATTACAATCCCAAATTTTCAGTATCAACTCATTGCACCAAGAAATGGTGCACAACGGTTAATAAATTGTTATTTTTTGAACCGCAGGCCAAGGTGTTTTTCCATGATTAATGAACCAACACAGAAAGGGAAAGTACAAAGAACAAGCATGAGTAACTGACCTCAGCTAATGTTCATTTTGAACTTGATTTTTTCCCATTATAATGATGAACAAAGATATGTAAAATAATCCACAAGAAATTCCCAATTCAAAATCATAACTATCCCATAAAAACAATATGCATGATCCTCAAATAAATTCATTGGTTTATTGATTCACATTATTCATAGGAATCATAAACATGGATAAATACAAAAAAATACATCCTACCTTGATATGGATTGGTTTTTGATGGAGAAGTATCCTACATTTTTATTGTTGGAAATATCCGTAAATCTCGTTGCATACCAATCATCGATTTATGATCTGGTTAATGTTCATCTAATAGAGTTCCTCCAATACTCTCTCCAATGGTTCTCCAATGGCTCTAGGGTTATGTGACTCACCCTATAATTCCATCATAACTATATAATTATATGTAAATTTATTAGCTCTGTAAAAAATGTAAAGTTATTCGTTGTGTAAAATAAAATAAAATATTTTAATTTATTTATTTATTTTATTAATTCTTTGCCCGTGATGACTTTTTCACAAACACCCCATGCATAAAAAGGTTATATCATGACTGGTATAAAACCCATGTTCTAAACTAATCAATACCCTTTTATTTGTGATCTAATCCCTTGTTTGGGAATTGTTACACTTTTTAGGAAAACCATGTGTGTGTGCATTTAGTATAGTTAATATATTTCAAACATTTATTCTGGGAACACCCAGCCTTATAATCACACACAATATTCTCACCTAGGTCTGAAAATAATCCATATAATATTTAAAAATAATACACTAAAAAATTATAGTCATTACATTTTTTCCAACTTGTGAATTTACATCCTAAAAATCCAAAACAAAAGGAAAAAAAAAAGAGATGTGGGTATTCATCATGCATTTAAGCCTCCTTCTCCCAGGTGATCTTCTTAATATTCTTGTGATGTCACTAGACACGCACTAAATAAATTTCTCACCCATGATGGATCCTCTAATATTTAAAGTTTATCTCTAATAGTTACTTAGATAAGGTAGCTCTATCCTCGATGTACAGCTCATCCCAGTCAATAATGTCTAATGGATCATGAACATACCTCCTCAGCTAAGACACATGGAAAACATCGTGTACCTGGTCTAACTATGGTGGTATATATAATTGTTTTGTCAACTTCCCATTATATACAGTGTCTACAAAGGTCCAATGAATCTCATATATAAATTTATGCCTTGGCCAAATGTCCATAATTCACGTTGAGGTGAAACCTAGAGGAATACATGGTCTTCCTCCTCAAACTCAAAAGGCCTCCATTTTCGATCATCAAAGAACTTATGATGGATTTGGGTAGTCCTAATTAAATAATGGATTATCTACACCTTATTATTAAAGGATTGTACCAAATCTGGGTCCATAAGTGCTGACCCTCTTTGGTCGGTCCAACAAAGTGGTGACTTGCAGGGTTTCCTATAAAAAACCTCAAATTGTGCCATACTAATGGTGTAATGGAATTTTTTTCATTAATAAAACTCTTATAATGGTAATATATCCTCCAAACTATGTCTACAGTCCAACATGAAGGATCCCATCATGTCCTCCATAACCTGAATGGTCTACATAGTCCGGTCGTCAGTCTGGGGGTGAAAATCCATTCTCAAACATAGGTGAGTCCCAAAAGCCTCATATAATCCCTTCCATAACCATGACGTGAAGTGATTATCATGGTCTAAAATTATCATCAAGAGAACTCCATGGAGTCGTACTATCTCTTGCATGTATAGGTATCTTAATCACTCTACTGAACTCTTCTCTTGGATAGCTAGGAAGTGGGCTGACTTAGTGAGTCTATCTACGATCAACCATATAAGATCATGTCCTCTATATGTACATGGTAAAACCATAATTAAGTCCTTAGATATCCCATCCCACTTCCACTCTATCACCTCAAGGGGTTGTGTTAAATCCGTTGGACCCTGGTGCTCAGCCCTCACTTACTAAAAAGTAAGGCATAAGGAAACAAACTCCGCAACTCTCTTATTTATCCCTAGTTGCAAAAACTAAATTTATAGATCGTGGTAGATATTTTAAAAACTGGTATATACCACTAAAGTAGATGTGTAAAACTCTATCAGAACCTCCTATCACCACATCACTGGTACCATCATGCATCCTCTAAAAAGAACGAAATGCTCCCCACCTTCCAAAAATCTATCAGGAGCATTTCTAGTAGATATCTGAGTAAGTAGGGTCTCACAGTCAGTATCCCAAAAATTTTCCTCCTTGAATCACGATAAAATAGGAGGGGTAACAACCATTAAATGTAGGTAAGCTATACCATCTCCATCCAAAAAGGATAAATGAAATGAGTTCAACTATTCTGACACCTTACTCAACAACTACGAACAATATATCTTACTGAGAGAATCTCCTACCACATTCCCCTTCCCATGAGTATATAAAATCTATAATTCATAATCCTATTGGAACACTAGAAATCATGTCTATCTCAATTTAATATAATTTTGAGAGAATATATACTTGAGACTATTGTGGTTATAATAGATGATAAATCGCTCTCCAATTAGGTAGTGTCACTACATATTCAGTGCAAATACTATGGTTGATAACACAATATCATGGGTCACGTAGTTCTACTCATGTGGTCTCAACTAAAATGAACCATAGTCAATCACCACTTTCCTCTACATTAGAACACAACCAAGACTAGTTTCTGATGCATCAAATAAAACTACAGACTCGACACCCTCCTCTAGAAATCTCAAGATGGTTGTACTCATTAGTCTCTATCTCAACTCTTAGAAAGACTGTTGGCACCTCTATATCCACATAAAATGCTGTCACTTTTGGTTCAAAGCTACCATTGGGGTTGATATCTTAGATAATTTAGGTATGAATATTCAGTAATATCAAACCAACCCAAGGAATCTTTTCACCTCTTTCACGCTCTTGGGTGGTCTCAAGAGAAAACTTCCTTGAACTTTTCTAGGTCTACTACCACACTGTCTTCCAAGATAACATGTCTCATAAAGTGGACCTTTTAAATCCATAATTGGAACTTTGAGATATTTTTTTAAAGATGTTTCCCTGAAATTACATCCAGAACCATCCTTAAGTGTCTCGTGTGATCCTCCTTGGATGTTGAGTACACTGGGATATCATCAATGAATAATAACATGAACTGGTCTAAGAAAGGATAAAAGATCAAATTCATTAGTCCCATGAATAATTATGGGGTGTTCGTCACCCCAAAGGAAATCACCAACTAATCATAGTGATCATAGATACATCTTAATGTCATCATTGATATATCAACATCCCATACTCATAACTGGTGATAGCATGATCTGAGGTTAACCTTTGAAAACCATTATTCACCTATCATCTGATCAAAAAGTTTGTCAATCTTCCATATTGGAAACTTGTTCTTCACAGTCACCTAGTTTAGGTGATGATAGTCCATACACAACTTCAAGCTCCTAATTGCCTTCTTAGAGAACAAAACTAGGTCTACTCAGGGTAAAACACTGGTTCTAAGAAATCCCATCCTCTAAAAAATCCTAAAACTACACCCTTATCTTGCGAAGCTCTGGGGGAGCCATCTGATATGCCAGAATAGATATCGGGGTCCTTCTGAGGTGTATATCATTAAATAAGTCTATCTCCTAGCATAGAGGTAATCCTATAACATACTTAGTAAAGACATCCTCATACTCCTCCACCCCTAAAGGGAACTGAAAACTCATATCACCCACTACACCAAGTGTCATTCCAGCTAATTGATGAGTTATTTTTTTCACCCTCATATGCATGAGTCCATCTTGTGTTGTATGGGTTTCATTTTCACCCAAAAAAGAAAACATAATATTGTCACTATGGACACACCACATCCTCCTCCTGAAATGGTCTATCTCGGCATGAACTATAGATAACTAGTTCATTCATAAGATGAATTAATAAGGCCTCATCATTACTACAAAGAGATCCCAATAGAAACTCTCACCTCCAAGAGCTAGGTCACACTATCAATAAAAGTGTGTGATCACTAAGTCAATTCTCATAGGAGTCTCCAAGTGAAAGGGTAGATCCAAGGGCTCAACATGAATCTCTAAGTCTCAAACTAGATATGTAGTAATAAAGGAATTGCTAGAACCTATTTCTATTAGTTCTATAGATAATGTAGAAAATAAAAAGATTGTACCTCAAGTCAACCCTGGAGACTCTGGGTCATATGCCTTGACCACCTACAGCTTCCTCCACCTCTATCCTCCAACTCTCTGAGCTTGGCGTAGACTACCTAGGGGTGGTGGTGGTAAAAAATTGAAACATTGACCACATCCAACTTCTCTCTCAACTCCTCTTACATATCATCTACCCTATGGTCATTTCTTCTATTAACACTGCCTCTTCCTCGGTGTCCCATCCACTATCTCCATGTTAGTCATACGGTGGGTTAAACTATTTTGTGCATGAGGTCCCATGTCATCACATGAGTAGAACTGCCTCCCCCTAGGCTAACTAGACCCATCCTATGATCCATGAACCACAAAACCTCTATCATCGGTCCTCTTACTAAAACTTATTTCACATCTTGGTACCTGAGACTGACATCAACTCTCTTCTACTGGGGTCTCTACTCTTATAAACTCACTTCCAGCAACCAAAATATTTGTTTTCTCATCCAGGAAAATCTCAACCACCAAAGCTCAATCTAACACCCTAACATATGTAGGAATTCATAGAGGTATAATATTGGCTTGGATGTCTCTATGTATTCCTTGATCGAAGGTATAAGTCTAAAATAATTGATCAAAAACCATATCCATTGAGTACCTTAGAGGTTGGTGAAGCGCAATGAATACACAGCCATTACTATACTACACTAATTAAATTTTAGAAGCTCTTAGATGCATATATCCATCAACATAGCAAGAGATAACTCCTCTCTGAAAATTCACTCAAACTATGACCATGCTATATTCACCTTCTTATAGGACTGGGTCACTAAATCGCATCATATTCTTACAAATACATGGATAAATCTCACTTAAAGAACCACCATATAATCAGTAGGTGTCTTGAAAATATGTAAAAATCATGTCACTACATCAATCCAGTCCTCAGAAACTTATGGTTCGAGTTCACCTCAAAACCTGAGGGGTCACTGCCTCTAAAACTCATGAAGTTCACTCAACCTATGCACCTCATATACTGGTAATATGGGTACCATATTCTACTCAACGGGTGGTGGTATAGCTGGTGCACCACCTAGAGGTATCACCTTTGAGATAAGACCTTGTATCAAAGCCTCATCATTGAGGGGATCATCCTCATGATCCTGATGATGAATCCTAGCTAGAATACACCATGGGGGTATCCTAAAATAGACAAGATTTACCACTATCAGTGAGTATATCTGGGGAGATAACTCAAGAAGGATATAGAAACCAAAACCCATTCATATATGATGTATATATAAAAAATTCCCTACAGCCAGTTTCTACATGTACCAAGTTGAAATTTCTGTGATCAGAGTCCTAGTGTATGGGTACATCAGTCATCACACCAACATTGGAGTCCCTATCCTGAAATATGAGCTTTAAACACTTAAAATTGTTTCCCCAAACGAATCTCACAGACTCTTGTCCTGTGATAGAATTTAATTCCTCTGATACCACTCTGTCATGACCCATCCCAATGGGGCTCATTCCGCTACTCCCCAAGCATGCCTCCAATAGGTTAGGTGTTGGCAACTAGCACCAAGTAGGCATATCCCTGACATGAAAGGACATAGTCTAAGTAATTGTAAACACACACATGTACAATCCAATAAAATTAATAAGTGTAAAACAATAGATAAACCACGAATACATAAATCCAAATCCCAAAACCATAGTATGACAACAAGCATTGAAAAGTAAAGAGGAAAAAATAAAAACCCACAACAAAGAGTCTAAAAATAAGTCCAACCTAAAAGTAAAGATGGGGATTACTTTCAAGATTACTGTAGGAACACACCTTATTATTTCTAGATCACTAAGAACCACATGTTTCTTGTCCCACTAGGACTCCATCAAAATATTTATTGTCTTCATAATACATGACACATGTGGGAAAATACCAAGCATGGGTGAGTATAAAAATACCCAGTAAGACACCCCAAAATCACGAATAATATAATAAGAACAACATTCATATCTACAGAGGTATATGTCTACAATACATACAGAAATAATATCTAAATATACTCAATAAATATGTATATTCTCAAATTCATAGCTATAATGCTATCCTATGGATTCTACTTATAGACTCCATATAGAACTCATCCAGGAGAACACACTCCAGGAGTCAAATAACACTGATGGAATCCATATGAGATGTACTGCTAATAGAGTTTCACCATTAGAAGTATAAACTGTAATTATAAAGAGATATGATACACTGATGTGGATCACACCCAAGTCCATGGGGTGTACCAACATCTCAATCTGGATTAACCTACTGAGTAGAGGATCGGTGCCCACATAGTATTGGTAATGATGATATCAAGAACTCCACATAGGGAAAGATGATGATGGAGGATCTCACCCTATTCCTCATGGAAGGATTCCAAAAACTCTATCCATTAATTCCTGCTAAAGGGATCATTATCCTATGTATAGGATGTGAATTCATACTAACCCTTAGGGAATCGATATAGGGAACACATCCTAATGAAACTGGTCCAAGCTAAAGAGGACAAGGGATCTAATCATTCTTTAAAGAAGTATATGGTGTATAATATAAGTACACAACATGTCCCTTTAGCATAGGCTCATGCATGAGTATTGAGGAATGTGCCCATGTCCATTTCATAGAGTATGGTGTGTTCATGACCATGTAGTTTTCACCTTGTCCAAGTGTATGGTTCTTCCCACATACATTTGGCTTGGATATGTCTGTGTCAGAGTAAATGTCATGTCTGTTCCCATGTACACTTTTTCATGTCCTTTTACCCTCTAAGATACACGCCTAGATTCCAGGTAGATTCCTACACTATGTGATAGGGGTAAAATTTCATGTGATACTTATCATTTGTTGGAAACCCTAGAGCCACACCGAGGGTCCCACACGGTGTGTGTTCTTGGAGTAAACATTCTATGTATCAGGATTTTGTATAATATTTTCTTTATCCTTCTGTGGTGTTTTTATCTCCTCCAGTTCCAAATCTAGCCATGGATCATTCTGAAAAGGGTGGATCTAGTCCATCTGACCCTTGCTTTCACCATTCTCCAGAATCTTTCCATGAAAACATTCAGGAAACACCCATTATCGCTTTACATTGTCATCTCACACCCCACTCAAACCATGGGTCTCAAATCCATAATCGATTTTCAATTTCCATCATCATAGAATGATCTCATCGCCATACCGAGCCCAGATTTTTAATATAAAACTGTTGCGCCAAGAAATAGTGTGAAGCGGTTAATTCATCATCATTTTCAGAACCATAGGCCAAGGGATTCCCCTATTATGAATGAATAAATGAGTAAAGATAAAGCACAAAGAACAACCATGTGTAATAGGCCTTAGATGATGTTTTTGTTGACCTTGATTTGTTTTTGTTAGAACAAAGAATGAAGATATGTAAAATAATCAACAAGAAATTCCAAATTCGGATCATAACTATCCCATACCCACAATACGCATGATACACAAATCAATTCATTGTTTGATTGATTCACATTCAATTTAGGAATCATCAAAAAGGATAAATCAAACAAAAACAACAACCTACCTCAAGA
Organism: Viscum album; assembly: GCA_963277665.1. NCBI lineage: Eukaryota > Viridiplantae > Streptophyta > Magnoliopsida > Santalales > Viscaceae > Viscum > Viscum album. Next base: position 2,074,125,454 of record OY728131.1, read on the forward strand.
AGAATCAATCATTGATGAAGAACATGCATATGTTATTTTTTTGGTGAGATCCATGAATCTCGTTGCACACCGATCGTTGATCTATGATCCGGTTGATGTTCATCTAAGAGTGATTGTCCAAAACTCTCTCAAATAGTTCTCAAAAGTCTCCAGGGTTTTGTTTCCAAACATATAATTCCATCGTAACATTATAATTATAGAATAAGTTAGTCTACGTGTCAAATAAAATTAAATGGTTTTATTTATTTATTTATTTTATTATTTCTGCACCAACAATGACTTTTTCACAAACACCCCATGTCGATAAAGGTTATGTCACACCTAGGGTAAAACCCACATTCTAAACTCAATGATTCCCTCATATTTATGATTTGGGCCCCCATTGAAGATTTATTCCTCTTTTTTAGAAAAAAGTGTGCACACATACATTTTTTTATATTTAATATACTTCAAAAATTTATTTCAAGCACATCGGGCCTCAGAATAACACACTGTCTCCACACCTAGATCTGAAAATAACCTATATAATATCCAAAAACAATATACAGAAAATTAGAATAGATACATTAAATATAATAAAAAAATAAGATAAAAAAATATAATCAATATAATAATAATGAAAATCAAGATAAGAAAAAAATTATTGATTTATAAGAAGTTTGAAACAAAATACAAAGACCCTATCAGAGGACCTAATATTAATCTAAACCAGAGTCCCTCTCTCTAAGAGATTTAGGATCAAGAAGAGCTTTGAATTTTTCCAATGAGGATTGAGAGCTAGGATATGGTGTAGGCTATAGACAAGTAAAGAAAGGTTCAAAAATGATAACTCCTATTTCAATAGATCTAAAATTTTAAACAATTTTATTTGGAATAAATCCAGAAGGAGAAATAGAGATATCTTTGTAAGTAGGTTAAAAATATACAGGTCTTGAAACATCTATAGGCATAGGCATGATAAAAAGGTAAATAATAGAAATGTGATAACTATAGATATAGAGCACCATTAGAAAATTGAAATCCTTCATGGCTAAGGATCCTTGCTTCATAATAGAGAAAAATAATCTCTTCTACTTCATGAAGATCTCCAAAATAGGTTCTATGAATCTTAACTTAACCACTTGCTCTTTAAATAACCTGGTGATTAGAAACATCTTCATTTCACTAGTTAATGCTCTATAAAAGTGTAATTATATCAAATTTATTAAATATTCATCTTAGATAGTGATTAGTTATCTTTTGATAATCTCTATATCTCTTATATATTGTTAACCATTACTTATGACTACTTTAAGGGTTTTAATACCATGATTTTAAAAAACATAAATCAAAAATTTCCTTATCTCTGAAAAATAATCAAAACAAACATCCATATCATCTCTAACAGTATGTTTAATTAGATTCTCATAAAGAGAAACACTAACTGGGGGAGAAGGAGGAACGATATGAGGAGGAAGAGAATTATAATATAATTCTTATCATAAAGTACCTTTAACCAAGATTCAACATAATGTAAATTAAATCTCTCTATGATCTTCCTACTTTTCCTCTAAAACTATGAATCTATAAATTTATATGATAGATCTTTATAAATACTTTTGGATGAATGTGAGTTACAAAAAGAGACACAATCTGGGAAATATCTTACTCTCTCAAAAATCCAACTGAAAATCAAAATATCTGGAATAGTTATTTTATAGCATTCACTAAATCATCTTTGAAATTATTTTAATCCTATTTGTAAATATAAAAAGAATCAAGAGTTGGAGGATAGGGTGTATCTGGTTTAGAAGGTGAAGACTTTTCAGTCATTTATTCCACAAAAGGGGATGTCTCTCTAAAAGATGATTCCCTAACTGTTTCTTAATAATCCTTTACAGGATTTAGGATAAACACATTGTAAAAAACTTCTTGAACTGATGGATCCATATCTCTATAAAGAAGCATTTTTTAGGAGAATAAGGATCAATACTTTCTCCAATATTAATTTGAGAAGAAATATATTCCTTAGAATCCTTGGGTAAAATAGTGATGGCAGGTCCATAATGTCTAGGTAGACTATCCCCCATCATGATTATCACCATAAACCAAGCTATATTTCTTCCCCTCAAGAGATATTTCCCTTTCAATGATCATTGGAGTACTTCCAATCACTAGAATTTATATTTATTCTCTTCCTAAATGAGTCGATATCTTCTTATAAATGTCTTATATAGAGTATTCTTCTCTTTATTTTTCTTCAAATGAAAAATACTCCTAAGATTAAAAAACAAATTCAATAAGATAATTCATAGAAACTTCAATATATTCATTATCATAATCTACATTTTTTCCTTAGAATTTATAGATAGTGGTGGTTCAGAAGAGCTAGAAGAAATTCCTTCAAGAGTAGAAACTCTAGAATCCACTAAATCATGAGAGTATATTTCTTCTCCTCAAATTCAACATTAAAATCCATTATAATTAAAAATTATAATATTTGAATAACTACTTCTTCCTCATATTAATTTCCATACTTACGTATTTCTTATAAACATTCTTCCTTATAATAATATTCAATTATTTCATCTATTTTTTGGCCTATGTTTACTTAATCCTTGGGTCTCTCAAGGATCTTTACAATATTGAACTTCTCATAAAATATTTCATTATTATCAACCCATATTTTCCCACATGGATTTCAATTTATCTTTATCCCATTATAAAGAGTTTGATTTAAATAAACTTCCCTAGAGTCTATTGACTTTTCCCCCTTCTAGTTGTAACACCCCAACCTGAACCACTGGATTCAATTCGAAGATACCACAAGGCCACATGTGTGGATACCTATATGCAATACGCTACTAACTAGTGAGAAGGGTCTGAAAACCATCAGTAGGAAGACTATTACCTCAGTAATAATACCCAAACACCATGAACATTAATAAGTATAAAAAGCAGAATATCAGGAGAAATATTACGTAACATAATGTTTTTAATAAGTGACACCTATGTTATATATACAAATAACTAGGATCCTGATGTGGATAGCCAAAAAATATTTTATAAATATAATCATAAAACAAGAAATATTTCATAATCCTTTAATATATTTCCTAGTACCACTACCAACTTCATACTCCTTAGCTAAGGTATCTATTGTTGGACTCTATCTATTAATTGAATCCCTAATCATGAAGTATACACATGAATAGATATTCCTATGCTGGGTTTGAGTAATAAAACTTAGTAGGACACCACCAATGTTTCATTAACTTGTGTGAAAAATTATAATAGGTGTATTCCATGATAAAATAAATGTTTAACTAATAATTAACAATATAGGTAAAGCATTAGTGTATTAACCAACCCACCACAAGCCCCGACTATACCTACCTTGTCTCTATACCAAAAGTATAATAAAAAAGGATATTGGGAATGATCAAGAGATATCCATAAGTATTATGAACATTTATCTCAATAAACTCAAGTCATTGAGTTAGATCAAGCATCATAGTCTTCATATCCCAACACTACCATAGGTTAGTCCACAAGGTTTTCATATCTCAACACATGAAACATAATTCCATACCTCAGTAATAAGGAGGAAGGTCTAAATAGTAATACATGGTACTAGTATTCATGTAAATATTTAATAATACAATGAATCTTAGATCTAGATTTCCGTAATTATAAAATCATTAATTCCCTAACTGAGGAGTCACCCATAATAAAATTATTTTACCAATAACAAAATCTAAAGGTCGTCTCCTACGGCCAGCATAAAATCATTTCCTAATCTAGGATATTGTCAACAACATCCTGATCAGTTTCACTCTCTAAGAGGTATCATTTACTTGGATTGGATTCATAATAGTAGTATCTCCTACCTCATTCCAACATAGTGGTGAATGACACGACCAACCATAGAGAGTCTCAAAAGGTTCCATATAAATAAAATCCTAAAAGATATTATTATACAAGAATTCAACTGAGGATAGATGATCATCCTAAGATTCACTGAAATCTAGGATGCATGCCTGTATAATTTCCTCTAATATCTAGATTTTCCTCTATGATTGACCTATAGTATATAGATGATACATTTTACTAAGTTTTAAATGAGTTCCCAACACCTTATGAAATCCCTATTAAAACTATGACATGAAGCATGTATATATATTAGATAAAATTCTCAAGGTAACTCCATGATATCATACAATATCTCATCCATATAGATTTCCCATCTTATCCACTAATTTAGTCTCATAAATTAGTAATAAATGAGAAACTTTCATCTTATGATCAACTATTAACCAAACTGCATCATGACTCTTCAAGGTCCGGGGTAACCCCATTATAAATTCCATCACCAAGTCATCCAACCTCTATAATATCATTGAAATTGGCTGAATAAACCTTCCAAGTGGATTATTATCATCCATTAACCTCTAGAAGTTATGGAATTGTGAAAGAAAACAATAATACCCCTCTTCATACCAGGCCCTAGAACTGACATCAAATAGCATGATACATCTTTATCGACCTGAGATGTGCTTCCCATTTTAAAGCATGATATTCTATCATCAGCTACTCTATTAATGATATTTTCACTAAAAACCTCCCATTTACATTGGTCACATAATCATATTTTAAGGGAAATCTTGGAATTTTCTCACCACTTACCAATCATTCTCATACCACTACATGATTGAGATCTAACTCTTGGTTAGTCTTCAATCGGTCCCCTAATGAAGATGTGATAACCAAGGGAACACCTTCTATGGTTCCTTTATCCTTAAATGTATCCACAATCCATTACACTATTGAAATCATAACATTTTATTCCTTCAGTGATTACCACTCACCAATATCCTATATCTCTAGTATTTTCCTGCTAAGAGAATATTCCATGACATTACCTTTTCCTGGATAATAATCAAACTCAAAGTCAAATAAATGTAGAAACACTACCCAATTTATCTACCTCAAATTGATATTATTTTAATAGAATATATATATAATTATATTATGTTCTGTATAAACCACAAACCTCTCACTAAATAGATAATTTTTCTAACACTTCAGAGCATGGACAAAAATTTCCAACTCCAAGTCATGTGTTGGGTAGTTATGATCAGGGGGGCCCAGTTAATGTGACCCATAAGAAACTAAGTGATCTATTTGTATCAAAACAGATTCTAAATTAACACATAAGTCATCTATTTATATGATCCCATACTATAGAAGAATTAAAACTAGATTTTTTATCAACCTCCTCTTAAACTCAAGAAAGGCCTCCTCAAACATATCAGTCCATTCAAACTTAACCCCATTTTTTGGATAGATCTATCATTAGTGATTTTAAGTGTGATAAATATTGAATAAACCATAGATAGTATTTGGTTAACCCAAATAAAATCTTTATTAGAAAAAAATTCTACGGGTGAGCCAAAGATATCACCACTTCCACCTTCTCTGAGTCCATAGAAATTTTAGACTCAAATATTGTATAACCAAGGAAATTTTCTGCTTATATCTAGAAGATACACTTTGAAGTCTTGGTATAAAGATAATTTTATTAGATTTTACTAAATATGGTCTCATGGTATCTGTCATATAACTCAAAATTATGTGAACATATAAGGATATTTTCAACATATACCATGACTAAAGATTCAAGATATGGATGTAAGATCTTGTTCATGAGATCCATGAACACCGTTGGGGAATTCATTAAAATAAAATTCCTGAAGATGTACTTATAAAATCCATATATACTCCTAGATTTAATATTAGGGATATCCTCATATCTAACCCAGAACTGATGGTATCCTGAATAAATATCAATCCTAGAGAACCATTAGGCTCCCCATAATAGATGAAATATATCATCAATCCTGGGTAAAGGATACTTATTATTTATCTTCACCTGAATCATCTTCTTGTAGTCTACACAAATCCATATAATTATATATTACTTCTTTTAAAACAACATAAGAGAACCCTATGGATATATTCTTTGTCTCATGAATCCCTTCATCTCAAGGTCCTCATGACGAATCTTAAACTCTCTCAACTCAGTCGGTGCCATAAGATAAGGAGAAATTGACATGGTTTGTGCTCCTTGAATGAGTTATATCATGGAATATAATCCTAAGTTAGTATAAGTCCTAAGAATTCATCTCAAAATACATCTTTATAGATTTCAAAAAAATTAAGAAAAGAAGGAAACTCAATATTTGGTTCTTATGTGATAGATAAGCCTTCTACTTGAACCATGATGGATCCAAACTAGTTCAAACCTAGTATCTCTCTTCTATATTTTAAATCCCAATCACTAGTCATCATAAAATTTTCCTATTAAAGTGAAATAAAGGATACCCAACTTCGATATTAGTTGATTTTAGAACAAAGGATGGTCAGCCATTCCATACCAAGGATCAAATAAAATCTAGTCATCATGAAGATAATAAAATACCAAAAAAATCATAGCTTGAAATAGATACAATACATTCTAGACATATCTAGATATAATCAAATTTCTTCCCCAATGGTGTGTTGATAGAAATAAACTCATAAAATAACTTAATTGGTAAGTTAAGACCATCAAAAATAAGAGAATATATAAAATAATAGGTAGCACCAGTAACAAAAAGAGCTATAAAAAGAGAAGAGTTGATATATAACATACCTAAAATGGTCGACATCCCCTCTCCAAATTCATCCATAAATTGGTCCATCACATACACTTATAATTCCTAAATTCCATAGACCTGGCCTTGAGGTATATAACTTGCCTAATTCAATATCGTCGAAGAGTATGAAACTATTTATAAGTACCCTATTTGGAACCATGGGTCATATATCATTACTATCTTGTAAAAATATGGTTACCTAACCTCAAATCAATATACTGGAATAGTTAGAGATTCTCTATCTTTTTATAAATAAAACACTTACTCTGGGATGATAGGTAGGGCCTATGGTAATGTTTTACCTTCCCACAGTTGAAACACTATGGAAATCCTCTTGATAGGGATGAAGAAATCTATTCTCTACTCAAACTACTTATTATTACCCCCATTGAACATTCATGGTCTTCATCTTCCTGATATTAGAATAAAAACTTACCATAGAGGTAGTTGGCCCACTCACCTGAGTATTGAATGATGGAAAAAGATTAATTGCTCAATCCTCCTCAAGGACCTTCTCAATAATTAAGGACTTTATAATAACCTCCTTGTATGTAATTAGGTAAAAAAATCTATAACTTTTCATCTGATATAAGTATGAATATCAATTTCAAACTTCCTAGCCTCTTATGCCTCATTTTCATCCAAGAGGGGAGAAAAATGAGGCAGTTAAATGAAACTAATGGATTATATAGATACCATAATGGATCCTAATATAGATCTATAAATTACTATTCATGATCTAGATTCATCGTATTAAGAAAAAATTCCCCAAAGAATAGATTCTTGAAGACCACCCAAGAAATACCCTCAGATTCACCTATTTGTCCCGTGACACCCCACTATTTCCTAGAGGGTACCTGGAGCATAAATTACACTAGATTGACTTTTTGTTCCTCTAATGTCTTGAATAAGTAAAATATTTCCTCATTAATGTCTATTGAGTCCTAGGCATCCTATGGTACTCTAGTGACCTGAAAGGTTGGTGGATGTTAGAGATAAAATCCATGGGCATAGTCAACCATGGTCCTTTTTACTCCATTTTCATTAGTTGGTACAATCCAAAATACTCTATTATAGAGTAGATATAATATTTGAACCACTAGATAAGGTGTAGGATCATGCTCAGTTTTATCCTTATGAATAGCTTAAGGTGGAATTAGTGTGTCCTCCCTAGAGTATTCAAGCATCTTTGAGGTAACATTTTTTTGAAATATCATACAAATATTTAGAGTTCCACAAAAACTTAATTAAAAAACAACTTAAGAAATTATAAGTCACACTTAAGGGATTTCTATAGAAAATATCCTAGGAGGCTACCCATAAAAATAAGTCACAACCCACCTAGTATACTCAAGGCTCTTTATACCATCATGTTAATCACAATCACATATATAGAAAAAATTATAGTATATTCAAGATTAACTATATAATGCCACATAGATATATCAGAGAAATAAGAATATAGATATATCACTCAATAAATAATATAGACCTATCATAAAAAGATAACACAATTCAAGGAATTAAATTAAAGAAATAAAATGTCACAAATAATGGGAATATATATGAAATGTGATCCTTTATCCCTATTCATGATGCATGAATGCACAAAAATATCATAACACTATAACAAAAATCCTATTAATGGTAACTTGGATGTTTTTTAAACATGATATAGCTAGGCACATGACAACTCCCAAACCCGAGTTCCACACAACCTATATCTTTTCTTCAATGTCCCTGAAAAACCAAAATAAAATAAACAAAACTCATCCTTTGATACCATTTTGTAATGCCTCAACCAAAACCATCAGGTCTAATATGGATTTTCCAAATGACCTCATGCATGCCTTCCCATATTCTCTTGTGGTGAGGGTCCGAACACCATTGTTGGGGATATTATACCCTCAGTAATCATATCCATGATCCATAAACATAAATAAGGCTAACAACCAGAATATCAAGTGGTAGAATGAGTAAAATAATTTAATAACAAGTGACACCCATTTTGTGCATATAAATAACTAGTCTCCCAATATGGAAAGAAACAATAGAGTGTATAAGTTTAAGTATAAAAAAAATGTAAAATTATATGGATTCTATCCCAATACTACTACTAACTCTATACTATTTGGATCTATTATATGTTGTAAGCCTCATTCCCTTACTTGGATCCTTGATCATGAAGTTTACACACACATCGAGATGACTGTGCAGGGTTTGAATAATAAAACCTAGCAGGACACCACCAATACATCTTTAACATGTGTTCATGAGTATTCCAAGTGTATTACATGATAAAATAAATGTAAAATCAAGAATTAATAATAATATTTTGAGTGTTCTTATGCTAACTAAACCACCAAGAACCCCAATCATACATGCCTCAACTCTATGTTAGATGTAAAATCAAAAAGGATATCATAAGTGATCAAGAACTATCCCCAAGGATATTGAAATTGTCTCTTAGAAGTCTCAATTCATTAAGTTTTATCAGGCCACAAGGTCATCACATCCCAACTCCACCATGGTTTAGGCCACAAGTTCATCATATCTCAACACAACCATAGTTCAGGACATAAGTCTTTCATATCCTAGAACTACCACGAGTCAGGACACAAGGTTATAATACCATGGCACTATGTATAGAGTTAGGCCACAAGGAAATCATGCCCCAACTACCACTTCCATGGGTCAGGCCTTAAGGCCATCATGCCCCAACCTTGTGTTCAGGTCCATCATCAACATCGTCACATATCATATCCACTCCCCCTCTAAGGGATAACCATATCATGATGGTCCACCCATTCTAAGTACCAAATAAATACCTCAAAATTAATTATAATACACATAAAAGTGTAGAGAAAACAATGTAGAATATATCAAGTCATCATGAGAATCAGTAGAAATATACAAGTACATGTGATCAAAATAAAACATGGGTTAACAATCTATATAATAATACTCATGAAATCAAGTATCAAATATGGATTTCATAGGTTTCACACACATCCACATATGATCACTATTAAAATGGTCAAATAAGTTATGCAAAAATAATTATCACATCAAGGAAACAAGAGTATACAAGGGCCCCAAATTGTAAGTAACTTACTATCTTTAGCTTAATGATGAAAAACTCTAAAATCCATAGAGAGACGGTACCCGAGATCTAACTGGACTGAGATCATACACTAAGAATCCATATAAATTATCCCAACTCAAACAAATTATGATTATAGAATTATATTCAAGAATATTCCATGTCAATGGGGATGGTTTTACACTAACATACCTCTTAGGATTCATTAATGATGCTAGAATTGAAATTTATCAAAATAGGTGTCACCAACACCCAAAATCTTCCATTGTTCTAGAAATGATCTAAGAATTCAATGTTAGATAGCATTGTATTCTATATATCATGAAATAGTATGTTGGATCTATGCTTCATATTAAGAGAAAATAGCTATATCTTGATGAGACTTGAAGAATGATGGTTTATAGATCAGATACCTTAATTCTTGATCATCAACACCATTAGATCTGTTGTATTTGATCTTGGAATGAGAGAAAAACATCAAGGAAGGGTTTTGAAGTCTATTTAGGTTTTATAGTTCTATAAAAATGAATAATAATGGGTCAAAATGATAAATTAATTTTATTAAAGTAGATTTTAATATCATATAATCACATGAACATGGTTTGATCATGGTTTTCCCAAACCATGTGCCAACCATGCAATGAATTTTTCTTCTATAGGGTAACCCGCATGGTTTGGTAGTATAGTTCTTCAAACTATGTTCCAACCATAATTTTGGCCACTAAAGCATGTTGAATGGTTTTTCAAGTGAGATCACATAGTTTGATAAATAGTTCACTTTAACCATGATTCATCACATGACCTTCTACCACTAGTCACACAGTTTCTTGGAGGATCTTCATGGTTTGAGAAAACCATGAACCTGTAAAAAATCCACTAAAAATATTTGAAACCAACCAAAACTCTTGTAACTTATACTAAACAATTCATAGATCAAAAAACATTATTAAAGGTAAAAATTAACTTGTAACACACCTGAAAATAAAAGTTCATTACACTAATAAATAAGTATTTTGAAATCAAAAACCACTAAAATAAACTTAGGATATGGAAAAAAATTAAACCAGGAATAAGGTATTCATGGATCTTCCATATTGCTAATAAAAAATCTAGGTAGTTTAAACTATATAAAATTCTTCATTAAGTAGAGAAATAAAATATATTGATTTCTTAGTATACTAAAATACCTTTTTATATGGGCAGATTAAATTTTGGATAAAATTTACCAATATCTTTCATTCGTAATCAATATCTACACTAGTAGTTATTTGAGGGTTTCAATCACCATTTAGTTTTATTATATCTCTTTCATACTCAAAGGTTTCATGAATTACATGGTAATTACTTTTAAAATCCTCACAATGACCTTTATGAGGCATCTTCAAACATTTAACCCATGGCTTGGGATAAAAAACAACCATTTTCCCATTTACAGATGTCTTGATGACATCCTTCTCTTAACCCATTTCTAGTTACATATTTAAATATATATCCTATAATAAGATTGGATAAAATATTTTATTGATCTCACTAAACCACTCAGTATAACCATGCTTATGAATAGAATTTAAAACTAGAGACTTACTTATCCTTAACCGTTCAACATTTACTAAAGTTTTATACACAATCGATCAAGTTGGAAGATGTTTTTTGATAGGTTCAATAGTTGTGATAGATAAAGCATTAATTCTATTAAAATTAGGAAATTCTTCAGTAGAAGATAACTTGAGAGTATGCTTCTTCTTTACAATCTTCTCTGATGTTAAAATATCTGAAAGATCTAGTTTAGTTAGGAGATAATATCAAGGGATAAAGGTTTGAAAAATAAGATAGATTTAGGATTTTTAAATATGGATTTTATTTTAAAATTTATTTAAGTTATGTTAATTAATTTTTTTCTTTAGATAGTAACACGTGAGAAAAATTCATAAATAGATACACATATTAGCTTCAGTGACCATGTGAAATGTTTCATAGTATCTTGAATAATCTTGAGCCTTGTGGAAGCTTAATATAGCATGTTATCTTGACCTAACACATGAGTAAATCTTCATATTAACTTGGGTATAGAAATACCATGACCTTCCACACAACTAAGATTTATGGCGCCCTTCCAGGGCAAGGTAGCTTGACCTACCACATAATGTTTCATTAAGAACACTTAAGTCTTATTGTCTATTGTATCCTTCAAAATCATAATAAATACCAAATTAATATTAAAGAACTAAAATAACAATAAATATTAATTAATCATTCCTAACTCATGTCTACTAAAATTTGATCTTTAAATTTTCAAAGGTCTAGTGAAAATATCAATGATTTGATGCTCAGTACCTATGAACTCAAGAGCAATATCCCCTTTTTGAAAATGGTCTACCAAAAAGAGATGGATTATATTAATGTTTTGTGTCCTGTAATGTGATACAGTATTATTTAAAATTTTATTTATGATTATATTTTTATAATTTATTGGTACATGTCAGAATTGATAACCATAGTCTAGTAATGTGTGTTTAATCAAAACAATTTGTGCACAATAACTACATGTAGCTATGTACTCATCTTTAGTAAAAAACAATGAAACCTAATTATAATTTTTATGAAACTAAGAAAATAGATACTCACTCAAAAATAAACAGACTAAAGAGGTTATTTTTCTATCTAAATTACAACCACCAAAATCTATATCATAATAACTGACCAACTCATGTTCGTGTCCTTTATAGTGATATAATCCAAAACTATTTTTATTTTGAGGTATTTGAAATTTAATTTGATAGAACATAAATGATATTAATTGGGATTTTTTTAATACAAGCACACATGCACACACTAAAAATTATATGTGCTCATCTTGAACTTAAGTATAGTAAACTCTCAATCATAACTTTGTTAGTAGTTTGATCAATTGATTTTTCTAGTTTCATTTGAATCTAGTTTACACATTTTACAAATTATAGTATCACATTATTTTGTTCTATATAAACATAAATGTTTCAAAAGATATTTTTTTATATTTAATTTTGTTTAAAACAATTCCATCTTGGTTTTGAAAAAACTGAAAAACAAGGAATAATTTTAATTCTTCCATTAAAATAATTACAAATCAATTTCTCATTAGTATAGAAAATTAAATAAACAAAGAGTTTTTATATGAACCAAAGGTAATTTAATTAACATAAATATTAACAACTAAACTATATTTTGATATTATTTTGATAACTATAATGGTATCCTCTATACCTTTTAAAAATCAATTTGAAATAAGAAATGAGTTGATCTTATCATACCAATATCTAGGAGCATATTTTAAACCATAAAGTGATTTAGAAAGTTTAAACACATTACATTGTATATGAAGGTTTTAAAAATTCATGGTTTGTTCAACTAAAAAATCCTTGATAATATATCTATTCAATAATGAAATCTCGGTATCCATTTGATATAGTTTTAAATTAAGATGAGCTGTATAAGAAATATTAATTTTAATGGCTTCATGTCAAGATACTGGTGAAATGGTTTCTTCATATCGATACCTTGTTTTTAACTATAACCATGTGAAACCAATCTATATTTTTTTCTCACTCTTATTCTAGAATAATTAACATTGTTTCTATACACCCATTTAGTGATAATACTTAGGTAGTATTTAATTCACTCAACTAGTTTCTAGAAATTATTTCTTTCAAAAATATTTAATTATTCTTGCATAGATATTACCTAGTGTTCACCATTAATTTATTAAGTGTTGTTATTTAATTATACCTAATATAAGAAGTCTTTAGGTTTAACCTGGTTTCTAAGAGAGTATTGAGTTTGATTTCCCCTATCAAGATCATCAACTATAACATATAAATGATGATACTTTTGAGTCCTAATGGTTCTGAGAATTGAAGTACATGGTTCTTACAAGTCTTCTTGAAGGTCAAGTTGTTCAAGATGGTATCTTATTGGATAATTATTAAATAAATTAGAATTACTTTCAGGTATCTTAGGGATTTTATTGATATTCAAATTTGATATATCAACCTTAAGGTTTTATATAGTAAGTTTGGGTACATGTGAATCCATTTCATAAAAATTCACATGTATTGATTCTTCCAAAATCTTATACTACTTTTTAAAATATCTATATGATTTATTAGTGGTTTAATAACCTAGTAAAATTCATTTATAAATCTTTGGTGAAAATGTTTCTAGATTATATTTGGTATTTAAAATAAATATTTTACAACCAAAAAATCTAACGTAATTCACCTTTGGGTTTTCACCATTCCAAATTTAATAGGGAATGTTATTTAAAATTAGCCTAATCTTACATAAAATTTTGTACTTAAATTTTCATCCTAAAGATATATAGGTAAGTCAACTCACTAATCATATTTTGGGTAAATTCTCAAAAAAAATTGTTTCTTATTTTAATAACCCCATTTTTTGAATTGTTTGAGGTGTAGAAAAATTATGTTAATAAAAATATTATAAGAATAAATATTCAAATTATTGATTATAAAATTCATGGACATGATAACTTATCAAGGTATTAGTGGTTAGTCCACTAATATTCACTATATTTTTTTAAAATTTAGTAAAATTGGAAGGATCTTCCCATTTGTGAGCAATATAGAATACCCATGTGTATCTTAAAAAATAACAAACAATTACACAAGCATAATGTTTTCCACCAAGACTAGAAACTCTATAAGGTCCAAAAAAATCCATGTGAACTAATTCTAGTGGTTGTTAGGTAGGCACGTCTTTCTTTGGTTTGAGATAAATTTTTGATACTTTCACTTTTGACCGGGATTTCACACTATTTCTTTGAGAAATTCTAGATTTGGTATATCCTTAACTAATATTTATATATTAATCTTCCTAAGAGATCATATATTATTGTGTCACAGTCACATATACCATAGAAATTATTCATAGTGAATGAAACTCAAGTGAAAAACATTTTAAGAAAATAAAAAATTTATATTAACAACATAAACATTATCATATCTTAAAGTAGTAAACACTAAAACATAATTGGAATTATCTGTATCGAAAGAATTATTATCAAATTTAATATTATTAATATAATTTTATAATTGATATTTATTAATTAGATTATATTGAAATCCATAAATAAATACAACTTTGTAAATAAGAACAATTTCAAAGTCACCAATTTGTACAAGGACGATTATTTTTCCTTTTTCATTATCACCAAAAGTGACATATCCTTAACCCAGATTAATTAAACTCTTAAAGTTTGAGTATTATACAATTCTTTTTTTAGAATATACACTATCTAGATATGATAGACATTTATGAAAACTATTTATCCACTTTACCAATACAAAATCAAATCAAATCAAATTTTGGTACCCAGATTTTTTGGGGTCTAGAAATCCTAGAAATTTAATTCTTATGATTACTAATTTTTTATAGAATGGTTGAATAAATAATTAATAGATTTTAAAAAAGTCTAATTTGGTCAAAAATAATTAAAACTATTTTTATAGTCAGATAAACTTTTTTTACAAATTAAGGTATTATTATTTGAACTTGGAAAAAAAGTCGTTTTTATACAATTTTTTTTATTTTCCAAGAGTATATCCAATTAAAATATTGAGTTTGGATCATTTTTTAATTTCCAAAATCATATTCAAATTATCAGTACCAATTTTAAATTATTATAAATCATTTCTCATTTTCTTATTTTCTTATTTTCCAATTTCAAATTTTTATTTTATTTTAATCATTTGAAATTATTTTATTTTTTATAAGAAAAGGAATTATTAATATTGATAGATAAATTATTCACCTTTTAAAATTATTATATATATATTTATTTATTTTAATTTATGGTTTCTTATAATATAGAGAATTATTCAAAAATTAATTCATTATACATTTGAGATTCATCTAAAACATCATCTTTATACAAAGCAGAAGTAATAGTTGTATTATATACCTTAGATGTTATGGCCACAAAGCACAATTTTTCTTTCTCACTTTCATAATTATTATCAGAATTATAATCACAATAGTTTTCCTTAGATGCACTCTATTTTTCCTTAATTTTTTTATTTTATTTATTCTATCTATTATTTTACTTCTTATTATACTTTGTCTTGGTAAAATCAGCTTTAAAATATAATTTCCACTTGCATTCATAGAAAGTTATTTTTCTATAGGAATAATTTTTCTTCCATTACTTTTTCCAATTTAATATTTTGTAATATTTTTAATTATAATTATAATTTTTAGATAATTTCTTATTTTTATGTAACTTTTTGAATCTTATGTCTAGATATTCTATCTCCTCATCACTTTCTAAGTCAAATTCATCTCCACTTAAATCATGTTTAATTACACCTTTTGGATTTAGAATCAAATTTATTGAATGAAACTATATAATTTTTAGTTTCAAAGTCTCTATTGTTTGTTTTTAATTCTTCTTTTTACATCATTAGTTTTCCATTTAGTTCTTTGAAAATAATATTGCTAATGTCATTGGATTATCTAATTTAAATATTAGTGATTATCCACAAATTTGGTAAGCATATTAGTAATATTATAACTTTTTTTTCATCCATACAATTTCTAAGTTTCTTTATAGTGTTGATGATATCATTAAATATGAATACATTTAATATATTGAATCATTAGGTTTCATCTTGAAAGAATCATACCACATGGTATATATATTTAATCAAATTTTTTTAACATTTTAATTTCCATCAATAGAAATAGATAAGGTGCCCCATGTTTCAAAAGTAGTGGAGAAATAGATATTATATTAAACTCATATTCTCTTAAATTATAAAAAAAATTATCCATATCTATAAAATTACTATCATAAGAAATTTTAGTTGGATCATCCCATTCCTTTCTATCAATAATGGGATTTTCATATTTTCCCTTTGTAGTTCCCCAAATATCAATTCAAATAATTTCTAAATAGATTGTCGTATTAATTTTCCATTGGGAATAATTAGAATCATTAGAATAAGGAGTTTCATCGGTAGCATAAACTTCAAGTTTAGTATCTATAATAACATACTTTTAATTAAATAGAAATAAGAGATATATCCCTTGGGAATTTAACAAGGTCTCAAATTAAAAAAAAGATAGTTAAAAATAGAGAGCTTTAAAATAAGAGATTAAACCTCATATGATACTAAGTGTTGGTTTGAGGGGAATTTCAAGAGGGGTGAATTGAACTTCCAATATTGAAGTTCCTATTTTTAAAAATTATAAATTTAAATCCCCCAAATTTAATATACTGACCTAGTTTAAAAATGTAGTTGGTATATATAATATGATACTTTAAAATATTTTCTCAAATTATTGATCAAATCCTAATTAAAACAACTGAACTTATTTTATATTTTAAAAGTATTGTACTTATATCAAACATAATATATATATATCACTTATAATATAAATGATCAGAGTATACTTTCTAAAATTAGTTTGAAAAAATACTCAGCATAAATCAATATTTATTAAAGGATTTTAGAGTGAAGTAGAAAAATGAGCAGTTAAAGAAAAATTACACACACATAGAATTTGATAATATTTTATCTTCAATCTGGAGCATAGTCCTCTTCACTTGATAGTAAGTCACTATTAAGAACATTTATTACAACCTAATAAATATATTCACAGCCTATAATAGGGTTTTAAAAAATATTATATTGAAATTCAAGCTATACAAAGCCTCTTACAAAGTTATATGTGGAAAAATAAAATGTGAATAAATAAGAGAAAGTAATATAAGTTTACTCCTAAACCAATAATAGAATAAGTTTTGAATAAATATACAAAAAATAAAATCATAACTCAATATGTAAAGAAAATAGAGAGAGTAAATAAATAATGTGATGTTCAATGTATCTCAATATCTTATTGAATTTTATTTAATTAGAAATGTTATCTTTCTTTTCTAATTATCTTGTTATTACTTAAAAGAAAGTTACAGTTAGTTTATCTTTCTTTTAGGCTTGTGAACTTTCAACTAGAAAAAGAGTATCATAAGTGAGTGAAAAATATAGAGTAAAGCACCCTGCTACACACGTGTCTTTCATAAGGTATAATCTATTATTTTTGAATATACCACTCAAAAAAAAAGTCATTGAGGAATTAGCATTCTCATATTGATAGATCTTAACAGTTATAACTAGTCTCATTAAATTCCAAAACTATCTATTGTAAATTTTAACTTTATCTATGGTATATTTTTCACTCAAGGTAGATGCAGAGTCAACTTGCAGTAGATTCACCCTTAGGTAATATTTTTGAAGCTTAATCTAGTTGTTTTGTTGATCGTAATTAGTCTTGTGTTAATTTCATCCATTAATGTGCAGTCTCTTAATTTCCTTCATGTTGCCTCTAGTAAATTCATCATGTGTTTTCTTGAATATTAAATATGTGTTCAATTGAATTCTTTTATATAGATGTAGAGGCATCCTTGCCATGAGTATGGTCAATTTTACATTTATAGTACCTAAGATATAGCACAGTGTCTAACCTCAGGGTTGCTCTTAAGGAATCAGTGTTGAGAGCCTTATTGGTCTTTCCAAAAATATTTGTGTGCTTTTTTTATGATTTGAAAATAAAAAAATGAAAAAAAGTAAAGTTAGTATTGAAAAACACAACAATAATGATGAAATGGTGAAAAAAATGAAGACCAGCAAAGGAGAAAAAACAAGAATAATGAAAAGAAGGACAAAAAACACAAATAACACAAACACAAAGAACAAGAAAAATGATAGAAGGAAACAGATGAAGGTCTGTGAGAACAGGTCGAGACCTAGTTCGATCCACCCTCGACTCCATATCATTGATCTACAAAGGATAAAATCAATAAGTCTCAACTCACTCAGTGCATGGTTGATGGCTCGATGAACACACCTCTCTCTCCCACAACAATGTGCACTCATGAACAGAATCGCTTCCAACACACAATCACTCTCCCAAAAGTGAAGTAATCACCAAAGAAGATCACTCCAACCAATAATTTCTCATGGACTGAAGTGATTTTTGAAGGGTCAAAAGATACATAATCCACCCTTAACTTATCGATCAAGCGCGTCAAAATAAACAGGGTAAAATTATCCAAGGAAATTGAGAAATAAACTAATCGATAAAAAGAATGTTCTCATGCACATCCCAAATCACTTTCATGATCTCCTCAGAATGATGCATAGAAAATAATTATCAGGATGAAATTCAGATCTCTAAGTCACATTTGGATTCACTTCCTAAATCTGGACTTGCAAATTAGATCTCCATTTCTAGAGATACATGATCAAAAAACACAAATAAGAAGAAACAAGCTGACATCACAATTCCAATTCAAAAATAGAGACCAACATAAGTTATTTATAGAGATAAAACACAAAAAAAAATAGAAAAAATTGATGAGGAAGGAGGATTGGGGTTTCTCATATCCAGGTAGCAGGGAAATTTCTCTTGTCTGGGGTGAGTTATGTTTACATAGGAGAAAAAACTCCTATTATTATGAAAATGAAAATAGAAAAAATAGAGACATCCTAACAGACATCAGCATCCATGGGGCATGTCTTCATGTATATGTCATGAGCCTTTGGTGAACTCCCAAAAAACATAATCGGACTCTTGAAATGAACTGAGAATCCTCTCACACTTGCCTATGAATAGCTTTGCTTATCACTACCCATGATCACCCCCTTGTGTCAAAAAAAATAGAAAACAAAATAAGAACTTTAGGTAGTTCAAAAATAAATATAAAAATATTATTACAATTACTATAAAAGTATAAAAATATTTAAATAAAAAACTTTATTAATATATATATATATATTTATTTATTTACATATTTCATTAATTAATATAAATATATTTATATTTATATTTATTATAATATTAGTTTATATAAATTATTATAATTAATATTATTATATATATATATGTTAAATTATATATATTTAGTTATATAAATTATAGTTAGATAAAAAAAAAATAACAATAAAAAGAAGGGGGTGGGGTGAGACCTCACGTAGGCAAGAGAGAGGCAAGGGAGGCGAGTCCAGCACCGGTGGTCTCAACTTCTATATTATAGGGCATGAGTTATATAGGTGGAAACATTTTACTTCATTGGTGGAAAGTTTAGGGGTTCGTAGAGGCTTTAGAAGGGTTTAGTGGTGATAGATCTTATTCTATAAGTGGATCGACTTGCAGCAAGGGTCTGTGGTGAGTAGAGGGTTGGGTCAGTGGTGGAGTTCATCGATGATGAGGTGCGTCTCAAGTATGGCAGTGTTCAAATCAATCAAAGGTGGTACATTTCTCTAGTGGTGATTCTGTTTAGGATTGGTTTATCCTTTCCATCTGTGGTTTATCTTCATCCAAGATGGGTGGGAGTAAATCTGAAATTTAGATCTGAGAATCAGTATTTTTTTGTTGGTTTCTTTTTCTATTGTGTCAGATTTTTTATTTTATTCTATTTTTTGAATGTTTTACTTGGTTAAATTTTTTGTCTTACAAGTTTTCTATTGGTTCTGGTTTAATTCATATAGATTTTGGTTCTCTTTTTGCATTGCTATTATGAATTTCAGATTTTGTTGTTACTGGATTAGTGCTACTAGAGGAGTTGAGGGGCGAAACATTGACTACGCGAGTCACCGTAGCATGGTGTGGCGGTGAGAAATTTTACTACTATTGAAGTGGGGATGACGATGGGTGAGTTGCAGGACTCATCTCCAGAGAAACTAGCGGTGACTGAGGAGCAACAGTGGGTAAGTGATGGGGATGGTGGTGAGAAAAGGGGTGCTGGAGAAAGGTGAAGTAAAGTGACCATGGGAAGTGAGAAGGAAGATGCAAAAGTGATAAAGAGTCACCATTGTAATTTTCTAGTGGTGGCTCAATTGAATCATAGCTGGATATGTGGTGGTGGGAAAATGGAAAAGGGAGAGTCGCCATTGTAATTTTTTAAATTATTATATACACAATTAAATTAATTACAAATTATTCAATAAAAAAATTATTTAACATTAAAAATTATTAAAAAATTAATTCAAAACAGTAGAAAATATTTAAAGTCATATGCTTTAATTAATTAACTAATTAAAATAATTAAATTAAAATTAAATAATACTATGAATTAAAATATTTAAATAACATAATTAAATTTTTATAATTAATTTAATTATTTAAAGTATCATAAAAAAGTGGGAATTTATTTATTTTTAAATAAAAATAATGAATTAATTAAATTAAATAATTAATCAAAATGAAAACAAAAGAAATAGAAAACTAATTACAGAAAAATAAAATAATTTAAATAATGAAAGATGAAAAATTATTATATAGAAAAAAAGGATAAAAAAGTTGGTTAAAATATAATTAAGTATTAAATTTAATAATTATTAAAAATAAAAAAACAATAAAATACCTATATTCACAAAAAATGATTATTTTAACATTTATGTACAAAATTGTCAAGAGTTGGTAATTATTTTACAATATACAATCTTTTGATATTAATAATATAATAAAATACAAAAAAATAATGTGTTTTTTTTCAATGAACATAAAATTTGGCAGTGTCCTTGTCACGAGGATGGTCAAATATGCATTTATAAGACCCAAGATATAGCACAGTCACTAAGCTTGAGGTCTCTCTCAAAGAAGTGGTGTCAAGGGCCCATGTGGTATTTCGTAAAATCTTGTTGTATTTTTAAACATTTTGAAAATAATAAAAAATTGAAAAAAATAGTGAAACACTGATGAAAATCATAGTAGAAGGGATGAAAAATGAATGAAATGAATAGAGTAATCTGAACAAAACAAGAAGAACAAAAAAACAGAAAAAGAAAAGAAAAAAATGTCTTCAAGAACAAGGCTGAATCTAAGTTGATAAACCCTCAACTCCCTATCATGGTTCATCTTGAAAAATTAAATCAACAACTTTCAATTCACTCAATGCATGTCTAATGTCTTGGATCACACACCTATATCATCTAAACAATGAATAATCAAACATCAAATTTCTCCAGTACTCAACCAATCCTCCAAATTGAAAAATAGATCCCTCAACTGACTCATTCTGACCAGAATTTCACAGGTCAGAATGATCCAGCTAAGTTCACTGGATCACAAAACCCAACTCAATTGCTCAGTTTGATAAATTGATAATGGAAAGAGAGAATAAATTAGGCAATAAAGATAAACGGACAAATATGGTGCAAGAATGTTCTATTGCACACTCTAAATCACATTCACCATCTGATTCAAATGAAGAAGATTAAATGATGACCATGATGATCCACAGATCTCCAGGTCTCATCGAGTTTCATAACCTAAATCAAAACCTGCTAATAAAATATTCATTATTGGAGATACAAGATCACAAAACAAAACAAAATAGGAAGAAAAAACAAACTTCAGAATTACATTAATGAAAAACATATCTGAACAATGATGGTATTTATAAACTAAAGAAGAAAATGAAAATGATGAAAATAGAGGAAGAAGAAGAAGCGGGGTTCCCATATCCAAATTGTGTAGATAGTTCCCATTTTCAGGAGGTGTGTAACCTTGGAGTTGGAGAAAATCATTTTATTCCAAAAATAAAAAAAATAGAGACATCCTAATAGGAAGCAACATCTGTGTGGTGTACCTTCATGTAAACATCATGAGCCTTAGGTGAACTCCTAGTAAACATAATCTACTTCTTGAAATGACCTGAGTATCCCCTCACACCTACCCATAAATAGTTTCGTCTATCACTACCCACGATCACCTCCCTCTGTGTTAAAAAAAATAGAAAACCAAAAAGGAAAGTTGTGTAGTTTGAAAATAAATATAAAAATATCATTACTATTACTGTAAAAGTATAAAAATATTTAAAATTAAAAAATTTTATTAAAAATATAAGTATTTACATATTTTTATAATTACTATAAATATATTATATGATATAAATATAAATATAAATATTATAATATTAGTTTATAGAAATTATTATAATTACAATTATTATTATATATATTAAATTATATATATTATATTATATATATTATAATTATATAAAATAAAAATAAAAATAAAATATAAAGAAGGGGGTGTGGGTAAAGGCTCATGCAGATAGGGGAGAGGCGAGGGAGGCAGGTCAAGCATTAGTGGTCTCATATTATGTAGTGGAGGGTGTGGGTCGGATGGGCGGCCTCAGTTTTCTTCAATGGAGAAAAGTTCTGGGGTTCACAGAGGCTTGGGTGGTGGCTTTAGAAGGGTTTGGTGGTGATAGATCTTATTCCAATAGTGGATCGAGTAGTGTTAAGGGTTTTCGGCAGATAAAGGGTTGGGTCGGCAGCAAAGTTCTCTGGTGAAGAGGTTCGGGTCAAGTGAAAAAATGTTCGAATCAAGTGGTGGTGGTTGATTTCTCTAGTAGTGAGTCTGGTTGGGATTGAGTTATCTATTTTATATGTTAGTGTGGGAGTATATCTAGAATTCAGATATGGGAATGTATATTTTTTTGTTGGATTCTTCTTCAGTTGTGTCGAATTTTTTCTTTTCTTCTATTATTATAATACTTCCCTTGGTCAAATTTATTGTACTACAGGTTTGTTGTTGGTTCTGGTTTAATTCGTGTAACTTTTGGTTCTTCTACTGTGGTGTTGTTGTGAATTTCTAATTTTTTTATTACTGGATTTATGATATTAGAAACGTTAAGGGGAGAAACAGTGACTGTGTGAGTCACCATTGTGTAGTGTGGTGGTGAGATATTTTGTTGTTGTTAAAATGGGGATGACGGTGGATAAGATGAGGCACTCACTAGTGGAGAAGCTAGCGGTGACTTAGGATCAACTATGGGTAAGTGATGGGGGCTGGTGGTGAGAAAAGTTTTACAGGAGGAGGGTGAATGAAGCTGATGGTGGTAAGTAGGAAGGGAGATGCAATGATGACAAGGAGTCAGCATTGGAATTATCCGGCAATGCCTCAACTGAGTCATCGATGGATGTGTGGCAGTGGGAAAACAACAAAGGGAGAGTCATCATTGGAATATGCCAATATTGAGTGAATGACTGGCTACAGGTGGCACCTAAAAAATATATAAATTAAAAAATTAAAAATAATGAATTAAATTTATTTCACCAAAAATCAATTAATGATGCAAAAGCAGAAACAAAAATTAAAACATTAAAATTGACATTTTAAATTATTATACACCCAATTGACTTAATTAAAAATTATTCAATAAATAAGTTATTTAAGATTAAAAATTGTTAAAAATAAATTAATATAAAATAGGAAAAAATATTTAATGTAAATTAATTTAATTAACTAACCCGTTGATTAATTAAAATAATTTATTAAATCAAATTATTAAATTAAAATTAAATAATATTAAGTATTAAAATATTTAAATAATAGAATTAAATTGTTAGAATTAATTTAATTAAAATGTCAAAAACAAAAGTGATAATTTATTTATTTACAAATAAAAAAATGAATTAATTAAATTTAATAATTAATCTAAATAAAAACATAATAATAATAAAAAATAATTACATAAAAAATAATTAATTAGAATAATGAAAGATGAAAAAATATTATAATTAAAACATAATTAAAAATTGTGGTTAAAATAAAATGAAGTATTTAATGTAAAAATTATTTAAAATGAAAAAATAATCAATAGAATACATATTTTCACAAAAAAGAGATTATTTTAACAGTTATGTAAAAAATTGAAAATAGTTGGTAATTATTTTACAAAATATCCTATTTTGATATTAATAATACAATAAGATATAGAAAATAATGTGGCAAAGTGCATTGAAAAATAGCCACATCAAACTCCCCCAGAATTAAATATGTGTTTGTACTCAAACAAATACATGATTTTATCTTTAAAAATAGAAGGGATGATTTTACGGTGAGTTTAAAAAGATCATATCTCGATTTTAAAAATAGAGTAAAAAAACTAGGACAGACATTTCAAATGAACTGTACACAAAAGATCCATCCTAAACTCAATAACACACTAGAAATCAAAGGCAACTTAGGTACTTTCATTTTCAAAGATGTCATGTATCTTATATGAATTCACCTAATTTATTACTTAAAATTTAGTTCAAGTTATAATTTTAAGAGTGATAATAGGTTAGATCAACTGGAATTAAATCCATAACAAAAGGGACCTTCAATTTTCACTTTCTCTTATGTTCTAAAAAAGTTTATTGTTTTTTTGAATAACTTTATTGAGAAAACTCAAATGGTCTTCAAACAAGTCAATTTTCCCCTTCTTTATTGAGGTTCAAAATTCCTCTCACGTTAATAAACTCATTTTTGACCACTAAGAACTTTATTTTATTATTATTTCTTTTTTTACTCTACCAAGTATGTGAAAATCACTATGTAAAGGAACTTATTTAATATGTACAAAGGGCTAACACACACACACAGTGCCTAGAGTCTTAGATATTCATCGTGAGATTCCATTTTCCCATTTTACTCTAGTTTAAAAGGACTTCAAATATTTCTAATTGATTTGGCTCCTTAAATTGATTAATTTTTTATTAAAAGATGAGTCCTCGATGTGTGTTCTTCCACCCTTTAGGGGGAAAAGAAAAATAGTTGTTAAGTTCCCTAAACCAGATAGCTCAATCTCTGGTTATATTCCTACTAATAAAAAACCATATAAAATGATCATGAAAATCAATAAAGGGACTATCTTACCCTTAATAAGGCAAGGTGATTGTACGTATAATATATTTATTCTATATAGAGGTTCTAGGTTTATTATTCATGGAAAGGATTATATTACATCTAATCATACTTTAATGAATGATTTTTGGGAATAATTTTTTAGGTAATTGAAATATAAAATCATAAATAAAGAATATAAAAGTAGGTACGATGAAAATGTTATGATATTATTGAATGGGTACAAGAAGGATAAATAAATAATTAATAGTACTCTCGTTATATCGTAAAATTAATTAAAGATGTTACAGACTAAAATGGAAGATATGACTAGTCAATTAAATGAATATAATATATTTAATGAGACTCCAAATCTAATTAAACTATTGATATAAAATTATCTTATAAGTGATAGATCTTATTTATATAAATACCAACATCTAGATATTTATTATTGTACTATAGCTCAATTCGGTGAATATACACTAGAGTCAATCATTATATATGCCCTAGGGGTTTTGTATAAAAATGTTCAAGATTCCTCAATTGTGATGGTATCTACATTATTGGGTAAGATAGATAACATTGTTCGAACACAGGATAATATAATAAATAAAAATATGATAGTAAGTAGTACGGCAATAAGTAATCAAGTTGATATTATTAAGGATGATGATATTAAGCAGAAAAAAAGTAAGAAATATGAAATTGGTAAAAGATTTATCGAGTTCATGATTGAAATAAATTTGATCTATATTGAGACCTTTTAAATAGATGATCATACAGTGAACCTAATTCCACAAATATATATAACATCCCACTATCTTCCTCGGTTCCTAAACAGAATATCTATAAAGTCAGTGAGTAATACCACTCAGTAATCATACATCCCTAACATATTCAGAATCAGTGAAACCCTTAACAATAATAAGTAAATATCTAATAAGCATGAAAGGTAAAAAGTGAAGTCAAAGGACGCTTAGTTTGTTAAATAAGTTGAATTTTTTTTGAATAATTTGAAATTTTTTAAAAATAAATGACCCTTTGTTTACAAAAAGTCAATTAGGGAATTGATGTGAACATAATTTAAGTGCAACAGCATAGAAATACCCCTCTCCCACACACTTAAAAACCAACATTTTTCCCAATGTTTAATATCAAGGTGGGAGATATCTTATTTCAAAATATATGGTCAATTTAGCAGTAAAAATATTTTTAAAGGGAAGTAGTGAAGTTCAAAAGTTTGTTTTCCAACAAAATGAAAATGAAAAAGAAAAACACAAACAAATAACCCCACCAACCACCATAAAAAACACATTTTTTTAAAACATGCATTAAGATTTTATAAATAGACATAATATTTATCAAATCATCTCAAGTGGTATCATGATGATCAATATAGTACACTAGTAGCAGAATAAAAGTGAAAATAGTGGGTGAAATCATGTTTTACAAATCATCTCATAATAATTTTCAACTCAATAGATTTTAGGAATCTAATGCCCAGAAATAAAAATATATTCATGAATTCATCTTAAAAATAGAAAAATCCCCTAAAATTAATCCCTATAAGCATGCAGTGAATGTAAATAATTAAAATTTAGAAAAATAAAAAGAGTACTTCCCTGAGGTGGAATCTTATCTTATGTTTTTTTATCTTAGCCTCATAGTTACTTCCTATGTTTTATTTATGTAGGAACACTGGATGCTCCATTAAAGTGACCAAAATATTTAAAAAATTAACATTATTCTTCATGATTTAAATCTCAAAGTAAAATAAACAACCAAATTATGTGTTAGGGAGTTTTGATCTTGTAAATTTCAGTGAGTTGGTCCCCTTGACCTTGACCGGCTTCCATATATATTTCACTACTTGTTTATTGCCTAAAATAAAATAGCAAAAATTAAAACCTTAAGCATTAAGAAAATATATTAGGATATTATAAAGTATAATCTTGGGATATCCCCCCCCCAAGTGGTGTTATAGTTTGACTATCCATAGTTGGACAGTCAATGGATCAAACCTAATATGATGGGTGATGTAGCTTCTTACTCAAGAACCACCAAATGTCATTCTTCCCTACTCCTGTGCTTTTCTTTTGGTGGAGTACCACTTGGGAAGCTTCTATAAAATATCCCTCCTTAACAGTGGACCACTTTTGTAATATTGGAGGGGTGAAAAATATGTAGGGTTACTTCTCCTCTTATTCTTCTTGGGGTAGAGGGTAGAAAGATTGTGAAAAATCAATGGTGTGATGAGATGTTTCTTCTGGTACAGACCAACTCATAACTTCCTCATTGACTTCAAGAAATGTTTCAACACCCTATGTAATAGTTATTCATAACTATAAACACTTCACTTCTTCATCTATAGGGGATACTTCCTCAAGTCTCTCTAGGAAATCACGTAGCTCAGTTGAATCTTCATAAAGTATTGATGTAGAATAAAAATTAGTATCAGCTATAAGAAATTTATAATCATAAAAAATAAAATATTGCTCAATGAAATGAAATTCTCCCTAATTTTGGTCAAATTACTCTTATCCAAGAGTATTTAGTGCTCCTGAGAGACAATCTATGTTAAGAGTGAGGTATTCAACCTTCTCTAACCTTTCTTCAAAACTCACCACATCTGGGGTGGTTTCCTCTAAGAAAAGGGAGAGGGATTCCTATGTTGGCTTGACCTGTTGAGACAAATAAAAATCATTATAAATTTTACTACAAAAAATCATTAAAATTTAGTAAAATAGTGATCATCAAAAAAAATTCCAATTTCTCCAATTTTTTTATGTTTCATCTACTGTCATCCCTTGAAAAAATATTTAGAATATGATTATGGAATTTCTATCCTAGACTCCAAGTGAAAATCCAGATCAAAAATAAGAAGCTCTAATTTATTATTTCTTCTTATTTTATTCTTTCTTCTAATATTTTTTCCAGAAGGTGCAACATTAATGGCCTATTAGAGTACTTCCATGCTCTTTTGGTACCCTTGAGATAGGTAAGTGGGTCCTAATAAGTCGATGATTCTCTTAGTATTTGGAAAATCTTTCTTATTAGGTAAATTCCCCTCATTACCCTTTTTGATTTGGTTGAATCTATATTCATACTGTTTTTTTATCAATCACATCTTTTATAGAATCTCATAGGTCTCCTACTGGTTATAATTTTATCCAAATTGGAATAAGGAACATTCTCATACAATGATTACAAATCATAAAAATCAAAATTAATCATCATAAAAATAAATCAAAATTTCCATTTTAGTTATTTTTTAGTGTATTTTAATTTGATTTTATTAAGAAATATTAGAAAAACAACTCAGGAAAACATTTATTCCATTAAAATGGCGCCAAAATTTGATAACTTTCTCATCACGATGATGGTTAAAGATACATTTATAAGACCCAAGATATTGTATAGTTTCTAACCTCAGTATTTCTCTTAAGGAAGTAGTGTCGAGAGCCCATGTGGTACTTCTGAAAAACATTTTTTGTTTTTTAATATTTTAAAAATAGAAAAAAACAAAAAATAGTGAAACAGTGATGAAAATCACAATGGATGTGATTAAAAAGTGAATGACATGAACAAAGGAATTTGAACAAAACACTAAGAACAAAAAAAATAGAAATACATGGAAAAAAGTCAGCAAGAATAAGGTTGGATCTAGGTTGATCCATCCTTAACTCCCTATCATGGATCAACTTGAGAAATTAAATAAAAAAATCTCAATTCAATTTATTCATGGTTGATGGCTCGTATCAAACACCTCTATCACCTGAACAAAGATCAATCAAGCAATGAAGTTCTTTAGTGCTCGACCATTCCTCCCAATTGAAAAATAGATCCCTCAACTAACTCATTTTAGTCAGGATTTCACAGGTCAGAATGATCTAACTGATTTCACTAAATTACAAAATCCATCATAATTTTTCAGTTTAAAAAATTGAGAATGCAAGGGGAAAATAAATGAGGAAAAAAAGACAAATGATCAAATCTAGTGAAAGAATGCACTAGAACACACTCCATGTCACCTTCACTGTCTACTCAGAATGAAGAAGAGTAGATGACGATCGCGATGATACTGGGATCTCCAAGTCGCATTGTATTTTATCACCCAAATCAGGCCTCATGAATTAGATATCCATTACTGGAGAAACAATATCATAGAATAAAAAATGGAGGAAAAAACAAACTTCTCAATTACATTAACGAAAAATAGAGAAGAAAATTTATGATATTTTCAACATAAATAAGAAAACAAAAATGATGAAAATAAAGGAAGAATAAAGATTCTGGTTCATATCATGAATTCTTGGAGATAGTTCATGTGTCTAGAAGGTGTGTTACCTGAGAGGAGGAGCAACTCCTCTTATTTGAAACACAAAAACTACAAAAACAGAGACATCCGAACTATCAATAGAATCCACAAGGTGTGTCTTCATGTATGCATCATGAGCCTTATGTGAACTTCTAGTGAACATAATTGAACTCTTGCAATGACCTGATTATCCCCTCGCACTTTCCCTTGAACAAATTCACCTATTAATGCCCATGATCTCCTCCCCCTATGTAAAAAAATATGAAATAGAAAATGAAAATCATTCAGTCTGAAAAGAAATATAAAATATCATTACTATTACTATAAAAGTATAAAAATATTTAAAAACAAAAAAATTATTAAAAATATATATATTTACATATTCCCATAATTTCTATAAATATATTATATGATATAATATATAAATATATTTATTATAATATTAGTTTATATAATTTATTATTATTATTATTACATATATTAAATTATATATATTATATTATATATATTATATTATATATATTATATATATTATATTATATATATTATATTATATATATTTTATATTATATATTATATATATTATAATTAGATAAAATAAAATAAAAAATAAAAATAGAAAGATGGGGGTGGGGGTGTGGGCTCACACAGGCAGAGGAGAGGGAGGTGAGTCCAGCACTAGTGGTCTCAGCTTCTGCAGTGGAGAGTGCGGGTCGGATGGGAGGCCTTAGTTTGTTTTAGCAGTAGTGAGTATGTGGGTTTTCTGAGGCTTGGGTGGTGTATTTGGAAGGGTTTGGTGGTGGGGGATCTTATTTTAGCAGTAAATCGAGTGGTAGCAAGGGTATGTGGTAGTCAAATGGTTGGGTCGACATTATAGTTCTCCAGTGAGGAGGTGTGGATCATGTTCGACATTGCTCAAATCAATCGGTGGTTGCCAATTTCTCTAGAGGTGAGTCTTGTAGGGATTGAGTTATCTTATTCATCGATGGTTCATCTTCATCTGCGATGGGTGGGAATAAATCTGGAATTCATATATGAGAATCTATATTTTTTTTGTTAGATTCTTCTTCTATTGTGTAGAATTTTTTTATTTTCTTTTGTTATTTTAATGCTACCCTTGATTAAATTTTTTGTTTTGTGGGTTTTATGTTGGTTTTGGTTTAATTATGGTAACTTATGGTTCTTCTATTGTGTTTCTGTTGTGAATTTATTTATTTATTTTGTTGTATTTATTTTATTGGTGGAGTTCAGGGGAGCAATGACGATTTCTCAAGTCACCATTTCATGGTACGGTAGTGAGAAAGCTTTCTTCCGTTGAAGTGGGGATGACGGTGGTTGAGGTACAGAACTCACCACCAAATAAGTTGGCAGTGACTGAGGAGTAACGTTGGGTATGTGATGGGGGCAGGCAGTGAGAAAAGTAGTGTTGACAAAAGGTGAGGGAAAGTGATGATGGGAAGTCAGAAGAAAGATGCAATAGTGATAAGAAGTCTTTGTTGGAATTATCTAGTGGTGACTAAATTGAGTCATCGTTTGATGTGTGGTGGTGGGAATATGGAAAAGGAAGAGTCACTATTGGTATATGCCAATGGTGAGTGAATGGTTGGTGATAAGTGGAACCTAAAAAAATTAATTAATAAATTACAAGGAATGCATTAAATTTATTTCATTAAAATATCAATTAACAAAACAACAACATAAATAAAAAATAAAACATTAAAATTCACATTTTAAATAATTATATACCCAATAAACATAATTACAAATTATTCAATAAATAATTTATTTAAGATTAAAAATTATTAAAAAATAAATTAATTTAAAATTATAAAAATATTTAAAGTATGTTTCTTTAATTGATTAATTAATTAATTAATTAAAAGAATTAATGAAATTAAAGAATTAAATTAAAATTAAATAATACTAAGTATTAAAATATTTAAATAATAGAATTAAATTTTTGTAATTAATTTAATTATTTAAAGTATCAAAAAAATGATAATTTATTTATTTTTAAATAAAAATAATGAAATGATGAAATTAAAGAATTAATCTAAATGAAAACAGAATAAATAAAAAAACTAATTACCAAAAAATAATAATTAAAAGGATGAAAGATGAAAAATTATTATAAAGAAAAAGAAAAAAATGGTGATTAAAATAGAATGAAGTATTTAATTTATAAATTATTCAAAATGAAAAAATAATCAATAAAAATCTATTTTAAAAAAAATATTATTTTAATAGTTATGTACAAAATTGTTAACAGTTGGTAATTATTTTACCTAATACATTGTTTTGATATTAATAATACAATAAAACAAAAAATGATGTGGAAAAGTGCATTGAAAAACAACCACATCAGGATGCTTCTACGCTTTGAAAATTTTCAGCTTACTAGCATGGTCGATTGAAATCCTTCTTACGGTCACTTCAATTCTTCATTCGATTGATCCACATCTTCATGCGGTCAATTTACTTCATCGTGTGGTCACTCTAACACTTTGAGAAATTTCTTCATGGTTTCTTCAATTATCATGTTTTCACTTGGATTAAATTGCGGTCAATATAATTATTCTTGTAGTAGATCCAACACTTAAAAGAATGGTATCTAAATATCAGAGTCACTTCATATAGTAGGTAATCTTTATTAATGTGTCCACTTCTCATAATGTGTGGTAGATTCCACACTTATCAAATTTTCATTGTTTTTTTAGAAAAAATATTTTACTACCACAAAACACATAATTCATTAGAAATATAAGAAACATGATTTGTGATCATTAAAATAAGGAATTGTTTTATTAATCTGAAGTTCTTTAAGTTCACCATTGATAAAGATTTACTTTATATCCATATGGAAAATCATATATATCGTTTTAGTATCTATAGAAAGAAAAAACACTATGATTTTGAGCCTAGAAACTAGAAAAAATGTCTCATCAAATTCAATTCCTTCGACTAGAGAATATCTTTTACCCACAAATCATTCTCTTTTCCTCATCACTTCTCCTTTTCCATTCAACTTTTTATGGAACACCTACTTTTTTCCAATAACATTATTATTTTTCATCTTTCCAATAAAATATAAATAGTTTCTTTTATTAATCTAATAAAATTCACCATTAATTACATGAATCCACTCTTAATTCTTCAATTCATCCACCACACTTCTCAACTTAACTTATAAATAAATATGATGTGTGATGTTTTACTTAAATATTTCCTTCTCTAGTAAAATATTTATCTTCTCCATAAACTTTAGAAAATATTTATTATTTTTTAAATCCATAAAATGAGTATTCAAACACCTTTAAATCTATATAATCAAAAATATTATTAGATTCCTTATTATATAAATGAAATTATCTTCAATTTGATGGATATCTATGGAAAATATTTTCAGCTACTCTTTGCTCAAACTTACTCAAACTTGAACCCTTAACATTGATGATACAAGGCCGTATAAACACCATTAAATACTATAATCTTGGGGTATTCTTATAATACATCTCATAAGTAGTAATATCAGAGTTTAGATGATATAGATATTGATTATAAATGACTATTTTTATCTCAATTACTAGACTCTAATATAATATGAATTAAAAAATCCACCAATTTTTTTCAATCTATCTCAGTCAAACTTCAATTCCACATATTATTATTGCAACTTTTTATGGGTTATATGGTAAAATTAACTCTTATGAATTATATACTTCTCTTAATATGCTTTAAACTTTTCATTTTTATATTATGATCCTTTATCCAAATGAACCCCCATAGAGTAATAACCATGTTTCTTTTTTCACTTCTATTAAAAATATTGAACTTTTTCATTTATTTAAGTTCATGATTCATAAAAATGATGCATTTTATTTTAGTAAAGTCATTAATGGATGAAATAAATTATTTTTCACCATCCATTTATTTCTTCCTGATCATTCCACAAAAATATAAATGAAAAATTTCCAAGGGATGAGTTGTTTTATTCTTTAAGAACATTATATCCTTGAGTCAAATTTTCTATGCTCTTTTGTCAAATGTTACTAAGTTTTTTAGGTCATAACACCTTCTAATCATCCATTATCAACGAATATGAATTTAAAACTTATCCAACTTAAAATATATTTCCTTTTATCAAAATTATGAGAGTCATATAATATATATCCATCAATATCTTCACCAAACTTCCATATTTTTGAAATATCACTTCATTTCCTTTATCATTTAGTTGACAAACACTTATGATATTATTTTTCAAACCTTCAACAAAGAGATTACTATTAAACTTCATTTTCTTATCACCAAATTTCAACTGATCCAAATCCTTTGATTTTAATTTATTCATAATAACCTAATTTATCTTATCTTTCTCTAAAATTATCAAAACTTTTAAAAATAATCATATCACCAATCATATGTTAGGAAGATTCATTATTGAGTGCGAACAGATAAATTTTTTTAGATTCTTTCAAAAAAAATACACCATGAGTGACTTATAATTTCTTATTTATTTATTATTCCTATATATTTAAAAAAAATATTCTCATTTTAATGAGATAAATGGTTAGGAATTACTTGTCTGTATGACCTATCGGATCACATCTTCTACAAAATTCATTCAGAACTTGAAACAGATTCTTCACTTGAGCTTCTAAATTTTCAATATCTTTACAAACTTATATTTTTTGAGAAGTTTGTCTCCAAAAAAAATACCTATAAATATTTCATTAATTATTGAAATATCATGAATTGAACCAGTAATTCATATCCATATGCTCATATCCACCACAACCCAACTATGGATTAAAAATTTAAATTTCTCATATACACTATTTGTTATCTCTAATGATATACTTGTATTCCCCCATAATTTTAACCATTGAACTCAGATAATTTTATGAACCAAAATTATTTGGTGTTCCTAAAATATTATCCTTGATTTTTGACATCTTTTTTGAATTTAAACCTTTCTATCTGTATCAAATTTCATCTTCAAGTCACAATTTCCATAGTTTTTAGAATTTTAGAATTCGCTATTTGAAGTAGAATTCATTTCCCAATTTCTCTTTGAATTAACATTAGAATTTTCCTTATAAAACTCAAGAATTTTTTAATCTATATAATGATATTTTTGATTATTTGAATAATTATAATCATTTTTATAGGCTTTTCTAGTCTACTCGCTAATCTTTAAACTTTCTATAACTTCATGCATATATTTTTTAAAATCGAACATGATCTTATTCAATTGATATTCTTACTCTAACGCATTTTAATAAAATAACCAAGATTCATTTATTTTTTTATAAAATTAAGCATTATTTCATAATTTAGATTCTTCTCCTTAGTAAGTGAGACACTTAGACTTTCAACATTCTTCACCAAATGTATCAATATTTCTCATTATGAATTATCAACCTCATTTGGAACTTGATATGTTTTACCCAACATATTTTTATACTTATATAGTTTATATATTTTCATTATGAACTCTTCAATTCATGCTTTATAATAAATTATATGTTCATTTCTTTTTCATATTATTTACGAAATAACTCTCATTTATTCACCTTGGACATCAATAACTTTTCACCATGATCACTAGCTGATGAATATTGTTCATTTTCAATGTTATAACATTATTACTACTATATATATGGATTAAAACAATTATTTTTTAAATTTATAAAAGTTATCTTAGAGGGGTAATTTTTTTTTATTAATTTAAAAGAATTTTTTCGAGATAACTTCTTTAATAACATAAATTCCCCTCCAATCTCCTCTTCCTTTATATTTAGAAAATTTATATAAAAATTTTCAATGTCTCTATGGATGAATCACTTAAAAGATAGTTTATTATGATATCTACATTATCCTTCTCTAAAAATTATTGAGATAAAAATAATGAGAAATTCAAACTTCACATAAACAACTCCATCTGAATCTTAATCTTAATTTTCTTCCTTAACCACCATAGAAGTATTCTCATTATTTGGGTCTTTGAAATAGATTTTCTTTTCATGTTTACTTATCTTATTAAAATAAGAACCTTTCCTCATTTCATATGAAACCAACAAAAAATACAAGTTTTCTGGTGGAAATGTATTCATATCATGATCTTAAAGATATGATACCTTTGCATTAAACTTATCCAACAAGTTATAAAGAAACTCTTTGACTATTATTTATTCATAAAAAATATATCTAAAATATTTTATGGAGGTTATGTTTTAATTAAATATAACGAAAAACCATCCATTATTTCTCTTTTAATCATACAAATGTATTCAAATTGATCATGCCATATTTGATGTTTTCCTCCTTCACTATAACACTACCTTCATGGATATTATATACCTTATCTTAAATTCCTTTCACTGTCTATATCCTAATAACATTTATGAATTTATTCTATAAAATTGTGTCTAATATAGTTTTCAACGCACTTCCATCCATATCAATATTATTTTTATCATATGGATTCATCACTACACCATCCACAACTAAAGTAAAACCATCAATTACAATGTGGATTACTTACATACCTAATGAGAGAAAGTATGGTAGTATTATTAAATTAAAAAAATTATATTAAATTGTGAAATCCTTCTATATAGACTAAATTAATATAATTAATTATATAAAAAATTTAAAACCAATAAAAATAATAAATAGAGGTAATTTTACACCTTTAACTTTAAATAGCCATAGTGTATTTGAAGGAAACTCAGATCTTTTATACCAATTATTGGAGATGATGCAACTAATAGTATTGAGGTCCCAAAAAATTATTTTTAAAGAGGTGGGAAAAAATTAGTGAATAAAAATATTTTATGATTATTTACTAATCAACCTTCATCATTGGTTAAGATGAAGAAAATATGATGTTGCTAACTTTTTCTTCAACATTGAACTTAATAAACTTAATAATGTTAGTTAAATTATTTTATTTACACATATACACAACCAAAGAGAAAATATCGGTGTACTAGTTTCACCATTAAAAATGAATAGCTAAATCCTTGGAATATAATAGTATCATCTATTTCTACACAATCCTATAGAATCCCTAAATGTATCAAAAAAGAGGGGTTAATCCTTGAAACTCATGTGTTTGTAAATATCACCCAAAAAGTAAGATGTGATTCCATACACAATAAAGATAATTATTCATTTAAAATAGAAACAATTATCTTAAAATATAAATAAGAATCACTAAATATACTTTCAACCAAGTATCATTCCATCTTCATCACATTGATGACCAAAAATTTTAAATTTACAACCAAGCATGTCTTTAAGAACATCAAACATATTCATTTTTCCTTAACTGATATATCATGAATCATAAAAAAATCTTAATTATAAAACAATAATAAAAAACTCAATAACATAATATAGAACCAGTTTTTACAATTTTCTTTAGAGAAATCCTTTGATCATCATTGTATCAAGATTCATCTTCAAGAACCTGTGATATTTAATATCTAGAATTATTCTCTTATTCCTATGGGTGTCTCTTCTTATTCTCTATTCTACTCAATCATGTGTCGCTTCAATATCTATAGAAACCACAAAATTCTCTCACATTTTCTAAATTTTTAAATTCCAAATCAAAATCTAATAAAAAAATTATACTTATAACTTATCCCCCCATTTAATTTATTTCATTAAATCCATAGATTCATTTTATTCACCATTGATATGATTTAGGGGCTTAAGGAATCAAGTTGTAGTAGCATATGATACTTTCAAAAATATTTATTTTCAAAAACAATGAAATCTATATTTTCAAAAAAAAACTATAGAATAGTGAGGTGAAACCATGAAAAAATGTTAACTCAACTACTATGAACCATTTTGAAATTACTTTAAACCATAGACACTGAACATTTTAGGGCATAGTCTTCCCCATTTTTTTATAAATACAAACATGATGACCACTTCTATGTGTTTTGATTAACCACAACAACCTCACTTCCCAATCATGGTAACAATGGTTAAACCATGACATGGCCCATTACCTATTTTATTTCCTACCAAAAATCATGAAAAGTATCCATTTTTCATCACCTAGGGACTATACTAGTATTATTTAATCCTTTAAACCATGATAATTCAACATTAAACATGGAAAAATGAGTTCTCCGTTTTTCTTCATCTACCAAATATCATTACCAAACCACAAAAACCGTGATGTAATGTGACTTTCACATGGAATACATGGATTTTATAAAAAACTATTGTTAACATTCCATCCATTTTCTAGTCCTCCATGATCTATTTTACCTTAAGGAATGAAACTATGGCGTGTTGAAGTAACACCATAGTGTTTGTTTATCTTACTCCTCTAAAACAACTCCAAACTCCATCCTTAAACTCCAAGATTCTTACAAAAATCTTCATAACCTAAAAAATACCTTCACCTCATATAAAATACTAAAATTTATCTAAATTGGAATTTGATTCATGTATTGATAAAAAAATAAAACATATGTGTCACAAATAACATCCACATCATCTTCACCTTCAATAAAAAATCTCTCCCTTTTATATCAAACATATTATAGGGAACCATCATGCTCTTAAACAAACTTTTTTTTCACAGAATTTTCATGAAATTACTGTTCTTATAACCATGTTAATTACTATGGTCTATAAGTAAATAGGTTTTATACTCATAATCATCATGTTTTTTGTATTTATCATCGTTTTTTATAAAAATTATTATTATTTTATGTATTTAATTTGTATTGTAACATTATAAAATGAAAAAAAATGTTATTTTTATTTTTTCTAAGGTGGTTCATCATGCATCCAAGTTATTTATTTATTTATCAAACTTTTTATTGATACTCATATAAAAATGTACAAAAAATAATTTATAATAAAATATTTAAAAATTCTAACCTAGTGTAAATAAACCAAATTAAAAACTGTTTTAATTTTAAAATAAACTTTTAACAAATATTTTTTTGTTTTCTAAAACAAATTTAACAAAATTATTTAAATTTTTTATTTACATTATTATCATATTATAAATTTCTTTAATTTCAAAAATTATTAAAAGAAATTCCCTAGATTCATATGATACCATAATTGGGTTTTTTGGTATCACATATACCTAAAATGATATATATAAACAAAAAAATCTAAGAAAATATTAACTAATAGTGGATTTTGATAAATCATAACAATAATATAATTTTTTACACTTATAGTGAAGTTATGTAGAACATTTCCTTCATTATTTAATAAATAAATAAAGTACCAACCAATGGGTACATGCGTACTTTATAATCAACCAAATTTGTTATATCAAAACTAATATGGTGGATCACTCTATTACCTATAATGTGTTATCACCTTTCAATGAAAATGGGGAAGATAATGGAAGATAATTTTTTTGAGATTCCAACAATATAATTGGGTTTTCAAGACCTGATTCCATTAGGAAACCACTTGGATAGAAAAAAAAGTGTGACTCCTAATACCCACCTCCAATAGCCATAGGTTATAGACTTGAAGTAAGGGTATAAATATCACAAATCAGAGGTATTTCCCTTAAAAAAGTGAAATACAATAAAATAGAATAAAAACTACCATACTATTCTCAATAAAGTATTGAGAACCAACTAATAAAATAAATAATTTATAATTCATGAATGTCATACAATATAATAAAAATGAAAAATAAGTAGAATTGTGAAAAAATAAAAATACAAATTCTAGAAATGTAGTGAATCCCAAACCACTCACATACCTTTATGGTACATGATGAAACCACCAAACACCATGTTCTTGATTTCCACATCAATCACAAAACTAGTGTTTCCCACAAACTCCACTAAAATAATCCTTCAAACTTAAATGTAATTCAGGGGTCAGTATATCCACATAGTTATAAAGTTATCCCCAAAAAAGTCAAAAAACTTAGGTAATACTATTAATGAATAATAATTAAACAGTGGAAATTATTAATGTGAAATTTTGACCTTACTTCACTATAATCTCAACTTTAGGGTCATCTAGAACATCCTACAAGTTTCTTCATAAACCTATAAATGATATATAAGTTCAAATGATTCTTAACTCCCCAATAGTAATACTCTTTAAAAATAGAAGAATAATATATAAATAGATACCACAATAATATATTCCTATTAAAATAATTTTTTTGTGTTTTATAGTTTACTTTACATACAACATTGAGTTTAAACAAGCTGTGATATACTATTATAATATTATTATTAAATGTGATTTTTATCACCTAGTTTTTGGATTGGAGAGTATTAATAAAACTAATTAAATTATAAAAAATGTGTATGAAATTTTTCCTTAATAAACAAATATTGATTACTTAATATAAAATAAGTACTCAATTTAAAACCTTAAAAATAATTTCGTTTTATATTAAAAGATCATTTTTATAAATTATTTTATTTTTTTATATATTATAAACCTTTATCAGTAATTAACTTTTATTTTTTGGAAATATATTTTTATTGAATATGAAAAATTACTAATAACTCATGAATTGATTATAAATTATTTATAAGTAAAGATAAATTCATTTGAAGCAAAAAATAGTTATTTTTCAAAAAAATATTTTTATGTGAATAATTTATTTTTGTCAAAGTAAATTAAACTAATCATTATTGATGAATAATTTTAATGTAATATATAGATAATGTATTCAATTAAATAAATCATAATTTAAATAATGTTGGTTACTAGTTATATAATGAAATGAAATTCACTTTATGATTGAAAATTTCATTTTTTTCCTAAAAATTGTTTCTTCACATTTTGTATGCTTACATTAGAATTAATTTCTTACACTTTTAGTAATTTAATACAATAAAGTGTATTAAATATTTTAAATCATATTAATTAATATTATTTTATAAGGTCAACTTAATTTTTGTTCATACTTAAAAATAACCATGGAAAAATTTAACACTATGGTAGGGGTTAAAAATGTTTAACAAGGGAGTTAAGCTAAGAGATAAGGATTAAGTTATCCCAAATAAATTAAAATTTTATTTTGACACTATAATTATTATATTATAATATTTTTTGTTTTGGATCCACTTTACTTGAGTAATACATATATTATATAACAAATTTTCAAGTATTTACAAGTTTACCACCCACCTCACTTATAAAAGGGAACATCCTCTTATCATTTCGAAACACCACTTTAGCCATTTATATCACAAATATATACCAAAATGATCTCCCAAAATCCTTATCCATGACCTTGAGGTTATTTTTTTTCAAAATACCCATCCAATAATCCTTAAGATTCTTTTCTAAGGAAGATTCCCAAAGAAGAGTTATATATTGTTACAAACCTTTTTCAAGTTTCTTTCTTATTAAAGCTCCTCAAAATGTTCTACAACCGTATTAAAAAGAATTAATAGGTATATTTAATATATTAATATGTTTTTATTTTAATGATAAATCCATTTTATATCCCCTTCCCATCCATTGGTAAATGATAATGTCACTCGTGCATACGTATGGACTACCACCTCCATGAAGTGATGTGATTCATTTTTTTATTTCCTCTTTACATGGACATTTAGAAGGATAGATTCAATAAATATGTGATATTTATAATATAATTATTTTTATGTAAATTTTAAATATTATTCACCTTTTTTTCAATCTATCCATCAACAAGTGGAAACATCACTTGTGCGTATATACATATTACCATCTCCACGAAGTGATGTAAGTAATTTTTCATCACCTATTTATATGGATGGTCATAAAAGATTATTTAATGAATAAATATCATAATTATGACATGATTAAGATTATTTATATGATTAACCCATGAAATATGTTTAAGTAATAGAACTGTTGAACCAAAACATGCATGGAAAATAGACCAATTTTTACCCAAAAGTTCATTTTAATGAAGAATTAATAACAAAATGGAAATTAGAAATTATAAAGGAATGGTATGTATTATTTATATATAAATAAAATTTTATAATATATTTATAATGAATATATATTTAATATACATGATTTTTTAACACATATAAAGTAAGACAGTACTTGAGGTAAGGGTTTATGTTATAATATCATTTATTTTCATAATTGTCTATGTTAAATTTCTATTAAAGTAAATTATATAATCCAAATATTTTAAACCCAATATATTTTTTCACCTCTATTTATTTCTATAATTTTCAAAAATTATTACAATTTTTACCTATTTGGTACATAAAAATATTTAGAAATATTTTATAAGAAAATTTGATTTTTTTTCTTCTTTTCAGGTTAGGAATATTTCTCCTCTATGTCCATGTTCTTAAAAATGCTTTATGGAATTTTTTATCTATAATTAAATGTAGTTAAATATTATTTTAATTAAAATTTAATTTCTTGAAAATTTATTAAGAGGAATTTTTTCAAAAAAAATACATATGACTCATTTTGACTTTCTAAAAAAGTGTGAAAAAAATGTTCTCTTTTAATGTATACATCATGAATGGATTTTATCACTATCATAATAATTATTTTATTTGAATATTACATTAAAATATTCCATGTTTATTTTCAAATAAAATATTTTTCTCAATATTCTATGAAATTATTTAAATATACTGAAAGAAAAGGAAAATTTTCTTGTTTTTCAAAGAAATGTTCAAATTCTCTTTAAGATGTATTTTTGTCTATGCAAAAATTCATTAATTATTTCTATTCTTTACTGGGGAGTGATCCTTGACTAAGTAAATTATGTAATGGGGAGTTAATCCAATCCACTATGGTACTTTTTCCATTATTTTAGTCTTGGTAGTGATCCTTGACTAATTAAATGATTTTTTATTCTTATGGATATGCCATAAACTTATATATAATGATTATGATATGTTATCAGGGATAATGATTGATTATTAACGATTATAAACTCTTATAACTTATGTATTTTTTTATAAAAAATCTTTATTTCATTACTCATGATTAATTATCATTGATTGATTGGGTATTACATTCATAAGTTATGATCATTCTCTCATAAACTTATAATTTTTTTATGGTCACTTATGATCACTGATTGATATCTTATATGTTTATCCTTACCGAGCATCTGATATCACCCTTTATTTTGTTTTTAATTCATTAAGTTATAAATAAATGTTTTAAGTACGGAAAATCTAATAATGGTTCCATATAAGAAGAAATTTGTGGTAGATGTTGAATATATTTCATTAAATAATTGTATTATGTATCTAGTACCCAAAAAAACTAAGCCTTTATGGTTCTAGGGTGTTTATTATTATGATTTTTATTGATTATTTATCTAAAATTATGTAATATTTATGTATTTAATTCTTGGGTTGCCTCATAAATCACTCCCACAAAACCATTAACCAATAGTTCTATATTATAAAATCTAATCTCCTACAACCTTGCTACCATAAGAAATAACTTTATATCATATTCATAAAAGACATAAACCTACTAGAAATATCCTTAGGACTTTTTAAACCTTATATTCACATCCATATGTGGGTAGATAA
This sequence comes from Viscum album, assembly GCA_963277665.1. NCBI lineage: Eukaryota > Viridiplantae > Streptophyta > Magnoliopsida > Santalales > Viscaceae > Viscum > Viscum album. The sequence goes on from OY728131.1 coordinate 2,074,168,780, forward strand.
ATAGGTATATTAGTTGGACATCAAACTAGAAACTCACTTAGTGTGAGTGTCACGAACCACGTCGGGCTGCTATCCAACCCAACACCCGACCTAGAACATGGCATGGACCAAAGGAAATTCCCAATCTCTATGGGCTGGAAACTAGTTCCTAATAATCAAATAACACATTTAGGAATGTTTTATCCCACAAGAATCAACCCTAAACCAACCCACAAGTAAATAGCATCACATTTATAAACACTAGACACAATGAAAAATACAACTATTAGACGTTAAAAAATTTTAAATTTTTAACTAGAAACCCAAATAATCAATAAGTGGAGGGGAACCATATATAAATTAAAGACTCCATGAAATAATAGGTTCAAAGCCCCCAAACCACCATCACCAACACCTACCAAAAGAGGAACCACTAGCAATCTGATCCACTATCACCACCATGAAAATACTTTCCTTTACCTGGTTCAAACATGATATGGTTTACATATAACTAGGGGTGTATCAAGGGTGTGTTCCAATTCCCCTTAGGATACCAATAAAATATATTCCATATAATGAAGTTATAAGACAAATTAATATGCTTTTTTTAGGTAAAAGGGAGAAATAATTTTAAATAAAAATGGTTTCAAATTAGAAGGCATTAAAGGCAACAAAAATATAAACTATAAGTATATAATGAGAACCATGAGAAATAACTAAGTAATTAGGGATAGAAGGGTCTTAGGATCCTCATACTCTTGATGATCAAACAATCTCTTAAGTTCAAAAACCCTGCTCAAGCCTCTAATCCCTGTCACATGTATGTTTAGTTAGTGTTGTTACATAAATCCAATTTGGGAGACTGGACCTCAACCCTGTCGACTCTCCTAATCTACTAGAACTAGTCTTCACACCTAGATAACTTTTAATCCCATGTTATCAATTACATTCCCTATATCACATAAACCACTAATTATGCAACACACTTCTAAATATTGAAAAAACTTGAAAAAATACCATTTTCAATAGAAAAACCAATATTAAATCTTTACTCACACCAAAACCTTTAGAAAATATTATTAACACCGCACAAAAAATTCATATGACCCATTTATAAATCATAAAAATCATATTAAAATCATCCAATAATTTCAAATCATGGAACCACCTACCTCTTTCTTCAAAACCTTCGGAAACATGAGAGACTCTAAAAAAGAAAAGGAAACCCATAAATATCAAGATTTAACACAAAGAATAAATTTTGAACCCACATTTAGTCAAACAATCCAATAGATAAGGGATAACCCAAGATAGAATAAGTAAGAGACCAAGAAAGAGGAATAAACAATAAGATGAGAGAATTACTTGGAGAATTCTTGAAGAATCCACACTAAAAACACCAAATAATATAATACCAATGAATAAAGGGAGGATGGGGTGAACATAGGGTTGGGGAGTCCAAATGTGGAGATTTATGGTGGTTTGGGGTTTAAAATTAGGGAGGTGAAGAATGGGAATTTCAAAAAATTTAAATATCGGGCAAACCACACAATTTGGTTGCACGGTTTTCAAAACCATGCGCCATACTTATGGAGCCTCTATTAAAATGGAAAAGAGTCCACATGGTTTTCCTATAAGGGACACAAGCATATGCACCCAGCCATTTTCCTTAAATAGATCCAATTTCTTAGGTGAATAATTATCTCGTACACTCATGCACTAGGTCATGCAACCTAGACAGTGCCACTAAGCAGGGTTTATAGTTTTCACTAGACTGGATCATGGTTTCCACTAATTGTGAACTAACCATGCACCACCTTCTACCAGTCTAAAAAACATCCATTTTCTCAAAAACTCCCATAAAATCCAAGTAAAAAATATAAAACCAAAAATAAAAGATAAAATACCTCAAAATAAAACCATGGATGTGTCTTTTTCTCCACACCATTATAACTTTTCATCCTCAGAAATCCAACCTTAAGTACAATCTAAGAACAAGTGCAGTTTCTACTATTCCACCCAAGAATTTTTCTCCCATGTCTCATGATCATCATTTTATTTCTTCCAAAGGACCCAAACCAATGGTATTTATTTACCCTAAAACACTTTTTACAAGGAATCCACAGTCTATACCAATCGCTCAAATAAAGTAAAATTCAGTTCTAGATCTAACTCTTCCCTATTTAGCATGTGAGATGGGTTCAGGTTATACTTCTTAAATTTTGATACATGGAACTCATCATGAATTGATACGAAATGTTATAGAAAAGAAAATCGGTGTTCCACCTTAACAACTCTCTCAGTAATATCAAAAGGCATGATATACCTTATCATCAGCTTCCCTTACTTAGCAAGACAGTAGTTACCCAGTCAAGGTTCAACTTTTAGAAAAACCCAACCACCAAATGAGAACTCAAAATATAAGTTCCACTAATCTTTATAGGACTTATGTTGGATCTATGCTATTAAGAAATTTTTTCTGGTCAATCATCCTTTATCAGGCATCTCTTTCACAGGGCTTGGTCCCAGCAGAGAAGTATCTCCCACTTTTGTCTAGAATAGAGGTGATTGAAATGGATGACCATAAATTACCTTAAAGGGAGCCATTATTATAGAGTATTGGTAGATATTATTATACAAAAATTCCAATAATCTTAAATGGTTATCCCATGAGCCTTTAAAATCTAACAAAAATTCCCAAAGCATGCCTTACAAGATCTAATTCACTCGCTCTATCTAACCATCTATTTAAAGATGGTATGTCATACTGAGTTTGACCTATGACCCCATTACCTTCTAATGTCATTCCCAAAACTGATATGTAAAAAGGGGGTCCCTGTCTAAGATTATTTTTAATTCCACACCATCAAGCCTCACTATCTCCTGAATATATAACTAACCAAACCCATGTGCCTTGGTTGAGTCCTTGATCGGAATGAAATGGGATGATTTGGTTAGATAGTAAATCACCACCCATATATAATTCCACACTTAATGTGTATTTTATAGTACAACAATGAAGTCTATGGAAACCTCATCTTACTTCCAGGTAGGAATGGGTAGTGAATGAAGAAAATCAGAGAGCCTCGGGTGCTCAACTTTAATCTTCTGACAAGTATAACACCTAGATATGAAGTAAGCTATATCATTCCTTATACCTAGCCACCAGAATAAGAAATTTACTTCATAAAACATCTTGGTGGTTTTAGGGTATAAATCCCACTGAGAATGGTGGCTATCATATATCACCGCCTTCTGTAATGCTAGTGGAACCATGAAGCGAACCTTTAAGTAAATAACTCCCTTAAGAAATAATGACCACTCAATGAGCATCTCCACATAATCAACAAGCTACCTAGATCACTATTATAGATCATCACTAGGATTTTATTTATGAATAAGCTCCCAAAGGGAGGACATCAGTTGAACACTGGCTAAGAACATTCCTCCACTATGCTCCTTAGTTTCCAGGTGTATCTAGGAAAAGAGCCTTGTTAAATTTAACTCATCACTGGACTTCATTATATCTTTCACTGGAACCTTCTAACTCAAGGAATATTCTACCACATAACCATTTACTAGGGTATAAATGATATCAAAATCAAACCATTTAAGGTATTAAACCTAATAGAACTGCCTCAGATTTTGATCCTTATATGAGAAAATGTAATCCAAGATATTATAGTCTGAGTAAACCACAATTTTTTTCCTGAGGAGGCAGTGATGACATGTATTCAAAGCATGCATCACTAATATTAACTACAGGTCATGGGTTGGGTAATTCGTTTCAAGTGATCAAAATTGGTGAGAGTCTTACACCACCACATGGTCATCCTACATCAAAACACACCCAATTCTTGTACCCAAAGAGTCACAGTAGACTATGTATCCCTTTATATATTCCTAAAAAAATAAAAAAAAGGTAGTGATCAATTTATTGTAAATCTCCTAAAAATATTCCTATCATTCCAAGATCTATTAAAACTTTTTCCCTTTTGAGTAATTGTGTTCATGAGAAAATCAAGTGAAGAGAAATCCATGATAAGGTGAGTGTGCAAGAAGGACATCTGAAACCTTGTTCCCTCTTCTTACTAATTTGTGTCACTAACTCCACCACATATAGCATAATCTCATTCAAAAATTTCAAAAATTCCACAAGATAGGAAGAAATGAAGGAGTTAGTATCACCGGTATCAAACAGAATGACAACCATGGATGATGAAATAAGAAATGTGCCTCAAACTATTATAGGTCCTACATCTGATTCCACTGGTTCCTAATCCAAATTATGTTGGTTCTTCATCTCTATTGGAGCCTAAGATCAGTTACTAAATAGTAGATATACCTTGAGTTGTCTCCTCCCATAAGAGGATCTAGCCTTTCCACCATTCCCAAAAGATTGAGAACCTGCATGCCTCGATGCACCAAACTAAGCTGGTAATTCCCTATAGGATGATGATCCTACACCACTATGAGTCAGTATTCCACCCTTATAGAACTGAAAATTCCACAAGAACCCACACTAATGGTAGAGTCTAGGTGTATCTAGACATATTGTTTGCATGTTCCTCTTCCTTCCATATTGGTAGCATAGAACTGAACCACTACTAGTGGTCATGGAGAAAGGATGTCGAGATGGGTGTCCTGAGATACCACCTCCCCTCGTCTCTTACTCATCACATTTACTCTTCATTTCAGAAGAACCACCACTTCCCTATCCCACTGTAGAAGTTGATCCATAAAATCCAAACTTACATGCATGATCAATCTTCATCATCAGGGACCGGTCAACTATCTCAGTATAATTATTCATCTTGTACAATAATACCTTAGACCAAATTTCTATTCGTAACCCCATTTCAAAATTATGGGCCTTTAACTACTCATTGGAAACCACCTTGGGTATGAAAAGGACCAACTCTGTGAAATTATTGTCATCTTCAAACATGGTCTGATCCCCCTGATGGTGATCCAAAACCCCCTAGGTCTTGGAATGGGATAAGGTATCCAGGAAATATTACTCGATAAAAATGACTTTATAGTCCTTATATCCCATATGATCATGTTTCCCATCTTGGACCACTAAGACCCACTATCTATGACTGGAAACTTCCAACATGACTGAAGCACACTATAATTTAACTGCTTCAAGGTTCTCAACAAAATTGAAAATCCTATCAATCTTTTCAACCCAATACTACACCTCCTAAGGGTTTGTTCTACACTAAAATTAATGAGGTTTATTATTTATAAAATCCTGATATTTATCCTTTTATAGAATAGGTTTGTCTTCCTTAGCATGAATAGGACTAGATCCCACTCTCCGATCCAGTGGTTGGACATCATGAAATACTGCTTCCACTAATCTATGATCAAATGGTGAGGGTTAAATATAACCTCTTCCCATGGTTGTATAGTAAGACTTGAGGGAGGAATAACGCTGCATCAATCAACAAAAAAACATCAATGAAACATCCATAAAAATTTCTGCAAAAAATACTTTCAAAAATTCCCATACATCAATAGGAAACCATAACAAACACAATAAAAAGTCAAACCATTCCATCCCCAATCAATGTCCATGAATAGTATTCAGCCTATACATCCCACCTAGAGCAGGATTCAAACCAAGTCCCAACCATCCCATGGTGTCCAATGGTCCGTTACAAGGTGTGTTTTTCAAACACCCCACTCGCAACCAAAACCTCAAGTTGTGATAGTCCTAAATCTGGTCTATCGAGACTCTCCAAAATAACATGACCCAAAGGAATGTATAAACCTTCTCTAAGACCATTTTTTTATTAACCATAACATACTGTCATCTAATATGACACTCGACCCATCTTTTGGAATGGATCAAAGGGCATTCCCAATCCCCAGAAGTATGAAACTATTTCTTGGGAATCAAACATCACATTTCAAAATGATTTCATCCATAAAATCATCCATAAACTAACCCACAAGTAAAGATAATCACATTTATAAACACTAGACACAACCAAAAATATAAATATCACAAGTTAAAATATATTACATTTTTAACCAAAAATCAAAGATAACCAAGAAGTGTAGGGGAACTAGCTATGCATCCAAGCCTCTATGAAATAAGAGGTTCAACACCCCCATACCATCATCACTAACACCTACCAAAAGAGGAACCACTAGCAACTAGATCTACCATCATTATCATGGAAATGCATTCCTTTACCATGTTCAAACATAATAAGGTCTACATACACCCATAGGTGTATGTAGGGTGTGGTCCAATTCACATTAGGATACCACCAAAAGATATTCCATATAGTGACATTATAAGACAAATTAACACGTTATTTTTTTGAGGAAAATTTGATAAACAATTTTAAATAAAATTTTATTTAAAATTGGAAGGAAGTAAAGGCAAAAATAGGATGAATGATAATAATATAATGAGAACCATGGGAAATACCTAAGGCACTAGGGTTATAGGGGTCTTAGGATCCTTGGACTCTCAGTGATCAAACCATCAATCAAGTGAAACGGCCCTTCTCTAGCCTCTAATCCCCATCACATGTATATTTAGTTAGTGTTGTTATGTAAATTATGTTAGGGATACCAGACCTCATCCCTACTAAACCACCTAACTTACAATACATATTCCTCCCACCTAAATAGCTTGGATTCCCACGTGCTCAATTTCATTCCCTATGTCACATGAACCACCTCTTACACAACACACTTCTAACAATTGAAACAAACATTAAAAAAACCATTTTCAATAGTAAACTCAATATTAAATCCTTATACACACCAAAACCTTTTGAAAAAATCATTCGTACCACCTACACAATTCATAAAAACCATTTATAAATCATATCAAGCATACTAAAATCATCCAAAAATATCAAAGCATAGAACCACTTACCTATTTCTTAGAAACTTCTGGAAACTAGTTGGAAACCACAACTACACCAAGGAGAGACCCTAAAACAGGAAAATTCAAATCATAACCATCAATATCAAACCCAAATAATAAATTTTAAACCCACATTAGATCAACCAATCCTCTTGAGAAGTTATAATCCAAGAGAAAATAATAAATATACCAAGAATGATGAAAAAACAAGAAGAGTTGAGGCTTACTTGGAGACTTCTTGAAAAATCCACACTAAAACATGAAATAATGGAATCCCAAGGGAGAAAGGGAGGATAGGGAGGCACAATTAGGGATGGGGAGTCCAAATGGAGAGAGTTATGATGGTTTTTGGTTTAAAAATTAAGATTTGTAGAAAAGTAATTTCACAATTTTTAAAGTTCTGGCAGACCGCACAATTTGGTTGTACGGTTTCCCAAACCGTGTAGAAACTCTATTCAAAGGTAAAATAGGCATATTTTTCTTGGATTAGATTCATTCTAGTGCTCCTAGTAATTAACCTCATGTGGAGACACTATCCTAGGAACATTGTTAGCCTTCACTCTAGTGTGCTGGGCTGTGTGACCTAGACATTTCCACTATCTAGGGCGCATGGTTTCCACTAACCATGTGTCACCTTCTATCAGTCTGAGAAACCTCAATTTTTCTCAAAAACTCTTTGAAAATCTAAGGGATAATTATAATACCAAAAATAAAAGATAAAATACCTCAAAATAAAACCACATATGTGACAGTGTATTTGGTCACACTTGAGAAAACTACCTTTGTGTGGTGGTTATACAGTAATAGATGCCCATATTATATAAAATAAAAATAAATACAAGTAATCACTCATATATTCTATATAATGATCAACCTCACACGTAAATGGGACTCCCAATACCATTTTATATGGCATACCCACATCACATAATCTAAAAGGATTAATATGCCCATGGTATGAGTTAAACCTTAGTGGTACTCCCACTGACATCATGTGTGGTACTCCCAAATCATTAAATGAAATAAAGTTCATAATTATATATATATTTTGACTCTTGGTGGTACTTACATAAAAATCATGTGTGGTACTTTCACAACATGGAATGAATACCCAACTATGAATCCCAGGGGTAGGTGTTTTCCAATACATATGTAAATCATATCAAAATATGTCCCAAGTAGTAACAATATCCTTCATATAGTAAAACCATATAGGGACACCAAATCTATATGATATATCCTAGGAACATCCCATGAAAAGGATGGTTCAATATTACCATCACATATTGTAGAATATAAATAGTTTTTTTGGGATATTCATTTCCTAAAAGTAGTATAAGAAATAAAAAATACCTTTTGAAAGATCAATTAGTATAATAAATGAAATTATGAAAAAAAAAATAGATGTACTTCATTTTATATGAATTAATTTTTACCGATAGTGGGTTTGATTGAGTTTAATCAATAGAAACTAATGGTTTTATACCTCCAAAGGTATTCACCATCCACTAGAATAATCAAATGCTTCAGTAAGACCACTTTGTCTTCAAAGATATTCTAGTGCATCCTTATCAAATATAAATGAAGATAAATAAATGGATTAAACTGTGGTTATGTAAATAATGATAAATATTATCAAATAAGGCCCATGAACTCTATTTTATAAACCTCCATCATTGAATGGAGGGTATTTTTGGATTTTAACATTTTATACATTATAAAATGGTCTTCCATCATTTTAAGTCTTTTAAAATATTGTTTTAATTAATATTATTGTTAATATAATTTAAAAATAAATAATTTATCTACAAATAATTAATTCATATTTCAATAATACAAACGATCATGATAATAATCATAGTAATGTTAGTCAAATAATGTTCTATATTATTTCAACATAAGCACCATGACATAGTTTTATAAACCACAAGAAGAAGAAAGCCAAGATTCAGTGGCCCTCACTACATCATGGTTATTAGTCTATAATTATAATATCATCCCAATTTTACATAATCCTTATAGTCCTTATGAAAGACTTTACAGCACTTTTTGAATCCATTCAAACTCTTTTGGACCTGATTATCATATAAACTCTCCCAAATATAAACAAACACTTTGTACTAAAATTAATCTGTATTATAGGACCTTATGTGTGACCCTATATGCCTTTATATAGTTGAAAAAAATTATAAAATCGTCATTCTATAATTTTAAGCAATGAAAAACCTCTAAAAACATTATTTCTACTCTTTAAATAAAGTGGCCTTGCATGATCTCAATCAATCATGATCATATCTCTGTATGAAAGCATCCTCCATTAGAGGTATCTATATATATATATTATCAATTCTTATATAATCCCTTTTTCCATGAGATTTAGTAACCAATATACATGGAACATTTTAATCTTGTATAGGTGATTGCGTTGTTGAGCCCATCAAATTAGATGTTTAGTTTACTAGAATTTCTGTAGTATAGTAGTAACCTTAGGTCATCTCCCAACAGATCCTTAGATCATTAATTCAAAAAATATGGTTGTTATTATAAAAAAGATAAGGAGAATTTTATTTTTTTTAAATTTTTGTTTGATAATTTAATATTCCAAAGGAAAAAAGAAAGCAATAAAATAAAGTGGGAATTAACAAAATTAATTAAGCGTGATCAACCTGGGGAATTATTACGATTCTCATCCTTCATCGCTTCAAGAGAAAGGGTATAGAACTTTTAATACCTGTTTTATAACACTTAGTACCATAATTTTACTGAATTTATGCTAGGATACCTCCAAATTTTCAGTTTAAAACACACAATGATTCACTAAATACCACCAATGATTGGGTGAATTTTGTTTGACTTCATAACTGATACTCACCAAGGAAATGCACAAATAACTCAATTTGATGTCCAGGATTTTATGTTATTTCTTTTTGATACCATGACATAAATTTACATGGCCTTTATAGTGCTTATGTGAGTTCAATTGACCAATATGAACCACACAAACACTACAATTGAAAGAGGGAAGAAAAAAGGATAAATAGTGTGTCAAACATCACATGATAAGGTACCCCAAAACATGATCATGTGAGTTTGATAATGAAATAATAGTACATAAATCAATTAAATAATAATAGAGGGTAAATAAAAACAACATACAGCCTATAATTAAAAAGGTCATCCAAAATAATACAAACAAGAAGCTTAGGATTACATCACCCCCCAGGTGATCAAGAGGAGTTTAGAACTCCATAGGAGGGGAGGAAGAAAGAGATATTGAAGTATCACTTACAATGTCCTACATAACTTATAGGATTTATTATAGGAATCTTTTGGGATTCAAAAATGGTAGAAAATTTCCTCCTGGTCTAACTCTCAAATGGGGTGCCCAAGGTGCTAATTTATAGGCAAAGTGGGAGGTGGTTTTGGGAACCCTAATTTCAATAATTCTATTGGTATAAGGTTTTGGGTGGTCAGAGATTATTAAATAAATTTTCAAAAAACATAAAAAGTTTTTGGAAGAAAACTTTTCTATCTCAATGTCAAATTTTGAGGCCATATATGGTTTATAGTAAGATATATTTCCAAAATACAGAGGAAAAACTTTTACTCCGTGCAAATTCATTTTATTGGAAAGATTAGTTCAGATAGGCCTATTAATAGAATAATTGGTTTTGGGTGCCTTCATAAAAGTTATATCCCTAGGATATATGGATCGGTTCAAAACAATTAAGCCCATTTGGATGCACTAATTTCTCATATCTTGAAAAACAGTTTACATGTGTTCATGGGATTCCATGTAGTTTGCCCCATTCTCCTTTTTCATCATCGTGGGCTCTCCTAATCACCTCTACCTTCAATAAAATAATCAAAACAAGTGAGATTTAACTTTTTAATAGTGAAAATAACAAAAATATTTAATCAATAATGAAGTGTAATTTGTTATTATAATTGTAATTTTCAATATAAAACCAGTTTAATATATTGGTATAAGGGTGAAATAAAACCATGAATCGTAGTATGATCAATAGGTTATCTCATACATTCATGATTATTTAAAATGGATTGATTGGTTTAAATGAATACATAACATGTAATTCATCCAATTAGTTGAGAACATCAAATTTCACTCAAAAAATCATAACAATTCATTTACTTAATATAATTCATTTATGGGACTAGATATAATAATTTTCATATAAAAGTAAAAAAAAATACCATATTTGTGGACCTCAGCTAAAAACATGATCAGTAACATACCCAAACACCCCTTGATTAGATCATTCTCAAGGATGGAATAGAAAATATATCAAATCATAAAGCTCTATATTTTAAGTATCTTATCAACCATAGGTAATGGGGAATCATATTTACAATATACCACAAAGTATATCAATGAATGTATGGAATTCCAAGTGATATAAATTCATGGGTCAATCCAGATAATGAGTCTTTACTTATTATCTCATGTGTCATATCTATATCATATATAAGTTTATACTCACACAAATCATATTATATCATCATAATCCATAATAATTGATGATGACAATCAATTAAGGAAAACTCAAAGTTATACTTTGAGGTTATTTTATCATTTCAATATTCATGTAATATATATAAGTTCGATTACATCCTCCACCATGGAATGAAAAACAAGGAAATAAATTAAATTTTATCATGTATATAATACCCAGAGATCATTAATTAAGAAAAACTAAAATTCATACATTGAGGTTACTACATTCATTTTTATATCCACCCAATAGATCTTGACATCATCCCTCTCAAAAATTTATCAAATGAGATGTTATTTGTAAAGGATATGTTTAGTCCATTAGGGATATTGTGGTTCATTATACTAGGAAATAGATCTATTATTATAAAATTAAAGATTAATTACTACCTAGATTTTAGGAACCACAAGTTTTGTGGTTAAATTTTTTATCCAAATAGCTTCCTTTACAGTGTCTGATATAGTGATGTACTATATCATTACTATCGAGTTTACCATGGTGGTTTATTTAGAATTATTCCAACAAATGGATCCATTGTTAAGAAAAAACATGAAACCATATTTAGATCTCATTACATCACTATTTATTTGTAAATTAGAATTAGTGTAACCCTTTACAATTAAATCTTCCTTACCTTTATGACTAATAAAATATAGTTACTTATTATCATATACTTAAGTGTATTCTTGATAAAAAAAATAGTGAATATCATCAATATTGTATTGAAATATAATTATTATACCCAAATCATAAGATAAATTTGAATGATTATACAATATTATATACATGATTGTTCATATAGCATATGCATAAGAAATTTATTCATGTTTCTTGTTTTTAACTTCTTAGAATTAAATTAAGTCTTCATAAGACTCATATCAAGAAACACCAGTAAAAACCACTTCCAAGAGTTCTCCATGCTAAAAATATTTATAACTTTATGAATATATGTGTACTAAAAAGTTTTAATACACCTCTTGGATCAATCTTTGTAGATCTTCATACTCGGTATGTAGGATGCTTCAACCATGTCTTTCATTTAAGAGAACTTTTCTAACCATAAATTTATAAAATATAATATTGGGATATCATTTACAATGAGTAGTATATCATATATATACAACATTAGGAATACCAAAACACTCCCACTAACTCACTTGTATACACAATAATCATTTGTGTATTTTAAGAAATAGAACTATTTTATTGAATCAACAAACTAGATATTCCAACTTTGAGAATCTTGATTCAAACCATAAATGGATTGTTGAAACTTAAAAACCATAGAATCATCATTTGAAACTTTAAAACTATCACGATGTATCATTTAAACATCCTCACCTAATTTCCTATTAATAAAAGTGGTTTTGAAACTACAGAAAAATGGCGCTTTTAATAACTCTAAAAATGATCTTTGTCGGCACTTAAAAGTGATGACAACCTAAGTGATATTAAATGATCGAGACCTTTATCAACACTTTTAATAAGAACTGATAAAGGGTACCTTTATCATATATTTTTTGAATCACAAATAAAGGGTATCTTTATCATCTCTAGATGAAGAGATAATAAATTCCATTTCAGCTACTACACAGATGTTGTCCTAGAGTATCCATATAGCATCCCTGAAAAATCAAACCTAATCATAATAAATAAAAGGAATAGAAATATAAAATAATCCATAATGGAATAAAAATAATGCATTTGACTATCATATCAATTCAAATTTTACATGAAAAATATTTACATTAATTTCATATTTACAATTAACAAAAAAAATTACAACTCATATACATAATAAAAACTAGAAGACTTTTTCTAATGATCAACCTCTATATAAAATTATATCCATTCAATAAAATAAGTGTTTATTTGAATAAAATTAAATAATAATAAAAATATATTATAATTTTAATGTTATATAATATGCATATGATAAATTATGTTTTTAATTACTTTATATAGTACAAATATTATTAGTTAATCATGTGTTGGGATGACATGTGGTTGACTCCTACACATCAAAAATATATTATAGATCATTTTCCTAATGTTTGAAAACAATCTGATCTCGTTTTATAATTTTTGGTTATGTTATGTGTATTTTAAACTAAAATGATAGTTATAATGAAAACATGCACTTTAAGTCATACTGACCATATCATATTTTGGATTCATGTGCAGTCAATTACTACATGTCATAAATTATTTCTATATCATTTTTTAAAATTTGAAAATAATTCAAGAATGTTTTCTTAGTTTTGTCTATGTGATATGTGTTTTAAACTAAAATGACACTTTTATATTATAAACACACACTTTGACTCATACCGGCCATGCTATCTATTGTTTTGGTGTGCATTAAATTCCTACATATCACAAATTAATTATAGAAAATTTTCCTAAATTTTAAAAATAGTATGATCTTTTTTCTCAGTTTTGGCTATGTGAGACACATTTTAAACTAAAATGAAACTCGTATTAAAAACATGTAATTATAGTAATACTAACCACATCGTGTGTTGGATTAATGTGTAGTCAATTCTTATATGTCAAAAATATATTATGGATTTTTTTCATAAGGTTTAAAAATAATACAATCATTTTTTCTAGGTTTTTTCTATGTGATATGCATTTTAAACTAAAATTACACTTCTATATTAAAAAATAAAAACTTCACGTAATACCGACCCATAATTTCTTGTATTGACAGGATATTGATTCCTACACATCAAAATTATATTATTGATCATTATCCAAAAATTTTAAAAAAATCTAATATCATTTTATTCATTTGGGCTATGTGATACGTGTTTTAAACTTAAATTGAACTTTTATATTGAAAACATGTACTTTCATTCATACTGACCACATCGTGTATCAGATTGACATGTGGTCAATTCCTACATATCATAAATATATTATGGATCATTTCTCTAAGTTTTGAAAATAATATAATCTTGGTTTCTCTGTTTTGGCTATGTGGTATGCATTTTAAACTAAAATGACTCTCATATACTAAAAACATTAAATTCTATTCATACCGCCCAAATCATATGTTGGATTGACATTTGGTCAATTCTTATACATCATAAATATATTATGGATCTTCTTCCTAAAATCGAAAAACAATTTGTGCTCGTTTGATCAGTTTTGGATATTTTATGTGTATTTTAAACTAAAATGTCACTTTTGTATTGAAAACACACACTTAGGTTCATATTGACCACATCATATGTCAGATTGATGTGTGATAAATTCCTATATGTAATAAATAAATTCTAGATAATTTTTATAATATTTTAAAATAATCCATGATTTTTTATTGGTTTTGTCTATTTGATGTGTTTTTAAAACTAAAATGGAACTTTTGTATTGAAAACACACTCTTTGAGTAATATTAACCACATTTTGTGTTGGATTGATGTGCGGTTAATTACTACAAATGAAAAATGAATTATGGATTTTTTTATAAAGTTAGAAAACAATCCAATATTGTTTGTTCAGTTTCATCTATTTGATGTTTGTTTTAAAGTAAAATGGATTTTTTTTATTGAAAACATGTACTTTGGGTCATATCAAATGCATCATGTTATAGATTGATGTACATTCAATTCTTACTTGTGAAAACTGAATTATGTATGATTTTCCTAAATTTTAAAAACAATTTGACCTCATTTTATCAGTTCTGTCTATTTGATGTGCATTTTAAACTAAAATGAAACTTTTGTGTTGAAATCACACACTTTGGGTTATATCTATATCATTGTGTGTCGGACTGATATGTGGTTAATTCATACACATGAAAAATGAATTATGGATATTCGTCCTAAAGTTTGAAAAAAATCCAATCTTGTTTTCTTGGTTTTGTCTATTTGATGTGTGTTTTAAACAAGAATGGAAGTTTTTTATAGAAAACACACACTTTAGGTCATATCAACGACATCTTATTTCAAATTGATGTTCGTTAAATTCCTACATGTGAAAAAATAATTATGCATCATTTTAAAAAAATTTGAAAAAAATATCAACTGCTTTCTTCGGTTTTGGCTATTTGATGTGTGTTTTAAACTAAAATGACTCTTATATTAAAAACATGCACTTCAGGACATATATACCACATCATGTGTCGGTTTTATGTTTATTCAATCCCTACGTATGAAAAAATGAATTATGGGTCATTTTTTCAAATTTTAAAAACAACTTGATCTTGTTTTATCAGTTTTTAATATTTAATGTGTGTTTTAAACTAAAATGAAACTTTTTTATTAAAAACATGTAATTTGAGTTATACCTATGACATCATGTGTTGGATTAATGTGTAGTCAATTCCTATATGTGGAAAATAAATTATATATTATTTTCCTAAATTTTAAAAACAATCTGATATTGTTTTTCTTGGTTTTGGGTATGTGATGCGCATTTTAAACTAAATTGACACTTTTATTATGAATACATATAATTCAGGTCATTAAAATCATATCATGTGTAATTTTGGTGTCTGGTCAATTCCTACATGTGAAAAATGAATTATGGATAGTTTTCATAAATATTGAAAAAAAAATTGAGTTCATTATCTCAGTTTTGAGCATATGACGTGTGTTTTTAACTAATGTGTAAATTTAACAAAATAAGTGTCTGATAAAAATGATAATAAAATTAACTAAAAAAGTATATAAAATGTTGATAAAATTAACTAAATAAGTATTAGGAATTAATCTCTTCATGATGTCTATATACATTCTGAAATCATGTATTCTTATTAATTATTTATAAATAATTTTTTTTCTTTCATTATAATTATCTGTGAGAAACATATCATAAATAATATATAAGCATTCTAATACTAATGATTCAAATCCCAAATATATTTTTAAGTTTATATACTGTACTATATCACAAAAATAGTTGGTAATCACCAAAATATGATGTTGGAAAACATTCTAACACCATGTATGATGCATGCTCATCTCCAAACAAATTTATTTCTTCTTTTGAGTACATAAATTGTTGAAAATTTTAGTAATACTGAAAAAATATTAACCAAAAAAATTATCAATAAATATTTTTAATGAAATTATAATTACCTTTAGAAATTACCTATTTCGGGATAATAGTATTTGGATAGTTTATAATGTATTTCATAAATATTCAAACATAATATTCACAATCGTTGTTTTTATCTTGCATTAGACACTGCAGAAATATTGACCAAAATAAGTAAATTATTTTTAAATAAGTTTGAATAGTTAAATATTTCTATATATACCTTAATATATTTCCATTTTAAGTAATCCATAGGATTCTTATATTCAGTCACCAAATTCATACCATGCTTTAGTATATCTTTAGGGATTTCCCTATCATAAAAAAAATCTTCTTAAAATGCATATTTAAACATTTAATTTGAAGTTTATGTATAAAATATTGATTAAATTGCATTAATTTTTCATAATACAAATCATATATGTTCAATTTTATGAATATCCATGTATTAGATTCAAAAAATAAATATTTTGGGTATCTAGATTGATTGTGATCATCATCCAGTGCTTCATAAAAAACAAAAACAAATAAATGATAAAAAAATAAAAATATATTTTATATGATTTGATTTTAGAGTTTTACCACTACATTGTAGGAAGAAAAAAGAATATTTCATCTATTATTTTATTCTCAAGCACCTCATTTATCTTAACTTTTTTCTTATAAATTTCTTTCGACTTCAAAATAATTTTGTTCATAAAAATGATACAGGGATTCATGAATCCAAATATTGATTCAGAGGTTTTTCCCTTTATATAGTAGTAAAATAAACAACTATAGGAAATATGAATAGTTATTAACTTTAATGGTCATACTAGATCATTTTCTGGAAAGATATTTTATGAAAATGTACCTTACGTATTTATTCACAACTAAGACTCCCAACTATTCAAACTTGAGACACTCATTTATATTTTCGAGATCAACCATGTTTGTAATGATAGTTCAAGATATGTATTCTTCATATGAAATATAGGAAACATATCCATCTTTGAATGTGGTGTATACATGAAGTTTTATGTTAATATATATTATAGTGGAACTGGTGGAGGGAAGGTACTCCCAGAAGTTCTTTTTGTTTTATTCATAAATTCACTAGATTCTCTTGATCAGACCTTTAGTCTCTCTATAATTTTATATTTATGTAATACCATACATCACTTTAGAACTTTTGAATTAACTATTATGGGTTTTACATTTGAAAAAAAAATTATCCGCATACGTCATGTATATTTATAATATTAGACATCCATGAAACAAAAGTTCCAATAGCATCATTGACCATTGTAATATCTGGATCATCAAGAGGAATAGGAAACTCATCACTTGGCTCATAAGATACCTAAATCCCCACTCTCATTTGATATTTTGGGAGTTATTTTTTGTATATCAGGTCTCTAGTGATATTATAAATCATACCCCTTGCAACAAGGAAGTGTGTGGGTGTTCATAGATAGAAATTTAATATAACTTTAACCTATAGAATTTTAGTCATATAAAGTTATCGAAAGTTGTTTGATTATCATTTAGGATAAAGAGTGCTGAAAAAAATTATAACCTCAAGTAAAGTATGTAGTTGATGGGAATGACTAACCTCATAGATAGCAGGTTTATTTGGTTTTTCATGTGTTGATATTAGTCCCACTACCAGTTCAATTTGATCCTTTTGAATATATTGGTCTGCCAAACCAGACCGGATAATAATATCTTGAAAATTATATATTTTAACATGAAATCCTTTCATCATCTGATATTCATCTTCTTTAAGTTTTTTCTTCTCAAAATATGTTTGAGGAGACACTCAAAAACCCATACCTCTAATGCGACCATATTGTTCTGGTCACTTCAAAGATTTTGAAAGTAGTTTTTCTTCTGGTACGGTCACTATTGATTATTATGTCTAAATCATATAAAAAATATATGAACATAAATATATTTTTTTATATAATATTATTAAAAATAATAAATAATTACTATTATGCCATACTTAAACATTTTTCCCATACAAATTTTGTGTTTTCATCAACTAGTTTACCCTCCTTATTTACGTAGGCCTCCTTATATAGCACATAACATAGGATGGAAGTGGATTTAGATTTTGATTCATAAATATACATATAAAAAATTAACATATGTTGTTTCATATCAGATAATTTTTTTATTATTTATTTAAAATACATACCATTTTCTTCTTTGGTGAAGCGTACCTCGTCATTGCTTTGTGATAAAGATACATTGGCTTTGATGCACATTGTTTATTTTTATCACTCATTTAATGTTTCGTATATTTAAAGTTTTGAATGAAATTTGATAAAATAAATAATTTCAAATAAGATATTATCAAATTCAATGCACCTGAAATGATTTCTCAATGAAACATCTGATGAAATTATAACATGTTTCTACTTTATAATGTATGCATAAGTAACTAGTGGGTGGGGATTTACTTTCCCCTTAGCATACCTAAGATAAAACATGGTAAGAAGAGTCTAGAAGCCTCTATTTTATTTTCTAGTGTCCATCAAGATAAATTTATTATAGAAATTATCTAAAATAAATGAACTCTAGAAGGAATAATGAAAATTAAATCAATGTTTAATTATATAATTTTTTTGGTAAAATATAGAAATTATATGGTAACATTTCCTTTATATCTTCCCAAAGGGTTTCCTTCATTATAGGTTATACATGGTACCAAAAATCTATATAAATAGGCACATTCATATTCATTATGACCCCAATA
Organism: Viscum album; assembly: GCA_963277665.1. NCBI lineage: Eukaryota > Viridiplantae > Streptophyta > Magnoliopsida > Santalales > Viscaceae > Viscum > Viscum album. The sequence goes on from OY728131.1 coordinate 2,074,187,957, forward strand.
TAACTAATGAACATTGACTTGTTAGGTTCAATAGGTTGTTCATGTTGATTCCATCCAACCTCAAATATTATACCCTTAATTATTTCCTTGATAATTTTATTCAACAGTGTGATGCTACATTGTTCTTGTTTTTTTCATCAACATTGTGTTGATCCCCTGATAATTTTTTAATTTTAGAATCAACTGCTTATTGTTTATCTATATTGGTAACATCATCATGTGAATAAGTAATTATCTATAAGAGTAGTCAAACATTTAATTTAGATTATGTAAATATAGTAAATAACACATAATATTATGAGAAAAATTATAGTATATTAAAAAATATTTAATCTAATCATTGAAATATATTTATTTTCTTAAAAGGTTGAATGTATTTGGATCCTATATTGAGAATCAAAATCCACTCTTTGTGGTCCCCTATAACATACAAGACATTGTTTATATTGGTACCTCCATGAAATGATTGCAATCTCTCAATGAAAGGGTCATCCTTGAATGAATTTTAATCTAACCATACAGTTGTTTTAGTCACCAGAAAGACAATTGACCAATTCTTTTTTACTAGATCTAAGACATAAATATCTACATTTCTTGTGATTCCATTATGAATGTCTCTTCATTTTACCCTTCCACACTAGAATTCACCTTCATGAAGCCAATTTCATCAAATTTCACTGCACTCCTATTATCAAACCATTTACAACAAAAAATCAACACTTGAAATATTGTATAATCTAACTCATATATATGTTTTATGATTCTGAAATATGAAATATTTGCATAAATTGGATTTCTATCCTTGGAATCAGATATGTGCATCACTTCTTCCACAAGCATAACTACATTTTTTTTCATCATACTATGCTCATCGTGTTCTTTTGTATAGAACATATAAACATTAATTAAAAAACTGGTATAAGATATTAAATTTTCATTTGGTCCCCTAGCTAGCCATCAATGTTTTTCAGTAATTGAATTTAGATTTTTAGATAACTTCTTATAAATATGATCTCATAACCATCCTATAAACTTTTGATTATGTGTATTTGATGTCCATCCTTTATCCCTTAATGGATTAAAATCACTAAGAATTGATTTTTGGGATTCAACATATATATAAACATCTTCACTATTATATAAAATATAATGGTAATCTTGCACCTTCTCTATGATGGTAATTATAACAATATATATTTCGGAAATCCCTTCACCCATAAGGTGTTTCTTGTGATGAGATTTTAGGATACCAAACATCTAATAGGTAATAATCATAGAATTCAAAAACTTATTCAACAATTTATAATCCCATAATACAACCTTTTGTCCAACTTCGATTCATGATGTTCCCTTTCAAAATATTAATATATCGTTCAATGGGGAACATCCAACTATAATAGACAGGACCACATAGTTAAACCTCTCTAATTGAGTGAACCATCATGTGGACCATTATATAAAATAATGATTATGGGAAGAACATATTTAATTCACATAATATGATTGAGAGCACCTTATTAATGATTAGAAATTTCACTTGGTCTATAAATTTACTATATTTGGATTTGAAAAAGAACCATATTCTATTTAATTTATGCCATATATATTTTGGAAGAATGAAACGTAAAGCATCGTGCATCAAATCTTGCATCAAAACATCAAAGTTATGTGATTTTAGTCCCTATAACCTTAAATTATTCATTGACACAACATTAATTATATTTTATGAATACCCCTCTAAAACTTATACACCATTAAGAAAAATTAAAAGTTTCAATTTTTATTGTTTGGATAGAGTGAGAGTTGTTGCAGGAAGAAAAGTACAACTTTTACCCTTCACCAATGCCAACTCTTCCCTTATCCCCATGTCAAATATTTCCATCTTATCCTTAATACCATATTTTGTTTTTTAGGAACATTTAGTAATGTACCAACAACACTATCAAATAAATTTTTCCTATATGCATGAAATCAAGAAAAATTTTGACGTACAAACAATTCCAGTACAGTAATTCCAAGAAAATTTATATCTTTTTCTAACCTTGTTTCATAATGTTTTTCAAAAATATTTTACCAAAAACAATGTCAATATATTTTACTTTATTGAATATTTGACCACCTGTTAGTGGAGATGGTGTTGTACCTTGTTCGGTATTCCCATAAAATGTTGTTGTCCAATATTGGTATTTATGTCATCAAGGTAAAAAAATTGAGGTCACACTATCTTCAAGGAAAGTTTCAACTGAACTGAGTGTATTCATTCTTCACAAATGGGACACCCCAACATTATTTTATTATTATATCCTGGAAAATTTCCATAAGTAGGAAAATCAGTTATCATCCCATAAAACATGGACCTCAATTTGAATTCTTCACTTCTATGAGTATCATACATTGTAACAAAAATATCTCACATCAATTTCTGAACATTGATCAATGGATCCAAATAGACATCAATATCATTATTGGGTTATTTCGGTCGAGATATAAGTAGAGGTAACATAATTTATTTTTTCTTCATGCATAACCATGGCGTAAAGTTATAATTTACCAACATAACTGGACATGTACTATGAGTACTACTCTATACACCAAAGGGATTTATTCCATTTTTATATAATGCAATGTGAAGTTTTCTCAGCTCATTTCCAAATTCAAGATACTTATAATCAATTTTATTCCACTAAGGAGAGTCTGCTAGATGAATAGTTTCCCATATTTAATTCTTATATCTATGTGCCATGTCAATTATCTCATAGTTTTCTAATATCCATATAGTCTTTTAAATCATGGAATGATAATAAAGTACCATAAATATTTTAAAGGACTTGATTCATCTTTCTTATATCGATTCATTCCACACTTAGGGAATTTTATGGGTGATTCATGGTCCTTGAGAAACTATAAGTAATCATTTGGAAAAGCATGTATTTTTTTAGAGAACATACCCATTAAATGTAGCATTAATTTTGGAATCATATATTCAACAAGGAAGTTCATTTTATTCTGGTAGTATATCATTTATGAGACCAAGTAGTTTTGTAAAGATGATGTCACTCCATCTACTACCATCTTTAAAATTATATAACTTCAATAAAACTAAAAATATTGTCCATTTAGTACAACCGATATAGAATGGTATCTTAGTACAACTATTTAAATTCTCATCCATTTGTGGAATTTCATGTGTTACATTCCATTTCTATTTTGTAATTTTATTTTATTTAATAAATTTTTATGGTTTGGCAGGCTCGTTGCCTAAAATTTCCTGGTAGTCAACAATTTTACAAATTTATAATGTTGAGGCAGCATCCATGTGCTACTGTATTAAGCCAAGACAGTAGAGAAGTGTTTGAGAACTGGTATGGGGTAGTGCTAGAGAGATATTGGAATGGGGTGACACTAAGCCCCAAAGGAAACCAATGGTCATGGAGTGGGTTGGAAACACAAAAATAAAAACAAAACATTGTGAATATAGAAAGACCTATGCGAGCCATAGTAGGGACAGATTGAGAATGCAATGGACCACAAACAAGGAACTGCCAAAGGAGGATGAAGGATGGTGGGGAAATCATCAACAGAACTCTTAAATATGGAACCACAAGACCATCAAGCCAAGATAATGTTGCAGTATCGCACATTGTTAAACCCAAACAAGCAAACAATTAGAGAGGAAGAGAAAAAAAATAACATAACTTGGATTTGAGGCTCGATTTGTCTGAGAGAAGGTCAAGGGGAGAAATGGAAGAACTGGAATTCCATGAGATTTTGAACGATGTGATGGAAATTGGTTTGGTTAGGGTTATTTTAAAAATATAAGGGAGGGTTTTATCAGCGCTTCCAAGAAAGCATTGATAAAGAGGTGGCAGACGGTAATGCGGGCATGACATGAGCAAACGGTGACGCAGGAATGACGATGCACTGGGCCTTCGGGCCGGATTGTGGGCCTTTGGTCCATGTAATGGGCTTATGCCCACAGGGCCTTCAAGTCATCTACTAAATAAATAAGGCTTAATGGGTTGGATATCCCTTGGAGGGGCTACGACCTACCTTTCCGACCTGTGTGTGTAGTGTGTGTATTTAATGTAATTGTACTCCCAAACAACAAATATATATATTTATAAATATTTCTAAATAATTATAAATATATTTATATCATTATATTTATTCATTTATATAATTATATATATTTAATAAATAAATATAAATATAAATATATTAAATATAATCATTATTTAAATATATTTATTATAATTTTATAATTATTTATTTATAATTATATTATTATTTTTTGAAAAAATTATATTTATTTACTTAAAATTATAAATATATAATTTTATAAATATAGTAAATATACATTAATAAACATATTTATAAATAAATATATTTTTAAATATACTTATAATTATAAATATGTTTATATCATTATGTATATTTAATAGATATATATATATATATAGTAAATATATTCATTATTTAAATATATTTATTTTAATTTTAAAATTATAAATATATTTCTATTTTTATATATATTCATATAGTTATATATATATATATATTAAATATATATTAATATAATTATAAATATAAAAAATATATTCATCATTTAAATATATTTATTACAATTTTATAATTATTTATTTATAATTATAAAAATAATTTTAAAAAATTATATTTATTTATAATTATAAATATACAATTTTATTAATATAATAAATATACATCTATAAATATATTTATTTAAAAATATTTACTTATAAATATTAATTTACAAATATATTTTTAACATTATTAACGAATATATAATCTTAAATGCATGAATATTAAAAATGAGTGAAATTGAATAATTAAAAATGAGTAGACTTTAAAAATATTTAAAGAATAGATAAGTTTTATTAATTATAAAAATTATTAAAAAAATATGGATATATATTGAAATGAAGATGAATACATGTTTAAAATATTAAAACATAGTAAATAAATATTAAAAAATGATTAAATTCCATAAAAAATATTAAAATTGAATAAATAATACTAACTATAATAAAATTAAAAAATTTACCAATTATAAACATAATATATTAAATATATTATTTTACTAAATAAAATTCTAAAATGATTACTAAAATTTGAATAAATTGCATAAATATCCATTGTATGTGTTTTTATATAAAATTTCATTAATTATGCAAATATTTGTGTTTTTGGAATTAATGTGTATATATATATATATACAAGTTTGATATATGTTAAATTGAATAATGATATTATATAATATGTATCATATATTAATGATAAATTATAATAAGAAATAATAACTTTAAAAAAATGAATATTTTTTATTAATTATATAGATAATCTAAAAAAATTAAAAATTAATTTTTATATAAGTTAAAATGGAAATTAATACACATGAATTATATAAATTACAACCATATTAAAAACAATAAATTTTAATGAGTAAACATGTATAAATAAGTATTGGAAATGGATAATATTACAAAAATATTGAAAATTAAAAATGAATAAATTACAAAAATATTAAAAAACAATTAATATTATTAATTAATAAATAATATTAATAATGAATAAATTCTAAAAAATATTAAAAAGTAATAAATATTATATATTGAATAATAATATAAAAAATGATAAAATTTACTAATTATAAATATAATATTTATTAAATATATTATGTTAATAAATATAATACTAAAATGAATATTAAAAATTGACTAAATTATAGAAATATTATGTGTGTGTGTTATATATAAAAATAAATTAATTACATATATGTATGTGTGAAATCAATGTAACACACGTTTTATATATGTTAAATTGAAAAATCAAACAACATTCAATTAAATGTCCATTACTCGATATAATTAATCAATATTTTTAACTAATATTATTTTTTAATTATAAACCATTTTTTCACAAAATATATGGCTTATTTAATGTAAGCATAAATATATTGTCTTATATAAATCATATTTTAGGAAATATTATATATATTAATATATATATATATATATATATATAGATTTCTATATTAAAAGTATTAAATATATTAAAGAATAATTATGTATAAAACCCATTAAAAATGAATAAGACATTAATATTTTTTTAATTATTATATTTTATTTATTTTCTATATTTATATTAAATATATATTATTTATTTCTATTTATGATTAATATATATATATATATTAAATTTATTAATTGTTATTAATAATTGTTTCATTTTTTTAATAATTTTATAAATTATTCATTTTTAATTTTTTTTGTACAATTATTATAATTTAATCATTTTATATATATTTATTTAATATATACTATTTATTAATATTTATAATTTATATATTTTTGTATTAAATTTATTCATTTTTATTAATAATTATTTAGTTAATATTTTTAAAAAATCAACTATTTTTTATTTTTATTTGTTTAATTATTTCAATCTATTCATTTTATATATCTATATTTAATATATAATATTTATTAATATTTATGATTTATATATTTATATATATTAAGGTTATTAATAATTATCTAATTAAGAAAAAAATTAATATTTTTTAAATTTATTCATTTTTAAATTTTATTTGTTTAACTGTTTTAATTTATTCATTTTATATATAAATATTTAATATATAATATTTATGAATATTTATAATTTATATATATATATATATATATTAAATTTAATTATAATTATTTAATTAATAATTTTTTAAATATTTTTAAATTTATTCATTTTTAATTTTTATTTATTAAATTATTTCAAATTTTTAATATTTTTAATAATTGTAATTTTTTATTGATATATGTAAAAAATAGGGGTTGTGGCCAGGCGGGCCATGTATAGGCCTGAATGGGGGGTAGGTGGGCCCGGTCGTGTAGGACTCGATTATGTGTATGTGGGTGGGCTAAATCCAGCATGAGGGATACAGTGGGCCAAGACATGCATAGGCTCGTGGGACCATATGAGTGTGTGTGGAGAGTGTATGAGGGAGCTCATCCCCGCTATAGGCTTCTGAGGTTGGGATGCAGTGGAATCATATATAAAAAAGCAGCCAAACATCCTTTATTTTGACATGGGACACATATAATGATCAGGACCTTTATCAATGCAAGAAAATGTGCTGATAAAGGTCACTATTTATCAGTGCTGCAGATAAAGCATACATAAAATTACCCTTTATCAGTGATTAAAAACATTAATAAAGGTAACCCTTTATCAGTACTAAAAAAACATTGATAAATGTTATCTTTTATGAGTCCTTTTTTTAGTATTGATAAAAGATACCCTTTATCAATGCTTTTTTGAATGCTAATAAAGACTAACATTGTATATTGTGCATTTTTTAGTAGCGTTACATCTATTTTATATATCTCATAGTCCTGATGAACTATTATGGCAAGCAATATTTGAATGCAATTCATCATTGATACTATTGTAAAGGTTTCTTAATAGTCAATTCCATGAATTTTCTTATAAAATTTTTCCACTATGTGATATTTATAGGTAGAAACTATACGATCAATGTTAGTTTTATTATGGAAAACCTACTTGAACCTTATGGGTTATACCCCTTTAGGTGATTCAGCCAAGTTCCAAACTTGGATAGTGTACATGGATTCTATCATAGATCTCATGGCCCCAAACCAAATCTGGGAATTTTCATTATTTATTTTCATCTATATTGAATTTTTTTAAGAATAACCACTCTACTATGATAAATCATAGTAGATGGTTGGCCTCTTTGAATTCTAATCTATGGTTTTTGAGGGAAATTTGGTGGGTCACTTCTTTGAATGATACCTTTTATGAACAGTTTTCAAACCTGAATGTTATGATAGGGGATCAAATTTGTCTCCATCTAGATTTATTTTACATCTTATATTAGGTATCAAGTCTATAATTACACTTTCATTCCAAATAAAGATACAATGGTCAAGTATCCAGAGAGTCATGGCACTCTCACAAGTCAACTATATTATAACATTTCATGGGAATGCCACTAGATATTACTTCTTAACTTCCCCCTTTCTCTAAACCCTAGATTGAACCCTCATGGTTCACTCTCATTTGGAGGGTTTCATATCATAAGTAACCTATAGATAATTGTTTAATGAAGGTTTGGCATATCTTTACACTATGTGCATTGTTTGTAAATCTGTAGATGACTCCATCAAACATGTTTTCTTCTAGTGCTCTTTTTCAAAGGCATTGTGGAATATTTTTTATAACTTCTTTGAAGTAGTAACCTTTATTATAGATCACACCTCTCCTTTTTTCTTTTTGTGAACTCTATGTGGGATCAGTTCAGTTGAAGAACCTATATCAGACTTCTATATTTGAGTTCTATCATATTATCTAGTGGAATGGGATCACAAATAGCTTTGATGGGCATCCCATCAAACTCAACTCAGTCATGAGAAACATTCTTTAAGCCATCTGAGCAGCCACCAATATGAATACTAGAGGGACTCAATCAAAGAACTTACTATCTTTGATAGGTAGGGTATTCGAGGTAATTAGAGAAATTATAATAGCTTCTTCCCTATTGTTTTGAAGCCTCTAATAATGGTCTAGATTAAAATTAATATGGATAGTGCTTCCAAGGGAAATCTAGGACCTAGAGGTTATGGTGTAATTTTTAGGGACTTTTAGGGAGGATCTATCTCATGTTTCATGATGGATTGTGGGTTAGAAATCACCTATGAATTGGAGACAAAAATTATTATCCTAGAAATATATATTTCTAGATTCAATATATATACCAAGATATGTCTTTGACTAGACTCCTCATTCATTTTTCATGCTACCAAGATTAATATTTCCTCTCCCTTTTGGAGGCTTTTCACAGAATGGGAGGACTGCCTTCAATACTGTAAGAATATTTATTTCATTTTTATACATATTTATAGATAACTAAATGTTATTTATTTCAAACTTACCAATATGGGGGATGGATCCAAGGTTTTTATATGGCTCTTGGAAGTTCCAAATGTAGTCATGGATCCATTTTACCTTGACATTTACAAAACTCCTTTTCATTTTTTATAAATTTTGATCCCAAGAATATCGCTCTGGGGAAACTATTCTATCTATATCTCTCATGATTTTAATGAATCCTACTAGACCTTCAAGGTTATTGAGTAAATTGAGTCAGTTTTTTCTACAACCCTTTAAGAAACTGGGTCACTTTGCATCTAATGAAAAAATATTTTTTTTCTGGTTTTGAACTTCTCTAAGTTCAATTTTCCTCCCACTGACACCTTGATTCATGGGATCCCTCTCAAGGAAAATTATATATCAAGATATAAACACTTTTTTATAGTATTATTATATAAATAATCTCCTATAGTTTCCTTCGAATGACCAAAAAATAAGCACTTTCATATTTAGAATCAATTTTTTCAGAAGCCGGACTTTATATGTATGCTTTACAACGCCAAATCCTTGTGAAAGAAAAATTGAGAACCTACCAATCCATATATCATATGATATATTTATAACATCTTTAAATGTATTATAGTTAAGTGGTAATGAATAATTTTATAGGTCATATCCCTTGAGTGATATATGAAATTTACACTAACTATCATTGGTAAAACAATGTTAAAAAAAGATACAATTAAAACTATTGATCACACTATTCCACTATGGTGTTCTAGGAGGAATGAATTGTGATAGAATTCCAAAATCTATTAAATGATCGATAATTTTCTAACTTAAGTTTTTGTGACCCAAACCCAGGATCTTGAACCATGATACCCAAGACGGGATCATGATAAGGTCTTAAATGTGTTCCCTGATCTCTAGAGGTTGGAAACTAGTACTGAGGGATAAACATAATAATTAGGGAATTATTTTCAATAAAATAAATTACCAAATATATGATACAATAATTAAATTTCACTTAAAATTAAAGTTAACATTAAAATACCAATTTAAAATTGAAAACCAAATAGATTGAAATAGAAAATAAAAAATAGACACAATCCTAACATGACACAAAAATATCATATATGACACCCATTCAATGTGAAAGGACAAACTCATCCACCAAAATATGGTGAAACACTTTCATGTATACCAAAATATCAGATCTTATTATCCATTACCCAATAAAATTATATCCTTGACTATATCTACAATATGACATAATACATTTATTTATACATTGATATGTACGGGTAGAGGAGAGTATGAAAACCAAGTTGGATTTCCATAAATTACTCTCATAGAATCTCAATCATGATCTATTACCAAACATCTAACCAATGACATTTAAAATGGTTTATCACATTAAAAATAAAATATTTTATCATAATTCATGATAAAGCCTGAATATAAGATAAAATAATATAATAATAAAGTTCCTATTAATAAATATTTCACTTATTATCAATTATAAACTATGAGGATGAAGCTTCCAAATTTCTGTGGTGTATGAGAATTTGAGTGAGTTACTTCCCTCATACATGGTAATAGAGATGGAGTGTTTGCTTCCCATAGAAAATGGGCAAAGTGAATAGTTATTTTTTTAATATCATGGATAGATAGATTCAAGTAGCATCCCTCATATGTGAAAATTAAAGTAATATTATTCAGTATTAAAGATAGGTGTTTATGATGGGAGTGTTTTCTATTTCATTTAATTGAGTATGGAAAAATCTAACTAAAATAGAGACTAAATAACTATCATTAATATTGTCAAGTTATCCAAATGTATTAATAATCCATCCATGGTGCACCAAGAATACCAATTGATCTATCACATGAAGGAATACCTTTGGATGATGTGTGAATATAATTTTAATAGATTAATATTTCCTTGAAGTGAAATGAATAAGTGATGCTAATATTAGAGAAATCTATAAATGGTGTGATGGATGAAAAATGGACAATGGATAAACCCTATACACTTCATAGAGTATATGCATTATTTGTAAGGTACAAACCTTGGACTTAGTATGGTACAAGCTGAGGATAAAACTAAAAATTAAAAAATGCATTAACCCTGTGATGGACTTCATATGGTGAATCCCATCTTCATATGGTGCCTTTATAGGGTACACTGGAGCTTCATAAAGCACCATCATAAGGTATAGGGATGCTTTGTAGGATGTATAATCCCTATGATGAGAATTTTATAATGTATCAAGAAACTTTATAGGATGAAAGTAATTCATATGGTTTAATCAATGTCGATTACATGATGAAATAATAGGTTACGCCTAACCCTAAAAAATCTAAATAATTCAGTCAACCCTATGAAAATAGAGAAGATCGGTGGGGAAACTTCATAAGGTTACTTTGAGACTTTGTAGAGTACAACTGAGAATAACACTATGAAATGAAAAATGGTATAATTAATTAGAATAAATATTCATTTAAATAGGTAAATAAAATCAGTTTATAAAATACACTTTTTTTCAATCTCAATATATCATAGTGATTCAGAAGGACCGTGATCTATGCTGAGTAAATGAATCAAACTTGAGATGATTTAAATATACACTACTAGAAAAACGGCGTATACCCATGGTTCAAAATCGTGGGTATATCCCCTAAAACCGTGGGTATAGCCTATACCCACGGTTTTGGGAACCGTGGGCTGGAACGGTGTCGGTATAGGTCCCCAGCCTATACCCACGGTTTTCTAAAACCGTGGGTATAGGTTTCCTGCCACCGTGTCACCGAAACATAGTCAATTTCCATGGTGTCAACGACTTTTACCCACGGTTTCAAAACCGTGGGTATAGGTCCTAAAATAATGCAGGCGCCGAGTTTCAATCCTGCAACCTCTTCGCTACAAACACCACGTCTAACCAATAACCTAACTTCACCTATATGTATATATATATATATAGTTAAATATAGTTATAAAAACCGTGGGTATAGAGGGAAGAACCGTGGGTATAGGGTTCCCGCCAAAAAAAAATTCCTTCCCGCGGAAAAAAAAAATTTCCCGCACACACAAAATTGACCTATACCCACAGTTTTTCATAACTGTGGGTATAGGTATTTTATCCCAGACCTATCTCCACGGTTTTACCCAAAACCGTGGGGATATACCCCCCCCCCTATACCCACAGTTTTGGGAAACCGTGGGTATAGGTGACTTTTCATGACCTATCCCCACTGTTTTGGCAAACCATGGGTATAGGTCATGAAAAGTCACCTATACCCACGGTTTCCTAAAATCGTGGGTATAGGGGGGTCTATCCCCATGGTTTTGGGGAAAACCGTGGGGATAGGTCCATTTTCCAGTAGTGATAGAGAAAGGATTTCCAAGCCACAAGCTGCAAGCGATACATCAAAATTCCATAAATAAGTGGATGAATTAAAAAGAAAATAAATTCATGGATTTTTTTAAGGAAATAAATTTTTTTATAATTTTAATATCAAATATATAGAAGTTAAATATGTTGAGTCTTAAGGATATTCAATATGGAAACAATAACTCGAAAGTTTTAATGAATTCAAAATAATGACAACCTATTTATATTTAAAGAGAATTAAAATATGTATATTATGAGAATAATACTCACTATATTATTCACGATATATAAATAGATATATAAGTGTATATAAATAAAGAAAAATGTAAATGATAGACCATTTATAGTGCAATAATGATGAATAAATACATAAAAATGAATAAGGAGAACTTGATCACATTCAGGAGTTCCCATCCATTGAAGAAGAGGAAGAGAGGATAAAACCTATGATACAACCATATCATAAAATAATATTAAGGGGTCACTATGAATCAATATCATTGTATGATTGATCAATCCCAGGTGATCTAGGAATTTAAGGAAAATTTATACAAGTAATTGAGTGGAATGAGTCTAAATATTTAAAATTGAAGAAGAAGAAATTAGAAGACCTATTTTTCAAGTTTCAGGAAGACCTTAAATATCACAAACTGTGAAAGAGAATCATAATCTGGTTGATGGGGCCGAGTTGTACAAGATAAAAAGAATTGGTGGGAGAATGGTAACTGCATGGGTAAATATAAAGATCCTTCATTGATAGGTTAGATCATTAATGGGGTTTCACATAATCATGGTGTGACACTATGTAATTTTAATTACTTATTATAATAGTAAAATATTTTATAATCAGTGTAAATAACTAATTGTATCAAGGGGTATTCTTTGAAGGTCAAACCTCATAAATCCATATGTTCTGTGAATTTTAATTATTTCATTATTTAGGTGTGTCTATAATTCACAATAAGAGTATATCAAGGATTTAAATAAAAAATTAAGTTAAATTGAAGGAGGAATTCATAAAAAAAAATCATTGATTCACCCCTATCCCTTTCAGTGAGATCACTAGACCTAGTACCTACAGGTGGTATTACAGAAAATCCAAGTTCCCTCTAAAATATAAAAAAAATAAGAATAAGTATATACTAAATTCAATCAATAATATAGGTGTTTATATCTTCTATGGTAATCATTTACATGGATATAAATTTAGAATATTTCCTTGCCTTTTATCACAAGTCCTTAACATTATTGATATAGTTAAAGTGGACATTAATCCACTTGAAAAAGAGCCACCCAGGACTCATTATAATAAGATAAATCTATAAGTGGATGGGAAATATTGTAATGCTATATTTTTTATCCTTATATAACAAATAATACACCAAGTTTATGGGTCTAATAATATCCAACGATATTTGGGATAGATTGGAAAATATGTATAAAGGAAAAGTGAATATTGAGGGAGAAAAAATTCATATTTATATATCAAAGTTTGAAAACATTTGGATGGGTTGTGATGAGAATATTGATGTATACTTTAATTAGGTTAATGAGATAGTAAATCATACTAGAGGTGTTGGTGACACTTTAGAAGATTCAACTATTTTAAAGAAATTGATGATGAATTTCCTAGATACATTTGATCTAAAGATATCACACATTAATGAAATTAGATATTTATCACTTATTTAGTTACACAATACCCTCCACGCTTATGATATGAGTAAATCTCTATAACTTAAGAAGAAATAAAGGGAATAAATGGAATTTAAGTCCATGAGAAAATAGAAAAATAAATATGAATAAAATCGTACTTATAGGGAGTATAAAGATGAGGAAGAAGATGAGGATTATGATAAAGTAATATCACTTATATAAAATATATTAAAAGGGGTAAATGGTAGGTATAAAGTAAAAAATATCACTCAGAAACTACAAGTGTAACAAGATTTTTCATTTTTTTGTAAACTTTCCAAAGAATAAGAACATCTAATTTGATTCATATAACCAAAGTGTAGAAACCTTTACTAGTGATGAAATATCTAAGATAATATCTGGGAAAACCAAGAAAATTAATTCTAAATATATGAATATATTATCAAGAAAGAATAATAGAAAACAAATATATAGGTAAGAATACTTAGACTTGTTTTTATGGACTTAGTCAAAACATGAAGGTACTTACTAGCATCACAAAACTTTTATATCTTAAGATAAGAAACATGTAGATATTTTAAGTAGTGATAAAAAAGGTGAATAGACCTATAATAAGTATATGATAAGGAGTAAAATTTAATTATTCCTTGACAAAAACACTCAACTCAAGAAAAAAACTTTAAAAATAAAATGGATTTAAAGATGAAAATGAGAGTGATCTCGTCAAGGAGATCATGACTTCCAAGGTAATAATTCCTGAATAAGAGAAAATTTTATTATATCTTAATGAAAATATGGATTAAAAAAATAATTATAATAGGCATAATCTAGGTACCTTAGAACTAAAGAAACCTAAAAAATATAAAATAAATTTATAAAAAAGAAAAGTATGTTAAATTTGAGTCATCCAGATCAATTTTAAATTCCATCCCAATGAAGATGGTACAAACTATTTCAAATTCTTCAAGTGATGCCAAATTTGTTTCATCTAAAATTAAAAAAAAATTAAGTCAAAATTGGATATTTCCATATCAAAGGAAGATATAATAATAATACTCCAATATAAAGTAAATTTTTATTTGAGAATAAAAGGTAAAACTCTCCTATAAAAAGAAAAAATCAAAGTTTTACAATTCCAAGATATCAAGAAATTTTTAAAAGATAGATCATCTTGTGTTATGGAAAAAATATTTAATGTAAATTTTTTGTGTTTTGGAGCCTTTGGACATAAATCATATAATTTATGGTATAACATGTACCTACCATGAAACTATTATAAATAAAGGCATATCCCTATGCGTAAAAGGAGTAATTTTATGAGAAGAATAAAAAATATTATAATAAAAAACTAATAAATAAAGAAGTTGGAAAAAAAAAGACACCATATATTATTTAAACTAATAATAATAATTGAAGTACATTGAGATTTGGTTAGAACAATAGTAGTCAAAGTGGAAATATGAGTAAAGAAAAATATAGTTCTCATGAAAATAGTAAATAAGAAAAACTTAAAGTTCAAAAAGATTTGTGTTAGAGATGTAAGTATGTTGGTTATATTGAAAAGTATTTTATGATAATCCTACCAAGAAAAAATGAGAATATGAAAAATAATAACCTAGAATATAAGAAATAATTTTCATTTATTACACACAACAAGGAGTACCCACATGAGGAATTTATTGAGTTAAAGGAGAATACTATTTTTTATAATAAAACATAGAATGAGGAGACCAAAGGGAGTGAATACATAAAGATATATACTCAATTCATATCTACCAAGAGAAGGGTTTTTGGGTTAAGAAATAAATATCGTCCCCACTGCTCCTACTAAAGATCAAGATTATAACCCCTCTTTATTACCTTCTTTATTTTATTTTGAACTAACATGTAGGTAATTTAAGGAAATAAATTAATGGGGATCTAGTTGATGTTTTGAAAGTTGTATAATAATAATAAGAGTCTATCATGGAATTTCTTTAATAAAAATCAACCATGTTGAGAAGATGAAGTGTGTTCACCCTTGAGAGGGATAAAAATGAAGATGATCTATCAAAATATCATTCTACATTGAATCTAAAATTTTGTATAACTCAAAAAAAATTAGAGGTTTAGGTATTCTAATCACACTTTTTACCATTTTTATGATTATAACAAACATATCTGTAAAGGGTGTGTTGGTTGATATGTTATGTAATAGAAAGGGGGATTAAATTCATCTTGTGTATGAAAATTACTAATGTATTTATTGAGATCAGTGTGTGATATATTTTCAAGAAAAATCCATTGTATATCCCAAAATAAAAAGATTTTGAAATGGTATCACATGTTGGATTGGTTTATAGAAAGTCTTGATTTATTGGTTAAATCACTCTTGTTTTTTACAAAAGGTATTTCTATTTACACACAAAGATGACTTACTAAAGTCTAAAAAACTAATATATATGTGGTACCATACTTCTCTTATCAAGTAGATAAAAGATTAAATCTAGAAAAAAAATAAGGATAAGAAGTTACTTTGGGAGTACTAAGGAAAATTTTTAAAAGAGATAAATAGTTATATTTAGCACCCCTATATAACCTTTTCACTTATTTTCACTAAGGGGGATAATAAAATGGTTCATTGAATTGTAAATATTGATCAATAGGGTTAATGTTATTTTTAATAAATTTAAACAGGGTATTGAAGTTCCAATGAATAAATATTGATTTTTTTCAATTGGTGATGTTTCTGCTATGAGTATTAAGCTACCAATATGTGTGTAGTGTATTATAAGTTGAGTGAGTTGTTTCCATTATACATGTAAATCAATATGGAAAGGTTTTTTTACATTCCAAATGGGAAAACGAATTAATTTTTTATTCTTGAATATCATGGATAGATAGATTCAAGTAACATCCCTCGTATGTGATGATTGATGTGTTATTATTCATTGTTAAAGGTAGTTGTTAATGATGGGGGTATTTTTTAATACATTTAATTGATTTTGTAAAAATGTGGCTAAGAAGGGAGACTAGATAACTATATTTAATAATGTTAGGCTAGCTAAATATATAAAGAATCCATCCATGGTGCACTAAGAATAAAAACTGATATATCATGTGAAGGAATAGCTTTGGATGATGTTTGAATATAATTTTAATTGATTAATATTCCCTTAAATTGAAATGAAGAAGTGCTGATAATATTAGAGAAATTTGGAAATGTTGTACTAGATGAAAAATGGTAATGCGGGGAACCCTGCGTGCTTGATAGGGTACATGAATTCTCCATATGATACAACCCTTGGACTTTTTATGGAGAAAGATATGGATAAAACTAAAAAGTGGTAAAGGAATTAACCCTGTGATGGGATTCATAGGGTATATCCCATCTTCATAAGTCATATTAGTAGGGTATAATGGATCTTTATAGGGTTCTATCGTAAGGTATTGGGAATCTTTATAGTGTACATGAACCCTATGATTAGAACTTCATAAGGTAAATAGTACCTTCATAGGGTACAAGAAACTCTATGGAATTTAGTTAACATGGAGTACATACAGACTTCATAGGGTATGACCAACCCTATGAAAAAATGAATAATTCAATCAAGATCAAGCCTTACATCTTTTGTTGATCTAATTTATCCTAGAGATAAAGGAATCATTCGATGATAGAGAATCCCCTATTTCACTCCCAGGGGACCATAGGGTTGTCCTAATCTAATTTAGGTTAGATAATAATTATTTCAAGAGGATAATCATTTTTTTAAATAGAAATCATGTAATTTTAAAGAAACTATATAGTTAAGATACATGGTTGGTATCGACCTGTAATAACCATACAAGAATAACTACTCATAAACCCAATGTTGCATGATCACTCTAAAAATCACTGAGGACCATGTACCAACCATGTGTCTTCACTACAAGAGACCTATATAGTTTTACTACACAATCCTCAGGGCCACACACCCCATCCATGTAGTATACACTAATCCTCTAAAAACTCAATAATAAATATGAAATTCACCAAAACTAAAAAGGTTACTAACTTATCAAATTTGGTACATCATAATTCTCCACATTATAAGACTCTTAATCCATAAGAATTAATCAGTCTTGGATATCCTCAAATAATCTCAGTTATTATTATTGTAACTAATTCACTCTCTATTTTATCTCCTCTCAAATTAGATAATGCTAAAACAACACTCTTTCTAGTGTAATACTCACTCCTTTAAGGATATTCTATTTTCTATCATAAATTCTCACTAGCCATTCCATAAAGGTACTACCTTGCTCTAAATCCATGAAATTGTAGGAGATAAAGTGGAAAGTATCTAGTTGGTAATTCCTGTAACATCCCAAGTAAGTAATGAATAATAGATATTTTTATCTATGTCTATTAATGAATTAGATAGTGTTTTAGAGGCTTAAAATGAAAATAAATCCAATCTTAAGCATGGAATATACTAATATTTTTAAAAGATTGTTTTACTGCCTTTTGATGGCAAACCATTTTTAAATCTATCTTTTGACAATTTTATAAGCTATTTTTGTCAAAATAAACTTATTCTTTATGATTGGGACATCAAAATTTACTTTGTGTGAATTTTTGGTATTTTTCTGACAATGTTCATTTTTTAATGAATAGTGAAAAATACTACATTTTACATCAAAACTGCTTTTTAATCTAATTTATTTATATGATTAGATTATCTTTTTAATTGGTTTTAAAGTTAAATTAGAATATATTTTTACCATTTAATCCAATAGTGGTCATTTGAATCAATTTCACTTTGAAATTGGACTTAAACTGGTGTCAATCTTTTGATACTTATTGTTTCATAAAAACACACTATTTGTCATGACAGCGGGAATTAATTATTAAATTAATTAATGAAAATTATATGTTTTGAATTTTGTAAAATAGACTTCATTTTTGAATGCGGAATATCAAATATATCTTAGGGTTAATTTTTGGTATTTTTCTGAAAAACTTCAATTCTTGATGAATAGTGAAACCACTAAGTGGTACTTATAAAAACTGATTTTTCATTTAAATGAAATTTTACCACTTCTGTGTTTTGAATTACAAAAATCCGACATACATGGTTGTAATTAAGAAGTAAAATGTGGTTCAATGAGATTAAAATAATTTTTTGGTGAATAGTAACTCTTAAGTTCTTAATCGCGATTAGAGGTAATTAGTGTAGTTTAAGGTAAGAATAATGTTTTAATAAAATGAAATGACCTAGACACATGTCCTACCCTCATTGCATGTGTCATGTCCGACCAAGAAAATCCATGGGTCAACATGGGGACCCCATAGAGCCACTTTGGTTGGGAAATGACATAAATAACTTTTTATTAAATGTAAAAGTAAAAATGACACAAATATAATATGTTTTACGAAAACAATTTTTACATGGGGTTATACAAGTCATATTTTTTATTATAAATAATCATTTGAAAGATAAAAAGATTTCCTACATCATAGTATTTTTTTTATAATTTTTAGACTTTAAATAAATTAAATTATTTATGACATCATGATGATGCAGCGATTACCTCATTAATAAAGGATTTAAATAAAATGAAATGATAATGTAAAATCTATGACCTACACATGTCAAAAACCTATTGTATGGGTGGATTTAGAACCCTTATCACCTTACCCTAGAATTATATCAATGTGGGACCTTTTTAATCCGAAACTCTTTTTAAAATAAAGTAACTTATCTTTACTTTCCAAGAGTGCCCCTCCTCTCCTCTTATAAAAGGCCCCCACCTCTACCTCCTTACCCACACTCCCAAAGCCTTTGGCTCGGCCAACCCCTGCCCATTTTTTCTCTCCACAACCCTCAATTACTCCTTGAAGCCTCACTTTGGGCAGAAGTCTTCCCATGGAAGCCTTTGAGCTCAAACCAAAGGGAGTTACCCAATTTTAAGGTAATGTCTTCACTTGAGTCCTTTTGTATTATTTTGCTTCTCCAACCCCCTAAACTCTTTTTATTAATTTATTTTGTAACAAATACAGTATCTTAAATATACTAGGATGTTGTTATAAGAAGGATTCAAGCTACACATACACACACCTACATCTAATGGTTAAAGAACATACTATTTCTGTGGATGGTGAATTTATGCCTCCTGAAATGATGATTGTTCAACATTCCTTTTACACCTTCAAAGGTGGACATTAAGATGTCACTATATTTATAAATGATATATAATATGTTTATGTTTTCCTTAAGCTTCTGTATTTTTCATTTTGGGCATACCTTTATGGTTTCCATTATGGGTAAACGTGATATCTTCATTTAAGGAAGTGCGGACTACCGCCCCCTCAAGGTGATTTGATTCGTTAAATACCATATGTGGGACGTATAAAGGATGGAACTACGATATTATATATGATATTATACTGGAATTATAATATACCTTTATATCATTATGATTCCATTCTATAAAATATGAAATAGAAATGAAAGTAGCGTTCATGTGTACGTACATCTTACCGTCTCCATGAACGGTGCATTTCATTTCTTACATCTAAATGAATATGTAATATTATAAATGCATGTATATACTGGATATATATGATATATATTATATATACATCATGATTATAATTCTGGATATAATGGATACATGAACAACTTGTAATTATAAAGGGTTTATTTTTTACTCAAGTACCAATGATCGTTAAAACGACCGTTATTAACTTAAATAATTACATAGTGTTCATGACATGGAAATAAGTGATATAAAAGGAATAATGAACTTGAAAAAGGTTCTTAAGAAAGTATAAATTAACTCAAGTTTATTATTCAGGACATTAAAGAATGATCGAGTCAAGTCTGACCCGAGGTATGGGACTTCGTCTCAATCTCCTTTCATTGAGGCATATTTT
This sequence comes from Viscum album, assembly GCA_963277665.1. Lineage (NCBI taxonomy): Eukaryota > Viridiplantae > Streptophyta > Magnoliopsida > Santalales > Viscaceae > Viscum > Viscum album. The sequence goes on from OY728131.1 coordinate 2,074,208,810, forward strand.
GTTTTATACTGAACCTTATTTTATATGGTGTATAAACCCCTTTGACTTTTAAGTTTATTCAAAAGGAATCTTTTTTATACGAAGCATTTACTAAACGAAAAAAGGCAATGTTTTTGTCGTACGTATGCGGCGACAATGACTTCTCCGCCGTCGTGACCATTATTTGAGTTTCGGCTTCCTCTACAAGACATACTTTCTTTTTAAAAGAAAAATAAATACCATGTTTTAATTTTATTTTATTTTGGTATTGAAAATGGTTTTCATAATGTTTTTATATCAATGTGTTGTATTGATATCTTGTGATAGAAATGTGGAAATGTTATGTTTCCTTTATGCATGTTTTATGTGATACGATTATGTTATGGTTCTTGGGAATTATTATGAAGATGGGTGGTTCCGTGATAAACTAAGGGTAGGTGAGCCTGATATAGCTCTCCAATGCATTGGGTAACACGAAGGAGTGAAATGTTAAGGTTTCTCCAAAGAGATTTAGGGAATATAATGTGATGGGTATTCCAAACGTAACCAAGAGGGTTACTCCCTACGTAAGAATGTTATGAATGCCTCAAGTTACCTTTATGTCTTATGATTTCTATGATTTATTCATGATTTGATGAGGTATGTTAAAGTGCTTATGTTTTATGGGTAAAGTATGATCTCATTCTTATGTATATATGTACCCATGTTTCCTTTCCATATTTTTATATCCCTTACTGAGCTTTTTATGCTCATCCTAAGTTTTTTTTTTTGAAATGTTTTTCACAGGTCATGGGAAAGGTACATGATATGATGATAGTGTCAAGGAAGTGTCAAGAAAGAATCCATGTTTTATTTTAAATATGTTTCCATTGATGGGAATGAAGAATACTATCTTTATGTAACCACTTTGTTTATATGTGGAATGTAATGCAAGTTTTATGATCTAATTCTCTAAAACTCTAAACCCGAAAAGATCCTCAATGTGCAATCTTGTAATAACTCAAGATTAAGTAAGGTTTAAGGCTGGGGCCTTATATTTGGTATCAAAGGTCGGTTTAGATAACTTTAGAAGTTAGAATTCTATTAAATGATTATCCAAAAATATTTTTTTTGGTCAAATTGAAGTGATATAGTATTTGAAGATTACCATGTTGCTTCATCTAAGATATGTTTGTTCAGAATGGTTTTCCACAGAGGAAACAGGGAAGCAGTGCTAGGAAGGCATGCAGAAGAAAATAACCTTCCGAATCAGCATCCTGAGATGGTTGGAATTGTAACTGAACAGTTTGTTGTAGTAATGGTGTAGTTGACTCAAGCGATAAATAGTAGTGGTATCCATGCACGAGATTAGCCAGATCAACCGCAGAGGAACATGTCAGTGGTGGAACATTTCATGAGGCCACATCCCCCATCATTCAGAGGATCATACGACCCAGTGTTAGCTGAAGGGTGCATTAAAGCACTGCATAAGATTTTCGATGTCATGGGGTGTTCAAACAATCAAAAGGTTAGTCTTGCTATTTATCATTTGGAGGGTGAAGCAGAACAGTGGTGGTCGATGGTTAAGAATATCAGGGACGCTGATGAGATTGATTCTCTCGACTGGGATGAATTCAAAGGTATTTTTCTTGAGAAGTATTTTCCTAAGGCTGTTCGACTTAGGATGGAAAAACAATTCTTGGAATTGAGGCAAGAGGAAGACTCAGTGGCTACCTATGAAGAAAGGTTCACTCTATTGTCAAGGTATGCTCCAAATTTTATCTGAGACCTTGATATCAAAATCAATCGTTTTTACTCAGGATTAAAGCCAAAATATCGAAGGGCATTAGCTTCTCGTGAGTTTGAAAGTTATGAAAAGCTTGTTCGATGTGCTGAGAAGGTGGAAATGGATTTTACCGATGATCAAGTGTTTTATAACAACCAACAGAAGAAGAGACCGAGGTGGCAGGAGAAAGGTAAGAATTATTCAAAAAAGTCTGATGGTAAGAAATCTAAGTTTCCAGTTTGTGATAAATGTGGCAAAAGGAATACTGGGGAATGTCTTCTGAATTCTGCAAAGTTCTATCAATGTGGTAAGATGGGACATAAGGCTCATGATTGCACTGAAAAAGATCAGGGTGATGGTAAGACCAAATTTGATTTATAGTTAGTGAAATGTTATAAGTGTAATGAGATGGGTTACTATGAAAATGAGTGTCTGACAAAGAGCTTGAGTGATGGGAAGAAGTTATACTACAAGCAGAAAGGGGTGGTGAAATCCTTTGCAACTACTTCAGCAGATGTCGGGCCATCAAATGAAGTTGTATCAGGTACTTTGTTTGTTTTTTCAGATTATGTCAGTGTGTTGTTTGATTCGGGGTCTACACATTCTTTCATCTCTGAAAACTTTTCTAGTGAAATGGGAATACCATCTCAAGAAATGACTCCTGAACTTCTGGTAAAAACACCTGGGAGAAATGTTGAGGCAAAAATAATTTATAAGAATCTTCCTATCCTTATCTGTGGAAAGAACCTACTTGAAAACCTTATTGTTTTACCTCTAGTAGAGTTTGATGTTATCCTGGGTATGGATTGGCTCTCTATTTACCATTATAAGATTGATTGTAGAGCTAAAGAAGTTTCTTTTCAGAAAGACTTTCAGTTTGTGTACAAGAATGAACCATTACTGTTGATAACTTATCAAGAGGCCAAGAAACTTGTAAAAGATGGAAATGAATGTTACCTTGCACACATCGTTGAAAATAAAGGAACAGTTTAGATTAATGATGTGCCAGTGGTAAATGAGTATCCTGATGTTTTTCCTGATGAGTTGCCTGGAATAATACCAGATCAGGAAGTTGAGTTTACTGTTGACTTAGTTCCTGATGCTAAGCCAATTTCAAAACCCCCTTATCGAATGGCTCAAATTGAACTTTTAGAGTTGAAGGAGAAATTGCAAGATTTATTAGAGAAAGGTTTCATTCGACCTAGCACATCACCATGGGGTGCTCATATCTTGTTTGTTAAAAAGAAAGATGGCTCAATGAGACTTTTCATTGATTATAGGGCCTTGAATAATATCACTGTTAAGAACAAATATCCTTTGCCTCATATCGATGATTTGTTTGATCAGCTTTAGGGAGCTCAGTATTTTTCAAAGATTGACCTGAGATCGGGGTACCCTCAGCTGAAGGTAAAGGAAGCAGATGTTCTGATGATTGTGTTTCGTACAAGATATGGCCATTATGAATTTGTAGTAATGCCTTTTGGGCTAACCAATGCACCTGCTGTATTCATGGACTTAATGAATAGAATTTTCCATGAGTTCTTGGATAAGTTTGTGGTGGTTTTCATTGATGATATTTTGGTGTTTTCTAAAAGTAAAGAAGAGCATGAAAGACATTTAAGGGTTATCTTGCAAACCTTAAAAGAAAAGAAACTTTATGGAAAATTCAGCAAGTGTGAGTTTTGGTTGCAACAAATTTCTTTCCTTGGTCACATTGTTTCTAAATATGGGATAACCGTTGATCCTTCAAAAACAAAGGTTGTTGAAGAATGGCCAAGACCCACAAATGTAACAGAGATTCATAGTTTCCTTGGTTTGGAAGGCTATTACTGAAGGTTTGTTAGAAATTTTTCACGGTTATCTAGTCCAATGACTAAGCTAACTCAAAAGGGTGTTAAGTTTATCTGGACAAAAGAATGTGATGATTGTTTTCAGGAATTGAAAAGAAGATTGGTGAATGCTCCAGTTTTGGCACTACCTTCCAGGAATGGTGAGTTTGTTATATACAGTTATGCTTCATTGAAAGGACTTGGTTGCATCCTAATGCAGAATGATTAGGTAATTGATTATGCTTAACGTCAGTTGAAAACTCATGAGGTAAATTACCCTACACATGATTTGGAATTAGCTGCTGTTGTTTTCGCTTTAAAAATTTGGAGGCATGATTTGTATGGAGTAAAGTGTGAAATATATATTGATCACAAAATTTTAAAGTATATATTCACTCAGAAAGAGTTAAACATGAGACAGAGGAGATGGCTGGAATTAATCATGGATTATGATTGTACAATTCATTACCATCCAGGAAAAGCAAATAAAGTGGATGATGCTTTGAGTCGAAAAAGTAATGTTTCATTAGCAATGTTGCGTTTGGAACGTGATCCTTTGGTTAAGTATTTGATGAAATTTGGCATAGAATTTTTGGTGCAGGATGTTCTTCTGTTTTGTTTCAAGTATCAGTGAAATCTTCTCTATCAGACAGAATTAAGCAAGCACAAAGGGAAGATAGTGAGTTGCAGAAAAAGGTAGAGCTGGTTCAGAAAGTTAATTTTCCTGAATTCAACATTGATAGTGATTGTGTTTTGAGATTTGGGAAGAGATTTTGTGTGCCTTGTGATTCACAGTTGAAGAGAGAGTTGTTATGTGAAGCTCATAGTTCTCTGTTTTCAGTTCATCCTGGCAGTACTAAGATGTACAGAGATCTGCGGGAGTATTACTGGTGGGATGGAATGAAAAGAGATATTGCTGATTTTACTGTGAAGTGTTTGACTTGTCAGTAGGTTAAAGTAGAGCGGCAGTTACTGAAAGGGATGGTTCAACCTCTACCAGTGCCAGAGTGGAAATGGGAGAATATATCCATGGACTTTGTTGTGAGATTACTGAAGACATCTCGAGGTAATAATGGAATCTGGGTTATTGTTGATCTATTGAATAAATCTTCTCATTTCCTTGCCATACGAGATAATTTTTCCCTAGATCAAATTTATTGTTTGTATCTTAAAGATATTTTCAGGTTACATGGATTTCCTCTCTCCATTGTATCTGATCGTGATCCCAGGTTCACTTCTAACTTTTGGAAAGGCCTTCAAAAGTCGTTGGGTACTGAATTAAATTTTAGTACAGCATTTCATCCTCAATCAGATGGGAAGTCAGAACGAACAATTCATACCTTGGAGGATATGCTATGAGCTTGTTTGATGGATTATCAGGGAATTTGGGACCAACATCTTTCTTTGGTTGAATTTTCATATAATAACAGTTTTCATTCTAGTATACAGATGGAACCATTTCAGGCATTATATGGGAAGCGGTGTCGAACTCCAGCTTTCTGGGATGAAGTGGGTGAAAGGAAGTTAATGGGACCAGAATTGGTAGAAGAGATGGCAGAAAAAGTTCAGCTAATTCAGAAACACATGAGAACAGCTCAGAGTAGGCAGAAGAGTTATGCGGACAACAGGAGGAAGGATCTCTCTTTTGAGGTAGGTGATCATGTTTTTCTCAAAGTATCACCATGGAAAAGTGTGATGCGATTTGGTAAGAAAGGAAAGCTGAGTCCAAGGTTCATTGGACCATATAAAATTCTGGAGAGAGTTGGATCAGTTTCTTACCAAGTGGCTTTACCTCCGAGTTTATCTCAGGTACACAATGTTTTTCATGTTTCAATGTTAAGGAAGTACATGCCAGATCCATCTCATGTTTTGAGTCCCAAGGTAGTTCAGTTGGAAGAGAACCTATCTTATGAAGAATAACCAGTCCAAATTCTTGACCGAAGAGAGCAAGTGTTACGGAATAAGGTGATTAATCAGGTAAAGGTTTTGTGGAAAAACCACATGATGGAAGAGGCAACATGGGAATCTGAAAATGCAATGAGGAATAAGTACCCCCATTTATTCGATAAGTAAATAAATTGCGGGGACGGAATTTTCTAATGGGGGGAAGGATGTAACATCCCAAGTAAGTAATGAATAATATATATTTTTATCTATGTCTATTAATGAATTAGATAGTGTTTTAGAGGCTTAAAATGAAAATAAATCCAATCTTAAGCATGGAATACACTAATATTTTTAAAAGATTTTTTTACTGCCTTTTGATGGAAAACCATTTTTAAATATATATTTTGACAATTTAATAAGCTATGTTTTTCAAAATAAACTTATTCTTTATAATTGGGACATCAAAATTTACTTTGTGTGAATTTTTGGTATTTTTCTGACAATGTTCATTTTTTAATGAATAGTGAAAAATACTGCATTTTACATCAAAACTGCTTTTAATCTAATTTATTTATATGATTAGATTATCTTTTTAATTGGTTTTAAAGTGAAATTAGAATATATTTTTACCATTTAATCCAATAGTGGTCATTGGAATCAATTTTACTTCGAAATTGGACTTAAACTGGTGTCAATCTTTTGATACTTATTGTTTCATAAAAACACGCTATTTGTCATGACATCGGGAATTAATTATTAAATTAATTAATGAAAATTATATGTTTTTAATTTTGTAAAATATACTTCATTTTTGAATGTGGAATATCAAATATAGCTTACGGTGAATTTTTGGTATTTTTCTGAAAAACTTCAATTTTTGATGAATAGTGAAACCACTAAGTGGTACTTATAAAAACTGATTTTTCGTTTAAATGAAATTTTGCCACTTCTGTGTTTTGAATTTAAAAAATCCAACATACATGGTTTTAATTAAGAAGTAAAATTTTCTTCAATGAGATTAAAATAATTTTTTGGTAAATAGTAACTCTTAAGTTCTTAATCACGATTAGAGGTAATTACTGTAGTTTAAGGTAAGAATAATGTTTTAATAAAATGAAATGATCTAGACACATGTCCTTCCCTCATTGTATGTGTCATGGACGACCAAGAAAATCCATGGGTCAACATGGGGACCCCATGGAGCCACTTTGGTTGGGAAATGACATAAATAACTTTTTATTAAATGTAAAAGTAAAAATGACACAAACATAATATGTTTTACGAAAACAATTTTTACATGGGGTTATCCAAGTCATATTTTTTATTATAAATAGTCATTGGAAATATAAAAAGATTTCCTACATCATAGTATTTTTTGTATAATTTTTAGACTTTAAATAAATTAAATTATTTATGACATCATGATGATGCATCGATTACCTCATTAATAAAGGATTTAAATAAAATGAAATGATAATGTAAAATCTATAACATACACATGTCCAAAACCTATTGGATGGGTGGATTTCGAACCCTTATCACCTTACCCTCGAATTATATCAATGTGTGACCTTTTTAATCCTAAAATCTTTTTAAAATAAAGTAACTTATCTTTACTTTCCAAGAGTGCCCTTCATCTCCTCTTATAAAAGGCCCCCACCTCTACCTCCTTACCCACACTCCCAAAGCCTTTGGCTCGGCCAACCCCTGCCCATTTTGTCTCTCCACATACCTCTCTTACTCCTTGAAGCCTCACTTTGGGCAGAAGTCTTCCCAAGGAAGCCTTTGATCTCAAACCAAAGGGATTTACCCAATTTTAAGGTAATGTCTTCACTTGAGTCCTTTTGTTTTATTTTGCTTCTCCAACCCCCTAAACTCTTTTTATTCATTTCTTTTGTAACAACTACAGTATCTTAAATATACTATGATGTTGTTATAAGAAGTATTCAAGATACACATACACACACCTACATCTAATGGTTAAAAAACATACTGTTTCCGTGGATGGTGAATTTATGCCTCCCGAAACGATGATTGTTCAACATTCCTTTAACACCTTCAAAGGTGGCCATTAAGATGTAACTATATTTATATATGATATATAATATGTTTATGTTTTTATTAAGCTTCTGTATTTTTCATTTTGGGAATACCTTTATGGTTTCCATTATGGGTAAACGCAATATCTTTATTTAAGGAAGTGCGGACTACCGCCCCCTCAAAGTGATTTGATTCGTTAAATACCATATGTGGGACGTATAAAGGATGGAACTACGATATTATATATGATATTATACTATAATTATAATATAACTTTATATCATTATGATTCCATTCTATAAAATACGAAATATAAATGAAATTAGTGTTCATGCGTACGTACGGCTTACCGTCTCCATGAACGGTGCATTTCATTTCTTACCTCTAAATGAATATGTAATATTATAAATTCATGTATATACTGGATATATATTATATATATGATATATACATCATGATTATAATTCTGGATATAATGGATACATGAACAACTTGTAATTATAAAGGGTTTATTTTTGACTCAAGTACCAATGATCGTTAAAATGACCGTTATTAACTTAAATAATTACAGTGTTCATGACATGGAAATAAGTGATATAAAAGGAATAATGAACTTGAAAAAGGTTCTTAATAAAGTATAAATTAACTCAAGTTTATTATTCAAGACATTAAAGAACGATCGAGTCAAGTCGGACCCGAGGTATGGGACTTCGTCTCAATCTCCTTTCATTGAGGCATATTTTATTTTATACTGAACCTTCTTTTATACGGTGTATAAACCCCTTTGACTTTTAAGTTTATTCAAAAGGAATATTTTTTAAACGAAGCATTTACTAAACGAAAAAAGGGAATGTTTTTGTTGTACGTATGCGGCGACAATGACTTCTCCGCCGCCGTGACCATTATTTGAGTTTCAGCTTCCTCTACAAGCCATACCTTCTTTTTAAAAGAAAAATAAATATCATGTTTTACTTTTATTTTATTTTGGTATTTAAAATGGTTTTCATAATGTTTTTATATCAATGTGTTGTATTTATATCTTGTGATTGAAATGTGGAAATGTTATGTTTCCTTTATGCATGTTTTATGTGATACGATTATGTTATAGTTCTTGGGCATTATTATGAAGACGGGTGGTTCCGTGATAAACTAAGGGCGGGTGAGCCCGATATAGATCTCCAATTCATTGGGTAACGTGAAAGAGTGAAATGTTAAGGTTTCTCCAAAGAGATTTAGGGAATATACTGTGATGGGTATTCCAAACGTAACCAAGATGGTTACTCCCTACATAAGAATGTTATGAATGCCTCAAGTTACCTTTATGTCTTATGATTTCTATGATTTATTCATGATTTGATGAGGTATGTTAAAGTGATTATGTTTTATGGGTAAAGTATGATCTCATTCTTATATATATATGTGTACCCATGTTTCCTTTCCATATTTTTATATCCCTTACTGAGCTTTTTATGCTCATCCCAAGTTTTTTTTTTTGAAATGTTTTTCACAGGTCAAGGGAAAGGTACATGATATGATGATAGTGTCAAGGAAGTGTCAAGAAAGAATCTATGTTTTATTTTAAATATGTTTCCATTGATGGGAATGAAGAATACTATCTTTATGTAACCACTTTGTTTATATGTGGAATGTAATGAAAGTTTTATGATCTAATTCTCTAAAACTCTAAACCCGAAAAGATCCTCAATGTGTAATCTTGTAATAACTCAAGATTAAGTAAGGTTTAAGGATGGGGCCTTATACTTCCTCAGCTAAGAGATTTCAAAAACATTTTTCACTATAGAATATTTTAGTAACAAGGCCAAGAAATAAGATGCATCTTAAATTATCTCAATGAATTCAAATAGACCCACATGCCAGGGTGCTAATTTATCTTGCTTCTCAATTCATATGTGGCACATCTATGGAAACAACTGTAAGATAACTAAATCTCAAGTTTTAAAATCCAATAGTCATTGATGATGAGAAAAATAAGACTTTTCTCTTAACTATCACAAATCACTTTTGAATTAGGTGAACCTAATTTTTAATCAATGTTTTCAAGTTTGACCCCATATATATATATATATATATATATATATATATATATCATAATTCTTCTTAACAAAATAGTTATTGACACAATATTACATGTAATACTTCAAATAAGACTATCTTGATCAATTCATGATAGTTTTTATTATAGACTAACTCTATAAAATCCACATGTTCATCTCATAATCTCCTAAAATCTAGCACACCATATCAAACCATGTCCCCCAATGTTTATATGGCATGTTATTTATAACCATTTATCTAAGGGTGATAAGATATATTCATCTTCAACTAGTACCCACCACCATCTGTAACTATTTCAAAATATTTTAATTGAATTGAGTATCTCTATCAGTCGTGATAGAAGAAGGAAATACTTAAATTCTAACCACCTCATCCATATACAATTTATCTGAGTCCTCACCTGAGAGCATCTCTTTAATAGGTATAAAGAGGACTAACATTACGAGTCTATCCAAAATTACCCATATCAAATCATTATAATGTTTTCAATTTATAAAAAAACATGAAATATATTATTAGGTATTCCAATTTCCACATCATTATAGAAAAATTCTACAAAATACCTATGTAATAATGATTCATTGCATTTATCCAATGAAAAGTCAAACATCAAGTGACATAATTGTATTTATCACTCTTTATCCTTTCCCATTATAATTTTCATCTGATGTGATGCTATATATTTTCCACACTAGGATAAACCACCCAACTTGAGTTGTGTAATGAACCCATAACATCCATTTTTAATCTTGATGGAATCACCAATATATCTCAAAAATATAGCATTGAGTTAATCATTAGTGACTAACCTTCCATATCCACCTAATCATTTAATGAATCACTAATATTCTTGTATTTGGTATAATTATTTTATACTATATCTACTTTATCCACAAGTATATAATTGATTTTGATCTAATATAATAGTATGACACATCCCTTTTTGTGAACTTATATATACAAACTTCCCATTAATCTCATCAACTACCACTTCTATTCCAAATCCTTCACTTCTTGATCTTTCTAACTCACAAAATCCACCACAACATTTCCCTTACCAAGTGTTTAGGAAAACTTGAAATCAAAGGTCTAAAGAAAATCCACTCATATCTACTACCTCATATTCATATCTTTTTTAGAGAAGATATACCTCAGACTATTATGATCTGAATTCACAATGAATCTCTCATTGAACAGGTAAAGTATCAGCCACTTCAATTTATGGATGAACATCACCAAATTCAAATCATTCATGGAAAATTTATTCTCATGTGATCATAAATAACTTGATCTATATGAAACTATATTATCTCCTGGAATGAGAACACACCCCAGTAGGGTTATAGATGCATCAAAATGAAAAGATAACTCTTCACTAAACTCAAGTAAGATTAGCACTAGAACAGATGATCAATTCTTCTTTATATCATTTAAATATCTTAGTCACTTTTCATCCCACTAAAACTTCACACCTATTCAGGTCAATTTCATCATTAGAAATTATAACTTCAAAAATTATTGAATATATAATTTATTGTATGCTACCATTTTGATTAAACTCTGAATCTCAAAGACATTCTTGAGCCACTTACAAGACATCACTACTTTAAATTTCTTTGGGTCCACTAAGACACCCTTATCATAAATTACATTCCCTAAGAACATTATTTTTTACATCTAAAACTAAAATTTATAGAGGTTAATGAACAAATTTTTCTCATACAACATATCTAGAATATTCATTAAATACATACCATGATCCTCCTCCAACCCAAAATAAATCAAAATGTCATCCAAAAACACCATGAAAATGGTTCAAGGTATTTATGGTAAACCAAATTCATAAATTATTTAAAAATAATAGGATCATTAGTAACCTTTAATGGAATTTCCAAAAACTTGTAATGCTCATAAATTCTCATGAATACTATATTTGGAATGTCTTCCATCTGTACCCTTAGTGAGGGATATCCCAATCACAAATTGATCTTAAAAACCACTTAGATTCCTTCAATTTATTGAATGTATCAGTAATGCAAGGAAAATAATTTTTATTCTTTAATTTCACCTTATTTAACTTTATATAGTCTATAAACAACCACAATCCATAACCATCCTTTTTGGAAAACAAAAATAATGCTACCCATGGAAAATTTCTTAGTCAAATGACTCTCTTTCCTTATAAATATTCCAAATAAATCTTAATATTTAATAGATCTATAGAATCCATACAATATGAGGTAAATGAGAATACACTCATCCCTAGAAATGCATGGGATCCAAGTGAAATACTTTAAAATTTTATCTAATAAATTCTTCACCATCACTACCAAATTAAATGAATCCTTGGATTTTATTGATCCAAGAAACAACTCAACTGGTTAACATGTTAAATCCCCTAGGTCTAGAATATATTAGATATTCCACTCCCCTTGAAAAGTAAAAATACTAACATCAAGTGAATTAAAAGAAACCTTCAACTCATAAAAGTCGACATGGGTTGTGAATTTCACCATCCAATACTTCCAAATTATAAAATCAAATATGTTAATTTTTAAAATCAAGAAGTCCTATAATATTTACACATCACTAATCACACTTTCATAGGATTCATATTAATATTCAAAGAGTAAGTAATTAACTCCACACACAAAATTATCTTATATATTAATTACATAGATATAAATTAATTATATTCACTTGTATCAAACATAAAAGTGACTATAGTATAAGAAATAAGTAGATTACTACTTCCAATCATAGGTCATACCTTAGATTAATCTGATATATACTCTATAGAAAATAGTTATCCCTATCCATTATAATCATATACCTAATGAGTATTACCACCTGTCCTCAACTGTAATTTTTATCTAGCCTTATTCAAATTCTGCATTGATATCATTTATCCTTGGGTTTGGTTAGAACCAAAAATACTTGCACCTTGAGAAAGAAAATTATTAAAATTATTTATAAACCCAATCTTCTCACATTTATGATAGGTCTTAGGCTGATTATTATAGTCTTGCTTTAGATGTGTTTTATTTCCACACTGGTAACACCCAAGTTGGATCCTCCCTTGAGAAAAACCTAAGCTTGTTGTTTTCTTCTCATTTCTAACCTATTTAGGATTATACCATATCCTCTTATGTTCTCCAAAAAAATATTTTCCTCCCTTTGGTCCATGAATAAATGAATTTTCACCCATCAAATCCATCATGTCCTCCTTTGACCTAGCTTCCATGTTTACCACTACTATATTGGTAGGTAAGTCAAGAAATATCACCCTCAACTAGATCTCGGGTCAAAGATTCATCTCAAAACATCATGCCTTGGGATTATCATTAGTGATCTAATCAAACACAAAATGTTCCATCCTATTGATTATTATACCATATCATTTTCTTCTCTCCAAAAAAAAATATTTTCCTTCCTCAGGGATAGGAAGAAATGAATTTTCACCCTTTAAATCCACCATGTCCTCCTTTGACCTAGCTTCCATGTTTACCACTACTATATAGGTAGGTAAGTTAAGAAATATCACCCTAAAATGGATCTCGGGTCTAATATTCATCTCAAAACATCATGCCTTGGGACTATAATTAGTGATCAACTCAAACACAAAATATATCAACTCTTTAAAGAAAGAAGGATACCCCATCATTTTCATATTACCCTACAATATCAATAAAAACTATTGATATTTCCATATATTTATCATGTATATATATAAATGATATATAAAAATTATAAAATATAATACATGTTAAATCCCCATCAAAATTCACCTCTATAACTACCTCTTTCCACTTAGAAGCTTCTCCCTTGATAATTTAAGTAGCGAACTCCACCTTGGTTATAAAGAAACTGGATGATTTGGTTGATCCTCTCCAACCAGTCATCAAATTTTTACACTCTTCCATAATCCCTAGAGATAGGAAGATTCATCTTCTAGAAATTTTAATCATGATCATTTTCATTATCTCACTCCTGATTTGGCCCCCTTCCAAGGTCCTGGATTACTTAGACCAATGTGTTCAAGATTTTAGGAATACTCTCCACCCGGGTGGTTCCCAAATTTCACGGATCAGCTCATCCACATTACACATAATTGTAGAACTCTATTCCAATCCCAAATACTCATAAATTCTATATATACTTGATAATTCTTGGTTATTAGTAATACCCAACACACATAATTCAAAAAAGATTTTTACTTCATGAAAAACGTTTACCCAAAACAAAATATTCCACCAATGTCTTAAATTTACTCAATTTAAGATACATAAAAATCCATTTTCACAAAAAAAATATTTAAAACCCAAAAGACATGTTTCAATTAAAACACTAACCTAAACCAAGTCCCATGTTTTAATCCAAATTCTAAAACCTAAGGCTTGTTAAATCAATAAAATAATAATTATCAAATCAATTTAAACTAAATTATTTTATAATCATTCACATATGAAAACATCCCAAAAGATCACAAATCACATAAAAAGGAATAATAATTATATAAATAGTGAATAAGATCCACCTACCTTAGACAATGATCATGTAGTGATCCCAGAACCCTATATCTAATGTCATAAATCATTATTCAATCCTCTAATCCCAAGAAATAAAAACAAGATTATTATTCTTTAATTCATTATTTAAATGCATTAAATAAATATATTGATATAATACTAATATATGGATCTATCCAAGGAATATAACATAGATAAATAGAGAAAGGGGTAGATAAAATAACACACAAGATTATCAAGATCCACCCATATATCTGATATTGATTTGATAGAACCTAGATAGAAATGTGTCCTTCGATGATGTATGTAAAGACCCATGTATTTATTGACTCTATAATTCAAAAAAAATGAATTTTTGGTCCTAGAGTGAGGGATGAGTTTAGAATTGTTATTAAGATCATGATTTAGAGGGTTGGAACATCTTGAGTATATTTTTTGGATATTATTTATTTTTGATATGGGTATCAAATTTTTAGGTGAATGTTAAGAGTTTCAAGTTTATAGCTGAATTTTTAAAGGAGTGTTTCCTATGTGTATGGTTAATTCATGGTTAGAGTAAAATGTGTAGAGTTACAGAGTTAATGGTGGGTTTTTATCAAGGGTTTTTATGCATGGATTGTGCATGGTTGGGGAGAAACATTCAAGAAAACCATGCATGGGTCCAAAATTTTCTTAGATAGAGATGCATGATTGGCATGAAGTTTTGTAAATTATATGGCCAAACCATGTGATGGGGTTCATCTTGAGATAGTGGTAGCTTCATATTTAGTTCATGGTTTGGAAAACCATGTGTAAAAAATACGTTTCTATCCATTTTTCTTAAAAAAAATAGATATTTTATCATCTTTACCCTCTTGATTTCAACCCATTTATCCTTAATTTTCTTCCGCTCATGCTCAATTGACTGAGGGTGAGCCTAGGGAGCTCTCCTACTTCTTTAACCTTGGATTCCTGGGGTTCATCTTTAATTTTAATTTAATTTTATCAAGTTAGATCTCCCTTTTACTTTCTCTTATTACTATGTTCGTGTTTCCCCTTGAATCCCTCTAATTTTTAATGTTCTAAGCTAGGGATTTGGTGTTTATTCCACCAAAAATGATATAATATGGAAAGTATGGTGTAAATTTTGTATGGTATAGATAGAAGAATCTTGAGAATAAGAAAACATTTTCTTACTCAATATTTCATTGGAGGAATGTCATTTCATGAATTTTTCTAGGTTTTTTGATTAAAATTAAATAAAATTAGAAATTTAAAAAAAAATCATTAGGGATTTTTCTTAGGATATTGTCATATGTACATCATAGACCTTATAGGTGAGGTTAGTCATGGTTTTGGTTTGGAAAGATGGATCAATGAGATTTTAGGCAATTATGGCTATTTGAATTAAATTAAAAAATTATTTATAAATGGTTATAATTATTTATCATTAATTTAATGGATTTATATAGGATATTTAGTTATTATTAAAGGCTTGGAAAATCTCGGGTAAGGGTGGTCAATCTTGATTAAGGGAAATAACTCTGCATATATGGTAGGCGGGGCCAAAATATCTTCCTAAAGTGCTTGATTTTTTTATGTGCATGTGATATTTGATCTTTCCACTGATAGTAAATTAACCTTAAATATAAGTGAGTTATTTTCTGAGATTACCATGAAATAAAAAAGAGTTTAAATGGAAATGATGGTACCTTAATCACAAGCTTATTGACTCATCCACTGATGGTTGAAGACTTAATTATTAATGTGTGTTGTGAGATATCTTGGACCTAGGAATTGGATGGTTTTAATCCCTAGGTCTGAAGCAAGTGATATTTTAATGGTGTATAGAATAGATTCACTTGTGACTATGTCACAAATGGGGGTGAAGATTCTGGTTGTATTTTTGAGAAGACATGGATAAGACCTCAAGGTTGAGATGAGATACGTGTAGACTAGGCTAGTTTCCTGGGTATAATTGGGAAGGTATGAGAGGCATTGGCAATGTAGTGATAGTGGGATGACCTATGTCTCATGTAAAATGGGGAACACCATCATGAGGGTGATTTGGAGCCTTGGTGAGTATTATGATAGGGATATGTCATCATAGAATAGATGAGGTGTAATGAGGAGGGATTCCTATGGATGGTGTGCTTGAGAGATCTTCTAAGGTAGATGTGGGATGGTTACCAAGAATGGGTCCTAGAGACTATTGGATGGCTTGGAATCAATATTACAAGAGGCTTTGAGTGTTTTTTCCTGAAATAGTCCCCGGTTAGTGAGATTAAGTTATGGTACATATTTTTTTAAGTGGTTTGAACTAACCCCTTAAGGCTGGGGTCAAGAAAGGTCATATGGGATATGAGAAACTTTGGGGTGTTGGATATGGCATGGTTCCAATGAGTATAGACTTGGGTGGATTGGAGGGACCCTATTGGATTATCGGTAGGTGAAATGAGGGTATTGATGTGTTCAGTGTGATGTGATCTTATGATTAGTTTGATCTTGATGGAATTTTCCTGTATGGATGGATGGATGAGAAAAAATGATTTGAGGTGAAATTTAGGCCTTGATAATTGAGACTAGGATTTTTTCTTGGTAGGATAGAATAGGTAACATTTTTTTGGTTTTGGTGATTAAAAAAACCATGTTTTATGTGATATGAGGTTCTAAGGTAAGAGTATGCCCTAGGTGTGTATGTGTGTGATATATGAGGTACTATGGTGGATGTGACCCTCAGTTATATGTGATATATGTGTTATTGAGAATTGATGTGATATGTATCCCCCTAGGTAATGATGTACTAGTAATTGTTATAGGTAGGGAATTAAACCCTTAGGCAGATGATAATGATATAAGAGGTTCCTAAGTGAGTTGTGTCCCATAGGTGCATGTGATATGAGGATGGTGAGATTCACTCATGGGTTCTGATATGATATATGATGGTTTTGGGTATTGTATGATATCTCCCCCAGTGTATGTTGTATAAGGTTTCAAGGAGAGTTTTCCCCCTAGTGTTTGTTATATGAGGTTCTGGGAATAGTTTTCCCTAGTTTTGTGCTACGTGGGGTTCTGGGGATATTTTTCTCCTAGAAGTATACAATATTTGGTTCCAAGGATACTTTTCCCCTATGTGTATGATATATAAGGTTTTGGGGAGAGTCTATCCTAGGTGATATTATATAGGTTCTAGATCAGGATGTTCTTCCCTCTGGGTGATATCAGACTTTTTCCAAATCAGGACTTGGTTCCCCAAGGTGAAATTCTGTTTGTACTAGGTAATTATGTTGTTTCTTCTGGGTGTCTTGCATTATCCTTAAAAATAATCTGACACTGTATGAAGTAAGTATGGTTTATCTGGGTTGTACCCATTGAACCTGAGGATTGATATTAGTTATTTTATTTCACTTATACATTTTATTTATTATTCTGATCATATCACATGTGCATACACTTCTTACTAGTTATGTTAGGTACATTGTTGGTGGGGACCTACTAAGTTTTACTCTCAACTTTCTCAGGAATCTCTAGATCTTTAGTACCTGGGTAGACATAATTTTCACTAATTCAAGTAGGAAATAGGCCTATTATTTCATGGTCAGGATATATCAAATATATGGGGAATTCTAAACTAGGATGTGATGAGTCTCAGAGGTGGTAATAGTGCCTTATTTTATTTTTATGCTTTTACTCATTCTGTATATGTGATCAACCCAGTGTTTGGTTAGTCTTAATGTATGATTGTATGAAAGTATTTAATTTTTATATCATTATTCTCATTTATTATATTTTGAAAACTTAAATATTATGGTATAGTCTCCTCATAAAAAAACCTTAGACCTTTACTTCTAATCAAAAGTCTTTAGCATATGGGGAGGCACACCTATTGTAGCATCTTTGGTATTTATAGAATAATAATTTTTAATATATATTATTATTTATGAATAAAATAATAATTTTACATTAAAGAGGAAATTTTGTCCTATAGCGTACTCAACACGCAACAACGGTTTTCTTTGAAATCTTAAATTGGACACAACTTTCAGTTCTACCGAAAAATAATGTAATAATATTATTATTTAAAATGGTAGTTAACACCTAGCCATTGTAATGAAAGGAATGAACAAAACTAAATAAAATATGATTATACATGTTTTTTAAATGTTTTAAATTTATCCAATAAATTTTAGAGGCTTAATATGATAATGAATCCAATTTTAAGCATGACATACTCTAATATTTTTTAAAAGGTCAGTTTACTGCCTTTTGATGCTGAAGCCTTTTAAAATATAGTTTTTGTCACTTTTATATGTTCAATTAGATAAAATAAATTTGTTATTTAGAATTGGAACTTTAAAATTTACTTTGGATGAAATTTTGGTATTTTTTTGATAAAATTCATATTTTTATGAATAGTGAACAATACTGCATTTTAATTCAAAACTACCTTTTAATATAATATATTTATATAGTAATAGTGTACTTTTAATTGTTTTTAAAGTATAATTTGATTATATTTTTATCATTTAATCCAATTCTGTTCATTGGAATAAATTTCACATTGAAATTGGACATAAATAGATGTTAATCTTTTGATAGTTATTACTTCTTAAAAATTTGCTTTTTGGTTTTGACAACAGGAATTAATTTTAAATTAATTACTGAAACTTCTATGTTTTGAATTAATAAATGGATTCCTTATTTGAAATTAGGAGGTAAAAATTGTGTAAATAGGTATCTTTTATTTTTAGACATTATGAATAGTGATTTTAGTAATTATTTTATTTACCATGGTTAAAGGGTAAATCTGGTAAATAAGGGTAAAAAATAATAATATTATAATATTAAACTACCATAATGCGTGTATTAATCCTATTGGATGAGCTATTTCTGACCATGGGCATATTTGGGTCGATTTTGGGACCTCATGTAGCCACTTGGATGTGAAAATGACAATTTATAATAATTAATTTAAATTAAAGAAAAATGTAACATAAACATGTATCTTTTAGTAAAGAAATTTTTATATGTGTTTATATAAGTGATATATTTGAATATAAATATTAATTTTAAATATAAAAAAAATTATACATCATGGTATTTTATATATAATTTTTAGACATCAAATAAATAAATTTATTTATGACACAATGATGATGTAGTGATTACATTATTAATGAATGATTTAAATAAATGAGATTATAAATATTAAACTAAATTTATTTTGAAACTTTTTATGCCATAAAATAATTTTATGGATGATTATGACTTGTTATATTTGAATTAATGAAGTTTTTCTAAATAATCAAGTTGTTGTAGATTTTTAAAAAGTCATGATATGAATAGTATAAAAATTGACATAAATGAGTTTTTAAAACAAATACTATTTTATTAAATTATATCATAGTCCTAAAAATATAAGATTCATCCAAATGACTTATATAATGTTTAAAATTTCATTAATTAATCACTTTATGTTCTATTGGAATTTTACAGTAACTATATTAACTATATAGTATGAATATACAAGAAGACGTGGTAAGAGTCAAATTAGTTAACTAAGAGTTAAAGCTAAAAGATAAGGTTAAATTTGTAAACTAGACTTTTCTAAAACCTATTGGTTGAGAGTTTTTCGACCCAAAATAATATTATATTTTAAATAAATGACTTTGGGACCATTTGAAACCAAAAAAAATTATAATAAAATAATATTTCAAGATATTCCTAAAGTGACCCTCCTTCCTCTTATAAAAGGGAATCACCTCTACCCATTTAATCATACCTCTAAAACCCATTTTCTTGTCCAAACTCGGCAAAACTAAGCTCTAAAAATCCCTCCCTTAATCCTAGAATCCTTACCTTATGCAGAAGGCAATTCAATAAATCATTTTGGCTCAAATCAAAGGGAGTTATACATTTTAAGAGGTAGCCTCTTCTCTAAAGTTCCTTTCCATTATTTTACATCTCCACTAAATATTATATTATTATTATTTTATTACATAACAACACCAGTATCTTAAATATACTAGGATGTTTTTATGATATGAATTATAACTACACTTACACACACCTCCATCAAATGGATACAAACATATTATTTCTATGTACGGCGAACTTCTGCCTCACAAAATGATGATTGTTTGATTTTCCCCTACCACTTATCATGGTGAACATTATGATGCCACTATATTTATATATTATATTTATTATATTTATATTGTCTCTATGATACTATAATTTTATTTATAAACATACCTTTATGCTTCTCATGATGTGTAAATATGATAATTTCATTTGAGCAAGTGCAGACTATCGCCCCCTCAAAGTGATATGACTCATTCATTCCACACATGGAATGTATAAAGAATGGAATTAATGAAATTATTTAACATATATATCATATGATATTATACTATAATTATAATATACCTATTTATCATTAAGTTTTCATTTCTTTAATATGAAAAATAAATGAAATTAGCGTTCATGTGTACGTATGGCTTACCGTCTCCATGAACAGTGCATTTCATTTCTTCACTAAAAATGTTATGGATTATTATAAATACATATATATTGGATATATATTATATTTAAATCATTAATACTATTTAGGAGATAATGTACCTTTGACCACATGGACAATTTGTAATTATAACAAGATCATTTTTGACTCAAGTACCCAATATCGACAAAATGACCGATATTAACTTAAATAATTATGTAATTTTTATAACATGATAATAAGTGATATAAAATGAATAATAAACTTGATAAATGTTCTTAATAAAATAGAAATTAACTTAAGTTTAATATTCAGGAAGAATAAGGAACATACGTGACGAATCAAACTCAAGGTAAGAGACTTCATCTCAATCTCCTTTCATTGAGGCATATTTTGATAATATATACCTCCTTATTTTATACAATGTATAATAAAACCCTTTTACATTTACTTTCATTAAAAGGGGATATTTTTTCTATGAATCATTTTAATAAATGACAAAATGAAGGTTTTTAACTTATGCGGCGATAATGACCTCTTCACCACCATAATAATTATTTGACATTTGGATTCCTCTATAAGCCTTAATGTTTTTAAAAGAAAAATAAATCCATTATTTGATTTTTGGGTGTTTTGGTATTGAAAATGGTTTTTTAAAAGGATTGATTATTTCAATATCTTGAAATAACTTCTTGTGATTTCAAATGAAATGTTATTAGTGAAATGTTAATATTTGCAATATTTTATGTGTTATGATTATATAATGGTTCTTGGACATTTGATGGGTGGTTATGTGATAAACCAATGATGGATGGTTACATGATAAACCAAATGATGGGTGGTTCTGTGATAAACCAAGGATGGTTGGTTGTGTTATAACCTCCAATTCATTGGGTATGGAAGTCGGTCGTATGGCTATTCCATTTAGTGATATGTGTGGAAGTCGATCGCATGGTTATTCCATTTAAGTATTTTTATGTCCCAAGTTACCTTTATATGCTATATATTTATTTCTATGGGATTTATGGTAATCTTATGGTTGAAAAAAGTGTAAGCAATGAGATTATATTCAATAAAGTGTATTTATTACTTCTTAGAGGTGAAAAGTATTACTTATGATAAAGTATTCTTGGTTTTCATGTTATCCCAAGACTAACGGTTTTCTTTAATTATGTATCTCTTACTAAGATTTTTATGATCATCCCAAGTTTTGAAATGTTTTTCATAAGACAATAATGAAGAATATAATGAAGGATGGGATCAAGGAAAAGTTATGCTCATAAAACATGAAATGATGTCTTGTTTCATTTTAAAGTGTTTTTGTTTTATCAAAAAAAATAGATAGTGAGTAGAAGTGTCTACTTGTAATATTCAAGTTTTTATGTATAAGTTATGACCTAATTCTCTAAATATATAAACCTAAATAGATACTCTATGTGAATTAAAAGTCAAATTATTGAATTAACTTAAGATTATGTAATGTTTAAGGCTGGGGCCTTATAGTTGGTATTAGAGGTCGGTTTAGATAACTTTAGGAGTTGGAATGTTATTAATATAATATCCATAAAATATTTTTTACTTTATGGTCAAATAGGTATGATATATCATTTTAATATTACCACATTGTTTTATCTAATATATTTTTGTTCAAAATGGTTTTCCATAGAGGAAACAGTGTAGCTATGCTGGGAGGGCATGCAGAGGGAAATAACCTTCCAAATCAACATTCTGAGATGGTTTGAATTAGAACTTAATAGTTTTTTTAGTAATGGATCAATTTAATCAGACTATAAATGGTGGTGGTATCCATGAATGAGATCAACTAGACCAACCGCAGAGTCATATGTCGATCATAAAGCATTTCATGAGGCAACGTCCTCCATCATTCAGAGGATCACCTGACAATGTGCAAGCTGAAGGGTGGATTAAAGCATTGGAAATGATTATTTATATAATGGGTTGTTTAGACAATCAAAAGGTTAGTATTTCTATTTATTGTTTTTAAGTTTAAGTTGATTTATAGTGGTCAATGATTAAAAATTTTATTGGAAGTGAAGAGATTGATGCCATGGAATGGGATGAATTTAAGAATATATTCCTTGAGAAATATTTTCCTAAGGATTTTCAACTTAGTATGGAAAAAAAATTCTTGTAATTGAGACAAAAGGATGAATATTCTATGGCTTCATATGAATAAAATGTCACCCATTTTTCAAGGTACACCCCAAATTTTATTCGGGATATTTATAGTTAGATAAATCGATTTTAATCAGGATTGAAGCCAAAATGTCGAAGGGCGTTAGCTTATCATGAGTTTAAAAGCTATGATAAAAATTTTCGATGTGCTGAGAAGGTTGAAATGGAGTTTTCAGATAAGCATGTATCCCATGAGAGCAAACAAAATAAGTGATCAAGTTGGCAAGCAATGGGAAAGAATTCATCAAAGAATCTTGTAGGTAAGAAAACAAAATTTCTAACTTGTGAAAAGTGTGGTAAAAAAATCCTAGAGAATTTCTATCAAATTCTGGAAAGTTATTATGATGTGGTAATACTGATCATATTGCTCATAATTGTAAATAAGATGATCAGGCAGGCAATGAAAAACCAGCGGTAAGATGCTTTAGTTGTAATGAGTTAAGAAATTATGCCAATGTTTGTCCAAAGTTGATTACCCAGGGTGGAAACTAGCAAGATAAAAATCAAAAGGGAATGGAAAAATCATTTGAAACTACTACAATTGATTTGGGACCATCAAATGAAGTGGTTACAGGTATGTTATGGATTTCTTCAAAATATTTCAATACTCTATTTGACTCTGTATCTTCACATTCTTTCATTTATGAGAGTTTTGAAAGTAAATTGGATATAGAACCTCATGAAATTGATATAGAACTTTTGGTAAAAACTCCGGGTGTAATTATTAAAGCAACCAAAATTTATAGTAATCTTCATATTATCATTAGTGGGATATTCTTTCCTAAAAATCTTATTGAACTTTCCATAGTGAAATTTGATATCATTTTGGGTATAGATTGGCTTTCAGTTTATCATGATAAAATAGATTTTAAATCCAAGAAAGGTTTATTCAATAATTTCATACATTTGATAACATATCAAGAAGCTGAAATATTTATTAAATATGGCATTGAAATTTATCTAGCTCATGTTGTTGAAAATATAGAAACAGTTTTGATTGGTGACATTCCAGTAGTGAATGAATTCACAAAGGTTTTTCCTGATGAATTGCCTGGTATTGTTCCCAATTGAGATGTTGAATTTACTATTGATTTAGTTCCTAATGAAAAACCTATTTCTAACCCCCCCCCCCCTTGTCAAATGGATCAAGTATAACTGGTGGAATTAAAAAATCAGTTACAACAATTACTTAATAAAGGTTTCATTCAACCTAGCAGTTCACCATGGGGTGCTCCAGTTTTATTTGTGAAAAATAAATATGGTTCTATGAGACTATGTATTAATTACATAGCCTTGAATAACATCACTATTAAGAAAAAATACCAGTTTCCTCATATCGATGATTTGTTTGATCAACTCTAGGGATCTTAGTATTTTTTGAAGATTGATTTGAGGTCCAGGTACCATCAGCTGAAGGTAAAGGAGGGTGATATTACAAAGACAGCTTTTCGAACAAGATATGCGCATTATGAGTTTGTAGTTATGGACTTTGGGTTGTCTAATGAAGCTACTATATTTATGAATCTCATGAATGGAGTATTTAATCAGTTCATGGATTAGTTTTTGGTTGTTTTTATAGATGATATCTTGGTATATTCTAAAATTTGAGAGGAACATGAAAGTCACTTAAGGATTGTTTTAAAACCCTTACAAGAAAAGAAACTATATGGAAAGTTTAGTAAGAGTGAATTTTGGTTGCAAAAAAATATTTCCTTAGTCATATTGTTTCTAAAGATGGAATAACTATTGACCCTTCTAAAACAAAAGTTGTTGAAGAGTGGCCAAGACCTACCAATATCACATAGATTCATAGTTTTCTTGGTTTAGCGGGTTATTACCAAAGGATTTTTGAAAAACATTCTTGGTTATCTAGTCCCCTAAATAAGCTAACATGTAAGGGAGTTAAGTTCATCTGGACAAAAGAAACACAACTACAAATATGGAATTTAACAGTGATAGAAAAGTTCATAAACAATGCTAAAAAAAGAACTGTTAATTGAGGTGAAGATAAAGGGGGTCCCTTTTATCATCGCTGATAAATTCCCCTTTTGTCAGCTCTAAAAAATCACTGATAAAAGGTGACTTTTATCAGCGCTAAAAAAAGCACTGAATAAAAGGTCCTTTATCAGTGCTTTTTTTAGTGCTGATAAAAGAACCCTTTTATCAGCACTTTTTTTAGCACTGATAAAAGTCAAAAAAATTAAAAATAAAATACAATGCTTGGGGAGCTTTTAACAGTGCTTGACCCCCTTTTATCAGTGCTAGGAGGACTCCCTCCCACTCTCTTGCACGCTGCACTTGCCCATACATCACACACTTTCTCGTGCGCCCCTACACTTGCCCGCTCACCCCTGCTTCCACCCGAACTCGAACCCAAGACCCCCCCTTGCGTGTCTGTACCTTTACCACTAAGCTATTTAGTTTTTTTCTTTATTTAATTATATATCTATTTATTTATATATATATATATAGTTATATTTATTCGTATATTAATATAGATTCATATTAATATAAATATATTTAGTTATATTAATACATATATATTTATTCATATATTACTATATATATATATATGTATTCGTATATTAATATATATTTATATTTATATATATATAGTTATATTTATTTGTATATTACTATAGACTCATATTAATATAAATATATTTAGTTATATTAATACATATATATTTATTTATATATTAGTATATACATATTTATTCATATATTAATATGCATTTATATATATATATATATATATAGTTATAATTTTTTATCTGTATATTTATTTGTATATTAATATATATTTATAAGATTAGTTTTAAATACATTTATAAAATATGTTTTTTATGTGTGTTTACAAATAAATAAATACATGCATACATACATATATACAACACACACACACACACACAAACACACACACACACACACACACACATATATATATATATACAAATAAATACATATATATGTGTATTTGAAAATCCATAGAATGTTAAAATGACCATAAATTCTAATCTATAAGTCTGTTTCAACTCCACAACCAGTAAAATTGAATAAAATGAAACAATATTCGATATGATATGTGTTACAGGCCTATAGGACATCTGTATCTGATGTTATACCTATTTGAATGTTAAAAAATTGGGGTATCCCGACTAAAAACTTAGTTTTGGAGGCCTTCTGACCCTTTTTGAACCTCAAAAAATGTGACAGAAGGTTCCCTTGGATCATTAGTGCTTAGATCTCGTCACAAGATTTGATTTTATATGTTTTAGAGCTTAAACGGATACTCAGATCAAAAGTTATGGTCGTTTGAAGTTTGAGTTACATTTTCAACTTATTTTAGATCTTTTATTAATTTTTTTGATTTTTTGTGTCTTAAAATTGTTATTAAATGATTATTAATTGATGATAATTAGAAAATTATTAATTAATAATATTTTTTAAAATATTTTAAATCCATTTTCACTAAATTTTTTATATATTAAATGTAATAGTCTATTTATACTTATCTAAAACATATTTAAAAAATATATTTTATATTTATATCAATATAAATATACTTATATAATAATATATTATTTTTCATGATTTTTTTTGAAATATACACTTTATCAGCGCTAGGAAAAAGCACAGATAAATCACCCCCTTTATCAGTGATACTAAAAATAGCGTTGATAAAGGATCACTTTTAACAGTGCTTTTTTTAGATCTGTTAAAAGTGCCTTTTATCAGTACTTTTTTTTTTAGCGCTAATAAATCCCCCCCCCTTTATCAGTGCTTTTTTTTAGTGTTGTTAAAGGGTGGCGCTACGGAAACCTAGTTTTGCGGTAGTGAATGTGATGATTATTTTCAAGAACTGAAAAGAAGGTTGGTAAATGCTTCAGTTTTGGAAATACCTTCCAGAAATGGTGAATTTGTTATCTACAGTGATGCATCATTGAAAGGAATTGGTTGTTTCCTAATGCAGAATGACCAGGTAATTACTTATGCTTTATGTCAGTTGAAACCACATGAGTTAAATTACCCTACACATGATTTGGAGTTAGCTGTGGGTTTTTTTCATTAAAAATTTAGACGTATCATCTGTATGGCATAAACTGTGAGATATATATTGATCACAAAAGTTTGAAGTATATATTCACTCATAAAGAATTAAAAATGAGATGGAGGAGATGGATAGAATTAATCAAGGATTATGATTTCAAGATCTATTACCATCCTAGAAAGGCAAATAAAGTGGTTGACCCTTTGAGTCGAAAGATTAATGCTACATTAACCTTGATACGTTTGGAATGAGATCCTTTGGTTTATAATTTGATTAATTTTGGATTGGAATTTGTTGGTTCAGGGAATTTCTCTATTTTGTTTTAGGTGGAAGTGAAATCATCTCTATCAGACAGAATTAAGCAAGTGCATAAAGAAGAAAGTGAGTTGAAAAAAAAGGTAGAATTGGTTTAGAAGGGTAACTTACCTAAATTTAACATTGATAAAGATTTTTTTTGAGGTTTGGAAAGAGATTATGTGTGCCTTGTGATTAATAGTTAAAGAAAGAGTTGTTATGTGAAGCTCATATTTATTTGTCTTTAGTTCATCTTAGCAGTACTAAGATGTACAGAGATCTTCGGGAGTATTTCTGGTGGGATGAAATGAAAAGAGATATTGCCGACTTTACTGTGAAGTGTTTAATTTGTCAGCAGGTTAAAGCAGAGAAATAGTTACCAAGGGGATGCTTCAGCATTTTCTAGTTCCATAGTGAAAATGCTAAAATGTGTCCATGGATTTCATAGTGGTATTACCAAATACTTCTTGAGGTAACAATGCAATCTGGGTTATTGTTGATCGATTGACTAGATCTTCTCATTTTCATCCTATTCGAGATATTATGTCTCTATATCAACTTTCTCGAATGTATATTAAATATATAGTCAGGTTACATGGTGTTCCCATCTCCATTTTCTCTGATCTTGATCTCAGGTTCACTTCTAACTTTTGGAAATAACTTCAGAAGTCATTGGAAACTGAATTAAATTTCAGTACATCTTTTAATCCTTAATCATATGGGCAGTCATAATGAACAATTCAGACCTTGGAAGATATGCTACATGCTTGTTTAATGGATTACAAGGGAATTTGGGACCAACATCTTTCTTTGGTTGAGTTTTCTTATAATAAAAATTTTCATTCAAGTATACATATGGCACCATTTGAGGCATTATATGGAAAGTGGTGATGAACTCCAGCTTTTTTGGATGAAGTAGGTGAAAGGAAGTTGATGAGACCAGAATTGGTAGAAGAGATGGCAAAAAAAGTTTAGTTGATTCAGAAGCACATGAGTACAACATAGAGAAGGCATAAAATTTATGTGGATAACCAGAGGAAGGATCTTTCTTTTGAGGTGTGTGATCATGTCTTTCTCAAATTTTCTTCATAGAAAAGTGTGGTGCATTTTGGTAAAAAGGAAAAGTTGAGTCCAAGGTTCATTGGACCCTATGAAATCTTAGATAAAGTTGGATCAGTTCCCTATAGGTTGGCTTTACCTCCAAGTTTATCCAAGGTATAAAATGTTTTTCATGTTTTAATGTTGAGAAAGTATATGATGGATCCATCTCATGTTTTGAGTCCATAGGTAGTTCAGTTGGAAGAGAATCTTTCTTGTGAGAAACAGCTAGTACATATTCTTGACCACAGAAAGAAAGTATTACAGAATAAGGTAATTCATCAAGTTAAAGTTTTTAAAAAAAAACCATATGGTTGAAGAGGCAATGTGGGAATCTAAAAATGTTATGAGGGAGAAATACCCTCACTTATTTTTTAGTAAATAAAATTGCAGGAATGCAATTTCTAAAAGGGGGAATGATGTAACATACTAGGTATTTATAGAATAATAATTTTTCATATCTATTATTATTTATGAATAAAATATTAATTTTATGTTAAAGAGGACAGTTTTTTTGATAGCTTACTCAACACAAAACAATGGGTTTCTTTCAAATCTTACGTTGCACACAACTTTAAGTTATACTGAAAAATAATATATTATTATTATTATTTTAAATGGTAGTTAATGCCTTGACATTGTAATAGAGGGAATGAATATAACTAACTACAATATGATTATACATGTTTTTTAAATGTTTTACATTTATCTAATAAATTTTAAAGGCTTAAAATGATAATTAATCCTATTTTAATCATGAAATACTCTGATATTTTTTTAAATGTCGGTTTACCGCCTTTTGATGGAGAAGCCTTTTTAAATATATTTTTTTCACATTTATATGTTAAATTTAATAAAATAAATTTCTTCTTTAGAATAAGAATATCAAAATTTAATTTGGATGAAATTTTGGTATTTTTCTAATAAAATTCATATTTTTATGAATAGTGAAAAATATTGCATTTTAATTCAAAACTACCTTTTAATATAATTTATTTATATAGTTAGATTGTAATTTTAATTTTTTTTAAAGTATAATTAGAATTTTTTTTTCATTTAATCCAATTCTGGTCATTGTAAGTAATTTTACTTTGAAATTGGAAATAAACAGATGTCAATCTTTTGATAGTTATTACTTCTTAAAAAATAGCTTTTTGGTTTTGACAATGAGAATTAATTTTAAATTAACTAATAAAACTTCTGTGTTTTGAATTTGAAAAAATAGATTCCATATTTGGAATCAGGGTGTATAAATTTTTTAAATAGGTACCTTTTATTTTTAGACGTTATGAATAGTAACTTCAGTACTTATTATATTTATCATCGTTAAAGGGGAAATCTGGTAAATAAGGGTAAAAAATAATATTTTAATAGTATTAAAATACCCTAACACGTGTCCTAATCATATTTTATGAGATATGTCCGACCATGGGCATCATGGGGTCGATTTTGGGACTACATGGAGCCACTTGGATGTGAAAATTACATTTTATAAGAACTAAATTAAAATAAAGAAAAATGTAACATAAACATGTATCTTTTAGTAAAACAATTTTTATATGTTGTTATATAAGTGATATATTTGACTATAAATAGTCATTATAAATCTAAAAATATTTCTTATATCATGGTATTTTATTTATAATTTTTAGACATCAAATAAATAAATTTATTTATGACACAATGATGATGTAGTGATTACCTTATTAATGAATGATTTAAATAAATGAGATTATAAATATTAAAATAAATTTATTTTGAAACTTTTTAAGCCATACAATAATTTAAGGTATGAATATGACTTTTTATCTTTTAATTAATGAAGTTTTTTTGAAATAATCAAGTTGTTATGGATTTTTAAAAAGTCATGATATGAATAGTATAAAAATTAACATAAATGAGTTTTTAAAACAAATACTATTTTATTAAATGATATAATAGTCCTAAAAATAAAAGATTCTTAAAAATGACTTAGATAATGTCTAAAATATTATTAATGAACTACTTGAGGTTCTATTGGTATTTTATAGAAAATATATTAACAATATAGTATGAATATACAAGAAGATGTGGTAAAAGTCAAATTAGTTAACTAAAGGTTAAAGCTAAAAGATAAGGTTATATTTGTGACCTAGACTTGTCTAAAACCAATTATTTGAGATTTTTTCGACCAAAAATCATGTTATATTTTAAATAAATTACTTTGGGACCATTTAAAACTTAAAATCAATTTATAATAAAATAATATTTCAAGATATTCCTAAAGTGACCCTCCTCCCTCTTATAAAAGGGAATCACCTCTACCCATTTAATAACACCTCTAAAACCCCTTGGATCATCAAAAATAGGTCACAATAAATTCCCAACGTCCCTACCTTCCTCCTGGAATCCTTAATTTAAGAATAAGACAATTCATGAAATCTTTTTGACTCAAATTAATGTGAGTTACACGTTTTAAGAGGTAGCATCTTCCCTAAAGTTTCTTTCCATTATTTTACTTCACCAATCCCTTTTCTATTATTATTATTTTATTACATAAAAACTACAGTATCCTAAATATAATAGGATGTTGTTATGATAAGGATTCTAACTACACTTACACACACCTTCATCTAATGGATAAAAACATATTGTTTCTGTGTACGGTGAACTATTGTCTCACAAAATGATGATTGTTCGATTTTCCCCTACCACCTCTCATGGTGTCCATTATGATTTTAATATATTTATATAAGAATAAATTATATTTATATTGTCTCTATGATACAATAATTTTATTTATAATCATACCTTTATGCTTCTCATGATGTGTAAATACGATAGTTTCATTTGAGGAAGTGCGGACTACCGCCCCCTCAAAGTGATATGACTCATTCATGTCATACATGGAACTTATAAAGGTTGTAATTAATGAAATTATGTAACATATATATCATAAGATATTATACCAAAATTATAATATACCTATGTATCATATATTTTTCATTTCTTTAATATGAAAAATAAATGAAAGTAGCGTTCATGTGTATGTATGGCTTACCGTCTCCATGAAATGTGCATTTCATTTATTATCTCCAAATGTTATGGAATATTATAAATACATATATACTAGGTATATATGATATTTAAATCATGAATACTATTTAGGAGATAATATAATTTTGACCACATGGACAATTTGTAATTATAACAAGATCATTTTCGATTCAAGTACCCAATATCGACAAAATGACTGATATTAACTTAATAATTATGTAATTTTTATAATGTGTAAATAAGTGATATAATAGGAATAATAAACTTTTAAAAGGTTCTTAAGATATTATAAATTAACTTAAGTTTATTATTCAGGAAGAACAAGGAACATATGTGATGAATCAGACTCAAGGTAAGGGACTTCATCTCAATCTCCTTTCATTGAGGCATATTTCGATAATATATACCTCCTTATTTTATATGGTGTATAATAAAACCCTTGTACTTTTACATTAATTAAAAAGAAATATTTTTTCTATGAAGGATTTTACTAAATGAAAAGATGAATTTTTTTAACGTATGCGGAGACAATGACCTCTTCGTCTCCGTAATCATTATTTTACATTTGGATTACTCTATAAAACTTAATGTTTTTCAAAGGAAAAGAAATATATTATTCTATTTTTGGGTGTTTTAGTATTGAAAATGGTTTTTGAAAAGGATTTATTATTTCAATATCTTGAAATGATTTCTTGTAATTGCAAATGAAATTTTATTCGTGGAATATTGATATTTGCAATATTTTATGTTTTATGATTATATAATGGTACTTAAAAAATTTATGGGTGGTTACATGATAAACCAATGATGGTTAGTTATGTGATAAACCAAATTATGGGTGGTTCTATGATAAACCAAGGATGGGTGGTTACGTTATAACCTCCAATGCATTGCGTATGGAAGTTGGCGGTATGACTATTTCATTTAGTGATATGTGTGGAAGTTGACTGTATAGTTATTCTATTTAATTATTTTTATGTCCCAAGTTACATTTATATGCAATATATTGATTTCTGTGGGATTTATGACAATATTATGGTTACAAAAATGTTAACAAATTATCTTATATTTAGTGAAGTATATTTATTATTTCTTAGAGGTAAAAATTATTACTTATGATAAAGTATTCTAAGTTTTCATGTTATCCCAAGACTAACAGCTTTATCTAATTATGTATCCCTTATTGAGATTTTTATACTCATCCCAAGTTTTGAAATATTTTTCATAGGATAATAAGGAATAATAGATTCAATTATGGGATCAAAGAAAATTTATGTTATTAAAACATGAAACGATGTCTTGTTTCGTTTTAAAGAGTTTTTGTTTTATGAAAAAAATGGATAGTGAGTAGAAGTGTCTAGTTTTAATATTCAAGTTGTTAGGTATAAGTTATAACCTAATTAGCTAAAGATATAAAACTGAAAAGATATTTGATGTGGATTAGAAGTCAAATTATTGACTTAACTCAAGATTATGTAATGTTTAATGTTGGGGCCTTATACCTATGGTCACCAGAAATCCCCAACCTAAACACTGGTGAGTGGTCTCGAACCAATTTAGTGTTAAAAAGTGGTATCAATGCATCTTTTTATTATAATTACTATGTGAGTTATGGTATATAAGTAATGGGGATTTTTCAGATCTTGTGATAGACCACAGAGTGTCGTGTTGTTAACACCTTTTTTGTGGGAATTATAGGTTACCAAGGATGTAAGATTACTATTATTGGTTTTTGATGTTATATTTAAGGTATTTATTCAATTTTTATGTGTTTATTTGAGATATTATTATGTTTTTTCTCTTATAAAATTGGAAATAGGCCTATTTAAATGTACTATTATTGGAACATAGGATTCACATAACATTTTTGTGTTTATGTGTGATTAATATCACTAAAAAAGGGGGTTTTGTTATTTAAAGTGTCAAAAACAACTTATATATTGTTTTATAATATAACTTATTGGTTTAATTCTAGTAAACTAAACCATATTATATTTTCTATAATGATATGTCAAATGGATCTTATAGTGGGATGTTCTTTGATGATGGATACATGGTCCTTTTGTGCATGGGATGTGTAGTGAACCTTGGTGGGTTGATACAATAATTATATGTCTTGGTAATAAACCCCTTTTAGGTGGTTATAATAGGTTTTGGTTACTTAAATTTCCCATATCAACCAATATAGAGTTTCCAAGGCACCAAAGGCTATAAATAAATGCCGAAGGGTTTCAAAACAAGTGGGGGACAATTTACCCTTTTAGAACACACCACAGAACCAACAACCATAACCAAACTAATCAACTAAATGATGCAAGATAAAAGCTAAGACAACTCAACCATTTATTTTATCATAAACCAACCAAGAGTACCACAGCGGAAACCAACACTAATTTAGACTAAACAGTAGAAAGAAAAACTAAAAGACTACAAGATGACAACCCAACTCCATGCTCCACAGTCTCCAAGCTCCAACATCATGAACCAGGCCAAGTATCACGAAGTAGTGCTATAAAAATGTGACACTTTTCCTTTTCCAACATCCTGGTATATGAAATCTGCAAAAGCACCAATATGCCAAAGCAGGGGGTGAGTAATGAAACTCAGTAGGTTTTCCCCGATGACTTCCCAAACCATGCCTCTAGGATAAAACATGTTTGCACATTTATATAAAACAATTTATATAAAACAATTCCAAAATAATTCACAATGTAACAAGTTCCATGTCAAAACTATTTTCCAACAAAAAACATCTTTCTCAAGAAAAGAAACCAAGCAAATTTTTCAGTCAAATTCACATTTCCATTTTAAAACATTCATTCCATTTCAAAAATCCACACAACTAACCATGCATGAAACCTGGACCTCCCTATACTCACGAGTGGTGATTTATCCTTCCACTAAGTCATCACTTAGTGGACTACCTTAATGGGGGTACTTCACACCCTTATCTGTCCCTTTTAATGGGGGTACTTTTTGCCCTTATCCATCTCAACCTTTTGATGGGGGTACTTCTCACCCTTATCCATCCCAATGCATATGAACACACACCACAACCCATGAAAATCCATTCCAAAATCAAGTGTGTTCAAAACCTTTTAATAAAGTATCAAACCTTTTATTGAAAACCATTTCTTTCAAGCAGAAAAACCATAACAAGTTTAAAATCACCATTTTAAATTCACTTCAACAAACACTTTCCAAAAACACACAATTCCCATAACCCGTTACTAAAAAAGGGTTTAAACCATTCTTTTATAGCAGATAAACAAACCATTTCAATCAAGGAAAAAAATTTGAAACTAAGCCTTCAAGTTCTAAGAAAGAGGAATCAAGATTGAAGCCACCTACCTCAACAAATTAGGCGAAACCAACCAACGGACAAAGAACACCAACAAAACTGAGTCAAATACTCCCCAAAACCTCCTTAAATTCCTTCCCCTAGTACCAAAAAAACCAAAACCCGACTTAAAAGTCATCCAATACCTTAGATATACCACCTAAGGATCCATCAATAGGGAAGAAGGAGATCTAATAAAACTAATAGAAATGAGACTTACTTCAATCAACCGGCCTCTAAAATCCAAGGAAAACCTTCGGATTGCTTCCAAAATTCCTCGTAAGTGTTCTCCCACCTTCACCAAAGAGAAATCTTGATTTAGGGCCATTTAAGAGCAAAAACGAGTGGGTTTAATGATAAAATGGATTAGATCCTAAAAAATAGGATCTAAGTTGACCCTGCGCATAGTTAGTCCGCACGGCTAAGAAAATCATGTACTAATCGTGCGGTAGTCACTGCTTAGAAGGGGCGCTCTGCACAGCCTCCTCGCATGGTTTACCCAACTGTGCGCACATTGTGCGGTCTCCTCTGTCCACAGTGACCACCACCTGCATAGCTTCCGCATGGTTTGGGCAACCCGTGCGAAGCCCGTGTATCCCCACTTTTTTCCCTTTAACACTTTAAAAGTCTTCAAACTTTCCCAACCATTTCTCATATGCTTCATGTAATTAAAAATAATAAAACAAGGGTTACTTACCAGAAACCGGGGGTATTACATTATCTCCACCATTGGACTTTCCCTCCCCAGAAATTAGAAAACCATCGCTTGCCTGAAAGAGTTCTGGACACTACTCTTTCATTTCATTCTCACGTTCCCAAGTCTCTTCCTGAATCTGACCATGTTGCCACAAAACCTGCACTAGACCGATACTTTTTCCATGTAGTACTTTATCCTTCCTATCCAAAATCTGCACCGAAATATGTACCAATGAATCATCCGGCTCTAGGACAACATGATCCCATCTGATCGCATGGTCAGGATCGGGCTGATACTTCTTTAACTGAGATACATGGAACACATTATGCACTGCACTGAACCGTGGTGGTAATGCCAACCGATATGCCACCTCGTCAACCCATACCAGTATCTCAAAAGGGCCTATATATTGAGGATATAATTTTACCAACTTCCCAAAACAACGATGTCCAAGCCTTGGAGATATTCTCAAAAAGACATGATCACTCACCACAAACAACAACGGTCGTTGGCGATGATCTGCATAAGATTTCTAACAACTTTGTGCCGTATCCATCCTCTTTTTTATCAACTAAATATTCTCTATTGTTTCTTAGAAAACGCCCAGCCCAACTAGTGAAGTCTCACCTATTTCCACCCAACAAAGTGGAGAATGACAAGGACGCCCATACAATGCTTCAAATGGAGCCATGTGTATCGAGGCCTGATAACTGTTGTTATATGAGAACTCCATTAAAGGCATGTTCTCTTCCCACAAGAAACCAAAATCCATTACAAAAGCCTGCAACATGTCTTCCAATGTCTGTATCGTCCTTTTGGATTGTCCATCCGTCTGAGGATGATACGCCATACTCATATTCAACTGAGTTCCCAGGGCTTTCTGTAAGGATTACCAGAAATGAGATGTGAACCTCAGATCTCTATCTGACACGATTGAAACTAGTATGCCATGTCTCTTTACCACTTCTCGAATATAGATTTTGGACAGATCCCCCACCATATTAGATTCACGAATAACGATGAAATGGGACGACTTGGTATGTCGATCCACTATCACCTATATGGCATCGTGCTTCAGAACCGTTCTTGGGAGACCTGTAACGAAATCCATAGCTATCTGCTCCCAATTCCACACTAGAATTGGTAGAGACTGCAACATACCCACTGGCCACTGATTTTCTGCTTTAACTTTCTAATAAGTTAAACACCATGAAACAAATTCAGCTACCTTCTGTTTCATACTACTCCACCAAAATTGTGCCTTTATCGCCTTATACATCTTTTGTATTCCTAGATGAACAGACCATATGGAATGGTGATAAGCATGAAGGAGTTTTTCCTAATCAGTTAAAGGTACAACCATCCGATCTCGAAACCGCAAAACTGAACTCCCATCCAGCTTCCATCCCTCAATGGTCTCCCCACCATTGAGTTTTTAACTCATTGTAACACATTCTACATCAGATGCTTGTGCCTCTTTTACTATCTCCACCACATCAAGAACAAGAGAAACTGGAAAGAAAACCACAACCTCAGCTTGGTCTTTACATTCCATATGCATGTCAGTTAAGACCAACATCAACTGCCAGTCATCTGAAGCTTCTTGCGCCAACTGAGCATACGACTTTCTTCTTAATGAATCGGCCACCGAATTGCCCTTACCCAGTGTATACATCAAGTCAAAGTCAAACATTTGAAGATACTCCATCCATATCCTCTGCCTCAGATTCAAATCTCATTGTGAGAAAATATGCTTCAAACTCTTATGATCCGTAAACATGGTGAATTTCTCACCAAAGAGATAATGACGCCAAGTCTTCAAGGAATGGACAACTGCAGCTAACTTCAAATCATGTGTTGGGTAGTTATTTTCATGCACTCTCAACTATCTTTAGTCATAAGCAACAACATGGTCTCCTTGCATGAGAACACATCCCAACCCAGATCCTGAAGCGTCACAATACACCACGTACCCCTGTCCTGATTCCGAAAAAATCAAGATGGGTACTGATGTAAGGAAAACTTTCAACTCTTGAAAAGATCTCTGACATTAATCAGTCCATTGAAATACACTTTTCTTATTTTTCAATGTTGTCATAGGTGATGTTAGTTGTGATAAGTCACGCACAAAG
This sequence comes from Viscum album, assembly GCA_963277665.1. NCBI lineage: Eukaryota > Viridiplantae > Streptophyta > Magnoliopsida > Santalales > Viscaceae > Viscum > Viscum album. The sequence continues at coordinate 2,074,246,240 of OY728131.1, forward strand.
CGTCAGTAATAACCAGCTAGACCAAGAAAACTTTGTATTTCAAAGACTTCTTCGGTGGTTTCCAAGAAAGAACCACTTCTATCTTTTCTGGATCCACTGAAACACCTTTCTCAAAAACAACATGGCCCAGAAAGCATACCTCTTGTATCCAAAAATCGCATTTTGATAATTTGGCATACAAATGATGGTCTCTCAAGATTTTCAACACTATTGTCAAGTGTTTCTCATGCTCATCCCTTGTTCTTGAATACAACAATATGTCGTCCACAAACACCACAATAAAAGAATCTAGATATCACTGAAATATCTGATTCATCAATTCCATAAAGACTTCTGGTGCATTAGTAAGACCAAAAGGCATGACTACATATTTGTAGTGTCCATATCTTCTTCTGAAGGTTGTATTCAGAATATCCTCCTTCCAAACTCACAACTGGTGATATCCTAACCGCATGTCAATCTTAGAGAACCATTGAGATCCCCTCAATTGATAAAATAGGTCATAAATGCATGGAAGTGGATATCTATTCTTTATCATAACTTAGTTAAGTTTACGATAATCCACACATAGCCTCATATTTCCATCTTCTTTCTTTACAAACAAAACTGGTGCTACCAACGGAGACACACTTGGCCGAATAAAACCTTTGTTTTTCAGTTCTTCCAACTACACTTTCAATTCCTTTAACTATGTTGGTTCTATCCTATAAGGTGGAAGTGAGATAATATTGGTCCCTGGAAAGAGATCAATCGTAAACTCCACTTCTCTTACAGATGGTAACCCTGAGAAGTTTTCAGGAAAAACATCAGAAAATTGATCCGCGACTACTGGAAAACGGTTATTCGTGATCTCATCCATCGATTCCAAGTTTAACATAGCCAAATGGTAAGATATAATTTTCACTACTGGTGCCAACAAGCCCGTTGCACCTGCCTTAACCACTTTTTCTTCTCTAAAGAGATGCTCGACACCATCCTCAGTCGTGAAACTGACTGTTCTGGTGTAATAGTCGATGTGAGCCCTGAACTCTGTCAACCAATCCATACCCAGGATTATATCATAGACATTCATCTCCAGCATAGAGAAATATCATTTTATCTCAACTCCATCAACAGTTATAGAACTTCTCTACACATGAAGGCTCTACATTTTCTTTCACTAAGAGAAGTTTAAAGTTTTATTACAGAAGGCATCATTTCAATTTTTAAGTTTAGAAAATAAGAAATACGAGAATTAAGAAAATAATTTGATGCACCAGTATCGAACAAGACTTGCATTAGGGTAGAATTCAAAAGAATCGTACCTCTCACCATAGATGGTCCAGACTGGTCATCCACAATCACCTGTTCCCCTCCATATAATTGCTTTGTTGCTGAACTTTTCTCCTTATTTCCTTGTTGAGATTGTCATGCCTGAGGAGTCATGGTATTCTTCGAATCACCATAGCTAGCTCTATTCTGCTGGTGAGACTGATTTTTTTGTCCTTGCCCTATCGAAGCATAAGATTCTTGCGACACCTAAGAAGTTTCATGAACACCCGAATGTGGAGCACTGTGACAATATCGCTGAAGATGCCCCCATCTTGTTTTAATTGTGGGATGATCTCAGGGGTGTTATAAATTCTTGTTTCATGTGATCCATCGAACCACATTGAAAACACTCGGCTTTCATCATGGTTCATGGAGGAAGATTCACAGATCCAACCATCTGATTCTAATTCTCACTCCCACCTTGGAAGTAGGTGTCCCTCTTCCGCTTGTTCCCAGCATTAGAGTTCACAATCGTTCCCATGGGTATCATAATAATTCCTCCTTCCATAACTCCTAAGATGTCTCTTTCTGCTATTATTTCTCTGTTTACCATCTCTGTATAATCTATAATACAGAGTACAGCTATCTTCGAGCGAATCTCCTGTTACAACCCTGATTCAAAGATGCGTGCCTTCAGTGACGCACTTGCAGAAACTTCTAGTGAAAAGCGCACTAAATTCAAGAATTTAGTCGTATACTCTATGACATAGAGGTTCTCCTGCTTCAGGATGAAATAGTCTATTTTCCTCTAGATCTTGAATGTGTGAGGATGGAATTTTTTATTGAAAAATTCCTCAAATTCCTCCCAGCCCAGGCCTTGATCCACCTTATCCAGCACCACTAGCTCCCACTACTGTCATGCAAGATCCTCCAGCATATATGTCTCCAACTTTACTTTCAATTCTGCTAGTGTGCCGATGAAATCGAAGATTCGATGCATTCTACTCAGCCACACCTCCACCTTTTCTGGTTCAGAATCATCCCAAAAGATGGTTGGATTCTGCTTCTGGAACTGGACGGAATGGTCTACATGCCTTGACTCATCCTTCTTATTCCCCATGTCTATAGTCTGAAATGATTGAACTATACTTTGGACTAGCTGTTGGTTCACCTGTAGCTCAGGTGAGACCACATTCCCCACAGCCTCTTCCGTTTGGTTTCTACGACGCCTAACGGGTGCCATTTTCTATACAAACAATGTGTGCCGTTAGTCTCACTTCCTAGAAACTGAAGGCTTAGCATTTCAAATTCTATCACATAATCTATCACAACATTGTTTTTTTTTAAACAACATTTTTCCATGTTCAACCAATTTTAAAAACATTCATCATGCTTTTTGAAAATCAACCCATTTTCAAAATACACCAATTACCATGTTTTTAAAATCTTTCACTTGAAAACAATTTCTTCATTTTTCAAAAATTTGCACCTTGCACAAAATCCTTACTCATTCCTCACAAAGAGATATGAAATCTTAGTGGGAAGTCATTACTCTAATTCAAGTCATGCTCATCTCATTGTTGAAACCCATGACAATGATATTTTTTATCCTATAAGTGTCTCCAAAACACTTATGTACCCAACTCCATGGTAACATGAAGTTCAGCATAAAAAGGTTAGATACATCTTTTTATGCTCTACATTCCAAGTTCTGACGATCCTACTCCTTCCTAAGATGACCACCCAAGGAATATACATGTAATAATTCAATTCCAAGACCAATAAAAACTGATGACTACTTGTTCCGCAAAGAAAGGAACAAGATGATTACATTTATACCTCATGGACCAACCAAACTGATACCATTTGTAATGACCCGCCAATTCCCATTGGCTTGAGAGCTTAATGAGTCGTTACTAGGCCTTGAGCGATATCCCCAAGGTGCCAAATGCTAGCAATAAATGTCGAAGGGTTTCAAAACAAGTGGGGGACGATTTAACCTTTTAGAACATACCACAAAACCAACAACCATAACCAAACTAATCAACTAAATGATGCATGATAAAAGCTAAGACAACTCAAACATTTATTTTATCATAAACCAACCAAGATTACCATAGTAGAAATAAACACTAAATCAGAGTAAACAGCGGAAAGACAAACTAAAAGACTATAAGACGACAACCCAACTCCATACTCCACAAGCTCCAAGATCCAACATCATGAACCATCCCAAGTATCATGAAGTAGTGCTATAAACATGTGACACTTTTTCTTTGCCAACATCCCAGTATATGACATCTGCAAAAGCACCAACGTGCCAAAGAAGTGGGTGAGTAATGAAACTCAGTAGGTTTTCCCCGATGACTTCTCAACCCATGACTCTAGGATAAAACATGTTAGCACATTTATATAAAACAATTTATATAAAACAATTCCAAAACAGTTCACAATGTAACAAGTTCCATGTCAAAACCATTTTCCAACAAAAACCATCTTTCTCAAGAAAAGAAACCAAGCAAAGTTTCCAATCAAATTCACATTTCCATTTTGGCACATTCATTCCATTTCACAAATCCACACAACCAACCATGCATGCAACCTGGACCTCCCTATACTCGCGAGTGGTGAGTTATCCTTCTACTAAGCCATCACTTAGTGGACTACCTTGACGGGAATACTTCACGCCCTTATCTTTCCCTTTTTATGGGGGTACTTCTCGCCCTTATCCATCCTAACCTTTTGATGGGGGTACTTCTCACCCTTATCCATCCCAATGCATATGAACACACACCACAACCCATGAAAATCCATCCAAAACCAAGTTTGTTCAAAAACTTTCAATAAAGCATCAAACCTTTTATTGAAAACCATTTTTTTCAAGCAGAAAAAACATAACCAGTTTAAACTCACCATTTAAAATTCACTTCAACAAACACTTTCCAAAAACACACAATTCCCATCACCTGTTACTAAAAAGAGGTTTAAACCATTCTTTCACAGTAGAAAAACAAACGATTTCAATCAAGGAAAACAATTTGAAACTAACCTTTCAAGTTATAAGAAATAGGAGTCAAGAGTGAAGCCACCTACCTCAACAAATTAGGCGAAACCAACCAACAGACCAAGAACGCCAACAAAACCAAGTCAACTACTCCCCAAAACCTCCTTAGATTCCTTACCCTAGTACAAAAAAAAACTAAAACCTGACTTAAAATTCATCCACTACCTTAGATCTACCCACCTTGTGTGTAGATCTAAGGATCCATCAAGAGGTAAGAAGGAGATCTAAGAAAACTAAAGGAAATGAGACTTACTTTGATTAATCGGCCTCTAAATGCCAAGGAAAACCTCCGAATCACTTCCAAAATGCCTGGTAAGTGTTCTCCCACCTTCACCAGAGAGAAATCCTGAGTTAGGGCCATATAGGAGAAAAAATGAGTGGGTTTAATGATAAAAAGGATCAGATCCTTACAAATAGGATCTAAGTTGACCCCGCGCACGGTTAGTCCGCACGGCTAGGAAAATTGTGCGCTAACCATGCGGTAGTCACTACTTGTAAGGGGTGCTCCGCATATCCTCCTCGCACGGTTTTCCCAAACCGTGCACACATTGTGTGGTATCCTCTGTCCAAAGTGACCACCACTTGCATGGCTTCCACATGGTTTGGGCAACCCGTGCGAAGGCCGTGCGTCACCACTTTTTTCCCTTTAACACTTTAAAAGTCTCCAAACTTTCCCAACCATTTCTCATATGCTTCATGTACTTAAAAATCATAAAATAAGGGTTACTTACCAAAAACCGGGGGTACTATAGTTATGGTATATAAGTAATGGGAATGTTTCAGATCTTGTGATAGACCACAGAGTGTTGTGTTGTTAATGCCTTTTTTGTGGGAATTCTAGGTTACTAAGGATATAAGATTACTATTATTGGTTTTTGATGTTATATTTAAGTTATTTATTCAATTTTTATGTGTTTATTTGAGATATTATTATGTTTTTTCTCTTAGAAAATTGTAAATAGGCCTATGTACATGTACTATTATTGGAACATAGGATTCGAATAACATTTTTGTGTTTATGTGCGATTAATATCACTAAAAAAGGGGTTTTTGTTATTTCAAGTGTCAAAAACAAATTATATATTGTTTTCTAATATAACTTATTGATTTAATTTTAGTAAAATAAACCATATTATATTTTCTCTGATGATATGTCATATGGATCTTATAGTGGGATGTTCCTTGATGATGGCTACATGGTCCTTTTGTGAATGGGATGTGTAGTTAACCTTGGTGGGTTGATACAATAATTATATGTCTTGGTAATAAACCCATTTTAGGTGGTTATAATAGGGTTTGATTACTTAAAGTTCCGACAATAACCAATATAGAGTTTCTCTATATAGCTTTCTGATTGCATTCTACTAAACCAAACCATATGATTATGGTTTTACTTTCTAAAAATCATCATAGGATGATGTCATTATATGCACATAGATATGACTTATTCCTTGAGGTTTATATATAGTATATTAATTCCCAGTGATTATGGGTTCCAAAGGATTAGAGGTAGAATCAACATGTGATTCATGATACAAATATGTGTGTGTGTGTGTGTGTGAGAACCTTGGAGTGTGTTTTTTGGCATGTAAGATGTCTTATGGATATTTTGGCACATGTGAGGTGTGCCTGGTAAATATGGTTTGGATCAAGAATGGGTTTCCTTGAGATGTTTCTCACCCTTTTGAGGGTAAAAAATGGCATGTTATGTGACTTATACCTTTATGATGTAAAGTACTTAGAGTGATTTTGGTATTGAGGTTTTTTCTCTGAGGGAAAGATAAGTTAGATTCCTAGATAAGTTATTTTATGAGTGGTTACCATTGAGATCAAGAATAAATATCTTATATGTTGAAATCTAGGATGGATAAATCATGAGTAAATTCTTTTTTTATTAGGAATGATTCCCAAGTGGTGTGTGATCATGTGTTTGGGCTTGGAATGAGTGAGATACCCCAGTCCTTTTTGAAAGAAAGCATTGAGGTACTTCTATTTAGATGAGACTGACATACATGAGGATCATGGTCAATAATTTAGAAATGTGAGCCTAATTTCAATGATGTGTGACTCAAGGAATCATGATTTTGGTTCAATTTTTGAGTGGTATAATATCATATGCCTATTAGGTTTGGATAAAATTGAAATGGATAGTGCATGGAGAATCTGTGAGAGGGTTATCAAGAGAATCACTCTACCTTAAGGTGGAGAGTGAGTGTTGGCATGTGCTTTTTGGGAAATCATTGATTCTTGAGGGAAATCATGTGTTGGTTATGTGTGGTTCATGTTTGGTTTATGTATCGGTGAGCGTTCATGTGTGGGTTGGGGGTCGATGGTTTTTATGATATTATTGTAGATATAGTGGATTGGGGTTATAATGATAATTAGAGAAGTCTCTATTTGTTATACATAGGAATTAAAAATATATCAAAGTGTGATGGAATGTTCTATCCAAGCTTGTTCCTTAATAGTGATTATAAGGATGAGTTAGCATGGATTTGGAAGAGTGACATACATGTGATGTGGAATCTTATTCGATGTAATACTCAAGGTGTGGTGTAAGGGAATCCATATGGTGGGGAGTAATCCATTGGTTGTTGGATATTATAACCCTCATTGCGGGTGAATTTTGATATATGTTTAGGATGATGTTTTTGGTGATTCGGGGATAAGTATTTATTTATGTTTTATCATTGGCACTTAGGTATGAATGGTATGGCCACATCCAATCATTACATTAGGTAATGAATGTAGAATCATTTATGATGATTGGATGTTTCAGTTATTGGAGAGATTTTGAGGATAATCTCATGGTGGGGAGCTTAGAATTAGTCATAGATGTATGAATCTCATGTCAAAAGGTTCGTGGATGTGGAAAGACTGGTGGTATATAGTCAAAATGTCACCAGGATACTTGTGAGAAGATGAACCCAATTTTATTTGGATCTATAGAGAATACTATATTTAGGATTCAAATTTGGTTTTGGATAGAGTATGTTTGTTTTCATTAGACTCGTAATGGAGTTGATATGATTAGAGAGTGATTCATATTATAGGTTCACTAGTTCTTGTGATGATATTATGATAGCTAGTGTAGGTGGATGAATACCCCATCATGGAATAACACCAGGTTTTGTGTTCAGACTTTAGTGTGGGTATTTAGATGATCTCAAGATGCCTCTGGGAATTTTGGCATCATGATCAAGAAATGTGATAGTGTGTTGGTGGGTGTATGTGATAATTTTCAGGAAAGTTTAGTCATAGGAGGACCGAACATTATTTTCCATGAAATTGGATGATGTGATCTAAAACCATATTGATATTGTCATTGGAACACTAAAAGTGGGTTTTAGTGGGTGATCCCTATATTGGGGAGAACCATAGATCAGAAACATCCTTTTGTTGCAAAGTATTATGGTGGGGATCACCATGATCCTATGGATGAATTAGTATATAACACTTGGGTGTCTTCAGATAGACTAGTATATTTGAGAACTATCTTTTTATTGGGGATGTTGATGAGAAAGTAGCTCATGTTTTGATGAATAATATGCCTTGGTGCTGGGAGTTGTGTAGGGGAATATCATTTGGAATTATAGGATAGAATGTGGTGATTTGGTGGTGAATTTATGGCTAAGGTGGTTTGGGATTAATGGTTTTAGGACCATTGAGACTTATAAAAGATTATAATTGTTATGGTAGGGAGGTTTTAAAGACCCGTGACTTTATGGGTTGAGAAATTTAGAAGGAATTTGTATTTTTTGTCCTGGAGTGTGAGTAATTTTGAGAATTAGGATTCATATCATGGTTTGAGGATTGGAACATTTTAAGTATATGTTTGCAGATATAGATTAAGGCTCAAGATGTGTCTTGAGTTATTAGGTAAATTTTGGGTACTTTGGGTTGAAGGTTGAATTTTTTGGGTGGTTTTTTATTTGTGCACGGTTACCACACAGTTAGGGTAAACCATGCATAATTCCAAATCAACCCTTGTGGGGTGAGTTTTCATGAGTATTATTAGTTCATGGATTGCATGGGTTTAGGGGAAACCATGTGATAAAACTGTCCATAGTGGTGCAATTTTCTCAGAGGGAGCTACACTATTCATGCATCCTTTGGTAAACCATGTGGATAAACCATGCAATGGTGTGCATCTTGATATAGTTATAGTTTTTTTCCTAGGTATATATGGTAGTTAAACTATAATAGGGGTAAATTATACTCAAAAAACTAAAACATTTCATCCCACTCAAGTATTTAGTTTACCAATGGTTATGAACATCTGATAAAATCACAAATCATAGTATGTAATAAATAGAATAATTTGAAAAATCTACAAAAACAATATAATTATAATATAAATATAACAATATATAGTAATAATAGAAAATTTTTTTAAAAAAATAGGGAGTACTGATTAAAAAAATAACTCCTATAAAGGATATTATTAAAAAGAAAATACCTTCCAACATGGGACGTCTTCACTTTAACATAGAGTAGTAAGGCAGACTTTTACCTAACTTTAGGTAACCCCATTCCTAGACTAGAACATCTTCAATAAGAACTATTAGAAACACCAAGATTTAAATACTAGAAGATTTCATTACACATATTCAATAGTAGATTCCAAACCCCAAAACCTCCTCATAAACCTAATTCAAATAGCATGCTTTTAAGAATCAAAATCCCCATGATCAACATGATCGAAAAATATTCCTTTCACATATAGGAATGTCATAAATCAACATGATCATAAAATAAATGATTACAAGAGTTATCTAAGATCTTTATGAATAAATCATCACACAATATATATATTATAAAAATAAACATAAAGGAGAAATACTGAAAGTTCTCGAAATAAATAGTTTTTTTAGATGTTCAAAAAATCATAGGCTTTTAAAGAGTTTATTTATTCTGATCTAAAAATAATTGATTACTTCTTATATTTTACTCTCCAATGGTAAAATTTTAAAAACCTTAAGTTCAATTATAATAGTATAATAATAAGTGATCTCCATATTTTTATGGACTAAATAAATATCTATATCTTTTTATGACATAAATATACACTTCTACAGCACTCTAAAATCCAGTAAAAGAAATCTAGAATAAAACCTTAGTTATTCATAATTCCATTCTCTCCAACTCATCCTTAAATTCATTAGATTTAAGTTTTTTGGATTTTCACCTTTCACAACATAACTATCTAAAAAAATCATAAGTTAAATTAAATTCATATTCAAGTTTATTATAGTTTTTAAAATAAAGGATGAAAGAGAATCATTGAATCAACAATATCCCGCTTTTTGAAAATCATAATACATGAGAATAAAATTGATGATATGGATGAATTTAAAAATAGATATTTCATATAGATATGCAAGGAAAAATAATTTCTACAACAACTCATTAGAATAAAAAAAAATATTTTCTCAAATACAACATTTATTTATATCTCACCCTATGAAAAATAGTAAAAACTTAGGATAAATTAAAATATTTTTCCTCCTTAATAAAAAATTCTTTTAAAAAATATATCCCTTAAAAAAGAAATTTTATTTACCAAATCACTCCCCATTTTTGTTTTCAAAAAATAAATCCAAGGTAAAAATAGTAAAATCCAAAATATAGAATATCAATAATAAATAAATAAATAAATGGTAAAGTATAAAATAGAGTTAGAAATTAAATCTACAAATGATAAGGATAATAAATTTAAACCTTTCAAAATTTCTCTCTTGATACCCATGAGTGATATTATTCTTATGAAGATAGTTAGGGATAATGTTCAATAAAAATGTCTTATATACTAGAGTATGAAATTAGAATCCTCTAGAAAATTCAATAAGAACTTATCTCTTCCTGATAGGTTGGTGATATGTAGTTAAAGTTCAAATAATTTTAAAGAATAAAGATCATTTTAAAAGACTCGAGGTTTTATAATTATCTAAATTCAAAATTTTATGATATATAATTTTTATGATGTTGTAAGATCAAATGATTATATAAGATCATGTAAACTTAAAGATACATATAAAATGTAAAACATTATATCAATGCATGTAAACAAATTTTAAGAGACCCTTTTTTGAAATATTTTAATATTAATTAAATATCACCTGAAAAAATTAGTATCATTTAAGTTTAAAAACAATTAACTTTTTATGAATATAATTATGTTCATCTAACTTTGATAAAAAAAATTGAAGTTACTTGCATGAAGAGTTAGAAAAATTATAAAACAAATAATCCCCTCACCCTTTTTTGAGGATTTTTTCAATTTCAGGAGATAGTTATGATATATAGTGAAAGTTATGATTACTTAACATTAATCAAACCTATTTTATATTTAATTTTTTAAAATCTATCATAATGTAATATATTGGTAAAAATATCTTAAATATTTTATTCATCTCTAATAAATTGAAGATTTGTATCTCCTTTTTGTGTGTGATTCCATATCCTGAATGGCCTCAAGGCCTTATTTTTATTTTATTATGGATAATACACCTTTTAAGTGATGAAGGGGAACCCTTACATGACCCGCAGGCCCAAGACACAAGGCCCAACACAACCTGAAGGAAAAATACATAACCTAAAGGCCCATAGGCATACTCTTCCCATAACATGACCCATAGGCCCAAACCACTAGAACTTCCCCTCCACAGCTTCTGCTTCCTTTATCTCCTATCTCCACACCTTACATTGGTGATCGGCTAGAATTTCCCCATGCAATGTTGTACGGTGCTTGGTCCTGATGGCATTTTTTATACCCGCTCATTCTTATAATCCAGCTAGCTCTACTCTGGTGACTGCTAATCTTTGATTTGATCCTATTCTAGGGCCTACACTGTGTGAACTGGACTAAATGGTCTTAATGGCCCAAAGGCCCTTAGGCCTGAAGGCCTTTGATGACCCAAAGGCCCTGAGACCTGTAGGCCCAAACTAGTGGCCCTAAGTCCCATAGGAAATGATGTCTGGTATCTATTTTATTTTCACATGATTAATTTTTTGGGTTACTAGAAAAAAAATAGTTCCTATTATATCAAAAATAATGGTATTTTTTGTGAATATTAAACCAAAATTTGTGATTTTGTATTTTATCCAAAATACTTAAGTGAAACAACACCCAGCTACCACATATTTTTCTTTAGTGGTAGAAAGTTACACTGAGTGTTGTTACTTGTTAGACCAAGAAACTAAATCTTCTCCTAAAAATTGACATATTCTATAATTACTCTTTCTATCTAACCTAAAACCTCTAAATTTATTAATTGGGTAACTCTTAATGATATAATTAGTTCTAAAATAATAAAATATACTAAGTTACAAATTACCTTTTAGATAATAGAAAATATGCTTAGCCACTTTTAAATGTGATTTCTTTATGTTTTCTTGAAATCTCACACACAAACACATGAAAATCATAATGTATGGTCTACAAACTATTAGGTACAGAAAAATTAAAATCATAACTTTATAAATTTTTTGATCCACTGATTTTCTAGATTCAAAAAGGTCAAGTTTAATAGATACTCTTGGATTAATAATTATACTAGAAGAATTTTTAAAATCGTGACATTTTAATAAATCTATAATATATTTTTTTTATTTAAAATATTTCCTTTCAAATTTTAGAAAATTTATAAACTAAGGAAAAACTTAAGATCACCCATCATACATATTTCAAACACACTTTTCATAATTTTTGAAAAAATGTCATAATGATATTTCTAAGTTAAACCAAAAATGATTTGATCAATAATAATTTGAACAATAATGGTGCCTTTAAAATTTTTCTTGATAAAAATATTGGGATATATCATTCCATTAAAAAAATATTTTAAAGTGAAAACTACATTTAATCTATAATACCATGCTCTTGGATCTTGCTTAAGATTGTGTAGAGGATTAGTAAGTTTATATACATGTTCTAAAATTTTAATATCTTCAAAACCAGGGGTTATTCAACATAATATTCCTCCTGAACATATCTATTAATAAAATAACAATAAATATGTATTTTTCATAAAGTGGAGTTTATATATTTAATTAAGCATAATATTATTTGGATAGACTTAAGCCTAGATACTAGTGTAACAGTTTCTTTATAATATATATCTTCTTCCTAAAAAATACTTTATAACAATCCTTTCCAATTCCTTAAAATGATTCTATTTTGATTAAATTTATTTCAAAAACCCCCATTTGACTCCTATCACTATAAATCATTTAGAACATTCAACTAGGTTCTAAACTCTATTCCATTCAAATTGATTAACCTCTTCTTTTATGAAATTTATCCAACTTTCATTACCCAAGGAATCTTATGTTATTTTGGGTTCAAATTGAGGTAGGAATGCATGATTATCATGTTCATTTCTTATAGAACTATGAGTTTTGATTGGTTGATCTACATCACTAATTATATTATTAAAGGGATGACTTCTTAAGATCTACATGTTTCTAGGTAAAAACGACTTATATTCTCCAACTACTAGTTATACTTATTTTTATTATGTAACTTATGGAAATTTAAATTCCATTGGTATAAATTTCAAAGGATTTTATACTAGTTATTTTGGTCCAATTTCTGGTAAATTAACCTATGAAATTTCAAAAACACAATCTAGAGGATTAACTTATATAAATTTTACAAAAACAAAATGATTGATTTCACTAAATTTTACATGAACTACCTCCTCAACAAAATTAATTTGTTTATTCAAAACTCAATATGCCTTACTAGTTATAGAATAATAAAATAAATACCCTCATCGCCCATGGGATAAAATTTGTAAATATAATCTTTAGTATTCAAAAGGAACACTTTACACCCAAAAACTCTGAATTATGATAGTTTTGGTTTTCTTTTGGTCCACAACTCATAGTGAGTTTTATTTTGAAAAGGGATAATTAAATCATGATTTATATTATAGAAATTAGTATTTATATATTTGACGCAAAAATTATTATAAATAGAATATTCACTCAAACAAATTGAGTAGTTTTCTAAAGAATTTTTTTCATATAATTACATCATTTCTTGAGGTGTTCTCAATGATTAGAATTTTTGAGTAATTCCATTCTTAATATAAATATTTTCAAAATCAGAATTTAAAAATTCACCACCATGATCACTCTAGATATTAATCGAATGTAGGTTTTTCTTAATTTTTATATAATAAAGAAAAAATTTAAAATAAAAGAATGACTTATATTTTTATATTAGAAAATAAAACCAAGTAAATCTAGTGTAATCGTCAACTAGAAAATAAACATTGTATTTTACACTAATACTCATAGTTTTTAAAATAATAAATAAATCCATGTGCACTAACTATAAATCTTTGAAATTTGATACTTCAGTGACTTGTTTAAATATAGACTAATATTGTTTACTAAATTGATGTGCATCACAAATTATAGAGGAGTTAAACTTAAGTTTTAGTAGATCCCATGCATAACCATTCCTAGATATTTTAGCTAAAGACCTAACATTTCATTTCCCAAGTATTATATGAAAAATCTTAGATAAATATTTATTTTTACTTAAATAATGTATGTTTTGATGTCTAAGGTCTTTTAGATCTGGTGTCCATACATTATCATTCTTATCTATAGATAAAAATAATGTACCTTTTTAACTTTTAATAATATATTTATCATTCATGAAATTCATAAGATAACACCCATATCATAGCTAACTAATACAAATAAGTTTGTGCTTAAGTTCGAAAACATAAAATAAATTAGAAATTAACCTTTTACAAGAAAAAATATATAACCAGTTATGATGATTTGACAATGCGCATTGTATCCAAATGTAACTTTTCCACCATTATACTTTTTAAAGATTCATAAGTTTGAATTTTTTCATTTCATATTTCAAGAAAAACTATTTTTTATATACCACTTGCTTCTGATATTGGTACTTAGCCTTTCTTTCTTATCTATGAGATATTTCTCATTTTTAGTAATATTTTCATAAAACCCAATAATTATCTAAATTTCATCACTATCTTCCAATGAACTATCAAAAGTAGTGTATTCATCACTTACACTTCAAGTGTATAAAGCTTTCAAGATCTTATTTACACTAATCATAGAAAATATATTAAATTTACTTTAATTACTTTTAAATATTTGAAAATATGGCCATATATGACTGGTCTTCTTGTATTCACAACATATCATCTTCAAATTGTATTTCTTTTCATGCATTTCATTCTAATACTTTCTATAATTATAATAGAATTTATTCTTCCCAAAAATCATATTCATCATTTTAATAATTTTTTCTAGTTTATCCATACTATCATTATAATTATTATGATCATAATGATTCTTTAATTTATTTTTTTAAATATTATCCTTTGAAATATTAGCTCTAAAATTAATATTACCAGAAGTAACACTAAAATAAGTATAATTAAAAGATGCCACATTCTTTATTTTAACTTTTTATATATCTATTTTTAATCGATTTTCATATTGAATTTGAGTTCCAATAATATCACCATAACCTAACCTTATATGGTTCTTAGTCTCATATATAGTTATTCACTTATATTCTCACTCCTTTGGAAGTATATCAATAACTTTCTACACCAACTGATAATTTTAAAACTCCTTCACACAAAGATATTGAAGATCATTTAAGTTATCATAAATATTTGATGCATATTTACTACAGACTCATATGGTAGAAAAATTAAATTCTCAGTTATCATCCCTCAACATCACTCTATGACTTTCAAGAACCTTGTAAGTTATAAAAATATTAATTTATATATTTTTAAATATTTAATTATTTTATTCACATGAATATATTTTACTATAGATATTATGAGTTATAGAAAAAAGTAACATATTATAATTTTTTTAATTTAATTGACATTCAATCCTTTTGTCATGAGTAAAAGTATAAATTTATTTATCTAAAATCCATAAATTTATGTTAATCATAAGAAAATGATCCACACTAATATTGATAATAAAAAACTTCATTCCATCATTCCAATACTCATAGTCTACACCATCAAATATTAGTGTTCTACTAGAATTTAGATAATCTAGTACTCTAACTAGAAGTATTACTATAAAAAACTTCATCGACAATGTGATTAGAATAAGGAAACTGTGTTATTGAAATTCTGATAAACTAATAAAAAATAAAAAATAAGAACAGATTCAGTCTCAAGTTATAGAGACCAATTTTTATACCAAATTTTTTCCTAGATATAGATGGAAGTTAAAACATAATAGGGGTAAATTATATTCAAAATGAAAACTCAAAATTACATCCCACTCAAGTATTTAGTTTACTGTAAGTTACAAACTTCTGATAAACTCACAAATTAGAGTGAGTAAAAAATAGAATTTGAACAATAACTAAAATAAATGTAAATATAGTGAAAATATAACAACATATAAATCTTGTAAGAAGAGTGGAATTAAAACAAATCACATAATAAATGTTAATAAAAAAGAACTCCAATAAAGGATATTATTAAAATAAACCACCCACTAATTGGGAAGTTATTCACTTTAACACAAAATGGTAAGGGAGTCTTTAACATGACTCTAGGTAACCCCATTCCTATCCCAAAACATCCTCAATAATAACTATCATAAACTCTAATATTAAACTGTCAGAAGCTTCCTTAAAACTATACTTAGAAACATATTCCAATATTTGAAATATCTTCTTCAAATTGATGGAAACATACTCCTTCCAAGCACCAAACTCCCCTCAATCAACATGATCAAAAAATAATTCTTCCACATACTAGAGTATCCTTAATTAGTATAATTATAAAATCAACAATTACAAGAGAAAGATAAGACCTTTACAATGAAATACTCACACAAAAAATCTCTTATAAAAACACTTATAAAGAAAAATCATCAGAGGTTCTCTAAAAAAGGATATTATAGAATTAAAAATTAACACAAGATTGTATATATTTGATTTATTTTGATCCATGAAGTAATGGTGTTATTTATAGATCACACTTCAACACTTATATTCTATAAACCTTAGGTTAAAGTCTAATGGTATCAAAAGTAGATGTGTCTATATATAAATGGATTCAACAAAGATATGGATCTTCCAATGACATTAATATACACCACTAAATCAATTTAACATTAAAAAAATTAAATCTCACATGAAACTTTAATTATCTATAATTTCAATATCTTCAGTTTAATCTTAAATTATTTGGATTTAAGTTTTTTGTATTTTCAACCTAAAAGGAACATCTAACTAAAAAAATTAAAGTTAAATAAAATTCATATTTAGATCATTCTAGTTTTCAAAACAAAGGATATAAATGATTCATTGAATCAACATGAACTATATGGTTATAAAATGGTTTGGAAAACCATGTGACCAAACTATATGGCTATATATTTTTCTTAAAAATGATTATTTTATCAATTTCCCATCTCTATTTTAACCCTTATCACCATGATTTCTTACTCTATCATGTGGTGATCGAGGATGATCCTAAGGATATCCCCTCTTCCTTACTTATTTGATTTTTAGGATTATTATTTGATTCCAATTGAAGTTCTTAAAGATAGGTCACCCTTTTACTTTCTTATATTCCTCTATTATTAAATACCCTTTAAGCCCTCTAATTTTTTATGATCCAATCTAGGGATTTTAAATCAATTCCAATAAATCATGGTGGAATCGAGTGAGGATAGTGGGGATTTTATATAGCATAGATATAGGATGTATCAGTAGAATGAATGCATGTTATTGATCAATATTTAATTATAGGTACATCACCCTGTGGATTTTTCTAGGGTTTTGATTAAAATTTAAGGAAATTAGCAATTAACTAGGTATTGTGTGTTAGGGGTTTTTCTCAGGATGGTGTTGGGTGTATGTGTTGGACCTTCCAAGATTGGTTGGTTTCAGTTTTGGTGTGGTGATATGGATCATTGATATTTTAATTAATTATGAATATTTGAATTAAATTGTAAAATTAATTATAAATGGTTATAATTAATTATTTTGAATGTAATGTCTTGAGATAGGATCTTGGGTGATGATGCACATTTTGGATGAGATTAGAAAAATATGGTCGATATTTATTAAGGGAAATAACTCTATGTATGAGGTAATTGGTCCTTGAATATATCCCAAAATTATATGAATTTTTTATGTGCATATTATATGTGGTTTCACCACTGATGGGTGATTAATCTCAAATATAAATGAATTTTTTTTCTTATTTTCCCATAAAATGAACAAAGTTTCAAGGGACATAACGGACCCTTGATCATTTTTCTAATTACTCAGTCACTAATGACCAAGGACTTGATTATAAATGAGTGATGTGAGAGTCCATGGACTTGGGAATAGGATATATTTGAGCCTTAGGTCCAAAGAAATTGAATTGATTATGTTTTTAAGAATGGATTCGCTCAGTGATTATGTCACCAAGGGGATAAAGATATTGGTTATATTTAAAAGATAACTAGGATAGGACATCAAGGTTTATATGATAAGGGTATATCATGTACTAGTTTTCTAAGTTTAATTGCAAAAGTATGAAAGTATTGGGCCTAGTAGTGATGGAAGTATGACTATACATCTCACTTGTGATGAGAAACACCCTCATGATGGTGTTTTAGAGACTTAGAAATTACCATGAGTGAGATAAGTCATATAGGACTAGATGAGGTGTGACAAGAAAGTTTTCTCCCAAATGATGTGTTGAGAGAATTTCTAAGGGAGATGTGGTATGGGACTTGATTATGGGTTGTGAATATTTTTGAAAGGCTTAGAATCAAGATTATAAGAGGCTTGGAGTAAGTTAGATTAGGGAAATCCCTAGTAAGCAAGGTCTGGTTGTGATGTGGAATTTTTGAAGTGGTTTGAACTGACCCTTTAGGCTATAGTTTAGAAAGGTCCTACAAGATAAGATAAATTATGGGGTGTTAGATATGTCTTGGTGCTAGTGAGTAAATACTGATGTAGGTCTAAGGGACCCTATTGGATACCCTAGTGGGAAAGATAATTATATTTATGGGTTATTAATTATTTTATTATGCCATTGTGAATGATTTTAGGGAATATTACTATAAGTTTGGATGTATTAGGATATGTGATTTGAGGCAGGGGATAGGACTTGAGTGATGACTTTATGTTGTGTTTTTTAGAGGACATCTTATGAAACATATCTCAGGTTTGGGTGAGTGATAGACCTGTGTGTTTTTTGATATAAGGTTTTGGGGAGATATTATTCCCCAGGTGTATGGGTGTGTCTGATATATATATATATCTATATATATAGGGTTTTAGGATGGATGTGACCCCTAGGTTTATATAATGTATGTGTCATTATGAATTGGGGTGGGGTTCATCAACTAAAGTAATTATGTCCTGATATTGATTATTGGTAGTGAATGTGGCCCCCCAAGTGGATGATATATGATATATGAGGTTCCTAGATGATCTATATCCCCTAGGTGTGCGTTATTTTAAGTTACAGTGTAGAAGGCCCCCCTGGGTGGTGATATGATATATGATGGTTTTGGGTATGGTATGAGACCCCCAGAGGGTGTATTCTATTGAGATTCCAAGGATATTTTCCCCCATGTTCATGTTATATAATGTTATAGGGATATTTCACCCTTGTTTGTATTCTATATGAGGTTTTAGAGATATGTTTCCCCTAAATTTATATTATATGAGGTGTTGTGAAGTGTTTTTACTTGGGTGTAAGTTATATGAGGTTCCCGGGAGAGTTTTCCTCTAAGTGATATTCTATAAGTTCCAAGGAAGGATGTGGTTCCCCCTATATGATATCCCACGGTTTATAAGGAAATATGTGGTCCCCCAAAATTATCATTCTATTGGTTCCAAGTAGGATGTGGTTTCCCCAAGGTGGTTTTTCATTATTATTAGATACATTCAGAACTGGCCAAAGTAGGTATGGTTAATCCCTAGTGTCACCTTAGAACCATGGGATCTATGATGGTTATTTTGTTATTCTTCTACACTATATTTCTTATTATATGAATATAATGTGTTAATACACTAGTTTTTTGTTATATTAGAGACACCATTGGTAGTGAACTACTGAGTTTCACTCACACCCGACTCGAGCGGCCCTAAAACATTACTACCTGAGAACACCTTATGTTCACAGGTTCTATTAGTCTATTGGCTCGATATTACATGATCAGATGGAGCATCTCGATAGGGATTTGGAGACTCGGATGTGATTTGGATTAGGGATGGTGGTAGAGACTTATTATATTCTTATTCATTTATTCATTCTGTATATGTGATTTTTCCAATGGTAGGTCATTCATGATGTATAATTTTTTTATATAATTTCATTTTTTATATAATGATTCATGTTTAATGAATTTATTGTAATCTAATATTAGGTTATAGTGTCCCCATGGTAACACCTTATACCCTCACTACTAATGATAATCTTCTATCATATGTGGAGGATCACCTAAGGTTATGGGACACCCCCAGCTCGGACATTGGTTAATGGTCTCAGGCCAGATGGGCATCATAAATTGGTATCATAGCATATTTTTCTTTCATATACTATTTTATGTATATTAGATGGGTAATAATAATATTACGGAGCTTGTTATGGACCTTAGACCGGTGCATCACAAACACCTTTCTAGTGGTAAGCCTAGGTTACCAGGGATATGGGATTATTGTTCTTGGTTATAAATGTTATGATTAATATATTTATTCAAGTGTGGTATATTTATTTCATTTTTTATTATGATCTTAAATATAGGATCGTTTTCAATAGGTCTTTTTACATGTGACTTTCTTATTATGTTGGATTCAAATGAAATATGTATGCTTGTGTGTGATTTATATCACTAAATATAGGGGTTCAGTAGTTTAAAGTGTCAATGATAACTTATAAAGTGTTTTCCTATATAACTTATTAGTTCTATTCTACTCAACTGAATTTTCATATGTATTCT
Source organism: Viscum album (assembly GCA_963277665.1). Taxonomy (NCBI): domain Eukaryota; kingdom Viridiplantae; phylum Streptophyta; class Magnoliopsida; order Santalales; family Viscaceae; genus Viscum; species Viscum album. The sequence continues at coordinate 2,074,266,545 of OY728131.1, forward strand.
ATAATGACAAATCACATGGATCTTATATAAATATATTCCCTGACAAAGGCTACATAATCCCTCTATATACAGAATGTGTAGTAACCCTTGTTGGGTTAGTAGAGGCATTGTATTCCTTAGTAATTAACCCATTGAGGGTGGTTTTGAAAGGGTTCAATTACTTAAAGTATCAACAAAAACCTATGTAGTGTTTTATCATATATCGTCTCGGTTGAATTATATTTAACCAAATCATATTATTATGATATTACGTAATAGGTATACTCATTGTATGATGTAATTGTATGCACATGGATGTGACTTGGTCCTCTAGGGGTAGTCTGGTGTGTGGATTCCTGGTGAGGATGTGTACCCAAGGATAGGTGGTGGACTATATATGTGATGCATGATATATATATATATATATATATATGAGAACCATTAAGTGGGTTTGTTAGAATGTGATATACCTTTAGGATATTTAGATATAGGTTATATATGCATGGGACATGTGGTTTGTATTAGGCATGGGTTTCCATGAGATATTGAGTACCGTTATGGGGGTATAGAAGTTCATGTGAGATTCCTTGGGCCTTTATGACATAAAAACCCTAAAGTGAATTTGGTATTGAGGTTTGGATTCAGATGTAATGATTGGTTTTACACATAAATCTATTATTTAAAGTTTAGTTCCCAATGAGATAGTGGTTTGAGATCCTATATTGTTAGATCTAGTATGAATAGAACATGGGTACATGATTCTAGTTTTAGGAATGTTTCCTGGGTGGTGAGTGATCATACAGTTATCCTTGGCATGATTGAGATGCCCCATGCCTATTAAAAATAAATCATTATGGTTCTTATATCTATATTAGAATGATATACATGAAGATTGTGTCCATTATTTTAGGTGTGTGATCTTAGGTTTGACAATGTGCAACTCATGGGATCCTGAGTTAGGTTATGAATTCAAGTGGTAAGGGAGTATACACATGTTGGGTTTAGATAATATTAAGATATATAGTATGTATAGAACCTATGAGAGAGGAATTTAGATAATAACTCTACCTTAAGAAAGAGATTTAGTGTTGATGTGTATTTTTTAGAAAAATCTCAATATGTGAGGTCAAGAATGTGATTGTTATGAGTGGTTCTTGTTTTGTTCATGTATAAATGAGTATGTAGGGTGAGGGTTGGTGATTTCAATGAGTCACTTGTGGGTATAGATGGCCAAGGTTATAATGAGAATGATATATGTCTCTATATGGTAATATGAGGAATTAAAAATGGATTTCAGTGAAGTGGAATGGTTGATCTAAGATCATGCCTTGACAGGGAGTTGTCGGAATGGGTGAGTATGGCTCGGGATGAGTGACATGTGTGCGATGTGGAAACATATTTGTTATTTTTATCAAGTAACATTGTAAGGTAATATATATTTTGGGGATAGAACCATTGGTTATTGGAGGGTGTGACCCTCATTGTGGGTGAATTTTGATGGATGTCAAGGATAATGTTCCCGATGATCTGAGAATGGGTATTGATTACTATTTTTTCATTGAAGCTTGATTATGAGTGAGACAACCATGTCTATTAATTGAATTTGGTAATGGATATATCATGAGATATGATTATCAAGTATCTTTATTCAATGGGGTATTATGAGGATACTTCTATTGTGGGTATTACAAAATCAGTCACGGATGTACGAATCTCTTGTCGGAAGGGTCATGGTTGTAGTGAGATAGGGTGGTAGATGGTTAAGATGGTATAGGGATATTGGTGACTAGATGAACCCGATGTTATCTATATTCATGGATAATACTATATTAAATAATTGGATTTTGTGTTATATGGATTTTGTGCCTTGACATCGTATATGGGATAGGGTTGATGTGATCCAAGAGTGAGTTGGATTATAGGAGTGTATGTTCTTGTGGTGAGAGTACAATGGATAGTGTGGGTGGATGAGGACATCACTTTATAATTACACCAAGTTTTAGGTTCAAACTTCAGTTTGGGAGTTTGTATGATCTCATGATTCCTATGGGAATTTAATCATCATGATATATACTTGTGATAATGTGTCGATAGGTATTACCAAGTGTTTTTGGGAATGGTTATACATCAGAGGATTGAATGGTATTTTTCATGGAATTTTATGTGATGAGGTAGAAAATACATAAATATTTTCATTTCAATACTAAACGTGCGTTTTGTTGGGAAATTCCTATGGTGGGGACTACCATGGATTAGAACCAGCCTTAAAGAGTGGGGTCTTATGGTGGGTAATACCATGAACATGAGGATAAATCATTCAATGAAACATGAGTTTCTTGAGATAGACTAGTTTGTTTGAGGACCATCTTAATATTGGTGATGTAAATGAGTGGGTATATTGGGTTTTGATGAATGGTGCACCGTTTTGGTTGGATTTTTGTAGATAAAGGTCATTCAATATTCAGGGATAGAACATAGTGAGTTTTTAATGAATTTATAATCAATGTGGGTCAAGATTAATGGTCAGGGGAGTAACAAGACTTATCAAGTATGATAAGTGTTATGGTGGGTAGGTTTTAATGGCATTCTTCTTTATGAGTTGTGAAATTTAGAATAAATTTAAATTTTTGGTCCTCGAGTGAGGGATATTTTTAGAATCCTGATTAATATTGGAATTTCAAGGGTTGGAACATCTTGATGATAAGTTTTTTGATATAGACCAGAGAGGTGTCTTGAGTTCTTTGGTGAAAATTAGGGATTCTAGATTTAATTTTGTATTTTTTTTAGAGGGTGTTTTCCTCTATACATGATTATCACATGATTATGGTAAACTATGTAGAGTTGCAAATAAAACCATGTGGAGTGGGTTTTCATGAGAGGTGTTGGTTCATATCATGTGCATGGTTGGAATGAACCATACAAAAAAACAAGTGTGTATTTTTTTAGTTTTATTAGATAGATCTGTATGATTTGGTCTACCTCACTTTTTCTTCTCTCATACAACCAACCAAGGGTGAGCCTAGGTAGATATACTCCTCCTTACTCTTTATACTTTTAGGCTTCCTCTTTGATTCCAAGTGAAGTTATTCAATGTAGGTCACCTTTTTCCCTTCCTTTTATTCCTTCATTCTTATTTCCCATTGAATCCATATGATTTGTAACAATATAGTCTAGGGATTTAGAATTTATTTCATTAGAGCATGGTAGAATTTAGAATGGATGGTGTGGATTTTTCATGGTATTGATAGAGGACATATTGAGAGGATTAATATATTCCATCATTCATCATTTCATTTGAGGTACATAACCCCATGAATTTTTCTAGGTATTTTATTAAAATTGAATGAAAATAGTGATTAACTAGGTGTAATGTGTTAGGGATTTTTCTTAGGATTGTATCAATTGTGAGATATAGACCTTATTGGTGTGATTGGTCATAGTTTTTTTGTGGGGAGATAGCTTAGTTATATTTTAGGAAATTATTCCTATTTGAATTAAATTAAAAAATTAATTACAAATAGTTATAATTAATTATTTTGAATGTAATAGATTGAGATAGAAGCTTGAGATATGAAGTGAGGAATGGACAAGCTTAGGATAGGGTGGAAAAAAATTATTAAGGTAAATAATTTCATGTATGATGAAGGTGTTCCCAATACATCTCCCTAAAGTATATGCATTTTTTTATGTGTATGCAATATGTCGTCTCGCCACTGATGGGCGATTAACCTTAAATATAAACTAATTGTTTTATGATTTTATCATGAAATAAATATAATTTAAAGGGTCATAATGAACCATTTATCACCATATTGATGCCTCATACTCCAATGGTTAGGTAATTGATTATAAATATGTGTTTTCAAATACCATAGACCTAATAATGGGATATATTTGATCCTTAGGTACAAAGTAGGTTATCTTATGATGTTGTGGAGAAAAAATTCACCCATTGAATATGTCACTAAGGAGGATAAAGATGCTAATTGTATTTATAAGAATATAGGGATATTACCTTAGGGTTGATATGATATACACATGCCCTAGTTTCTTAAGGCTAGTTAGATAGGTATGAGAGGCTTAAGCCAAGTAGTGATAGCAGGATGGTCATACATCTCACATGTGATAAGGAACATCCTCATGAGAGTGGTTTAGATATTTAGTAAGTATTATTATTAGGTTAATTCCTTTAGGACTATATAAGGTGTGGCGTGGAGTTTTTCCACTAGATGATGTTCCTAATAGATCTCCTAAGGAATATATAGGATGGTACCCGAGCATGGGTCATGAATACTATTGGATAGATTGGAATTAGGATGGTAAGATTCTTGGAGAAATTTATCTCAGGATAGTACCTAGTTAGTGGGGTTAGGTTGTGTTATGGTATTTTTGAAGAGGTTTGAATTGACCCTTGAAGATATAGTCTTGAAAGGGCCAATGGGTTGAGAGAAACCAGAGGGTGTTGGATATAGCTTGGTTTCAGTGAGTAGAGAATGGGGTGGGTCTAAGGGACCCTATTGTATGGACAAGTGGGTAATATGAGGATGTTTATGGGTTTGGAATGATGTTCTTGTGCAACTATGAGGGTATTTAGGGAATTAGTTTGTGAATCTATATGGATGAGGAGACATGCTTCAAGGTCATCCTAGGGAATGTATGTCAGGTTTAGGCAAGTGACCAGCCCATATGTTATGTGATATGATTTTTTAGGGAGATATTATACATTAGGTGTATATATGTGAATGAGAAATGTAACATCCCAATATTTTAAAATAATAACATTATATTCTATAATGTATATGACATGCAACATCAAGCCTAAACAAATAAAAATATACTATTTAAATATGACCTTTATAACTTAGCCATTAAAATTGACGATATGAATAGTAATAAGAAAATTAAAAAAAATATGTATAAATATTTTATATGAAGAAAATATATTGTTAAAAAAGACTCAAATTTTACTAATGTCTTTACATGCTTCAAAAATATATTTTCATCAAAAAAATTATTTTTTTGAGGAAATAATATAATTAATTTCTACCAATTTTATAAATTTTATTGTAAAAAATTTAAATTTGTTTACAAAATCAGAAAAAAATTAAATTAGGGTGAAATTTTAATATTTTTCTCAAAAGAGTGATGTTTCAATAAATAGTGAAAAATACCACTTCTCGTAAAATAGAAATTTATATTCAATAAAATAAGAAATTTAAAAGAACCATTATGCTTTGAATTTGATTTAAATGTAAAATAATTATTATTTAGTTATGTTTAATATAATTATTTATATTTTAATCATCTTTATACTGTATTTTATTATAATTTTATTTTTAGGATTAAAATGTATTTTTTTGAATATTTTTTTTCAGTGCATAATGTCTGTCCATTTTAATTAATTAGAATAAAACCTAATGAAAAATTAATTATATTAAATTTATATATTATATATACATTTATATGAATTTAAATTCATATATTGATTATTTCTAGTCCTAGAATTAATATAAGATTGTCTTTTAATTGGAAAATGCATTTTCCTTAAAAACCGATTTTCATTGGGCTTTGTGGGATTATTATAAAATGAATTTATACCTATTATATGAATTAAATTTGTTAAAATTGATTCCATATTTTTAATCAGAATATTTTATATTATTTAATAAGTTCATCTTAATTTTTGGTCATTATGAATTGTAAAAAAAACATCACTGAGGTAAAACAGTAAATTGGGTTAACCAAGCTTAAACTAGGTGATAAGGATGAAATTTTTCATATTAATTATTATTTTATGAATTTATTTCAATAATTATAACTTTATTCTTGATATTAAATTAATTATGATAAAATTTTCAATAAAAGTGACCTATATAATAATTTAAGTAAAGAAAGAAAACATGTCACTCTCTTTCCTTTAAATATATATTATATATTCACCTACGGATAAAAACAATTGGTTAATGAATATTGAAATCTATTTTTATTATAATGAAATTATTTTCATGATTTTAATTTATTTATAATTTTTAGTGATTATATAGTTACCTTAAATTCTTATACAACGATGACAATGCACTTATGAAAATAGTGGAAAACTCAAGGTAAATAATTTTAAAAACATTAAAAGTAATGTATTTGGTATGAGTTTTAGTTAAAAAAGTATTTTATAGTCAATAATTATGTATTAATAATAGTAAAATATATTATATTCTAAATTAATTATTATCTTCGTGTATTTAAAGTCAAAATTAAATTAATAGTTTCAAAAAGGAAAGTAATGATATTTTATGTTAAATAATATTCTATTAAATTATTTAAAAATAGTAATCATTATGAAATAGAATAATTAAGATTATAAATGGTATAAAAATTCAAAAAAAATTACATTTATGATCCAATTATTATATTATAAGTAAAGTTATAACACTTTCAGTTTGAAAGGGTTGTTACCACGGTTATGGTTAAAACTTGTTTACTAGGGTTAAACTAAAAAGATAAGGGTTATAATGGTAAAAAAACTTTTCTAATTTCTATTGGATGTCCATATTAAAACCTTATAATATCAAAAATTATAATACCTATCAATTTTAAAGTATTTTAATTAAATATAACCATATTATAATTTAATATTTTATGAAAATTCCAAAAGTTCCCATTCCCTCACTTATAAAAGGGAACCCCTCTCTTCTCCTATCCACACTTCATGAACAATTTTGTTAAGAAAATAAAAAATAAAATATCTTAATTAATTAAAATTTTACATAATATAGTCCTCATTTTGATCATAAATCCAATCTATGAAGTATTTTTAGAGTAAACCTTAAGAGGTTATCCAAAGAAAAGGTATCATTCTTAACAGAGTATTTTTTTTATATTTCTTCTTCCACCACCTTAAAATATAAGTAAACCATGATAATATAATTTAATAATTATTTAACACATACTTATATGTTTATATATTAATTTAATACCCTATATCCATCTCTTATTCCATTAAATGGGAAATGAAACTACTGTTTGTGTGTATAGAGATCTACTGCCTAGCAGACCAATGTAATTCGTCTTCCATCACTGCCACTCAAAAATGGTTATAATTATGGATTTAACATGTATATATATTTGATATTAATGATATTTTTATCATTTTTTAATGATAATATAACATATAATTTATTACCATTCCATTCATTTAAAAATGATAATGTCGCTCATGGGCACATGTGGACTACCGCCTCCACAAAGCGATGTGATTTGTTTCTCATCGCAACATTAAATGGATGATATATATAAGTGTATTTAAAGAAATAGTATGATATTTATTTTATAATTTTCATTATATATATATATATAATACTTACCTTCTTTCTATAACGATCGTTGAAAAATGGAAATGTTACTCGTGTGTACTTATGATCTACTATCTCCATGATTGTAACGTAGTTCATTTTTCATTAACAACATTCATGTTCAGTTTTAAAAGTATAATTTATGTATAAAAATTATAATTATAAAATTATTATTATTATATAGATGATGTAATAATGTCCTTGTTGTCCATAGTCAACCTACTGATGTCATTTTGGACATACAAATTGAACATCATCAAAAAATATTATGTGAATTTGATTAATTAAGTAATTAAATATAGAATGGTAAAAATAAAATAAAAGGAATAATAAACATGAAAAATATTCTTATTCAAGTAATTAATTAACATAATTCTATTATTCTGGAAGATAAAGAACTTATATGATGATTCAGACCCGAGTTAAGGGATTTGATCTCAACTTTCCTTCGGTAAACTATATTTTAAATTTATTCACCTAATTTATTTTACATGGTATATATACTACATATTTTAAATATTATATAATTAATACTTTATAATTCATGGTATTTTAATTCAAAATTAAAATTCTTTCATCCAAGGGGATTTTATTTAAAAGTTACCAAGTGGTAAGGGGTTTCATAACTCAATTTCTTTTCATTGGGGTATATTACTTATTCATTATATTTGATATTATAAGATTTTATGTGTAATTATTTTTGGTTATTTTATGTTTTATTTCTATTTTTTTATGTTTATTTACATTTGATACACATAATCAATTCATTTATTAATTCTCACCTCAACAGTATGATCTTTGTAAAATATTTCATCTCAATTTCCACTCCATTAAGACATATTTAGTAATATGAACCTACTTATTTTTATGAGATTTATATACTACTCATTTTATATTTTATATAATTGATATATTTATATTCATGGTATTTAATGTTTCATTTTAATTTATTTCCTTCAAGGTGTTTTTTGTTCAAAAGTTACCAAAGTGGTAAGGCTTTATGTTTCAATATCATTTTAATTGGGGTTGTTTATAATCAAATTTCCATTCAAATAAATTATTTGATCATTGTATAATAAACCCTTTAATTTTTTTATAATATTTATATTCATGAAATTTTCAATTAATATTACCATTTTCTTCTCTTTTAAACTTAAAATGATTGAGAAAATGTTTTTAGGAAAATCCAAGTTTATTTCTATTTTAGGTCAAAAATGATTTTTCTTTTATATACATATTTTCCATAAAATGGTTTAAATAAGATTTTTAATATTATAAAAATATTTATTAAAGATATTTTTATCCATGTTTGACTTTTTAAAAAATTATTTAAAATGAATATTTTTGTTTTTTTATAAACAACATACTTTTTGACTTTTTACTGAAAATGTCAAAGGGGTATTTGTTTTAACATACTCGGAATAAATAGAATATTCCCACTATCATGAGAACTTAATTATTTTAATATTAATACACAATTTTATAATTTCACTTTCAAATAAAATGTTTTTCCTTATATTCTGGAAAAAAATTAGCTTTAAAAAGTGATTTTCAAAGTGAAAAGTGTATTTTCCTAAAGAATGTTTTTAATGGTATTTCTATTAATAAATGGAAAAAAAACCTTTTATTTTTCTTATACTTAACTAGGGATATGTTGTAATGATACCATCCTTATTCTTTATTTGGATGTTTTATGATCAGTTTGACTAGAGAAATTATTGGTATTCACTTTATAATTGGGGATAAAGCCTCTTTTTATTATGAAATCAAAGACCTCTTTCTTTATGGGTAGAGGGAGACCCATTAAATAGCCTGTAGGACCAAGAAAAACTATCCCGTGAACATATCCTGAAGTCCCTAGGGATTGAAATCCATAATTTTAGGCTCAAATCCTATTTTATAGCCTAAATACCTCTCTAGTGAATAGTGCTTCTACAATACCCAAGCTACTATAGTACCTTCACCACTATAGTGTGTGCTACAGTACCCACTATCACTATAGTTCCACCGCTACTATAGTTCTGTCGCTACTATAGTGTCATGTTATAGTACTTCTATAGTAACTTGAGAAATCAACCTTTTATGGTTTTGAACCTGGGTCTTTTAGATGTAGGATTACAGGGTTTAGCACTCAGGCATTACCCCAAATACAATTGACATTCACTTTATTAATTAATTTTTTTGTCATTAAATTTATCTTGAAACATTCAGTTTCTTGTGATCATTATACATAACACTTCTCTTAATTATTTATATTCTTTGTATCATGAATATAATTTTTACATAAACTGTATTCCATTTTTACATATAGTGTTTTACTTTGAAAGTTATTTTATTAATTTGGGAAATATTTTTATTCTATATTATTTACTCAATATGAATATTTATTACTAAGTCGTATTGTTCATGAATTTAATTAATCATTAAATATATGAGGTATGCATTGAACATATAGTGATGGGTGGGGATCGGTTATAAATATTCCCTCAACTCATCGACTGATCTCGTGATACAAATCAGTAAGCTTGTATTAAATAGGTTTCTAGTGTATACATACCCATCAATTATAATTTCTTGGAATAATTTCATTATGGTATAGATATCATGATGTCTAAGATCATGAAATACAATATTAATCATTTCCTTAAATGATAATTCAATTATTATTATCCATGAGATTACTACATTGATATTATCCATGGATTTTATTCAAGCTCTTGTGATTATTTACATGCATTATTTGATCATCATTTATTTATATCATATTATTCTTCAGGATCAACTTATTGATTAAGTGGCATGTGTTTTCAGTTATTTACATTTCCATATTAATTATTCCATATTTACTCTGATAGCTTCCCCTATACGTAACCCTTACTAATCATTCATTCCCACCCTTATTTTATTTCCTTTCACGAAGATATGAAAACGGAATATTTGAATGAGTTCAAGGATGATGAATATTTACTTTCACTATGTTTTATTTTTATGTTTTCAAATGTAATTTTAAATTCAAGTATGTATCTAGTTTACCAATAATTATAACTATTTTTTGCTTTAGGATGTGATATATTGTATCTAGTGCTAATGTGATAAATTTACCACTAGATTTGGGTTACTATAGTTTAGGTCTTTACAATATATGAGGTTCTAAGATGGATGTGACCCATAAGTGTATGTGAGTATGTGTTATCATGGGTCAAGGTGGGATGCATCCCCCAGGGAAATGACGATCCATTAATTGTTCCAAGTATGGAATGAAACCATCTCGGGTGGTAATATATGATATATGACGTACTAAGGTGATTTTTTCCCCCAAGTGTACATGATATGAGGTTCTAGGGTGACCCACCCTTTAATTTATTCTATATGAGGTTCTAGAGAGATTTTTCCCCTAAGTGTATATTTTATGAGTTTTATAGGAGAGTTTTCCCATGGTGTATGTTATATGAGGTCCAGGTAGAGTTTTATGGGTGAGTCTACCCCCATGTGATTTTTTATAGGTTCTATTATAGGAAATGCCATGGGTGATACCCTGTTGGTCCTGGGGTGGGATGTGAATCCCCCTATGTGACATTATATTGGTTTCTAGGTAAGATATGGCTTCCCCTAAGTGGTGTTCATTATGCTCAGAGACATCCAACATTATCCAAAGTAGGTATGATTGATCCCGAGTGTCACCTTAGAATCCAATTATTGATGGTGGTTATTTTATTACACTTTCACACTGTATTTATTATTTTGATCATATCACAAGTGCATACACTACTAATTAATATTTCTAGAGACATAGTTGGTGGTTTCCTACTGAGTTTTAATCACACCCTACTCAGGAAACCCTGTTACTTTAGTACCCAAGCAGATATCATGCTCATGGGTTCAAGTAAGGCATAGGCCCATTGTTTCATGATTGAGCTGAAGCATCTCAATGGGGAATTGGATATTGGGATGTGATGAGGCTCTAGGGTGGTATTAGATACTTTTTTCATTTTTATTATTTTATTCATTCTTTATATGTGATAGGCATAATGTGTAGTTTGTATTGATGTGTTCTTATATGACAATATTTTATTTTTTATCATATTATTATATTTATTATATTCTTCATACTATGATATGAGGGTATATAATCCCATCATAACACCATATACCATCACTCTCATAATGTTTTATGTTCTCATTTGGAATCATTAGGGTTTGGGTGCTCATGTGAAGAAAACTTTCATCACCACTGAATCTTGATGTTTACATGTTTCAGTTATTTTCATCCTTGAACTGAAACAATGTATTGATATCATCTTATCTCTATCCAAAAACATGGGTTATATGCACTAAATTAATGAAACCCATCATAATAGGAATATCTGGATATTTTGGAAGCAACACATCCCAGTCAAATAAGTGGATTACTCGAATCAGAATATTACTACTATAATCGCTCTATGAGGTAATGAACTACTATTTTCTTTTGTTTATGATAATTTTGATATTTAGAATAGATATGTTATATGGTATCATCTTGGCTTGTTTTAAATAGGCACCCTTTCATGGTTTTTGGGCAGTGACTTTAATACCATTGCTACACACTCAGAGAAATGAGGAAAATAATTATACTTAGATAAAGAAATACATGATTTCAATGATATAATTTCCTCTAAAGAACTCATGGACATGGTATACTCAAGAACCAAATACACATGGTGTAACAACCAAAAATGGAATAGTAGGGTTTGGAGTATACTTGACTGGTGTCTCTCCAATCTCTAAGGGATTGATTCATACACGTAATCCTCAGTTACTCACCTCACCAAAACTCATTCAAATCACTCAAAAATGTTGGTGATTATTAAAAATAAGGATTAAAGGTATAAAGGTATGTTATATTCTTCTAATTGGAATGGTTGGGATGATTTTATACAGATGGTTAGAGATTCATGGAACAAACCAGTGGCAGATAGAGCATGGGTGGATCTTGTGAAATATCTTCAGTGACTTATAATGGATATGAATGAGTGGATATCAAGAAGAGTAGAGAAGGAATTCAGTCTATAGGGTATAATGGAGGAAATTCAATGAATTTATGAGTGTCTATAGAATAGTTGGAATGGTGGTATTTTTGTTTCTATGACTGAAAAACAATATTTACTGGTGGAGAAACTCCTAGAATTAAAAAGGGTGTGTAGGGAAAAATCTAGAGACCTCTAGATCAAAGAAGGATATTGGAACATCGCTTTTTTTTGTGTTCTTGAAGGATAATAGAGTGGAAAAAATACTCAAATTACTCATTTAATATGGATTCTACAGTATGTATGATTAAGTGGAAGGGAATATAGATTTGGATCATTTTGAATTTCTACTAGCTAGACTGGTTGAGTTTAATGGGGACAATCAAAATAGGGTCCCTCATGAAGATCCTTTCTTGAGTTGCATCCCAAAACTAGTGGTGGTTAAAGATAATGGTGTGATATCTATTATTCTAGGAGAATAATAAATTAAGGATTCTATTCTTAACTTGAAACAAGAAATTTCCCCTGGTACCAATGGATTCCTAGGTGCATTTTATATTGTGGCATAGTATATCATCAACTAACAGGTGGGAGATTTGGTGAAGAAATTTTTTAGAGTTCATGAGATAAATAGGGTAGTGTGTGCATCCAAGGTTCTCCTTATTCCTAAGGTGAAAGAACCCACTACCTTGAACCATTATATACCTATTTGTTTATGTAATTTCACATAAAAAACATGGTCAATATCAGCAAAATAAAACTATGCTTCATCATTACAAGGGTGATATTAGTAGAACAACATGGCTTCATGCATAGAAGAGGTATCCAAGGGTATATTGTTATTTCAAAATAAATGGTGTAGGACATGAATAAAAGGATATTTGGATCCAATTCCATGATCAAGGTTGATATAAACAAGGCCTATGATAGGTTGGAATAGATATTCATTATTAGTGTTATGAGAAAAAATTGGTTTTAATGAATGGTTTTGTGACTGGTGTTTTATATTTTAGGCATCCCTGTGGCTCACCATCTACTTAATGGGAAGAGGCTTATTATTTTTTAAGATAACACCCTGTGTTAGATAGGGTGATCCAATTTCTCCCATTATTTTTATTTTATCCCAGGAGGTCCTTATAATCAAAATTAAATGCATCATGGAGGAATGTAGTATTAGGCCTTTTAGGAATAGGTATGGGAGTGGTTTTGTGTCCCACTTGATGTTCTCTAATGAAATGTTTTTTTTCAATGGTTGGAAAATATTAATTAATGAATTCATTAAAATTATGTCAAAGTATGTAAATATAAGTGATCAATGTATAAATATAAGATAAGTGTGTTTGTTTCCAAAAAAAATCTCAAGAATCTACATCAAAATTATTCAAGATAAACTCAGCATGCAAAGGCGGAACCTCCCAATAAATTACCTTGAAGCACCCATATCAAATGGCGGAGTCAAAAATATTCTTTTTAGTGACATTATTAGCTGAATCATAGAAAGAGTGTGAAATTTTAAGAATAAATTTGTCTCCTTTGGTGGGGGGATAACATTGATCAACATTGCTCTTTCCTTGATACCAATGCATATTCTCTTTATTATCAAACCACTGAAGTGGAAATTGCAAGGATGGAGAATATCATGAAAACTTTTATATAGGATAAAAACCAGAATGGATGGTGTCACTAGGAATCCTAAAAATGTATTGAAAATCTAATGAATGAGGGTGGAATAGGCCATCATTGTATTTAAAAATTCATGCATGGGATGCAGGCTGATCTAGAATGGGATTTTATTGAAGGGAAATCATTGTGGGTGAAGTTTATGAGAGATAGATATGGGAAAGATTGGGAGGAGTGGTTATATAGATCCTGAAGAATGATCATCCTTGCATGAACTATTATATAATATTTGAGTGTTGAAGGAAAAATTGTGATGGTTTTTTGGCCAAGGTAATATCAACCATTAAAAGATGAATTAGGTGGGTGATATCATATTCTTCTCAGGGTGTCCAATTCTAAACATTACTTTCAAGGAGGCGAGCATTTTTTTAGGTTTTCTCAATTATATCCTTAATATAGACTAGAGAAGTATATTATAGGATATCTGGTTGGATGATGAACTAGATAGATGTGCCTTCCTAGGATCAACATCAGGTAAATTTAGTGGCCAGGGCTTTATTATCAAGGTGCACACAAGGTAGGGAATAGACAAATGGGATTCCATGATTTGGTGAAAATATCTCTGGAGTAAACTTAACTTTCTAGTTTTTGAGAATGAGAAATAGATCCCTCCCTATAGATGATAATGTGAAAATTAATTGAGTGACTTCAGTCTCTAAATGCTAGTGTTTTACGACACCTTGTTGGGAATAAAATTGGCACATCTTCTTTGAAGGTTAGTTGGATAAGGGGATTTGGAATTTTAACTCATAGGGAATGAATATTTATGGACATGGGGATTATATGCAAAAGCCCATTGAGGCTTAGTTCTAGGGTGTTGGGCAGCATGGTGTGAAGATCAAAATACATGTAGTGGATTTATATTATGTGTGATTGATTATATTCAAATATAGGAACAAGTAAATAGAGGTAATAAAAAATAATTTTTTCTTACTATAGGTTTGGGTGAAGGATCTAGTGATGGAGATGAGTACACTTATCAGTGGAGGTAGATCCTCTTCAGTTATAATGAATTTTGTTCCAAGCCTTCGTTATATGGGGGAAGGTTGAAGAGGAAATCAGGTAAAATGGTTCAAGTGGAAGCCTCTTAATAAGGGATTAAAACTAAATATAGATGGATTATGTATCTCTAGAGAAATGAAAGGGGGTGAATTAGTCAAAGATAATAGGGGTTTGATATTTCTTGGATTTAGCTCATTCTATAGGCTAAGGAATTTGATGGGAGCTAAGGTGAGATCCATGGTGACCAGACTTCTCTTGTCAAGGTTATATAATATTATGATTAATGAAGTTGAGTATGACACCATTTTACTTATGGGGATCATCCAATATAAGTTTATATCACTATGGGATTTATCCTATGTTGTTAGGAAATTCATATAATTTATTAATCAGGGCATTCAGTTTGGTCACTCTTGGAGATAAGGGAATTTTGTAGTAGATACATTGGCTAACAAGGGGAATCTGGAAGAGACCATTATCATTTACAATAGTTTGGGATCTGTACATCATGAATTTAAATCTTTTATGAAGGGTGATTCCATTGGACTCCATCACTTCTTTCCTCCTTGATCTGAGTACGTATTTACTTTATCTTGTTTTCTTATCAATAATAAAAAGTTAATTTTTAGTCATTTAGGGTGTCTAATAAGTCTTATGAAAGGTTAAAGATGTTTTTCTAAAGAGAAATTATGTGTTAAAACTAGATTGTATGATCAAGATGAACAGTCATTCAAAACTATGCATTGAATTTGTATGAACCTCTAGCCACAAACCTAACATTGCGTGGTTTGTTTTCATGGTTACTCAATAATAGACACAAACTATTCACTCACTGCTACCTCACCCCAAAATACCTACATGATTCTATTTCATGGTCCCGGGGATTATGCACCTCAACCATATATAATTCATTAATCCTCCAAAAACTAAAAAAATCCAAAAAACTCTAAAACATAAAGGGGGGTTTACCTTTCAAACCTAAAATTTCATATAAGTATTCATCAACATAATATGATCTAATAATTTTAATTTATTTACATATTTGATTATTCATTTCAATTTTTAAAACCTTAAAATTTTCTAAGGCTTAAAACTTGTATCTCATAAGAAATATATAACTGTATCGATAGAAGTCATCAATAAAGGTTAAAAAGTACCTATAACCACCACTTTCTTGAGTACACATTAGTTCGCATACATCAATATGTATTAAATCCAATAATATATTATCTATCACATCATTTAAACTAAAAGTTTCTTTAATCATTTTTTTATAATAAACAAGATTCAAATTTTTCAATAGATTTATAATCAAATTATTTAAACAATCCATATCTATGGAGTCTTTGAGTAAATTTATTATTTATATTTCCAAGATAAAAATTCCAAATAAAATTGGTATTAGAGTCAACTACCATGATCTTCTTATCTTGAATGTTATAGATAGGATTATCCATATTCATAATGTATAAACCATTCACCATATTGATAATGCCATAAAAAAATTTGTTTATATATATTGAAAAAATATTGTGTAACACCCTGATATTTTAGTTTAGAAATAATACTATATCAGATTACATATGCCATATACAAAACCAAGATTAAAACAATCTATAATATACTATTAAAATATGATTATTTAAATGTTATAGTTATAAACTAGCCATTAGATTGGAAGGTATGAACATGAGTAACCAAATTAAGAAATATGTATAGAAAATTATTTTTTAATAAAAATACAATGATTAATTAAAATTAAATAATAACTCAATTTTAAATATGGTCATATAAGGTTAAAGGGGATATTTTTTAGAAAACTGATTTATATATGCACAGTACTTTTATCAAAATAATTTAAGTTAATATATATAGAAAAATGATTTTAATGAAATTTATAGATAATTTATTTACTAAAACAAATTAAAAATCATCTAATGGTGTTTAATAGATAAGTAATGAGTATAGATTCATTTATACTTCGAAAATGCATTTTCTTCAAAAATTGTTTTTATTTCATTTTGTGCATCGAATTTATGATTAATTTTTTTTATTTTTAGAAATTTAATTTGATAAAATAGAGATCATTTTTTAAACCATGATTTAAAAATAATATTTAGATAATTTTTTTGATATTTATTTGAAAATGTTGGTTGTTTGGTGAATAGTGAAAAAATGTCAATTTTTCAAAAAAACTGTCATTTCTTTTCTTTTAATCAGTGTAATTTAAATGTTATTTTGAATTTTGGATTTAAATTAAAGACAATAAAAAATTATATTAAACATAATTCTATTAATTCTTTTTAAATCATTATTATACTTGATTTTGGTATAAAATCATTTTTATGCTTAAAACGAACATTTTTCTAAAAATGGTTTTCCATTGTGTTTTAGGAACTTATATTAAAATTAATTTATGAAACTTATATAAATTGGATCTTGAAAAAATAATTATATATTTATAATCATGATATTTAAATTATTTAGTAATTTTCATTAAATTTTAATTCATAATGAATAGTAACTATGGTAAAATTTTATCACCACTATAAAGGGTAAAATGGGTTAAACAAGGTTAAAACTATAGGATAAGGTCTCAAAATCAATCCAAAAATTAAATTTATTTCATTTTATGGGTTTAATTCAACCAAAATCATCCTATATTTAAAAATATGGCATTTTGGTTAAAATTTATTCTGATTGCAACCTTTATATTATTTTAAGTTAAGAATAATTACAAAATGTCACTCTATCTCAGTTATTAATATTTTTTGAAATGGATATAGATAAAAATGATATATGAATGAATATATATGATTAATTTTATTATGAATAAAATATATTAATTATATTAATTTATTTATAATTTTTATTGATGGTATAATTACCTAGAACGTCTATACAACACTGACACAATGCTTGTGCAAACTGTATAAAAATTAAGTAAATGATTTTAGAAAAAATAAAATTAATATTATTTAGATGAATTACCATTTCACATTAAATTTAAATATAATTATGAAGTATAATTTATGATATAAGTATTTTAAATCTAATTTCATTGTTATCTTGATATGTTTAAATTTAAAGTCTTGAAAATGACCTTAAATGGTATTTAACGTTTAAAAAATATTTTAAAATCATATAAAATTAATAAAAATACTATAATTACTCAAATTTATGATAAATGTTTTATAATATCATTCATGGTTAATTTTTTCCACTTTTCATTTTTAAAATTACTTTCATGGCCCTTAAAGATTGAATAATTGTGATAATACTATTGATTTTTTCCTATAAAAAGGGACTTGATTTAACCTATTCAAACATAGATAAAGTTAGGTTTTATCTAAAAATTATAACTTAATATATATTTAAACATATATGATCATATTCCCAATATTCTATAGTGACCATAAACCTCTTCTTATAAGGCTTTAATCTCAATCAGGATGAAGATATCAAAAGACCAGGTATGAGTCTTAACCGATTTCTTTTAAGTTTATTTCTTTTTATAACTCCTTCAATATATCATAGCCATGATGATATAATAACATAATTATACACACTATACTAAAATTATATTATTTTTAAGTTAAATTTCTTTTACATCACCTTTTCTCTCTAATGGAAAATGAACACTTTACTTGTGTGTGCGTGTGGACTACCACTTCCACGAAGTGATGTGATTCGTTTTTCATTACCTTCTCACATAGTTTGTTATGAACATGGAATTAATGAAAATATAATATTTTTATGAAATATTTCGGATTCTATAAATATAATATATTTCTTACCTTATAAACCTTTCATCCATTGGAAAATGATAACATTGTGTGTGTGTGTGTGTGTACGTGTGGACTACCACCTCCATAAATCGATGTGATTCATTTTTAATTACTAGATCACATGAATGGTTATAATTATATAATTAATGAATAAATATGAAAGTTATAAAATATTTATTATTATATAAAATTAAAATATTTTCTAATTTTTTTCTTTTCCACCAAGTATAATAAATGAAAACATCACTCATGCGTACGCACGGACTACCATCTCCATGAAATGGTGTCATTCATTTTTCATGAATGTCTTACATGGTTGGTTTTAAAAGTGTATTTAATATATAAAAATGATAATTATAAAATATTTAATATTATGTATATGATGGAATAATGATCCCTTTGAACATGATCAATGCACTGATGTAATTTTGAGGTGACTAGCCAAACAACCTCAAAACATCCAATGTAAACTCAACTAATTTATTAACTAAATTATTCATATTAACAAATTAAATAAAATTAATAATTATAATTTAATTAACATGAAAATTATTCTTAAGAAAATATCAAACTAATATAATTTTATTATTCTATAGTTATAGAACTTATGAAATGATCATGACTTGATATAAGGGATTTTTCATCTCAATTTCCTTTCTTTGAGAGTTATTCTATTTTAACCACATATTTTGTTTTTTATGGTTTATATACTACCATATAGATTAATTTTATCATCAATTTAATAAAATTAATTTTCTTTAAATATAATTTTAAATTTCTCTACTTTAATATCTTTTTTATTTAAAAGTTACCAAAGTGGTTAGGGATATTTCTTTTAAAAAAATATTCTTTTTAAATATTTTTACTCTATATAAAAGTTATTAAAAAAATCTAATAATTTTCATATTTATAGATCAAATATTTTTAGAGTCCATTTTTAACTACTTTTTACTATCTTTATAAAGGTTTTAAAAAAGGAAACTTTTAAACATTTTTTGTATGGGTCACTTTTGACACTTTTTACCAAAGATCCAAATAATGTTTTTTTAAAATATATAAAATAAATTTATTTTACTGTATTCATATGATTTTATAATTATCAAGCTTCCTATACAATTTTCCATGGTTTTTTCAAGACAATACTTTTCCCTTTGTCCTATAAATTTTTTATTTTTAAATGTTTTTAAAGAAAAATTATATTTCTTCTTATTTTTATGAGATAACTAAAGATGGTTTTTCTTATGGGATTAAATTTAAATTTTATGGTTCTTATAATGAAAATTTAAATTTATAAAATCATTTTTATGATTAAAATAATAATTTTTCTAGAAATTGGTTTTTTTTTTGCGTTTTACAAACTTATATTAAAAGTAATTTCTGATACTTTTGGAAATTAAATATTCAAAAACTGGATTTCACATTTTGAATTATTAGGTTAAAATTAGTTAATAATTTCTATTTAATATTTATTCATAATGAATAGTAACCATAGTAAAATGTTATCACCACGATAAAGGGTAAAATGTGTAAAATGGGGTTAAAAATATGGGATAAAGTATCAAAATCAATCCAAAATTTGACTTTATTTAATTTTATGAGTGTAATTCAAACATAAACATACTATCTTAGAAAATTTATTTTAGTTCCACTTTCCTTTGATTGCAACCTTTATATTATTTTAAGTTAAGAGTAATTTTAAAATTTCACTATCTCTCACTTATTATGTTTTCATGATATGGATATAGATAAAAATTATATATGGATGAATATAGATACTAAATTTGATGAATAATAAATTATATTAATTATAGTAATTTATTTATAATTTTAAGTGATTTTATAATTACCTAGAACATTTTCACTATGTTGACACAACACTTATACAAGGAGAAGAAAAATTGAGTAATTGATTTTAAAAGCATTAAAATTAATATTACTTATATTAATTATAGTGTTACCTAAATTTTATAGATAATTATGAATTATAATATATGATTTATGTTTTTAAATTATAATTTCCTTATTTTATTGATATATTTAAAGTTCAATTTTTTGAATAGTCTCGAAAATGGTATTAAATGGTATTTAATGTTTAAAAAATAATATAAAATCATTATAAAATTATAAAAACAAATAATTACTGAAGTTTATGGAAAATTTATGAGACTATCATTCATGTTTCATATATTTTTCACTTGGAATTTTTAAAATTTATTTCATGAGCCTTGAATATTAAAAAAATTGTGAAAATTTCATTGATTTTTTTCAATAAAAAGGGACTGAGTTTAACCTTTTCAAACACAAATAAAGTTTGTTTTTCTCTAAAAAAAATTCTAAATCCTGATATAAATATCTATTTCCATATCCCCAATCCCATGGAATGACCATAAACTTCTCCCTATAAGGCTTTAAGCTCAATTGGAAAGACGATATCAAAAGAGGAGGTACAATTCTTAACTAATTTATTTTAAGTTTATTTATTTTCCTACCACCTTAAATCTATCATAACCATGCTGATATAATAACATCAGTATCTTTTATATACTAAAATTTAATTATTTTTATGGAAAAACTCTTTTTATCGCATTTTACATCCAATAGAAAATGAATACTTCGCTCATGCGTACGTGTGGGCGACTACCTTCACAAAGTGATGGGATTCATTTTTTATTACCGTCTCACATGATTGGTTATAGAGATATAATTAATTAAAATATAATATGGTTGTGAAATATTTATTATTTTTCAAAGATAACATATTACTTACATTATTACCCTTCCATCTGTTTTGAATAATAACATCACTTGTGTTTACGTGTGGACTACCACCATCGTGAAGCGATGTGATTCGCTTTTCATTACTACCTTTCATGGATAGTAATAAGGATGGAACTAATGAATAAATATGAAATTTATAACATATATATTATTCTTTAAAATTAATATATTATATAATATATCTCTTTTCCACCCAATAGAAAAATGAAAATATCATGCATGTGTGTGTATAAACTTCCATCTCCATGAAATGATATAGTTAATTTCTTATAGATGCCTTAAATTATTGGTTTTAAAATTTTATTTAATATATAAAAATGATAATTATAACATGTTTAAGATTCTATATATTATTGAATAATTACTCGTTTGATCATGTCTATTGTACTTAATTTATTTTGAGATTACAAACCAAACGACCTAAAAATGTCCAACGTAAACTTAACTTATTTAGTAACTAAATAAGTTGTAGTAATAAATAAAATAAAATTAATAATGATAATGGAATTAACATGAAATTATTTTTAATAAATTATAAACCTAATATAATTTTATTATTTATAAGTTAGAGAACATATGTAACGAGTCGAGACTCAAGGTAATGGGTTTTTCATCTCAATTTCCTTTTTATGGGACTTATTCCATTATAAACACATTTTTTTCTTTTTTTTTGTTTATATACTATCATATAGATGAATTTTATCATTAATTTAGTTAAACTCAATCTATTTACAAATCATTTTAAATTTATCTTCATCAATGTCATTTTCATTTAAAAGTTTCCAAAATGGTAAGGGGTTTTTCTTTAGAACCTTATTTTAAAGTATTCCATTAAAATATTTCTAATACATATCAATTTTCTTCAAAATATTATGATAATTTTATTATGTATACATCAATGATTGTTAAAGTTCATTTTCAACTAATTTTTAATTTCTTTACAATGGTTTTAAAAATTAATCTTTTAAACATTTTATATAAGAATCGCTTTGGACTCTTTACTAAAGTGAAAAGGAATGTTTTTTTAACATATATGACATAAATTAATTTTATATAAATCGTTTATTTTTTCATTATAAAGATTCATATACAATTTTTCATGGGTTTTCAAAAAAATATAATTTTACCATTATTCTAGAATTTTTTAGTTTTAAATTTTTTTTTAAAATAAAATGATATTTATTCTGATTTTTTATGAGATAACTGAAAGTGGTTCTTCTTATAGGATGAAATGATAATTTTATGGTTTTATGAGGAAAATTGAAAGTTATTAAATATTTTAATTTTATTACATGACACTCGGGCATTATTTTTTAAATTGGTAATGTGGATTGAACCCAAATTCTTATGGGACTATATACATTATGTGGTGGGTGGGTCTTTTAAATCACTCCAATGCATTGGGTAAAGATACAGAGTTAATTGATGTAAGTTACTCCTAAAAGAATTTGGGTAGAGTTAATTTCTCCCATTAAGTAACAATGTTAACTATTATAAGTTACTCTAAAGATATGCGGATGGAGTTAATTAATATTATAAAGTGATAGGGTTAATTGATAATAGTTACTCCTAAGAGAATATTGGAATTATATTGTTAGGCGATTCCTTGATAAAAGTGTGATTCCCTGGGTTTTATACTTGATTTTTCTATGCATGTAAATGGGTATTCATGGAAATATTTTTATTTTAAAAGGTAAATAATGAATTGTGATTTGAATTAAATTTTATGATCTTCCAAAAGTGAATGGATTGTTTTCATGGTAAAGCTTTCATAAATTATGATTTTTCCTTTATTCTTTATTACAATATGATTTATAAAAAAATTGGGATTTTAAGTTTATTTCATGAGTTATTAAATGATTATTTTAAGCTCAAAATTTAATTATGTAAAAAAGGAAAACTAATTTATGGGTTTCCATGAATTTTAAATGGATTAATGAGTTTATTTTATTTCTATATCCCTTAATTTGCTTTTTCTATCCCATATTTTTTAAAAATAATAATAAGGATTAATAATGTGTAGGTATTATAGAAATTCCAATGGTGACATGTATTAAATAAATAAAAAATTTCATGCATTAAATAGGATTTAAAATATAAGAACCTATTTTTGTTGAAAAAAATAGGCATTGAGTGGAATCATCTACTTTGTATTATAAGGGTATTATATGTAAGAGTATTCCTAATTCTCTAAAACTCTAAAAAAAGGATCCTCAAAATTTAATAATGTGCAACATTTTTTATAAATCATTTAATTATGGGTTGTTTAAGGAATGGTTCATTATATTTTACTCTCAGTAATGAAAAAAAATACATTTTATCCAAACAAGATAAAGAAATCAAATTTATATTTATGTATATAGAATAGTAATAATTTTCCAATTCTAGAAGAAATATACTAGGTATATTTAGATTAAAATTACAAACCTCCAAGAAACAAATCTATACCCATTACCAACACATAGACCTAGTTCCCCTTTTATTTATTTTATCTTATTTCTTAGTTAATTTTTATCAGCACAAATGTATTATTCACACATGGTAAGCATTTCCTATGAGTTATAATTAATGAAATTAATTTATATACCGCTAATATCTATAATCTTATAATTATTCTCATTATAAATACTTTTCAAACATTGATACAAATCTATAAAAATATATATCCAATATATAATAAATTTAAAAATTATGTTCATTGTGCATTCCATAATCTATAACAAGGAATATGTTTGTATGAGTATCATTTTTTATATTATTTTAAAAAATAATTTTATTAAATAAAATCATCCTGAAACTAATGGCCCCATACATCATATATAATGATAAAAGATCCATATTTAACTAACTTTTGAGTTATATTTAGTGCTCCTATAAATAATTATCTATTTAGAAAGTTTATCATGAAAATCATATCACATATAATTCTTATATAGTTAATAGGACAACCCTTTTTCCAAATCCATCATATAGATAAACTCAAATGTATTGCTCTAATATCCTAACTCTTAGAGTATCCCATATAAGTGTCACCCAAACTTATAATGAGACATGGTTAAATAACTCTTATAGTAATCCATATCCATCATTCCTTTCACAAGATAATCCATAGAAAACTAGATTTATCATAAACCTACTTGTTTGGATGAATGGGTTTTAACATGTGTTTTTATTTCAAATAATCTAGCACTTATCATTTTTGTGGTTTTTTATATCTCACCATTTTCATATACATTATATTCATATCATATGTAACTATTATATACAATGAAATCTTTATATATTATGTTAACCTAATACGCATACATGATTTTAGATATTTAGCTTTTGAATCTTATTCCTTTAACCAAATTAATACATTCTAAACATATTAATGTATGAATCTTTATAAAACTTGTAATTTGTGTTAATATTACAATAATAAAATTTAATTACATATACACATATTCAAATTTATCCCATGAATAATTTACATTAGACTCTTTCATTAAAGATATTATAATCATACAAAACTAAAATAACCACAAGTGAAATAATGGTGTAACAAATAGGTAACCCCAGCTTTTCTTAGTCAAGGCCTAAGTCCCTAGGTTGGTGAGAATGTTGACCCAAATTCCCACTATCCAAGGATTAATACTTAATATAAAACTCAATTAAAAAAACAACTCTAACACATAAATTTCTTAAATTATAATTAAACCTTACTATTTAATTCATAACTAAAATAAAAAAATCATAGTCTTGGTTAAATAAAAACTAAAACTTTTATATCACACCCAGTATGTAACTCTTATATGTATGGAATGAAAATTATAATAATTACTTCAAAAAAAATTAATTTAATCATACAACATTCATAATAAAAATATATATATTCATGAATAGGGATAATATAAATAAATAAACAATCTATATATTTAACATCATATATAACAACATTAGGTAATTATAAAATCTATCAAAACCACTTTTTATATGGTCCAAAGTCATTTGGATTTGGCATGGGCCCTTGGAGCATGCACTGGAAATGGTTTTTAAGAAAATCATTTTTAAATTTTCTAAAAATAAACTACCAAGTAAAATGGTGTTATTTATCTACAAATTATATTTTTAGACAAATAATTTCATTAATTTCCTTACTTAAATCACAATAAAGTATATAACCTCAATTTTTTTGTAAAAAAATTAGTAAACAATGACATGGTTTTATAACCATGGTCATGGGTATATAAAACCACAAAACTATTTTTTAATTATCCAATTTTTATATTATTGATTCTTTATCAACAATGGAACTGATACCACTAAAAGTCTTTATAGGACATTATAATGCCCAATCATAGTAGAAGAATGCACAAAACTATCAAGTAAGGTCAACTAAGATAGAAAATAACAAGATGAAATGAAAACTATAAAACTAAATTACCTCACTATTCTTACATTAATCATCACCAACGGTGAGTTTTACCAAACTCTCTCATTAGTAACCAATGGGTTTCTACCTACAAAGGTATCTACGAAGCACTAGAATCACTAAAAATTTTAATAGGACCCCTTCTTCTTAAAATATGTTCTAGTGCATCCTACTCAAATGAAAATAAAGATAAAGGAATTGATAGAGCTTCATCTATATGAATAATCATCATTATTCTCAAATGAGGTCCACAAACTTCATTTTATAGGACTCTTTCATTGAATAAAGGATCCTATTAGAGTATAAAATTTCATATATTATGAAATATACAACTCTTTATATTCCTTTGAAATAATTTATTTAAGTAATATGATTGTTAAACTCCTTTAAAAATAAATAATAATCACATGATGTGTCAATAAGCTAAATGATCATGATAATCATTATAGGAATTTTTTTCGAATGATATCTTATATCATTGGAAATAATCACCATGACATAGTTCTATGAAACATGAGAAGACACAAACCATGATGTGGTGATTCTCACCACAGTATTGTTTATAAATTAGTTTATTATTCCAGTATAAGAGAGTCAAATATATCATCAAGCACTATACCAATCACGACATCAAATCATACACATGAGTATTACTATAAACATCATCATCTACATCAATATAATCATCATAATCATCATAATGTTCCTCGTCAATTATTTATCATGTCAATATCATGTCATGAGTATGTTCTTAATTGGGTTATCTTCATATTATTCATCAACCAATCATTTATATTATCATCATCAAGTCATTTTACTCATCTTTATCATCGATCTGAGGGCCTTAGATTGTAGATAACATCAAATCATTTTATAATACCGTCCTATTATTAATGACACTTCAATATTGATCATCCTCTTATTAGTCATTCCATCATAATCATGAGTCAAACCATGGAATATTTTTTACATTCATCATTATATCATATCTCTCTTATGTATTATTCTTTATACTAAGGGGTAAAGAGGAAATATAGTATTGTATCATAAACATGGTTTATAATTAACCTATATTATCATTTCTTTGCTTCTGAGTCTCACTGGAAGCTACTCACATGTTATAGTTATCAAAATCATTATATGATCACCCACACATATATCTACATCCAAAAATCATAATTTAGAGTTTTCATTAGCTTTATACCTCTAAATCAATAAATAGAGGAATCCATTGTGTTCTACTCATAAAAATAGACTGGATAGTTCCCTTTGAAATTTTTTAGGTCAGTTCACCATCAGTCTCAACACCCTAAATATTTAAATTCTTAAAAACCCCTCAAATGAACTCGAATAACCTTGAAAATATTTGTATCATGCTCTAATGCCACTATTCATGGCTCGATTTCACCAAAACCCCAACAAAGTCTATGATGAAACCAATTGTGACCCCTTAAGCCCACCCCAAATAGATCATATGTTGGTGACTGGTGCCAAAGGTATAAATCTCATAAATCTAAGACATTAGCCTTGATATAATATAGAATAAAATTGTAAAATAGAATTAAAAATTCCATACCATGTTTGATAAAATATTAAAAAATAACTATATTAAAATAAATATATAATTAATGAATGTAATAAAACATTACCAAGATGTAAGATATCAAGAATTATAGAAAATAAACTATCAAATTCTAATAATTCGATAAAATAAAAGACATATGTATACCTCAGTGTCACATAAAACAATAACTAAATAATAATCACTTATTATCCACCTTGGTTTCTAGACCAATATCACCTAGAAACTCCACAAATAGTATCTTGTAACTCTATATGTAAAATTTGGGGTGATTATATCCATATAATAAGTAGTATATCCCCTAAGTATTAACAACCAAGTCAATATCATACAAGTATAATAATTGAAGTAATAAAATCATAATACATGGTTGTATCAGACATTACCCTCTAGAGAACACCATGGAAGTCTATAAAAGTGATGAATCTATCATCATCAGATCATAAAAAATAAATAATCCTTGATCAAATAATATCATAAATAATGTATAATACATGAATGACATATAAAATAACCAAAATACATGACAATTTCAACTATGGAAAAAAATTTCAAATCCCAACAATTTAATAAAACTAAAATCAATTGTATACCTTAGTAGTACATCAAAAAAATCACAGATAAAAATCTCCCACTAATAATTTTGTTCATTGAGTTGATGTTTCATGTCATGACCTATCCCCCAGGGTCTGTGTCATGACTAACCCAAGACTGCCTCTAATAGGCCCGTGGTAGACAACTAGCACCGATTAGGCATATCAAACAAATGGGAGACATTTACCTAAGTATCTGCACACACACACCCATCTCCAATCCCAAAATACTAAAAACTAAAAACACTAAGTAAACAATAATGTGTGATACTAAGATACCAACAACAGAGTATGCCAGTTCAAAACTGAAAAGTAAACGGGGCCAAAATACAAGCCCAACCAAAAGGAAAAGTACAAGATCATGAATCTCATCTACAGAAAACCCTAACTGAAGGGTAGGTATATAAATAGATTTCTAAAGTCGCTAAATAACACCTCGACTGTCGGGTCTCTCTCTAAGAACCACCTATCCCTGTTCTACCAAGGACTCCGTCAAAGCGTCGATCGTCTGCACAAGACACGACACGTCTGGGAATAGCCCGTGCAGGGGTGAGTAAACTAATACACAACAGATACCCTGAAACCATAAAGGTATATCACTAATAAATACATGAATTATACCACAAAGTAAACACATGAATTACACCACAAAGGACTCACACGAAGTACACAATAAAGAAAACACATGAAGTATAGTCAATACGGTCAGCTCACGTAGGTATAACTCTAAAGAACGAAGATAAGGATTTCTAGTTTTAGTCTATAGATCTCCCAATATATATGACACTAGAAGTTTTTGTGGCTCATGTAGCATTGATGGTGCATGGAGCGTCAATGGAACATAGAGCATCGATGGCGCACGGAGCATCAGTAGTGCACAGAGCGTTAGTGGTGCACGAAGCGTCGATGGTGCCCAGAGTGGTGATAGAATCTGGGATGTTTATGGCGTATAGAGTGTCGATGGTGCACATATCATTGATGGTGCATGGAGCATTGATGGCTCATGGAGCATCGATGGCACATAGAGCTTCAATGGGTCAAGTAATACCCTCAAGTCACATAATCACCAAGATCACATAGTTACAGCCAACCACATGATTCTACTCATAGAGGGATCGTTCCAGGATCACCTAATCCACAAGAATTTGGGTCATCAACAAACTTAGACAAAAACTCACTTATAGTATCTCAAAATGATCATCTTGCCATAAGGGTTCCAACGCCACAAGCGGCTCATCAAACGGGTACACAGTTAGAAAGATATGGCCAAATTAGTAAAAAGGGTCTCATCTGGTCTAGGCCCAAGCCGACCCAGTCTGGCTGACCTGACCTAATCCAATTTGGTCTGGACTAGACCGAACTAGCCTAGCACGATGGTCCTGGACCATTGAGCCGCTAGACCACATGGTTCAACCCACTGGGCCGCTGAAGTGGCCTGATTCTTTAGCCTGGCCTACATCGCGTGGGTCGGTTATGCCCAACTGAATGTCACCCACCCTGTCCACATCCCCCTATTCTACGTAGTCATATGAACCCATGGCCAGCTAGCTCCCCTGGCCAACGAAGTGCCAGAATTCATTATACGGCTGACCAGCATCGTCCACCTGGTCTCGCAGCCCCACTGTCGTGGGGTCCTCCTCCGATGCAGCTTCGAGCCATGTCCCACCATAGAAACCTCCATGGACTCCTAACATGGATTTTATCCACCACCCACAGCATGCTTCATCATGGGATCCACCTCTAACATGGTTCTATAAAACCATGACTGTGCGCTCCACCAGAACTCGGCCTCCCACCGGGCCACACATTTTCCTCACCATCGTTCTCCCTACAGATGGTCCACTGTTCTTCATTCCCTCCTCCATAAGTCATTAAATTCCTTATACGCTCTCATCGCACCTCCTCAATTCCCTCTTGGATCATGACCTTCGGTCTTGGATCGTTGCACCATGGATCATGGGTACAATGATCAATCGTTCGCGTAGGGTTTTAAGGGGTGAAGAACGCATGAAGAATGTGATAGATTTAGGGGGGAAAATTAAGCACATGAACACCTAAAGAATGGATCTTGGACTTGTTCATTTGTCCTTGATCCATTCATATTAGTAGGATCATGAAGAAACCAATAGTAGAATAATCACCAAGATCTATTCCCTTTAATTCCGCAAGAATTTTACCTCCCGCAAGAATGATTGAACCACAGATCAACCTATTCATGGGTTGTTCTACGATCATCATTAGATTCTAGGAAGAAGAAAAGAAATAACAAATAGATTGACACCCTTACTTGATTTGGATTTCTCACTGATGAAGAATATAGGTCTATGTCGTCGTCGATCCTCAATTCGCTAGCGTTCGTCATCGAGAGATAGCTTCCTTCTCATTGCCTCAGGGGAATTCCAGGGTTATGTCAATAACCCTGAATTCCTCTGACATGGATTATTAAAAAGGAAAATCATCATTGTGTCAATAAGTAACATTCAATAAAATATTTTTATTATATATTTTAATGGCACCTACATCGAATATCTAACTTTCACCCTCGACCTGCATCGATCGAGGTTATGCACCACCTAAGAAAAAAACCCATACGAACTCAATGGTGGTTTTGGATTTCCAATCCAAGTTATCTTTTATGAGTTGTTATGATTTCAAAATAAAATAATTTTTATTTATTATTTTATTTATGGTTACACCCCTAGTAAATTTTTCTACAAATGACCTACATTGACCAATTCTAGGTCGCGCCTAGGGTAAAGCCACTACTCTGAGCTCAACGGTTCCCTCGAATTTATGATCGGGGCACTCATTTAATATTTATTTCACTTTTTCATAAAATTCATGTGTGTGCGCTATTAAAAACTTAATATTTTTCAAAAAATTGTTCTGGGAACCCTTGGCCTCAGAATCATATGTCGTCTCAGCTCTTGGTCTCAGAATTTTACCAAATAATTTCTAAAAATAAAATCAATAAAATATGAGTCATTATATTCTACCCACCTTAGGGATTTACGTCCTCAAAATCCAAAATAAGGGATACTCAACAAAAAATTGAGGGTACTAAGTGAGAATATGAGCATCTCGATCTTAATTGATCTTCTAGATATTCTTGTGCTACCATTGAACATGCACCAAAGGAATCGACCACCCATAAAGGATCCACTCCTATCAATCCTCGATCTTCATTAGGTACTCTGTAAAAGTTATCCCATTGTCAATTTCCATCTTTCCCTAGTCGATGACATGTGATGGATCATACACATACCTCCTCAACTATGACATGTGAAAGACGTCATATACCTGGTGCAACTAAGTGGGTAGAGCTAGGAGGTATGTCACCTTACCAACTCTTCCTATAATATGAAAAGGGTCGATTTATCTTGGATATAACTTTCTTCCTCATCCAAATATACACAATCTATATCAAGGTGAGACCTAAAGGAACAAATGGTCTCCCTCCTCAAACTCCATAGGCCTCCACCTCCTATTAGAATATGAATTCTACCAGATCTGTGCAGTCCTTATCTGCTCCTGGATGATTTGTACCTTCTTGGTGGTAGCCCATACCAACTCTAGACCCATGAGTTCTTATTATCCTAGGTCTATCCATCATAGTGTTGACTTGTATAGTCACCCGTACAAGGCCTCGAATGGTTCCATACCAATGGTGGAGTGGTAATTATTGTTATATGAAAACTCCACCAGATGTAGGTGTTCCTCCCAACTGTGGAAAAATTATAGGATGCAAGAACATAGCATGTCCTCTAGAACCTAAATGGTCCTCTCTATTTGGTAATACTTATAGGTATTAAACGTCATTATAAAGCACAAATGAGTCCCAAATGCCTCCTAAAATCCCTTCTATAACCATGATTTGAAATGAGCATCATGATCCGAGATGATTTTTTATAGAAATCCAGGAAGCCAAACTATCTCCTGCATGTAGAGGTGTCTTAAGATCTCTATTGAACTCTACTCACGAATTAGTAGGAAGTGGGCCTACTTGGTGAGTTATTCAATGATCACCTAGATAGTATAATTTCCCCTAGACATGTGTGGTAAACCCATCATTAAGTCCATCGATATCACATACCATTTCCACTCTGGCACCTCAAGTGGTTGGGTCAAGCCCGCTGAAACCTGGTGCTCAGCTTTCTCTTTCTGTCAAGTGAGGCATCTAGAAATGAACTCTACCACTACCTTCTTCATACCTGCCACCAGAACTGATGTTAAAGGTCCTGATACATCTTTTCCACCCATGGATGTACCACTAAATAGAAAGTATGGAATTACCTTAAGACCTCATCCTGCAACGTCATTGTAACTATTGTGCATCCTCTGAAGAGAATGATGTGCTCCTCGCCTTTTGAATATCCATTAGGGGCATTCCCTATGGACATATGATCATGTAAAGTCTCATAGTTGGTATCTCCAAGTTGTGCCTCCCTGACTCACTATAAGAGTGTAGGGGTAACTACCATCAACTGGAGATAAGCTTCTCTATCTCTATCCACAAAGGATATTTGTAACATAGCCAAATTATCTAACGCCTCACTCAGCAAATACAAGATGGATCAATGGATGAGAGAATCAGCCACTATGCTCCCCTTCCTAGGAGTATATACAATTTCAAAGTCATAGTCTTGGAGGAACTCTATCCATTTTCTATGTCTCAAGTTCATATTCTTATAATATAAGATATAATTGAGACTCTTGTGGTAAAATTAGATGGTAAACTACTCTCCCATCAGGCAGTGTCACCACATATTCAATGTGAAGACTACCATTGTTAACTCAATATCATGGGTTGCATTGTTCTCCTCATGCCACCTCAACTGGCACAAACCATAGGCAATCACCGCTTTCCCGTACATTAGGACACAACCAAGCCTGGTCCCTGATTCATCACAGAACACCACATACTCAAAAACCTCCTCTGGTAATCTCAAGATGGGATCACTCGTCAACCTCTACCTTAGCTTCTGAAATCATTACTGACACTTCTCTATCTACACAAAATACTGGACCTTCCATTTTAAGGTTGTCAATGGTGATTATACCCTGGAAAAGTTGGGTGAAAACCTCCAATAGTACCCAACCAAACCCAGGAAACTCTGCACATCAGTAACACTCTTGGGTGGCTCCCAAGCAAGCACTACTTCAATCTTCTCTGGATCTACTGCAACTTCAGCCTCTAAAATGAAATGTCCTAGAAAGTGGACCTCCTGAATTTAGAACTGACACTTCAAGAGCTTCTCAAAAAAAATTGCTCTCAGAGTGTGTCCAGGACCATCCTCAAGTGTATCATGTGATCCTCCTCGGATGCCGAGTACACCAGGATATCATCAATGAAGACCACAGTGAACTGATATAAGTATTACTATAAGATCCTATTAATGTGTCTCATGAACAATGTCGGGGAATTAATCATGAAAAATGGAATCACTAAGTACTCATAGTGTCCATACCAAAATTTTATGGTTGTCTTCGATACATCCTTGTCTCGTACATGAAGCTGGTGATAGCCAAATTTGAGTTCTATCTTCGAGAACCACCTGGATCCCTTCAACTGATCGAAGAGGTCATTAATCCTAGGTATTGGATACTTATTCTTCATGGTCACCTGATTCAAGTACTGGAATTCCACACATAACCTCAAGTTCCATTATTCCTTCTTGGGAAAAAAACTAGGTCTACCCAGGGTGAAACACTAGGTCATAAGAATACCTTCCTCTGCAAGTCCTCCAGTTGTACCCTTAACTCACGAAGCTCCGTGGGAGCCATCTGATATGTAGGTGTAGGTATTGGTGCCATCATGGGGTATAGATCAATGTAGAAATCCACCTTCCTATGAGGAGATAATCCTTGAAAATATTTCAAAAAGATTTCCTCATACTCATCCACCACTATAGGAAATTGGGGACTCATCTCATCCAGTGCATTGAGGGTCATTCTAGCCAATGGGTGTGTGATCGGTTGCACCCTCCTATGTGCGAGTCCATCCTGCACTTTTTGGGTTTCAGTTTCTCCAAAAAATGAAAACTTGGTCCCATCTCCATGGACACACCACACTATGCACCTAAAACATTCAATCTAGGCATAGACTGTGGATAACTAGTCCATACCAAGGATGACATCATAAGGCTTCGACACTACCACCAAGATATCCCATATAAAACTATCACCTCCAAGAGTAAGGGAATACTATCGACACCAATTTTTGATCATCGAATATTCCCCCATAGGATTCTCTAAGCGTAAGGATCAATTCAATGGTTCCACTGGAATCTCTATGTCTCGGACAAGTGTCATGGTGAGAAAAGAGTGACCAGAACTTATGTCTATCAAAACTATAGATAGGGTGGAAAAGACACAGATCATACCACTAATAATATCTAGATCATCGAGGACATAATACTCCATCACCTGGAGCTGGACTCATCCCTATCCACCAACTCCCTGAGCCCATGTTAGACCACCTGGGGGTGGTGGTGGTGGTACCTTGAACCTCCGACCACCTTCTTCTACCCGCCCAACTCCTCTTTCACATCTTCCTCTTGGTAGACCGCCATGTTCCTTACTTCTCCTCTGACTCGTTGGTCCCTTGACCATATTATGATCATCTATATGGCGAGTTAGGTAGTCTCAATCCATATGTCCCCGATAGCTGTATGAGTAACATGACCTATCCTTCAACTAACTCGCTCTACCCTGGGAACCTCACACTGTTGAATCTATGTCTTGGGTTCATCCTATGAACTTTATAATCTTCTTGGATCCATGTGTCATCTGTTAGCTTCTTGCTACCAAAGATTTAGCTACATGATTCCCGGCGGTAGCTCATATTGTCAGTTTCTACTCCGCCAAAAAGCTATCTACTAGAAGAGATCACTCTAGTACCCTAGTATATGTCAGAATACTAAGGGATATCATGGATGCCCTAATCTTCTGGTGTAGCCCCTATTCAAAGGTTTGGTCCCTGAAGAACGGGTATCATACCATATCTATGGAGTAGCAAGAAAGATTTATAAATCTCTCTGAGTACTCTGCTACTGTCTGGATGCCCTGTTGTAGATGTAGTAGCTCCTGGATATGCACAGAGTGTAATGTCACTGAAAATAACTCCTCCCTGAAGAGATGCTCAAAGTTTTTCCAAGTGAGGGTCATCTCCTCATGTGTTTAGATCACTATGCTCCAGAATCTTCCCACTGATCCCTGAATAATACTTTCATCTAGGACTATCATCTAGTCAAGAGGTTTCCTCACTAGGTGAAAGACTTGTGTGACCGCTTCTAGCCAATCCTCAGCGGCTTGTGAGTCTGGATCGCCCTTGAACCTATGAGGATGCTACTTCTGGAACTCATACAATGCACTCAGCCTATGTGCATCCTCTACTGGTAACGCTGATAGTAAATGATGCTCTCCAGGTGGTTGTATCACTGGTACACCACCCAGGGGTGTTATCTCTAGTATTGGTCCCTATGCCTATGATTCATCACTAGGAGAATAATCCTCATGATCATGCATCAGAATCCTAGTTAGTTGTTTGCATGGAGGCATCCTAAAATAGATCAAGATGTACCACAGTCAATAGAGTATACCTGGTGAGCTGACACTGACTTAAAAAGGACATGAGAACACAATCAATCCTATATGATGCATGTACCATTTATTTTTCCTTAAAACTATTGTTTTCATGTATTGAGTTGAAAAGCATAATTCAGTGTCCTAGTTTATGGATACAT
Organism: Viscum album; assembly: GCA_963277665.1. NCBI lineage: Eukaryota > Viridiplantae > Streptophyta > Magnoliopsida > Santalales > Viscaceae > Viscum > Viscum album. The sequence goes on from OY728131.1 coordinate 2,074,302,461, forward strand.
CGTCCATCGCACCAACATTGGATTCCCTGGTCTAAAATTCTAACTTGAAACACTTAACACCATTTCCCAAAACCAATATCATAGACTCTTTCTTCTTTAAGTAGAACTGACCAGCCTATGATACTACTCTGTCACAACCTGTCCCTCGGGTCCATGTCGTGACTATCCCAAGCCTTCTTCTAATAGGCCAGGGGATGGAAACTAGCACTAAGTAGGCATATCTCACAAATGGGATGCATTTTCCTAAGAAACTTCACACACACACCCATCTCCAAGACCAAAATGATAAAAACTAAAAACACTAAGTAAAAAATCATGTGTACCACTACGATACCAACAACAAAGTAAAACAATATAAAACTGAAAAGTAAATGGAGTCAGAATACAAGCATAACCAAAATGAAAAGTACAAGCTTTGGAATCTCATCTTTAGAAAACCCTACCTAAAGGGTAGGTATAGAAAGAGATGTCTAAAGTCACTAAATCACACCTCATCTGTCAGGCCTCTCTCTAGGAATCACCTGGCCCTATTCCACTAAGGACTGAATTAAATAATTGATCATCTGCATAATAAATGACATGTGTTGGCATAGCCTATACAGGGGTGAGTAAAATAATAATCAGTAGGAACCCTGAAACCACAAAGGTACACCACTAATAAATACACAATGTATATCAAAAATTAAACACATGAAGTACACCACAAAGAAAACACAATAAGTACACCATAAAGAAAATGCACGAAGTACAGTCAATATGGTATTCTCACATAAGTATAAGTATAAATCATAAAGAGAATGATTTCCATTTATAGTCCACGGATCTTTCAGTCTCTATGACACTAGAAGTGTCAGTAGTGTATATAGAATCAATGGTGCACAGATCATCAATGACACATAGAGCGTCGATGGTGCATGAAGCATCAGTGGTGCACGGAGCGTCAGTGGTGCACGAAGCATCAATGAAACCCAGAGCAGTGATGGAGTACATGATGTCGATGGTGCACGGAGATTAGATGGTCCACTAAGTATCTATGGCACATGAAGCATCGTTGGAACACTGATCGTTGATGGGTCAAGTAGTCTCCCAAGTCACATAGTCACCAAGATCACATATTCATAGCTAGACACAAGATTTCGCTCGTAGCATGCTTGTTCTGGGAGAACCAACACCTCAATCCATTAGGTCATCAACCAACTTCCAAAAAACAATACTTATAGTATGTTAAAATGATATTCTCATAGCAAGGGTCCCAACGCCGCAAGTGACTCATCAAACAGACAAAAGGTTTGAAAGATATGGACAATTTAATAAAAAGGGTCTAGTCCGGCCTGAGCCCAACCCGACCCGGTCCGGATGACCCGACCCGACCCAGTTCATTCTAAGCTGGACTGTTGGACCATTGGGCCACATGATTCAACCCATTGGGCCACTGGAGTGACTCAGTTCTCCAGCTCGGCCCACGTCGCATGGGCCGGTTCTTCTCCACTAGACATAGCCTGCCCTGGCCATATCTTCCTAGTCCACGCGGTCACCTGACTGCATGGTCAGCTAGCTCCCCCAGCCAATGGCTGTCGGACTGCATTGCACATCAAGCTTGCCTCATCCACCTGGTCCCACGACCCCGCTACCACGGGGTCCTCCTCTGATGCGGCTTCAAGTCGCGTCCCACCGCAGCCACCACTTTTTCCTCTTTCCACGGCTCTTGTCCATCGCCCATGGATTGTACCTTCACAGGATCCTCCTCCTATGCAGTCCCACTAGACTATAGCTATGTGCCCCGCTGTTCCATGCACTATCCTGACCGTCATCTTCCCTTCCAATGGCAGACCGTTCATTGCGCCCTCCTCCATAAGTTGTTGCCTATCTGTTGCGCTCTCCTCGCACCTCCTCAATCCCATCACAAATCACGAACTTCAGCCTTGGATCGTTGCACCATGGATCATGGGATCAACAATCAAACATTGATGTAGGGTTTCAAGGAGTGAAGAAATCATGAAGAACATGATAGATTTAGGGGGATATTAAGCGCACAAACACCCAAAGAACAGATCTTGGCCTTTTTCATTCAGTCTTGATCTGTCATGTTAGCAGGATCACAAAGAAACTGACAGCAGAATAATCACCAAGATCTATTCTCTTTAATATTGCAAGAATTATCCCTCTCACAAGAACAATAGAACCGTGGATCAACATGTTCATGGGTTGGTCTGTGTTCGCCATTCAATTCTAAGAAGGGTAAAATAAATCACAAAGATATCGACACCCTACCTTGATTTGGATCACTCGCGAAGAACGGAGGTTCATGTCATCATCGATCCTTAATTCACCAGCGTTCTTCATCGAGAGATGGATTCCTTCTCCTTACCTCAAGGTAATTCCAAGGTTATGGAAATAACCATGAATTCCTCTAACATGGATTATTAAAAAGGAAAACTACCACTATATCAACACATAACATTCAATAAAATATTTTTATTAGATATTTTAATGATGCTTGTGTCTGAAATATAACTTTCACCCTCAACCTGCGTCAGTCAAGGTTAGGCCCCACCTAAGTAAAACAACCCATTATGAACTCAACAGTGGTCTCGTATTTCCAATCCAAGTTACCATTTATGAGTTATTAGGATTTCAAAATATAATGATTTTAATTTAATTATTTTATTTATGGTTACGCCCCAGGTGACTTTTTCTATAGATAACCTATGCTAACCAATGTTAGGTCGTGCCTAGGGTAAAGCCACTACTCTTAGATCAAAAAATATCTCATATTTCTAATTCAAGCACTCGTTTAAGAGTTATTTCACTTTTTCATAAAATTTACACGCGTGTGATATTAAAAACTTAACATTTTTTAAATATCATTCTAGGAACCCCAAGCCTTAGAATCGCACACCGTTTTAGTGCCTGGTATTAGAATTATCCCAAAAAAATCTATAGAAAAATAGGAAAATGTGTGTCATCACACTACATGAAAACTCCACCAACATGTCCTTACAAACTTGTATGTAAAATTAAGGATGATTATATCCACATACATAGTAGGTCATCCCCTAAAGATGAAAAAATGATTCAATATTTTTGATTGTATAATAATAAAATTGGTAAAATAATAAAACATAGTTACAGACTCACCAACCAAACCACAAGGGTTAAAATGGTAAAACATCAACTAGTGAATTTTATTATCCTAAAGTCTCATCAGATACTATGTATGAGTCTATTTTCCACTATAATTCTAACCATAATATCTCATAAGTTAAACTTGTTAGTGTATTTTATATCAAATGTCACCAAAAACATCACTCACTAAATAATAAGGAATGTATAGTATAACACACATTGTAAAAATATAACATGACCCTTAAAAACCAACTTCTACTAGCTAGTGTCAACATCTCTAAAAATTAATTTCTTATCACCCACCAACTACTATAATCATGTCACATCCATGTTAGAGTTGAAACACATTATAAAAAATCTGTAGACATTCCATAAAACTCAAGGGGGTGAGAGGGGAAATACTATTCTAGCCATCTGATTAGTCTAACCACCAATCCAAATGTTGGGTAACGCCCAAGAAAATCACCCTCAGGTGGTAGTTTTATAGTGGATGGTACTTCTATTTCTAAAATAACATCAAAAATAAAATAAGTATAATCTAAAATCTCACATCCCTAGTTAATATATTTGTATAATTTATCCTTCAAATATCCATATAATAATTATCATTGATGTATTGTTTACTCCATCAACATAATTATCATACCATCCATGCCATCATCGTATACCAACTAACATATATCATAATGTTAACGTACTCATTTAAATACCCATAACAATGATCACTATCTAGAAAATCACCTCTATAGAGAATCATATACACATCATCATCATGTGTAATACTCATCATCATCACAACGATGTCTCAAGAAGCACAAAACTTTAGAATAATCCTATATAGTTAATAATTTGATCAATGTTGATCTAATGTTGATCAAAATTGGTTATCCTATTATAGTTATGTAGCTGATCATTGGGTAGTACCTTGTCTAACAAGGAGTCATACTTTAAATGTATTACCCATATATGATATGAAATGAGAAATAAATATGAATAACATAACCCATTATCATATCATAGCACAAAAAATGTTCATAGATTCCATGTCAAATCACAACATTTGTTAATTACATGTTATAAATATGTCAAGGTTAAACTCATCACCATATCAAACTCATATAATATCCATGAGAACTAAAAATTTTCATTAAATTATAACAAAATTTTGGTGCCATAAATTACTCCTATAAACCTAATTAGTCATTTAAATTCATGTATGATCATTTATCAACCCAAAATACTTTACAAGGATTCATTATCACTCATTATTGTAAATTTTATCCTTAAATACATGTATCATGTTGAAACACTGATAAATAAAATTCATCTTCATTATAATCATAATCATTAATTCCATAAAAAAATATTCATGTATCACAGTCATCACAAAAAAATCAGATTTTTCATGCACACTCTCACACTTAAAACTTATTTTATCAATTTTAATATCATAGGAGATCTAAAACACTCGATAGAAGACACCATTTTTATTTAATTGTAAAAAAAAATTCATGATTTTTAGCACTAAAAATCATGGTGTCCAAAACTTTAAAATACTAAAAAAGACATTGAAATAAACTTTATTGGCCATGAAATTATCATCATCGCAATCTAGGTGTGTTGGTACCTACCAAATGACTATACCCACATAGAATTACAATGTGAGATTGAGGGGTGAACTTCCATAGCACATCAAATCAATATGGTGTGATAGTGCTGAAAGGGGTCGATACAACATAATGATTGGTGAAATAACATGACATGTATCTAATCATCTAGGCCTTTGAATCAACTCCTTTAAGGGAATTTATGAATCATTTAGCTGGGAATTTAGTCCATTAAGAACTTGGTAAATCAAGGTATAAATATGTAATAAAATAGGTCCAATGGGTGTTTTTCATTCCTTGTGGGGAGGGATAAGGCTTAGCCCACTAGGGTATCAAGAAGTGTGTTTTGATTATGGTTTATAATCACATATACCTAATATTAATATTTAATATTAATTAATATTTTCATTTATTATATTTCAATTTATTAATTTTATATATTTATTTAATATATTCTCAACCAAAAGGTTAGGTATGCCCCTATTTTTTGCCCTAATAAGGGTCTGTATATTCCATACACTATCCTTATATCCATCCCACTCTATCCCCTATAAACCATACACCATACTTAATGGTTCCACTCAACATCCCCATATATAATCAATAACTAGGTATTCTTATCATATCTCTACTCCTTTGAAAAAACTTATCATTGATCTAGAAACCCATCATTGTAACTCCTTCCTAAAAACTGAACCATCACTCACACCTCTTCACCAGGTCACTCGGGCCTCTATCTAAATCCATGGCCTCTATAATTGGTAGTTTACTCCTTGAATGGAACTCAAAATCACACCCATCACTATGTTCCCAAACTAGGTCACCCATCACTACAACCACTATCATCTTCCTCCTTCCCTTAGCTCACTTTAGGCCATTTACACCTACATCACATGATCCTCAGTTCTTCCAACCCATACATTTCACTCATTACCCTCTTCAACACTCAACAGAACCACTACATTCCTTTTTAGAGTTCATTTAAGGATTATTCATACTCCAATCATTGAATTGGTAGTGGGTTTGATTTTGGATTTTTTCCATGGATATGAGAAGTCATGGTCAAGAAACATGATGGGAAAGAGTGGTGGTGTCACACCCCAGATGTATTTTCATTTATTATTTTATTTATTTATTGTTTCATGAATTTTTTTCATTGATTCTTTGGGTTTAATCCTTATGGAATTATTGAATTTTATGTTTTCAGGTAGGTTTTTACCTCTGTGCATGGTTAGTTTTCACATTTTAGGATAAACCATGAAACTAACATTTTTAAAGGGGTGTTTTTATTTATTTTTATTCTTTAATTTTTTATCTCACATGGTTAGTGTGTAGTTAAGTTTAAACTATGTGAGGCTTAGAAGAAACCGGGCAGGTTCTTGGAGGGTTTGGGAACTGGCGCATGGCTTGCACATGGTTAGAGAAAACTATGTGTCAAGTGTGTGAGGGTGTCTATAATTTTTATAGATATTTTTTCATATTTATAAAAAAAATTACATACCATGTATCTAAACCATGTTAGGTGATTTTTCTATCTAGTGGAGGGCACATAGTTAGTGCAGAGTTTAGTAAACCATGCAGTTTAACCGTGTAACTTTCCTAAAACTTTAAAAGTTTGTTTTTTCTATTTTATCCCTCCTATATTTTTTTACCAAAAATTAGTCCCATCCCTCATTATCTATCATATTTTCCTATTTGAACCAATTATAGACTCCCCTTTCTTATCCTTCAATTTTTAAGGCTTCTTCATCAAAATTTTAGTGGTTTCTTTATGGGTAATCCCTTATTCCTCCTCTCCTTACTTCTTCCTCTTATTTTTACTTTTCTCCTTAGCTTGGTTATTTAATATAAAACCCCTAGGGAATTTTTTTTCTTATTTTTTTATTGTTTCGATGTTAGGGTGTGTGGATTGTTCTTTGAACTCAGTTCCTTCAGTATTTGAGGGTTTCGTCGCATCTGCACATGTCTAAGGTAGGTGTTTTCATCCATTTCTTTTCTAGAACATGCATGTGATTGTTAAGACTTTCAAAATTTATTTTAATTGAATTCATCATATTTTTTATTTATAAATTGATAAATGAAAAACTATTAAGTCATTGGTTTGATTGAAAAAAATATTTTCTATGTATTTTAATAATTACATTAAAGTGTTAAAAGAATATACATACTAGATGTTTGATAAAATACCTAAGTGACCTTTTAAAAGGATTTTAATAGTTTAGAATGTTTTTTTATATTATTGAAATTATTTAATATGGTTGAAATTTTAATTTATTGGGATTTTTCTTCTTTTATGGTTTGCTGGTTTCAATTAGAAATTCTTATGTATTTGGAAAATAGTTTGAATCAACTCTCTTTATGTAATACTTGGAATTATTTATGAATGTTTATATATATTTGGGTGATATTTACATATCCATATGTGTATGTATTTTTACATATATATGTGTAAATTCATATATATATATATATATTTCATAGAATTTCCTTTTTAAAAATAAAACATGATTTCTTGAAATGGTTACTTAATTTACAAATGTTTTCTAAAATGAAGTTTTAAATGTGTATTTTATAAAAATGTGTTTAAGTAATTTTTGGAACCTTAAGAAACTATTTTCAATTTATATTGTATTTTGAAATGTCTTTAAATGAAAATAGATTGTGTTACAAACTTATTATTGATCTCAAATGATAAGGCCTAGTTTATATCTTTAAATATATTTTTTGAAATTGTACACCTCCATGGAATTCCTATCATTTATGGAGGTTATTTATATGGTTGTGTATAGGCAGGTGGTCTAGGAAATTATAATTTATATGTGTGGGTTTTTTATTGGGATATTTTATGAAAGGCCACCTCACATTGCACTATTACAATTGTCATGGGATCCTAGGCATCTTAGTGAGAGATAAGAGATAGATAATATCTAGTCCTGATGAGATGAACTATATCTCTTATGGTATGGAAAGGCCATGGGAGGGTTGTTCTAGTAGTGAGGCTAGTTAAGGGTAGGTGGGTTGTTTATATACTTAATAACATCATCGATAGGGTGATAGATGGTTATGAAATGAGTATGTTTAAGGTATGTTTATAGGATTATTAGGAATTGTCCATAATTATCTATACTTTACCATTTCTTAATTATCACTTTTCGGTTTTCTCATTACCCCTCTGCTTTATAGTTCATTTGTGATATTATCTTGGTTTCACACTTGTATCATACTCCTTATTTTATAAAAAATAGTTTAATTATGTAGTGAATTCTCCTTATTTGTTTACTTTGAACCGCTTTAGTTCAAGTATGGTGTTTTATTTTAAATAGAAATAGGTTTATAATAGTGTGGGTTTAAAATATTTATTTCATAAATGAATGATTTATGAATGTTTTTTAAATGATTATATAAAAAATCTTTGTTTTTAATAGTTATTTTTTGGAAATATTATGGTTTTTTATTTTAAATAGTGAAAATATATATTTTCTACTAGTAATTCAAACTAGTTTTTATGGTCTATTTTAGGAAAGTAAATGTATGGACTCTGTGGTGATTACTTACTGAGTTGTTTCTACTCACTCCCAACTTATGTCACTCATCATTGATAGACCAAGGATATTTTGAAAGTTTAGGTTCAAGTTCTAATTCACTCTTAGATAAGGTTAGTTAAGTAGATGGATGGTGACCAAGAGATCACATGGAGATAATTTTGGGTATTTTGATTTTTTCATCTTGGGTGTATCGACCTAGTAAGCCTCATTGTATCTAGATCCTATTTTAGTTATTTTTATTTATAATTTTTTATATTTTTATTTCTATCATGGATTGTTTTTATTGTTTTATTTTTGTTCTGGTTATGGTTATATGCATGAAATCTGATATATAGGTTGGCCATACCAAGATTCCAAGTGTAATTATATGTTTTTTATCTATTAATTGGGAAAAATCATTCCCAAAAATTATGTTGTGATCCATGATTATTTTTTTCATCCTATGGGGATTGTGTATGCCCCTAAGGTATGTCATGGGATGGGTCAAGTGCCTATTTCAGGGGTTAGAACGAGTTAGTTCATGATAGGTGGTTGGACCTCACCATTAGCCACCCCATTAATTTATCCTTTATTTAAGTTTATCTCAAACAAAAATAACAATTTTACCCATAAAAAAATAAAATTATGATTTTTTAGTACTTCAAATTTAAGTATTAATAGTCTTATATAAAATTAGCATTTAGAGAGTATAATTACATATTTATAAGTAAATAAAGAAAATGATCCTCAGGCCAAGACCCAAATATGATATAACTAACATTGTTATTATTTAAAATATCATTCCTCAAGTATCATCCTACTGATGGTATTTTAATATTAATTTTTTTCTTCGACAATTAAATATAAATTCATCATGTCATGATTAATTAATCAATTTAAATTAATTAATTAATTAATTCAAAAATATGAAATAATTCAAGGTGATCTGAATCACACAATACTTACACAATTAAGTAAGCACTAAATTATAGGATCAATGGCGTGGCTAGAAAAAAATTACATAATCATATTACATGGTAATTAACAATTTCATCTCAAAAAACTGAAAACACACACCTGAGATTTTAAATAATTAATTATTTAATTTTAAAAAGTGTAATACTTCAAAACTCTTTAAATTCAGGACAAACATACAACCTCAGGTAAAAATATCATTCTAAAATCAATTGAACCATCAAAAAAATTACAAGGTGGCTTATAAGGTTAAAATTAATGTTTTACACTTTATGTGAAAACTTACCAAAATTCCATTGGAAATTCAAAATATCCAAAACAAAAATTTCATGACCTTTAAAATAGATAAACCTTTAAAAAAATTATCTTCAAAAATCCTAATCATGTCCCAAAAAAATCAATACCACTAGAATATTAACTCTCACAAGGTACAGCACTAAATATTTAATAGAATATACACCTTTAAAAAGGTCCATTCCATAATTCAATGCTTGAATATTAATAAATGACACACCTTAAAAAGTTTAATGTATAATTAAAGAGGGTAAAAATAAAATTCCTACAATAATTAACAATTTAAAATCCATTTATTTTTTTCATAAAGGTCACCTAAACCTTGAATTAATCAAGATAGAAAGATGTAGTTTCTGAATAAAATGACAAACTACTTAGAGGGGAGGTGAATCGATGATACTTATTTTTAAAAATTATAACCTTTTAGAATTAAACCCCTGTAAATTGTTATAATTTTGATCCACTCTTGTTAATACCTCCTCATCCATATTCAGTAATAAAATGTAGGAAAATAGAACACAAGAATTTTTACAATGTTTGGCCTCGATGTGTGGGCCTAATCCTTTTTGTGATCAACCTATGGTTGTTTCACAAATTTTATTATCACTATAATTTATAGTGATTAAAAATTAATAAAATTAGTGTATAATTTTTGAGAAGGTATCATCCACTTATCTATGTGGGTAGGTTTCATCCACTTCCCAATGTTTGAATGTTTGGCATTGTTTATAAAAGAACCAACTATTCTTTAAAGCTTCTTCCATTACTCTAAAAAAATTAGATGTTTACTTTTCATCAAGATGATCATGAATTAAATAAAATATATTTTTCAATAAGTTCCTAGAATTTCAAAATAAATGGTGTGACACAACATCTGATCATCCTTTCTCTCACCAGTTTAGAATAATAAACGTGTGCATGAGAGCATGCATGCATGAATTGACCTTATTCCTTCTCATCAGAAAGAGTCTGGATCAATGATGGTAGAAACATATTACCTCAATCTATTTTAAAATATAAGAATATAGAACAAGATAATGCTCATTATATTCTATCTAAGATACAGAAATGTATCAAACTCTCTCAAAATTTATTAAATGCATTTTTTTCTTCATCTATTCATCAAATAATATTTTCAAACCTTCATTTGGAAAATACTTCATTTTAATCTCCACTAAAAATATCAGAAAAAATATTCCTAAAAATAGCAATAAAATTCATAAAGAATAAATTCAAATATTTGACTTTGAAATCTCCATGAGATTTGATAACAATACTTATCATTTAATCTCTATTAGTTTCATCTTTAATCATGGTTGTTGAACGATACCATAATATTTTAGAAATAAAGAGAGAGATAAACTATTAGATTTATCATATTCAGTTTTTTCAAAACTTCTCTAAGTTTGAATATCATACGAGTAGATAAATATCATATGGGAACCTCAAATCTCTTATACATAGGTAAAATACATTTTTTATTTTTCAAATATCTCATGAATAGCTCAAATATCCTATGTATTGATCAATTTACTTATGTGTGGTAAAAATATCCTATGTGTAACTCAAATCTCCTATGTGGGGATCAAATATATTTTTCACATATAAAATGAATTATGAGTTTCCTATATCTCAAACATGTTTCTTAGATCTCTATCACATAGATTAAATTCCTTTTCCACTTTTCCAAAATTTCTATACATGAAAAATATCATATGCATTGTCCAAAATATCTTCTATATAGATGAAATTACCTACACACTGATTAAATCTATTTCACATAGGATAAATGACTTTCATTTCTCTAAACATCAGTTTCGAAAAATTAATTCTAGAATAACTTCAAATCAAACTAAAACCATCCAAAAACCTTTCATCCCACTTCTAGGATTCATTAAAATACTTCTTAAGGAAATGAAAATATTTCTTATATTGGGTTGAAAATAAAGAAAACTTATTTAGAAAACTTCTTCATGAAATTAAAGGGCACATGATTCTCCCCTTTGGATTTGTTGTCAACCCAAGAAAATCTTTCTCAATTTTATCTTAAAAACTAAAATTCTTATTTTTTTCATTCAAGAGACACAAAATTACATCATTTTCCAAAATAAAAACATCTTAAAACCACACCACAGGTTAGAGTGATGTTTTTGAGAGAAATACATCTCTCAATGATAAGAAATGTTGTGTCCAAGTGACAAGATTATCCCTATAAATGAGGGAACTCTCCTATTTAGACAAAACTCCTCCTATTAAAATACACACATCCACTGGAAAAATTTATATAAATGAACTTATTCCCCTTTAAATTACTATATTTCAAGAAAATATTTATGCACTAACTTTTATCCCTTTAACAACATAATACAAGGATAATTGTGTGCACTCTAAAAGGTTCTTCAATGGTTTAGGAGGATATGAAAACCCATGTGAGTCTCAAAGTCTCAAATATATCCTTAATAACAACTTTTGTGAAAATTTCAGCTAACTGGTCTTGATTAGGAATAAACTCTAGCTTGATGAATTCATTTCCCACCCTCTATTTATCAAAATGAAATATGATATCTATATACTTAAACCTTAAATGTTTTAATGGATTTTTTATATTTCTATAGAACTTTTATTATCATAGTGAATTCAAATAGGTTTCTCAACTTTTACCCTCAAATCATAAAACTTATTCTTTATCCTATCATTTGTGTGAAAATAATTGTAGCAGCCACATATTTTGCCTTTATGGTACTTAATGTCACTAAATTATTATTTTTTTGTAGTTCCAACTCACATATCTATCTCAAATGAGGAAAATTACACCTAAAGTGGATCTTTTATCATCACAATCACCTACCTAGTCAGTATCTGTAAATTGAGATTTATTCAATTATTTTAAATTCTTATAAAATATCCCATAGTACACAGTTCCTTTCACATATCTCAAGACCCTTTTTGAATCCATAATATGTGACTCTTTTGGATTACTATAATATCCTGCATAAAGACTCAAAACATATATAGTATGTGGTATTAAAATTTTGAGATAAATTATACTTCCAATTAGTCTTCTTAATTCTCTTTGGTTTACACTCACACCTTCAACATCTTTAAATAATTTTAGTACCACTTGAATGGGTTTAAGCACTGGATTTAAATCCTCCATCTCAAACTTCTTCAATAACTCTATAGAATACTTCTATTGGGATAAGAAAATAAAATTTTATTTTTTAATCACTTGTAATCCCAATTATTACTTCATTTGATTTGAAATATCTTGATAAGAATTATCATGATTACCTATAAAAATGATATCAGCAACATACACAATAACAAGAAGTGTACCTATCTTCCTTAATTTGTTATACAAGTTTTCATTCACTTTTACTTTGATGAGTTTTTAACTCCTTCAAGTATTTTCTTAACCTTGAATTTTAGGCCTTTTCTGATTGTTTTAATCCATAAAGAGTTTTCCATAATTTACATAATCTTATGCCATCATTATCAAGCAAAAAACCATAAATTTTTTCAATATAAAACTATTATTAAATATCTAACTTTAATAAAGAATATTTAATACAAATTTGATCAATTTTATACTACTTTTAATATACTATAGAAATAAACATTATGATATCTTCTGATATTACCACAGGTGAAAAAGTATCTTCAAAGTCAATTCCCTAAACTTGGAAATGACCCTTGTAAAAAAATTTGGCCTCATTCCTTATCACTTCACATTTATCTTTTTTTTAATAATCACTTTATTCTAATGAAATTTTTATCAATGGGTCTTGAAACAAGGTCCCAAGTATTATTCCTCACAATATGGTTTATCTCCTAATCCATAGACTCAATCCACTCTATATGTTTAAAATCTTCTATCACTGATTGATGTTAAACCTAAGAAATAAGAGGGGTTTAATTCTCAAATACTAGTCCTCTTCTAGGATTTTCTTCTATAGTTTCATAATATCTCAACTTATATGAAATCTATATAGGATCTTATTGTTATACTATGTAATTCTCTATCTCAACATGCTTCCTTAACCTTTATATCTTATGTTTATCATTCTTAGAAACCTCCTCTTCATCATAAGCTTGTTTAGAATACAAATATACTATTTATGGTTTTAACCTAGTATATTTTTCTCTATTATGCCTAGAAATATGCTCGTTGGGTTCATTATTTTATTTGAAAACTTATACATCTGGAATTATCCTTATGGGTTGGTTTTCAATAATTTTGACATCATAAAATTCATTCACATTTTTAGTTCTTTTATTCCATCATCTGTATAATTTTATATTATATAGATAATAATGAAAGATACCCTTCTTATCTTTTTAATCATATTTTATTTGATTCATGTCTTTGATTTTGATATATCAATGATTTAAAAATACTCTAAAGTATATCACGGTTGTATTCTTTTTGTACCACATCTCGTATGTGATCATATTTGAGGTTGTTATAAAAAAAACAATTTTGAATGTGTAATATAACAACCCTAACTCTAGTAACTCAGATTCAGTGTATCATTTATTACATTGGCATAGATACAAGGGATCTAATCCTAGAGGGTTGTTAAATTTTGTGGTCTTGTAGATCCATATACATACATAATACCCATTTTACATTGAGAATAAAACATAACAAAATTAAATTTTTTTTCATCCTTGATAATCATTCAAAGATTTATTATTCATAACCTTCAGAGAGGGAACAAAATAAGGGTGATCTCAAATTCTCAACAAGGGTAACATATAGTGGAATCTACCATGACTAAATAAGTCATTATCAATATGGTATGGTAGATAATTGAAAACACCTTCTATTTAATTAATAACTTGAGCATGAAATGAATCCATGGAGAATATCAATGAAATAATATGATGGATAATAAAAATTGAATTGCCTATGAATTAAATGCATAATATTGAATTTCATGATCTCAGACATCAGGATATCTATAACATAAAAACCTTACGCAAAGATAGTTTAATCGATATGTAGGTATACACCAAAAACCCCTCTAAAAATTTTATCTAACTAATTTTTCTCATAAGACTTGTCTATACATAGAGAGGCTATCTATAACCATGCCCCAACCATCACTACATTTCTGATGCATTCCTCACATATTAAATGATTGATTCAATTCATAAATAGTATTATTTATTAATGAATATCTGTATTGAGTGAAGAATAAAAATTTATTTAGATTTTCCCCAGTCAATCAAATAACTTTCATAGTAAAACACCATATATAAAAAATGGTATATATTTTTTGTAATAATCATATCCATGATACAAAGAATATGGATATTATATAGAAGTTTAATTTCTAATGATCATAAGAACAATAATAGAAATTTAGGCTATAGCCACGGTTATAAATTGTGGCTATAGGTAATAGCCACGATTTGGGGGACTGTGGATCCTATTGGCATGGTAAAAGGGTCATAGCCATAGCCATGATTTGAAACCATGGTAATAAACCTATATCAATGGTTCTTAATCATGGATATACACCTAAATCCATGGCTTAAAATTATGGATATATACTTATTACAATGGTTTAAAACCATGATTATAGCCTACATAAAATACAAAAAAAAAATCTAGAAACACAATACTCCACCCATAATTTCATCCACACTATAAGGATGATCAACAGTGTTATCAAAACATTACAATGATTTGAAAAACATTATAATGATTTGAAAAACATTATAATGATTTGAAAAACAAATTCAATGCTTGATTTCTTTCAATTGGGAAGTGTTATACAATGTAAAATTGTACATGATGAAAATTTTTAAACGATGCATATAGAATTCCCGTTAAAATAAATATATGACTCATTGGTAATTTTAGTTTCATCAACTTTCAAATTAACTGGGTTTCAAACACAAATACCTCACTCATAAAGAATAGAGTAATAAAACCATACAGTTTTTTCAAACATAAGGTAATTTAGCAAAAAAACGCACCAATGAATGTTACCCTATCTTGAAGCTGCAATTGATATTAAAGGCATGTTGTTACAATAAGGAAACAAAATCACTAAAATTTAAAAACAACTAGTATGGCCCCCTTGCATTTACATGGGATATTGTAGTAGATAATTTTTTATAAGAATTTTTTGAGAGAGATGGATTCATAACACATATTTTATTTAATGTAAAATTTATTATATTTATTTGGTTGAATAGGTGAGGAATAAGGTGAAAAGATAGTATGTGTTGATAATTTTGAAAGTTAGAAAATATATGAAGACTAAGATCATGCCTTGTGGGTTTTTTATCAGGATGTTATAGAACTTGAAATGATCACTATGTAGACTAATTCCATCAGTATTTTCTAAAGGTTCCTCATCATTGACATGGATTAAAGAAAATCCAATAATAAAATTGACAGAATTGTAAATAATGTTTATAGATAATGTTACTTATAATTCCAATATGGATATTTTCATAAAATAAATCATAATTTGAAATTGAAGTTCATTATAGTGAAACCAAAAAATAATAATATGCAGCAAAAATTATTTTCTACATTAATACAATATTGAGTTTCTTTAAACTGTAATAGAGAATCATATATAAATTATATAGATTATTACAATTCAAACATGTTCATTACATTTCATATAATGTAAGGATAGAAAAAATTAAAATTAGGAATGAATTAAAATGTTTCTATAACTGTTAAATGGATGTGTAAATGTATAATGAAAGGAACTTAGAGAAATTCCATTTTATGTAATCCTCAAATAGCCCTCCATTTAAAAGACTTTAAGAAATTGTATAGTGGTGAAGTTTTTTGGTCATTCACATTGTCCTAGATCATCTCAGATCATTTTTTCTCAGAATTAGCAATATACAAATAAGATAACTCTAAAATAAGTAAAATAAGATTTGGTTGATTAAAGTTTAATGTGGGTAGTACCTTGTCAAATATGGGAAACACAACCTTGTATAAACTGTAAGAAAATTACACAATATGTTCATTGTTTTCAGGCTCCTTTTCTTCTAATTGATTTCACAGGAATTCCAAAATTTTCAACCCTGAATACCAAAATAAATAAATCACTCCCCTTTTTTATGTGCATCCAAAAAGAAGATGTGAAAAAAGAAGTTTTTTATTTTTAATTCTCATATAATTTACTTATCTCATTGTATTTTTGAATTATTCAATTCAATGCATAGGTAAAATAAATGAAATAGATAACGATACAATGCACAAACAACTCAAACCACAATTCTAGGGTTGAAGAGCATGCAATGATTATGTATTGTTTTATCGGGAATGTGAAATTCTATCAAAGTAATTTGAAATAATTAAAACACATTATTATAGTTGTAAATTGGTTAAATAGATTATTACATTTGCAATGTTACAACATATCAAGTTTTCTATCTTTATGCTTACAATTTTCTTAAAGAATGTACAGATTATGAACATTTTGTATTTTTAATATTCTTAACCATAAAGTACAGTGGTAAGAGAATACATGATTACAATTATACAAATATAAACAGTTAACAAGGGAACCTACAAAAGAATACAACATTATATTATTATACTGATTGGGTATTTAAGAAAATACTAATTTTAAGATCATAAGAGTGATTGTAGAAATTATAAGATGAAGATAATTTTAATACTATATATAATCATAACACCATTTTAAAACTAAATATAGAAACATTATAATAATTACAGATGTACTAAACTATGAAAAAATTTAAATATGTACAGGATTTGATGGATTGTACAAATCTATATGTAAGAAATGATTAACAAAAACTAAGTGAAATGTGTGGATCTGTATATTTTTAAACCTCTATAATGGAAAATTGTATGAATTTGTACATTAAATATATTCAAATCATAAGATCATAAAATCATTTGAAAACTGAATAAAGAAACATTCAGAATCATTAAAGTTGAAATTATCTATGGAAATTGTTAAATATGTACAGTATTTGATGAACTTAACTAATCTATATTAAAAAATGGTTAACAAAAATCTATGAAAATTCTATGAATCTGTACAGTTAAATCTACATGATCACAAATTGTATAAATCTATACATAAACTATAATAAAAATGTATGAATCAGTACATAAAATCCCCCTAGATATAATAAAATATGAAAATTGTATGATTATGTAAATCAAATCCTTACAAATGTATTAATCTAAGAAATTCATTAAAAAAAGTGTAGTTGTCTAAAACAAATGTATAAACCTCTCACATGAATGAACATAAAAAAAATGAATTAAGAAATACCAACTATATTGTTGATCAACTGAAGCACCAAATCCAATAGGACACTTACCATGGTATTAAGAAAACTTCAGTCTAAATAGAATATCAGCCTTGTTTGTTGATTAATTTTAGAATGCATTGAAGTAAAAAAAGTACAGCCGTCAAACATGTAATATATTTAAAATTGTGAATAATATAAACAAAAAATAAAGTTTAATTTCATAATGAATATTAAAATAAAATAGAAAATAACATCTAAAAATGAACATGGATGTACTATTGAGAAGATTTAATGTAATGCTTAAACATAGAATAAATTCATAGACCTAAAAATCAACAGAAGGTCAGTATGTCTATCAAGTATTATTTTTTGGATAATTATTGATGTAAAAGAGTTTAAAAATATAGATCAAAGAATATTAAAGAATATAAATTCATAAAAAATATCAAATAAGTCATTGATTAGTATCAAAATTATCCCCTTAAAATTTTGTGGTCACTATGCTACTGTAGTTTTTTTAGTACTCCAATGCAGCGCAGTTTTCTACTTCTATAGCAATGAATATATAGTCTTCAATATACACAACAAAAACTCATATTTATATGAAAAAATCTAAAATGAAAACACTAAAACATCAATGAAAAAAATGAAAGGACATGCTAAGATCAATCTATATATATAATATATGTAGTGTCTTCAATTCCGAAAATGAAGCAGTTTAAAAGAAATAGTAACAAAAGTGGTTGTGAACAGTTACAATTTTTACCTCATAAAGTGGTTTTTGAGAGGACTCTAATTAGGAGAACATAATATAACATGATTGAACACCATTTCATATTCTCTGAATCACCAACCTACTAGCTAAAATGAAAGTAGTGAAGTTTGATGTAGAAGTATAAGGAGGTGGGTAAAACATTAAAAATGACCTCATATGTATAACACAAATAATATGAATTATTACCTACCCTTCCCGCTAACCCACTACCCACCCTGCCCACTATGCCGCTGTCATCCTTGCCCATTGCCCCACTTGTTGCCTACCCCACTACCTGCCACACCCGCTACCCCGCTACCTGCCCAACTACTAGCCCTACCCACTGCCCCTCCCGTTGCCCTACTGGTTTCCCCATTTCCTACCCCACCCACTGCCCTACCCACTGCCTCACTGCCTGCCCCCTCCCTTGCACACCCCCCTACACACCCCCTGCCCATGCCCCCTACACACCCCATGCCCCCTAAACACCCCTTGCACCCCTGCCCCCTGCACACCCCATGCACACCCCCTGCACACTCCCCTACCTCGTACACCCCCTTTCACCCCCTGCACCCCCTACCCCCTACACACCCTTTACACCCCCATTCCCCTTACACACCCCATGTACCGCCCCTCCACCCTCCCCCTCCACCTTTCACCCCCCCCCCCCACCCACCCCCCACCCCCCCCCCCATAACACCCATTGCACCCCCCACCCCACACATACACCCCCTTCCCCCTACACACCCCTTGAACCCCCTACACACCCCTTGCACCCCCATGCCCCTTGAATATTACTGATAATAGAACAGAATTATTTAGATAATGGAGATACTCAAAACATAAAATGCAACTTGAAATTATATAATGAAAATAAAATGGTATGAAATGCAGGTTCTTACATTCATTTGTGGTTTTGGATCAATGACTTTAGGCTCACGTTATCTTTCATCCACTGGAATGGGTTCAAAAACAGAATAAATTAAAAATATGGACAAATGAGGGGTATAAACTAATAGAATAAAGAGAAAATAATCATAAAAAATGGAAAATCAGACTACATACCATCAGAGGTGTGCCAAAGGAGTAGGGGGCCACCTCAGAGCAGCATCGGTGAGGAGGTATGGTGGTCACATTGGAGGAGGATACAATTCAATATAATAATAATAAAACTTAACTACTATAGAAACAAACATACATTATAATATAATAATTCAATATATATAGAAATAAATAGAAACACCACAGTACAATTCAATATTACAATAATCAAACAAAACTACATAATAAAATTCCACATATTAACAACCCAAAAATACAATTTACATCAATAGTGAGTCTCAATATCAGTATCAACAGAACCATGATAACCCTCATCCACGCCTCTTATAGAAACACCATCACAACCTCTCACACCACCATCATCATCATCGACATCGGAATCAGTACTGGCATTGACTCCAGATCTGAAAGAGGAATTTATATAAGCAGAATGCATCGACATCAAATTGAAATCAACCGCTGCAGCTGCTTCTAGTGAAAGTGTAGAAAAAAGGGAATACATAGCTTTCATCATATTTTCAGTTATTATATTTTATGATTTTTGAGATGCTTGTTTATTACAAAATTCATTTGTTCCATTGTGACCAAACTAGAACTAGTACTCAGATAAATGTTGTTGGAAGACCAGTATTGAGATTTTACAATCTTCTTCCCAAGTCGACAATGCACTCTGCCTTGATGCTCATCTCTTTATACTTGATATAGATGATCGTTTATGCCCAAATTATTAGGTTCTTTTTCTACTAATGCCTCCAAATCATTATATTGATTTATAGATAACATAAATTAAAATGATAAAATAATATAAGGAATTAAATTTGGTCAAAATAAAATAAATTTAAATATACTTACAATTTTCTTCTCAATGTCGGTATTTTTCACAGTACTATCTCTCTTTTTTATGCTTGTAAAATAAAGTAGAAAGAGGAACACAATCCTCAATATTAAATACCTTTTTCTAGGGAAAAAATAAATAAATCAACATTAGAATTCAAAAAAATCACTAAACCATGATAAATATTTTAAATTTAAATTACATGTTCTTGCTCATGATTTGGGAGTGAAGTGTGTCCAAGAGTATGAATGTATTTCATTTCACACTTATTTATTTTATTTCTATCTAATTTATCCTATAAATAAATAATTATATAATTTCATTAACATAAATAAAACAAGTAATTTATACTTTAAAAAAAATTCAAATAAATAAATTAATATATATATATATTTAAAAAATACGTTAAACTCTAAATTATTCCAATAGTAGACCATCTCTTTGTATTGTGATATTGGGTAATCATGAATCACCAATATTTCTTTAAACTTCATACCAACTCTCTCTTTTTAACCAAAATATAATTCATACTTGTATACTCGCCAAATATCACCTAATTGCATTAACCTTACATCCTTGACGTTTTTTCCATCAGTAAAATTCTATCAGAGCTGTAATGGAAAAAATATTTATAAAGAAAATATTATAAATTAATATATATAAAAATGTGATTAACATTACTTACCCAAATCTTTTCCTAACCATTGTTCTTTATTTGTTCTCTAACTTCCCTCCAACTTATTGGTTGAACCAAAATGATATTGTTGTTTTTAGAAAGTGATCCCATAAATATTTTACATTCCTTACCATTTTTTTCAATTATATCACTATCCTTGTTATATTAATCCATGATTTTTGTGTGTCGATTCCAGACCTCTCGCATTTTTTTGCAGCCTCGTTTTCTGGTAGAGGTTGGATCTAATCATGAAAAAAATAAAGGAAAATAATATATATAAATTTATGATTAATCACTAACAGTAATTTTTAAACACATACCAGTAGATGGGGGAACTACTGACCCCTGAAGTGATTCGTCTAGAGGAGGGAGAGTAGCCTTGATGGTAGGTGGGATATCTACAGTAGTACTCTGTATAGTAGATTATGATAAGTGTACTAATGGAGGGAGAAAACCTGATGGATAACCCTGTATAGATGAGGGTGGATATGGATATGGATATGAAGGTGGGATATATGGGGGTACAATGCCTTGTACAGTGGATGGTGGGAATGAAAAATAAGAAGGGATGAGATTCTGAGAACTACCATCCAATGTGGGTGTGGGCGTAAAGGGATATGGAAAAGGTGGGTATGGAAAATATAGAGGGGGCATAATGAGAGGGTGACCTCCTAGTGACTCAAGTGGCATTGTAGTAAGCTAAAATGTAGAATCGTTTATAGTAGTACCACCCACCATATTATCAGCTTAAGTGGAATAATCCAACTATCTTCTTGAAAATGTTGCCTAAAATAACATAGATGATAAAATAAAATGAATGATAACAAGATAAATAAAATTAAATGCCATAATATTCTAACATAAATTGTACTTACAGTGGTTCCTAGAGGAGACATACATTGTTCATTTCTCTGTATTCTTATACTTCTTCTAGTATCATCATAATTATACATTTTGACCTAGAAATTTAAAATAAGATTCTTAGATAAATAGAAATAATGAAAAATGTTAAATAATACAATTTTATCATAAAATAATGATATAAATTTTCATTTGTGATATTTATATTGAGAAAATATCAAGACTTTCCTATATTCAATAATTACAAGATATGTGCTTAAAAATAAATTGGCCAAGCTATTAATAGTTTTATATTTGAAAATGGAATAAATATACTAGTTAATTTGATATCATGTATGAAAGTTAAAAAAACACATATAATATTGCAATAATATCAAGTAAATACTTACAAATGTGTCAACGCTATGTGTGCTTTGTGATAATTTCTGGTTCACAGTCTGTTCTAACAATTGAATCATCAGTGTCATCAAATTCAAAATTCAAATAAATACCAATAGGTTCTTCCACAACATCATTTTCATCCATGGATTTGTTAAAAATATGTCTAGGAATGACATCGACAATAACACAAAATTCTTGTTGTAATAGGTCAATTACATAAAACACATGTCTAACTTGTAATGCAAGAATATAAGTTTCAATTGTATAAAGCTAGAAGTTCATGTCAATCACTCTAAATCCACATTTATCATTATTCATTCCTTGTTATATCATTGAATCAAACCACTTTCATTAATTATTGCAACATGACCATGTGCATAGTAATCTAATAAAATGTGTCTTTCAACAACACCGTAATATGATATATTTTTTGATCGAGGTTGTCTGTCTAATTTACTCGTATAACAATTTTTGTGGTGCTTGTTATTACATGGTCATGTTGTGTTTCCATTTTTAATGCATATATATTTATAAATAATTTAAATACATTGAAAACCATTGCCTTACAATCACATACCATGTCATTTGGACTATAGTACAGTGCTCTTATTTCATCTGATACTTCATTCATTGGTAGAGTTAGAACCTAAAATATGCCAACATCAAATATTAAATAGAGACATATGATTATGTTATGATAATAAAGAAAAGAAATATATTAACTTTGACTTTAACCAAGAAGAAAATTCTTTTTTGTGAAATAGTTCTATCCCCTAAATAGATTGAGAGTGATGTCTCTTTTTTATAATTTCTAAATGTTATCTACAGATATGAAAGATTTCAAATGTTAGAAGATATGAATAAATCACACAACGAAAAAAAATTCATATTTATTAGTTTACTTCCTTGATATAATCATCAAACATGACACATTTGAATAATATTGTACGATGATCAATTTCCCACTTTTTCTTGCTTAAAGTACACAATTAGTATGATAAAGATATCCCCCCTATCTACAGAAGTGAATTAAATACAAGCTCAATGGGATCATATTGCTCATCTTCAGTTCTCATTAGTCTATTAGACCTTGTAGTGATGTTATCCAAGTATGATGAATATAAATCCATGAATTCTTATGATAAATACCCTTCACAATAGAGACTTTGCGATGATATTTATTTCTCACATAATATTTCAATAAACATCATTATTTCTATAGGATACATCCACCAACTCGAAAAAAGACCACCAAAAAAGAACTTTTGTGGGAATATGCACAGTAAGATGTAATATACATGTGACGATGGGAAAATTTTCTCCAAGTCATAAAGAATAATTGGTGAATCTCTCTATAATTTCTGAACAACACTACTTCTTAGCCTTTTTGCATATAGGTCTTGATAAAAATTACATAACTTAATCATAGAAACTATAAAATTATGTGAAAGTGGATTTTAAATGGAAATGGGAATCAACTCATCTAACAAGACATGGTAATCATGGGTTTTAAGAGATTTTAGTTTCACATCATATGTATTATCCCTTTTTGAAACATTACTTGAAAACCCATTTGGAACCTTCAAACTTTCCAAGACCTGAAAAAAAAAATCTTCTCCACATTTTTCATCGAATAATAGGAAAAAGGTAATTTCCACTTATTTTGACCAATTAACTCAAGATGAAGTCTTGCTCTTATACCCCAATCCATCAAATCATGACATGACTAGTAGCAAGTAACATATAACAAATGTTTTTCTCGATATTAATTACATTCAAAAAATAACACAATAAATTCAATAACCATTATTGAAACTCAAATAATATGATTTTATTTATACAAATGCAATTGGAATTTGAATTAACATGATTTTGATTTCTAATATTTGATTGACTGTTTCCAAGAACATAATTAAAATAATCACGTCCTTTAAAAATATCATTACTTGAAATTATTTGTGGTGCCTCATCTATCTCTACATCATATTTAAACTATCTAATATTTTTCTTGTATGGATGATCCATCGATAGAAATCATTGATGCCCTGTGAAGCTGAAAGTTCATCAAAACTTTAATCTTTGGGAATGTGTATTTTTCATACAAATAGGGCAGGATAATTTCCCTTTAGTAATCCAACATGACATCATTCTGTAAGTAGGGAAATCATTTATCATCCATAATAAAACTGCATAAAACATAAAATACTCCTTGAATGCATCATATGCTTTTCCACCAACAATCCAAAGATCCTTTAACTCATCTATTTATAGATGAAAGTATATATCAATATCATTTCCAGGATCACTGGATCCATATATGAATATACTCATGATAGTAAACAGCTTCTTCATACACATCCATGAAAGAAAGTTATAAATGTGAATGAAAATAGGATAAGTACTGTGTGTAGTATGAATTTGGAGAAATGGGTTGAAACCATCATAGGATAATCCCAATCTAACATTTTGTGGGTCAGTTGCAAAATCAAGATGTAACCTATCAAATTTCTTCCAAGACAACCTATCTGCAGGATGCACTATTTTATAATTATCTTTATTTCTTGCATCTTCATGTCATCTCATATTCCTCACCATTTTTTATGACATAAAAAAAATTAATCCTGGGAATTAAAGGGAAGTGACACATCACTTTATATAGTATATGGTATTGAGTTCCATATTTATTATTCTTCCACCTTGATGTGCCACACTATTTGAACTGACTCAACTCTGTATTTTCCTTCCATAATAGACAACAATCTTTAGGGTAATAATGAATCTTAATAGATTAAAATAAAAAAAATTCAACCAACTTTGATGCCAAGTAATCATTTTCTAGAATAATTTCATCATAAGGTAGTAAATCCTTAATAAATGTAATAATATAGTATATCGCAGTATTACTAAATCCATACATTATTTTCTCATGATATAGTCACATTAAAAACTCAAGTTTTCTCATTTTTTCACATGCCTGATATATTAGGGTATCCACATCTTTTATTAGCTTTCTAACACTCTCAATGTCATAATCTTAATTAATAGATAAAAATTGTGTTTCGGTATTCATTTCCTCTTACACTGGTATACATGAGGAGTTGGCTTCCGAAACAAAAGGAAACCAATCAAAAATTATATTTTCATATCAATACTTTCCATTGAATCAATTTCATTATACACTTGATAATTTTATCCATTGTGATACCACACATGATTGTTTTTTTGGAAACCAATTTTAGTGATATGGTAACTCACTTACTCATGAGTTAACCATGGTCTTACAACATAATAAAAACACAGGCATTGAATCAATCCATTGTCTAAATCATTAGTGAATGAAAAGTACAAAAAATATTGTAACTCCTTCTGAAACTCATTAGTGATCTGATCAATGTTGTACATCTAGTATCTATTTATTATGAGGCATATAAACATACATTAAATAAATAATTTAGAAAATTACTTAACATTATATGTATTGTTTCATAAGATAATAAGTAATCATCAATAAAATTGGATGGATTCACAATGATTTTTTGTGAGTTGTATTAATTCTACAAAGATTTATTGAAATTTAGAGGATTTTTGAAAATATAAACCATATCATATACCATATTGTGTTGAAGGATTCCATTCCATTATTTATTTTTAATCATAGATTATAATGCCACATCATGGTGAAAATGGGAATGATATTGGATACCATTTGATCAATTTTTCTAATTTTATTATCTTGTGTTCTTAAATTTTCAACACATAAATTTAAAATGAGTTAAATAAAATTAAAATCTAAAATTTTTTGGATTTTGGTATCAATGAAGTGTGATCCAATGTGTTCGAATGTTATATAACATTTGAAGAATTATGAATTTTAACGATCATATGAATTTTATGTATGTGTTATATATAAATGGGTATAATATTTTAATAGTTTAGATAATAGAAACTATTCTCAACTAGTGAAATGCCTCTAAATTTTTTTTAATTATCTATTCTCCTTTTCGGATGATCTATAATACCATTTATATAAAATAAGTTCTACCAATGAATTAAGTGATTTTAGTGTCCTATGGATATAATAAATGGAAATAACACATTAACTGATTAAATGATCAAAGTAGAAATATAAATGATGTAACAAGATTGATCTTATGGTAGAAAATAAATGATTAAATGATCAAAGTAGAAAAAATAGCCCTCAAATTCAAAAAAACTCACAATCACTGAAAATAAAAATTAAAGCCTGAAAAAAATCAATTTTGAACATTTTTAAGATATTTTTTATATTTTATCAACAAAAGTACAATTTATAAAAAAAATAAACTCCTCCCCCACACATAAAACTCAACATTATTCCAAAGTTGGAACCTTAAATAGGAAAATACATTTTAAAATTAAGTTCAAAACTAGTTTTTAATTCAATAATTATGAAATCTTTCAAAAGGATAATAAATAAGAAAGCAATAGCACCATTACATCAATATTGTATCTAGATTTAGAAAATTCAGTGAGTACATGCATAATTCAGTAGTGAATCAAATTGGTGTCTAGTTAAAACAAAAAAAAATATGCGGGTCACTCCCTTTTCAGTATATAATAAGACACAACCAACCAACACCAATTACAAAAAAAATAGTATTCAAAACAACCCTTTTCAATAGGCAAGGATACAAAGAACTATTAGTAATCACATAATTCTACAGCCATCAATCCAAGAATATTTAAACAATTTTACATCAAAGATAAATTCAAAACTTAAGAACAAGTATAACATAAACTTACCTAAAGTTGAATATTTAGCCTATGAATTTTCAGCCTAAAATCCATAGGCCTATAACCCTTATTGAATTGATTTGTTATAAACCATTGGATTTACTATGAAACACAACAAATGAAACATTAATTCCATTAGTTAACTCTTAAGAAAAATGCAACCAGAATAAGAACAAATCAAATGAAGAGTTGAATTCCAAGGTGAAAGGTTGTATTAGTCACTCGAGTTCAAATAGTAGTAAGACTTCCACAACTTACAAGAATTTAAAAAACTATTAGTAATTAAATAGTTTCATAAATAATTCAACAAATATTTATTAGTGTATAATCATTTTTTTTATTGAAAAAACACATAAATTTTCAAGAAGGTGCAAAATTCAACATGTAAAATAGTTTTGGCAGTCAAAGATTGTATATTTTTTGGTGTACATACATGTTTATAATGTATGTTCTCAAATATTTCAAAATTTAAACATAATAAATCAGCATAAAATTATTTAAAATAATTAGGCAGTAAGCACAAGAATTGGGGGGACAATGAAACTCAAACAGTGGTATGAACACAAAAAACTTATAGTCATGACACTGACCTTGAGTGATTAAAATAACTTTTATAAACCATTAGTTCATACAAGAAAAATAATTTTCATTTAATTATTGATAGATCACATTATTTTTTAAATAAATCAGAAACCATCAAGTTATATTCTTATTTCAAAACAAAAAATAGTTAAAACCAGTAATCAAAGACATGCTTTAGTAGAAAAAAATACACATATTCAATAATGAGAAAATATTTTTTTAATTGTCTCAAAAATGGTATTAAATTAATAAAAAATAGGTTATATAATAAAATTTCATATAAAACCCTAAATACCCTCAATGGAAAATCAGGAGGTGTGATCGGCCAAGGAGGATGATGATCCCTTAGGAGGTGGGGTGGCTGCATCGAAGGCACGTTGGAGGAGGAGGTGGGGTGGTTGTCTTGGAGCATCATTAGCGAGGTGGCCTCATTGGGTGGTAGTGTTGGGGGAGGATGGCCAAGGAGAGGATACCTCACATGGGTAATGGATACATGTGTCAGAGGTATGCCGAAGGAGGAGGTGGGGAGGTCGCCGTAAAACAGCATTGGTTGGGAAGTGAAGCAACGGTGTTGATTGGAAGCATCAGAGAGGAGGGAGCATAGAGAGGGTTTGAGGGTTGGGATGAGGTTCTCAGATCAGGGGATGATGATGATCCTGATGGAATATCAAAAATATATATATTTCCATATATTTTTTTAAAATGTGGCTATAAATCATGATATAGCCACGGTTTTAATTAAATTGTGGCTATAAATCAGGATTTATCCATAGACCTATAAAACCATGGATATAGGTCTATGTGTATATATTAATTTTCTAGTAGTGGAAATTTAATGTCTTAAGATAAATTTAACAACAAAAATTTAATAATAGATAAGCGAAGACCATTGGTTCATTGAAAATATAGGTTTTATCATAAAATCATACTATTTGGAAAAATAAATAAAATTTAAGTGAAATATTAAAATAAATGTTGATTAAATATTTTTCTTTGTTAAAGCATTGAAAATTTTTATAAGAATATAAATATCATAAAATGGTTATAATGGTGAAGTTTTTTAATTTCATATATGTGAAAAACATTCCTTTTGACTCTTTATAAAGAATGTCAAAAATGAAACTTTCAGAAAAAATTATAAAGATTAATTTTAAGCCTTCTAAAAATTAAATGATACTATAAAATTTACTTAATAAATCATTTTATTAATAAAAAGTAATTTTTTATAACAATTTTGAAAAATATGGTCATTATAGATAAATATATCCAATTAAAATAAAATTAAAATAATTTTTTATTTTCAACATTTCTTTGGTTGATTAAAATGAAAAATAGTGTAAAAGTTATAATAATATATGTAAACTTATTAAATATATATAGGATAAGAAAATAGATGGATTTTATAAAGGATGTATTATAATATTCCTTTAATGAAAATTAAGAAAATCCTAAAAAAGGTAAGATTGTAAAATAAAGCATTTTCTATTTGGTAACTTTTAAATTACAATTCATTAAAATAATAGAATTTATTTTAAAGATTAATAATAATTAATAAATAGTTATTCATGTTAAATATATCAAATAGATAGTATATACACCATATAAAATTAAATAGGTGTATAATATCAAATACGTCTCAATGGAATGGAAATTGAGACAAAATCTCTTACCTCACACATACCTTTAGTTGAACTTGATTTAAACTTATGTATAACAGTTTTAAAAATTTAATTAATTTATAACAGAACTATATTCATATTTATAATATCATATATGATTCTTTTATGGCATCTTATCACTTTTTTTGTTAATAATATTTCATTATTTCCATTATTTTGGGTGTTAACTGCTTCATTTTATCATGAATATTTTATCACAGAAGTTCCAGTTATTGTGTATAGTATTTGGTTTCATCATCTCTAAAATGTTATAAATATAATATTTATTCATTATATACATTTTTATAATTATTCTTGAAATTTTTTCATGGAAAATGAATCGCATTGCATCATGGAGACGGTAGGTTGTACGTATGTACAAGCAACATTATCATTTACTTAATTGATGAAAAGGTAAGGAAGTGTATGATATGTTAATTTTATAGAATAAATATTATGGTTTAATTATCATATATATTAATTATTTCCATCATTATTATTATCCATGTGAGTTGGTGATGGAAAACAAATTGCATCGATGTGTGAGGCGGTAGTCCGCCGTACACATGAGCGATGGTTTTGTTTCCCATTTTATGGAGAAGAAGATGGATAAATATTATTACATTAACATAATAAAATATCATTATATGTTAGATAATTTTTTATATTAAAATTATTAAGACATGATTTAAGGTGGTAAAAGAATAAGTAAAAAAAGATCTTGATGAAGACCATTACCTTCACTTAGAAAAACCTCCTTTGGATCTCTTATTAAGAACACTAGGGTTGGTATTTTGGTAAGAACAGTATCTATATAACATGGATAATGATTTTTGGGAGATATTTTTTCAGTTTATAGTTGGTATATATCTCTTAAGAGATGTGAATAAGTGAGAGGATTAGGTTCCCTTTTATAATTAAGGTGAGTGGAACACTTATAATTTTTCAATGATTTAAAATAATGTCATGTCACTTTATTATCACTTTATTTGAAAAATGAATCCAATATGGATCATATTATAATGTGATAAGTTTAATGTAGAAATAAAAACAACCAATGGAGTTTTATAAAGTGTTTATTTCATTTTAACCCTTATCTTTTTAGGTTAACCCCACGATAAACCAATTTTAACATTAATCATGGTGATAATGTTTTACTTTTTTTATTATTCATTATGACCAAAAATGAAAGTGGACTTAGTAAAAAATTTATAAATTTTGATTCCAAATATGGAATACATTTTATTTAATTCAATTTATAAAAGTTTCATAATTTAATTTAAAAATAAACCCATAAAATGTATTGAAAAACTGTTTTTCAAGAAATGCATTTTTCAAGAATAAAATGATCTTACATTAACTATATAACTATTAATAATAATTATATGTATTTAAATTCATATAGTTATATATATGATATATAAATTTCATTTAAATAATTCATCATTAAATGTTATTTTAATTAATTAAAATGGAAATATGTTATTCCTTTTTTTAAACAATTTTCTAAAGAATATACCTTCTTACCTCAAAATGATATCATCTTTATTTCTATAAAATTTATAGTATATAAATGGTTAATTATAAATATTATAACATATTATTATAAATAAAAGTATCAATAGTTAAATACTTCATTTTCAATTATTCATAAAAGATTATTTCTAAAAGAAATTTTCAAAAACTCATTCTAAGATTATTTTGACCGAGTTCAAAATTGATATTCATCCTATCAAATTATAATTTTTGTTCCATGAAACATTAAAATTTTCATTATATTATATTTTTATTAAAATATAATGTTCACATACTATAATTGAAGCTCATGTGTTATATTCTTCCCTCCTACAAAAAAATCATCCTTGAAATTTTCATAGATATTACTTTTTAAACAAATTTGAGTGGTTATTATTCCTAACATCCTCTAGTTTACAAGTTTCATCCTTCAAGTTATGATTTCTCCAAAGTAACTTTACTATTTGAGTCCTTTTATTCCTCAATACTTTCTCTCTGGTGTAAAAAATTAGGATTGGATCTTCACAGTAATATGGATCAGGTTCCAATTCTATTTCTTCATAGGTGAGAAAATGTGTTGGTTCTGGCATATACTTCCTTAATAATGATTTGTAGAACACATCTTGTACATTATAGATACTTGGTGGAATTTTTACTCATTAATCCATGGATCTAATTATTTTTGAAATTTAAAAAGTTTTTATGTACCTAGGGAACAATTTTTTTTTCTTATCAAACCTTATAACAACCTTCCATGGAGATAATTTCAAGAAAATGTGATCTCCCACTTGAAATTACAAATATTTCCTATAGTTATCGGTATTACTATTTATTATTCTTTGAGATTCTTTAATATGATTATGAATATCCTTTACCTTCATAATTTTCTCCTAGAAAAGTTTTTGGCTTATAAGTTTCATTTTACTAACTTCATCCCAACAAGTTGGATTATGACATCTCTTGTCATATAATGCTTTATACGGCACCATTTGAATACTTGAATAGAATCCATTATTATAGTAAAATTATACCAAAGGTAAATATTAATCCCACATACCTTTAAAATCAAGTTATAATGATCTCAAAATTTATTCTAATGTTTGAATAGATTTTTTGAACTATCAATTAGTCTAAGTATGATATGTGGTGATAAAATGAAGCTCAGTATTAAGATCCTTCTGAAAACTTTTCTAGAATTTCGATGTAAATCATGGATCACGATCAAACATAATGGAAAGAGTTTTACCATGAAGTAATTAAAATTAATTAATATATAACCATTAAAGGTTTTCAATACATAAATCTTCTTTTATGGTAAGTAAATATGCAAATTTGGTTAGGAGATCAACAATAACCCATATTGCATCATTCTTTCTAAGAGTCTTTGGTAATATAATGAAAAATTCCATAGTAATTTCATCTCATTTCCATATAGTAATAGTTTTATGTTGTATTAATCCTATAGTTTTTTGTATATTATCCTTAACTTATTGAAAAACCCAATATCTTGATATATAATCATCAATTTCTCACTTTATATTATCCCATAAAAATGTTCCTTCAAATCCCTATACATCTTAGTGCTTCCATGGAGTATAGAGAGATTTGAGTTATTATAATCATCAAATAATTAATATTTTATCTCAAATATATATGGAACATGTATCCTCTTTCCAAATTTCAAAATACCATCTTCTTATACAAAGTTTATCAATTTCCCGTTATTCACAGCTTTAAGCTTCTTTTTAAAATTCTCACTATCAGGCTAAGAACTTATTATCTTTTTCAATAAGTATGGTTTAGAAATAATTTGAAAAATGAGTTATGCTTCCCCTTACTTAATAATTACCATATCCATATTTACTAAATCTATAAACATAGAATCCCTATCAATCCACATTTTGTTCAGGACTCTATTATTTTTCCTGGTCAATGAATTTGTTGGCTTGTTTTCATTCCCTGGGTGGTAGTTTATTAATAAAATATAATCCTTGAGTAGTTTGATCCATAAAATTTTCCTCAAGTTGATCTCTTTTTGTGAAAATATATATTACAAACTCTTATTATCTATGTATATCTCGCATTTTCACCATAGATATAATGTCTCTGTATCTTCAAAGAATAGAGTATGGATTCCAACTCAAGATCATTAGTTGGATAGAATTTCTCATGGGTATTTAATTTCCATGATTCATGGAAAATAACTTTATTAATTTTCATAAGTACACAAACAATTCCCCTCTTAAATACATCACTATATACAAAAAATCCATTATTTCTTGATGGTAGATTAGAAATCAGATCATTGACCAATCTCCTCTTCAATTGTTCAAAAATTTATTCATATTCATTTTTCCATATTAACTTAATGCCTTTATATGTAATCTTGGATAATGAGTTATCCAATCAAGAAAAATTTTGAACAAATATCTGATAATAACCTAAAACCCTGATGAAACTAAATACCTTGGTTTATATTCATTAGTGTATGTCATTCTTAACTACCTTTTTCTTCACAGGATCAACTGAGATTCCATCCCTGAATAAAATATATCCAAGAAAAGAAACTTTCTAAATATATAATTCACACTTTCTAGATTTCTCATATAACTCTTTTCTTTTTAGATTCTTAAGAATGGTCCGCAAGTGATTCTCATATTCCTCATATCTTTTATAATACACTAATATATCATTAATAAACACCACAAAAAATCATCAATATATTCTTTAAATACTCTATTCATTAGATCCATAAAAAATAGAGGGTGAATTAGTCAATACAAATATAATTATTATAAATTCATAATTTACATACCTCATATGAAATTTTGTCTTTATAATAACTTCCTTCTTTACTCACAATTAATGATACCCATAAAGAAGGTCAATATTTGAAAAATATTGATCTCTTGAATTTGATTGAATAAGTTATAAATTATAGTTAGAGGATATTTATTATTTATAATAATAGCATTTATTTACCTATAATCAATGTATATCCTTGTAGATCTATATTTATTCTTAATGAAAAGAAAATGGGATACCCAAGGTGAAACACTAGGGAGTATAAATCCATTATCACATAAATCCTATAGTTATTTATTCAACTCCACTAATTCCATAGTAATCATTCTATAGGGAGTATTTGATATATTTATTTCATTAGGGATTAAATTAATATAAATCTCAACTTCTTGCTTTTTTGGATGTCAAGGTAATTCCTCATAAAATACATCAATGTATTTCTACACAGTAGGTACGTCATCAATTTTAAGATTATATTTTTCATATGTAGATTATGTATGATCTTATTCCACAATAATATCATTCAAAATAAATACTAGGGTGGATCTATAAATTCCCCAGATTATGAGTTATTTTCTCTAAAGATAAATAATTCCATATCTTCATCATGAATCATAATTTCCTTCTCTTTGAAATAAATTTTTATATCATATTTTAAAAATCCATAACATACCAAGGATTATATAAAATTCAACCATAGTTATAATAACAAATTCATAAAATTGAGAATGTTTATGTGTCATAATAAGAACTTCCTAACACATCCTTGTTATAGTGGTATTTCCATTAGGATTTTTGACTGAAAAATACCTTGTTAAGGTGCTAAGGAAATATCTAATTTTTTTAAAAATATATAAGATATAAAAGAGTAAAAAGATCCAAAATAAAATAAATCATTGGATAAATTTTAATATATTATTAAATTACCTACCACCACATATTTATAAATTTCAACCTTAGCCGTAAAAATTGCATAATCTTGTCCTTATCTCCTTAACCTCTTCTGTGGTAATTTCCCTTGGTGCTTGGGACATTGGTTTGAATAATGAATAATTTATTTATAATTAAAGAATTATATAGCAGTGGTATATTTATTTCCCTCACATTAATTATCATATGACCCTTATCTCTACACTTATAACAAACACCCATGCCCTTCAAGCATTTTCCAGGATGTTTCTTTCCACAATGTTTACATGATAGAAATTACTTCATTTTATTCTTATTATTTGATGTATTCCCTTTTTCTTGGTATTTATATGGCCTATTATTCTATTTATTTCCCTTGAATATATAAGATCTATAAAACTCTTCTATTTTTATGGTGCATAAAACTATTTCATTGTATGATGAAAAATTTTGAGAAACCAATTCCTTTTAGATACTTTGATTAATCCCTTTAAAGAAATAGTCAATCATTCTTTATATATTACATATTTAATTCATATAATACATGTTTATTCTTATAAAGGTAGCCTCATACTCTTAAATACATTTTTCTTTTTCTTTAAGATGAGGAAATTTATCTTCATTTTAGTTTATTCCTTAGGAGAAAAATATTTTTCAAAGAATAATACTTTAAAATCTCTCCATTACATGTGTTATATTTAATATTCATCTCTAGTATTCTAGATAAACAGCCACTATTGATCATAATATCCTTTTATATAATATAATATATTTATAATTTTTCCCTTTCATCACATCCCAAAGCTAGAAATATCTTTTCAAGGGACTTAACCCACAGCTCAACTACCACTGGATTGGTAGTATAACAAAATGATGGGTAATTTTGTCATAATAAATGATCTGATATAGGTGTATCATGTAATGTAATATCATATTTCTTCATATTTTCAAGTTTATTAGTCATAAACTGGGTTATATTATCTAATATGGTCATGATCTGCTCAACCCCAACACCAATTTTATTGGATTTCTTATCATGGAAATTTTTACATTGGCCACAAGTATTGATGTCATTTTTTCTACCAGGTTCCATTTCTAAAAAATTTCATATAATATGTTCTTTAATAACATTATTAATTTTAAATAATAATATATAATTCAAAATCTGGTGGAATATTTAACATAAATTGAAAATTTATTCATTTTTAATGTCAGAATCATAAACTTGGTTTATTTAGGTATATCCTTAAATCGTAAAAATATTTTAAAATATTTCATGATGGTTTGTAACTGAAATTTAAATTAACCCAATAATATCCATTTTTATTGTTAAACTAGGTGTGTATTAAGGGAACACTCACCATGCACCAAAATGATGCCTGATATATACTCGACCAACTCTTTTCGAGGTTATTACCCCTATATGCATATATGCCAAAAACCATGCCCTATTGTAGTATAAAGATATGGATTTTTTTCTAGGTAAAATCACATAATATCTAACTTACCAAAACTTTTATGATATTATCCTATAATTAGACATATCCTAAAATTATTTCATAGGTTTATATTCTCTAATTTATGTTTTCCTAGATTTAGTTCTCAAGGTTTCTACTAAATTTCCTCTAATACCAACTATAACAAACCTAAAACTAGTAACCTAGAGTCAGTGCCTAATTTATTACATTATAATATATACAAGAGAAATAATCTGGAATGATTGATCATTTTTGTAAACTTTGAGAGCTAGATACAAACATTATACCTATTTTACATTGGGAATAAAATATAAAACATAAAAAAAAGTAAGTGTTCTGTATCCTTGAAACTCATTTAATGATTTATTCTTAATAACCTAGGGAAAGGAAAAAAATAAGTTTGATATCAAATTCTTAGTATGTGTTACATATAATGGAATATTCCATGAGTAAATAAATTATAATAAATATAGAAAGGTAGATAACTGAAAAAACATATCATTTAATAAATAACTTGAGCATGAAATGAATCCATAGATAATATCAATGAAATAATATCATGGATAATAATAATTTAATTATCAATTAATTAAATGAATAATATTAGACATCACAATATTATATATCATTATATCTATACTTTTAAGACCTTATTTCAAGATATTTTAATCGATGGGTAGGTATACACCAAAACCCCATTTAAAAATTTTGGCCAACTAATTTATCTCATGAGATCTATAGATGAATCGAGGGGATATATATAATGGGGTATCACCCATTAATAAAAATCTAATTTATTCATCATATATTTAATGATCAATTCAATTCATAAAAAATATTCCTTATTAATAAATATCTATCTTGAGTAAATAGTATGGATTTATCAAGATTTACTGCAATATATAAAATAACATTCATAGTAAAACACCATATATAAAAATGGTATTTAGATCATAAAATAATCATATCCATGATACAATTAATATGGATATTTAAGAGAAATTTAATTTCTAGTTATCATAATAAAGTGAATGTTTCACGACAAAATTAATGACCACAAAATTAATAAGAGATAAGAGATGACCATCGGTTCATCAGAAATATATGTTTTTAATAAAACAATTCCTTTTAAAAAACAAAAAAAAGAGGGAAATATTAAAATAAGATTACATTAAATTTTTTTCTTTTTAAAACCATTTAAAATGTGTAGAATACTCTAAATATCATAAAATGGTTACAGTGTTTAGGAAGTTCGTTAACATCGTATATGTTAAAAACATTCTATTTGAATTTCTATAAATAAATTCAAAAATAAACCTTATATAAAATATTAGAAAGATTCATTTAAAAACTTTTAAAATTTCAAGGATATAATAAAATTTACTTAATAAATCATTTTATTAATAAAAATTAATTTTGTAAAACAATTTTACAAAATATGGACATTTAAGAAAAATATATCTAATTAAAATAGAAATAAAATCAGTTTTTATTTTAAACATTTATTCTCTTGATTAAAGTGAAAGAGATAGGATAATTTTGAAAAAAAAATATAAAAAATACTTAAATATATAGAGTATAATAAAATAGATGTATTTTATGAAGGATGGATTATAATATTCCTTCAATGAAAAAAGTAAAGAAATCCCAAAAAAGATGAGATTGTAAAATAAATCCTTGCCTCTTTAGTAACTTTAAAATTGCAACCCATTAAAATAATAAACTCTATTTGAAACATTAATCATCATTAATAAATATGTATTATTGTTAAATATATCAAATGGTTATTATATACATAATATAAAATTAAATAGGTTCATAATATCAAATATGTCTCAATGGAATGGAAATAGAGACGAAATCCCTTAACTCATGATTTCCTTTAGTTGAACATGATTTAACCTCATGTATAATGGTTTTAATCATGTTAATAATATATAACAAAACAAAATTAATATTTTTAATATCATATATGATTCACTTATAATGTCTTATCACCTATTTTCAAATAATATTTCATTATTGTAATTGTTTCATGTGTTAACTGTTTCATTTTATCATACGTGTTTTGTCAAAGAAGTTATGATTCTTATGAATATGATACAGTTCCATCATATACATATTTATATAAATATAATATTTATTAATTACATGCATTTTTATAATTATTCTTGAAATTTGGATATGGAAAATGAATCACATCGCTTCGTGGAGATGGTAGGTCGTACATACCCCTGAGTGATGTTATAATTTTCTTAATGGATGAAAGGGTAAGAAAGAGGATGATATATTAATTTTAAAAAATCAATATTACATCATAAGTATCATATATATTCATTATTTCCATCATTATGGATATCCTTGTGACTCGATGATGGAAAACAAATTACATCAGTTCGTGAGGCGGTAGACTTCCATACACACAAGTGATAGTTTTGTTTCCCATTTGATGGAGAGAGAGAGATGGATAAATATTATTTAATCAACATAATAACATCTTATTATATTATAGATATTTTTTTATTATATATTAATTATTAATATATAGTTTAATATGGTGAATAAGAAGTAAAAAAGAAAGAGCTTGGTGAAGACGATTACCTTTTCTTAGAAAAACCTCCGTTGGATCTCTTATTAATAACCCAGGGGTTGGTATTTTAGGAAGAAAAAAATATTTATAAATTGTATAAGGATTTTAGGGATATATTTTTTTAGGTTTTTTTCAAGATAAATGACTTAATATGTGTAAATAATTGAGGGGAAGAGGTTCCCTTTTATAATTGAGGCAAGTGGCACACTTATAATTTTCAATGTTATAAAATAATGTCAAGTCACTTTATTGGAAAAATGGATCAAAAATGTCTCATATTAGAATTTTATAAGGTTAAAGTAAAAAATCCAAACAACCACTGTGGTTTCATAAAATATTTAGTCCATTTTAACCCTTATCTTTTTAGGTTAACCCCTAGTAAACTCATTTTAACCTTAATCATGGTGACAATTTTTTACTGTTTTTACTATTCATTATGACCAAAAATGAAAGGGTACTTACTAAAAAGAATTTAAATTATGATTCCAAATATTTAATACATTTTATTAAATTAAATTCATATAAGTGGGAGAATTTAATTTAAAAATTAACCCACAAAACGTGTCGAAAAATGGTTTTTCAAGAAATGCATTTTTCAAGCATAAGATGATCTTAGATTAATTATATGACTAGTAATAATAATTATATGGATTTAAATTCATATATTTATATATATAATCTATAAATTTAATTAAAATCATTCATCATTAAATATTATTTTAAATAATTAAAATGTAAATACATTATGCCTTTTTTTAAACAGTTTTCTGAAAAATATCTCTTTTTAACTCCAAATGATCTTATCATTATTTCTATCAAATTTATAGAAAATAAATTATTAGTTATAAATATTATTAAATATTATTATAAATAAAATTATGAATAGTTAAAATCTACATTTTCAATTATTCATAAAATCTTATTTCTAAGGGAAAATATAAAAAACTCATTCTAGGTTTATTTTGACCAAGTAAGTTTAAAATTGATATCCATACTATAAAAATAGATTTTTTGTATCATGAAACATTAAAA
The DNA here is from genome assembly GCA_963277665.1 of Viscum album. NCBI lineage: Eukaryota > Viridiplantae > Streptophyta > Magnoliopsida > Santalales > Viscaceae > Viscum > Viscum album. The sequence goes on from OY728131.1 coordinate 2,074,342,172, forward strand.
TGTGTATTATATTATAGTTTTATGAAAATAAAATGTTTACTTACTATAATTATCTCAGTTATTATATGTACATCAATACAAATAACCTCTCTCTGAAAGAACTTTGATCATGAAAATTTAAAAAGTATCGTTTGTTGAGCAAGTGTTGTTTTCAATAATACATAATGTTTTATTTAAAGGGGGAGCATGTTGCTCTATCTCTTTATGACAATTTTGATGCCTCACAAATACCCTTAATTATTTTCTAATGATTTTATTTGTTAAGTATTTTTCAGGAATTTATTATTCATTATATTTTTATTTCTGGACGAAATATTTAAGTTCTTGAACAACAAGGTTTTATTTCTAAAGTATTCTCTTTTAGAATTTCTGGAAACATTGTTCATACCCTACTTATTCAGGATCTTATTTAGCGTGTTCTGGAAACACTGTTCATACCCTACGTGGAGGAACTTAGCATAAGGATAAAATATAGCGTATACTTTATGAGATAAGAGAAAAGTATAGAAGTGGAACCATATGTTATCGGTAAAGTATGAAAAAGAACCCTACGTTAGGAAGGAACCCTACGTTTGGGATATTAGAAAAGTATGGAAGGGTAACCGTACATAAGTATTAAATGTTACGTTTGTTTCTAAAAAGTATGGTTCATCAACCTTACTTTTGTAAACAACCATACGTTATTGGAAAAGTATGGATCAAGTAAAAGTATGGATCTTTTATCATACGTTTGAAAGTTGAAGAGAAAAGTATGGATGATCAACCCTATGTTTATGATCAACCTTAAGTTTGAAGAAAGTTACATGAACCTTATGTCTGTTATCAACCATACGTTTTCAACCCTACGTTTGAACAATTCTTCATCAACCTTACGTTCATAGGATGCATACAGTACAACTCAACCTTACCTTTGGCGTCAGAGAATTTAAAGTTGATATTTTTATGCAATGGTCAGTAAGCTGATTTTTATGCGGATTTCAAGTCAGATTTAAAGCTGATTTTAAAATACAACTTTGACTAATTCAAAGATGTTTTATCAATGGTTTAAAGATTGAATTATAAAGAGATTTTTATGTTGAGTTTTCAAGGAAGTTACGACTACTATGTAAATTCAAATGTTTGAATATTGCGAGTTAAAAGGAGAATCTTGTGGATCTAAATTTGTAGGAGAATTACTTGTCATTATTTTATATATATGAGCTTTTTCAAACATCATCTAATGATCTTATGTGATCTCTCAATCATTCTGAGAAAAGGGAAGAAAAATAGAAACTATCAAGAATTCAGATCTGCTGATTCAAGCGAACGACAAAGCTCTGTTTTCTAAAGTAGAAAAATCACAAAAGAAGATTCATTTTTTCTACATCAATCATTTATGAATTTTATACTACTAAAGTTTTGAGTTATATTTCTATATCTACTGCAACGGGATCGTCTTAGAATGACTCTTTTGTAAAGATCATTATTTCTGAAGGCGACAATACATCTACTATCAATTGCATGTTGTTGCAATTGTGAAGGATATCTGGAAAGTATTTTCAGAAAAAAAAAACATTCTCTCTATTCTTGAGTGACCGGCTTCTCCTACTAAGCTGTGTAGGTTATGTGAGTAAACCAGAAGTCTTTATTTTTCCTTATATTGTAAATGTGTCAACTGCCTGTACTCAGTTGTTGTAAGGTCTATTGGAATGAGGACCAGATAGTGAAAATCACCAAACTTGTGGAGTATAGCGTTGTTGGAGTGGACTAGGGGCCTTCTGTTCCCCGAACCACTATATATCTTGTGTCTCTACTATTTAAATTTCCGTTGCATCAATTCATCTGATTAAAGTTAAAAGGAAGAACACAATCTCGCAAATATTTTTTAAAAGACACAATTCACCCCCCTCTTGTGTATATTTGATATAATTTGATCCAACAATTGGTATCAGAGGTTGAGCTTTCTGATAAAGCCTTAACAAACTGAATGTGATTATACACAGAGCAAGATGAATAATACAAGAGAGTGAATGTCTATGGTCATAGCATCATACTTCAATGGAGAAAACTATGGATCTTGGAAATCAAAAATTATTATCTATCTAAAAACCTTGGATATAGAGTATATTCTAAGATTCTGACTCCATATGAAACACCAGAAAAACCTGAAACATGGAGTGCAGCTACTGAAGCAGATTATGATATGAACTCGAAGGCAATGAATGTAATTATATGTGGTCTAGGACCTGTTGAATCTAATAGATTATCTCAATTCCCAACAGCATATGAAATGTGTCAAACTATTATTGTTGCTTATGAAGGAACTAACAATATCATGGAAATGAGATATGAAACTATTATGCTTAAATTTGATACTTTCAGAATGGTTGAAGGTGAGATTATTACTCAAATGAATGGAATATTAACAGAGATTTTCAATAACATAACTATTTTGGGAGATCCCATTAAACAAGTTGATCAATCTTTAAAAGTACTGAGAGTACTGACTACAAAATGGAATGGAATCTCTACAGCAATCAGACAGTCAACACTTGTCAAAGACTTAACCATGAGATAATTGATTGGAACAATAATGATGTATGAAGCTGAGATGAAAGATTAATTAAATGAGTATAAAGTGCTTATCAAAAGATATGACACTATCTTGAAAGTATCATCACAGAGCAAAAATAAAAAGATGAAGAAAAGTATAAAAAAGAAATCAGAAAGTTCTGATTTATCTAATTCTGATGTGGAACTGGCTCAGCTAGCCATAAGATTCACTAAATTTTATAGAAAGAAGAAGGGCTTCAGAAAATCCTTCAAAAAGGATGATAAGGAAGTCATATGTTATGAATGCAAGAAAGTGGGGCATATCAGACCTGACTATCCTCAGCTAAAAGAATACAAGATAAAGAAATTATTCAAAAGAAATTATTATGAGCATAAAGACAAGAATGATATGAAAGCTACATGGAGTTTACCTGAAGACTCCAGTAGCACTTTTGAATCAGACTTATAGAATGAAGAATAAAATCTGAAATCTAACATTTGTTTTATGGAAGAAAAAGATGAGGTACAATCTTACTACTCTTCTGAATCTAGTTCTGAATCTAGTTACTCTAATGAAAAACTTGCAGCCTACTACAATTTGCTTGAAGAAAAATATGATTCTCTATTTAAGAATCATAAGTCTTTAAAGAACATTCATAATTTTATTTCTGATAAAAGAGATACAATGTCGAAACAATATAAGGAGTTAACTAAAAAGTTTGACTCAATTAGCACTAACAATACAGATTATGAATCAAAGATAAAATCACTAAAAACTAAAGTGGAAACTTATAAAAATTCAGCCCTTGTTTTTACTAAAGTATAAAATACTTTAAATGAAATTCTTGAGAAAAATGTCATTAAAAAGGAAATATTTGGAATTGGCAGTAAAGGTGAAAAACCTAAGCTGTACAAATTAATTTTATTCCAAGTGAAAAAAGACTAAATTTTAATTACTGTGGAACAAGGGGAAATATTTCTAAAAACTGTTTCTTAAGAAAATCCCAAATAAGTGGTATTAAGAAGGACTTTGTATCAAAATATTTATTTGACTCTTGTGAAATTAGAAAAACAAAGCAAGTATGGATTCCCAGATCCTTACTAGCTAACACCACTGGACCCAAAAAAATATGGGTACCAAAGAAAATTGTGTAAATTCCTTTTCAGGGAGCAGGTCACAAAATAAAAAAAGGACATATGGTATATGGACAATGGATGATCAAGTAATATGAGTGGAAAGTCATCGAATTTCTCTATACTCACTCAAAAAGATGGTGGGCTTGTCACTTTTGGTGACAATGCCAAAGGGAAAATCATTGGTATTGGAATATTTGGAGATCCATAAGGTGTCTCAATCAATAAATTACTTTATGTACAAGGATTGAAACACAATATGATAAGTATATCTTAACTATGTGATTGTGGTTATGTTGTTGATTTTTCTAACAATTGTTGTTCTGTTTTCAAAAATAAATTTCTTAAATTTAGAGCACCTAGAACTGACAATGTGTATATCCTGGATTTAAATTCCTTGTGTAAACAACAAGTAAATTGATTAACTACTAAAGTAAATGAATCTTGGTTTTGGAATAGGAGACTTGGAAATTGTAATGTATATGTTTTACATAAGTTATCTAAGAAACATTTTGTTTCTGATTTTCCTAGTCTCAAATTTGAAAGTGACAGATTATGTGATGCATGTCAACTTGGCAAGCAACATAAATCATCCTTAAAATCTATTAACAGAATTACTATAACTAAACCTCTAGAAATTATCCATATGGATTTGTTTGGACTTTCAATAGTAGTAATTTTGTCTGGTAAATCATATGTATATGTTTTATTTGATGACTATTCTAGATTTACATGGATTTTCTTTTTAAAATTTAAAAATGAGGCTTTTATTTTATGTGAAATTTTTTGTAAAGCTATTCAAAATGAAAAAGGTTTTAAAATAATTTCATTAAGAAGTGATCATGGTGGAGAATTTTAGAATCAGGAATTTAATTCCTTCTGCTCAAATATGGGTATTAAACACACCTTCTCTACACCAAGAACACCTCAACAAAATGGAATTGTTGAAATAAGAAATGGAACTATGCTAAATGAATACAGTCTTCCTACCTATTTTTTGGATGAAGCTATAATCACATCCTGCTATATAATAAATAGAGTTTTAATTAGACCAATTTTGAAGAAGACACCCTATGAACTTTGGAATAACAGAAAACCCAAAGTAAATTACTTTAAAGTTTTTGGATGTGAGTTTTACATCTTAAACACCAAGGAAAATATTGGTAAGTTCGATCCAAAATCTGATGAAGGAATTTTCTTAGGATATTCAGCTACCTTCAAAGCTTATAGAGTCTATAATAAGAAGTCAAGGATTGTTGAAGAATCGGTTCATGTGAAATTTGATGAATCTGATCCCTTTGAGAAAAGGATAGATCAAATGGATGAATCTGACTCTAATGATAACATGATACTTGAGAACCTGAAAAATGATTTTGAAAAAGTTATAAATGAAATTTAGTTCAGTTCAGAAGAACATGATACTGAAGAACCTATGAGTGTGCTACCAAGAAAGACTAGAACCCTAAGGAATCATCCTTTAGAGACTATAATAGGTGAATTAGACACAGGAATAAAAATTAGAAGAAATATAGGGAATCTTGTAGAATTCTCTGCCTTTCTATCCCAATTTGAACCCAAGTCTATAGAAGAATCTTTAGATAATGAAATTTAGATGATAGCAATGAAATAAGAATTAAACCAGTTCAAAAGAAATGAAGTTTGGTAATTAGTTGAAAGACCACAGAACTATCCAGTGATAGGAACCAAATGGGTCTTTAGAAATAATCAAGATGATCAAGGAATAATAACTAGAAATAAATCTAGACTTGAAGCTAAAGTATATAATCAGGAAGAAGGTATAGATTATGATGAGACCTTTACACCTGTAGCTATATTAGATGTCATTAGAATCCTTTTAGCCTATGCATCTCATATGAACTTTAAATTATTTCAGATGGATGTTAAGTCTGCCTTTTTAAACAGTTATTTAATGGAGGAAGTTTATGTTGAGCAACCTCCTGGTTTTGAAAATTCTCAAAAACCAGATTCTGTTTTTAAACTTACTAAAGCTCTTTATGGACTTAAACAAGCACCTAGAGATTGGTATGAAAGATTAAGCTCTTTTCTTTTGAAAAATGATCTTACTGTTAGAATGGAAGATCCAACCCTTTTTAAGAAAACTGTGAATTCTAATATTTTATTAGTTCAAATTTATGTTGATGATGTAATTTTTGGATCAACTAATAAAACCCTATGCCATGAGTTTTAAAAGTTAATGCAAAAATAATTTGAAATGAGTATGATGGGATAACTAAATTTCTTTTTAGGACTTCAAATTTATCAAAAATATTTTTGAAATGTTTTTAATCAAAGCAAATACATTACTGATTTATTAAACAAGTTTGGAATTGAAAAAATTAATACATATACAACTTTTATGTGTACTAATATAAAACTTGATTTGGATGAAACTGGAAAATCAGTTGACAACAAGTTATATAGAGGTATGATTGGTAGTTTATTTTATCTTACTACTAGCAGGCTAGATATAATGTATTCAGTGTGTCTTTGTGAAAGATTTCAATCAAATCCTAAAGAATCTCATTTAACTACTGTTAAAATAATTTTTAGATATTTAAAAGGAACTGTTTTTCAATCTCTTATTTATCCCAAAACTTCTGATTTTAATTTGATTTCATATTCATATGTATACTTTGGGAGTTGTAGATTAGATAAGAAAAGCACTTCAGGAACTTGCCACTTTTTAGGGAAATATTTAGTGTCATGGTCAAGTAAGAAACAATATTCAGTTTCCCTATCAACAGCCAAGGAATAATATGTTCCTGTTGGCAGTTGTTGTGCACAAGTATTGTAGATGAAAAACACTCTTATGGACTTTGGACTAAATTTTAATAATACGCCTATTTTATGTGATAATATTAATGCTATAAATATTTCAAAAAATCCTATTAATCATTCTATAACTAAGCATATTGATATCATACATCATTTTCTAAGAGATCATGTTCTTAAAAAGGATATATCTTTGGAATTTTTAAGTACTGAAATTCAATTAGCTGATATTTTTACTAAACCACTTCCCACTGCAAGGTTTGATTTTATTAAGGGGAATCTAGGTTTATTTAATTTTAAATAAAGTTTTAGTTTAACTATGTTGTTTCTTTATTTTAATTCTATTTAAAATAATTTGGCTATTTATTTTTCAAATAGAATAATTTTCTTTTCCCCACGTAATTAATTTTATTTATTTTTAAATCTATGTAATGATTACTCAAAACACGGGAATCAAGGCTATCAGAAACCCTTCCGACTTCTAAACCGTTTCATTTCTACCAAAACCTTTTTGAACCCGTAAAACTGCACCACTTCTCATCAACCCTAATCTTCGAACCTCTGAAACCCTAACCTTAAAACCTTCATAGATCCTCAAAAAGATGGCAAATACTAAGAGAGTTGATGAAGCCGAGACCAGGAATGTCAAGAGATAGTGTTCAGAAGTAAGGAAAATCTTACAGGGAAAGGTAATTGATCATGAATGGCTATATCAGACGAATCTTCTGTTGAAACAAGCATTTTCGTTTCAGAATCTAGAACAGACTTTCAACAATGAGAATACAGAATTTTTTTATAAGGTAGAACATCGATATTTCTTCAAATCTGTACAGTTTAGTCTAGGAGACAATTAGGAAACTATGCTGGCTAAGATAGAGGATAGGGATTTTTCGATCTCTTCAGTTGAAATTGGTCAGATTTTGAACTGCCCTCATGAGGGAGTCTTTCATTTTGATTTGAAAAATATGGGAGATTCTGTACATAAATCAGAGGACATTATGTCTTTTCTTTTTGGTACTACATCTATAAAGAATATATTCATAAAGGACCTGTAACCTGATCAGAAAATTTTAGTAAAGTTTGTGCAAACAGGGATTGCACCGAGGATATATGAGATGGAGAAGATATTATATCCTGACATGTATATAATGTATCTTTTTCTCAGTGATATCAAACTAAATTTTCCTAGATACATGGTGAGGTATCTGAATTATTTTTTTCATAGTGAAGCCAGAATGAACTTCTACCCTTTTGGACGATTCATTTCCAAACTGTTGTTTAAGAAGGATATGGTGAGACTGGTGGATGCCAGAGTGCGTTGTCATCACAGTAATGTGTTTAATGCTGGAAATTTAAGAAATATTGGCTATTTATGGAGCACTATAAAAGGAAAACTTTTTCCATTAGGAGTTGAGGATGAAACAGAGAGTGCACAGGCTCAGTCTGGTAAGTCCAAGGAGGGACAAGCTAAATCAAGAATAAGCACTACTGTAAGGAGAATAAGACTTGACATGGAAGAAACTGAGGAAGAAAGAAGTCGGGATAGAATTCACACTCAGAAGAAAAGACCTGTTAATGAGGAATGTGTTTCCCCTATACTGACCATAAGAGATTTACTCTCTTATAAATTTGTCAGATAAAAATTTATTGAACAATATCAGGAATAGGATGTGGATGTTACATAACATGACCTTGAAAGAATTGAAGGTGAAATAATAGAACCACAGATTGAAGTTTATGTTGAATTTTCACTTCAACATGAAAAGGAGGCGGATCTTGATGAGGAAGTGGACAGACCTCAGGACAATCCATAAGATATTATCTTAGAAAATCCATTGGAAGAACAAGTTGCTGATGTTAATGATGAGCATGTTTTTGATGCTCAAACTGAAGTACTTCATGAGGATTTTTCTATGGAAGAGTCTAGAAGTGACTCTGAGGAAAATATGTGGACCAACCTACTCAGGAAAAGGAAAAAAGACAAGTCTGATGCAGATTCACTACCTTTAGTATTGCTGCATCACACTGAACCTAAGAATGAGAATCAACCACATGGTTCCTCTGATTCAGGGAATAAGGAAATTGAAGAGTTGTACAGAAAGGTGTCTCAATTGGAATCTGAAAATATTACTCTAAGGAGAGCCTTAGAATCAGAGTAGTTGAAATTTCAGAGAATTAATAATAGTACTGTTTCACGATAAGAAGTTGAAGATTTTAAGCAAGAGCTGTTGATAGAGGTTTAAAAGCTGAAATACAAAATGGTAAAGAAGTCAGATCTGTTATAAATTAAAGGATATTTGGATACACAATTTGCATTTGTTGGAATTAGTGATGCTAGTGGGTCAGGTACTTCACCTGATTTACTCAGAAAGTTTCAGGCTATCACAGCTGCAATGAGAAATATGAGTGACAGATTGCATGATCTTCAATGCAACAGTACTACTTTATCAGTCCTGTTAGACAATCAGAAATTTTTGGTTGATCAGTTGACATCTAGTGAACCAGGAATCAGATCTATCTTAAATAAATTCACAAAGAAGCTATCTTTGTTTGTGGAGAAGGAAGAAAGACTTCACGAGTTTTTCAAAGTCAATATCATTGAATAAATTCATATGAATCAAGATACCAGAGATCATATCATTCAGCTTGGTGATGGAATGATGCGAAGACTTAGGGAACAGTTGACAGAAATCAATTCTACAGTTCAGAGGAGATAGAACCTATTTCATACCCTGATCAAACCTTGATTCCCATGTTCATCATAATTGTATCTATTCCATAATTTCAATGAAACTTTTTGATTCCTGTATTTATCAATTTTTTCAAAAAATCTATTTTTTTATATTTATTTTGTTTTACTGTCTTTGTTTAGATATGCCAGTAATCCAGAGATCTTATCATTCATCTTGGTGATGGAATGATGCGAAGACTCATGGAACAGTTGACAGAAATCAAGTCTGCAGTTCAGAGGATATAGAACCTATTTCATACCCTGATCAAACCTTGATTCCCGTGTTCATCATAATTGTATCTATTCTATAATTTCAATGAAACTTTTTGATTCCTGTATTTATCAATTTTTTCAGAAAATCTATTTTTTTTATATATTTATTTTGTTTTACTGTCTTTGTTTGGATATGCCAGTAATCTAGCTTTCATTACTAAAAAATAGTTACTTAGCATTTACTTAAGTTCAGTGATATATTAAATGTGTTATATTCCATATTTTATCATTCTTTTTTATATCACAAAAAGGGGGATAAATTTGGATAAACACAACATTTTTTTGTTAGTTTCCTTTTATTGGGGGAGTAATTAATTTTATTGGGGGAGTAATTAAAATGTATAATTTAAAGGGATAAATTACGTTAAATCTAATATAGGTTTTTAAAAAAAATTAAAAATATATGTAATTAATTAATTTTTATGTAATTTAATTTCATTAATTATTTTATGGGTTTTTTTATCATAAAAAAGGGGGATATTTTTGAGCAACTGTTATTTTCAACAATACATAATGTTTTATTTAAAGGGGGTATGTTGAGAACAATACTCTATCTCTTTATGAAAATTTTTATGCCTCACAAATACCCTTAATTATTTTCTAATGATTTTATTTGTTAAGTATTTTTCAGGAATTTATTATTCATTATATTTTTATTTCTGGAAGAAATATTTAAGTTCTTGATCAACGAGGTTTTATTTCTAAAGTATTCGCTTTTAGCGTGTTCTGGAAACACTGTTCATACCTGACGTGGAGGAACGTAGCGTAAGGATAAAATGCAGCATATACTTTATGAGATAAGAGAAAAGTATGGAAGAGGAACCATACGTTATCATAAAAGTATGAAAAAGAACCCTATGTTAGGAAGGAACCCTATGTTTGGGATATTAGAAAAGTATGGAAGGGGAACCGTACGTAAGTATTAAACATTATGTTTGTTTCTTAAAAGTATGGTTCATCAACCTTACTTTTTTAAACAACCATACATTCTTGGAAAAGTATGGATCAAGTAAAATTATGGATCTTTTATCATACATTTGAAAGTTGAAGAGAAAAGTATGGATGATCAACCCTACGTTTATGATCAACCTTACGTTTGAATAAAGTGACATAAACCTTATGTTTGTGATCAACCCTATGTTTTCAACCCTACTTTTGAAGACTACGTCATCAACCTTACATTCAGAGGAAGCATACAGTACAACTCAACCTTATGTTTGGCGTCGGAGAATTTAAAGACGATATTTTTATGCAACGGTCAGTAAGCTGATTTTTATGAAGATTTCAAGCCGGATTTAAAGATGATTTTAAAATACGACTTTGAATGATTCAAAACCATTTTATCAATGGTTTAAAGATCGAATTATAAGGAGCTTTTTATGCCAAGTTTTCAAGGAAGTTACGACTACTCTGTAAATTCAAATGTTTGAATATCGCGAGTTAAAAGGCGGCTCTTGTGGATCTAAATTTGCAGGAGAAGTACTTGTCGTTATTTTATATATATGAGATTTTTTTAACAGAATCTAATGATATTATGTGATCTATTGATCATTATGAGAAAAGGGAAGAAAACAGAGACTATTAAGAATTCAGATCTGCTGATTCAAGAGAACGACAAAGCACTATTTTCTGAAGTAGAAAAATCACGATATAAGATTAATTTGTTCTAAATCAAAGATCATTTATGAATTTTATATTGTTAAAGTTGTGAGTTATATTTATATATCTACTGTAACAGGATCAACTCATAAAAACTCTTTTGTAATGATCATTATTTCTAAAGGTGACGATCCATCTACTGTCAATTGCATGCTGTTGCAATTGTGAAGGACATATGGAAAGTATTTTCAGAATACAAAAATATTTCTTTTTTATTATTTAGTGACCGGCTTCTCATACTAAGCTGTTTAGGTTCTGTGAGTGAACCAGAAGTCTTTGTTTTTCCTTATATTGTAAAGGTGTCAACTGCCTGTACTCGGTTGTTGTAAGGTCTATTCAAACGAGGACCAGATAGTGAAAATCACCAAGCTCGTGGAGTAGAGCGTTGGTGGGGTGGACTAGGGGCCTTCTATTCCCCAAACCACTATATATCTTGTGTCTCTGCTATTTAAATTTTTTTTGTATCAATTCATCTGATTAAAGTTAAAAAGCAGAACACAATCTCGCAAAGATTTTTGAAAAGACACAATTCACCCCCCTCTTGTGTATATTTGATATAATCTGGTCTAACATAGTTCTCCCCATTTTCTCAATGGTTCTATTCATTATCTCAGTAATTACAATATTTTTAGGTTCTTATGGGGTCTAAGATGATTTTTAATCCCATAATTTTCAATAAAATATTCAAATTTATTTCTAGTGAACTTCTTTCAATTATCAGTTCTAGATTTCTTAATATGAATTCAAAATTCTCTTTCAACCACTCTTATATAAATCTTTAACATATCCACTAAATGTGAATTATAATTCATGAATAAAAAACTTTTCATCCATATATAATAATAAATTAATTTTATTAAATATAAATCACATCTTGTGTATTTTTTTCTCCTAAGTTCACATGAATATGAGGTAACTAATTCAAGAGGTCTTTTTGATTACGTCTCTACTCTTTTGTAGTTACCTATGACCATTTTTTCCTTTTGATGGGTTGTAAAAACCCTTACTCTATCTCATGCTAATTGGGTTAGATCCCTCACTGAATTTTATTTAAATATCTTACATAAATTATTTTTACCAATGTGTCTAAGTATTATATTTCATATATTACTCTCTTCTTTGGCACTAAGATGATAGGAATTACTAGGATCTCCAATCTAAAATAAATTCTCATTAGTTTTTTATCCTCTTATAACAATACTTCCATCATAAATTATTTTAATAAGGAAAATGTTCTTTATAAATATTACCTTATTTCCTTCATTAGATAATTTAGTAACACTCAATGGGTTATGTTTGATCTCATCAACAAATAAAACCTCATGTGAGTTCAGTATGGAAGGTTCAATTTAAACAGAACCAATTCCTTTGATTTTTAAAGAGCTCTCATTTCTAAACTTCAAAACACCTCCATAATGCTTCTAAAAAAATTTCATAATATTGGTATATCCTATCATATATGAATACAATTCACTATTAAGAATCCAGAGTATGCTCCTCCTATTCGTTAATGTAACTTCTACAATTAATGATTTTTTCATCCTTACCTCTCTATTGAATCTTATTTTCTTTAGAAATTTGTTTTTTACCTAGAATCGTGGTCAAACATTCCTTATCATAGTGACCTTGTTGGTCACACTTTCTACAAATATTCTCAATCCCTTCAAACCTATTTTAGATAGACATCATATATGAGTTCTCATTTTTTTATTTATCTTTTCACATGTTTTTTTCTCATGTTATTTGAAAATATCCCCCTAAAATTTGACCTTATTTTATTATAAGGGATATAAATGTTGTACTAGTAAACATATGATTTGTATCCATAGTTTTCACAACACCATTATTAGTCCTTGAAGTTGGATTTTCCCTAAAAATTTTGAGTCTTTATTAGAAAATATTCTTGTCATTTCAGAATAAAATTGGACTTCTTTTACATAGGTTATAAGAAGATTTACTTATTCTTAATATTATCAACTCCATTTAATATAGGATTTTATTCTCAAGGTTTTCTCAACCCTGGATTACTATTTTTTCATTTATATCCAACACTATTAGTAAATATAGATTTAATTTTATTAGAAATTACAGGTTTATATTTTACATGAGACAATGTACAAGGCTTCTTGATATTTTATAATGATTCATCCCTAATTTTCACATCTCTAAAAAATTAAATCTTAAATTTTTCAATGGTATTCTTAGACTTGATACACCTTGATTAATCCTTATTATGTTCCTCTTCTAGAGTGGTCATCTTCTTCTTTGATTCATTTCTAACTCTTTCTTGCTCTACTAGTTTCATCTTGAGCATATTGATCTCCTAAATATACTCATTTTATTTGATATGAAACTCATATGATTCTTTTTTTATCATTTCAACTTCCTTATTGATATTATTAACTTCCTATTTTATCCCATTGTTCGTTTTGAGACAGATTTTATGTTTTTTCCACAACATGTGAATCATATATGCTTCATCTTTTTCCTCTTCTTCTTCACTGCTATAGTTGTCTCCTTTACTCTCAACATGTGATATAAATTTAGTTTCTCTTATATCATAACCTTCTAATAATTAAATTATTTAAGAATAGATTCATTATTCTTCCTTACTAAGAATACATATTCTCTTTTTATTTGACATGTTCTTTCAACCCTCATCAGATTTATTATATATTTACCAGATTTTATTTTAAACTTTATTTGAAATTTAAATTCATCTTCTTCATCCTAAAATTCCATGATCTTAATTTTCTTTATAAAATTTACAACAAAGTGTTCAATTCTTCCATACTCAAAACATTTAACTTTAATATTTCATTTATATTTTCCTTTACATTTTTTTATGATTTTAGGTAAGATATTTATGAGTTTTTTATGTTTATCATCACTCTCATAATTCCCATATAAGTCAATTGAGGACTCATCTTTATTTAACTTAATCATAAATTTATTCATGTATTTAAAATTCATCTCCTTATTTAATTTCATTTTGAAAATCAGTGATTTTCTGATATCATAATTTAGGATTATATTATGTAGATTATCAAGGGATATATCATTAATTTCTAATAAAGCTGATATTTTTGGATCAAATCTATCTGGAAAACCTCTAATTATTTTTCTACTATAGTTGAATCATATATCTTGTTCCCAAATCCTCTGATATAACTGACTATCTCATTCATGCTTATAAAATAGTCATCAATATTCTCATATTCATTCATTCTTATATCTTAAAACTTTTCCTTCTAGATTTGTAATTTTTCTTATTTTTTTATGTTTATACTATAAATGTTTTTATGTTTATCCCACATTTCATTAGTTATATTCAACAACATCACATTTTTATACACTTTTTTAGATAAATATGATAATATTTCATTTCTTTATTTCCTATCTATTTCAAGATTCCTCTTATCTAAAAATGTCTTTTCATTATCCCTTGAAATTTTTAGATAACCCTTAGTGATAGCATCACTCACTTATAGTCCTTTTTATAACAGAAATGGTAGCATTTTATTCTTCTATCCATGAAATCTATTTACATCAAAAAAAGGGGAAACCTATATTATTCATAGAGTTATGATTCTCTATGATAAACATTCAATGATTATAATTTTAGGGGTTCTGTGGGTCCAATACCACTTATAGTTCCCAGATAAAATGGTGTGCGACTAAGGGGGTGAATTGATGGTATTTGTTTTTACAAATTATTTCTTTTAAGAATTAAACCACTATGAATTTTAAGACTCATAATTCACTCATGTTAATACCTCCTCACTTGTATGAAAGAATAAAATGTAAATAAATATCACATGAAATTTTTTATAAGGTTCGAACTTCATATGAGATCCTACACCTTATTTTAAACAACATATGGTTATTTTATGGATTTTATTATCATTATAATTTTTATTGGTTACAAATTCTTGAAATTAGCACACAATTTTTGATCATGTATCATATACTTCTTTATGTGGGTAGGTATGATCCACTTCCCACTATTTGAATGTTTGGAATTATTTAGATAGGAACAACCTATTCTCAAAATTTTATTCCTTTACTCTAGAATCAATCATATCTTCAATGTGTGTCAGTATTATCCTACATTCGATACAATATATTTTTCTGGAAGTTCTTTGACTTCCAAAAAAAATAGAGTGAAGCAGCAGAAGATCAGTCTTCCTCTCACCAATTCAGAATGATAAACCCATGCATGAGAGAATGTATGAACAAACCAATATTCTTCTTTATTATCCACAAGATTCTGGATCAATGACTATAGAAACACATTTCCTGGAATTATTTTTAAAAATAAAGAACAATTTTATGTTCCTTTGATTATCTTTTTGATACAGCAGTATATTATCCTCTCTTAAAAATTCTCAAACGCTTTTTTCTTCATTATTTTTTATTATTATATCTATACAATGAATGTGAATAATATTTTACAATATTTTTTTGGACTCTCATTCCTTTTCAATTTCACCAAAAATCTTGGTCAAAGTCTTCCTGAAAAATATTGTCAACAATAATGAAGAATAATTTTGAATATTTGAATTGGAAATCTCTATGATATTTGGTCACAATCCTTATCATTTAGTCTCTATGAATTTAATCTTTAATTGTGTATGTTTAATAAGACTATTATATTTTAGGAATAAAGAGTAGAAAACATCTTCAGATTTATCATATGCAATTTTCTCAAAATTTATCTAAGTGTGAATATCATACAAGTAAAGAAATATAATACAGGAACCTCAAATCTCATAGGCACAGGTAAAATTCCCTTTTAATTTATAAAATATATCATTATTAACTCAAATATCATATATGTAGATAAATTTATTTATGTGTAGAACAAATCTCATATGCATAGCTCAATTATCCTACCTGGGGATCAAATATCTTCCACATAGATAAAATTTCATACAATTGTAGGATCAAAATAATGTTGTAGATGCTCAATATACAAGAGGGGGGTGAATTGTATACTTTAAAAATTCCTTTGGAACCTTTAAAGTTAGTTATGAATAACTATGTTTTCCTTAAGCAAAAGAAAGGGCTAATTTTAACAAAGTTTAAACTAAGAAAATTCACAACACCTCTAACACCAAATGAAAACTTGGAATAAGGAATGAAGTTATAAACTTCAAGTCCTATGAACTTTCTTAAAACTAGAAAGAGATTCCGAAAGTAGGATCCGTAAATATGGTTTCGGAAATTGAAACTTAAAAAAATACAGTATGAGATTCTACCTTAAGGCGTATATAATCTAAATGAAACAGAGTACAAGTAAGGAAGTATAAGAAAGTTATACTTTCCTTACAATACAATATGCAGCGGAAATAAACAAGTAGTAAAACTACAAGTAACAAGATATAAGTCTTTTAACCCAAAGAGAAGGGTATCCAACAACCTTGGATAAAGGTCCCTTGATTTATACTTTCAAGAAAGTCTGTCTTACCCACACCAGGGTAAGCCCTCGATACGAAGATCGGAATCTCTGTCTTGCTATCCCTGCAAGCCCTCAACTTCAAGGTAGTTGGCAACCTCTGTCTTCCTCAGCAAGGAAGCCCTCAAACTTCAAGGTAGTCGGCACCTCTATCTTCCTATCCCCGGAAGTCCTCGAAAGTAATCACCAACATTCGGAGTCGCACGAATCTTTGAGAGTTAATAAGAGCCTCTCTCTCTAGAAATCACCTCAACAGCATATATGCACAATGTCAAAAAGTTTTCGTTTTGAGCTCTTTCAAATGAGCTTCTATTTATAGGTAAGGTCGGCTCCCTCCTCCAACGGTCATATCTTCCTTAAAATTCAGAGGGACATGTACACGTGTCACTTAACCAACGGTTAGTTTATAACAGAATAGATGACATCATTTTATAACAAAACAAGTGTAATAGAATGTATGACATCGTTTTAAGTCTTAACTAAAAAGTTCGGAGTGAAGATTCGGAGTGAAGGTTCGGAGTCCAACCAAAAATAATATTCAGAGTCTAAATAAATTCGGAGTGAAGAAAGAAAAGATGATCAGATTCTATTTAATAGGTGAATTCGGAATGAGAATTCGGAATGAGAATTTGTCATCAGAATTCGTAATGAGAATTCATCATCAGAATTCGTAATGAGAATTCGTCATCAGAATTCGTAATGAGAATTCTTCATCAGAATTCGTAATGAGAATTTGTCATCAGAATTCGTAATGAGAACTCATCATCAGAATTCGTAATGAGAATTCATCATCAGAATTCGTAATGAGAATTCATCATCAGAATTCGTAAAGAGAATTCGATGTTGAACTTCATAAGGATTCGTATCCAGAATTCGGAGTAGAACTTAATCAGAGTTCGTATCCGGAATTCGGAATGAAACTTTATTACAGTTCTCATCCAGAATTCGGATCCTAAAACAGAATGCTTCATATCAAAGTTTAAAATAATTTCGAGAATATAGAAATGAATCTGAATCTTATACTTACGAAATATATGGATGAAAATTTGATAAGGATAATTTTTCTTAAAAAAGCGATTTTCCTTATAAAATCAATTTTCCTTATAAAAGCAATTTTCCTTATAAAAGCGATTTTCCTTATAAAAGAGATTTTTCTTATAAAAGCAATTCTCCTTAAAGATAAGCTGTTTGTGATTTTTAAAACAAGAAGGAATGGAAAAGTCATAAAGAAAAACCTTATTGACACAACAACAATTAACCCATGTCTCATATATGTTGCTCATATCTCTTCCATGTAAATGAAATTAATTTTCAATTTTTCTAAAAACTTCTTATGTGTGATGAATATTATATGGTCTAGCTAGAATCTCTTCCACATAGATGAAATATCATATGCACTGCTAAAATCTCTTCCATATAGGATTAATTATTTTTTCATTTCTACAAACTTTAGTCACAAATAGTAATTCCATATTAACTTCAAATCATATTATAACATTCCAAAAACATTCAAAACCACTTCTAAGTATCTCAAAAACACTTCTCAAGGATAATAACATATTTATTATATAGGGATGATGAAAAATAAAACTTCTTCAAAAAATTCAAGGGCACTTCAAATGAGAATTCATAAAATCAATCATTTCACCCTCATTTGGACTTTCACACACTTAGATTCTCTTATCCTCACCGATAAACATTCATTAAACTAAAACTACTAGAATTAATTTATCTCCCATGAGACTTATAGGTCATGATACCAACTGCTTGAAAGTAATATTCCCTAAATATCTTATATATATATATATATGATATATATAATTATATAAGGTATATTGGATTTTATGATATAACCAATTGTAATACATGGATTTATCATATTTTCATTTGATACTTATAGGTTATCATACCATAAGATTATATAGAATCATATTTCATGGTTTGAGAAACCTTGTCACTACCTTCACCAACCTCGTGTAGTCATAGCCTGTGATTGGGGTGTTTTATAAAGTATGTAATTAGATTTTATAGCACTATAATTGAAATCAATCATATATAATGATTAATTTATAAAATTATATGACATATATATAATACAAACATTAAGATTTAATATTCATTACAATATTACCTATTCGACTATCATTAAAGGAGTCGCTACATGGGATGTAACATGGGGGGCTTGTATCATTCATGTACATGATGCATGAACTAGGAAAGGAATTAACTCATGAATTATAATGCATGAGTTAAGGCATGCATCATCAAAAATATAATCTTTTGGGAAGTTTTATAAACCCTACTTCCATACAATGGAAGATTTATGATCTTAGATCAATGACCCACCAATACTCCCTACGTTCATAACTCTTCTTCTTCCCCATCCCTTGTGATAAGAGATGCAATCATGTCTGGAGGAAAAATGGATCTCATTTTAAGAATTGAAATGATTCATCTTGGCATATGGATACACCATGGAGGGAAGGTTAATTTTATCATTCCTTGGTGATTTTTAACAAGCACAAATGATGTTGCAGTGGAATCAATGGTACAAGTTACGCTTTAAATGAAGTTCTTTATTTCTAGTTTTGAATATTTCATTTATCTTACCATGGGTGATCTTGGGAATGGAATTTAGTTGCTTCTACTGGTTATATTAATGTTAATAGACACTTTATATCCTAGTGGTGGTATCATATATTTCCATATATTTATATTTAAGAAATATTTCTTGAAATGAAGAATAAATTAATTGTATAGCATGTTATATAGGAAGTCATAAAATATGACTTATTAATTGTAATGTGAGTTTTGTACTATAGAATATGATATGGGATATCATAAGACTTGATATAGATTTTACTCTCAATTTTATACTGGATATAGTATATGAAATGTGTTATCATAAATTATGATTTCCTATGCCTGTTTTTGAAAAAGGGTGTCAAGTCACCTAAATGATATCCTTGACTATTGTTAAAAATGATATGTTGTATCATAGTGAGCGATTGGGGGTTCCAATCATAAAACATGATTAACGGTGCATCACTGGTCTATCGGTTTTAACAATTTGGCTATCAATCATAAAGTATGATTAATATCACAAAGGATCAGATGCCCTATAAAGTGTACCTTATAACTAATTGGATCGTAAAATACGATTTGGAAGAAAAAATTTGATTTTTCTTTATATTCAATTAAAATTTGAATAAATTATTTATAAAATTCTTGTAAATAATAATAAAATATATTTGGGTAATATTTAATAATTTATAAATATTTTATAAATTATTTATTAATAAATAGTTTATAATTAATTAATATATGTTTATGAAACATTTATTAAGAAATATTCCTTAAATATTTAAAGTAAATTTTATAAATACCTTTTATAAAATTATTTGGAATGCCTAGTCAATTATAAATAAAGTGTTTATTTATAAATCATAAATCGGATTTTATAAAGAGTTTATAAATTAAAAAAAAATAGACAAAATATAAAGTGTTTAAATTTAGAAAATTATGAAATTTTCCTAATGATTAATTTAAAGTGTTCAAATTAAAAGTGCCTTATTTGGAAATTATTTAAACCTCATAAAAATTGGTTTGATGGTTGATTTAATCAAAGTTTTAAATAATTTTTAAGTATATATTGTTAAATATTATGTAAATAGTTTATATAATAAAATTATAAAATGTTTATATTTCATGAAATATCATATATTAAAGTAAAATTTCATATAATGATAATATGAAAATGTTCATATTACGAATATAAAGTTTTTATTTTCAAAATTATGGAATTTACATGTTAAATAAATCTAAAATTATAAAATGTTTATAGTTAAGATTTTATTTATGGTTTTTTTATAGATTATTAGCACCTGTTTAAATACTTTAATTTTTCATTTATTTAAGTGTTATTCCCTAAATTATTTATAGTGATAAATTATTTTTAAGTTATGAATATGTGTGTTATTAGATTTAAATTATTTAAACCACTTCTTATAAATTTTCAATCCCTACATTACATGCTAGTTATGTCAACATAAGATTTATATTTCATCTACCTTGACCTCAATTTATAATTGAATTTATTAGATTAAATATAGTTGTTTAATAGAGTTTATAAATATTAGGTGTCAGGATTATGATGAATTGGATTCTATCTAGATTAAATCATCCTCAGGTAGAGGGCTTTGGGTTATAATTCCCATTGTCTCTTGGCTTATGCCTTATTCTAGAAAGGTAGGGGTTGAGTATCTATAGCTTTTGGGTTACTCTTGTGGAGATTATTAATTTCATATATCTCTAAAAATTTAAATGAAGATTTCATGTACCTTGTACATGAGATTCATTTGGATGTGTGTAAATATATTTGGCTTCTATTTTTGGGTGAGTAACACAAACTATGGATTGTGTAAAGATTTAAACTTCAATATGGTTTGAACATATTGATTTGGTAGAGGGAATATGACTCTAAAAACTAAATTGTTATAATAATGCATACATAAAGGGAATAACATGAGATAATTTGGTGAGATTAAATCACCTTCAAAATACTAAGAGTTATTTTCCTTCCAAATTGGAACTTTTCAATACCCTGATCATCTTACCAAGTATATCATGATAAATTTTGTACCTATGGATTATCTTGTGTAATGAAAAAAGTAATTGGTGACCTGGATTATCTATTGGGTAGATCATGATAAAGTTAAGTAACCATAGATTGTCCTATGTTAGCCACTTCTTAGTGTTTTCTTTAGGTTACACTTTGATGGGAAACCCTAATAGTATGGATACAAAATTAATGGGGTTGGTTTTATCCATATGATATATTAGACAAGAGGTTTCCCACTTGACTATCTAAGATTCATATTTGATATGATTGACAAGTTTTGTATGCTGTATATAATTATAGATTATTTACATGCTCAAACTAGTGTAATTCATGATGAAATACGGATCTTGGGTTGCTAATAGATATGATGAGTTTAAAATGGATTATAATTTTAGTGGGAGCTCATTTAATAAAATTCCTTATTAAATGGTAATAAAAAAAGATAATATTATTTTAAAAACTTCTTTTATAGATAATATCATAATCATCATCAAACTTAACTTTGATTTTTATCCTTATAAAGTGGAATCTTAATGTAAGAAACTCCTTATACTTACTTAAGAAAATTTCTTAAGTATAGGGAGTAATTCTATGTGTTAAAGAAAAACCTTCACAAGTAACCAAGTGTTTAAGTGTTCAATAGGTGATTCTAATTTCTTATAAACCATAGTATGATTCACTAAAGTTGTTAATGGTGTAAGATTCAAAACAACCTAATGAATTTTTGTTTCCACTTATATACTTAATATGATTGATTATGAAAATGACTTGGTGAGACTAGAGGTTTCTTTAAGGCTTATCTGGTTGAGGAATTCATTTTTTTTTCATATATGGAAATATTATGGAAAGATAAATGATTTAAAAAAAAGTTTACATGATATTGACAAATTTTGATAATAGATAAGCTAGGAATGTGATGTCTAGGTTTTGATATTATAGAGATAGTACAAGTGGGTAAAAATTTCAAACTAGAAGAAGAAAAATTATTAGATACTCTAACAATATTTTCTCAAATTGCCAGTCATGATCATTGAAACCTGGAAGCGTTATCAAGGAGGAGGAATAATGATTCCATGGGATGGAATTGTTCAATATACCTAAAGGTGTTTTAGAAACTCCATGTAATTCCCATGACAGGTATTGGTGTTATAAAATTTGATTCTTCAATTTTGAAGGGTATGTATCTTCATCTCATTTCTCTTAAGTGGTAAGATAATTTTTTCAATAACAATGAGTGGTTATGAACAAAATGAGATAATTAATTGTATACACATGGTTTATGATTCATCATAATTCTATAATTTTTCTAAGAATAATATAATCATAAAAAAATTATCCAGGATAAAGAGTTAATCCAGTTTGTAAAAATATAAAGGAAGATGTTCCCACCACCTATCAGTGAAATATTTTAATAAAGTATTATTTTCAAATTAAAATGATAAAAATACATAGAATACCATATATGATATAGATAGTAATTTATTTTTTAATATTCCTACTAAGAGGAAAAAATAGTTATTTTCTAAACAAAGGATTTTGTGTATCTTAGCATGATATTCTAAAAATAATGTGGTCTTTAAGAATCCTATGGGAGTATGTTTGAACTTATAAAATTTCAAAGTTAATAGATAAAATTTTATAACAATCAATTATTAAAGTTTTTTTTACTTTAGATCCAAAATAGTTTAGGATATATGACAGTAAGGAAAAATTTAAAGTTTACATGAAGCTTCCATGAAAAGTGAATATCATAATTTCCTAAAGATTTATTCCAATCAAAAATAAATTGAATTTCACTTTATCCTAAAAGTGTATAGGATGTGTTTGTGAGTAATAATATAACTAAGTACATTGATTTTCAAGGAAAATTTTGATTAAAAGAGTTCCTATGATAATGTTGTTATACTTAGAAAGAGTTTTAAGTGGAAAATAGAAGTTAACATTATAACATTTGATGTTATGGAGTTAATTAGTTTGAATATATTAAATGATTTGAACATTAGGAATATTATTCTAAAATCCCACCATTATTGAAACTATATTTCTTCAAATATATTACTCACTAAATATTTTAGTGGGAGGGTTTTCTAAATTTTCACATAGGTATGTGGTGGGAATTATATATAGATGTAATAAGTTAAAAAAACATCAAAAAGGGTAGTAAACATAAGGATGATATAATAGTTCATCATATATAATATGATAAAATAATTCTTATAGTTTTCTTGATTAATTATTCTTAAAATAGTTTTAAAAATATAAAATGTATCATATAAAATTTGATCTATATTTTATGATACTTTAACAATGAATTTATATATGTGTATATATATATATATATCATGAAGTGTTTTGATAATTGACCTCTCAAAGTATGATTTTGAGTTATCCCTAATCGATGTTCTTTATATAGTTTTATAGGTTATGAAAAAATGTTAAGGTTATCATGAGTAGGATTCTTATACGATATATGGAATATGATCATGAGGCACAAAAATGTTTATAGTGGCAGCGGTGGTATAAGGTGTAACGTCCTGGACCCAAGAAGCCACCCAAACAGTTCTAAACGAGCCAGGTGTTACTACCTTAGGCACACCTCCCCAAACACCAAAGGCTAACGACTAGAAAAGATGGTGTAAAAAGGTATAGTGGGGAGGCTATACCCTCTTGGAGAAAAATAAGGTACTCGTTCGAGCATAATAATAAAACATGCAGTGGCAATAAAGACTTAGCAAACTCAAACCAAACCTGCATAGAGGAAGAACAATCAGTAGTTGATAAACCAGCAGAAGTAATATTGAAACAAGTATAGTATAAAATAAATAGAAAAACATATTAAACATCACTTGTAACTACTAAACAAACCAAGCATGCATCCATAGCATGTCACACATGTCAATATAAAAAGGGATTCAATATCTAACCAACAGTAGCTACAATAGTAAAGTAAGCATGCTGATACCAAATGAAATCTATAATAGGTAAACTCCGGCTAGAAATGACCTCAAGGTCTATACCATCTCCATGTCAAAACATCACTACGATCCAGCTCCTAAGGCTGATCATTTACTTATACATAAAACCATAAATCCTACACGCATCCCGAAGGGCCTGTGTATGGTGTGAGATGAATCTCAGTAGGATACCACCCAATGGTGCATACCTAGTATGGGTATTTAAGTAGGAATTCATCTATAAGTAAAATAAATAGTACGATGCATGAAGTAAACACAACCTCCACTGGTGCTCAGCAGCCACCAGGGAGTGTCACCTGCTTCGGCCAACACTGGAATATCAGTCACGTAACCCCGCACCATGTGCCTCCTGACACCGCATGTCTCAAGTACTGACATCTCAAAGGCACACCCAAGAAATAGTAACCCAGCACCATGTGCCTCCTAACACCTCGTGTATCAAGTACCGACATCTCGTAGGCACACCCAAGCAGTATTAACCTAGAACCACGTTCCTCCTAACACCTCATGTCTCGAGTACCGACGTCTTGTAGGCACTCCCAAAAAATCTGAAGGCTTCTCACCTTCCACGTAGCTTCTACGGCAAGTACCCCCAAACCATAATCACCTAACAGCAACTACAGGGCCTCTCCCACATGAGCGATCAAAACCACCTCATCACAGAGTCATCTATGTGCACACACGGGTGAGCGTTAATAACCAAATATAGAACCCAATCCAAAACACCTATGAAATCTTATGTCCCTATGACCATATCACTCAAGAATATAATGGTCTTTCCATCCACATAACCCGGGCCATGCCCAACCTAACAGTTACACTGCCTCAATCCAACTTTTACGATGCACAATCCCATGGTCAAAACCACCCAATACATCCCGGGCCATGCCCAGCCTATGATCAACATCACTCAAATGTCTTCGGGCCTCACCCAACATGTAACAACCTGAAATTATTGAGTAAATTTTGTTCCCTATTTTTGGTGGGTTATTTTATTTTTCATTTAATAAAATGAGTATAATTAAAATGAGACCGTTGGGTTTCAACTGTTATATGACCATTGGTCAATATGACCGTTGGAAACTAAATGTTACAATTATTTTCTATAAATACAAGTGATCTTGATTAATTAATATAGAAAGAATATTTGATATCCCCATCCATTAGTCTCGGGCCGATCGAATTCCATCTGACGGAACTCAGAAAGGAGGTAGCACCTTTGGGCTTTGCTCTGGACCAAACCCAAGCTGAACTTCATCGTGTGAATCTAGAACAGAATCGCCTTCACGAGAAGTTCAAACTGATAGAAATCACTACTTAGTCAATGTTGGTCGATCCGCCCCAAGATTCTATCACCCTAGCACGCCTTACTCTTAGGTCATATGCTGGTGTTATAAGGGGCTATGTAACGAGACTGTAACTACCTTGTGTAATCATTTGATTTAAATAAAAATTTTGATTTCTTCTTATAGTGAAGTTTGTGAATCTCAAGTGTTCGGATAAATATAGTATGCATATTATTGATGAATTTTATAAAAAGGATATTTTAAAAATATTTGTGTAAACCTTAAATAATTAAAAATGTGTAATGGTTTTCAAAAAATGATCTTCTACAGTTGTGTTCAGTATAAAATTTAGAGTCTAATAAGATCAAATTAATTTTTGATGAATAGTAATTTATGAATAGTGATTTTACACTTAGGATTAGTAATGTGACCAAATGGATTAGTAATCTCACTTAAAGAAAGTATTAATATAATTTAGGCACCTTGATTAAGTAATGTGATTCAATAAAATAGGTAAATAACTATTTCGGAAATTATTGGTTAAGTATTAGTTTTTTCAGGTGAATAGTGTTTTTTATTTAAAAATTAAATTAAAAATATTTAGAAAATTATTTTCACAAAATGGAGTTCCTTTTTGAAATCATAGCATCGATATTTGGTTAAGGTGAATTTTTGGGATTTTTCTGAAACAGTTGAATTTTCAATGAATAGTGTTTTTATTTAAAAATTAAATTAAAAATATTTAGAAAATTATTTTCATAAAATTTAGTTCATTTTTGAAATCAGAGAATCGATATTTAGTTAAGGTTAAATTTTGGATTTTTCTGAGAAAGTTGAATTTTCGATGAATAGTGAAAATACAGTTTTTGAGTTTTGGGTGTTTAATGACATCATTAAGGATGTATTAATTATTCAATAATTCTGATATACTTGTGAATAGTAATATAAGGTATGATGTGTCCCAAGTGGAAAATACCATGGGAAAATACCATGGGAAAGCCCATGGTTTTGCCAATACCACCGATGAGGTGTCCCTAGGCAATTAATGTTTTGTCCCCTCACTTCTCCTATAAATACCAAGAATTTCCCTCATTCATTTAATTTCTAAATCCTACCCAAAGAATTCATGGTCTCTTTACCTCCCAAGGATTCCTCCCAAGGTTTCTTCAAGCCTCCCAAGGTCCCCTCCTTCAATATTTTGAAGTTACTATTCAAGGTAAGGGATCCTAACTCTCTCTTTCTTTTCATGTATTCTCCTTTATGTCATTTATTTTAATCTCCATGTTCTTATGTTGGGGATGTTCTTTTATATTCATCCTACTTTCCTTTTCATTTTCATATGATGAGATACCCCCTATTTCTCTCATAAATTCATTTTAAGAATGTTTAAGTGGCGTCGTTAGGCAGCTGATTTTTTGTAAGGGATCCTACCTCTCTCTTTATTTTCATGTATTCTCCTTTATGTCATTTATTTTAAGCTCCATGTTCTTATGTTGGGTATGTTCTTTTATATTCATCCTACTTTCCTTTTTGTGTTCATATGATGAGATACCCCCTCTTTTTATCATCAATTCATTTTAATAATGTTTAAGTGGCACTGTTAGGCTGCTGAATTTTTGTAAGGGATCCTACCTCTCTCTTTCTTTTCATGTATTCTCCTTTATGTCATTTATTTTAATCTCCATGTTATTATGTTGAGAATGTTCTTTTATATTCATCCTACTGTAATTTTCATGTTCATATGATGAGATACCCCCTCTTGCTCTCATCAATTCATTTTAAGAATGTTTAAGTGGCGCCGTTAGGCTGTCGAATTTTTGTAAGGGGTTCTTTCACTCTTCCCATTTTCAAAGTTCTACTTTCATGTCAAGTCTTTAAAGTTCCTTTTTTCATGTTGGGTTATTATCTCTATATTCATAATAATTTCCTTTTATGTTCACATGATGAGAGACCCTATTTAATCTCATCAATTAATTTTTTTTATGTTTTAAGTGACACCGTTAGGATGCCAAATTTTTCATAAGATAAATCGTATTTTTGTCTTCCTTTCAAGTTTTTCATTTCATATGGTATGTCATTAAAACTTCATTACCATGTTCTTATATCCTTTATCTTCTTTCCTTCTACTATTTTATGTATCATTTATGAGTGGGTGACCCATGTCCCCTCTCTTTTCAATGTTTTCTAAAACCCTGCAACATAGTCGTTATGCTAAAGAATTTTCTTCTCAAAATGTCTCTCTCATTTTCTAAAAATTATTTTATTTTATTAAGTTAATACTCAAAACTCTTTATTATATAGGGTTATTCACTTATATATCAAAATTTTCTATTTTAAATTCTATGATTTACATTCATGAGACCCTATTTCCTTTTCTGTGGGTTTAAAGTGACATAAATATCACATCTTTAAAGCTGTTTTTTTTAAATGTTATGACTAGGAAATGAAACCCATTTATTGAATGCTATATGGGTTATTTATGAAATTATTGATGATTATATATGTGTATCACATGATAATAAATACAAATTAAGGGTGCACCCTGATAGCACTCCAATGCATTGGGTAAAGAATTAATCTCTAGAGATGACCATTTTAACGATACCTTGGTGAATAAACTTTGTAATTTTTTTTAATGACACCTTGGGGATGGACCTTGGGGATGGACCTTGGTGATACGGAAATGATTGTCTAAGTTAAATGGTGTAGCCAAATCTTCATTAAACACATTGTTTTTATTATGATATGCCTCATGATCTCTTTCTCATGCCTTAAAGTTATTTATCATGACTTTATTGATGTATCTCAAGTTCACATGTAAAATGTTTCTCTTGTTTCCCTTATTGGGACTTCTGCTCACCCTTTCCTTTGATGTATGCTCCCAGGTTATGAGATACTGTAATGAACTTAATATGAACAATGAAGAATCCTTTCAAGTGTTTAAGAATAATATTTTATGTCGTCATGTATTAAGTTCTTGGTTTCCAAGACACTAAACCTTAAAGATCCTCAGTTTTGTAAAATGTAATAAAAAGTTATGTTATAAAAAGGAGGGATGCTATAGTTGGTATCAAAGGATGGTTTAGTTATTTGTGGAAATTAGGATTTGAAAACCTTACAAGGTTTCTTAATGAAAATTTTAAATATAGGAAAACATCCTGGTATTTTGGTGAAGTATTGAGTAAGTGGTTTCCAAAAAAATAAATCTCTATCTGGATACGAACAAGTAGAGGTGGCTCTGGCACAGATGTACCTAGGAGTTAAAACTCTAACAAGGTATTTCGGGCTTGACTCGGGGTAACTTGGTGCACAACAACGGGGCTTGTTGCACTCTTGGTTTGACACTCCCAGGGGATATGCTTTGGTAAATTCATAAGCTTAGTATGAACCATTATTAAAGGAACAAAGATAAAATAAAATAAGATTCACATAAGAAAATATGATCATGGATAACCTAGATTGGAACCTAGGGGATCACAAGTTAGGATATAATTTTCTTCTAAAAGTTTATCCTTATATGATTAAAGTTTCCTTTTCATGATTATTGGCTAAGTATTTAAGCCCCCTAATTATACTTTCTTTTCTTAGTTAATGGCAGGAAATAGAAGAACATGTCCCAACAACCAATGTGATAGGAAATGTGATGATTTACCTATTAATATGACAGAGACAATGAGAGATCAAGTTGAACATATTGTGATTATTCCAAACCAGATATCAAAAATCACAATTAATAATTAGTACCTAGGTGAATGCCCAAATTCATCCAGGAAGAGGAAGATGAAGTCTCATGGATGTTCATCTGATAAAGGTGATAAGAGAAAGAAGACCCAATTTTCTTTGTGCAAAAAGTGTGGAAAGAGGCACTAAGGAAAATGTCACAAAGGAACTGGGAGATGTTTTAAGTGTGGGATGATAGGGCATAAAGTATCCAATTGCTTTAAAAAATGGATAATGTGATGAATGCAGATAAGGTTCAATCTAATGTACCTTATACTATTAAATGTCGTAAATGTGGAGAATTTGGACATTATCCAAGGTAATGCTCTCTTGGAATGGATGATAAGCATGATGAGCATCAACAATCTTCAAGGACAAGGGAATAATGCAATTCCTATGCTGAGATGGATCATGATGACTGAAGTACATGTAACTTCTTTGCAATAATTGTCTATGTCATGTTGTATTTTAGTTTGTGCTCTATGAGAATATCTTTAATGTTTTCTAATAACATCAAGTCACTACCTAATATGGTTTTATATCATTAAGAAAAACATCTATTGTTATGTATCACATGTTGATGTTGTGAAGCTATTCTTCTTGAAAAAAATGATTAGGGGATTAAAAGATGAATATTATTTTAGAAGATGTTCACTAATTTGGGAACCCTATATGATCAAGGTAAATAGATTACTATGGTATTTTCTTTGAGAATTAAAGGTTGAATTATATTTTGAAGAATTGATGAATTTAAGGTGAACTTATGGTAATTTAAGTTACTTATGGAAATGATTAACCTATCTTGGGGAAAATGTGATTAGGTTAGTTACTTTTGTTATAAGACGTTAAGAGTGGTTGATGTTGTTTGGATATGAACGGTAAAGTTTATCTTGGAAGACTATGTTATCAAATCCTTCTTATATTTGGGTTACAATCTTAGTTTAGATTATTCTAAAGAATTTTTAGGATGATTGTGTATTGAATGGTCTTTCTGGAACTTTGGGTACTTTTGTTGAATTTTAGAGATTAATAGTCAAATTTCTTTTTATAAAGGATTATCCTTTTTGGGGATTATATGATCTCGTACTAACCATTTTAGTTTTATTTGATGAATAAAGACAAGGGAAAAATATAGTTATTCTTTTGTGGATTATGTGATTCTCTAGAAGATGATTCGTGTGCTTTTGATGAGACCAAGTCCTTTTGAATGCTCATTGTTTGGAGAAAAGATTAGTCTTGGTAGAAACTTATTAAAGGATGAAAATCTACTTGAAGGTAAGTATATTTCCTTATGTTTTTATTACATGTAGTAAATTAATTCCTTAAAATTATGAAAAGGAACTTAAAACAAAAATGTTGTTGTGTTACATTTCCTACTGGGTAATCAAAGACCATTTAACACATCATAAGTTTGTGATATTCTTGTTGTTAATTGTCTCCTAATAATTTTTTCTATCACTCTCTATCAGAACTTGAACCTTTGTTTTCTCTTCCATATCCATGTTTTCCAACATGGAATCCTAGTATGGGTTAACTTGGGTGACCTTCTTACTTCCCTTTATTTCTTTTAAAGTAATAGTTTAGTGACTCTTTTTCTGATGTAGGACTTTCAATGAAATTTCCGAGACCAATTTTAAAATTGCGAGGACTCAATTTCTTAAGGGGGGAAGATTTTAATGACCCGATATTTTTGAGTAAATTTTGTTCCCTATTTTTGGTGGGTTATTTTATTTTTCATTTAAAAAAATGAGTATAATTAAAATGAGACAGTTGGGTTTCAACTGTTATATGACCGTTGGTCAATATGACCATTGGAAACTAAATTTTATAATTATTTTCTATAAATACAAGCGATCTTGATTAATTAATATAGAAAGAATATTCAATGGCCCCATCCAGTAGTCCCGGGCCGATCGAGGCCCTTCTGATGGAACTCGGGAAGGAGGTAGCACCTTTGGTCTTTTCTCTGAACCAAACCCAAGCTGAACATCATCGTGTGAAGCTAGAACAGAATTGCCTTTGCGAGTGGTTCAAGTTGATAGAAATCACTACTCGGTCAATGTTGGCTAAGCCGCCCCAAGATTTTATCACCTGAGCACACCTTACTCTTAGTTCCTATACTAGTTTTATAAGGGGCTATGTAACGAGACAGTAACTGCCTTGTGTAATCCTTTGATTTAAATAAAAATTTTGATTTCTTCTTATGGTGAAGTTTGTGAATCTCAAGTGTCCAGATAAATATAGTATGCATATTATTGATGAATTTTAGAAAAAGGATATTTTAAAAATAATTATGTAAACCTTAAATAATTAAAAATATGTAATGACTTTCAGAAAATTGTCTTCTACAGTTGTGTTCAGTATGAAATTTAGAGTCTAATAAGATCAAATTAATTTTTAATGAATAGTAATTTATTAATAGTGATTTTACGCTTAGGATTAGTAATGTGACCAAATGGATTAGTAATCTCACTTAAAGAAAGTATTAATATAATTTAGGTACCTTGATTAAGTAATGTGATTCAATAAAATAGGTAAATAAATGTTTCAGAAACTATTGGTTAAGTATTAGTTTTTTCAGATGAATAGTGTTTTTTATTTAAAAATTAAATTAAAAATATTTAGAAAATTATTTTCATAAAATGGAGTTCATTTTTGAAATCAGAGCATCGATATTTAGTTAAGGTGAATTTTTGGGATTTTTCTGAAATAGTTGAATTTTCAGTGAATAGTGTTTTTATTTAAAAATTAAATTAAAAATATTTAGAAAATTATTTTCATAAAATAGAGTTCATTTTTTAAATCAGAGCATCGATATTTGGTGAAGGTGAAATTTTGGAATTTTTCTGAGAAAGTTTAATTTTCGGTGAATAGTGAAAATACAGCTTTTGAGTTTTGGGTGTTTAATGACATCATTAAGTATGTATTAATTATTCAATAATTCTGGTCGACTTATGAATAGTAAGATAAGGTATTAGGTGTCCCAAGTGGAAAATACCATGGTAAAATACCATGGGCAAGCCCATGGTTTTGCCAATACCATCGATGAGGTGTCCCTTGGCAATTAATGCTTTGTCCCCTCACTTCTCTTATAAATACCAAGACTTTACCTCATTAATTTCATTTCCAAATCCCCCCCAACAAAGTTCTGGTCTCTTTACCTCCCAATGAGTCCTCCCAAGGTTCCTTCAAGCCTTAAAATGTCTCGTTCTTCAAGCTTTTGAAGTTACTCTTCAAGGTAAGGGATCCTACCTCTCTCTTTCTTTTCATGTATTCTCCTTTATGTCATTTATTTTAAGCTCTATGTTCTTATGTTGGGGATTTTATTTTATATTCATTATAATTTCCTTTTCATGTTCATATATTGAGAGACCCCCTCTTGCTCTCATCAATTCATTTTAATAATGTTTAGGTGGCGCCGTTAGGCTGCCGAATTTTTGTAAGGGATCCTACCTCTCTCTTTCTTTTCATGTATTCTCCTTTATGTCATTTATTTTAAGCACCATGTTCTTATGTTGGGGATGTTCTTTTATATTCATCCTAATGTCCTTTTCATTTTCATATGATTATAGACCCCCTCTTTCTCTCATCAATTCATTTTAAGAATGTTTAAGTAGCATTGTTAGGCTGCTGAATTTTTGTAAGGGATCCTACCTCTCTCTTTCTTATCATGTATTCTATTTTATGTCATTTATTTTAATCTCCATGTTCTTATGTTGGGGATTTTATTTTATATTCATCCTATTATCCTTTTCATGTTCATATGATGAGATACCCCCTATTTCTCTCATCAATTGATTTTAATAATGTTTAAGTCATGTCGTTAGGCTGTCGAATTTTTGTAAGGGATTCTTTCACTCTTCCCATTTTCAAAGTTCTACTTTCATGTCAAGTCTTTCAAGTTCCTTTTTTTCATGTTGGGTTATGATCTATATATTAGTAATACTATACTTTTATTTTCATATTATGAGAGACCCTATTTAATCTCATCAATTCATTTTTATTTTTATTTTTATTATGTTTTAAGTGACGTCGTTAGGCTGCCGAATTTTTCATAAGAGAAATCTTATTTTTGTCTTCCTTTCAAGTTTTTAATTTCATATGGTATTTCCTTAAAATTTCATTACCATGTTCTTATATCCTTTATATTTTTTCCCTCTAATATTTTATGTATCAATTATGAGTGGGTGACCCATGTCTCCTCTCTTTTCAATGTTTTCTAAAACCCTGCAACATAGCCGTTATGCTGTCGAATTTTCATCTCAAAATGTCTCTCTCATTTTCTCAAAACTCTTTTATTTTATTAAGTTAATACTCAAAACTCTTTATTGTACAAGGTTATTCACTTATATATCAAAATTTTCTATTTTAAATTTTTTTATTTACATACATGAGACCCTCTTTCCTTTTCTGTGGGTTTAAAGTGACATAAAGATCACGTCTTTAAAGCAGTTTTTTTTAAATGTTATGACTAGAAAATGAAACCCATTTCTTTTATGCTATATGGGTTATTTATGAAATTATTTATGATGATATATGTGGCTCACATGATAATAAAGACAAATTAAGGGTGCGCCTTAATAGCGCTCCAATGCATTGGGTAAAGACTTAATCTCTAGAGATGATCATTTTAATGATACCTTGGTGAATAACCTTGGTAATTTTTTTTAATGACACCTTGGGGATGGAACTTGGTGATACGGAAATGATTGTCTAAGTTAAATTTTGTATCCACATCTTCATTAAACACATTACTTTTATTATGATATGCCTCGTGATCTCTTTCTCATGCCTTAAAGTTATTTATCATGACTTTATTGATGTATCTCAAGTTCACATGTAAAATGTTTCTCGTGTTTCCCTTATTGGGCCTTCTACTCACCCTTTCCTTTGATGTATGCTCCAAGGTTATGAGATTTTGTAATGAACTTAGGATGAACAATGAATAATCCTTTCAAGTGTTTGAGAAGAATGTTTTATGTCGTCGTGTATTAAGTTCTTGGTTTCCAAGACACTAAACCTTAAAGATCCTCAGTTTTGTAAAATGTAATAAAAAGTTATGTTATAAAAAGGCGGGATGTAATAAAACACAACCCCAAGGGTTCCAGTATATGCAATTCAGCAATTACGTATTTATCACATTAAAAAATTCACTTTAAACAGGAAAAAAATATAAACTATTGATTTTCACTAGTCCAATGGCTATCACATAGCAGTACTGAGGTCTTGAATGCCTCTAAATAGTGTAATAATGCTTTACCAGATTAAACATACCATTTTTAAACAAAGTAGACCAATTATAACCATTTTGGCACCCCCATCCAAAATTTCCCAATGATCGATGGCCTCACACCCATCCTCACTCAAGCAATTTAGGCAATAGGGCATGCCCAAAGGTATCACATGGGTCTAAAACTTAATTCATTATGAAATAGCAGATAAAATGGGTCCCACTCAAAAATACTTGAATAATTTCCCAATTCTGCACCACCCAAATGTCCATGGAAATAAAAAACAAGGTATGAACCACCTACCTCGAAGTAGCATGATGATCCTCCTCCAGTATCGGCCTCTAATTTGGTTTAAAACATGGTAGATCTATAAAAGGAGCATAAACTTTCAAGGTAATATAACTTGATCAAGATAATAAATCAAGATGAAAGGTTCAAGGGGGGTCAAGGTATTACTGATGGGGTTAAAATGGATTCAATGATGTTTGAATCTGACTTCAGACGAAGAATCAGGAGAAAAATGAAGTTTGGGTGGCCTGTTTTGTGGAGGTTCTATCCAGAACCAAAAAAAATGAGGCTACTGCCCATTTTAAGAAAAATTTAGAAACTACACGGTGTTTATATAGGTATACACACCATGTATACTATTTAACCATTCCAATGACGGATATTTTACACTGACTTACTTTACCAACCTACTGACATGACTACACAGCGTGTACTAGGGCGTACACGGTGTGTAGTTGGTTTTTTTCATTATTCCTTACTGAATTCTCCACATTCCATGTATATACCTTATACATGGCTAGACTACATAGTGTGTACTAGGAGTGCACGATGTGTACATGGTAAAAACTTGTTACTCATCCAACATGCCTACATGCCATGTATGGCCTTCACACATGGACACAGTACACAGCGTGTACTTGGGAATACATGGCGTGCAACCCCAAAATCATGCCATGCACCCAGTTTTAGTTCAAAACCACCCAGTCTTTCCTATTTTCTCAAAAAAATCTCAAAACAGAAAGAAAAAAAAGAAACTCATACCCTAAAATAAGAATAGGGTTATTACAAACTTCCCCCCTTAAAAGCAATTCATCCCTGAATTTCCCTTCCAAGGGTGGTGAAGAAAAACTCCAAATAACTCTAACCTCAAAATTCAAATCAAGAAAAGGTTCACTGACCTGTTTCTGGACCCATGGTCCTCCCATGACACATCGTCAACCATGCACCTCTTAAGGTGCTCCTATGTCGCTTCTGATACTCAAACGTATCATGCACCTCATCAGTGTCTGCCTCAATGAGGTCCTGCATACCATGGATACTAAAACAAAATATGGTGCATATCACCTCAAGTAACCCACATCCTTGATGCCCTGATGCCCATGAAACCTCAAGTAAACTACATCCTCAATGCTTCTAATGCCATGCATCTCATATATATATATAAATATATCATGCACCCAAAATGGTGCCAACCTATTGAACAGCATATGGTAAGTCCATATAAATCATGTTCACCTCATGCACTCAAACGGGCATGCCTTAATAGGCCATGCCAAAAAGAAAACAAGAAAATCATGGCCATGCATGCAGCGTACCTCTAACTATCATCAGTTCACCAGCCTGCTCATCTTATAACAGCTCCATGGCATGCACCTAGCTTGAAGTAGGAATGCCTGATGTCTGACCTCCCTGTGGTGCTAATCGAGTCACCAGTCATTGACCCCTCAGTTGGGTCTTGTTGTCTCTGTCATGTCCTCCACATACAACTGAGCCTCGACTACCCTCACCTGGTACCAATCCTAAATCGACCCCGGACACTACTGTATGTCCTTGTCCCTACCTACCGGTTGTCTGAGAAGGTTTCCTGTAGAACCTCTCTAGGTTTCCAACCTATCTACATGCCCATAACTCATTTGGAGGCCTATCTCACTGAGTTTGAACATTCCCTAGCTACCCACACTGAAAGAAAGCCACTTATAAACTATATCTATGTGGTCTAGCTAAGTCTTTGGCCTGATTGTCCTACTGGAACTCATCTCGACCTCGCTTCCTATTATTTGAATGATAACCTGAAGCCACCGACCGACTCAAACGAGACATTTCTTTCAAGTTTCCCTCAACTATGAGAACCTTATTCACTACCTCTGAGAACAATTTCATCCTAAAGATGTTTACATGCACCCTTATGGCATGTCGTAATCCATATTCAAAGCGCCTCACCCTCGAGGTGTCATCGCTTACCATACCTAGTGAAAATAGAGATAGCTAAGTGGAATTATTTTCATAGTTCATGACGGACATGTCACCCTACTGAAGGATCAAGAACTCCCGACCTCTCTCTGCCATCAGCATATTTAGAAAAAATTTCTCGAAAAACCTATCCTTGAAGTTCTCCCATGCCGGTCCTTCGTGTATGCGAGCTTGAACATACACATACCACCAATGCTTCACTGGTCCTCTCAGCATGTACATCACCAGCTTAACCCTCTACCTCGGAAGCATCTTGAGCTGCTCGAAGATCATCTGCATGCTCTCTATCTAGTTTTCAGCCACCTGTGGACCACCCTCACCCTGAAAAAGTGGAGGGTGCTACAATTGGAACTCCCATGTTAGATATTTAATAGATGGATCTTCTCATTGTTCACCTCTGTCAATCCCCTACAAAACACGTACCAAACTAGTTCGGAGCTGCTCGTCGAGCCACAGCCTGAACATTGTCAAACCCTGCAGTTTCCCTACCTACACTGGTTCTTATCCCTGATCCTACCCCTGAGCT
Source organism: Viscum album (assembly GCA_963277665.1). Taxonomy (NCBI): domain Eukaryota; kingdom Viridiplantae; phylum Streptophyta; class Magnoliopsida; order Santalales; family Viscaceae; genus Viscum; species Viscum album. The sequence goes on from OY728131.1 coordinate 2,074,379,370, forward strand.
TGTACCTATGGCTCAGGCTCTGCTTGTCCCTCAAGGTTTTGAACCTGATTGTGCTTCTATGGAACTATCTCATCACCCACCTGACGTTCCATCAAGCCGTGTAGGAGGAACCTATTGAATACCATAAATGGTCAGACGGCCCACATATATAACAATATATATATATATATAACGAAGATAAAGAAAGAAATAAAGAGGTAGTGCATAAAAAATACCCTTACTCTCCCATCAGCACAACCATGCCCATGGAATCTCAGCCTCATGGCCTCCTTACCCTCTCTCAACAGAACCAAGTATCATAGTAACCTCAGGCCATGCCCTTCTTGAAAACCAAAATTTCCTCAAACCAATGACCGAGTCACCCAATCCTAACAGTCATACTACCTCAAACTGACATCCAGGACACCCAATCCTGGTGATCAACATCACCTCAGTAATAGTACCTACATGCTCATATATGAGCCAGGCCCAAATCTCACGCCACATGAAATTTTTACATAATTAAAATCATGGAATATTACATTGAAATAAACAAGAAATTTTATCAGGAATTTCACCCTTCACATTTCAGAAGTATCTATAGCATGGAAATTGATATTATTCATGTGTTATTATCACTTCAAAAATAATACATGTAGATATGAAATTGAAATACCATAATAATGTTCCTATCAAAATCCAAGCAAACTCACCTTGCCATACCGGACCAAGGTCCAATTCTCCCTTACTACACCACGTTAAGGGTCACATATCACAACCAATAATCATCACAAACCAAGTGATCCACCAAGGTGGAAATCATATAAAAAATCATCTGAGAAAAAGAAAAACAATCATTCCCACCCAAGGTAACTTGGTCCATCCCTCGCACCTAGTGCTATAGGAACCCAAGCACAAGCTAGAAACTCAATTCCAATAACAACTTATCTCTAGTATACCATATCCCAAATAGTAAAACTAGCAGAAATAAAAAGGCAATCTCGATCTTATTAGTAGTTAGTCAAAATCTTATACTAAATCCCTGTCAAGAACAAACACCTTTGATACCACTTTGTAAAGTCCCAGACTCGAGCAGCCACCCGAACAGTGCTAAATAGTCTAGGTGTTACTACCTTAGGTGCACCTCCCCAAACACTTAAGGCCTCTGACTAGAAGTGAGGGTGTAAAAGGGTATAGTGGGGAGGATATACCCTCTCGAAGAAAAATAAGGTACTGTTTTGAGAATAATAATAAAACATGCAGCGTCAATAAAGACTCAGCAGACTCAAACCAGAACCGAATAGTGGAAGCACAATCAATAGTAGATAAACCAGTGGAAGCAATATAAAAATAAGTACAGTGGAAAATAAACAAAACACCATGATGAAAATCACTTGTAACTACTAAAAAACCAAGCATGCGTCCATAGCAGGTCACACATGTCAATATAAAAAGGGTGCTAATGGATAACCAATAGTAACTACAATAGTAAAGTAATCATGCTGATACCAAATGAAATCTAGAACAGGTAAAATCCATCTAGACATGACCTCAAGGTCTATACCATCTCCATTCCAAAATAGTACAACCATCTATCTCTTGAGGTTGATCCTTTACCTATAGGTAAAACCATAAAGTCTACGCACATCCTGAAGGGCCCGTGTCGGGTGTGAGACAAATCTCAGTAGGATACCACCCAATGGTGCATACCTAGTATAGGCATTTAAGCAGGTATGTATCTATAAGGAAATTAAATAGTATGATGCACGAAGTAAATAAAACCTCTACTAGTGCTCAGCAGCCACCAGGGTGTGTCACCTGCTTCAGCCAATGCCGGAATCTCAATCATGTAACCCAGCACCATGTGCCTCCTGCCACCACGTGTCTCAAGTAATGACATCCCTAAGGCATGCCCAATCAATAGTAACCCAGCACCATGTGACTCCTGAAACCTCATGTCTCAAGTATCGAAGTCCTGTAGGCATGCCCAAGTAGTAGTAACCCAGCACCATGTGCCTCCTAACACCCCGTATCTCCAGTACCGACGTCCATTAGGCATGCCCAAATAATCTGAAATCTCCTCACCTTCCATGGAAAGCACCCCCAAACCATAATCACCTAACTGTAACTACAGGGCCTCTACCCACATGAGTGGTCAAAACCACCTCATCATAGAGTCATCTATGTGAACACGACTCAAAGTCACGGGTGAGCGATAATAACCAAATATAAAACCCAAGCCACAACACCTCTGACACCTCATGTCCCTATAGCCATGTCGCTCAAGAATCTGATGGCCTTTCCATCCATGTAACCCAGGTCATGCCCAACCTAACAGTCACACTACCTCAATTTGACGTCTACGATGCTCAATCTCATGGTCAAAATCACCCAATACATCTCGGGCCATGCCCAACCTATGATCAACATCACTCAAAAGTCTTTGGGCATCACCCAACACAACCCCAAGGGTTATAGCATATGAAATTCAGCAATCAAGTATTTATCACATTAAACAATTCACTTTAAATAGGAAAAACAATCTAAATAGTTGATTAGCACTAGCCCAATGACTTTCACATAGTAGTAATGAGGTCTTGAATGCCTCTAAATAGTGTAATAGTGATTTAAAAGATTAAACATACAGTTTTAAACAAAGTAGACCAATTATAACCATCTTGGAACCCTCATCCAAAATGTCCCAATGAGAAATAACCTCTTTCCCAGCCTCTCTTAAGCAATTCAAAAATTAGGGCATTCCCAAAGGTATCCCATGGTTCTAACAATTAATTCATTATGAAATAGCAGATAAAACAGGTCCCTCTCAAAAATACCCAAAGATGCGCTAAAGGATGCACCACCCAAATGTCTATGAAAACACAAAACAGGGTATGCACCACCTACCTCAAACTAGCACAGTGATCCTCCTCCAGTATCAGCCTCTAATTCGGTCTAAAACACGATAGATCTACAAAAAGACCATAAAATCTCAAGAACCTATAACATGATAAAGAGTATAAATCAAGATGAAAGGTTTAAGAGGAATCAATGGCTTACCAAGGGGGTTCCAATGGATCTGACAATGTTTGAATCCGACTTCAGATGAAGAATCAAGAGAAAAATGAAGTTTTGGCGGCCTCTTTTGCGGAGGCTCTATCCAGAACCAGAAAAACGAGGCTACTACCCATTTTAAGAAAAATTTAGAAACTACACAGCATGTATATAGGTATAAAAGCTATGTATACCATTTAACTGTTCCAATGATGACTATTTTCCACCGACTTACTTTTTTGACCTACCAACATGACTACACGGTGTGTACTAGGGCATACACAACATGTAGTCGGTTTTTTTTCTATTCCTTGCTGACTTTTCCACACTCCATGTATATCATTTATACACAGCTAGACTACATAGAGTGTACTAGTAGTACATGGTGTATACATGGTAAAAACTCTCTACCAAACCAACACGCCTACACGCCATGTATGGCCTTCATACGCAGGCACAGTACATGGCGTGTACTTGGGAGTACATGGCATGTAACCCCAAAATCATTCCATGTGCCCAGTTTTAGTCTAGAACCACTCATTCTCCACTATTTTCTCAAAAACATCTCAAAACAGAAAGAAAAAAAGAAACCCATGCCCTAAAATAAGAATCGGGTTCTTACATAAGGTGTTCTTTAACAAAATTCCTTCATTTCCAGTTTCACGTATTTCATTTATCTTACCATGGGTGATCTTGGAAGTTTGATTCAGTTTCTTTTAGTAGTTTTATTTGTTGATTCAAAGACTCATTTCCCTTATTTGTTTATGAATCACAATACACTATATAAACCTGATTTAACTTGAGTTTCATTTTAGTTGTGTTTATATAGAATAAATTTCTGATAACTAGATTACCAAATAAATTTTTAAGGTTTGTGAAATTCTGGTACTCTAAACCTTCTTGATTGATTAAATTCACCAAATTTAAGAGCACTTTAGTAGTGCCTAATAACTCCATTAGCCGATAAGAAAATAACTGAGTCTATTGGTAGATGAAAAATTTATTATCAATGTTGTTACAACTAACTCTGATATTTTTAGAACCTAGCAATTGAAGTTAGATACATCATTGTATATAAATAGAGTCACAATCATGAGAATCAAAAGAATGGGTAGATCATTTTGAAAGTTATTGATCATTTTGAAGATTTTAAATTTCTTATTTCTGAAATAAATTCCAATCAATGTAATTATATTCTTTTTAAGTGTTTCTACTAAGGGAAATTTCTTGTGAGGATTTTTGTAAATATCTTATTACTTCCACTATAATTATTCTTTTTGTAATACTATATGATCAAGGTATTCCTAGAATATTAAGAGAGGTATCAAGTTCTTCTAGTGTGTGTACGAGAGATATTTCTGATAGGTAAATTCAAGTACTTTTGAAGATATGAAGATAGGCCTTCTGATGGGTATAAAATTAGGGATACCTTATGATAGGATAAAATTCATGGATACCTTATATATGGTTTAAATATATACCATAAAATTTGGTTTAAAAGTGAAGTTTTAATAATATCCTTTTAAGGATTATTTTTTTTCTAACCAATACTTTGTACTTTGTTTTTAAATTTATATTGTATTCTTTTTGAATTACCGCAAGATTAGATTTTTTATTTCCACTATTTAAATCATTATTATAAAGTTTTTATAAAATTATAACACATTTATTTATTTTATGTTAACTAAATTCCATGAAATTGATTTTTCACTTCCTGTACTTTTTTTACTCTAATTTATTAATTAATCGGTATTTTATAAATTTGTTCAACTTAAAACCTTAGGGTTGGATGAAACTTATAAGTTTTTTTAAACTGTAATTCACTCCAACCCACCTCTTATAGTATTAATTCCATTTATACTTGGGTCAAAATTTTGTATCAAATCTAGTCTCAAATTGATTATGAGTTTATTTTTAATTTCCATTAGTTCATTATAATTTCTTCTCATTTTTCTTACACTAACTGTGTTTGTAGAGAAAATATATTTTTCATGATGGCAGGTAATCTATTTAGAACACTTAAAATTTTAAATTTTAACATACCAGTTATTTTTTATGGAGTAGATTATGACTACTGGCATGATCATATGAAGTATTTTATCATTAACGCTAGAGTTGAAAATTTTCTCATGGTTACTGGAAGTTGAAAACTTCCAAAGACTCAAGATGAAAAGATAAAATATTAGGTAAACCATAAAGTTCATAATACTTTGTTATATTTTATGACTGGGGACATCTATAGCCAAATATCAGCTTGTTAAATGGAAAAGATAGTTATAAGAATCTAGAGACCATTCATTTCAGAACAACCAAATTTTTGAAGACTCGTAGAGCTATATTGAGAGATAATTATCAATATTTTGATTTTATTCCTAGTGAAACAATAACAAAAATGCATCAATGATTTATGAATACTGTAAATAGTTTAAAATTTATGGGTTCTAAAGAGTTATTAAAAGATAATATTACTAAAAAATTATTGATATAATTCTAAAATATTAGGAGTCTAAGAGAATAGTTATTGATGATAATAAACACTTTATTAAATTAAGTTTCAAAGGCTTAATTGGGATATTAATGAAATATGAGAGCAGACTAAAAATATATATTGAGAAATAGAAGAGGAATAATGGAGTATATTTTTCATCTACTTCTAGTAATTCTAATTCCAATACTTTTACTTATTGTTTTAATTCTTCTAAATATCAAGTTTAAAAGAATAAATGTAAGAATTTAGGTCAAAATAGTTTTGATAATAGTGATAATGAACTTGATCAAATAGAAAGAATAATTAATAAACATTTTGGAAATATGAATTTTTGGAATACAAATAAAAGTTCTAGAAATGATAGATATGAAAAGAAGTATTCTTCATAATTTATTTTCAATGAATTTAAGAAGATAAACCATTTTAGACCAGATTATCCTAAAATAAATAAGAAGGATAAAAATTCAATAAAATATTCTAAATGCTAAGGAAATAAAATTTTGAAATTTATGGATACAAGGAGTGTCAATGAAGGTGACACATATTTCAATAGTTTATCATAAGAAAGTGGTAATTATATTAACAAAATGGTTGGATTGTATTCAAACATACCAAAGAATGAAAAGTGCTACAGGGATAAGGTAATTGTTGAATCTTTAAAAAAATTAACTCTATATTGTAATTTTTCTTGTAATTATGAGGATAATTATTCTACTTCATGGGATGATTAAAAATAAAATCCAAAAGATAATGAAAAAAATAAATTAATCAAAATATGAATAATATCTTCCTAATTTTTATGAAATTACTAGATATGTAACTCTCATGAAAAAAATAAAATAATAAAATAAATAATAAATATGATTTTTTGAAGAAAAACTTATAAAATATAAAAAAAAGAATTTCTAAATTAACAACTAAAATTTAAAAACTTTCAACTGAATTGGATTCAAAAACTAATTCAAGTATTAATAAAATTGATCAAAAACTCCACGATCAGAATTTAGTTGATCATAACTTGGTCGTTCAACTTAAATCCAAATTTATTAGTCTAGAGAAACTTTTATCCAATTTTACATCTAGTAATAAAAATTTTGATTAAATGTATAAAAAAATAGATCCTTTAGAATTTTTAATGGAGTTGGTTTTACTTTCGATAAACCTCACTTACAATCAAATTATTTTATACCTAAAAGTGTGCCCTTTTGTACTAAATGTCAAAGGGGAGATAACTGGAATAAATATTGTTCTTTAAATTATTTATTTATAAAGAACTATAATTTATTCATTATAGAATATTTTGACAAATGTTGGTTCTTGAAATTTTATTTGCTAACATAACTAGACCCATGCAAATTTGGGTTCCAAGAACTTAGTTTTATCTTTTTCAAGAAAATTGGTTGGGTAGTAGTAGCTAAAATAAGTAGTATATGTATAGTGGTTTTTCTTGAAATATTACTAGATATGAGTTTAATTTTTTTAATTTGAAAAAGTTAAACAAAGGATAAATCACTTTTAGAGACAATGCATAGGGTGAAATAATTAGAATCGGTGGTGTTTCTTTTCTTGAAAAAAAATTAATTTAAAATGTTTTATATATCTTAAGTCATAAGAAAAACCTTATCAATATTAATCAATTGTGTGATGAATATTATCTTATAAACTTAAGGAATGATAAATTTACTATTCAAAGTTCATAAGGTGTTTTCATTCTATCTATCGATAGGTATGAGAATGTTTGAACACTTGACTTGGAAGACATAAGTCATCAAAATTTTACTTTTTTAAGAGAAACTAAAGACTTATCTTATTTGTGGCATTGAATACTAGGAAAATATAATTTTTTTAAATTTATACATACTTTATAGGAAAGTACATGTTAGGGATCTACTAGAAAATAAGTTTGAATAAACTAGAGTTTGTGATCCTTATTAATTTGGTAATAAAACTAAGTCAAATTTTAAATATAAAATTGAAGTATTAACTCCTAAATATTTATAGTTAGTGCACATGGATTTATTTGGTCCTACAAAAACTGGAAGCATTAGGGTAAAATAGTATGTGTATGTTTTGGTTTATAATTACACAATATTTACTTGGGTTTATTTTCTCAATTAAAAATTTGAAGCTCTTAATAATTTTAAGATTTTTTGTTCTTATGTTAAATATGAGAAAAACCTACTTTGATTACTATCCAAAGTGATCATGTTGGTGAGTTTATGAACTCATATTTTGAACCTCTTTGTAGTATGAAAGGTATTTCTCATAATTTTCCAACGCCTAGAACACTATAGTAAAATGATGTAGTTGAACAAAGAAATTTTATTCTTCAAGAAATTACTTGAACATTTCTAAGTGAGTATATTATTGCTAAACATTTTTTAGTTGAGGATGTGAGTACCGATTTCAATACTATAAATAGAGTTTTAATTAGAAATTTTCTTAATAAAACTACTTATGATTTTTGTATCAGAAGAAAACCAAAACATTCTTACTTCAGATTATTTTGGCATAAATTATTCATCATGAATACTAAAGATCAATTATATAAATTTTACCCTAATGATGATGAAGGAATTTTTATAAGTTATTCTACAACCAATATGTATTATAGAGTTTTTAATAAAATAATTGATGTTATTAAGGAAGTGGTTCATGTAATGTTTTATAAATATGGTTCTTTACAAAACCTCGAGAATTAAATTCTCCAAATTATGTTTTTAAAAACACACCTTTTAGTTTACTAGAAGTGGATTCACAATAACCGATTATAAATTCACTGGAAGTTAGATCATTGGATTTTTAATATCTAGAATTAAATTCAATATAATATATACATCCATTAGTTGAAAAACAACTTACTAATTTACCTAAAAACAAAGGAATATTAAGGAATCATCGTATCTATAATATTATTGGTGATATAATTTAAACAGTTAAAAATATAATTTCCTTGAGAAATCGATCTGAGCATCATGAATTCTTATCATAATTTGAACCTAAAATATCTAATTATTCCTTGGGTTATGAAAATTTGATAAATTATATGAAAAAATAGAATAATCAACTTGAAAGGAATCAATTTCAAACCTTGTTTGAATGACTAAAAGATCATGTGGTAATAGGAGTCAAATGATTTTTTAGAAATAAATGTAATTAAAATAGAATCATTGTTAAAAATAAAGAAATAATTGATGTTGGGGGTTATTATAAAGAATAATTCATATATTATGGTGAAATATTTTCACATGTATCAAGATTAGTATCTATTTTAATCTTACAATCTTTTGTAGTATATCTGAATTTTACTTTATTTAAAATGGATGTTAAAAATTTTTTTCTTAATGGATATGTTTAAGAGGAAGTTTATGTTGAAAAACCTATTGGTTTTTAAGACATAAATTTCTAAAAAAATGTATTTAAACTTACTAAATAACTCCATGGATTTAAAAAAATTTGGTCAAATTTATGTTCATGACATTATTTTTGGTTAAAATCAAAAAATAATATTATAGTTTTTTTGAACTTATGAAAGATGATTTTGAAATGAGCATGATGGAAGAACTTAATTTTTTCCTTGGTTTTCAAATTTCAAAAAAACATGAAGGAAATATTTTAACTTGATATAAATATATGAAATATTTACTCAAATGTTTTGGTTTTGAAAATTCATCAAGTATAATTACTCCAGTAGAAACTCCTATTAAGCTTGATCTTGATGAATCCCATAAAATAGTAGATCGAAAACTCTATAGAATTATGATCATAAGTTTACTATATCTCATAATAAGTCAGCCAAAAATTATGTTTTTAGTATATTTGTGTATGATGATTAAATAAAATATAAAAAATCAAATTTAATAGTGGTAAAACATATTTTCCATTAGCCTAAAGTAACTTAAGAACTTGGTTTATTTTATTCTTTTAGAAAATATTTTATTCTTAAAATTTACTCAGATACTGACTTTAGAGGATATAGAATAGATAGATAAAATTACTTCTAGAACATTTCATTTCTTATGAGAATATTTAGTTTCTTAGTCTATCAATAAATCACATTCTGTATCACTTTCCACAGCTGAAACTAAATATATTGCATTCGGAAGTTGTTGTGATCAAGTGTTGTGGATGCAACACACACTCATGAATTTTCGTTTGAATTTTACTCAAACTTTGATCCTTTATGATAATACCATTGTTGTATATTTTTCTAATAACCTAGCACATCACTCATGATCAAAGCACATAGTTGTATGACACCATTTTCTTAAGGATCACACACAAAAATAAGATATAATTCTTGACTTCATCGAAACTAAAATTCATCTTGATGATATTTTTAAAAAAACTATTAAACTCTAATAGACTTAAATTCATTAAATAAAAGTTGGGAATGGTCAATATAAAGTGATCCTCAATACACTTCATGTTAAAACTATCTCATAACATTGAAAAACTACACTAAGTGAGGGGGCATTTTCATTTCATCAGATTTTCATTTTTTTCATTAGTTTTTCATCAGTTTTTTCATTCATATTCTTGACAGATTTGCATTTTTTACTTTATATTTACATAAATATTATACGAGTTTAATATTTCTATTTCTACAAAAGATCAAAAATTTCATATAAAAATTTCCTTGAACCATCCTTAAAAGGGGAATATCACCCATTTTTATTGGAATATAACTTCAATGAGGCTTAACTCTTACAAACATATCTTATGACAAATTATTCTTCTCATGATTTCATTTTTCATCAAAGGGATAGATGTTTTAAACTTATAGAAGGTAATATCTATTAAGTTATTAAGTTGTTATTACTTTTTTATAGGGGTTTTATTCATTATAATTATTTTTATTCTATCATAAGGCAATTTATATTTTCATATGAAGAAATTATAAATTTAATTCTTAAAAAGATTTCATACGACATATGTTTTAGCTATAAATTTTTATAAGAATATTTCTAGATCACTCATCCAACAAAGGGAATTTTATTTTGGTAAAAATAAAACTCAAATGCCTATATAAGGACTTCAATATCAAGTCTCTTGGTCACATTCAATTTCCTATATTCATACTCCTTCATTATATACTGAAATGGTTTTCAATGAAAGTATATATGGTAAATTTTAAGAGAAGAAGTTCAAAAGATCATCAGTGAAGGCCAAAGTTATTTCTTCCAAAATAGTAAAACCACTGGATCTGGTTGAATCACTCTCATGGATCATTTTTAAACAAGGTGAAGTTCAAAGTTTGATAATGTGAAAATATATCTTATTTTATATGAAAAGTCTAGATAATATCTGAAAAACTAGTTCTGAATATGAAGTTCAACATATGAACTCATCACACATGATCTTTCTAGATATGAAAAAATAGTTGAAATGTAATTTATATTAAAAAAAATGATTATATAAACAATGTTTAAAGGATTTTTCCTAAAGATCTGATGAGCTGTAGAAGCATTAGAAGCATCCAAAACATATTATTGGATAATTCCTAAGAGAACTAAATTTATAATTTCTAATTGTATTCTAACTATATTTATAATTTTTCATTATATTCATTTCGTTTATTTTCCCTTATTTATTTATTTATTTTTAAAAATCACAAAGGGAGATAAATTTATGAAAAATTGAGAAAGTTAAAAAAAATTATAAAAAAATTAAAGTTTTTTTCATATCCTATTTATGACAAATAAGTTTTTTTTAAGTATTTTTTAATGGAAGGATCATTTCACTCTATTAGAATTTTCATACTCTACTCGAATACATAGTTAGATTTTTATTCAATTAATATTTTAAATTTATTTACATAGTTTATTCTTTCCAAAAAGTATGAGATTGTGGATTCAAGTACTCACTTTATTTATTTATTTTTGAAATAATAATATAATTTATATAAAATTTATTTAACTAGAGTTTTATTTTAGTTTTTTTGTTTATGCGGAATAAATTCTTGATAATTGAAATAATAGAGAAATTTTTAAGGTTTGTAAAATTATGGTACTCTAAACATTCCTAGCATATTACATTCAATGGATTTAAGAGTATTATAGTAGTTCCTGATTACTCCATTAGTAGATAAACCAAATCATTTATCCCATCCATGGATGGAAAAGTTGTTATTGATGTTGTTACACCGAACTATGAGATTTTCATAATCTAACTATTGAATCTAGTTACAGTAGTATTTATAAATAGAGTCACAACCTCATGCATCGAAATAATGAACAAATAATTTTGAAAGTCATTGATACTTTTGAATATTTTTAATTTCTTGATACTAAAAGTGCTTCTAAATAGTGTAATTGTTTTCTTTTTTAGTGTTTCTACTAAGGGATACATCTTGTGAGGGGTTATGTAAAGCTCTTGGTATTTTCAATATAATTGTTCTTTTTATAATCCTATGTGATCAAGGGATTCTGTGGATAAGATTAAATGAATTAGGTGCTTCCATTATATGGAATAGATCTACTTTTGATGGGTAAAATCGAGGTCATCGAGGGATAGGAAAATGGACCTTTCTATAGGTATAAAATCAAGTATACCTTATAAAAGATTGAAAGTTGTGGATACCTTAGATCTAGTTTAAACATTGACATTACAATTTTATTTAAAAGTGTTGTTTTAATAATATCCTTCACATCGGTTTAAAATTTTGGTTTTAATAATATCTTTTTAAGGAGTATTTGGTTTTCTAACCAATACTCTACACTTTATTTTAATACTTATTTTGTATTCTTATTTGAATTATCACTGGTTTAAAATTTTTTGTTTCCACAACTTAGATCACTATTGTTTTATTTTTATAAACTTAAAACACATTTAATTTTATTATGTTAACTATATTCCTTATAGTTCATTTTTTATTGCATCAACTATTTTCACTCTAATTTATTAATTAATCAGTATTTTATAAATTTGGTCAACTTAAAACCCGAGGGTTGGATAAACCCTATAAGTTTGTTTTAAAACTACAATTTACCCCCACCCCCTATTGTATCATTACTAACATTTATCCTTGTAATAATGATATTAAGTGTGAATAGACCCTTTATATCCTAGAAACTTTTGTTGCATTATACTCAAACCTAATCCAATATTTCTAAGGTTTTAAAAACCCTGAAGAAAACATAATTCTTTCATCAAATCTCCACTTCATCTTAGGAGTAAAACAACATAATGATTTGGCATGTCCATCAACAGAACTCCCAAAAATCTCATTATCTTTTTCATTAGAAACTATTCCAAACAAAATTCCAACAATATAACAACATGGGATAATTTATCCTTCTATTTAATTAAACTAAACACTAATTTAAATTATATAAGATCACAGGAATGGGTTAGCATCATATTAATTTATATTTAAACCATTACTTAAATATATCATCCTCTCTTAAGTAAGGTAATGTATATCCATGACATGATGTCAATAAATAGATCTCGATGGAAAAGTAAGCAATGCATTTTAACTTACCTACGTTTATGCAAGGCAATGTTACAAAATGTCTAAATTCCATATAAAAAAGATTAATAAAATAATTATAAATATATGCCTAGAAATTTTCATCACTACCACTTTACCATGTGGTAATGAACTGATCATTTCATGATTTTTCACTCAATAAAACAATATAATATTATACATTGACATGAATAAGTGTTCATTTATTCTTTTATTAACCAAAAAATTCATCACCAGAACTCATGGTACAACCTTGTAACTCTTGATTCACTACTACAAAATAGTCTTTTAATAGCACTGGCCTTTATCAACGCTAGAAAAAACCACTGATAAAGTGTACCTTTTATTAGTTCTTTTTTAGCACTAATAAAAGTCACCTTTATCAACGCATTTGTTTAGCACGTACCCTTTATCAGCACATTAATTGTAGCACTGATAAAGGGTACCGTTTATCAGTGATTTATTTGTAGTGCTAATAAAGGGTGCCCTTTATCAGTGCTTTATTTTTAGCGCCCATAAAGGAATCCTTTATCAGCACCTTTTTAGCATTTATAAAGGTCCGAATAAAATAAAATAAATAAATAAATAAATAATATAAATAAATTTATAAAAAAATATTAAAAAAATTTATTAATTAAATAAATATTGATAAAAATGAATAAATTGAATATCCTTTGATTTTTCAATTTAACATAGATCTAGTGTGTGTTATATTGATTTCACATATACATAATTAATGAATTTTTATATACAATGCATATATACACACAAATATTTTTTTGGGAATTTAATCAATTTCTATTATTTAATTTATATATATTTATTTACTATATTTTAATATTTTCAAAATTTATTCATCTATATTTCAATATATATCCATTTTTTTAATAATTTATATTTAATTAATAAAACATATCCATTTTTTAATATTGTTAAAGTTTACTCATTTTAAATTATTCAATTTCACTCATTTTTAACGTGCATGCACTTAAGATTAAATATTCATTAATAATGTTAGAAATATATTTTAAAAAAATATTTATAATTAAATATATTTATAAATTTATATTTACTATTTTTATACATTTATACACTTATAATTATAAATAAATAAATATTATTTTTTTAAAAGTATTTATATAATTATAAAAAAATAATTATATATATTTAAATAATTATAAAATTATAATAAATTTATTTAAATAATGAATATATTTACTATATTTGTATTCATATATGTTTATTATATATATATAATTAGATAAATATATATAATGATATAAATATTATTTTTTAAAAAATTATTTATATAATTATAAATAATTAATTATAAAATTATAATAAATATATTTAAATAAATAATAAATTTATTATATTTACATTTATATATATTTATTAAATATATATATATATAATTAAATATATATATTTAAATATATATATAATTATAATTATAAATCCTTTATCAGTGCTTAATTAATTAGCGCTGATAAAAGGAATCTTTATCAGTGCTTTTTTAGAAGTGTTGATAAAAGTGTCCCGGTCTATTTAAATAACCCTAACCAGTCGCAAACTCTTCACGATACCGAATATTTTTGCAAAAGCCACCCTCTGTCAACACTCCTCCTCAGTGAATTGAAGCTCGAATCAAGGCTCAAATCCAAGGCTCAAACAATTTCAAGGATCAAATCCAAGGGTCGAACGAATACAAGGCTCAAACATTTTCTAGGTTTTTAATATCTCTACTTTCTCTTGGGTAATTCAAAGCTTCAATCCAAGGTATCTTATTTTCTTCTCATTTTACTCACTCATTGATTGTTTGTTTGGAGAGATCTATTTGCATATTTTTTATCATCATTCATACTTTACTATCGAGATATCCCTATGGTCAATAATGAGTCAAAACCTGTAAAACTCAGTATTAGAGTTGTTGCAGACTCTTCTTCATTGCATTTGTCATCCATGTGATTTGATGGCTCTGCTTCTGATTCATGATTCCTCTTCAAACCTGATTTTGTAGCATCACTCTGGGTCTCATGAATATAATTTTCAATTTCATTTTGATGATGATAGAGTGGATTCTAATCTTATTTCTTTATCTTTATTTTAGCATCTCCAGAAATGCTTACCTGGTCATTGGGGATCTCAAGCAGGGGTTTTCGAGTTTCATTTTGATGTTCATGGTTAGATCGCTCCTCCGGGGTGATTTGAATTATCTTCATCTACTCTGATTACTTCTGTTATCATCTACAACTCTTTGAGGGGGCTCATCATTAAACTTAAAAATATCACCCTGTCCATTTAATAGGCTGGCAATCCTATGAATCATTTCTCCCATGGGAGGCAGTTTCTCCTCCTGCAAGGATGGTTCATAAATTGAAAAGTTGTTTTATTTATATTTCACACACCAGGGATCACATTACATATATAAATATATTAAATATTCATATATATTTATATGTATAAATTCTAAAAAATAAAAATATATAAAAAATATAGATATATATTTATATTAAATATTATATATTTATATATTATACAAATATATATAAAGACACAAGCATGTATATTTTAAAATATTTATATATAATATAGGTATATATTATACAAATAAATTATGAAAATAAATATATTATAAAAAACAAATATATATTATACTATACAATTATATATTATACAAATATATTATAAAAATATATTCTACCAATATATTATGAAAATATACTATAGAAATATATTTTAAAATATATATTATACAAATATGTTATACAAATATATTACACAAATTTATATGTATACAATTAAAAAATGAAAATTTTTTATAAAGATTCGTCTCACTTCTAAACTATTTTTGTAAGAGTGGGTTATCTCCCATTTAACTTAAAACCTCCATATCTTCCATAATTGCTATTATTTATTTTATTATTACTAAAATTTTATTCTATGTTCCCAAAATCACCATAGAACCCATAATGGCCATGGAAATGAGATTTTCTTATAAAGCCTACTCTTCTTCTATTTAAAAATAATTCTTATTTTCAGCCTATCTAGACATAATTCTTGAATCAATTTATCAACTAAGAATTTTGAGATCTTGAAAACCTTTATTTTTATTAGGTATATTTTTTTCCTAAAATTATTTTTTCTATTCCTAATTAATTTTTAATTGAAATTATAATTTTGAGATGTTTTAAAATATTTGATATACCATTAATATTAAATTTAATAATTCTTTAGGTTGTTACATCAATTTTTCCGAAGAATATAATGGAGGTTATCAAATTCTATATATGTTTGAATAATTATTAGAAATTATTTTTGGGTATTCATCATTTTAGGTCTACATGTATTGGTTTCACCCCTGGGAATCTCTTATTACCATCATTTATATAAAATAACTCTTTATTTATTAAAATGTTTTATCAATACATTTTTATATTTTTACAACTAGAAAATGGAGCTGCTGCCACGGATCTATAGCCACAGTTTTAAAATCATGTCTATATGTGGTTATAGCCATGGTTTTGTGGCCTATAGCCACGGTTTTAAAACTGTGACTATAGGCTTATTTTTCATGTCCTATAGCCACGGTTTTCTAAACCCTGGTAATAGCCCATGGCTATTGCCACGGTTTTTTGTCCTATTGCCACGGTTTGAAAAACCATGGATATAGGCCAATTTTTTCATTTCCCTATAGCCAGCGATTCTCCAACACCGTGGCTATAGGGTTCCCGCGCTTCCGCAGGAAAAAAATTCCCACCAAAAATTTGGCGAGAAGCCCTATCGCCACGGTTTTGAGTCTATTCTCATGGTTTTTATAAATATATATATATACCCAAATTGTGGCGTAGTGTAGTGGTAAGTGCGCTGGACTACATAGTGGAGGTGCAGGGATCCAAACCCGCTGGGGGAATTTATAATTTTGGCTATTTCCACGGTTTTTCGAGGCTATAGCCACGGTTAAAACTGTGGAAATATCCACCTATAGTCATGGTTTAAACCATGGATATAGGTCAAGAACCACGGTTTCAAATATTGAGGCCTATTTCCATGGTTAAAACAGTGACAATAGGTCAGGACCTACTTCCACGGTGATAGCGGCCATGGTTGGCCAAAACCGTGGTCATAGCCTTTGGCCACAGTTTTGGGGCCTATCGCCACGGTTTTGAACTATGGCAAAAGCCCTTTTTTCAGTTGTGTTTTTAGCCGATCGAATGATATTTTATTATTCTTTTTTATCATATTTGGTTTTCTTATTAATTTTTAATTTCCTATTTAGTGATTTAATAAATACTTGATGGATCGTTTTAATAGAGGGAGGACTAGTCTTAGAGGATTAAAAATATTAAAAGTGAGATTTATCCTATAAATATAGAATTCATAGGACCCAAATATTCATATATCATAACATTTACTCATTGAGACCCCTTGAATCACATACAAGAATGTTTATTCCCCCCAAATCTTAACTTCAAATGGGAGACATTACCCTTTTTAGAGAACACAATGAATTACAATTGACATCCTCATCATATTCATCTCTAGAAAAGCTATTATTAAATTTTGTTGTCTTATGACTCATCCCCCATCTCTTTTATGTTTCTTGTACTCCTCTGAGCATTAGTAATCCCATGGATGACTACTTCTTAGATTATTTTAGGCAACATAGGTGCATGTTCATGAGAGACGGGGAATGTGTGTCAAACAAAAAAAATGCAGTGATAAATGTTTCGAAGATGATTTGATGTGGATGGATATCAAATACACATAATAAATAGTTTATAGGATAACCCTTTCATTAGGAGATCACAATTAGTTCATGTCAGTCCCAATGTATAGAATGTCTTATACGTTAGAGGGGACCAAAAAAAGGGGATTTGGATTCTTGATAGAGGAACCAAATCCCTAAAACCTTTAAAAAAAGAAATAGAATTCAATGAGAAGGTAAAAGTGTTTTTTTTTTCTATACTATATTTTTCCCCATGATATTATATATTATTTACACTATTAACATAATCTAAATTAAATGTTTTAATGCTCATGTAGATAATGTCTTCTGCACATGATGATCTTACCAATCCCTTTGAAGAACAAACTATAATGAAGGAAACCCTTTGGGAAGATGTAAATATAATGTTATGATATAATTTCTCTAATTACCAAAAAATTATATAATGAAATATTGATTTAATTTTCATTATTTCTTGCAGATTTCATTTATTTTAGAAGTTTTTTGTCCATCTTTCATGACTTTCTGCATTAAAACTTCTATAGAATTATTCTCCCTCAAAACCTTTTCACCCCTATAGTGTTGGAATTTATCACTTTTCTTTAAGTTCCTTCCATTGCTCAATCATGGAGGTAATATTGATATTTTCATAGTAAAATAATTTTCCATATAATTAATGTATTATTTCATATTTATGTTTAATTTATTTATTTATTTATTATTTATATAATTATTTTTTTCTTATATAGGTGGATTCTTTTGTTCGGGTTGGGATGGTTTGTTCAAAGTTTCTCATGCTCGTGAGAGATAAAACTTAGATAATGTAACTGAGATAATGACAACAAAAAATGCATCAAGAATGCATAAAACCATCATGAAAATGTGAATTCATACTACTTATTTAATTAATTTTTTTATCATTTTATCTACTATTTGTAAGTTAATTTCCTTATCATTTTTATCTAATACTTATTTAGTTTTTTTCACAGATCATTTTAGAAGTCATATTTTTCTTTCAAATATTAGAAACAATCCACAAAAGAGATAAAATGTTTCTTTCTACCAATGTTTCCATGATTTCCATTTCCATTTTCTTTCTTTATAGAACTAACAATGATGCATATTGACTGGATTTTCTTAGTTAAAAAACCCTTTCTCATTGTTTAAATCCATAAGATTAAAGGGAACATGAGCTTCCTCTGCTCTTCTGGATTTCAAAAGCAAGTGGTTTTTCTTCTAAGAACATTGATTCAATATGCAATGTTGGTAGTTCAACAAAGAAAGGTAATGGAAATATTGGTAAAATTGGTATTTAGGATTTTTTTTGAGACTTTGGGACATATAGGAATCATATGTACCTCAATCTGGTACATGGTGTGACCTCTATGACTCCAAGTGCTTCTTTTTATTTAAAATTACATTAATTTTAGTAAAAAAGACAACTAACATACTCAAAAATGATAAAAAATTTTCCAATAAATTTTTATAATTTAATACAATTATACATAATTCATTTTTGATGTATAGGAATCAGTATCACGTCAATCCAATATATAATGTGGATAGTATGACTCAAAGTATTAGTTATCAGTTTAAAATCGACATTTTAGTTTGAAAAGTGTCACTCATTAAAAACTAAGAAAATGCACTCTTGTTTTCTTGATAATTTAGGAAATTGATTCATAAATAATTTGTGACATATATTAATCATTATCACATAAAACTGATACACGATGTGATCTGTATGGGTCAAAGTGTCTGTTTCCAGTTTAAAATGACATTTTAGTAAAAAACACAAGTGATGTACTCAAAACCAAAAAAAATACATTCATACTATTTTGATAATTTATTAAAACAATCCATAATTCATTTAAGATGTGTAGGAATTAGACTCACCTCAATCCAACACACAGTGTGACAGGTATGACTCCAAGTGCTTCTTTTTATTTAAAATTGATATTAATTTTAGTAAAAAGGACAACTGACATGCTCAAAATTGAGAAAACATATTATTATTATTTTTATACTTTATAAAAAAATACATAGGTCATTTGGGATGTGTAGAAATTAAACTCATCTCAATCCGACAAATGGTGTGACCGTTATGACTCCAAGTGCATCTTTTTATTTAAAATTGACATCAATTTTAGTAAAATAGACAACTGACCTACTCAAAATTGAGAAAATGCATTCTGATTGTT
Organism: Viscum album; assembly: GCA_963277665.1. NCBI lineage: Eukaryota > Viridiplantae > Streptophyta > Magnoliopsida > Santalales > Viscaceae > Viscum > Viscum album. The sequence continues at coordinate 2,074,399,292 of OY728131.1, forward strand.
TTTATACTTTATGGAAATAATCCATAAGTCATTTTTTAAGTGTAGGAATTAGAATCATCTCAATCTGATGCATTATGTTGCTGGTATGACATAATGTGTCTGTTATCAGTTTAAAATTGACAGTTTAGTTCAAAAAGTGTCACTCACTGAAAATAAATAAAATGCACTCATATTTTCTTAATAATTTAGTAAATTTATTCATAATTCATTTTTGATGTGTAGGAATTACTATCATGTCAAAATGACACATGATGTGACCGGTATGAGTCAAAGTGCTTATTTCCAGTTTAAAATGGTATTTTAGTAAAAAATATAAAAGACGTACTCAAAACTAAACAAACACATTTATATTTTTTTATACTTAATTAAAATGATCCATAAGTCATTTTATATGTGTAGGTATTATCCACATATCAATATTATACACAGTGTGATCGGTATTACTCCAAGTACGTCTTTTTATTTAAAATTGATGTCAATTTTAATAAAAAGGAAAACTAACCTACTCAAGACCGAACAAATGCATTCTGGTTGTTTCTATACTTTAGAAAAATTATCCATAAGTCAATTTTTATGTGTAGGAATCAGATTTACCTCAATCTGATACATGATGTTTCTAATATTACTCAATGTGTCCGTTATCAGTTTAAAATCAACATTTTAGTTCAAAAAGTGGCACTCACTGAAAACTAAGAAAATGTGCTTGTATTGTATTGATAATTTTGGAAAAAGATTCATTATTCATTTTTTATGTGTAGGAATCAGTATCATGTCAAACCCACACAATATGTGACTGGTATGAGTCAAAGTGTATGTTTCAAGTTTAAAATGACATTTTAGTAAAAAAGACAAGCAACATACTCAAAACCGAGAAAACAAATTAGGATTATTTTGATACTTTTGAAAAATTATATATAATTCATTTGATACATGTAAGAATTATCTTCACCTCAATATGATGCATGGTGTGACCGGTATGACTTCAAGTGTGTCTTTTCAATATATAAGTATCATTTTAGTTTAAAACATGAATCACGTCACCAAAACTGAGCAAACAATCCAAGATTGTTTTCTTATCATTATATATAATATTAATTAATTAATTTTCTTATCATTTTTATCTTATAATTATTTAGTTAATTTTCACAGAGATGATGCTTGAATATGATCAAGAAATAGTGTGACCTGAAAGAATCAACCGCAACTAAATCTGATACACAATGTTCCTGGTATGACTCAAAGTTTAGTTTAAAATTAACACTTTTTGACAATTTATTTCTTTATATTATTATTAAAATAAGAATTTTTTTCTTATACAAATGTGTATTTTACTTGAGTAGAAACACTGATGTTTTTGAATGTATGTAATAATTTGTAATTATGTAATTTTATAAACTGATGTTTGAAATGTCTATAATATAGTTTTTTTTCTTTTATTTGTGTTGTAAATTTTATTTCATTTAAATTTTGTATTGGTGCTTGATTTTTTTGATTTTGTGATGTTTTTTGTGTTGTGGTGTGTTGTTACATCACACTTCACTAGTGCTATAGTTTGTTGTTACTACACACTGTATTATTCCCCTTTATCAGTGTTGTTACAAGCACTCGTAAAGGGTTATTTTATCGATGCTTCTAAAAGAGCTGATAAAAACTGGGGCTTTTAATCTTGCTCTGGTAGTCAGCGCTTTTTTAGAGCTGATAAAAATTTGGGGCTTTTAATATTTCTCTGGTATTCAGTACTTTTCTAGAGCTGATAAAGGCTATTTTTATCATTATTAAATGCTTATTTTGTAGTAGTGAGTATACCACCATTCAGGTGTAATATATTTCAAAACCCATGTCCTTACTCTAATAAATATCACAGTTATTAATTTGGAGAGGCGACCTTTCTTATACCAACTAGACTAAGACACATCATCGCTAACTAGTTTCTTCTACTCTCATGATTCCTACGCTCAGGGTTCTATGCACAAGCTACACTAAGATAGAGAATCATTTAAAGTCAATGAAATTTTAATTTCTTTATACTATCTCCATAAATTGACAATAAATTCCCAACATCGGTCATCTTTCATCTCAGTAGCACAATCAATTCCCATTCCTTAATCTACTATTTCACAGACCATGAGGACATATAAGATCTCACAATTAACTTTTTTATCTCTTAACATATCATAGGTCTATAAAAGATCAGTGGTACAATCTTCATTGTTTCTCTTACAAAAGTGGTATAAGGAAAGTCACTAAAATTAACAAGTAGAAAAATCATCATTTCATTGCATATAAGGGGCCAAATATTCTTAAACATGCACCCTATTGAGGTCCCATACCACCGAAATCCAAGAAAATAATGTCACGGTCTCCTCGATGACCTCAAAAGGGTGGTCTTAGGCCTCGATAAAAATAGTTAACCGAGGAAGCATCCCAAATCAAGGCCAAAATAAACTATAATTGAGTTAAACCCATCATGATGGAACAACATGATGTTTTTTATGGATATAAGCATCAATCCGTATATATCTATGGAAATCAATTACATATTTCCATCCATATCCATCGCTAATAATGACATCGAGGTGGTCTGAACCCATAATGTTCAAACACCAATGAATTACCATTAACATAGGGTGAGTTAAATTTTCCAATATAGATATTTCAAGGTTAGGTTAGAATTCATAGGATATTTTTACCATAAACCTAAATGTAATATTATTAATTAAATATATATTTACATGTGATCAATCATCATCACACTCATACAGGTGGAATGAAAATTTCAACACATTCGCCACAAAAAAAATCTCAAATTAGATAATATATCATAATGTCTTGAAGCAATTTAGAAGAAATTTCAATACTTGATCTCTTCCAATAACTCATGTGTGTACCAATTAGTCCTCGGAATCTTATCACTAGGAACATCATGAAAGTTGAACAATCATGCATCAAAAATTATGATTTATACCTATCAAAGAATATGACACAAATCACATATCTCAAGCTACTTCCCCACCATGAAAATCAAGAACCAATAGTAGTTAAAACAATATGTCCACCATCTTCATGTCAAATTACTCATTCCCTGAGCACAAATAATTATATTCCACCACCTACCTACCAACTATGAAGCAAGATAATCATGAAAGAAACAACACCTTTCACAACTCATTAGAGTCTCACATATCCCATCTACCATCTCACTAACCACCAATATCCAAACCTCAAATATCATGGGAAATCATGATCATAATAAAAATTTAAAAAAAGGGGCAATAAAAGAGGGCCCAACCATTATAATGCAATTATCATCATAATAAATAAATCAAAGTGGTCTATCAATGATTGTCCAAACATCAAATAATTATAAAACCATCATATCATGAAAAGAAACAAAATAGGTAGTCAAAGAGTATCTTTCCATTAAAGGAAATAAAATGAGGTTATACATACCTCTCAAATCATCCCCCAAACTCAACTTACAACATCACACCAACACGAGATGTTCTAGATTCCACAGAACTAGTTACTCGGTATAGTGGTAGGTGTAGACCCCTTTTACTTGGATCACTGGACAAAGTCCACATCAGTATAATGATCAATAATGGGGGAACTTTAATAGGTGAAAACTTGATCATTATCAACTTGCGTAATCGCATAGAATTTTCCACATGACATGATAATAAGTTTAAAAGAAACCACAAATCTTGATAGGTTCATAACACAATGAGAAGAGATTTTTAAAATGTATCATTTGAATCTATATCCATCCTAGACCAATTCCCCTATCACAACCAAGCATGTGCACAAATCATTTTCAAACTATTATATGATTCACATACCAATGTAACTATACCTAGAAAAAATTCTCTAAGTACTTGAGTTAATTAGTAGAAAATCAAAGTTCATACATAGAAATGAGTCGACCGCCACACCTTATATTGCAATATCTAGCCTATCATACTAAACTATAATACCTCTAACAATGTTTTCCTCATTGTTTCTCAAACCAACCTTAACCTTACATGTGCCTAACATCAAACTATGTTGTATATCTCAACCAAATTATCTAATTCCACTCTTCCACAACTTGATTCCACTAGTACCCCACTTGATTCTATAATGAAACTAAGTGTGGCCTTGAAAACCCACCTCGGATAATAGGCCATAACTTGGAGACTATCATCGATGGTATAAATCTCACAATTGGAGACATTACTGTATATAGAACACAGTGAAAGGTTGTAAAAGAAATGACCCCCCCCCCCTCAAGCATGAACAATAGAGAAATCATGATTAACTAATATCGTAAAAAAATAATTTTAGGAATATAACTTCAATGAGGCTTAACTCTTATAAACATATCTTATTTCAACTTATTCTTCTCATGATTTCATTTTTCATCAAAGGGATAGTTGTTTTAAACTTATGGAAGGTAATATCTATTAAGTTCTTAAGTTATTATTACTTTTTTATAGGGGTTTTATTCATTATAATTATTTTTATTCTATCATAAGAAAATTTATATTTTCATATGAAGAAATTATAAATATAATTCTTAAAAAGATTTCATACGACATATATTTTAGCTATAAATTTTTATAAGAATATTTCTAGATCACTCATCCAACGGAGAAAATTTTTCTTTGGGAAAAAGCAAACTCAAATACCTATATAAGGACTTTAATATCAAGGCTCTTGGTCATATTCAATTTCCTATCTTTATACTCCTTTATTCGATACTGAAATGGTTTTCAATGAAAGTATATATGGGAGAATTTATCAAAAGAAGTTCAAAAGATCATCAGTGAAGACCAAAGTTATTTCTTCCAAAATAGTAAAACTACTGGATCCGGTTGAATCACTCTCATGGATCATTGTTAAACAAGGTGAAGTTCAAAGTTTGATAATGTGAAAATATATCTTCGTTTATATGAAAATTCTAGATAATATCTGAAAGAATAGTTCTGAATATGAAGTTCAACATATGAACTTATCACACATGATCTTTCTAGATATGAAAAAATAGTTGAAATGTAATTTATATTGAAAAAAATGATTACATAAATTATGTTTAAAGGATTTTTCCTAAAGATATGATGAGCTGCAGAAGCATTAGAAGCATCCAAAACATATGATTGGATAATTCCTAAGAGAACTAAATTTATAATTTCTAATTGTATTCTAACTATATTTATAATTTTTCATTATATTCCTTTCATTTATTTTCCCTTATTTATTTATTTATTTATTTTTTAAAATCACAATGGGAGATAAATTTATGAAAATTTGAGAAAGTTAAAAAAAGTTATAAAAAATTAAAGTTTTTTTCATATCCTATTTATGAAAAATAAGTTTTTTTAAGTGTTTTTTAATGGAAGGATCATTTCACTCTATTAGAATTTTCATACTCTACTCAAATACATAGTTAGATTTTTATTCTATTGATATTTTAAAGTTTTTTACATGGTTTATTATTTCCAAAAAGTGTGAGATTGTGGTGTCAAAGACTCACTTTATTTATTTATTTTTTAAATAATAATATAATTTATATGAACTTCATTTAACTTGATTTTTATTTTAGTTTTTTTGTTTATGCAGAATAAATTCCCGATAATTGAAATACTAGAGAACTTTTAAGGTTTGTAAAATTCTAGTACTCTGAACATTCCTGGCATATTACATTCAATGGATTTAAGAGTATTGTAGTAGTTCCTGATTACTCCATTATTAAATAAACCAAAGAATCTATCCCATCCATGGATGGAAAAGTTGTTATTGATGTTGTTACACCTAACTATGAGATTTTCATAATCTAACTATTTAATCTAGTTACACTAATATTTATAAATAGAGTCACAACCTCATGCATCGAAATAATGAACAAATCATTTTGAAAGTTATTGATACTTTTGAATCTTTTTAATTTCTTGATACTAAAAGTGCTTCTGAGTAGTGTAATTGTTTTCTTTTTTAGTGTTTCTACTAAGGGATACATCTTGTGAGGGGTTATGTAAAGATCTTGGTATTTTCACTATAATTGTTCTTTTTATAATTCTATGTGATCAAGGGATTCTGTGGATAAGAGTACATGAATTAGGTACTTCCATTATATGGAATAGATCTACTTTTGATGGGTAAAATTGAGGTCATTGAGGGATAGGAAAATAGACCTTTCTATAGGTATAAAATAAAGTATACCTTATAAAATATTGAAAGTTGTGGATACCTTAGATCTAGTTTAAACATTGACCTTACAATTTTATTTAAAAGTTTGGTTTTAATAATATCCTGCACATCGGTTTAAAATTTTGGTTTTAATAATATATTTTTAAGGAGTATTTGGTTTTCTAAACAATACTCTACACTTTATTTTAATACTTCTTTTGTATTCTTATTTGAATTATCACTGGTTTAAATTTTTTGTTTCCACAACTTAGATCACTATTGTTGTATTTTTATAAACTTATAACACATTTACTTTTATTATGTTAACTATATTCCTTATAATTCATTTTTTATTGCATCAACTATTTTCACTCTAATTTATTAATTAATCAGTATTTCATAAATTTGGTCAACTAAAAACTTGAGGGTTAGATAAACCCTATAAGTTTGTTTTAAAACTAAAATTTACCCCCACCCCCAATTGTATCATTACTACCATTTATCCTTGGGACAATGATATTAAGTGTGAATAGACCCTTTAGATCCTAGCAACTTTTGTTGCATTATACTCAAACCTAACCCAAGATTTCTAAGGTTTCAAAAACCCTAAATAAAACATACTTCTTTCATCAAATCTCCACTTCATCTTAGGAGTAAAACAAAATAATGATTTGGCATGTCCATCAACAGAACTCCCAAAAATGTCATTATCTTTTTCATTATAATCTATTCCAAAAAAAATTCCAAAAATATAAGAACATGGGATAATTTATCCTTCTATTTGATTAAACTAAACACTAATTTAAATTATATAAGATCACAATAATGGGTTAGCATCATATTAATTTATATTTAAACCATTACTTAAATATATAATCCTCTCTTGAGTAAGGTAATGTATATCCATGACATGATGTCAATAAACAAATCTCGATGGAAAAGTAAGTAGTGAATTTTAACTTACCTACATTTATGCAAAGTAATGTAACAAAACGTCACAATTCTATATAGAAATGATTAATAAAATAATTATAAATATATGTTTAGAAATTTTCATCACTACCACTTTACCATGTGGTAATGAACTAATCATTTCATGACTTTTCACTCAATAAAACAATATAATATTATACATTGACATGAATAAGTGTTCATTTATTCTTTTATTAACCAAAAAATTCATCATCGGAACTCATGGTACAACCTTGTAACTCTTGATTCACTTCTACAAAATAGGATTTTAACAGCATTGTACTTTATCAGCACTAGAAAAAACCACTGATAAAGGGTACCTTTTATTAGTGTTTTTTTAGCGCTAATAAAAGTCACCTTTATCAACGCATTTTTTTAGCGAGTACCCTTTATCAGCGCTTTAATTGTAGCACTGATAAAGGCTACCATTTATCAGTGCTTTATTTGTAGTGCTGATAAAGGGTGCCCTTTATCAGTGCTTTATTTTTAGCGCCCATAAAGGAATCATTTATCAGCACTTTTTTAGCATTTATAAAGGTTTGAATAAAATGAAACAATTAAATAAATAAATAATAAAAATGAGTTTATAAAAAAATATTAAAAAATTTTATTAATTAAATAACTATTGATAAAAATGAATAAATTGAACATCCTTTGATTTTTCAATTTAACATAGATCTAGTGTGTGTTATATTGATTTCACATATACATAATTAATGAATTTTTATATACAATGCATGCATACACACAAATATTTTTTTGGGAATTTAATCAATTTCTATTGTTTAATTTATATATATTTATTTACTATATTTTAATATTTTCAAAATTTATTCATCTATATTTCAATATATATCCATTTTTTTAATAATTTATATTTAATTAATAAAACTTATACATTTTTTTAATATTGTTAAAGTTTACTCATTTTAAATTATTTAATTTCACTCATTTTTAATGTGCATGCACTTAAGATTAAATATTCATTAATAATGTTAGAAATATATTTTTAAAAAATATTTATAAATAAATATATTTATAAATATATATTTACTATTTTTATACATTTATACATTTATAATTATAAATAAATAAATATTATTTTTTAAAAAAATTATTTATATAATTATAAAAAAAATAATTATATATATTTAAATAATTATAAAATTATAATAAATTTATTTAAATAATTAATATATTTTCTGTATTTATATTTATATATTTTTATTATATGTATAATTATATAAATATATATAATGATATAAATATTGTTTTTTAAAAAATTATTTATATAATTATAAATAATTAATTATAAAATTATAATAAATAAATTTAAATAAAGAATAAATTTATTATATTTACATTTATATATATTTATTAAATATATATATAATTAAATAAATATATTTAAAAATATATATAATTATAATTATAAATCCTTTATCAGTGCTTAATTAATTAGCATTGATAAAAGGAATCTTTATCAGTGCTTTTTTAGAATTGCTGATAAAAGTGTCCCGGTCTATTTAAATAACCCTAACCAGTCGCAAACTCTTCGTGATACCGAAGATTTTTGCAGAAGCCACCCTCTTTTAACACTCCTCCTTAGTGAATTGAAGCTCGAATCAAGGCTCAAATCCAAGGCTCAAACAATTTCAAGGATCAAATCCAAGGCTCGAACAATTCAAGGGTCGAATGAGTACACGGCTCAAACATTTTCTAGGTTTTCAATATCTCTACTTTCTCTTGGACAATTCAAAGCTTCAATCCATGGAATCTTATTTTCTCCTCATTCTACTCATTGATTTTTTTTTTTGGAGAGATCTATTTGCATATTTTTTATCATCATTCATACTTTACTGTCAGGATATCCCTATGGTCAAAAATGAGTCAAGACCTGTAAAACTCGGTATCAAAGCTGTTGAAGACTCTTCTTCATTGCATTTTTCATCCATGTGATTTGATGGCTCTGCTTCTGATTCATGTTTCCTCTTTAAACCTGATTTTGTAGCATCACTCTGGGTCTCATGAATAAAATTTTCAATTTCATTTTGATGATGATATAGTGGATGATAATCTTATTTCTTTATCTCTATTTTAGCATCTTCATAAATGCTTACCTGGTCATTGGGGATCTCAAGAAGGGGCTTTCCAGTTTCATTTTAATGTTAATGGTTAGATCGCTCCTCCGGGGTGATTTTAATTATCCTCTTCTACTCTGATTACTTCTGTTATCATCTACAACTCTTTGAGGGGGCTCATCATTAAACTTAAAAATATCACCCTGTCCATTTAATAGGTCGGCAATCCTCTGAATCATTTCTCCCATGGGAGGCAGTTTCTCCTCCTGTAAGGATGATTCATAAATTGAAAAGTTGTTTTATTTATATTTCACACTCCAGGGATCACATTACATATATAAATATGTTAATTATTTATATATTTATATTTATAAATTCTAAAAAAATAAAAAATATAAAAATATAGATATATATTTATATTATATATTATATATTTATATATTATACACCTATATATATAGACACACGCATGTATATTTTAAAATATGTATATATAATATAGATATATATTATACAAATACATTATGAAAATAAATATATTATACAAATACAAATATATATTATACTATACAAATATATATTATAAAAATATATTATAAAAATATATTATAAAAATATATTCTACCAATATATTATAAAAATATACTATAGAAATATATTTTAAAAATATATATTATACAAATATGTTATATAAATATATTACACAAATTTATATGTATATAATTAAAAAATGAAAATTTTTTATGAAGATTCGTCTCACTTCTAAACTATTTTTGTAAGAGTGGGTCATCTCCCATTTAACTTAAAACCTCCATATCTTCCATAATTACTATTATTTATTTCATTATGACTAATATTTTATACTATGTTCCCAAAATCTCCATAGAACCCATAATGGCCATGGAAATGAGATTTTATTATAAAGCCTACTCTTCTTCTGTTTAAAAATAATTCTTGTTTTCAGCCTATCTAGACATAATTCTTGAATCAATTTATCAACTAAGAATTTTGAGATCTTGAAAACCTTTATTGTTATTAGGTATATTCTTTTCCTAAAATTATTTTTTCCATTCCTAATTGATTTTTAATTGAAATTATAATTTTGAGATGTTTTAAAATATTTGATATACCATTAATATTAAATGTAATAATTCTTTAGGTTATTACGTAACTTTTTCCAAATAATATAATAGAGGTTATAAAATTCTATATATGTTTGAATAATTATTAGAAATTATTTTTAAGTATTCATCATTTTAGGTCTACATGTATTGGTTTCCCCCTGGGAATCTCTGATTACCATCATTTATATAAAATAACTCTTTATTTATTAAAATGTTTTATCAACACATTTTTATATTTTAAAGTCGATTGAATGATATTTTATTATTCTTGTTTATCATATTTGGGTTTCTTATTACTTTTTAATTGCCTATATTATATTTTCATTTGTTTAGTGGATTTAATAAATACTTGATGGATCATTTTAATAGAGGGAGGACTAGTATTAGAGGATTGAAAATATTAAAAGTGAGATTTCTATTATAAATATAGAATTCAGAGGACCCAAATATTCATATATCATAACATGTCCTCATAGATACCCCTTGAATCACATACAATAATGTTTATTCCCCCCAAATTTCAACTTCAAATGGGAGACATTTCCCCTTTTAGAGAACACAATGAATTACAATTGACATCCTCATCATCTTTATCTCTAGAACAGCTATTTTTGAATTTTGTTGTCTTGTGACTCATCCCCTGTCTCTTTTATGTTTCTTGTACTTCTCTGAGCATTAGTCATCCCATGGATGACTACTGCTTAGAGTATTTTAGGCAACATAGGTGCATGTCCATGAGAGATGGAGAATGTGTGTCAAACAAAAAAAATGAAGTGATAAATGTTTATGAGATGATTTGATGTGGATGGATATCAAATACACATAATAAATAGTTTATAGGATGACCCTTTCATTAGGAGATCACAATTAGTTCATGTTGGTCCCAATGTATAGAATTTCTTATACGTTAAAGGGGACCACAAAGAGGGGATTTGGATTCTCAATAGAGGAACCAAATCCCTAAAACCTTTAAAAAAAGAAATAGAGTTCAATGAGTAGGTAAAAGTGTTTTTTTTCTATACTATATTTTTCCTCATGATATTATATATTATTTACTGTATTAACATAATCTAAATTAAATGTTTGAATGCTCATGTAGACAATGTCTTCTGCACATAATGATCTTACCAATCCCTTTGAATAACAAACTATAATGAAGGAAAACCTTTGGGAAGATGTAAAGATAATGTTACGATATACTTTCTCTATTTTACCAAAAAATTATATAATAAAATGTTTATTTAATTTTCATTATTTCTTATAGATTTCATTTATTTTAGAAGTTTTTTGTCCATCTTTCATGACTTTCTGCACCAAAACTTCTATATAATTATTCTCCCTTAAAACCTTTTCACCGCTATAGTGTTGGAATTTATCACTTTCCTTTAAGTTCCCTCCACTGCTCAATCATAGAAGTAATATTGATATTTTCATAGTAAAATCATTGTCCATAGAATTAATGTATTATTTCATATTTATGTTTTATTTATTTATTTATTTTATTATTCATATAATAATTGTTTTCTTATATAGGTGGACTCTTTTGTTCGGGTTGGGATGGTTAGTTAAAAGTTGCTCATGCTCATGAGAGATAGAACTTCGATCATGTAACTGAGATAATGACAATAAAAAATGCATCAAGAATGCATAAAACCATCATGAAAATGTGAATTCATACTAATTATTTAATTAATTTTGTCATCATTTTATCTACTATTTGTAAGTTAATTTCCTTATCGTTTTTATCTAATACTTATTTATTTTTTTCACATAACTTTTTAGAAGTCATATTTTTCTTTCAAATATTAGCAACAATCCACAAAAGAGATAAAATGTTTCTGTCTACCAATGTTTCCATGATTTCCATTTCCATTGTCTTTCTTTATAGAACTGCCAATGTTGTATATTGACTTGATTTTCTTAGCTAAAAATCATTTCTCATTGTTGAAATCCATAAGAGTAGAGGGAACATGAGCTTCCTCTGCTCTTCTGGATTTCAAAACCAAGAGGTTTTTCAGCTAAGAACATTGATTCAATATGAAATGTTGGCAGTTCAACAAAGAAAGGTAATGGAAATCTTGGTAAAATTGGTATTTAGGATTTTTTTTTTTTTTGAGACTTTGGGACATATAGGAATCATCCACACCTCAATATGGTACATGGTGTGACCTCTATGACTCCAAGTGCTTCTTTTTATTTAAAATTGACATTAATTTTAGTAAAAAAGACAACTAACATACTCAAAACTGATCAAAAATATTTTGATAAATTTTTATAATTTAATACAATTATCCATAAGTCATTTTTGATGTATAGGAATCAGTATCACCTCAATCCAATACATAATGTGGCTAGTATGACTCAAAGTATAAGTTATCTGTTTAAAATTGACATTTTAGTTCGAAAAGTATCACGCATTTAAACCTGAGAAAATGCGTTATTTTTTTATTGATAATTTAGGATATTTATTCATAAATAATTTTTGACATATATTAATCATTAACACATAAAGTTGATACATGATGTGATCTGTATGGTTCAAACTGTGTGTTTCTAGTTTAAAATGACATTTTAGTAAAAAACACAAGTGATGTACTCAAATCCAAAAAAAAATGCATTCATATTGTTTTGATAATTTATTAAAACAATCCATAATTCATTTAAGATGTGTAGGAATCATACACACCTCAATCCAACATACAGTGTGATAGGTATGACTCTAAGTGCTTCTTTTTATTTAAAATTGATATTAATTTTAGTAAAAAGGACAACTGACATTTTCAAAATTGAGAAAACATATTCTGATTATTTTTATACTTTATAAAAATAATCCATAGTTAATTTGGGATGTGTAGAAATCAAACTCATCTCAATATGATGAATGGTGTGACCGTTATGACTCCAAGTGCATCTTTTTATTTAAAATTGACATCAATTTTAGTAAAATGGACAAATGACCTACTCAAAACTGATAAAATGCATTATGATTGTTTTGATACTTTATGGAAATAATCCATAAGTCATTTTTGAAGTTTAGGAATTAGAATCATCTCAATATGATCCATTATGTACCTGGTATGACACAATGTGTCTGTTATCAGTTTAAAATTGACAGTTTAGTTCAAAAAGTATCACTCACTGAAAATCTATAAAATGCACTCATATTTTCTTAATAATTTAGAAAATGTATTCATAATTCATTTTTTATGTGTAGGAATCAGTATCATGTCAAACCGACACATGATGTGATTGGTATGAGTCAAAGTGTGTTTTTCCAGTTTTAAATGGTATTTTAGTAAAAAATATAAAAGACATACTCAAAACTAAACAAACACATTTAGATTTTTTTGATACTTTAGAAAAATGATCCATAAGTCATTTGATATGTGTAGGTATTATCCACACCTCAATATGACACACAATGTGACTGGTATTACTCCAAGTGCATTTTTTATTTAAAATTGACATCAATTTTAGTAAAAAGGAAAACTAACCTACTCAAGACCGAACAAACACATTCCGGTTGTTTTTATACTTTAGAAAAATGATCCATAAGTCATTTTTTATGTGTAGGAATCATATTTACCTCAATCTGATACACGATGTTTTTGATATTACTCAATGTGTCCATTATCAGTTTAAAATCAACATTTTAGTTCAAAAAGTGGCACTCACTGAAAACTAAGAAAATGCACTTGTATTGTATTGATAATTTAGGAAAAGGATTCATAATTCATTTTTTATGTGTAGTAATCAGTATCATGTCAAACCAACACAAGATGTGACCGATATGATTCAAAGTGTGTGTTTCAAGTTTAAAATGAAATTTTAGTAAAAAAGATAAGTGACATACTCAAAACTGAGAAAACAAATTAGGATTATTTTGATACTTTAGGAAAATGATCTATAATTCATTCGATACATGTATGAATTATCTTAACCTCAATCTGATTCATGGTGTGACCGGTATGACTTCAAGTGTGTCTTTTCAATATATAAGTATCATTTTAGTTTAAAACATGCATCACGTCACCAAAACCGAGCAAACAATCTAAGTTTGTTTTCTCATCATTCTGTATGATATTAATTAATTAATTTTCTTATCATTTTTATCTTATAATTATTTAGTTAATTTTTATAGAGATGATGCTTGATTACGATCAAGAAATGGTGTGACGTGTAAGAATCAACTGCAACTCAATATGATACACAATGTTCCTGGTATGACTCAAAGTTTTGTTTCAAATTAACACTTTTTGATAATTTATTTCTTTATATTATTACTAAAATAAGAATTTTTTTCTTATACAGATGTGTATTTTACTCGAGTATGAACACTGATTTTTTTGAATGTATTTAATAATTTTTACTTATGTAATTGTATAAACCAATGTTTGAAATATCTATAATATAGTTTTTTTTCTTTTATTTGTGTTGTAAATTTTATTTCATTTAAATTTTGTATTGGTGCTTGATTTTTTTGACTTCGTGAAGTTTTTTTTGTTGTGGTGTGTTGTTACTACACATTGTAGTATGCCCCTTTATCAGTTCGTTTACAAGCACTCATAAAGGGTTATTTTATCAATGATTCTAAAATAGCTGATAAAAACTGGGGCTTTTAATCTTGCTCTAGTAGTCAGTGCTTTTTTAGAGATAATAAAAATATGGGGCTTTTAATATTGATTTGGTAGTCATTACTTTTATAGAGCTGATAAAGGATATTTTTATCATTATTAAATTCCTATTTTTTAGTAGTGAGTATACCACCATTCAGGTGTAATTTATTTTAAAGCCCATGTCCTTACTCTAATAAATATCACTGTTATTAATTCAGAGAGGCTACCTTTCCTATACCAACTAGACTAAGACACATCATAGCTAACTAGTTTCTACTACTCTCATGATTCCTCTGCTCAGGGTTATATACACAAGCTACACCAAGATAGAGAATCATTTAAAGTCAATGAAATTTTAATTTCTTTATACTATCTCCATAAATTGACAATAAATTCCCAACACCGGTCATTTTTCATCTCAGTAGCACAATCAATTCCCATTCCTTAATCTGCTATTTCACAGACCATGAGGACACATAAGATCTCACCATTAACTTTTGTTATCTCTTGACATATCATAGGTCTATAAAATATCAATGGTACAATCTTCATTGTTTCTCTTAAGAAAGTGGTATAAGGAAAGACACTAAAATTAACAAGTAGAAAAATCATCATCTCACTGCATATAAGGGGCCAAATCTTCTTAAACATGCACCCTATTGAGGGACCATACCACCGCAATCCAAGAAAATAATGTCACGGTCTCCTTGATGACCTCAAAAGGGTGGTCTTAGGCCTCAAGAAAAATAGTTAACCAAGAAAGCATCCCTAATCAAGGCCAAAATAAACTATAATTGAGTTCAACCCATCATGATGGAACAACATGATGTTTTTTTATGGATATAATCATCTATCCATATACATCTATGTAAATCAATTACATATTTCTATCCATCTCCATCGTTAATAATGACATCAAGGTGGTCTGAACCCATAATGTTCAAACACCAATGAATTACCCTTAATATAGGGTGAGTTAAATTTTCCAATATAGATACCTCAAGGTTAGGTTATAATTAATAGGATATTTTTACCATAAACCTAAATGTAAGATTATTAATAAAATATATGTTCACATGTGATCAATCATTATCACACTCATACAAGTGGAATGAAAATTTTAACACATTCGCCACACACAAAAATCTCAACTTAGAAAATCTATCATAATTTCTTGAAGAAATTTAGAAAAAATGCCATCACTTGATCTCTTCCAATAACTCATGTGTATACCAATTAGTCTTCATAATCTTATCACTAGGAACATCATGAAAGTTGAAAAATCATACATCAAAAATTATGATCTATACCTATCAAAGAATATGACACAAATCACATATCTCAAGCTACTTCCCCACCATGAAAATCAAGAACCAATAGCAGTTAAAACAATATGGCCACCATCTTCATGTCAAGTTACTCATTCCCTGAGAACAAATAATTATATTCCACCACCTGCCTACCAACTATGAAATAAGATAATCATGAAAGAAACAACACTTATCACAACTCATTAGAGTCTCACATATCCCATCTACTATCTCACTAACCACCAATATCCAAACCTCAAATATCATGGGAAATCATGATCATAATAAAAATGTTAAAAAAAAGGCAATCAAAGAGGGTCCAACCATCATAATGCGATTATCATCACAATAAATAAATCAAATTGGTCGATCAATGATGGTCCAAAACATCAAATAATTAGAAAACCATCATATCATGAAAAGAAACAAAATAGGTAGTCAAATAGGATCCGTCCATTAAAGGAAATAAAATGAGGTTATACATACCTCTCACATCATCCCCCAAACTCAACTCACAACATCACACCAACACGAGATGTTCCAGATTCCACAGAACTCGGTACTCGGTATAGTGGTAGGTGTAGACCCCTCGTACTTGGATCCCTGGACAAAGTCCTCATCAGTATAATGATCAATAATGGGGGCACTTTAATAGGTGAAAACTTGATCATTATCAACTCGCGGCATCGCATAGAATTTTCCACATGACATGATAAAAAGTTTAAAAGAAACCATAAATCTTGATAGGTTCATAACACAATGAGAAGAGAGTTTTAGAATGTATCATTGGAATCTATATCCATCCTAGACCAATTCCCCTATCACAACCAAGCATGTGCACAAATCATTTTCTAACTATTATATGATTCACATACCAATGTAACTATACCTGGAAAAAATTCTCTAAGTACTTAAGTTAATTAGTAGAAAATCAAAGCTCATACATAGAAATGAGTCGACCGCCACACCCTATATTTCATTATCTAGCCTATCATACTAAACTCTAATACCTCTAACAATTTTTTCCTCATTGTTTCCCAAACCAACCTTAACCTTACATGTGCCTAACATCAAACTATGATGTATATCTCAACCAAATGCTCTAATTCCACTCTTCCACAACTTGATTCCACTAGTACCCCACTTGAGTCGATAATAAAACCGAGTGTGGCCTTGAAAACCCACCTCAAATAATAGGCCATGACTTGGAGACTAGCATCGAGGGTAAAAATCTCACAATTAGAGACATTACTATATAGAGAACACAATGAAAGGTTGTAAAAGAAATGACCCCCCCCCCCTCAAGCATGAACAATAGATAAATCATGATTAACTAGGGAGAATCGTATTCATGTCATTATCATACATAATTTGCATCATCATCACAATGATGTCATGAGGAGTATAATAATCCAGGTTAATCTTTTACGGTCAATAAGTCGATCAATGACATGTCGAGATAGTATCAATCACAACTAGTTATCCTATCATGGTTATGTGACCAACCATTAGATAATCCCTCACCTAGAAAGGAGTCATAGTTCGAATCTACTACCCTCTTGTAATATGGGATGAGAGAGAAATATAATAATGCAACCCACTGTCATATCCTAGCACATCGACTAAGCTCAGAGTCAAGAAATGTGGGTTCCACCAGCAACTTCTTGTGTATTGCGCTCAAGATCCACAATAAGAAAGAGTGGTGGCCAGACCTCACCACCGGCCACCCCATTAATTTATCCCTAGGTTAATTTTTTCTCAAGTCAAAACAAATTTTTTACTAATAAAATAAAAACAGAATGCAATTTTGTTCAGGTCTTTTTCAAATTTAAGTATTAACATTCTTATACAGGATTTTGGAAGATATTTCAATAGTGGAAATATTCTCAGACGAACTCGATTTAATATAATAATAATCAAAACCACATTCGCAATGGACTAAAATGCAGAAACATGATTGAAATAGTTGTTTAAGAAAACCCTCCTATCTATAAGGGACCATTGAATCCTTCCTCTAAAATTATTTGGATTTTCTTCCTTAAGATGTATGAAAAAATTAGGATTTTGAGAGTGAATTACATATTTATAAGTAAATGCAAAAAACAGATCCCAGGTCAAGCCTAAAACCCGATATAACTAACATGGACAGTGAATTAAACTTCATGTCTCGAACATTAACATATCATGCCATAATTAATTAATTGATTGATTGATTCAAAAATAAATGAAAATTAAAGATGCTCTAAATCACACAAAACTTCCACACTAAGGAAATCACAATGTTCCAAGATCAATAGTGTGATAATAAAAAGAATTGGTATCATATTGTACAGTAATTGACCATTTTTCCTTGAAAAACTAAAAATGTGTGTGTGATCTTTTAAATAATTAATTATTTTGTTCTTAGATGTGTCACACTTTAAAACTCTTTTGATCTATGTCACATATCCACCCTAGGGTAAACACTGTATTACAAACTCAACAGAACTATCGGAATGTTTTTTCAAGATCGTTTACAAGGATAAAATTACTATTTATCCCTTCATATACAAAAATACCAAAATGCCCTTGAAAATTCAAGAACTTCAAAACTAAAATTTTAGGACCTTTACATTCTCATTAAATGAGAAAGTTGTGAGGATTCTTAATGTTTTTAAAATTTTTGTGTGAATTTAATTGTACATTGTAACTTTTTTAGCATAAACATTTTTTAACCAAGCATCAAATGATCATTAAACTATTCATCACTCATTTAACCATATTTGCAACTCTCATGACACACCATATGATGTGTAAACCAATTAATTATAGCTTATATGGAGGATGCACATATCCAAAGTAGTATCTTATATACTTCTTTTACTAAATAAGTCATAAAATACAATATATACATATAATATATATATATATATAACTCCGACATGTGAAGAAAAAAAATTCAATCACTCACCCAAGGTTGGATCATCATCATGGTTTCCTCCATGGGAACCATACATGACCAACATCTCCCTAAAAAGACAAAGATTTCCAAATATCAACCTTGTAATGATGAAATGGATAGATTGTAAGGGTTGGTGTCCTGAGAACCAACTATTTTGTACTTTGATTACATGAATGTACTCTTATTATATATTGTTCATTATTCTGCATGACTATAATATAATAATGTCCTGGAATATTTGTTGCATTAATAAGGTCATGGTAGATCCCCGCTATGATGAGAACCTTGAAATGCTATAACAATATTATTAAATAAAGTTCTATAGTTGGATGACATACTGTGATAGGACACATAGTATACAGACCATCATGTGCGAGTACTCGTAAGAAGAAGAGACTCTCTCTCATAGAGTTCGCACTTGGTAATCTGCAAGATGGGAGATTATGAGAACAGACCCGCCAGTAGTAATTCTGCATGTCCTGGTGTCATCAGACATTGTTATATACGAGTGTGTGTAATGGTCCTTAGACTGTAATATTATCATTAACTCATGTCATGACTCGTGCACTTAGATTTACTGACGAAAACTGTCACGAAGAGAGTTGGCGGGAAGTAGGGTATGTTGGGTGCATCACGAATGAAATGTTATTAATGGATAAGTCAAGGAAGGATTTTTCCCTTCCATTTATGGAAGTTGATATCTCGACCCTTTGATTGAAATAGAACTATCGCATGAAATTCCATGTCCATGGTGAAACGATGAGTTTATTTCAGGTAGTCAAAGAACGACGGATCAAGCATATAGGTTTATGACATTTCCATGAAACCTGCTTGATGAGATATTGAGACAATGGGATTAAATTACACAGTAAGGGTTCGTATGAGGTGACACGTCAATGCGGCATCAATTTCTTTCTCTTGGATGCCTTGACTCGTTGCTAGACAGTAATCTTGGACTTTAGGAAAGTCCGCCTAATGCCAACAAGAAAGAGGCCTACAGGGTCACACACTAAGTGTATCCAAGTATCTCAAGTAGAATAAAGATAATTCCTATACGTGGTTTAATAATTATTCAAGGAAGCCTAAATCGTTTTAATGATGGTGGAAGAAGGAAATGAAAAACAAGATATACACGCCATGTATTAATGATTACACACCGTGTAGTTTTTCATGGAAAATAAGTACACATCGTGTATTAATGATTACACACCGTGTAGTTTTCATTTTGGAAAGGAAATGAAAAACAAGTACACGTCGTGTATTAATGATTACATGTCGTGTAGTTTTATGGAAAACAAGTACACTCCGTGTATTAATGACTACGCGCCGTGTAGTTTTCCAGTCGGGATTTTGAGTATATAATATTTTTTTATTAAATGATATTTATTATAATCAGTGTGGGTGCATGTCAGTGAATTAATTATTCGACATGGGGGTTTTCAATAAGAGTCAATGAAATAAATAAAATGCGTAACGCGTTTATTTATTGTCATAACTCTACAACCTCAAACCCGATTATAAATATTCTCACAACCCCAACTCTTTTCCTACACACAAGATAATTCTTATACACAATAATTCTGGAGAATTCTTTCAAGACTGAAAGAACCTATTCCTCCAAGAACGCTCCCAAGACTGAGAGAGATCTTCTTCCATCGGATCAAGATGATCTAAGGCGGACAACGCAAGCAAAGGTTTCTCCACGCTAGCACCCGGAGACTCCTTTGGCGACGTCCAAAGATATGAGGTGCACGTGTGGATCACTGCTAGAGGAAGTCTACCCTTGGCTTCTACGATGCAAAGACGCATCACATCAGAACGTGATCAGAAATATCAACAAAGAAAGAATGCCAAAAAGGTACTTCTTTTCAATTGATTAAATTAATTATAATCAACCTGTAACGATCCTACTTTGTGGTTCCGAGACTTTCCTTTTCTTTGTCTATTTTTGTGATTCAATCCGTGGAGACCGGCGTTTATCATCATATTGATCCCGGATTGATCATTGTTAATGAAAAAAAGCCAAGTGGTCACATCCAACCATGCGCTTCCGCTGCGCCCGGAACCTTAAAATGGTATCAGAGCGAGGTTACAACATTTATTATAGTTATTTAATTTTCATTGATAATTTACGCATTTATATTTGATTCAATTCTAAATAAATCGTTCTATAAATATGAATAAACGAGATCTGTTCTTCCTCCTTCGTTTCACGATTCACATCACAGAAATGACCTTTTAATTTTAATTTTGATTAAAATAAAAAAGAGGAACTCATCCGGAGGAGCCGCTCTTTCTATATATACAACACGGGAATACACAGCGTGTAATGAAAAACTACACGTCGTGTACTTAGGTTCAACAAACCGGCACTGTTCCACCAAACCACGTCATGTGAATTGAGTATGCCTAAGTATTTATTACGTTGTGTTGACCAGAATTGAATGGAACGTGGGAACTGGAATACACGGCGTGTATGCTGGAACAACACGTCGTGTAGTCCGATCCGACCCAAGTGAAATCGTGTACAAAGGAGAAGTCACGTACCACGTACACGGGATTGCTAGGCCGGTTACCGCGTAACAAGGAAGTACACGTCGTGTATGATTTATCTACACGCTGTGTACTCCAAAATTTCCAAAGTACAGAAAACACACCAAAGCTTCCGGCGTGTACTTTGGATAAAAGGTGAAAGAAATACATGCCGTGTAAATATAAACTACACGCCGTGTACTTTCCAGAAATGGAATTTCACCAAGTTTCCTCCAAATGTACAAAGACACCGTACAAGGAATATGGATGAGGAGAATCTCAAGGAAATTTAGAAAGGAATTTAAGATAAAGAATTGATTAATTATAAGATCATAATTAATTGAATTCAAACGCGACTTATCTTGAATAATAGAACGATTAAAAGAATTTGAATTCTAAATATGTGTAAATGTCATTGCATGCTATGGATGATCATGAGCTAGACCAAAGACCCTTTTTATGTGTATGGTTTCATTAAAATTTATTTAAATTTGTTGGTCTGCGAGCCTTCTTCCAATAAAATGTAGGGTCTGCGTGTCCATGGTTTCTTTAATGTAAACTCATGTAATGGAGGATCTCCCAAGCCAGAGGAGACGGTTCAAAAATCCGAAGCTGAGGCAAAACCAACACAAGAAGATACAAAGGTGGACAGGTGGGAGCTGCAGAACACGAACCATTGGGTTCAAGGTGTTTTTCCCTAGGCCAGGGTTAGCTTATCAAAACCTCTAGATCAGCTAACCAATAGAAGCTCATGATCATGCCATCTTATTTTATTTTTGTCTGATTTCATGGTTTATTTATTATGTATGTGTCGTCGCGATCACATGATTAATAAAATGAACAAGCATGCAAAGATGGAATAAAATAAAAACCGGACTATGTGTAAACATTATCAGAACATGGTTAATCACTTAAGTAAGCATCACTTAATATTAACAATCATGTGATAATACGAAACTACGCATAAAGGATTAAAATCCCTCAAATACCATATTAAGTCAGACCAAGCCTTCCGTTACCTGATTAAGGGCAAGACTCAATAAAACTATGTGTTTGACCAACCCTTGTTGGGACACTTACTTTTATAAAGGAAGCCCTTATGAAAGGTTTCGGATTGAATTAACCATATTACATCAAGAGGAGTATCTCTTGCTAGACTTGGTGTAATATTGGAGGCAAGTGTTGAGGAAATCCAAGTCAGGATTTCAGGATTGGGGAGTCCACTCAACAGATCAAGGAACTGTAAGCTCACAGTTGGCAAAGACCTGTCTACCTAAATACCTTCAAATAGCTTGACCAGCCCTTGTTGGGGTTATGCAAAGGGGAATATGGATCCTTGCCACTAGAATGTCAAAGCAAATGGACATTCTGAGTTCAATGGTGAGGGTCGTTGGGACTTGATAAAATAGTGGGAGACTTAATAAAATTTATTATTTATCATAAAATGTAATCAAGAAAGTACTGATAAATCTACTCTTTTAATTTGTACAATCGAAATGACAAACTCATCAACCACATTTTCTCTGCGATCAATTCTGGATAAAGACAATATCCTATCTGGTAGTAACTTTCAGGAATGGTTTAGGCACCTTCGGTTTATCCTACGCCATGAACGAAAGTTTTACGTGCTGGAGTCCTCACTTCCTAATTCGCCCGCCCAATGGGCAAGTGATGAAGATTTCCTGGTCTATGATCAACATTTGAACGATGCACTCAATGTTTAATGTTTGATGCTATCATCAATGTCTAGTGAGCTCATGAAGTATCGTGAAGACATGGATGCCTATAGCATGCTCGAGCACCTCCGTGGTCTATACCAGGAGAGAGAAAGACAGGAAGGGTTTGAGATCTCCAAAGCTCTATTCCAGAGCAATCTTGGAGAGGGTGCCCCAGCTGAGCCTCATGTAGTCAAGATCATTGGCTACATTAAGCGCTTGGAGGTTCTAGGGTTTAAAATCCCCGAAGAACTGGGCACCGATCTCATTCTTGCATCACTCCCCCATAGCTTCTCTAACTTTGTTGTGAACTTCAACATGAACAACATTGAGAAGTCTCTATCTGATCTTCTTATCCTCATTCGCCAAGTGGACAATGACATGAAGCGTGAAAAGCCTTCTGTCCTCATGGTGAATAAAAGGAAAGGGAAGGCGAAGATCTTTAAGCCCAAATCTTCTTCAAGGCCTTCCAAGAAAAGTAAGATCAAAGGGGAGGCAAGAGAACAGGAGGTTGTTTGTCATGCGAGTCTTCCATTATTCTTTTGGGGATATGCATTACAAACAGCAGCACACATACTAAACCAAGTACCAACTAAATCGATAAATGGTATTCCATATGAGTTATGGAGTGGATGCAAATCCATGTTATCGAATTTACATGTGTGGGATAGCGAAGCATTTTTTAAGGCCTCTTCAGGTAACAAACTTACACCCCGAGGCACAAAGTATATCTTTATAGGATATCCTAAGGAAATAAGGGGATATTACCTATACAACCCCTCATACAAAAAGGTTATAGTGGCAAGACACGCCATATTCCTTGAGAGGGAGCACATCTCCAAAAGAGATAGTGGGAGCGAGATAGACTTTGATGAAGTCGAGGCTCAAGATGCACAGGAGTTGGTACAGGAACAGAGTCCACAAAGCCCCGTAGAAGAACAATATGTTCTAGAGACACAAGAACTGCGTAGGAGCATGAGAGAGGTGAGAGAACCAGAACAATATGGTTTTCTTGTCACCAAGGATGGTGACTCATTATTGGTTGACAATGATGATCCTCTTACCTAGAAGGAAGCAGTTGAAGGCACAGAAGCTGCCAAGTGGCAAGAAGCCATGAATTCTGAAATAGATTCCATATACCAAAACCAAGTCTGGATTTTGGTAGATCTTCCAGTTGATGTAAAGCCTATTGGTAATAAATGGTTATTCAAGAAGAAACTGGACATGGAAGGTAAAGTCAGCACCTATAAGGCACGACTGGTTGCCAAAGGTTTTAGACGGCGTCAAGGAATTGACTATGATGAAACCTTTTCACTGGTTGCGATGCTGAAATCCATCAGAATCCTATTGGTCATTGTCGCTTACTATGACTATGAAATTTGGCAAATGGATGTCAAAACAGAATTCCTTAATGGGAACCTCCAGGAAGATGTCTACATGACACAACCTAAAGGGTTTGTGACTCCAAAGGATGTCAACAAGGTATGCAAGTTGCAGAAATCCATTTATGGATTAAAGCAAGCATCAAGGTCATGGAACATTCGTTTTGATGAAGCCGTAACGAAATTTGGCTTTGTTAAGAACGAATGTGAGCCTTGTGTCTATAAGAGGTTTAGTGGAAGTGCAGTCATTTTCCTAATAGTATATGTTGATGACATATTACTAATTGGAAACGAAGTACCTGTCTTACAGTCAGTTAAGGCATGGTTAGATAAATGCTTCTCCATGAAAGACTTGGGCGAGGCAGCATATATTCTTGGGATCAAGATCCATCGTGATAGATCCAAGAGAATGTTGGGCCTGAGTCAAAGTACATACATTGACAAGATACTGAAGAGATTCAGTATGGAACAATCCAAGAGGGGATTGTTTCCAGTGTCACATGGCATTCATCTTTCCAAGAAAATGTATCCTCAAACACATGAGAAAAGAAAGAAAATGGCAAGGATCTCTTTCACATCCGCGATTGGGTCAGTCATGTATGTTATGCTATGTACAAGGCTAGATGTTGCTTACGCATTAAGTGTGGTAGGCAGATATCAAGATGATCTAGGAGACCGCCATTGGATGGCAGTCAAGACTATCCTTAAGTATCTAAGGCGTACTAAGGATATGTTCCTAGTTTATGGAGGAGATGAGAAACTAGTCATCAGAGGACATGTAGATGCTAGTTTCCAGACTGATCAAGATGACATGAAGTCGCGGACTGGATACATCTTCAGTTTAAATGGAGGTGCAGTGAGCTAGAAGAGCTCAAAGCAAAGTGTGGTGGCAGATTCTACAGCGGAGTCCGGGAATATCACAGCTTCTGAGGCAGCTAAAGAAGTAGTATGGATGCGAAGCTTCATCCAAGTGCTGGATGTAGTACCTAGTAGTAAAGATCCTATCACACTCTATTGTGATAATACTATAGCGGTGGCACTTGCAAAAGAGTCAAGGTCACATCAGCGAACAAAACACATACTTCAGAAGTATCATCTCTCGAGGGATTTTTCTCAAAGAGGTGAAGTTGCAGTGAGCAGTATTTCCACAGAAGACAACGTGGCGGACCCCTTGACTAAAGCCTTGACTTAGCAGAAACATGATCATCATGTGAGGTCTAGCGAACTAAAAGTCGTAGGCAGTTGGCTCTAGTCCAAGTGGGAGTTTGTAAGGGTTGGTGTCCTGAGAACCAACTGTTTTGTACTTTGATTACATGAATGTACTCTTATTATATATTATTCATTGTTCTGCATGACTATAATATAATAATGTCCTGGAATATTTGTTGCATTAATAAGGTCATGGCAGATCCCTACTATGATGAGAACCTTGAAATGCTATAACAATATTCTTAAATAAAGTTCTACGGTTGGATGACATACTATGATAGGACACATAGTATACAGACCATCATGTGTGAGTACTCGTAAGAAGACGAGACTCTCTCTCATAGAGTTCGCACTTGGTAATCTCCAAGATGGGAGATTATGAGAACAGACCCGCCAGTAGCAATTCCGCATGTTTTGGTGTCATTGGACATTGCTATCTACGAGCGTGTGTAATAGTCCTTAGACTGGAAGATTATCATTAACTCATGTCAAGACTCGTGCACTTAGATTTTCTGACGAAAACCGTCACGAAGAGAGTTGGCGGGAAGTAGGGTACGTTGGGTGCGTCACGAATGACATGTTGTTAATGGATAAGTCGAGGAAGGATTTGCCCCTTCCATTTATGGAAGTTGATATCTCAGCCCTTTGATTGAAATAGAACTGTCGCATGAAATTTCATGGTCATGGTGAAACGACGAGTTTATTTTAGGTAGTCAAAGAACGACGGATCAAGCATATAGGTTTATGACACTTCCATGAAACCTACTTGATGAGATATTGAGACAAAGGGATTAAATTACACAGTAAGCGTTCGTATGAGGTGACACGTCAATGCGGCGTCAACTTCTTTCTCTTGGGTGCCTTGACCCGTTGCTAGACAGTAATCTTGGACTTTAGGCAAGCTCGTCTAATGCCAATGAGAAAGAGGCCTAGAGGGTCACACACTAAGTGTATCCAAGTATCTCAAGTAGAATAAGGATTATTCCCGTACGTGGTTTAATAATTATTCAAGAAAACCTAAATCGTTTTAATGATGGAGGAAGAAGGAAATGAAAAACAAGATATACACGTCGTGTATTAATGATTACACACCGTGTAGTTTTTCATGGAAAATAAGTACATGTTGTGTATTAATGATTACACGCCGTGTAGTTTTCATTTTGGAAAGGAAATGAAAAACAAGTACACGTCATGTATTAATGATTACACACCGTGTAGTTTTATGGAAAACAAGTACACGCCGTGCATTAATGACTACACGCCGTGTAGTTTTCCAGTCGGAATTTTGAGGATATAATATTGTTTTATTAAATGATATTTATTATAATCAACATGGGCGCATGTCAAGAAATTAATTATTCGACATTGGGGTTTTCAATAAGAGTCAATGAAATAAATAAAATGCGTAACGTGTTTATTTATTGTCATAACTCTACAACCTCAAACCCGATTATAAATATTCTCACAACCCCAACTCTTTTCCTACACACAAGAGAATTGTTGTGCACAATAATTCTAGAGAATTCTTTCAAGGCCAAAAGAACCTCTTCCTCCAAGAACGCTTTCAAGACCGAGAGAGATGTTCTTCCATCGGATCAAGACGATCTAAGACGGACAACGCAAGCAAAGGTTTCTCCACGCTAGCACCTAGAGACTCCTTTGGCGACGTCCAGAGATACGAGGTGCACGTGTGGATCACCGCTAGAGGAAGTCTACCCTTGGATTCTACAACACAACGACGCATCACATCGGAACGTGATCAGAAATATCAACGAAGAAAGAACGCCAAAAAGGTACATGTTTTCAATTGATTAAATTAATTATAATCAATCTGTAACGATCCTACTTTGTGGTTCTAGGACTTTCTTTTTCTTTGTTTATTTCTGTGATTCAATCCGTGGAGACTGGCGTTTGTCGTCGTATTGATCCCGGATTAATCATTGATCCTGGAACCTTCATAGCTCGTATATCAAAAAATGTGTCATGGTAGTGTATATATATATATATATATATATATATATGATTTATATCTCAGGAAACATCTAAAATTGTTGGATCCACTATCCCTATTACTGAAAGTTGACGACAAGTGAACCTCCACTGCTTTGACTCTTACATCTAAAGGATAGAAACTTTCTCTTACAGTATCTCAGACCGTCATATGTGATGCATGTGAAATACAACCCACAATTATTATCTCTCAGAAATATCCTCATATGCACATAGACATGCGAAAATATCATAAACTATCATTTTTCTACAAGACGCATGAAACCACCCTGTTGATAACACATTGAGTTACTAGTGAAATGTTCAAGGAAATCGAGGTCCTTGTGTCTATCATGATAATCATTCGCATCCTTTTATCGATTTCTCTAGCCTAATAGATCACTCTTAGATTCTCAGTGTATCGCTTCCCTAAATACAAATTCAATCCTCACAATAATGTGTCCACCAATATCGAACATATTCTCAAATAATACTCTGACCCCGTTAAGGCCTCACTTAAGTCGACAACAAGACTGATTGTACTTCCCAAAGTCTAGCTCCAGTAGGACAGAGGCTAGAAACTAGCATCAAAGAGGATAATCTCGCAACATGGGAGGCATTAGTCTCGACCTCATATCCAACTCCAAGTAACAAAACATAGAAGCCAAATTAACCTCATGCATCCATAAATAACACGTCATGATCAATGCGCCAAATTAACCTCATGCATCCATAAATAACACGTCATGATCAATGCAGTATGTAGCATACAACATGTAATCTATGCAATTTGTAGTCCATCACTAGACAATCATAGATAGGTGAAATAAAGGAAACACAGCCCAAAAGGTATTACCAAGGAAAATGCAACTTAATGTGTTACCTGATCAGCTCCAAAACTATGGATCATCAGTACCATTACCAATATCGACATTACCATCAGGTCTTGCAAAAAAATCCACATGATCACGAGTATGTTGTCACACAAGTACTCATGCATGGATGACTCCAAATACCTAGTATACTTGTTCTAAGTACTGGAAAATTCATGACCAAGGTATAATGTGCATGCATCAAATCATTTAACATCCCCACTAGACCAACATATTCCTACAACTCAGATCTACATAAGCTAGTCTCCTAGCTCATCGCAAAAACCACTCAAAAAATAACAAGAATAACAGTCAAAAGATACACTGAAAAAGCTCAAACCTAACCACCCTAATTGAAAAGGGAAATACATGTAATAATGCATTTCATCGTCCGCACCCACCATATCTTGGTTTGGAGGCCCATTCCTAGACGGTATGTTTTCCCCTCACATGCCATATATCGATTAGTTAGGTTCATTACCAATGTCCAAGACTCTTGGACCAAGCACCGCTCAATGACACATCTCTCGCCCACTGGTTGGGGTTTAGAAGTGATAGGAACACTGCTACCATCCCCGAGACTCCGACCAAATAGTAGGGGAGAAAGTTTATTTCATGTCATCTCACAAACCCTACGCCCAAAGGATCTTTCACCATCTTCCCATGACGCCCTCTAGGCATGTGCTTGGAATTCAGAAAAGTTGAAAGTGTGAATAGATTTACATGTGCATGGTGATAATATTCCTGTACAACTTGTAAACGAGAAAAGGATGAGATACCAAGGTCTTCCTCCCGACACCCTTGCTTGGTTAAGGATGAATCATCTTAACACATCATTTGTATCTACTTCATTTGATGTGCTTTGTTCACTGATCCTTCTCTCAGTGTTCGAGCACTAAAAAAAAAACAAAATCAATAACACAAATTAATTAAGATCTAACAAACTTTGATGAAACAACGCAACAAAATTCAAGCAGATGAAGTGATCCCCATTCCAGAAAACCAAACATTACACACAGGAAAAAAGAAACAGCCCGAGAAAAACAGAGGCGAAGACAAACCCCCATCACCGGGCATTCCCAGCCTTCTGCCTGGCCTTCTCGATCAGCGGCTTCAGCTGTTTCTTCTCCGCCAGGATCTTCAGAAAGTTGAACAGAAAAGGGATATAATTGTGCTTCCTCCGAATATTCTCCGTCCTCCACTTTTTGAACTTCTCCTCCTCCTCCACGATCTTCTCCGTGGCCACACCGATCCCAGCATTCACTTCTGAGAGGGCCGTGTTCAGCGCCCCGTAGTTGTCGCCATCACTACCATCTCCGCCTCTCTCCAGCTGCATCGACTCCAGTTGCTGCAATATATGCTTCCTCTGCCGCTGCAGCTCCTTCAGCTCCGCAGTGTACATCTCCCTCCTGTTCTTGATAATAGCCATCAGGTTGAACCGGATCTCGCTCTGCGAGTGCCTCTCAATGCGCTCCTGGATCACGGGCTGCACTGCCTGGAGCCAGTCCAGGTCTCCGGGCCCACCCGTGCATGGCCCAAGGCTGATGGGCCCCTCCTTCAGCCCATCGAGCTCATACAGCACCCCATCCACCGGGAGGTAGCTGATGAAGTGGTATACGTCATCATCCTTCCCAGCAGCACCCTTCTGCTCCTCCAGGACAAAGGGCTCCGGCCTAGCAAAGCTGTTGTGGGCCCCGCGGATGGCCTCACTGTTGTTGATGGCCAGGCCTTTGAGCTCCGGTGGGAAATTCTTGGTGAATTCTTTCAGGGCTGAGAGCTCCGGTCCGATGTCCACATCCGGGCAGTTCATAAGGATGGACAGGATGGCTTGGGTGGCACAGGCATTGTTAATGACCTGTTTGGATGGATATCAAACTTTTAACTGAAAACCAAACTACCAAGGACGTCGCGTTGCATGGAAAAACTTGCCTGGCTTGCAAAAAATAAGTTAGGGTTTGGGTCTTTGATTACGAGACGATCATCCTTCTCACCCGGACGCCATTTAAATAGAAAAATCAACCCATATACTGGCCTTTAAGGGAAATAGAAGATCCTTTGAGGGAATTAAAACTAGTTAGTGAAACATGCATACTCAAATGAAAAGAGAATGACCAACCTGAGACTGTTCAATGAATCAAGATCCAATGAATACAATTCCTCAACCTGCCAGTACATGGAGAAGAAACAACTAATTCAATGGCATGTTAAAAAACCATGACGAAAAATCAGCTTTTCAAGGAGAGTAAACCATAGAAATTGAGGACTCAAAACCGGGAGACCTTTCAGTAACTAACCACTTCTAGTTGGTTTTTTTATTAATAATTGAAATTCTATTTATAAAATGTAAAACAATAGCACAAAACAAACACAAATCTTATCCCGCTTATACTAGAGTTCCGAAAATTGTGAGATGGGAATGCAAATCCAAGATGTGGAAATCGCATCTGCTGTGCATTCGAGTAATAAAACATTACATAAATTATTCTAGGGACTTGTGCAATGGCAGATGAATGAACCAAATAAATGATATTCGTTCACATATGATAATAATTCAGACAAGGATGAAACGTTGCAGTCTTCACTGAAGAATGGATAGCACACTTCCCTAGCAATTTGAGGCAAAAGTAACCGGAAACTGCACATGGCACTTATCATTTATACAAGTGTTTCCATACTGCTTAGCCTCTGTTTGAAATTACCTATTGAAAACTGCTTATAGCACTTACCACTTATGATAAGTACTTATGTGTAAGTGTTTCCAGGTTGCTTATTGAAAAGGTACTTTTTTGCCATTTATTAAGGGATTTTCTTCTGGGATTCAAGTGCAAGTAGTTTTTCTGAAACAGAACAAACACAGCCTAGTTTTTCAACCTGCTTGTCAAACACAGCCTTACTAAAAAAGTGCTCTTCTGCCACTGACACTTATTTAAGTAGTTTACTTCTGTGTTTTTTCAGAAACCAAACAACCAATGCTTATTTTTTCAAACTGTTTATCGCAAGTGATAAGTGCTATAAACAGTTTTCAGTAAGTACTGTCGAACTGACAATCAATAGAATCTAAACAAGGGAAAGTTTTTTTCCCCCCTCTGAGGGTTGTGGGAGGAAGGGGTAAAAATAGTGTGAAGCTTCAGAGCTACGAAACAGTTGAAAAATGCGGCCCAACTATAACAAGGGCAGATCGTGTGATCTGGTGTGGCTGAAATTCATATCTTGTGGTACCTGGCCTTGTTTACTGAATCGAACTGGTAAGACACTACAAACAGATTTCTAGGGTTGACTTGGAAAAGTCGTGTGACTTCTCAATTATATGACTTATAATTTGTAAAAAATTGGAAATTTATAATGTGGCAAGGTCGAAACTTCAAATTATTAAAAAATGCAGACAAACTTGAAACATGAGGGAAAGGGTAGCTCAATGGGCATAATGGCGGCAAGGATGGGTTTTATAAAACCTAAAAGATTATGGGTCCATTTCAGAACACTTATTCAAAACTGCTTATAACACTTATCACTTGTGATGAGCTTCTGGATAAGTGTTTCCGGATTGCTTATTGAATGAGTGCTTTTATTCCACTAATTTAAGTGGTTTTCTTCTCAAATTAATGTGTAAATGTTTTTTTTCAGAAATGGAACAGACATCAATTATTCTTTCAAACTTCTTATCGTAAGTGATAAGTGATATAAGCAGTTTACTTATTGAATAGCAGAGACAAATCGAGCTTTTTGCACATTTTCTTTAATCCTGAATCTATTATACATCTCAATCGGAAAAGAATACATGGCTGAATCAAGAATTGTAATTCTTAATCCAAACAAACGAAAAGAAAACCAAAGAAACATAAAAAAAAATGAATCAACAAAAAAAGGCGGGGGGGGGGGGGGGGGGGGGCTTGATGAGGATTAATAAGTAGAGTCGTCTCATGTCAATACTATGGAATAAAATTGGATCCCATGATATGGGGATTCTGTGATGCCCATCATGGAACACATTGAACATTTATTACGAATAAAATAAAAAAAAGCAATTTAGAATGTGAAAAGGTGCTGATCGCAGCCGAAAAATACCTGCACGCCTTTTACTTGCATCTGTTGTATGAGTTCTGTGAAAACACCTGCAACAGTCATCACCCCAGATCAAGAGTAGTTACCAGAAATACTAAAATGAGAAAGAAACCTTCCAAATGAAAGCAAATACTTTCAAAATAAAAATATAGAAAAATACACATAAAGGAAAATAAAGTGTAAACTACAAAGGAACAAATAAAAGCAGCTACAATTTTAGACAATTGATGCCACTAAAAACTGTGCAACAATGACATGGGTATAAAGATTGGGAACAGATGTCATTCCAAAAGTATATTGTTTTCGATATTTAGGCATTTTTCTACAGTGTGATAGAAAAATAGATGCGGATATCTCACATAAGATTCAAGTTAGATGACTAAAATGGAGAAAGACTTCAGGGAAGCTTGGTGACCATAAAATTTCTTTGAAATTGAAGAAAAAAATTTATACAGTAACTATTAGACCAACTTTTCCATATGGTAGTGAGTGTTAAGACTTTAACAGGACAACTTGAACAAAAAAGTAAACATAGCATAAACGAAAATGTTGAGATGGTCATATGAACATACAAAAATAGGTAATGTTAAAAATGAATGTATATGAGAAAATTGGAGTGACACAGATTGAAAAAAATATGACGGAGACAGGATTAAGATGGTTTGAACATGTAAAAAGAAAGTCAATGGATGAAGCTGTTAATAGGATAGATTTATTAATGAATACACAAATTAGACAAAGTAGAGGAAGATTAAAAAAAAAGCAGAAAAGCAAATCATCCAATATGATCTTTGTTGGGTCCACGGAACCTCCAAATCACCGGAAGTTACCCTCCAACTTATTAGGAGAAAACAAAGAGCCGAAATGAATCCGTGTTGACGATGTACCAGAACTTAGAAGACACATTGCACCTAAGTCACCGCACCACAACACACACTTCCGAAACAAATCAGACAATAACATCCAAAAGACAAACGAAAGAAAGAAACAAAGACAAAGGGCAACACAATTTACGTGGCCCGGACTTTCCACGGGGGACGCTGCAAGTACTTTTATTCCAGAAACAGAAGATGATTACAATGTGCAAGTCTCTCGGTCTTTAGTAACAAATGTTCTCACCCTACTACTTAAAGTCCAGCCGGTGCCACCCTCACCAATCTTTGCGAAGAGTGAGTCCACCTCGATCCGATCTTCACGGGTAACCCTCCGCTCGGTCAAAGACATCCACCACCTTTTCTCCTCCTCCCGGTGTACAATGCGTGCTTCCGGAAACTCCACATGATTACTCTTACTTAACATTCTGAAAAACCATACGTATTCTCTTTGCAGCAAAACTGCTCAGGTAAAACCTTACACAACTTCAGAAAAATTAACATATTAACAGAGAAAATCTTATGCAAGTCCTTTACATCTACGCACTTCCACCTTCAGACTTGTCCGGGTAATTTTCGACTGCCTGCTTCTGGCTGTTACCTTTCAGTCTGCTTGCTTCCGGAATTCTGGACTTTGTCGTTGCCGCTACAGCACCTTCATCCAAAATCAGAAATTAGACTTCCAAAATCACTCCTTCCAGGAGTTGTAATTCCTTAGCCGGAAAAATGGTTTGCACACAGTTAAACCTAACAATCTTCCACTTGAAAATCAATTTCAGGTTTCACCACCAAGTCCTCTGTCACCATCCACAAACCTTCTTCTGCTCACAATCTTCCTTTGCAGCCGCATGGTTCCCCGCACCATGTTTCCGGTTATCTCAGCTTGACAGAGGCGCGACACTGCCTCAGCACATCCCGAACTGCAACCTTCATCAGCATATCTGCTGGATTCCAAACTTCTATCTTTTGTAGATCCAACACCTTGTCCTCCAACAACTCCTAGAGGATGTGATACTTCAACTGAATATGTTTTATCATGGAATGAAACATCGAATTGTTCGTCAAGTGGATCGTACTCTGTGAATCAGAAAACACCATCCCAACCTCCTGCCTTCTTCCAAGATCTTCCAACAACTCCGTCAGTCAAATCAACTCCTTTCCAGCTTCCGTTAATGCAACATCTTTTGTTGTTGAAAGTACAACTACCGATTGAAGTTTCAACACCCAACTCATAGTTGTGCCTCCGAAAGTGAACACATAAGACATCGGCGTCTTCGGTGTATCTGCATCACTCCCAAAGTCTGAATCTGCAAACCCCTACAACAACTCGTTTGTTCTGAAACAGAGAGACGAACTTTCAAAACCTTTGAGATATAGGGGGATCCACTTTACCGCTTCCCGGTGTTCGCTTCCGGGATTCGCCGTGAACCTGCAAGCTACTCTCACTGCTTGCACAATGTCCGGTCGTGTACAAACCATGACATACATCAAGCTTTCAACTGCTGATACATAAGGAACTCTTGTCATGTACTCGGTTACTGCTTTTGTTCGTAATGTCTTCTCCTTGCTCAACTTGAAGTGTCTGGCTAGAGTGGTAACCGGTTTCACCTCGCTCATTCCGAAACATTCCACTACCTTCCGAATGTAGCCAGACTGAGTCGGGAATAAAGTTCTAGACTTTACAATACGCGTCCCAAAATCCATTTTGTTGGACCAAGATTCTTCATCTCAAAACTTCCAGACAATTCAGCTTTCAATTCATCAATCGTTCACTTCACCAGATCGACAATAAGCATGTCATCAACATAAAGTAAATGACGAAGCTCTCATCACGATACACCTTCCAGTAATAGCAATGATCAACATTGCTCCGGATGAACTTCCGTTCAGCCATAAAGGCGTTGAACTTTCTGTCTCACTGTCTTGGTGTTTGCTTCAATCTGTAGAGGCCTCAATTCAGCTTGCACACAAGATCCCGATTCTGTTTCTCCACAAAACCTTCCAGCTGCTCCATGTAAATCTCTTCATCTAAGTCACTATGAAGAAATGCAATCTTAATTGAGGGGAGCGATGCGGGTTGCAGGAGACGGTTCTCTCGGCAATGGCGATTAGGGTTCCTCTGTGGTCATGGTGATACAACACTATCTTGGCTTCAATCTTCTCCCTCGGGATGGATCTGCGTCGGCGACTCAACCTTCTCCGTCAAGTGTTCGTGAGATCCCTCGGTCTCCCGCCGATGCTTCCAAAAGACATGATGCCTCAAATCTTGCTGCAAAACCGATTTATCCGGCTTCAAATGCGAGGAACTTAAAGGCCACATTTGAAGATGATGCGCAGACTGAGAAGCAGCGTCGATCTTCAGGCGAGCTTCGCCCCGCATCCCTGTTTGATGGATTGTCGCGGAAGGTTGGTTTAGGCGTTTCCTTCAAGGAGGCAGCATCGAGAAATCTAGGTGATGGTAAATTTTCAAAATCCTTGAATCGGCGACTCTGGTAGGGTTTTTAAAAAGAGAGATACTGCTCACATGGTGGTGAGAGAGGAAGCGGCCTCTGAGAGGCTTGAAATGTGTCGTCATTCCATCATTGGTCAGGTTGTGCTGCCGAAGGTTGTGAAGCCATGGAGATTGGAGGATCTGATAAATAGGTTATCCTCTATTTGGGGCTTCTCAAACTGGAAATGTATTCCAGTGGGGCGCGGCTTTTATTACATTTCGTTTCCAAGTGCTGAATTAAAGAAAATGGCATGGGACTTCGGCTTGGTCTCTCTAAAGCCAGGTACGCTTAGGCTTCAAAAGTGGAATTTTGGTTTCAACCCTTATGAATATAAGGAACTCTTTTGCACAAATTAGGGTTAAATTTTTTAATTTGAATTGGATTCTGTGGCATCCAAAAATTTTGTTTGATATTGCTTCAGCAATTAGTGTCCCAATAAAGATGGACAAGCAAACAGAGCAAGCTAGGTTTGGCTATTTTGCAAGGGTTCTTGTAGAAGTTGATTAAAGCTCAACATTGACTAAAAAGGTTTTATTATCCACCGAGAATGATGAACTGAACCTTCAGGTTGAATATGAAAAGATTCCTTATTTTTGCTCGGATTGCAAGACAATTGGATATTCTTTGGACACTTGGAGGAGATCCATTGTTTGCTCAGCTTGCTCCATTAGAGGGCATGATGCATCCGTTTGCAGGAAAGGAAAATGTAAGCAGACTCAAATAGGAGATGAGCAGCATGCAGGGAAGGGCCCACAGCAGCTATAGCCTGGTTCCTCAAGGCAGCCAAAGCAAGGCAGAGAGGGCTCTGCCGCAGGAACTACTAACTTGCACGGCTTAGCCAATGATAGTGTTAAGTCTCCTAGCTTCAGACAGGGTGATGATATGGGACGAGATGCTCTTCTTGGGGCTGGTCACTCAGAACTTGAAAGGCAAAATGTTATAGGTGTGACTAGCAGGAATCAGTCTAGTATGCTGCAGCAAACACGGGGTGATTCTGAGTTTTTCTCTTGTCTCTGGCCGAGTTGGGCCCACTTTTTCTAATGAAACGGCATTGCAAGGGCAACATCCAAGAGCTGACATTCAGCAAGGTGCAAAGCTGCAGGAGTCTGCAAATGAGGCTCTTGTTCAGTGTGTCGCGTCGGAGAATGCTCCTTCACAGTCTAAAGGGCAAGGTTGTATGGTGCAGCTACTGACAAGGGATTTTGCAGGACATGCTCCACAGTCCAAGCAATCTGATATTCAACAAGATATGAATTCTCATCAAGAAATCCAGAATGTATTCTGTTCCTCAGGAATTGGGAAGTGGAGTAATGTTTCGAATGTTGCTAGTGATAGAGCAGCAGATGATTTTATTGGACACTGCTCATCTCAGGCCTCCAGGTGGTGGTGCATCTTTTAAGGATGTTGTCGTTAGAAGAAAGAGTGATCCTCCAAAAAGGACACAGAAGGATTAATGTTTCGAATGTTGCTAGTGATAGAGCAGCAGATGATTTTATTGGACACTGCTCATCTCAGGCCTCCAGGTGGTGGTGCATCTTTTAAGGATGTTGTCATTAGAAGAAAGAGTGATCCTCCAAAAAGGACACGGAAGGATTACTCCAACCTGCCAAGGAATGTGTCTACCAGATCATCTTCAAAGACTTCGAAGGTCAAGCTCATCCCTGAGCAGGAAATGTTCAAGGTCAGGATCCTTAGGATTCTCAACCAAGGTAACTCACAATCGGAGTGGGAAACCGCTATGAATCTGATTGTGACTATGGGAATGATCTTTCTTATTATGGTTAATAAATTGGTTTCTAGATGAGGGCAAGTCTCTTCGTTTGACCCCATCCACATCCCTTAATCTCTTGTCC
The DNA here is from genome assembly GCA_963277665.1 of Viscum album. Lineage (NCBI taxonomy): Eukaryota > Viridiplantae > Streptophyta > Magnoliopsida > Santalales > Viscaceae > Viscum > Viscum album. The sequence continues at coordinate 2,074,437,479 of OY728131.1, forward strand.
TCTTTTTCTTTATTTTAATAAATGGTCAAGAGCTTTGCTTCTAGCTAGATCTTTTCGGTAATAAATGCAACTTCACGTCTAACAACTCCAAATATAAACCTTCTATGGCGATCATGTTGAGCATCATCCAAACAGTCATGTGTTTTAACACCTGGAGAAAAGATCTCAGAAAAATCTACACATTTCGTTTGTTGAAACCCTTTCATGACAAACCTTGCCTTGCACCTCCACCAATCATCCGCTTCCTCCTTTAATCGATAAACTCATTTATTCTGAAGTACTCTCTTCCTAGCGGATCTTTTCATTAACTCCCATATTTCGGACACATGTAACGAATCCATTTCACCCCTCGTTGCTAACTCCCGCAGTCTTGAGTCATCTAGACATACAGCCTCTTTCGGGCATTCAGGTTCTTCATCGTCCGTGAGAAACAAATAGTGCAAGCTACTTCCATATCTCGGCACTTGGCGCTGAATCCTAGTAAATCTCCACAACTGTCCTGCAACTCTGCTTATTTCGAAACTACTGCTTCCGGAACTTCACCTTCCTCAACACCATCAGAACTTGACCTCCTTCCAAAACATCCAATTGATCTGGTGTTTCCCGAACTGACATACTCCCTGAACTTTTCAGAACATTCATAACTCCCGAACTTTCATTTAGTCGAACCTCAGCCTGCGATGATACTTTGATCACATCAGCAACTTCTGCTTGGTTCCAATCTTTCCACAAGATATAGCTTCATTGATGATTACATTTCAACATCTTACAACCTTTCCTTGGCATCAACATGGATGTAGGCAAGTGAACCAAAGACTTTGAGATAGTGATTTCAACATTTCTTCTAGATAAACATGCTTCCGAAAGTTCTAACCCCAATGGAGAAAAACTTTTGTTCGCTAAGTAGGCCGCACAATTCACTACTTCCACCCAAAACTCCTTTGGAAAATCAACGTGAATCCTCATGCTCCTTGCCTTCTGTACTAACGTTCGATTCATCCACTTTGCAACTCCGTTTTGTTCTGAAGTACCTAGTACAATCTTCACAAATCGTATGTCTTTCTGCCAACAGAACTTCTGGAACTCCCTGTTTCAGTATTCCCCACCGTTGTCAGACCTCAAACATTTCAGTTTGCTTATGGTCACTTTTTCCACCATGGCTCTCCATTGAACGAAGGTAACATAGTACAGTGACCCTTGAGGAGAACAGACCGAAGTTGGCCCCTACGTCTGTGAACCAGTGCTAACTTTCGATCCTTGGGCGTCTTACCTTCAGTTTGGAAGGACACCTTCCGCTGCTTCCCCGAAATGTATTTTTCACATGTTTTGTACTCCATGTTTCTAATCTTCATAATTCCTTTAACATTTCTCACTTAAGTGACCCAGACGTTCATGTCGTAACTTTGAAAAAGTTACTTGTCTGGCATGCATTGCACCTTCCAAAACTCTCGTTGGGTACAATGTTCCATCATTCAATCCTTTGGCCACCACTATGGAACCGCATGTGATTCTCCACGCTCCATCCGTAAATGATGTGCATAAACCAGTGTCGTCTAGTTAGCCCACTAGAATTAAGTTCTTCCTTAATTACGAACTCCTTGCAACTCCAGCAAACTTTTGTCCCTTGTCTGAATGGAAACATCACATTTTCACAAAATCTCGAGCTTCATCGTTTGCAGGATGCACCTTGCCGAACCTTCCGAAAGTATAATTCTTCATACTCCCTCTCAAATGTTGAGTGAAATGAAGCTCTAGAGTCTATAATCCAAAACTAAAGTGAACTAGCGCCACTCAACAACAAACCTCTCGTATCTCCCGACACATGATTTAAGGATCCACTTCCGAGAGTATATCTTCAGGAATTTACCCTTCGCTCGCTGCAATCTTTCTTCAAATGATCTTTCTTCCCACAATGCCAACACATGGGACCACCATGTGCCTAGCTACTACAGCTCTGACTTCTTCTTTTTTCTTTCTTGTGACCTTCTGTGTTGCGGTACGTCCCCTTCCTTCCGCACTATAGGCATTTTCAAAAGATAACTGAATCTCCTTCCAAAGAATTTCCTCATTCAAAATCAAATCCCTAATGTCCGCAAACACCAATCAATCTTACCGCTTGAGTTACTCACCGCATTAATCATCACATCCCAAGATTTCAAGAGTGATGAGAGTAACAGTAGCATCCACTCCAGATCTCCAAAGTTCACCTTCACCGATTTTAGATGATTTCGAATCATGTTGAAGTCATTGACATGATCAGTTGCTCGTTTTTCTTCCGACATCCTCATGTTGAATAACCTTCGCAATAGGGAAACCTTATTCATTATTGTCGACTTCTGATACATATCAGTAAGAATCTTCATAAGTTTTAAAGCAATCTTCGCCTCTCGGATGTTATAAGTCGCGTTTCGGGCTAATGATATTCAGATCAACCCCAATACATTCTTGTCCAGCCTTTTCCATTCTTCTTTCTTCCTTCTTTCAAGTTTAGTACCCGTTAACGGAAGATCAAGATCCTTCTACAATAGACAATCCTCTATCTACATTCCAAAATTCAAAATTCGTCTCGCCGCGAACTTCTTCACCCAGACATTACCCCCATCCAACGTCATTGCTTATGAAACTAGTAAACTCCCACTAAATTCCGAAACACATAAAATGAATTGGGAACTGCTAACCGGAATTCTCTTACAACCGGGGGTAGAATGATCTACTTAACCGAGCTCTGAAACACCTTGACTAGGTTAGGCTGTTTGAAACACTCCAACTGAAGCTCTAATGCCACTAGTTGGGTCCACGGAACCTCTGAATCACTGGAAGTTATCCTCCGTAACTTACCAAGCGGAAACAAAAAACCGGAATAAACTCGTGTTAACTATTGGATTGATGTAGCCCGATCCGGTTGGGCTGAATGCTTGTGGGCCACAACTTTCGCGGGTCAAGCTCCGCGGTGAGCTCGTGGGGGGTTGCAAGGGGCAACGCGCCCCTACTCCGGGGGGACGGGGGCCGAAGGTCCCTGGCCCAAATTTTCGGGGGCTGTAGCATCTCTGACACTGTAGCAAAGCTGACCGACCGACACCGACAGAGCATTGTAGCAGTGCGAACTTTGGAGTCAACTTTACTGTAGCCTTTTGAACTTCCAGCCGACAGCCACTGTAGCACTTTTGACTTGGGTGGCTGCCTTTCACTGTAGTGACGCGGACTTCCTAATGGAATAGTGGATCGTCTTCTCCATTTGTAGCCCATTTCGAGCCAGGGTTTCTTACTGAAAAACTCTGTAATTGTGCTCTCGACATATAGTGCATATTCTGCCTCTCCTTGGACGTAGGGATTATTCCCAAACCACGTAAATCTTCGTGTTCTTGTTCTTTTTTTCCCTTTCACTCTTCTGTGTTTTGTTGTTTCTGTCGTTGCAACTCTCAGCGTTTCCGCAACATTAACGATGTACCGAAACATAGAAGACACGCCCCAATTAGCACTACATTGCAACACACTTCTGAAACAAACCAAACAAGAACTTTCAAAAGACAAACAAAAGAAAGAACGAAAGGCAAACAACACAATTTACGTGGTTCGGACTTAGTCATACTGTAACACCTCAAGATTTTACGGTATGTTTTTTTTTAAATAAAATTTAATCTTTTCAATGTCTTACTTTGCACAAAACGCCCAGCTTAAACGAACTCCAAAATATTATTATTTTAACACAACCATTATCACCTAGTCGTTGGAATAGAGGGAATGAATGAGATTTAACTAAATTATAAAAATATAGTTTTCACATGTTTATAAAATGAATTTATTGGTTACCAATTAATTAGAAATGAAAATAAAACCCAATTGAACATAAAAGATTCGTTTTTATAAAAAAACTATTTTTATGCCCAAAATGGTAGTTTATCTTAATGAATTGAATTAATCACTGTTAATGAAAGATATTAATGAAATTTATATGTTATATATTCAATCAAATGTTTTTAAAATTCATTCAATGAGTTTTATAGTCTTCAGATAAAAATAAATCCAATTTTAAGCATAAAAGACTATATTTTTCTAAAAGGTAATTTTGACGCCTTTTGATAGCGCACCTGTTTTAAATCTAAATTTTGACACTTTTATAAGTTTTATTTGACAAAATAAAGTTAATTTTTGAAAGCAGGATATCAAAATTAGTCTAGAGTGAAATTTTGGTATTTTTCGGCGAAGTTTCGTGTTTTGATAAATAGTAAAAAATATTGAATTTTAATTAAAACTATTTTTGTCTAATTTATTTATATAGTTAAATTATATTTTAAATTGATGTTCAAGTATAATTAGTTCAATTATACATCAACAAAACTAATGTAGGTCATTGGAATCAATTTCACATTGAAATTGGATATAAAAACATTTCAAACTTTTGAACTTTTCACTTTAAAAACTCGTTTTTTCGTTTTATTTGTGAAATTAGTTTTAAATCTAAATTTTCCAATTTTGTGAATTGAATTAGGTAAAATAGATGTCATATTTGGAATCAGAACGCCCAAATTAGATTGTAAGGTCAATTTTATTTTTAGTTATGAAAATAGTTACTGTGGTAAAAAATATATATTTACCGCATTATAGGTAAAATAGTGACAACAGTTAAAGTTAAAAGGTAAAAGCTTACACACCTAAAAATATAACATTTAATGGATTGTTGAGGTATTGCTCAACCCTAACCAGCTTCCACAACATTAATTAACAATCTAATTTGTTGAAATTAATGTCACCTCAATGTGGTTGGCTTTAATTATAAAATATTCATTATTTAATTACTTAAACTCACATCTCTTCAAGTATAAATATCACCTCCCACCACCCCATTTGGACCCAAAAGCCTTGAAACATCCTCAAATCTCTGCACAAACCTCTCCTTCCCACTCTCTCCACGCCCACCAAAGAACAAATCCAAAGTCTCGAGGTGATACCCAAAAGGTAATTTTCTCAAGAACACCTCTCTTAATTCCTTTTCTTCTTTAACTTCATCCTCATCTCTATCATCTATCAAGGCATAATAATTCCAAAATCATGTACATACCGGAATGTTGTGTTGCTAGTGGAATATCTTATATCAATCTCTTTTATTACCTCTTTTATTCACAGAAACAAAACTATTGTCCAAGTAATGTCGGTTAATCGCCTTCGTGAGTAATGTTTTTGTTTGTTTTTTATCATCGTCTTCATGTTTGGTCATAGAACTATTATCCTGATTAAATCATATTGTAATAAGTTTAATATATCATATTTCATGTTCTGAAACTAATATATACCCATAATAGTAAATAAAACGAAACTAGTTCATGATGTTCGGAAAAACCGCCAATATAAATTAATCATTTATCATTAACATTTTATCGAATGAATCATCTTCATATAAGAAATAAAAATGACATAAGACCATTCATACTTCTGGAAGTTCATTAATACTATTTCATTCCACTTCTAGAGTTGTATTCCCATTTTATAAGATAATTCGTAATTATACACAAATGAATCGATCATGAAAATCATGAAATGAACTCACCTGAAACAATTAAAATCATGAAATATTATTAATGAATGGGTGATAAGATGTTATAAAAATATCATACAAGGTATTGTAAACATGAATATGGTTCTGGAATGAATTAATAAAAAAATTTAAACCATTATACAGAAGGTTGAAGTACGCAAAACTAAAGGGAAGCGTGAGCTAAGGATTTTTCGTCTCACTTTTTTATTTTGTGAGATATATGACTTATTCACCACTTATTTATTTTGTGTGGTGTATATACTTCTCATGAATGTAATATATGATTCTTATCCTTTAATTTATAGGTATTTACATATCCATTTGATAATCTCTCTTTCATAGGGTTTACGTTTCAAAAGTTACCAAATCGGTAAGGTAATTTTGTCTCAATTTTCTTTTTTTGAGACACGTGTTGTGTTATGCACCTATATTCATTTATGAGGTGTGTATACTGCTCATTGACATGTTGTATCATGAATCTACTTCTTTTCATGATATTATATGTTTCATGTAATGTTATTATCTCTTCGATCGGAAATTTGTTTCATTCAAAAACCATGTTTTCTAAAAAATGTTTTCGAAAATGTTTTTAAATGCTCTTTTAAGCATTTTCAAGGAAAATGATTTTAAAGATGTTTAAAATGGTTTTTCAAACCTCCCTTTATAAGTTTTCAAGGTTATTTTCAATGAAAAATGTTTTTTAAATGTTTTATAATTTAAAAAGCATTTTTCAAATAGAAAATATATTTTCCTCAAGAATTATTTCAAGCGATCTCTCAAAATTATATTTCATCCACGATAATATTATTTGATGTTACTTATGATTTATTGGGAATATTATTTAAGGACATTATCCTTATTCTTTTTATGGTTGTTTTATGTTTATAATGGCTTGATATTTATGAAACTCATTTTTTTTTCATGGGTTCTAATATGATGAATGATTTATGTGTCTGTATGGTTTTTATTATGTGACGGGTGGGACTTATATCTCCTTCTAATGCATTGAGTAATGATATTATAACTCATGAGATAGACACAACTGGAACAAGGATTGAACTTGGTTCAGACACGACTGGAACGGAAAGTGAAATTGATTCAGTAAATGACTATGTCCGCCATAATAGTCTTGAGAGTGAACTTTGACTACTACGATGGTTTGGAGAGTGAGCTCATTCCACTATGATAGTCTTAGCAAAGAGTCATGACTACTAATGAAATGATTTCATATGCTTATGTGTTTATCACAATTCCATGTTTTATGCCAAGTTATTATTTTATGATCCATGTCTTATGAATTTTTATGATTTATTTTATGACTTAAGATTATGATCTTTGATACGCAGGGTATGATTTGCAAATGTTATGTTCATATTATTATACACTTGTATTTATGTTATGAATCATATTTCCCTTGTTTACCCTTACTGAGAATCTGAACTCACCATTTTCTTATGTTTCTTTTCCCCAGGATACAGAGAAAGGTATTAGGTTTGATATGTCAAAAAGGGTTCTAGTTACGAAGAAATAAGCGGAAGACAATGTAAACGTTTTATAAACTAGTTGTTTTTGTTTCCAAATTTCCAAAGACACTAAACTCAAACGATTCTGACGTGGTCTTTTTGTAATATGAATACACATCTGTTTAGATGTCATGTCCAAGTATGAAAAGAGTGGGTCGTTATACCTACTCCATGGGGGGACGTTGCAAGTTCTTTCATTCAAGAAAGAGAAGATAATTACAATGTGAAAAAGTTTCTCAATCTTTAGTAACAAATGTTCCCACCCTACTACTTAAAGTAGAGTCCAGTCGGTGCAACCAGTGTCACCGCCTTCCGATCTTCACGGAGAATGAGTCCACCTCGATCAGATCTTCACGGGTAACCCTCCGCTCGATCAAAGACATCAACCGCCTTAACTCCTCCTACTGGTGTACAGTATGCACTTCTGAAAACTCTGCATGATTACTCTTACGTAACATTCTGAAAAACCTTACGTAACTTCGGAAAAACTTACGTATCAACAGAGAAAAATCTTGCGCAGGTCTTTTGCGTCTCCGCACTTCCACCTTCAGACTTCTCCAAGTAATTTTCGATTGCCTGCTTCCGACTGCTACCTTCTAGTCCGCCTGCTTCCCGACTTCCGAACTTTGTTGTCGCTCCAACACCTCCATTCGGAATCGAAAATTAGACTTCCGAAATCACTCCTTCCGAAAGTTCTAATTCCTTAGCTGGAAAAACAGTTTCCACACGACTAAGCCTAACAAAATTGTTATTAATGGTCTCGATGAAAATATGATCTTTGATCCATGTAGTCGATTCCGTTTCAAAGCTATTTAATGAAAAATATCCAATGTCGCCTGATTAATTATTAGTCACTAGGTTAAGGCTCTACAGAAATAGCATATAGATGTGTGGTTGTGCATAAGAGAACAAAGGGTGATCGTTTTTTATTCCATTTTAGGTTTATCACCAATCCATCCTTGAAAAAGCAAAAGTACCATGAAAAAATAAATGGCGTTTGTTTCTTCTTTGAAAAAACAATTACCCTTATATTTCTCTAAAAAAACACTCAAAGTGACATAAAAAACATCTTTTTGAACAGTTTGAAAACACTTGGAAACATTTGCCATCAGAGGTAAATGTTGCAATTAATTTTATATAAGCATTCTCAGACACAACCAATAATCTTAGAAACTCAATCTGTGTGTAGAACTTTCAGGTTTAAACTAAACTAATACCCACAAACCATTTTATCCAAAATATGCTTTAGTTAAAAAAAAAACATACCAGGATCGGACTCAATAGTGCACCAAGACATGGCGGAAACTCTAAAAACCTGCAACAAAAAGGTCGTCGCCAAATCCATAAACTGAATTCGCTCGAATAAGAAAACTAGGTACAGAGCAGAGGACGCAGAGAACTCGCGAGAAAATTAGTTGAAGCAACAAACTGAATTAGTTGATGTAAATCATGCAGCTTTTTCGCATAAACTCGGAAGTTCATAAGAGCAACAACAACCGTACAGACCAAAAGAATATCAGTTACGCAGTGACACGAAATAAATTCAGCAAATAATTGTTGCATGGTCAAAACACGGATTCAGCACCCCGGATTTTTATCCTTTCTACTAGATCTCTGTCGGCCCACGTCTCGTTTCACCGATTTATAATCGACCAGTTCTACCACGGAAGTTTTTAAAAAATATATATATCATGCAATTGGAAACGACAAACAGTCAAAACCATAGTCGTCAACTCAAACCAAATCGCCCAGAAAATAATAAACTGCATCGAGGATAGCATGATGGGAAGAAAGGAAAGGCAAGAAGGGAAAGAGGGAAACGGAAAGCAAACCGTTCGGGTGACGAAAACCCAAGGGTATATGGGATCGTGAGCGGCAGCAACGGCTGTAGGGTGCGTGGCGGCTCTCCAGAAACTCGTAGCCGGTTGGTGATGAGAAGATACTGATGTGGAAGGCCGAGGAACTGGCCGGACAGGAGTGGGGGAAATAGGGTGCGGGAAGCAACAGAGACGACTTCCAACGGTGTGGACGAAGACGCAATTTCCGGTCGAGGGTTTCGTTGGGGAAGAAATATTTTAAAAAAACATCTTATATTGAAATGTTCTATAGCCAGCAGTTGGCTTTCTCACCGATTGTTCTTGGATTCGAAGATATAAGGGTACGTGACATGCTCGATTACTCGCTTGAGGAGTGGGATCAGGAGAAACTTTGTTGCTGGTTTAACGAGGTGGATCGTTAGGTCATCCTGAGTATCTCTCTCACACCAGGAATGAATATTGACCAAATTTGCTGGACTGGGGAACCTCATGGGAGATATTCTGTTCGTTCGGGTTACAAAATGAAGGTTCAAGGTTTGGCCCAGGTCTTTACCGATAATCGGTGGAAGTGTCTCTAGTCCCTCACCACTCCCCCTAAAGTGAAGTTTTTTTGGTGGCAGGTCTGTGATGGGGTTCTTCCAACCCGTGACTTTCTGGTGCAGCAACATTTGGCGGAGGACGACACTTGTCCTTTGTGCCTCTATGAAGTGAAATCTCCTTTGCATGCGATTCTTTCTTGTAAGGGGATGGAAGGGGTGTGGAAGGTTTGGAGGCCGAATTTTGGTATTTTCTTTGATCTTTGGGTGTCTTCTCTGGAACCTAGAGTGGTGGGACTGATATGCAAAATTGCTTGGTTGGTTTAGACTCGACGGAATGAATGCATTTTCTAAATGAAAGTGACCCCTGATCACCTATGGGTGGATAGATCTTTGGAGTGGATGAATGGTTGGAAGAAAAGTGATGTGGGGCATTCTTTGAGCCACACTCGACGAGCGGCTCCTTTTTGGTCTCCCCCCCTGAGGGTTTCTTCAAGATTAATACAGATGTTGTTGTCTCTGCTAATTCAAGGGTCGGTATTGGGCTCATTGCTCATAACAGTTTTGGCCAGATTGTGGAAGCTCAGTGTAGGGAAGTGCCTAACTCATGGCACCTTGTGGTGGCAGAGGCCTCGGCCATCCTCCAGGGGCTTCTTTTTGCCTGTTCAAATTTTGGCCCAAGATTCTGGTGGAATCCGACTGCCTCGAAGCGGTGAACGCTCTCTCAACAAAAGATGAGGATTCTCACCCTTATGGCCTCATCTTGAGGAAGATCTGGTCTCTGACTGATGGATTCGATGCATGCGAATTTTCTTTCATCAAAAAAGATGGTAATTCGAAAGCTCATCGTTTGGCTCGTTTTGGGAAATATTGGGGTGATCATTGTTGGGTGAACTCGTTCCCTGATTGGCTTTGTAATCTCGGTTTCCTTGATCAGTAATTTATCTTTTCCCTCAATTAAAAATTAAATTTATTTGATGTATTTGATAAAGATTTGTATAAATTTTAGGAATAATGACACTTACGAACCAAGAATTGAGAAAATGTAAACTAAAAACCTTCTTTTATTACGTTGGGTATGGAAATGATCTTTATACCTTAAAAAACTTTCATATTCTCATTCCTAATTCCCTCCAGTGCCCATAGCCCTCCCCCACGCTCATCCTACCACCACATCCTCTCCCTCATTCATCCAGCCGCTGCATACTCTCCCGCACTCATCCCGTTATCGCCTCCTTAGTGTGTTACTCCAGTCATCCTTCAATGTGCTCCTCCGGTCCTATGCTCATCTCGTTGTCGTCTTTTGCGATCATCCTTCTGATGCCGCAATGGGCTTGCTCTTTTGTGTGCCCTCCTCCCACCATCAACATCTCTCTCACCAACAGTCTACCCTTCTCCCAGCAGCTAGTGTATCTGAAACCAAATTTTATGTAAAATCTGTGTTGTCTGTGTTGTTTTTTATTTATTTTGTTAATTGATGTAAATATAAATTGAGAATGAGTTTTAAAGTCTTATATTCATTAATTTTGTAAGTTGATTGATACAAGATGATATCAAATTATTTGAAAAAAAAATGTTTTGTCATTTTCATTTTGATGGAGTACTTGTTGGTGATTCACAATAAAAAATGCATTATGAATGTGGAAGATCGATGGGTAGAGTGCTAATAAAAGGAATTTCATTTGATGAAATATCAAGACTGACATCGTCGATTCTGAAGTGTGATGTGTCATCGTTAGATTTAAAATACACGTTAAAGTTTGACAATGGTATTTTTTAGACCTTATAGATGATGGGAGAGTTAAGAGTAATTGTTCACATTCAATGAAAGTTTTGATCATGTTTACATTATTTTGATGTTAGATGAATGTTTGTAGTCAATAGTGGATGTAGATCAAAGGTAATGACAAGTCAAAATTGTTTATATTAATATTTTGTTCACGTGTTATGTATTTACATTTGATATTTAAATTGTAGGATTGAATTAGTTTGCGGGAATTCAGAACAAAGTTTATCATCTAATGGTGATTTTCAAATGCCACCTTATGTAATTAGTAGTGTTCCATGTTTGATATTAGAGTTAAATGCTTCAAAGTGGAATGAATTTTTGGTGGATGTTGGCCAGATTTTTCCATCAGCCAAAGCATTGAGGGAGAAGATCTTCAAGTACAACATTGCACACAAGCTTAACTATGAATGTTTAAGGAATAGTCTTGAAAAGATTATTTCCAAATGCAAAGTTGAGAGTTGCATGTGGAAGTTAACAACATATGGTTGGGGAATTCAACTCCATTTCTTTGTGTGAAAACTTTCCAAAATGCTTATATGCACTCAACTAAAGATAAACTAACAATTTGTCACAAATCAAGGGCATCATTAATGTCATCTATCATTTGTGATGAGGTGAAGTCAAATGTGAAAAAATTTGTCAATGAAATTAAAGTTGACTTATACAGAGACTATGATATATCCCTTACTGTCAAGCATTAAAAGCCAAGGAAAAAGCAGTTGGTGGAATATATGGGGTTCCAGAGTAGTCATATATGTTAATCCCTTGGATATACAATAGAATAATGAAAGTTGATCCAAAAACAATAAAGAAGTGGGTATCTTTAGAAAATGGTAGATTTAAAATACTATTCATTGCATATGGGTGTTGCATAAATGGTTTCTTATTAGGTGCTTGACCAATGTTGTTTTTGGATGGGTGTCACCTCGGTGGTCCTTGTAAAGGTACCTTGTTGACAGCATTGGCATATGATGTAGATGGAAACCTCTTCCCATTGGCATATTCAATTTTTGGGGGTGAAACATGTGATGATTGGACATGTTTTTTAAACAACATAAAACAAATTACAAGTTCTATTCAACTGGTTATTGTATTTGATCGATACAATGTTATTATAGGAGTTGTTGGAACAAATTTTGGCGGAGAAAGACACGCATATTGTCACCATCATGTGAAAAGAAAATTTTAGCTTTGAAATTACAAAAATATGTAGGGGAATGGGAAGAGGAACCAAGGAAATGGCATTGAAATTATTGGATGCCATTGCTTATTCTTGGCTGGACTATGATTTCGATGTTGTTATAAATAATCTAAGAATCTTTTGTCTGGAATTGTCAAGATGAGTTGAAAATGATGGTTATGTTGATAGGTGGGAAATGTCGCGATTTTCACACCATTGATGGGATCATATCACTACCAATTTAGCCAAATCATTCAATACATAGATTGTGAAGGAGAGGAGACACAATATTTGTGTTTTTGATTAACAAACATTATGAGAAATTGAGTAATAAGTTTTTTACCACCAAGGAAGACATGAAAATGTAGAGAAATGGAGTTGGTCCCAATGTTGAGGCCAAATTGAAGGTGAATGTTTTAAGGGATGAAATTTTGATAGTAGAGAAATATGAACATAATGTTGTCTTAGTTTGGACCTGTAATGTGGATATCACTATACAACTAGGCAGCTAGGAATTCACTTGTCAAGCATGGAAAATGAGTCAGATCACTTATGCTCATGCATGTACAACATTGAGAAAATTACATGGTAACCTATAAAAATATGTAGAAGATTATAATCTATTTAAAACCCAACAAAAGATTTATCTTGTAGTTATACATCCGGTTGAGACCAATGATATTCCACATGTGAATGCATTGGCATATAATGATTATATGGATCAAACTTTTTTATAACCACTGAAGACTTCTCATCCTCCTGGTAGACCATCTCATAATCGCATAGAGTCTCAATTTCAAAATAAGAAGTTGTATTATTGTTCTCATTGTAAAGAAGTTGGTCACTGATGTTATTAATATTTTCATAACTTATTATATACTCCCTTTACTGATTTTATATGAAATGTGTATGATTTGTGTGAAATATTAATGTTTAAATATTAAATATAATTTATGAGAACTATTTGAATTCATCCAGATTCAAGTCTGTTTAATGTTTTAATAATAACTATCACCCTAATGATAAAAATTGCATGTTTCTTATTTTTTAGGATTTTTTATTCAATTTCCAACATATCATTAGAAGGAATCAATGGACAATTATTCCATTTGAAGGGTCATATGGTCCTCACAAGAAGGCCCAAAGATTCTGTAAAGAAACTGGACCGTCCATGAAGATTGAATTACTGGGCTCAATCTAGAAGTCTAAATTCATTTATTCTCCTCCAACATTCGGGAAAAAATTCAAGGAGTCATGTATAAAAATTTCAAGGCCCAAATCCAAAAAAAAGAGACCCAAATGAATCTTTGAAGTCCAAACCATTTTTCTATCCAGGAATTGAGATCAACACACCAAATTTGATATTTCTCCTGATAGAGACATCCATTATATTTATGATTTTTCAGTGTGAAATAGGAGATATAGGTGGCCAAATTTGTTGAAGAAAGATTTAGTATTTTAGGGCATCTTCCTATTCAAAAACCCATTCACATTTTGTCCTTGAAAAAGCCTGGATTGAAATAGACAGATTAACATTGTTTAATCAAACTGCCATAACTTTGGCTCCTTAAGTACAATGGCTGCCAAATTTTCAGAGTAGACATTAAACATGTATATCTAAAACTTGTAAGAATAAGATATTTAAATATTATGTTGTCTTGATGGTCCAATATTTGAGCCAAGTGGAGGGGCAGTTTTGGAATGCAAACAACCCACAACATTGGGTTATAAATACATCCCCCTCCTCTCCTTGCAAGAGGTTAGAAATTCAGAATATAGGAGGATAAATTGGCACAACTAAGGCTCTTACAAAATCCTGGGAGGACATGACAAACTCAAGTTTTTTACTTGAGAGACCCTTCCTCCTCTCTTTGATTTCATTTACTTTTGTGTTTTTCTTCATTTGTAATCTCATAAGTGTTGTTTTTTGTAATTATCTTTTAATAAAAGTTTCTTCTTCATATTATCTTTTAATAATCCACCCTATGTTCTTAAATATTAATTCTCTTAAAATATTTTTAATCAATTTTAAACCCCTTCCCTTCTTTCTCTCTCTCATTCAATCTAAAGTTCATTTTTAATTCTCATCACCCTTCGTGTGTGTGTGTTCGACGCACAACTCTTTTCTTATCCCATTCTTTTTGTTCTATTTATAATTCATCACCATAAACACATATTACCAGATTAATAAAGATCTTAATGGATGATTAAATCTACCAATGGGGTGAGTCATTATTTGGGTATGTTAAGTGATTGAGAGCCTTCGCTAAATGAATATTCTTTAAATGAATATTATGTATGTTGAACTTAATATGTCATGGATTAATGACATGTTTTGTTTAGAATGTAGATTTCATGGATTATTAGAACCACAAATACACTACCATAAACAATTAATGATAATTATTAGAACCCTAAGTTAAGTTGTGGCTTGAATTAAAGCTTTAACACTTGTGAATTTCGATCAAAGTCATCTTGCGAAGTGGGTATTGATGTAATGCAATATAAAGGAAAGCTCAAGGATCTCATAAGCTCAAATCCTCAATAATGAACTCGCACAAAAATTTATCAAATTTTTAAATCAATATTAATCAATAAATCATTTCAATTAAGCTCTGCAAACAAACCCCTTAATCAAAATATAATCAACTAAAAATAATCGACTATTAAAAAGTATCATCACCAAGGATTCGACCCGAGTGCTGCTATACACATTAGCAGAGAACCAGAACCTTTAATGATCAATAGACGATAATCGTCCATGCTTTCAAATTGTGTCGTTGTTGGGGATGGTGTAATTAAGTAGTCATTAGTTTCTGGTTATTGTAAAAAAACAAAAAAAAAACAAAATTTTTAAAAAAATTAAAAAACACACACAAAGAAAAACCCGTCTTCCCATAAAAATCATAAACAGAAAAAATAAAACAAAGAAAAACACATCTTCCTCTTTCTTCCAAAATCTCTTTGAATGCTCCGTAACCTAACAAACAATCCCTTAGATTTGTTTGATCCTGAAATTGAGCAAACTCTTCGCCAAATTAGGAGGAACATTAGGGATAATCAAATCATTCAAGAACCAGTCTATGTACAACCAATTGAATTAGATATGACCAATCCTAGGGAACAAACACTTAAAGAACTTGTTTCCCCTGATATGAATTACCAAACCCTTTGTATTCAATATCCAAACATAGAGTCTGAATTCGAACTCAAAACAGGTTTGATTTATCTTCTACCTCATTTCTACAGGCTAGCCGCTGAGGATCCACATCTCCATCTTAAAGAGTTCCAAGTGGTGTGCTCTACCATAAAGCCTCAAGGGGTTTCTGAGGAACAAATCAAACTTCAAGCATTACCTTTTTCCTTAGATGACTCCACCAAGTCATGGCTCTACTACCTCCCTCCTGGTTCTATAAACTCATAAATTAACATGAAATGACTTTTCTTAGAGAAATTCTTTCCTGTTTCTCATACTGCTTCCATCCGAAAGGAAATTAGTGGTATCGGTCAATTCCCCCAATGAATCACTCCATGAGTATTGGTAGAGGTTAAAAAATATTGTGGAAACCAGCCCACACCACCAAATACCTGACCAACTCTTGATCCAATACTTCTATGAGGGGTTATTAGCTATGGAGAGAACTCTCATTGATGCCTCAAGTGGTGATGCTCTTGTTGATAAAAATCCCACAGCTGCAAGAGATCTCATAAGCAACATGGATGTAAACACACAAAAATTACATACTCGAGCACATGCTCAAGTCAAACAAGCCCAAGATAGTCAATCGATAGAACCGAACAAGATGATAGAGTGGATGAGTGAACTTACAGGTCTTGTGCAACAACTAGTTGCAACATCCAAAGCTTCAACCTCATCTTCTCTACAATCTTTGTTCCCTAGACCTATCAAGAACTTTGGAATCTGTAGCTCCTCATCTCATCCAACCGACACATGTCCACAAATTCAAGAGGATCCCTTTGATTTATCCGAACCAATGGAGCTCAATGCAACATATGCTTAGAAGAACACCAATCTTCAACAATCAGGTCAGTTCATTAGAAACTTCAACTAACCCTACTCTGAGCCCTTCTCTTCTACCTTAAACTAAGTCTTGAGGTATGGTAATCCCATTTCTCATACCCCTCAATTCCCTCCTTAAAACTCAAACCAATTCCAATATGGTCAAAGTGTTGGTAACTTCCAACAACCTTACCCTTTTGTTCCTCAACCTCAAAGGATCAATCCTCCTCCTCCTCATGGATTCCACTATCCTAGTGAGCCTTCCTAATTCCCAAACCAATACAATCGCTTTCATAAGAACCAATATCAAGGTAATACCAATTTGGGACAAGCCTCTTCTTCCAAGAAACCATGGGAAAGTGCAGTGGAAGATCTTGTCTCCTTCACCCATTCCAGCCTCAAAAACATTGAAACCCAAATTGGTCAACTTGCATCCCACCTGAGCCAGCAACAACAATCAAATTATTCCCAAATCCCAGCTCAAACATTACCCAAACCCAAGGACAATGTAAGTTAAATTGCACTTAGATTGGGAAAGTATATTTCTATTCCTTAAGATAAGTCCTCCAACTCCCCTTTAAATGTTGACCTGGAAAATGGAAAGTAAAAGAAACTTGAAAAGGAATCTAAATCCATTCCCTCACCTCCTTCCATTCCAATTAGGAACCCAATTCCATTTCCTCAAGCCATTTCTAAGCCAAATAAATCATTTGAACCCGATCCTAAAATGCTCGACATGTTTAGACTTGTTGAAGTCAGCATTACCCTCTTATATGCCATAAAACAAATCCCTAAGTATTCCAAGTTTCTTAAGGAATTGTGCACCCATAATAGGAAACTTAGGAACTTCAAAAGTGTTTCTACCCAATAGTCTATTACCATAAAGTGAAAATATCCAGAGATCTTTACGTTTCCATGCCAAATTATAAGTTCCAACTTCGATGATGCACTCATAGACCTAGGAGCCTCAATTAATGTCATGCCCAAATCCATCTTCTCTAACTTTAGTCTAGGTCCCTTACATCCAATGGGTGTTGTCATTCAATTGGACAATCAAAGCACTGCTAGTACTGAGGGTATAATCGAGGATTTCCTTGTTCATGACAATGATATTATCTTCCATACTGATTTCTATGTCCTTGACATGTAAGGTGAGACACAATCTTATCGATCCCCCCTAATTATAGGAAGACCATTCCTAATGACAATGAGAACCAAGATTGATGTCCATTCAAGAATCTTATCCATGGAATTTGGTGACCAATTGGTCAATTTCAACATTTTCCAAGTCATGCGATACCTATATTAAGATTACTATACATTCTCAATCCATGCTTCTGAGTACACTTATGAGAGTCAATTGAACCTTAATCCATCACGCTCTTTATGTTCTAATGATAAAGGAGATTGTGAATTTTTCATCATCATTAACCAAGTCTTAAATAGGGAAGTTGATGTGGACTTATCATTCATAGAATCCATTAATCTAGAGGAACTTGAAAACTCTCTTGAATCCCACATCAACTCTGATCTCTACTGCTCCACCTTAGACAATATTAAGGAAAATGAATCAGAAGCAACTGAAATCCCTTCCTCCATTCCTGAGTTGTCTAACACACAAATGAAAGAAGAGACTGATCTGAAAACTCTTCCTAAACACCTAAAATATACATTCCTTTTCCATGATCACTCTTATCCTGTCATTATCTCCACTTCACTTACCAAAACTGAGGAGTCCAAACTTGTTTAGGTGTTAGATGAAAACAAAAAGGCCTTAGGTTGGACCCTAAATGGCATACCAAGAATCAACCTTGCCCTTTTCACGCATCACATCCATCTTGAGGAATCACCCAAACCAATTAGACAATCACAAATAAGACTCAATCCACTCATAATTGAGTTAGTTAGGGAAGAGATCACCAAGCCTTTTCAAGCTGGTATTATCTACCCAATTTCTGATAGTGAATGGGTTAGTCCAATTCAAGTTGTACCTAAGAATGGTGGGATAAATATTGTCACAAATGAACATGGGGAGGTAGTCACAACTTGAGTGAAGAACAAATGGCGTGTGTGCATAAACTATAGGAAATAAAATGTTCAAATAAGAAAAGATCACTACCCTCTTCCATTCCTTGATCAGATGCTAGAACGATTAACTGGAAAGTCACACTATTGCTTTCTTGATGGATACTGATTAGACAATAAAAAAATATATGTTAATTACATTTTAATGGTATTAAATGTTCATCTTATGGGCCTGAGTTAGTGGATTTTGATTTTGAACATCCATTCTCATCATTTTTGCACTTCATGCCTAATGTACACCAATTTAGGCCCAATGAGTCATCTAATTATAAGGAATGTAATTATACATATTTTAATTTTATATTTTGTGAAATGGATATTAACTTAAATTTAAACATTTTTCATTCAGGGATCAATGGATGATTCATAAAGGATGAAGGAGATATTTGGCAATGAAAAGAAACAATTCCGGAGAAGGCAGACTGGACACCAGCCTACTGATGAGAATTTGGGGCCCACAATACAGGCCCAATGAAGACCAAATTTCATAGGATTCTAGAAGAAATATATAGGAACAAATAATTCTTCAGTATCCAGTGCTAATTCGGCCTCCATGGTGGTCATTTAGGCAGCCCAAGTTAGAGATAAGATTCTGGGCCAGATTCTGCGGCCCAGAAAAACAGCCCAATAATCTAATCATATCTCCTAATATACAAATCCAAATGGGCCCAAATTTTACAGGAGGTTAGGAGACATTTGGGGATCAATTTTATTATTCTATGGACCACTTTGATTCTTCCATATAGATGGTCTTCCAAGCGAGTCTGTTCGGTAAAGGAAAGTTGACTGCCACCTCAGGTCAAGGGTGGAAAAATCAACTCTCCCTTACTTTCCACCCACCTATGGCCTACCAAAATTAATTGAGAAGACTTGTACTGTTGGAGGCTCGACACAAGGTATAAAAAATGCCTATTTAAGGTAGTGGTGTTGGATTATTTAAGGATCGTGGGTGTTTGGTGTAATTGTAATGTTATGCTGCCACTTTGTGTTTGTAATCACATTTCAAATTCCATGTAAGTTTCCTTTTTGTAATTCTTTGTTCTTAATCAACATATTTCTCTTATATTCTTCCCATTTCTTTCATTAAAACTTTATAATCACAAAGCATAGTGATATCTCTTTGTTGTGCTGAATTAGTTCACACATAGGTGTGAATTTCATTCACACACACAGGGGAGTGCTCGTTATTTCTGCGGTTTTAATTTCTTCAATATAATTCTTGTAAGCCATCTTCCACCCACCATTGAGAGTATACCATCAATGGAGGGATAAAACTTTAATGGGTTGATCTTAAGAAGATGCAAAGGCTGGATTGAATGTTATTTTATGAACAAATTGTTGTTAATTGGTTAACTAATTTAAGACTTCCATTCTTCAGTTATTTCCACTCTTCATCTTCACTGTGTTTGAAGAAGCTAAATCCAATTACTAAAATGACCATATACCTTGGAGACATCATGAATTTGGTTCTCTAAGTGTGTAGGGGATTAGTAATTGAGTTTAGTTACATAAAACCAGAAAATGATGAAGGTAGTGTTATTTTGAAGAATGGATTCATCAAGAATTAATTAAACCAAAATTGTCTAAAGAAGTAGAATACATTCAATCCACCCCTAGAATAATCTTAAGATCAACCAATTTTTCATTTAATTGAATTCACTTAGGTTTATTATTGTTCTTTAAAACCATCCAAAATCAGAACCAAGTTGGCCACTTCATAGCCAAAAATCCACCTCATAGGTTGTGTGTCTTAGGTATCTTCTTAGGTCTCAGTGGATTCGACAACCCAATCTAGACTACAAGGACCGTTCTACCTTCATATCTTGGGTAAATTTGAGCGTGAATCAAATTTTGGTGCTGTTTCCGGGGACCAAGTAAGTACCTTAGATCAAAAACCTTCTTTCCTCACCTCCATTCTTCTATTCTCACCCAAGATCTCTTATCTTTTCTCTTTCTCTCTTTTTTTTCTTTTGGCACATGACCGCCTACACCCGCGATAACTCAAAAAGACTTGTTAGGGTGGAAAGTCCTAGGATAGGGGAGTCAAGTGAACCTAAGGGTTTGTTTAAACTAGACCCTAATACCCTAGAGTCAAAAATTGAGCCCATTTAAATGGAAGGTCTTCAAAGAAACCAACTCATAAACCTGGGTGGGAACCAAAATGGAAACCCAAATGAGGCAGCCCCAAACTTGGGGAATGCAATTGATCAAACCATGAATGACTACCTCACACCTTCCTGGACCAATTCCCCCTCATGCTTTAGACATAACTCCCTATGAGATGCCAACTACATCTTTAAACCCCATGTCATAAACCATCTTCCCACATTCCATGGAATGAAGTCCAAGATTCCCTACCTTCACATTAAGGAGTTCAATGACATTGTAGAAACCATGTGTCCCCCACATCAACTAGAATCAGATAAGATGAGGCTATTTACTTTTTATTTAAAGGATCAAGCTAAAAATTGGCTAAACAATTTGAGACCATCATCCATAAACTCTTGGGACCAACTATAAAGAGAATTCTACAAAAAATACTTTCCCCACCACAAAACAATTGCACTTAAAAAGAGTATCCAAAACTTTTTTGAAAAAGAGGGAGAGTTAGTCTATAAAACATGAGAGAGGTTCAAAGACACTTTAAACATGGTTCCACACCATGGTTTTTCTATTCCTGAACAAGTGAGAATTTTCTATGAAGGGTTGGGTCCGGGGAACAAACAATTCATTGACATGATGTGTAATGGAACCTTTAAAAACAAAGCCCCAAATGATGCTTACGAGTATCTAGAAAGCCTTTCTGAACAAAACTAAACATGGGGAACTTCATATTATTCTGAAAATTCACAAAGAACTACTGGAATTCATACACTTAGAGAAGAGGAAAGCCTTAGGGCTAAACTCACAGCACTCTCTAGGAAGGTTGAAGAGATAGACCTTAGGAAAGTCTATGAAATCCAAACCGTTGACCCTGTTTGCACAATTTGTGACAAACATGACCATAAGACAGACAACTGCCCAACCATTCCATCCATCAAGGATGTTCTTTTAGGAGGACCCTCAGCGGAAGTAAATGCTTTGAACTTTCAAAAGCCTTAATACCAAAACAACTTCAACCCAAGGTATAATGACCACCGAGGCTTCTGCTGGAAAGATAACCAACAACCTAGCCAACCACAAGGACAAAATCCTTACCCCCATCAGAACTACCAAACCCATAACCAGTTCCCAACCCAACCTATCCAATACCAACATCCACCAGTCCATTTTCAACAAACCATCCCACCTCCAAAATATCCCCCCAGGATAAACCAATCTTCTCAAGCACCCACCCAAACTGTTCCACAAAGCCTACTAGAACAACTGTGCAAACAAATAGAGAGGATGAACTCAGAAGTCTCTTCCCTAAAACAAGAACTTCAAACCATCAAAACTGGAAAGGCACCCATGCCTACTCAGGCGGTGCCATCCTCAACTTCAAGGGGAGAGTCAAGTTGTGCTCAAACAACTCATGAACAACTAAAGGCTTTGAATATTTTAAGAAGTGGGAAATCAATTGAGAAACATGAACAACTAATTCAGAACCCACCTGAAGATTCAAACTTGGATGGAAATTAAAATGAACCACAAGATCAAACTGAGGAAACTGATAACAATGTGAAAGAAACAACTCTTCAACAAAAAACCCCACAAACTGCACCATTTCCTCAACGCATGAGGGGGAAACCCAAACCTGAACTGAGTGAAACATTGAGGGAAATATTCTCACAAGTCAAGTTGAACATTCCCCTTCTCGATTCCATCCAAACCATACCTGCATACTCAAAGTAAATTAAGGAATTGTGCACTTTTAAAAGAAAATTTTCACATAAAAACCAAGTCCTTTTGGCTGCTAATGTGAGTACCACCATTCAAGGGACCATTCCTCCTAAGTTGAAAGACCCAGGTTTCCCTTACATCAATGTTGAACTAGGAGAAAGAAAAGTTGTCAAGGCCTTGTGTGATCTAGGTTCTAGTGTCAATCTCATCCCCTATGCTATGTACTGCCAGTTAGGCCTAGAAGAACTCCAACCCACATCTGTCACACTTCAACTTGCTGATCGTAGCATTAGGGTTCCAAAGGGGATTTTAAAGGATGTTCTGGTAAAGGTTGAAAACTTCATCTACCCTGCTGACTTCATTGTCCTTGACAACCATCCAAACTTAGGAAATAAGGAACAAACCCCAATCATCCTTGGTCATCCTTTCCTTGCAACAATCAACTCTGTTATCCGAGTCCGAAATGGGAACATGGCCATAACCTTTGGGAACATGAGTCTAGACTTGAACATCTATAATGCAAGCTCACAAATAGGGGATGACGAGGACATTCCTGAAGTAAACATGATAGGAATCATTGATAATGAATCCATAGAACATCAAGGAATATTTGATGAATGTTTAAGTCAGGATGAGATTGATTTCCTTTGTTCATATGAAGGAAGTTTATCTCATTGGCTTGAATCATTTTCAAATTGCTCTTATGATGAAGTCTTAGGTCCAACAATCAGTGAAACCTTTCAGGAAACCAATTTCATGGAGACCAATCAAACTTCCTTCCCTAAATCTGATCAAGCCAATCTAGTAGCTGAAACTTCTACATGTGGGGAATCAATCCTATCTGAAAATCTAAAAAAAAGAAATTGAACTTGATCCAATGTCCCAATCTTCTGCTGAAATTCTAAACCAACCTAATCTTGAATTGAAAGAACTTCCCGCTACACTCAATTATGCTTTCCTAGGGGACAATCAAACACATCTTATTGTAATTTCTTCTTCTCTTGAAGTCAATCATGAGAGGATACTTCTAGATGTCCTTAGGAAACATAAGAAATCCATTGGTTGGACCCTGTCTGATATTCTTGGGATTAGCCCACTTATCGGGACTCATAGGATTGTTCTGGAATCTGATTCAAATCCATGTCGTCAACCTCAACGGCGACTCAATCCTAATATCATGGAGGTAGTAAGGAAAGAACTTCTGAAATTGTTAAAAGCTGGTATCATCTATCCCATAGCTGAGAGTGAGTGGGTGAGCCCAATTCAAGTGGTTCCAAAAAAGGCTGGAATCACAGTGACAACAAATGAGAATAGAAAGATTCTTCCAACAAGGTTGAGTAGTGGATGGAGGGTCTACATTGACTATAGGAAGCTAAACTCATTCACCAAGAAGGACCATTTCCCCTTACCATTCATTGACCAAGTCCTTGAGAGAGTGGTAGGTCATGCCTTCTACTATTTCTTAGATGGGTACTCAGGGTATAATCAAATTGAGGTCTCCCTAGAGGATCAAGGGAAGACTACATTCACATGTCCATTTGGAACCTTTGCCTTCAAACACATGCCCTTCAGGTTATGAAATGCCCCTGGAACCGTCCAACGGTGCATGATGGGAATCTTCTCAGACATGATAGGGGATTTTCTAGAGGTCTCCATGGATGACTTCTCTGTGTTTGGGGATACATTTGAGGGATGTCTGAGGAATGTGGAGAGAGTATTGTCAAGATGTGAAGAAAAGAATCTTGTCCTAAACTGGGAAAAATTCCATTTCATGGTTAAAGAGGGACTAGTTATAGGCCATCTGGTCTCAGGTAGGGGGATTGAAGTTGATAAATCCAAGGTTGACATCATTCGTCACCTTCCATCACCCAAAACTGTCAAGGAAGTGAGGTATTTCTTAGGACATGCTGGTTTCTATAGAAGATTCATCAAGGACTTTAGTTCAATCTCTCACCCCCTTTGTTCTTTGCTAGTAAAGGATGCCCCATTTGTTTGGACAGAAAGCTGTGAGGGTTCATTGTCAACCCTCAAATCCTCTCTCACCTATCCTCCCATTATGAAATCTCCAAATTGTAACCTTCCTTTCGAACTTATGTGTGATGCCAGTGACTTTGTTGTTGGAGCTGTGTTAGGACAACATTGTGATAAAAATCCTTATGTCATTGCTTATGCAAGCAAATCCTTAAATGATGCCCAAATCAACTACACCACCACTGAAAAAGAGTTACTTTCTATTGTGTTTGCCTTAGAGAAGTTTAGGTCCTACCTCTTAGGATCACCCATCACTGTGTTCACTAACCATTCTGCACTAAAATACCTCTTCCAAAAACAAGATGCTAAGGCTAGACCGATTAGGTGGGTCCTTCTCTTACAATAATTTGACCTCACAATCAAGGATAAAAAGGGTGTTGAAAATGTTTTAGTTGATCACCTCTCTATGATGGAATTCAAAGACAACTAAAATCACCTTTCAATGTCTGATTTATTTCCTTATGAACACCTATACTCTATGAGTGACTGCCCTTGGTATGCTGACATAGACAACTTCTTAGTTACAAGAGTAATTCCAAAATTCTTAGGGACTCAAGCTCGAAGGAAATTCCTTTCTGATGTTAGACATTACGTGTTTGATGATCCATACCTCTATAAGTTTTTCCCTGACCAAGTCATTAGGAGGTGTGTCCCAGAATCTGAACAAGAGTCCATCCTTAAATTCTGTCATAGTGAGGCATGTGGAGGTCACTTTTCCTCTAAGAAAACATCTGCTAAGATTCTTAAATGTGGTCTCTTCTAGCCCACCCTCTCAAGGGACTCCTACACATTTTGTCAAATCTGTCCTAGGTGTCAACAAGTAGGATCCATCACAAAAAGGAATCAAATGCCACTCACTCCCATCTT
Source organism: Viscum album (assembly GCA_963277665.1). NCBI lineage: Eukaryota > Viridiplantae > Streptophyta > Magnoliopsida > Santalales > Viscaceae > Viscum > Viscum album. Next base: position 2,074,462,683 of record OY728131.1, read on the forward strand.
AGTGGTTGAAATCTTTGACTGTTGGGGAATTGATTTCATGGGTCCCTTTCCAAACTCTAGGGGATATCTTTACATTCTCTTAGCTATCGATTATGTCTCCAAATGGGTTGAGGCCATTCCTACAAAATCCAATGATCATCAAACTATGATTAGATTTCTCAAGAAAACATATTCTCTAGATTTGGAATTCCTAGGGCTATCATTAGTGATCGTGGAACTCATTTTTGCAATCATCCATTCTCATCACTCATGTAAAAATATGGAATTTCTCAAAAAGTGTCCACTGCTTACCACCCATAGACCAATGGTCAAGCTGAGTTAGCCAATCGTGAAATCAAACAAATTCTTGAGAAAACTGTCAATCCTTCTAGGAAAGATTGGTCCGAGAAACTCTTGGATGCTCTTTGGACATATCGTAAATCATTCAAAACCATCCTAGGAATGTCACCATATAGGTTGGTTTATGGAAAAGCTTGCCATTTACCTGTTGAAATTGAGCATAAGGCCTTTTGGGCAATTAAGAAAATGGATTATGACCTCTCATTGGCCGGAACAAAAAGGAAATTAGATCTTAATGAACTAGAGGAACTAAGGATGGAGGCTTATGAAAATTCAAGGATCAATAAATCTAGAGTTCAAGCCTACCAATCTAGGAATATCAAGGTCAAACATTTTGGACCGGGAAAACTTGTGCTCTTGTATAGTTCAAAACTTCATTTACACCCGGGAAAGTTAAGGTCTAGATGGTCAGGTCCATACATAGTGTATAAGGTGTACCCCCATGGGGTAGTAGAGATTCAAGATCCCACAAGTGGTTATATTTTCAAGTTCAATGGTCAAAGGTTAAAACCATTCATTGAACCATTCAATAAACAGGAAATAGAGGTGGAGTTAACTGAGCCAACCTATGAACCAGAAAAAAAAATGATTGATTTAGGATCCATGTCGGGATAACAACGTTAAACAAAGCGCTGCATGGGAGGCAACCCATGGTTTTCATGTTTTCAATCTTTTTGGAATAATTTTTTTATTAATCATTTTGATATTTAAAAAAAATATAGACTGTTGATCTGTTCTTCTATTATGAGTATGGATAGGTATGAAAGGGGAGTACCATATTCATCCGTGTCACGTGGTGTGATCCCTGAGTACTAACTTACCTAGAAATTAAAAAGAAGACAATGTATCATAAGTTGATTTAAAAAAAACCATAAAAATGATGAGACTTGGTATTAAATAAATTGTTGTGTTGTTTGTTTTGTTTGGTTTTTTCTTGTTTGTATGGTTTATGGACTATTTTTTGGTGATACATATTCAATCAAGGAGGTGCCTACATCTCCCATGAGACCAAAGAGTGATTTGGGAGCACCACAATCATCATTATGAAGCCACCAGGTGAACTTGTTCCATGCCCTTTCCAACTCATTTCCCCCCCACCCACTTCTCCTCTATTTTCTTTTTACGAAACTAGGGACAATTTCATTCTAAGTTGGGGGGTGTGGAAACAAAATGTTTGTTAAAAAAAACAATGATAAAAAAAAGTAAAGTAAAATTCCTTTATAATTCATATAATAACATCTTTGATCACATTAAAACTACATAGAAAATAATTTTTATTTCCTTGAATCCTAATTTAATTCATGATTAAGTTTAAAAGCATTGATTTTGGAAGTTTGGTTGTCCAATAAAAATTTTCATCATTTTTATTTCATCCATTAAATCAAAATGCCACAATGCACGTCCTCTAGACTGTGGGGTACTAATTTGAATTTTTGGGGCCCCATAATAAATATCATAGGCTGGTTTGATTTTTATGAATAATATGAGTATTCAAAAAAAAATTAAAAATTAAAAAAAAAATTGCGTGCAGAGAAATGGATTGATAAAATGCGAGGCTTTCAACACTTGGGGATCATGACTCCAGAGTTGTCTAGCCCTGAGTTTTTCAATCTATCTCTATTTATAGTAATATGAATTTGTTTTTGATTAAGTTAACTCGAGATGATGCCTGAGTATGTGGGCTTCACTTGGTTCCCTAAGGCCTTTGAGTCTGGGAGTCATCGACAAAGTCTTGCTACATGGGTTAATTTGATTAACTGTAATCTCAATTACTATGGCAATATTGCAAAAAAAAATCAAAAAAAAAAGGAATGAAGAATACTCATATAAGGATTAAATGTTATTCCACCTGGCGCTTCCATGATTTCCCCCTTGAATGAAAATAAACCCCCATATCTATTGTGATTCACAACACATCATTACACCTAATTGAGTTGGATGAAGTATGATGATGGATTTGATCAAAGGAATGGGCTTGGGATTGGGATCTTCTTTTAAATTTATCTTGTTTTAAATTATCTTGATAGGTTATAAAGATATATTTGTGTGCAGTTTACATTGTGAGCATTGTTTGTTATAATGTGTTTGAAGAAAGGAATTCAAATAAAATCATTGAATTATTTGCTCGGGACTAGAAAATCTCAAGTTGGGGGGTGTGATTAGACAATAAAAACATATATGTTAATTAAATTTTAATGGTATTAAATGTTTATCTTATGGTCCTGAGTTAGTGGATTTTGATTTTGAACATCCATTCTCATCATTTGTGCACTTCATGTCTAATGTACACCAATTTAGGCCCAATGAGTCATCTAATTATAAGGAATGTAATTATCCATATTTTAATTTTATATTTTGTGAAATGTATCTTCACTTAAATTTAAACATTTTTCATTCAGGGATTAATGGATGATTCATGAAGGATGAAGGAGATATTTGGCAATGAAAAGAAACAATTCTGGAGAAGGCAGATTGAACACCAGCCTACTGATGAGAATTTTGGGCCTACAATACAGGCCCAATGAAGCCCAAATTTCTTATAATTCCAGAAGACATATATAGGAAAAAATCAGTCTTCATGATCCAGTGCTAATTCGGCCTCCATGGTGGTCATTTAGGCGGCCCAAGTAAGAGATAAAATTCTGGGCCAGATTCTGCAGCCCAGAAAAATAGCCCACTAATCTAATCATATCTCCTAATCTAAAAATAAAAATGGGCCCAAAATTTACAGGAGATTATGAGATATTATGGGATCTATTTTCTTCTTCTATGTCCCACTCTGATTCGGCCATCTAGATTGTCTTCCAAGCACGTCTGTTCGGTGAAGGAAAGCTGGCTGCCACCTCGGGTCAAGGGTGGAAAAATCAACTCTCCCTTACTTTACACCCACCTATGGCCTACCACAATTAATTGAGGAGACTTGGACTATTGGAGGCTCGACCCAAGGGCTCAAAAATTCCTATTTAAGGCAGTGGTGTTGGAGGATTGAAGGATCTTGGGTGTTTGGTTTAATTGTAATGTTATGCTGCCACTTTGTGTTTGTAATCGCATTTCAAATTCCATGTAAGTTTCCTTTTTGTACAATCAATATATTTCTCTTCTATTCTTCCCATTTCTTTAATTAAAACTTTATAATCACAAAGCACAGTGATATATCTTTGTTGTGCTAAATTAGTTCACACATAGGTGTGAATTTCATTCACACACATGAAGGAGTGCTCGTTATTTCCGCGGTTTTAATTTCTTCAATCTAATTCTTGTAAGCCATCTTCCACCCACGATTGAGAGTATACCATCAATAGAGGGATAAACCTTTAATGGTTTGATCTTAGGAATATTCAAAGGCTATATTGAATGTTATTTTATGAACGAATTGTAGTTAATTGGTTAACTAATTTAAGACTTCCATTCTTCAGTTATTTCCACTCTTCATCTTCACTGTGTTTGAGGAAGCTAAATCCAATTACTAAAATGACCATATACCTTGGAGACATCATGAATTTGGTTCTCTAAGTGTGTAGGGGATTATTAATTGAGTTTAGTTACATAAAACCAGAAAATGATGAAGGTAGTGTTATTTTGAAGAATGGATTCATCAAGAATTAATTAAACCAAAATTGTCTAAAGAAGTAGAATACATTCAATCCACCCCTAGCATAATCTTAAGATCAACCCATTTTTCATTTAATTGAATTCACTTAGGTTTATTATTGTTCTTTAAAACCATCCAAAATCAGAACCAAGTTGGCTACTTCATAGCCAAAAATCCACCTCATAGGTCGTGTGTCTTAGGTATCTTCTTAGGTCTCAGTGGATTCGACTACCCAACCCAATATAGACTACAAGGACCGTTCTACCTTAATATCTTGGGTAAATTTGAGTGTGAATCAGATATACCAACTACTTCAAAATACCAATCGCACATCAGGACCAAGAAAAGACTTCTTTCACTTACCCCTTTTGTCACGACCCGTCCTCGGGACCCGTGCCGTGACTACCCCAAGCCCGCCTTCCATAGGCCTGGGGCTGGCGACTAGCACCAAAGGCGTAAAATCCCGATATCTGGGAAGACATTGCCTTTATAAAAGAAAAAAAGCACCATAAAGTACAAGTGAAAGCAAAACACTAAGTACAAAAGAAATACTGAAAAGTAAATGGGCCAGAATACAAACCCAAAAGAAAGTACGAATACAACTAAACAAGGCACAACAGAAAAAAGACAAACAGCTGGATGAAGGAAGCAGCTCCTGGGTCGTCCTCCTCGGATCCTACCTGAAGGGTAGGTACAGATAGCGCAGCTCCTGGTCGCCCACCACGGATCCTACCTGAAGGGTAGGTACAGATAGCGTAGCTCCTGGTCGCCCACCACGGATCCTACCTGAAGGGTAGGTACAAATAGCCTCATCCACTCTCTCGTCCGTCAACCTCCTCTGTGAGTCGTCACGTCGTGTAGTCCACCTCCGGGTACTAACTCATCGTGTAGTCCACCTTCAGGTACCAACCAGTCCTCGAACACCCGGCCTCTGTCAGCACTGCCCGTCGTCTGCAACCAACACAACGAGGTGCGGGCATAGCCCGTGCAGGGGTGAGTATAACGATACTCAGTAGGGACCCCGAGACCCTCAAGGTCTCACTAAACCAACAAGGATAACCACAAAAAGATCTCAACAGATAACCTCTACTTAGATATATGCCCATACATATACCTAAGTTATCAAGTAACCCATCTCAATCACGAGGAAAGACAAGGATTGTGAAATCAACGGATAACCACTACCCAGGTATATGCCCATACATATACCTAAGTTATCAAGTGACCCATCTCAATCATGAGGTAAAAACAAAGGTCAAAAGTCTCATCTCAAACCCAAATTTTCATTATCGAAACCATAATTGCTGAAAAGCTCCATCTCTGGAGTGTACAGTGGTCCTGTCACGACTCCGAGGTACTGCTCACTAACCTAAGACTGCTGAGGTACTCCTCCTGTCGAGTACCGCGGGCCTGCCACCTCACACAGTAGTGCTTCCCGCCGGGGTCTGCCAGCCAAACACAGTAGTGCTCCCATCTCATAGCCTACAAAGGTACTCCTCCTGTCGAGTACCGCAGGTCTTCCACCTCACATAGTAGTGCTCCTCCGCTGTGGGTCTGCCATCTCACAAAGTAGTGCTTCCCACTGGGCTACGTAAGTCACTCAGAAGCGAATCGGACAAGCAGTCTTCAGGTCTCTGCCAGCTACATGGTCTCCGTACTCCGTACACTCGTCTCTGGGAGGGTCTGCTCCACGAGCTACAAGTCGATACTCCAAGTATCTCAAAGTCCCACGAATAAGTATCTCAAATGACCGCCTCGTCATAGGGGTCTCAACGCAACGGTCGACACGTCAATCGGACGCCCAGTCTGCGAGTTATTAGCCTTTTTGTCCCAGGGGCCCGATTGGTTTCGTAAGCGAACCAACCCGGCTGTATCTCAACTGTACCCCGAACTCTCATAGGGTATACTCATAGGGACCGTTTCTCGACGAGATCAACAACGCCGCTGACGGTTCGTCAAACGGACGTCCTGTCTGAAAGATATCAGCTTTTCCGTTCCAGGGGCCCGGTTGGATTTCGGGTACAATCCAACCCAGCCGTATCTCAACTGCATCCAAAACTCGGGCGGAGTATGCCAAAAGTTCCGTCTCAACAAGAGGAAAACAACAAGACAGACGGTGCGTCAATCAGACGCCCAGTCTGTGAGTTATTGATTTTTTCGTTCCAGGGGCCCGGTTGGTTTCGTGAGCAAACCAACCCGACTGCACTCCGACGACATCCAAACCTCGAGCGGAGTAAGCCAAAAGATCCGTCTCACTTAGAGGAAATCAACAAAGTCGACGACACGTCATTCGGACGTCCGGAACTCAAGTTACGAGCGTTTCCGCTCCGAGGGCCCGGTTGGTTTCGTGTACGAACCAACCCGGCCGAACCCCAAGTTATCCTAAACCTTGAGTGCGATATACCGAAACGACCGTCTCGATCCAAGGATCGCGTTGCCGCCGACGGCGAGTCGTTTGGAGGCCCGTAGCGCAAGTTACGGGCATTTGACTGAAAGTGGTCCGAAAAAGGGGGTCTGGGCCCGGGCCGACCCGACCCGGGTCCGACCCGGCTGGGCCCGGCCCGGCCCGGCCTGACTGGCCGGCCGCGGCTCGGCCAGCGCGGCCGAGTGGACACGCGGGCGAGGCGCGCGGCTCCCCCGCCCTTCACCGTTGATTGAGGCCAGTGGTTCGCCGGCCGCCTCCTTTCCGGCGGCGCGCCGCCGCCGCCTTCCGCGGACCACCGGACACGCTCCGGTGGTTCGTTCCTTCTGCCGTCTTCGCCTATGGTCCCCCCGGGACCCCACCTTCACTGCGAAGGAATTCAAACACCCAAACGGCCTGCTTCGTCGTCGCCCGTCAATCTGCACGTCAAAACGATTAGCGTTGTCTTGTAGTTTTCCAGCGCGACCCGATGGCGCCGCACCCCTTCGTCGTGGTCCGACTCCGACCGCGGTTCTTTGGTTTTCTTCGATGCGGCGTGACGACGTCGCGTTCTTAAACTTCCTTCCATGGCGCGGCGCGACGACGCCGCACGTATCCTTCCGCATGAACCGCGTGGTGCGACGGCACGACGCTTTCTCGTACCAACCAAAAGAAACCAAAACAAAAAAAAAATAAGGAGGAGGGTCGGCCGTGTTCGTGCGGTCCGGCCCCCTCACGTTATTCAATATCATTTGGTTTTAAACCACGAAGATCAAATTCGATATCAAATGGTTTTAAACCACGAAGATCATCAAGTCAGAAATTCACGAACAAATATAAATGAATAAAACCCCTACTTCGTAATTGTCGTTCGTTGACGATCTCAGAAAAAGGGTGGATATCGATTCCTTGATTGTCGTGTTCGTCACACACTCCCAATTCTCACGCTCATGCGTCGGAAAGGAAGAAGGGTACTCGTCGTTGGCGGACGAGTGTTCGGAGGTGACGTCGTCGTTGACGACGTTCTTCGCAGGCGACGTCTTCTCCTTTGACGAGGATGAAGGTCGTTGGAGATGTCGCGGGCGTCGCTTCCCTTTCCTTGCCTCGGTTGAAGAACGATGAAGAAGATGGCGTCGTCGTGCTTCAGTGGTGGAAGAGACGTTCTTCGTGTTCTTCGTCGTAGAGAAAGAAGGACTCAGGATTTCCTAAGTTTTTTCTCCAAAGGCTCCCAATCAACTAAACTCCAACCCAAATAAAATAAATTCTAAACTTATTTTATTAACACAACAAAGCATTTGAAATTCAATTGTTTGAATTTCAAAAACCTACATGTAACTCACCAAATTAATTACAACAAGTTTTCAAATATTAAAGAAGGTGAGTTATTGGGGAGTTGGAATGTGAGGGGTTAAGAGGGTTAGGGAAGTGAGGGGTTAAGAGGGTTAGGGAGTATAAGGAATTTGAAAAGGTGGGGGGGGGGGGGGTTCATGTGGGCCCCACCCTTTCAAATATCCACACATGGGAAGTTGGATGGATGTGGGCCCACCACCAACTTCCCATGGGAGAAGTTAACCACATAACATGAAATAAAATTGATTCAACAATTTTATTCACTTTATTTAATTAATCCCCAAAAATTAACTTCTTCTCCTGCATAAACGCAACTACGGTAAAGGTTCCCTTAAGCGATTACCGGCGTTGCGAGTTCATCGGTGCCATCAGATTTCAATTCCGAGCACCGGTTCAAAAGATAGAAATTCCCGCTCGCTCGTTCACTGAACGTACCCGAGCCAAACTTCGGAAATTAATTCCGGGCAAACCGGGCCTCAGAATCAGGCGCCGTCAGAAACTGCGTTCTTGTAAAATTCCAAAGAAAATTAAGAAAAAATTTTCCTTGAAATTTCCATGTCTTTACATTACTCCCACCTCAGGGCTTTACGTCCCCATAAAGGTTCAACACAAACTTAGGGAAACAAAGGCAGTACTAAGCACGCATCTGAGCCTTCCACTCCCATGTGCTCACTTGGAGGTTCCTGTACTGCCAAAGAAAGCTCACCCGAGGAATCGATCGTCCTCATAGGATCCACTCCTGTCGATCCTCGTTCCCCACTGGAACCTCCGTGAAAGACACCCCATCGCCATCGTCCATCTCCTCATGGTCGATGATATGCGGAGGGTCGAGCACGTATCTCCTCAGTTGAGATACGTGGAAAACGTCGTGCACCTAGTGCAACTGAAGTGGATGGGTCAAGCGGTAAACCACCTCGCCTACCCAGCCGAGGACCTAGAAAGGTCCGTTGAACCTCGGAGATAACTTACCTCCCTGGCCACATCTCCGTAAACCTCGTCGAGGTGAGACTCGTATAAGGACGTGATGGTCATCCTCGAACTCTAGAGGCCTCCAAGTCCTGTCAGCATAAGGCTTCTGTCGGCCCTGTGCCGTCCTCATCCGCTCTTGGATGACCTGGACCTTCTCTAGTCTCACAAGAGCTGCTATGATTTCTTCTTTGCCGATAAGAGAAATCCGGTCTCATCCCCTGGATGAACCACATTCGTTGCCTAATACAGTCAATCCTGACATGAATGATGCATTCATGCCATGGATGACGTCGTAAGGCCTCGACGTAACTACCAAGAGATCCAACTATCACTCCCGCCTCCAAGGGTCGAGTCACACTGTTGGCATCAGTGTGTGGTCACTAGGTCTCCTTCAGTAGAAAACTCAAAAGTGAGGGTCAAGTCAATAGTCTTAACCGGGACCACTCAGTAACAACCAAACAAAAGGACAGGAAAGAAAACAAAGATAAGTGTCTTTTTATTATTGCAGCTCATAGTACAAGACACAAAGCAACTACAGACAAATATCAACAAAACCAGAAGCAACAAGATCAATAGCCTCCAGGTTGGAAGCTAGTCCTGCTCCTGTCCATCTGCTTCCGGAGCTCTATGACCATAGGCCTCAGCTGCCTGAAGCTGAGCTCTCCCATGTCCTCCTGTCCCCTGTGGTCTGCCCTGATCGAACCTCTGCCTCTACCTCGGAGGTTCTTCATTTAACTGCTGGTCATCTGCATGGCGGGTCGGACAGTCACGTGCTATGTGACTAATTCCGCTGTAGGAGTAACACTTCATGGCAGGTCTGGATCTATCACTTCCCTTGGTGCCTCGCACTACCGACCCTGAGTCACGCGGTCGACCACCTGTAGGTCTGGTCCTCTTGGACCCCTGCGTCATTTGTCTACTGCCCACTACAGAAGACTCTGCCACATGTCGGCTAGTGGTGGGTCCTGTTACTGGAGACTGCTCAGCAAGGAAACTCTCCACCAAGAGGGCTCACTCCAGAACTCCTGTCTGCGTCAGAATGTTGTGCGATACAACCGAAGCTCTGATCTCCCGCCTGAGCCCCTGCTCGAAGGTTCGAGCCCTGAATAACGGGTCCCGTACCATATCTGTGGAGTAGCGTGAGAGGTCTGTGAATCTCGCTGAGTACTGCGCCACTGACATGCTGCCCTGCCGCAGCTGAAGTAGCTCCTGTATACGCACCGCTCGAAGGGTGGCTGGTACAAACTCTGCCCAGAACAGGCTCTCGAAGTCTTCCCATAGAAGTGTCGCCTCGTCATGCATCTGAAGCATCAGACTCCACCATCTGCCTTCTGCTACCTGAAGAAGGCTAGCAGCAAGGATCACCATGAAATCTGTCGGCATCCCCACTAGCCTGAAGACTCTCACCACAGCCTCCAGCCAATCCTCAACCGCCTGCGGGTCAGTCCCTCCCTGAAACCTGGGTGGCCTCTGGCACTGGAACTCATGCAGTGCGCTCAAGCGACGTGCATCCTCTACTGCTGGGGCTGGTGGCATCGGTGGCCCAACGGGTAGTAGTACCGCTGGTGCCTCCGCTGGTGCCTCAACTAGGATAGGGCCCTGTACTGAGGCCTCGTCGCTCGGCGGGCTGTCAGTACGCACCACTCTCGGGGCTCTAGCTGGTCGTCCACAGGGAGGAATCCTGAAAGAAACAACGTGTCACGGTCAAAAGATTATACCTGGTGAGCTGACCTGGTTTGAGCTGACATTTAAATAAAACTTCTGGAAAACACACACGCAATCAGTGTTTTCGTGCACAAAGTCGGAAATCAGTTGTCAGGGTCCTGGTGTATGGTTACGTCGGCCGCCCGCACCAACACTGGACTCCCTGAACTGAAAACCACACTCGGTACTCTTAACACTATTGCTTCACAGAAAGAAATATCAGAGTTATAAGTTCTGCGGTAGAACCGAACTCCTCTGATACCAATTTGTCACGACCCGTCCTCGGGACCCATGCCGTGACTACCCCAAGCCCGCCTTCCATAGGCCAGGGGCTGGCGACTAGCACCAGAGGCGTAAAATACCGATATCTGGGAAGGCATTGCCTTTATAAAAGAAAACAAGCACCACAGAGTACAAGCGGAAGTAAAACACTAAGTACAAAAGAAATGCTGAAAAGTAAATGGGCCAGAATACAAACCCAAAAGAAAGTACGACTACAACTGAACAAGGTACAACAGCAAAAAGACAAACAGCTGGATGAAGGAAGCATCTCCTGGGTCGTCCTCCTCGGATCCTACCTGAAGGGTAGGTACAGATAGCGCAGCTCCTGGTCGCCCACCACGGATCCTACCTGAAGGGTAGGTACAGATAGCGCAGCTCCTGGTTTCCCACCACGAATCCTACCTGAAGGGTAGGCATAAATAGCATCCTCCACGCTCTCGTCCATCAACCTCCTCTGTGAGTCGTCACGTCGTGTAGTCCACCTCCGGGTACTAACTCGTCGTGTAGTCCACCTCCGGGTATCGACCAGTCCTCGAACACTCGGCCTCCGTCAGCACTGCCCGTCGTCTGCAACCAACACAACGAGGTGCGGGCATAGCCAGTGCAGGGGTGAGTATAACGATACTCAGTAGGGACCCCGAGACCCTCAAGGTCTCACTAAACCAACAAGGATAACCACAAAAAGATCTCAACAGATAACCTCTACTTAGATATATGCCCATACATATACCTAAGTTATCAAGTAACCCATCTCAATCATGAGGAAACACAAGGATTGTGAAATCAACGGATAACCACTACCCAGGTATATGCCCATACATATACCTAAGTTATCAAGTGACCCATCTCAATCATGAGGTAAACACAAAGGTCAAAAGTCTCAGCTCAAACCAGGATTTTCATTATCGAAGCCGTAATTGCTGAAAAGCTCCGTCTCTGGAGTGTACAGTGGTCCTGTCACGACTCCGAGGTACTTCTCACTAACCTAAGACTGCTGAGGTACTCCTCCTGTCGAGTACCGCGGGCCTGCCACCTCACACAGTAGTTCTTCCCACCGGGGTCTGCCACCCAAACACAGTAGTGCTCCCCTCTCACAGCCTACAGAGGTACTCCTCCTGTTGAGTACCACGGGTCTGCCACCTCACATAGTAGTGATCCTCTGCTGTGGGTCTGCCACCTCACAAAGTAGTGCTCCCCACTGGGCTACGTAAGTCACTCTGAAGCGAATCAGACAAGCAGTCTTCAGGTCTCTGCCGGCTACACGGTCTCCGTACTCCGTACGCTCGTCTCTGGGAGGGTCTGCTCCACAAGCTACAAGTCGATACTCCAAGTATCTCAAAGTCCCACGAAGAAGTATCTCAAAGGACCGCCTCATCATAGGGGTCTCAACGCAATAGTCGGCGCGTCAATCGGACGCCCGGTCTGCGAGTTATTAGCCTTTTTGTCCCAGGGGCCCGGTTGGTTTCGTAAGCGAACCAACCCGGTTGTATCTCAACTATACCCTGAACTATCATAGGGTATACTCATAGGGACCGTTTCTCGACGAGATCAACAACGCCGTTGACGATTCGTCAAATGGACGTCCTGTCTGAAAGATATCTGCTTTTCCGTTCCAGGGGCCCGGTTGGATTTCGGGTACAATCCAACCCGACCGTATCTCAACTGCATCCAAAACTCAGGCGGAGTATGCCAAAAGTTCCGTCTCAACAAGAGGAAAACAACGAGACAGATGGTGCGTCAATCGGACGCCTGATCTGTGAGTTATTGGCTTTTTCGTTTTAGGGGCCCGGTTGGTTTCGTGAGCGAACCAACCCGAACACACTTCGACGACATCCAAACCTCGAGCGGAGTAAGCTAAAAGATCCGTCTCACTTAGAGGAAATCAAAAAAGTCGACGACACGTCATTCGGACGTCCGGAACTCAAGTTACGAGCGTTTCCGCTCCGAGGGCCCGGTTGGTTTCGTGTACGAACCAACCCGGACGAACCCCAAGTTCTTCAAAACCTTGAGTACAATATACCGAAACGACCGTCTCGATCCAAGGATCGCGTTGCCGCTGACGGCGAGTCGTTTGGAGACCCTCAGCTCAAGTTACGGGCATTTGACCGAAAGTGGCCCGAAAACGGGGGTCTGGGCCCGGGCCGACCCCCCTCGGGTCGGCCCGAACCGGGTCGACCCGACCCGAGTCCGACCCGGCTGGGCCCGGCTGGGCCTGGCCCGGTCCGGTGCAGTCCGGTTCGGTCAGGTCCGACCGGCCGGCCGCGGCTCGGCCAGCGTGGCCGAGCGGACATGCGGGCGGGGCGCGCGGCTCCCCCGCCCTTTGCTGTTGATTGAGGCCGGCGGTTCGTCGGCCTCCTCCTTTCTGGCGGCGCGTCACCGCTGCCTTCCTCGGACCACCGGACGCGCTCCGGTGGTCCGTTCCTTCTGCCGTCTTCGCCTATGGTCCCCCCGGGACCCCACCTTCACTGGGAAGAAATTCAAATGCCCAAACGGCCTGCTTCGTTGTCGCCCGTCAATCCGCACGTCAAAACGATTAGTGTTGTCTTGTAGTTTTCCAGCGCGACCCGATGGCGCTGCACCCCTTCACCGCGGTCCGACTCCGACCGCGGTTCTTTGGTTTTCTTCGACGCGGCACGACGGCGTCGCGTTCTTAAACTTCCTTCCACGGCGCAGTGCGACGGCGCCGCGCGTATCCTTCCGCATGAACCGTGTGGTGCGACGACACGACGCTTTCTCGTACCAACCACAAAGAAACCAAAATGAAAAAAATAAGGAGGAGGGTCGGCCGTGTTCGTGCGGTCCGGCCCCCTCACGATATTCAATATCATTTGGTTTTAAACCACGAAGATCAAATTCGATATCAAATGGTTTTAAACCACGAAGATCATCAAGTCGGAAATTCACGAACAAATATAAATGAATAAAACCCCTACTTCGTAATTGTCGTTCGTTGACGATCTCGGAAAAAGTTCGGATATCGATTCCTCGATTATCGTGTTCATCACACACTCCCAATTCTCACGCTCATGCGTCGGAAAGGAAGAAGGGTACTCGTCATTGGCGGACGAGCGTTCAGAGGTGACGTCGTCGTTGACGATGTTCTTCGCAGGCGACGTCTTCTCCTTTGACGAGGATGAAGGTCATTGGAGATGTCGCGGGCGTCGCTTCCCTTTCCTTGCCTCGGTTGAAGAACGATGAAGAAGATGGCGTCGTCGTGCTTCAGTGGTGGAAGAGACGTTCTTTGTGTTCTTCATCGTAGAGAAAGAAGGACTCAGGATTTCCTAAGCTTTTTCTCCAAAGGCTCCCAATCAACTAAACTCCAACCCAAATAAAATAAGTTCTAAACTTATTTTATTAACACAACAAAGCATTTGAAATTCAATTGTTTGAATTTCAAAAACCTACATGTAACTCACCAAATTAATTACAACAAGTTGTCAAATATTAAAGAAGGTGAGTTAATGGGGAGTTGGAATGTGAGGGGTTAAGAGGGTTAGGGAAGTGAGGGGTTAAGAGGGTTAGGGAGTTTAAGGAATTTGAAAAGGTGGGGGGGGGGGTTCGTGTGGGCCCCACCCTTTCAAATATCCACACATGGGAAGTTGGATGGATGTGGTCCCACCACCAACTTCCCATGGGAGAAGTTAACCACATAACATGAAATAAAATTGATTCAACAATTTTATTCACTTTATTTAATTAATCCCCAAAAATTAACTTCTTCTCCCGCACAAACGCAACTACGGTAAAGGTTTCCTTAAGCGATTACCAGCGTTGCAAGTTCATCGGTGCCATCAGATTTCAATTCCGAGCACCGGTTCAAAAGATAGAAATTTCGTCGCTCGTTCACTGAACGTACCCGAGCCAAACTTTGGAAATTAATTTCGGGCACACCGGGCCTCGGAATCAGGCGCCGTCAGAAACTGAGTTCTTGTAAAATTCCAAAGAAAATTAAGAAAAAAATTTCCTTGAAATTTCCAGGTCTTTACACCTTTAAAACATATTCATATATAAGAATGCATTTTGGCCTTTGAAATGCTCCTGCAACATTCGAGAGGTGTATGATGGGTATATTTTCTAAATTCATTGAACACTGCATGGAAGTCTTCATGGATGACTTTACCATTTATTGTGAGTCATTTGAATCTTGCTTTAATTCAATCTCTCCAGTCCTTCAAAAGTGTTTCAAGTTTAACCTTGTGTTAAATTTTGAAAAATGTCACTTCATGGTTACAAATGGTATTATTCTAGGGTACATAGTTTCAAAAGAGGGTATTGAAGTCGATCCTACCAAAATTGAAGTGATATAATCCCTTCCTAAACCCAATTCTATTCGAAAAATCCATTCATTCCTTGGTCATGCCGATTTCTATCGACGATTCATCTATAACTTCAATAGGATTTCCCTTCCACTCACTCAGTTGCTCCAAAATTATGTCACTTTCCATTTCAATGAGGTTTGTAAGAGATCCTTCGTTGAACTCAAAACCACTCTTACATATTCCCCAATAATCCAACCCCCAGATTGGTCTTTACCCTTTGAGTTGATGTGTTATCATTTTGATAGACTCATTGGGGCTGTTCTTGGTCAAAGAAGATAAAAGATTCCTCATGTCATCTATTATGACTCAAAAACTTTGGATGAAACTCAATCTTACTACATTGTCACTAAAAAAGAACTTTTAGAAATGGTTTTTTCTTTAGATAAATTCCGGCCCTATCTATTAGGTGCCAAAATCATCATTTTCACAAACCATTATGCTATAAAGTTCTTACTCCAGAAAAGTGATTCCAAGAGTTTGGCCTTGAAATCAAAGATAGATCATGAAAAGAAAACTCTGTGGCTGATCACCTGAGTAGAATTTCTAATTCTTCTCATTCAGAAATCATTTATCCGGAATACCCCACTGAGAACCTTTCATCTCTCACTCCAAAGTTACCATGGTATTCCTCAATTGTAAACTACTTGGTTGCTGTTATTTTTCCTGAAATATTTTCAAAAGAACAAAAAATGAAGCTGAAAAGTGATTCAAAATTCTATTTTTGGGAAGATAATAAACTTTGGAAAACTAGGGCTGACATAGTAATTAGGATACATGTTTATGAAGATGAACATTCCTCTATATTAGAATTCTATCACTCACTTCCCGGAGGTGGACACTTTGGACCACAATGGACCTCCTAAAAGGTCCTAGACTCTGGATTCTTCTGGCCTTTACTCTTCAATGACTCACATGAGTTCTTTAAATCATGTCCCACTTGCCAAAAGTTTGGAACAATTTCAAAGAGAAATGAAATACCCCAAAATCCTTTAATTTTCTGTGAGATGTTCGATGTTTGGGGCATCGATTTCATGGGATAATTCCCCCATTCCAATGGATTCTCATTCATTATTCTTGTGGTTGATTATGTTTCTAGGTGGGTCAAGGACAAACCCACTAGAAAGGATGATTCACATACTATTAGTGAGTTCCTAAAGACACACATATTCCACCGATTTAGCACACCACGTGCCTTGATAAGTGACTTAGGAACCCATTTTGTAATAGAACCATGGAATCTATTTTGAAAAATAATGGGGTTGTACATAAAACTTCAACTGCATATCACCCCCAAACAAATGTCACGACTGAACTTTCTAATAGAGAAGTGAAAAGAGTGATTGAGAGAATTGTAAAACCCACCAGAAAAGAATGGCCTGAAAGACTTGGTGAAGCACTTTGGGATTATCTATCTGCCTATAAAACACCCATTAGGATGTATCCTTTTAGGCTAGTTATTGGTAAAGAATTTCATTTTCTATTTGAAATACAACATAAGTCATTTGGGCTGTGAAAACTTATAATTTTGATTTTGAAAAATATGGTGAAGAAATATTATTGAAATTGGCTGAACTGGAGGAGCTTTGACTTGATTCTTACGATAATTCTAATCTGTACAAAGAAAAATCCAAGGCACTCCATGATAAAAACATCCTAATAAAGATATTTCATGAAGGTAAAAAGGTAATGCTCTTCAATTCTCGATTTCAGATTCACCCAGGTAAGATTAATTCTTGTTGGGAAGGTCCTTTTATTGTTTTTCATGTTTACCCATTTAGTGAAGTGTAAGTCCAAGACCCATATTTGAAAAGGACATTCACGGTTAATGGACATCGGTTAAAGAATCACCATTAGAGGACACACATCCCGAGAACCACCTCGACTTCCATAAGATCCACAACTTCCATTGACCCACCATCAGATGGAGACAGCGACACACCAAATCTAAACCAGGGGAACATCTTTCCCTTTAACTCCCTCTTTCTCTCTTCTTCCTCCTCTCTCTCTCTCCATTTTTCTTATTCTTCCTCTCTTTTTCATTTTTTTCATCATCAACCTTTTTTTTTCTTTCTATCTTTCTATTTTGTGTGGGAGTGTATTTTAAACACACTAAAAAATTAAAAAAAAGAACAAAACGAGTCATACTTACTCATCACCCAGTTTTGAATTTTTTTACAACCATTTTGGTGGGTCAAAAGACATGCTTTCATCTAAATTTTTTTGTATTTTCATCATAATTTTGGATAAAGAATCTTGAGTCAAACTCAACAAATTTTGAATGCTCAATTTTTGATTTGGAAAATGATTTTACCCAACCATGAGGAACAACATTATCTTTCATGCCAAGTCCACCTATGGTCATCTTTTAAACATGTGTGTTTTCACCCTCGATTGCGAGTCTTGAGTTTTTAGACCTTCGAGTTGAATTTCCTACTTTGGTGTGCATTAATATGATAGAAGAATTTTTCAAACCTCATGAGAATCACAATAGCCAAATAGCCTCCCATTACCCTTACATTAATCATACTTTTAAAAGCCCCTTTGAGCCTATGAAAACCTTTTCTTTGATATCCACATTATAAGACCAATACCTTATCCCACCCAACATCTACATGGATTTACATTACATTATTTATTGAAATTTAAGTTTGGGGGGAATGGATTTCATTTTTGGGTGCTATTTTATTGATTTTAAACATGTTATCATATTCTTGAGGGAAAACATCCATTTTAGTGTGGGGATAGGTTGTCATTCAATGAGTTTTAGAGAATATATTTTCATTTATGTAATATTTTAAATGTTATTGAAAAGTGTTCAAAAAAATTGAAAAAAAACATAAAAAATGGATTGTGTCTTGGGAAGGTCAAAAATCACTCTTTCTCAACCTTTGATCTTGTTATAACTATTACAATTAGTGTCATGATGAGATCAAACATGGGTTGGGAGATGATTGGGAGAAGTTTTGTGTTTTGTAATTATGTCATATTCTCATAACCTTCAATTTCCTCCTCTCCCTTGTGTATTTCTTCACACAATAATTCCCTTGTAAATATGTGTTTCCATTTCCTTCCATGTTTCATTTCAAAAAAAATTTGCATTATTTTACCCATACTGATGTTTTGCTCCTCTTCTCCTCTCTCTTGGAAATTATATTCATACCGTCCCATAGCCATAAAGAACCCCTTAAAAAGACCTCTTGATTATTGTTCACTTTAGTATAGGGAATGGAAGATGGGAGCTCTTTCAAACTTTAAGATTTTCACTTTTGGTTGGTGAAAGAGTGAATCTCCATAAATGAATTTTATCATCTTAAGAGGAGTAAGTTTTGAGTGCCCACATTTTCCATTTCTAAATTTGAGCATGAAAAATGAATTATTTTTGGAATATTATTTCTGTAACAATTTGTGTTGGAATTCAATATGGATGATTAAAATGGTCTAAACCTCCCCTGATTGGTGAAAACACAATTTTAATATTTATTGGCAAGTGAGAATGATTTTGTTATGCTTTTATATTTATTGCACATGATGACTTGCACAAGACTAAGTGTGGGGGATTTGATGTTATTAAAATTTTCATAACTTATTATATACCCCCTTTACCGATTTTATATGAAATGTGCATAATTTGTGTGAAATATTAATGTTTAAATATTAAATATAATTTTTGAGCACTATTTGAATTCATTCAGATTTAAGTATGTTTAATGTTTTAATAATAAATATCACAATAATAATCCAAATTGTGTGTTTCTTGTTTTTTAGTATTCCTTATTCAATTTCCAACATATCATTAGATGGAATCGGTGTCCAATTATTCCATTTGAAGGGTCATATGGTCCTCACAAGAAGTCCTAAAGAATTTGTGAAGAAACTGGACCATCCATGAAGATTGAATTACTGGGCTCAATCCAGAAGTCCAAATTCATTTATTCTCCTCCAACGTTCGAGGAACAATTCAAGTATTCATGTATAAAAATTTCAAGGCACAAATCCAAAAACAAGGTTCCCAAATGAATATTTGAATTTCATCCCACATTTCTGTCCGGAAATTGAGATCAGCACACCAAATTTGATATTTATCCTGATAGAGACATACATTCGATTTAAGATTTTGCAGTGTGAAAGAGGATATATAGGAGGCCGAATTTTTTGAATAAAGATTTTGTATTTTAGGACATATTACTATTCAAAAACTCATTCACATTTTGGACTTGAAAAAGTCTGGATTGAAATGGACAGATTAACATTGTTTAATCAAAATGCCATAACTTTTTCTCATTAAGTACAATGGCCACAAAATTTTCAGAGTAAATATTAAATATGTATATCTATAACTTTTAAGAATAAGATATTTCAAGATTATTCTGTATTGATGGTCCAATATTTGAGCCAAGTGGAGGGGCAGTTTTGGAATGCAAACATCCCACAACATTAGGCTATAAATAAATCCCCCTCCTCTCCTTGCAAGAGGTTGGAAATTCAGAATAGAGGAGGATCAATTGGAACGACTAAGGCTCTACTAAAATCCTAAGAGGAAATTCCAAACTCAAGTTTTCACTTGAGATACCCTTCCTCCTCTCTTTGATTTCATTTACTTTTGTGTTTTTCATCATTTGTAATCTCGTAAGTGTTGCTTTTGCAATTCTCTTTTAATGAAAGTTTCTTATTCATGTTATCTTTAAATCATCCACCCCATGTTCTTAAATTTTAATTATCTTAAAATATTTGTAATAAAGTTGAAACCCCTTCCCTTCTTTCGCTTTCTCATTCAATCTAAAGTTCGTTTTTAATTCTCATCACCCTTCGTGTGAGTGTGTTCGACGCACAACTCTTTTCTTATCCAGTTATTTTTATTCTATTTATAATTCACCACCATAAAAACATATTAACAGATTAATAAAAATCTTAATGACTAAGTAAATCTACCATTGGTGTGAGTAATTATTTGGGGATGTTAAGTGATTGAGAGCCTTTGCTAAATGAATATTATTTAAATTAATATTGTGTATGTTGAACTTAATATGTCATGGATTAATGACATGTTTTGTTTAGAATGTGGATTCCATGGATTATTGGAATCACAAATACACTACCATAAACAAGTAATGAAAATGATTAGAACTCTAAGTTAAGTTACGTATTAGATTAAAGCTTTAACACTTGGGAATTCTGATCAAAGTCATCTTGTGAAGTGGGTATTAATTTAATGCAATATAAAGCAAAGATCAAGGATATCATAAGCTTAAATCCTCAATAATGAACTCACCCAAATATTTATCAAATTGTTAAATAAATCTTAATCAATCAATCATTTCAATTAAGCTCTACAAACAAACCGCCCTAATCAAAATACAATCAACTAAAAACAACCGACTATTAAAAAGTATCATCACCGAGGATTCGACCTAAGTGCTGCTATAAACATTAGCAGAGCACCGGAACCTTGAATGGTTGATAAGCAACAATCGACCACACTTTAAGTTACACATGAAAAAGGTGTAGAAATCTTAATCCAAGTTGATGTGAAAACTTTGAGAGGCTGTTGTTTTTTGTGTATACTGCCTAATATGTTTATAAAGAATGGTATGTTAAAGAGGACAATGACGTAAATCTGATAACGATTGAAATATGTTTTTTGTGGAGTTTTTTTGTTTAAATCCTATTAATTCTAATTTTTGTGGTTTTGTGTTGCTTACAATGATTTTGATGTATGAATAATCACTAGTTTTTATAAATTAATTGATGCAGTTGGGAAGATGTACATTCTGACATTTGAATAATGTCAACATGTTTAGATGTCATAATTTATAAATTTTAACACTAACTTTCCAAGTTTTAACACCAAGCCTCTAGATTTTAACATTAATACTCCAATTTCATTTTTTTGAATTTTTGTTAAAATTCAACTAACACTCCCTGAATTTTACATAACATAATTTTTAGATTATAACACCTATGTTACAATTGAATGCATTGACATATACCAATGAAATAAATGAAACTTTTTTGTAGCCATCAAAGATTTGTATTCATCATTGATATTATAAAGAAGTTGGTCACATGTGAAAAAGGTGAAGAAATCACAATCCAAGATTGTGTATGTTTTCTAATATGTTTCTAAAGAAGGGCATGTTAGAGCAGACAATGATGTAAATATGAAAACAATATAAATATGTTTTATGTAGAGTTATTCTATTTAAATCTTATTAATTATGGTTTTTTTTGTGGTTTTGTGTTACTTATAATGATGTTGAGGTATGAATAATCACTGGTGTTTATAAATTAATTGATGCAGTTAGGAAGATGTATGAGATTCTGACATTCAAATCATGTCAACATGTTTAGATGACATAATTTATATATTTTAACACTAACCTTCTAGGATTTAACACTAAGCCTCTAGATTTTAACACTCCTACTCTAGGTTTATTTGTTTTGTTAATGTGAAAAGTCAACTAACACTACATAAATTTTACATGACATAATTTTTATATTATAACACATATGTTATAATTGAATGCATTGACATATACCAATGAAATGGATGAAACTTTTTTACACCCACCGAAGATTTTTCTTTACCATCAACATTGTAAAGAAGTTGGTCACACACAAAAAAGGTGCAAAAATCTCAATTCAAGATTGTGTATGATGCCTAATATGTTTCTAAATAAGGGAATGTTATAGTGGACAATGATGTAAATCTGAAAACAATTGAAATATGTTTTTATGGAGTTCTGTTGTTTAAATCCTATTAATTCTATTTTTTTTGTGGTTTTGTGTTACACTGATGTTGAGGTATGAATAATTACTGGTGTTTATAAATTAATTGATGAAGTCGTGAATATGTATAATATTCTGAAATTTAAAGCATGTCAACATGTTTAGATGACATGATTTACAAATTTTAACATTAACCTTCTAGGTTTTAACACTGAGCCTCCCGATTTTAGCACTCTTGCTCTAAGTTTATCTATTTTGGTTTTTGTGAAAAGTCAACTAACACTCCATGAATTTTACATAACATAATTTTTAGATCATAAAACCTATGTTACAATTGAATGTGTTAAAATATACCAATAAAATGGATGAAACTTTTCTCAGCCACTAAAGATTTATCTTCATCATTGACATTTTAAAGAGGTTGGTCACACACAAAAAAAGGTGCAGAAATCCTAATACAAGACTATGTGTGCTAATTAATATGTTTCTAAAGAAGGTAATGTTAAAGAGGACAATGATGTAAATTTTAAATCAATTAAAATATGTTTTTTGTGAAGTTATGCTATTTAAATCCTATTAATTTTGGTTTTTAGTGGTTTTGTGTTACTTACAATGATATCGAGGTATGAATAATCACTAGTTTTTATAAATTAATTGATTTAGTTAGTAAGATGTGTGAAATTATGAAATTTAAATCATGTCAACATATTTAGATGACATAATTTACTAATTTTAATACCAACCTTCAAGATTTTAACACCGAGCCTCCAGATTTTAACAATCCTGCTCTAGGTTTATTTGTTTTGGTTTTTGTGAAAAGTCAACTAACACTATTTTTTTTACATAACATAATTTTTATATTGTAACACTTATGCTACAATTGAATGTGTTGAAATATACCAATGAAATAGATGATTTTTTTTCAGCCACTAAAGATTTTTCTTCATCATTGACACTGTAAAGAAGTTGGTCAAACAAGAAAAAGGTGTAGAAATCCCAATCCAAGATTGTGTATGTTGCCTAATTTGTTTCTAAATAAGGTTATGTTAGAGCGGAAAATGATGTAAATATAAAAAAAATTGAAATATATTTTTTTATAGAGTTATGTTTTCTAAATTCTATTAATTCTATTTTTTGTGGTTTTGTGTTACTTACAATGATGTTCAGGTATGAATAATCACTGGTGTTTAAAAATTAATTGATACAGTCAAAAAGATGTATGAAATTCTGACATTTAAACCTTGTAAACATGTTTAGATGACATAATTTACAAATTTTAACACTGACATTCCAGGTTTTAACTCCGTGCCTCCAGATTTTAACACTCCTACCTGAGGTTTATTTATTTTGGTTTTTGTGAAAAGTCAACTAACACTCCATGAATTTTAACCCTCATAATCTAGATTAAGTATTCCATTGGTTCAAAAAAAAATATAAAGTGAAAATAGGATTGAGTATGCCATTGATTCAATAAATACACAGTCATAATAGAACCAAACACCCACCAAATTCAACCAAACCTCAACAAATCACTTACATTTTCTAAAAAAACTATCTCCCCAACAAATTCCATCTTTAACTAGACAACTCCTCAAAAAAATTCCTCCTTGCATTGCATCCATGGTTCAATAACCACCATAGTAATTCAACACTTTTCCTTTGAATCTGAATTTACAAACATATCATGAAAAAATTTCTATTTATTAGAGAGATGAACAAATATATAAACGGGTGTAAAATAAATACATATATATAGTTTTTCATCTCTATCATGCTATCCCATTATTCTAGGTTGTCACGACCCATCCTCGGGGCCCGTGCCGTGACTACCCCAAGCCCGCCTTCCATAGGCCAGGGGCTGGCGACTAGCACCAAGGCGTAAATCCCGGTAAAAAGGGAAGACATTGCCTTTGTAAAGTAAACAAGCACCATAGAGTAAGCAAGTGGAAAAGTAAACACTAAGTAAAAATAGAGTACAACTGTAAGTGCGGAAAAGTAAATGGGCCAGTATACAAACTCAAACTGAAAGTAAAGTACAACTCGAAAGGGAAAACAACAACTGAAAAGTAAAAGACGCTACACCGAGCTGTCCACTGGAAATCCCACCTGAAGGGTGGGTACAGATAGCTCCACTACTCCTCGAGTCCCGCCATCCGCTCCGAGCACGTCCCACCCAGTGGTCCACCTCCAGGTACCGTCCTGCTCTGCAAGCCTCAACCACGATCAACGTTGTCCGTCGTCTGCAACCAACACAACGTAGTGCGGGCATAGCCCGTGCAGGGGTGAGTATAAGCTACTTAGTAGGGACCCCGAGACCCCCGAAGGTCTCCCAAAATCCACAAAGGATAAACTACAAAGGAAAGATACAATCACGAAGTAACAACCGACACTGCTTAGGTATATGCCCATACATATACCTAAGTCATCAATTCCAATACGCTCCAACCTCCGAGCCCAAGTACAACTCAGTCCACACAGGAAAGTATACGTATTCCACACAGGAAAGAAAAATGTAATCCACACAGGATAACACAGCACAATCCACACAGGATGGTAAACAGGATTCGGCTCACACAAGTATACTTCTTCAAAAGACGATAGAGATGATCACTGATCCATCTAAGTCGTCAGACCCACAAAGGATCGATAGGTACTAACCCCCGCAAAGACCCACACAGGATCAGACCCACACAGGATCGGTAGCACTGATCCACACAGGATCGCTGAGTGCTGTAGTCGTCGTTGTCGAATCCACTAAGGATCTCTGCACAGTCGTCATCGCAGTCACAGTAGCAGTCGCGACCAGCTCTAGTGTTCCCGCACAAAGCAAGCTCGTTCGGGAGGGTCCGCTCCACGAGCCGAGAGGCTGATACATCAACTGTCACATAGTCCAGAGTTGATGTATCCAAAAGTCCCATATTGTCAACAGGAACTCAACGCAACAGACGACGCGTCAATCGGACGCCCGGTCTGAGAGTTATCGGCTTTTTCGTTCCAGGGGCCCGGTTGGTTTTTAAGGAAAAACCAACCCGACCGTACTCCACCTGCGTCCAAACCTCAGGCGGAGTATGCCAAAAGATCCATCTCACTAAGAGGAACTCAACAAAGCTGACGGCACGTCAATCGGACGTCCGTAGCTCAAGATATGAGTGTTTCCGCTCCAAGGGCCCGGTTGGTTTCGTGTACTACCAACCCGGCCGAACTCAAAGTATTCCGAAACCTTGAGTGTGATATACTGAAACGACCATCTCAATCCAAGGATCGCATCTCTGCTGATAGCGCATCGTTTGGAGGTCCGTAGCCCGAGTTATGGGCATTTGAACCTAAACAGTTCGGTATCGGGGGTTTCGGGCCTAGGCCGACCCGGCCCGAGACCCCCCAGTTGGCCCGAACCAGGTCGACCCGCCCCTGACAGGGTCGACCCGGCCCGGCTGGGCGCGGCCCGACCCGGCGCGGCCCGGACCGGCTGGGCTCGGCCCGGCCTGGCAGACCGGCCAGGCGCCGGTCCGGCTCAAGGCAGTGCGCTGGGCGCGCTGCCAGCTCGGCCTTTGGCTGAGCTGATAGAAAAAATGGGGGGGGGGGGGGCGCCTGCCCCCCTTTGTAACTGCGGCCCCCCCTCATAATGGGGGGCCATTAAAAGCTGGCCGGGGGAATTTAATTCCCCCGGCCTTCCCCATTTCCGGCCGGCCCGACCTGGCCGACCGGCTCCTCCTCGACGGGACCGGCAGTGGCCGGTCCCTTTCCGGCTCCGACACCGGCGGCCCGGCTGGCCGCCGGTCACCTTGTTCCGCCGCAGCCTGGAACCGGCTCCGGCCTTTGTCGTCCGGCGCGGTGCAACGGCACCGCGCCCCTCCGCCGCGGCCCCGTTCCGGCCGCGACGTCCTTGGTTTCCTTCGACGCGGCGCGACGGCGTCGCGTCCTTGAATTCTTTTCCACGGTGCGGCGCGACGGCGCTGCACATATGTTCCGCATGAAACCACGTGGTGCGATGACACCACACTCCCTCGTACCAACCACAAGGAAAACATTTAAGAAAAATAAGGAGGAGGGTCGGCCGTGTTTGTGCGGACCGGCCCCCTCGCATTATTCGATAATAATTAGTCGAAAACCACGAAATTCGACATGCCAGAATCAAGAACGGAAATAATTCAAAATAAAACCCCTACCTCGGTTTCAAGAGCGGAGCACTTCAACAAGCCGTGAAAGACAAGCATCGCAGAGGTCGGGCGTCGCGGTAATCGTACGTCGATTCCGTTGATGTCGAGGTGCGTCCGAAGAGGTACGTCGCTGGAGAAGCTTTGTAAGATGACGGAGAAAGCCCGAGGAGGAAGCGGCGTCTCCTTTCATTGACACGGGAAGAAGATAAAAAAAAGCGGCGTCGTCGATCTTCGGAAACACACCAGCTGCGATGAAGAGAAAAGACGACACGTCTTTCTCTTCTTATGGTGACAGCGTTCTTCGTCGGAGCCTAAGTGTTCTTCGCGTTCTTCATCAAAGTTGAAGAAGATGAAGAAAGCTTCCCAAATCCTCTCAAGGTGGAAAGAGAAAACTAACCAAAATAAAATAAGTCTAAGTCTTATTTTATTTACACAACCCAACCTCTTTGAATTTCAAAGGTTTGAAATTAAGTAACTCAACTTAATTAATAACACAAGTTGTCAAAATTAAATAGAGTGGAGTTATTGGGGAGTTTAAGGGGAGTTGAAGAGTTAAGGCTCGTGTGGGCCCCACCACACTTAATCCTCTCAAGGGAGGTTATGTGGGTGTGGGTCCCACCTCTAAATCCCTTTGGGAGGAAATAACCAACATGGATAAAAATAAATTGTGCTTCCACAATTTATTTAACTACATTTAATTTCCCCCAAAACTAACTCTCAACCCGCATAAAACGCAACCTCAGAAAAGGTCTCCTTTAGAGAATATCGGCGCTGCGAGTTCATCGGTGCCCTCGAAATTCGATTCCGGGCACCGGTTCAAAAGTTAGAAATTACCGCTCGTTCGTTCACTGAACGTACCCGAGCCAAACTTCAGAAATTGATTTCGGGCACACCGGGCCTCGGAATCAGGTGCCGTCAGAAACCGTGCTCTTGTAAAATTCCAAAGAAAATTAAGAAAAAAATTCCCTTGAATTTTACGGGTCTTTACATTACTCCCACATCAGGGCTTTACGTCCCCGTAAAGATACATTAAAACTAGGGAAACAAATGAGGGTACTGAGCACGCATCTGAGCCTCCCGCTCCCAAGTGCTCTCCTAGAGATTCCCGTGCTTCCATCTGATGCGCACTAGAGGAATCGACCGTCCATGTAGGACCCGCTCCTGTCGATCCTCGATCTCCACCGGAATCTCTGTTAAAGTCCCCCCATCGTCAACGTCAAGCTCCCCATGGTCAATGATGTGCGTCGGGTCGTGCACGTATCTCCTCAGCTGAGACACGTGGAAGACGTCGTGCACCCGGTGCAACTGAGGTGGTAGAGCCAGGCGATAAGCCACCTGAGGACCTATAAGGGTCTGATGAAGCGCGGAGATAACTTGCCGCCTCGGCCAAATCTCCGTATACCACGTTGAGGTGAGACCTGCAAGAAGACGTGGTTGCCATCCTCGAACTCTAGTGGCCTCCGCCTCCTGTCAGCATAAGACTTCTACCGGCTTTGAGCTGTCCTCATCTGCTCCTGGATGACCTGGACCTTCTCTGTCGTGGCCTGGACCATCTCTGGTCCCACAAGTGCTAACTCTCCAGGGTCAGTCCAGCACAAAGGAGATCTGCAAGGTCGTCCGTACGATGCCTAGTATGGTGCCATCCCGATGGTGGAGTGGTAGCTGTTGTTGTACGAAAACTCCACCAGGGGTAGGTGGTCCTCCCAGCTACGACCAAAGTCGAGGACACATGCGCGGAGCATGTCCTCGAGAGTCTAAATGGTCCTCTCCGTCTGACCATCCATCTGAGGGTGAAAGGCTATGCTCAGACGTAGCTGCGTCCCGAACGCCTCCTGCAATCCCTTCCAAAGTCGGGAAGTAAAGCGATCATCTCGATCGGAGACAATAGATGATGGAACACCGTGAAGCTGAACAATCTCCTGAACGTAAAGATGTCCCAAGCTCTCCACTGAGCCCTGCTCTCTGATGGGTAAGAAGTGAGCCGACTTGGTGAGTCGGTCGACAATCACCTATATGGAGTCGTGACCTCTGGAAGTGTGTGGAAGTCCAGTCATGAAGTCCATAGATATCCCGTCCCACTTCCACTCTGGGACCTCCAAGGGCTGTACCAAGCTTGCTGGTACCTGATGCTCTGCCTTCACCTGCTGGCAGGTGAGGCATCGAGAAACGAACTCTGCCACAACCTTCTTCATGCCTGGCCACCAGTGCTGTCGTCTGAGATCCTGGTACATCTTCGCCACCCCGGGATATACCACCAAGGGAGAAGTGTGAAACTCTCTCAGCACCTCCTCCCGTAAAGCGACCGGTACCATGGTACATCCTCTGAAAAGGATGTCGTGCTCTGCTCCAAAGGAGAAACCATCAGGTGCCTGTCCTGAGGATATCTATGTACACCGCGTCTCACAGTCAGTGTCCCCTCGCTGTGCCTCTCTGACCCGCTGCAGTAGTGGAGGAGTGACTGTGAGAGACTAAAGGAAGGCTGCTCCATCTCTATCCATGAAGGATATCTGCAAAGAGGCTAGATGCTCCGTCGCCTCCTCAAGTAGCTGAATGCCCGTCCTCCTGCTGAGGGAATCGGTTACTACGTTCCCCTTCCCAGGAGTATAGACTATCTCAAAGTCATAGTCCTGGAGGAACTCGAGCCATCACCGCTGTCTCAGATTCAGATCCTTCTGAGAGAAGATGTACCTAAGACTCTGGTGGTCAGAAAAGACTGTAAAGCGCTCGCCCATCAGATAGTGTCGCCATGTCTTCAGAGTGAAGACCACTACTGCTAACTCCAGGTCATGGGTAGCGTAGTTCTGCTCATATGGCCTCAACTGAAGTGATCCATAGGCGATCACTGCCCGCTCCTGCATCAGGACACAACCGAGTCCGGTCCCTGATGCATCGCAGTAGACTACGTACCCTACTCCCTCCTCAGGCAACCTCAAGATAGGTGCGCTGGTCAATCTCTGTCTCAGATCCTGGAAGCTCTGCTGACATCTATCTGAACACACGAAGGGTTTCCCCTTCTTCGTCAAATATGAGAGTGGTGCCGCGACTCTGGAGAAATTTGGCATGAATCTCCGGTAGTATCCAGCTAGTCCCAAGAAACTCCAAACCTCCGTCACGCTCCTGGGTGGCTCCCAAGATAACACTGCCTCGATCTTCACAGGATCCACTACAAATCCCGCCTCAGAGATGACGTGTCCCAAGAAGTGGACCTCTTGTATCCAGAAATGGAACTTTGAGAGCTTACCATAAAGATGGTGCTCTCGGAGTGTGTCTAGTACAACCCGTAAGTGGTAGGCATGCTCCTCCTCAGTCATCGAGTAAATCAAAATGTCGTCGATGAAGACCACAACAAATCGATCGAGGTATGGCTGAAAGATCCTGTTCATGAGGGCCATGAACACTGATGGAGCATTGGTTACGCCAAATGGCATAACCAAGAACTCATAGTGGCCATACCGACATCTGAAGGCCGTCTTCTGCACGTCCTCGTCTCTAACTCTGAGCTGATGATAGCCTGACCTGAGGTCTATCTTCGAGAACCACCGTGCTCCCTTGAGCTGATCAAAGAGGTCATCAATCCTCGGTAGCGGATACTTGTTCCTCACTGTCACCTGGTTCAGGCGACGATAGTCAACACAAAGTCGCAAGCTCCCGTCCACCTTCTTGGCGAACAATATCGGGGAAGCCCAGGGTGAAACACTGGGTCGGATGAACCCCTTGCCCTGAAAGTCCTCCAACTGTACCCGTAGCTCTCGAAGATCGGTGGGGGCCATCCGATATGCTGGAGTCGATATTGGGGCTGTCCCCGGGTACAGGTCAATATAAAAGTCTACCTCTCTGCGAGGAGGTAGCCTTGGAACGTCGTCGGGGAAAACGTCCACAAACTGATCCACCACTGCAGGAAAACCAGGACTCTGCACGTCAACTGCTCCTAGGATGAGGCTAGCCAACTGATGAGTGATGGGATGTCCTCTCCTCCGCGGAAGTCCATCCTGTGCTGCAAAGGCTCCCTTCTCGCCGGTGAAGGTGAACCTGCTCCCGTCAGTGCGTACACATCGCACCTTGCGCCTAAAACAGTCAATCTGTGCATGGACCGTAGATAACCAATCCATGCCCAAGATGACATCGTAAGGCCTTGACGCTGCTAAAAGAAGATCCCAACCGATGATCTCACCTCCTAGAGTAAGCTCACACTGCCGGCACTAGTGCGTAATCATCGAGTCTGCTCCCGTAGGAGTCTCTAGCCGTAAGGATCGAGCCAACGGCTCAGTCGGAATCTCCGAGCTCCGAACAAGGGCAGCGGCTATGAAGAGTGACTCGCTCCTGTGTCTATAAGTACTGCAACAAGGGTGGAATAGACACATATAGTACCTCGAATCATCTCTGGTGTGCCGTGGTCGTAGGCCTCCGCTGCCTGGAGCTATGCCTGTCTCTGCCCTCCAGCTCCATGTGGTCGGGATGGACCTCCTGGTGGTGGTGGTGGTATAGCCTCAAAGCGTCGCCCACCACCTTCGGCTCGGCCAGCTCCCCTGCCTCGTCCTCCTCCTCCCTGCGGACCGCCACGGTCGACCCTCTGCCTCTGCCTCGGTGATCCCTCAACCGTCTGCTGCTCCTCGGCACGGCGGGTCAGGCAGTCACGAGCCATGTGGCCCTGCCCGCCACACGAGTAGCACTTTCTGCCTCTCGAAAGACTGGCTCCATGCTGTGTACCCCGCACTACTGAGCTAGTGTCCTGAAGTCGTCTTCCTGAGGGTCTGGTCTGCCTAGACCCCTGAGTCATCCGTCGACTGCCTGCTGCAGAAGACTCTGCCACGTGCCGCCCTGCGGTGGGTCTCGGCGCTTGTGTAGACTTAGCAAGAAAGCTCTCGATCAAAAGGGCCCGCTCCAGTACTCCTGTCTGAGTCGGAATGCTGAGGGAGATCAGCGATGCCCTGATCTCGTGTCTCAAACCCTGCTCAAAGGTCCGGGCTCGGAATAATGGGTCCCGTACCATGTCGGTCGAGTAGCGCGAGAGATCGGTAAATCTCACCGAGTACTGAGCGACCGTCATGCTGCCCTGCCGCAGCTGAAGAAGCTCCTAAATACGCACTGCACGGAGGGTGGCTGGGACAAACTCCGAGCGGAAGAGGCTCTCAAAGTCCATCCAAAGTAGAGATGCCTCATCGTGCACCTGGAGCATCAAGCTCCACCATCGGCCCGCTGCTGCGTGCAGTAGGCTCGCAGCGAGGATCACCATGAGGTCTGCTGGTGTCCTCACTAACCGAAACACACATACCACTGCCTCCAGCCAGTCCTTAGTTGCCTGGGGGTCCGTCTCCCCACGGAACCTGGGTGGTCGCTGGCGCTGAAACTCATGCAGTGCACTAATGCGACGTGCATCATCAGCGGCTGGTGCTGGAAGTATCGGTGGCTCGGCGGGTAGTGCTACCGCCGGTGCCACTGCTGACAAAGGGCCCTGCACCGAGGCCTCGTCGCTCGGTGGGCTGCTGTCACATTCGACTTTCGGAACCCTAGCTGGCTGCCGTCGTGGGGCCATCCTGAAAGGAAACAGGTGCGCCACGGTCAGAACAGTATACCTGGTGAGCTGATACAAAGTAATCACAAAGAAAACTTGAAACACACACGCAATCAATGTTTTCGTGCATTAAGTCGAAAATCAGAAGTCAGGGTCCTGGTGTACGGATACATCGGCCGCCGCACCAACACTGGACTCCCTGGACTGATAACCACACCCAATACGCTAAACACTATTGCTTCACATAGAAAAGATCAGAGTTTGCGGTAGAACCGAACTTCCTCTGATACCAATTTGTCACGACCCGTCCTTGGGGCCCGTGCCGTGACTACCCCAAGCCCGCCTTCCATAGGCCAGGGGCTGGCGACTAGCACCAAGGCGTAAATCCCGGTAAAAAGGGAAGATATTGCCTTTGTAAAGTAAACAAGCACCACAGAGTAAGCAAGTGGAAAAGTAAACACTAAGTAAAAACAGAGTACAACTGTAAGTGCGGAAAAGTAAATGGGCCAGTATACAAACCCGAATTGAAAGTAAAGTACAACTCAAAAGGGAAAACAACAACTGAAAAGTAAAAGCCGCTACACCGAGCTGTCCACTGGAAATCCCACCCGAAGGGTGGGTACAGATAGCTCCACTGCTCCTCGGGTCTCACCGTCCGCTCCGAGCATGTCCCGCCCAGTGGTCCACCTCCAGGTACCGTCCTGCTCTACAAGCCTCAACCACGATCAACGCTGTCCGTCGTCTGCAACCAACACAACGTAGTGCGGGCATAGCCCGTGTAGGGGTGAGTATAAGCTACTCAGTAGGGACCCTGAGACCCCCGAAGATCTCCCAAAATCCACAAAGGATAAACCACAAAGGAAAGATACAATCACGAAGTAACAACCGACACTGCTTAGGTATATGCCCATACATATACCTAAGTCATCAATTCCAATACGCTCCAACCTCCGAGCCCAAGTACAACTCAGTCCACACAGGAAAGTATACGTATTCCAAACAGGAAAGCAAAACGTAATCCACACAGGATAACACAGCACAATCCACACAGGATGGTAAACAGGATTCATCTCACACAGGTATACTTCTTCAAAAGACGATAGAGATGATCACTGATCCATCTAAGTCGTCGGACCCACAAAGGATCGATAGGTACTAACCCCCGCAAAGACCCACACAGGATCTGTAGGCGCTGGTTCACACAGGACCACTGAGCACTGACCCACACAGGATCAGACCCACATAGGATCGGTAGCACTGATCCACATAGGATCGCTGAGTGCTGTAGTCGTCGTCGTCAAATCCACTAAGGATCTCTGCACAGTTGTCGTCACAGTCACAGTATCAGTCGCAGCCAGCTCTAGGGTTCCCGCACACAGCAAGCTCGTTCAGGAGGGTCCGCTCCACGAGCCGAGAGGCTGATACATCAACTGTCACATAGTCTAGAGTTGATGTATCCAAAAGTTCCGCATCGTCAACATGAACTCAACGAAACAGACGACGCGTCAATCGGACGCCCGGTCTGAGAGTTATCGGCTTTTTCGTTCCAGGGGCCCGGTTGGTTTTTAAGGCAAAACCAAACCGACCGTACTCCACCTGCGTCCAAACCTCAGGCGGAGTATGAAAAAAGATCCGTCTCACTAAGAGGAACTCAACAAAGCTGACGGCACGTCAATCGGACGTCCGTAGATCAAGATATGAGCGTTTCCACTCCGAGGCCCCGGTTGATTTCGTGTACGAACCAACCCGGCCTAAATCAAAGTATTCCAAAACCTTGAGTTTGATATACCTAAACGACCGTCTCGATCCAAGGATCGCATCACCGTTGACGGCGCGTCGTTTGGAGGTCCGTAGCCCGAGTTATGGGCATTTGAACCTAAACAGTTCGGTATCGGGGGTTTTGGGCCCGGGCCGACCCGGCCCGAGACCCCCCGGTTGGCCCGAACCGGGTCGACCCGCCCCGGACAGGGTAGACCCGGCCCGGCTGGGCGTGGCCCGGCTGGGTTCGGCCCGGCCTGGCAGACCGGCCAGGCGCCGGTCCGGCTCAAAGCAGCGCGCTGGGCGTGCTGCCAGCTCGGCCTTTGGCCGAGCTGATTGAAAAAATGGGGGGGGGGGGTGCCTGCCCCCCTTTGTAACCGCCCCCCCTCATAATGGGGGGCCGTTAAAAGCTGGCCGGGGGAATTTAATTCCCCCGGCCTTCCCCATTTCTGGCCGGCCGACTCCTCCTCGACGGGACCGGCAGTGGCCGGTCCCTTTCTGGCTCCGACACCGGCGGCCCGACTGGCCGCCGGTCACCTTGTTCTGTCGCGGCCTGGAACCGGTCGCGGCCTTTGTCGTCCGGCGCGGTGCGACGACACCTCACCCCTCTGCCGCGGCCCCGTTCCGGCTGCGGCATCCTTGGTTTCCTTCGACGCGGCGCGACGGCGTCGCGTCCTTGAATTCTTTTCCACGGCGCGGCGCGACGGCGCCGTGCATATGTTCCGCATGAAACCGTGTGGTGCGACGACACCATGCTCCCTCATACCAACCACAAGGAAAACATTTAAGAAAAATAAGGAGGAGGGTCGGCCGTGTTTGTGCGGACCAGCCCCCTCGCATTATTCGATAATAATTAGTCGAAAACCACGAAATTCGACATGCCAGAATCAAGAACGGAAATAATTCAAAATAAAACCCCTACCTCGGTTTCAAGAGTGGAGCACGTCAAAAATCCGCGGAAGACAAGCGTCGCGGAGGTCAGGCGTCGCGGTAATCGTACGTCGATTCCGTTAACGTCGAGGTGCGTCCGAAGAGGTACGTCGCTGGAGAAGCTTCGTAAGCTGACGGAGAAAGCCCGAGGAGGAAGCAGCGTCTCCTTTCGTTGACATGGGAAGAAGATCGAAAGAAGCAACATCGTCGATCTTCGGAAACACACCGGCTGTGAAGAAGAGAAAAGATGACACGTCTTTCTCTTCTTATGGTGACGACGTTCTTCGTCGGAGCCTAAGTGTTCTTCGCGTTCTTCGTCAAAGTTGAAGAAGATGAAGAAAGCTTCTCAAATCCTCTCAAGGTGGCAAGAGAAAACTAACCAAAATAAAATAAGTCTAAGTCTTATTTTATTTACACAACCCAACCTCTTTGAATTTCAAAGGTTTGAAATTAAGTAACTCAACTTAATTAATAACACAAGTTGTCAAAATTAAATAGAGTGGAGTTATTGGGGAGTTTAAGGGGAGTTGAAGAGTTAGGGATGTGTGGGCCCCACCACACTTAATCCTCTCAAGGAAGGTTATGTGGGTGTGGGTGCCACCTCTAACTCCCTTTGGGAGGAAATAACCAACATGGATAAAAATAAATTGTGTTTCCACAATTTATTTAACTACATTTAATTTCCCCCAAAACTAACTCTCAACCCGCATAAAACGCAACCTCGAAAAAGGTCTCCTTAAGAGAATATTGGCGCTGCGAGTTCATCGGTGCCCTCGGAATTCGATTCCGGGCACCGGTTCAAAATTTAGAAATTCTCGCTCGTTCGTTCACTGAATGTACCCGATCCAAACTTCGGAAATTGATTCCGGGCACACCGGGCCTCGGAATCAGGTGCTGTCAGAAACCGCTCTCTTGTAAAATTCCAAAGAAAATTAAGAAAAAATTTCCCTTGAATTTTACGGGTCTTTATATAGGTATCTGATCAAGTGAATTCCACAATTATTATATAAAAAAAATAAAACCAATTAGATAAAAAACTAGTTTTGGAAAACAAATCGGTGGGTAATTTAGTCTACCAATTAGATTGCATCTATATAAATGCATACACAACTTAAATTTAGATGGACAAGAAAAGCCTCATAATGAAAAATGTTGAAAAATTATAACAAGGTAGTCACCATATATGAAATTCAACAGATATAATAAATTACTAATTTATAAATCAGTAATTATGTTTGTTAACCAAAAACCAAATGATGAGGAAGACCATTTTAAGTACCTGCTAAACAGATGAGTTTTTCTTTTGTTTATCAGTGGAATCAGTACCAAGTGAGTCCAGAATATGAAATTTATTTATCTCTAAGTTA
This sequence comes from Viscum album, assembly GCA_963277665.1. NCBI lineage: Eukaryota > Viridiplantae > Streptophyta > Magnoliopsida > Santalales > Viscaceae > Viscum > Viscum album. The sequence continues at coordinate 2,074,498,089 of OY728131.1, forward strand.
GTGAAGTATAAAAACTAATGAAAATTCATTAATGTGTGGAAAAAACAAGTTGACACTCCAATATGTTGCATCCAACAACATTAGGCATGACATAGATCAAAACATCAGTGACTTTACAATATTCTTTACATAAGATAATATTATCCTAAAATAATAGATTATCACAATATATAAAGCATAATACAAAAGTTTTTTGTATATCAATATATGAGCGAAATTAGTACCATGAATAATAGATCAAATATGTGTTTAGCCACTGTTCGAGAAGATTTCTAATCATTTACAAGATTTATTGCAATCATGCTCACCATCTGTGATTCTAAAATTTTCATTCATATGTTACTAATTAGTTATCATAAAATAATTGATTATAAAGGATTAATATAATAACCTTGTTGTCAACCCATTCCATAGGGACCAAACAATGACACTTATGTTCAGTCAAATAATAATTATACATGTCAATAGTAAATTTGCATTCAAACCGCAAGCCATAAGTACATGAAATACATTTCAATACAGTTCCATTATTCAAAATATGAATATGATTACAACCTACCACTCTTTGCTTCCATGACACCTTCTCGAGGTGCACAAGTCATAAACCCTCCTTTTAAGTCCGGCTCATCCTTTGAGAGGCTATTAAATGTAGGGTGACCATTTTTTGGTCTTCTTTCATTGTGACCTCCCAGGAGCCATGCCTACATATGGGTATCCTAATCTTGGTTCAAAGACAACTTTATCCAATTCCTCTTCCATTTATTTATTGACTTTCACTGCTCCCCTCTATTCTTCATCCCTTTCATCACCTACCTTCAACACATTTGCCTCCTCTTCATCTCACCCACCTCCTCAGCTTAATTTATCTCCTACAATTCCTCTTCAAACTCCTCAAAATGCTCCCCATAATCTCTATCATCCTTTATTTCTTCCTCTATAACATGATCAGATCTATTCACTTCAGTAGTAGAGGCTCCAGCTAATAAATTACCTTGAACTCAAAGTATTTCATGTAGGTTCTCATTGACACCTTTCATATATCCATCATAAAAAACTTTGATATCCTATAACATATAATGGTGAGAAAAATGTTAGTAACAGATATAAATAGAAATATTTCCAATTAAAAACTCCAAATAATAACATATGGGAATCTAAAAGGAGGATTTTAAAGTATTTAATATCAAGCTTACAAAAATTAACAGAGAGCATCCTCAATTTAACACCGAGCATCCATATTTTAACTCTAAACTTCCGATTTTTAATACTAACATTATATAAATGAAAAGTAAGCCTTTCAATTGAACTTTTCAAAGTTGGTAACATTGAGATCCAACATTTTAAGAGTACAATTTGAAGTTTTAACACTGGTAATACACATCTAAACAAATGGGAATTTCTAATGATGCTTTCAAGGAATTTAACATTAGGCTATGAGAAATTAACATCGATCATTCATAATTTAACACTCAGTATCCATATTTTAACATTGGTAAAATATATTTTATCTTTAACAGTAATAGATACAAATAAAAAGATTTTTAATTAAACAATCTAGATACTAAAACTAAAATTACAATGTTTAAAACTATAATTCCTTGTTTTAACACTGAAAAGACACATAATAACATGTGGGAATCTAAAAGTATGATTCTAAAGTATTTAATATCAAGATTACATAAATTAACACAAATCATCCACAATTTAACATTGAGCATCTATATTTTAACACAAACCTTTCAGTTTTTAACACTAACATTATATACATGAAAAGTAAGCCTTTCAATTGAACTTTTCAAAGTTGGTAATACTAAAACCCACATTTTAAGAGTACAATTTGGGGTTTTAACATTGGAAATACACATATAAACACATGGGAATTTCTAATGATTCTTTCAAGTAATTTAACATAAATCCACCAAAAATTAACACTTAGAATACGCAATTTAACACTCAACATCTAGATTTTAACATTAGGAATCCATATTTTATCTTTAACAATAATAGATAAAAACAAGAAGCTTTTTAATTATTGTTAGGTCCACACGGCTGAATACCCTGAGAGGGGGGGGGGGGTGAATCAGGGTATGGATAATTTAAAATTAAAGCTCATTCTGATCTTGTTTCATTGTTAAGAAAAACACTCTTCTCTCTCTTTCCCATTGCACAATATAAACAGAAAGTAAAACATGCACAAGACACAACAATTTTTACTTGGTTAACCCTCACTGGGCTATGTCCAAGAATCATACATCTACAATGTGCCGATGTACCAAATCCACTATAAGCACACTGCTGTTTACAAGGTTCGTGCTAGATCACTTCTATTCTTAGGCTCACTGCCTTTACAAGGTTTAGGGTCAGCTCACTACTTTCCCAAGGGTCACCCCCAATTTCTATCTCTCTGGCTCACTACCGGTGGAGAGGATCACCTTCTTCCTCTTCCTTTGCTCACTGCTCTGGAAAGGATCCACTTACAGTTTATAGACCTGTAGGTATCTTCATCATCACCAATGAATGCATCCTATGTTGTATATAGATGCACTTTTGAAGTCCAACTTTCACCCGTAGATGAATCTCACTTTGCACCGAAGGTATCGAAAAATCTTCCAGCTTCCATGCAACCCTGAATCACTACCAGAAATCAACCTTAATTGGCGCCCTTATCTAAGCCGGCGCGCAAGTCTCGGCACGCAAGTCAAAACTGGCACACAATTCCATCTCAACCACTTGCGTAATGCTAGCTTCTGCAACTCCAAACTTGCGCGACACACACCCTTTTATGCCCAAACCAATTTTGGTATGCAACTAACAACTTTCGCGCTTCTTCAAAACTTGGCGCACAAGTGTCACCAAACCACTTGCACGACACTTCCTTCTTCAACCCAGAACTTGCGCGACTCTCTTCCTTCCTCGCCCAGACCACCTTGGGCGCACAACTATCACCTGGCGCACAACCTCTACTTGCGTGACCACACACCACTTGCGCGACCAACACACCTGCGCGATAGGAGCTCTAATTTTCTATAAGTTTTGATCTCGTGTAGAATGAGGAGGGCTCGACTTGTATTTATAGGCATTTGGACTCCCTGCGTGACGACGCGCAAGTCTCCCCTTGACATGCAAGTCTCGGCGCACGAGTCTTTTCCCCTTGTCTCTGTCGTGCTAGCCACTTGTGCAAACTAACCCAAAACTTGCGCGACCCTTATCCCTTTTCCATATTTTGATGTTATGATCTTAAAAAACATTAGGCGCGCAAGTTTCCTCTCCTTCAAATATGCGGCGCAAAAGTCCCTTTTCCAAAAACCACTTTTCATCATTTGTCAATTTTCAGGCCCAAAAATTTGGCAAACACTGGAAAACGGTGCCACCTTGTATCTACTCTTTTTGTACTTCCTCGAGATCATCCATTACTTTGTCGACATTCTTGAATAAAACATGAATCGTTAACCACAACCATTGAACTTGACATGCCACCATGAAATCCCCTTTGTCAATAAATTTATATATCATTGTTTGCTTTGTCAATAGTCACAACACATATTTCCACTTTGTCAACAAACACAATCACCTCAAAAATGTTTCAATGATACCTTGAGGGATTTTTGCCCAATAATTAAACAATTCAGATACTAACACTAAAAATCCAAATTTTAACACTATAATTCTATGTTTTAAAACAAGAAAGACACATAATAACATACGAGCATCTAAAAGGAGGCTTCCAAAGTATTTAACATCAAGATTATAGAAATTAACACAGAGCATTGAGCATCCTGATCTTAACACTAACCTTCTAGTTTTTGAAAACAACATTATAAACATGAAAATTAAGACTTTCAATTGAACTTTTCAAAATTGGAAACACTAAAATCTTACATTTTAGGAGTACAATTCAAGTTTTCAACACTAAAAATACACATATAAACACATGATCATTTCTAATTACGATTTCAAGGAATTTAACATCAAGCTACCAAAAATTAAAATTGAGTATCTGTAATTTAACACTAAACATCTAGATTTAAACATCGAGTATCTAGATTTTATCTTTATCAGTAAGAGATACAAACAAGATGCTTTTTAATTAAACAATCTAGACAATGACACTAAAATTCCAATGTTTAACAATTTAATCCCATGTTTTAACACTAAAAAGACACATAATAACATATGGGAATCTAAAAGGAGGCTTCAAAAGTATTTAAGATCAATCATTCAAAAATTAACATAGATCATCCACAATTTAACACTGAGTATTCAAACATTAATACTAACCTTCTGGTTTTTAACACTAAATTTATAAACATGAAAAGTAAGCCTTTAAATTGAAATTTTCAAAGTTGGTAACACTAAAATCCCACATTTTAAGAGTACAATTTGACATTTTAACACTAGAAATACACATTCGAACACATGGTAATTTCTAATGATGCTTTCAGGGAATTTACCATCAAGATACCAAAAATTAACACTGAACATCCACAATTTAACACTCAGCATCCAGATTTTAACAATGGACATCCAGATTTTATATTTAACAGTAAAAGATACAAACAAGAATCATTTTAATTAAACAATCCAGACACTAACACTAAAATTCCAAATTTTAACACTATAATTCCATGTTTTAACACTGGAAAGACACATAATAACATATGGGCATCTAAAAGAAGGCTTCTAAATTATTTAACATCAATCTTACATAAATTAACACAGAGCATCTTCAATTTAACACTGAGAATCCAGATTTTAACACCAATCTTCCAGTTTTTAACACTAACATTATTGACATGAAAAGTACGCCTTTTAATTGAACTTTTCAAAATTTGTAACACTAAAATCCCACATTTTAAGAGTATAATTCGAGGTTTTAACATGAGAAATACACATCTAAACACATGGGAATTTATAATGATTCTTTCAAGTCATTTAACATTAATCTATCATAAATTAACACTAAGCATCCACAATTTAATACTCAGTATCCATATTTTAACATTGGGTATTTAGATTTTATCTTTAATAGTAAGAGATACAAATATAAATATTTTTAATTAAACAATACAGATATTGACACAAAAATTACAAAGTTTAACACTATAATTACATGTTTTAACATAGGAAAGACACATAATAATATATGGGTATCTAAAAGGAGGCTTTTAAAGTATTTAACATCAATCTTACAGAAATTGACACATAGTATCCCCAATTTAACACTAAGAATACATATTTTAACACCAACCATCTGTTTTTTAACACTAAAATTATAAAAATGAAAAGTGAGCTTTTAAATTTAATATTTCAAAGTTGGTAACACTAAAATCCCACATTTTAACACTATAATTCCAGGTTTTTAACACCAAAATTACACATTTTGACACCAGACATCCAGAATTTAACACTAAAAATTCATATTTTAACACTATAATTTTAGATTTTAACACGAACCTTTTAATAGGAAGCTTTTGAGAATATAAAGATGAAGTTTTTACCATATGGGTGAATAAAGAGTGATCAGTTATACTTCTCCTTGATAAACTATGAGCCGCATATAAGATTAATTTTTTACTCATTTTTTCTAACTTCAATTTCTTTTGTGTGTTTTCTTCATCCCTAAATTGCAAAATATTTTAACAACATAAATTATGAACCATACCAATTAGTCAGTGGATGAAGAAAAATATCCATAATGTAGTGTCAACGTATTCATATTAGTAAAATAAATTTACTAACTAATAAAAAAATATCCAACACAGTTAAACATTTTTAAAACATGTCAATAAGACAACCAAGAAATCACCAACATGCTTATTCTATTGGAATTTTTGTATTGATTTCTTGTACATATTCACCTCTTAAAAAAGCTCCATAAAAAAACTAGGATCAATCCCATTCTCCAACATTTCATTGATAACCACACAAAATACCGATATTTCTTTCATTTACAGAAGAACTAGAACTAGGATTTAACATGGTCCATAATGTAAACAACATAAAGTTCATTACAAAATCCTTTTCCCATATCCCTATAAAAATCATTTCCTTTAATGCAGTTAACTTCTTTCCCATGTAAAAACTCTTCATTTCTTTGTATTCATCACTATCCCTTTCAAGATAGACAGTTATTCCTTCAAAAGGAATGCCTAACATGTAATTAACATATGTCATAATAATAATCATTTCTTTTCCTCTAAGTGTTATGATACACATTGGAGGATCAAAGGCATCTACAAGCTTCTCACCTAACTCTCTTGGAAAGCATTGAAATTTAAATTCCAACAACATATACCAAATCTGAATTCTATCACTAATTGTTTTTGATTCTCATGTCTAACAATGAAATCAACAACATCTTTAAATAAATTTAGAGAACAGATACACTTTAAAATAGTTTTGGGTCTAACTCTTTGACCCACTAAAGAATTATTTTCATAATTTTACATGAGATTATACTTATTCTTTTGACATTTTTATAGTTTTGACCAAGCATCTAATACGTAACTATTAACGTCCCTAACATTTTTATACACAAATTTATTTTTCTTTAAAAAAATCCTGTAAATTACAAAGGAAAATAACATTCTATCACAACATTAAAATAATATTCTTTTCTAAAACAAATAAATACATACCAGAAATAAAATAATACCTATTTTTTTAATACTGATAATACCATCCTCTCTGTTAAAGTCCCTAGAACTTATACTAGATAACATAACCATAAAATAGTTATGAAAGATGTAAAGAATATGGATAACGATATGGTATTAGGAACAAGATAGAAGCAAGACAACGATATGCTAGAGAAAAGTCAATGGTATAAAGAGGGAGATATCGGGAGGAGGAAATTGATGACTAGGGTTTTCATGATATGAGGGAGATGGCATGGGAGTAGAGGGAGATGATGTGGGAGTGGTGGGTAATGGTATGGGGTGGTGTGTGATGATGAGATGAGTGTGCGGGAGAAGGTGACGATGGGCTACAGTTTTTGAGAAAGGAGGGAGACAATGCGAGAGAGGAGGGTGACACCACGAGAGTGAAGAGTTATGTCATGGGAGTGGATGAACACAACAAGATGTACACACAGAAGTAGTCAATGGAAAGCAAGGGTTTTTGGTAGATAAGAACGACGGGGAGGAAGGGGAGGGAGATAGAGCGGGACTGAGGGAAATGACTAGAAGAGTGTGCGGGAGGAGACGAATAGGGATAGGGATTTTGGGAGAAGGGAAAAAAAGTTAGGGTATAAAGGTCATTTTCTTACCCAACATAATAAAAGAAGGTCCTCTATTTACATTTTCATGATTCTTGGTCCTTATCCTGAATTATCTCACTGTTTTGGTTTGTAAGTGTCCTTCTCCCTAAATTTTAGGAATAATTATAGATAAAAACCATAAAAGGGATTTAATACCAGTTAACAAACATTTTTTTAGTGATTTTATAATTGTAGTGGTTCTTAATGATTATGTCTATATTTTTGTCCCTATCTATCATTCCTTATAAATTTTATAAACTTCAAGTCTTTGTGGGTGAGGGTCTTAAAATAACAAACATTTAAAATTATTATTTTTAATGTTCAAGAAATAAAATATGTCCCTCATTATTTTGAAAAAAATTTCATAGGTTTGTTTTTTTATTTTGTTTTGTTCTTTTGTATCCGTTTAACATAAAAAAAAGATCAAATTTGATGTTTAGAACAAAATTTTTTATATATGTGATCTAAAAAAATGATCTCATCCAAGGTGAACAACCGTATTTGAGAAAACATTAATCACTCGGTTACCATCTATGGTCACATATTGAAATTATTATCAAGAAAAATCATCATCAATCTTATTGATTTTCTTTTACCGCCTAAATAAACTTTAAAAAATTGGGTCCTATGCCTACATATCATGAATAAAATTTCCCACATTCATTGAACAATCAATTATTACCAAATTATTTTTATTTCCCATCATGCAACATAACTTTAAAGACCATGAAATAAAACACAATATGATCATGTCATGATTCCTATGAAAAGTTTAGCTTGCATATCTTTAACAAACCACAAAAAAATAATGAAATTTGGTCTTGAAAATCACACTTACCCATATCCAGGAGGGAAAATTTTAAAAGCTTCTAGAATGGAATTGCCCCCGCGTGGGTCCAAAAAGAATTATTCAAATTCTCAATATGCATGTAATAACCCAACCCATAAAAACTTTGGTTCCTAGATTGATCACCACATAACTCAAGTGTATTACTCTAAATGAAAAAATATGGTGTCTTGCATTGATTATTAACACCGAGAGAATATAAATAGTTCCCCTTTAACCCCTAACATCTTTCCTTAGCCACAAAGGCTTCCAAAATCACAATGTGAATTTTAGATCAAATTAATTATTGATTTTTTGGATTTTTTATCAACTTATGAAGAGTCTGTGTTGAACCATGAAGAGTATATATAAACCAATGAAGAGTATGCATCAACATGTGTGGAAATAAAATGGTGGCATAAATGCAATTCTTAAAATAATGAACTTATTGAAATACAGTTGAAGAATCTCACATTTCAATGATGGACATAAACATTGCATGTTTTGCATTATAAAGTGAACATGTTATATACTGGAAACACAATTTTTTATGTGATGATGGAAGGTATATGTTCCATTTAGATATGTTATGTGTTAAAGGATGTGTTCGGTGTTAAAAGGAATGTGTTATGTTCATAGTTATGTGACATGAATCAACCCATCAGGGCCCCACCTCGACTGATGGTAAGCTGATTGTGCCACCCCAAACCCACCTCCAATAGGTTAGGGACTGGCGACTTGCACCAAGAATCCATGATATACAAGGGAGGACTTAGCCTATAACCCAAAACAGATATAAAACTATGAAAACATGATATGATAAATAATAACCACCCACATATACATATAAACAATTGAACTTTATAATAATGAATGTGTGAGACAATAACTATCTAGTATAATGCCACAAAGGAAAAACCTGAAAGGTGATAATAATACAATAGATAATATCATCGACCACACAAGACAAGTGACAATGGAAACAACACTACGCCACAAGAACTCCTAGGAATAGAACACTAACAACAACTATCTCCACCACGTACCAATATACGCTACCATGAATTGGATTTACCACATCCACCGAAGTTTCCACCAAACTATGAAACATTTTTATAGGTATAACACACGTGAACATAAAAATCATGCATGTGTGAGTATAAACAAAACCTGTAGGATTATACAAAAACACAAAGTAAAAGGAACACAAGTCATCTCAAACCCATGGATGAGGGAAACAGAGGTAAACACAAAGGTTTTAGACATACTCTAAGGTCAAGAAAACAATGGATGGAAGAATATTTCCAATAGAGAAGAGAGACTGTTGTTGATTAAGTATGCCAAAAAATTCATTTCTTCCACCTAAAACGCCTTGGGGAACCCCACACTAATTATCATATTCCTTTTTTTAATTAATGTATGATTCATCATCTCCGTGACTTTGTTATGTTCTAAATTACCTGACATGATATTCTCAAACTACATTCCCTTCCACCAGAAGAATCTCCAAAACTATCTACCTCCATACTTTCCACCATTATCAAACCTCAATGAAACAATATGAGATTTTTATGAAATATATTTTTAAATAATCTGATAGCTTTCATTGCACGCTACATCGTGTTAACCTTGCGCTACACATAACACTGACTTAGCTTGCATTACACGCAACACTAATTTTCTACAAAACATCATTTTATATTGTAATTATTTAAACAGAACAATTTTAACCTAGCCATTAGAATAAATGGGTTAAAAATTATTAACTAAATTATGAAAATATTGTTTTAAAATTTATATATAATTAATTATTTGGAAACTAATTATTTATAAATGAAAATAAAAACCCTTCTGAATATAAAAGGAAATATTTTTCTTAGAAAAACTATTTAATTTTTCACAAGTTTGTTTTGTACCAATAAATAAAAAAAATAATTATTTTCAGATTATATATATAAAATATTAAATCTAATATTTAACATTCATCCTATGTGTTTTCTAGATATAATAAATCCAGTTTTATGCTTAAAAATTGTATTTTTTTTCTAAAGGTAGTTTTACCACCTTTTAATGGCGCACCTATTTTAGAACTAAATTTTGGAAATTTTATAAATTTTATTTGAAAAAATAAAATTCATTTTTGAAATCATAATGTCAAAATTATCTAAGGGTGAATTTTTCATATTTTTCTAAAAATTTTCATCTTTTGACGAATAATGAAAATACTGTTTTTTATTGAAAACTGCATTTTCTTTAAAAGGTCAAATTATGTTTTGGATTAGTTTTAATAAGTTCATTTTATTTTAAATAATTAAATTATTGGTTTTAAATGTATTTTATACATTAATTTATTATAAAAACATTCTATGTTTTAAAAGGTCATTTTCCTGAAAAACTGTTTTTCATGGTGTTTTAACGGTTTTATTTTAAATTAAATTCTACAACTTATATGTTTTGAATTTTTAAAAATGGATAAAAAATTTAGGTTCATAAGGTAAAAATTTAGTAAATATGTCTCTTTTAGTTTTGGCCAATATAAATAGTAACCTCGGTAAATTTTGTTACCATGGTAAAGGGAAAATTGAGTAATTTAGGTTAAAAATAAAATTATAATGACTATAAAATGAATCTAACACATGCCAAAATTTTATTGAGTGAATAAATTTCGACCCTTAAAACATAATTATATAAATCAAGTTGTTTAATTAATAATTGTCCCTGAAAATGACATGTATAATATTTAAATTAAAGAAAGTCACAAAACGTCACTTTCATTATCTTTAATGTCCCTTATGTGTCCACATTGGAAAAAAGTTATGTTATGAATGAATATAACTATAAATTTTTAAATTAATAAAAATATTTCATGATATAAATTTATTTTTGACTTTTTAGGCCACTTAGATGAAATTATGGTATTTATAATATTTTATTTAATAAAAATTTAAAGATGTCACGTTCATGTTTTAAATAGTATATCATTTTTTATATAGGATTACACCACAAATATATTCAATTATAAGTATTATTCTTAAATATAGATTATTTATATTAATCATGGTATTTTATTTTTAATTTTTAGTGAAAAAATAAGTATATTAAATAATTACACAACACCGATGTAGTAATTATTTTATTAATGGAAATATCAAATAAATGTTACTAAAAATATTAAAATAAATATAAATTGAGATAATTAATGTGATAAAAGAATTTTATATATTAACTTGACCTATTATGGATATGATCAAATATTTTTTTTCAAAATTAAACTGTTACCTTTATTTTTTAAAAGTCTAAGTAATGAATAATGTTAAAATTGACACTAATGATATATTTTTCAAAATAATATTTTCTTAAATTATTTAAAAATCAAAAATCATATTTAAAAATAAAAAATTATATTATTGGATAAAATATTATAAATTGTTCATTTATGATTTAATTTACATCAAATAAATGAATTTAAAACCTTTTAATTTTGAAAAAGTTATTACCTTAGTTAAAATTAAAATAGATTAACTAAGGATTAATAAAAATGATAAGGTTTAAAATAATACCAAAACTTGTATAAAATTTATTGGTTGATGATATTAAAACCTTATCTCATCTTATCTTCAAATTAATGGAATTTTTGAGGTATTTGGATTGAGATTAATTTTTTTATAAATTAATATTTAGAGAAAATTATAAAAGTGCCCCTCACCACAATTATAAAATGGAATCCCTCCCCCCTTCTTCACATCACATTGAGCCTTAAAGGTCAAATATCCCATAAAAATTTCTCTTATAAACTTCCATGTACACATTATATAGTTTTTTTTTATTCTTAAAAGACCAACCCTAGGGTCCCTAAGAGGAGATCTAAATAAAGTTCTCCAAAGAAGAGGTAATCGTCTTTACTGAATCTTTCAAGATTATTTCTTCTTATACTTACTATTAATGTGTTGATTACATTATAAAGTAATAAATATAGTATCAAATATATTATTAGATATTATTATTATTATTATGGATCAACGATATTCCATATTTTATCCATCCTATGAAAAACAAAAGCATCGCACATGCGTATGTACGACTTACCGTCTCCAGTCATGGTGTAATCTATTTTTCATCACTAATTTATATGGATGGTTATATTGATAGAAATAATATATATACATGATATTTATTATTGAAAAAAATATACCATCTATTTATTTACCCTTTTACTATTAAAGGAATGATACCATCACTCGTGCGTACGTACATCTTACTGTCTCCATGACGCGATGCGATTCATTTTCCATATTCACAATTCAAGAATGATTATATAAATGTATATAATGAATAAATATGATATATTTTACCTTAATATAATTTTAAAAATTATGGAACTATATCCTATGCACAATAATTGATACTTATACGACAAAACATGCATAAAAAATGAAGTAGTTAACACCCAAAAGAATAATAATAATGAAATATTATTAACAAATAATAATATGATCATATATGATATCATAAATATAAATATGGTTATTTAATAAGTTAATAATGTTGTTTAATCCATTATAAATGAGTTTTCAATACGTACAAATGAAATCAGACCTAAGTCAAGGGGTTAATTTCACAATCATATTATTATTCAAGATTGTTTATATGTAAGTATTTACTGGGAAATATTTATATTTCATATCCATGTTTCTTAAAAATGTTTTCCAAAATATTTTTACTATTATTATACAAATTTTTAAATTATTTTTTACCCATATGTGAATTTTTACTAAACGATTTGAAAGAAATATTTTTGTTGTTTTCCTAATGAGGTACTTTGTGACTTTTTTTTGCAAAAGTATGAGAAGAATATTTTTTTAACTTATACAACATGAACAATATTTTATAATTTCATGAAACTTTAATTACTTGAAGCTTCACTTAAAATATTACATGGTTATTTTTAGATAAAATATTTTCTTTTAAAATTGTGTGTCATTTTAAGAAAAGAAAACATTTTCAAAGCAGAAATGATATCTTACTCAAGAATTATTTTCAAGTGATATCTCAATATTATTTTCCATTTACAATAACATTATTTAATTTTACTTATGTTTTAATGGGGATATTTTTCAAGGATGTTATCCCTATTATTCTGATGGTTGGTTTATGTTTATGATGGAATGATATTTATGAAACTCATTTCTTTCCATGGGTTATGTTATAATTGAATGATGTTTATGAAACCCATTTATTTTCATGTGTTCTAATATGATGAATGAATTATGTTCTTGTAGCACACATATGTATGGTTCTCATTATGTGATGGGTAATTCCTATATTTCCCTCCAAATTCATTGGTTTTATATCTCATGAGATAAACATGACTAGAATGAGAAGTGAACCCGATTCAGTAATACAGGACTTAAACGAGAGTAAACTAAGTTCGGTAACACAAGGCTGGAACAAGAGTGAACCCGATTCAGTAAAGGACTTTTTTCACTATGATGGTCTTGGAAATGATCCTTTAATAATATAAAAATGGGTTTCTATTCTTATTTGTATGTCATAATCTCATGTCTTATATTATGAATCTCATGAAATATTCTCTTTATGAACCTCTATGATTTGTTCCATGACATGATATCATGATATTTGTTACAAAGGATATTATTTTCAAATGTTTTTTTATGTTATTTTGTCTTATGATTATGATATGATTAATAACTCCCTTGTTTACTTATACTGATCATCCGAGCTAACCCTTTTCTTATGTTTCTTTTCCCCAGGGTATACAGAAAGGTTTTAGGTAGGAATAATAAATGGGAATATTTTTATAAGAGATGTTGAAGATCTTTCATCAAATGAGAAGAATGTGTTCCAAGTTTCCAAAGGCACAAAACTATTATAGTCCTCAGGAATGTGTTTGTAAAATGTAATGAATATTCATCTAAATGGATGTAATATCCATGTATGAAAAGCCTGGGTTGTTATAGTTGGCATCAGAGTAAAGTTTTAGTCAACCTTTGGAAACTAAGATGAGAAAACCTTATTAAGAACCCTAAGGATAAGTCTAAGTATAGACTAAAATCCTAGAATTTTGGTAATGATCATGGATAACCTGGGTTAAACCTAAGATGTTATAGATTCGAATTAATTTCCATTGATTATGTGCTTTTCCCACTATGATTAGTGTCTCTTACACTATAATTTTGGTTTTAGTCAATGGTTGGAACCTGAAGGAACTATGTTAATGCTTAATGTAATGAGAAATGAAATGATTTTCCTCCTGAGAAACCAAATGTCATGGGAACTAGAATGAAAAATCTTGTTACTATAATGACACAACTTTCTTAAGCTATGAATCACATGGGACTTCTAAATAAACTAAAGAGGGAACAACATTTTGTTGATTCCTTCATGAGGAAATGTCCACCTTCATCCAGTGGGTTTTCTTATCCACTTATTATTTAACAATGTATTAGTACCATTGAAAATATATTTTCCATCCTTTAGTTTTAGGAACATGAAAAAGTCATTTTGGTTGTCTATCAGTTGGAAGGTAAAGCAAATCAATCGTAAAATCTTATCAAGAATATGAGGCAACGTGATGAAATTGATGCCATGGAATGGTACAAGTTCAAGAACTTATTTTTCAATAAGTAATTTCCTCATATTCTTTGTACGAAGATGGAAAAGGAGTTCCTTGAGCTTAAGAAAAAGGATGATGAATCTATTGGCACCTATGGGTAAAATTTTATAAGATTTGAGAGGTATGCTTCTGACATTATCATCCAACTTGAAAGTAAGGTCGATTAATTCTTTAATGGCTTAAAACCAAGTCTCCAAAAGGCATTAGCTATAAGGAACTTCAGTAGCTATAAAGAAATCACATGACGTGGAATCAAGATAGAAATGGAGGTTGGAGTTACATATTAATCTTATGGTTTTGATAAGAAAAGGAAGATGGAGTTTAAAGAAAAAAACACAGAGAAAATAATATGATATTTTCTTTATGCTCAAAGTATGGAAAGAAACATGGTGGAAAATTTTCTTAAAGGAACTAGTAAATGTTTTAAGTGTGGGAAAGAAGGTCATTGAGAAATTGACTGGCAAAGTGATGGAAAAAATATGGATAATGATAAAAAGACTACACTGAATGAACCCCACCACTTCAATTCTTCAAGTGCAAGGAAAATGAGCATTATGCTAAATAGTTCCCAAATTCAAGGGTTATCGATGATGATCAATATCAACAACCTCTTAAATCCAAAGGAAAATGGAAATCAATTGCAATCACTATTGGCGATGTGGGGTATGAAAACAAAGTGGTGGAATGATTGAGTGTTTATGCAATGGAATTCAAGAATAATGTTTATGGTATTGCATAATAATGAAACATATAAGGATTGGTCTATTGTAGTTTTCCCTTAAGGGTTTTGAAAGAATATGTTGAATGGTACTAGTAACCATGAAAAGTAATTGAGTTGGTATGGTGATATTTTTGGAGAACACAAGATTAAGGGAAGGATACCCTTAATATATGTATGATGTTGGGATAATGAAATAAAAAGATGTTTGACTGTGATAAAATAGTATCAAGGATTGATTTTATAGAATTTTTAGATTTATGGTACGATGAAAGAGTTATTTTTTGAAACCATGCATGTTTTCTCTATGGTTTTATGACAATTAAAGTTATTACTATATTTCAATAGAATACATGATAATGGTCTTCACATGTTTGGTGTGTGACAATTAAGAACTAAATTAATATGTTTGGAGAATAAAGGATAAGTTGATTTTGAAAATTTAGTGACCTTCTTTCAAAAATCTTGGATTTTAATTATGAAATTGTTTATATTGAAATTTGGATGAGGTTTTAGATATTAAAGTATTTTCTCTTCATATAAGGATTTATGCATATTGGATAACTTGTGTTAACCTTTTTTGTTGTGATGTTAACTAAATATGGATGGAATAACCTACCATTCCATTTATGGATCACATGATCTTCTAATGATTTAGGAAGGAAAAATTCACCTTCATTTCTTGGAATAAGAGATGAAGGGGAAATTGATCAAGGCACAATAAAAGAATGAGATTGTGCCTATGAAATGTAATGAAATAAAGTATTTATTCTCATAAAAATTATTCAACTATAGGTAAATGATCTTTAAACTAAAATTTTTATCCTAACACCTTATTTTATGATGAATAAAACAGTCTCTTATATCATCACAAATTTATGGATTTGTGATTGTTAACTTTCTCCTAACCATATTCTCTATCACCCTATATCAGAACTTTATAGTTATATTTCTATTCAATGTCTATGTTTTTACTTGCCACCTATGTTCTCATATGTGGAAACCTAACTATGAGTTATTTTGGGTAACTGTTATATCTCCAACTTTCCCTTTTTAAAGAGAGTTTTAGTATTTATTTTTATAATGTGGGTTTCTTTCAAGTATTAAACCTTTGATAACCCAGATGAATTTTGAGGGTGGAATTCATTTTAAAGGGGGTAGAATGTAACACCCCAAGATTTTTATGAAATATATTTTTAAATAATATGATATCTTGCATTTAAAACTACACCATGTTAAGTTTGCGCTACATGTAACACCGGCTTAACTTGCATTACTCAGAACACTGAGTTTCTAAAAAACATCATTTTATATTGTAATTATTTAAAAAAGGAAATTTTAACTGAGACATTAGAATGGAGGGTTTAAAAATTATTAATTTAATTATGAAAATATTGTTCACAAATGTATATATAATTAATTATTTGGTTACCAATTAATTATAAAAGAAAATAAAAACCCTTTTGAATATAAAAGGGAATATTTTTTCATCAAAAATCATTTAATTTTGTACAAGTTTGTTTTGTACCAATAAATAAACAAATAATATTGTTTTATTATATATATATATATATAATATTTAATATAATATTTAACATTCATCTAACATGTTTTCTAGACATAATAAATCCAATTTTATGCTTAAAAAATGTATTTTTTAAGGCAATTTTATCGCCTTTTAATAGAACACCTATTTTAGAAATTTTATAAATTATATTTGAAAAAATAAAATTCATTTTTGAAAGTTTAATGTCAAAATTATCTTAGGATGAATTTTTGTATTTTTATGAAAAGTTTCATTTTTGACGAATAATGAAAATATTGATTTTTATTGAAAACTATATTTTCTTTACACGGTCAAATTATGTTTTGGATTAGTTTTGATTATTTAATTTTAATTTAAAATAATAAAATTATGGTTTTTGAAAAGTATTTTATACATGGATTTATTATAAAAACATTTTATGTTTCAAAAGGGCATTTTTCGGAAAAATTGTTTTTTTATGGCATTTTACCGGTCTTATTTTAAATTAAATTATACAACTTCTATGTTTTTAATTTTAAAAAATAGATTAAAAATTTATATTCATAAGGTCAAAATTTATTAAATAGTTCTCTTTTATTTTTGGTAATAATTAATAGTAACCTTGGTAAATTTTGTTACCACGGTAAAGGGTAAACTGAGTAATTTAGGTTAAAAACAAAATTATAAAAGATATAAAATGAATCTAAAACATTTCAAAATTTTATTGGATGAATAAAATTTTACCCTTAAAACCTAAGGATCGTAATAAATTTGTTTAATGGACAATTTTCCATAAAAACGACTTATATAATATTTAAATCAAAGAAAGTCACAAAATGTCACTTTCTTTGTCTTTAATGTCCCTTATGTGTCCACATGGGGAAAAAGTTATGTTATGAATGAATATAACTATAAATTTTTAAATTAATAAACATATTTTCATGATATAAATTTATTTTTGACTTTTTGGGTAACTTATATGAAATTATGGTATTTAAAATATTTTATTTAATAAAAATTTAAAAATATCACATTCATGTTTTAAATAATATATAATTTTTTATATAGGATTACACAACATATATATTATAATATAAATATTATTATCAAATATAGAGTATTTATCTTTGTTATAGTATTTTATGTTTAATTTTTAGTTAAAAAATAAGCATATTAAATAATTATACAACACTGATGTAGTAATTATTTTATTAATGGAAATATCAAATAAATGTTACTTAAAATATTAAAATAAATATAATTAAAGATAATTAATGCGATCAATGAATTTTATAGATTAAATTGATCTCTTAGGGATATGATACAATATTTTTTTCAAAGTTAACTTGTTATATTAATACTTTTAAAAGTCCAAGTAATGAATAGTGTCAAAATCAACTCTAATGATATTTTTTTTTCAAAATAATATTTTCTTAAATTATTTAAAAATAATAATACATATTTAAAAATAATTTTGTTAATATGGTCTAAAATATTATATATTTTTCATTTATGATTTAATTTACATCACATAATTTATATTTATAACCTTTTAATATTGAAAAAATTGTTACCTTAGTTAAAATTAAAATAGATTAACTTAGGATTAATCAAAATGATAAGCTTTAAAATAATAACAAAACTTTTATAAAATTTATTGGTTAATAATATTACAAACTTATATCATCTTATATTCTAATAAATTTCATTTTGGAGGTATTTGGATTGAGATTTATTTTTTTTATAAATTAATATTTGGTGAAAATTCCAAAAGTTCCCCTCACCTCAATTATAAAAGGGAACCTCCTCCCTCACTTCTTTACATCACATTGAGCCTTAAAGACCAAACATACCATAACAATTTATATTATAAACTTCCCTAGACAAATTATAGAGGTTTTGGTCTTCTCAAAATACTAACCCTAGTGTCCATAAGAAGCAATCTAAAAGAAGTTCTCCAAAAAGAGGTAATCGTCTTTACTGACTCTTTCAAGATTATTTATTCTTATACTTCATATTCATGTGTTTATTACATTATAAAGTAATAACTCAAGTATAACCTATATTATGAGATGTTATTATGATTATGTATCAAATATATTCCATATTTTATCTATTTTACAAAAAACAAAAGCACCACTTGTGCGTACATATGACTTACCGTCTCCGCACCGTGGTGTAATATGTTTTTCATCACTACTTTACTTGGATGGATATAATGATAAAAATGATATATATATATATATATGATAATTATAACATGATATGGATTCATGAAAAAAAAAATATACCATCTATTTCCTTACCCTTTTACTATTAAGGGAATGATACCATTGCTCGTGCATACGTATGACCTACCGTCTCCACAACGCGATGCGATTCATTTAACATATTCACCATTCAATAATGATTATATAAATGTATATAATGAATAAATATGATATATATTACCTTAATATCATTTTTGAAATTATGTAACTATATCCTATGCACAAGAATTGAGACTTATACGACAAAACATACATAAGAAAATGAAGTAGTTAATGCCTGAAAAAAGAAGAATAATGAAATATTATTAAAGAGTAATAATATAATAAAATATGATATCATAAATATAATTATGGTTATTTAATAAGTTAATAACATTATTTAATCCATTATACAGGATTTTTTGATACATACAAAGGAAATCAAACCAAGGTAAGGAGTTAATTTTACAATCTTATTATTATTCAAAATCGTTTATTCATAAGTATTTATTAGAGAATATTTATTTTTCATGTACATGTTTCTTAAAAATGTTTTCAAAAATATTTTTACTATTCTTCTACAATTTTTTAAATTCATTTTTACCCATATGTGAATTTTTTACTATATGGTTTGAAAGGAATCATTTTGTCATTTTTTTAATGAGGTACTTTGTGAATTTTTTGGTAAAAGTATGAAAATAATGTTTTTTAACTTATAAATCATGAGTGGATTTTATTTTATTTTATGAAGCCTTAATTACTTGAATATTATCTTAAAATCTTACAAGGTTATTTTTATATAAAATGTTTTCTTTTAAAATTGGGCGTCATTTTAAGAAATGAAAATGTTTTCAAAGTAGAAAGGATATTTTACTCAAGAATTATTTTCAAGTGATATATCAAGATTATTTTCTATTTAAAATAACATTTTTTGATGTTAATTATGTTTTAATAGGGATATTTTCAAGTATTATATCCCTATTATTCTGATGGTTGGTTTTGTTGGGAATGTATTTTCTAAAAAATACTCTATAATTTATGATGATTTTGATGCTCACAAATACTCTTGTTTGTTTTATAATGAAGTTTTCTTGAGTGAGTTTTCAGAAATTTATATCTAGGTTAAAGGAATTTAATGTTACAGAAATTAATTTGGAAACACTATTTCAAACCCTATGTTCATAACACGAGTGTATGGTTCATCATCCCTACATTATACTGAAAAGTGAAATGCTTGCATATAGTTCATCAACCCTATGTTACACTAAAAAGTTTTAATATGGATCGACATCCTTACATTCAAATGATTGAAAAGCATATGGATCAACAAACCTACATTAGAAGTTGGTATTACTATTCATTAACCCTACATTCGGGAAGTTGAATGTATAGTTAATCAGTGCTACGTTCTGGATATTATGATAAAAAGGTGAATATATGGATTATCATCCCAATGCTACTTTTTTTCCCTACATTACGTGAATATGAAAGTATGGTTATAGAACCATACATTCGTAGGAACCCTATGCTATGAAAAAGAACCCTATGCTATGCAGTTCAATCGTACGTTGTGTTTTCAATGGTGAAGTTTTTAAGTCACATTTTCAATATGATAGTGCTGCAACGATCGAGTTAGAATTGAAGAACGATTTAAGGATTGTTATGATTGTTTCAAAGAACCATTTTCATTCAAGAAAATCACTCCTATTCTTAAGGGAAGTTACGACTCCCCTGGTCAATTTGAATTTGAATTTCTGTGATCAATCAAGTTGTTCTTTTGGATATGGAATACCGAAGAAAGCTATCTGTTCTATATATTCCTTTAGAGAATCTCCTAAAAAATATGTGTGTGATAAGCGATTCACATATGCAACTATATTATTGAAATTATCTTTTACAGTCCTACTGCAACAAATGGTCAAATCTATGTTATTTTCAAAAGAGTCTATGCTTTGAAAGTTCTACATATTTAAATCTTGAGTTACTACTACTATTTACTTGCTATCTTATTGAAGATCATTTTTCAACAAGGATCACTTCAGACTATTTCATTCTTAAAGATATTATTTTTTGAAGAACAAGATCCATCAATTTTGATTAGTGTGTTATTATAACAATGAAGATCAACTTGAAACTTTCAAATCAATATCTTTTGATTTATTAGAGTTTCAACTGTTCGTACTCAGTTGTGGTGGAGTATCAGCTTCTCGATCTCAACTGTAGATAACCAGTTCTCTGTTAAAGAACCAGAAGCATTTGTTTTTAGTCTTGTTGTAAAGTTGTCAAATTTTTGAACTCATTTTTAGATTTATGGTCTTGAGATAACATGACCATTCTAGTGAAATTTACCAAGCTCGTAGAGAGAGTGATTGGTAAAGTGGACTAGGGGATCTCTGTGCCCCAAACCACGATAAAAAGTTGTTTTATTTATTTTTTTTATCTACTGCTCATTTTCATATAGAAGAAAACACTACTTGTCTATATAAATCATAAAAGGTGTCAAAATATAGAATTTTGGAAGATTTTCGAAAAGACAAAATTCACCCCCTCTTGTGTTATTTTTTATATTTTGACCTAAAAATTGGTATTAGAGGGTAGCTTTTGGATAAATATATACCAAGTTAAAATTATAAGGTCTATACACAAATGGAAATGGATGATCTGAGAGAAGGAATGTCAATGGCATGTGATCCATAATTTAATAGTGATAATTATGGATTCTATAAATCTCGAATGATTATCTATTTGAAAAACCTTGGATTAAAAGTTTACTAAAAAATCATTACTCCTTATAAGATTCCTGAGAAACTAGAAACTTGGACTGCTGAAATAGAAGCTGAGTATAATATCAATTCTAAAGCGATGAATGATATTATTTGTGTTCTTGAACTAGATGAATTTAATCATATATAACAATGTCCAATTTCTTATGACATGTGGAAAACTATAGAATTTTTTATAAAGGAATAGATAATGTCATACAAATGAGGTATGATACAACTAAGCTAAAATTTGACACATTTATAATGTTTGACAGTGAAATCATCACACAAATGAATGAAAGGCTTAAAAAATTATCAATAATATTACAACCTTAGGAGAACCTATCAAACAATCTGATCAATCTTTGAAAGTACTCAGAGTACTACCTTTTAAATGGAATGGCATATCTGTCGCAATTCGCCAATCATCACCTGTCAAAGATCTAAAAATGGAAGAACTAATTGGAACACTGATGATGTATGAAACAGAAATGAAGGATGAAGACAAAGATCATAAAATTATATTAAAGAAATAAAATATTACTCTGAAGGTGACATATCGTAATCATAACTGAAGAACAAAGAAATAAGTCAAAGAATAGAAAAATTCATATTCCTCAGATTCTGAAATAGAATTGGCCCAACTTGATAGAAAGTTTATCAAATTTTACAAGAAGAAAATAGGATTCATAAAATACTTCAGGAAGGATGAAAAAGAACCAAGAGAAGTTCGATGCTATGAATTCAAAAATTGGTTCATATCATACCTGATTGTCCTTAACTGAAAAATAAAAGGAAAAGGCAAGAAAAGAGATAAAAAAATGATGATTATGAGAAAAAAATAAGAGAAATAAAAGCTACATGGAGTGTATCTAAATACTCCAACAACCCTTCAAAGTATGATTCAGAGAAGGAGCAATCAAATCTAAAAGCCAATATGTGATTTATGGATGAAGAGGAAAAGATACAAACTTATTACTCTTCTGATTCTGATTATAGTAGTTTCTCAAATGAAAAAATAACTGCCTATTTCTCAATGTTAGAAGAAAAATATTATTCTTTATCAAAGAATCATGATTCATTAAAAAACATTCATAATACTATTTTAGGTGAAAGAGATACCATGATAAAAAACATCAAGAGTTACTTGAAAAAAAAATTCAATTCCTATGTATCAAATAATATCAATCATGAAAAGAAAACAAGGAATTATAGGATGAAGTGGAATACTATAAAAGTGATTCTATTGTTTTTATAAAAGGATAAAATATATTAAATGAGATTTTTGGAAATAATGTCATTAAAATTGAAAGATTTAGAATAGTAAGTAAGGGAGAGAAATCAAAATTTAATAAAAATTATTTTGTGCCCAATTTTAAAAATGCTACCTGTTATCATTATGGAACAAAAGGTCATGTTACTAATAATTTCTATTTGAAGAATCCTAAAATTAGTGGTATTAAAAGAGATTTTATTTCCAAAAGTTTTTCTGAAGCAAGTGATTTGAGTTATGAAAAAATAAACCAGATTTGGGTTCCTAGATCATTGCTTGCTAACACTCCAGGACCCAAGAAGACATGGGTACCAAAAAAACAATTTTTTAGTTACTTTTGTAGGAAACTGGTCATAGAAAAAGAAAATCCATATGGTATATAAAAAGTGGTTGTTCTAGGAATATGAGTGGAGACTCAACAAACTTTCATAAACTAACTCAAATTCATAGAGGACCAGTCACTTTTGGTGACAATGCCAAAGGAAAAATAGTTGGATTTGGAATTATTGGAGATCGAAAGACTATCTCAATCAAAAAAGTATTATATGTGCAAGGGATAAAGAACAACCTGATAAGTATCTCTCAACTCTGTGATGATGGATTTTTTGTTTTTTTCTAACAATTTCTGATCTGTGTTTAAAGACAAGTTTCTTAAATTTAAAGCACCTAGAACTGATAATGTTTATAATTTGGATTTAAATTCCTTGTGTAAATAGAAAGTTAATTGTTTAATTACTAAGAAAGAAAAATCATGGATTTGGAATAGAAAACTTGAACATCATAATATATATGCTTTATATAAATTATCTAAGAAATAGTTAGTTTTTGATTTTCCTAGTCTTAAATTTGATAATGAAAGATTCTGTGATGCATGCCAAATTGGCAAGAAACAAAAATATTCTTTCAAATATATTAACAAAATTGATACATCTAAACCTTTAGAACTTATCCATATAGATTTTTTTGGACCATAAATAGTATCAAGTTTGGGTGGTAAATTATATTTTTATGTTTTATTAGATTATTATTCAAGATTTACTTGGGTTTATTTTTTAAAACTCAAAAGTTAAGTATTCATTTTTTTTGAAAGTTTTTGTCAAATTGTTCAAAATGAAAAAGGTTTTAAAATAATTTCATTGAGAAGTGATCATGGTGGAGAATTTGAGAATCTAGAATTCAATTCTTTTTTCTCAAATTTAGTCATTAAACACACCTTCTATGCACCAAGAACACCTCAAAAAATAGAATTATTGAAAGGATAAATAGAACTATTCAAGAAATGACAAGGACTATGATAAATGAATATAATCTTCCTACCTATATTTGGGTAGAATTTGTAAGCAAAACCTGCTATATCATGAATAGAGTTTTAATAATGCCTATTTTTAAAAATACACCCTATGAACTTTAGAATAATAGAAAACCTAAAGTAAAGTACTTTAAAGTTTTTGGATACAACGTTTATATCTTGAATATTAAGTAAAACCTTGGTAAGTTCAATCCAAAAGCTGATTAAGGAATATTTTTGGGACATTATTCCACCTATAAATCATATAGAGTATTTAATAAAAAGTCAATGATTGTTGAAGAATCATTTCATGTGAATTTTGATGAAACTGACCCTTTTATTAAAGAGAAAGATCAATTAGATGTAGTCACTTACTCTTTTGACAACATGAGACTTGAAACCCCTAAAAATGATTTTGAAAATAATATAAATAAAATTTATTCTAGTTTATAAGAACATGATATTGATAATCCTAAAAGTGTCTTGTCTAGACAGTCTAGAACTTTAAATAACCATCCTCTAGAAACTGTTACAGGAGACCTAGACACAAGAATTAGAACTAGAAGAAATATAGGAAACCCAGCAAAATTTTCTTCCTTTATATCTCAGTTAGAACCTAAGACTATTGAAGAAGCCTTATAATATGAGATTTGGATTCTAACAATGCTGGAAGAGCTAAAACAATTCAAAAGTAATGAAGTTTGGGAACTAGTAGAAAGATCAAACAATTATCCAATTATATGAACTAAGTGGGTCTTTGGAAATAAATAGGATGATCAAGGGATCATAACAAAAAATAAAGCTATATTAGTAGTTAAAATATATAATCAGGAACAAGTTATAGATTATGATGATACCTTTTCCCATGCAGCTATATTATAATCCATTAGAATCCTTTTAGCTTATGCATCTCATATGATTTTTAAATTATATGAGATGGATGTCAAGTCTGAATTTTTAAATGGTTATTTAATGGAGGATGTTTATGTTAAACAACCCCTAGTTTTGAAAATCCTCAAAAACCAAACTTTGTTTTTAAACTTACTAAATCTCTATATGGCCTTAAATAAGCACCTAGAGCTTGATATGAAATATTGAGTTCTTTTCTTTTAAAAAATATATTTACTGTTGAATTGGAAGATCCAACACTTTTTAAGAATACCATTTGTTCGAATATTTTATTAGTTCAAATTTATATTTATGATTTTATTTTTGGTTCAACTAATAAAAATATTTGTAATGATTTTTCAAAATCAATGCAAAAATAATTTGAAATGAGTATGATGGGAGAATTAAATTTCTTTTTAGGATTTCAGATTTATCAAAAAGATTATGGAAATGTTTTAAATCAAAGTAAATATATTATTTATTTACTGAAGAATTTTGGACTTGAAAAAAAATAAATATACAACTCCCATGCGTGTCAATATAAAACTTGATTTGGATGAAGATGAAAAACTAGTAGACAACAAGTTATATATAAGTATGATTGGTAGTTTGTTATATCATACTACTAGTAGATTAGACATTATATTTTCTGTATGTCTTTATGCTAGATTTAAATCAAATCCAAGAGTCCCATATTACTGATGTTAAAAGATTTTTTATATATTTAAAAGGAATTGTTTTTAAATTTCTTCTTTATCCCCAAACTTTTGATTTTAATTTAATTTCATATTCATATACTGTTTTTAGAGGTTGTAGATTAGATAGAAAAAGTACCTCAGGAACCTATCACTTTTTAAGAAAATATTTAGTTTCATGGTATAATAAGAAACAACACTCAGTCGCCCTATTAGCCACTGAGGCATAATATGTGTCTCCTAGCAGTTTTTGGGCACAAGTTTTATGGATAAAAAACACCCTCCAGACTTTAGACTAAATTTTAATAGTATACCTATTTTATGTGATGATATAAGTGCTATAAATATTTCAAAAAAATCCTATAAGCCATTCTAGGACTAAACACATTGATATAATACATAATTTTTTAAAAGATCAATTCCTTAAAAAATATATATCATTAGAATTTGTGAAGAGGATGGTCTTTATGAAATAAAGGATCTTCATGAAGGGATGATGCTTCGCGAAGGGAGGTTTTCAATGGAGTAGAGATTTACCTTAAAAAAAGACTATTTATTTGGAGAGTACTTCATGAAGGATTAATGCTTTGAAAATCCTTGAGAACCCCGAAGGGGCTCCCTCCTTTGTGAAGGGAATAAGACTTCTCAAAGGGAATCCTAACTATAGGCGAGGGACCTGAAGAGAATAAGGAGGAATGGCTCATAGAGGCCAAGTACCTCTGGCGATCCATTTTTCAACTTCATGAAGGTCTTTGCTAAATGGGAGTATAGAAGATAAAAGGTTGGAGTAATAGTGGCTTGAAGGGAGGGGGAGACTGCTATTTATAAGTAATGAAGGTCAGCGAGGGTCATAGATCTTTCTACGGAGAAAATACGGGTGCCACAAAGAGGAGGTGACAACGTCATACCCATAAAGGGTCTATCAAAGTGATGGCTGCAGAGTTGGCTATAGAGACATGGTGATGCCGTAGAGAGGCAGGGTTCCATTGAGTCATGAAGGGGGATCATTGAGGCGACCATTGTGGAGTGGATTTCAAATAGCATGTGACATTTCAAAGGTTTCAAGATTCATTGGAATCACTAACGGTCTGCCATGGATGCTCGGGATCACAGAGGCAGGATGGATTTGTGAAGGTCTTCACGAACCAGACCCTTTGGGATAGTTTTGATGAATTTTAAGGCCATTTTGAGTCTAGATTCGATTTTAACCAGACTCCAATTTGTTTGCACTTCAAGTGGCATGGATTTTGGCACCAACAAATTCCCCTACCTTAGAATAGAATCAAAAGGAAAATAGGGTTGGATTCTGAGAGCAAGTCACTGAAAAACTAGAAGGATTGAGAAAAGGTGGATCTCAAAGCTGGATCGTAGAGACGGATCACAAAGCATGATTGTGAAGAATCATTGAGAAGTGTCACCACAAACCGGCTTCACAAAGAGTCACTGATAGAAGAAAATTACGAAGCACGGGCGATGGTCTCTGTGAAGCCCAAGCACAGATCGCAAACCGACATCACCAAAAGGGCGCTGCGAATCACGGGCATCGGTCACCGCGAAGCCTGGGCGTAGGTCACTGCAAAGCCCAAGATGACCACTCCTATAAATAGGTGAACATGTTTCTTTTGTCTGTACTTGGATATCCATGAAATACTGCACCATTTATCTCTCTTTATGAAGAAATCCTCCCCGCGAATGCAACTACATGAACCGGTTCTTCGGTCTGGTGCTCTACGAACACTTTAGCGAATTGGTGAATCGCGATCTGTTGCTTCCTTTGCGACGTAGGCCGAGATCAAGGATGATTCATGGAGGGATGTCTCTTTGCGAACCATCTTTTTGAACTATATTTGTGAAGTGTATCTACGACTATCTTTGTGACTCGGCTAGAAAAATTTTCTAAGCCTTAGGCCAATGGTTTCTCAGGAGGTTTCTTAAGAGGTCTATGTTGACGTTGCTCAGAGGGAGGCTATGGCGAACAATATTAAAACAGGGGAATACATCCAGAGTACCTATGATCACCAATCATTGATGGTTCTGCAAATGGAGGTGCAGAAGGAATATCCACTGTGAAAGTGATTTCCGCTGTACGACTTCATCTTTCAAGACGACGTCTTCATTCCAGAGGAAAATAGAGATGAACCAGATTACTGGTTTAGAAGCAACCTAGAACAATATCAATGATATAGGTATGTGGATGACCATGCTGGAAAGTATCATAATCATGTCATAGTGTACTTCCTTTACAACCATGTTAATAACACCGATGTCGAGGAGCTAGAGGAAGAGACATCTCTACCTATGTACAAGACTATTATCAAGGCAGGGCTTGGGAATCCAGATAAGGGATGGATCAGAAGATGGGATCTATGACAAGGTAGAAAATTTACTAATGAGTGGGCCTGGGCCTACTGGGCGTGCGCATCCTGTGAAGAGTTTGAGACTATTCAGAGGTGGGTAGTCCTATACGAAGCAGCCCGGGCTTTCCAATTTAGCATTTCCCAACTGAAGGAGTTAATATCAGAACTGCTAAGTTGGTGGTTGCTGGATACCAACACGTTCCATTTTCACCACAGGGAGGTTGGTATCAGCCACTGGGACCTTCATCAAATTTCTGGAATCTCAATCTTGGGAGGAATGTACGATGAGTTCCTTCCTATCATGAATGTCTGGAAGGATGTGGAATAGATTCCGCCTTTGGTGAAGGCACTACTAGATTTAGTACTAGGCATGAATGATGATAAACAGAACACCCGAGATGTCCACTTCAAGAAGTGGTTCAGCTACTTTATGAAATTCCTACCAGAGGAAAAGACACTACCAATAAGGCCCCACAAATTTCTAAGAGGAGCTTAGTGGGGAAAATAGGGTTCATATACTAATGGATCTTGGAGGATATCCAGTGGAAGTTATGGGGTTACAGTTTCAAAACTAAGTAGCGGACAATAGTCAGTCTAGCCACATTCATCTCTATGTTGATCTACGAGTGGATGATACTAGTTATAGATTCTCACATGGGAGTATGACTGAGCACGTTCATTATGGCGGTGTGACTGGATGGTGGAGAATGTGTGAACCTTTTCATACCGGTGTTGGAGAAGTTATATCATTTTCTTTGGTACATCAGTGAGGGAAAGAGGCCATTGCGGGTATACAAGCCATTTACTTTCTTGTATAGATGGATTGAAGCACATATGGGGGGCTACAAATATCACATCCCCATCGCTCCACCTAGGATACACTCTCAAACAAAAAATTTGAATGTCACAGGGAGCGCCCCACTAAAACTAGACACATCGGCCATGTTAGGTAAGTTGGGGTGGGCAGAAAAATTCATCTTACACCCATTTTCTATGCTAAATGAAGCATACACTAACAATAGAACATAAACCATCTATAAATGATCATACATGATGTCCTTAAGAGGCAGTATGTTGGTGGAATAAGTAGATTTTGAATCCATATGTGAGCTGTACACTCCACACCGGTTCGCGAGACAATTCATATGCATGCAGAGACTGACCCCGAAGGTGTATCTAGGGGTGCTCCATGAGAATAATCTATGATTGATGAGACATATATTGCTTATATTCACACGGGAGGATGGGATGATGCAGAATGAGTTTCCACCAACCACTGCCACATTTAGATTGGTTCGAAGATACACACTGAGTTGGGAAACTGGCTACTCGGGAGAGACATTGAAGCAACCAACCATCCAGGATATAAAAGCAGTGGTCCCCACACCTTGATGTCAGAGAGTGGCAGTGGGGGGACATCGTGAGGGTGGTTCTAACATATTCCAAGGTGATGATGCTATAATAGCAGGGGCAATGGGCCAAGAACCTACTCTGATGAAATTTGAAGAAAGGGAAGCGCCAAGGATGAGCCCATCTGCTCTAACCAGAGGAACTCAAGAGAGGGGGGAATCATCAAGGGGATTCTGTGGGCAGTCACCTTAGGACCTAAGGAAGAAGGTGCACTAAGAAGTGATTCCTTATGATGCTGTTTATCCAAAGGCCTGAAAAGACCAGGAATTCTACAAGTGTTACCTCAATACTAACAACCTATGGGCGAATTTAAACAATCATGGAATGGAGATAGGGGAACTCAGTCTTGTGAAGACTGGTTTTAATGTGGCCGTGCATAAGGGAAGGAAATTTTTATGGGAACTGGAGAGACTGGTACACTCCAGAGGTACTCCACAACCATTGACAGAGCGGGTAAGGGTGTTGTTGAACATGAACATCCCCCCAATGGAGTCGATGGCTCAACTGGCAGAACACTTTACCCTGCCTGACGAATCAGATAGTTCTTGGGGGGAGTAGGTTGGTGAGTAATACCTCTAAAAGGGTGATGAGTAAGTGGCTTCAAAGAGGGTCTCTCCAAAATAAGGTGAAATAGTGGCCTTAGAGGGGACTTATCTAATAAAGTTTACCGCAACTCTTGAAGTAAGCTATAACTCATCTTAGTCATGTCATTTCCATTCTTACTTTATTTTGGTCTCTCAGCTGAAACCTATCTATGTAGGAGGATCTAGAACCAAACGCTCCCACTGATGGGAATGAAGGCATGAGTACAGGTGCAGAGAATCGAACACCAAAACCTACAACCGATGAGATGATAGTTGCACAGTCCAATAATAATGGGGAATCGAGGGTGGAATCATTGGAACCTTCAGATTCCACAAACATTTATAGAGGACCATGCCCTGTCATCCTGGAAATGATAGGCCTGAGGTAGTATTATGCAGCTGACCAACGTAAGTTCCCCACCTTTGGGGCTGCATCTGCTATCTTCCTAATCAAACTAGCTATTATGACCCATATCTGAAAAATTCTCAATATGTAATTCATGATGCTAGTGAAAATGGTTGGAGTAATTGAGGATACTCTCTAAATATGGACACTGGTCCATATAGAACTGAGTGCTCGAGCCGACCAGGCCATAGTCCCTCATGAGAGACTGATGGCAACGAGTGATACCGCTAACGGGACTGAGTCTAGAGTTGGATGGGTGGACATCATTGAATCAGAATCAAGTAATGAAGACCAACCTAAATAATATCCTTCTACTGATCTCCTAGAGTCAATTCCTGAATACGATATGGATGGTCCATAGGAGTGAAATGAGACCGCTTCTGATGAAGAGTATATCAAGGCTGTCTACCGCCAGTTGTGGAAGCTGATCAAACACTTCATCGATAACACCCCACAATCGGAGTGGATAATCCAGATGGGAAAAATTCTTCCCCAGTTGTGAAAAATATGCATTGGAGGAGTGGATTTATAGATCCCTCATATGATCATTTGAGATTACCTTGCCAAGAAGGTGCAGGAGGATGAGCATGGCCTTAGTGTTGGATTGTAGTGAAGGAAGTCAATCAACACCTGGAAGCTTCAGGAGGCTGAACAAGAGATCCAGTTCTTAGGAATGTAGCAAGATGAGCGCTCCTCCTTCATTGACACCCAATAAGAGATCATATCACAATTACATGATCATCTGGTATAAGCTGAAGAGAAGCTAAGGTAAGCATCTCATGAAATGGCCAACATCCAAGCTGATAAGGATCGAGAACTGACTAGGGCTAATGAACTGCAACCTATGGCTGAAAAAAAGAGAGGGATCTTAGAAAATGAAAACAACTCCTAGAGTCCACACACTAAATAGCAGTGGAGCTGAGGCATTCCATTTAAGAGTTCAACCCATCTATCGAAGGGTCAATCCATGGGGGCTATAATTTTCACAGACCCACAAACATACTTTCATGCCTACTTGATTATTTTGGTTGTGTTCATGAGTTTATTTATCTAATTTTATTACTATATCTCAATCGTATCTATGAAACAATCATTGATCAATTCCTAAGATCACATGAGTCATGCCCGATGTGAGAAACAAGGGATAACCATGTAATCATTCACCTTGAACATGAGAGCGCC
This sequence comes from Viscum album, assembly GCA_963277665.1. Lineage (NCBI taxonomy): Eukaryota > Viridiplantae > Streptophyta > Magnoliopsida > Santalales > Viscaceae > Viscum > Viscum album. The sequence continues at coordinate 2,074,530,144 of OY728131.1, forward strand.
AAATAATTACCGGACACCAAAGGTTTGAATGACCACTTAGGGTTTCTAGGAGAAGAGAGGGGGTACATGAATAAAGAATAGAGTTCTCAAAACATCCAAATTTCCCCTTCCCAACATGATCTAGTGCACAGGAAGGATAACTCTAGGGGTGTTGGAATTAATCCGAATAGATGGGAACGAGTAGTGTGAATCACGATACCCAAAATTAGGAACACAAGGAGGGTGGCATGATGATGGAGGATAACTATTTACCAAATTCAAAACACAAAATTTGCATTGCATTAGCTTGAAATGGAAACAAGAAAATGAGGGCCAACCATTGACCGTATTCGAAAACATGGGTCCAAACTTGAAGTGTCATCTGATGTACTTCAAAACATTGACCCAGGATGGTAGGTGAGCCTTAAGCCCAAGCATCCTAACCATTAGGGGGTTCCTTCAAACATGATAGGGAATGGGGATCCAAAATAGAGGGAACAAAAAGCATGGTGATGAAATGATGGGATGTTCGAATAAATTCAAACACTCTTGAAATTATGCCACCATGATGAAAGTATATTGGGTGAGCGTATCAGTCCGAACGAAGATCAAACCTACTCCAAATAGGGCCTTAAAGTTTTATGTCATGCAAATGAGTATGATAGACATGTAGTTTAGCATCGTATAGTGAGGATGACATAAAAAATAGTTTAACGTCATATGACCAGGACATTGTATATAGTTTAAGGTCATAATACCTAGACCCTAATTAATAGTTTAAAGTCATGTTACACAGAATATGGATTCCTAATTTAGGGTCATATAATTTGGAACATAATTAGGGTCGAAGATTCAGAATAGTTAAAGAACTTGTGGTTGGACTCGAGGTGAGATGCCTGGGTGTCTCTACGTATCCTACGAGGGCAGAAATCAAGCCGTACATAGTTATGGAATTATGTGTAGTTGAACATCATACAATGAGAATGTGGGAAACTCTAAGGAGAAATGTATAGCGTGGTACATAAACCGATGTGAATGAGGAAAAAATAATTCCACACCAAACCACACGTTCCTGACAGGGGGCTAGGGCCAAGAGGCCATAAGGATGAAAGGGGTTGCATTTGGACCATAGAAAAAGAGTCTAGGCGTCACTACGTATCTCATAAGAATGGGTATCAAGCCACACATAGTTCTTGAAGATGGTATGTCAGATGAACAATACCAAAAGGAGCGATATCCTCTCAGGTGAAAAAAACCATCGCTATTATGCAGTTTTATGTCATGCAAACTAATATATTGGAAGTCTTGGTTTAAACTTCATAGAGTTTGGACTGTATGGGGCAGAGAGGTGCAATATAGCATCACGAGGTAGCCCAAAAAGAATGAGGGAGAATAAATCCCACACCAAACCTCACCCTTCCAAAGAGGAAAAACCCAGACCAAGAAGGGGGAGAAAAGATTCATGACTCTATAGTTGGAACCAGAGGTAAAGTACTTGGGCATCACTACATATCTCACAGGGGTGAGAATCAAGACACACATAGTTCTGGAATTGACATGACAGAGGGATGATGCTAAAGGGGAAATGTATTCTGAAACAAATACATCCTATAGCTGGTTAGTTTATTAGTATACAACCCAGATGTAAAAGGTATAGTTTAACGTCATATGATAAGGAGGTAGAAGATTCTAGTTTATGGTCTTAGAGCTCGAACCAAGGGGAAGTGTGATTCTTCCATGCAGGTGCAAACCTTACCCATATCCCTAAGCCCACGTGAGCCATGCTCGGTGTGGGAAACAGGGGTGTATAAGATCTTTACAACATAGGGAAGTGCATGGTGGGGAATTAAGGTGCAGAGTCAAGGATGACCCCACGACGTTGTTTCATCTTCTCGATGCACAAAGGTTCATGGAGGAATAACACCAAGGGTGTAAAGATTCTGTCTAAACATGATGAAATGGAAAGGAATGTGAATTAAAAAACCAAAATTTAGGGCATAAAGGGGTTGGTGTACCAATGGAGGATAACTGTTGATCATATTCAAAATAAAACATCCATATCATGTGACCTGGGATGGGAACAAACAAGTTAGGGTTGGATTCTGACCATATTCGCGACATGAGACCTATCTCAAATGTCTCTAGAGATATTATAGGACGTTGTCCCAAAATGGTAGGTGATCCATAAGTCTGAGCATCCATACCTCTTGGGGTCCTTTCAGATGTGATAGATTATGGAGACCCAAACAAAGGAATGCATGAAGTGTAGAAATGGAATGAGAGAATGTCTATACAAAATTGAAAACTCTAGGACATAGAACACAGTGTGTGTGAGTGAATTGATGGGCGTAACAAAGGTTGAGAGGCCCCGTTAAGAGCAGAAGTCTTGAGAATAAGAGTGGAGGAAGGGGAAAAAATATGTTGATGGACCTGGGGATAGACCCAAGGATGAAATGTATGGGTGTTTCTATGTATCCCATAAGGATAGGAATCAAGTCATATGTAGTTCTAGAATTCCATGCAGTTTAACGTCATGTGATAAGAATGAAGATAAAAGGGGAAATCCCATAGGGGGAGTACATGGTGAGGGTGTTTTAAACCCGATGTGAATAGGGAAAAAATAAGTCCACACGCCACATCATGTAATCCCATAAGAACCAAGTGTAAGAGGCTAAACGAAAGCAATAAATTTTAGATATTGGGATAGACCCAAGGAAAAAATGTTTGGGAATTCCTACATATCCCATATGGATGGGAATCAATCCATATGTAGTTCTGGAAGTGCCATGTAGTTTAACATCATACAGTAAGGATGTGGAGGGAAAGGGAGGTATTTCTAAGGGAGGTGCATAGTGAGGCCATTATAAACCTAACATGATTGAGTACAGGAGAAGTCCACACCATATCATGTGCTTACAAAATGAATCTAAGGCCGTAAGACCAAAGATGGAGAATCTTGGGGATGGAACCAAAGAAAAAATGTCCGAGCATTCTTATGTATCCCATATGGATGGGAATCAAGCCATATGTAGTTCTTGAATTCCATGTAGTTTAACACCATATGGTAAGGATGTATTTGGAAGAATGTTATTCTAAAGGGAATTCATATGGTGTGATAAAGCATACCCGATGTGAATGAGAACAGGAGAAGTCCACACCACACTATGCACAATCCCAAGGGGGAACCTTAGGATGAGGGGCTAGATAAGATTGAGGGACCTGGGGCTGGACCCAAAGATGAAATGTCTAGGTATTCCTACATATCCCATAAGGATGAGAATCAATCCTTATGTAGTTCTTAAAGTTTCATGCAGTTTAACATCATGCGGTAAGGACAAAATTAAATGGGGACATTCTGGAGGGAGGGGCACATGGTGTGGCTATTATAAACCCGACGTGAATGAGGAAAAAAGAAGTCTATATCATACCACATGCATCCCTTGAAGAGAAATAAACCCAGAGGGGGAACCAAGGAGATGGAAATATTTTCTAGGCTGGACCCAAAGAAAAAACGTCTGGGCATTCCTATGTATCCTACGAGGGTGGGAATCAAGATACACATACTTCATAATATACTATACAGTTTAACATAATGTGGTAAGGAAAAAGAGGGTAGATCCCTGAAGGGGGAAAAATGACATGGTAGTTGTAATCTCGATGTGAATGAGGAAAAAATAAGTCCACATCGTGCCATGTGCTCTCAGGATACTTAGGCCGAGAGGCCAGAAGGAAGGTAGAATCTGTGGTACCTGAGGCTAGACCCAAAGATGAAATGTTCGGGCATTCCTATGCATCCCATAAGTATGAGAATCAATCCATACATAGTTCTAGAATGTAGTTCAATTTAACAACATGTGGTAAGGATGATGGAGATCTTAGTTTAAGGTCATAGAGCTCGGACCGTAGATGCCCAGTTTAATGTTGTGTGTGTGGGACAGAAGGGTAGAAAAAGGTGAATCACCATGCCCAATATTTGGGAGACCACAGGGATGGTGATAATGATAGAGGATAACTACTGACCATGTTCACAACACAGTATCCATATCGTTTGACCTGAAATGAGAACAAACAATTGAACATTTACTATTGACTATATTTGCAACATGAGGCTTGTATCAAATTTTCATTCGAGATCCTCTGGGACATTGGTCCAGAATGGTAGGTGATCCATAGGTGGAATGAGACCAGGATGCTAGGGGGTCCTTTCAAATGTGAAAGATGATAAAGACCTGAACAAAGGGGCATGTAAATCATGGAAGTACCTATGCAGTTTAATGTCTTATGGTAAGGACAAGGGATATCTTAGTTTAAGGTCATAGAGCTCAAACCATGAAGTATGTTTATCACTTTCAATTTATCGTCATGAAGGATGAGGGTGATGGGTAATTTTATTCCATGAAAAGGATAGAAAATATCTTAGTTTAAGGTCATAGAGCTCAGACCATAAGGTTTATTCACCACTTGTGGTTTATCATCATGAAGGATGAAAGGGATATTAGTTTAAGGTCATAGAGCTTGGACTATTTGCGGTAAGTTTACCACTTTTAGTTTATTGTCATGCATGATGAAATGGATCTTAGTTTAAGGTCATAGATCTCGAACCATTTGCAGTTTATCATCATGTAGGATGATAAGGACCACTCACGAGAAGTACTTATTGAGGAATTTGGAATTGGTGGGAGGAGTGATATGTTCACCATCCATGGTGACCAGGGAGTATACACCATTGGGGTAAAACCTGTGAATGATATAGGGTCCCTCCCATTTGGGTTCCAACTTTGATGGATTCTTACCAGATATCATTGGTGTTCTCAGGGACAATACCATGTCACCTTGAAGGAAGGAACAAAGGTTAACTTTATTATTGAAATATCTCACTATCTTGTTCTGATGCCTCTATAGATTGTGCAAGGCATGAAGCCTATTCTTATCAAGGGCTTCTAGTTTATCCAGATGGACTTCTACTACCTTGTCTGACATCTGCCGATCGTAAACAGCTGTGCGGAGTGATGGAAACTGAATCTCAATGGGCAAGATTTCCTTTGTTCTGTACACCAAGGAATATGGGGTCACCTGGGTGGAATTACGATTCATCATTTGGTAAGCCCAGAGATCATTGGGAAGCTTGTACAGATAGCTCTTCTTATTCTGACCAACCATCTTCTGAAAGATGTTAGAGAGTTTTTTTGAATGCCTCAATCTACCCATTTTCTTACACATGATAGTGAGAGGTGTGATTAGAATGAATATTGTACTTGGAGTAAAATTTCTTCAGATTGGATACCCGAAATTTTGTGCTGTTATCATTAAGGAAAGAATGAGGGACTCCAAATCAGTGGATGATATTGGATCTCACAAAACCAAAAATAGAACGAACCTTGAATTCCTTGAGTGGAATTTCCTCTTACCACTTGGAAAAGAAATTTGTAGCAGTCAAGATGAACCTACACTGGCGTGCTGTTGCTGGTAGATATGGTCACACAACATCGAGTCCCCAAACCATAAAGGTCTAAGAGTACTTGGTGGTATAGAGAGGATTTGGAGACCGATGCACAAAATTGGAATAAACCTGGCATGCGTGGAACCTCTTGGAGAACTTTATATAGTCATGGACTATGGTGGGCCAAAAATAGACCAACCTTCAGATCTGATGAGAGAGTTTCATCTCTTCTTGATGAGCTCTATAGGAACCAACATGAACTTCCTGCATAACCTGGGGAATCTCATCTCCTTGAATACAATGGAGAAGAATCCCATCAAACCCACATCTGTAGAGGATATACTCAAGATTAAGACCACTTTGGAGGGTGAAACACACTATGCGCCAATAAACTCGATCACGTTCAGCTCAGTTTGTTGGGAGATTACCATGCTGAAGATACTTGATAAAGGGAGTTGTCTAACTAGGGGTCCCTTACAGTACAATAGGGGGAGCCAAGGTTCTCGGTGTGGATGCATTGGTGGTAAGAAGACTTACCCACTGGATATCATCATCATCCAGAGTGACAGGAGCAAAGAATCTTTGATGCACCACATGGATAATCAAATCATCCTGGTTAATCTCTTCAAGAGATGCAACAAGGATGGATAAGGCATCAGCTCGACCATTCTATGACCAAGAGACACGAATAACTTATGGTCAAGAATGGAAATAGGTCATCAGCTAGAGAGTGCACTCTAGAAAGGGTACGAACTCTGTATTTCTAAAAATATAGTCATCGTTGATCTGTTTGATGACTAGATCAGAGTCCTCCTTCAAATGTAGGTGGGAAACATCAATCTAAAGGGCCAACTTGAGACCAGTGATGGGGGATTTATACTCAGCCTCATTGTTGGTACAACCTTCTGACAATAAGAATGAATAGGTTAGGATAACATGTGTAGGCATGGTGAAGATGATACCCAGTCCCACCTTGTTCAGCCTAGGATCATTGAGACGTTTTCCAATTGGGATTCTCGAAGTGCCTTCGAAGTGCATCTTCTAAAATGGCATGACTTGATGCATTGAGAGGATTTCTTTATCTAGGAAATCATGATCTAGAGACTAATATGTGGGGGATAGATGGATGATAAGAAAGTATTCTAGTGCCTATCCCTTGATAGATTTCTGGGGGACAAACCTAATTTCAAACTATTGAAGGATCACCACCCACTGATCTAGATGGTCTGCCAACATGGGGCAGTTCAGAATATACTTCAGCGGGTCTACATGAGACACCAGCTGTATCTCATTGTGTTGTAGGTAATGTCACAATTTTTAGACTGTGAATACCAATGCAAGGTATCTATTCTCGATAGAATAATATCTGATCTCTGTATCGAGGAGCATGTGGTTGAGATAATATAAACTATTATTTATCCTCTTATTGTTCTTCTAGGTAAGGAGGGAATCAAGGGACCGTTCCATGGTGGTCACATAAAGGACTAGCAGCTTCCTATATATGGGTGTAATTAGAACTGAAGGCTATAATATATACTGCTTGATCTCCTCAAAAGTGGCCTAACACTCTTCATCCCACTAGCAGTCTAGATCTTTCTTCATGAGCTAGGAAAAAAGCTTACACTTTCCAACCAAGTTTACAATGAATCAGATTATGTAGGCTAAGTGTCCTTAAAAGCCTCTAAGTTCCTAAATTTTTCGCAAAGGAGGCATTTTATTGGTGTCCTTAATCTTATATGGATCAATCTTGATGCCTCTATATCTGATGAAAAAGATGAGAAACTTTAAAGAGGTAACCCCAAAGGCACACTTCAAGGGGTTTATCTTCAGATGGTGGGAGTGGAGGAAGAAAAACACTTTCTCAAGATCTCTAAGATGGTCCTGACACTGGCAGGATTTGATCACTAAATCATCCACATAGAATTCCACTAATGTCCTGAGGATTATTTTGAATATGAGGTGCATGGAGCGATGATAGGTGGGACCTGCATTCTTCAGAACAAAAGTAATTACTTGGTAATAGAAATTACCTCATGGTTCTTTGAAGGTGGTAGACCCTTCATCATCAAGATCCACTCAGATTTGATTATATCTGAAATACCCATCCATGAAGGAGAGAGTTTGGAATCTAATATTAGCTTCGATCAACAACTCCATCGTAGGAAGAGGAAAATCATCATTCAAACAATGATGATTGAGATCCTAGAAGTCAATGCAGACTCTGATCTGTCTGTTCTTCTTTCAAACAAGAACGATGTTGGATATCCATTTTGGGTACTGGACTTCCTTGATGAAGTTGGCTTTAATGAGTTTATCAACTTTAGCCTCAACCATAGAATCGTGAGATGGGTTCATCTTTCTGGGAGGTTGTTTGAACCCACGACGGTTCATCGGGAGACCAAGGCGGTGGATAGAGACCTGAGGATCTAGACCTAGAATCTCTCCATATCTTCAGGAGAATACATATTGATGCTACTTTAGGAAACCCACATACTGTTGTTGCTCCTCTACAAACATGGTTACACTAACCAGTGTTGGATTTAGACCTGTCTCAGTGCCAAGGTTTACTTGTACCAACTCATCAATTATGGTGGAGGCACCTTCCTCAAACACGAGGGGGGGGTGTCCTCCAAATTCTCTTCATTTTCCACAATGAGATGATCATCGATAGGGGGAAATTATTCTGAATTTTATGAATTTTCTGATTCTGATGAAATCCTGGTGCTAGCCTGAGTGGTAGTGGAATCTTCATTAGGGGACTCCTGTGTAGCTGAAACCATGACAATGAAAGTTGTTGATCTGATTCCATCAGGCCTTCGACCTAATGGGACACACTTGATAATATCAAAGCAGTAGTGGTGCATCAGCCTAAGCTAGTTCAAACCATCCTAGAGGAATAATAAAGTATGGAATATTACTATTACCATGGGGAAAACATCCTAATAACTTACAAGGGTAAGGGGTTCTGGGATCACTTGAGCCTGATTCATGTAGGATTACAAAGTGATCTTCCTATACTCCCTACACCAGGGAATAATCTTTCACCTTATCCTAGACATGAAAAAGCAGTGTACCATGTCTGGGGTTGTAGCCTCCAATAGGTGAATTGGGAAAATGTAGGTATCATCCAAGTCTACCCATGGCTCAGCCATGATGGTAGTATTCTCAACCTCATTGGCTTGAACCTGTTTGTCCTTGATCTTGTAGTAGTCAACATCTAGGTGTTGAGTTTCACAAGAGGAAAAGGGAGACACATCACCTTGGAGCATTCCCACTGAACCATTAAGAGAGTACCTAAGGCATTGGTGATATGAGGAGGGGAATTATGCATGCATATAGAGCTAGGGTATACCCATCAGTGCATTGTAGGTGGTGTCCTGTGAGACAACTATGAACTCTATAATGAAAATCAGGCTACCAAATTGGGTCTTTAAGAGGATTTTTCCAATAAGTGTCTTCTCTATTCTGTCATAACCTTGAATATTTAGGTTAGAGGAATTTAGATATATTTCAGACAACCCCATCTTTCAGAGTGTCCGGGTTGGGATAAGATTAATCCCAAAACCTATGTCAACAAGATAGTGGTGAACTTCCACACTATTGAACTAGCCAGTGATGTACAATGGGTGGATGTTCTAATATATAGGAGAACCTTCATCTTCTCATAAGAATGAAATTATGTCCTAACATTCTTCACACTCGACTTTCTCAGCATAGAAGGCTTCTGCAGTGGATACCTCTATCTCAAACTAGAGGGGGATTCTTAAATCCTCTACAAGGGATTCACGCATGTCTATAGATATGAAGAGATCTTAGAGGATCGAGATACTTTTGGGAATTATGGAAAGGTGATTGAGCACATCATACTTCCATGCTAGGTGCACATTTCTACTGACAATATTTTTCTCAGTGGAAGGAGGTATAACGAGCACTGTTGGTTGAAATGGAGGATTCTAGCTTGTGCTGGGGATATCCTGCTGCTCATCTGTTGAACCATGCAGACTGTCCACCGGATGATGACCAAATGACTAAGGTCTATCCACAATTGAACACAGTTGATCATAGCATAGTAGTGGTGGCTCTTCTTGATCAAGCAATATGAATGAAGGTGGGGGTGGATTTGACGAAACAGGATGAGAAGGATACGTGTGATGAGATCTATGATGGGCCTGCTATCTGGTCTCGGTGGCATGTACGACTTGGTCTAAAGTGTTGGAAAAAATAATTTTATGGTTCAAATATCCATGGTTTTGTTGATACATGTGCCAACTAGGGACATTGGGGGGGGGGTCTGCCTGACATTCCTCGTCTTTAGGGACCATGTATGGGTCCAATAGCTTGACGGTGTTCACCAAGGTGTACTCTTGATCATCACTTAAGGAATGCTCTATTTCTGGGTGGACTCTGGGGACAATGCCCATCCTTGAGGGCATAAAATTTCTAAGGGTATGGGATGAATTTTTTATCAGTGGAGGACTTTGATCTCCCTTGCGCTATCGACACCTGCCTTTCTAGGAGATGACACTCTAAAATGTTGAGGCAGAAGTTGTAGCTAGAGGTAGCACAACGAATTCATATGGATTAGGTTGATTCAAATGGGAACAAATAATACCATGGGCCCAAGTAACTTCCTTTCATGCTATCTATTCATCATACTTTTGAGACCTATGACGAGAGACCTGCTTCCATTCACCCTCGTTGTCACTATCAAGATTTGCAAAAACACATGCCACCCATGCCAGGGCTAGACCCAATCTAACTATGTTGTTATCGACCTAGTCCTAGAGCCAGTATTTGAACACATAACATGCTTGAGAGTGTGTCCAAGAAACTGGTGATAGGGGTAGTAATTGGGGCGATCAGTGAGATCTGACTCTTTGGGCATCCTGCATTTTGGAAACCGCGGGATTACCTAGTCCAAAGAACTCTAGAAATAGCTAGGGAACCAAGCCTTATTGAATGAGTATGTTCGGTTTCTCTGATCGAAGAAAGGGTCTCTGGGATCCTAGCCCTGACGAGGGGCTGGAGCCAAGTGAGGTGGTGGAACCTGGTTATCTCACCCAGGTGGCGGTAGTGCGTTATGCGGTGACGCCTGCTGATTATGAGGTGGGAGATTCAGATCTGGAGGCTGAGCCTAAGCTAGTGGCCCTCAACAAGGCTGTATAGGTGGATCTTTCGATAATAGTTCCAGCTATCCAGGGGCCTTTATCTATTCAACAATAGTGGTATCATCCTTAGAAACTCTTCTTGTAGGAGTATTGGGAGGCAACAAATGCGAATTCTTGGATTGCCGTAAGTCTTCTTCTAGATGATGAGATTTGTTATAGAAATACTATAATCCACCTAGGAAATTCTGAGTGATGAGAGAAGTGACCAATTCATTCTTCACATTTACTATGCACATCATTAGAAGTTGTTCCTAAGTTAGCGGCATATCGAGTGAGCATGTGAGGCCCTTCCACCTGGAGAAAAAGTCCGTGATTCATTCATCTAGAATTTGCTTACACTTGAAGAGGTCGAAAATACCAGTCTTGTGGGTTGTGGAACTGAATTGGTAGAGAAACTATTTGCAGAGATCCTCCCAAATAGCTATGGACCCAATGGGTAAATGGTTGTACCAAACAAATACGGGTCATTCTAGTGTTTGCATGAAACACTGGATCTTAGCAGCTTCCTATTGCGTCGGTTCTCAACATGGGTCCACATATTTAAATGAAGTGGGACAAATGTTGCAGTGGGTCACTTGTCCCATTTAAAGGGGATAAGGTAGGATTTTCAAAGCCTGGGGGTGCTCGCATATCATCTACCCATGTTGGATATGGTTTTCCATCAGGTGGGATCACCACCTGTCAGGTTTTAAGAGACTCAAGGTGATATATGAGAGCAACCATTGGATCATCTTGGTGAGGATTCATATCTTTCCAAGGATTCCTAACTACCAGAGTGTTGGCAGGTTCTTCAACATGGTAACCTGGCTGAGCAGATCATGGAGTGGCTGGTGGAATGAACCAAGGGGCCGATGGAGGAACCTATAGAGTGGCCGGTGGGACTTACGAAGCGACCTGTAGATCCTGATTCAGGTCCTGAGGAAGGTTTTCCTGTAGCTAGGGTGGATTTAGTGATGCATATTAGGGTATTTTTCCATAAACATTGACCTCTACCCTATATAGATGGGCAGGTTTATCAAGATCACCATAGGAAATTCACCAGGGGAATTTTTAGATGTCCCTACTACCCCGGTGGAGGATGGATGGGATCATACCATGGATCACTGTAATACAATAGTTGTTTTGTGACATGTTCAGTGAGGAGCTCATTGACGATCCTTCTATGTTTTGTGAGCTGTTGATTCAGTATGACCTTTTTAGGATTCTCCTTTGTCTTCTGCACTGAATTAGATGGGTTAAAGCACTTGACTATCTCGACGCGTGCTTTTCTCTTACTAGGATCTTGACCGAGAGGTAATGAATCAAAAGGTTCAGGAAGGCCAAGTGTCTATCTTTGTTGGTGAGTGTGGACACCTAAAGGGTATACCGGGTGTTGTGATATCCTAGTGGGCTATTAATCTTCTCAAGTCCTTGTGTAGATTCCACCTTCTAGGTATATCTCATGAATGACCATGTTTACTATGGAAACACCCAAAGGCATATCCTCGATATCACTGGGTGAACCAGGTTGGCATAGGATAAGACTAAAATTAAGGGCATCATACTGCCCCAACTATGGATTTGGACATGTGGGAAAGCCTCCTTAATAACTATATAGAGCACAATAAATATCTGGATGCATCGTTGCTAGAGAGTCCAATGATAACCAGGCGACACAGGGTGCTGAGCAATAGGGAGTGAAACCGACTCAACTAAGAAGCACTGCTAGACAATGTCATTTAAGTGTTCTTGAATTTTGGGGTAAGCTAACCTTCGATGAAGGATATGAAAATGCATCATCCTTAAGGTTCCACAGAATCACACAACCTCGTCCTGGGTGAGGGACTCCAGAATATTGAAGCTTGTAGTTGCAATTGGATAGAACATCTCAGGGAGATGGTCCACTGTGATAATGTCCCAAAAACTTCTTAGATTATATTCAGGATCTTTCCCTTGGTTTCCCCATTCATCGACTATGGGCAGTTGAGGGACTAGTAACGACACTGATATGGACCTTTGTAGCAGTAGACAGGTCGGTGGAGAGTACGGTGCACGGGTTGACAAACCACTGCATCTTGGGATATCTTCTAGATAATGCACTAGCTGTATCACCACATCTATTTAGGATGGGGTATTGACCACTACTTCCTATGCAGGGGTGGTGGTCATTGGCGGTGGATCAGGCTAGTGCTCGTCATCGACTGGTCCCCAGAACAATTCTCCATAATCTCTTATTGAAGTAGCGAATGATCCTGGTGATGACAAAGAGGATTTCACAACAATACCCTGTAAAGGATCTAAATCTTCCTCCTATTATATATATCTGCTGATGGATTCATGGATCTGGTGCATCTCGCTTTCTGGGAAGACGATGCTTATATGCTGGGTTCCTTCCCCAGACCTCGACATAGAGGATCGGGGTGAAGGTTCCATCATCGAATCTCACTCCTCTTCATAGTATGAAAAGCAGAAGGGTTTTATAGTGATATGAGGCCTCTCAGGGTTCTTCCTTTGGCAGAAAAAACCTACCCTCCTGCTCTAGGGTGGTTCTTCAGGGTAGGGTATATTTTTGACATGGGGAATACTTCTGTGCGAGTTGGTATTGGAGTGGGGAGGACTCTCACCTAGATGAGATGGGGTACGGGGGGAACCTGGAAAAATGTCGAATGAAATATGGGGAGAACCTCCATACTAAATGTAGGAGTAGGGATGACCTCCAATCTAGCTAATGATAGTATGGGGAGGATCTTCGTACTGAATATGATCATCGTGGGTCGACCTGTGATGACTTCTACTTGTGTCGGTGACCTAGGGAGTTAATATAACATATCCGTGGGGAGGTTAAGGATTCAAACTCGACCGGGCATAAATATGAACATGTTTTGTAGTAACAGGGAGGTGAAAACACATGTCGATGGTGGCTTGGGCCACTAAAGCTATAAAAGATGATCACCCCTGAATGGAATCCTCTTGAACTTAAGCCCAACATTGACATCGATTCATTTGAGCCAGGGATGTCTGTATAGGGGTATGGAACACCTACTCTTCAGTCTGCGGGACTGGCTAGTGGCATTTTTGTGGCCTAACAGGATCCCTCCTTGGTTGACCCATGGAAAAAGTCATATCCAGGAGGATTCAGATACCCCTTACTTCATTGGAGTAAGGGAGCGAGTCATAAGATCATTCTGGGGATAGGTTACTCAAAGGATTAAAGATCAGAGTGGGGAGCATCGGATCCCTGTGCGGCCCTTGGGGGTGGCAACGATGGTGGGGCACTAAGGCTTCCATATCTTGATGGTTCATATCCCTCATTGGGATGACCCCCTATTATTTGTATCGACAGACAATAATATCCATTACCCTCTTTGGACAATTTTAGAAGGTGAGATAGGACATGAGTGCTCGATATTTGTGGTAGTGAATGATGTTGTGTCAGAGGTGGAGCCATGTGGGATTTCCATATCAGTATTTCCCCTAACCCTACCCCTACGTCTACAGGAGGGAGGTTATTGGTTTCCTAAAGCTGTAGCTTGGGTCCTGCAAAGAAAGAAGATTCAGCCATCAGTACAAATAGTAGGAAAGCAATTCCTAGTTCCTTAACACCGTTTAGTATTCTATGGATGGATAGAAAGATCCATGATGACAAAATTGGAGACTGGGGTACCCAATGCTTAATTTCACCAAATCCTGGTGAGTTTCACGCCAGGCCCACTATTTTCTTAGTAGGACCCGACACTGTATAGCTGGATTTGATGACATGCTCATCTATTAATGCCCGAAATTCTACCAGTACCCATATTTAGGAGAAGAATTTCATGTCGGGTTCAACATTTATGATTCCTACGCTTTCACTGGGGCACACATCGTCTATGAGGATGCACTGATTGTTTCCTAGAATTCTTGATTTCCAAAGCTGGGTGACATTCAACACTTCTTTAAAGATGACTGCTCCTTGATCAAAATGGGATTATGGGATGTTAGTCACTCCTTTTTTGGATTCCTCCTCAGAATTCGTCACCTAGTCCGGGTATCCCTTAAATATTAAGACATTTTTCATGAAACTCTCCCCAATTACATGCCTTTGTGGATGCCGATTAATTATGATACTTCTGTCAGGACATTCCAAAGGGGTCAAGTCAGGGCAGCGACCTTTGGTCAAGGGAGTAGTCATGCTGGGCATCGCTGGTGTGTCTGGATGCTGAAACACTGATAAACCTAGATTTTGTCTTGTCAAAGGGATTCTTGAGGGTGTGGAAGCCCAAGGCATCCCACATCAAATGTGGGGAATTGTATGCTGGAGGCATGTATCCGAGGTTTTCCTCATATTTCCATATTTAACATGGGGTATGCCGCAAGTTTAACATCTAGTAGAGATAGATCAGTCTGATTGGAACATTTATGGGAGTGAATCAGATGGGTACATCCCTAGAAGGGAGCACCTAGAAAGTTTACCAGATGGATGGATCAGAACACCCAATTAGGATGGATCTAGGATGACATGTCTCATAAGGGGGGAGGTTTCACACTGTGAATACTAATTTGGACACCACAAAGGATAGATCAGATAAGAGGATGGGTACATGTAAAGGGTACACCAAGATTTACTATTAGTTGGGATTGGACCTCGAAGAGGCTTCCTATGTACCCTTTTTATGTAAAGAAAAAAAATTCCATGTAATTTTTTTTAATTATATGGGAATTTTACAAGTCTACAAAAATTGACGGCGTGTAATTCTGAGGCCTAGAGTGCTTGTAATTAATTTCTAAACTTTTTTTCGGGTATGTTCAGTAAACGTGCGAGCGGGTTTTTGTAACTTTTGAACTGGTTCTCGGAATTGAAATCTGAGGACACCGTTAAACTCACAGCGCCGATATTCGCTTAAAGAGACCTTCACCTCGACCGCAGTTGGTCGAGGTTCGAAGTTAGTTTACGCGTTTTTCATGGAAATAAAAATAAAATAAAGAATAAATTTTATTTTATTTTTATTTAACCTCTCTACATGGGTTATGGAGGTGGGGACCACCCGAACGAAAACCCCCCAAATTGAATTCTAGTGGTGGGGACCACCTGAACCCTCTTTAATAGGAGAAAACCTTTCAACTCCCCATTTAATTGTTTGAGCCAATGAAAATTTATTAAATGTGTCAACATTTAATTGTGCCAATGTAAATTAATTGTTTAAACCTATCAAATACTAAGTAACAATGTTGTTGGAATTTAGGAAGGTTCCTATTAAATGGACCTTCATAAATCCCATGATCGTTACTTACCCTCCCCCTCTCCTATTTATATGGAGCTTGGGGGGGGGGGGAATTGGAACGGCTTCACCAAGCGACGAAGCTCTGGTAAAGTGCCGCGACACCTGACACTTGGAGGATGGAGTCGGTTCTGGCAAGTGGTGGCGATCGACACTGAAACCCCAAACGAGGATCGACAATCAAGCAACGTTGTTGGTGGTTGTTGTGGGAGTAGTGAACACTGACCCACTTCCTCAACTATGGGCGTTTCTCTATTTTTCATTAGGTAGGGTTTGTTGTTGATTTATACCCCTTTACCCATTCTTGATGTTCTTCCTGATTCAAGAATTATTGAGCCGCTTGCTACGACACTAACTTGGAGGGTGCATGCCAAATGAACATGGCCCGACCTCAAATTATTTTTGATTCTTGATGTGTTCTTCGTGATGGAGGAGGATGATGACAGAAACTGGTGGGGCTCAGGAATGGCGGCCGGCACCACGGCCAACCGTGATGATGGCGGGGCCGCGACCTCGCCACTGGAGAAGGGCCGCGACGGAGCAAGGGTGGCAGCCGACCACACGAAGGGTACATCGGGGCGTGTTCGCGCTGCCCGACGAGCGAGAGCCGCAGCCTTGTGCCGTAGTGGTAAAGGGAGGGTGGCCAATCTTCAGCAAAGTTGCACTACACGACGCGCCATGCGGAGAAGGCGGTGGGCTGTCTGGCTAGACACGGCGGGCCGCCCCGCCCCGCGGGCCGCGTTGCACCGAGGGTTGCACCACACCGAGGGCCACACCGCACTGTGGGCCACACCACACTGCACCATGGGCCAACGCACTGTGGGCCTCTTCCCATTGGGCCGCCACACCATGAGTCCAGTAGGCCGTCGCACCGCGAGCCCGGTGGGCCCCCGCATCGCGGGCCACCGCGCCGCTGGCCGGGACGCATTAGCGGGCCGGGTCGGACCCTGTGGGCCAGGATGGATCCAGCGGTCCGGGTCGGACCTAGCGGGCAGGTCGACCCAAACCAGGTCAAGTCAACCGAGGCCAGGTCGGGCCGGGTCGGTCCGATTGGGTCAGACCGAACCCAGACCAACTTCGACCCGTTTTTGCTCTTTCGGCTATATCTTGAGCTACGAGCGTCCATTTGACGAACCATAAGTGGCGTTAGAACCCTTGGAATGAGAAAAACCTTTTGGTATACCACACTTGAGTTTGAGATATAGTTGGGGTATGGTCGGGTTGGATCGAACACGAATCCAACCGGGCCCTTGGGACTAAAAGTTCAATAACTTACAGACTGGGCGTCCGATTGACACACCATCTATTGTGTTGAGACCCCTTTTACGTGGCGGTGCTTTGGGATACTTATTTTTGGTACTTCATGGAATTTCGAGTATCGACCTGTGGCTTGAGGAGTGGACCCTCCCGGAATCAAGCAAGCTTAGTACGAGAACCCTATAGCTGGATGTAACATGAGAAAGGGATCCTGTGTGGGTCTGATACTGTCCTAGGATCCTGTGTGGGTTTGATGATGTACTAGGATCCTATGTGGGTCTGATGTACTAGGATCCTGTGTGGGTCTGATGATGTACTAGGATCCTATGTGGGTCTGCTGTACTAGGATCCTGTGTGGGTCTCTAGGATCCTCTGTGGGTCTACTATACTAGGATCTTGTGTGGGTCTGATGATGTACTAGGATCCTATGTGGGTTTATTGTACTAGGATCCTGTTTGGGTCTGATGATGTACTAGGATCCTGTGTGGGTCTAATGATTTAGGATCCTATGTGGGTCTGCCTCTTAATAGAGTAAGATGATTCAGTAGTTACATCTAATCATCTCTACTTTTGTACCTGAGTTATACCTGGCGTGAGATGAATCTTTACCTTTGTGGTAATATTCTATGTGGCGTTACCTATGTGGTACTTAAATTTGTGGTGTTACCTTCATGGTATTCTTTCCTTTGTGGAACATTTGTACTTTGGCTAAGGATTTGGGACTTGAGTTTCCTCATGATTGAGATGGATGTACTTGATAACTTATGTATATGTATGGGCATATACCTAAGTAGGGTTGTTAGTTGTTTACATGCTTTGTGGTTTATCCTTTGTGGATTTAGTGAGACTTTCAAGGGTCTCAGGGTCCCTACTGAGTATCGTTATACTCACCCCTACACGGGCTATGCCTGCACCTTGTTGTGTTTGGTGCAGATGACAGACAATGCTGACTGTGGACGAGGGTGCCAGGACTAGACGGTGCCCAGAGGTGAACCATTCGGCATGACAGTATGTAGAGGAGACGGGCAGACGTAGAGAGATGAGGAGGCAATCTACACCTACCCTTCAGGTAGGAACCTCGGAGGATGACCCAGTAGCTATCTTATTTTTTCTTTAGTTGTATTGTATTTCCATTTGTACTTGTACCTTTACTGTTGGGATTTTATTCCAGCACTTTTACTTTCATCACTCTTTTTGCTATACAGTTTACTTGTGTTTGTATCTTACTATGTGCTTGGTTGAGTGTTTTTACAGGATATAAAGGCAATTCCTTCCCGATTTTAGGGAATATGCCTTTCGGTGCTAGTCGGCAGCCCTTGGCCTATGGAAGGTGGGCTTGGGGTAGTTACGACATGGGTCCTGGGGGTCGGGTCATGAAAAATTGGCATTAGAGGAGTCGGTTCTACCGTAGAACTTTGGACTCTGATATTTTTAATAGCAATAGTGTTAAATGTAGTGAGTGTGGTTATCAGTTTAGGGAATCCAGTGTTGGTGCGGTGACCGACGTATCCATACACCA
Source organism: Viscum album (assembly GCA_963277665.1). NCBI lineage: Eukaryota > Viridiplantae > Streptophyta > Magnoliopsida > Santalales > Viscaceae > Viscum > Viscum album. The sequence continues at coordinate 2,074,548,744 of OY728131.1, forward strand.
AGACCCTAACTTCTGATTTCTGACTCAGTGCACAAAAACACTGATTGCATGCGTGTTTAGAAAAGTTTTCTTTGTGATCTTTTTGAGTCAGCTCACCAGGTATAAATTATTGACTGTGGAGCACCTGTTCTTTTTCAGTATGTCTCCACACAAACATCCATCTAGGGTTTCGGGTGTAGTACGTGATGATGGCCCACCGAGCGATGAGGCCTCGGTGTGGGGCCCTCTTTCAGTAGAGGCACCAGCGGAGGCAATAGTGGTACCATTACCCATTGGGCCACCGATGCCACAATCCCCAATAGTAGAGGGTGCGCGCCACTTGAGCGCGTTGCATGAGTTCCAGCGTGAGAGGCCACCCAGGTTCAGGGGAGAGATGGACCCACAAGCGACTGAGGATTGGCTGGAGGCCATGGTGAGAGTCTTCCGACTGGTAGGGACACCAGCTGATCTCATAGTGACCCTTGCCGTCAGTCTTCTATAGGAAGAAGCAGGCAGATGGTGGAGCTTAATGCTCCAGGTTCATGATGAGGTGACACTTCTCTGGGAAGAATTTGAGATCCTGTTTCGGGAAGAGTTTGATCCAACGACCCTTCGTGCAGTGCGCATTCAGGAGCTTCTTCATCTGCATCAGGGAAGCATGCTTGTGGCTCAGTACTCAGTGTGGTTCACCGAACTCTCACGCTACTCCACTGATATGGTGTGGGACCCATATTTTAGGGCCCAAACCTTCGATTAGGGACTCAGGTGAGAGATCAGGGCTTTAATGATTTCTCTCATCATCCCAACGCTGGCGGGGGTGTTAGAATGAGACCTCTTAGTAGAGAGTTTTCTTGTTGAGCAGTCAACAGAAACGAGACCCACCACCAGGTGTCACATAGCAGATTATTCTGCAACTAACAGTAGAAATATGTCACAGAGGTCCAAGAGGACCAGATCTACAGGTGGATGACCACAGGATTCATGGTCGGTTGTGCGGGGCACCAGAGATAGAGCCAGTCATGTGAGGAACATGCAGTGTTTCACATGCAACGGGCTGGGTCACATGGCTCGTGACTGTCCGACCCTCCATACATATGATCAACAGATGGTCAAAGGACCGCCCAGAAAAATATAGAGGTTCAACCGAGGAGGTCTGTAGGGATCAGGAAGATGTGGTATAGGAGCTAGCTATTCAGCTGGCAGCGGGAAATGATTCAAGATGTCACCACTACCACTACTAGGTGGTCCACCCTGACCACAGGGAGTAGGTGGACAACGGTGAGCTCAGCTCCAGGCAACTGAGACCTATGACCATGGCGCTCCAGAGATGATACAAGGTACGATCTGTGTCTACTCCACCTTAGCTGCAATTCTTATAGACACAGGTGTCAGTCATTATTTTATTACCACAACCCTCGTTCAGAGCTTAGAGGTTCCGATGGATATGTTGGCTCGATCATTATGTATAGAGACTCTTATATAAGAGGATTTGATGATTACTCACTGGTGCCAGTAGTGTGAGCTTACTCTAGGAGGTGAGAGCTTCAGTTGGGATCTCCTAGTAGAGGAATCAAGGCCTTACGACGTCATCTTGGGTATGGAATGGTTATCTACAGTCCATGCTCAGATTGACTGTATTAGGCACAAAGTGCGGTGTGTCTGAATGGATGGGACCAGGTTTACCTTCACCGGCGAGAAGGGAGCCTTTGTAGCATAGGATGGACTTACCCAGAGAAGAGTGAAGCCGATCACTCATCAATTGGCTAGCCTTACCCTCATAGCAGTTGATGTGGAGAGTCCAAGTTATCATATAGTGGTGGACCAGTACATAGATTTCTTCCCTAATGATGTTCTGGGTCTACCTCCTCACAGATAGGTGGACTTTTACATTGACTTGTACCCTGGGACGACATCGATATCTACACCAGCATATCAGATGGCTCATACAGAGCTTCATGAGCTTTAGGTATAGATAGAGGACTTATAAGGGAAGAGGTTCATCTGGCCTAGTGTTTCTCCTTGGGCAGCCTTGATTTTGTTCGCCAAGAAGGCAGATGGGAGCTTGAGACTTTGTGTTGACTATCGGCGCCTGAATCAGGTGACTGTGAAGAACAAGTACCCACTTCTGAGGATTGAAGACCTCTTTTATTAGTTGAAGGGAGCACGGTGGTTATCGAATATAGAAATCATATTAGGCTATCACCAGCTCAGAGTACGGGAAGAGGATGCGCAGAAAATAACTTTCAGATGTCGGTATAAACACTACAAGTTTTTGGTCATGCCATTAGACATGACCAACACTCCAGCAGTGTTCATGGGACTCATGAACATGATCTTTTATTCATATCTTGATCTATTTGTGGTGGTCTTCATTGATGACATTCTGATCCACTCAGCTACTGTGGAGGATCATGCCTATCATTTGAAGATTGTTCTAGACACACTCTGAGAGCACCAACTTTATGGTAAGCTCTCAAAGTTCCAGTTTTGGATCTGAGAGGTTCACTTTTTGGGACATGTCATCTTGGAGGCTGGAGTTGCAGTGGATCCAGAAAATATTGAGGTGGTGCTTTCTTGAGATCCACCCAGGAGTGTGATAGAGGTATAGAGTTTCTTGGGTTTGGATGGATACTATTGGAGGTTTGTGATAGATTTCTCCAGAGTTGTAGCACCTTTTTCAGCATTGATGAAGAAGGGGAAAACCTTCATGTGGTCGGAGAGATACCAATGAAGTTTTCAAGAGCTGAGGTAGAGACTGACTAGTTCCCCATCTTGAGGCTTCTAGAGGAGGGTGTTGGGTACGTAGTCTACTGCAACACATTAGGGACTGGGCTCGGATGTGTCCTGATGTAGGAGTGAGCAGTTATCATGTATGGTTCTCGATATCTGAGACAACATGAGCAGAACTACGCTACCCATGACTTGGAGTTAGTAGGAGTGGTCTTAGCCTTGAATATGTGACGACATTACTTGATGGGAAAACGTTTTATAGTCTACTTGGACCACAAGAGTCTCAGTTATATCTTCTCTCAAAAGAACCTGAACCTGAGACAGCGACGTTGGCTTAAGTTCTTCTAGGACTATGAATTTGAGATAGTCTATACTCATAAGAAGGGGAACTTTGTAACAGATGCACTCAACCGGAGATATGGTATACAACTGCTAGGCGAGGCGACAGAGCAGCTGGCCGCTTTGTAGATATCCTTTGTGGATCGAGATAGAGCAGCTTTTCTTCAGTCTCTTACAGTCACTCCCCCACTTCTTCAGTGAGTCAGGGAGGCATAGTGCAGGGACACTGACTACAAGGCTCTACATGCTCAGATATCCATATGACAAGCACCTGATGAATTTTATGAAGGTGGGGAGCATGTCATCCTCTTCAGAGGACATACCATGGTACCGATGTCACTTCAAGAGGAAGTGTTGAGGGAGTTCCACACATCCCCTCTAGTGGTATATCCAGAAGTGTAGAAGATGTACCAGGATCTATAATGACAGCACTGGTGGCTAGGAATGAAGAAAGCAGTATCAGAGTTTGTCTCTCAGTGCCTCACTTATCAGCAAGTGAAGGCGTAGCATCAAGTACCAGAATGCTTAGTTCATCTTTTAGAGGTCCCAAAGTGGAAATGGGATGGGATATCCATGGACTTCATTATAGGAATTCCACGTACATCCAGGGGTCGTGATTCTATTTGGGTGATCGTCGACCTACTCACCAAGTCGGCCCACTTCCTACCAATCAGAGAGTAGGGTTCAGTAGAGAGCTTGTGATGCCTCTATGTGCAGGAGATTTTATGGCTACATGGTGTACCCTCGATGATTGTCTCTGATCATGATGCACGTTTCACTTACTGACTATGAAAGAGGTTGCAGGAGGCTTTCAGGACGTAGCTTCGTTTGAGAACTTCCTTTCATCCTTAGATGGATGTCCAGACTGAGCGGACCATTCAGACCCTCAAGGACATGTTGCATGCTTGCATCCTTGACTTTGGTTGTAGTTGGGAGGATCACTTGCCTTTGGTGGAGTTTGCATACAACAACAGCTATCACTCCACCATTGGGATGACACCATTAGAGGCATTGTATGACTGACCTTGCAGATCACCTCTGTGCTGGACTGACCTAGGGGAGTCAGCACTCATGGGACAAGATATGGTACGGGCTACCACGGAGAAGGTGCAGATCATTCAGGAGCAGATGAAAACTGCACAGAGCAGGCAGAAGTCTTATGCCAACAGGAGACAGATACCTTTGGAGTTCGAGGATGGCGACCACATCTTTCTATGGGTCTCGCCTCGACAAGGTTTACAGAGATTTGGCTGGGGAGGCAAGTTATCTCTGAGGTTCATCAGACCCTTTCAGTTCCTCAGCAGAGTTGGTGAGGTGGCTTACCGCTTAGCTCTTCCACCTTAGTTGTACCGGGTGCACGACGTCTTCCACGTATCCTGGCTGAGGAGATACGTGCATGACCCTTCTCACATCATCGACCATGGTGATCTGGACATCGATGATGGGGCGACATTTATAGAGGTTCCAATGAAGATTGAGGATCTACAGGAGAGAGTCCTTCATGGGCAATCGATACCTCTGGTGCGCATTTGTTGGCAGCACGAGAACCTTCAAGAGACCACATGGGAGCGGGAGGCTCAGATTTGTGCTCAGTACCCCCACTTGTTTTCCTAATTTTTGTGATGTAGCTTTCGGGGATGCAAATCCCTGAGGTGGGGAGAATGTAAAGACCTGGAAATTCCATGTATTGTTTTTAATTATATAGGAATTTTATGAGTCCGCGAAAAGTGACGGCTCGTAATTCTGAGGCCCGGAGTGCCTGGAATGAATTTCTGAACTTTTTTTCTGGTACATTCAATAAACATGCGAGTGGGTTTTTGTAACTTTTGAACCAGTGCTCAGAATTGAAATCCGAGGACACCATTGAACTCACAATACCGATATTCGCTTAAAGAGACCTTCACCTCGACCGCAGTTGGTCGAGGGTGGAAGTTAGTTTACGTGTTTTTCATGGAAATAAAAATAAAATAAAGAATAAGTTTTATTTTATTTTTATTGAAACCTCTCTTCATGGGTTATGGAGGTGGGGACCACCCGAACTAAAAACCACCCAAAGTGATTTCTAGTGGCGGGGACCACCCAAACCCTCTTTAATGGGAGAAAACCTTTCAACTCCCCATTTCATTATTTTATCCAACGGAAATTTATTAAATGTGTCAACATTTAATTGTGCCAATGTAAATTAATTGTTTAAAACTATCAAATACTAAGTAACAACATCATTGGAATTTAGGAAGGTTCCTATTAAATGAACCTTCATAAATTACATGATCATTACTTACCCTCCCCCTATTCTATTTATATGAAGCTTGAGGGGGGAGGAATTGGCATGGCTTCACCAAGCGATGAATCTTTGGTAAAGTGCCGCGATGCCCAACACTTGGAGGACGGAGCCGGTTCCGACGAGTGGTGGTGATCGACACCGAAACCCCAAATGAGGATCGACGATCAAGCAACGTCGTTGGAGGCTGTTGCGGGAATGGCGAACACCAAACCACTTCCTCAACTGCAGGCATTTCTCCATCATTCATGAGGTAGGGTTTTTTGTTGATTTATACCCCCTTACCCATTCTTGACATTCTTCGTGATTCAAGAATTATTGAGCTGCTTGCTACCACCCTAACTTGGAGGGTGTGGGCCAAACGAACATGGCATGACCTCTCCAAAATTCTTTGTGATTATTGATGTGTTATTCACAATGGAGGAGGATAGAGACTGACATCGGTGGGGATTGAGAATGGCGTCCAGCACCATGGATAGCCGTGACGAAGGCGGCGGTGTGACCGCGCCGCCAGAGAAGGTCTACAACCCGTCGGTCGCGGCAGAGCAAGGGTAGAGGCTGACCGCACGAAGGGGACGACGACGCGTGTCCGCACCGCCCGAAAAGTGAGATCCATGATCTTGTGCCACAACGGCAAAGGGAGGGCCACCGGATGAGCCGGACATCGGAGAAGGCGCGGCGCACTGCTGGCCGCACCACACCATAGGCCGCGTCGCCCCGCGGGTCGCCACACCGCGGGCCGCGCTGCACCGTGAGCCCAGCGGGCCGTCACACCATAGGCCATCACGCCGTGGGACAAGCCATGCCGGCGGGCCGGGACAGGACCAACGGGCTGGGTCGACCCAAAACAGATCGGGTCGGCCCAGGCCAGGTCGGTCCGACCGGGTCAGATCGGACTCGGACCAACTTCGACCCATTTTTGCTCTTTCAGCTATATCTTGAGCTACGAGCGTCCATTTGACGAACCGTCAGTGGAGCCAAAAACCTTGGAGAAATATGGAAATTTTTGTATACCCCAATTGAGTTTTGTATAAATTTGGTTTACGGCCGAGTTGGATCGAACACGAATCCAACCGGGCCCTTGGGACTAAAAGGTCAATAACTTACAGACCGAGTGTCTGATTGACACACTGTCTGTTGTGTTGAGACCCCTTTTACATGGAAGTGGTTTGAGATACTTATTCATGGGAATTAGTGGCAGTTAGAGTATCGAATTGTGGCTTGAGGAGTGGACCCTCCCAGAATCAAGCGAGCTTAGTGCGGAACCCTATAGCTGGCTGTAACATGAGAAAGGGATCCTGTGTGTGTCTGATGTTGTACTAGGATCCTGTGTGAGTCTGATGATGTACTAGGATCCTGTGTGGGTCTACTGTACTAGGATCCTGTGTGGGTTTGATGATGTACTAGGATCCTGTGTGGGTCTACTGTACTAGGATCATGTGTGGGTCTGATTATGTACTAGGATCCTGTGTGGGTTTGCTATACTAGGATCCTGTGTGGTTCTGATGATGTACTTGGATCCTATGTGGGTCTGATGATTTAGGATCCTACGTGGTTCTGCTTCTTAACAGAGTAAGATGATTCAGTAGTTACATCTAATCATATCTACTTTTTTACCTGAGTTATACTTGGCATGAGATGAATCTTTACCTTTGTGGTAATCTTTTGTGTGGCATTACCTATGTGGTACTTACCTTTGTGGTGTTACCTTATTGGTATTCTTTCCTTCATGGAGCAGTTGTACTTTGGCTAAGGATTTGGGCCTTGAGTTTTCTCATGAATGAGATGGGTGTACTTGATAACTTATGTATATGTATGGGCATATACCTAAGTAGGGTTGTCAGTTGTTTACATGCTTTGTAGTTTATCCTTTTTGGATTTGGTGAGACCTTCAAGGGTCTTGGGGTCCCTACTGAGTATCGTTATACTCACCCCTGCATGGGTTATGCCTGCACCTTGTTGTGTTTGGTGCATATGATGGACAGTGCTGACTGTGGACAAGGGTTCCAGGATTGGACGGTGCCCGGAGGTGGACCATTCGGCGTGAAGGTACGTAGAAGAGATAGGCAGACGTTGAGAGATGAGGAGGCGATCTGTACCTACCCTTTAGATAGGAACCTTATAGGATGACCCAATAGTTTTCTTCCTTTTTCTTTAGTTGTATTGTATTTCCAGTTGTACTTGTACCTTTACTGTTGGGCTTGTATTCCGGCCCCTTTTACTTTCAGAACTCTTTTTTCTATATAGTTTACTTGTGTTCATATCTTGCTGTGTGCTTGGTTTAGAGTGTTTTCAGGATATAAAGGCAATGCCTTCCCGGTTTTAGGGAATACGCATTTCGGTGCTAGTCGCCAGTCCCTGGCCCATGGAAGGTGGGCTTGGGGTAGTCACGACACGAGCTCCGAGGGTCAAGTCGTGACATTTTAGAAGGTAGGGATCAAAACCCACATAGTTAGAATGGATGAGGCATGAAATCAAAGTGTATACAAAGGACAACAACCCAGAGATATGGTGGGGATTATGCATGGTTAGCTACCCAGGTGTTACCCAGAGCAGTGATATGAATGGGGATTACACATGGTTAGTTGCCCGTATGGATGGCATGATTTCACCAGAATGTGGTGGCTTGGGTGAAATTAGGATTGATATGGATGAAGTGTCAAAGGGTGTAATGAATGGGGAAGGAATCAAGAGCATGTATGAAGGTGACCGTATTGGGCTTGAACCTCAGAGATGTTTCCTACATATCCCAATGATAGGGAATCAAAGTTCACGTAGTTATGGAATGGGGTGATGAGTCACCTGAAGAGGTGACTTGTGAGAATGGATGCATGGATGGGGACCCAAAGGAAATGGAACCAATAGGTTAAGGCATGATCTTACCGAGACACAAAGGCTCGAGGGAGAGACTAGGATGAGGAGTGGGTGATGAGCTTGAACCTTAGGGAGGCTTCATACATACCTTTCTCAAAAGGGGAAAAGATCAAAGTTTACATAGTTCAGGAATGGGGCATAGAATCGGAGTGTACACAAAGGATAGCAACCCAAAGACATGTTGGGGCTTATGTGTGGTTAGCTACCCATCGCAAGAGGGACACTCTTGGTTGGAGGAGTATGGATTGAGTGTGGGACTTACATACTAAGATGACCTAAGAACTATTCTAACACTACTAAGGGGTGGACCAAGGATGTGGGTCTCAGCAAAGGGGATAACTAATTTTACCAGTTTTTGGGGTTGAACCTCAGGGAGGTTTCCTAAGTACTCTGTTTAGAAGATAGGGATAAAAAACAACCTAGTTCAAAATAATATAGTTTAATGTTATGCAGGATGAAAGGGGCACACAATTTAACATCAAACAGGATGAGGGTAAACTGACATGAAGTAGTCGAGACTGATGGGTCATGGTATTGAATCTCAAGGAGGCTTCCTACGTACCTTGCTTGAAAAGGGAAAGGATCAAATTCCACATAGTTCGGTGAAGAGGGGCATGGGTCTTACATGTGATTGGAGGCCCAAAGATGATGTCATGGTTGATGCTTACTCTAATCCCATGTGAGTAATGCTTGGTGTGAGAAATAAGAGGAAACAATAGACCTGAAAATCGCGTGGTGAAAGGTGCGTATGTGAGGGATGGTGTGGGGTTTACGCGTGGTTATCAGCCTAAAGAAGAAACATGTGCTTACTCTGAGAGGGAAGCCTGAGTAGGGGTCTAGATGTATGAGGAGGATATGAAAACCATACATGGAGCACCCTATCAAGAAGTGTTGGGGCTTACGCAAGGGCTGCCCGAGGTGCACATGGTGAAAAAACACAGAGGGAGAGGAGGAGTGAGAGGGAGCTAGTACCCATACCCTTCACAGTCTTCTCAGGATTGTCACTCATGAAGTGATCATAGTTTAACGTCGTGTGTTGAGGATGTGGGGTTTCTTGGTAGTTTAACTTCCTATAGCTCAGACGATGAGGACCCGATCCTCAACCCTAGGACTTATATAACTTGAACCAACCTACACTTGGTGAAGGGAAGGCATAATCAAGGCCATGTATTAATAGGGTTGTGGAGTGATCCATTGAAGGGTCCACATTAGCATGGCTATGTGAAGAAGAAATATCCGTTAGTGTGCCTATGTGAGGAAGCACATGGCAGGGAAATGAAACATGAATCACCACTTGGGGAACCTTGAAATCACTTCGTACAAGCCGAGAGGGCCGCATGAGAGAGAGGTTTGCAAAGTAAGAGACCTTGCAAAGAGGGGATTCATAAAGCTTGGATGCTTTATGAAGAGGATGGACTACACGAAGATCTAGGGATTCATGAAGAGTATGGTATTCATGAAGGAAAGGGTCTTTATGAAGGACTGATGCTTCACGAAGGGAGGTTTTCAATGGACTGGAGCTTCACCTTAGCAAAGGACTCTTTATTTGGAGAGTACTTCGCGAAGCCTCGATCACCCTGAAGTGGATCTCTCATTTGTGAAGAGCATATTCTTTTAAAAAGGGCATCCTAACCATAGGTAGGGGGCTGAAGAGCACAAGGAGGCATGACTCGCATAGGCCAAGTACCTTTGGCGATCGATTTTTTGACTTCGCAAAGGTCTTTGCGAAATGAGATCCTGGAAGGTGAAAGGTCGGAGTAACAATTGTTTAAAGGGGGGGATGAGTCTGCTATTTATAGGTAAAGAAGGTAAGTGGGGGTCACAGAGCTCACTGTGGATACAATCTGAGCACCGTGAAGAGAAGGTGACATTGTCGGACTCACAAAGGGTCCATCAAAGTGATGATCGCGAAGTTGGCCACAGAGACATGGTGACACCACATAGAGGTAGGGATCCATTGAGTCGCGAAGGGGGATCACTGAGGTGGCCATCATAGAGCGGTCTACGAATATCATGTGATGTTGTAAAGGCATCAGGATTTGTCAGACTCACTGAGGGTCCATCACAAACACTCATGATCATAAAGGCGGGATGACTCTATGAAGGTCTTCACGAACTAGGACCTTTGGGATAGTTTTGATGGATTTTAAGGCCATTTTGTGTCTAGAATCACTTTGAACCAGACACTACTTTGTTTGTGCCTCAAGTGACATGAATTTAGGTGCGACCAATACCATTAGTGGTAAGGACTTTCATCCCTTTCTCACTCAAGTGACCTAGATAGTCATTCCATAACCATGAGGAAGTTATTTCTATAGAATGTATTATACCTTCTGATATTCCAGTGAGGTACAATGCCATTTACTTTATTACTTTGGACATAACCATGGAACCGCATGAAATATTCCATGCATCATCCATGAATATTGTATAAAAACCTTCATTGCTTATTTTTTTTACAAAAATTAAGTTTTTCATTAACCCAGAGATGTGTCGCACACCCTTAAAATATAGTATAATTCCATTCATTATATGAAAAAAGATGTCACACATTCCCACAATTTCAAGATACTAATCATTCATAAGGTGAAACTTGCTATATCTTTTCAGTGGTATAGTTATTAATATTTCCCCTCTCGGATTTTGAGTTTAAAGAAGCTCTGAAACCAATAATTCAAGTCTCAAGTGAGATGGAGACACTCAAAAACAAACTAATTTTATCTTATAATACAAGATTCACAAATCTAATTGTAGAAGAATATCTTTGGGAGTTCACTCTCTGCTCATTGTAATCTTTATTCATGTGACCTTTCTTCCCATAATTCCAACACATGAGACTTCCTTCCACCAAGCTACTCTTACTCTGAATTATCCTTCTTTTACCAGTTATTTGAAATTTTCATGTTGTGGAATGCCCCTTATTTTCAGGTTATAGTAACTATCAGAATATTCCTAGATACCCTTCCAACAAATTTCCTCATTTAAGATTAGGTCCATGACATCCTCAAACATAAGATCAATATTACTGCTTGCACTACTCATTGTAGTGAACATTTCAACCCAAGACTTAGGGAGGGATGATATAAACAACAACACACACTTCAGATCTCTAAATTCCACCATCACTAACTCCTTATCATGTTGATGTCATTATTGTGATTTGTTACTAGTTTTCCTTCCAACATCATCATGTTGAGAAACCTTTGAAAAATGAAAAACTTATCTATTGTAGTTGGCTTCTAATACATTTTTATGAGGTTTCTTCCTAAGTTCTGATGTGATTTTAACTTCCTAGATATTATAAACCACATTTTGGGCTAATGAAATTTGTTCCAACCCCAATGCTTTCTTGTACATCATTTCCCATTCTTCCTTCTCCATCACTTCCATCTTGGTTATCATCAACATTAGATCAAGGTCCTTATATAGTAGAAAATCATTCATCTACATTATTTAAAACCAAAAATTCATTCCATCAAACCCATCCACCCAAAACTTTACCTTATTTAATTATATTTATCTAGAAATTGGGAACTCCCACTAAATTTAGTTCAACATAAAAGGGATCAAGAATTTCTTATCGATATTCTACCATGAGGAAAAGGGTAGAATGATGAAATTAAACCGATATTTGAAACACATTCATTAAGGATTAACCATTCAAAATACCACTAATTCTCAGATACCACTTGTTTGGATCACATATATCTTTTGGTAAAACCACTAGTATAAGGAACCACCCTTGAACATTACATAATCTTGAATTAAGTTAATAATTCAAATTGAGGATCTTTTCAGGTTTTGAGATTTAGAGAATTAGGTCATAAATTATACATAACAACTTGAATATTACATGTAGACACTTCTACTAAGTATCCATTTTTTTTCATAAAATAAAAATTCTTAAAAAAAGAAACATGTCTAGTTCCATGTTTTAGATAGCTTGACTTTTCCTTGATCCCATCCTTGACCCTATTCATATTTAAGTCCTATGGAAAAAATTTCAAAAACATGGAATGAGCATAAAAAGCTCAGTAAGGGATATAAAATAAGTAAAAAAAACATTAGTCCATGAATACATACAAATCAAAATAATCATACTTTTCAATCTTAAAACATAATATCCTTAACATACCGCACAAAATCATAAGATTTATCAATAACACATAGAAATCATAAAGGTAACTTGTTTCATCTATATCATACTTACATTATAGCTATCACAACTGCATAGGAAGTTACTTTTGGAATACCCATCACAATATATTCCCTAAATCTCTTAGGAGAAACATTAACATTTACCTCCATCATGTTACCCAATGCATTGGAGAGCTATCTCGGGTTCACTCGCCCTATGTTTATCATAGAACCACCCGTATACGTAAACAATGCCCAATAACCAAAACATATTCATAACAGATAAAACAAGCATAAAGTAAATATAACATTTCTACATTGTAATAACAATATATCATTTCAGATATTGACATAATCAACTCTTTATCAAAACATTTTCAAAACCCTTTAAAACATTTAATGAATAGATTTTTGAATAAAAGTGTCCCATACCTATTTGAATATTTTAAAAGAAATTTTAATTTCAAAACATTAATGTCCATATAAATAAATCCTTAAAACTATTTTTAAATCATGGACATTAATGAGAAATATTTATAAGAATAAATCTTTAAAACATTTAAAACGATATTTTAGTTCAAGAGTTCTTAACCAAATGAGAGATGCTTGAATAAAAATAATTGAGGAATAACATTAATCAAAGATTATAATATAATGAGAATAAGGAGATTAATGATATAATATGTCAAAGGGTAGTATATACACTGTATAAAAGTGAATTGGTTCATAACAACAAAAAAGTCTCAATGGAATGTAAATTGAGACAAAGTCCCTTGTAAAGATCATATCCTTAGATTAAGGACAAATGAATGAAATAATTATGTGTGAAAAATAATAATAAACCCAATATAAGTTGATATTAAGTGTAAAAAAATCATAGTTCATTCACACATATTCATAGCATGACATAATCAAGAAGTAAAAGTTTAACCCAAAGAATTGAAATTGGGTTACAGAAATTTGACAGCCTAACGACATCACTTTAAAATTAATAAAATGAGTTTATGAGAGATAAAAGGGTCTCTCATCACAAGGAAATAAAATTTATATAAATAAGGATATATAATAACATATCCCAACATAAGAAAATGGAAATTTAAAGACATAACATAAAATAATTCTTTGACAAAAAGAGGACGGTGAAAGGTTCCCTTACCGATTTGGTAACTTACGAAACATACACCACATGAAAGAAGGATCAACAATGAAAATGTAAATACCAATAAATTAAATTATATTACACAATTAATAAAATCATGGGAAATAAATACACCACACAAAAGGAAATAGTTGTAAATATAGCATGAATCTCACAGGAATAAAAAGTGATATGAAAACCCCTTACCTTGTGTCCAACTTGTCTTGTTCATTATTTATCTCCATGAATAATAAAATTAAGTTAATTATAATGAATTAATAAAATTTTCCAAGTTTATTATTCCTTTTATATCACTTATTACTTTTCTTTAATAATCATATAATTATTCAAGCTCATATCAGTCTTTTTGTCAATGTTCGGTACTTGAGTCAAAAATTAACTTGTTATAATTACAAATTGTCCATGTGGTCAAAATTCCATTATCTCCAGAATGATATTAATGATTTAGATATCATATATATCATATATATCTAGTATATATATATTTATAATATCCCATATCATTTGGATATAATAAATTAAATGCACTGTTCATGGAGACGGTAAGCCGTACGTACGCATGGATGCTACTTTCATTTCATTTTTTTTCATTTTTAAAGGAATGAAAAAATAATACATAGGTATATTATTATTCCAGTATAATATAATATTTTATATATGTTACATTATTTAATTAACACCATCCTTTATAAGTTCCATGTATGGTATTAATGAGTCATATCACTTTGAGGGGGCGGTAGTCCACACTTCCTCAAATGAAATTATCGTATTTACCCATTATGGAAATCATAAAGGTATGCTATAAATGAAAAATATATAAGAATAGGGACAATATAAATATAATATATATCACATATAAATACAGTACCATCTTAATGACCACCATAAGATGTGTTAGGAGAAGATTGAATAATCCTCGTTTCGTGAGACAATAATTCACCGTCCACAGAAACAGTATGTTCGTATCCATTAGATAGAGGTGTGTGGAAGTGTAGTTAGAATAATTATCATAAAAAAAACCTAGTATATATATGATACTGTTGTTTTTATTTAAACAAAGAATAATCATAGAATAGGGAGTGAAGAAGTAAAATAAAAGAAGAGAACTTGAGGGAAGACGTTACCTTTAAATTGGGTAACTCACTTTGGTTTGAACCAAAAGGATTTCTTAAAGTGCCTTCTTCCTAAGGTAAGGCTTCTAGGATGAAGATAGGGATGTTGGGATCTTATTTGGTTAAGTTTTTGATGATCCAAGTGGCTTGAGAGGTGTGTTTAATAGGTTAGAGGTGGTGGCATTTTATAAGAGGGAGGAGGGGCTCTTTAGGAAAGTTTGAAAGTATTATTTTATTATAAAATTATTTTTAGTTTCAAAAGGTCCAAAACTTATTTTATTCTAATATATGGTGAATATAAGTCGAAATAAAATCATCCAATAATAATTGGATAGGTTTTGGATATTTTTTAATAGTTATCTTTTTTATTTAACCCTTTTTTACTCTTATTTAACTTTTACCATGTCTTCTTGTATATTCATACTATATGGTTACTATATCCTATAAAATTTAAAGATACCCAAAATAGATAATTAATGAAAATTTTAACATCATGTATGTAATTTGGAAAAATATTATATTTTTAGGACTATTTTATCATTTAATAGAATATTAATTGATTTAAAAACTCATTTATGTCAATTTTTATACTATTCATATCATGAATTTAAAAAAATCCTAACCAACTTTATTATTTCGAAAAAACTTCATTAATCCAAATATAACAAGTAATCATAATCTATAAAATTCGTGGATGACATAAAAAGGTTCAAAATAAATTTATTTTAATATTTATAATATCATTTATTTGAATCCTTTATTAATGAAGCAATTACTACATCACCATTGTGTCATAATTAAATTTATTTATTTAATGTATAAAAATTATAAATAAAATACCATGATTTAGGAAATATTTTTATATTTCCAAAGAATATTTATAGTTGAAGATATCACTTATATAACCCCATATAAAAATTGTTTTAGTAAAAATATTCATGTTTATGATATTTTTATTTTTTACTTTAAATAAAAAATTATTAATGTCATTATCTTACCCAAGTGGCTTTCAAAGGCCAAAAGTATCACCCAAGGATTGTATTGGTCATCCATTACTCATCCAATAAGGTTATAACAAGTGTTATATTATTATAATATTATTTTTACCTTGAATTACCATATTTACCTTTAACCGAGATAAATAAAAATCAAAAGTTACTATTCACCATTTTTTTCATCCTATTAAATCACATTTTACTTAATGATGACAAAAATGTATGTCGAATTTTTTAAATTTAATTAACATAAGCAGTAAAATTTCATTTAAATGAAAAAGTCAGTTTTTAACTACTATGCAGTGTTTTTCACTATTCATAAAAAATTTAATGTTTTCAGAAAAATACCAAAAATTCACCCAAAGATAATTTTGATATTACGAATTCAAAAATGATGTCTATTTTACCAAATTTAAAACATATATGTTTCATTAATTAATTTAAAATTAATTTCCATTGTTAAAACCAAAAAACGTGTTTTTAAGAAATAATAACTATCAAAAGATTGACATTTGTTTATGTCCAATTTCAAAGTGATATTACTTCCAATGAACAAAATTGGATTAAATAGTAAAAATATAATCCAATTACACTTTAAAACCAAAAAAAAATCTAACCACATAAATAAATTAGATTAAAAGGAAATTTTAAATTAAAATGCAGTATTTTTCACCATTCATTAAAAAATGAACTTTATCAGAAAAATAACAAAATTTCATCGAAAGTAAATTTTGATGTCTCAATTATAAAGAAGAATTTTATTTTTTCAAATAGAACATATAAAATTGACAAAAACTATATTTAAAAAGGGTTCTCCATCAAAAGGCGGTAAATCGACCTTTTAAATAATATTAGAGTATTTATGCTTAAAATTGGATTCATTCACATTTTAAGACTCTAAATTTTATTGAATAAATGTTAAAACATTTAAAAAACACATGAAATCATATTTTAATTAGTTCTGTTCATTCCTACCAATACAATGGATATTCCTTAACTACCATTTAAAATAATAATAATATTATATTATTTTTCAGTATATCTCAACGTTGTGTGCAACGTAAGATTTCAAAGAAACCCATTGTTGTGTATTGAGTACGCTATCGAACATAGCATCCCATTTAAAGTAAAATTAATATTCAATTCAAAAATATTAATAAATATGAATATGTCATATTCTTTATTTACCTAGGATGTTACATCCTTCCCCCCTTTTGGGAATTGCATCCTTGCAGTTTTAAAATTGGGCTCAGAAACTTCATTAAAAGTCTCACATCGGAAAAAGAGTCAATAAAACTATCACTTTAAAAGAAATAAAGAAAAGTAAAAGGGTCACCCAAGATAACCTATACTAGTATTCCATGTAGGAAAACATGGATATAGAAGAAAAACTAACTCTCGTAGACTAAAAGAGAGTGATAGAGAACTTGATCATAGAAAGTTAACCACCAAAATACCATAAATTTGTGGTTGGGTAAAAGTCTGTTGATAAAAGAAAGCATATAACATTTTTGATTGAATATTTTTTTATAAAGTTGAAAATTTTTATTACTACCTAGAATAACACCATAAGGAAACATACTTACTTTTCATGTAAAGTGTCGTCCTTTAATAAAATTCTACCACAAACTCATCTTTTATCCAAACAATGAGTATTCAAGATGACTTAGTCACACCTGAAGTGCTAGAATCAACTTCTAGAGAATCACATAATCCAAAAAAGATGAACTATATATTTCCCCTATCTTTAGACATTAACCAAAACCAAAATGGTTATTTCAAGACCAGATAATCCTAAAAAAGAATAATCCTTTATAAAAAGAAATAATACTCTTAATCTCCAAAATTCAACAAACATTACCCAAAGTTCAATAAAGACCATTCAATACACAATTGTCCTTAAAATCCTTCAATATAATACAAACTAATATTGAAACCCAAAACTCATAAGAATTTAATTACATAGTCTTCCACAGTATATCTTAACATTTATCTCCAAATAACATAGACTACTCTTAAAGTCTCATACTGAAGTGTAATTATCCTAATCACATATTCTCTATGATAGGTTAATCATTTCCATAAATAACCCAAATAAACATATGTCCACAATAAAAACATATATTCTTCCAAAATAAAATTTCAACCATTACTCCACAAATGAGATCTCATAGTATTCTATTTTCCTTAAACATATAGTGTTCCCAAAAGAGAAAATGTATTCCAAAATAACCTTTATCACTTAATTACCAAATCAATTTATTATACTAAGTATATCCATTTGATAAAACATAAGATCCAAAATCAACTTATTCTTGATCAATAAAATCATTTAACTAAAAATAATTAGTCATACTAACCAGGGACTTCATGTAGGCTAGTGGTAGGTGATGCTCCCTTATCACCCTTTGATTGTGGGTTCGATTCTTTCAGCCTTTCAAGACATGATGGGCTGTCACCCTTCCTGTGGGTTGTCCTTTTTCTAGAACCATATAATTTTATAACATTCACAAAAATGAGATAAATTCCTCAAAAATAACCATAACATATTTTAACCACAAGAGTTCTCATTGCAGCTCCCATTTCATTCAATTTCTCATTAAGAAAACCACAACAGTTTCCTTCACATATATTATTATGTTGGTTCCTGCTAGTTCCAGTCATTTACTAAAACCAAAAAGGTCAATGTGAGTATATCAGTAAAATCATCATATACTATCTTATGAGGAGGGTAAATACTAAGATATACTTATTCATGTTATCTCAAACTCATTCCATTTATCTAAAATAACTATGACTCTTTCTAATATGCTAATCATTATGGTTATGTCACTTTTTCTTAAATAACACCCTAACCTCTAAAGTTATCTAAACTGAATTCTAATACCAACTATAAGGACCCAACCTTGAACATTACATAATATTGAATTAAGTTAATAACTCTCATTAAGGATATTTTCAGGTTTAGATATTTAGAGAATTAGGTCATAACTTATACATAACAACTTGAATATTACATGTAGACACTTCTACTCAATATCCATTTTTTTCATAAAATAAAAATTCTTAAAAAAAGAAACATGTCTAGTTCCATGTTTTTGACAACATGAATTTTCCCTAACCCCATCCTTGAATCTATTCATCTTTAAGTCCTATGGAAAACATTTTAGAAACTTAAAATAAGCATAAAAATCTAAGTAAGGGATATAAAATAAGGAAAGAAAACATTAGTCTATGAATACATACAAATCAAAATAATCATAATTTTCAATATTAAAACATAATATCTTTAACATACCTCACAAAATCATAAGATTTATGAATAACACATAGAAATCATAAATAATAAAGGTAACTTGTGGCATACATATCATACTTACATTATATCTATCACAGCTACATAGGGATTTATGTTTGGAATACCCATCATAGTATATTCCCTAAATCTATTAGGAGAAACATTAACATTTACCTCTGTCACATTACCCAATGCATTGGAGAGCTATCTTGGGCTCACCAGCCCTAGGTTTATCACGGAACCACCCGTATATGTAAATAATCCCAATAACCATAACATATTCATAACACATAAAAAAATAATAAAGGAGAGATAATATTTCCACATTGTAACCAAAATATATCATTTCAATATACTGACATAATCAATGCTTTATCAAACTATTTTCAGAACCATTTAAAACATTTAATGAAGATATTTTTGAATCAAAGTGTCCCATACCTCTTTGAATATTTTGAAAGAAATTTTAATTTCAAAACATTCATGTCCATGTAAATAAATACATAAAATAAATTTTAAAACATGGACATTAATTAGAAAGATTTAGAAGAATAAATCTTTAAAACATTTAAAATGATATTTTAGTTAAAGAGTTCCTAACCAAATGAGAGGTGATTAAATATAAATAAATGAGGAATAACATTAATAAAAGCTTATAATATCATGATAATAAGTATATTCATGATATAATATGTCAAAGGGTAGTATATACACCATATAAAAGTGAATTGATCTATAACAACAAAAAATTCTCAATGGAATGTAAATTGAGACAAAGTCCTTTGCAAAGATAATATCCTTAGATTAAGGAAAAGTAAATGACATAATTATGTGTGAAAAATAATAATACACCAAATATAAGTGGATATTAAGTGTAAAACAATCATAGTTCATTCACACATATTCATATAATGACATAATCAAGAAGTATAAGTTTAATCCAAAGAATTGAAATTGGGTTAAGAAGTTATCTTACAGAAATTTGACAGCCTAATGACATCGCTTTAAAATTAAGAAAATGAATTGATGAGAGAGAAAAGGGTCTCTCATCACATGGAAATAAAATGTACAAAAATAAGGATATATAATAACATATCCCAGCATAAGAAAATGAAAATTTAAAAATACATAACATAAAATAAGACTTTGACAAAAAGAGGACGATGAAATGTTCCCTTACCAATTTGGTAACTTACGAAACATACACCACATGAAAGAAGGATCATAAAATGAAGATGTAAATACCCATAAATTAAATTATATTACATAAGGAATAAAATCATGGATAGTAAATACACCACACAAAAGGAAATAGTTTCAAATATAGCCTGAATATCATGAGAATAAAAAGTGAGATGAAAACCCCTTACCTTGTGTCAGACTTATCTTGTTCATTCTTTATCTCCCTGAATAATAAAATTAAGTTAATTATAATTAATTCAGAAATTTTTTAAAGTTTATTATTCCTTTTATATCACTTATTACCTTGATTTAATAATCATATAATTATTCAAGTTTATATCGGTCTTTTGGTCGATGTTCGGTACTTGAGTCAAAAATTAACTTGTTATAATTACAAATATCCATGTGGTCAAAAGTCTATTATCTCCAGAATGATATTAATGATTTAGATATCATATATATCATATATATCTAGTATATATGTATTTATAATAGTCCATATTATTTGGATATAAGAAATGAAATGCACTATTCATGGAGACGGTAAGCCGTACGTATGCATGAACGCTACTTTCATTTCATTTTTTTTTCATTTTTAAAGGAATGAAAACAAAATGATACATATGTATATTATTATTAAAGTATAATATTATATTTTATATATGTTACATAAGTTCATTAACACCATACTTTATACGTTACATGTATGGTATTAATGAGTTATATCACTTTGAGGAGGCGGTAGTCCACACTTCCTCAAATGAAATTATCGTATTTACCCATTATGGAAACCATAAAGGTATGATATAAATAAAAAAAAAGAAGCATAGAGACAATATAAATATAATATATATCAAATATAAATATATTTCCATCTTAATGAACACCATAAGAGGTTGTAAGAGAAGATTGAACAATCGTAGTTTCGTGAGGTAGTAATTCACCGTCAACAGAAACAGTATGTTCGTATCCATTAGATGGAGGTGTGTGGAAGTGTAGTTAGAATAATTATCATAAAAACAACCTAATATATTTAGTATACTATTGTTGTTTTGTAAATAAAGAATAATAATATAATAAGGAGTGAATAAGTAAAATAAAATATGGGAATTTGAGGAAAGATGTTACCTTTAAATCGGGTAAATCCCTTTAGTTTAACCAAAAGGCTTTCTTGAAGTGCCTTATGCCTATGGTAATGATTCTAGGAGTAATATTGGGATGTTGGGAGCTTATTTGATCAGGGTTTTGATGATCCAAGGGGCTTTAGAGGTGTGTTTAATGGGTTAGAGGTGGTGGCCTTTTATAAGAGGGAGGAGGGGCTCTTTAGGAAAGTTTGAAAGTATTATTTTATTATAAAATTATTTTCGGTTTCAAAAGGTCCAAAACATATTTTATTCTAATATAAGGTGAATATAAGTCGAAATAAAATCATCTAATAATAATTGGATAGGTTTTGGATATTTTTTAATAGTTATCTTTTTTATTTAACCCTTTTTAACTCTTATTTAACTTTTACCATGTCTTCTTGTATATTCATACTATATGGTTAATATATCCTATAAAATTCAAAGATACCCAAAATAGATCATTAATGAAAATTTTAAAATCATGTATTTAATTTGGCCAAATATTAAATTTTTAGGACTATTTTATCATTTAATAGAATATTAATTGATTTAAAAACTCATTGATGTCAATTTTTATACTATTCATATCATGAATTAAAAAAAAATCCAAACCAACTTTATTATTTCAAAAAAACTTCATTAATTAAAATATAACAAGTCATCATAATCTATAAAATTCTTGGATGACATAAAAAGGTTCAAAATAAATTTATTTTAATATTTATAATATCATTTATTTGAATCCTTTATTAATGAAGCAATTACTACATCACCATTGTGTCATAATTAAATTTATTTATTTAATGTATAAAAATTATAAATAAAATACCATGATTTAGGAAATATTTTTATATTTCCAAATAATATTTATAGTTTAAGAGATCACTTATATAACCCCATATAAAAATTGTTTTAGTAAAAACATTCATGTTTATGATATTTTTATTTTTTACTTTAAATAAAAAATTATTAATGTCATTATCTTACCCAAGTGGATTTCAAAGGCCAAAATTCTCACCAAAGGATTTTCTTGGTCCGACATTACTCATACAATAAGGTTATTACAAGTGTTAAGGTAATTTTATATTATTATAATATTATTTTTACCTTGAATTACCCTATTTACCTTTAACTACGGTAAATAAAAATCAAAAGTTATTATTCACCAAAAATTATTTTCATCCTATTGAACCAAATTTTACTTATTGATGACAACCATTTATGTTGGATTTTTTTAATTCAATTCACATAAGTGATAAAATTTCATTTAAATGAAAAAGTCGGTTTTTAACTACTTTGTAGTGTTTTTCATTATTCATCAAAAATTTAATGTTTTCAGAAAAATACCAAAAATTAACCCAAAGATAATTTTGATATTATGAATTAAAAAATGATTTATATTCTAAAAAATTCAAAACATATATGTTTCATTAATTAATTTAAAATTAATTTCCATTGTCAAAACCAAAAAGTGTGTTTTTAAGAAATAATAACTATCAAAAGATTGACACTTGTTTATGTCCAATTTTAAAGTGATATTACTTATAATGACCAAAATTAGATTAAATGGTAAAAATATATTCTAATTAAACTTTAAAACCCAAATAAAGATAATCTAACCACATAAATAAATTATATTAAAAGATAGTTTTGAATTAAAATGCAGTACTTTTCACTATTCATTAAGAAATGAACTTTATCAGAAAAATACCAAAATTTCATCCAAAGTAAATTTTGATATCATGATTATAAATACGAATTTTATTTTTTAAAATAGAACATATAAAAGTGACAAAAACTATATTTAAAAAGGGTTCTCCATCAAAAAGCAGTAAATTGACCTTTTAAAGAATATTAGAGTATTTATGCTTAAAATTGGATTCATTCACATTTTAAGCCTATAAATTTTATTGAATAAATGTAAAAACATTTAAAAAACATGTGTAATAATATTTTAGTTAGTTTTATTCATTACCGCCAATACAACGGCCATTTAAAATAATAATAATATAATATTTTTTTTTGTATATCTTAATGTTGTGTGCAACGTAAGATTTCAAAGAAACCTATTGTTGCGTATTGAGTAATCTATTGGAAATAGAATCACCTTTAAAGTAAAATTAATATTCAATTCAAAAATATTAATAAATATGAAAATATCATATTCTTTATTTACCTGGGATGTTACAACTAGAATATGTCCACTAAAACTTACAGAAGGTGGAAAAAAAGTGCCAACAGTTTTTCTTGTTATATGTTGACAGAAACTTAAAAGAAAATCACCCAAATCACCACACCACAATTTAACAGCCACTTATAAGGAAACATAGACAAGAATTATTGGAATACAATGATTTAAAGAATGTAAGGAAAATTAACAAAACAATTTTACATGGTTTGGATGTGAGTCTTACTCCACATGGGGAATACTACTTTACTTTTGATTATGGAAAAAAGGATGATTACCATAACTCAATGATAACTAGCATTTCATGCATATTTTTGTTAATTGATTTTATTTATTTAATTAATTATATGCACTAATTTTCATTGGTTTTATTTTTTTTGGAAGGAAGTAGTTATATATTGAATTTTTTTTGAGTTTACAACAATTTTGATGAAAATAAGGGAAAAAAGATTTATGGCTTGGAGTATGAAAATTTATAAAAGGAAATATCATGGGTGAAGTGTTTAAAAAAAGGTGTTATCCCCAAAAAATAGAAACACCTGAGCACCCAGCGGTCATGAGGCTCTTGACCAAGAGCGGTGTGATGGTAAACAGAAGGGCCAATGTGGGGATGACACTGGTAGGGGGTTGTAGTAAGGGGAAACACCACATCAAGACAATGAAAAGGATTCGCCATGTCTTGGTTAATAATTAATTAGTGGGATTCATGCAACTCTAATGTGAGATAGTGAAAGATATTGTGCATATTTTAAAAATGTAGATTTTTTATATATAATTTTTTTGAAAAGAAAATAAAATAAGCTCAGGTTATTTTTTTTAGAAAATAGTCCAAAAAGGTTTTAAGCCCCTAAACGCATTTGTTTTTTTGGTGGAGGCCAAAGGCGTTTAGGACCTTGACACCTTTCTCCCAAATCTTTCGGAAAAAGGCGTTAAACTCTTAAACTCCTTTTCCTAAATCCAAAATATATATATAATTTTTTATATATACATGTTTGTATATTTGATTTTTTTTTGTTTTTTTTATTATATATATATAATAATTTTTTAATAGAATTTAACTTCTATTAAATATCCTACATTATTGCAATTAAAGCGGTCTAGATTATGAGGAAAACCCTCACCCAGGTCTCTTTTTTATAAGGGGTCTTGCCCTAGAAATCATATGGATTTCAAATATGGGATTTAGGATCCCTATTTCCTACACAAAATTAATATATTATTATTAATTAATTAATAATTAATTAATAATAAATACTAATTAATAATTAATTACAAATAAATAATAATAGTACCTAAATAATATTTAACTATTAAAATTTACTATTAAATATTATTAATTAACTAATTAACAATTAATAAGTAATTCAACAATATTAATTACTAATAAATATTAATTACTATACCCAAATAGTATGAACCATGGGTTATTACCCACGATTCTAAAAGTTATTGAAAATAAAAATGCACAAAGTTCAATGGAAGATGGGGAATGAAAGTAAGTGACAAGCCACATCAAATCAAGAAATCATATATGGGACCGGTCACTGCCCCTACCTCTCAGATGGTGGCCCCTCCTATATGTTTTAGGTTGATTCCATGCCTCTTCATCCACATGATAATCAATAGAATCATCCAGTGGGGTTGGAGCCTCACACTGAGGATGTTCTCCAACCAGGTCTGAGCCCTTTGATACTTGTCCATCAACATGGATGGCTCCATGAGAATTACAAAATTCCTCATGGAATATCTCCTTGTTGTTAGACCTATTCAAGATATCAAACAAACTAAGTCTATTATTACCAGAATCTAATGGATACATGAAAGAGGATAATTCCATAATAAGAAAACCTTGTACCCCTTCCTCGTCTCCCACAGGGTGAGAGCCCTTATTCAAGGAGTCATCAGGAAGTGGAAGGAAATTATGAGTGTCCTATCTCATAAGCCTATGAGGAACACCCACCTGATATAAGCCAGTTCCTTGATCCAAGACACCCGTATTTCTATAAGAAACACCAACTACAACACCTTGTGTGTTGGAATAATATCCTTTAATTGCATTGGAAATACCTATAACAAACTTCCTTGACTTACCTCTCAACAGAGTTTTAGCATCAAGATTTTGCTTTCCCTTATGATCCCTTGATGCAATTAACTGCTTTTGCCTCACTTGAGAGTCTACAGTCTCCTCTCTAATAAATTTTCCTTCAAAAAAATATGTAGCAAGGATCTAGACATCAGAAGCCTCCTATACTATGTCATCCCATGTTTTGAGACTATTACCCTATGTATCTAGGATTAACAATTAGGGTCTTAATTCATTAGATATCATTATAGTTTTCCCCTTCACCTCATCCAGTTGAATTCCAACATCAGCCTCCCTGTCAACTCCTAGAGATTCAGTCGGAAATAAGGAAACATGAACCTCTATGCCAATAACACTATTAGTCCTGGTAGAACCCTTCAACCTAGAACCAAATGTGTTTTGTCCCTTCAATTTGAGGATGGAGAAAAAATTTTCTTTGTGACATGATTCCTTAGTTTAGGTTCTGAGAACAGTGGAAGTGTGGTTAGGTAGGGTACAACTTTAAATTTTTCCGTAATGGACGATCAATCTGGGATCAATACGATGATGAATGCCAATATCCAAAGATTGAATCAAAGAAAATAGACAAACATATAGAAAGTCCTAGAACCCAAAAGAGAGGATCAATATATTCTGTTTATAATTAATTTAATTAAGTTAAATAAATACCTCTAAGGTTTTCTTTCTTAGTTTATGTGTTCGACCACATATCTGAGATGTGCCTTCATTGCGATGTAGAATCCAAGGATAGGATTCCTATAGTGGTGATCCACACATGCTCCACATATCTCTAGATGTTACCGAAGGAGTATCCAGGTGCTAGCGCAGAATATCCTTGCACTTGAGGTGCACACCTTTGATCTCCTTGAGAATCGCTTCCAAAACATTCTCCTTGATCTGGTGGAGGAGGATCTCTCTCATTCTTGAGAGCATTATTGGAGAAAAGAGATCTCTCGAGGCTTGAGATATTTTCCTCCAAATGTTGTGCACACAATGAGTGGATAGCCTATGGGTTTCCCCCTTGGATAATTAGAGAATAATGTAACATAATGGGGAATTTAATTCACCAGGTAGTAATAAATAATTATCACAAGTACCATTACTTATTTTATTATTCCATGTGAAACCCCATGTCAAATAATAATAGAAATGTTATTATTCCCATGACATGTGCTTAACTTGCATGTTATATTTAAATATTATTTAATCAAATAATATTTAATATTATTTCTCACCAGACTCATAACTTGGTCTGCCAATCCTCCTCAATATTTATCGGACCTTGAATAATGACTATTTATTTATTAAATAAATATAACTACATTATTCTCCAATAAATAAATATTCCATACAAAATATATTCTCTCAAATAACTAGTGATGAAATAAATGTGATCAGAAATCCTTGAATAATTATTAAACCACAATCAGGAATAATATTTATTCAACTTGTTAAATAATAAATTATTTAACTGAGATACTGGATACACTTAGTGTGTTACCCTCTAAGCCTCTTTCTGGTTGGTATTAGGTGGGATTGCCTAAAGTCCAAGATTACTATCTAGCAATGGGTCAAATCACCCAAGAGAAAGAAGTTAATGTCACAATGACATGTTACCTCATACAAATGCTTACCATGTAATATAATCCCTTTGTCCCGATATCTTGAATCAAGCGGGTTGCATGCAAGTTCCATCAACCCATGTTCTTGATTTCTCATTCTTTAACTTCTCAGAAATTGAACTTTCCTATAGAATACAATGGATATGGATTTATTTAGGCTAAATCATTTACATCAAAGGGATTGAGACATCTACTTCTATATAAGTTACAAATCCTTTCTTGCATTATTCATTAATGCAATATTACTCATGACGCACCCATCATATCCTACCTCACCGCAAACATATGTCGTCATGGTTTTTGTTAATACATATAAGTGTGAGAATCAGAATACCCATTAATAATAATCTTAATATCTAAGTACCAATACAAATTTCCGCATATAAGAACATAAAATGACACTAATGAATGTGGATTTCCTACTGGAGGGTCTTGTTTTCATAATATCCTTTTGGATATTACCAAGGTCACATACCATGAGAAGGTACCTCAAAGTTCTATGAGTCCCCACCCCTGATAGCCTGTATCATTTTTGTCTCTTAAAATGATATCATCTGGCCATAGAATATATATTCAAGAATAGTGTCATAACACTTCCAGGTTTTCATCATAGCAGGGATCCTCTATGACCTTTTAGTGAGATAACTACTCTTAGAACATTATCACATGAAATTTCACATAGTAGAACAATCATTATGTGATAAGAAGTTTATTAATATTCATCCAATAAATACAGATTTATCATAAAGTATAAATAAGTTGGTTTCTAAAGCACCAACTCTAATAGACTCCCACATACACTAGAGCCAACTTCTAACAACCTTTAGTCCGCTAGCTCTTACATGATATTCATGCTTCTAATAAGATAGGACTTTAGTCAATAGTTCCACCATGTTCTCCTTCGTGGACACTCTGCTCACTGCAACTTCACACCTCTGATGAAAATCTCTCAAGAGGTGATAATTCTAGAGTACGTGCTTTGTTCGTTGATGTGACCTTGGATTTTTTGCAAGATCCACCACTATAGTATTATCATAATATAATGTGACAGGGTCTTTATGAATAGGCACCACATCATGCTCCTAGAAAAAGTTCTAAACCCAAATGGCTTCCTTGGATGCATCAGAATCTTCTATATGTTCAGACTCCACTATAGAATCAGCAAAATCTGGATGCGTTGAACTCTTCCTACTCATAGCTCCACTCTTGATACAAAAAACATATCCTGATTGAAAATTTAGATCATTATGGTCTATTTGAAAACTAGTATTAGCATACCCTCTGATGACAAGCTCCTTGTCTTCTCCATACACCAGGAACACATCCTTAGTTCTTCTCAGATACTTAAGGATATCCTTAACAACAATACAATGCTATTCTCCTAGATATTCATAATATATTCCTACCATGCTCAGTTCATAGTCAACATCAAGTATATTACATAACATGTCATACATGATTTATCCTATCGCTTAAGTGTATGTTATCTTGCTCATTCTATCTTTCTCCTATTGTGTTTAGGGAAACATTTTATTATAAAGATGTAAACCATGTGACACTAGAACCAATCCACTCTTGGATTATTACATACTAAATATCTTTAGTATCTGGTGAATATATGCACTTTGACTTAGTCCAAGAAGCCTCTTGGATCTATCACGAATGATTTTGATCCCTAGAATGTAGGCTACTTCACCTAAGTCCTTCCTAGAGAATCACTTGTTTAATCAGTCCTTAACATATTGTAAAACTAGTATGTTGTTTCCAATAAGTAATATGTCATCAAAATATACTACTAGGATAACGACCACATTCCCATTAAACCTTTTGTAAACACATAGCTCACATTCATTCTTAAGGAAACCAAATTCCCTTATGGCTTCATCAAATCAAATATTCCATGACTTAGATGCTTGATTCAATCCATAAATGGACCCATGCAACTTGAAAACCCTTTTGGAATCACTTGGTCTCACAAACCCTTTAGGTCGTATCATATAGAAATATTCCTAGGTTATCGTTAAGGAATGCAGTTTTGATATCCATATTCCAAATATCATAGTCATGGTAATCCACTATGGAAAATATGATTATGATGGATCTAAACATGGAAACTGGTGAAATGGTTGCATCATTTTCATTTCCTTGAAATTGTTTAAACCCTTTAGCAACTAGCCTTGATTTATAGGCACTTACTTTACCTTTCATGTCCAGTTTCCTCTTGAATACCCATTTACATCCAAAAGGATTTACATCAATTGGCGCATCGACTAGAACCCAAACTTGGTTCTGATACATGAAATCAATCTCAGAATTCACAGCTTCTAGCCATCTTGCAGCTTCTGAGCTCTCTACTACCTCCTTGTAGGATACAGGTTCATCATTTTCCAATAATAATGAGTCACCATCCTCAATGAAAAGAAAACCATACCTCTATAGTTCCTTTACCTCTCTTACACTCCTATATAATACTTGTGTTTTAGGAACTACTTCTTCCATGGAGACCTTTGGAACTTGTTCCTGTACCAACTTATGTGTATCTTGAACATCAACTTCATCAAAGTCAATCTTTCTCCCACTATACTTTTTAAGGATGTGATCCCTCTCAAGAAATATGGTTTGTCTAGAAACAATCACTTTCTTGTCATAGGGGTTGTATAGGTAATATCCATTTGTTTCCTTATTATACCCTATAAAGATAAACCTCATGTCCTGAGGTGCTAGTTTATTTCCTAATAAAGTCTTAAAAAATTCCTCACATCCCCATACACATGTATGCGAAAAAATGGGTTTCTTTCCACTCTATAACTCGAAGGGGATTCCATTTTCTACCTCAATTGGTACTCGGTTTAATGTGTATACCGCAATTTGTAATTCATATCCCCGAAAGGATAACAACATATTTTCATGAATCATCATCAAACTTACCATGTCCAACAAGGTACGATTCCTCCTTTCACTAATACCATTCCACTGTGGTCTATAAGGTGGAGTGAGTTGAGATAGAATCCCAAACTACTGTAAAAATTCAATTAACTCTTTGTTAAGATATTCTCCACCTTGATCCAATTGAATCTTCTTTATATTCTTACCAATATAATTCTATACTCCATTCTTTAATTCCTTGAATTTATCAAAGGACTCAGACTTATACCTCATTAAGTAAATATATACATATCTACTAAAGTCATCAGTAAAATTTATGAAGTAAGAATATCCACCTCTAGCTTATACTGGAAATGTTCCACACACATTAGCGTGTACCAATCCTAGAAGCTCTACGGCCCTTTCACCCTTTACACCAAATAGTGGTTTGGTCATTTTCCATTGTAAAAAAGCATGACATCTATCAAGTGGTTTTGGCTTGTAAGAGTCTAAATAACCATATTGACAGATCTTTTTCAGGTGCTTATCATTTACATGACCAAGGTAGTGATGCCATAACTGGGTATTATATGAGTCATGTGAAAATGATTCGTTATTGATTTCCAACACTTGGTTTTAGTAATTTAATATATACAAGTGTGCCATACCATAACATATGTTGTCCTTATAAAGGGAAAAAAATTTATTTCCAAATTTGAAAACAAACACATATGTATCTAAACTTTATATAGAAATTATATTCTTGATAACAATCGGTACATAATAACTGTCATGTAAAACCAAAACCATCCCGGTCAGCAATGAAAGGTGGTAGTCACCAATGGCAAGAGCAGCCAACCTCGAACCATTGGAAACTCACAGATCCACCTATCCTATGTCAATTTTCTGAAATCTACTTGGTTCCTACATTTGAATATATATGTGAGGACCACAAGCAATATATAATACCCAATGTGTAGAAATGGAAAGATTTCACTCAATAACGAACACACCTTTTGCTTCCCCTTGCCTCTAGGTACAATTCCTCTTCCAATGGCCTAACTTGCCACATGCAAAGAATACTGCATCCTTTTCCTTACCCTGCATTTGGATCTTATTATTCTTGGTTAGATGTTGCTTGATATATTTAGACTATTTATAAATCTTAGGCCCCTTTGTCTTGTACTTCCTCTTCCTATTCACCATAAGGACTATGGGTTTGTCACACCCCATGTCCTTATCCACTTATAAAATCAGGGTCAGAAGTTCTGATAAGATCTTCTCATTATTTCTTATATTATAATTCACAATAAAACTAGAGAAGGCCTTGGGTAGTGATGAACGTATGAGATATGTACACAAATCATCTAGGAATTTAATCCCTATGATGTCTATATTCTCAATATAGCCAATAATCTTGACTACATGTGGTTCAGCTGGCACAGACTCTCCAAGATTAGTAGTGAAAAAAGCGTTGGAGATCTTATACCTCTCTTGTCATGCCTTCTCCTAATAGAGATCCCAAAGGTGAGACATCATTCTATAAAAATCCATTTCTCATGTTTCTTTAAGATACCATTAGTAATGGATGATATCATGAGGCACTAAACATCCGTAGCATCATTCAAATATTTCTCGTCAAAGAGAGATACTCATCACTCACCTCATTCCCAGGAAAAATTGGTAATGGTTCTTCCAACACATATAATTTTTTCATGGTGAAGGATAACACAAAGAAGCCTTTTCCACTCTTGGAAATTAGTGCCGGTGAGAAGGTTTTCCTTCTCGAGTATAGATCACAATGATATATTTGATGTAATTTTTAATGTCATTTTTACAAATAATATGTACATAGTTTTAGTACTTTATCTAATAAAATTAAGATAAATAAATAAATAAATATTCACTAGTCTCCCAATATTTTATTGAAACCCAATAGCTCTCACCATTGGCTTCATAATATCCTATTTCTTGGATATTATAGTGGTAAGGATCCATATTCTATTCTCATCTCCCCAACTTTGGCTAGTCAATCAACTTGAATGGGTTTAGGTATGAATTCAAAATTCCAACTGCATTAACTCATATCTCCTTTATCCATTGAGTGGACTCCCCAATCCTGAAATCATTATTTTAGATTTCCTCGACCCTTGCCACTTAGTTACACTAAGTCCTGCTTTGGTAGTCAACCCTTGATGTAAACCAAGTTAAGTCAACCCAAAACCTCAAATTAGAATTCCCTAATAATTGAAAGCACCCCAACATTGGCTGGTCAAGCACTTTGAACTATTGGTTCGATTCTAACCGAAGTAATGGAAGGCTATACTGACTTAATATTTTATTGTGGTATTTTATCCTTTTTGTGTAAATTGAATCTTATTATCTTTTAACATGCTTGTTAATATTAAGTGGGATATACTCAAGTGATTAACCATGTATTGATAATATTTACGCATAAGACATTTTATTTTAGTTCCATTTTGCATGATTTTTAATTCATTAATTATATGATCATGAGAGTACATCCATAATTAATAACCCTGCAACTAACAGAAATAAAATAAAGGGTATGATCATGTGCTTTTCTAATGGTTAGTTTATCTAGCGATTGATAAACTAACCCTAACCTAGGGGAGAAACACCTTGAAACTTTTAAGGTTCATGTTTACAACTTTCCACCTATCCACCTTTGTATCTCCTTGGATTGGTTTCATCTCGACTCCTAACTAAAACCACCTCCACTAGCTTGGTAGATCCATATATTATATATGATTTTAACTCACACATATATGAGAGGTAAAAGGGGGTTTACATAAAAGAAACCATGGGCATGCAGGACCTACATATTAATGAGGATAAGGAACACATGCCAACAAATTTTAATTTAATAAATAAATTAAAAGGAAACCAATCACATACAAAGGTATGGTCTAGCTCATGATCATCCACATGGATGCAAAAAATTATGCATTTAATAAAACTAGCATTCAATTATTTAATCATTCTTATTAAGATAAATTACGCCTGAATCGATTAATTATTATCTTTAATTAATCAATCATTTTTATCTTAATAATTTTATAAATTTCCTTGAGATTATCATCCATAACCTTGTAAATAACATGTAACTTAGAGGAAACATGGTGAATACTCGATCGAATCTACCCAACATGTATTATCTTCGTATACTATTTTACTCTTGTGACATATGATATAACAACTTAATGTCTTACCACAATGTGTACCTCATGGAGGATTACATGATTAAAATGATTATTTCGGCAACGTGTTATGATTTAATGAACTTGAGTAACAACATGTAATACGATTTATACATGATATGTAGTTCTAGACATTACAAAAATATTAAAGTTTTAATTCTGTGTAATTTAGTAAAGTACACAGTGTGTAGTTCCAACTACATAGTGTGTAATACCTTTCACCGTCTTATCCAAAGTACACACCTAGGGACTCAACATGTGTGGTGTACTTCAGAAATGTTAGAGTACATGGCATGTCCAGTGGGCCACACGTCATGTTGTCTCCGCGTTACACGGTTACCAGTCAGCCGCATCATGTATGGGATACACAGTTTGGCCCTGACCTGTGTGGGACTAAACGCCGTGTCTAGTGGGACACACAACATGTGATCCAACGACCGTGTGCCAGTCTATCCTAATCAACATGTGGTGTAAGAATTAACTATACTGTGTGTCTTAAATTCACATGGCTTGAGTAATTTCCAAATTACTCTAGTGTATTAATCACAAATACACGATGTGTAGATTTTTTCACATGGCATGTAATGATGACTACATGGTGTGTAGATATGGTTACATGACCTGTACTATTGTTCTATCTAGTAAGAATTGCTGGAACCTCCTGATGAGATACTCTATTTAATTTTAATTATAAAATTATACGTTTTTGTTAGATCTGCGAGTAACAATAAAGAGGAACAAATCTCAAAATTCATATTACAAGAATGATTATACATGAATTGAAAAACTAAATTATTAAAGCATAAAACATAAATGAATTATTTAAATAATTATAAAAATAAATATGTCTACTCTGATACCACTTATAGGTTCTGGGTGTAGCGGAAGCACGGTTAGTCCGACACCCAACTTTAAATTTGAACGTGATCAATGATTATTCTAGGATAAATACGAAGATGAATGCCAGTATCCATAGAATAAAATCAAAGATTTATATAAAGAATAAATAGGCTTAGAACCCAGATATAGGATAAAAATATTCTGTTTATAATTAATTTAATTAAGTTAAAGAAATACCTCCAAGTATTTCTTTCTTCGATGATGTGTTCGACCAAAAATACGAGGTACGCCTTCTTTGAGATGTAAAATACAAGGATAGGATTTCTCTAGATGTGATCCACACGTGATCCATGTATCTCTAGATGTCACCGAAGGAGTATCTGGGTGGTAGTGTGGAAGATAATTGCGCTTGTAATGTCCACCTTCGATTGCCTTGAGAATCGCTTCCAAAGCATTCTCCTTGATCCAGTGGAGGATGATCTCTCTCTTTATTGAGAGTATTATTGGAGAAAATATAGCTCTTGAGGCTTGAGAGATTTTCTCCAAATATTGTGAACACAAATATTGAATAGCCTGTGGGTTTCCCCCATGGATAATTAGAGAATAATGTAACATAATGGAGAATTTAATTCACAGATAATAATAAACAATTAGCACGAGTACCGTTACTTATTTTATTATTCCATGTGAAACCCCATGTCAAATAATAATAGCAATGTTATTATTCCCATGACATGTTCTTAACTTGCACGTTATATTTAAATATTATTTAATCAAATAATATTTAATATTATTTATCACCAAACCTGTAACTTGGTCCGCCAATCCTCCTCAATATTTACTGAGCCTTAAATAATGACTATTTATTTATTAAATAAATATAACTTCATTATTAATCAATAAATAACTATTCCATACGCAATATATTCTCTCAAATAAATAATGATGAAATAAATGTGATCAGGCATCCTTAAATAATTATTAAACCACAAATGAGAATAATCTTTATTCAACTTGTTAAATAATAAATTATTTAATTGAGATACTGGCTACACTTAGTGTGTGACCCTCTAGGCCTCTTTCTCATTGGCATTAGGTGAGCTTGCCAAAGTCCAAGATTACTGTCTAGAAATGGGTCAAGGAAACCAATAAAAATAAGTTAATGTTTCAACAACATGTCACCTCATACAAATTATTACCATGTAATATAATCCCTTTGTCTCAATATCTCCAATCAAGCGGGTTGCATGCAAGTGCCATCAACCCATGTGCTCTATTTATAATTCTTTGAATTATTGAAAATTAAACTTGCCTATAGAACACCATGTACATGGATTTATTTAGGCTATATGATTTCCATCAAAGGGGCCGATACATCTACTTCCATAGAAGTGACAAATCATTTCTTGCATTATTCATTAATGCAGTATTACTCGTGATACACACAACATATCCTACATTGCCGTGAACATATTCCATCACAGTTTTCATCAATACATCTAAGTGCGTGAGTCATAATACCCATTAATAACAATATTAATGTCTAAGGACCAATACAAACCTCTACAGATAGAAACATCCAATGACACTTATGAATGTGGATTTCCTACTGGAGGGTCTTGTTCTCATAATATCCTCCTGGATATTACCAAGGGCGCACACCATGAGAAGGTTCCTCAAAGTTCTATGAGTCCCCACCCCTTATATCCTATTTTATTTGTGTCCCTTTAAATGATATCATATATCCATAGAATATATATTCAAGAATAATGTCATGGAACTTCCGGGTTCTCATCATAGTAGGGATCCGCTATAACCTTTTAGCACGTCAGCTACTCTTAGGACATTATCACATGCAATGCCACACAAAATAAAAATCATGAATTGATAATAAGTTTATTAATATCCATACAATGAATATAGGTTTATCATAAAGTACAAAAAAGTTGGTTTCTAGGGCACCAACTCCAACACTTAGCATGTACAATAGTATGAAAACTAGTGAAAAATAGAGGTAAATTCTCATATTTAATAGTAAGATCAAAACTTAGTTTTATAATAGAGAAAAAAACATTGTAAATGCACATGGAATTGAAATAAACCTCCACCAAAAAACATATAAAATGACCGAATTGGTCTTCCTTCATAGCTCGACTAAGTTTTATGGGTGTGTCCCAATCACTGAGGAAATTTCAAAGAGAACCCGTGGATTCCACAATTTCTAATTCAATCCATAAATATGAACCCAAACTTGATTCCTTGAGTTCTGAATAGAGAAGGGATTGAACTAAGGATCCCAGTCCTAGATACAGAGAATACCAGGCCTGAGAGAAATCAGTCCAAGCCCCCAGGCTTTCTGCTTCATCTCCTCTAATGGAAATAAAATATGGAAGTACCCATAACCTATGTATATGCATTTCCAATCCCAGAATCTCCAAACCTCAGAAATTTAGCACTCAAGATCTTCAACCCTTCATGGATTTTTTCTTGAAGGTACCACTACTCTTGCGATAATCTAAAATTCAAAAATCTTAAACCTATCAAAGATCAACTCCTCATTCACATTAATATGTGCTAAGTTACCTCTTCCGAAGACTCTCTTAGAATCTCCATCCTTTCTCAAAGTGAAGAGATGTGACACATCACCCCATACAGGGCCGAGAGAATCAAAGTCATACACCCCTGTTGTTGCTTCATTAATAGGAGAATTTAGGATAATTAATAAATAACTATTAATTTAATAATTTAATCATTATTATTAATATTTAGTAACTAAATAATATTTTAAAATATTTATTAGAATTTTTTTAATAATAATTATTAATATTTATCAATTAATTGATAATTAATTAGTTTATTAGTAATTAAAATTATTAATAAGTAATTAAATATTTTTAAATTACTAATTAATTAATGACTAATAAATATAAAATTATTACCGAGACAGCACGAACCATGGGTTAGTAACTAAATAATATTTTTAAATATTTTATTAGTAATTTTTTAATAATAAATAATAATAATAATAATTAATTAATAATTAATTAGTTAATTAGTAATTATTATGATTAATAAGTAATTAATTATTTTTTAATTACTAATTAATTAATAATTAATAATTATATTATCATTTTTAATAATTAGTTAATAAATAATAATTTCAAATATAAATTAGTAATTAAAATTAATGGAGATGGAGGCGATATGATTTGGGATCTTTGAACAACGCTCCAATAGTTATGTCGATTCCTTGGTCTTCTAGGTTTCGTTGATCACAATGGGAATCATATCCACTTCTTCTTCCATTCTGCACTTCCTTGGCACTATTCTTTTGGCTGAAGTTGGTTCAGATGATGCGCATAGACAAGAGATTACGATTGGGGAGGAGCATTGATTTTTTTTCGTTTTTTCTTTCTTGATCGGTTTTGGTTTTTCCCAAATTTGGTAGGGATACAACATTGGCAAGTGTGCATCGATATGTGGATGCGCTCGATGGTTTGAATTTGCATCGATCATCTGATATAGTGGATGTGTGTCGACCTGCTTCAAATTTACCAGGACGACTTGGATCTGGTGTGGATGTGCGTCGACCAGCATTGGCTCCGACTGGTGTGCATCCAGTGGATGCGCTCATTAGTTTGAATGTGCATCAACTAGGATGATCATATTTTCTTGGAACTAGTGTGGATGTATGTTGACCATCATTGGCTTTGTCTAGTTTTCATATATCTACTACATATATTGGTGTCAGATCAAACATACCATCATTTAAGGATTCTGGTTTTGGGAAAATTCTCTGAAAGGGATCCATGGCGCACGTTGAGGTGAATCCAGTTGCTTTTGCTGAGCGTATTTAAATGAGGAAAACATCATTGATTATGAGACTTGTTTAGCCTAATGGTGAAAAGCTGTGGAATTTTTTTTGCACTCCTACAAATGATATTTTCATTAATGTTGAGTATTAAAAGAAACTATTGTTTTGTTATTTGCGTTTGGCTGTTGGTCACTTGTTGACTTCTTATTGGAGGAAATATTCCTGTGAGAAGTGTGTAATGAAGGGGCACCTCGTTTCCCATTACCGAATGAAAGTTTATATGAAGGGAACAACATTTTCAAAGCCCACTGATCATATTGGGACTGTGTCAAGTGGTGATGTGTGGGTTTCTGTAAAAGGTGACTTGCGGATTAGAAAAGGGCTTATGGATGCATAACATCTTGTTGGGATAGGTAGTTTCCCTTATAATTGGTCAGATATTGTGGAGATATAGTATGATCAAGAAGTGATACAAAAATATTATCAGAACTCTGTTGGATAGTCCCTCTCTTTCAAAGATTCTCTAATCTATAATGTGGAGATTGTTGATGCAGGGACTTTGGATCACGGTAAGGCTGGCATGCAGAAGAGTGGTGGAGTTCTAAGTGGGGACTCAACACTTTGATTAGGTGCATGGTGAGCTTGGTTCTTCTGAGAAAGTGTTTGGACACAGTTTCCCCATGGGTACAGTTCAGGGTTCTGAGGAGGTGTTGGTGACTTCACAACATAGTATTATTTTGGCTTCAAAGCATGATACAGATGACAAAGAACAAGAGAATGTTGATGCCGTTTATTATTCTGATGATTTGGAGAAGCTTGAAGATTCTATTCAAGATGAAGTGGAAAAGGAATTGACCCATGAACAAGCTTTGACTTCATCTCATAGAAAGGGTAAAGATTTTCTCACTACATTTGATCCTGGAAAATCCCCTCCGCTATTGGAGACGAAAGAGTTGTGAGGGGCTTAGCATCAAGTCAAGACTTGGTAGTGAGGTTTTCATCCAAAAAATCATAGATAAGGATGTGGTCATGATGATTGGGCTGGTGAGCGTGGCCAAGTGTCCACCGGGTCTTCTTCTAAAGGGCTCACTCTCGAATAGAAAAAGCTCAAGGAGAAGTACTTTGTGCTCTTAAATCAAAGAAGATCACAGTCAGAGTGAGAATATGTTCATGATGGTGATGATTCTAGTCATGAGAATGATTATGTTATGGATGTGTAGTTTTCTTGTTTGGATGAGGTCATGTCCTTGTTTGACCCCGTCCACCCTATTTTCTCTATCATTTTTACTTTTCTAATAATTTTTTTGGAGCGGGCTCACCTGTCTCTTGAACCTTTTGATTAGTAATTAATATTAATTAGTTATTAATATTTATTATAAATTACTATTATTAAATAGTATATCATATTATTTAATTAATATTTACTAGTAATTAATATTAATTAACAACACTTAGTTAGTTAATTAATACTAATTTAATAATAAATAATTAAAAATTAGTAATTTAATAATTTAATCATTATTATTAACATTTAGTAACTAAATAATATTTTAAAAATATTTATTAGTAATTTTTTAATAATAATTTTTAATATTAATTAATTAATTAATAATTAATTATTTAATTAGAAATTAATGTTATTAATAAGTAATTAAATATTTTTTAATTACTAATTAATTAACATGAATCAACTATTAATAATTAATTAGTTATTTTTTAATATTTTTATTAATATTATTAATATTATTAATATTAATTAGTTAATTATTAATATTTAATAGGAAATGTTAGTAGTTAATTATTATTTAGGTATTATTATTATTATTATTTATTAATTAATAATTAATCACTTATTATTAATAATAATGTATTATCAATTTTGCATAGGAAAGGGGGAACATGAATCCCGCATTGAAAATCCATAAGGATTTCTAGGGAAAACCCTCTTATAAAAGGGAAACCTGTGTGAGGGTTTCTCTCATAATCCAGACTATTTTAATTATAGTAATGTTGGATATTGAATAATAGTTAAATTATGCTAATATATATATATATATATATAAT
This sequence comes from Viscum album, assembly GCA_963277665.1. Taxonomy (NCBI): domain Eukaryota; kingdom Viridiplantae; phylum Streptophyta; class Magnoliopsida; order Santalales; family Viscaceae; genus Viscum; species Viscum album. Next base: position 2,074,588,654 of record OY728131.1, read on the forward strand.
ATAAAAGTAATAAAAAAATTAATTATAAAAAAATGTATATTTAAAAAGGATTTTTTTTGGATTCAGGATAAGGCATTCAGGGGATTAACGCCATTGCCCAAAGATTTTAGACAAAGCTGTTTAAGTCCCTAAATGCCTTTAACCAATGCCAAAAAAAGCCAAAGGCATTTAGGGTCTTAACATATTTGTGCCCTATTTTCTAATTTTTTATCCTAGGATTATTTTATCAATTTTATTTTGAATAACTTATATAAAAAAATCCTAAAAATGACCACAAAATAGGTGATATGACAATATCTTTCTCTACTATTTATCTCCTTCTTCCCTGCCGCTAGGGTTCACCCAGTTCACACCATGTTTACCCGTTTTTCATCACGAACTACAATGGAAGATCGAATGAAGCTCAAGGATGGGTCTTCCAATCCTCTTTGAACCACCATGGATAATCAAAGGAAGAGTGTTATTTTAATATATTTTTTTTGAAGAAAAAAATTATTAAAATAGTGCTAGGTTTAAAATAATTTTAAAACTAGAATAGAAAGGCTTCAAGACCCTTTCCACCTTTAACCTCTTTTCCCAAAGGCCAAAGGCGCAAAGGCCATTTCCAGAAAGTTTGGGAAAAGACATTATAAGCCTTAATGCATTTTCTCGAATGATATATATATATATATACTTATTTTAAATATACATGTTTGTATATTTATAATTTTTATTTTTATTTTTATTTTATTTTGTATATATATATCTATATATATAAAATTCAATAGAATTTAACTGCTATTCAATATCCAACACTACTATCATTAAATCAGCCAATAATTATAAGAGAAACTCTCTCTAAGGGCACCCTTTTATAAGGGAGCTTTACCTGGAAATCCTTCTAGATTTTTAATGTGGGATTCATGTCCTCCCTTTCCTGCACAAAATAAATAATATATTATTATTAATAATTATAAATTAATTAATAATACATATTAATTACTAATAAATAATAATAATAATACTTAAATAATAATTAACTATTAACACTTACTATTAAATATTAATAATTAACTAATTAATATTAATATTTTTTAAAAAAAAATCAATTAATAATAGGAATCACTAATAAATATTAATCACCAATTAACAATATTAATAAATAACTAATTAATTTCCAATTAATTATTAATAATTAATAGGTTTCAATTATATATATTAGATATTTAGGGGTACAATTACATAAAAACACACACACACACACACAGGAAAACCTTGCAATCACAAGCCAAATGATCAAGTCATAGCCCTTGTAACATCCCACTCCATATCATTGGCTTGAGAGGGTGGAGGAATGCCACTTAGCCTTAAGCGATGTTCCCTAGGTTCCAATGGCTGGTAATAAATGCCGAGGGCTTCGAGAATAAATTGGGGAATAATTTTCTATTGAGATACAACCAACCAACCCATCAATCCACTAACAAAAAACTATATGATGCATGTCGATAAAACATCCAAACCCATACAATACCAAAATAAAACAAACTAATCCATAACAAACCCACATGCCAAATACAACCAATCACACTAAAATATATTAGAGTACCAAGCGAATGACTAAACAAGAGACCCAAAATAAACCAAGACACACTCCACAACTCTACACTAATCTCCATGCTCCAAGAACTAACACATCTACCAAGTATCACCATGAGCCACTAGCAATGAGATGTTTTACCTTTACCTGTGTCCCGGAATACAAAATCTGCAAAAGCACCAAAGTGACAAAGCAGGGTGTGAGTACTAATACTCAGTAGGCTTTCCCCAAATGACTTACCTACACACTCCATTAGGATAAAACCATTAACAAATTTATATAAAGCAATTTATATAAAATAATCACAAGTGAAACCATTACCATAATCCAAACATACCCTTACCAAGACACCTCACCCAAACCAAGCAACCCAAGGGAAATCCCAACAATAATTCCATAATACATCTCACCATTTAACATTAGCACAAAAATTTCCATATTTCAAAGCAATGCACAACAAGACAACCAAAATGGTGGGACTTCTACCCATCCTGTTCACCCCATTTTCAACTAGCGGTACTTCCTGACCACTACCCATAATGGTGGTTCTTCCGACCAATATCCATAACCTTTCATAGTGATACTTGATTCCCACTTCCACACAACCAACATAATCTATAACACTCAATCAACCAATAATCACAAAGAATCCAAGGCCGCACAATAATCACACAACCATTTCCCACACATGCGAATTCACTTCAATGAATCACCCATTATTTGAAAACACCCTTTAATCATTTTTCATGCCAAAAAACATTTCAATAAAACAAAATATTTATTTAAAACCATTTTTCATCAACCATTTTCACAAATCAATCTTATCAACACATTTTAAAATATCCATTTTAAAATCCACAATAAGAACATTTCACCACAACACCCCTTTTTCCCAAAAAATCCCCAAAACATCACCAAAGGGATTTCCAACCAATTTCACACATAAAAAATGCAATTAATTTTAAGCAAAACAAATTAATTGTAACCAAGATTCAAGTTCTTTCAAAGTGGTGTCAAGAGAGAAGCCACCTACCTTTAAGGTTCCGACGAATTCGACCCACAAGCAACCACACCTCAAATATGGAGAACACACCACCCAAACCGCTCTAGATCTCCTTCTCTAACATACCCAAGCCTTAAAATTAATATCCAAGGAAACCAAAACCCTATATCTACACACAACGAGTGTAGATCTAGAAAACTGAGAGGGAGGGAGATGTAGATCTAGAGAGAAACCAAAGAAGCCAAAATGAGAGACTTACTTGAGAAGAACCAACTTCAATACACCAAGAAACCCCTTAGATTTGCTTTCAAAATGTGTGGGAGAGCCCCTCCAACCCTTGAGAACCAAGAATCTTGAGCGAGGCTCGAGTGGGAGAGAGTTTGGAGTAAAATAGGTCAATACTGAGGGAGACCAGATTTAAAAAACCTTCTTTTAAGTGACCACATGTTTATCCCGCACAGTTTGAAAAACTGTGTGCTAACCATGCGCAAACCACTGCCTCGATAGAGGGGGTCCGCACAATTTCTTTGCACAGTTTGGTAAATCGTGCACAGGCCGTGTGAAGCCTAATGTCTTCCCCTATATGTTTTTATAGATAACCCACACGGTTTCCCCTAACTGTGCTCAAACTGTGCACCTTTAGAAAAGCCTCCAAACTTTTTTAAAACCATTAAAAACTCTCCCAAACTCTTCCAAACTCATCCCAAGCACTTTAAACACATAAAAAGGCATAAAAAAGGCTACATACCTCAAACTTGGGGTGTTATATTCTTTCCACCATTGAAATTTCCATCCTGGGAAAGTAGGGAACCATTGATTTGCTGAAAGAGCTCAGGCCATTGCATGAGCATCTCTTTCTCCCACTTCGAAGTCTCCTCTTGAATCTGACCATACTGCCACAAAACATGAAATAAACTGATGCTTTTACCATTAAAGACTTTATCTTGCCTATCCACAATCCACACTGGCATGTGCACCAAGGAAGCATCCGGTTCTAGCTCAACATGATCCCAACAAATCACATGGTCATGATCCGAATGATACTTTTTCAACTACGACACATGAAACACATTGTGCACCACACTAAATCGTGGTGGAAAATCCAAACGATAAACCACCTCTCCAATATTCTCAAGTATCTCAAAAGGCCTAATATAACTCGAAGATAACTTACCCTGCTTCCCAAACCGACGATGTCCCAACCTAGGAGAGATTCTCAAAAACACATTATCATCCACCCCGAATGAAAATGGTCGTCGAAGATGGTCCACATATGATTTCTGATGACTTTAAAACATATCCATCCTCTTCCTGATAAACTTTATTTTTCCATAGTATCTTGGACAAGGCTCGGTCCAATCATTGAAGTCTCTCCTTTTTCCACCCAACATAGTAGAGAACGACAAGGACGCCCATACAAAGCCTCAAACAGAGCCATATGTATCAAAGCTTGATAACTGTTATTATAGGAGAACTCCACCAATGGTAAGTGATCCTCCCATGAACTAGAAAAATCCATCACACAAGCACTTAATATATCCTCCAAAGTTTGTATCATCCTCTCAGTTTTCCCATCCGTCTGAGGATTATATTCCATGATCATAGTTAACTTATCCCAAGGGATTGCTGTAATAATTTTCAAAAAAAAGATGTGAACCTTGGATCTCTATCTTACACAATCAAAACTGGAACACCATACCTCTTTACCACCTCTTGGATATAGATTTTGGACATATCTTCCACTGTATGAGATTCATGAATCGGGATGAAATGGGCCGACTTTGTGAGACGATCCACAATCACCCATATGGAATCGTGTTTCCTAATTGTTCTTGGGAGACCCACCACAAAATCCATTTCTATTTTCCCCCATTTCTACACTAGAATAGGTAAATACTTCAACATGCCTACTGGCCGCTGATGCTATGCCTTGACTTAATGACAATTCAAGCATCTCAAAACAAACTCGGCTACATCCCTTTTCATACCTGACCATAAAAACTACAATTTCAATGCCTTATACATCTTCTGAATTATAGGATGGACAACCCACCTGGAATGATGATAATACCTGATAAGTTTCTCTCGACAAGCTACTGGTACCACCATCTGATTTTGAAAACACAAGACTGAATTCCCATTCAGTTCCCAGTTCTCAATGGCCTCCCCACAATTGTGTTTCGACCTCATCGTCATACACTTGGAATCTGATGTCTATGCCTCTTTAACCAAACCAAACAATTTAGGAACCAAGAAAACTGGAAAGAAGACCGTTCTATCACCCAGTCCTCACATTCCAACTGCATGTTGGCTATTACTGACATCAACTGCCACTGATCCGATGCCTATTTCACCACTTCAGTATATGATTTCCTAATTAATTCATCCACCACCAAATTTACCTTACCTAGTGTATACATTAAGTTGAAATCAAACATCTGGAGATATTCCATCCATCTCCTTTGCCTCATGTTCAAATCTCTTTGGGAGAAGATATGATTTAAGCTATTATGGTCGGTAAACACTGTAAATTTATCATCAAAGAGATAATTACACCACATTTTTAAAGCATGAACCACCGCTTCCAACTCCAAATCATGTGATGGGTATTTCTCTTCATGAAACCTCAACTGACGTAAGCCATATGCAACCACATGATCCCCCTGCATGAGAACACACCCCAACCCTGATCCCGATGTGTCACAATACACCACGTACCCTTTCCCTGGTTCTGGAAAAACCAAGATTGGTGCTGATGTAAGGTGAACCTTTATCTCTTCAAAACATTTCTAACACTTCTCATCCCATTGAAATGGAACATTCTTCCTTGTCAAAACTGTCATCGGTGAAGCCAATCATGAAAAATCATGAACAAAACGTCGATAATACCCAGCTAGACCAAAGAAGCTCTGTATCTTGAAAAAATTATTTGATGGTTTCCATGAGATAACAACCTCTATCTTTTCTAGATCAACTGAAACACCCCTTTCAAAAATAACATGTCCAAGGAAACAAACCTCCTTCATCCAAAAGTCACACTTTGAAAATTTGGCATACAACCGATGATCCCTCAAGATCCCCAACACAATCTCCAAGTGCTGCTCATGCTCTACCCTTGTCCTTGAATATACCAGTATATCCCTAAAAAATACCACCACAAAAGAATCTAGATATATCTGAAATATCCGATTCATCAATTCCATGAACACTGTTAGTGAATTCGTTAGACCAAAGGGCATAACCACATACTTGTAATGGCCATATCTAATTTTGAAAGCTATTTTTGGAATATCCTCATTCCGCACCCACAATTGATGATACCTTGATCATAAGTCTATATTGGAGAACCACTGAGCTCCCCTCTACTGGTCAAAAAAATCATCAATGTATGGAAGTGGATATCATTTCTTTATCGTAACTTGATTTAGTCTACAATAGTCGACACATAACCGCAACATTCCATCCACCTTATTAACAAACAACACCAGCACTGCCCATGGAGACATACTAGGTCAGATGAACCATTTGTTCTCTAACTCTTACAACTAAACTTTTTGTTCCCTTAATTATGATGGTGCCATCCGATAAGATGAAAGTGGGACAAGTCTGGTCCCCAGAAGAAGATCAATCGTAAACTCCACTTATCTCGTAGGTGGTAACCTTGATAATTATTTATAAAAAACATCCATAAATTGATCCAAAACTACTAGAAGAACACTCTACTCAATACCTTCTAGTGCTACCAATGAAAAATACACTAATAGGTATGATATCGTGCCAACCACTAGTTTCAACAAGCCTGTCGTACCCTACTTATCATTCTTCTCCCCTCTAAAGAGATGTCTAACACTATCCTCCATCACAAAACTAACCGTTCGTGCATAAAAATCAATGTTGGACTTAAACATTGTTAACCAATCCATTCTAAGGATTATATCATACACATACATCTCAAGCACTGATAAGTCCCACATTAACTTGACCTCATCCAGCACTACATGAAATGCTCTACATAGGAAGGCTTGACACTCTTTTTCACCCAGAGGAGTTTGAAGTTTGAGAACCATAGGCATCATTTCTACCGTTAAACCCAACAAATAAATGATGCGAGAAGAAATAGAATAATGGTGAGCACTTATATCAAACAAAACTTGCATCAACATGGAATTTAAAAGAACCGTACCTTGCACCATGGATGTTACTGACTAATCATCCATCACAACCTATTCAGCTCCAAACAACTGCTTTCTTGCGACACTCTATTCCTTTATTCCCTACTGAGACTTTTCTTGAGGAGTCATGGTGTTCCCAAAATCACCATGATTGACTCGGGTCTACTGAAAAGGAATATACTACTGCCCTCATCCTGTCGAGGCATATTACCCCTGCGACCTCTGAGGAGTATCATGGACACTAGACCTCAGAGCATTCTGGCAATACCACTGAAGGTGCCCCATCTACTTAAAATTATGACATGATCAAGGCCATGTCATACAATCCTGTTTGATGTGACTCATAGATTCACACTGAAAACATCTAGGTTTACTCTGAGGCTTTGGAGGAAGATTCACGGATCCTGTAGTTGGATTCTGAGTCATACTCTCACCCTAGAAATAATTGTCCCTCTTCCTCTTGAACCCAGTGTTCGAGTTCCCACTATTCCCCATGAGTACTAATACACTTCCTTCGCTCGAAGCCCCCAAGAGATCCCTTTTAGCCACTAAGGCTCTATTCACCATCTCTATATAATCATCTATACAAAACACTGCTATCTTGGACTGAATGTCTTGCCTCAAACCAGCTTCAAAGATACGATATTTCAATGATGTACTACCCGCCACCTCGGGTGAAAACCTTACTAAGTTCATAAAATTAGTTACATAATCCATTACCGAAAGGTTCTCCTATTTCAAATGTAAGAAATCCATTGTACACTGAATTCTGAATGTATGAGGGTAGAATTTTTTGTTAAACAATTCCTCAAATCTGTCCCATGTCATACCTTGGTCCGTTCTAGCTTGGACCACCAACTCCCACCACTGAAGGGAAATATATTCCAATATATACATGGAAAACTTCACTTTCAACTCTATCAATGTTCCCAATAATTAGAATATCTTGTTCATTCTATTAAACCATGATTCTGCCCTTTCCGGCTCCGAATCACCCCTGAAGATGGGTGGATTCTTCTTTTGAAACTAAACCTCATGATCCACATGCCTTAGTTCATATGCTTTATTTCCACTTTCCATAGCTTAGAAAGCTTTCACTATACTTTTCACTAGTTGCTGGTTCACCTAAGGCTCAGGTGCAACCACATTTTCAGCAGCCTCCTCTGGTTGGTCTCTACGACACTTACTCGGTGCCATTTCTATTCATACAAAAACAACCATGATTCCTTCTATTTTAGCAGAACATGATTCAAAAATTCTAGTTCTATTACACTACTACTATCACAACCAAGATTTCCACAAGTTCACATTTCCCATATTTTACTATTTTGAAAAATACACCCTGTTTTGAAAATCAACCCATTCTCAAAATACCACAAGTTTCTATGTTTTAAATCCTTTATTTTTGAAACCCAATATAGATTTTAGAAATTAACACATTCATATCACACCTAATTCATTATACCCCAATGAAATATACATCCTAATGGGAAGTCATTTCTACCATGAATGTCATGCTCATCTCATTGGCTACACCCATGACAATGAGATATCCAATGCCTATAACTGTCTCCAAAAACTTATGTACCCAACTCGCTGGTAACTTGAAGTTCATCATAAAAGGGTTAACTACGTCCTTTTATTCTATACATTCCAAGTTCCGACAATCCTACACCTTGATACCATATCGACTCAAGGAATAGGCCAAGAATGAATGTCAACACCAAGACCAACGATCAACACCAAGGATCGAACAACTACTCTCACTTGAAATCTAAGGACTGAAAAAACTGATACCACTTGTAACATACTGCCTCATATCATTGTCTTGAGAGGGAGGAGGAATGATACTTGGCCTTAAACAACGTTCCCAAGGCGCCAAAGGCTAGAAATAAATGCCGAGGGCTTCAATAATAAATTGGGGAACAATTTTCCCTTGAGATACAACCAACCAAACCAACAATCCACTAACAACAAACTATATGATTCATGTCGATAAAACATCCACACCCATATAATACCAAAAGAAAACTAACTAATCCATAAAAAAACCACATGAAAAATACAACCAAACACACTAAACCATATTAGAGTACCAAGAGGAAGACTAAACAAGAGACCCAAAATAAAACAAGATACACTCCACATCTCCACACTAAGATCCATGCTCCAAGTACCAACACATCTCCTAAGCATAACCATGAGTCACTTACAATGAGATGTTTTACCTTTAACTATGTACCAGAATATAGAATCTGCAAAAGCACGAAAGTTCCAAAGTAGGGGGTGAGTACTAATACTCATTAGGATTTCCCCAAATGACTTCCTTACACATGCCACTAGGATAAAACTGTTAACAAATTTATATAAAGCAGTTTATATAAAATAATCACAAGTGAAACCATTACGATAATCCAAACATACCCTTACCAAGACACCTCAACCAAACCAAGAAAACCAAGGGAAATCCCAACAATCATGCCATAATACATCTCACCATTTAACATTAGCACAACAATTTCCATCTTTCAAAGCAATGCGCAAGAAGAAAACCAAAACATTGGGACTTCTGCCCATCCCGTTCACCCCATTTTCAACTAGCAGTACTTCCCAACCACTACCCATAATGGTGGTTATTACAACCACTATACATAACCTTTTATAGTGATACTTCCTTCCCACTTCCACACAACCAAAACAAGACATAACAATCAATCAACCAATAAGCACAAAGCATCCAAGGCAGCATAGTAAGCACACAACCATTTCCCACACATGACAATTCACTTCAATAAATAACCCATTATTTGAAAACACACTTTAATTGTTTTCCATGCCAAAAAACATTTAAATAAAACAAAATATTTATTGAAAACCATTTTTCATCAACCATTTTCACAAATCAATCTCAGAAACACATTTTAAAATCTCAATTTTAAAATCCACAACAAGAGCATTTAACCGCAACACCCATTTTCCCCAAAAATCACCAAAACATCACCAAAGGGATTTACAACCAATTTCACACATCAAAAACACAATTAATTTTAAGCAACACAAATTAATTGTAACCAAGCTTTAAGTTCTAGTAAAGTGGAGTCGAGAGAGAAGCCACCTACCTTTATGGTTTCGGCGAATTCAACCCACAAGAAACCAAACCTCAAATCTGACAAACGCATAACTGAAATTTCTCTAGATCTCCTTACCTAACATCCAAAAGACTTAAAATTAATATACAAGGAAACCACAACCCTAGATCTACACACAATGGGTGTATATCTAGAAAACCGAGAGGGAGGGAGATGTAGATTTAGAGAGAAACCAAAGAGGCCAAAAGGAGAGACTTACCTGAGAATAACTGACTTTAATCCACCAAGAAACCCCTTAGATTTGCTTCCAAAACGTGTGGGAGAGCCCCTCCAACCCTTGAGAACTGAAAATACCGAGTGAGGCTTGAGTGGGAGAGAGTTTGGAGTGAAATAGGTCAAGCCTGAGGGAGCCCAGATTTAAAAACCCTTCTTTTAAGTGGCCGCACGTTTATCTCGCATGATTTGGAAAACCATGTGCTAACCATGCACAAGACACTGCCTCAAGAGGGGGTACACATGGTTTCCTTGCACAGTTTGGAAAATGGTGCGCAGGCCATGAAAAGACTATTGTCTCCCCCTACACGGTTTCTTAGATAACCCACACGGTTTCCCCTAACTGTTCTCAAACTGTGCACCTCTAAAAAAGCCTCCAAACTTATTCAAAACCATTCTAAACTCTCCCAACCTCTTCCCAACTCATCCCAAGCACTTTAAACACATAAAAAGGCATAAAAAAATCTACATACCTCAAACCGGGGGTGCTACAGCCCCCCAAGGGGTAACCCACCTCCTATGATTACACACCCTCTCTCTCACCCTCTACCCTCCCTTGTCACCACCTCACGTCACAACTTATCTTGAGCCAGCCACCAATCCACAGATCCCGCACATTTTTTAGTCATTGCCCACCGTCGTTACCACCTACTCTTTCAAGTATCATTGGTTTAGGCCAATCCCACCACTATAACCACCCCCATTTTATTTATTCCTTTTCCGCCCCCATTTTTTCTGCATAAGTTGCTCTGTGTTTATACTTCTATATCCACAAACCCTAATCTCTACTAGTTTTAGATGTGAAATCTATTTTTAAAATTCCTCCACCCTTTATTTTCCATCTATTTCTATATCGTATCCACCCCCCACGCTTCCATATCTAAATTTATTAAACCCATGAGATGTGTGCCTAATCTGTTTATGTATTTTCCCCCTAAATCAAATGGGATGCTTTAAGAGTGTATGCTATCTCCATTTAGGGTTCCTCATATTTTCAATCCCTAAACCCCCTTAATCGGACTCTATAAATATTTCTCAATGATTTTAATGATCATAGAACTCTATTATTGGGTAATACTAATTTCTATTTCAATATATTCCTTCCATAAATATTTCTTTTTCCCATGAACTATGTATTACCACTCCCCTAATACCATCTCAGAGTATCCACCCTTATAATGTTTGGCACAATCTATTTTTTTACTATTTTATCCTATTATTTATAATTCTCAATTAACTGCTTACTATTTTTTCAATCCCCATTTTATCCAAATTAAATCATATCTTTATATTCTCTTAATCCTTGTGACATTAAATAAATAAATGGTCATTGATTGTGTTAATGTATTTTGAGTTAGAATATAGTAGATTCACCATTAACTCAAAAAAAATAGTCTCTTCCAAAATTATTCCACCACTTCCATTTTTAAATATCATTTTATTAGTTTATTTAATTCAATAAATAAATAAAGTATTTCCATTTTTCTAGTATCATTTATTATTAAATTTATTTATTTATTTTGAAAATATGTTTGAATATTTTAAATTTTGAAAATTTATTACTAAAAACTATTTTGGTATTCATTTAAACCAAATATGACTAGTATATTGTTTGTATAACATTATCATTACACATTGAATAAAAAATAATTAAATAATATATTTGTACCATTTCTAAATTTTACTTTTTTAGTATCATTTAAACATTTTTAGTAGTTGAGTTTATAATGTAATAAATTGATATGTATGCACCATTCCCATAGTTTAATTTTATATTTCTTTTATGATGATTATCATTTAAATAATTTCACATGCTCCGATTCATTTAAAAAATCCTTCTAATTATTTTATTTAAAATATGTTAAAAAATTATTTCACTCTCCATATCATTTATACAGATATTTTTTTGATTCTTATTTTAATTTTTCTGGCTTAATTTTAAACCATGTTTCCAAGGAATACTATTTTCTTATATTGACATGTAACTAATTTCATTTTTAATATTCTTATGATAAATAGAAATTTCTTAGTTTAATCATAACTTATTTTTACCAGTCCTAACAAAAAACTTCCACATTTAAGCCAACACATGAGTTCACTCTCTAATGATATTTTTATAGATCTTTGATATATTATGATTCAGAAAAGCATCTAATTTTATTTTATTATAGTTTTTAATATTTTCTACATTTACTCTTCAAGGAACCAACTTAAAAAAATGATTCTTCATGTTCAATTTTTTATTTACATGATCATCATATTGTATTCATCATCGTTATAATAATTTTTGATGTTTTTGATTATGGAATGTCTTCTAATTTAGATTTAGATCTTGTATTTTTATCTTTAATTTACTAATCGAGTTCATCATCTAAAACTAGTCAAAATTACTTTAATCTATTTAATTTTTAACATAAATCCATGTTTAATTATTATCACACCCTTACTACATTTTATTTTTATCATGTTTTTTGAGTTTTTATTAAGAATGTGAAATTTTGATTTTATTCCTGAATTTGTTTTGTAAATTTTTTGGTATCATTACATGAAAATTATGCAGCAAGGTTGGAAAATAGAGACATTGATATATTTTCTTAAATCAAGTGGTGAGAATGTTACAAAATCTTATAAAATGGTTTGAATCAACTTACTATAATTTGTATAATTCCTTACAATGTTTCATCTTTTCCATACAACACTGAGTCTTCCTTAGTCTCACATTTATGATTTCTATCCTTCCATATTTTACTTCACAATTAAGAAATACTAATCTATATGGGTCTTCTCTTTGAAATCTATTACACTCCCTATTAGTGAATCCTTAAATTATATGCATTCTATCTACTTTTTATATCCTATAGTGTTTTCTACCGAACCTTCTATAGATTCCATATTTCACAATTTCATTTCATAACAAAATCTATAAAGCATGATAGGCCCAGTTAGGTGAGTTTTCTTCCAATCACTATCCATATGAATACTATAACATATAAATTATTAAATATATCCCTTTACTACATTTTTGGATTTCATATATTATATTTATTAATTTATTTATCATTTCAGATTTTCAATGTTCCAATAGGACCTTCATTTGGGGTATCATATCCAATACACTATACATTTGTTTATTTTTCAGTTAAAAATGATAATTTCTCTATGATGTAATACGTAGTTCATTATATGTTATTGCACATGTTAACAAACACTAAGATAATATTCCATGTGTTTCTCACTATTCAAAGAACTGATAAATAATTATTTGTGTCTCAATTCAATGTATATTTAATATTTGTTCTATGATTTATTCTACTTAGTTTAGAGGTTCAAATTTTAGAATTATTTATACCACACTAAGAGGTATAAATGGAATTATCTTCTTTCATAAACCCTATCTTATAAATAATAAATTACAATTTATATTTTACAAAAACATTATAAAATGGTTTAACACAAATTCCTATTATTTTTAGAATTCCTTACAATGTTTTAGATTTTCCTTACAATATTGATTCTTCCTCACCATCACATGTTTGACTTATCTGATTTCATTTTTTACTTCATAGTTGAGAAATTCTAATCTCTCCAGGATATCTCTTTAAATTCCATTCTTTTACCTATCCATGACCCCCCTAATTCTCAATCTTCTCTATACATTATACTTCCCATAGTGTTTTAAACTAGACCTTTTTCCTCTACTTCACATTAAATATCCATATCTAAAGGTATTATACATGTATCTATATTTTATTTAATTTTTTATTCAACCCACAATTTTCTGAATATATATTCCATTTTTTGTTGACTTATCTATTTAGGATCATTAAATTCCTATTTTAGTTTTTATTTTTCTAATCAAACACATATGATATGAACTCAATTTTTTTGGTCTAATATTCCCCTAAAATATATTATTGAAATTTTTGTGAACAATTCATGACAAATCATGAAAAATATGTCACAAATGATTGAAAAACTAAAATCACGATGTAAGGAATCTTGACAAAAACAAATTTTGAAAATGAAAAATAAATTAAACTTTGTCACAGGTTTGGCCTCACATCCTTTCCCTCTTCAATTAAATGATATGAAATAACTATATGAGATGATAATGTTTTAAATATAAAAAAATAATACTATAAGGTTACTCCTTTATTTTAGGTTCTTATATTCACTACATTTTGGAAAATACAGTAAAACAAATAAACCATATTTTTACTCATACCTAATTCCCAATATTAGCATCGATATGTGAACCACATCATGATTTCCTTACAAATTTTCACCGCAGTTCGAATAAAATCCTTGATCTACTTATTGTGAACCTTCTTCTCATTTGGGTTTTCTAAAATGAAACAAACTTCATAATAAATTAGATGAGTATAAAATAGTTTTCATGAAATTTGGTGAGTCTTCTCAGTCACTTCCCCTATTAGATGTATTTAACTTAAAGAATGGGCATGAAACATTAAAACATAAGGTAATACTTTAAATCCTAACTTCATTATTCTTTCCTTTGTATGGGTAGTGGTCATTTTCCTCTTTCATATAGGTTATAGATCTTATTATGTATAAAAATGTCTTCTATTTATGCATGGAATATTCTGATAACCATCCCTGAGATTGATGAAATGTTCAATTTTAATCTTAGAATTATTATTTTTGGCTTTTGATGATTTAAAAAATGAATTTTATTTAGATTTTAAAATCATATTTAGATGTTTCTAATTATGAATCACACTAAAATATGTTATTAATATGAACATTTAATTTTTATATCTTTAAAAGATATAGTTGAAGGCTATAAAATCTACAAATAATTTACTAATATCCCAAAAATATGAACTTAAATCCCAATTATATGATAACTCATGTGAACATTTATATATAGTATTAAATTAATTTTTAATTTATATTTATTCAGATTTTTTAAATAAAATCTAAAATATTATAACATATAATTGTAAATTTTATTCAAACCCCTTATCATATCATTAAAAGACGACATCAATGCCTTTAAATTGAAAAATTAAACTATAAGTGAACTTAAAAAAGATATGATCTATTTCTCATAAGACAACTACCACATTTATAGGTTTGAAGATTAATGATTTTTTATATTCCCTACAAATATGAGACATTCCTTTTTATTTTTTTATTCAATATAAATTTAATAAATTTTTTGACATAAATTATATGTTAACATATTGTATCAAGATGTTTACCTTTTAATAAAAAAGTATAAATAATTACGGTAATGAAGATTAATGATAGGTTATGATATTAACTTACTGAGTTTAAACAAAATGCTATTACTAAATTTTTTAGTACATGAATTGTATAATTAAATCTATACACTCTTGCTTAATTTAATTTTTACACATTTATATGTTTGACTTAAATTAATTTTTTGATGTCCATAATATTTTTTTAATAAGTTATCTCAATTCATATAATACCAATGAAAGACTCACTATCAATCAACCTATATGAAGGGAAAAATAAATAGAAGGATACTGGGAAATGACCAACAAAAATTTATCAATATAAATACTTGATAATAATGATCTATATTAATTCAATGTTATTATGTTTTATTCACTAAATTTACTATATATGTTGTTAGAATGTTGTAACTATGTTAAAAATGTTGTCATGAAATAGTAAAAATTTGGTTAGAATGATATATTTGTGTTTATATTAACTTTTATTATTTTTTTTTCACTGCATATTTTTCCATCATCCGATATATGTTTTCCAATTAACTATTAATAAACTATTTTCACTATTATTATACTTTGTATATTTATACACTTAATATGATCTAATAATTTTAATTTAATCACCTAAAAATGTAGTTTATTATTCCATTTTTCTCTTTTAATAATGGTTACATTTAGTTTGTCTACATATTCCTTTCATACAACTATTCACCTTTTTTTAGTTTTATCATGTTCATTTCTTATTTTTTAGAGACTTCAATTTTTTGTTTATATATTGGAACCCATGACGGTGAGTGGTTTTAAATGTTTGTTTTCATTTATTCCTTTAAATGTTGACATACCAAAAAAAATTATGCTTTTTATTTTCTTTTGATTTCTCTAAAATAAAATTACTTTGATTGTTTATGTAGTTTGAGACATGATATTACATGGGTTGGGTAAAACTTATTACTACCAATAAGATCCTTTGATATTCCAACTTATTTCTTATCACATATCCAATAGTTACATATTATTATATTACAATCAACTGTGAATCAATCTGATTCCCGAATTGATTGGCATGGTTTAAGGTATGACTTGGCATTATTAAAAATTTTGTAATAATGGAAAAATCATGTGTTTAGGGGTCAAAACCAACTAAAAGATCTCTGATTGACATGAAATCCTAGTAAAATGATCTTGGAGTCATTTAAAATCTATAGAAACCATCAACACGTTGATCAGATACACAAATTTATTGATATGATATAAAATAGAATTCATCACTCAAATTTGGAGTATACTGAAATATCATGTAAAAGGGATCAATACCTAGAAAAAACACTTAGATTGACATGAAATAATGGGCATCACTGAGTAGTTTTTAATATGTTGGAATCAATGCTGCATCCTTTGGATACTCGTGTCACCTGGTAAGATATAAAATGATAGGCAACGTTTCCTAGTTTTATTAAAATGACATATCTCCTGCCAGGGGGTCAAAAGTGAGAAAATAAATTCTAATTGACATGAAAATACAAGAGATCATTCCTTAAATCATTTTTTGAATTGTTACAATCAACCATGCATCAATCCAATACTCGGATTGATTGGTATGAATTAAGGTATGATTTAACATTTTTAATTTTTTTGTAATAAGGGAAAAATCATGTGCGTAGGGGTCAAAAATAACCAAACGAGCTCATATTGACATGAAATATTGGGAAAATAATCTTTAAATCATTTAAAATCTACAAAAACCATCTACATGTCGATCAGATACCCTAATTGTTTGGTATGATCAGAAATGACATTCATCCCTCGGATTTGGAGTAAATTGAAAAATCACATAAAAGGGGAAAATGTATAGAAAATTCAATTGAATTGAAATAAAATAATGGTATAATGACCACTGAGTCATTTTTGATTTGTTGGAATCAACATTGAATCCATCAGATTCTCATGTCACCCAATATTATAAAAAACAATGGGTAACTTTTTCTAGTTTTATTAAAATGACATATCTTCATTTCCACTGCTGTTCAAACGAAAGAGGAAAAAAATCCTTAATGAGAATGGTTTGGGATAAGAAAAGAATACAAAATCTAGGGGGATTTCCTTCCTTGAGTCTCTACATAGATCAGATCTACCCAAATCAACATTGACGAAACCTCCCATGTTAAAAAAATGGATGATGGAGGATTCTCTGTGGAGGCCAATCCCGAAGCGATTCAACAGAAGACTAAAATGTGTAAGTTCTCTATCATGGTTCGCATTTCTTACTTAAAAGGGGACAAACCCTAGTTGTATCTTGATATTAAGCCTTGAATTTCTCACTATTGTGGATTTGATAATTGGAAACTAGTCCCACTGGGTAAGGGTTATTTTCATATTCTATTATGCTCGTAGGAAGACTTAGATAGGGTATGGAGGATAGGTAATCTACAACTCAAACCTGGTCTACTGCGTATCTCTGAATTAAGATTTTCTTTTAATCTGAACACTCATAAGAACAATATGGCACAAGTATGGGTTAGACTGTATAACCTCAACTAGTTTTTTTGGCATCCGAAGATCTTAAATGACTTAACTTCTTGTATTGGTACCCCCCTGAAGATTGATCAAAGAACCTTAAATGGTGAGTTAGGATTATTTGAAAGAGTTATGGTAGAAGTGAACCTAGAAACTAAACTACCACATTCTATTGCCTTTAATGCCAAGGATTATAAGGATAAAGTGAGGATTGAATATAAAAGAAAGACACCTTTCTGTGAGTACTGTAAAATCACAGGTCACTTGATACTAAACTGTAGGGTAGTGCACAAAAAAGCCTCACAACCAAGTGGTATTGAATGGACCAAGACCAAAAAACCAAATAAAGATAAAGGTCCTCCCTTTGATAAATCTGAAACTTCTAAGAAGAACACTAAAAAATGGGTTATCAAATCCAAGACCCTAAATCCATTAGGGTTTGAAGTGGGAAAATCCTGGTATGATTTAGTAGAGGAATAGGAAAATGAAACTGAAGATCAATGTATAACTAATGAAATTGAAACAACTATTATGGAAATACTTAAACACTCTCAATCATATTCAGAAGCGACAACATTGGAATCCAATCTTAGCTATCCTAGAAAACAGGTGAAGGATTTTGATCCTACATGGGCACCCCCTATATTGATGGAATACACATCACATACTCTAGTGTTACCCACTATGACTATGAATGATTTGAATTCTGACCTCCTAAAAATCTCCTAGGGTGAGGAAAAAGATAAACTTGTGGAAAATACTATCCAAGAAGAATTCAACAGACCTACCTCTACTACACTTAATATTGAAAATGCTAATACTAACTTGATTATTCAGGAATCTGGTAGTGATAAGCAATCTGATGAAAATCTCAAAACTGTTGTCTCAAGACTTATGATGAATGGGGAACACAATTTTATTACTAAAATTACTTCCTATACTGCTACCTCATTGGTACAAGAACCCATATGAAAAAATAGTATGAGCATGACTGTTCTACTGATCTAGATGTTTCAGGTAACTATAGAAAATTAAATTCTAGCTCTGACCATAGAAAGCAGTAGGTCACTGATTGCACAAAGAACACACACCTCACTACTTCTTCAAATACTTACACAATAAAAACTAAACTGGTTGGATAGAAGTATATACCATTGACTGCTCCAAACAGTGAATTTGTTCCACCTTCAAACAAAAAAATGGGTGATACTACTCCTATGGCTATAAAAGGATCAGTTACTCTTGCTTCTACCTTTATAAATCATTCTATAGGTGTTTCTCATACTATCAATCATAATGTTATTTCAGTGAATTCTGAAAATCTGTTTACTACTTATGATGTAGTTTATACTGATAACTCTATTAAGAACTCTATAGAATCACATGTGAATTCCTCCTTGAATGCCTTGACCATGGATAATTCTAAGGAAATCTCAACAAACAACCCCTTTTCTGATTCTATAAATAATCAGAAACAGAATACTAGCCTATGTAATGATAAGAAATTTAGAAGATCTTCTAGGCAAAAGGGCTCAGGAAAAAAAGGGGTGTTATAGCTCCAAACCTAGGTCTAAATGAAGATTATCTTCTATAACTGTCTGGGTATTTCCAACTATGACACTCTTATCATCTTAAAAAGAATGATCAACACTCATTTCCCAATGTTGTTTGATATTGCTGAACCTGAAAATAAATTTTCAATCAAGTATTCCCAGTTATGCCAACATGCTTATTCTTTTGCAGGTGCAACTAAAAATTTATCCAATATTGAAACCCTTTGGGTTTTTTCACACACTTATCTTCAAAATTTTAATGTTTTTAATTTTTTTGATCAAGTATTCACTTGTCACTTCATAATTGATGGCACTCACTCCTTCTCCTTTATTTATGCTAAAAATAGATACTAATATAGGAGGCCCCTATGGAATGAACTTTCCTATTTAGGTACCAATATCAATACTCCTTGGTTTTTGATTAGGGAAATTAATGCCATTCTAAACACAAGTGAAAAAATTGGTCTGTCTCATGCATCTATTTCCATGAGATAATTAAAAACTTCTATTGAAGAAAACAATATTATATAAATTAATCTTACTAGTGCCAATTTTACTTGGGATAGAAGGCACTACAATAGGGTGGTTTGCTCCAAGTTGGATAGAGCCTTCACAAACGTCCCTGCTTTGGATAGATGGGACACTATCTCCAGCATCACCCTCCACAAGCTACAATCTGACCACCATCCCATTATTTTCAATGTCTCCACCAAAAATACTAAACCCTCGTTTCCTTTCAGATTTAACAATGTGTGGTTTTCTAATGATGAATGCACTGATATCATCAAAAAGTTTTGGTCTTCTATGTCACACTTCAATGATACCTTTGCCTATTCTGTTAAGTTAGGAAACCTCAAATAGATTCTCAAAAGTTGGTGTAGTTATACTACCAAATAGTTTAACAATGACATCCTTCTTCTTGAGGAAGAGCTTAATCAACTTCAAAACAATAACACTAGCTCTGAATTCAACACTGATCCGACTAAAGAAATCAATCTTTCAATAAAACAAAATTATTTTATCACCTTTAAAGATAACATGAGGAATCATACTTTTAAAGTTAAATGGTTATCTGATGGTGACATAAACATTAAGTTCTATAACTCTCTTCATAGAGTCAGGAAATCTTACAGACCTCTATCTTTGTTAAAATATGGGGACAACCTCTTAGACAATGAGGATAATATTGCTAGTCATATTTTCTCATACTTTTGAATCCATCTTTAATGGTCTTTAAAAGAACAAATAACTCTTACCTGAGGTCCTTATGAGGGTGGTTAATGACGAGGATAACGATTTCCTTCTAAACATACCTCTTGATCATGAAATTAAAGACACTGTCTTTAGTTTGAAACCTGATAGTTCTCCAGGTCCTAATGGTTTTAATAATGTATTCTTTCAACATTATTGAGACATTATCCATTTGGATGTTTGCAAACTTATCAAATCTTTCTTCTCCAATGGTGTCCTTCCTCATGGTCTGAATGCTCAATTTATTTATTTGATTCATAAAGTGGAAAATGATTCTGAGATCCACCTTTTTAGACCCATTTCTCTCATTAAAACCCTCTTTAAAATCATCACCATAATCATTGTTAATAGTCTTTCAACTATCATGGACAAAATTTTCTCTTGGAAGAAATTTGGATTTATCAAGGGTAGATCCATACAAGATTGTACCTGTCTTGCATCTGAGTGCATCAACACTCTTAACAAAGTTAAAATAGGGGGTAATATTTCAATTAAACTTGACATTAAAAAATATTTTTATACCATGGACTAGAGATTCATCTTCGAGGTTCTTCAAGGATTTGGTTTTTATGACTCCTTCAATTCTACAATCAGAACCCTCTTCAACTCAGCCTCTATTTCTATCCTGATCAATGGTTCTCCCAGGGGATACTTCAAATACACAAAATGTGTAAGGAAAAGTGACCCTCTATCTTCCATTCTTTTCTCCATTGGGGAGGATTATTTTAGTTGTCTCCTCAATCGTCTTGTGGATCAGACCAAACTCAAACCCATTCATGTTTCTAGGAATGTGAATGCTCCCACACATCTTCTATATGCTGATGATATCATCCTTTTTTTAAGGTGATAAAAAAAAATTCAAAACCTCAAAAATGATCTATCTCACTATGAAGAGGTTTCTGGTCAAACCATTAGTTGGAACAAATATTTTATCTTCTTTGGAGAAAACTTTCCTCCCAATAGGAAATGTAACATTATCAGTGACTTAGGCATTAAATAGGGTTCTTTTCCTTTCACTTACCTTGGTGTTCCCTTATTTTGGGGCAGACCCAAGTCTTCTCACTTTTTTGCAGTTATTGACCAAGTTTGTAACCAACTATATTCTTGGAAAGGAAAATCTCTCTCATTGGAAGGAAGATTATGCCTTATCAAATCCACTGTTGTTTCTAAAATGGTTTACTCCATGATGGTTTATAAATGTCCTATTGGGATTATCAAAAAAATGAATACCTTAATAAAAAATTTCATTTGGAATGGTAGAATGTTGTAAAGAAAGCTTGTGACTGTCCCCTGGTCGAATTGTTTCAAACCTATTGATAAGGGTGGGATTGGCATAAAAAATATTAGGTACTTTAATGAGTCCCTTAAAGCTAGAATCACTTGTAACATTCTTTATAATAATTCAGACTCTATCTATTTTCTCAAAAAGATATTTCTTGGCAAACTTAGGTAAGGAAAATTAAACTTCCTCAGCTCCCCTATCTGGCCATCTATTAAGAAATAATTTTCCACCATCATGAATTATTCTAGATGGATAGTTACCAGAGATTCCTCCATAAACTTCTGGTTGGATAATTGAACTGGAACCCCCTTATATCTATGATTCATCTTGACCTAACCCCTAAAAGCACCACCTACTAAATTAGAGATATGCTAAATTCTCATAATGATCATATTCATGAATCCATTATGAACATCATCAATAACTATCCTTTCTCAAACACTCATGAATTTTTAATTTGGAAACCTGCTCACAATGGTATAATTAATTTAAAAAACTTTTATAATAATTTTTTCTGTAATTCTGAAAGTAATTTTGGTTGGATAAAATCCTTTGAAAAACCATGGATAAAGCTTTCAAGATTCACTCTTATTTAGCACCTTTCTCACAATATAATTCCCATAGATAGATGCCTTCAATAATTTGGTATTAAACTTTGCTCCAAATGTAGGAACTACAATCAACATAGAGAAGAAACTAACTAGTTTTTTCTTTCTTTTGCTACTGCCTCTGCTCTTTGGAACTATATTTTTGAAATTTTTAACTACAGATGGTTTATTCTTGACTCTGTCAACACTCAACTAAAGAGATGCATGAAAATGGAAAATTCTCAGCAAATTAAGAACCTCTTCCTTGCTGTTGTTACTGAGCTCCACTACGTGATCTGGTATGATAGAAATACTATTACATATATCAAATCCTCACTCAATCGTAATGTATGTAGGTTGAGGATTATTATTGCCATATGTGAAGCTGTATTGATGAAAAAGGGTTACTGCAACAACACTGTTGAGGACTTTACAATTCTACGACATCTTCATATTGTAGGAAATTTTTTTCAACCGCGTCGTACCTTTGAAGTGTTTTGGAATGATCCTTTTCCTAGTTGGATTAAAGTCAATGTCGATAGTGCCTTGAAAGGAAATCTAGGTCCCGAAGGTTGTGGCGCTATCTTCAGGAATCACCTTGTTCAGATCCTCAGATGCTTTCTTGGGAACTGCGACATTACCTCTTCTCTGGAATCTGAAATGATGGGTATGATACATGCAGTTTCTTTTGCAAGGAATCATTGTTGAAAAAATCTATGGCTTGAAAGCGATTCAACTACCATGGTGCAAGAAATTTAGAATAGCATGACACACCTTGCGTGGCCGATCACTACCCTCTAGATTGATTGCACCCGATCGCTTCTCAACATCAACTACATTATCACTCATATCTATCGTGAAGCTAATACGGTTGTTGATGGCCTTGCTAACAAAAGATTAAATCAAGACATTACCTGGTTTGATGATCTTCCCACTGGTCTTATTCATCTTCATGATAAAGATTGTAATATGATCCCATCCTTTAGACTTATGTAATATTTTTATTTTAAATAAATTGTTCTAGAATTTTTAAAAAAAGATGTTCTAGGGGTCAAAACTGACCCAAAAAAATTAATTGACATGATATCTTAGGAAAATGATATTTAAGTCATTTGAAATATATAGGAACCATTGAAATGTTGATCAGATACCCAAATTTCTCAGTATGATAAAAAATGGAGTTCTCCCCTTAGATTTAAAGTAAGGTGAAAATCACATAAAAGGGGATAATACCTATAAAACAAGCTTTTATTGACATGAAATCACAGGGGAATGATAATCAAGTCATTTTTGATCCGTTGGAATCAATTCTGTATCCATTAGATGCCCATGTCACCCGATATGATAGAAACGATGGGTAACATTGTCTAGTTTTATTAAAATGACATATCCTCCGTTAGTGGGTCAAAAAATGAGAAAATTAATTCTAACTGACATGAAAATATAGGAGAGAATTCATTAAATAATTTGTGATATATTTCAATCAGTTGTACACCAATGAAATACATGGATTAATCAGTACGACTTAAGGTATGATTTTACATTATTAAAATTTCTATAATAATGGACAAATCATGTGTGTAGGGGTCAAAACTGAACAAATGAGATCTGATTGACATGAAATATTAGTAAAATGATCTTTAAGTCCGTTAAGATCTATAGGAATCATTGACACATTGATCAGATACCTGAATTGATTGGTATGATTGAAAATGGTATTCATAACTCAGGTTTGGAGTAAGGTGATAAATCATATAAAAGGATCCAATACCAAGGAAAAAATAATTTTATTGACATAAAATCTTGGGATAAAGATCAATGAGTTGTTTTTGACCTATTATAATCAACAACTCATTCATCGGATTCTCGTGTCTCCTGGTATGATGGAAAACGACGGGTTATGTTATTTAGTTTTATTAAAATGACATATCTCTCATCAGGGGGTGAAAAATGAGTAAACAAATTCTGATTGACATGAAAATATAGGAGATAATTCCTAGAATCATTTTTCATCTGTTTCAATCAACTGTGTGTTAATTTGATACCCACATTGATTAGTATGTATTAATCTATGATTTTACATAATTTTTTTTTGTAATAATGGAAACATCATGTGTGTATGGGTCAACACTAACCAAACGAGCTCTTATTAACATGAAATCTTAGAAAAATGATATTTAAGTCATTTAAAATCTACAGGAACCATTGACATATCTATTAGATACCTGAATTGCTCGGTATGATCAGAAATGTCATTCATCCCTCAGATTTGGAGTAAAGTGAAAAATCTTATAAAAGGGGACAATAACTAAAAAAATCACTTGGATTTATATGAAATCATGGGAATACAATTAATGAGTTATTTTTGATCTGTTTTAATCAATGCTATATCCATTGGATACTCATGTTGCCCATTATTATGGAAAACAATGTGTAACATTGTATAATTTTATTAAAATTACACATCTCCTATCAGAGGGTCAAAAATTAGAAAAAAAAATTCTGATTGACATGAAAATCCAATAGATCATTTCTCAAATCATTTGTGATATTTTTCAATCAACCATGTGTCAATATGATACCCATACTGATCGATATAGCTTAAGGTATGATTTTACATTTTTAATTTTTTTTTGTAATAATGGAAAAATCATATGTGTAAGGGTTAAAACCAACCAAACAAGCTCTGATTGACATGAAATATTAGTAAAATGATCTTTAAGTCATTTAAAGTCTTTAGAAACCATTGATATGTCAATCAGATACCCGAATTTTTCAATATGATTGAAAATGGTGTTTGTTCCTCAGATTTGGAGTAAAATGAAAAATCATGTAAAGGGACCAATAACTATAAAACACACTTGGATTGATTAAATCATGGGAAAATGATCATTGATTAATTTTTGATCTATTAGAGTCAACGTTTTATCCATTAGATAATCATGTTTCCCGATATTATGGAAAACGATGGGTAATGTTGTTTAGTTTTATTGAAATGACATATCTCCCATAGGGGTTCAAAGATGAAAAAATGAATTATGATTAAGATAGAAATCTAGGAGATCATTACTTGAATCATTTGTGATCTATTTCAATAAACCACACATCCATCTGATACCCAGATTGATCGGTATAGATTAAGGTATGATTTGACAATATTAAAATATTTGTAATAATGGACAGATCATGTGTGTAGGGTTCAAAACTGACCAAATGAGTACTGATTGACATGAAATCTTAGGAAAATGATCATTAATCCATTTAAAATCTATAAGAACCATTATCACTTTGATTGAATACTCGAACTACTTGATATGATTGAAAATGACGTTCGTCCCTCAAATTTGGAGTAAAGTGAAAAATCACACAAAAGGGACCAATACCTAGAAAAGACACTTGGATTGACACGAAATCATGGGATAATTACCAATGAGTCATTTTTGATCTTTTATAATCAACAACATATCCATAAAATGCTCTTGTCACTTACTAAGATGGAAAACAATGGGTGACACTGTGTAGTTTTATTAAAATGACATGTCTCTCCTCATGGGATCAAAAGTGGGAAATGAACTCTGATTGACATGAAAATATAGGAGAGAATTCCATGAATCATTTGTGATTTTTTGAAATCAAATGCACATCCATCTGATGCCCATATTAATTGGTATATGTTAAAATTTGTTCTCAACTTTAATAGTAATTTATCAACTAATAATTTAATAATTTAATCAGATATTTCAAATTAGCTTGAATCATTTATATATTTATGATATTTTCTATTCGTAACACTATATAGATTTTTTTAATTATTATTTATATATTAACTGAATAAATTATATTTTAATTTTAAACATATTAATTTTTATATTAGATTTGTTTAATTGTTTTTTTATTGTATTTGTAGGTTGATTTTGAAAGAAGATTGGAAGGGTTCAAAGCTATCTCATTGTTGGTTTTCTATTTTGGGACTTTTTATTTTTTGGTTTTCTTATTCCGTATGTAATTTATAATGTGGAATTGTTTTTTAAATTTTTTGTAGTCTAACAATTGCCTATGGATGTCTATAATATGTTTTTTTTCTGGGAGCATTAGCGACCACCTATGGCGGCTCCTAAAGCCTTTCCCAGTGACAGCCAATGGGGTTGATTTGTGGACCCCTATAGTGACTGCTTTTGGTGATCACTATTTCCCTTTAGCAATGGGAAACTGTGACCGCCAAAGTGATCATATGATAGTCTCTAAAGGTCATTTTTGTAGTAGTGAAAGACCTGCAATAATCAACCCTAAACCCCTGATGTCGATCACAACAAACCCTTCAGTTGTATCCCCCATCATGACCAACCTCCACCATTAGGTCATCAGCTCCCTCATCACAACTAAGGTGGTCCTCCACCGTACAATACTACCCCTAAAAGGATCATACTTGATGGAGGATAACTACACAATTAGCCTCTTGAAGTTTGACAAAGGAACACCACCTGTGGTCATGCTAAGCCTCCATCATTGTCGACGCCACTGGTTCACCTCCCTACACCACCTGGTGCTTGGGTCTGTATGCAGATCACCGCTCGCCTGCACCCTATCCGGTTCATCCTGTATTCCCTGTTGTAGCATTAGTGAGCCTTTACATCACTGCCCAGATGATCCATTAGAGACCACCACCCTTTTCTACATGCTGCCTCACCGCCATAACCCACCATCAGCTGCACCCTCCACCGCCTGCACCGTGCCCATCTTGAGCCGGTCCATCATCATCCATAGCTTCTGCTCAGATGTCGACCCCTTTTTGTAAAAGGATCCCCAGAACAACATGACACTGACACCTACCGCCACATTAGCTACACCAGCCCCAAACACCACAACTTCCATGGAATCCCCTCTTCCATTCACCACCGTGACAGACTCGCACACTGGCGCCTCCATTAGAGAGACTCATTGCCATGGGGTCCTCCTTAACTACCAGTGTGAACGGTGACCCCCATAACCGCCCCCACCATTGAGTAGGGCCAAATATCATCCACCACCCACACCAAATGAGAGGGCCCACATTGCGTTGAACACCATACACACACAAAGCCCCAATTTTAATACTTTATAATTTCTAATTAATTAATAACTAATAATTGTATTATTATTTGTAATAATTAGTTACTAAATAATAGTTTTAAATATTTATTAGTAATTAATATTAATTAGTAATTAACATTTATTAAAAATTAATATTATTAAATACTAAATCATATTATTTAATTAATATTTATTAGCAATTAATATTAATTAGCAGCAAATAGTTAATTAATTAATAGTAATTTAATAATAATTAATTAAAAATTAGCAATTCAATAATTTAATCACTATTATTAGTATTTATTAACTAAATAATAAATTTAAATATTTATTAGTAATAACTTAATAATAATTATTAATATTTATTAGTTCATTAGTAATTACTATTATTAATAAGTAATTAAATATTTCTTAAAACTAATTAATAACTAATAATTATATTATTATTTTTAATAATTAGTTACTAAATAATAATTTTAAAAATTTATTAGTAATTAATATTAACTAGTAATTAATATTTATTTTAAATTTATATTATTAAATTGTAAATAATATTATTTAATTAATATTTATTAGTAATTAATATTTATTAGTAATTAATATTTATTAGTAATTAATATTTATTAGTAATTAATATTTATTAGTAATTAATATTAATTAGAAAAAATTAGTTAATTAATCAAATACTAATTTAATAATAATTAATTAGCAATTAGTAATTTAATAATTTAATAATTATTATTAATTTTTATAACAAAATAATAATTTAAATATTTATTAGTAATTGTGTAATAATAATTATTAAATGTTGTACATTCTTATCCTCAGGATAGAGGACCGTATAATTTAGTGACCTCGAAGGGGAGGGGGCTTGGTTGTGATCCTGGTTATAAATTGGGATTGTAATCAAACTATCTTGATGGAATCTCTGGGGCTAGGCCTGCTGATCCTTATTTTTATGATTTTCTTACTGGAACTAGGTCCTCAATTGTAGATATATCTCCTCATAATATGGAGTGTCTCGATGCTCCGAATGCATTACAAAGTGGTAGTAGGTCTACCTTTACTGAAGTGAAAACAATAGGACTTTACGGGCAACAAGCTACCAAGCCATGGGCTGAGGTTGTGGAAGAGAGACTAGATTTTGAAGTTCAATCATTTGATGAGGTGGCTGCACAAGATATAGATGATCAACATCTACTTCAAGAACAACTAATAGCTTCATGAGCCCATAAGGGGAAGAAAAAAATGGATGTTGAGTCCCCTATGTGTTCAAAGCCACGAAATGTAAATCAAAACTAGAAAATGTATAAAAATGCCTTGGAGAAAGACCTGATAAAGGTTTTTGACCCCTCATTTTGACTTTTAAGCTAGGTAATCCTTTGTTGGATGGACTAGATGGCTCGAGTGCCATGGTTTTAGAAGCTGGCTCTTCACCTCCTGCTAATCAAACTGTTTTACATCCCATGTTAGATCATTCCAAAGGAAGTAGCATTCATGGTAATTCTAATATTGAGGAGGCTCCTGTTACAAATTATGATAGTCTCAACATAACTCTAAAAGGTCACCAGTTTAGTGAAAATGGTATAGATGAGATGACCATGATGGGTGGCTGTGAAAGTACTCCATTGCCTGGTCATGGGAAATCTCATGGTTTATCTTTCTTTATTCTGGATAAGGATTTAAGTAAGGATGACTCATTGAAATTTTAAAATCAGAAGTATAAGGATGAATTTGATGCCCAGACTTTAACTTAGATGACTCAAATACCCACTAGAGATCATCCACAGGATGAGGCTTGGGGTGATTATGTTAAAAATGATTAAGTAATTTAACATGGAACTTTGATAAGGGTTCAATTCTCCTCTTACAATCCTTATGGAGTTCTATAATTGTTCAATATAGATCTCACTAATGGAAATGATCAATCTAAATCCTGAACTTTTTTCAGTTCACGAGATAAGTTACAAGGATCTATGTTAGATAATTCTAATAATTTTTGAGTGATGGACTCACCTAAGGAGGGGGAATTGGAGGTTTTTAATATGGAATGGGATTCTAGAGTTTCTTTGGGAGAAAGGAATGGTCATCAAATATAGAGGAATCTTTATGGAGTGGTCTCCAGTGAAATGGATATAGAAAACTTTGCCAAAATGTCTTTAAAAAAGGCAATGAGCCTTGAAAAAGAGCAAATATCTGGAATCATGGAGTGAATCCACGTGGAAGAGCCTCCCCCCATGGTAGGAGTTGGTAGGGTCTTAACCTAACCCATGCTACTGACTTTGAATTTTAGTGTGTCTTTGGGTCTTTTGATGCTTGTGTATTTTGTTTCTGTTTGTTGTGGATTTTCTTGCCATGTATTGTTGGAGTTAGTGCCCTATAACCAACTTCTGTGTAATTTATGATAATATATATTTATATTCTTGAATATTTATAAACTTCTCATCACATCATGATTTTTATTCTACATAACATAGTATGTGATAATGTTCTAATAGTAGTTGTCGCACTAAAAGATCATAACAATTCCCCACTATGATGAGAACCCAAAAGTGCTACGACACTATTCTTAAATATTTGTTCTATATCTATATGATATAATTTTAGGGACATAGATTATATAGAATATCATGGGTGGAGACTCATAGGACTTTGAGACACCTTCTCATGGTGTATGCCCTTGGTAATATCCACTATAGGATATTGTGAGAATGATAACCACCGATAGAAAATCCACATTTGTATGTTTCATTGGATGTTTATATTTGAGGATGAGTTTATTAATCCTTATACTTTATTATTATTATTATTAATAAGTATTATTATTCATATACTTTGATGTATTGATTAAAACTGTGGCGACTTATATTCACGGTGAGGTAGGATATGTTGGGTGAGTCATGAGTAATATTGCATTAATAAATAATACAAGAAAGGATTTGTCCCTTATATTATTTAAAGTAATTTTATATCTCATTCCCTTTGATAGAAATTATAGACTTAATAAATACATGTACATGGTGTTCTATGGGAAAGTTCGATTTCTAAAAATTCAAAGAAAGAGACATCGAGCACATAGGTTTATGGCACCAGCATGCAATATGCTTGATTAAAGATATCATGTTAAAGGGATTATATTGCACAGTGAGTTTCTGTATGAGGTATTATGTCGTTTCGACATTAACTTATTTTCCTATGAGTACCTTTGTGTGTTTATAGATGCTAACATTGGACTTTAGGATGATTCTCCTAATGCCACTGAGAAAGAGGCCTAGAGGTTCACATACTAAGTGTATCCAGAATATTGGTTAAATAGCATATTATTATATATTATTTAACAAGTTGAATAAATATTATTCATGTATGTGGTTTAATAATTATTTGTGTTTTCTTGATTGGATATATTCTATCACCAGTTATCTGAGATAATATTATATGAGTGGAATATTTAATAAATGTTTATTTACTATTTATTAAATATAATATTTATTTATTTATTGACGAATAATGTAGTTATGTTTATTTAATAAATAAATAGTCATTATTCAAGGCCCGATAGATATTGTGAAGAAATGGAAGATCGATTTTTCAGGTCCAGTGAGAAATAATATATATTGAATATAATTTGATTAAATAATATTTAATTTTATTCACAAATTAAGCACATTTTGAGGAAATAATAATAATAATATTGTTATTTTGACATGGGGTGCTATAAGGGATTAAATAAATATTAAAGGGTACTTGTGAAAGTATTTATTTCTAAACCCAAGAGGTATTTAAACCCAATTTTTTTTCATAGATCCAATTCATTTTGTGTCATGCATAATGATGGATAGAGAGAATCATCTCAATCCCAAGAGAGATCTCTCTCCAAGAACACTCCCAAGAACCGATATTGGTCTTCCTCCAACTCCCACTCTCAAGTCTAGAGAGATTAAGGAGCATTATTTAGAGGCAATTATCATGGCAATCAAAAGTGAACGATGCAAGTGTTAGGATCTTCTACACTAGAACCTAGAAATTCCTATGAAGACATTCAGATCTTTATGGAACATATGTGGATCACCACTAGAGGGAATTTTCTCTTGATTCCTTCAATGAAACAACAATATAATGTAGATTTTTTGTCATATCCATCAACAAAGAAATAATTCACGCAAGTTAATTCTTTAATTAATTAAATTAATTGTAAATAAAATGTGATGATCCTGTGCTTGGTTCCAACATTCTACCCCTTGTTTATTTTCTTTGATTCAATTCCATTGATTACAAATTTCATCATCATGTAAATTTTAGATTGATCATTGATCATGAAAAAAAAGAAAAGTTGGGAATAACCCATTTTATACTTCCACTATGCTCAGAACCTTCAAGTGGTATCAGAGGGGTCACTTAATTATTTAAAATTATTTAAAGATTATTTATTGATTTATGCATTTGTAAGTTAGTTTTTAATTCAAATTTAATTGTTATTTAATCCAAATTTTAAGATATACTTCTTCCTATTTCGTTTCTCATAGATCTGATCAAATCAATTAATTTTATCAATTAAATAAAATCAAATAAATCATCCAGAGGTGCCAAGGATTCTAGCCAGATACCATAAGAGTACACACCGTGTACCCAGAGGTACACACTGTGTAATAGTATTTAACACACTAGGAATTAATTTGGAAATTAATTTCAACCATGTGAATTGAATACATGCGGTCCATTTAATTATACACCATGTGTTGACCATGCTATCCTAGTGCACGGTTAGCTGGAGTACACACCGTGTAGCCCACGTACATGACATGTAGTCTTACAGTCACAAATGGATCGTGTATCAGTTTACATGGCCTACCAAACTGGTGACAGTGTAACTCAGAGACCACATTCCATGTATCCCTTGTACATGCAATGTAATCAAATTTTTCCAAGGCATGATTTAAATGTCGAGTCTCTAGGCATGTGCCTCGGATAGATGGTGAAAAATGTACACATCATGTAGCTTTCTTGTACACATAATGTACTTAACCAAATTATGTACAATTAAAATTAATTTATTATACTATTCAAAACCTATTGAAACATGATTACATGTGTTCATTAAGTTGATAGGACACACCA
This sequence comes from Viscum album, assembly GCA_963277665.1. NCBI lineage: Eukaryota > Viridiplantae > Streptophyta > Magnoliopsida > Santalales > Viscaceae > Viscum > Viscum album. The sequence continues at coordinate 2,074,621,361 of OY728131.1, forward strand.
TGTGATGAGTTTTAATATATATATATATATCTTTAATTAATTTCTACACAATATTCAGATCTTCATATTATGTGTGAGTCATATTACAATTATTACTCTATGAGGATTGAAGCATAACACGTGATAGAAAAATCATGTAATTAATATAATCATTAAGTTGATAATACATGTCATGAAAGTAAGTGATAATTCATGTATTCCATATGTCATAAGAGTAAATAATATATGAGTATAATACATGTTGGGTAGATTCGGATGGGTATTCACCATGTTACCTCCAAGGTACATTTATGTATACAGTTAATTTTAAATAAATTTATTTAATTTGTTTAAAATTAGGATAGATGAGAAATTCAAGGAAATTTAGATGTGAATTAAGATAAAATAATTGATTAATTAAAGAATATAATTAATTGATTTGATCATGGTTTATCTTAAATAAGAACAATTGAGTGCTAGTTTCATTATGTACAGGCCTGTGTGCCTATGGTTTCTTTTATATAAAACCTTTCCCCCACACCTGTGTGTGAGTAAAATCATATGTAATGGATGGAGATTCCAAGCTAGTGGAGGTGGTTTAAGTTTAGAGTTGATATTAAACCAATCTAAGAGAGATACATAGGTGGACAGGTGTAAAGTTGTAACATGAACCTTAATTGGTTCATGGTGTTTTCCCCATGGGTTTAATGTTAGTTTATCAACCACTAGATAAACCAACCATTATTAATAACTCATGATAATACCACTTTATTATTTAATTTATGTCAATTTTCATGGTTATTTCATTATGGATGTTTTGTCACGATCACATGAATTAATGAAACTAACAAGCATGCAAGGTAGAACTAAAATAAATTGTCTTATTCATAAATATTATCTAAGGCATGATTAATCACTTAATTAAATACACTTCATAATAAAAAGAATTTGATAATGATGATAATTGAAAATTTATGCATAAAAAGATAAAATCCCTTAATAATATATATTAATTCGATATAGCCTTCCACTACTTCAGTTAAAATCAAACGATAGTTCAAAGTTCATGACCAACTAAAGTTGGGGTGTTTTTAATCATCGAGGAATTCTAACGTGAATTTTTGTGTTGAATTAAATTATTTCACATAAAGGGTTGAATTCCAAAGCAGAAATTGGTGAAACTAAGTGGTAAGGGCTGAGGAAATCCAATTTAAGGATTTTAGGATTGGGGAGTCTACTCAAAAGATCAAGTAACTATAAGTTAATGCAATTGGAATTTGGAATTCCTACCTAAAACTCTTCAAATTGCTTGACCAATCAAATTTTGGGTAATGATAAGGGGGATATGGATCTTTGACACTAGAATGTCCAAGAAACATGATATTTAAAAGACAATGGTAATGGCTATTGGGTTTTAATAAAAAAGTTGGATATTAATAAATATAATATTTATTTATTTTTCTAAATTTTATTAGATAAAGTAATAAATCTATGCTCATATTACTTGTAGAAACATCAATAAAAATGACATCAATCATATCAATATGATCCATACTTGATAAGGATAACCTTATCACTGGAAAAAATTTCCACGAGTGGAAATAGATCTTAGGCATTATCCTACTCAATGAAAATAAATTATATATTCTGGAAGAACCTATTCCTAATGCTCTTGGAAATGAGGATAGTGATGAAGAATTATCTCTCTACGAGAAAAATTTGAATGATGTTATATATGTTCAATGTTTAATGCTATCATCCATGACCAATGAGCTCTTGAAGAAACATAAGAACATGGATGCATATAGAATGACATCTCACCTTCGGGATATCTGTCAAGAGATGGAGAGAAAAGAGAGATATGAGATATCCAATTCTTTGTTTACAACTAATTTTGGAGAGTCTATGCCAGTTGGGCCTCATGTAGTTAAGATTATTGGCTACAATAAATGATTATAAATATTAGGGATTAAATTCCCAGATGAGTTTCACACATATCTCATACTTTCATCACTTCCCAAAACCTTCTCTAGTTTTATTATTAATTATAATACGATAAATAATGAGAATATTCTTTTAGAACTACTTAATTTGATTCTCCAAGTGGATAAGGACATGAGGCATGATAAAACCATGGTCCTTATGGTGAATAAGAAAATAAAGAACAAGTCAAAGGGGACCAAGACTCATAAAAAGTCTAAATCTCCCGAGAACCCTCCTTCCAAGAAGAGGAAGATCCAAAGGTAGGGTAAGGAAAATGAGGCAGTATGTTTTCCACGTGGAAAGCAAGGACACTAGAAGAATAAATGCACCCAAAAGAGAGGGGAAGTTAAAGGTGTGTTCTTTATTGAGTGTTATCTTTCAATATCTACACATTGGGTATTAGATTCAGCTTCTGGTGATCACATATATATCCAAATATAGGAACCAAGTAGATTTCCAAAGATTGATAGAGGAGAGATAGATCTTCAAGCTGTCAATGGTGTGAGGTTTAATACTCTATCCATTGGTGACTACCACATCTCATTACCAACATAAATGATTTTGGTTTTAAAATATTGTTATTATACACCAACTATTACCAAGGTATTAATTTATGTATCATTCCTAGATACACATGGGTTTATTTTCAAGTTTGGAAATAAAACTTGTTTCTTTTACAAAGACAACATATGTTCTGGTATAACACATTTAAATAACTTTATTTATGTATTAAATTATTAAAACAAAGTATTGGAAATAGATAATGAATCATGTTCACATGACTCATATAACACCCAACTATGCCATCGTCATCTTGGTAATGTAAATAAAAAAACAATTGACAAAGCTCTGTCAAGATGGTTATTTAGACTCTTTTGATCTGAAAACACTTAAAATATTTCATCCTTGTTTACAAAGAAAAATAACCAAATCTTCATTCGGTGGACAGGGTGAAAGGGACATAAAGATTCTAGGATTGATATAAACTGATATGTGTGGACCATTTCAAGTACAAGATAGAGTTGATTATTCTTACTTTATAACTTTTACTGATGACTTGAGTAGATATGGTTATGTCTACTTGATGAGGTATAAGTTTGAGTCCTTTAATAAATTCGAGGAATTCAATAATTTATTTGAGAATCAAATTGTAAAGAAGATAAAGAAGCTTCAATCGGATCCAGGTGGTGAATATATTAACCAAGAATTTATCAACCTTTTATGAGAGTTTTGGATTCAATCTCAACTCACTCCACCTTACACACCATAGTGGAATGGTGTTACTGAAAGGTGTAACCGTACCATGTTAGACATGGTAAGGTCAATGACAAGTCATGCATATATTCCATTATCCTTTTGGGGATATATATTAAAAACTGCGACATACACATTAAACTGAGTACCAATGAAAGTGGAAAAGAGAATTCCTTTTGAGATATGAAGTAGAAAGAAACCTGTTTTGTTGCATACATGTGTATGGGGTTGAGAGGTATTTTTAAGGCCTTATTAGGAAATAAAGTAGCACCCCAGGACATAAAGTGTATCTTTAAAAGGTATCCTAAGGAAACAAAGGGATACTACCTATACAACCCCTCAGACAAGAAAGTGACTACTGCCAAAAAAGTCATCTTTCTTGAGAGGGAGAACAAACTCAAAAATTATAGTGGGATAAAGATTTACTTTGATGAATTTGATATTAAAGATAAATAAGAGTTTGTATAAGAATATATTTCATAGGTCCCCATAAAAGAAGTATTTCCTAAAACACAAGTTCTTTATAAGAAAAAAGAGAGGTAAGAGAACCAGAGAGATACAGTTTTTTAGTCACTGAAGATAGTGACTCATTATTGGTTGAAAATGATGATCCTATATCCTAAAAAGAGATAGTAGAGAGATCAAAAGTTGAAAGATAGAAAGAATCCATGAATTCTGATATGGATTCCATTTTTTAAAACCATGTTTGGGTTCTGGTCGATGCACCATTTGATGTAAATCCCATAGGGTGTAAATGGGTATTCTAGATAAAACTTGACATGTAAGGTAAATTAAATACTTATAAAGTAAGGATAATGGATAAAGGGTTTAAAAAAATCAAGGAATTGACTACAATGAAACCTTTTCACCAGTTTCCATGTTTAAATCCATAAAAATTCTACTTGCTAAAATATCTTACCATGACTATGAGATTTGGTAGATGGATATAAAAAACACATTTTTTAATGGGAAACTTAAAGAAGTTTTCTATATGACACAAACATAAGGGTTTGTGACTCCAGGTAATTCCAAAAAGATTTTAAATTTTTAAAAATCCATTTATGGAATGAAACAAGCATCCAGGTCATGGAACATTCGATTCAATGAAGCTATAAAAGAATTTGGTTTCATTAAGAAAAAAATGTGATCCATGTGTTTACAAGTGGTTTAGTGGAAATGAAGTCATTATCCTATAGTGTATGTTTATGAAATATTACTTATTGGAAATGACATACCAGTCTTAGAGTCTGTTAAGGGCTGGTTAAAAAAATGTTTCTCCATAAAGGACTTAGTTGAAGTGACCTATATTCTGGGGTCAAGATAATTTGTGATAGATCTAATAGGTTTCTTGGAATAAGTCAAAGTAAATAAATTGACTAGATAATAAAAATATTTATTATGTAATAATCCAAGAGGGGATTGGTTCCAATGTCACATGGTTTACATCTTTATAAGAAAATGTTTCCTCAGACATAACAGGAGAAAGAGAGAATGATTAAGATCCCATACGATTTAGTGATAAGATTAATAATGTATGCCATGTTATGTATTAAAATTGATGTTGCCTATGAATTGAGCCTAATAAGAAGATATTAAGAAGGTCAAGGAGAATAACATTGGCCTACTATTAAGGTTATCCTTAATTATCTGAGAATAACTAAGGATATGTTCATGGTGTATGGAGTATATGAAGATATTTTCATTATGGGTTATACTAATGCTAGTTTTTAAATATATTATAATGATATGAAGTCACATGTAGGATATGTTTTCTATCTAAATGGAGGAGATGTGAGCTGGAAGAGTTTAAAGCAGCCAGTTGTGGCTGATTCTATAGTGGAGTCTGAGTATATAGTGACTTCTGATGCATCCAAGGAATCCATTTGGATATAGAAATTTTTCCAAGAGAATGATGTGTTACCTAGATGCAAAGACCCTATCACATTGTATTGTGATAATACTACAATGGTGGCTCATGTATAAAGAGCTAAGGTTACACCAATGGATAAAGTATACACTTCAAATGGATAAACTATTGAGGTATTTTTATAAAAGGGGGTAAAGTTTCAATAAACAGAGTACCCAAAAAAAGAACATGATGGACCCATTGACCAAAGGCCTATATTAGAAGAAGTATGAGTATCATGTGAGAGATAGCGGACTGAAGGTTGTTAGGAGTTGGCTCTAGTGTAAGCTATATTCTATTGGAATTGGTGCCCTAGAACCAACTTATGTATACTTTATGATAACCTATATTCACATTTTTTAATATTTATAAACTTTTTATCACATAATGGTTGTTCTTATGCATAAAATAGTATGTGATAATGTATTAAGAGTAGATATCACACTAAAAGGTTATATCAGTTCCCTGTTATTATGAGAACCCAAAAATGATATGAAATTATTCTTAAATATATGTTCTATAACCAGATGATATCATTTGAGGGACAAAAATGATACATGATATCAAGGGTGGATACTCATAGGACTTTGAGTCACATTCTCATGGTGTATACCCTTGGTAATATCCATTATAGAATATTATGAGAATGATACCCACCAGTAGGAAATCCACATTTGTATGTGTCATTGGATGTTCCTATCTTTGGATGTGCGTATTGATCATTAGACTTTAATATTGTTATTAATGAGTATTATGAGTTGTTTACTTTGATGTATTGATGAAAATCATGATGGTAAATGTTCATAGTGAGGTAGAATACGTTGGGTGCATCACAAGTAATATTGCATTAATAAATAACGTGAGAAAGGATTTTTTATCTTATGTTCTTTAACGGAAGTTGATATCTCATACCCTTTTATGAAAATGATATAGCTTAAATAAATCCATATCCATGGTGTTCTATGGACAAGTTTGATTTCCAGAAAGTCAAAGAAAGAGACATCGAGAACATAGGTTGATGACACCAACATGAAACCTATTTGATTAGAGATATCATGTTAAATGAATTATATTACATAGTGAGCATCCATATGAGGTATTATATCATTGAAAAATTATCTTTTTTATCTATGGGTGCATTTGTGTATTGATATACACTAACCTTGGACTTTAGGCTGCTTCACCTAATGCCACTAAGAAAGAGGCCTAAAGGGTCACACAATAAGTGTATCCATAATCTTGATTAAATAATATATTATTATTTATTATTTAACAATTTGAATAAATATTATTCTTTTATGTGGTTTAATAATTATTCATGTTTTCTTGATCACATATATTTCATCACCAATTATTAGAGATAATATCATATGAGCAGAAAATTTAATAAATATTTATTTTCTATTTAGTGAATATAATATTTATTTATTTATTGAGAAATAATGTAGTAATATTTATTTATTAAATAAATAGTCATTATTTAAGGCTCGATAAATATTTTTGAGGAATGGAAGACCTAGTTTTTTGGTCTGGTGAGAAATAATATATATTGAATATTATTTGATTAAATAATATTTAATTTTATTCGAAAGTTAAGTGCATGTCGAGGAAATAATAATAATAATATTATGATTTTGACATGGGTTTCCACAAGTTATTAAATAAATATTAAATGTAACTTTTGAAAATATTTATTTCTAAACCATAGTGGTATCTAAACCCAATTATATTATTTTTCTATACAATTAATTCATTTTGTGTTGTGAAAAATGACAGTTAGAGAGAATCCTATCAAGCCCTAGATAGATCCCTCTCTAAGAACACTTCAAATAATTGAGAGTGATCTTCCTCCACCTCCCACTATCGAGTCTAGAGAGATTAATGAGAATTATTTAGAAGTGATTCTCATGGAAATAAAAAATGAACGACGCAAGCATTTGGATCAATCATGCTAACACCCGAAGATTCCTACAACGACATTCAGAGATTTGTGAAACATGCATGGATCACTGATAGAGGGGATGTATTCTAGATTCATTCAACAAAACGACTATGGAGCATAAATTTTCTGTCAGATACATCAATGAAGAAAGAATTCACACAAGGTAATTCTTTAATTGATTAAATTAATTATAAATAATATGTGATTATCCTATGTTTGGTTCCAACATTCTATCTCTTGTATATTTTATTTTTTTCAATCCATTTGATTAAAACATTCATCATCATGTAAATATTAGATTGATCATAATTCATGATAAAAATAAAATTTGGGCACAACCCTTCACACACTTCTACTACACCCAAAACCTTCACGTATGACTCCCTCCTCCTCTTTGTATCTTTTTATTTTAATAAAATGGATTGGGCCTTTGTGATTGATCAAAAACATATTAAAAATATATATTATTTATTCTGTGCATGAAAGGGAAGTCTGGAATCCCACATTGTAAATCCAGAAGGATTACTAGGGTAGGCCCCCTTATAAAACAAATCCCTAGTAAATTGTTTCTGTCAGAATTTTAGGCTAATTTAATGACAGTAATGCGGGATATTAAATTGAAGTTAAATTTTACTGAAATTTTTTGTTATATATATATATATAAACAAAAAATTTTAATATAAAAACATGTATATTTAAAATAAGTATTTTTTCATTCATGCAAAGGCGTTAAGGCCCATAATGCCTTTACCCAAACTTTTTTACAAAGGTAGAAAGGAACTTCACACCTTTGGCTCGGGTAAAAATAGTACAAAGGAAAAAAGATACATTCCACATTTATTTCCTAATTATAAAAATATTTTAAATATTCCATTATTTTTTTTCAAAAAATTTATATTAAAAAAACTCTCGATGGAAGCTTGTTGCGACCCTCTGTGATGGTTTTCTCATTTTGTGCATAAAGTTTTGTGGCCATGTCAATACTATATTGTGAAGATATATTTTGAAAGGATAATTATCATGTCCATGAAGTTGAATAAGATTTAGGTTTTCAATGTATCTGGGTAGCTTTCACCATGACTTGCAGAGAAGGTGATACGAAGGATGAGAAACTTACATATATATATAGAGAAAATTTTTCTTTGGGGTGAATTTTTTTATATAATTAAATGGGGTCAGGTTTTAAATATTTAGGGAAATGGGGGTGTGAAGCACCAGATAAAATGACATTTTTTTGGTAAAACCCAAAAAACACATGTTCATTTAATGCTTTGTGGGATTTGCAAAATGCTTCATGAAGTGGTGTTTTTCTCCCTCCCCCATTTCCATACCCCCATTTCCTATTTTATATAATTATATATATAATTATATAATTATAATTATAAATAAATAAATATATCTTTATATAAATATTAAATATATTTTAAATATATATATAAATATATTTTAATAATTATATAATTATAAATATATTTATATTTATATAATTATCAATATTTATATATAGATATAAATTTATAATTATATAATTATAAATATATTTATTATAAATATATATATATATAAATTCATATTTATATATATATATATATTTATAATATATATATATAGTGATAAATATATATTTATATAAATAAATATATATTTATAATTAACTATATGTTTAAAATATTTTAAATTTATTTATAAATAAATAAATATTTATAACTATATAAATATAATTTAAATATATATATATTTATAATTATATAATTATAAATATATTTATAAATATATGAAGACGACTCAGTCATGGATTTTGAAAAAAAACCCAGACGCCAAATTTATTAATAAAAAGAAAACATACAAGGAAATAGACTGGTCAAACAATACATAAAATGCCCTCATTAGAAGAAAAGAAAGTTAAAATAGAAATTCAATACCTACAAGTCCCTATGGATCCCAAATTTCTAGGATGTATTCCTCTGCCCTTTGGATATTGACCTCTCTGCCATGTCTTGACCCTTTGTGGGGCCTCATATTCTTCATCTGATGATGATTCAAAGAAGTCCCCTAAAGTGGAGAAGGTCTTGAATTTCCAAGATAAATCTAGAAATTTCATCTTTGGATTGGATTAGAATCCATCTTCAATGTTTATTGATAACAACTTATGAACTTCTAAATAGTCATTGAAACTCAATACATCCAGCTCCATCAAAGAATAAATGACTTCCAGATGTGAGAAAAACCATTCTACCGCTTCCTTTCTAAGGTCTTACATGGGCCTTTCACCTTCCTGATCTTTTTTAGGTGTGATACTAGAGTTTCTTTCTCATGAAATATCACAATCCTCATCTGAGGCCTTTCCAAAAGAGACATATTCATTTTTCATTAGGTCATTAAAGTGGGGTGGAGAAGAACACTCCACATTCTCATCAGCACTTAGATGCTCAACCCATAGGGGGGACCTGCAAAGACTTGCTACCTGAAAGGTTAGCCTACATTTGGAAGCCCTCTTAATCCACTAAATTTTATTAACTTTATGACCCCTTACAATAATTAGCTTATCCTACCTTATATGTGATAGGATTCATGGTATGGATGTTTAAAAATTTGAGATAAGATATTTTTTAAATATGAGATATCTTTTATCCTATCACATAGGTAAGGATACATGTATTTTTCATGAGGATATATATCTTTTATATTTATTTATATGTGATAAGTGTTTGATTCCTAACATGGAAGATACATGGTGATGTGAAAATTTAAGATATAATATTCTATATCTTATCTACATTTGAAAAAGGAAACTGTGAAGGCTTTAAAAGGGGAAACAGTTGGTGACGATCAGAGAGAGAGAGAGAGAGAGAGTTGCTCAAGATGTAGTCCACTATGATCAAGAGGAAAGGGGCTGCCGTGTTTGTGGTATCTCATGTGGGTCATCATCAATGGATAACGAGGCATCGATGGTGAATCTACGATGGGATGGGATACAATGTTTGTAGCAGAATCTGTAGCACATCAACATTGAGTAGGTGTGAAACAAAAACGATGTGATCAATGATCAGGGCCATGTATCGAGAGTCTTATTGATTACGGTGATCAAGAGACATATCCCAGTTGATGATTAGTGTTACATCATTATATAGAGATCATGAGAGAGAAAAATCCTTTGAGTGTCAAAAGATGGTGTGATGATGATGCATGTTCAGATGATGATGAATGAGGTAGTGGAATTTTGTCGATAAAAGGGTGATGTTTTGTCATATATGGATATTTTGGGCATTTCATTTTGACTGAGATGATTTTCAAAGAAAAGGTGGAGGCATATTGAGGAGTGGTTTTCAAACATCTTTTTCTACACTCTCATTTGTAATTCAAGTTTAGGCATTACTTGGATTTTGTACTCTCTAATTCATAGTGGATATTTTGGAATTACCCCATGGTTTTTAATCCTCCACATCAGATGGTTTTTCCACATTAAAAATCTTGTATGATGATTTACATATTATACTTTATACCACTTCCATATCTCATTAGGTTTCTCACAAATTGTTTTGTAAGAAATTTTCATCATGAGATCATGAATCTACCCCAACAAGATATTGGTTAGCTAAATCTTGAACAATATCCTAATAAATGGATTGTTCATCCATTAATGTCTCATCAGGTCTACAATCCATCACTTTATGGTCACCCAAGCATCAACTCTCTATGTTATCTGAGATATTTTGTTTTAAACCTACTATGGAAGCATCCTAACCAGGCTATGAAACATTATCCCTGCTCAGAACCTCTCCAAGAGATGATGCACTTTTTTTAATAAACCCATTTTATTAGAATCTAGTACCCTCACAGTAGAAGCAGTAAGACTACATCCTTTGGATTATTCTGTCATATGATGTACTAGCATCTGAGTAGTAGTATAGGGATCAACCAGCTTTGTGTCACCTGCTTGCCCCTCCTCCACAATCTTGACCCATGTTCTAGATAATTTACCATTGATAGCCTAAACAGAATACTTATAAATAGACATGATATTTCATTCCCTATGACCATCCCCAATGTGATTATCATGAGTAGAAACATTAGTAGGACCAACCATCTTTCGACTAGACTCACATCCAAGCCTATTCCCACACGAGTCAACCTGAATGTTCATTCCATTATGAGGAAAATCCTTACCAGCATTTTCAATTCCACCTAAATCATTATGATTCACACTTATAATTCTTTTAAAAGATTAAATTTTATAATGCCCTCATGTAGAGTAGAAATAACAACAAACATATTTTTTTCTGTTCAAAATTTCATGGCCAATAACTTTGTAATTCATACAAAAATTGGAAATTTTTTCATATTCTATTATAAGGTCTATTTCATCATTATCTATTGAAAGAAAAGCCCTATCAAACAAGACATAACAAAGGTAAAATTCAACTAAAACATGAGAATAATGTATGAAACATGCCATTTTAGTTTTCTTTTCCAGTTTAATAGGAACCTCTATGGACATCGCAATGTCATAGAGGATCATAAGATGCTAGAGTATCTAGTTAAGGTTAAATATCCTAACCCATACCTACAACGACAATCATCCTACCTCTAGTAGGTTGAATTTGAGATCCCATTCCCAGATATGGAGAATTCTTAGCTTGAGAGAGATCGATCCAAATCCTCAAGCCCGGAACTTCAGATCTGTATAAGGGAAGATCATATGGAAATATACAAATTTTATCCAGATACATCTCCAATTTTTGAATCCATAAATATCTAAAAGTTTCTCAAAAAAATCTTTAACCTTCCATGGTGCCAAGCCTCTTGGAAAAACAAGACACCCAATGATTGAATGCTTTCCGATTTCAAGTCATTCTGAGATTATCATTGGGTCAACCCTTACATGGGCACCATTTATCTTCCGACATATACCACTTACCACCGAGCCTTTGAAGAGAGAAGGGAAATTGTGTGTCCTAAACTCAATCAAAGCAACCACATCATTCCCTCTACCCCCAATTTCTGATCCTTTTGTTGCAGCACCCACATACTTGTGGGAATCGAAGCATCCATGAGGAAGGAGATCAGTAGGAGACTAGACTAACAATAAATCTATAAGAGAGATCCCTAATTTCCATGGCGAACTAGATCGAGAAGCTCTTACAGACCCATCATTATTATTTATAAATATATATATATATAACAAAATTAAATTTAAAACTATTAGGTGTTTAAATGTATATTAAATTATATAATTATTAATATGTTTTAAATCTGTATATAAATATATTTTAAATGTATATATAAATATATTTTAAAATTTATATTATTATAAATATATTTATATTTATATAATTTTAAATATTTATTTATAGAGATAGATTTATAATTATATAATTATAAATATATTCATTATATATATATATATATTCATATAAATAAATATAATTATATAAATATATTTTAAATTTATTTATAAATAAATATTTATAACTATATAAATATAAATATATTTATAATTATATTATTATTAAAATATATTTACAAATAAATTTAATATATATATATATATATATTTATATACAAATTTATTTTAATTTATATAATTAATATAATTATTAATTAAAAATATAATTAGTATTTAATAATAAAATTACTATAATTAAAAATTTAAAATAAATAATTAAATGTTTATAATTATAAATAAATATAAATGTCTATAATTATAAATCAATATTTATATAATTATAACTATATTTAAAGAATTGAAAATATGTATTTATAAATTTAATTATAAATATACATAATTATAAATAAAAACTTACTTATATAATTATAAATATATAATTATAAATATATAATAATAAATATAATACATATATTTATTATTTAAATATATTTATTATAATTTTTATAATTATTTAAATATATATATTTTTTTAAAATATGTATATTTATTTATCATTATAAATATATAATTATATATATATATATCAAAATTAATATCATTGAATAATAATAACATAATTAATAATATTTCATAATATTTTAATTAATAATATAATACTTAATAAGAAAAGAATATAGGAGAGGATGCAAGTTCAGAGGTATCTCAATGGAAATTCATGTGATGATTAGCTTTCCTCTTCAGAGATGGCCATTCCACACTAGGGTTTTCATCTTCTTCCTAGGAATAGATCTTATGATGTGGCACAATCAAATGAATCTCTGTGTGCATCTCATGAGATCAATACAACCTCTTGGGTTCACTCCTATTCAGCATAGAAGTAAATAAAAAATCTTCCGATGAAGTTGAATGATGCAAAACTACACCATGATGTTAGGAACTGTATGTTTTTTCAATTAAAGGCTATTCCAGGTGCCATCGAGTAGACTAATTTGGAATTAAAGGCTAAGAATCATCAACTTCTAACACAAATTAGGGACTCGACTAAGGGAAGGGTCATAAAAAAAAGTTCGATTGTGCATATAGAAGAAAACCCTGATGCCATATCTGAGAGGCTGGAGATGTGAAAGTTCTCCCTTATTATTTGGGTCATCCTCCCAAAAGATGCCAAATCTTGTCACTTGGAGGAACTGGTAAGCCGTGTTTATTCAATTTGGGGTTGTTCTAATTGGAAGTGTATCTCAATTGGATGTGGTAGCTTCAACTATCTATTTTCATCTGAGGTGTTACTCCAGATGGTGTGGAGTTTTGGTTCACTATATCTAAAACCAGGATCTTTCCACATTCATGAGTGATTGCTTGATTTCAGTCCATTTTCATCCAATCCTTCACCCAAGTATGGATCTGAATCTATGGCCTATCATGGATCACGTGGAATCCAAAAATACTTTATGATACTACTTCTATAATAGTAATCCCCATTTGGATGGATAGGGAAACCAAATTATCTAGATATGGAAATTATGCCAGGGTCTTGGTTGAGGTTGATTTAATCAATACATTGATTGATGATGTGGTTCTTTCCATGCACAATTATGATCTAAATCTAAATATTGCGTATGAGAGGAAACCTATATTTTTTAAATCTTAAAATATTATTGGATATTCCAAGGATAGTTTTATTAGATCATTGATATGTGAAGTCTGTCTCAAGAAAGGTCACTTGAAGAAGGATTGTCAAAGGAACTAAAAATAGGTTGATGCCTCTTAGATGCTGCAGACCTCCTCAAGGGGTGTACGAGGACCTGAACACCTAGATATTAATGGTATTCACCCTATGCAAGATCTTATGAATGGTGGGGGCAAGGAAATCAAGAAGAATATGGATGATGTTTATGGAATCCTCAATGATCAGGTTGTGATGGAGCTACCCATTGAGCCGGTGCAGATAGGAGGGAACAAACATACCTTAGTATATTGATGGGTAAGAGTAATGGTTTGTGGGATGATGCAGATGATGATAATTTAGAACCTATATCTTTGGTTGCAGACATGGGTACCTAAGTAAAATCAGCTGGGCAATCTGAATTTGAAGATGTTTTCCAAAAGGAGGTCGATCGAAAAATGATGTAGGAGTAAAGGTTGGTTGCTTCCAAGGCTTGTAAGGGTAAAGATAAGGTTGATGCTGAGGCCAAGCCTAAATCTAAATATTTTAGAAAACAATTTATTATCTCTATTTATAAAAAAAATTCAACCACAAGGATTCACCTATGATTTCTGTGGAATCTGAAATTGTTGTTTCATTTAGTAAAGATGATCCCATGCTGACATCTTCTAACATTGTTAACAAATCTTCTAGTTTGGCTTCAAAATCACCTAAGACAGTGAAGGTGGGATCTCTTTCCCATTTTCTCATTACTTTCTATAATGGAACTAGGAAATGGATATTCAAGTAGCTCTAGTGGATAAATGGTGTCTTTATCACATGGTGATATGGTTCATGCAAAATCTATTAATATAAAGCTACCAAAGGATGTCAGTGGGCTTGAGCAGGTGATGCCTCAAACCTTAAAGGATTCTTCCAATTTTGGTAAGGAATTACTATAAAAGAAGGATAGTATTACTTTAACTTATCCTATGGTAGTGGAGAAAAGTTTTGTGATCCCATGGGTCACACCACAAGAGACTCTCATAGCTACCACTTCTAGTATCATGGTGGACAAGTATTCAGATAAAGTTTCATACAAGTGTTCTCATGATTTAACTAAGGTCCAAGATGAATTTTTTATCTACTACAATCATAATGACCATTAAATCAAGGAATATACAAGTAATAAGTAATGTTCACACACATAAATCTTTTGATCTTATTTCCTCTGACAGTAGTGAGGAGGATTTTCAAAAAGGAAATGAAGCTTCTAAGCCTAAGAAAATGATGTTTTCCCTAAAATATGAATTCATTGATGATGTAGGGGGACCATGGAATCATTCTAAGTCATGAAGAAGGGGAAGACACCCTCATGGTCATGGTAGATGTGTTTCTTATCATGACATGAGCACTCGATATCGTGCGGTCTGATTGGTTATGCATTGTTCGGACATCTATTTCTTTTTGTATTTTTTATCTTTACTTCATGAGGGAATGAAGTTTTCTAAATCTATCCTCTCTCTTTATCACTTTGATTTTTTCATTTTAATATAGGGGCTTTGACCCCACCTGTTCAAAAAAAAAACTTAATAATAAATATTCTAAAAAATTATGTGAACTCTAAATGTAATATTTCTAAATAAGAAAGTTTGTGTCATGTAAATTAATTTTTTTTACTATATTTTTGAGTTTATTTTCATTTTTCAATAATTTATTATATTTTTAGTCAGTGTGACAAATTTCATTTATATTGTATTTATACTTTATAATTTATATGCTTTCGAAGTCACCTACGTGAAGCATAATAATGTTACAAGTATGTGACTTTAAAAGTTAATAAATTATAAAATATAAATACAATATAAATGAAAATTTTAATACTGACTAAATATATAATAAATTATTGAAATAAAAAAAATTTACAATTTTTTTTAATGAAAAATAATTTTAATGGTACAAAATATATTTGTTTTAAAACATAACATTTATACATAATTTTTTTCACATTCCCATGACTAATTTAAATGAGATCTATAACAATAGAATAAATCAATGTTAAAGGTATAGATCCTATTTATAGTAATGAAAGGAATATCACAATAATTTATAAATACAGATGTTATGTTATAAATAGTAAACTTGAAAATATTATAAGATATAAAATATAAGTATAATCTAAGTGAAACTTTAAACTATTTAATGTTTGTTGTTATTTATTAATAGTTCATGAAAATTAGTTTTTGTTTACTATATATTTGAATTTATTTTTATTTTTATAAAATAAAATTTAATTTTATCAATAAATAGGTTCTTAAAAATATAAAATATAACATCAGAATAAATCAATGTTGATGCCCCTCAATACCACAACCTAGTGTCGTACCTCATACCCACTCCACATCTGACATTTTTATTGCTCCGATTTCCTAGATATAGGCATGAGTTCCACCTCTTGTGGTGCTGCGGGTGCCTCCTCATGCTGATGTCTAGAGGACTTCCTGACATAATATGTGGAGGACTTCCCAACATCACATGTAGAGTCATATGGCCTAGAATCTTCTTAATATAAAGGAAGTGTGATATCAAATATGTCATCATCAGTGGGAGTGAGGGGCCACCACAAGTTGTGTTACCACACCCAGGTCAAATTCCATCATAGTTAGTAGAGATATAGATGGCATATGTGGAACATAAACCTCTACCAACTATGCAAGATCCACATTCTGCTGGGTAGGATCATCTCTTTGTGGTGAAGTATCATCTACAAGAACCTCTCTTGGACATTTCTCTCCATTTCCTCACCTATTCCCTCACCGATGTCCTTGTATTTGTCCTCCGACTAGAAATGGAGGTGGTGATGCATCATCCTCAGTAGAAAAAAACAGGGACTTAATAATCCCCATGAGCCTCATATAGAGCATGTGTATCAAGATATAATTTTGGCTCCTCATCCTAGAAACTCTCATGTATGAAATGGAGAGGATCTATGAGATCCACTAGATATGGGTGAATACATTCATCCTAATAAATTACACCTCTTGAGGATCTATGATATGTATAAGTCGATCAAGTCCATCTTATTTTAAATGAAAAAACATTCAAATTAATAGAAAACATGAGCTAAAAAAATATAATAAATCTTAGTAAACATGCCAACTACTAAATCCCTATCCCATGACACATAAGGTACATGATCCTATACCATCGGTACTAATTTTCACAATACCACTAATCATATAAATGAAATCATGTTTTGAGATATCTATGCTAAAAGATATCGTATTGGGAATGTGAGTCCCAATACTCAATATAAAGTATATGAAATTGCGGCCAGTTCATCGTCTATCTACCTGTAAGAATAATGGAATATAACCCATCATCTCATCATGGTTCCCTAAGGATATTTTGTATATATCCAAACTATCACATGAATTGATCTAGATGGTGACACTCAATGATGTGGAAGTGGATGAGTGGCACCACTGCACCATGATCTCCAATCATAGTTGTACAGTATAGTGGAATCAATACATAGACAAATCCTGTATATGGGGTACATGAGGCCTGAAATGTAAAATAAAAAAATAATTCATAAATTAGCATGATAATGTTACTAAGATAATATTAAAATGTCTTAAAATGTATTAAAAAATAATTTTTTCTATAAAAAAATTAATATTTAACTTAAATTAGCGGGCTGTATAGCATCAAATATCTATTAAAAGATATGAAAACTATGTCTCGGAGTATGTGCATAAATCTGATCCTAACTCCACTTGGTTAAAAAGAAGTAATATATAATAAGTTTATAAATTAAATTAATAAAATTACTAAATAACTAAAATTAATGACGTAAACATACAAGCATCTCCAAGGATAGTCTTGAAATAGGTGCAGTGGAAGTGGTGCAAAAACTCTAGTAGTGATGCATGGAAAACACTCCTAGATCCATGTATCTACCAAATCCACACACCCTATAATCTTCTATTCATAAGCTTGACAACCGGTATAGAGACATCTATAAATATGTGATAATATAGAAGAACCCAACTGTATCAAACCATTTGGTCAAGATCATCAAGTAATGGTAGGTACATCATGTATAGTAAGGTGGTGGAGTGGTCTACACACAACATGGCTTCAATCAGTCACATAATATATGTACTTGTGTGCTGAATAAGAATCTCCTCATCTGTATCATCAGTAATAATGGTGAAATGCTCATCAAGCCACCCCACACACAAGTGGGAACCCTGGAGGACACATGGTATGTCGACAACATCAACGCCTAGTAAACAGTATATGACCGCACACTAGTCGCCAATTATGGCACCCGTAACTACCTATATTTGGATAGGTATACTGAGCATGTAGGCAATTTACTCTAAAGTAATGGTCATCTCCCCCTCAAGGAGATGAAGTAATGTGTATGTCTATGGTCGCCATATTTCAACCAGAACAACAATCAAATGGTGATCAATGGTTTTGATGTCTCACATGGATACTTCATAAAATACAACACATATGAGGTATGGAAAAATGGTTTTTAGAGGCGCATCATGATGAAAATTATGTGCTCTCTGAATAGATAGATGTCTAATAGGTCCCCATTCCAACACGTCATGTGACACATGAGACTGTTGGGAAGATAACATAGGATGCTCCATATGAATCTATAAATAGTAGGACATTAATGTTGATAGCTATTTAACTTATACCTAGTTTTATGATATGGTATAAAATATCCTCTTTATGTTTATTTTTGGTTTTTTGTAAAAATGAAGTTTTTTATTTGAAGTGAATATATATTTACTTTGTGATTGAGTTATTTTTAAGTTAAAGACACATGTGTGGATAAAAGGAGATATACTCTTCAATATAACAACAGAGAAAAATAAGCACGTAACTGTAAATTAGTATAAAAAATTAGAAAGTGTTTTCACACTTGTTTGTAACTAAGTTCTGATCAAACTGTTGAGAAATTTTTTGAAAGATCAAAATATATTAATATAAAATTATAGGTAATTGGATGTGTTTATAAATTTTGAATTTTAGTTTTAAATTATTTTAACATACATTTTTATTTGGAAACCAAATTCAACCCCCTCTTGACTATTCTACTCCAACCAACAAATAATGATAATTAAAATAATAATTACATGTAAATTTTTTTACATTAACAGATAGAGTACATCAATCATTTTAACTACTAAATGATTTCCCTATACGTTTATAGAAACATTTCCTCATGTAATAATTACAAATAACTAATTTCTAATTAAATTAAATTAATTAATAATTGCAATTAACTAATTACTAATTATAATTAACTAATTACTAATTACAATTAAGTAATACTAAATTAATTACTAATTCTAGTTAAGTAAATACTAATTACATTTATTTAATTACTAATTAAAATTAATTAATTAATTAATTACTAATTACAATTAATAAATTAATAATTAAAAATAACTAATTGACAATTACTTTAAATTAATTACTAACTACAATTAACTAATTACTAATTATATTCAAGTAATACTAAATTAATTACTAATTCTAGTTGTCTAATTATTAACTATAGTTATTTAATTACTAATTAAAATTAATTACTTACTTAATTAATTACTAATTACAATTAAATAAATTACTAATTACAAATAACTAATTGAAAATTACATTAAATTAATTACTAATTAGAATTAAATAGTTACTAATTACAATTATGTAAAAATAAATTAATTTCTAATTCTAGTTAAGTAATTACTAATTACAATTATTCACATTAAATTAACCACTAATTACAATTAACTAAATACTAATTATAATTAAGTAATACTAAATTAATTACTAATTACAATTATAAAATTACTAATTACAGTTATTTAATTACCAAATAGAATTAATTAGTTAATTAAGTAATTAATTAATTAAGTAATTACTAATTATAATTAATAAAATACTAATTACAAATAATTAATTGATAATTAAATTTATTTAATTACTACTAAAAATTCACTAATTTCTAATTACAATTAAGTAATATTAAATTAATTACTAATTCCTATTATGAAATTACTAATTATTTTTATTTAATTATTAATTACAATTAATTACTAATTAAAATTAATAAGTACTAATTACAATTAAGTAATACTAAATTAATTACTAATTCTAGCTATGTAATTACTAATTAAAATTATTTAATTACTAATTAAAATTAATTACTTAATTTTTTTAATAGGTTGAGGTGAAAGGCCCCTTTTATTAATAAAAAAGAAATAAAAAGGAGAAATGTGGAACAAAAATACTAATAGTTTCCACAGACACACAAGATGAACAAAAAGAACCTCAAACAACATGATAGCGAGTGTGTATAATATGACAAGAGGAGAGTTCACCTCTTCCATGAGGGTGACTACCCCTTCTCCAAGTATTAACCTCCATCCACGGGCCACCTCCATAATTTGTATGTCCAACATCTATATCTACCATTATCTCATCATCCCCAGGTACACCATCACTTTTTTTCCATCTTCCCCACTGCTCTCAGAGGCCAACAATTCAAAAGCATCATGAGTGATTACCTTTATTTTCACCTTCTACTTAATAGGTTTATTAGGAGAAAAAATTCTTGATGCTTCTATACCTTCACTATAAAAAACCTGAGATAAATCCATATGTTGTATGCTAATAGGAGTCACTTACCATGGTTTTCTGTATATTCTTATCCATCCTCCCTACTAGAGGATCTATAACATGGGGAACCAAATTCTCTTGAGTAGGGACTTTCCCTGAGTAGAATTTTATGTCAACTAAAGATAGATTATCCCTCACTGTTTGAGTAGTATGGATCAAATGTTAAGATTTAGGATTCAATTCACTAAGTTTTTATAATATTACCTCACCTAAGCCTTTGGTAATAGGATCATGTCTAGATTCCAACATTTTCTTGTTGTAAATAGTAGTAGTACCTATATTGGCCACTTGAAAATCCTCCCTCACTAAAGACAAAGAGACTGCAACGGATTCTGAAGGAGATCCCCTATCTAGAGGATTTTTAACAGTCTAGGTCCCTCATGTATTCTACTATAAATAAGAGAAACAAGTACAATACAATCACTTCCATCCTTTGAATGAATAAACTCAACCTTATTGTGCACATGTGTAGGGGAAGATAAATCTTCCCAAATGTTAATTCTATCCAAGTATTCTCTTAAAACTTTATATGACCTTGAATAAGTATAATGATTAGAAGGTAGTGAAGCCTTCTAATTACCCTATACAGGGGATTATTTAGAAAGAACATGAGTATATCCTTGGATTTGGTTTTCAATGAAGTGGATACAACCAAATTATCCTCCCCCTTGAAATTCTTAGCATGGATCATCTTCTACTCTTCCCATAAGCTGAGGTCCACAACCTCTTGAGCAACGCATTCCATGGAATATAGGATATCATTTGATTCTTCAGAAACCTAATCATCAAATAATCCCCTTGATAACACATCCTTAAAAGAAACACTAGTATTAGTCAGATGATTCACATCCTCTATATCATCCCAATACTTTATGGGTTTACCTTGAATCAACTGAGTAGTATAAATAGTCAGAGTACTAGCCCAAGGAGAAATAGATTCCCTAAAAATGAAACCTTCCAATATAATTTTTTATAAATAGGAAAATCATGATTAGTTCCTCATATTTAGCAATAAGAATCTACAACCTTGAGAAGAGACTATCCCAATGGGGGTTTTTTATTATTGGGAGGAGCAACTCTGGCATCATTCCTTATAGAATCCTTTTCTAAATTTCCTTTCGACAGTTCAAGACCTTTATCAATTCTTTGACAATGCTACAAATCATGACCACTCAAATGATAGTTATAGAAAGTAATATTCCTTCTAAAGGAAAATATTGAATGACCAATAATACAATAATCATCACAAAAGGATTCATTTTTTCATATTTAACTCTAAGATTAATATCATCTTGAGGGTTAGAAAGGAATACTTTATCAATCAGGGGAGAAATCAAATCAATCTCAACCAACACCCATAAAAAATGCAAAAAACTAACCATATATGTGGTTTTATCCATCCTTATTGAAATTCCAATAGCATAAGAAATATTGAATAATATTTTCGGATGCCATAAGATCTAGTTTAATCCATGTATTTTGACCCAAACCTATACACAAGTCTCCTTGAAATCATTCATATTAAAGATCAAGTTCCAATACTATAACCTCAAGTTACCTGAACATAAGTTAATAGATCCCATGATCTAATCTTTGCCCTTCAAATACACAGAAGGAAAAAGTGTGTGGAAGAAACCACATCCTAAGGAAACACATTTAATATATGAAAAACACCAAATGGATGCAAGACGAGAAGCTAGATCAAATAATTTCTAGGGATTCATTCCTTTCAAAAGGTTGATGCGAGAAATAATGGAGTACTTACAAAGATCTATTCTTTCTACTATAGAACCATAAGAGTCTGATACATGATTATTTTTTCCTTTATTGATTATCCGTTGTGAGATTCGGTTGTTGAGTGTGGTGAAAGAACGACCTAAAAATCTAGAAAGAGTCACAAGATACTTCAAAATCTCACTATCATTCACCCTAATATTCTTTTTAGAAGGCCTCCCTGATGTTCAACATGATGATTCAACACATATGAGAACAAATTTAAGCTTCTACAGTTGTTGAGAAGAGTGTGATTTCCAGAGGAGCCTGGGATAAGCTTCTCTCATTCCTACATCTCTTATAATTAATTACTAATTACAAATTACAATTAATTAATACTAAATTAACTACTAATTACAATTATATAATTATTAACTAATTACTAATGAGAAAAATAATAATAAATTAACTAATAATTGAAATTATATAATTATTAGGTTCTAATTATAATACATTAACTATTTACTAATTATAAACTAATTACTAAACAATTAAATAAATAAATTAAAATATTAAAAAAATTTAAATATAAATAAAATTACATCAATATCGGAGGGTAGTGACTAAATGAGGGTGGGGAGGGATTTCAGAGTATAGGGTCACTAAGGCTTTAGAGAAGGATCAAAAAGCTTTGAGGAGTGTTAGACATTATTTTGATGGATAAAGGGGATGGGGGGATCTCCCTTTTATAGGGTGGAAAAATGAGGGAACCAATTGAAGTGGAACCATTATGGATTTTAATTCATGGAAGAGTGCCACATGAAGTGGCGCTTTGATATTTTATCCACAAAGCGCCACTTTATGAGGAGCTTTGTAATTCGCACCCCCAAAGCACCAGATGAACTGACATTTTTGGGTTTTACCTGAAAATCACCATTTCATCTGGCACTTGATACCCCAATTTCCCTAAATATTAGCACCCTAATCCCATTTAATTATATATATTAAAAAATCCCCCATATGAAAAATTTTAATATGGAAGAAGTGCTTGAGCCACATTGGAGGAGTTTCTACCACAAGGATGCTGGTGACTTGATAAGGTTACTTAGATGAGTTTTTTATATATGTTTTTGAAAAAAAAAATTAAAATATATCCAGGTTAAAAAAATTTATAAAAATAATACACAAAGGTAATAAGGATCTTTCTGCCTTTGGCTTGTCTTCGTCCAAGCCAAAGTCGGTAAGACCCTTGCTACCTTTTCCAGAATGAAAATTAAAAGTACTTATTTTAAATATACATGTTTGTATATTTAAATTTTTTTTTGTTTTGTTAATATATATAACAAATTTTTCAGCAGAATTTAACTTCTATTTAATATCCGTCATCACTTCCATTAAAACCTCCTGAAAATCGAACATAAATCCTCTTCCAGAACTCCCTTTTATAATTGGACTTTCCCTAGAAATATTTATAGATTTCCAATATGGGATCTAAGTCCTCCCTTTCCTATATAGAATTAATATTAATAATATTTTAAACAATATTAACTAATAACTAATTAATTACTAATTAATTAATAATTAATTATTAATAAAGTATTAAAAATTAATAGCGATTAATTAATTAGTAATTCAGAAATATTTAATTACTTATTAATAATAGTAATTAAAAATTAATTAATTAATTATTAATTAATTGATAGATATTAATAATTGTTTATTACAAAATTATTAATAAATATTTAAAATTATTATTTAGTTACTAGATATTAATAATAATTATTATATTATTAAATTACTAATTATTAATTAATTATTATTAAATTATTTTTATTAATTAACTAATTATTACTAATTAATATTAATTACTAATAAATATTAATTACTAACAAATATTAAATAAATAATATGATTTAAAAATTAATAGTATTAATTTATAATAAATATTAATTACTAGTTAATATTAATTACTAATAAATATTTAAAATTATTATTTAGTAACTAATTATCAAAATAATAATATGATTATTAGTTATTAATTAATCAGTTATCAAACTATTGGTGATTTAGCAATTTCAAGTGTATTCCTATGGGGTGTGGGTATTTTCACATAATCATCCCCTCAATCAGCTTAAGAAAAAGGCTTGGGGCTTTGGCTCTGTTGCACTAAAACCAAGAATGGTGTTCTTATAGGAGTGGTATCATAGATTCAACCCTTTTAAAATGAAGAACTCATGAGCATAGGTATGAGTGAAAATCTTTAGTCTTAGTTGAATTTTATGGCATCAATAAATCCCCTATGACATTTCTGCTACACTTGGTGTCCCTATTAAAATAGAACAAACAATAGAAGAAACCAAGTTTGGATTCTATGTTTGTGTCTTGGTTGAAGTGGACTTAAGTTCTCCCCTCATTGAAAAGGTTGTGATTTCTACTTTGGATGATGATTTTTTCTTGAAAATTGAATATGAGAGGGACCCCTTTTTTGCTAGGGCTTCCAAATCATAGGGCATGTCAAATATCAATGTTGTAAGGATCTATTATTCTCATTATACTCTAAGAAGGGGCATGAAATGATTCATTTCTTCAATAATAAGTCTCAGGCTAATGGTGATCAGGACCAATGACTTGATACAAGTTTGGATTTGGGGTATGAACTAGTCATGGGTGGTCAAACTTCTAGAGGGGAGAATGCTATTGGTGATAATATTTATAATCTTAAGGGGAAACCTCTACCAATTCAAGATAGTTAGGTGTTTGTTCTAAGTGGTGAAAAATCACATTTGGATAAGCAGTGCGATGATCATAATACTATGGAGGTTGTTCCGAAGGCACAGGGGAAGGGCTGTACATGGGATGAAGTAGTGGAGGAGGCTTATTATTAAGTTCAAAATCTCAATATCTTAGATGGTAAACTTCGTGCTCAAGAATTTGAGGACTTTCAATTGATCCAAGAGCAATTAATTGCTTCAAATTTCAAGGGTATGCAAAATATTTATGCTAATGCTCTGGAGAGAGGGAAATACAGAAATAAATCTGCTGCTGGAACTAGTGTCAATGCAACTAAAGAACTGGGATCTACCATACAAGCTACTATAGTTGGTACTCTTATGTAATGAAGGGTTCTCCAACATACTCTGGTAAAAATCATCTTAGTCTTCTAGACATCTTAAATAGGTCCAATAGTTGGGAAGTATTCCGAGAGGAATTTATCAATGCTCATGGGGATATACATGTTGAAGGACAAGATTCATATCTGGTTGGAGAACAAGTTCCTTGGCCTCTTCATGATCCCACCCCACTAGATGGTGATGTGGATGATGGATCAAGGAAGCAGCCAAAAACATGGGGGAGGGGCCATCATTTGAGAGGTAGGGGCGGTGACCGATCTCATAGATGAATCAGTTACTTGGTGTGAAGTGGATTATCACTCACTTATATTCATATCCTTTTTGTACTTTTTGAACTTTTCATTTTCAATAAATTCATTAACTATGGGCTATAACCCATGGTTCACACTATTTTGGTATTATTAATTATATATTATTTAATTACTATTTAATTAAAACCTATTAATTATTAATAATTAATTAGTTGTTTATTAATATTATTAATTAGTAGTTAATATTAATTAAAAATTAATTTTTTATTAATTTATATTGTTTAAAATATTATTAATTATGCATAGTAAAGGGAGGACATGAATCCCACATTGGAAATCCAGATCGATATATAGGGCAAGACCCATTATAAAAGGAAACCATGAGAGAGAGAGTTTCTATCAAAATTCTAGGCTGCTTTAATGACTGTAATTCTGGATATTAAATAGTAGTTAAATTATATTAATTTTTTTTGTTATATATATATATATAAACAAAAAAAAAAAATTAAATATATAAACATGTAAATTTAAAATAAGTATTTTTTTTCATTCTTATAAAGGCGATAATTCCCTTACTGCCCTTGGCCTGGGTGAAAATAGGCCAAATTCAATAAGGCCCTTGATGAATTTTAAGTGGGTTGTGTTTCTATGATGAAGTTCACAACTGCGAGTTCATGATGTTGCAACATGAGCATACATACAATATTTTTTTGCAAGGAAAAAAATTAAAAAAAAGAGGATACAAACAATAGAGATGCATAATTCATGGGAAGTAGTCATAGGAATGAGGGTTTTGGTAATGTTGTATGCATAAAAAATCCATGTGAGATAGTGGGATAGAGATTGTATCACATAGTGTGGGATGGAGTTCACAACATTGACCATGCATGGAATAGGTGATGATTTTTGCTAGTGCATGAAGCGGGTGTAGGGGTTCCCTATCACACTGTATTCATACATGAAATAAGGAGTTTGAAGAGATATTCACTCCATAATACAATAAAGGTTGAGTGTGAGTTGGAAACCCAACCCACACCCACAAAATTCTTTAGAAAAAATAAATTGCAATAAACAAGGGAAAATGAGGCCCAACAAATCATGGAATGCCTATAGGTTCCGAGCATAGTGGAAGCGTGCAATGGGCGATGCCCAAATTTAAATTTTTCCATAATAAATGATCAATCTGAGATCTATATGATGATGAATGCTATGATCCACAAAATTGATTCAAGGAAATAAATAAAGAATAATTTCACCGGAATTGAGAGAGAGGGATCAACACATATTGTTTATAATTAATTTAATTAGATAAAGAATTACCTCTAAGAAATTATTTCTTCATTTATGTGTCCAGTGATAGATCTAAAATTAAATATTATTGTGTTGTAGAAACCAATCATAGATTTCCTCTAGAAGTGATCCAAACATGTTCCACGAATCTTTGAATGTTGCCGAAGGAGTCTCTAGGTGCTAGCACGGAAGATCCTTACGCTTGCATCATCCACCTTTGATCACCTCGAGAACCACTTCCAGAGAGTTCTCCTTGATATGTTGGAGGAGGATTTCTCTCCATTCTTAAGAGTTTTCTTAGAGAATAGAGCTCTCTAGGATTGTGAGGTTTTCTCCAAATTTGTTGTGCACAACCGAATAGACTCATGAGAAAATAACATAATCAGATATTTTTATTTATCGAGTTAAAATAAAATAATTGCAAAAGTGACCTTATTATTTATTTAATCCTATAAAAACCCCATGTCAAATAATAATAGTAATATTATTGTTTCTAACATTAACTGAACTTGCAAATTAAAATTAAATATTATTTAATTAAATAATATTCAATATTATCATTTCTCACCAGCCATTAAACTCCATCTGCCATTATTTCACAATATTTATCAGGACTTGAGTAATTTTTATTTATTTATTAAATAAATATTACTACATTATTCACTAATAAATAAATAAATATCATATTAACTAAAGAAAAAATAAAAATTTATTAAATATTACACTTATAATATATTCTCTCGAATAACTAGTGATAAAATAAATGCGACCAATCATACATGAAAAATTATTAAACCACATAAGAGAATGTTATTTATTCAACCTGTTAAATAATAAATTTTAATATATTATTTAACTGAGATTCTAGACACACTTAGTGTGTGACCCTCTAGGCCTCTTTCTCAGTGACATTAGGCGAAGCAGCCTAAAGTCCAAGGTTAACATATAGCAACATGCCAAGACACCCATAGAGAAAAAAGTTAATTCCCCAACAACATGCCATCTCATACAAATTCTTACTATGTAATATAACCCCTTTATCAAAATATCTCTAATTGGGCATGCTTCATGCCAGTTCCATCAACATATATGCTAGATATCTCTTTCTTTTAAATTTTAGAAATAGAACTTGCCTCCTATTGTAGAGACCCCGACCCCAAAAACCCAGGAGTCGGTGCCTTCTGAACATGATGTGTTATCTTAAAATAAAACACACTTTGTTAACAAAACATCATGTCCCATACAGAGGATCGTGTGTGGTTCGAGTTATGGGAAACCAGAAACTTCTGAAACAATTCATCTTTTAAAAGCTGATACCTGAAAATTTTAAATCAAAACGTAGGGTGAGCATTGAAATACTCAGTAAGGGGTTTTAAAAAGAAATTAAAACGTTGTAACATTTTAAAACATTCTTTTAAAGGAGATTGAACACTCATTAAAGGAAATTTATAACATAAAAGTGCTCAATCAAGGTTTTCAGGAAGAACATGAAACAATTATGTTAATTATCGAAGGAATAACAATGGTTATCATAAAAAAGTATGAAATGTGTCTTACTTAAGCATATATTAAACAGTTAAAAGTAATGCATAATCAGAGTTGCGCATAAAGGAAACAACTAAATTTTCATATGCTGGTTACTATAATGTTAAGTCTTAACACCAGTCATGCTCCTAAGCTTATAACAGTGCAATGAGAACTTTATGAAAACTTAAAGGCATTAGTCATGAAAGAACTTTATCTTTAGAAAGAACTTGTTACATAACTTGAATTATGTGGCATCAACATTTAACTTAGACAATCATGAATATATCATCAAGGTCCATCCCCAAGGTGTCATTTGAAATTACCAAGGTAAACCCCAAGGTATCGTTAAAATTATAATCTCTAGTGGTTACATCATTACCCAATGCATTGGAGCACTATCAGGGCGCACCCTTAATTTGTCTTTATTATCATGTGAGCCACATATCGTTCATGCTTTACTTAAACGGTTTGTATATTCAAGATGTCCCATACCACCTTGAATATCTCATTCATTTTCATTTTACCCAAGGTGTCCCATACCACTTTGGGTAATTCAATTTCTTAGTTCATTTAGTGATATGTCATAAGCATGCATTATGTACAATAATAAATAATGAACCACCACAAATTTTGCTAATACAAGGTATGATGGTTAACTTTGTAAAATGTGTCAATAACTAATCAAAGGCATACATAGCTTAGTAAAACATCCTTTTCACTAAAGCATATAAAATAATGATATACTAAATGATGAATCTTTGTCATTATAAATCCATGGAAAAAGGAGTGCTTAAGGAAAAACACTTGAAATCAGTTGTGGTGATAAATAGGTCCTTGAACTTGATTAATTATTACATTCACCAAAGTAGGTTCATTATGTCTTAAGATAATACATGAACACATCATGATATCATGACCCATTAAATCTTAAATCCTATAATACAACTTAATTCAAACCAAAATACACCCTTTATGGTAAAACACATCATGATCGATGCCCAGTATGCCTCCTTAATAAAACATAGTTCACATAAAATAAGGATTTACTTAAAGGTTGGTACCCACCCCTTGAAATAATAAATTTGTTTTGTATTGGTTTACATATTCATGAGTACATAGAGATATATAGATACCAAGTTTACAAAGAGGTGTTTTCATGGTAAAACAATTTCAAACAACCCTTATTAATATATAGTTCATAGTATTACATGTTGGGTCATTTTGAAATCTGAAAAATAAATAGAGTTTTGGTTATAAATATCTATATATACATATAGAAAACTGTATATTTATATCTGTGAAGGTTTTATGAAATAAAACTGAAAGAAAACAATCAAAACTTAACACCCCAAAGCCCTGTCCAACATAGGTCCTCTCAAAAAGAAAATATAACCTATATGTATATATATATATATATATATATATATAAAGGGGTAACCCGTATATATATGAACCATATTATTAAGGGTTGTTTTAGAATAAGGTAAGATAACTCTTTTCCCTTTATAACCTTTGTAATAAACTTTAGGGAAACCCATTTTAAGACCAGATGGATTTCATTATAAATAACTATGTACATGAATAAACCATATATACTAAAGCATAGAAGAGTAGTATTATGAGGTAAAAACATAAAAAACCACCACACTTGCACCCTACTGGAAACACGGCTGCAAGCCCCTTTTGAAAACATCACAACCCGAAAGGTTTATATTTAAGTATATATATATATATATATGTATATGAACTGTATATATACACCGAGAGTATAAAGGTATGGGTTTCTTCAAAGGAGATCAAAACATGTGACACTTTTATGTATTCACCCTACAGAGAACACGAAACAGATTATTTGAAGGTGATACCATCTGAGGGGTCTATATATTAAGTATATATAAACAGATATATACTATATATATATAACGACAGTTTCTTTAAAATAAGGCAAGCATGTGAGAACCCTTATAGTGCTTGAGAAGAAAGCTCGGACCGGGTGTAACTCGCTGGGTTGCTGGGAGTTCGAGGGAGAGGAAGAAGGAGGAAGAAGAACTGCCACGGTTTCAAGAGGCCAGAGGGGTTTATATAGGCCTCAGTATCCAAAGGTGACTCGACCCAAGTGGCTAGGAATACGTGGGGAAGACGGGAAAACAAAGACCTAGGATGGGGTGTTCTAAATTCAAGGAGAGCAGTGCGGGGGGAAGAGGCCGAGGCGTCCTTGGGTAGGCCTACTGGTTGGGTGCTGCTACAAGGAAGAAGATGATGGGGGTCGACGCGGTAAAGGAAAGGATGACCGGGATTAGATCTCGGAGAAGACCGAACGGTCGCGGTGATACGCGGGGTGATCGTGTGACTAATAGGTTCGGACAGTCGAGATCGAAGCGTGATTCGATCAGATGGTCTTGATCACGCGGAACGCGTCCCATATCGAAACGATCCGCGGTTGAGGCGCGGTTTATAAACCAAATCGTGCCGGCTTCGGCTAGATAACACGAACACACACATGCAGGGGTCTTACACACGAACCTCATGCGAGCTTCAACCCACCCCTACGCACCACGCACCGTGGGCCTTACACACGGGCCCGCGTGCGACTGGACAAACACATGCTTGAAATGGCCTCGGTACCTGGTTGGACACCTCTAGTCCCTTGGGGCCTGGTCTCGGCCTAGAGGGCTTGTCCTTTAAGGGATTCCCTCGGCTTGGCCGGACCCCAAACTATTTTTTAAAAAAAAAACTTATTTAAATTTATAAAATAACCAGTATAAGTATATTTATTTCAAAATAAAGTGTAGTATAAATATTTATACAAAAGAGAGTTAATACAATAAAAACAAATAGTTTTTAACTAAAAATCTAAATCCTTTTACTAGCATATGCAAAATATTTCATATCAACACAAATTTTTTTTTAAAAGAAAATTTATTTAGACTTTTGAAATAACTAGTTTAAGTATGCTTAGTTAAAAATATAAATATTTGCACAAAATGAGTCAATATACTATAACAACAATTAGTTTTAACTTAAAATTTAAATCCCTCTACTAATTTATATATAAATCTTTTAAAAGATATACCTTTCTTATTTTACATACAAAACCATTATAATTATTTGGATCTTTAAAGACATTATAAAAGACCACTAGTTAATTCAAAAATTCATAATTTTAGAGCTCAAAAGATATTATTTTTAATACCCTTTAAACATATCTTTTATATAAAGAATACTAAGTTTTCAATATATAAGTACCCATCAAAATTTTGTGAAAACAATAGGATTTATTTCCGAGAACACTCTTTAAATTTTGAAACTATGATTCTTTTGTGAAACATACTTTATACATATTATTATAAAATTATAATAGCATTAAAAACAACTTTTAATATAAATATAAACTTTATCAACAGAAACCCAATGGTTGTTTTGAAAAAACACAACGACTATATTTTCCAATGGTCATAATTCACAGAATCATTATAAAAGTAGGGGTGTAGGGGGTTTCTTAAAATCAGAACACTTGAGCTAGAAAGGATGGTTCTCCTCATACCTTTGGTGTTGAGCATGTGTGTCGTGGACCTGGCTGTTATATTTTTCACGCTGATAGACTCTGAAGACGAGGACTATCCGATTACTCGCGTTGTGGTTCTTAGTAGTCTTGTTGTGGCTGTGTTAGGTCTTGTGCATGGTATTTTCAATTAGTTGGGTCTTGTTGAAATGTAATATTTTAATATATATCAGTTTACCTTGTTCTCCATGTTTTATTTTATTTCAAATTCCTTATTAGCACAACAAAACTCAACAAATAAAACAAGAGACATCATTAAAGGCCTAACAAATAAAACAAGATACATTACTAAAAGCATAAAGTTGTTCACTTGGACCAGTTCATAAAACCTGGGGCGTCACATTATTCCCCCCTTTTGGAAATTGCGTCCTCACAATTTATTTCACAACACTACAATGTTCAGCAATGTTCCTACCACCTACACCAACGTATAGGGTCAACAGGTGCATTCAGCGGAATCCTCGTAGCGATGCTCAACTCCTCCAGCTCCCTAATACAAACACACCTAAGACAGGAGGGGTTGCACTTATGTTCTGGGACTTCTGGCCTCCAGAGGGAAGCTCGAACAGTACAATGTTCTGAAATGTCTTTTCAGACCAAAGTACGAAGGACTTGCCGAATCATGTCTCAGTCGAAGACATCGAAGCCATAGATACGGTCAAACAGGCTAAAGCTGAGAAGTTGGAGCATATAAGCCGCATAAAGATTTCCCTCTAACACAGCCTCCTGAAATTTCACTCTGGCTGTGTAGTTTCGGCCTAGGGTGAAACATAGAAAGAGCCCTTCGTGGTAACTTCCTCGTCATTCACGTCCGGCTAGCTGTGCAGAGCCAATGCAGTAATAGATGGAGGCATTCCCCTGGCAGGTGCGGATAATCTCCAGACTGTTTGTTACCTCAAACCACTGCTTGCACGTTCTTCACAAATTTGCGAAGGGGTCATACTCTTCCTCACACGTTTTGATTGCAATTATTTCCAAAATCTCAGTGGGAAGAGATAACAGGTGGGTTTGTCCTTCCATCTGAAAGTTTTAAGACGGAAATTCAAACACTTGAAAATCATTCAAGGAAAAAAACAAGGTAAATACAAGGAAGGGGAAAGAAAAAATTTCAATAAACATACGTTTATTATTATTAGTGCTTGAGTTTCCCTTATCCACTGACTAAACGAACTCCACACAAAGAAGCAAAACTCCCTAACTCCTCGAACCAAACACAGGCCGAGCATTCAGGGGAAAAATCATGGGGGCACCTATGACGTCTTATGAGTCTAGCATGAGGGGTATGAAGTTGAGAGACATCCTTATACAATTTTTATCTTCAAGACAGTAGGGTGGACTCATCTTCTAATCTTCTGAAGTCTAACAACTGACCCCAGAAGCCATAGTTTAAAATCTGACAAAGGTAGACCGCTCGAAGGTCTCCGTCAGCAGCAGCTTCTTGAAAAGGTTTATCAATCATAGTGCCAAATCTCTCACTTACCGTGAAAATTCGGAAAAGTCCCTCATGGTACCTTCCCCGACGCACATACGAGGGAAACTGAGTTATCATCATAAGGAGGTAATCTATTCCTACCCCTTGGTGTAGCTGAAGCACCCATGGTGAATTGGATACGTCGTAAAGGTGTTTGCATGTCATGAAGATATGGGAATAGTTTAGAAAATCCTCACGGCTAGCTAAAGACACAATGGTCTCTAGGGCCTCTATGGGGAGAGATAAGAGATTTGTGCCTTCATTTTCCATCTGAAATTTAAGAAAACCCAATTTTTAATAAAATTGAAATACATATACACATATATATTTTTGTTTCAGTTTCTGGCTTTCCAGAGTTATCCAAACCGAACCTATGATACTAACTGTAGAGACCCCAAACCTAGAAACCCAGGAGTCGGTGCCTTCTGAACATGATGTGTTATCTTAAAATAAAACACACTTTGTTAACAACACATCATGTCCCATACAGAGGATCGTGTGCGGTTCGGGTTCTGGGAAACCGGAAACTTCTGAAACAATTCATCTTTTAAAAGCTGATACCTGAAAATTTTAAATCAAAATGTAGGGTGAGCATTGAAATACTCAGTAAGGGGTTTTAAAAAGAAATTAAAATGTTTTAACATTTGAAAACATTCTTTTAAAGGAGATTGAACACTCATTAAAGGAAATTTATAACATAAAAGTGCTCAATCAAGGTTTTCAGGAAGAACATGAAACAATTATGTTAATTCTCGAAGGAATAACAATGGTTATCATAAACAAGTATGACATGTGTCTTACTTAATCATATATTAAACAGTTAAAAGTGATGCATAATCAGAGTTGCGTATAAAGGAAACAACTAAATTTTCATATGCTAGTTACTATACTATTAAGTGATAACACCAGTCATGCTCCTAAGCTTATACCAGTGCAATGAGAGCTTTATGAAAACTTAAAGGAATTAGTCGTGAAAAAACTTTATCTTTAGAAATAACTTCTTACATAACTTGAATTATGTGGCATCAAAATTTAACTTAGACAATCATGAACATATCACCAAGGTCCATCCCCAAGGTGTCATTTGAAATTACCAAGGTAAACCCCAAGGTATCGTTAAAATTGTAATCTCTAGTGGTTACATCATTACCCAATGCATTGGAGCGCTATCAGGGTGCACCCTTAATTTGTCTTTATTATCATGTGAGCCACATATCGTTCATGCTTTACTTAAACGATTTGTATATTCAAGATGTCCCATACCACCTTGAATATCTCATTCATTTTTATTTTACCCAAGGTTTCCCATACCACTTTGGGTAATCCAATTTCTTAGTTCATTTAATGATATGTCATAAGCATGCATTATGTACAATAATAAATAATGAACCACCACAAATTTTGCTAATACAAGGTATGATGGTTAACTTTGAAAAATGTGTCAATAACTAATCAAAGGCACACGTAGCTTAGTAAAACATCCTTTTCAATAAAGCATATAAAATAATGATATACTAAATGATGAATCTTTTTAATTATAAATCCATGGAAAAAGGAGTGCTTAAGGAAAAACACTTGAAATCAGTTGTGGTGATAAATAGGCCCTTGAACTTGATTAATTATTAAATTCACCAAAGTAGGTTCATTATGTCTTAAGATAATACATGAACACATCATGATATCATGACCCATTATATATTAAATCCTCTAATACAACTTAATTCAAACCAAAATACACCCTTTATGGTAAAACGCGTCATGAGCGATGCCCAGTATGCCTCCTTAATAAAACATAGTTCTCATAAAATAAGGATTTACTTAAAGGTTAGTATCCACCCCTTGAAATCATAAATTTGATTTGTATTGGTTTACATATTTATGAGTACATAGATATATATAGATACCAAGTCTACAACGAGGGGTTTTCATGGTAAAACAATTTCAAACAACCCTCATTAATATATAGTGCATAGTATTACATGTTGGGTCATTTTGAAATCTGAAAAATAGATAGATTTTTGGTTATAAATATATATATATATATACATATAGAAAACTATATATTTATATCTGTAAAGGTTTTATGAAATAAAACTGAAAGAAAACAATCAAAACTTAACACCCCAAATCCCTGTCCAACATAGGTCCTCCCAAAAAGAAAATATAACCTATATGTATATATATATATAAAAAGGGGTAACCCGTATATATATGAACCATATTATTAAGGGTTGTTTTAGAATAAGGTAAGATAACTCTTTTCCCTTTGTATCCTTTGTAATAAACTTTAGGGAAACCCATTTTAAGACCGGATGGATTTCATTATACATAACTATGTACATGTATAAACCGTATATACTAAAGCATAGAAGAGTAGTATTATGAGGTAAAAACATAAAAAACCACCACACTTGCACCCTACTAGAAACACGGCTGCAAGACCCTTTTGAAAACATCACAACCCGAAAGGTTTATATTTAAGTATATATATATATATGAACTATATATATACACTGAGAGTATAAAGGTATGGGTTTCTTCAAAGGAGATCAAAACATGTAACACAAATATTTTTTTAAAAGAAAATTTATTTAGACTTTTGAAATAACTAGTTTAAGTATGCTTAGTTAAAAATATAAATATTTTCACAAAATGAGTCAATATACTATAACAACAATTAGTTTTAACTTAAAATTTAAATCCCTTTACCAATTTATATATAAATCTTTTAAAATATATACCTTTCTTATTTTACATACAAAACCATTATAATTATTTGGATATTTAAAGAAATTCTAAAAGACCACTAGTTAATTAAAAAATTCATAATTTTAGAGCTCAAAGGATATTATTATTGATACCCTTTAAACATATCTTTTATATAAAGAATACTAGGTTTTCAATATATAAGTACCCATCGGAATTTTGTGAAAACAATAGGATTTATTTCCGAGAACACTCTTTAAATTTTAAAACTATGATTATTTTGTGAAACATACTTTAGAAATATTATTATAAAATTATAAGAGGATTAAAAACAAGTTTTAATATAAAGATAAACTTTATCAACCGAAACCCAAAGGTTGTTTTGAAAAAACCCAACGGCTATATTTTCCAACGGTCATAATTCACAGGATCATTATAAAAGAAGGGGTGTAGGGGGTTTCTTAAAATCAGAACACTCGAGCTAGAAAGGATGGTTCTCCTCATACCTTTGGTGTTGAGAATGTGTGCCGTGGCCCTGGCTGTTATATTTTTCACGCTGATGGACTCTGAAGATGAGGACTATCCGATTACTCGCGTTGTGGTTCTTAGTAGTCTTGTTGTGGCTGTGTTAGGTATTGTACATGGTATTTTCAATTAGTTGGGTCTTGTTGAAATGTAATATTTTAATATATATCAGTTTACCTTATTCTCCATGTTTTATTTTATTTCAAATTCCTTATTAGCACAACAAAACTCAACAAATAAAACAAGAGACATCATTAAAGGCATAACAAATAAAACAAGATACATTACTAAAAGCATAACGTTTTTCACTTGGACCAGTTCATAAAACCTGGGGTGTCACACCTATGGACATGGATTTATTTAGGCTATATCATTTCCATCAAAAGGAATAAGATATTAACTTCTATTAATGAACAAAAGGGATAAATCTTTTCTCACATGATTCATTAATGCAATATTACTCGTGACACACCCAATGTATCCTACCTCATCGCGGACATCTATCATCACAGTTTTCATCAATACATCAAAGTACATGACTCATAATATCCATTAATAATAATCTTAAAGTCTAAGGACCAATACACACTTCCATATATAGGAACATCCTATGACACATAGAAATGTGGATTTCCTATAGGCGGGTCTCATTCTCATAATATCCATACTATATATTACCAAGGGAATACACCATGAGAAGGTGCCTCAAAGTTCTATGAGTCTCCACCCCTAATAGACTATATCATGTGTGTCCCTAAAATGATATCTTCCAGCTATAGAACATATATTAAAGAATAATGTCATAGCACTTATGGGTTCTCATCATAACAGAGAACTTCTATGACCTTTTAGTACAACAACTACTCTTAGGACATTATCATATACTATGTCACTCAGAAGAACAAAAATGACATGATAAGTAGTTTTATTAATATTCAAATCAATGAATAAATGTTTATCATAAAGTACAAAGAATTTGGTTCTAAGGCACCGACTCTAACAGAATCCCACTTGCACTAGAGCCAATTGCTAAAAACCTTCAGTCAGCTAGCTCTCACATGATACTCATGCTTCTGTTGAGATATGCCTTTAGTCAAGGGGTCTAACAAGTTCTCTTCCATAGGTGTTATACTTATTGCAACTTCACCCCTCTGATAGAAATCCCTCAAGCGGTGATACTTTTGGAGTATATGCTTTGTCCGTTGGTGTTACCTTGGCTCTTTTGCAAGAGCCACCGATGTAGTATTATCATAATACAATGTGATATGGACTTTACTAATAGGTATCAAATCAAGATCCTGGACAAAGTTCTAAATCCAAATGGATTCCTTGGATGTATTAGAAGCTGATATATACTCGAAATCTACTATATAATCAGTGACAACTGGCTACTTTGAACTCTTCCAGCTCACAAATCCTCCATTGAGACAGAAAAAATATCCTAATTGTGAATTCAAATCAGTTTGATTTGTCTAAAAACCAGAATCAGTATAAGATATGATGACCAACTCCTCATCTCCTCCATAAACCAGGAACATATCCTCAGTTCTTTTTAGATATTTAAGGATAGCCTTAATAGTAGTCCAATGATTTTCTCCTAGATCTGATTGATATCTTTCTACCATGATTAGTGAATTGGCAACATCTAGTCTAGTACATAACATGGAATACATGATTGATCCTATCGTCAAAGAATATGCGATATTACTCATTCTCTATTTCTCTTATTGTGTCCTAAGAAACATTTTATTAGAAATATTTAAACAATGTGACACTGGAACCAATCCTCTCTTGGATCTCTCCATACTAAATCTCTTTAGTATCTGGTCAATGTATGTACTTTGACTTAGTCCAATAAACCTATTGGATCTATAAAAAATGATAGTAATCCCTAGAATATAGTTTGCTTCACTTAATTACTTTATGGAAAAACACTTGTTCAACCAGTCCTTAACAAATTATAAGACTGGTATGTCATTTCCAATAAGTAGTATGTCATCAACATATACTACTTGGATAATGACCACATTCCCATTAAACCTTTTGTAAATAGATGTATCACGTTTTTTCTTAATGAAAAAAAATTCTTTTATGGCTTCATTGAATTGAATGTTCCATGACCTTGATTCTCACTTCAATCCACAAATGGATCTCAATAACTTGAAAATAAATTTGGCATCACCTGGAGTCACAAACCCTTATGGTTGTGTTATATAGACATCTTTATAAAGGTTCCCATTAAGGAATGCAGTTTTGAAATCCATACTCCAAATCTCATAGCCATTGTAAGCTACTATAGAAATTATGATTCTGATGGTTTTAAACATGTAAACTAGAGAAAAGGTTTCATTGTACTCAATTCCTTGATGTTGTTTAAAACCTTTATCCACTAGCCTTTCTTTATAAGTACTTACTTTACCTTCCATGTCTAGTTTCTTCTTGAATACCCATTTTCATCAAATAGGATGTACATCAACTGGCACACCGAACAAAACCCAAAATTGGTTATGATACATGGAATCCCTCTCATAATTCATATATTATAGCCATATTGCATCTTCTAAGATATCTAATACCTCCTTATAAGATAGAGGTTCATCATTGTCAACCAATAATGAGTCACCATCCTTGGTGACCATAAAACCATATCTCTCTAGTTCTCTTACCTCTCTTATGATCCTATGTAGTACTTGTGTTTTAGGAACTAATTTTTCCATAAGGAACTATAGAATCTGTTCTTGTACCAACTCTCATGTATCTTTAGAATCAAATTCATTGAAGTAAATATTTCTCCCACTATCTTTTTTGAGGATGTGCTCCCTCTCAAGAAAGACAGATTGTTTGGTGACAATCACTTTCTTATCTAAGGGGTTGTATAGGTAGTATCCATTTGTTTCCTTGAGATAACTTATAAAGGTACACCTTGTGCCCTAGGGTGCTAGTTTGTTTCTTGATAAGTCATTAAAAAACACCTTGCAACCCCATACATGTGTATGCGATAAAATGAGTTTCTTTCCACTCCATAACTAAAAGGTAATTCCATTTTATTCTTTAGTTGGTACTCAATTTAATGTGTATTCCACATTTTATAATGCATATCCCCAAAAGGTTAATGGAAGATCGGTATGACTCATCATCGACCTTACCATGTCTAATAAGGCATGATTACTCCTTTCACTAGCACTATTCTACTATGGTGTATAAGGTGGAGTGAGTTGATATATAATCCCAAACTCCCATAGAAATTTAATGAACTATTGGTTAAGATATTCACCACCTCGATCCGATCAAATCTTCTTTATCTTCTTACCAAGATGATTCTCTACTTCATTCTTGAATTCATTAAATTTATCAAAGGACTCATACTTATAACTAATTAAGTATATATATACATATCTATTCAAGTCATCAGTAAAAGTTATGAAGTAAGAATATCCACCTCTATATTCTACTAAAAATGGTTTATACACATCACTGTGTACCAATCCTATAAGTTACGTGGCTCTTTCACCATGTCCACTGAATGGTGGTTTGGTCATTTTTCCTTGTAAACAATCATGAAATCTATCAAATGGTTTTAGCTTTGAAAAGTCTAAATAACCATCCTGATAGAGCTTTTTCAAATTCTTCTTGTTTACATGACCAAGATAGTGATACCACAACTGGATGTTATATGAGTTGTATGAAAATGAATCATTATCGATTGAAAACACTTGGTTTTCATAATTTTTTATATAAAGACCATTATTTAAATGCACCATACTATAACATATGTTGTCCTTATAAAATAAACAACACTTATTTCCAAATTTTAAAATAAACCCATCTGTATCTAAACATGACATAGAAATTACGTTCTTGGTAACTGTAGGTTCATAATAAAAATATCTTAAAACCAAAATTATTACTGTTGGAAATAAAAGATGGTAGTCACCAATGGATAGGGAAGACAACATCATTCATTGGCAGCTCTCAGATCCACCTCTCCTCTGGAAAAATTTCAAAATCTAATTGGTTTCTGTATTTAGATACAAATGTGAGAACCACAAACTGCATCTAATACCCACTATGTAGAAATGGAAAGATTTCACTCGATAAGTAATATGGGTTTGTTACACCCCATGTCCTTATCCACTTGGTGAATTAAATTATGAATTTTCAAAATACTCTTCTCATTATTACTCATATTATAATTCAAAATAAAACTGGAGAAGGTCATTGACAATGATGAAAGTATGAGATATGTATGCAACTCATTTGGGAATTTAATCCCTAAGATGTTCAGGAATTCAATGTAGCCAATAATTTTGACTACATGATGCCCATATGGTGCATAATATCCAAGATTAGTTGTGAAAAAATCATTGGAGATCTCATACCTCTCTTCCATCACATTCTCTTGATAAAGATCTTGAAGGTGATACATCCTTCTATAGATATCCATATCCTCATGTTTCTTCAAAATATCATTTGACATGGATGATAAAATTAATCACTAAACATCTATAGCATAATTAAGATTTTTCTCATAGAGAGATAACTCTTCATCACTTGACTCATTTCTAGATGCAACTGGTAAAGGTTCTTCCATCACATAAAATTTCCTTTAATGGAAAAGGATGAACCATATGCATCTTTTCCACTCTAGGAAATTTGTTCCAGTGAAAATGTTTTCCTTCCCAAGTATAGATTTCAATGATATGTTTGATGTAATTTTATTACTATTTCTACAAAATAAGATGATCAGAATTTTAGTACTTTATCTGATAAATTTAGACAAATAAATAAATACTATATTTATTAGTCTTTCACAATTTTATCAAAATTAAATAGCCCTCACCATTTTTGTAGAAAAATCCTATTTATTGGAAATTCAAGTGAAAAGGATCCATATTACCCTTCTCATTACCCCATCTTTGGTTAGTCAAGCAACGTGAATGGTTTTAGGTAGGCATTCCAAATGCCAACTGCATTAACTCATAGTTCCTTGATATGCTGAGTGAACTCTCTAATCTTGAAATCATTAATTTATATTTCCTCAACCTTTGCCTCTTCATTACACCATGTACTACTTTGATAGTAAACACTTGATGTGAACCAAGATAATTCAAACTAAAACCTCATGTTAGAATTCCTCGATAATTGAAATCACCCCAACTTTGGATGGTCAAGCACTTTGAACTATGGTTCGATTCTAACTGAAGCAATGAAAGGCTATACCGACTTAATATTTTATTAAGGGATTATATCCTTTATGCATAAAATTACAATTATTATCTTTATTACATGATTTTTAATATTAAATGGGATTACTTAAGTGATTAACCATGTCTTAGATAACATTTATGAATAAGACAATTTATTTTAGTTCTATATTGTATGCTTGTTAATTCATTAATTATGTGATCACGACAAGACATCCATAATGTAATAAATATGTAACTGATAGAAATAAAATAAAGGACATGATCATGAGATTATACTAATGGTTAGTTTATCTAGCAGTTGATAAACTAACCATTTACCTAGGGGAGAAACACTTTGAACAAATTGAGGTTCGTGTTTACAGATTTCCACCTGTCCACCTTTGTATCTCCTTGGATTGGTTTTTCCTTGGCTCTATACTTGAACCGCCTCCACTAGCTTGGGAGCTCTATCCATTAAATATGCCTTTTACTCACATGCAAGTGAGGGGAAAAAGGGGTCTACATAAAAGAAACCATGGGCACACATTACCTCCCCAATAATGAGGAGAGAAGGAACGCATGAAAATAATTTAATTTAATAATAAATTAAATGAAACCAATCACATAAAAAATGGTCTAGTCTAGCTCATGATCATCCGCATGCATACAACATATTACACATTTAATAATACTAGCATCCAATTATTTAATCGTTATTATTTAAGATAAATCACATTCAAATTGATTAATTATTATCTTTAATTAATAAATACTTTTATCTTAATTATTATATGAATTTCCTTGAGATTATAATCCATTATTATTTTAAAAAATTAAATAAATTCATTTAAAATTAACTGTGTACATAACTTGTACCTTGGAGGTAACACGGTGAATACCCATCTTATTCTACCAAACATGTATTATACCTATATCCTATTTTACTCTTGTGGAATATAGCATAAATGAATTATCACATACTTTCATGATGTGT
Source organism: Viscum album (assembly GCA_963277665.1). Lineage (NCBI taxonomy): Eukaryota > Viridiplantae > Streptophyta > Magnoliopsida > Santalales > Viscaceae > Viscum > Viscum album. The sequence continues at coordinate 2,074,664,517 of OY728131.1, forward strand.
AATTCATGGATGATTACATGAATTACATGATTTTTCAGTCATGTGTTACGCTTAAATGCACATAGAGTAACAACTCGTAATACAACTCATACATGATATCCAAATATGAACATTATACTGATATTAATTAATTAATTAATTAAATATATATATATATATATATATATATTAAAACCAATCACATGGTGCATCCCATATTTATGACCACATGCAAGTACATTCATCAAGCTTTATACTATATAATAAATAAATTTTAAATCTGGGTAACTTGGTATAAGTACACGACGTGTAGATCTGGCCTACACAGTGTGTACAACTCTCACTATCTATCTGAGACACATGCCTAGGGACTTGACATGTATTCTATGCCTCAGAAAAATTAGAGTGCATGACATGTCCAATGGGCCACACGTCGTGTTAACTCTGTGTTACACAATCACTGGTAAGGTAGGCCATGTATGGAATACATGGCTCATCTCTAAACCAAAGGGGCTAAACACCTCATCCAATGGGCCACATGACATGTAGTTTGGATGACCATGTGCCAGTCTGTCCCGGTCAATATACTCTCTAAGAATTAACTACACCGTGTGTCATTAATGCACACAGTAATTTCTAAATTAACTCATGGTGAATTGAACTTGAGTACCCGAAATGTAACTCTAGTTACACAGTGTGTAGTCTTGTATTTTACATCCAGAAACCTTTTAACCTCTAGATGAGTTCCTATATTTTATTTTAATCATAAAAATTAACTGTCTCGATTAGATCTATGAGAAATGAATAAGGAAGAAGAATATATAGCAATTTAGATTAAAATAATGATTATACTTTTATTGATAAACTAAATTATAAATATGTATATAAACAATGATCTTAAAAAATTATAAAAAATTATGTACCCCCTTTGACACCACTTGTAGGTTCTGAGCGTAGTAGAAGCATGCGATGGGAAATTTCCAACTTTAATTTTTTCCATAATCAATGATCAATCCGAGATCTATATAACGATGAATGTAGTGATCCATGAAATTGAATCAAAGAAATAAACAAAAAATAATTGTGCCATAACCGAGAGAGAGGGATCAAAAAATATTTTTTATAATTAATTTAATTAGATAAAGAATTACCTCTAAGGAATTATTTCTTCTTTGATGTGTTTGACGATAGATCTGTAGTGCACCATCGTTGCGTTGTAGAAACTAAGTGTATATTTCCTCTAGAGGTGATCCACACATTTTCCATGAATCTATAGATGTCACCGAAGTAGTCTCCAGGTGCTAGCATGAAAGATCCTTGTGATTGCATCATCTGACTTTTATCACCTCGAGAACCACTTCCAAAACATTCTCCTTGATTTGGTAGAGTAGGATTTCTCTTCATTCTTGAGGGCATTAATGGAGAATAAAGCTCTCTAGGATTGAGATGTTTTCTCTAAATCTATTGTGCACAACCTAATAAACTCATGAGAAAATAATATAATTGTGTATTTGTATTGCCAGGGTTAAAATAAAATAATTGCACAAGTGCCCTTATTATTTATTTAATCCTAAAAAAACCCTATGTCAAATAATAATAGTAATATTATTATTTCTCGACATGCACTGAACTTACAAATTAAAATTAAATATTATTTAATTAAATAATATTCAATATTTTTAGTTCTCATAAGACCATTAAACTCAATCAACCATTACTCCACAATATCTATCATGCCATGAATATTGTCAATTTATTTATTAAATAAATATCACCTCATTATTCGCCAATAAATAAATAAATATCATATTCACTAAATACCAAATAAATATTTATTAAATATTCCGATCACAATATATTCCCTCGAATAACTAGTGAGGGAAGAAATGAAATCAATCATACAAGAATAATTATTAAACCACATACAAGAATGATATTTATTCAAATTTTTAAATAATAAATAATAATATATTATTTAATTGAGATTCTGGACACACTTAGTGTGTGACCCTCTAGGCCTCTTTCTCAGCAGTATTAAGAAAAGAAGCCTAAAGTCCAAGGTTAGAGTCTATAAAATGTCAAGAAACCCATAGAGAGAGAAGTTAATGCCACAACAACATATCAAATCATACGAATTCTTACCATGTAATATCATCCCTTTATCATAATATCTCAAATCGAGCAGGCTGCATGCCAGTACCATCAACCTATATGCTCGATATATATTTCTTTGAATTTATGAAAATAAAAATTGATTATAGATCACCATGACCATGGATTTATTTAGGCTATATAATTTACATCAAAGGGCCTAAGATATTAACTTCCATTAATGAACAGAATGGATAAATCATTTCTCACAATATTCATTGATGCAATATTACTCGTGACACACCCAACACATCCAACCTCACCATGAACATCTGTCATCACAGTTTTCATCAATACATAAAATTATGTAACTAATAATATCCATTAATAATAATATTAAATTCTAAGGACCAATACACACATCCATAAATGGTAACATCCAATGACACATATAAATGTGGATTTCCTACTAGCGGGTCTCGTTATCATAATATCCATAATGGATATTACGAAGGGTGTACACCATGAGATGGTGCCTCAAAGTCCTATGAGTCTCCACCCTTGATAGCCTATATCATTTTCTCCCTCAAATTATATTGTACAAATATAGAACATATATTCAAGAATAGTGTCGTAGCACTTCTAGATTCTCATCATAGCAGGGAACTGATATGACCTTTTAATGTGACAACTACTATTATGACATTATCACATACTATGTCATGTAAAATAACAATCATGATCTAATAAGTAGTTTATTAATATTCAAATCAATGAGAACATGTTTATCATAAAATAAAAAGAAGTTGGTTCTAGGGCACTAACTCCAAAAATTCCCACAATAGAGAAACTAGGCGATCAATTCCTGTCGCTCCCTATAGAACCCAAATTCATAGGATATAGAATTATACCTTTTTTATGTTAAACTCTCCACAATGATATGATTTGAGTAATCATTTTCTCATAATCTAATGAATAGTTAGAGGAGTATCCAGGAATGATGCAACTCTTGTTCTAAGAAAGATATCATAAGTCTAACCTTAGATTAGAGCGACACTTATCTTCAATATTTTTTTATAACAGTTTCTAGACTATGAGATAGTCACTTTAACCCTCATAATACTCTAGAGGAATTATACCATGATATACTATTCACACTACAATATTCATAATCAATAGTTTTTAAAAGAAACAGTTTTCTAGGAACTTCAAAAGAAATTTAGGGATTCTAGCTTGTTTGTCAGCAAGATTTAGGCACAACTTGAAGAGGATTTTCCCACTATAGAGGGTGATTTTTGACTATAAATTTAGGGGATGATGCTCCATGAGGGGGAATCAGATTATGACTACATCAAAGGATTCTACATTTTATTTTTTGAAAATTACTAGTGTTGCTTTAAGATTTTCTTTATTTTATACATTCCCTTATTATTAGCATACACTACTAAAGATAATGCTTTTAAAAGTTCTAGAAATTGCTATTATCAACACAAAAAATTATTTTTTAATCAAAGAGACATTAAAAGGGGGTCTCTTTTATCAGTGCTAACAAAAGTGCTAATAAAGTACCCTTTTATTAGTGTTAAAAAAGTGTTGTTAAAGGGGGCCTTTTACCAGCACTCGTAAAAAGCGCTGTTAAAATTCAAAAAAAATATTTTTTCTCTATAAATAGGGGTATTCGGAAGGGAGATGACCCCTACTTTTATCAGTGCTCGATGCCCAACCCCCTATTTTATCAGTGCTTGTCTGTCCTCTATATGACCCTTTATCACTGCTAGCTTCTTGATCATGCCGACACCCATGTGTGTCATGTGCCTCGCCTTGGATTCAAACCTGAGACCCCACCCTCACGCGCATGCACCTTTACCATTTCTCTATATTGTTTTTTTCATCTATTTTATGATATATATATATATATAGTTAAATTTTTTATTGGTATATTTATTCATATATTAATATATAATTATATGATAATTTTTAAATACATTTATAAAATATGTTTTGTGTGTATGTATGTTTATAAATAAATAAATACATACAAACATATATATAACACACACACATATATTATATGTGTGTATATATAAATATAACTATATATATTTATATATATTTATATATATTTATATATATTATATATTAATATTTATACACATATATTAGAATATATAGATAAATATATATCACTTTGTTAATACACACACAAATATATATATATATATACACACATTATATATACATTTTATAGGTATATAAATATTTATACATTTTTATTTTAAATAAAATGGATATTATTTTTTATTCAGATATGGTTTATATATTTATAAATATATTTTATATGCAAACATGCTTACACACTTATTTATAAAATTAAATTTTTATGTGTAAATATATATAAATATGTCTATATGTGTATATATTTAATTATAAATAATATTAAAATATAAAAAATGATAAAATTTAAACATCATAATAACCATATGTGTGTAATCCTTGAGAATAAATTGAGTCTCTATCAAAAAAAGATAAGATGACTCCTTTAAACAAGGATGAAAGTTCATAAAATGTTAAAAAATGGGGGTACCTCGAATAAAAACTCAATTTGGAGGCCTTTTGGGTCTTTTTTTACCTAAAAAAATGATTTCTAGGGTTTCCATTATTCAAAGTGATGTAAATATTTTCTCAAGATTCGATTTGATATGTGGTCGAACTCAAACAGACACCCAGATCAAAAGTTATGGTTTTTTGAAGTTCGAGTCTTGTTTTCAACTTATTTTAGATCTTTTATTAATTTATTGAATATTTATATCTTATAATTGTTATTAAATGACTATTAATCCATAATAATTAGAATTTTTTAATTAATATTTTTTTTAAATTAGTTTATAAACCATTTTCCACTAAATATCTTATATATTAAGCATGATTACAAATTTCATATTATATAAATCACATTTTATAAAATATATTATATTTATATAAATATAAATATATTTATTTATTAATATATGTTTTTTAATGATATATATATTTTTTATGAAATATACCTTTTATCAGTGCTAAAAAAATCATTTTAGTGATGATAAAACACATACTTTTATCAGTTCTAAGAAAAGCGATGATTAAAGTACCCCCTTTATTAGTGCTTTTTTAGTTCTAATAAAGGGTAGCTCTAGATAAATTCAAATATGTGGTAATGATAACATGGTGAATTTTTTTATACCAAGTGTTTGATTAAAGGGGGATTTCATTAGTGAAAAATTATTTTATCACTACTACACATAAGACCTTTAACAAAGCTATAATAGGCCTTTGCCAGTGCAAAAAAGCACTGACAATCAAGGAACCCTTAAAATCCCTAGTCCTTTATTAGTATTAGAAAAGTGTTGATAGAGGGACCCTTTATCAAAGTTTATTTAAACACCAATAAAGTACCCCCTTTATAAGCACTTTTATTTAGCACTGATAAAGGGGTATACTACTGCAGTGTACTGTTAAAATTACAGTACACTGCAACAATAAAAATAGGGAGAAAATACCAGAGAAAATACAAAATTTAATTGAAATAAAATTTAAAACACAAATAAAAAAACTATATTATATACATTTCAAATATCAGTTTTTTACAATTACATGAGTAATTAAAAATTATCACATACATTCAAAAACATCAGTGTTCGTTTATCTTTGGCCCCCAACCCTCGGGCATGCTATTAGTTTCCAAATAAACCACCTAAACTCAAGAAAAATAATTCACCTCTATAAGAAAACAATTATTATGTTATTAATTCTATAAATAAATAAATTAAACACAAAGTGTAAATTTCAAACTAAAAAAATATACTCTGAGTCACACCAGGCACACCTTGTATCAGATTGCCTTGCAGTTGATTCTTACATGTCACACCATTTCTTATTGTTCTCAAAATTAGGTGATCTTGAATTGTATCACATCCATGGTGATAAAAAAGCTCACTATAGATGTGATCTAATTCAAGAGCATTATTTTTTGAGAACAAGACTTCAACTATCACACCATTTATTATATGTTATTAAAAATTATCTCTGTGAAAATTAACTAAATAAGTATAAGATAAAAATGATAAGTAAATTAATTAAATAATATAATATAAAATTATGAGAAAAAATATGAGCTTGTTATGATCATTTTTGTCAATGTGATGTGTGTTTTAAATTAAAATGACACTTTTGTATTGAAAACTCACACTTTGAGTCATACCTACCACATCATGTGTCAGATTGAAATACAGTTAATTTATACATGTCAAAAATGAATTATTGATCATTTTTCGAAATATTGAAAACAATATGAGCTTATTTTATTAATTTTGGATATTTGATGCATGTTTTAAACTAAAATGACACATTTATATTGAAAACATTCACTTTGAGTCATATCATCCACATCATGTGTCAGATTTATGTGAATTCAATTCTTACACAACACAAATTAATTATGGATTTTCCCCTAAATTTTGAAATCAATATGTGCTTCTTTCCTCAGTTTTGGCCATTTGATGTGTGTTTTAAACTAAAATGACACTTTTGTATTGAAAACATTCACTTTGAGTCATATAGACCACATCGTGTGTCATATTTATGTGCATTCAATTAATATACATAAAAATGAATTATAGATCATTTTACTAAAGTTTGAAAACAATATGTGCTTGTTTTCTTGTTTTTAGCGATGTGACATGTGTTTAGAAAAAATGGTACTTTTATATTGAAAACACACACTTTGATCCATGCTAACAATATCAGGCATTAGATTGAAATGAGGTCAATTACTATGCATCAAAAATGAATTATTGGTCATTTTACTAAATTTTGAAAACAATATGATCTCATTTGCGCTATTTTGGATATTTGATGTGTGTTTTAAACTAAAATGACACTTTTGTATTGAAAACATGCACTTCAAGTCATACCGACTACATTGGGTGTTGGATTAATGTGTGGTTAATTCTTACATGTAAAAAATAAATTATCGATCATTTTATTAAAATTTGAAAATAATCTGATCTCTTTTGATTGGTTTTGTCTATTTGATGTTTGTTTTAAACTAAAATGACATGTTTGTATTGAAAACCTGCACTTTGAGTCATACCAAACACCTAAGGTGTTGGATTGATATTTAGTTGATTCCTACATGTCACAAATTAATTATGTATTATTATACTAAAGTTTTAAAATAATACAAGATTGTTTTCTGTGTTTTGTATATGTGATGCATTTCAAACTAAAATAACACTTTTATATTGAGAACATGTACTTCAAGTCATACCAACCACATTATGTGTCAGATTGGAATGCGGTCAACTAATATATATGAAAAATTAATTATGGATCATTTTCTAATGTTTGGAAAAATTGAGCTTGTTTTCTTGGTTTTGGTGATGTGACACTTGTTTTAAACTAAAATGACAATTTTATATTGAAAACATTTACTTCGAGACATACTGTTTATATCATATGTTGGATTGGTGCATGGTCAATTCCTATTCATGAAAAATGAATTATGGATCATTTTACTAAATGCTGACAACAATAATTAATCTTTCTATATATACCTTAATCTGTTTCAATTTGAAGAAATCCATAGGATTCTTATGTTTAGTGACTGACCTCATACCATGATTTAGCCTATATTTATAGATCTTCATATAAAAAAAATTCATTAAAACACAAAATGAAACATATAATTCAAATATTATCTATAAAATATTGATTTCAGTTCATTAAAAATTCAAAATACACATTATGTGTGGTCTGTTTGATAGAAATTCAAGCATTAGATCCAAAAAATAAATATTTGGGGTATCTAAATTGATTCCAATCAGAATTTGATGCTTCCTAAAAAAATAAAAAAAGTAATGAAAAAAATATATTTTATAAGATTAGATTGCATAGGTTTACCTCTGTATTATAATAATCAAGAATTTTTTTCATATGTAATTTTATACTCAAATTCCTCTCTGAGTTCATCTTTTTTCTTATCAATTTCTTTCACTTCCAAAGAAATTTATCGCATATAAATGATGAAAGTATTAATGAATCCAAATAATGATTCACATGGTTTTACATTTATATTATAGTAATATAAATTCAAATATAAAATATGAATAGTTTTTAAATTTAATGAACATATTAGATCATTTTTTGGAGATATGTATTAGGAAAATTGACCTTATTTATGTATTCACAACTAAGACTCTCAACCATTCAAACCTTAGAATCTCATTTATACTCTTGATACCAACCACATATGTAATGAAATTTACAAATATTTATTATTTATATTGAATGTATGATATATATTCATCTTTTAATGCGGTGTCTATATAAACTTGAAATATTAATATATGCTGTAGTGGAACTGGTGGGAAGAAGGCACTCCTGGAAGGTCATTTTGTTTTCTTGATTGATTCACTAGATTGTCTTGATCTGAATTTATGTTACCCCATAATTTTATCCATTTGTAATACCATAACTCACTTCAGACCTTTTTTATCAACTATTATAGGTTTTTCATTTGAAAAAATTGTTAAGGACATAACTTCTGTATCTTTATAATATTAGACATCCATGCTATCAAAGTTTCAATAACATCATTTCCTAATGTAATATCTAAATCATCAAGTGGAACATGAAAATCAGTGATTGGATCCTTTTATACTTTAATCCCCATTCTCATGTGATATTTTAAGATTTATTTGTTATGTATCAAGTATCCTAGGATATTATACACTATAACCCTAAAAAAAGGCAGTGTGTGGGTGTTGATAGATAGAAATCACATACAAATTTACCCTGAAAATTTTTAGTAATATAAAGTTTTCAGAGGTTATTTGATTCAAATTTTAGAGAAAGATTAATGATAAAATTTATTACCTTGGGTAAGGTATGTGGGTGAGGGGAATGAATAGCCTCAAATATAGTGGGGTCATTTAGTTGTTCATGTGTTGATATTTGTTCCATTTCCAATTATCTTTGATTATTTCGTATATATTGGTTTTCCAAAACATAATGGATAATACTATCTTAAAAATAATCTATTTGAACCTACAATACTTTCATCATATGATATGCATATTCTTTTGTTTTTTCTTCTCAAAATATGTTCGAGCTGACACTCCAAAACCTACACCCCTAAAGCGACCATATTGTTCTGCCCGCTTCAAAGATACCAAAATAGTTTTTCTTTAGGTATGGTCACTACTGATTTTTATGTCTAAAATTTATAAAAAACCTATGAACATAAATAGATATTTTTATATAATACTATTATAAATCAAAACAAATTACTAGTATATCATACTTACACATGTTTCCTATACATCTTTTTTTTCATCAACTAGTTTACCCTCTTTATTTATGAGGGTATCCTTCCATAACACATGGTGTACGATGGAAGTGGATTCAGATTTTGATTCATCAATATGAATTTAAACAAAGGAACATATGTTGTTTCATATCATATAAAACTTTTATTGTAGATTTAAAATACATACCATTTTCTTCCCTAGAAAAGAATACCCCATCCTTGATTTGTGATTGGGGTACATTGGTTTTAATGCACATTGTTTATTTTTATCCATCATTTTCTATTTCATAAATTAAATTTTTTGAATCAAATTGGATAAAATTAATATTTTCAAATAATATATTATCAACTAAAATACACCTGAAATTATTTCTCATCACAACGACTGATGAAATATTCCATGTTTTCTTCTTTATAATGTGTACATAAGTAATTGGTGGGCGGGGCTTTATTTTACACTCAACAACCCTAATATGCAACTTGGTAAAAAGTTTCTGGAAGTATCTATGGTATTTTATATCATCTATTAAGTCATATTTATTATATAAATAATCTTAAATAATTTAAATCTATAAGGGATAATGAAAATTTGATCAATGTTTCATTATATAATTTTTCAGTAAAATAGAGAAAGTATATCATAAAATTACATTAATATCTTCCCAAATGGCTTCCTTTATTAAAGGTTGGGCAAGGAACCAAAAATCTATAGAAATTGGAACATTTATTCTCATTGTGACCCCAACATAACTAATGAACATTGACTTGTTGGGGTCAATAGGTTGGCCGCATTGATTCCATCCAACATCAAATTTTATACACTTTCTTCTTGACTTGATAATTTTAGTCAACATCGTGATGCTACATAATTCATGTTTTTTTCATCAACATGTTGTTGATCCCTTAATAATTATATAGTTTTAGCATCAACCATCCATTATCCCTTGAGATTGGTAACATCATCATGTGAATAATTCATTGCCTTCATGAACAGTTAAACATTTAATTTAGATTATGTTAATACATTAGAGAACAAATAATATTATGAGGAAAATCATAATATATTAATTTTTTTTAAACTGATCATTTAAATCTCTTTCTTTTCTTTAAAGGTTGAAGGGATTTGTATATTCTAATGAGAATCCAAATCCACTCTTTGTGGACCCCTCTAACTGTAACATCCCAGGTAAATAAAGAATAATACATTTTCATACTTATTAATATTTACGAATTAAATATTAATTTTAATTTAAATGGGTTGCTATGTTTGATAGCGTACCCGATACGCAACAAAGAGTTTCTTTGAAATCTTACGTTGCACACTAGTAATAAAATAATATTATTTTAAATGGTAGTTAACACGTAGCCGTTGTATTGGCAGGAATGAATAGAAATAACTAAAATATGATTATATATGTTTGTTAAATGTTTTTACATTTATCCAATAAAGGATAAAGGCTTAAAATATGAAAAGAATTCAATTTTAGGCATATATACTCTAATTTCCACTAAAGGTCCACTTATCGCCTTTTGATGGTGAACCCTATTTAAATATAGTTTTGGTCACTCTTATACATTCTTTTGGACCAAATAAAATTCTTCTTTAGAATCGGGACATAAAAATTTACTTTGTGTAATTTTTTGGTATTTTTCCGATAAAGTTTTTTTTAATGAATAGTGAAAAATGTTGTATTTTAATTCAAAACCTATTTTTAATCTAATTTATTTATATGATTATATTATCTTTTGAATTGGTTTTAAAGTGAAATTAGAATATATTTTTACCATTTAATACAATAGTGGTCATTGGAATTAATTTCACTTTGAAATTGGACTTAAACTAGTGTCAATCTTTTGATATATATTGTTTCATAAAAACACGCTATTTGTCATGACAACGGGAATTAATTATTAAATTAATTAATGTAACTTATATGATTTGAATTTTTTAAAATAGAAATCATTTTTAAATTCAGAATATCATATATAGATTAGGGTGAAGTTTTGGTATTTTTCTGAAAAACTTCAATTTTTGATGAATAGTGAAACCACAAAGTGGTACTTAAAAAACTGATTTTTTTTGTTTAAATGAAATTTTACCACCTTTGTGTTTGGAATTTCAAAAATCCAACATACATTCTTGTCATTAATAAGTAAAATGTGGTTCAATGGGATTAAAATAATTTTTGTTGAATAGTAACTTTTAAGTTTTTAATCGCGATTAGAGGTAATTAGTGTAATTTAAGGTAAAAATAATGTTTTAATAAAATGAAATGAACTTGAAACATGTCATACCATTATTGGATGTGTCATGTCTGACCAAGAAAATACATGAGTCAACTTGGGGACCCCATGGAGCCACTTTTTTAGGAAAATGACATTAATAACTTTTTATTTAATGTTAAAATAAAAATGTCACAAACATGTGTTGTTTAACTAAATTTTTTTTAAATGGGGTTATACAAGTCATAATTTTGACTATAAATATTAATTATAAAGATAAAAGGATTTACTACATCATGATATTTGTTTTTATAATTTTTAGACATTAAATAAATTAAATTATTTATGACACCATGATGATGCAGTGATTACCTCATTATTTAACGATTTAAATAAAATGAAAAGATAATGTAAAATCTAAAACCTAAACTTGTCAAAAACCTATTGGATGGGTGGATTTAGAACTATTATCACCTTATCCTCTAAATATATAATTTTTGGACCTTTAAAATCCGAAAAGCATTTTATAATAAAGTAACCTTTTATAACTTTCCAAGAGTGCCCCTCCTCTCCTCTTATTAAAGGCCCCCACCTATACCACCTTACCCACACCTCTCAAGCCTTTTGCTCGGCCAAAACCTACCCATTTTGTTTCTCCACATCCCTCTATTACTAATAGAAGCCTCACTTTGGGTATAAGTCTTTACAAGGAAGCCTTTGAGCTCAAATCAAAAAGAGTTACCCGTTTTAAAGGTAGTGTCTTCTCTTGTGTTCTTATGTTTTATTTTGCTTATCCAACCCCCTAAACTCTTTTTATTACTTTATTTTGTTACAAAAACAGTATATTAAATATACTAGGATTTTTTTATGATAAATATTAGAGCTACACTTACACACAACTTCATCTAATGGTTAAAGAGCATACTATTTCTGTGGATGGAAAATTTCTGCCTCACGAAACGATGATTGTTCAATATTCTTCTAACACCTTAAAAGGTGGCCATTAAGATGAAAATATATTTATATATGATATATAATATGTTTATGTTTTCCTTAATCTTTTGTATTTTTCATTTATGGCATACCTTTATGGCTTTCATTATGGGTATACGTGATATCTTCATTTTAGGAAGTGCGGACTACCGCCCCCTCAAAGTGATTTGATTCATTAATGACATATGTGGGACATATAAAGGATGGAGTTAATGATATTATATATTACATTATACTGGAATTATAATATACCTTTATGTCATTATGATTCCATTCCATAAAATACGAAATAGAAATGAAAGTAGCGTTCATGCGTACGTACGACTTACCGTCTCCATAAACGGTGCATTTCATTTCTTACCTCTAAATGTTATGTAATATTATAAATGCATGTATATAATGGATATATATTATATATATGATATCTAAATAATGAATATAACTCTGGATATAATGGATACATGAACAACTTGTAATTATAAAGAGTTTATTTTTTACTCAAGTACCAATGATCGTTAAAACGACCGTTATTAACTTAAATAATTACATAGTGTTCATGACATGGTAATAAGTGATATAAAAGGAATAATGAAATTGAAAAAGGTTCTAAATAAAGTATAAATTAACTCAAGTTTATTATTCAGAATATTAAAGAGCAATCGAGTCATGTCGGACACGAGGTAAGGGAAATTCTTAACCCAATTTCCGTTCTTTGGGTTAATATCCTACTTTAAAATTATGTCATGATATTATTATGTCCTATATTGTATTTTTACTTTCTTTATGTGTACTTATAGTGAATACAAATAATAGATCTATTTTATTTAAAAAATTATCTTTGTAAGGGAACTTATTAACCCAATTACCATTCTCTCGGTTAAACTTATCTTTCTTATTTATGTTGTACTTTGATTATGTGAGAAATGAATTTTTATATATTATCATGTATTTATAATTTATTAATTTGAGCTTATAGTGAATACACATGAGCGATCTATTTTATTTACAAAATGATATTTGTAAGGGACTTCATCTCAATCTCCTTTCATTGAAGCATATTTTGTTTTATACACAACTTTCTTTTATACGGTGTATAAACCCCTTTGACTTTTACGCTTATTCAAAAGGAATATTTTTTATACAAAGAATTTTAATAAACGACAAAAGGAATGTTTTTTTGTCGTATGTATGCGGTGACAATGACTTCTCCACCACCGTGACCATTATTTGAGTTTCAGCTTCCTCTACAAGCCATAACCTAACTTTTTTTAAAATGAAAAATAAATACCATGTATTAATTTTCTTTTATTTTGGTATTGAAAATGGTTTTCATAATGTTTTTATTATATCAATGTGTTGTATTGATATCTTGTGATTGAAATGTGGAAATGTTATGTTTCCCTTATGCATGTCTTACGTGATACGATTATGTTATGGTTCTTGGGCATTGTTATGAATATGGGCGGTTCCGTGATAAACTAAGGGCGGGTGAGCCCGATATATCTCTCCAATGCATTGGGTAACGTGAAGGAGTTAAACGTTAAGGTTTCTTCAAAGAGATTTAGGGAATATACTGTGATGGGTATTCCAAACATAACCATGAGGGTTACTCCCTATGTAAGAATGTTATGAATGCCTCAAGTTACCTTTATATCTTATGATTTCTATGATTTATTCATGATTTGATGAGGTATGTTAAAATGCTTATGTTTTATAAGTAAAGTATGATTTCATACATGGACTAATGTTTTCATTTCGTACTTTTATATCCCTTACTGAGCTTTTTATGCTCATCCCAAGTTTTTGAAATGTTTTTCACAGGACTTAATGTGGAATAGGGTCTAGGATGGGATCAAAGAAAAGTCATGCTATCTAAAACATGAAACTAGACATGTTTATTTTTAAGAGTTTTTATTTTATGGAAACTTAGTAGAAGTGTCTACTTTGTAATCTTTTGAGATGTAATAGTTATGTCCTAATTCTATAAAACTCTAAACCTGAAAATATCCTCAATGTGAATTATTCATTTAATTAAATATTAAGTAAGGTTTAAGGCCAGGTCCTTATAATAACATACAAAACATTTTCTATATTGGGACTTCCATGAAATGATTGTGATATATCAATTAGAGGGTCATCCTTGATTGAATTTTCATCTGACACTATAATTTATTTAGTCACCAATAATACAATTGACCAATTATTATTTTATGGATTTGAGACATAAAATACCCACACTGATTGTAATTCCATTATAAATGGATCATCCTTATAACCTTCCCACTAAAATTCACCTTTGCAAAGATCATTTCATCAACTTTAACCACGCTCTCATTGACATCCCATTTTCAATGAAAAAACAATACTTTAAATGTTGTATAATCCAACTCATATATCTATTTGATGATGCTAAAATATGACATATTCACAAAAATTGGATTTATATCCTTGGAGCCAGATATGTGCATCACTTTCCCCATAAGTGTAACTCCACAATTTTTCATCATACTATGATTATCATGTTCTTTTATATATAACATATTAGAATTAATTAAAAAACCAATATAAGATATAAATTTTTTATTTGGTCCCCTGGATAGACATAGAAGTAATTCGATAATTAAATTCATATTTTTATATAACTCATTATAAATATAATCTCAAAACCATCCTATAAATTGTTTATTATGTGTATTTGATATCCATAATTCAAACCTTGATGGATTAAAATGTCTAAGAATTTCTTTGTGGTATTCAACATATGGATCCACATCTTCACTATTATGTAAAATGTAAAGGTGATTTTCTCTCACTATGTGATGGTAATTATAACAACATATCTTTCAGAAGTCCCTTTGCTCATAAGTCATCCACCGTGACAAGATTTTGGAAGAATTTTGTTATCAATATCTGATAGGTAACCAGTATAGAATTCAATAATTTCTTCAATAATATATCATTATGAAATACAACCTTATGGATGACTTCGATTCATGACATACCCTTTAAAAATATTCATATACCATTCAATGGGGTGTCCATCTATAATGGATAGGGCCACATATTTTAACCTATCTAACCAATTGAATCATTAGGAGGACCATTATATCAAAGAATAATGGTGGGAGGAACATCTGTAATTCACATAATATGACTATAACCTCCTAATTCATGATTGGTAACTTCGTTGAGTATATAACTTTACTGTATATGGATTTGAAAAAGAAGCAGTGTATGGTTAATGTATGTCATAACCTTTTTTGTAAGAATTCAATGTAAAGTGATGAACATCAAATCTTTCATAAAAACATAAAAATTTTGTGATTTTAGTCCCTGTAACTTCAAATTATTCATTAAAACAACATTTTTGATATTTGATGAATACCCCTTTGAAACTTTTACACCATTAAGGAAAATGAAAAATTTCAATTTTACTTTTCTAAATAGAGTTTAAGCTATTGGAGGAAGAAAATTATGACTTTTACCCTTCACTGGTGCCAAATATTACCTTATCCCCATCTCAATCATGTCCAACCTAGCCTTTATTCCATATTTTGTTTTTCTAGGAAAATTTAGTAATGTACCAATAACACTATCAAATATTTTTTTTCTACATACATGTCATCATGAAAATGTCTGACATCCAAACAATTCTAGTATGGTAATTCAAAGAAAATTAATCTCATTTTCCAAACTGATTTCATATGGTTTTTTGAAAATGGTTTATGAAAAAAATGTAAATATATTTTACTTTATTGGATAGTTGATGAACCATTAGTGGAGATGGTGTTGTATCTTGTTCGGTATTCCCATAAAATGTTGTCGTCCAGGATTGATATTTATGTTATTGAGGTAAGAATTTCTGATGAACTAAAAACATAGTCTTCAAGGAATGTTTCAACTGAACTGAGTGTGTACATTCTTCACAAATGGGACACCCCAACATTCCTTTAATTCCATAGCCTAAAAAATTTCTATAATTAGGAAAGTCATTTATCATATCATACACTATGGACCTCAATTTGAATTCTTCGCTTATGTGAACATCATAAATTGCAATACCTATATCACACACCAATTTCATATATTTGATCAATGGAGACAAATAGAAATCAATATCATTACCGGGTTTTTTTGGTATAGATATAAGTATAGGAAACATAATACATTTACACTTCATTCATAAACATAGAAAAAAGTTATAATTTACCAACATAACTAGCCATGTACCATGAGTACTACTTTGTACAACAAAAGGATTTATTACATTTGTAGATAATGTAAGACAAAATTTTATTAGCTCATTTCCAAATTCTAGATACTCATAATCAATTTTCTTCCACTAAGAAGAGTCTTTAGGATGACATAGTTTCCCAACTTTAATTCTTGTATCTGTGTGCCATTTTGATTGTCTCATAGTTTTCTGACATCTATATAGTCTTCTAAACCGTTGAATGATAGTAAATTACAATATAACTTTTGATGGTCTGGATTCATCTTTATTGTATCAATTCATTCCACACTTAGGCCATTTTATGAGTGATTCATGGTCGTTGAAAAACAATATGAAATCATTTGGACAAACATGTATTTTTTAGATATCATTCCCATTAAACATAACATTCATTTATAATCATATGTTCGATAAGGAAGTTTATTTTATTTTGGTAGCATATCTTTCAGGTGACCAAGTAGTTATGTAAAGTTGGTGTCACTCCATCCATTTCCATCTTTCAAATTATATAACTTCAATAGAGTTGAAAATGTTTCATATTTAGTAAAGCTGGTATACAATGATCTCTTAACACAAGTATTTAAATTCACAAATAACTTTGTACAATCATGAAGGTCATCTTAAAATTTCATTTTCATTTATTCCATATGATCTCCATCATCATTTACCCTGGTATTCATATCAAATGATCCATAAACCATAGTATCATCCTAATCAATGTACACATTCAATTTTCCCTATGTTTAGTCCAAAATTTATAGATCTGATCTATTCCATGATAAATAAAATTTTCTTCCAACTCTTCAATACTAATTTTTCTTAAATAACAACAATGTAAACCTGGAAAACATTTGATAAGGGTCGTATGCATGATTTATTGAAAAATTGATGAACTCTTCAACTCTATATTCATACTATTTTGTTATATGATTAGAGTGAATCATTTTTTGATTCATATCCATCCTATTAGGTTCATAAAATATTCATTTTGTATAAAAAATAAATAAATACACATAAGATATTCATAATTAAAGGATAAAATTATAGTTAATTCTAATAAGGGGAACCTAATATTTGAATGTTATTGGTTATGATTCCCGACAAGGTATAATTTTTCACAAGAAAAACATGAAAAGAAACAACCTAGTGTAAACATATAGCTATTGGTCTAAGTTATCTATTTTATGTTGCGTGGGGAAAAAAGTGGAAATAAATATGTTGGAAAAAAAATTATTTATTATTGGATGACATAATTTATTTGGAAATTCCTATTCTTGATTTTCATTTAAT
The DNA here is from genome assembly GCA_963277665.1 of Viscum album. Classification (NCBI taxonomy): domain Eukaryota; kingdom Viridiplantae; phylum Streptophyta; class Magnoliopsida; order Santalales; family Viscaceae; genus Viscum; species Viscum album. The sequence goes on from OY728131.1 coordinate 2,074,682,675, forward strand.
TGTGACCTTACTTGCTAAATTTTTGTAAAAATATCTTACCTCATAACATACAAGGTCATGTAATCACCATATTTTTTCATAGGTTTAAGGAACTTGGAATTTCACGAAATGAATGGATGAAACTGTTACTAACGACAAAAGTGAAGTTGGATTCCATGTTACTCTCTTTTTCTGTAGATTATTCTAGACTATGTATTACAGGAATACCAACAAATATATTTATACTATAACCCATTGACAAACCCCTATTTCAAAAATAGTAGATTTATCAATATTAGGTATATTTCACATATCCTAAAATATCCAAAACCTCTACTCAATTTTCTTAAAAAAACCACAAATATTTTATAATAATAAACATTCCAAAAAATTAGTTAGCATAGATTTCACATCATTGAGATCCAAAAAATTCTGATCCCACCTCAAACAATGACACATATAACAATAAGCTATCTGCCACATCTAGTAGTCAAAGACTTCATAGGTATATCCAAAAGAGTATACTCATTATTAATAAAATCTATACCACATGTATAGTTGGGGGAGATTGTAACAAACTTTATAAAATTATTCCACTATATTTTAATCTTGTATGTGTCCGAGATAAATGAGTTTTAAATTAGAACTTTTTATGGGTGACACTCAAACCATTCCTAATGATACACAATAGATCAAAATAATAATAAAATTATGTACAAGAATTAATAAAAATAAATAATGTTATAAATAAGAATATGATACTTATACATACCCACACACCTCAAACCATGACTAAATTTTTCCTTATCCACCCCTCATATTTAAGGTAACTAAATAAGAAAATGAATCTAAAAAATCATTTTCTCAATATCTTTATTAACCAAGGAAAACTCAAAACACATTCAATCCTAGGAGTCCTATTATAATAAAAAAATAAATATAACACACTAAAACACCTTGAAACCTCCCTAGGAATTGACAGGTCCATCCAGAAAGAAAACAATCACACACACAATCAATCAAGAAGACAAGCACATATAATAAAATCAATTAAATGATAATAGAAAGTTATCAGATGTAAAATAAAGCAAAAATTGATAAACAATTCTTACCAATTCATGATCTAATAAACATCTCAATATCATACAATATATCACTACTAAATTTTATAATAAGATCATGCTAATACATAACTCACCACTTAATTATTTGATTAATTATTTATTTTAATATCACCTCATGAATTAACCACAACCACTTAAAGCTATGACATAATATTATATTACATCCTCTCATATAACATTCCTAATATAATACTAAACATAATTTCATTCTTCCTCATTATCCTTTATAATTCAAAATTCTAGACATCTATTATACTTCTATCACATTATCACTATTTTGATAATTTCACATTTATAATCATAATTTATTACAAATTCTTAGGTGTAGTTTAGGTAAAAATACACATCTGAGACCCAACATGTTATTATTATTTTAAGGAAATTGAAAATACATACAAATATTATTCATAATATAAATAAATCATGCAAGAACAAATAAATAATTATTAATGGAACCGTATCAATGTTATCAACATATTCTTCATTTTCATTCCAATTCCAATCCAAAAAAATATTCCATTTCTCATGGGAAATCACACAATTGAAGTAGAATATGAATATATTTTAATAAATATTACAGTATATCATAAAAATAATGAAATATCTGAAAATTAGTGTACACATAAAATATGAAAAGAACTATATAAATCCAACCTGAAAAAATTTAAAAAATTAGAATTTATATAAATGAATATATATATATATATATATATATATATTAAACCTTCCCAAGAGAGGAAACCAATAAAGGAGAGGGGGAAGGCTTGCTATATCAATCAACCAAAGGAGAGAAAGATAGGGAAAAGGTGGTCGTTGGAGGGATGCTTCATGATGGTGGGTGGTCAGCCCGGGAAGAAGACATTGTTGGAAGAGAGGCAAGACAGTAGAAAATAAGAAATAAAGAAAATAATAATAACGTGGTTTGGACCAGGTATGCGTGAGAGAGGTGATCAATGAAACTGATAAATAAGAGAGGAGGATAAATAATAACATACCTTAGATTTGAGAGAGTTGATCCATTTGAGAGAAGGGAGAGGGGGAGTGGTATTAGAGCTGAACTTCCATGAGATCTTGAACGGTGGGAGGTAAATAGGTTCAGTTAGGGTTCTATTTGAAAGACTGGGAAGGGTTTTTTCTATGCTTCCAAAAAATCACTGATAAAGAGGGGTTTTATCAGCGCTAAAATAATAAGTGTTGATAAAGACCTATATAATTAATTTTAATCATATAATTAATATAATTAAAAAATTTAAATGCATATAATTATAAAAAAATAAAAATATATAAATGTATATAATTATAAATATATTAAAATAATTGTAAATATGTATTTATAAATATAATTATAGATATATAATTATAATTATAATTATAAATAAATATATTTGTAAATATATTTTATAATTTTTTATATAATTATATACATTTTTATAATTATATATATTCATATAATAATAATTTATATAATTATATATATATTTAATAAATAAATATACATATAAATATAAATACAGTAAATATATTCATTAGTTAAACATATTTATGAAAATTTTATAATTATTGAAATATATGATTATTTATTTACAGTTGGGGTGACGCTTGAGTGATAAACCCTGTAATCCAGCATCCAAAAGACCAGAGTTTGAATCCTAGTAATCCCTTTGGGAGATTTTCATCACAGGCATGAAATATGCCTGGTGATGCAAGTAGAATGATTCAAACATGACGATACACTGGGCCTTTGGGGCATGTTCATGGCCCACTTGGTTTTGGGCCTATAGGCTATGTAATGGGTTTCCCTCTACCTAGATAGAAAGAGGTATTTGCTTTCATAACAAAAAGAGGCTTTGATCCCAAGTTAAAAAAGTTATAATTATTTATTTATAATTATATAAATACATTAAAAGAAAAAATATATATATTTATAATTATTAATATATCATTTTATAAATATAATAAATATACATTTACAAATATATTTATTTATAAATATTTGTTTACAAATATATTTTTAGCATTATTAATTAATATATAAACTTAAATACATGAATGTTAAAAATGAGTGAAATTGAATAATTAAAAATGAGTAAACTTTAAAAATATTAAAAAATTGATAAGTTTTATTAATTATAAAAATTATTAAAAAATAAAATACTGATATATATATTGAAATGAAGACGAATACATATTGAGAATATCAAAACATGGTAAATAAATATGTATAAATAAATATTATAAAATGAATAAATTTTAAAAAAATAAAAATAAAAAATATTTAAAATGAATAAATAATGGTAATTGAAATAATATTAAAAATAAATAAATAAAATTTACTGAAAAAAATGTAATATATGAAATATATTATGTTACTAAATGAAATTCTAAAATGAATATTAAAATTTAAATAAATTACATAAATATTAGGTGTGTGTGTTTCTATATAAGATTTCATTAATTATGAAAATATTTGTGTGTGTGAATTAGTGTGTGTGTGTGTGTGTGTGTATATATATATACAAGTTTTATATATGTTAAATTGAACAACAACATTTTTATAATATTTAAAATATATTAAAGAAATAAATAATAATAAGAATGAATAAATTTAAAAAACGAATAATTATTATTAATTATATAGATAATTAAAAAAAATTAAAATGAATATTTATATATGTGAAAATGGAAATGAATACATATTAATCATATAAATTACAAACATATTAAAAACATTAAATGTTAATGACCAGATATGTATAAATAAATATTATAAAATGGATAAAATTACCAAAACATTAAACAATGAAAAATTGAAAATGAATAAATAAAAAAATATTAAATATATTAATGAATAATTATGTATAAAAAATTCTAATGAATAAATTACAAAAATATTAAATGAATAAATATTTAAAACCAATAAATTATAAAAAAAAGTAAGCACATACTTAACAATATCAATGAATAAATCATATTAAATGAATGCATGTTAAAAATGAGTGAAATTTAATTAATTATATATATATATAATTAAATAATTAATATACTATTTATAATTAATAAAAATGAATAATGTTTTTTAAAAAAAGAATAAATTTAATATATATAGCAATAAATAGTATATTAATTATTTAATTAGTATATTTTATATTTAATTAGCATATTAAGTATTTAAGTAGTATATAGAAAAAATAGTACATTAATTATTTAATTAGTATATTAAGTATTTAATAATTTTATTCATTTTTATTAATTATAAACAATTTATTAATTATTTAATTATATATATATATATATAATTAATATACTATTTATTAATATATATATATATATATATATTAAATTTAACAAATTTAATTATAAAAAATTTGGAGGTTGTCGCTATCCAAATCATGAATCCACATGAATATATGTTTAAATAAAAATGAATATATATTAATTTTGTAAATTATAATTGTATTAAAAACATTAAATGATAATTTTTTTATTAAAAATTTTATTAATGAAATTTTTATTTGTAAAAATAAATAAATTTAATATATATAGTAATAAATAGAATATTAATTATTTAATTAGTATATTAAGTATTTAATAAATTTATTTATTTTTATTAATTATAAATGGTGCATTAATTATTTAATTATATATATGTATAATATTTTTTTTAATTTATTAATTTTTAATTAAATAATTAATATACTATTTATTACTATATATATATATATATTAAATTTAATAAATTATATATATATATAATTAATATACTATTTATTAATATATGTCAACAAGGAAGACCTACTGAGCACAGTGTGGGTCAAGGCCCACAACCAGTATAGGGTGGGCCAAGGACCATGTGGGCCTATGCGTGTAGGTAGGAGCCCATTTAGGGTGTGTGAAGAGTGTATGTGGGAGCCTATCCCCACAAAAATATTTTGGTTTGGTCATGCCGTAGAATGATATACAAAGAAGCAGTCAAATGTCCATAAGTTCGATGTGGGACTCACACACGTGATTGCTTTAATTTTATCAATTCTTTAACAAGCATTGATAAAGAAGACCTTTATTAGTGCTAACAAAACACTGATAAAGGTATCCTTTATCAGTGCTTTTCGCTAGAGACGATAAAAGCTAGTACTGAATAAACCCAAATACATAGTAGTGTATTTTTAGTTTCACTGTTGAGTTGCTGAATTTATTTTTGATTTTACTTCTCTTCTTTTCTCTCGTGGCATGACCATTGTAATTTGAATAGGGGAGTGTTTTTCAATGCATCAAAAAAGCCACCTCTATTACATAAGTATCTTTTAAAAGCACTATAAAAAGCCTTTATTAGTGTTAAAAAATAACTGTTGATCTAAGCACCGTAAAAAGCAGTCCACTTTTATTAGTGCTAGAAAAGAACTGATAAAGGTGGTCCTTTATTAGCACTTTTGTTAGTACTGATAAAGTGGTCCCTTTATCAGTGCTAAAAGAAGCACTGATTAAGGCCTTAATACTATAGTGTGATTTTAAAATTATATCACTCTACAACAAAAAATACACATGTATATAGAAAATTCATAATTTAATTCAAATAAAAATTACATCATAAATACAAGACAAAAAACACTATATTATATACATTTCCAACATTGTTTTGTATAATTACATTAGAAAGTACTATCACAAACATTAAAAAACATCAATGGTTTCATTGTCTTTGGCACCCGAAACTATAAAAAAATGGGGTCTTGGTGAAAGTTCTGGAAACCACTGATAATTATTATTATTTTTTATATTATTTAAAATATAGTGGTGGTTTCATAAAATCACCACTAATAATTAGATTTATCGATGGTTTTAATAAAAAAACTTCTAAATATTAAGAAAAACCAAATTTACCCTACCCCTCCCCCACCCCACCCCAACCCCTGCGACGCCGGCACCTTGACCCCCCACCACCCTAAGCACCTCACTGACTCCCCCTCCCTTAAAGTAGACCCCCCTACCTTGATGCCGACCACTGGCCACCGATCCCCCCTCCCTTGACGTCAACCCCTAACACACAACCCCCCTCCCTTGTCGACGACAACCGACCCCTACTGACCCCAAACCCTCCCTCCATCGACACCAACTATGATGAAGTTCACTGATAGGTATTCACTGGAGACAGTGACTCCTCTTCCCTATTTCCTGATGACCATCAACCCCAATGTATTATAAGATCTAACCCCTTTCCCACTACCCTGTACTCCTACCTCCCTCATCGATTTACCTTAATTCTATCCAATTCGGATGTTGTTGGGATTGTATCCCCGACCTCCACACCATATGTTTCACTCTCCCTGCCTTAGCGACCTTATTCCATGACATTTGATCTTATTATTGTGAGGGGTAATATTTATTCATTTATTTTTATATTTTTCATATCGAATTGAATCATTTTCATGTTAAATTTTTGTTCTGTAAAATCAAGACTCTACCCTGGTTAATGAAAATATTGGGTGATGTAAAAAATTGATTGTAATTATTTGATTAAACATATATATCTTTATATATGAATGTACATGGATAAGAGTGATAATCAAATCTCTAAGGATAAAAGTTGTGAAACACAGCTCGACAATCCAAGGTATTGGAAAGAAATTTATATTATGCAATTGAAAACCGATCAGTGGATGATAAAATATAATGTCCATGTTCTGATTATAAATTCAAGTGATGGTTGAATAGAAACAAAGTATATGATAACATGATATTGTAACTATTTCCTAATAGATATGTTTGTTGGATTTGGTATGGGGAATTTAATTTTATGGAAATTTGAAATAATGACTATCCTGTCAATAAAACACAAAGTGACCTGCCAAAGGATTATTCAGTTCAAAACTTGATAAATGAAGTATTTTTATTTGAAGGATACAATGTCCTAGAATTTAATATATCAACATAACCTTTAGTTATCATGAGTAGGTTAAACTTCCCTAGAAATTTAGTGACCAAAAAAATGATTTTTATGAATTAGTTGAAACCGAACAACAAGAACTATATGAAGGGAATGCAAAGTATTCAAAGTTGCCTTTTATACTTAAGTTTCATCATATCAAGTGTCACTATTCAATTAATAAAAAATTAATTTCCATGATTTTAGAGTTACTTCATTATGCATTTAGTAAAGCTAATATCCCTATATCATTCTATGATATTAAGAAAATAATCAACAAACTTGGACTTGACTTTACAAAGATACATGAATTCCCTAACGATTGCATGCCTTACCGGGGAGAAGAGTCCAATAAATAATAATTCATAATATTTAATACAATTAGATGGAATTTAATTAAAAAATTAGAGTAAAAATCAATTCAACACTAAGAAGAAAAAGAAGAATAAAACTCCCACAAAGGTATTTCATTAATTTCCTATAAAATCACACTTTCAAAGATTATTTGTGTCATCTAATACTATATGAAACATTAAGTGGCATGCTCAAGATAATAAAATAAATTCATTTATGATAAATCCAAAATATTCAATATCATGGAATGTGTTTGATTCATTATATCCATATTTTATTTGAATATTAGTAATGTATGTTTGGTATTGACTTCTGATAGTTTTAACCCTTTTGGAAATTTAAGTACTAATTATAGAATTTGTCTAATTATTTTGATCCCCTTTAATATACCTACATGGATTTGTATTAAGAATAATTATTTCTTTATTAAGATGATTATTCATAGAAATAAAATTCATGGAAATGAAATTTATGTATACCTTCAACCTCTAATAAAATAATTTATATAATTATGGGATGATGGTGTGGAAACATATATTGATTCAACAAGAAAACTATTCAAAATCCATGATGCATTAATGTGTACAATTAGTTAATTTCAAAGACTATAAAAATTATCCATTTGGAACACTCATACTGGTTTGGATTATTCAGTTTATAATTCTGATTTTGAACCTCAATGATTACCTCATTATAGAAAATGGTGTTTTATGTTTCATCATCAATTTCTTACTGATTCTCATAAATTCAGGTTTAACATGACATAATTCAATGGATATATCGAATTGAAAAATCCATTGAATTTATTATCTAGTTTATAAATATCAGGAAAATTAATGAATTTTCCTATAGAATTTGGAAAATGTAATTAGTTTAAAGGTGGGAAAAGCATATGAGGTAGAATATTCAAAGAAGCTTAAACTCAACATTGGAATAAAATGAGTATATTTTTTAAACTCTCTTATTGAGAGTTTAATTTGATACATCATAATTATTACATAATGAATATTGAGAAGAAATTTTGTGATAATATAATTTTTACATTGCTTAATGAGAAGGGTAAATCAAAGGATCAACTTAATGCTTGCAAATATTTAGAATAAATGAATATAAAGAATGGTTTGTGGGAAAATGATAATGTAAAGTATCCTGTAACTATTTTGACAATAAATAATCACGAGAAACATGTATTCCTTCAAAGTTTAAAGAATGTGAAAGTGCTAGAGGGATATTCAAGCAACATTTCAAGGTGTGTTGAATTAAAACATCGAAAGTTAGATGGATTTAAAAGTCACGACTATCATATTCATATAGAGTAGTTGTTTCCATTGACATTTCATAATACATTACCTAAAAAAGTAACTATAGTTATAATTGATTTGTGTACCTTTTTCATTGATATTTATGGAAAAAATATAAATCCAACCGATCTTGATAAACTTTAGGAAATAATTGTTTTGACACTTTTTCATTTAGAGATGTTATTTCCCCCTTCATTCTTCATAGTTATGATTCATTTGACTATTTATTTGGTTGAATAAGTTGAACATGGTGGACCATTATTCTATCAATGGATGTTTCCAATCGAGAGGTATGTTAATATTATTTTTATTATCATTGGTGAATTAAATTTTATCAAATCATTGCATAATTTTTTTAATATGTTTCTTATTTTTTTTCATTAGGTACTCAGGTCATTTGAAATCATATGTGAGGAATAAATTTCAACCAGAAGGCTTTATTGTTGAAGGTTACATAGTTGAAGAGTACCTGGACTTCTTTTCTAGTTATTTGGATGGGATTGATACTAGATTAAATCATGTTGTACATGTTGATGACATCTACACCAATCTTGATTCTAAAAACCAATCTTTTGTATTTCCAATTATTAGATGACCAATTGGAAAGGCTTTAAATTTTTCACTAACTGAATTGTAGTTTCTATAAGCACATATATATATGATTATCAATAGTCTTATTTCAGATCCACTTATTGAAGAATTAGATTACAAACAAAGAGGCGACTAAGGGGTTGGGCTCAAAATGAGCTGTAATTAACAAAATATTTTAATAAGGAGATTTTCGAATAGTTCTACCATAATGTAAGTATATACTCATATTCATGTTATTAACATTTATTTATTCTGTATATATTAAAATTAACACCTTATATCTTATTTTCTAGGTAATTAATGTTTAGAATCAATCTGAAATATCAAATGATTTTATGTTTTTGGATCGAGGTTCTCTAAGGAAGGCTAAGAGATTCGATGCCTAAAATATTCATGGATTTATTTTTTATACAATTTATTGTGAAAAAGACTTGAAAACTAAAAATATTAGTGTATTTACACTTAATGAGGTGGGATACTATGGAAATTTGATTGATATAATCAAATTAAACTATCATGTTCAATTTTCAGTTGACTTATTCAAATGAAATTGGGTCAACATTAATAGGGGTATAATGAAATATTCATTACATTTTAATTTTGTCAACTTCTCTCACTTGATCCATACCAATGAGCATGATAATCATGATCCATTTATCTTGGATTCACAAGACAAGATGATTTATTATGTAGATTATGAAATACATTAATTTTGGAGTGTTATTATTCACTTAAAATAAAGAGACTTATATGATATGAGTGATGAAGATCAATTATTACTTTTTTGATTGTGAACCTCATAAACCATAGAATATTGAACAATTATTCTTAAAAATATTAAAACAATAAATTTCAAGATAGGGTGAAAATGAAGCACTCTTCACAATGGATGTTTTTTTAAAAGAAATAAAATATAAATATGAAAGGATTGGTTTATACAAGGCATCATTTACATCACCAAGAAGTACCAATATTTTTCCTAATCTTAATTACAATCTTGTGTTATTATTATCATAATTATCTCTAATCAAAACCTCAACCACATCTGTGACTATGACCCCTTAAGTAATTCTCTCATAATATTTCCTCTTATAGGAGTAGAATTTCAATGTCAGTGTCATCCGAGTCAGAATATTTTGATTGTGTCTCATCTTTCTTAGTAGTTCTATCTGTATGGTTGCATCCCCATCCATGATTTTTTGGATGATAAGACAATTTCCATGATTTATCTTGTTTACAAGTTCCCTACGACTCTTCTTATTCTACTTCAGAGTTGTTATTCTCTATTCAATTCATCTCCCTACAATCTGTCATCTACGGAATGCTAGTTGGTATCATTATCGGTTGGACATTTTCTAGTGAGGCAACAACATACACCCCCTTGAGGAGGATAAAAAAAATCACAATATCCAACTACTTTACCTAAATTCTCATTTTGAAAACCAAGAAATTCAAAACAATTTGAAGTAATTACCTACCCTTTATTTAGTTGACCCACTAAAACCTTGGGTGAAGAATTTTTTATGTATTTTGACATCTATGTTACAAGTGGGTGGGAATTTGTTGCCAATTCAGTCATGCCCAGTATAGATTAACTCTCCAGTTTCTTTGATGTCTAACCATTAATAGCCAAAGATGCCATAATAGGCTTGGTCTTCAAAATAGGCGCTTTATCCAGTTTTAACTTACTATTTCATGCACTTTCCATAATAATCTGTTTATGATCAACTTATTGATAAAAAAATTACTACACTATATCTTTATTAATGGATTGAGTATCCATTTCCTCATCATTATTATTAGTAACAACCCTTAAAATAGGGGACATGAGTCTAGATTCCTTAGTTAAGCCTGAATGAAAAGTAGAGTCTACCATAAGATCCAGCATAGGATACACCACTACAGATGGTGTTATTCTTGCATTCAAGTTTTCCCCAAAGAAGTAATGACGATAATTTATTTTTTAATACCTTCATAACCCAAAGTAGCATCATCAACTCTATCATCTCTCTTAATGATATTAGATCAATATCTAGGAGGTGCAATGACATCTCTATATGAAGGAAATTCCATTTTAACAAAGGAATGGGTCAAGTGGGAAGGCACTTAGGCATCAAAATCCATATATCCTTCTTCAGAAAGATCATCCCAAGTCCTACTATTACAAGAAACCACCATATAAGGCCAAACATCAATAACATACCTAATTTTAGAAATCAGTTTTTTCACAACTATCAGCCATAAAATCATTAGCAGTGTGAGAAGAAGGAGCCTTTTCACCCAAACCCATGCTGGACCGTGTAGTCCTCCATCTAAAACTATCATGTAACATCCTATTAACATTTTATTAGGTACTCCCTTAACCTCATCATGGTTTTCCCCTCCTTCAAAATTGAGAGGATATCTATAATGGTGAAGTCAGAGATTTTTTAGACTTTCACTAATAACTTTTCGTTTCTATAGGCTATAGAGCAGTTATATGCCGTGTAACTATGTTACACACCGTGTAATGGTTTCCAGATGTAAGTCATGAAAGACGAATTCATGCTTTGAAAGGTTACACATCATGACTGTGACTTACATGACATGAGTTGTTAAAAGGATAGTTTTTTTATCCAAGGTGATGGGTTTTTTAGCGTATATGGATCATGGGGGTTACACGTCATATAATTGTGTTACATGCTATGTATTAGCCTACATACAGTTTTTAAAAACAGCGTGCGGCTGTTTTGTTTTAGTTCCTTCACTAGTTCTTCATATCTCTCAACCTAAGGTAGTTCCAGGGTGTTTTTGAGAGACTCAACCCATTCTAGATCAATCTTTTTGACACTTGATCTCCATTTCGTTTGCAGTTCATTTCTATAGGCGAGTAACCTTTATGTTTTTTTATTTCCTTTGATCACGGTATCACCATTGGGTGGCATATTTGGATGTGTTAGTCTATATTTGGTGACTCTTCTTGGTTTCTTCCAAGATCCATTATGTGATCTCATTCCAGAGGCCTTTTCTTTCATTGGTCATAGTGTGAAGGGCCTTTGTATTTGAGGTATGTAGGTTTTTCCTCTTCTTCCAACCCTTTGTGTTTAGAATTAAATCAATACTAAGGTGTATGAATTAGAATCTAGGGTCTCCATTGGTACTATTGGGTTTTGTTGTTGGTGGATCCCATTGTGGGCATGTGCAACCCAAATTTTGAGGTAGGTGGTTCCGTCTCTAGCCTATGATAATGGATCTTGTTTTTTTTTATTTAAAAACTAATTCACAATGAAATATTGGAATGATTGTTTTGTGTGTGTTGAAAAGAGTTTTCAATGAAAAATGGTTTCCCCCTAGTTATTGTAAAATGGAATGGAAAATGGGTATTTTCAAATAATTGAAATGGTTTTGATACGGTTTTGAAATGGTTTTCAAAGCATTGAAATAAATTTTGAAAAAGAGAACATGAGTTAATTTGGGTACTTAGGTGGAAGGTTTATCTTAAGTCCATTGTCTATTGTTTTGTGATTATAAATTAGGTTTTTCTCAAGGATTTCCTCTATTTCCTAAGCCCATTTTTCTAGGATAATGATATTAACATTTTGGGGGGTTTACTCATGGGGTATTCCTCTACTTCCTAGGCCCATAGTTCTAGGATCAGAATTTGTGCACTTGATTGATTATGGTACGAGTAGTCTGTAACCTGGACCTATATTATTCTTTGGTGTTATGATACCTGTGATTCTATTTTGTATTTATTGTATTTTTGAGTTATCCTTGATATGCATGTTTATGATTGTGGAAAATGATATGGAAAATGTTCTTTGAAATTGATATAAATGCTTTTTTTTAGAGCAATGAAAAGGGGAAATGTTTTCCATGTTTTCTATAAAACTGATTTACTGATTATTATGCCATTTTCTATTTAAAACGAGCATACAAGTATTTTTTTATACAAAGGATTGTTATGGAACACTTGGGTGGGATCCTACTAAGCCTGTTAGCTCACACCCTGTGCACCTCTTCAGTGGTGCCTAGACCTTTGTTTGTATTCCATTGTAGGGAAAGGAAAGACACCATAGTGAGGCAACGAAGTTAGTGTCAGCTGGTTGGGTATCTAGTGGTGAGATGGTGGGAGTATTTCTCTACCATCATTTGGAGTAGATGTTTGGTTTTTAGTCCTTTGAAGTTAGACTTGTCTTTGATTTTTTAGTTACTTTTTCAGTTGTCTTTTTCAACTATTTTCTTATATTTATGGAATATATATATTTTTTTATTACATTGTTTATTTTTTATTATATATATATATATATATTCTATATGCTTATTAAATTTGGGAGAAATCATTCCCTCTGCTGTGTTGTTCGATTCCTGGGTTCTTGTCGCCAACCCATGGGGATCAGAAATTCCCTTCGGGTATGTGACATATCAGGTTGGGTGCTAGGTTTAAGGGTAACCCAAGTTGTTTCATTTCAATTTGGTATCATAAGAGTTATGTTCTCAAGATTCCATGTCTTTGGAAATCTGTTAGACTAGAGATAGGATTGTCGGTACTTGAGAGTTATGTTGCGATAAGTGCCTGGCTAGCTCTTATCGTAACAAGACTCAAGTTTCCATGGGATGCTGTGATGTGTGTCTCTAGTATTTTTTTAAAATATTAGTTTTTTCTTATGGTTTTTCTAGTTTTATCTGATATTTTTTCTGTTGTATGATCACTCTTATGTTTTGGTGTGCAGTAGTATGCCTCTGAGACATATTCCACGAGTTCCTTAGGAAGGTGAAGCTGAGTCTCTTCAAGGGAACCCACCTATAGATCTATTGGCGCCAAAAATGTGGCCCGAAACAAAGGAACGAAAAAGGCCAGCACGCTGCCTCGCGAAGCTCCGCCGCGAAGCTCTGCCGCGAAGCCCTGCCGTGAAGCGCCCCAACCATGGTGACGCCGCGAAGCTCCATAGGCGGTAATCCTCCGCGAACCCGTTTGACGTTCGCGAGCCGCCACGAAGCTCCAGAGGCGGTAATCCTCCGCGAACCCGTTTGACGTTCGCGAGCCGCCGCGAAGCTCCAGAGGCGGTAATCCTCCGCGAACACGTTTGACGTTCGCGAGCCGCCGCGAAGCCCCGAAGGCGGCGCGCGAGCCCTGCTTCGTGGCGCCCCTTCCCTATAAATACTGGACTCCCCCTGAGTCCCAAGGACGGACAATCTGACCTTTCGGCTTCTCCTCTCCTGAATCGCGAAGCACGCTTTGCCCCGGGAATCATGAGCTCCGCGAGGTATTTCTACTTTGCGAGACGACTCTGCTTTGTCTCGTTTTGAGCCCCTCTTCCGAGAGGGATGCCCTTCGCGAAGCTCAAGGGAATTCGCGAAGGAAGGGGATTCCCAAGGGAACCCGGGCATCCACGGAGCACTTGTGCTTCGCAAAACACCCAACCCATACGAGTAATCCCTATGCTAAGGCAGGATCGCTCAACTTCGCGAAGCACATTGCTTGGCAGGACCCTGCTTCGCGAGACACTCCTTCTTCGCGAGGCAGTGCTCCGCGAACACTGTTCCACTTCGCGAAGCACCTCCCACTTCCACCTATGCCCCACGCTAAGGCCAAGGCACCCCACTTCGCAAAGCACACTCCTCTGCTTAGTGATTCCTCTTTCCGTGCGACCCTCTAGGTTTGAACGATGTGATTTCAAAGTCCCATGGACAACACCTCTCGTAGCGTTGCTTCGCCTAATGCTTCTTCGCATAGGCACGCTAACGGCTATTGCTTCTTCTCATAGCCACGCTAACGTGGACCCCTCAATGGTTCGCCCCATTACCCCCCTTTACTATGGCCTTACTGGCACCTTCCCTTCCCCAATGACCAGAGGGTACCGGTTATGTAAGTCCTAGGGGTGTGGAGTGAACCCACCTCGTCCGAGCTGCAGGACGTTAAACTGCCAAGCACCACGTCCTCAACACATGACGTTAAACTGTGACCCAACCTCGTCTCCCTCACGAAGGGTCCCCCCAGCTCGAACATTCTTTACACCACTCGTCTCCATGGGAATGGAACTCTTCTGCACATGGAATGAGATCCTCCTTGTCGGAGTGGTGTATGTTCGCAGGGGAAGGGCTGCCTCAGAGCATAAGCCCCTAACCTTTGGTACGGATGATTGCACCCGTGCATCTCTGTACTTCCCCACTACCAAGGTCAGTGGAGGACGTGATAGGGAACGAGGCACCCCCCTCTGGGCCTCCATCCTGGAGTAAGTCCCAACACCATGGGCCGCCCAACGCGTAAGCCCCTCTTCACTTCTCACGGACGCACCCTTCGCGACGTGATCGTCAGGTCCATGCAACCTCTTGTTTCTCACACCGAGCATGACTCACGTGGGCTTAGAGTGAGCACCGACCCTGACAAACCCACCTGAACTACGAGGTCTTTGATCCATGTCAAGGCATGGTACGTAGGAAGCCTCCACGAGGTTCAAGCCCACCAACAGTGGACCAAGGTCTGCTTTCACGTCGGTTTACCGGAGAAACCCACCTGAACTACGAGGTCTTTGATCCATGTCAAGGAATGGTACGTAGGAAGCCTCCACGAGGTTCAAGCCCACCCGTCGCTCATTCACGTCGGGTCCCATTCCAGTCCAGTGGTAAGCCATTGCGACCCAGCCATCCGAACTACGAGGTCTTTGATCCATGCCAAGGCATGGTACGTAGGAAGCCTCCACGAGGTTCAAGCCCACCATCAGTGGACCAAGGTCTGATTTCACGTCGGTTCACCGGCGAAACCCACATGAACTACGAGGTCTTTGATCCATGTCAAGGCATGGTACGTAGGAAGCCTCCACGAGGTTCAAGCCCACCAACAGTGGACCAAGGTCTACTTTCACGTCGGTTCACCGGAGAAACCCACCTGAACTACGAGGTCTTTGATCCATGTCAAGGCATGGTATGTAGGAAGCCTCCATGAGGTTCAAGCCCACCCGTCGCTCATTCACGTCGGGTCCCATTCCAGTCCAGTGGTAATCCATTGCGACCCAGCCATCCGAACTACGAGGTCTTTGATCCATGTCAAGGCATGGTACGTAGGAAGCCTCCATGAGGTTCAAGCCCACCCATCGTTTATTCACGTCAGGGTTCACTATCGTCCGGCATGACGTTAAACTGCATTCACTTTTGAACTACGAGGACTTTGATCCATGTCAAGGCATGGTACGTAGGAATCCTCCCAGAGGTTCAAGCCCAACTCCCATCGGACCAAGGTCCATCTTCACGTCGGTTTACCGGAACCATCCCGAACTACGCGGACTTTGATTCCCTGCCACGGGGATACGTAGGAAGCCTCGTCAAGGCTCAAGCCCAACTTCACTGTCGCCCCCCTGCGATGGTTCCACTTCACTCTCCTTCTACTCCATTCACTGTCGCCCACGGGCTAGCCCCGGTGTCAATATCCCTTCAAGGAGGATCCCTCAATCCGATTTATCCCAGCTAATGCTCTGGTTGGGTTGATCTGTCTCCGCTGGACGTTAAACTCGCGGCATACCCTGTGTTGAGCACGGGAAGCTGAGGAAAACCTCAGATATGTGTCTACGACATGTAATTCCCCGCGCCCAATGTGGGATGCCTCGGGCTTCCACGCCCTCGAGAAGCCTTGTGATCAAGGATAACAGACAGACATGCTAGGTACCCCAGCATCCAGACACGCTACTGATGCCTCAACGTGACTACTCCCCTGACCAAAGGTTGCTGACCTGATTGGACCCTTTGGAATGTCCCGACAGAAGCAGTGTAATTAACCAGTGTCCATGGAAACATGGCACTGAGAAGAGTTTCACGAACTACGTATTAAGTCTATAAGGGAGACCCGGACTAGGTGACGAGTTCTGAGGAGGAATCCACAGGAGGAAGAACCGACATCCCATCATCCCGTTTCGATCAAGGAGCAGACGTCCCTGAATAAGGAGCGAATGCCGCCCGCCTTTGGAAAGCGGGAATGCAGGGCAACAAAGCCGCGCGTCCTCCTGACGGACGGATGCGCGCATCCCGGCGAAAGTGTCGGAAACAGAAATGGTGAACCCGACGTGAAATTATTCTCCTCATAATGGAGATTAGTAGCGTTCGAGACACTAGTAGATTGACATGTCACCGGATCCAGATATCCGTTGCCTGGTCCCGCCAAGAAAATGGCGGGCCTGTCGTGAAACTCACCGGCAGTCGGGGTAGTAGAACGTGGGGCAATCCGCTCTGCAGCGTGTTGGCGTGGATCCTTCTCACAGACATGGAGGATGGAAGAACGCTGGGGCACTGGCTGTCAATCCTTTTCCTCTCAGTACTGATGAGTTGATCCCTTCGTTTGCCAGGAACCAGGTTTCTATTTCAGAGATGCGGTCACCATCCGCTCCTCGCCCGCGCAGGGGCAGGGGCAACACTACAACGACCACCCCACATGGCGCCACTACCGCCACGACGGCTACCACGTCATGGAATATGGGGCGTCCATGTCCCCTTTCCCCATCAGAGGTCATCCAACGAAGGGTGATCAACAGCCTCGTGCGCAGGTACGAGGAGGAAGGGGTCATCCCGACCAGGGATATGGCCCGCTTGGACCTAGAAGCCTCCAGGCCCCGCCGTCAACGCCGCCCTAACAGGACGCGCAGGGAGCCCCTGCTCCCCACCCCGACATTCAACCGTTTCGGGAGCCTATCCCTGGAACGCCTTGACGACTCTTCGCCTTACGCTGAAGAGGCAGGCGTTGTCTGGCTCAGTCCGCTCAGGGCCCCGACCCGGGGCCCCCAGGAGAGAGCTCCCGTCCGGCCGCGTCAGCGCCGCCGTCCGGCCCCGCAGGAAGAGCAGGCGGACTACGTCCCTGCACCGCCTGCACCGGCCCGCCTGACCCGACGTCAGCGTCGGGCCTGGGCTGAGGACGCTCGCCTAGGCGCGTCCACGTCGACAGCTACAGTGGCCCGAGCCACCTCCGACGTGCATCATGAAGCCCCCACATGCATTGAGCAGGGGCACCCCTTCGCCCAACCAAGATTGAGACCCCAACAGCCCCATGGGCAGGCTGGGTTGACTCTCCGGGTTGCAAGACCAAGTAGTGATCGCCGCGAGCTAACCCGCGGTGATGCCACTCCGTACGAAGGCCCTCCCCGTACCACTACTCCACAGAGCGTGGGCCTTCCCCGCTCCGAGGTTCGTCATGGAGGCATGCCTTGTGCAGCCCCCATCCTGCAGGAGGACCTGCCCCGCGACAGTGATGCTCAGCGCGGAAACATTTCCCGCACCCGCTGTACGGGGTATGGGGTCCATCCTTCTGAAGGCACCATCCATCCGGTCCTTCTCCAACGTGGGGGCCCTCCCTACGTCCTCTCTGCAACCGGCGAAGGTCCTCCTCGCCCCAGCAACCTGAGGAGTGAAGGTCGGCCTCGCTCCACTCGCATCGACCATGGAGGTCTTCCCCATGCTCCTGCCAGTTCCAACAGAGGCCCCGCCCACATGGGTACTGTTCATGGAGGTCCTCCCCATGTACCCTTCAACATTTTCCCTGGTGCCCCTCGCACCCCGGCTGTCTCGAGTGGGGGCCCTCTCCGCCACGGCGCCAGCGCCGCCCTGAGGCTACCTGATAGGGGTCAACCCTGTCCCGAAGAGCCACCCAGGGGCAGAAGAGCGGGTTGTCACCGCAACAAGAAGAATCCTCGGAAGGCCCAGGTGGAGATCAAACCTGCCCGCTTCTCCGATTCGGAAGCGGAATACAATTCAGCGATGGAACCTTCTCCCGGTTCCTCCGTATCAAGGACCGGGGTGGGAACCAGACACGTCATCCTCGTTCTCCCAGAACATGAGGTCCATCGGATCCCCATCTCCCTCCGTAGATACATACAGGAGGAAGAGATTCTGAGAACTTCGCAGGTTTCGACCGCGCAGTCACCGCCATCGTCACCCGAAGCACCCTCTACCTCTACTCGGGATCACGAGGAGCTATTTTGGGGGTCAACGGTGGTAGAGCCACGACATGACCGGACACCGGTAACGGCGATTCCCATACCCGAAGCAGTGGCTATTAGCCCGTCCTATCGTGACATTGTGGTCAGGTCACCTCACTCTTCAGAGGAAGGCCCAGAATTCGGTGGCCAGTCTGCTCGCTCGCCGTATTCTCCACCACCAAGTTTTCTATCCCAGAGGTCCGCCTCAGTACCGCTACCAGTCCCTCAACCGCCCCCGGTTGATGAGTGGGGTAATGTAGGGCCGAACCCCGAGGATGAACCCAGGAGCTTCTGGAGTATTCTTGCAGCGGACTACTTCCCAGAGAAGTTTTGGCCTACAGCGGCACTAAATTTCCACATACCAGAGTCTCTTACCCCTGAAGAAGTGGGATGCTTTTGTCGAACCCTGTGGGCGACACACTTCCGCCTCCATTATGAACGGGTGGTGTACCCCAGAAGTCGTGAGAACTTCGAAGAAATCGGCGAGCAGTGCCGCCTGATCGATGCGGCCGCACTTCTTGTGGCCCAGCACCCCGAGTCGCCCGGTCACCAGAGTGCCCTCCAACGAAAATGCGTTCAGAGTTTCAAGGCACTACGCAAGATCGTCAGGGAAGCCACCCCCCATGTGCAAGTCCGTGGTTGGGGACACTATGCTACCCTTCTGTTCGATCCTATTCGACGACAACCCGATTCGCTATGCGACATTGAGGACATGCCCTCGAGAGGAATCGCGGTCCACATGGCCGACATTGTGGACAGGGAAGACGAACTAGAACTCCTTGATGGAGAATTCCCCCCAGAGGGTGCACCGCCACTACTTGACCCATCAGGGAGAGTTACCCATCAGTAGAGGAACCTGCTAGGCCTCCCCGTACCCACAGAGTCACTGATACTCGGTCGAAACACTGGAAAAGGTAAAGAGCACGTCGGAACCTTCAAGCACTCTGACCCGTCCGCCTCTGTGCAGAAAACGAATGAGGATCTTGAGAAGGCCGCGTTATGCCAACAGCTTGCTGAGCAGAAGAGGCTGGTTGGCGAACTATTGGCTGAGCGCGCCGCAGAGCGATGACCCGACTATGGTAATCCCAGGCCGGGGCAACAGGGGCAGGAACAATTTCCCCCCGGTGAGATGCCTCCGGGCAACCCTGATCATGCTACTGCCGCAGACAGGGCGGAAGCTGGAACATATGGCAAGAGGGCGCGATACGTCTCGCCAACCCCCCTGAGCGACAGGGCAATCTGAAGAATCCAACCCGGGTTCCCCCAGTCGCCCACCAGGTCGTCCAGCTAGTTGACCCGCGAGCAGCCGAAGCCGTCTACTGTGTTGAAGAACCTGGAAATGATCTTGTGGTTAGGGATCCCTGTCAAGACAGGGACCCCCATCGGGATGACCTTATTGCGGCACTCACAGCCCGCCTCGAAGCGTTGGAAACGCGGTAGGTGGCGGTCCCACCGGATGGCAAGCCTTATCCCGCGTGGGTGGATGATATGCCTGCGCCTCCGGGTTTTGGGAACCCCACTTTCTCTCCTTTTAATGGGACAGGGGACCCACCCCAGCACTTGGCTCATTTCTCTTCCAGGTGTGGCCCCATGCTGGGGACCCCAGCTCAGCAAGAAGCCGCTAAGCTCCGATGTTTTGTATAGACATTGGAAGGTCCGTCATTCGTCTGGTACAGCCAGCTCCCTATCGGATCAGTGACCGGTTGGGAGGATCTTCGCCGGCAGTTCTTATACCAGTTAAGCTCCACCACGCGAAAGACCAGCATTGCGGACCTCTTCAAGTGCAAACAGAGGCCTGATGAGCGGGTTGCAGACTTCATCGCCCGGTGGAAAGGACTTACGTATTCCCTCGATATGCCACTGACTCAGGAGCAATTACTGACGATGTGTGTGGGGAACGTCAAGACAGAGCTGGTACCCTCCTTGATTACCTAGAACTACCCTGGAGGGTTTAGAGATTTCTTGGATAAGGCCCAGCGCCTCGAGGAGGCCCTGCAACAGGCTAGTCAGGCACGTTTGCTGCCCCCTATGATCCCAGCCAGGAGGGCCGCTAGGGCTGAACCCGCCGCGGTGGCTCAAATAGAAACCTCGAGGCAGCTGGAATTGCTACCGGCGGCACCAACCCCGCAACCCCGCAGAGGTCCTCCACCTCAAGCACATGCTCCTGCCCAGCAGCGACCGCCTCAGAACCGACAGGTTCCCCCGCGCAATGCGCCACCGCCACCTAGGTGAGACAACCAGGCGCCGCCTCCTCGGCAGGCCCCTCCGGTCCCTCGACAGGACCAGGCCCCCAGGGCTCCTTACCTGGAAAGAAAGTACCATACCTATTTGTTCAACTAAAATCAGGTCCCTGGCTACTTCCTAAGTGCTCTAGAGCAAGGGATCGTGCGTCTGCCTGAGTGCAGGAGGCCGGCAGAGGTGCATCTCACCGATCACCCCAACTACTACCCTTATCATCGAATCCTGGGGCACACCCTCAAGCGGTGCTATGTGTTTAAAGACTGGCTTCAGGACCAGGTCAACAACAACATAGTCAAGTTGGGCCCAGCGCCAGCGCAAGTGGCAGGCGTCTTTGCAGGATCAGAAATCGGCAGTGACAGCGAAGGTGAGTGGCAGCAGGTCCCTAGCCGCGGATCCCAGAAATATGACGACTGGATGGCTCGAAAAACTGTCGTCTGTGCCCAGGGTATCATCCGGGCATGCCTAAAGCAGTCAGAACCTTCAGAAGAAGTATCCGGTGCCTCCGCGTCGTCTTTACAGTCGACTTCTGCCCAAAAGGGCAAGCAGCGGCGACGTAAGAAGAAGCAACGTGCACCGCCAGTGTCGTCGCCGTCCCACACTCTCGGCGACTTTATTCCTCCCGAAATGGGGATTCCTCCCAGAATCCACCCAGCGGTGGATGACTCTTCGAGTGACAGTCAAGGGTACGCTTCGGTTAACACCGTGGAGCTGGTAAAGCCCTATATGACCCCCGATGAGGGGGAACCCCAGGCAGACCTCCCCAACGTTCCCAGCCGACGTCAACGTCAGCGGAATCGCAATCGCGCCGGTCATCGAGGCACGCCAGCAGGCACTTGTGGCCAAGCCGTGCATGCTGCCGAGACCAGGCAGCAGGCTCAGCGCAGATCTCAGCACGCGCAAACCCATCCAACACCCTCGGCTCTGCCTCCACCGCCGTTCGTGCTATTGGATCGGGGGGAGCTGCCTCGTCCGTATCATGGTCAGTCTTGCCCGGCTACAGGCCAGCCTCTACTGTCCGATCCTAGCCTGGCGACTACTCTCTAGGCTTCTACTAGCAGACAGCAGGATGTACCCAGTGCTAGTCGACCGCCAGTTCAACCGGCAGGACCTGCTGTGCATCCAAATGCCGAAAGACCTCCTGTAAGCAGAGGTTCGCGTTTGGCACGAAAGTACGATGTTATGAAGCACCTGGCTGGCATCCCGGCGAGGCTTTCCATCCTTGAAGCCCTGCGGCTGTCATCTGAAATGCGCGAGGCACTTGCCGAGGCCCTAAGGAGCCCCCTCCAGTTCGAGACGGAAGTAGCAGCTGCGGAAGCCTTCCATACTGAGACGATTGAAGACGCCGAATGTCAGGTGGTTATCTCATTCTCCGGTGAAGATGAAGACCCTCCCATACGGGGGAACATTCACCCACTGTATATCACTGGCCACTTCAACGGTGTGGAAGTCCGCCGATGCCTCGTTGACACGGGTTCTGGAATCAACTTAATTCCGACCCGGACGCTGCGAAAGCTGGGTCTGTCCGAAGGAGATTTGACTCCCTCTGACCTCAGGATCCAGGGGTACGATAGAACAGAGCAAACCCCGGTCGGCAAGATCTGCCTGAAGACTCAGTTCGGTGGCTTAATTGCCAGCACCGAGTTCATGGTTGTTTCTCAGGACACTTCCTACAATGCATTGATGGGTAGGCCATGGCTCCATCTGCATGCAGCGGTCCCCTCGTCATATCACCAGTGCCTTAAGTACTCGCTCAACGGTCGAGTAGGCGTTCTCCAAGGAGATGCGTCCCCTTTCGCTTCTTGTGAGGCCCGCTATCTGGATGCGGGTTATTACAAAAGTAAGGACAAGCAAATCCTGGTAAGCGAGGATGAGCCCGCCCCGATCACAAGTGATCCCTGGGCAAGAATGGACGACGCCTACATCCTCCCGATCCACCGGTTGGAGGCCACGACCCCCGACATGGGGCAATGTTTCGTTGTTTCGGGTACGCAAGGAAGGCATGTTCCCGTGTCCAAGCAACGGCGGAAAATCACCTCGTACTCCTACATCAACCAGGCTTAGGTGATCCCGGAACCTCCTACCCCTGTACGGTACCGGTATGTCAAGTTGATGACAATGGTGGTGCGCCATACGTGTCTCTTTCGCCAGGCTGGAATTAACCGACTCAGGCCGACACGTCACCACTACTTTGATATCATCAAGCGTGGCCCCTTAGGCCGAAGGCCAGATGGGATCGGATCAAATGCATTCATTTCTATGGTCTCAACGAAAAGTGAGTCTCCTGATGTGATGACCACTGCTGCCCAAGCCGGCACCAGCTGCCCCTCGGGTTTTGAGAGCCCAGAAGTATCTTCCGTCGCGGGAAGTCCCCCCACGGCTGGGGAGGAAGACTTGGAGGATGCTCCCCCAGCCTTTGAAGAAGGCGTCTCTACCACGGTTGATGAACTGGTACAAGTGAACCTTAGTAGCGAGGCAGATCCAAGACCCACATTGATCAGTGCGACCATGTCCCTCGAGGAGTGGCAGCAGTATGTAGACTTCCTCAAATAGCACCGCGATGTGTTTTCCTGGAGTTACGATGAGATGCCAGGGCTGGATCCCCAAGTGGCCGTCCACCGTCTGGGTCTCCCGGCAAAACACCGTGGGTTCAAGCAGCCTCCCAGGAAAATGCACCCTTCTCATGGTGCTATGGTGGAGTCCGAAGTTGACAAGCTTATCAAAGCCAACTTCATTAAGGAGGTCCAGTACCCCAAATGGCTCACCAACATTGTGCCGGTCAGGAAGAAGAATGGGAAGATCAGAGTCTGCATCGACTTCCGCGATCTCAATCGCCACTGCCCAAAGGATGACTTCCCACTCCCAGTGACGGAGCTGTTGATTGACGCCACGGCCGGGTTCCAAGCCCTCTCTTTCATGGATGGGTATTCCGGGTATAACCAGATCCGAATGGCCCCCGAAGATGAGGAGTCCACTGCCTTCAGGGCTCCCCAGGGTACCTTTTGCTACCGGGTAATGCCATTCGGTTTGAAAAATGCAGGTGCCACTTATTAGAGGGCCATGCATTGCATATTCAAACCGATCCTCGGGACATTGGTGGAATGCTATGTGGATGACCTTGTAGTCAAATCACGCCAGCTCCATGACCATCTCAAAGACCTTGAGAAAGTGTTCGGTTTCCTCCGTTCCCGTCACCTGAAGATGAACCCGCTGAAGTGTGCCTTCGGAGTCACCTCCGGGAAGTTTCTGGGCTTTGTTGTCAGATACCGAGGTATCGAGATCGACCCGGAGAAGATCAGGGCCACCAGCCAAATGCCTCCCCCGAGCAACATTCGGGAGCTTCGAGGCCTGCAAGGCCACTTAGCCTATATATGCCGATTCATTGCGAATTTGGATGGCAAGTGTAAGCCCTTTTCCCGGATCATGAAGAAAGACGCTGCCTACGAATGGGATGAGGAGTGTCGGGCCACCTTCGAGGAAATCAAGCAGTATCTTCTCCAACCTCCGGTCTTGATGCCACCCGTCTCCGGAAAGCCGCTGGTCCTTTATGTGACCGCCCTGGAGAGATCCCTCGGTGCGCTGCTCGCCCAGAAGAATAACGAGGGTACTGAGAACAGTCTCTACTATCTCAGCCGCATGCTTCTCGATACGGAGGTCAGATAATCCCCTATCGAAAAGAGCTACCTTGCGCTCGTCTTCGCTGTGCAGAAGTTGCGGCACTACCTGCAACACCATGAGGTACAATTGATCTCTCGGGTAGATCCGATGAAGTACATCCTGAACCGCCCCATGCTGACTGGCCGACTAGCACGGTGGGCGGTGATTCTCCAGCAGTTTGATATCAAGTTCGTGCCTTAGAAGGCCGTTAAGGGACAGGCGTTGGCAGACTTTTTAGCTGCCCATCCAACCCCTGTGGATCAATCCCCGGACCTGGACTTCCCCGACGAGACGATCCTCTCAGTTGATCATGCTGTCCCGTGTTGGCAAATGCATTTCGACGGCGCCTCCCGGAGTCCCACCGGTAGAAGGCTCAACGACCCCAAGCTCAACAGAGTGGGTCTGGGTATTGTCTTCATTACCCCGGCGCAAGCCGTCCTACCATACTCGTTCCTGTTGTCAGAAGGTTGTACGAACAACGAGGCAGAGTACCAAGCTCTCATCACCGGCCTCGAGTTGTCCCTTGAGATCCATGTTCCCCATCAACATGTGAAGGGAGATTCCGAGCTGGTAATCAAACAGGTTAATGGCGACTACGTCGTCAGGAAGCCAGAGCTTGCACCGTTGCTGGAGTACACCCTCCTCCTAATGGCCCAGTTCTCTTCTCGGCCAGAGGTTACCCATGTCCCACAGTCGCAGAACGGCCAAGCAGACGCCCTGGCTGGCTTAGCCGCGTCGCTCGCAGAACCCGAGCAAGATGGTTTGGTCATACACGTGGCCCAACGGAGAGTCATTGCTCCCGTCACCCAAGAGAACCGTGATAGCCTGCGGGTAAGTCATCTCACCGCCAAACCCTCCATATCGGGAGTCCCGGGTTCGTCAGACGCAGTGGTTGAAACCACCCCCGACTGGAGAGCACCTTTTGTCGAGTATCTCCAAAATGGTCAGCTCCCGGACGACCGGGCCGAGCGCGAGCGAATCCGACGCCGCGCACTTCAATTCACCCTCCAGAGCGGCCCCAGTCTTGAGCAGATCCTCTATAAGCGGAGTTTCGATGGTGTCCTCCTCCGTTGCATCCAAGGAGTAGAGATACCTCAAGTTATGCAAGAGGTTCATGCCGGTTCCTATGGCACCCATCAAGCTGGGCCGAAACTGTCCCATCAAATCTGGAGGTTAGGGTACTTCTAGCCCTCCATGATCCACGATTGCATTGGATATGCCAAGAGATGCCACGCATGCCAAGTACACGCCAACTTCTTGCATCGGCCGCCAGAACCCCTCCACCCCACCAAGTACTCTTGGCCATTTGTGGTATGGGGACTTGATGTAGTGGGACCGTATCCACCGGCAACAGCCCGCCAGTGTAGGTTCATCCTGACTACTACAGATTTATTCTCCAAGTGGGGAGAAGCAGTTCCGCTCAAAGAGGTCAAGGCTCGTTCCATCATTGACTTTGTGAGCTCCAACATTATCCACCGGTTTGGAGTCCCTCACGCCGTCCTCACTAACAACAGCACCAACTTCCGAGCAGCTGAATTGAAGAAATTGTACGCTAAGTACAACATCCGGTCAAACCATACCTCCCGCTACCACGCGCAGGCGAATGGACAAATCGAGGCGTTCAACAAGACCCTCTCTAACATTCTGCAGAAGATGGTTGGTCAGAACAAGAAAAGTTGGCCGGACAAGCTCCCCAACACCCTCTGGGCTTACCGGACGACGACTCTCAACTCTACCCAGGTGACCCCATATTCCCTGGTGTATGGAGCTGAGGCCGTCCTACCCATTGAGATCCATTTGTCGTCGCTACGCACTGCAGTTTATGATCACCAGACATCAGATGAGGTAGCCGAGATCCGTCTAGCTGAATTAGAGGCACTGGACGAGAACCGGCTTCGTGCCCTGCACAATCTGGAAAGGCATCAGGACAAGATAGCGAGAGCTTTTGACAAGAAGGTTCGTCTCCGCTCTTTTCTACAGGGTGACCTGGTACTGGCCCTGTGAGCACCAATGATTCCCGGTAGGAAACCGCCCATGTTAGAACCCAAATGGGAAGGGCCTTATATCATCCATAAGGTTTACCCCAATGGAGCATACTCCTTGGTGACCACAGATGGAGAGCGTATAACCCCTCTCACCAATGCCAGATTCCTCAAGCGATACTTTGCCTAGGGCAAAAGTGGTCCTGCACGACCCTAAACTGCGAGAGGGTCCTGCACGACCCTAAACTACGACTTGGTCCCGCATGACCTTAAACTGCATCTCCGTCCTCACTGTAAGACGTTAAACTGCAGGCCAGTCAGGTCTTCCTGACCGAGGCTCAGCCTCAGGCCCCTCGGCCTCTTTGGGCCCCTGGCCCCATCTCCACCGCGGTCTGGCCCCAGGCCCCCTCGTTTCTCTCTGACTTACCCTCTTACGGGATCGTACGGTACGGTGTAGGACTACGTCCTCACGTTGGGATCATGTACCATACCATACACATCCCCGAATGAGATTCCCCTCGTCCCGCATGACGTTAAACTGCTTGTCAAGAACTACGTATGGCTTGATTCCCATCTTCATGGGATACGTAGGAACCCTCGGACGCCTCGTCTTGAGCCCAGCCCCAAGCTTTTCTCTTCCGCTATTCCCCCTGGGGATAGTCTCCTTGGAGGATCTTTGTGTAGCAGGGAGTAGGATTTCTTGGCCCCGCTCATGCAACCCCACTCGCGCAAAGATTGTAAAGGTCACACCATGTGCCCACTCCCGTTCTTCTACCCTCCCACGTCCTCACCGCATGACGCTAAATTGCATGGCCTTCAAGAACTACGTATGGCTTGATTCTCATCCTTATGAGATACGTAGGAACGCCCGGACATTTCGTCCATTGGCCCAGCCCAAAAGCCAAAATCTTCCCCTCGGGTCAAGACATGGCAGGGTGCACACTTTTGCCCCGACCCACGTCGAGCAAGCCTCGACCCGGCTGCACATTCCCCCCTAGAGGTGTTTTCCCCTTTCGTGGATGGACGCAACTAAGCTTCACCCACTCCTTGACTAGGATTCTGTCACCTTTTCACACCCGGAGGGACCCCTGATAATGGCCTGGATACTATGCCCAAGGGCTCTCCTACCGATACGGGCCAACGCCCCCAAGGGTTTTCTTAAGAAACAAGTCGATACAAGTCCCGCGTTGCGAATTTGGTCAGCGATCGACGCTCATTTGTTGCCCCCATGCGGGTCACCATAGGAACGCTGTGTTTCGAACATGGTCAATAGTGTCCTGGATCTTCGGGTCCACCCCGAGATGCCCCAGGCATCGAGAACAGTGATTCATTATGCCCCATCACGAGGTGGCAAACTTCCCCAGGGAGGTGCTAGCAATTGGGCCCACGGCTCTGTTTCCCCATAGGAGTGTACGGTGTGGTGTGGGACTACGTCCTCATTCACGTCGGGATCATGTACCATGCCGTGCAACTCCCTTTACGAGGCCCAGCCTCAGGCCCTTTGGCCTCCTTGGGCTCCTGGCCCTCGTCCTCATGTAAGACGTCAAACTACAAACCAGTCAGGCCTTCCTGACCGAGGCTCAGCCCCAGGCCCCTTGGCCTTTCCGGGCCGCGGCCCAGGACCTATCTTATAGGATCGTATGGTGTGACGTAGGACTACGTCTTTATTCACGACGGCTTCTTTACCATGCCATACACCTCCCTTGTTTAGGGGTATATTACTCCCCTCCTCGTCCAGTATGACGTTAAACTGCATTTCAAGAACTACGTGTGGCTTGATTCCCATCCTAATGGGATACGTAGGACCACCTGAACGTCTAGGCTTCGGGTCCAGCCCCATCTCTCGGGAATCCTCATCCCATCTTGGCCCCTTGGCCTATCCTTCCCCCATGAGGGGACCATATGGTGTGGTGTGGGATCATGTCCTCATTCACGACGATCTCGTAATGACCACGACATGCTCCCCCCCCCCTACTGAGCTGTTTCGTCGATCCTTTTTCTTCGGCGGTTCACCAATGTGCTTAAGGGTACTCTGGTTTATTACCTGGAATGCCAAGCTTTACTCGGACATGTCCGCACCCGCTTTCCAGGCTTTACTTATCCCCGCATCAGGGCTTTCATCATCTTTCACACCCGGAGGGACCCCCAAGAACGGCCTGGATACAATGCCCAAGGGCTCTCCTACCGATACGGGCCAACGCCCCCCAGGGTTTCGGACAACAAATCGATAAAATCCCGCGTTGCAAATATGGTCAGCGGTCGATGCTCGTTTGTTGTTCCCACCTCAGGCTAACGCGATACAGACGCTGTGTTTCCGTCATGGATAACAGTTTTCCTCTGTCGTCACGCCAACCCATTAAGCCCAAATGCCGGGTACACGATTCACACCCTTCGTCATTTCACCATGTCCGAGTAGAATATCAGAACCCCCGGTACTTTTCCTCCGTGCACGTCCGCGCATTGGGAGAACAAGCTACATCAAAGGTGTCCTTCGAAACTCTCTGCTGACTCCCCTTTGATGGACGCCCCAAGTATTGCGATGAGGATACCCCCCCTTGTTTCCCACACCGAGTTTATCTCACGTGGGCTTAGGGATTGGGTTAACATCTGTGCTTACTCGGGAGTTGTCACCATCCACGGTCCGAGCTCTAAGACCATAAACTAAGAATCTCATCTGGAACTACGTTCAAGACCCCTTGTCTTCAGACCCAGCTTGAGTTCAGCAAATTTACCTCTCTAATCCTACCTTCAGGACCCTGATCACAGGGCTGCGTGGCGCAGTGTAGGACTACGTCCTCATTCACGTCGGGTTTGCAACAACTGCACCACGCACGCCCCCATTCTGAGGTTCAGTCCTCCTATTCCCTGTCCTGCATGACATTAAAAGGCACCCTTCAGAACTACGTGTGGATTGATTCCCATCCTAATGGGATACGTAGGACCACCTGGATGTCCAAGGTTCGGGTCCAGCCCCATCTCCCGATCACCCTCAAAGTTGAGTCCCTTGACTCCTTGCAGTGGTTCACCCATGTATTAAGAGTACTCTGGTCTAGGACCAAGAGTGTCAGATTCAACTTGATCAAGTTCCTTCCGCTTGTCAAGCTTCGTGTTCCCCTCCATTCGGACTTCCATCACCTTTCACACCCGGAGGGAGCCCCGATAACGGCCTGGATACAATGCCCAAGGGCTCTCCTACCGATACGGGCCAACGCCCTCGAGGGTTTTGGACAACAAATCGATAGAATCCCGCGTTGCGAATATGGTCAGCGGTAGATGCTCGTTTTTTTAGTCCTCATTTCAGGCTAACGCGACAGGATGCTGTGTTGCGAGCATGGTCAGCAGTAATTCTCTGTCGTCACGCTAGCTCCTTCAGTCCTTGAATGTTGGTTGCATGATTCACATTGTTTTCCACCCCATCATGTCCAGGTGGAATCTCGACACTTTTGGCACTCTCCCTCAGTGCACCTTTTCATGCTAGGGGGATAAAAGCTGCAATTTGGCGTCCTTTGGGGCTCCCATGGTCCGAGCTCTAAGACCATAAACTAAGATCCATTCGGGACCACGTCCAACTTAATTCCCATTCTCATGGGATACGTAGGACCGCCCAGACGCCCTGTCTCCGGGTACAACCCATTCGGGAAGCCAGTCTCTCTTCCTGTTTCACCTCTGTGTAGGCCCCTCGGCCTAAGGTTTCCCTCTCCGGATGGCGTACAATTTGATGTGGGATTATGTCTCTGTCAATTGTGTTTTATAACACTGCGCACATTTCCCGCCTAGCATCGTCCCTGCTACGTCTGCACTGCATGACGATAAAATGCATGCTTGGTCCTATCATACAACCCTAAACTGTGACATCATCGTCCTGGCCGCACGATGAAAAACGGCACTGCATTGTGGTGACCTCGTTGTAGAGGAAATCACGTTGGGTATTGGTCACGTGCCATACCATTTGTCAATGCCCATCACGACTTGATTCTTGTGGCGACATCACGACCTACTGTTCTAGGCCGGTCGCTTCACAAAAAAAAACCATTCACCTTAAATAACAAACAAGATACATCAAATTCCGCTTCTCTTAGTGCAAGGGATATGCCCACACTTCCCTTTTCCCCTGGCACTGGTACCTTACCATGCCACCTTCCAGAACTACGTATGGCTTGATTCTCATCCTTATGAGATACGTAGGAGCGCCCGGGTACTTCCCCGCGGGCCCAGCCTAACCCTTGTGTTCGGTCCCCCGACTCGAGCATTTCCTCGGAGAACGCATAGTAAGCAGGACTATGTCCTCATTCACGTCAGGTTTTGATGTCATGCATCCCCTGATCCCTTTTTCCCATCCATGGTCCGAATTCTATGACCATAAACTAAGATCTCCCCAAGGGAAAGGAATCTGCTCCCTCTCTCTAATACGTTTCATTGCCGTATTCAGGTGTGTTCTGAAAAAGAGCCCGAAGCGTGGGATTTTCACAGGGACATTCTTATCATCTCATGACCAAGCTTCGTGAGCTCGCTATTTGGATCCGCATCCTCTTCTGCATCCAAAAGGACCCTCGGACGACGTGGATACTAAGCTTAAGGGCTCTCCATGAATGCTGGACCTAAGGGCCCCTCAATCGTTTCGAGCCAACGTCCCTATGGATATCTGACAACATTTGTGACATGGTCCCGTGTTTCGAACATGGTCAACGGTTGACCCTCATTTGTCTGTCCCCATTCTAGGCTAACGCGATAGGATGCTGTGTTGCGAACATGGTCAGTAGTAATCCTCCATCGTCACGCCGCCGTCATCGTGATCCGAATCTTGAGCGCCATGATTCACGCATTTCCACTCCCTCATGTTCAAGTGGAACTCCATCATACTTGGCTCTTCCTCTTCGCGCATCTAGGTGCGCTAAATGATCGTGTTAGTGTCATTGGACCGGTAGTCACCGAGTGTCCCTTTTTCCTAACCTTCCCCCTTTGTGTCGGGAAATTCCCACCACTACTGCTTGTTTCCCACACCGAGCGCGACTCACGTGGGCTTAGTAGTTTTGGCTGGATGTGTACCAACACGGTCAGGCTGCTCCTCGTCCAGTATGACGTTAAACTGCGCTTCCAGAACTACGTGTGGCTTGATTCCCATCATCACGTGGGATACGTAGAGACACCCAGGCATTTTACCTAGGGTTCAGCCCCTGGAATCCCGAAATCTTGTTCCTCCCCATTTCCATCCCTCGCTAGAGGCCCTGTCTGGAAGAAAGAATGATTCGTGATCAGGCCAATGCACCCAATCTGGCGTACTCCCACCACGGTGGTGCAACTACCGAGGTGTTGGATTCTGTTTGAACAAACCACCACTCCATGTTCCACGCTTTGCGTGTCCCTTATTTAGACCCTCGTCCTCTTTCATGTCTGAAGGAACCCCCTAACGGCCTGGTCTTATGCCGCATCGGCTCACCTACCGTCCTGGGCCAACGTTCCGGAAGACTGGTCATGTTTAGAGGGACCCCCAATAACGGCCTGGATACTACGCCCAAGGGCTCTCCTACCGTTACGGGCCAATGTCCTGAAGGATTGATCGACAACAAATTGATAAAATCCCGCGTTGCGAATATGGTCAGCGGTCGATGCTCATTTGTTGTCCCCATTTCAGGCTAACGCAGTAAGGATACCGTTTGTCCGCCACGGTTAGCGGTTGTCCTTTATTGCCACGCCATCCCCACAGTGTTCCGAATTTGGATATCGTGATTCACACTTCCCATTTTCATCTGTTTGAACCGATTTCAGCGCCCCTGGTGTTGCCCCGTTCGTGCATAAGAGCACGTTGGAGAAAAGGTAATTCGGCTATCCTAGAAGTTCCTCCTCCGATCAAGCCTTCCCCATCTTTCGGGAATCTGGACTGGTTTGGGGGAATTGTCGCCAAACATCCTGCATACATTGTAGGGATGTAACAAGGCAATTCAACAATGGAAATCGTGCGTGCCATGGAACTCAAAACAAAGGAGAAAGAAAGAGTTGAAGCACAAAAGTGTTAATAAAAGTTTCTTTCGGGTTCGCTACAATACTCGAGGGTTGACTCCCCCCATGGATGGGTTGACCCCATCAAAAGAGCGTTGCAGCTCTGCCACCCGCTGACTTGCGGCGTCCAAAGCCTGTTGCCGCTGATTCAACTCCCGCTCCTCTTCAGCAGCGGCGGGGCGTAATTCGTCAACTCTGGACCTGGCCCTTTCTACCTCGGCCTGGACGACAACCATCCTTCCAGAGGTCTGCCCCATATGCTCCTCAGCCTCCGCTAGCTGGGCCTTCAATCGTGAGACCAGCTCAGACTGCGCATCGAGAGTGGATGAAAGCTCGTTGTCCCGGATCTGCATCTGTTGGACCTCGCCTTCAGCCTCCTGGAGCTTCATAATACTGGTCGCCTTCCTCCGTTGCCATCCCACGCTCAACACACGATCATTCTCCCGGATCTTCTCAGCCATGAGGTCTCGGATAAGCACGTGAGGGCGTTGGGCATCCACTCCCCCGGCACACAGTTCGCGCAACCGCGAGCGGAGTCTATCCATTTCGGCCAGCCATTGCGCTTGGGGAGTGTCCCTGATAAAGCGCGTGATCAGCTTCCACGACCGGCGACGGACTATGCTGCTGTCTTCCTCATCAGAGGCCGTTTCATCCCAACCCGCACAGTCGGCAGGCTCGTACGTAGGATATGCCTGCAGGAATTCCTCAGCGGGATCTGCATCTGATGTTGAGTCTGGTACGACACCTGACGCCGGCGCAGGCACGACAGGACTGGGACTGACCGGTTGATCCTCTTCCTCAGAGTCCACCTCGATGACTTCAGGTATGGCCCTGCTGGTGGTCCCGTCAGTGATGGTGTGCACCGCAGCTTGAGGAGGTGATGGGACTATCGCCACCATCACCGGCATGCCCCTGGGAGGGACGCCGCCAGACATCCCGACCAGCCTCGCTGCAGCAGCCCACGCCAGTCGGAGAACTGTATGACAGAAAGAGACATAAACGTTAGTTGGCATGGCCTACATGTGACAACGAGGAGACCGGTGGAGGAGACTTACGAAGATTGACCTCCGAGCGCTGCTCCTGGGCCGGTACTGATGGGACTCCGAGACGAGGCCCCCCGTATACTGTTGGAAGGTCCGGAGATTCCAGAGGAGCCGCCTCAGGCCCCCTGGTCCCACCAGACGCAGAACTGGATGCAGCCATAGGCACGGGTTCTGAAGGTCCCGCGTCATCACCCGTCAAGGAGCGAGAGCGAGGCCTACGAACAAGTTCCTCCTGCATGGATCAAACATTGATGAGAAGTCCATAGGGACCCAAAAAAATTTCGTAAGGAGAGAAGTTCGGAATGCTACCTCGAGAGCCTCCGCGAAGTCGTCGGATTCTGAGCTTCAGTCTCCGACCTCGCCCTTCTCCAACGGGCTCCCTCCTCCAGCCTCGTCCCCCCGAGAAGAGTCCCCTGATTCCTCCGGCAAAGAAAAGAACTCACTCAGATCGGCAGCCGATAGCTGCGGGGGCACCGTCTGATTCAACAGTACCCTCACCCGATCCGTCATTGGGTGAGGAACACCGCTGGAGTGGACGTAATCCTCCAGCTCGTTCAAGTATTGCTCCGCCTCCACCGGAGACACCATGAATCCAGCCCGAACTGGGCCTATTCCCGGCAATTCCATCCCGAGGCGATTCAGGTGAGCCCACATCTCAGGTGGGCTGAGGAATTGCCGGTTGACATCCCAAATGTCCCAAGCTTCCGGAAAGACAGCATCTTCTGCCATGTCAATCTGACGCAGCCGCTTCCCCGGAGCCTGAGTGGATATCCTACGGAATCCCCTCGGTGGCCGCCCCTCCGGATGACCCTGATCTCCCGGAACCACCGGATCCGCCGCTGCTGCCATACCCTCGGCCGGTGCGGGTCTCGCCGCCATGGCAGCCCCGCTGCCGCGAGCGGCCCTAGCTGCCCTCCGACCCCGACCTCAAGATAAAGGAGGCCCACCGTCACCAACCCGGATCGTTGGCTGCTTCAGCGTCTCCCCGGGATAAGCGGCCTCCCAACTGATGGCGTACTCCTTCACTAAGACGAAGGCGACAGTGGACGGAGGCAATGCGATCTGCATCTTTCCATCCTCACGTGTGAACATGAGCCACAGCTGCCTCATCACACACGGGTGCTCCTCGTGACGCACCTCCCAGTATACCTGCGGGGTCAGCCGCTGGAGGCACCAGAACTGCCTCGCAAAACGATGCGGGGTGTACGGTTCACAGATTGGCTCACGATCTATCCGAGCCACCAAAACTCCACCTCGGAAGGCCAGGAGGTAAGCCCGATGTTCTTCCGTTCCCCTTCCATCATCAGTAAGCCTCCCCGTCGGCAGTGGGAAGGGATGAAAGTTGAACTCGTCCGCCCTCCACACCCTATTCAGCACCATCGGAACGGCCAGTTTGAATGGGAATCTCCCAACTGCGTTCAGAATGGAGGGGTGAAAGTCTGATCC
Source organism: Viscum album (assembly GCA_963277665.1). Lineage (NCBI taxonomy): Eukaryota > Viridiplantae > Streptophyta > Magnoliopsida > Santalales > Viscaceae > Viscum > Viscum album. Next base: position 2,074,718,245 of record OY728131.1, read on the forward strand.
CGGCGGAGAAATGGGGTTTGGATACTCGTAAATCCCCCTGATATGCGCCGCGATCCACCCATACAAGAGGTGGAAGGGCCCGCATATTCTTGGCGGCTTCTTTCCCTCGCTAATACGCCGCAGCATTCTGTATAGTTTGGCGAGCATCGGGATCCCCAGGTTGATCCGCTGCCCCATGGCCAACATCGATGCCATGATGAACGAGCTGGGCCGTACCCCCATGCTTGTATCTCTCACCGGTAGGATCCACCCACAGATGAGAGCCGCGATGAACGCCGCCAGCCTGACTATTGGCTGTTGTTCAGTGCTAACACTGAAACCCCAAGTCTTCCATTGGCTGTCCTCCAAAACCCGCCAATACGAGTGCCCCTTGCCCCGCTGGGCTGCCCTTGGACAAGTTCGAGGCCTTGGAGGGAACTCTCGATCTTCTGGGAAGTTCAGGAAGCGTTTGAACCATCTTCTGAAGTGGACATCCCTCACTGCTTCCTTGTCCTCTCCAGGGACAAGCGCCATCAGCGCTGACGCCAGCCGCGACATTTGCTCAGCATCTCCCCACACGCTGGCAACGGGGAGGAACTCGTCATACATGGCCCCCAAGATCGGGACCCTAGAAACCTGGTAGACATCCCACAGGCTGATGCCCACCTCCCCGTGATGCAGGTGAAAAGTATTGGTTCTGGACGACCATCTACTCAATAGTTCCGGCATCAGTTGCTTTGGTTGGTAAATGTGGAACTGGGAGGCCCATGCTGCCTCATACAATCCCACTCTCCTCAGCTCGGCCTCTAACTCCTCGCATGAGGCGCCTACCCAGTAGGCCCAGACCCAGTCATCGGTAAAGTTGCCTCCCTGGCGCAGGTCCCACTCATCGGACCATCCCTTCTTCGGATCCTGCAGAGCCACCTTCAGCATGGTGCGATAGAGAGGAGGGGACGTCTCCGGTTGCAGTGGCTTCCCATCAATGTCTTTCACATGATTGTAGAGGCAATCAGCGGTGACGGGTGTGAAATCCTCCTGTGCATGACCATCGGCCACCCTGAACCATTGGTGCTGGCATGGTGTGCTCCTGAACCAGCAAGCTGGTTCATCCCTTCTTGCCTCAGGGATGAAGACGTCATCCCTCAGCCCGAAGCCGTACAACGGCAGTTTCTTGCACTACGGGTAATCCTTCTGACCTTCCGACAGCAGGTCTGTCAAGGAAGTGTGGTCCGAGTGGCTCCGAACCATTTCCCCCAAGCCTGGACGGTTGGCCATCTCATCTCGATGGGCAGCATCTGCGAGGACCCCCAAGACAGCTTCTTGATGGGCCATTTTAACTCTGGCCCTCAGAAAAGGATTCTTTCGGATGGATCGCGAAGCTCGATCGCGAAGCCGGACCGCGAAGGTCGGTCGCAAGTTCAAACTGCGAAGTCCGGCCAAGGCAAACAAGCAAAGGTTCGCTTGGCGCGGACGCGGAGTCGGAGACCCGCGGTTCGCCGCGAAGCTCGATTCGCGGAGGGCTGTCGCGGAGTACGCGGAGCTTCGCGAAATCGAGAGCACAAAAAGACAAGGAAGGCACGTAAAGACAAAAGAGGGCGGACCCCCTATTTATAGGTGACGACCCCGGAGCATCGCGGCACGCCTTATCCGCGCGAAGCATCGTGGCGCGTCCGGATCCGTGGCCCCGGCGAGCATCGCGGGCCCCCTTCGTGGTGCTTCATCGCGAACCACCGACAGTTTTGGCGATTGTCCCTCAGACTTCGACCCTTCGCCCTCTGCGGCTCCAAGTCTAAGGGGGGGCATTTGTTGGCGCCAAAAATGTGGCCCGAAACAAAGGAACTAAAAAGGCCGGCGCACTGCCTCGCGAAGCTCCGCCGCGAAGCCCCGCCACGAAGCGCCCCAACCATGGCGACGCCGCGAAGCTCCAGAGGCGGTAATCCTCCACGAACCCGTTTGACGTTCGCGAGCCGCCGCGAAGCTCCAGAGGAGGTAATCCTCCGTGAACCCGTTTGACGTTCGCGAGCCGCCGTGAATCTCCAGAGGCGGTAATCCTCCGCGAACACATTTGACGTTCGCGAGCCGCCGCGAAGCCCTGAAGGCGGCGCGCGAGCCCTGCTTCACGGCGCCCCTTCCCTATAAATACTGGACTCCCCCTGGGTCCCAAGGACAGACAATCCGACCTTTCGGATTCTCCTCTCCCGAATCGCGAAGCATGCTTTGCCCCGGGAATCATGAGCTCCGCGAGGTATTTCTACTTCGCAAGATGACTCTGCTTTGTCTCGTTTTGAGCCCCTCTTCCGAGAGGGATTCCCTTCGCGAAGCTCAAGGGCATTCGCGAAGGAAGGGGATTCCCAAGGGAACCCGGGAAGCCGCGGAGCACTTGTGCTTCGCGAAACACCCAACCCATACGAGTAATCCCTATGCTAAGGCAGGATCGCTCCACTTCGCGAAGCACATTGCTTGGCAGGACCCTGCTTCGCGAGACACTCCTTCTTCGCGAGGCAGTGCTCCACGAACACTGTTCCACTTCGCGAAGCACCTCCCACTTCCACCTATGCCCCACGCTAAGGCCAAGGCACCCCACTTCGCAAAGCACACTCCTCTGCTTAGCGATTCCTCTTTCCGTGCGACCCTCCAGGTTTGCACGATGTGATTTCAAAGTCCCATGGACAACACCTCCCGTAGCGTTGCTTCGCCTAATGCTTCTTCGCATAGGCACGCTAACGGCTATTGCTTCTTTGCATAGCCACGCTAATGTGGACCCCTCGATGGTTCGCCCCACTACCCCCCTTTACCATGGCCTTACCGGCACCTTCCCTTCCCCAAGGACCAGAGGGTACCGGTTATGTAAGTCCTAGGGGTGTGGAGTGAACCCACCTCATCCGAGCTGCAGGACGTTAAACTGCCAAGCACCACATCCTCAACACATGACGTTAAACTGTGACCCAACCTCGTCTCCCTCACGAAGGGTCCCCCCAGCTCGAACATTCTTTACACCACTCGTCTCCACGGGAATGGAACTCTTCCGCATATGGAATGAGATCCTCCTTGTCGGAGTGGTGTATGTTCGCAGGGGAAGGGCTGCCTCAGAGCGTAAGCCCCTAACCTTTGCTACGAATGATTGCACCCGTGCATCTCTGTACTTCCCCACTACCAAGGTCAGTGGAGGACGTGATAGGGAATGAGGCACCCCCCTCTGGGCCTCCATCCTGGAGTAAGTCCCAACACCATGGGCCGCCCAACGCGTAAGCCCCTCTTCGCTTCTCACGGACGCACCCTTCGCGACGTGATCGTCAGGTCCATGCAACCTCTTGTTTCTCACACCGAGCATGACTCACGTGGGCTTAGAGTGAGCACCGACCCTGACAAACCCACCTGAACTACGAGGTCTTTGATCCATCTCAAGGCATGGTACGTAGGAAGCCTCCACGAGGTTCAAGCCCACCAACAGTGGACCAAGGTCTGCTTTCACGTCGGTTTACCGGAGAAACCCACCTGAACTACGAGGTCTTTGATCCATGTCAAGGCATGGTACGTAGGAAGCCTCCACGAGGTTCAAGCCCACCCGTCGCTCATTCACGTCGGGTCCCATTCCAGTCCAGTGGTAAGCCATTGCGACCCAGCCATCCGAACTGTGAGGTCTTTGATCCATGTCAAGGCATGGTGCGTAGGAAGCCTCCACGAGGTTCAAGCCCACCATCAGTGGACCAAGGTCTGCTTTCACGTCGGTTCACCGGCGAAACCCACCTGAACTACGAGGTCTTTGATCCATGTCAAGGCATGGTACGTAGGAAGCCTCCACGAGGTTCAAGCCCACCAACAGTGGACCAAGGTCTACCTTCACGTCGGTTCACCGGCGAAACCCACCTGAACTACGAGGTCTTTGATCCATGTCAAGGCATGGTACGTAGGAAGCCTCCACGAGGTTCAAGCCCACCCGTCGCTCATTCACGTAGGGTCCCATTCCAGTCCAGTGGTAAGCCATTGCGACCCAGCCATCCGAACTACGAGGTCTTTGATTCATGTCAAGGCATGGTACGTAGGAAGCCTCCATGAGGTTCAAGCCCACCCGTCGTTTATTCACGTCAGGGTTCACTATGGTCCGGCATGACGTTAAACTGCATTCACTTTTGAACTATGAGGACTTTGATCCATGTCAAGGCATGGTACGTAGGAATCCTCCCAGAGGTTCAAGCCCAACTCCCATCGGACCAAGGTCCATCTTCACATCGGTTTACCGGCACCATCCCGAACTACGCAGACTTTGATTCCCTGCCACAGGGATACGTAGGAAGCCTCGTCAAGGCTCAAGCCCAACTTCACTATCGCCCCCCCTGTGATGGTTCCACTTCACTCTCCTTCTACTCCATTCACTGTCACCCATAGGCTAGCCCCGGTGTCGATATCCCTTCAAGGAGGATCCCTCAATCCGATTTATCCCAGCTAATGCTCTGGTTGGGTTGATCCATCTCCGCTGGACGTTAAACTCGCGGCATACCCTGTGTTGAGCACGGGAAGCTGAGGAAAACCTCAGATATGTGTCTACGACATGTAATTCCCCGTGCCCGATGTGGGATGCCTCGGGCTTCCACGCCCTCGAGAAGCCTTGTGATCAAGGATAACAGACAGACATGCCAGGTACCCCAGCATCCAGACACGCTACTGATGCCTCAACGTGACTACTCCCCTGACCGAAGGTTGCTGCCCTGATTGGACCCTTTGTAATGTCCCGACAGAAGCAGTGTAATTAACCAGTGTCCATGGAAACATGGCACTGGGAAGAGTTTCACGAACTACGTATTAAGTCTATAAGGGAGACCCAGACTAGGTGACGAGTTTTGAGGAGGAATCCACAGGAGGAAGAACCGACATCCCATCATCCCGTTTCGATCAAGGAGCAGACATCCCTAAATAAGGAGCGAATGCCGCCCGCCTTTGGAAAGCGGGAATGCGGGGCAACAAAGCCGCGCGTCCTCCTGACGGACAGATGCGCGCGCCCCGACGAAAGCGTCAGAAACAAGATCATAATATCATCAAGAATATAGTATGTATAGTTTGTGATATTGATCAAGATGTAACATGAGTTCAAAATGTAGTGGTTGAGGTACAACCAGTAGCTAGAGGAGAGAGAGATCAATCGTGGGAGTTCTTGCATGAGAAGCCACCATCCTTTAAAAGAATGAGAGAACCTCAAGAGGTAGAGGACTGGATGGATAGGATCAAAAAAATATTCTACTTTACAGATAAACTTGAGAAAATTAGGGTGAAGTGTGCAGCATTCATACTCAAGGGTTCCATCTAGAGATGGTGGGATTCTATAGTCCAAGAAGCCAGACACGTGGGCTTGGATTGGAAGGGTTTCAAAACCCCGTTCTTTCACCAGTTTTTCCCAGAGTCCTTTATACTATAGAAGAATATAGAGTTCCTATATTTAGATCATTCTATGTTAGTATAAACTAATTATTTTTCTAATCTTGTCTATTTTTCCCAAAAAATGGTGAGGAATGACCAGCTAAAGGCTCAGAAGTACTTACATGGTTTGCGACCAGATATCAAATCACACGTGTTTATGATAAATATTTCTACCTATGAAGAGATGGTAGAAAAATATATGATATAAGAAATGAATATAGAAGGAAAGGATGGATTTTACACCTCTTCTATTCCATCATGTGGTAGCTTTAGTGGTGCACATGGGAATAAGAGAAAGTGGAAAGATCATCATAGGAGTAGTGGAGGTGGTTCTCAGTAGCGAGCCTCCTCTGCACTGTATGTTACAATGGGTAATGTGCCTTGAAATTTCTATTAGTATGGAAAAGGAGGAAACACTAGAAGATCTTGTCCTATTCCCACAAATATTTTCAACAACTGTGGACTCGTTGGTCACTTATAATGATTCTGTCAGGATATGACTACACATCATTATGGTCAGGGTTTTTCAACTTTAAAGGCTACTGTGGTGTAGTCAGAAGCTTCAATGATAACAAGGCTCTATACATAGGCCTCAAGAGTGAAGCTTTTTTATGCATTGGATGAGTGTCTGATGGATGTTGATGTAGGTCTGACAACAATGAGAGGTACTATCCTTATTTCATCTTTAGTAGCAATTACTTTATTTGATATTGGTGCCTCCCACTCTTTTATATCGGCACATTTTGTTGATGTTATTAAACTGACAACATAACTTATTTCCTTTAAAATAGAGTTAGAAATTCCTCTTGGTAAGAGGAAAGAGCAAGGGTTTAGGTGTCCTTGTTTGTTAACAATATCTGATACAGATTTGGTATGAGATTTTCTAGTTCTTGATCTAGATATGCTTGACGTCATCATTTACGTGGATTGGATGGTCACTCATCAAGCTGAGGCTGATTGTTATCATTAGTGTGTTTAATTTATTGTTGTTGATGGGAGATCTCGTGTGTTTTATAGGAAGTGGGACCTGAGTTCAGGTCGTGTAGGACCTTCCTACCTAGATCTTAGGAGTTTGTTGGTTGTTTTTGCATTTGAGACCGATGACATTTCTTTTATTGATGATCTTACCATTATTTTTCTATAATTTCCTAATTCTTTCCCAGAATATTTATCTGGTCTTCCTCAAGATATATTGGTAGAGTTTACGATTTACCTGGTGCCAGGTATATATCTGATTTTGATACCTTCTTATCATATGTACTAGGGAAGCTGAAATAGCTCAAGATTCAGTTGGAAGACCTGTTAGAAAAAGGTTTTGTTCTCTCTAGTGTTTCTCCTTGGGAAGCCCTTATGCTCTTTTCCAAGAAAGAAGATGGTTCCCTTCATTTATGTGTGGATTATTATAAGTTTAATTGGGTAATAGTTAAGAAAAAATATCATTCTATTTGTGTGGATGATCTATTTGATCAATTAAAGGGGGGAAAGTGGTTTTCAAAGATTGATCTTTAGTCAGGTTATCATCAACTCAGATTTTGGGAGTCTGATATACCGAAGACATCTTTCAAGAGCAAGTATGTACATTATGAATATCTTGTGATGCATTTTGGTATGACTAATTCTACTGTAGTTTTTATGTATTTGATGAAATGAATATTCCATCAATATCTTCAAACTTTTTTCGAAGTTTTCATGGATGATATTCTAATTTATTCTAAATCTGAGAGTGAGAACGAGCACCATCTGAGTTTGGTTCTGGAAATTTTGATAAGTCACCATTTGTATGGAAAGCTTTTGAAATGTAGTTTCTAGATTCAATAAATGAAGTTATTGGGGCACAAATTTTCTGATCATGGATTATCAGTTGATCCAGAGAAGGTAAAGGCTGTTTTTTCATAGAAGAAACTACAAAATGTATTTGAAATATAAATATTCCTTGTTATTGATGGATACTATTGATGGTTTATCAAAGAATTATCTAAAATGGTTCCACCTTTGACTACTATTACTAGGAAAGTGGTGAATTCACCTGGGATGCAAAGTGTCATACTTATTTTGATGAACTGAAAATGATTCTGACATCATCTCCTATTCTAATCTTACCCAATCCCATTAAGGGATATGTGGTGTTTTTCAATTATTATGGTGCTAGTTTGGGATGTGTTCTTATGTAGGATGAACATGTGGTAGATTACGACTCTCATCATCTACAAAAACATGAAAATAATTACCGCACTCATGATTTAGAGATTTCTTCAATCATACATGCACTTAAGTTTTAGAGACACTATCTTTTTAGGGAAAGGTTCCCGATCTTCTATCATCATAAGAGTATGAGTTGTATCTTTTCTCAAAACGAATTGAATCTCAGATAGAGGTGATTTGTAGAATACCTTCAGACATTTGACTTCAATATTTCTTACACCTTAGGAAAGGGGAATGCTGTTACAGATTCTCTTAGTAGGAAAGTACCATCACAGGCTATTCTGGAATCGAAGGAGGAGTGGAACCTTATGGATATTTTCACTCAGTTGCACCTAGATTCTTAGTAAGACGTTTCAGGCATGGTTCTAGCTAGTGTTTTGTTATTATCATCTCTCCTAAAGTCTATTTTGTAGAATCAGTAGCAGGATGATGAGTTTTGGAATACATGAGAAAGAATTTATAGTGGGGATACCATTTTGGGATGGCCTCTTTCTTCAGATAGTATGCTTTACTTTGGGACAAGGATTGTCATCCTAACATTTGTGAGGAGTTTATTCTTGTTCAATTGTCACATATCTTCATGGGCCATTCATCCAGGCACTAAGAATATGTATTATGACATGAGGCGGTGATTCTGGTGGCCAGGTATAATGCGTGATATCATGAAGGTTGTGTCTCGCTGTTACACCTACCGATGGATAAAGGAAGAGTACTTGAAACATTATGGGTTTCTTCAGCCTCTTATAGTGCCTGTTTGTAAATAAACTGAGGTATCCATAGATTTATTTCTTGAATTACCATGAAATACCTACAGTAGTAATTCTATTTGTGTGGTTTTTGACCAGTTAATGAAGTCTTCTCATTTCATTCTAATTAAGGATACCATTAAGGTTGAAGATCTAGGTAAGATGTATGTGCGGGAGATTGTGAGGTTACATGAGAGTCCTTCTTCAGTTGTTTCAGATAGGGATCCTAGCTTTACCTCAAGGTTCTGTAGGAGTCTCCAAGAGGCAATGAGAACTCAGGTCAAGCTGAGCACAACTTACCATCCACAGACATATGGTCAAACAGAGCGAGTAATTCAGATTCTAGAGGATATACTCCACACCTATGTCTGGGATTTCATAGGATCACGAGATATCCATTTGGGACTGGTTGAGTTTGTTTAAAAAAATAATTATCATTCATCGGTAAGAATGGATCCCTTAGAGGCATTGTATGGTCACCCATGTAGATTACCTCTTTATTGGGATGAGGTGGGAAATGTATCTTTAGTTGGACCAAGTTTGGTTCAGAAAACATTCAAAAAGATTCAAGATGTACATCAACATCTGGTTACATCCCAGAGTTGACAAAAATCGTATGCGGATCAGCGGCGTCGACCTTTGGAGTTTTCTGTAGGTGAATGGGTTTTCTTGAAAGTTTATCCTCAGTTGGGTCACTGTCGACATGGAAAGTAGGGAAATTTGGCTTCGAGATATATTGATCCATTTGAGGTCACTGAGATTCTTGGAAAAGTTTCTTATATATTGACATTGTCAGTCCATTTGATAAGTATTCATGATGTTTTCCATATATCTCATCTCATGAAATATCACCCTGACCCTACACACATTCTGAGTTGGGAATAAATTAAGTTAGAGTTAGATTCTTCTGTTCTAGAGAAACCGATTGAGATCGTTGATTCTCAAGTGAAATTATTACATGGGAAGTTGAATCCATTGGTCATATTTATATGGAAATAAGGATCAAATTCTTATGAGACTTGGGAACGTGAATCATTGATGAGGGAGTAGTGACCTCATCTCTTTCTAGGGATTACATCTTCCACATAACTTCCCCATGAAGGAAAGTCTTTATGGTGGAGAGTTTGTAACATCCCGTTACCATTTTATCAGGTACGCCCTTAACCTCATCATGGTTTTCCCCTCCTTTGAGATTGGGAGGATACCTATAATGGCGAAGTTGGATATTTTTTTGACTTTCACTAATACCTATTCGTTTCTGTAGGCTGCAAAGTAGTTACACACTGTGTAACTATGTTACACGTTGTATAATGGTTGTTGGATGTAAGTCATGAAGGACGACTTCACACTTTGAAAGGTTAGATGTCGTGACCATGACTTACATGATATGAGTTGTTAAAAGGTTAGTTTTTTATCAGAGGTGATGTGTTTTTCGGTGTATGTGGATCATGGGGGTTACACATCGTGTAACTAGGTTACACGCCATGTAACGACCCACATACAATTTTTAAAAATAGTGTGAAGTTGTTTTGTTTCAGTTCCTTCACCGGTTCTTCATGGATCTTGACCTAAGGCAGTTCCATGTCGTTTTTGAGGGACTCAACCGCTACTATATTGACTCATTCGAAACTCGATCTTCATTGTGGTTGCAGTGCATCTCTCCAGGTGAGTAACCTTTCTATTCCTTCATTGACTTTGATTATGGTATCTTCGTTGGGTGGAATCTTTGGATATGTTGGTCTAAGGTTGGTGAATCTTCTTGGTTTCTTCCTAGATCCATTATGTGATCTCATTCCAGAGGCCTTTTATTCCATTGGTCGTAGTGCAGCTGGCATTCTTCTTTGAGGTATGCAGATTTCCTCTCTTCTATCGACCTTTTATGTTTAGAAATAAATCAATCCTAAGGTGTATCGATTAGATTCTAGGGTATCTGTTGGTGCTATTGGGTTTTATTATTGGTGGATCCCATTGCAGGCATGTGCGAACTGAGTTTTGAGGTAGGTGGTTCCATCTCTACCCTATGATAATGAATCATATTATTTTGCTCTACAAACTTATTAATAATTTTTATGATTTGTGTGTGTGTGTTGAAAAGAGTTTTCAATGAAAAATGGGTTTTCCCTAGTTATTGAAAAATGTGATGGAAAGTTTTATTTTTGAAGCATTGAAATGGTTTTGATATGGGTTTGAAATGGTTTTCAAATCATTGAAATTAATTATGAAAAAGATCACATGGGTTACCTTGGGTACTTAGGTGAAGGTTTAGATTGAGGCAATCATCCATTGTTTTGTGATTATCTAGGAGGTTTGTCTTGGGGATTTACTCTTTTTCCTAGGCTCATTGTTCTAGGAGACTGATATTAGTATTTTTTGGGGTTTACTCATGGGGTATTCCTCTACTTCCTAGGCCTGTTGTTCTAGGATCAGAGTTTGTTCACTTGATTGACTATGGTATGAGTAGTCTGTGGCTTGGATGTAACGACCCAAGCTTGAAGTACATAGATATTACATTAATTTTTAGGAATACTTAATACATGAAAAAATACCCAAAGAACATATTAGTTTAGTTTATTTGGAAACTTGGAACAAAATATTCTAACTTGGTAAAAGATCTTAAACATATCCTATAAAGATCTCCCCCTTCTATTTTCCTACCTAAAACCTTTCTTTATATCCCAGGGAAAAGAAAACATTAAAAGGGTGACCTCAAATTCTTAGTAAGTTTTAACATTGAGAACATAAAACAAACCATAGACTTAAGAATGTAAAAACATGAAGATAATGTTTAAATATCAAAATCATGAGTCATGAAATAAATCTTGGAAGTTTTTAAAGCATAGATTAAAACGGAACATTAACCATGATAAAATAACATTGGTATCAAACATGGATTTGTGAAAAAAATCACATAATATTATTTCCATAGTAGCCAAGACACTACTTCCAATACCATCATAGTGGAAAAATTCTTTTACTGAACCAGGTTTACTTGCCGTTCCAGCCATGTATTACTGAACGAGATTTACTTGACGTTCCATCCCTGTATTAATAAACCATATTTACTTTCCATTTCAGTCATGTTTATCTCATGAGATATAAATATTTACCCAATGCATTGGATGGAGATATAGGTACCACCAATCTCATAATTAAATCATTTTTACATGTGCCAAAAAAACATAAATTATTCATCATAGAATAACCCATGAAATAAAATGGGTTTCTTAAACACCATTCCATCATAACATAATCCATATAAAATAAATTGATTTTATAAAAATAATTCCATCATAAAAATAATCAAATAAAAGTATTAATAGGGTTATAAACATAACCCTATTTAAATAGAATCATCTTATATGGAAAATAATTTTGATAAAAACACTTGAACTTAATTCTTGAGGAAAATATACTTTCTTCTTCAAAAATGTTTTCATTTCTCAAAATGATGAAAAATTTTAAAAGAAAAGATTTTAGTTGAAAATAAAATTGAAATATTGTATAGGAAGATTCATGGAAAGAAGGCATCATGAAACCATAAAAACCCATTCACACCGTATAAGTTAAAAAAACATTCTCATCGTAGTTTTGTTAGAGAAGTCAATAAGTAACTCGTATGGTAAATGAAAGAAATATTCATTCCAAATGATGTATTAAAAGTCAAAAATAGGTAAAAATGACTTTAATAATACATAGAATAATATTAAACATTTTATAAAAACATTTTTAAAAAACATGGATATGGATGATAAATATACCCCCAGTAAATACTTACGTATAAACAATCTCAGATAAAAATGAGATTTAAAAATTATCCCTTACCTTAGGTATGATATTATTTCTACATATCAGATCCTCCTATAATAATGATTTAGAAAACTTTATTAACTTATTCTAGAATCATGGTCATCATATATGGTCATATTTATCTTTGTTTGTTTGTAACAATTCATTATTACTCATTATTCGGGTCTTAACTACTCTATGATCGTATGAAAGTTTTGTCGAATAAGTTATGATTATCCTTATTAGGTTATATTTATATAATTATAAAATGATATTAATATAATAAATAACATATTTATTAATTTTCTACATTTATATAATCATGCTTTAGTGGTTATCATGTAGAACGAATCACATCACATCGTGGAGATGATAAGTCGTACATACACACAAGCGACGATATCATTATCATAATTGTTTAATGGTATTGAATTGAATGGTGTAACCTATATAAGAATAAATATAATTTTATAATAATCATATATAGTTATTACATCCATTTTTATACCCATCCAAGTAAGGTGGTGGGGAAAAACAGATTACACCACGACGTTGAGACGGTAAGCCGTACGTACGCACACGTGGTGATTTCATCTTTCTTAGGATGGACATAAAGTTGAATATGGTTGTTTAATAATTATAATAACATATAATTATATAATTTCTAATGGAGTTATTATTATATAATGAAAAAACTCCTGAAGTATAAGTATAAGTAGAAATAAATATGAAAGAATCGGTAGAGGATATTACCTCTTCTTTGGCGTGCTCTCTTTACATCTCCTCTTAATGGACCTCGAGTTGGTATTTTGATAAGACCATAACTTATAGAATGTAACTAGGGAAGTTTAGAAGTGAAATGGGTAGGTTATGGATTAACTTCAAGGCTTCATGAGTTGTGGATAAATGAGGGATGAGGTTCCCTTTTATAATTGAGGTGAGGTGTACTTTTGGAAACCTCAAAAATATTAATTTATAATAAAATAAAACCTGACTTAAAAACCTCAAAAATATCCTAATTTTTAATATTATATGATATATGGTTGTAATATCATCAAATAGTAAATTTTATACAAGTTTTTATGTCAATTTAAGCATTATCATTTTAATTAACACTTAGTTATTCTATTTAATTTTTAACTAGGGTAACAAATATTTCAATATTAAAAGGGTGAAATATTTTTTTATTTGAAATAAATTAGAACATAAATTAATAATTTAGGAAATTTTAGACCATATAATAATTATTATATATTTTTAAAAATGTTTTATGATTTTTAAATAATTTAATAAATCATTATTTTTTAAAAATATTAATTGTGTCAATTTTGACACTATTCATTTCATGGATTTTTAAAAATATCAAGATAAGATGTTATCCTTTAAAAAAATATTTTATAATATCCATAAGGGGTCAATAGAATCTATAAAATTAATTTGAAAATTTAATTATCCAAATTATATTTATTTTTAATATTTTTAATAACATTTATTTGATATTTTCCTTAATAAAATAATTACTACATCAATATTGTGTAATTATTTAATATACATATTTGATGAATAAAAATTAAAAATAAAATAATATTATGAAAATAAATTTAATATATTTCATAATAATATATTTATTCTAATTTATCTTTTTGAAAATCCAACATTAAAATTTTTATACTTATTAAAGTACGAATGTGACGATTTTAACATTACTTTAAATAAAATAATATAATTGTCTTAATATATTCCATATGGATCCAAATGGTACATAAATAGACCATTATATGATTATGGTAGATATATAATCTAATAATAAAATTGGTAAAGTGTTTTTTCCCTTTAATGGTTATTAGAATTTTAATAAAAATTAGTTTATTAATTTTTCATATATTAAATAATTTCTGTATCATCCATATATAAAACTTTAAGGTAATTATTTCTTTCCTAAAAATTACAAATAAATTACCATGATAAATATAAATATTTTATATTTCAAATAATTATTTATTGTCAAATTTATCTTCTATATAATCTTATTTTAAAAATGATATATATTATTTAAATCATGAATGCGACACCTTTAAATTTTCATTAAATAAAATATTCTAAATACCATAATATCTCCCAAATGGCCCAAAACATTAAAAATAAATTTATATCAGGTAAATATGTTTATTAAGTTAAAATTTAAAATTTATATTTGTTGATATCACCCAATTGCCCATATTTGGATACATAATTGATATTAAAGACAAAGAAAATGACACTTTGTGTCTTTCTTTGATTTAAATATTATTTAAGTCATTTTCATGGAAAAGTGTCCATTAAATGACATAATTTAGATCCTTAAGTTTTAAGGGTATAATTTAATTCATCAAATAAAATTTTTTCACTTGTTTTGTTCATGTTATAGTGATTATAATTTTATTTTTATCCTAAATTACCTAATTTACCCTTTAGTGTGGTAATGAAATTTACCATGGTTATTATTCATATTGGTCAAAACTAAAAGGGATATATTTACAAAATTTGGACATCCTGAATCCAAATTTGACATCCATTTTTCAAAATTAAATACACAGGAGTTACAAAATTAAATTTAAAATAAAATCGTTAAAATGTCATGAAAAACAGTTTTTGGAAAAATGTCCCTTTTTAAATGGAAAATGTTTTTATAATAAATTCATGTATAAAATAATTTTCAAAAACCATAATTAGGTGAAAATGAACTAATTAAAATTTAAAAATAATCCAAAACATAATTTTACTATTTAATGACTTTAAAATAAAAAAATCAGTATTTTCACTATTCATAAAAAAAATGAAACTTATATGAAAAATAAAAAAAAATCAACCAAAGTAAATATTTATTTTTCACACTAAAATAATAAGTTTATTTTGTAAAATTTCAAAAAATATATTTAAAATGGGTGCGCCATCAAAAGGCCACAAAACAAATTTTTTGAAAAATATTTCTTTTATCTGAAAAATTGATTTTGTTCTTATATCATGTTCTAGAAAATAAATAAGATGAATTTTAATGTTATATAAAATTCAAAATGTTGTTAATAATATTCATAACTACCTGTTTATATCCCATTAAATAATAATATTTTAATAATATATCATTGTTTAGTGAAACTCGGTATTGCGTACAACACAAGCTATCGAGGAAGGACGCTCTTGCATGTAACGCAAGCCAAGTAAGTGTTGCATGTAGTGAAATATTCCTTTTGTGTTGCATATAACATAATCCAAACACAGTTCTTTTATACATTGAAAAAAAATATATACTCAGTGTTGCGTGAAATGAATTCTATCAAAATAACTTGAAATTGTGTGTAACACAAGCCAAGAATAGTGTTACGTATATTGCAAGCTAATACGGTGTTGCATATAGTGCAAGATAATCTTGGTGTAGCATACAACACAAGACATCAAAAAATTAAAAATAATCTATCTCATAAAATATCAGGGTGTTATATTCTACCCCCCCTTAAAATTAATTTTACCCTCGAAATTCATCGGGGTTATAAATGGTTTACTACTTGAAAGTTTCTTTCATGAATACCCACATCATAAAAAAGGACACTAAAAATTCATTTTATAAAGGAAAGTTAGAAACATAACAGTTACCCAAATTAACTCATCACTGTGTTTCCACATAAGAGAACATAGGTGGGAAGTGAAAACATGGATATGGAAAAGAAATCTAACTATCAAGTTTTGATGGATAGTGATAGAGAATAAGTTTTGGAGAAAGTTAACTACCAGAAAGACATAAATATGCTATTATTTGAGGGACTATATGATTCATTGGATAAGAAGGTACTAGGATAAAATTTTTGGTTTCAATATCCTTTTCCTAAAATTGATGAATTTTTTTATAAGGAGAAACACTTACTTGATTTCAGTATAATCTTGCCGCTGTTCGTTCCCTGAAAAATTTCCACTTCATCTCTTATTTAAAGAAATGAAGTTGAATTTTTCATTATTTAAGTGTTAGAAAATTATGAGATAGAATGATCGGTCATTCCATATGTCTCAAAAAAAAGGTTATCACAGGTTATCAAATATACATAAGTCCACCTATAGTGAGATAATACATTAATCTAACAAAATTCTACCAAAAAAAAATTATACTATCCATAAATGGATAAAATTACTATCCTTAAAAAAAACTAAAAATATAAAACTTTACAAATAGGTGAACTAAATCGACTTAACATTTGTCTCCCATATCTCATTTGGAAGTTCTTGGTTGTCACATTCCAAACATGTGAATACCTTAATCATGTATTCTATTGAAACATGATAATAACATGAATTACTGTAGAACCTTAGGGAAAACATTCATTCTTTCAAAATTAACTCTTTCCACACACTAAAAATACAAATTTTTTTATATACTCAAACCAAGATATCGGTTTTTTCTTATATTAGTCACGAGCTCATTAATACTATCAAACATCTTATTATCTCATTATCACTTCATTATTCCCTATCATGTGCTGTCCAAAAATATTTCAATCACTTTTCATGGTTACCAGTACCATATAATTATGGAAAACCACAATGGACCAATATGTAGATATTCCAATATTCCATAATACTATAAATTATATTCCACAATACTATTTTGGAATACCATTACATAAACACTTAATCATTCCAACAATTCATTTTCATACTCAACATCGCCAATAGTGATCGTATGTGACTTCCCTTTGTCTTTTGACTTAAGAGGTTTCTGATGTCGATCATCATTAACCCTTGTATTAGGGAATTGGTTAGAATAATGCCCCATTTCCTTTTACTTATAGCATTGAAGTGTTGGTGGTGCGTTCTCTATAGTCTTTTCTCAATTCATATCATTAGAAACCTTTTTCCCATTACTTCAACACTCAAATTCTAGATGACCTTATTTTAAAAACATGAAACATTTTATAGTACCTTTAATATAATCTCCACTATGCTTATTTCCAAACTTTGAGCATAAGGAAACATTCATATTATTTTCACCATTGTTTTGAGATTTTCTCTTGAGCTCTATCTTTTTTTTTCTTGTCAAAACCATGAGATGGATATGTAACACCAACATCTAGTTCTCCCTTGATTGTGCAATTCACAATATCTTCATATCTATTAAAGTCTCTTACAGCTAATTCCCTTAGAAGAATTTGTTTTAATCTATTGAAGAATAGATCAATTTTACTTTCAGGTTGGATGATAAATCCAGATGAATACCTTGAAAGTCTTGTAAAATTCACCTTGTATGTACCAAAAGATTCATCATTCTCTTGATTAAGATCGAGGAACTCATTTTCCATATTTGTTTGAATAATAAAAGGGAATTAATTATTGAAAAATAAGTTTCTGAACTCATCCCATTTCATGGAATCAATTTCATCTTTCTTCCTTGTATTCTTAATTAGAGTCCACCATTGGTCTACTTCACCTTCTAAATGATAAACAGCCAAAATGAATTTTTCACATTCTGAACAATGAAGGATGGAAAATATATTTTCAATGGTACTAATCCATTGTTTAGAAACAAGTGGACCAGAAGACCCTCTGAAAGAAGGTGGTCGTTGCCTCATGAAGGAATCAATAGAATGATGTTCCCTTATCTGCTCATATGGAAGTCCATAATGATTTTTAGCCTAGGTAAGTATAGAAATAAGATTTTTTCCTTCCATATACCATAACATTTGGTTATTAAAGAGGAAAATCATTTAATTTACCATTCCATTGATTATTAACATGGTTCCTTTGGGTTCCATCTATATTCTAAAACACAAAAAGAATAGTGTGAGAGGAAAAATCATACTAGGAAAACAATATAATAAAGGGGGAGTACTTTTAGTCTCTAACATCTTAGGTCTAATACTAGGTTATTCATGATAGTTACCATAATTATAGGATAGTAAACTATAGTTAAACTTATCTGTACGGACATCCATAGACATATCCTTAGAAATATCTATAGGGATCTCACTAAATTTTTCACATCCTAGTTTCCAAATGTTGACTAAACCTTGGCTCTGATACCAACTGTAACAACCCAAGATTGATGTACATTGACATTAAATTAATTTTTTAGAATAATTAATACATGACACAAACAGATTCCCAAAGACCATATTAGTTTAGTGTTTTTGTAAACTTGGAACATAATCTTCTAACTTGGTGAAATATCTTCAACATCTCCCATAAAGATCTTCCCATTTTGTTTTACTACCTAAAACCTTTCTTTATATCCTGGGGAAGAGAAAAAATAAAAAGGGTGAGATAAAATTCTCAGTAAGGGTAAACATTGAGAACATAAAATAAACCATAAACTTAAGAATGTAAAAACATGAACATAAAGTTTAAATATCAAAATCATGAGTTATGAAATAAATATTGTCATTATGTAAGGCATAGATCATAACAGAACATTAACCATGATAAAATAACATTAGCATAAAACATTTATTTATGGAAAACAAATAATCACATAATATGATTTCCATAGTATCCAAGACATTGCTTCCAACACCATCATAGTAGACAAATTTTTTTACTGAACCGGGTTTACTTTCCATTCCATCCATGTATTAATGAACCCGATTTACTTGCCGTTCCAGCCCTGTATTACTAAACCAAATTTACTTTACGTTCCATCCATGTTTATCTCATGAGATATAAATATTTACCCAATGAATTGGAGGGAGATATAGTCCCCACCCATCTCATAATGAAATCATTCTTACATGTACCACAAAAACATAAATCATTCATCATAGCATAACCCATGACATAAAATGTGTTTCTTAAACGTCATTCCATCATAAAACAATACATATAAAAAAAATCAATTTCATAAAAATAATTCCATCATAAAAATAATCAAATAAAATTAATAATAGATATAGAAACATAACCCTATTTAAATAGAATAATCGTAGATAGAAAATAATTTTGATAAAAACACTTGAACTTAATTCTTGAGGAAAATATACTTTCTTCTTCAAAAATAATTTATTTTATAAAAATTTAGGAAAATTTTAAATGAAAAGAATTTATTTGAAAGTAAAGTTGAAATAGTGTATAGTAAGCCTCATGGAAAGAAGGCATCATGAAACCGTAAAAATCCATTCATGTCGTATAAGTTAAAAAAACATTCTCCTCGTACTTTTTTCAGAGAAGTCAAAAATTAACTCGTATGGTAAAAGAAAGAAAGATTCCTTTTAAACCATGTAGTAAAAGTAAAAAATGGTTAAAAATGACTTTAATCATACATAGATGAATAATAAAAATTTTATAAAAACATTTTTAGAAAACATGGATATGGATGATAAATATATCCCCAGTAAATACGTGCATATAAACAATCTCGGATAAAATTGAGATTTAAAAATTATCCCTTACCTTAGGTGTGATATGATTTGTATGTATCTGAAACTACTATAATAATTATTTAGATAATGTTATTAACTTATTCCAGAATCATGGTCATCATATATGGTCGTATTCTCCTTCATTTGTTTACAATAATTCATTGTTACTCATTATTTGGGTTTTAACTGCTTTATGATCGTGTGCATGTTTTGTCGAATAAGTTCTAATTATCCTTATTAGGTCATATTTATATAATTATAAAATGATATTAATATAATAAATACCATATTTATTCATTCTATACATTTATATAATCATTCTTGAGTGGTTATCATATAGAACAAATCACATCGCATCATGGAGATGACAGACCATACGTATGCACGAGCGATGATATCATTCCCATCATTGTTGAATGGTATTGAATTTCATGGTGTACTCTATTTAAGAATAAATATAATTTTATAATAATAATATATAGTTATTACATCCATTTTTATTCCCATCCAAGTAAGGTGGTGGTGAAAAAATAGATTACACCATGACGTGGAAACAGTAAGCCTTACGTACGCACGCGTGGTGATTTTGTCTTTCTTAGGATGGATAGAAAGTTGAATATGGTTGTTTCATAATTATAATAACATATAAATATATAAGTGATACTGGATTTATTATTATATAATGAAACAAATCATGAAGTATAAGTAGAAGTCGAAAGAAATATGAAAGAATCAGTAGAGGAGATTACCTCTTCTTTGACGTGCTCTCTTTAGATCTCCTCTTAATGGAACTAGAATTGGTATTTTAAGAAGACCAGAACCTCTAGAATGTAACTAGGGAAGTTTAAAAGTGAAATGGGTAGGGGATGGACGAAATTTAAGGCTTCATTAGTTGTGGAGAAATGATGGAGGAGGTTCTCTTTTATAATTGAGGTGAGAGGCACTTTTAGAAACCTCAAAAATATCAATTTATAATAAAATAAAAACCCACATAAAAACCTCCAAAATTTCCCAATTTCAAATATTATATGAGATAGGGTTGTAATAACATCAAACAATAAATTTTAGACAAGATATTATGTCAATTAAAGCATTATCATTTCAATTGTCACTTAGTTATTTTATTTAAATTTTAACTAGGGTAACAAATATTTCAATATTAAAAGGGTAAACTATTTACTTATTTAAAGTAAATTAGAACATAAATGAATACTTTAGGAAATTTTAGACCATATAAGAATTATTATATATTTTTAAAAAAGTTTTATGATTTTTAAATAATTTAATAAATCATTATTTTGAAAAAATATCAATTGTGTCAATTTTGACACTATTCATTTCATGGATTTTTAAAAATATCAAGATAAGATGTTATCCTCTAAAAAAATATTTTATAATATTTATAAGGGGTTAGGGGAATCTATAAAATTAATTGGACAAATTAATTATCCCAAATTATATTTTTTTAATATTTTTAATAACATTTATTTGATATTTCCCTTAATAAAATAACTACTACATCAATATTGTGTAATTATTTAGTATAATTATTTAATGAATAAGAATTAAAAATAAAATAATATTATGAATATAAATTTAATATATTTCAAAAGAATATATTTATTCGAATTTATCTACTTTAAAATCCAACATTAAAAATTTTATACTTATTAATGTATGAATGTGAAAATTTTAACATTACTTTAAATAAAATAATATAATTGTATTTATCTATTCCTTATGGTTACAAATGGTATATAAATATACCATTGGATGCTTATGGCCGATATATACTCAAAAAATAAAATTTGGTAAAGTTTTTTGGCCCTTTAGTAGTTATTATAATTTTAATAAAAATTAGTTTATTGATTTTTCATCAATTAAATAATTTCCGCATCATTCATATATAAAACATTAAGGTAATTATTTATTTTCTAAAAATTAAAAATAAATTACCATTATAAAGATAAATAATTTATATTTAAAATAATTATTTATACTTGAATTTATATTATGTATAACATTATTTTAAAAATGATATAAATTATTTAAAACATGAATGCAACATCTTTAAATTTTCATTAAATAAAATATTATAAATACCATAATTTCTCCCAAATGGCCCAAAACATAAAAAATAAATTTATATAAGGGAAATATGTTTATTAAGTTAAAAATTAAAATTTATATTTGTTGATACCACTCAATTGTCTATATGTGGATACATAATATATATTAAAGACAAATAAAATGACACTTTGCGTCTTTCATTGATTTAAATATTTTTTAAGTCATTTTCATGGAAAAGTTTCCATTAAATGACATAATTTTTATACTTAAGTGTTAAGGGTCGAATTCCATTCATCAAATAAATTTTTTTCATTTGTTTTGGTCATTTTATAGTGATTATAATTTTATTTTTAACATAAATTACCTAATTTACCCTTTACCATGGTAATAAAATTTACCATGGTTACTATTCATATTGGTCAAAACTAAAAGGTACCTACTTAAAAAATTTGGACTTCCTGAATGAAAATTTGACATCTATTTTTCAAAATTAAATACACAAAATTTTCAGAATTAAATTTAAAATAAAACCTTTAAAATGTCACAAAAAACAGTTTTTTTGGAAAAATGCCCTTTTTTAAATGGAAAATGTTTTTATAATAAATTATTGTATAAAATTATTTTCAAAAACCATAATTGGATAAAAATGAAAAAATTAAAATTTAAAACTAATCCAAAACATAATTTTACTATTTAATGACTTTAAAATAAAAAAAATCAGTATTTTCATTATTCATAAAAAATGAAACTTATCAAAAAATACCAAAAATTCAACCAAAGTAAAATTTTATATTCCGCACTAAAATAAGAAGTTTATTTTGTCAAATTGAATTTAAAAAAGTGTCCAAAACTATATTTAAAATGGGGGCTCCATCAAAAGGCGGTAAAAAAACATTTTTTGAAAAGTACTTCTTTTATCCGAAAAAATGATTTTGTTCTTATATCATGTTTTAGAAAATATATAAGATGGATTTTAATGTTATATAAAATTCAAAATGTGTTTAATAATATTCATAATATCTAGTTTATATCCCATTAAAAAATAATAATTTAATAATATATCGTTGTTTATGAAACTCGGTATTGCGTACAACAGAAGCTATCGAGGAAGGTCGCTCTTTCATGTAACGAAAACCAAGTCAGTGTTGCGTGTAGTGAAATTTTACTTTGGTGTTTCATATAATATAATTCAAACATATTTCTTTTATACATTTAACATAATATATACTCAGTGTTGCATGAATTGAATTCTATCATAAGAACTTGAAATTGTGTGTAACACAAGCCAAGAATAGTATTGTGTATACTATAAGATAATATGTTGTTGTGTATAGCACAAAATAATCTTGATGTAGTGTACAACAAAATAACTAAAATAAATTAAAAAGAATCTATCTCATAAAATCTTGGGGTCTTACACTGGACCTGTTGTATTTCTTGGTGTTGTGATACCTGTGCTTCTATTTTGTATTTCTTGTCTTTCTGAGTTAGCCTTGATATGCATGTTTATGCTTTTGGAAAATGATATGGAAAATGTTCTTTGAAATTGATATACCTAATTTTGTTTTAGAGCTATGAAAAGGGGAAATTTTGACCTTGTTTTCTATAAAACTTCTTTACCACTTATCATGACATGTTATATTTAAAATGAGCATATATGAATTTTTTTATAAAAAGGATTGTTATGGAACACCTAGGTGGGATCCTACTAAGGATATTAGCTCACACCATGTATACCTCTTCGGTGGTGTGTAGAACTTTTTTTGTGTTCAAGTGCAGGGAAATGCAATGTGTCATAGTGAGGTGGTGAGGTTCGTTTTAGTTGGTTGGGTAGCTGGTGGTGAGATGGTGGGGGTTCTATGCCTACCATCGTTTGGAGTGGCTATTTGGTTTTTTTCCTTTTCAATTAGACTTGTCTTAGAGTTTGTAGATACTTTTTTAGTTGTTTGTTTCCATTGTTTTCTTACAGTTATGGAATATATATCTTGTTCATCTTTTACTATTGTTTTTTGTTTCACACACACACGCACACATATTCCATGTGGTTGTTCAAGTTGGAAAAAATCGTTCCCTTTGTTATGTTGTTCGATGCCTGAGTGCTTGTCCCCGGCCCATAGGGATTGGGAATGACTTTCGGGTATGTAAAAAATTGGGTCAGGTGCTAGGTTTGAGGGTAACCTGGGTTGGTTCATTACATATCAGCCACATTACCTCTCAGATTACAAACAATGCAACATAAATCTCTTCATAAATTTTCTTTAACATTACCAATAGACTGTAAAACACTACATAACATGGGTATTTTTTCATACCTTACATTTAGATAAAAATTGAAGAGACCTATAGATAGACTCACAAATTATATGGGCATTGAGATGAGATCCACCTCTACCTAGAAGCGTGAAAAAAATCCAAAATGGTCCTCCTCAGTTGCTTGATATGTTTTATCGGAGTAACAATTGATGAAGCAATGTCAAAAAATATCTACAGATGCTATAAAATCTAATTCAAACCATAAATTCAGAACCAAACTTGAGTTATTTTGTTAAGACAACAAATGGATTGAAATGAGGGTCCCAATCTTGGATGCAAAAGTTCCCTAGATTGAGGGATATCTGGCCAAACCCCCATGCCTTGTACTTGAGATCTTTAGAGGGGAAAAGGATGCAGAAATGACCCCTCTAAATGGGGATGCATTTCTAGTCACGAAATCCCCAAATAGAAGTGAGTATCCATTCCAAGTCATTGTTCCTCCAAGGGTTTTGACTAGTTGGTAGAACCACTCT
Organism: Viscum album; assembly: GCA_963277665.1. NCBI lineage: Eukaryota > Viridiplantae > Streptophyta > Magnoliopsida > Santalales > Viscaceae > Viscum > Viscum album. Next base: position 2,074,742,602 of record OY728131.1, read on the forward strand.
TCACAATAGATCTTGATAACAACGAAGACAATAAAGATGAAGATAATTTAATGTATAAATTGGTAATGAAACCATATTACAATTTCTCATTTATAAGTGTTTCTTACATATATACATTGTTCTATTTTTTCATTTTTTGTAAAAATATTTTACATATTTATTTTTTACACATTTAATATATTTTGAACCATTTGAATACAAGAATTACAAGAACAAAAAAATTTCAAGATCCTAGCCGATCAACATATCAGAGAACACCACCACTATCGTCAACTTTAGTGGATCTGAGTGATTCCACAGTACCAGATACTTCTAGAGATCCAACAGTTTCCCTTAATGTTATTTGTATCCCACTATCCAATACACCTTCGATGATGGAGTAGTTGGTCACCCCTCCATCAAAGGGATATTGGAAAGTTACCATTGCTATTATGTATGGCATTATATAAAAAAACTATATATTTTATTAATTGTTTAATAAATTTGTAAAATAGATAATGATAACAATATAAGAGATATAAATATGAATAAAATAGATGTATGAGACCAGAAATAATTTAAGAATATCATTCCATTTTATGAGTTTAGGGTGCTTATTGGTGATGCTTATAGAATCTATGGATAGATTCTTGGGTAGCTTGCTTGTGAGACTGTGAGTTTTCCTATTAATTATAAATATTAGAGCCATATTCACACCACTTGAAAAAATTAATAATTTTATAACAAAGTAAAGATAATATTAATTTAATATTCATTGATAATTAACTTAAAAGACATGATTGAAATTATTAATATACTTATAAATTGTTATGTTTTTTGGATGTTTTTCATTTTGACACTCTTAACTCCATTTCACGCCCATGGACTCTGAAAATTTTGGGCAAGAAATGGAGATATTTTAAAATAAGATTATGATAAGAATTTAATGAAACATCTATGCACTCACGGAAAATGTATGGCAAAGTTTCTGAAGGCATTTATTGTGAGTAGTGGAAGATGTTTTCCGATATTAATAGAGATTCATCTCATGAGGTAATTACATATTTAACAATATATTAATAATAAAAACACAATAAAATTATATTTTTTATTAATGTTTCTATATTTTTATGAATTATCTAAAAAAATATCGTGAATCATGAGAAATAATTCATTCCTTATATCATTGGGACTCATAGTTTTTTTAGAAAAAATAAAAATATTGGTTGTATTTTATCCTCTATTATTTATATTATTTTATTATTAGTCATGGTTTTTTTCTAACTTATACATATTATTATCAATTATAATGAATTAGGTCACTCTATTGGATGGGTATATATGTAGTTTAAAGTTCATATGAAAACCAATGACAATTTTGTGAATAAACCTAACAAAGGCATTAGAGTATGTAATTTTCATTACTATTTAATGTTATTTCATTACTATAAAAAAATATTAACGAAAAATAAATTATAAAAAAAAGACACCTTAAACCCAATTAAATGTGTAATTCCCTGACCCCGATTACCCAAAGTCGGTGCATTATTACATAACATTGACATGATATACGGAAATCAGGTCCCAAAATACCAATCAGTTTAGTAGCCTTGGAAGTACTAGATACATTCATAAGTTTTACATTACATTATAAAATGAAAAACTATGACAACATTGTTTCCATAGACCACACTCATATACCCTCAGACTATCCCTACAGGTTAGTCATAAAATACTTCTTCACATCTTGGAAAAAATAAAACCTAGAAATGGGTGAGCTCATATGCTCAGTAAGGATAACAATATAGTGGAAACTTTTATAAATAAGCACAAAAATTTAAGGCAATGTATAAGACTAAAACAAAAGCCTTTTAAACTTGAACTTTATTATAATATGGAAAATATAAAATCAAATAATTCCATTTACTTATTCACATAGATATTCTACTAGTTGAATAATCACATGCAATATCAATATCCACTTTCATAATGATGGAATGCATAATGCCAAACTTCATAACCACATAGTCAAGGACTTGTGCCAAGACTACAAATAATATTTTTTCAAGGCCTTGTACAAAGACACTAGTTTGTCTCATGAGACCTACCGATGCATCGAGGAGCTATAGCGAGCTCCACCCATCACATACTAAGTCCAATGCATTCCTCACATGAAAAGGTTTAAACATAACATAAACATTCGTATTAAAACTAGCATATGAAATGTCAATACCTTATCCATAAACCATGAATGGTGTAAAAATAACACATCTGCATTCAAACATATCAAAAAACATTCAATACAATATGTAAGTTTTTTATCATAATAAATCAACTTCAAATAAGCTTAAAATCCATCAAAGGATGTTGACATATATGAAATCAAAACCCTTTTTAGAGAAATATTCATTTCTATTTTGAAATCATTTAAAATTAATATAATTATAAAATAAAAAATTTATTTTCGAAATATTATTATAATATTTTAAGGGAAGCTTTGATGATGTTATAATGGCGGAAAATAGCCGCGCCCGTCATATATGTTAAAAAAAATTCTTACCTTAATTTTATCAAAAAGGTCATAAAGTACCTCGTTTAGAAAATGACGAAAAGATCCCTTTCAGAACATATAAGGTCAAATAATGGTATAAATGAATTTAAACCATTGTCTAGTAAATAGTAAAAATGTTTTTAAATACATTTTTAATAAGAATGGATGTGAATGATAAAGAGATCCCAGAAGATAATTACATATAAACAACCTCGGATAATGAAGAGATTGTGAAATTAACCCTTACCTTGTTCTTTTCCTTGGTCAAGGGTAGCTTAACCTCCTGTATAATGGTGAAATCATTGTTATTAAATTATAAAAGAACTATATACATTAATATGATATCATATATGATCTTCTAATATTGCTTTGTTAATGGTATTTCAGTAGTATCATCGTTTCAGGTGTTAACTGATTCATTTTCCTTTATATGTTTTGTTACATAAGTAATGTTTGTTGTGGTTATGATGTATATTATTCATATTCATATTGATATTATGTCTTTAAACATTATTTTTAATCATCAAATGAAAATTAGTCTTGAATGTATATAATGGGGAATGAATCTCATCACGTTCGTGGAGACGGTAATCCGTACGTACGCACGAGCGACAATATCATTCTTTTGATATTAAAATAATATATAATTGGATGGTATATCATATATAAAGAATCATTATTATGTTATATTTATTATTTACATCAATTATACATCATTATTATACCCATCCAAATAATAATTTATTGAATAACAATTACACCACAACGTGGAGATTGTAAGCCATACGTACGCATGTATTGTGACATGTCATTCAAAGGATGGATAGAATAATGAATATGGTTGTACCATATTTATAATAACATAAAAGTATATAGAATATACTCTAGTTATTATTTTATAATGGAAACAACAAAGAAAGAGGAAGTGGAAGAAGAACGTAACTTGAAAGAGGTGATGAAATATTTACCTCTTCTTTGGGTTCTTCCTTTTGATTTGATCAAAAGGGATCCTTAGGTTGGATTTATGACTAAAGGAAGGCCTCTAGGATTAAGGTAGTAATGTTTATAGGATATTTGGGTATGGTTTGGATGAGATAAATGGATTTGAAGGTGTGAATTTGAGAGAAGGGGAAGTGACCTTTTATAAGAGGGGTGAGGGGCACCTTAGGAAAAGATTGAAATATTATTTTATAATAAAATCATTTTCTGTTTATAATGGATAAAAAATGATTTATTTAGAGTCTAAGGTGGTTATGGGTAGAAAACCACTCAACCAATAGGTTTTATACAGGTTTGGATCACTATATTAATCTTATCTTCTATATTTAACTCTTAGTTAATTAGTTTGGCATTTACCATGTCTCTTTGTATTTTTATATTATATGGTCAATAAACTTACTATAAACTTTCAATAGAACCTAAAGTGGTTAATTAATAAAATATATAATATTATTCAAGACCTTTTTCCAAACCTTAGATTTTTAGGAGTAGAATATCAATTAATAATATAATATTTGTTTTAAAAACTATTTTATGTCAATTTTTCCACTATTTGTTATTTTGTTTTTGTTAAATTCCTAACAGCATTATTACTTTGAAAAAAATTCTTTTAATTAATCCTAACATGTTACATTAACCTATAAAATTCATGTATGGCATCAAAACTTTAAAATTATATTTATTTTATCATCTATAATACAATTTATTTGATTCTTTCATTAATAAGAAAAATACTATATTATCATTGTGTCATAAATAAATTTAATTATTCAATGTCTAAAAATTATAAATAAAATACAATTATATAGGTAATAATTTTATCTTTATAATTAATATTTATAGTCTAAGATATAACATATATAACCTTATGTAAAAATTGTTTTACTTAAATATATATGCTTATGTCGTTTTTGTATTTACTTTAACTTAATTAATACAAAGTGTCATTATCACTTACAAGTGGCTCCATGGGGTCCCAAAATCAACCCAAGTATGGCCATGGTTGGACATGTATCATCCAATAGGGTTAGGGCACATATTAGGGTAATTTAATATTATTATAATAATATTTATTTACCCTTATTTACCGGATTTACCCTTTAACCATGGAAAATAAAATATTTACCGAAGTAATTATTCAAAATGTCTAAAAATAAAAGTTATCTATTTACACAATTTGGACCTCCTGATTCTAAATACAGAATCCATTTTTATAAATTCAAAACAAATAATTGGAAGAAATTAATTTAAAATTAATTCTTGTTGTCAAAATAAAAAGCGTGTTTTTAAGAAACAACAACTATCAAAAGATTGATAGTTGATTATGTCCAATTTAAACGTGAAATTATGTACAAGGACAAAAATTGGATTAAATGGTAAAAATATAATCTAATTATACTAAAAAACCACTCAATAGTATAATTTATAACTATAAATTATTTTGATTAAAAAAAGTTTTTTTAATTAAAATTTAGTATTTTCACTATTCATCAAAAACTGAATGTTTTCAGAAAAATACCAAAAATTCACCCTAAGATAATTTTGATATTATGAACCCAGAAATTAAGTCCATTTTTAAAGATAAAATTGATAAAATTTAAAAAAGTGGGTATTACTATTCATAACAGCTAGTTTGATTGGTCGCGATGTGTTAGAATCTCGAAGTTGCGTACAATGCAAGCTATTGTATTATTCAAAGGGAAATGTACCGTGGAAGCTTGGGGTGTTACATTCTCCCCTCCTTCAAATAATTTCGTCCTTGAAATTTCTAGAATATTACTGCATAAAAAGATTTGGGTGGTTCTTCATCATAAGTTCCTCAGGTTCCCATGTCGCCTCTTCCATCTGATGGTTTCTCCATAGAACTTTTACTAGATGAGTCGTCCTGTTTCTCAACACTTGTTCTCTTGTATCAAGAACCTTGATAGGATATTCACAATAAGATAGATCAGGTTACAGTTCAAATTCCACATGGGTAATTACATGAGTTGGTTCAGGTATGCAGCGATACGTGGAACACATCATGAACTTTGGAGAGACTTGGAGGCATTGCCAAATGGTAAGCTACAACCCCAATTCATTTTAGAATTTTGAAAGGTCCGATGTACCTAGGACTCAATTTACCCTTCTTACCAAAATGTATAACACCCTTACATGGAGATACCTTCAAGAAAACATGATCTCCTACATAAAATTCCAAATCCTTCCTTCGGTTATTGGCATAGCTCTTCTGCCTACTTTGAGCTGCTTTGATGTGGGTTTGGATTACCTTCACCTTTTCCATCGTTTCCTCAACAAGTTATGTGCCTACGAGTTTTTTTCACCAATATCATCCCAATAGGTTGGTGTGCGACATCTTTTTCTGTATAATGCTTCATATGGTTCCATCTGAATACTTGAATAGAAGCTATTGTTATAGGAAAATTCTACCAGAGGTATATATTGATCCCACATACCTTGAAAGTCAAGTGAGAAAGATCTCAACATGTATTATAAGGTTTATTAGTCCGTTATGATTGTCCATCAGTTTGAGGGTGGTAGGCAATGCTCAAATGAAGTTCAGTATCTAGGGCTTTTTGAAGACTTTTCCAAAATCTTGATGTAAAATGGGGATCACGATCAGAAACAATCGATAGGGGTACTCCATGAAGTCTTACAACTTCATTAATATACAGTCTTGCTAAACATTCAAGTGTTAAATCTTCTCTTATAGCAAGAAAATATGCTGAATTGGTAAGAAAATCAACAATGACCCATATTGCATCATTCCTTCTAGGATTTTTTGGTATTCCCATGACAAATTCCATCATAATATTATCCCATTTCCACTCAGGTATGGGAAGAGGTTTCATGACTCCTCCAGGTTGTTGCCTTCCAGCTTTCACTCGTTGACAAACCATACATCTTGACACAAAATCAGAAATATCCCTCTTCATGTTTTCCCACAAAAAATGTTCATTCAAATCTCTATACATTTTGGTGCTCCCAGGGTGTATAGGGAAATTGGAGCTATGAGCATCATCCAACAATTCTCTTTTTAGATTAGGTATATCAGGAACACAAAGTCTCTTCCCAAATTTCAAAATTCCATCTTCATATATGAATTCACTCAATACCCTATTATTCAAAGCTTTAATCTTCTTTTGAAACTCCTCATCATTAGCTTAAGAACTTTTTATCCTTTCTAGTAAATATGGTTTGGAAACCATTTGAAAAAGTATTGATGTTTCACCTTCCATGATTATTCCCATATCCATCTTTACTAGATCCATATATATATGATATTTTTCAACTCTCATATTGTTCAAAACTCCATGATCCTTTCTACTCAAAGCATCTTCCATCTTATTTGCCTTCCCCAAGTGGTAGTGTATAGTGAAATCATAATCCTTGAGTAGTTCAAGCCATCGCCTTTGCCTCATGTTGAGTTCTTTTTGTGAGAAAATATACTTCCAACTCTTGTGATCAGTATAAATCTCACATTTTTTTACCATAGAGATAATTTCTCCATATCTTCAAAGAAAATATTACAAATTCTAACTCAAGATCATGAGTGGGAAAGTTTTGTTCATGAATTTTTAGTTGTCGTGATGCATAGGAAATAACTCTATCATTCTGCATAAGGACACAACCAATTCCTTCCTCTTTGATGCATCACTATAAATAAAAAACCCACCATTCCCCGATGGTAGAGTCAATATAGGAGCATTGAATAATCTTCTCTTAAATTATTCAAAACATTATTTACACTATTTTTTCCAAACAAATTTAACTCCTTTACGTGTGAGCTTAGTTAATGGGTTTTCCAATCGAAGAAAATTCTAGATGAAACATCGATAATAACCTGCTAAACCAATAAAACTACGTACCTCAGTTATACTCGTCAGTGTTGGTCATTATTGGATTTCCTTGGTCTTTGAAGGATCAAAAGATATTCCATCCTCAGAGACAACATGGCCAAGAAAAGAAACCTCTTGAAGCCAGAATTCACACTTGCTAAACTTCCAATATAATTTATTCCTTTTAAGAGCTTCAAGATAATGCACAAGTGATTTTCATGATCTTCATAGCTTTTGGAGTATACCAAGATATCATCAATAAATAACACTACAAAGTCATCAAGATATTCCTTGAAAACCCTATTCATTATATCCATGAAGATAGAGGGTGAATTAATCAATCCAAAAGGCATTACTATAAACTCTTAATGCCCATACCTAGTTCTAAATGCTATCTTCGGAATGTCTTCCTTCTTTATGCACAACTGATGATATCCAGATCGAAGTTCAATCTTTGAAAAATATTTAGCTCCATGAAGTTGGTCAAATAAATCATCAATGCAAGGTTGGGGATACTTGTTCTTTTTTTTTATAGCATTGATCTCCCTGTAGTCAATGCAAAACCTCATAGATCCATCTTTATTCTTAACAAAAAGGACAGGGGCTCCCCATGGAGAAACACTAGGGCAGATAAATCCCTTGTTACTCAATTCCTCTAGTATCCATTATATAAGGGGTCATTGATATGGGCCTTAAACCAGGAATTAAATCATTGGAAAACTCAATTTATCATTCTGGAGGATGTCTAGGTAAATCTTCTGGAAACACATCAACATATTCTTTCACAATAGGTACATCTTCTATTTGAACATTATTTTCCTCACCCACAGTTATTTCATTCTCTTCCTCCCCAATAATTGAATTTAGTTGATCTACTGGGGGTGGATCTAGATAAGAATTAGGTGGTGACGATTCTTCTCTAAAGATAAGGTATTCCTTATCATTGTCATCAAAAATGGTAACCTCCTTATTCTTACAATAAAATTTTGCATCGTGGTCTGAAAGCTAATCCATACTGAGGATTTTATCAAATTCAATCATGGGTATGACGATGAGATCAGTAGATAAAGAACATTTATATGCCCTAATGGAGACTAATTCACAAAACTTTGTTGCAATGATACTTCTATTAGGAGTTTTGACTGAAAACTCCCTTGTTAAATAAAATTGAAAATATCTAATTTTCTTAGCAAACTGGGAAGATACGAAACATTGTGATGATACAGAATCAAATAAATAAATTGTTAAACTTGAGGAAACCATTAAATTACTTACCACCATGTCTTTCGGAGCTTCAACCTCAGCAGTAGTGATAACATAAGCTTGGCCTTGATCCCTTGTCCATTTCTGAGGTATGTTTCCTTGGTGCTTAGGGAATTCATTTGCATAATGCCCCATTTCTCTACAATTTTAACGTTCAACATTGACAGCCTCTTTCTTCCCCTTGAAATCTCGAGCTTGGTGGCCTTTTTCACTACACTTGTAACAGACTCCCATTACCTTCAGGAAAGTACCAGGGTGCTTCTTACCATATTTACTGTAGGATGGATATTCAACTTTTCCCTTCTTACCATTATTTACATTTCTAGAGTATTCAACATATCTCTTCTTCTCTTGATTTTCATTAAAGTCGTAAGACTTAGAGAATCCTTTTTCTATCTTGATAGCACATGAGAGAATATCTTCGTATGACAAGAAAGATTGTGAGACTAATACTCAGTAGATAAATGGTTTTAACCCAACAAAGAAATGATAAATCTTACTTCTTGGGTTATGTATATATTTTGTTGCATGCCTTTCTAACCTTGTAAAGTTAGCCTCATAATTTTTGACATTCTTCTCCTCCTTTTTCCTCAGACTCAGAAATTGTCTTTCCATATCCTCTTGATGGTCATGAGGATAGTATTTTTCTAAGAAAATATCTTTAAACTACCTCTATTCCATATTTGATACTTCATCATCTTCCTTTGTGTTTTTAATCAATGACCACCATTGATCAACATCTCCAGTGAGGCGGAAAACTTCCATGACAACTTTTTCCCTTTCACTACTCCCCAATGCGTGGAATATTTTCTCTAAGGAATTTATCCATTACTCAGCTACTAATGGATTTGTACTTGCATTGAATATTGGTGGTTTTTACCTCATGAAGCGATCTAACATTGATCCTCCATGCTGTGGATCAGGGTGCTCCATACAAGTAAGGTTATTATTCATAACCTGAGTGAGTTTTCCCAGTATGGTGATAAGCTAATCAACACTAGTTACTTCACCAACTCCACTATAATTATCTTGAATAGGATGGAAATCCCTACATGGATTACATGCATTGATACAGTTTCCATTCCTTCCACTAGGCTCCATTTCTAAACAATGGAATAAACTAGATTAGTTTATGAATCGAAATACATAATTCCAAACTTGTAAAACACTTAACATAAACTGAATAGTTTATGGATATAATCCATAATCATAAAAATGTTTTCCTTGAGCAAGTATATACTCATAAAACCTTCATAATGGTTTGTAAAGAAAATGAGAATTATCCTAAGCATATCCCCCGGGAGTGTCGTAACCAAGAGTGCATCAATGCCCATTGTCGTGCACCAGTTCTCGTTCGAGTCTAGCTCAAATTTGTGTTTTTGGGTTTTACCCCTAGGTACATCTATGCCAGAGCTGCCTCTACCTGCTCATATTCAGACAGGGATGTATTGTTTGGAAAACTAATAAAATATCTACAATACCAAAATTATAGGAAGTTCTTCTATACTAATCCTCAAAGTCTATCTTAGGGTAATGTGCCTTATTCAGAGTTTATCTGAATATAGATTCCAAGGTTTGTACTAAACTTCATCTAATAAAAAATGTAATGCCCCGACCCCAATTACTCATAGTCGGTGAATTATTACATAACATTGTCATGATACAAGGAAATCATGTTCATAAAGACCGATCAGTTTAGTATCCTTGGAAATAATAGATACATTCATAAGTTTTACATTACATTATAAAATGAAAAACCACAACAAAATTGTTTCCATAGACCACACTCATATCCCCTCAGACTATCCCTAAAGGTTAGTCATAAAATAATTCTTCACATCCTGGGAAAAATAAAACATAGAAAGGGGTGAGCTTATATGCTCAATAAGGATAACAATATAGCAGAAACTTTCATAAATAAGCATAAAAATTTAAGTCAATGTATAAGACTAAAACAAAAGCCTTTTAAACTTAAAATTCAGCATAATATGGCAAAGATAAAATAAAATAATTTCATTTACTTATTCACATGGATATTCTATTTGTCAAATAATCACATGCAATATCCATAGCCACTTTCATAATGATGGAATGCATAATGCCAGACTTCATAACCACATAGTCAAGGCCTTATGCTAAGACTACAAATAAGATTTTTTCAAGGCCTTGTGCCAAGACACTAGTTTGTCTCATGAGACCTACCGATGCATCAAGGAGCTATTACGAGCTCCACCCATCACATACTAAGTCAAATACATTTCTCATATGAAAAGGTTTTAACATAACATAAAAATTCGTATTAAAACTATCACATGAAATGTCAATACTTTATCCATAAACCATGAATGGTGTAAAAATAACACATCCATAGTCAAACATATAAAAAAACCTTCAATAAAATATGGATGTTTTGTATCATAATTAATCAACTTCATATAATCTTAAAATCCATCAAAGGATGTTGACATAGATGAAATCAAAACCTTTTTTAGAGAAATATCTCTTTCTATTTTGAAATCATTTAAAATTCATATAATTATAAAAGAAAGCATTTATTTTGGAAATGTTCTTATAATATTGTAAGGGAATATTTGATGATGTTATAACGGCAAAAAATAGACACACCCACCATATAAGTTAAAAAAACATTCTTCCCTTAATTTTGCCGAAAAGGTCATAAAGTACCTTGTTTGGAAAATAATAGAAAGATTCCTTTCAGATCATATAAGGTTAAATAAGGGTATAAATTAATTTAAACCATTGTCTAGTAAATAGTAAAAATGTTTTGAAATACATTTTTAAGAAGCATGGATGTGGATGATAAAGAGATCCCAGTAGATAATTACGTACGAACAACCTCGAATAATGAAGAGATTGCAAAATTAACCCTTACCTTGTTATTTTCCTTGGTTGAGGGTAGGTTAAAATCCTTTATAATGGTGAAATCATTGTTATTAAATTATAAAATAACCATATACATTAATATTATATAATATATGATCTTCTAATATTTCTTTGTTAATGGTATTTTAGTAGTATCATCGTTTCGTGTGTTAACTGATTTGTTTTCCTTTATATGATTTGTTACTTAAGTAATGTTTGTTGTGGATATGATGTATCTTATTCATATTTATAATGATATTAATTATTTAAATATTATTTTTAATCATCAAATGAAAATTAGTCTTGAATGGATATGATGGGGAATGAATCTCATCGCATTCGTGGAGACGGTAATCCGTACGTACGCACGAGAGACAATACCATTCTTTTGATATTAAAATAATATATAATTGAATGCTATATCATATATAAAGAATCATTATAATGTTATATTTATTATTTACATCAATTATAAATCATTATTATACCCATCGAAATAATAATGTATTGAATAACAACTACACCACGACGTGGAGACAGTAAGTCGTACGTACGCACGTATGGTGACATGTCATTCAAAGGATGGATAGAATAATGAATATGGTTGTACCATATTTATAATAAAATCACAGTATATATAAGATACTGGATTTATTATTTTAGAATGGAAATAACAAATAAAGAAGAAGTGAAGAAGAAAGGAACTTGAAAGAGGTGATGAAATATTTACCTCTTCTTTGGGTTCTTCCTTTTGATTTGATCAAAAGGGCTCCTTAGGTTAGATTTATGACTAAAGTAAGGCCTCTAGGATGAAGGTAAGACAGTTGAGAGGATATCTGGTTAGGGTTTGTCTGAGAAAAATGGCTTTTAAGGTGTAAATTTGAGATAATGGGAAGTTTCCTTTTATAAGAGGGGTGAGGGGAACCTTAGGAAAAGATTGAAATATTATTTTATAATAAAATAATTTTCAGTTTCTAATTGCTCCAAAATATTTTATTTAGAGGATAAGGTGGTTATGGGTTGAAAACCACTCAACCAATAGGTTTTATATAGGTTTGGGTCACTATATTAACCTTATCTTCTAGATTTAACTCTTAGTTAATTAGTTTGACATTTACCATGTCTCTTTATATTTTTATATTATATGGTTAATAAACTTACTATAAACTTCAAAGAGAACCAAAAGTGGTTCATTAATGACATATATAATATTATTTAAGACCTTCGGCTGAACCTTATATTTTTAGGAATAGAATATCAATTAATAATATAATATTTGTTTTAAAAACTCTTTTATGTCAATTTTGACACAATTTTCCATTTTGTTATTGTTAAATTCTTAAAAGCATTATTACTTCTAAAAAAATTCATTTAATAAATCCTAACATGTCACATTAACCTATAAAATTCTTTCATGGCATCAAAACTTTAAAATTATATTTATTTTATCATCTATAATACCATTTATTTGATTCTTTCATTAATAAGGAAAATACTGCATCATCATTGTGTCATAAATAAATTTAATTATTCAATGTCTAAAAATTATAAATAAAATACCGTTATATAGGGAATATTTTTATATTTCTAATGAATATTTATATTCTAAGAGATAACATATATAACCCTATGTAAAAATTGTTTTACTAAAAGATATATGCTTATGTTATTTTTGTATTTACTTTAAATTAATTAATATAAAGTGTCATTATCACTTACAAGTGCCTCCACGGGGTCCCAAAATCAACCCAAGGATGCCCATGGTTGGAAATGTATTATCAAATAGGTTTAAAACACATGTTAGGGTAATTTAATATTCTTATAATATTATTTTTTACCCTTAGTTACCGGATTTACCCTTTAACCATGGTAAATAAAATATTTACCGAAGTAATTATTCAAAATGTCTAAAAATAAAAGTTACCTATTTACAAAATTTGGACCTACTAATTCTAAATATGGAATCCATTTTTCTAAATTCAAAACATAGAAGTGGCAGAAATTAATTTAAAATTAATTTCCATTGTCAAAACAAAAAGCATGTTTTTAAGAAATAATAACTATCAAAAGATTGACACTTGCTTATGTCCATTTTAAATGTAAAATTACGTCCAATGACCAACATTTGATTAAATGGTAAAAATATAATCTAATTATACTTAAAAACAACTCAATACTATAATTTAGCACTATAAATTATTTTGATTAAAAAAAGTTGTTTTTTAATTAAAATTTAGTATTTTTCACTATTCATCAAAAATTGAATGTTTTCAGAAAAATACCAAAAATTTACCCTAAGATAATTTAGATATTAAGAACCCAAAAATGAATTCCATTTTTAAAGATAAAATTGATAAAATTTTAAAAATTGGGTATTACTATTCATAACGGCTAGTTTGATTGGTCGTGATGTGTTAGAATCTCAAAGTTGTGTACAACACAAGCTATTGAATTATTCAAAGGGAAATGTACTGTGGAAGCTTGGGATGTTACAAAATGGGTCCAACTACATGAATCAAATGTTTCCAATTATCTATATCAGCTCTGTTTGATCTATCTTTCCGACCCCATTTAATTGGGTTTAAGGTGTGTGTTTTGTTATAATTTATATTCCATTATCATGTTTTTATAGTAATGAAACAACATTAAATAGTAATAAAAAAATCATGAATTATATAATATTATAAATTTCACATAATTTTAAAAATCATTATTAATATTGTTGTATTAACATGTTAAAATTCAAGAAGCCTGGGATGAGAACCCTTCACAATCATCATTCGTATCCTAGAATGATGAAGTTGTAATATTTTTAGGGAAGGAGCATCCTAGGCATGTATGAGGGATGGGTTCTGGGCCTACTCTATTTTATGTATTTGGTAGGGTGTTTTCTTTATTTACTGCTATACCCAGTGCAGGTTCAAGCAGTGCCGTTGATCAGGAAAACACAGAGATAAATTGCAAGGTTGAAAGAAAAAGTGCAAGAACACGAATCTTATAGGAAAACACATGATAAATAATAGTAAAAAATGGAAAGTGATTTAGTGTTTGTATTTTATAAGATAACGAGCATGATCCCCATGGAAATTTATAACCTTATATCTAATCATACCAAGGTAAATTATATACTCTATAGATCATTAACACATTTACAAAGAAAACACATAACTTCCATGAATAAAACTAAAATGGCACTTTAATATTGAATACATGCACTTTGAATCATACTAAACACATCTTGTGTCATATTGATGTGTGGTTAATTTTTAAACATCAAAAATTAATTATGGATCATTGTCCTAGAGTTTGAAAATAATCTGATCTCATTTACTCAGTTTTGGATATACGATAGGTGTTTTAAAGTAAAATGACACTTATTTTCAAAACACACACTTCAAGTCATATCATTAACTTCATGTGTAAAATTGTCATTTGGTCAATTCCTACACATCAAAAATGAATTATGGATAATTTTTCTAAAGTTTGAAAGAAATACAAGATAATATTATGGACTTTGAAACTGTGAAAATGTTCTAAATTAAAATAACATATTTATATTAAAAAAGAACACTTCAAGTCATACCGAACAAATCATGTGTAATATTGAAATGTGGTTAATTCCTACATATTAAAAATAAATTATGAATCATTTTCCTAAAGTTCGAAAACAATTTGAGCTCATTTTCTCAGTTTTGGCTATGTGATAGGTGATTTAAAGTAAAATTGTCACTTATATTAGAAACATAATGTTAGAGTCATACGACCTACTTCATGTGTAGGATGAGTATGAAATTAGAGGAAAATGAGTGTAGATTGATTTTTGAAATGTAAGAATTGATAACACATCATTGCAAGTTATGGTTTTCTTGAGATGCCCATAAACGTGTTTTTAGTGTTTTAAAACTCTAAAAGATGTGTGTAATGGTAAAAACCATATAAAACAATCTAAGATTGATGTGAAATCATGGGAAAACCATATTTAAATTATTTATGATGTTTAAAGAAAGAAAATACATTCATCTGACGTATTCTATTCTTAGAATGACTCAGTAAACATTTTTTTAAAGTTACTAAAGTCTTTAAAACATGTGTTAGGGAGTAAAAACTAGAAAAAATGTTAGATGGTTGTAAAATCATAAGAAAACGACCATAGATTATTTTTTTAAATAAAGGAACTGATTTCATTTCATTCTGAGTAAAATTTTTATCGAGATGTCCATAAATTCATTTTCAGTGTTTTAAAACACTAAAACATGCATGTAATATCTAGAAGCATATAAAAAGACCTAATATTAATGTGAAATCTTGGGAAAACCACCATTTCATTATTTTGGATGTGTACGTGCAAGAAACACATCCATTCGATGTGCAGTGAGATCAAAATGACTCAATAAGTGGGTTTTATAGATACCAAAGTCTTTAAAAACATGCACCAAAGGGTTAAAACCAGACAAATAATGTTGTATGGATGTGAAATTAAAGGAAAATGACCACATATTTATTTTTGAAATGTATTAACTGAAATAATTTCATTTAGATTTATAGTTTTCCTGGGATTTCTGTAAATGCATTTTCAATGTTTTAAAACACTAAAACATGCATGTAATGGTAAAAACCATATAAAAAGATCTTATATTGAAATAAAATCATGGAAAACCATTGTTGAATTATTTTTGATGTGTATGTGCAAACAACACATCCATCCAATGTGTGGTGTGCTTAGAATGACTCAATAATCGGTTTTTAAAGATACCAAAGTCTTTAAAAATGTGTGTCAGGTGGTCAAAACTACAAAAAAAACTTTATATTTCTATTCAATCATAGGAAAATGACTGTCGATTGATTTTTTAAATTTAGGAACTAACAACACATTGTTCAAAGTTATGGTTTTCACAAGATTCCCATAAACACATTTTCAGTGTTTTAAAACACTAAAACGTGCATGCAATGGTCAAAACCATAGAAAAATATTTCAAATTAATGTAAAATCATGAGAAAACTAGTTATGAATTATTTTTTTATGTGTATGTATAGACAACACATCCATCCTACGTGCGGTGTGCTACAAATGACTCAATATAAAGTTTTTAAAGATACTGAAGTCTTTAAAAATGGGAATTAGTGGGTTAAAACTATGAAACAAATGTTAGAAAACATTATATCTATTTGTGAAATATAGGAATTGATAACACATCATTATAAGTTATGGTTTTCCCAAGATGCCCGTAAGTGCGTTTTTAGTGTTTTTAAACACTAAAAAGTTTATGTAATGGTCAAAATCATATCAAACAACCTTAGATTAACTTAAAATCACGATTTAACCATTATTGTTTTATTTTTGACATGTATGTATAGATAAAAAATCCATTCAATGCACAATATTCTCAGAATGACTCAATAAGGCATTTTTATAGATACCAAAGTTTCTAAAAACGTGTGTGAGTGGCTCAAAACTATGAAAAAAATATCAGATGGTCGTAAAATCATAATACAATGATTGTAGATTTTAAAAACACATCATTCCATATTATGTCTTTCCCAGGATCTCCATAAATGCAATTTTAGTGTTTTAAAACACTAAAACATGTGTGTAACAGCCAAAACCATAGAAAATGACCATATATTGACATGAAATCATGGGGAAAATATCATTGAATTATTTAATATGTGTACACATAGAAAAAAAGTCCATATCACATGTGATATTCTCTAAATGACTCAATAAGTAGTTTTTAATGATACCAAAGTCTTTAAAAATGTGTGTCAGGTGGTCAAAACTATAAAAATGATGTTATAGGGCTGTGAAATCATATTAAAATTATTTTATATATATTTTATAAATTTAGGAACTAAAAACACATCATTTTGAGTTACAATTTTCTTAGGATGACTGTAAACACATTTTTAGTGTTTTAAAACCCAAAATCATGCATGTAATGGTAAAAAACATATAAAATGACCTCATATTGATGTAAAATAATGAGAAAACCACCATTGAATTATTATTAACATGTAATCATAGAAAAAAAAGTCATATGATGTGTGGTGTACTTGGAATGACCCAATAAGTAGTTTTTAAAGATACCAAAGTCTTTAAAAATGCATGTTAGGGAGTCAAAACTATGTAACAAATGTTGTATGACCATTAAATTATTCAAAATTGATCTTATATTGATTTTTGAAACGTAGAAACTAAAGACATATCATTCTGAGTTACATTTTTTCTAGGATGTCTGTTAACATGTTTTTAGTGTTTTAAAACACTAAAATGTTCATACAATTATCAAAACCATATAAAATGACCTCATATAGACATGAAATCATGGTAAAAATACTATTGAATTATTTGTGATTTATATGTATAGAAAAATCATCCATCTGATGCAGTGTTCTCATAATGAATAAATACTTTTTTTAAAGATATTGAAGTCTTTAAAAACGTGTATGAGGGGGTAAAAATTAGGAAAACAACATCAAATGACCATGAAATCATAATAAAATGAATGTAGATTTATTTTTGAAATTTAGGAATTTATGGAATGTCATTTTGAGTTATGGTTTTCCCAGGATTCCCATAAACATGTTTTTAGTGTTTTAAAACACTAAAACATGCCTATAATGGTCAAAACCATATAAAATGGATTTAGATTGACATGAAATCACGAGAAAACCACCATTTAATTATTTTTGAAATATAATACATGCTTCCATATCAAAGTCTTTAATTTTTTTTATTAAGTAAATTTGAAGAACACCACACATCAATTTAAAAATTGATTATATTGTTATATTCTTATCCATTTTCAGTTCCAAATGTTGAATCATATCTTTAATATGAAATTTTATGTTTTCAAAGTGTGATGAATTATATATTATTTTCTTTCTATTAAAATTTATTTTATTTGATTAAAAAAATGAACAATGTTATGTATACCATTCTGAATATATTTCATATCTATTATCTTTTTCATTTCATTTCTTAAATGTTCTATTTTTATTATAGGTGATAGATGCTGATAATTGGAAGTATCATGACCATTTTAATCCATGACATTATTTAAAATGCTATCATTAGGGTTCTCAATTTCTTTTGTATGTTTAAATATTATCAATGATTCCATTGTAATTATGATTTATTATGTTCAATTGTAATTTCTATATTATTTTTTATTCTAGTTGATAACATGATGTGGTCGGTTCCAGTTGATGACATGATGTGGAGGTATATGGATGCATCAAAGGTCACGGGATGGACATATATTTGCCCTGATTTGTTGTTGTTGGTGGACATATTATATATCTATATATTGATGAATGAGGTTATGGGTTGACTGAGGTTAAGAGTTAACTAATCATATAGAGAATGAGGTTATATATATATGAATGTGGATGTATGATGGTGTATATATGATGAGTTTATTGTGCATTTATATTTTAGTTTATTGCATGCTATAATTTTTATATTTATATTTTTTTATTTTTTTTAAAATTAGAAATATTTTCATAGGTGATTTATGATAACAACTACTAAATATATTTTTATGAATTTATTTAGAGGTGACTATCATAAACCACCACTAAACATAACCACAACTAATGTATGTATCGACAATTATGTTCATTTCTACTATTTTATTTTGGGATGATTTTTAAAAAAAATAAACCACCAATAAATGAAATAAAAACCACCACTAAATTCTCCAAAAATGACATATACAAAAACCACCACTAAATGATTTTAGACTATAAAATAAGATATGGTCTTCATAACCACCACTAAACAATGTTACAGTGGTTTAAAATTCTACGAGTTTCAAATAAAAAAATACTACTAATACCTCTATTTTTTTATAGTGTTCCCTCCTCTCAAAAAATCCTGATCATGGTATGAGTTTCCAAACAAACCACCCCAACTCGAGAAAAAGAATCAACCTATATAAGAAAACAATTGTTATGTTATAAATACTATAATGAAATAAATTAGACAAAAATATGAAACGATGCATTAATAAAATGTCAATTTTAAATAAAAGGACATAGTTAGAGTCATACTTGTCACAAATTGCATCAGAATGATATGAAGACGATTCATACACATCAAAAATGACTTAAGGATCATAAAGTATCAAGACAATATGAATGTGTTTTCTTGGTTTTGTGTATGTCATGTGTCTTTTTTACTAAAATTTCAGTTTAAACTGAAAACACACACTTTGAGTCATATCGGTCACATCATGTTTTGGTTTGACATGAGACTAATTCCTACACATAAAAAATTACTTATGAATCATTTTCTTAAAGTATCAAGACAATTCAAGTGTGTTTGATTAATTTTTAGTGAGTGACACACACTTTGAGTTAAAAAAATCCAAATGAATTTTATACACATTACAAATGACTCATGGATCGTTGTCCTAAAGTATCAAAAGAATCCAAATGTGTTTTCTTGGTTTTGAGTATGTGATGTTTGATTTGAACTAAAATGTCAATTTTAAATAAAATGATACACTTGGAGTCATACTGGTCACATCGTGCGTTGGATTGAAGCGTGACTAATTCCAACACATCACAAATGACTTTTGTATCATTGTACTAAATTATCAAAACAATCCGAATGATTTTGGACATTTTTAGTATGTCACATGTCTTTTTTTACTAAAATGTCAATTCAAACTAAAAACACACACTTTGAGTCATACCAGGAACATTGTGTATCAGATTGAGGTTTGAATGATTTTTACACATCATAAATGACTTATGGATTATTGTCCTAAAGTATCAACAAAATCTAAATTCATTTTCTCGATTTAGATTATGTGATGTGTGGTTTGATTTTAGACTAATTCCTACACATTAAAAATGACTTATTAATAATTTTCTTAAAGTATCAAGATAATTCGAATGAGTTTTATCAGTTTTTAGTGAGTGAAACACTTATCGAACTAAATTTTCAATTTTAAGCTGATAAAAGACACTCCAAGACACACTGGGAACATCATGTGTTGTATTTAGGTGTGGCTAATTTACACACATCACAAATGACTTATGTATCATTATCCAAAAGTATCAAAATAATATGAATTTGTTTTCTCATTTTTGAGTATGTGACTTGTAATTTGAACTAAAATGTAAATTTTAAATAAAAAGACACACTTTAAGTCATACCAGTCACACAATTCATGAGATTGAGTTTAGGATGATTCCTACACATTAAAAATGACTTATGGGTCATTTTCCTAAAGTATAAAAATAACCCAAATGCATTTTATTAGTTTGGATCATGTCACATGTCTTTTTTACTAAAATGTCAATTTAAATAGAAAACCCATGATTTGAGTCATACCAGTCATATTTTGTGTTGATTTGATATGATACTAATTACTACAGATAATAAATGACTTATAAATCATTTTCCTAAAGTACCAAGACAACCTGAGCATGTTTTCTCAGTTTTTAGTGAGTGATACACATTTTGAACTAAATTGTTAATTTTAAACCAATAATGGAATCTTTGAGTCATAACAGGAACACCATGTATCAAATTTAGGTGTAGATAATTCCTAAACATCAAAAATTACTTATGGATCATTTTACTATAGTATCGAAACAATCTAAATGCATTTTTTCAATTTTGAGTAGGTGACGTGTAATTTTAACTAAAATGTCAATTTTAAATAAAAAGACACAATTAGAGTCACACCGGCCACACCATACATAAAATTTAGGTGTGAATGATTCCTACATGTTAGAAATGATTTATAGATCATTTTATTAAAGCATAAAAACAATACAGATGTGTTTGTTTAGTTTTGAGTATGTCACATGTATTTTTTTTACTAAAATGTTAATTTAAATTGAAAACATGCACTTTGATTCATACCAATCACATAATGTGTCAATTTCATGTGATATTGATTACTACACATAAAAAATGACTTATGAATAGTTTTTTTAAAGTATTAATACTATATGAGTACATTTTTTTAGTTTTTAGTGAGTGACACATATTTTGAACTCAATTGACAATTTTAAACTGATAACAAACACTTTGATTTGTACCAGGAATTCCATGTATCAGATTGAGGTGGAGATAGTTTATAAACATTATAAATGACATATGTATCATTTTCCTAAAGTATCAAAATATATTGAATGTGTTTTCTTGGTTTTTAGTATGTGGCATGTGATTTGAACTAAAATGTCAATTTTAAATAAAGACATACTTGGAGTCATACCAGTCATACCATACATTAGATTGAGGTGAGGATGATTCATACACATCAAAAATGACTTATGGATTATTTTATTAAAGTATCAAAACATTATTAAAATGTTTTATTAGTTTTAAGAATGTTATGTGTCTTTTTTACTAAAATGTAAATTTAAAATGAGAACATGAACTTTGAATCATACCAATCACATCATGTGTTAGTTTTAAATGAGACCAATTAATACATGAAAAAATGAATTATAAATAATTTCTCTAAATTATAAATACAATTCGAGCACATTTTCTTGGTTTTTAGTGGGTGACACACATTTTTAACTAAATTTTTAATTTTAAACTGATAAGGGACACTTTGAGTCATACCAGGCACACCGTGTATCAGATTTAGGTGAGGCTAATTTATACACATCAAAAGAAAATTATATATAATTGTAATAATGTATAAAAACCATATTAATGCGTTTTATTGGTTTTTAGTATGTGATGTGTGTTTTGAACTAAAATGTCAATTTCAAATAAAAGGAAACCGTTGGAGTCATACCAGTCACACCATACCTTATATTGACGTGTGAATGATTCATACTCCTCAAAAATGACTTAAGGAACACTTTAATAAAGTATCAAGATAATATGAATTTATTTTCTTAGTTTTGAGTATGTCATGTGTCTTTTTTACTAAAATTTAAATTTTAAATAAAAAACAAAATTTATGTATCAGATAAAAATGATAAAAAAATTAACTGAAAAATAATAGATAAAATGATGAATAATTTAACTAAATAAGTAATAAGAATTGATATTTTCATGATGTATATATATGTTCTTGACCCATTTCCATATCTCCATTATCTCAACTTCATCCTCGATGTCAAATCTATCACCAGCATAAGTGGATTTAAACATGTTACTAGCTCTATCATTACGAGCACACTGTGTATTAGATTGAGTTGAATTTTATTCCTACACATCAAAAATTACATATGAATAATTTTAATAAAGTTTCAATATAATATTAATATGTTTGATCTATTTTGAGTTTTTAACATTTTTTGAACTAAAATGTCAAATTTAAACTAAAAACATAAACTTCGAGTCATACCGGGAATTATTTGTATCATATTGAGGTGCGGTTGATTCCTACACATCACACCATTTCTTTTTATTTTGAAATTAATTCATCATTCAGGGTTATCTAAAAATATTTTTGTTTGATAACCTGGAATGTTTAATGAATTTCATAATAAAAAGAAAAGTTCCTCACCATGAGTGCATCATAGTTACTGAGTGCATGATCATAGTACATGGGTTCATTATCCTTATTGAAGAATAAATTTATTCATGATATCTATGAAAATTAAAAAAATAATTATCAGATAAAAATTATAAGGAAATTAACTAAAAAAATTAGTTAAAATGATGAGATAATTCACTAAATAAATATAAGGAAGAAACCTCTCTATGATGTCTGTTTATAATTTGACACTATGTATTCTTCCCATTAATTTCTAAAAAAATATCTTTCCTCTTTTGAATACATGGACTATCAATAATCTGGGTAGTATTGGAAAAATTTAAATAAATAAATTATTAGTAAATATTTTAAATGAAAGTATAATTATTAGCAGAAATACCTCTTTGAGGATGCTAGTTTATTGATGGAATACGATATATTTCATAAATTTTCAAATATAATAACCACAATACTTTCCATTAGTTTATTCTGAGAACTGCATAAACATTAAGAAAAATAATTAATTTGTTTTGATATATGTTTTGATAGTGTAATTTTATTATATATACCCTAATACTTATCTATTTGTAAAAGTCGATGGGATTTTTGTGCTCATGGAATGTCCTTTTGCCATTATTTTGATAAGATTTAAAAACCACCCTATCACAATATAATTTTCATTAAAACATAATATAAAATGTATAACTTGAAGTTTATTTGTAAAATGGTTCATTTAGTGTGTTAAAAATTCATAAACATAATCACGTGTGGTTGGTTTGTTGGGTATCTATGCATTGAATCTAGAAAATAAATCGTTAGAGTATCCAAATTGACTACCATGAGTAGCTAATGCTTTTTAAAAAAAATGAATAAGTAATGAAATGAATGAAAATATATTTTATATGATTAAATTGTATAGTTTTACCCCTGTATCATGGGTATTAAGAGGATTCTGTCATCTATAAGTTTTCTTTAAAATATTATGACTCATTTTCCACTATTACTTCATATTTATTTAGTTACAATGAGAATAATTATGTAGGAGTGATGTGAGGACTAATGAGTCCAAATTTACATTCACAGGTTTTTTCCTACAAATAGTATTGATATATATCCTTACAAAAATTATGAATAGTATTTAGTCATAATTAACATAGTATATCAGTTATTGGAAAAAAATATTGAAAATATACCTCATGTTTACATTTACAACTGAGAATATTATCCATTCATGCTTAAATACTTAATTTATATTCTTAAGACCAATATATTATGTAATGGAATCTCTATACATCTGTTCTTTAAAATAAATTATGGTTGTATCACCACTTTCTAACGTTGTATACACATAAACCTTTAATGTTAGTAAATGAGGAAGTTAAATGTGAAGGATAAAGGTACTTTATAAATATCTTTTCGATTGGTTGGTTGATCCTTTAGAACATTTTGATTCAACCACCCATTTCAAACCCCGTTGTCCTTCTGTAATAATATTCATCAGTTCGGGGATTTTTTCATTAATTGTTAAAGGTTTTTCATAAAAAATAAATTGTAAATGAATACCTCATTGTCAAAATATATTTTTACAAGATCTAAATACTGTGATATAAAAGTTCCAATTATGAATATATGCATCATCAAGTGGAATAGGTATCTCGGTGTTTAGATTACAAGCTATGTGAATCCCCACACTCACATGACCTATTTGAAGTTTTTTGTTGTGTATAATATATCCTTGGATATTGTATACGATAACCCTCATAACAAGATGATGGATGGGTTTTTATAGATATAAATGAAAATAATTTTCACCCTATAGAATATCAGTATAGGAAAGTTTTCAATGTCTTTATAGTTCACATTTCATAGTAAAAATTATAAAAATATTTAATACCTCGTCCAATATATCCCTTTGATGGGAATGGATCACCTCAAAGACGGTGTGTGTGTGTGTGTGGGGGGGGGGGGGTTGAGGATCTTCATGTAGTGGTTGTTGTTGTGTTTTTTCTTCTCTTTGATTCTTTTCTATAACATTTTATAATAACTGATACTACCAATTAAGTTTTTATTCTAGATCATCTAATCATTCCTACATCTCTTACATTTTCATTTCTTTATCCCCCTATTTATTTCTTTTCTCAAAATATGTTCGGGATGAAACCCCCAAACCCACACCTCTGATGTGACCATACTATTCTAGCCACTTCAAGACCACCGATAGTAGTTTTTAATTGAGTACAGATAATAATGCTTCTTATGTCTAATTTAGATAAAAAATATAGGAAAATAAGTAATAATTATTACGTAATACTAATTTAAAGAAAAATAATTTTTTTGTTATGTCATACTTACATATTCTTACCACACTTTTTATATGTTTTCATCTATTAGTAACCCATATTTATTTAGACGTGCCTCCTTCCATAACACATGATGTGGGATGGAAGTGGATATGGATTTAAATTTATCAATCTACATATAAAAATAGGAACTTAATTATGTTTATGTTTCATGTTACATAAAATTATTACTGTATATTTTAAATATATACCATTTTTTTTCAAGTAAAGCATACCCCATCCTTTCTTTATGGTAGGGGTACATTAGTTTTTATACACATTTCTTATTTTCAACATTAATTTTCTATTTTATAAATTAACCATTATTAATAAAAGTGATCAATACACATACTATCAAGAAATATATTATTTGTTACAATGTACTTGAAAAGATGTCTCATCACGATGACCAATAAATTCATCCTACGCTTATTGGTTTATTAGGTGTGCATACATCTATGCTAGGTGCATGTTTATTTTCCATTTAACATATTTGAGATGATAATTTGTAAGAATTGTATTAAATCCTATATGAGCCTTTCCTGTGATCATTAATATAAATTTAATTTGGAATTAATCTACTATTGATGCACTCTCTAAGGGATAATAAAGAGTAAAACAACATTTCATTATTTTTATTTTTAGTAAAATAATGAAATTATATCATAATGATAACTTAATATCTTCCCAAATTATTTACTTAAGCACAAGAACAACATTTGTCACAACCCAACCCAACGAGGCTTGAGACAAAACTACCCCAAGCCTACCTCTAATAGGAAATGGGCTAGCGACTAGCACCAAGAAGGCTTATCACGCACATGGGATGCATTTTACTTATGCACCTACACACACACACACATCTCCAAGAACATACAATGATGAAAAGTAAAAACAATTGAAAAATAATTCATACACATATATATAATCTCCCAACCAGAGTATAACATTATGTAAAGGAAAAGTAAATAGGACTAAATACAAGACCATCATAAAGATTCTATACACAAGTCCAACTAAAACTATAAAGAGTTCAACCTGCTTCATGTATGAGGACAACATCAAAGGTATGATACCAGAAAACACCTCAGTCTAACATCTCTAACTATGCACTTCCTACTCTCGGTCCTCCTAGGACACTATAAAAAAGGGCCTCCATATACATAAAACAAGACACGTGCGGGTAAAGCCTGTACATGGGTGAGTATAAGCCTACTCAGTAGGACACCTCGAAAGCACTAAACATGAAGTGCCAAGTATAGTTAGATCAATACAATATATAACATAGTATAACTGATACAAGAATAAAATAACCTATATATAATCAGGAGAGACACCACTCCATCAGGCGGTCATAACCAACTATCAACCATAGGATTCTGTACAAAGCAATTCTCATTCCGGGAGATCCTACTCCACGAGCCATGCTATAATAAGAGACACTCAACGAAGAGGTATAACTCATTTGGGATCTACCCAAAGAGACCGTATTGGTCAAAGAATACCATGATACATAGATAGGTGTCACACCCAAGAACATTGGGGGACACTACAAACCATATATAGATCAACCTTGATACACAGATATGGGGGTCATACCTAGAACCACTAGGGGACACCAGGAACCTGATCTGGATCAAACTTGATATACAGATAGGGGTCACACCTAAAACCACTGAGGGAAACCATGAACCTAATCTAGATCAACCCGCTATGTAGGGGATCATATTCCAATGATTCCACAAACCCTACTAATGCAACCCACTATATAGAGGATCAATGCCCTGCTCAGGGAGGTTACATCGATTCCACAAACTCCACTAGTGATGATAGAGAATCATACTCCAGTATCACAAAGGGACACTATAACTCTATTTAAGACTCAACCTCTAGAGGGGATCAAAATAAAATAATGAGTATGTAATGCCACACTGTACCCTCTAGGGAAAGGACCAAGGGAACGCACTCTACCTATACTTATCCAAACTAAGAAAACTAAGATCCTCAAGCACTCTTGAAGGTAGTACACAATGTGTCCTAGGGGTACATGACGTGTCCAGCTATCCCAAGTCATTTCCATGTGGAAGATCCTCAGACGGCATGAAATATCAATATACACAACATGTAGAAGGGTATACATGGTGTGTAGAGACACACAGTACCTTGTATGTGGATCCTATCTATGTCTGCAAGGGAGTACACAATGTGTCTCATTAGGTTAGACATTTCTTGAGTATGGGTCTAGAAAAATCTAGTCGAACACGTGAGGATCATATTTGGTATGAAGGGATAAAATTTAATTCCACTTATATAACTCTTAAAAAGATCTCAAATTTTCAAACTGATCACACCATTGTGGTCCTTGTGGAAAAATGATCAAAATAGGCTATTTATGTGCCCTAAATGGACACCCAGTGAAAAAGACACATTTTACCATATAACGCATGAATGGTGCTTTGTGAGTCCAAGCCATGAATCTAAATAAGGTACCTAACATTGGTCTTGAAACGTCCAACTCAATGTCCAGGTCATGATGTCGTAGATGGTTCGTTAATTCGAAACCATATGAAATAGATATTCCAGATACTATATTTCATAATAATAATAACAATAATATTATCTTTTTATTATTAATTGGGAACTTCATGGACCCACACCACAAGACCAAATTAAATACCTAACATTGGTCTTGAAATGACTGTCCCAATGTCAGGGTCTCAATTCTGTATATGGATCGTCAATCTGACATTGTACAAAAGAGTTACAACTGAATTAATGTT
Organism: Viscum album; assembly: GCA_963277665.1. NCBI lineage: Eukaryota > Viridiplantae > Streptophyta > Magnoliopsida > Santalales > Viscaceae > Viscum > Viscum album. Next base: position 2,074,770,694 of record OY728131.1, read on the forward strand.
TTAATAATAATGACGATAAAAATAATATTATAATATTATTAGTTTAAACATAGTGTATTTTCAACAATGGGGAGGGTCATGCACAAAACCCACCCTTCATTAAGCCCCTCAAAATGAATTTAAGATTTCTATTTTTTATACAATATTATTAATATCATAATTGATAATAATATTCCCCATCACCCTCTCTCCAATCACACATAGGGTGGGGGATAAACTCATGCCCAAACAATAAGTTTCTCACACATTACTCATGACCTCTAGATAAAAATTGAAGGAGATGAACTATCCAACTTCACTTGCATGGGAGGTTACCCCACTCTTAATAATAACTAGTACTCTGCGCGTGCATTCACAAGAAACTATAAAACAATTCTTATATTCAATAATATAATACCATTTTCAAACATAATAATTCATATTAATATTAGTAATATTTAAAACACAAATGAGTGGTAAATTATAATAGAATTGAAGTTACAAAATTGATGGGAGTGGGTAGTAAATCCATAAAGAAGCATGGTAGTCTAATGGTGGATTAATTAAAGAGACATCAGGTGTTTGAACAATCAGAATAATCTGAAATATCAATTATGATCATTACACTAAATTCCCTATAGAAAAGGAGGAAAAAAATTTGCAGTCTCAGCTGTAATAGGTTGGTCCAGAACCCACAACCATAATATATTCCATATTTACAAAAAGAATAGCTTCTATGGATCATTTCTAGGATTCTATTCTTCCAATATAATCCTCAATTTCTCTATCAACACAACCTTGAAAGAATTGTCATTCATTTTTTTTTAGTTTAGGATCAGTTTCATAGTACAACACATCTCCCTCATTACTGACATAGTGATTGCGATGAAAGCTTATAATCAAAGATCCAAGAAGGTACATTTGTAGAGGAACTTATTTCTTGGATTCATGGTAGTATTTAACTAGTAAAACACATCTCCCTCATGGTGCATGTTGTTGATTTATTTCAGAGCAATTCACTATTCAATTCCACCCTTACACCGCTATTTTAAACTAGTTTTGTAATGAATATTCAAAATATTATAATAAATTTCACTTCATATTTTATTCAATAAATTGTTTTTTATCACTTTTAAAAAGGGAAATTATACTTGTTTTGATATTTTCATTGAAGGTGGAGGTGATTTGGAGGCTCGGAGATAATCTAGAAGAAAAATGGGCCAAACTGCATGGCATCCCATTGACATCTATCCACTATTTTGAATAGTAGGAAAATTATGTGGATCTAAATGGGATGAAAATTTGTGGGACTCTCCAAACTATCATGGGATACAACTATTATTAAGAAACCTAAGCCTAATTCAGTTATCTGGTGGCCCATCCGAATCATTCTGTCCAGGGGACAAAATCTTCCTGAATTCAAAAGTTTTATTTGGTATTTTGACTATATCTACCAATACAGTTGTCTAATGGCCTCCAAATTCAATAGAAAGACATTAAAGAGGCCGGCCAACAACTCTTCTCTTTTGGTCAAGTAGTGAACTATCTTTCTACTATTTCAAAACCGAGACACAAGTGGTATTTAAAAAATAGGATGCCCAAAACCATGTCCCATTTTGGATATAAAAAGGCACCATGGGCACCTCATTTGTAAGTTCATCCAGAAGGCAAAGATCTAGTATTTTGGAGACCCAAAGTATTCCTATCATCATACAAAGAGTTATAGAGACCCCTATACTCATAGGGGGATCAAGGATGAAGGAAAAGTTACACCCAAGCTTCCTCCTCCTCCTGATGTCAAGATAAATGGTGGACGATCATTTCAAGGGAGCTACACACACTTGGGATGGATTTCCAACACTTTTTATTCCACTGGTTTTGTGTAATTTGTGTGCTAAATATTTCACTTACTTATTATCCTGACATGATTCTCCTATTATTGCATTTATGTTGTTATAATTAAGTGAAACACTTTTTATTTCAACACCGATTGGGTTGAGATTTCAAGTGGGAATATTGGGTTGTTCTGATTGGACAAGACAAGAGTCATATTTATCTCACACATAAATAAAATTTTAGTATGATTTGGTATAATTTCTTATCTATTCTTGATATACAAACCTTGATAACATTATTCTTTGTGTCAAGGGGTGGTTCTTTGAGCATCATTTAAGAGGCAAGAGGGAAGTTGAGATCTTGACAACCCTCAACCAAAGAATTACATTAAACCATGTGTATTTTTTAGAATGATGAACTCACCAAGAAGTGTAGTGAACTTGAAATTATCTCCTTATATAATAATTCTTAAATCAACACCTTTATCTATCAACTATTAATCTCTTTACATCAAGTTATTTTCTTAAAATTGTTTTCAAAATCACCCCCATGTTTAGTAATTTTTATTAAAAATACATACTCTAAACCTATCAATGCTCCTCCAGAGACAACCTAGGGTCTTCCCTAGAATATAAATCAACCTTAAAAACATAATAAATTTGACGTTTCATGACAACTCGGTCATTGGTACAACCATAGTCATGATTAATCATTGTGAGTCCCGTCCTAAAGATAACTCCAATGATGTCTAAACATTAATGAAACCAAGAAAGGAGTTGTGGGTGAAAAAATCAATCCCATTATCTTACTCCAAAGGATATTCAATTGGAAACAATTAATTCAATCAAAAATTGTTATTGAACCCTTTTAGTAAAAACTATTTGACCCCTTACTTAATGCTTGATCAAAGTTGAAGATAAAAGAAAATTTCATCCACTTACAGTTTCAGAGATTTTAGTAATTGGGAATCATGTCTAATAAAATAAATCCAAATATAAATTGTATAATAAAATATGACTATATGAACACATATATAAAATTAACCTACAAGTCCCTCATTCTAAGGAAGTATTGATAATTCGATGTATAAAACACATATCCACCAATAACTAGTTCAACTATTGCATGGTCTATAATAACCTACAACAATAACTTGAATACCCTCTAAATAATAGATTCATTCAAATCATGATGATAGTAGAAGAAAATATCAAACATACCAATTATTAGGCATGCACCAATGATCCAAAAATACTTAAAAATATAGTAAACTATATGTTATAAAATGAAAATTATAAAATAATGGAAAGAATACAAAACCTGACCAGAATTATTAGTATTATTACCTTTAACAACATCATGATTTACATGTCTCTGTGACATAAAAGTTGAAGAGAAACAAAAATTTCTTCCAATTACCATATCTTTAACATATTTTGTTAACATTATTTTTTCATATGAATCAAATTAATTTAGCATGTTTCCAAAACATAAAAAAATATCACATTTTCCTTTGATATTAATTTTGTTTATGATAGAAAGTGTTGTAGTGATTTGATTGACATACCATGCCACAACACCAAGGAAATATTTCTTCATAACAAAAGTGATGCAAGTAAGTCACCGAATCAAGCCACATAATAAAAATCTATCAAGACAAAAATATAGGTGAGACCATTTATTCTTATAGAAAATAAAAATGTAATACAAGATCCACTTATCCAAAAGAAAATAAGTGAAATAAAATAGAATAAAATAACCCACTACTCAAAAAAATTTCAATTCATATTTAATTGAATTAATATAATTATCCATTGGTCAAATAAATGATCTGCTGCTATAAGATACATGATCCACTACTCTAAAATACATGACCCACTGCTCTAAAAAATGATCAATTTCTCAAATAAAACACATGATCCACTGATCCAATAAAATAAATGATCCAATACCCAAAAAAAATTCATGATCCATTGCTCAAATAAAAAACTTGTTCCACTACTCTAAAAAATGATCTTTTTCTGAAATAAAATACACGATTCAATCCACTGCTCATAGAAAATACAAGATCCACTACTAAAAAAATTGATCGATTACTTTAATACATGTCCATTTAGATTTAGTATAATTAAAAATATTTAATAATTCAAATAAAATAAAATGTTCCACTAATACTTAATATGTCACTAATCCCATCTTCAACAAAAATATAGTATTACTACACCCTATCACCATGTATGAAGGATCAAAAAATTTCATCCCTATAGTGGAATGGTTCACTGAATTTATATCTATGAATTTAAATATAGTATAATTATGTGTTACATTTGGATGTTAAATTCTTGATGAACAATCTAAAAACATTTCAAGAATTAGTGTCACTTTTTGGGAGAGTGGGATGAAATTGGAAGAACAAATGAATTGAGCGAGTTTCTTGTGACACATGATGATTTCACCCCTACCCTTTGGTTTTATTCTATTCTTCATATCTGAGGAATTTTGTGGTAGTGGTCCAACTTTAGATTTATTTCCTTTCTTAAAAGGGTTATATTTATGGTTAGCTTATTATACATAATCCAACACAATGATCATTGAAACACTTATTTTAAAAGATCATCTGAGAGCTCTCTCTTATTTATTTATATAAAGTATTGATGTTTTGTGCCTAAGTTTTCATTTGAAATATGTAGAGGGTCAGAATATCATTAAATACTTAAATTTAATCTTTATATTGTTTTAAATAATATGCACATATTGTTTAAAGTAAAATCATTAACTAACATTAGTAAAATGCATTGAAATTATTTGTAAAAAAAACAACAAATAGTGAAGGGAGTTTATGTAAATGTGTTTTTAATATAAAATTTAAACATAAATGAAATAAATTATTAAATTACATTGGGTATGAAAAATATTATTTTTAGAACTTAATACACTTTATTGAGAGGTTGCATCAGAAGGAACAACCTATAAGTAAATGAATAATAAAGTAGTCTAATTAATAAATAATTGTATAGGTTATGTGAAATAGGTATCAGTTAGAAGAACTGTTACTATAGTAGTATAAAGTTAATGCCTTAAAAATTAGAAAAGTATTACCCCATAATGAATATGAAAAATGATTAATATCTTAGAAACTTATACCCTCCAATTTTTTTTTGAAAATAATAATATTGTAAAAAAACAATGAAGTTAATTTAGAAAGTATAAATTTTTTGGAATGAAAATATGAAAATATGATATGCAGTTTAAAAAAGAGGATTTGAGAGTTCTCTTTTTTAATTAGTTTATAGTTTTAGATCTTTTGGTAATTGGGAATCAAGTCTACTAAAATAAATCCAAATATAAACAGTATAATAAAATATGACTATATGAATACATATAGAAAATTAACCTACAAGACACTCATTTTGAGGAATTATTGATAATTTTAGGTATAAAACAGATGTCCAACAATAACCAATTTAACTTTTTCATGGTAAAAAATAACCTATTTCATTAACTTGAATCCCCTCTAAACAAAAGATTCATTCAATTCATGATGAATGTAGAAGAAAATCTCAAACATACCAATCATGAGGCGTACACCAATGATCCAAAAATAATTGAAAATACCTTAAACTATATGTTATACAATGAAAATTGTAAACTAATGGTAAGAATAAAAAATTTGACTGGAATTAATAAAAATTTAGTGATATTACCTTAAAAAAAATCATGCTTTACATGTCTTTGTGACATTAAAGTAAGATCTCCTGAACCATTAATAAAAAATTGGGAATGAAAAGATTCAGTTACTGTAGAAGTATAAAATTAATGACTTAAAAATTCAGAAAAGTATTACCCCATAATTAATATAAAAAGGTTTATATCTCAGAAACTACTACCCTCTATTTTTTTTAAAAATAAGAATATTGATAACAAAAAATGAAGTGAATTTTTTGAGGATAAAGTTTCTGTCATGAAAATATGAAAATTTGATATGCATTTTCAAAAAGGGGATCTGAGTGCTCTCTCTTATTTAATTAGTTTACAGTTTCAGAGCTTTTATTAATTTGGAATAAGGTCCGCTAAAATTAATCCAAATATAATTTGTATAATAAAATATGAAAATATGAATAAATAGAGAAAATAAACCTCGAAGTCACTCATTCTAAGGAAGTATTGATAATTAGATGTATAAAATTCATATCCACCAATAACCAGTTCAACTATTGCATGGGCCATAATAACCTGCAAAAAATAACTTGAATCCCCTCTAAATAATAGATTCATTCAAATCATGATGATAGTAGAAGAAAATCTCAAACATACTAATTATTATGTATGCACCAATGATCCTAAAATACATGAAAATATAGTAAATTATAAGTTATAAAATGAAAATTGTAATATAATGGAAATAATAAAAAACTTGACTAGAATTATTAAAAATTTAGTGACATTACCTTCAACAACATAATTATTTACATGTATTTGTGACATTAAATTAAGATCTCATGAACCATTAATGTAAAATTAAGAATGCAAAGATTCAATTACGTGAAACAATGGCATAAAATAGATGATGAGTAATGTAATAATATGCATTGTCAGTAATCAAAAATTTGAACATAATGAAAATTAATATGAAGTAAAACATGATGGATCAGAAGGCATAGAAATCTGTTTTGAGTTCACCTTATATTTAATGTGACTGATGGATATTTTCATACTTGATCTTCATTATTTGAAGATTTGAAAAATTATAATTGCATAATATAGATGCAATTAAAAAAAATTAGGGTAACGACATAGTAACCTATAACAATAACTCAAATCCTCTCTTAAGAAAATATTTATTCAATTCATGATGATGGTGGAAAGATAATTTCAAGCAGATCGATTATGAGGTGTGCACCAGTGATTCAAAAGTACACGAAAATACTATAAATTGTATGTTATAAAATGAAAATTTTAAAAAATGGAAGGAATAAAAAACATGAATAGGAGTATCAAACATTCAATGAAATTATCTCCAAAAACTTAATGATTTGAATGTCCTTGTGACATTAATGTAAGATCTCATGAAACTTTAAAGAAAAATTTGAGAATGAAATGATTTAGCTATATGAAAAAATGGGATAAAATGAATGATGAGTAATGTAAAAATAAGTAATATTAGTAATCACAAATTCAATGATTTTTAATTTAAAAATTATGAATAAATCACAATTAATCATGGAAACCTAATAAATTAACCATAAATTGAGTTCAGACTTGCTACATTACCTTTATAACATACCCTCATTTGATACCCCTAACCTCAAGATCATACCTACAATGGGTTAGTAGAAAAAGGTTTAAGTGATTTCATAACACTTTAATATAGAAAATAAAATAATATTTCTTCAAAAACTCAATGGAAACATAAATAAATAAATAAGAATGGAGAAGAAATAATATTGAACACAAACTGAATTCATTGTGTACTGGAATGGATTGTACTTATAGTGCTGATGATTCAAGTGTTGATTCCTTGAAAATATCTACATCATTCATCAAAGTTAGAGTGATTAATAAAGAAGAATTTAATGGGTGCATACAAGTCTTATATATTCACCAAAGTCCTCATTGTAATAAAGTAACATTATACTTACAGAAATGGTGGCCGACCGAATGAAGTGAACCTCATGAAAGCAGATGTATTGTGTTATAATATTAAAATTTTGTATGAATAGGGTGAAATGAATAACTTAAAAGTGGATCAATATGTCACAAAGTAGATATGAATGAAAAATCACCTTATGTAGGATGAATTTGCAATAGTATGAGAGTCGACCAAATCCGAACCATGGGAATGAAATTGATGAAGGCCATCTGATTCAAACTAGTTCTGAACTTCAAAGTATATCCCTAATTCAATTTTTCTTGGTTCATGTGACCATTGACTGTGCTTCCTTAGTCACTGATTTTATACGTCATTTAAATGGTGAGTCATTTTTGAAATTTTGAGTCCCTTCTAGTTCTGTAGAACTAGGCTTGAAATCTTGAGTTTTCTCTAAATTGGGTTTCTGACTAAAGTTGAGACTAAGACCTTGGGTTCATATAGGGAAGGGTTCCGAGTAATGAAGAAGGTATGAATCCTAAGGAGGATCCGAGCTCCATTTTGAAAACTGAAGCAATAAAAAGTTGATTATGTAGAAATAATCAGAGTCGTTGTTGTAAGAATAGCTTTAAGGTGACAAAATCTATTGGGAAGACTAGGAGTAGGCAAGGAAAATTGGGATCATGAGTGGTGTGGGATGGAGCGTACGATAGAGATAATGGTATAGGATGGAGGAGATGGTGGCTGAAGATTAAGCACCAATCAGAGGTGATGTTAGTGGAGTAGTTGTTCACTGGTAACTTGAAAGTGGTAGTAGATAGAGGAGGAAAAGGTGTTTGAAGAAGAATAAATAGTTGTAGGTGATGATATAGGATTTAATATTATGGGTAACCTGAGAGCGGTGGTAGATAGAGGAGAGGAAGATGGTTAAAGATAAATAAAAAATTATAAGGCAATGGTGGACCTATCAATTTTTAGTGGTAACCCTAGTATAGGAAGAATAAAATCACGAGTGGAAGATTTTTGATGTGGAGGGAGTAATAGTGGGAGGAACTGAAATAGTGAAGCGATTGAAGGAAAGGGAAATACGTGTGCTGGAAACATCCCAGCTTTAGAATTGATATAGGTATTATTATCATAATTATTATTAAAATAATATTATTATTTATGCTTTGAAGAGTCATACTCTTCCCTATTTTCATGTGATCAACAGCAATCACTCTCAGATTTGACCTCGACCAAACCTTTTCTTGTCGGTGTTGTCGCATGCCAAAATCCTGAACAAAAACTCCTGATCCATCCATGTATCTACTACCATCATCACATACCATAATCATAACATCAGATCTCCACCCCAAACCCATGGTAGCAATCCATTGTGCCAAGGATTGAATGTGCAATGATCGTTCACCGTGTATTCATCAAATCATAGACCAAAAGAAATTTTCAATGACAAACACACGTAAAACGGGGAGAGATTACCATAAAAAACAAACATGAGGAAAAAAAACTCAAACTTTGTTCATTTTATCCTTGATCAATTGTCATAGTAAGGGCAAACAAAGAGTTTTATGAATCAATGAATGAACAAATAATAGTTATCCCCAAATCCCATAATTAAACCCATACCCACATAATGACCAATCCATGAATCAATCTGTTAGTCAAATGATTCACATTCATTATGGGTTAAGAAATTAAGATAAATACAAAAATTAAATATCCTACCTCAATTTGGATCAATCAATGATATAGGATGAATCTTCGTCATTGTTATTGGTGAGATCTTCTATTTCCATTGGCACACCGATCGTCAAAGTTCGATTTGTCGGTGTTCATACACAGAAGCTCCTCCATCAGATCATCTCCAAAATTACAAGGTTATGAGGCCAAACATTAAATTTTGTTATAACTGAGTTTATAAAGGAGTTTATTAGATCTCTATATCATCGAATAAAAATAAATAAATTTATTTAATTTATTTATTATTTACGTCTGTGATGACTCTTTCACAAACGCCTCACACCGACCAAGGTTATATCGCATCTAGGGGAAAAAATGAATTACAAACTCAATGGTGGTCATATATTTTCAATATGAGTCCCCATTCATGAGTTATTAGGATTAAATTTAGTAATAAAATAATTTATTTAATAATTTTATTTATGGTTACGTCCTTGGTGACTTTTTCTATAGATGACCCTCACCAACAAAAGTTATTTCACTCCTAGGGTAAAATCCATGTTAAGGATCAACGGTGGTCTCAGATTTTTTATCTGATCATCTATTTAGGAGATATTCCATTATTTTTTTAAAACCATGAACATGTAAGAAAAATATATTTAATTTTTTTATAAAATTAATTCCGGGAACACCGGGCCTCAGAATATGACATCGTCTTATCGCCTGGCTTTGTAAATATGCTTTGAAATATTATAAAGCCTTACACAAAAAAACTGGGACATTACAACATTATTCCATGAATATACTTCAATTAGTACAGACATTCAAGTGGTGATCCTAATGTAACTACTAAACATGGACCTGTTAGGCTTAACACCTTGACCACAAGGATTCTATATAACCTATAATTTTATTCTTCTGTTTCTCACCTTAAAATTTCTTTTTAACACTACCACTCTACACCAATCATATTTTTTTGGGATATAGTTTTTTTCAACGTATAAAATTTCCTTGGATTCAACATCGTCAATATGTTGTTCCAATGGATTGGTAGAATCATCATATGAAAAAGGTTGTAGTTCCTATATACTGGGAGCATCTGTATGGTGATAAACTTATTATTCCTTTGGATTGAGAGAATCAACATGTGAATAAGTCATTATCTACATAGGTGGTTGAAATTTTAATTTAGATTACATAAATATAGTAGTTAAAAGATAATAATATGAGGTAACATAATGTATATTATAAAAAATATAACATGGTTATTGAAATATCTTTTTTTAAAGGTTGAAGGGATTTGGACCCTCCATCGTGTATCAAAATCCCCCAATTATCATATCCTATTACATACAAGACCCCATATATATTGAGACCATTATTAAATGGTTATGTCATCATAATGAAAGGGCTATCCTTAGTCAAATTGACATCTGACACTTTAATGTTTTTGGTTAATAACAAAATAATTGACCACTTTCAGTTTGTAGGATCTAGATCATAAAATACGTGTACTACTTGTGATACCATTATAAAAAGTTTGTCTTTGTAACCTTACTAAAATCTAAATTAATTAATTCAAATTCATATATTTTAACTACAATCCTATTATCTACCCACTTTCATTAAAAATATGCACTTGGAAAGTAGTATAATCCAACTCACATATTTGTTTTGATGATTACAATGTATTACATATTTGAATAAATTTTATTTTTTTCCTTGGTACTAGATACATGCATCGGTTCAACCATAAGTGTAACTATACTATTTTTCATGGTACCACATTTATCATGTTTATTTATATAAAATGTATAACCATTGATTATATAACCATTATAAGATAATATATGCACAATTAGTCCTCTAGCTATCCATCAAAGTTGTTCTCAAATTGAATTTGTATTTTTAGTTGTCTCCTTAAAAATATGGTCTCAAAAACATTATATACACTATTTATTATGTGTATTTTATATCCAACTTTCAGAACATTATGGATTAAAATACCTAATAATTATTTGTGGGTTTCAACATATGGTTAAAACTCTAAACTGTTATGAAAAATGTAAAGGTGATCTTGATCCTACTCTATAATAGTAATTGTGACAACATATATTCCAAAAATTCCTTTACCCATAAGCATCTTGGTGTGATAAGATTTTGGTAGACCAATTCTTTCCATATTGGATAGGTAATTGGTACAGAATTCAATGACTTTTTTCAACAATATATTACTCCATAATACAACCTTCCAATCAAATTTGATTTTTGACTTACCTTTTCAAAATCTTCATATACCATTCAATGGGGAACATCCATCTATAATATATAGAACCACATAGTCAAATCTCTCTTACTAAGTGAACCATCAAGTGAACCATCATATCAAAGAATATTAGTGGGAATAATATCTCTAATTCACATAACATGGAAACAATTTCCTTTTATGTAGTTGGAAATTTCACTAGGTTTATAAATTTGCTACATATATCTTTGAAAAAGAATCAAATCTTGGTTAATATATGAAAAAACTTCTTGTAAAAAATAAAACATAAAGTTATAGGAATTACATATTTCATCGAAAAATCACAATTATATGATTTCAAACCTTTTAACATGAAAATTTTCATTGAAACAATATTCTTGATATTTTATGAATACCCCTATGAAACCTTTACATCATTCAAGAAGTTAAAAAAATGATATCTCTCTTTCCTAGAAAGTTTGTAAGTATCTAGAGGAAGAAAAGTTTGTTTTTCACTCTTCACTAACACCAAATCTTCCTATATCCCCATGTCAATCATTATCAACTTAGCCTTAATGCCATTCATTTTTTTGGTTGTATTTAGTAACATGACAATGAAATTGTCACATACATTTTTCCCACATGCATAACATCAAGAAAATTACAGACATACAAACAATTTGAGTATGGTAATTCAAGAAAATCTAATCTCTTTTCCAATAGGTTTTTGTATGTTTTTTTTGAAAATGGTTTACCAAAATCAGTTTCCATATCTTTTAATTTCTCAAACACTTGATCACCTATTAGTGGAGATAGTGTTTCACCTTCTTCTAAACTCCCATATAATGATGTCATCTATGATCAGTACTTATATCACTAGGGTTGAAATTTAGGATTTCCTAGAAACACAGTCTTCAATGAACGTTTCAACCTAATTGAATACATACCTTGTTCATAATTAAGACACCCTTGAGTTCCTTTAATGCCACATCCTGAAAGGTTTTCATAATAAGGAAAGTCATTTATCATCCCATACAACATGGCTCTCAACCTGAAATCTTTATTTCTATAAGAATCATAAAATGTAACACCTAAATCCCATAATAATTTCAAATCATTGATCAATGAATCCAAATAGACCTCAATATTATTACTTAGTTGTTTTAGTTCTGATATAATAAAAGATAACATAATGTATTTTTGTTTCATACATAACCATGGTGGAAAGTTATAATTTTCCAAAATAACTATCCATTTACTATGAGTGTTTCTTTAAATACCAAAAGGATTCACTCTATATATAGATTGCACAAGATGAAGGTTTCTTGGCTCATTTCCAAATTCAGGATACTCAGGATCAATTCTCTTCCATTGACGGGAGTCTACTAGGTGATGAAGTTTACCATCTTTATTTCTTGTATCTATACACCAGATCAATTTTCTTACAGCCCCCTCACTTCCATATAGGCTTCTAAACCATAGAATTTTTGGAAAGTACCATAAAACTTTTGAAAAAACTAATTATTTGTTATTTTATTTTGAATCAACACACTTTGGGGAATTTTTAAGTGTTTTTAGTCTTTGTGAAATAGTATAAAGTCATTTGTACAAGAATTTATTCTTTCAGATATCATACCCATTGAATGTATCATTTGTTTAGAGTGATATGTTCGACAATGAGTCTCATTATATTACATGAGCATATTATTCAAGAGAGTAAGAAGTTCAATAAAACTGCATTCACTCCATCCATTGCTATCTTTTAAATTATATAGATTCAGTATGTCTAACATTGCTGAATATTTAGTAAAACCAACATGTAATGGTTCCTTTGCAAAAATATTTAACTTCTCAAATAATTTTGGATAACCATGAAGTTCATCTTAAACTTTCATGGTCATTTTCTCAATTTGATTTTCATCATCATTCACACCTATAATCATATCCTCGATATGGTCTTCATCATAGTTCACACTTATAATCACATTATATGATCCATAAAATTCAGTCTTAAGTCGGTCACTAGATACATTCAGTTTTTCCCTGTATTTAGTCCAAAATTTATAACTTTAATTTATTCCATGATAGATAAAGTGTTCTACCAACTCCTCTATAGTAATTATTATTGAATAAAAATAGTGTAAACATGGAAAAGTATTTGATAAGGGTCATATTCATGATCTTTTGAAAACTTGATGAACTCTTTCATTCCATCCTCATACTCTTTTTTCATACAATTGACATCCATCCATTTTCAATTCACATACATACTATTTGATTCAGTAATATTAATATTTAAATAAATAAATAAATATATAGAAATTATAATCTTGGAACCCATAAAAAGGTCATTCTTAAAGAATCATTTAAGCTACATGAAGTAATTAATCTAATATAATAAGTGTTGAATGATGGGTATTGATATTTTTTTGTAATGGTGGAAATAATTAAAGGAAAGGAATGTATGATATCTATAAAGTTAAAAATAATCTAATTAAATTTTAATCTATTTCAGAACATAGAGATCTCATATAGGATTAATTCAAATATATCTTATATGATTAAATCAAAATAAAAAATCTAGATATAGCAGTGAGTAATTGAAATAAACAAGAGGGTGGAGTTGGTGTTTATTTATTTATTCACATGGTATATGGTGGGACAGGTGGATTTTTAGTCACAGGAATCATAGGACTTGAATTTTATCTTTTTGTAGATGATTAAAACATTGATAGGGCCTAATCACATGGTCTTGAAAACCCAATTCTTGAAGAAACTGTTGAATTTAAATCAAATTAACTTTAAGTCTTGAGTTGGGGTTCCCATGTTCCATTCCCATTTTGGATAGTTCAAATTTTATCAAAGGGTCCTTTTAATAACCCATTCCAAGAAATTAAATTCATGAAACACCACATTACAGTTTAAAACATTACATTTATTAAATCAAAGTAAAAAATTTAAACAACCCAATAGGCATAAAAAACTATCATTATCATCATAAAAATGATTTAAATGGTTAAATAACCTTTTATAAAACATGGAATGAAATTAAAACAATCCAAAAATGGAATTTTAATTTGAAATTACTATGAACTTTTGAAAATACCATTTATATAATCCCATTTTTAAGAAAAATATTTAAAAACAGAGTTCAAGATAAATAATTTGAGTGCCTAAATCACCCTTTTTCCTTACACATGTATGCATTTATAAATATAGATACCACTCATCTTTTTTCACATATTCACACATAATTGCATGAATATATGTAATAATGTATCTATATTTATATCTATTTAGTCTTAATTTAATTCCTTCATTAACATGTAATTCAAAAAAAAAAACTTTTCTTCTTTATCTTAGTAAAGAATTGTATAAATCAACAATCATTTTCATGAACTAAAAAAATACTTTGAGCCTACATAAAGGAACTTTAAATTACTTCACGTACCATTATTTTTTAGATAATTAAGAACAATATCAAGAAGATAAACTAGTATTAAATACTCATAATGCAGTGTAGTAGGTTAGAGTTCAAAAATAGTGGAAGAGTTGAGAATCACAATGATCATTGCGTTGAATTGATTTTGTTAGCTATGTTGGAGTTAGATAAATGACATATCTTGTGTCTACATAGTCGTACTTCATTGGTGGTAATGTAATATGTGTTGGGTTGTGACGTAATATAAAATTCTGATAACATGTAATAAAATGATTCCACCCATGTTCTGATTATATCATACTGTCAAGTTATTTTATATGTGACAATTCATTTTGTATATAACCTAGTATAGTATCTTGATATGACCTATGCCATGTTGATATCATAATACTCACTCTCCAATTTTCATGTATGGTGTAATGCTAGATTCTTAGAATGTTCTTCAATAGCCTCACTTGATCTTTACTTACACACCACTCATTTCACATGCAAGCCTCTTATGCACCATCAATATCTCATATATCAATGTGCATCTATAATCCATATGCATATCCCATGTGTTCATGCCATATCACATGTGTAAAATATATAACAAATCGATATCCATAAAAAAAATATAATAATAATTTTAAAAAATATTAAATAAAATTAAAAAGATATAAAAACTTATTAATTCCATAACAAGATAAAATTATTAAGAACAAACTTAAAATAAAAAATAATTCATATAAATAAAGAGTATGTGTATAAGAATGAAATCTATAATGAAATATTTTTTTATCAAGATCTATAAATATAAAAAATTAGAAAAAAAACAGACAAACTAAATTAAACCCATTTCATAATTCCTATAAAAATTATAAAAAATTTAGGAGATATTAAAATGATTGGGGTTATTCTACCTGATAATGGAAGAAAATGGGAAGAATTGTTCGATTTTAGTCCATGGGAACTAGAGGTATACTTGGAACTTAGAGCCAATTTCCATATGTGCACTGAAAAAACTTTTCCTACTTATCATTTACAGTCCCCACCTTGCATGAAAAATGGGTAGGGTTTCTTTGGTACACAAATAATATCTCTATGCAATCAGTGTGAGAAATAATGATAAATGAGTGAAATGAATATGACGGTGAGGGAGAGGGTAAACCAACAATGGATCATGTTTTGGGAGATTTAGTGGAGAATCAATGAGGTAGATCGAGGATAAATAAGATCACTCATGCACACCATTAAAACCATTTGGGAAAATTGAAAACAAATAAAGATGCTTGAGGGGGAGAGATGGATCACAAGTGATCAAATATCTTAGATTTTGATGGTTTTTTTCTGTGATGATCAAAGGGGAGAGGCGACAAAGATTCTATTCTATGAGAGCTTGAACAAAATGAGTGAGGAAAACTCTATTAGGTTTAGATTTAACAGACCGAGAAGGGTTTTATTAGTGCATTTAAAAAGATGCTGATAAAGAGTGATTTTATCAACACTAAAATAATAATCATTTATAAAACCAATCTTTATTAGTGCTAACAATCTAGCACTAATAAAGATAATTATTTATCACCACTAACAAAACACTAATAAAGACCTAATTTTGATAATATAATTAATATAATTAAAAAATAAATGTATATAATTATAAATAAATATAAATAAAGGTATATAATTATAAATAAATATTTATATAACTAAAAATATATTTAAATAATTATAAATATGTATTATTCTCTATGCTTCAGGGATCCAATTCGAGTAGATTCATCAAAAAGGGTAGTGTGAAACACGTCTTTGAAAGAAAGGATGCAATCATTGACTAGTTGGAGTCCTTTAGGTATTTGATTATTAAAAAATTAATTTTTTTCTAAGGATGGACATGTCTGGAAAACTCCATATTTGATCTATAGTATTTCATTTATTTGGGGTTTCTCTGATTGGAAGTGTATTCCGATCAGTAAGGGGATATTACCACATTATTTTTCCAAATGAGTAATTGAAAAGGTGGGACTGGGGATTTAATATGGTGTCACTAAAGCCTAGTTATTTGAGAATATATGAATGGAATTTTAATTTCAATCCATTTGAATATAGGAACACCTTTACACAATTAATGGTCAATTTTTTTGGTCTCAACTGGATTTTTTAACATTCCATGATTATATTTAATATTTCCTCATCTGTTGGGGTTACTATTAAAATTAATAAAGAGAATGAAAAATCTAGAAATAGATATTTCACTAGAGTTATTGTATAAGTTGACCTCATTTCGACATTAACTGATGAAGTGGTTTTATCGAATGAAACCGATGAGTTGAATTTTTATATTGTGTATAAAAAACTACTAGAATTTTGTTTTGAGTGAAAAATAATTGAACAGTTCATTGAATCTTGTAGAAGGGATACAATTTGTGATTTTTTTAAAGAATGGACATGAGGATTCAATTTACAAGAAGTGGAATAAGGAGAGAAATGTTGAAAAATATGAAAATTATGCCAATACTAGCATGGGGGGGAAGGTAGAGGATCTCTAGGTGGATGGTTCGGTTGGGAAGACCTCCTAGAATAGAGGTTGTGTCAACATTGACATAGATAAAGGTAAATTTTTCATTCATTTAGGGGAGTTTGGACATGGTTTAAATCCTACTAAATTTAGTATACATGTTGAAAACTCTAGAAATGATGATAAGCATCATGCTGTGAAGGTTTCTTCCAGTACTGATGGCATGAGTCTTGTTAAGGATGGTGTGTCCATTTCTAAGCATGGTTATAAAGGCATCGAGGCTTCCCCCTTGAACTATTCTGCAAGTGATTTGAACTAGGCTACAAGAAAGGGGCATGATGAGGTAGAAAATATGTATAATAGGAATCCTAAAACCCAGGACAAAGGAAAATGGATTCTAGTAGGGGTTGGATTTTGCTCTGATTGCCCAGTGCATGTCTTGGAATCAACTACTCTTTAAGGACATGAGATTTAGTATCCTGTTAAATACTTCAAATCCATATAGGAGGTGATGACATTATTTGAATCTAATTATAATCAAGGTGATATATCAACTTATGAGCATAAGAAATCACCTTCTTATAGGGATACAGTCACTAAAGGGATGATTGGTGAGGAACACTTGGATGATTAAGTGGCGGTGAAAGACTTTACTGATAAATAGTTTTTTTGAGGAGCAGATAATCACTTCAAGAGCCGAGAAAGGAAAGAAAAAATTATATATGGAGGTCACCCAAATCCAGGGTCCATTGGAAGATGGTAAAAATAATATTAGGTTGTTTTAAATTTTAAACAGATCTAATAGAAAGGAGGGTTTCCACGAAGAATTTTGCAACACTCATTGACCTTCCTCAGGTACTGAGACAGTCAAGGCCTCAATGTTGGATAGAAATCAGGACCCTCAACCCCTTGTGTACCCAACATCAATAGATTATTATGGTACATGGAAATATACCAATACCTAGAGGAGGGGTTGTCATTTGAGAAGCAGAGGTGGTGGATGATCTCATAGATAATATTTTTTCTCATGTTTTTTAGAGCAGTTGTATACTTTGTTTCTAATGGCAGTGTTTTTCACTGGCCTTATATCCCCCTCCCTTGGTTTCTCTACTGTTATTTTATATTTAATAAATTTCAGGATCATGGGTTTTAACCCATGGTTCACACTATTTTTGTAATATCCCGACCCTAGTTATCCAGATTTGGTGCATTATTACATAAAATTGGCATGATCACAAGAGATCAAGTCTCGAATGACCGATCAATTTAGTATCCTTGGAAGTACTAGATACATACATAAGTTTTACATTACATTATAAAATTAAAAAGAAACATTGTGTCTCCACTGAACACACTCATATTCTTTATCATATCCCTACAGGTCAGTCATAATATACTTCTTCGTATCCTGGGAAAAATAAAACATAAGAAAGGGGTGAGCTCAGATTCTCAATAAGGATAATAATATAGAAAAAAACTATCATAAATAAGCATAAACATTTAGGGAAATGTATAAGACTAAAACACAAGAATTTTAATCATAAACTTCAGCATAATATAAAAAAGATAAATCAAATAATGTCATTTACTTATTCACATGGATATTATACTAGTAGAATAATAACATGTAATATCAATATCTAATCTCATAATGATGAAATGCATAATGCTGGAAATCTTAACCACAAAGTCAAGGACTCGTGCCAAGACCCTAAATATAAATTTTGTCAAGGCCTTGTTCCAATCCACTAGTTTGTCTCATGAGACCTACCGATGCATCAGGGGGCTATAGTGGGCCCCACCCATCACTTACTACGTCCAACACATTCCTCATATGAAAAGGGTGAAATATAAGATAAACCTTCATATTAAACTAACATATGAAATGTTAATACTTTAACTATAAACTTATAATGAAATAAAAATAGAACATCCAGAGTCAAAAATATCATAAAAAAATCAAATCAATATGGAATATTGTATCATAATAAATCAACTTCAATTGAACTTAAAAATCCAATAATAAATAATGACATAAATGAAATCAATCCAAAAATTATTTGGTAGAAATATCTCTTTCTACTTTGAAATCATTTAAAAGTTGCATAATTATAAAATAAAACATTTATTTTGAAAATATTCATATCATATTTTAAGGGAAGATTCGAAGGTGTTATAATGGCATAAAATAGCTTCACCCACCATATAAGTTAAAAAAACATTCTTTTCTTAATTTTGTCGAAAAGGTCTTAAAGGACATTGTTTAGAAAATGACAGAAAGATTACTTTCAAAATATTTTATAAAAAGTCAAAAAAGGGTATAAATGACTTTAAAACATAGTCTAGTAAATAGTAAAAATGTTTCAAAATACATTTTTAAGAAACATGGATGTGGATGATAAGGAAGTCCCAGTAGATACTTATGTATAGACAACCTTGGATAATAAAGAGATTGTAAAAATTAACCCTTACCTTATAATTTTCCTTAGTTGAGGGTATGTTAACCAATTGTATAATAGTTAAATAATTGTTATTAAATTATAAAAGAACCACATACATAAATATGATATCATATATAATCCTATAATATTTCTTTGTTAATAATATTTTAGTATTATCATTGTTTCAGGTGTTAACTGATTCGTTTTCCTTTATATGTTTTGTTAAGTAAGTCATGTTTGTTATGAATATGATTTATTTTTATTAATATCCATAATTATATTAAGTTTTTAAAAATTATTTTTAATCATAAAATGAATATTATTCTTGAATGGTTACGATGGGGAACGAAATCTCATCACATCGTGGAGACGGTAAGCCGTACGTACGCATGAGCGACAATATCATTTTATTGATGGTGAAATAATATGTAATTGGATGTTATATTATATTTAAATAATAATTAACATGTTATATTTATTATTTACATCAATTATACTCATTATTATACCCATCCAAATAATGAAGTGTTGAACAACAAACTGCACTACGGTGTAGAGACGGTAAGCCGTACGTACACACATATGGTGAATTTGTCATTCATAGGATGGATAGAATAATGATAATGGTTATACCATAATTATAATAAAATCACAATATGTATAAGGTAGTGTATTTATTATTTTGGTATGGAAACAACAAATAAAGAGTAAGTGTAAGAAGAAAAGAACTTTGAAAGAGGTGATGAAATAATTACCTCTTCTTCAGGTGCTTCCTTTTGATTTGAACAAAAGGGATACTTAGGTTGAATTTATGATCAAATTGAGGACCCTAGGATGAAGTGAGGGTAGTTGGTAGGATATTTTATCATGTTTTTGCCGATCCTAATGGATTCAGAGGTGTGAATTTGAGAGAAGGGGAAGTACCCTTTTATAAGAGAGGCGAGGGGTACTTTAGGAAGAGCTTGAGATATTAATTTACTATAAAATCATTTTCTATTTCTAATAGATACTAATGGATTTATTTTTAGGATAATGTAGGGATGGGTCTAAATCCTCTCAACTAATGTATTTTATACAAGTTTAGGTCATCATATTAACCTTATCTTTTAAATTTAACTCTTAGTTAAATAGTTTAACTTTTAACATGTCTTCATGTATTTTTATACTAAATGGTTAATAAACCTACTATAAAATGCCAAAATAATATCAAGTGGTTAATTAAAGAGGTATATAATATTATTTATGTACTTTGGTCGAATTTTATATTTTTAAGAATATTATATCTTTTAATAATATAGTACTTTTTCTAAAAACTAATTTATGTCAATTTTGACACTATTTACTATTTGTTTTTTGTTAAAGTCATAAAAACTTGATTAATTTGAAAAAAATACATTGAATCTGCCCTAACATGTCATATTAACCTATAAAATTCGTGGATGACATCAAAAGTTTCAATTTAAATTTATTTTAATATTTATAATATCAATTATTTTAATCTTTCATTAATAAGGTAATTACCACATCATCATTGTGTCATAAATAAATTTAATTATTTAATGTCTAAAAATTATAAATAAAATACCATGATGTAGGAAATATTTTTATATTTATATTCAAATTTATCTTATGTATAACCCTATATTAAAAATGGTTTAGTTATTAAAATTTGAATTTTACAATTTCAACTCTTCTTTAAATAAAATATAATAAATGTCCTGATCAAATTAAAGTGGATAAAAAAGGATAATATTTTTGTCCTCAGGTTGATTTTGGTTGAAATACACCTATCCAATAGAATTAGGACATGTGTTGGGGTAATTATAATATTATTTTTACCTTCAATTACCCTATTTACTTTTAACCGTGGTAAATAAAATTCAAAAGTTACTATTCACAAAAATTATTTCATCCTATCAAACCAAATTTTACTTACTGATGAAAACCGTGTTTTTTGTATTTTTGAAATTCAATTCAGAGAACCGGTAAAATTACGTTTTATGCAAATTTGCAAATGTGCCTAGAAGGTGGGTAAAAGAGGTTAAAAAGTTCAATAAAATTATATATATATATATATATAACGTTATTATAAAATGACCCCTATTAATTACATTGGAATAATATAGGTATTATGTATCTATTTTTACATTAAAATAAATTTAAATAAAAATAATAATTATTTAAATAAAAAGTCGGTTTTAAACAACGTAGTGTTTTTCACTATTCATCAAAAATTGAAAGTTTTCAGAAAAATATCATAAATTCACCCAAAGCTAATTTTGATATTCCGAATCCAAAAATGAAGTCCATTTTGAAAAATAAAATTTATAAAATTTCAAAAAGTGGGTATTACTATTCATAATTGCTTTTTAAACGTCTAGTTTGATTGGTCGGGGTGTTCTAGAACTCGGGGCTGCATACAACACAAGATATTGTATTATTCAAAGAGAAACATACCATGGAAGCTTGGGGTGTTACATTCTTACCTCCTTCAAATAATTGTTTTCCTAGAAATTTCTAGAATATTACTGTATAAAAAGATTTGGGTGGTTCTTCATCATAAGTTCCTCAGGTTCCCACATTGCCTCTTCCATTTTATGGTTCCTCCAAAGAAATTTTACCAGATGAGTCATCTAGTTTCACAACACTTGTTCTCTTTTATCAAGAATTTTGATAGGCTCTTCACAATAAGATAAATCAAGTTCCAGTTCTATTTCTTTATAGGTGAGTACATGCACTAGGTCCGACTTGTATTTTCTCAACAGTGATATGTGCAACACATCATGAACTTTGGAGAGACTTGGCGGCATTTCCAAACAGTAATCTATAACTCAAATTTGTTCTGGAATTTCAAAAGTTTGGATTTACCTAGGACTTAATTTACCCTTCTTATCAAATCGTATAACACCCTTCCATGGAGATACCTTCAAAAAAACATGATCACCTACTTGAAATTACAAATCCTTCCTTTGGTTATCAGAATATATCTTTTGCCTACTTTGAGCTTCTTTGATTTGGGTTTGGACAATATTAACCTTTTCCATTATTTCCTCAAAAATTTTTGGGCCTACGAGTTTTCTTTCACCAACATCATCCCAAAAAGTTGGTGTACGACATCTCTTTCCATATAATGCTTCATATGATGCCATATGAATACTTGAATGTTAGCTATTGTTATAGGGAAATTATACCAGAGGTAAACACTGATCCCACATACCTTGAAAGTCAAGTGATCAATATCTCAACATGTATTCTAAGGTTTGAATAATCCGTTCTTATTTTCCATCCATTTGAGGGTGGTAGGCAGTGCTCAATCGAAGTTTAGTATCTAGGTCTTTCTGAAGAATTTTCTAGAATCTTGATGTAAAATGAGGATCATGATAAAAAACAATCGATAGGGATACACCATGAAGTCTTACAACTTTATTAATATATTGTCTTGCTAAATGTTCAAGTTTTAAATCTTATCTTATAGAAATAAAATGTGCTGACTTGGTAAGATGGTCAATAATGACCCATATTGCATCATTCCTTCTAGGAGTATTTGGTAGCCCTATGAAAAAGCCCATCTTAATATCATCCCATTATTAATCAGGTGTGGGAAGAGGTTGTATGAATCCTCTAGGATTTTGTCTTCCAGCCTTCACCTGTTGACAAAACATGCATCTTGACACATAGTCAGCAATCTCTATCTTTATGTTGTCCCACAAAAAATGTTCCTTCAAATATCTATACATCTTAGTGATACCAGGGTGTATAGAGAAATTAGATCTATGAGCATCATCCAACAATTCCCTTTTTAGATCAGGTATATTGGGAACACAAATCCTCTTCCCAAATTTTAAAATACCATATTTATATACAATGTCAATCAATCTCCCATCATTCATCGTTTTAATTTTCCTTTGAAACTCCTCCTCATCAGTCTGATAACTTTTAATCCTTTCTAGTAAAGATGATTTGGCAACCATTTGAAAATGTATTGATGTTTCACCTTCCATGATTATTTCTATATCCATATTTACTAGATTCATGAACATATAATCCCTTTTAACTCTCATCTTGTTTATAAATCCATGATAATTTCTTCTCAAAGCATCTTCCACCTTATTTTCCTTCCCTGGGTGGTGGTTTGTTGTGAAATTATAATCCTTGAGTAGTTCAAGCCATCACCTTTGCCTTATGTTGTGTTCTTTCTATGAGAAAATATACTTCAAAATCTTGTGATCGGTATATATCTCACATTTTTCACCAAAGAGATAATGTCTCCATATATTCAAAGCAAATATTATACCTGCTAACTCAAGATCATGAGTAGGATAGTTTTTTTCATGAATTTTTAGCTGCCGTGATGCATAAGAAATAACTCTATCATTCTGCATAAGGACACAACCAAGTCCTTTCTTTGAAGCATCACTATAAATAACAAACTCATCATTCCCCAATGGTAGAATCAAGATAGAAGCATTGAATAATATTATCTTAAATTATTCAAAACATTCTTCACACCAATTTGTACAAAAAAATTTAACCCGTTTATGTGTGATCTTGGTTAATGGGTTAGCTAATCAGGAAATTTTTGGACGAAATGCCGATAATAACCTGCTAAACCAATAAAACTGCATACCTTAGTTATAATCGTCAGTGCTGGACATTCTTGGATTTCCCTTGTTTTTTAAGGATCAATAGAGATTCCATCCTTAGAGACAATATGTACAAGAAAATAAATCTTCTAAATCTAGAATTCACACTTTCTAAACTTCCCATATAATTCATTTCTTCTAAGGGTTTTCAGAATAGTGCGCAAGTTATTTTCATGATCTTCGTATCTTTTGGATTATACTAAGATATCATCAATAAATACCACTATAAAGTCATCAATATATTCCTTGAAAACTCTATTCATTAGATCTATGAATACAAAGGGTGTATTAGTCAGTCTAAAAGGCATTACTCTAAACTCATAATGCCCATACTTGGTTCAAAATGTTATCTTTGGAATGTCTTACTTCTTCACACACAACTGATGATATCTAGATCGAAGGTCAATCTTTGAAAAATATTGGGCTACATGAAGTTGATCAAATAAATCATCAATGTGAGGTATGAGATACTTTTTATTTATTGTTATAGAATTTATCTCCCTGTAGTCAATGCACAACCTCATAGATCCATCTTTCTTCTTAACAAATAGAATAGAGGCTCCCTATAGAGAAACACTAGGTCGAATAAATTCTTTATTACTGAATTCCTCTAGTTGTTTCTTTAGTTCCAATAATTCCACAGTTTCCATTCTATAATGGGTCTTCAATATGGGCCTTGAAATAGGAATTATGTCAATGGAAAACTCAATTTCCCATTCTAGAGGATGTCTAGGTAAATACTGTGGAAACACATCAACATATTCTTTCACAATAGGTACATCCTCTATTTGAACATTCCTTTCCTCAACCATAATTATTTCACTCTCTTCCTCCCCAATAATTTAATTTAGAAGAGCTACTGGGGGTGGATCTAGATGAGAATCAGATGGTGATGTTTCTACTATAAAGATAAGGGATTCCTTATCATCATAAAAAATTGTAACATCCTTTTTCTTACAATAAATTTTCTCATCATGGTTCGAAAGGCAATCCATACCAAGGATTATATCAAATTCAATAATGGGTATGACAATAAGATCAGCAGATAAAGCATGTATATATTTAATAATGGTAAGTGATTAGAAAAACTTTGTTGCAATGATACTTCTCTTAGGAGTTTTGACTAAAAACTACCTTAATAAGTAAAATTGGAAATATTTAATTTTCTTGGAAAACCGGGAAGATATGAAATAATTTTATGATCCATAATCAAATAAATAATTGGCAAATTTGAGGAAATGATTAATGTACCTTCCACCACGCCATTCAGAGCTTCAACCACAACAGTTGTGATCGCATAAGCCCGACCTTTCTCCCTTCACCTTTTCTGAGGAATATTTCCTTGAAACTTAGTAAAATCATTTGAATAATGACCCATATCTTTACAATTGTAGAACTGCACATTGACATCCTATTTCTTTCCCTTTCAATCATGATCTTGGTGGCCTTTTTCTCTACACTTGTAATAAACTCCCATCTCCTTTAGGCATCTACCATGATGTTTCTTCCCAAAATTACTACAGGATTGTAATTCAACTTTTCCTTCTTCCCATTATTTCCTTTTCTAGAGTTTTCAGCATATCTCTTCTTCTCTTTCTTCACTTTAAAGTCATAAAACTTAGAGAATTCATTTTCCATATTGATAGCACATGAGACTATATCTTCATACGATAAAAAGAATTTTGAGACTAATGCTCAATGGATAAATGGTTTTAACCCATCAAATAATCGATCAATATTACTTCTTGGGTTATGTATATAATCTGTAATAATTGTTTCTAACCTTTTAATGTTTGCCTCATACTTTGCGACATTATCATCCTCTTTTTTCCTTGGACTCAAAAATTTGCATTTCCATATACACTTGATGTTCACAAGGAAATTATTTCTAAAAAAAATCTCTATAAACTCCCTCCATTCCATATTTTATACTTCTTCATCCTCCTTTTTGTTTTGAATTAATTATCACCATTGATCTGCATCTTCTGGGAGGCGATAAACCACCATGAATAATTTTTCCCTTTCGCTACTCCACAAAGCATGAAATATTTTCTCTAAGGAACTTATCCATTGATCAGATACAAATGGATTTGTAGTACCATTCAATTTTGGTGGTTGTTTCCTCATGAAGTGATGTAACATTGATCCTCCACATTGTGGATTAGGGTGCTCTATATGGGTAAGGTTATTATTCATAACCTGAGTGAGTTCTCCCAGTATGGTTATAAGCTATTCCGCACTAGTTTCATCACCAGCTCCACTATAATTATCTTGAGTTGGAGGGAAATCCCTACATAGATTACGTGCATTGATAATGTTTCCATTCCTTCCACTAGTTTCCATTTCAAAATAATGGCATACACTAGGTTAGTTTATGAATCACAATGCATAATTCCAAACATGTAATATAACTAACATAAATTGAATAGTTTTTGCATATAATCCATAATCATAAAAATGTTTTATTTGGGGAATTATTTAATCATAATTCCTTTATAATGAATTTTAATGAAAATTTGAGTTATCCTAAGAATATCCCCCAGGAGTGTCAAATTAGGTGCACTGTAAGGCCCGTTGTCGTGTATCGGGATACCCCGAGTCAAGCCCGAAACTCCTTATCAGAGTTTTCACTCCTAGGTATATCTGTTCCAGAACCATATCCACTTGTAGAATATAGAAATGGATTTATTTCTTGGAAAACCCACATAATATCTATATTAAAAAGTATTTGGATGTTCTTCTATACTAATCCTCAAAGTCTATCTTAGGGTAATGTTCTCTAATTAGAGTTTTTATAAATCTAGTTTTCAAGGTTTGTACTTAAATTCCTCTAATACCAACTATAATGCCTTGACCCTAGTTATCTAGAGTTGGTGCATTATTATATAACATCGACATGATCACTAGAGATCAAGTCCCGAAAGACCGATCAGTTTAGTAGCCTTGGAAGTACTAGATACATACATAAGTTTTACATTATATTATGAAATGAAAAAGAAACATTGTGTCTCCATTAAACACAATAATATTCTTTATCCTATCCCTACAGGTCAGTCATAATATACTTCTTCACATCCTGAAAAAATTAAAACATAAGAAATGGGTGAGATCAGATGCTCATTAATGATAAAAATATAACGGAAACTATCATAAATAAGCATAAAAATTTAAGGCATTGTATAAGACTAAAACACAAGCCTTTTAAACTTAAAATTCAATATAATATGGAAAAGATAAATCAAATAATTCAATATACTTATTCACATGGATATTCTACTAGTTGAATAATCACATGTAATATCAATAGCTAATCTTATAATGATGGAATACATAATGTTGTACATCTTAACCACAAAGTCATGGCCTCGTGCCAAGACCATAAATATAAATTTTTTCAAGTCCATGTTCCAAGACACTAGTTTGTCTCATGAGACCTACCGATGCATCGATGGGATATAGCGGGCCCTGCTCATCACTTACTACATCCAATGCATTCCTCATATGAAAAGGGTGAAACATAATATAAACATTCATATTAAACTAACATACGAAATGTTAATAATTTAACCATGAACTATGAATGACATAAAAATAGCACATCCACAGTTAAAAATATCATAAAAATATCAATATAATATAGAAAAGTGTATCATAATAAATCAAATTCAATTAAACATAAAATCCAACAATAGAAGTTGACATAAATGAAATCAATCCAAAAACTATTTGAGGGAAATATCTTTTTCTACTTTGTAATCATTTAAAAGTCGCATAATTATAAAATAAAACATTTATTTTGAAAATATTCATATAAGATTCTAAGGGAAGCTTATAAGGTGTTATAATGACAGAAAATAGATGCACCCTCCATATAAGTTAAAAAAACATTCTTTCCTTAAGTTTGTCAAAAATATCTTAAAGGACCTTGTTCGGAAAATGACAGAAATATTCCTTTAATTTTTTTATAAAAATTCAAAAAATGGTATAAATGACTTTAACCCATAGTCTAGGAAATAGTAAAAATGTTCTAAAATCCATTTTTAAGAAACATGGATGTGGATGATAAGGAAGTTCCAGTAGATACTTACGTATAAACAACCTCAGATAATAAGGACATTGTAAAAATTAACCCTTACCTTGTACTTTTCCTTAGTCAAGGGTATGTTAACCTCCTATATAATATTTAAATCATTGTTAATAAATTATACAAGAACTAAATACATAAATATGATATCATATATGATCCTATAATACTTCTTGGTTAAAAATATTTTAGTATTATCATTATTTTGAGTGTTTACTGATTCGTTTTCATTTATATGTTTTGTTATGTATGTCTTGTTTGTTATGGATATGATTTATTTTATTCATATCCAAAATTATATTAAGTTTTAAACATTATTTTTAATCATTAAATTAAAATTATTCTTGAATGGTTATGATGGAGAATGAAATCTCATCGCGTCGTGGAGACGATAAGCCGTACGTATGCTCGAGAAACAATATCATTTTATTGATGGTGAAATTGTATGTAATTGGATGGTATATTATATTTATAGAATAATTAACATGTTATATTTATTATTTAAATTATTTATACTCATTACTATACACATCCAAATAATGAAGGTTTGAACAACAAACTGCACCACGACGTGGAGACGGTAAGCCGTACGTACGCATGTATGGTGACTTTATTATTAAAAGGATGGATAAAATAATGAATATGGTTTTACCATATTTATAATAACATCATAGTATGTAGAAGGTACTAGAGTTATTATTTTGGTATAAAAATAACAAATAAAGAGGAAGTGGAAGAAGAAAAGAACTTTGAAAGAGGTGATGAAACAATTACCTGTTCTTTAGGTGATTCCTTTTGATTTGAACAAAAGGGATCCTTAGGGTAGATTTATGATAAAAATAAGGCCTCTAGGATGAAGTGAGGGTAGTTGTGAGGATATTTGAGCCATGGTTGGCCGATAAAAATGTAACGTCCCGGTTCCGGAAGCCACCTAGAGGCGCCCCATACC
This sequence comes from Viscum album, assembly GCA_963277665.1. Lineage (NCBI taxonomy): Eukaryota > Viridiplantae > Streptophyta > Magnoliopsida > Santalales > Viscaceae > Viscum > Viscum album. Next base: position 2,074,800,080 of record OY728131.1, read on the forward strand.
CGGTTGGTCACATGGACTCAAGCACATTTCCCCAAATGCCAGAGGCTGACGACTAGCAGTGAGGGCCTTGGGTGTGATAGTGGGGAAACTATGACCTCATTGGAAGAGTACACAGTGGAAGAGAAAACAAATAACAACAATAGCGGAAGTAGTAGACATACATACAAGAGTAAACGATAAACAGCTGAAGACTAACAAAAAAACAACTGGAGTAGAAATATTTGTAAATGATGTATGATATATATATATATGTTTAGGAAAACAGCCAAACAAGTCACAATGCTAAATACAGTGCTAAGTCAAAGTACAAAAGAAAAACAGATGAGCAATTACTTAGCATCGCAAGCCTTGGATTGGTCCCATGCTCTCCAACTCTAGTGCAATCAAGAACCTGAAGTAGAAGGGCGCTTTCCCTTCTCTATACCTGCAACAAAATAGTCTGTTTGGGCCCAAAAGCATGACCCAAACAGGGTGTGAGACAAAGTCCCAATAGGCAATCACCCAAAGATATGTGCCTAATAGTCAGTGAATATATGGTAGGTAAGGTACAGTAAGCAGTAAACAGTAAGCAATAAATAGGATAATACACAGTAGTAAAAATCCAGAGTTTCTAGCATATAATCTAAAAACAAGAAACATCCACTCAAGCAAGTAGAACAAAAAGGTAATCTATGGGTAGTTCTCACAGTCTAACCCCTAAGGTTTAACCTACAAGTACTAGCAACCCTCTGAAAAGCACACACAGTCTCGCCCCTATGGTTCAGCTAAAGAATAGACTCTCTAAGGAAGCACTCACTATCAATTCCCCCTATAGTCTCGTATCATACTAAAGGCTCTATAGGGAAGCACTAAACGCCAATTCCCCCTATGGCCCATGTCGAGGAACTACATAATCTCTAAGGAAGCACTCAACGTCAATTCCCCCTATGGTCTTGCATCGTAATTAAAGACACTCTGGAGAAGCCCTTACGTCCATTCTCCCTATAGTCCACTACACTAAGTTCTCACAACCCTGTGTAAAACAACATGAATAGCACGTGTATCGGCCCAAGTAAACCTAAAGAACTACTTGGCTATCATTCTAAGTCACAAAAACATAATAGTATAATAGTTCCACTATCCTAAGACTAGGCATGACAACTGAAAAAATTCCAAACAAGTGAAACAAGCATGGAAAACATCCATAGTACAGTAAAAATTACCCTATTCACAAGCAATTACCTATACTCAAGAAATCAAGCAAAGCAGGAAAACAACAAGGCAAAACAGGAAACACGCAATACCCCATTCAAGAGTATTGGTGGAAATTGCACATAATATTCACAGACTTCCTACAGAAAGGCACAAACCAACAACCTCAATGCTAGGAGAATGATATATGTGAACCACGATGATTGATTCTCCTTAGAACGTTGAGGATCTGAGAAAATGTCCAAAACTCTCAACCCACAATATCTTGAGAAAGAGGAGGAGTTGGAAAACAAGGCTCTAGGAGAAGGAAGAACTCACTGTTGCGGTTCCAACGCAATCGACGGCGGCTGAAACAGAGATCAAACAGAGGCTCAAAAATCTAGAGAAGAATCGCGGCTGTACGAGTTGCTCTCGAATGAAGAACCTAGAGAAGGAGGGTTTTCTGTCCATCAGGCGTGACCCCAGTGCGTTTAATGAAACAAAAAGGAAAATACACAGCGTGTACACAACGTATACTCCATTTTTCCGTACTCCACTTTAAGCGGCCTCCACTTCTCCCCAACACACCATGTGTGTGGCCCAAACACGGCCATCACACGACTTCGAGCGATAAAAGAGTACACGACATGTACTCATAAAGTACACGACATGTACTTAAAATTTTTCCAGAAACTCCTCTTTTCTCAAAAACTCCAGAAAAAGGAAAAACATACCTGAAACGAAGATCTGGGTTCTTACAAACTTCCCCCCTTAAAGAAATTCATCCCCGAATTTCCCTAACGAGGCAGAGAAGAAGAAACCCCGAACAGCTCCGGCCACTGCGATCACACATCGGCCTCCCTTTCCCAAGTCTCGTCCTGTACTCGCCTGTGCTTCCATATCACCCATACTAGAGCAACAGACCACCCACGGAGAACCTCTGTACTGCGATTGAAAATTCAGATAGGATGCACCTCAAACGATGCATCCACTTCGAGCTCAACCTCCTCGGGCTAAAAGACATGAGATGGGTATGAAAAGTAACATCAGAGTTGAGATAAGTGGAAGACGTCGTGCATGGCCCTGTACCTCTGAGATAACTGCAACTGATAGGCAACTGGCCCAACTCTCTCCAATACCTCAAACGGCTCGACTTATCGCGGTGAAAGTTTACCCTGTCTCTTAATCCTCTTGTGTCCCAATCTCAGTGTGACACGCAAGAAAACTTGATCCCCGAACTCAAACTCCAGAGGTCATCTACGCTGATCAGAATAAGACTTCTGTCGAGACTGTGCTGTATCCATCCTCTTCCAAATAAACTCTATCTTCTCTAAGGTCTCCTGAACAAGACGAGGTCCCAGAAAACCTGCCTCTCCTGCCACCATCCAGTATAAAGGTGATCGGAATGGCCTACCATACAAATCCTCGTAAGGTGCCATCTGAATGGTCACCTAAAAACTATTGTTGTAGGCGAACTCCACAAGAGGTATATGCTTCTCCCAAGAACTGCCAAAGTCTAGAATGCATGCTTGAAGCATATCCTCAAGAACCTAGATCGTACGCTCGGACTGACCATCTGTCTGGGGATGGTATGATATACTAAAAAGTACCTGTGTACCCAAAGCCTTCTGAAGCCCCTGCTAGAATCAAGAATTAAAGCGTGCATCCCTATCTGAAATAATGGAGTGTGGAACTCCATGTAGACATACTATCTCTCGGATGTACAGTCATCCCAGATCGTCAACACTGAAGGTCTCCTTAATCGGTAAGAAGTGAGCAACCTTCATAAGCCTATCGACGACAACCCAAAAAACATCGTTCCCTCGAGGAGACCTCGGTAATCCAGTCACGAAGTCCATCGCAACATCGTTCCACTTCTACTCTGGAATGGTTAACTGCTGTAATAGGCCTGCTGGTCGTTGATGCTTTGCCTTTACCTACTGACAAGTAGAACACCTCCAGACGAAACCAGCAACATCTCTCTTCATAGCTGGCCACCATTACTGGCGATTAAGACCCCGATACATCTTGGTGACACCAGGATGAACTACCCAAACTAAGAAATAAAAGTCCCACATTATCTCCTCGCGTATGTCTGATGGCACCCATATGCGTCCCTGGAAACGCAAGATCTCATCCTCACCCACTGTCTATCCAGGAAGAGGGTCCTCTCCTGACACACTTCTGTAGGACTAAGACTTTTGAGTTTGATAGCTGCCTCATTCGTACCCGATCAAGTAGTGTAGAGGTAACAACTATAGAATATAGGTAAGTCTATCCCTGTCTGTTGTGAAACTCCAGATGCATCTCAGAGAATAGAGCCATAAGCTGCAACTCACTACTAGCCTCCTAAACTGCCTGAATCTGAGTTCTTCTGCTCAACGCATCTTCCACTGTGTTTCCCTTTCCCGGCATATAGGAAAGCTCGAAATCAAAAGACTGAAGATACTCGACCCACCTGTGCTGTCTCAGATTCAGATCACGCTAATTGAAGATGTACTTGAGACTCTTGTGGTCGGTGAAAACCACAAAGTGCTCTCCCAGAAGGTAATGTCTCCAACAACGTAAGGCATGAACAATAACTGCCAACTCCAGATCGTGCATCGGGTGGTTCCTCTCATGTGGCCTCAACTTCCGAGACCCGTATGCAACGAATCCAACTCCATGCATAAGAACAACACCCAGACTGATACCTGAATCATCACAATAAACAGTATAGATCTTTCCTAGATTTGGAAAGACTAGTATCGGTGTTGATGTCAACCTTCCATTTAGCTCCTGAAAGGCTAACTCACAAGAATCTGACCATAAGAACTTAGCCCCCTTCATGGTCCAACCTGTCAATGGTGTTTCTAGGCGTGAAAAGTCTTGAATGAAGTGTCTGTAGTATCCATCCATCCCTAGGAAACTCCGTACCTCAAAACCGTTCTTCGGATGCTCCCAGGAAACTACAGCTCTCACTTTCTCTGGGTCCACGGATACTCCTGCCTCTGATATGACATGACCCAAGAAGTGAATCTAATCCATCGAAAAATGGCACTTCGAGAGTTTACCATAAAGCCGATGCTCTCTCAGTGTACTCAGAACGATCTCAAGATGGTTAGCATGGTCGTGTTGAGTGTGAGAGTACACCAAGATATCGTCCACAAAGACCATGACGAAGGAATATAAGTAATGATGGAACACTCGGTTCATCAGTGCCATGAAAACTACTGGCGCATTCGTGAGACTGAACGACATAACCTTATACTCGTAGAGACCATACCTGCTTCTGAAGGCTGTCAGAGGTATATCTGATGGTATAACGCACAACTGATGATAACCGGACCTAAAATCTATATTCGAGAACACGCGGGATCCTCAAAGTTGATCGAATACATCATCAATACTCAACAAGGGATATCAGTTTTTGACCGTCAATTGGTTCAGCTTCTGATAATCCACACATAGCCTAAGGGTACTACTGTCTTCCTTCTTCGCAAATAGGATAGGTGATCCCCAAGGAGAAGTACTGGGTTGGATGAAACCCTTTTCCTTCAATTCCTCTAACTGCTTCTTGAGCTCCTGAAACTTAGTTTTAGCCATCCTATAAGTAGGAATGGACACCGATGCAGCTCCTGGAATGAGCTCAATAGAGAAGTCCACCTTACGCTCTAGGGGAAAATCTGAAAAGTACTCTGGAAAGACATCCCTGAAACGATCCACCACAGGAGGAAAGTCTAACTGTGAAGTCCCCTGATCATCCAGATAAAGACTAGAAATTTGGGCCGTCACCCTTCCTAGCCCATGATGCTCGAGTCCTACTCGACTCGCCTAAACATCCCATTCGCCTCTATAAAGAAAATATTAACCCTCTAGTGAGATGAAACTCACCCTGCAATGATAATAGTCGACGAATGCCTAGAAGAGAACCAACCAGTCCATCCCGAGAATGACATCATAGCCTATCATATCTAGGACATAGAAATCCCATAAGAAACGATACCCTGCAACCTCGAGAGGGCACACTCTGCACTGACGTACACTAGATATCCTCATCCCCAAAGGTGTGTCCTGAGTCAACAAGTCAGTAGAAGAAAAGATACAGAGCCCAAGGCTCTACACAACAACAATAGAGATAAATCAATGCATAAAACCAGTATAAAAAAGAGTTGAAGATAAAACTGAGGCTACAAATATCGTACCTCGAACAATAGAAGGTTCGGGATCCTGCTCTTGATAGGTCTGCTCCACCGCAAAAGTCTGGCCTGCCCCGCGGCCCTGTGACCCTGCCTGACCACTCTGAGCTGATCTTCCCTGCTATCAATTGGTGGAACACTAGCTCTGGAAGTAGAACCGCCCTGGCTCGCAGCTCTGGAGTCTCTCATATTGGGCTCTACAATTAGTTCCTGGTTGATGATGGAAGTGATGGAAGTCAACTAGAAGATATTCACCTATGAGCGGATCTCCCGCCTGAGACCATCCTCAAACTTCCTTGCTAAGAACACCCCACTTCCATCCCGGAGGGGTGTGAAACACTATAGCTCGATGAAAAGAGAGGAATACTCCATGAAAGAAAGAGTACCATGCTCTAGACTCATGAACTCCCGGGCTTGATCAGCCCTCAGGGTCTCCGGGTAGAAGTAGTTGTAAAACACGTGCTGGAACTCCTCCCAAGACATAACCTGCTGATGAACTGCCTGTGAGATCATGTCTCACCACCTCTTGGCGGAGTCTCATAGCATATAGTTAGCGAGCTTGACCTGAAACTCTGGAGGTGTTTCCTGATGCTCAAAGATAGTCAGGATGGATTCCAGCCATGACTCTGCAGCCTGTGGTCCTCCTTCCCCCGAGAAAGTAGGAGGATGTTGTTGCTGGAAAACCCGCGTCAAGTCTTCCATAGATGTGGCAGGAGGCGGTGCTCCCTGAAAGGTCTGCATCATCCTCATAAATCCTTCCATGAACTGTGCATCTGTTCCTGCAACTGGTATGACAACTGGTGCCAAGGATGGCCCGACTGGAGGATCAGCAGGAGGTCCCTGATCAGCCATATCTAGCGTCTGTTCACTGCCTGACAACTGACATACAACTGGAGGACATCTCGGAGGCATAGCTCTGAAAGATCAAAAGAATACCTTAGATCAGGAAAACAAGGACAGAGAACAAAGGAGTATAAAATGGAAACAGGATAAGGAAACACTCAATATTTACAAAACATAACTACAAGGTGTGTATAAACTCTACACGGAGTGTACTTAACTCTTTTCCCTTGCCTGTGTCTCCTTACATGGTTAACCCACACAATCTTCTTAAACTGAGACTACATGGTGTGTTCCCTGTGGAGATGGTGTGTAATAGACAAGGTTTGAACGACCCGTGTTGTTAGTTACATGACCAACTACATGGCTGAGACTACACGAAGTGTTCCGAACAAATACAACATGTGCTTGAAGATTTTCCCGACCCATGTTGTTAGTTACACAGCCGACTACACGGCTGAGACTACATGGAGTGTTCTGAACAAACATGGTGTATACTTGAATATTTTCCCAACTTGTGTTGTTGGAAATACGACCAAGTACATGGTTGACCCTTACACGGTGTGTATAGGAGGAGAGAACACCATCTCGTGTTGTTCGTGACACGGCCGAGTACTGGGGACAAGGATACACAACATGTTCATACAAAACATGGCGTGTATGACATGAGCTTCCCCGGACCATATTGTTAGTTACACGGCCGGGTACACGCTCACTACTACACGGCGTGTTCCTGGATATTTTTCACAACCCGTGTTTCTGCTCACACAGTCAGTGACACGGTTTAAAACTACACGGCGTGTATAATTAAAGTACACGCCATGTAATCTGGGTTTTTCTGGTAAGTAGCTCTAAAACTGCACCGAAGCCTAGAAAACACTGAAAAACGAGCATGAAGGTTCCAAATTACGATCTGTGAGGGCCCATACTCCCCACAAATCAAATCTTGGCATCCAAAATAGTCACATGTAAGGAAAACAGTTTAAATACTCACCAATTTCTGATTCAAGAGGGCCCCTAACACCTCAAGAACCAAAATTTGGCATTCATTTAAGCAAGGTAAAAAACAAACATTCCCTTATCAACAACATAGATTCCAACAAATCATCTATCACAATAGCATGCATAATCTACAAAAAGTCAATCACTACAACATGAAATCGCTAATGCACCCTATATGGCATGGAAATAATTCATGGCATGTGATTTCTAACAAGTGCCTATATGATGCATGAGACGGCATACCCTAATCTCATCGGGTTGCGACAGAAATAGAACTATAATAGCAACAACAATAACAACACAAGGCATGTGGACCACTCTAGGTGAAATCATATCAACCGTAAAATCTCAAAACTAGAAAACCAAAATAAACGAGGTAGTATGGATTTTCCCTGTACACGGGTTAGCTACTCCCGAGCACAGCTTAATACTAAGTACCGAATCTATCCAATCCCTTCCTAAAGGCTCCAAATAGTAAATCAAGAGAAAAGAACGCCTTTGATACCACTTTGTAACGTCCCGGTTCTGGAAGCCACCCAGAGGCACCCCATACCCGGTTGGTCACATGGCCTCAAGTGTATTTACCCAAATGCTAGAGGCTTCCGAATAGCAGCAAGGGCCTTGGGTGTGACAGTGGGGAAACTATTACCTCATTGGCAGAGTACACAATGGAAGAGAAAACAAATAACAACAATAACAGAAGCAGTAGACATACATAAAAGAGTAAACGATAAACAACGGAAGACTAACAAATAAACAACTAGAGCAGAAATATATGTAAATGATGCATGATACATATATGTTTAGGAAAAAAGCCAAACAAATCACAATGCTAAATAAAGTGTTAAGTCAAAGTACAAAAGAAAAACAGATGAGTAAATCCTCAGCATCACAAGCCTCGGCTTGGTCCCATGCTCTCCAGCTCCAGTGCAATCAAGAACCTGAAGTAGAATGGTGCTTTCCCTTATCTATACCTGCAACAACATAGTCTGTTTGGGCCCAAAAGCATAACCCAAACAGGGTGTGAGACAAAGTCCCAATAGGCAATCACCCAAAGATCTGTGCATAACAGTCAGTGAATATATGGCAGGTAAGGTATAATAAGCAGTAAATAGTAAGCAGTAAACAGGATAATACACATTAGTAAAAATTCACAGTTTCTAGCATATAATCTACAAACAAGAAATAGCCACTCGAGCAAGTATAACAAAAAGGTAACCTCTGGGTAGTTCTCGCAGTCTAACCCCTAAGGTTCAACCTACAAGTACTAGAAACCCTCTGGGAAGCACACACAGTCTCGCCCCTCTGGTTCAGCTAAAGAATATACTCTCTGAGGAAGCACTCACCGTCAATTCCCCCTATAGTCTCGTATCGTACTAAAGGATCTTTGGGGAAGCACTCAACGTCAATTCCCCCTGTGGACTGCGTTGAGGAACTACAGAATCTCTGAGGAAGCACTCAATGTCAATTCCCCCTGTGGTCTCGCATCGTAATTAAAGACACTCTGGAGAAGCCCTTAAGTCCATTCTCCCTATGGTCCACTACACTAGGTTCTCATAGCCCTATGTAAAACAACATGCATAGCGTGCGTATCAGCCCAAGTAAACCTCAAGAACTACTTGGCTATCATTCTAAGGCACAACAACATAATAGTACAACAGTTCCACTATCCTACGACTAGGCATGGCAACTAGAAAAATGCCAAAAAAGTAAAACAAGAATGGAAAACATCCAGAGTACATTAAAAATTACCCTATTCACAAGCAATTACCTCTACTCAAGCAATCAAGCAAAGCAGGCAAACAATAGGGAAAAATAGGAAACACGCAATACCCCATTCAAGGGTATTGGTGGAAATTGCACATAATATTCACAGACTTCCTACAAAAAGTCAAAAACCACCTAACTCGATGCTAGGAGAACGATATACATGAACTACGATGATAGATTCTCCTTAGAACGTCGAGGATATGAGAAAACATCCAAAATGCTCAAACCACAATATCTTGAGAAAGAAGAGGAATTGGAAAACAAGGATATTGGAGAAGGAAGAACTCACTTATATGGTTCTAACACAATCGACGACGGCTGAAATAGAGATCAGACAGAGGCTCAGAAATCTGGAGAAGAATCACGACCGTATGGGTTGCTCTCGGACGAAGAACCTAGAGAAGGAGGGTTTTCTGTCCATCAGGCGCGACCCCAGTGCGTTTAATGAAAAAAAAGAAAATACACGGCGTGCACTTCTCGAGTACACGGAGTGTACTCCATTTTTCTGTACTCTACTTTAAGAGGCCTCCACTTCACCCCTACACACCATGTGTGTACGTGGCCTGGACACGACCAGCACACGGCTTCGAACGGAAAAGGAGTACACTGCGTGTACTCATAAAGTACACGAAGTGTACTTAAATTTTTTCCAGAAACTCTTCTTTTCTCAAAAACTCCAGAAAAAGGAAAAACATACCTGAAATGAAGATCCAGGTTCTTACAACAAATGTCTTTGGAGGTGTGAATTTGAGAGAAGGGGAAGTACCCTTTTATAAGATAGGTGAATGACACTTTAGGAAGAGCTTAAGATATTAATTTATTATAAAATAATTTTCCATTTATAATAGCTCAAAATGAATTTATTTATATGATAAAGTGGGGATGAGTCTAAATCCTCTCAACTAATGGGTTTTAGACAATTTTAGGTCATCATATTAACCTTATCTTTTAGATTTAACTCTTAGTTAAATAGTTTAACTTCTACCATGCCTTCAGGTATTTTTATACTACATGGTTAATAAACATACTATAAAATTCCAAGATAACCTAAAGTGGTTCATTAATAAGATATCTAACATTATTTAAGTCATTTGTCTGAATCTTATATTTTTAGGAATATTATATCTTTTAATAATATAGCATTTTTTTAAACTCATTTATGTCAATTTTAACACTATTTAGTATTTGTTTTTTTGTTAAAGTCATAACAACTTGATTACTTCAAAAACAAATACATTGAATCAGCCCTAACATGTCATATTCACCTAGAAATTTCTTGGATGGCATCAAAAGTTTCAATTTACATTTATTTAATATTTATAATATCAATTATTTTAATCTTTCATTAATAAGGTAATTATTGCATCATCATTATGTCATAAATAAATTTAATTATTTAATGTCTAAAAATTATAATTAAAATACCATGATGTAGGAAATATTTTTAGCTTTCTAATTAATATTTATATTCAAATTTATCTTATTTATAACCTTATATTAAAAATGGTTTAGTTATTAAAATTTAAATTTAACAATTTCAACTCTTCATTAAATAAAATATAATAAATGTTCTAATCTAATCCAAGTGGATAAAAAATGATCATATTTTTATCCTAAGGTTTATTTTGGTCGAAATACACTTATCCAATAGAATTAGGACATGTGTTGGGGTAATTATAATATTATTTTTACCTTCAATTACCCTATTTACTTTTAACCGTGGTAAATAAAATTTAAAAGTTACTATTCACCAAAAAAATATTTTCATCATATTGAACCACATTTTACTTACTGATGAAAACCATGTCTGTCAGATTTTTCAAATTCAATTCATAAAATCGGTAAAATTATGTTTTATGCAAATTTGAAAATGTGCCTAGAAGGTGGGTAAAAGACGTTAAAAAGTTCAATAAAATTTTATATATCTAATATTATTATAAAATGACTCTAATGAATTACATTGGACTAATATAGGTATTATGTATCTATTTTTACTTTAAAATAAATTTAAATAATAATAATAATTATTTAAATAAAAAATCAGTTTTAAATAATAACGCAGTGTTTTTCACTATTCATTAAAAATTGAAAGTTTTCCAAAAAATACCAAAAAATCACCCTAAGATAATTTTGATATTATGAATCCAAAAATGATGTCCATTTTGAAAAATAAAATTTATAATACTTCAAAAAGTGGGTATTACTATTCATAACTACTTTTTAAACAGCTAGTTTGATTGGTCGGGGTGTGCTAGAACTCGGGGCTACGTACAACGCAAGCTATTATATTATATAAATAGAAACATATCGTGGAAGCTTGAGGTGTTATAGTTCGGGGTATAATTATTTAAATAAATATATATTTATTTATAATTATAATTAAAAATAAATATATTTTAAAATATTTGTATATAATTATAAATATATAAATATATATATATATATATTAATTAATATAAAAATATATATAATTATAAATATAATAAATATATTTATTATTTAAATATATTTATTATAATTTTATAATTACTTAAATAAATAAATAAATAGTAATAATTATAATTAAAAATAAATATATTTATAAATATTTGTATATAAATATAAATATAAATATATATATATATTTATATATATTTAAAATGTTATATATATTTATATGATTATATATATTTATTTAATCATATATATTTAAATAATTATATATATTTATTAATATATATATATATATATATAAATTTACAAATACTTTAAAAAAATTATATATATTTATTAATATATATATATATATAATTATAAATATAATAAATATTTTTATTATTTAAATATATTTATTATAATTGTATAATTATATATATATATATAAATTTACAAATACTTTAAAAAAATTATATATATTTATAATTTTATAATTAACTATTTAAATTAAAAAATTATTAAAAAATACATTGAAATTGTTTAATTATATAAATTTTAAAACTTATTTTAAATGTTAAAACATAATAAACAAAAACAAATGAATATTATTCATATAAATTACAATCATATTAAAATTATTACATTTATAGTAAATAAATATATGTATAAATAAATATTATGAAATGATTAAATTCCAAAAAATATATAATCAATAAATATTAAAAATAAATAAATAATATTAATGGAAAGTAATATGAAAAATGAATAAATATAATTTAATAGACAAAACTATTTTAAAAAATGAATTCATCTGTGAGTAACTAAATGAATTGTAAGCACATACAAAAATGAAGGAAATATTAAAAAATGCATTTAAATAACATAATTTTATAAATTTCAAACATTTTAAAAATATTACAACATAATAAATAGAATTGAATAAATACTAATAATGTAAATTAAAAACATATTAAAAATAATACTTAGTAAAATATAAATATATATTAAAATGAATAAATTCCATAAATATTATATCAAAAATGAAAAAAATATACATCAAATGTGAAATAAGTACATGTTATACATATACATGCACACATGTTATGTATATATATACATCCCATATACATGTGCACATATACGTATATATACATACATATATACACATAAAACATCTATATATACACATACAACACACACACACACAACATAATGCATACATGTATATGCATATAGACATTAATATAAATATATAAATTCAAATATCACATATTAGAAATACATCATTTATATTTATATAATTGTTTGAATTAATAATAGTATATATATATATATTAATGTATCATATTTATATTAATAATATACATTCATTTTGTGATTAATGTATATAAATAAACATTAATTTTTGAATATAAATATGATAATTATATATATATTGATAGTATTCTTTTAAAAGTTTTTATCAGTGCTAAGAAAAGTGTTGATAAAGATGCACATTTATTAGTGCTAAAAAATGCACTGATAAAGGGTACACTTTTATCAGTGATTTTTTAGCACTAATAAAAGCTACATTTATCAGCACTTTTAGCTATCCCTGATAAAGGTTACCCATTTATCAGCACTCTATGTTTGGCGCTGATAAACGATATTGTTGAATAAATCACGATATATGGTAGTGCACAATGAATCATGCATGATAATTGTGTGGTTTAGTGTGGTTATGTTTAAACATGGTATTGAGTCACCTATCTATTTAGTTACCTGAAGTATTTGACCATGAGAAAAGGGACACTCTTGAGGTAGAGAGCGATTACTAAGACCAAGGACTCGCTTAGGCTCAACTACGATAATAGTATGAACAAAGAATTTATCTTTTGAATTCACTAAACATGATACTAGATTTACGAAGCCTTGAATATCTTCTCTAATTGTTATTTTTAGATTTGTTTCAATACACTTTAATTTTTCTAAGTGTTTCCTACATCCATCTCTATGTCACTACTATAGAATCTCCCTTTAATAGTAAAGAAAAATGGTTTTATCAATGATAAAAAGTTCTATTATCATGAGTTCCCTCAAGATCCTATTAATTTTGTTAGTTCTAAAAATATCACTAATAAAAGATACCTTTATCCATGCTAAACTAGTGTTGATAAAAGCCATGCTGCTGTAGTGGGTTGTTAAAATTACTGCACAATACAGCAACAAATAGAGAATTTAATTGAAATTAAATTTAAATCACAAATACATTAAGAACACTATATTATAGAAATTTCAAAAATACTGATCTATACAATTACATTGGTAAGTGAAATTTATCAAAAATATTAAAAAACATCAACATTCCATTGTATTTGGTCCCCGACCCCCTCTCAAAAGTGTATGATCATGCTACTAGTTTCTAAACAAACCACTCCAGATCGAGTAAAATAGTATTCCTATATAAAAAAATTTATGTTAGTAATAGTATAAATAATTAAATTAAACAAAAATATGAAACAATACATTAATAAAATGTCATTTTTAAACCAAAATCACACATTTTGAGTCATACTGGTCGCACCATGTATTGAATTGAGGTGGAACTAGTTCTTACATAGAAAAAATGATTTATAAATAATTTTCAAAAAGTATCAAAATAATATGAATGTGTTTGACCAGTTTTGAGTATGTGAGGTGTGTTTTGAACTAAAGTGTCAATTTTAAACTAAAAATATACACATCGAGTCATATCACGCAAATCGTGTATTATATTGATGTATGACTGATTCTTATACATTAAAAATTATGTATGAATCATTTTACTAAAATATAAAAATAATAAAAATGTATTTTCTTTGTTTTGAGTAGGTGACATGTGTTTTGAACTAAAGTGTCAATTTTAAACTCAAAACAAACATTTCGAGTCATACCAGACACACTGTGTATCTGATTGAGGTGTGGATAATTCCTACATGTCAAAAAATGACTGAAGAATCATTTTACTAAATTATCAAGATAATAAGAATGTGTTTTCTCAGTTTAAAGTATGTCATGTATCTTTTTTTAAATGTCAATTTAAACTAAAAACATGCACTTTGAGTCATAACAATGGAATCATGTGTTGGTTTAACATGATACTGATTATTAAAAGTCAAAAAATGACTTATGAATCTTTTTAATAAAGTATCAATACAATATGAGTGTGTTTTCTTGATTTTCAATGAGTAAAACAAATTTTGAACAAAACTATCAATTTTAAACTGATAACATACACTTTGAGTCATACAAGGAGCACCATGTATTAGATTGATGTGAAAATAATTCCTACCAGCAAAAAATGGCTTATAAATCATTTTACTAAATTATCAAAACAATCCAAATGTGTTCAATCTATTTTGAGTATGTAACGTGTGTTTTGAACTAAAATATTAATTTTAAATAAAAAATCACATTTAGAGTCATACCATTCATACCATAAATTGTATTGATATTTGGTTGATTACTAAAGGAAAAGAATTATTGAATTATAATTTTCATAGAGTTTCAAAACAATCTGAATGTGTTTACTCAGTTTTGAGTATATCATGTGTCTTTTTTACTAAAATTCCAATTTAAACTAAAAACATGCACTTTGAGTCAAACCAGTCACATCATGGTATTATTTAATATGATAATGATTCATAAACATCACAAATTACTTGTTAATAATTTTCAAAAAAATATCAAGACAAATTGAGTGTGTTTTCTTAGTTTTTAGTGAGTGACACGTGTTTTGAACTAAACTTTCAATTTTAAAATGATAACTTATACTTTGAGTCATATTGGGAACATCGTATATAGGATGAAGGTAAAAATAATTCCTAAACAGCAAAAATGACTTATGTATCATTTTTATAAATTATAAAAACAATATTAATTTTTTTATTGATTTTGAGTATGTGATTTGTGTTTTGAACTAAAATGAAGATTTTAAATAAAAACATACACTTGAAGTCATAATAGTCACACTATGCATAAAAATGATGTGAAGTTGATTCTTAAACATCAAAAATTACTCAATGAATTTTTTTCTAAATTATTAAAACAATTTTAATGTGTTTTCTCAGTTTTTAGTATAACACATGTAATTTTTACAAAAATGCCAATTTAAACTGAAAACATGTATTTTGAGTCATATCGGTTACATTGTGTGTTGGTTTGACATGAGAATGATTCATACACATAAAAAATGTTTTTTAAATCTTTTTTATAAATTATTAATATAATACAAGTGCCTTTTATTGGTTTTTAGTGAGTTACACCAGTTTTTAACTAAAATGTCAATTTTAAACTAATAACATACATATTAATTCATACCGGGAAAACCGTGTATCAAATTACAGTGAAATTTATTCCTACACTTAAAAAATGAATTATGGATAATTTTAATAAAGTATAAAAACAATATGAATTCTTTTTCTCAGTTTTTGAGTATGTGGCGTGTGATTTGAACTAACATTTCAATTTTAAAGAAAAACACACACTTGGAGACATACCAGTCACAATGTGTGCCATATTGATGCGAGGTTGATTAATATACATAAAAAATGAATTAAATATCAATTTAATAAAGTATAAAAATAGTATGAATATGTTTTCTTAGTTTTGAGAATGTTTCATTTCTTTTTTACTAAAATGTCAATTTAAACTGAAAACACACACTTTGAGTTATATCGGTCACATAATGTGTCAATTTGATGTGTGACTAATTTATATAAATAAAAAATGAAGTATGAATAGTTTTACTAAATTTTTAATAAAATATGAGTGAATTTACTCAATTTTTAGTGAGCAACACATGTTTTGGACTCAAATGTTAATTTTAATCTGATAGCATACACTTTGAGTAATATTGGGTGCATTCTGTATCAGATTGAGGTGAAGATAAGTCCTATACATCAAAAATGACTTATGAATAATTTTACTAAAGTATAAAAATAATATAAATTTATTTTATCAGTTTTGATTATGTCACATGTATTTTGAACTAAAATGTAAATTTTAAATAAAAAGACACACTTAGAGTCATACTGGTCATATCGTGCATCATATTTAAGGATAGTTGATTCTTAAATGTAAAAAATAAATTAAGGATCATTTTAAAAAAAGTATTAAAATAATATGAATGTGTTTTATCAATTTTGAGCAAGTCACATGTATTTTTTACTAAAATTTAAATTTAAACTAAAAACACACACTTTGAGTCATAACAATCACATTATGTGTTGGTTTGATGTGAAACTGATTCCTACATGTCAAAAATTACTTACGAATCATTTTAATTAAATATCAAGACAATATGAGTAGGTTTTCTTGATTTTTAGTGAGTGGAACTCATTTTGAACTAAATTGTGAATTTTAAACTGATAACATACACTTTGAGCCATACTAGATACACCATATATTGGATTGAGGTGAATTTCATTCCTAAATGAAACAAATGAATTTTGGATTGTTATCATAAGGTATCAAAATAATCCAAATGTATTTTCTCAGATTTGAGTATGTGATGTGTGTTTTGAACTAAAATGTCAATTTTAAATAAAAACAAGCACTTGTAGTTATACCGGTCACACGATCATCATATTATTGTGAGGTTGATTCCTACATGTCAAAAATGACTTAAGTATCATTTTAATAAAGTATAAAAATAATAGGAATGCATTTACTTAGTTTTGAGTTTGTCACATGTGTTTTGATAAGAAGATTAACTAAAATTAAAATTACATAAAAATGATAAAAAAAACTAACAATAAAATAGTAGATAAAATGATGTGATAATTAACTAAATAAGTATTATTAAGTCACCTCTTTATGATTATTATATACATTTTGCCACCATGTATTCTTCCCATTCGTTTCTAAACAAATCTATTTCCTCTTTTGAATATGAGTATTGTTGACAGTCTTGGTAGTACTGAAAAAATATAAATAAAAAAAGGATTAATAAATATTTCAAATGAAATTATAATTATCATCATAAATAACTCTTCAAGGATGATATTTTATTGATGTAATATAATATATTTCATAAATTTTCAAATGTAATGACCACATTATTTTCCATTAGTTTGTTTTGGGAATTGAAGAAACATTTGAAAAAATAAGTAATTTGTTTTGATAAATATTTTCATAGTGAAATATTATTATCTATACCCTAAAAATTATCAAGTTTTATAAGTTTATAGGATTATTTTTTCTCATATAATTTCCTCATGACATGATTTTGTTGACATTTAAACACCACCCTATCATAACTAATATTTTTTCAAAACATAATATAAAATTTATAACTTGAAGTTTATTTTTTAAAATATTGCATGTAGTGTATTAAAAATTGATAAATTTCATCATGTGTTGTTGATTTTTTGGGTATACATCCATTGAATCCAGAAAATAAATCTTTAGATTATCCAAATTTATTGCAATGAGTAACCAATACTACCTAAAAAATAAATAAGTAATTAAAAAAATGAAAATATATTTTATATGACTAAATTTTATATTTTTACACCTAAATCATGAGTATTAATAAGAGTCTATTATTTGTAAGTTTTCTTTCAAACATTGTGGCCAGTTTTTTCAGTATTACTTCATATTTCTTTGGTTCCAATGATAATTGTCGTGTAGAAGTGATGTAAGAACTAATGTGTCCAAATTTTTATTTATAAGGTTTTACCTTAAAATAATATTTTATATATTCATGAAAAAAAACAAGAATAGTATTTATTCATAATTAATATAGTAGATTAGCTATTATACAAACAAATTATTAAAACATGCCTCATATTTACATTTACAACTAAGAATCCTAACTATTCATACTTGAGGATTTAATTTACATTCTCAAGAGTAATATAGTCTCTAATACCCTCTCCATACATTTGTTCTTCAAAAAATATTATAGTAATATCACCACTTTTTAATGTTTTATTTGCATGAACTTTGAATTTTAGTAGATAAATTTAAGAACCCGGTTCTTATTTTTGAGGTACGGGCTTCTTCTTTTCCTTTTACTTAAGTGATTTTTGAGAGAATATAAAAAAATGGGAAAAATCCTAAATTTTGAAACCACACGCCGTGTACTTTTGGCCGTGTTGGGATAAGTACACAGGGGGTGTAGCCATGCCAGCGACGAAGGGTGTAGGAACCGACTACACGCCATGTAGTGGTACCTTACACACCGTGTAGTCAGTCGACAGGTTAAAAAGTAAGGCAGTGAAGTCTCCGCCAGCTGGGATAGGACAGATCGGTAGTTGGTAATAAACTGTGCCCGGGCATAGCTAACCCGTGTACAGGGAAAAGTTAGTCTACCTCGTATTTTGCATTATTTGATTTTCAATTTTACGGTTGATATGTTTTCACCGTTGGGTGATGCACTTGGATTGTGCTGTTTATATTTTATCTATGGGTTTTATTTAGTTGTAACCCGATGAGATGAGGGTATGCCGTCTCATGGATCATATAGGCGCATGTTAGATATCACATGCCATGCATAGTTTCCATACCATGTAGGTGCATTAGAAATTCTCATGTTGTTGTGATAGTTGATGTGCTAGAAAAGCATGCTGTTGTGATAGTTGCTTGATAAATACCTACCTTGTGATATGGTATTTTTGTTTGAGCTTGTTTATAGAATGGACGCCAAACTTTGGTCTTTGGGGAGTATGGTCCCCCATTGACCGGAATTTTGTGGATCATTGACTGGTTGTTGGTTATAACACAAATAAGATGTCAAAATTTGATTCGTGGGGTGTATGGGTCCCCACGGGTCGGAATTTGACACTTAGGCGTTGTTTTTCAGTATTTTTTGGGTTCTGGAGAAGTTTATGAGGCATAATGTCCGGAAACCCAGTATACACGCTGTGTAGTATTTTTATACACGCCGTGTATGTTCTTCTGTTCGGGAAGAAAAATGAACTTTTTGAGTACACACCGTGTACCCTCAGTACACGCCGTGTAGTCTCTTCCCGTGTCACAAACTGTGTGGGCGGCGACACAGGGTAGGGAAGGGCTTGGATAAAACACGCCGTGTAGTTTTGTACACGCCGTGTAGTGTTGACTTGGAGTCCGACCGTGTAACTAACAACACAGGTCGGCGAACTCCTTGACAGAACACACCATGTCAGTTATGGACACGCCGTGTAGTGTGACCTGGGGACTCTGCCATGTAACTAACAACACGGGTCAACGTCACCTCTTCCAGAACACACCGTGTTCCTTTGGGACACGCTGCGTAGTCTTGCCCGAGGACAGACCATGTGGAGTTAGCCGTGTGGCTGGGAAACGGGATGGTGTACACGCCCTGTGTGAGTGTAAACGCCGTGTAGAGTAAAGCCGAGTAGTCGGTCGTGTCATAGACGACACAAGAAGTTGGAAAATAACACCAAACATGCCGTGTAGGTATTATACACGCCGTGTAGCTTTGTTGAAACGGAATCTGTGTGACTTATCTGTGGAAAAGGACCTGGGCAGGGGAAGTAAAGTCAAGTACACATCGTGTAGTCATTGTACACGCCGTGTAGTCTTGTTTTTCCAATTTTGAATACCTTCTTCCTCTTATTCCCTTGTGGTTCCTTCGCTTTTAGTCTTAATAATCTTGAATCTGAGGCATGCTTTTGACCTTGTAGAGTCATGCTTCCTAGACGACCGCGAGTTGTTCGCCAAGAGAGCGACGACGATTATACTCCGGAGATGGTGGGCCATAGGCTACCAGTTGATCCCCCAGCAGAGCTAGATGCGACACCAGCTGTAATATCGGACACGGGCGCGGAGGCGCAGTTCCGTGAAGGCTTATTGTGGTTCATGCAGACCTTTTAGGGAGCACCGTAGGCTGCCACATCTATGGCCGAGCTGACGCGTATCTTTCAGCAGCAGCATCCACCTACGTTTTCAGGGGATGGCGGACGACAGGCTGTAGAGTCTTGGCTAGGATCGATGTAGACTATTTTCGAGCATTTTGAGACACCTCCAGGGCAGAGGGTCAAGCTCGCGACTTACATGCTGCGTGATTCTACCAAGAGGTGGTGGGATGTTACCACCCAGTTAGAGCATCACAGGGACATGGTGTGGGGGGATTTTCAGATAGTCTTCTATGACTTCTTCTTTCTCGAGACACTGAGGGAAGATAGAGCTCGAGAGTTCATGAATCTACAGCAGGGCGGTATGTCGGTGATGGACTACTCTGGTCGTTTTACAGAGCTTCATTGCTTTGCAACCGTGCTGGTGGGTGATGAGACGTTGAGAGCCAGATGTTTTGAGGATGGTCTTCGGTATGAAATCCAAGTGCTGGTGAATGTTTTCAGGTTACCTATTGTACACGCGATTATGAAACAGGTGTTGATTACAGAGAGGAATCTGCGAGAAGCTAGTGGTGTGGGCCAGAGCGGTTCAACACCAGTTACTGGTACTATTTCTGCTGGCAAGAGGAAGAGACAGGTGGAATTCTCTCAGGGCAACAGTACCAGCCAGACAGCTTCTACAGGTGGTCCGATTAGGTTCTACCAGTGTGGTAGAGAGGGGCACAAGAGACCGCAGTGTCCACGAGACCCAGTAGAGTGCCGAGCTTGCGGAAAGATGGGTCATCTACATCAATTTTGCAGGGCGGTTCTACCAGTGGCTAGTGAGAGGGGTTCTGTGCAGACTCCGCGTGCGGGAGCAGGACCAGTGGCTTCTTACCAGTTAGGGAACTGGAATACGTCAGGGCGTGAAAACAGAGATGGTGGTCGTGGTCGTGGTAGCCAGACACCAGGATCTCAGAGGCAACAGGGCAGGACAACTCAGGGTAGCCATGCTGTGTTTCAGAGTAGCGGTACTGGTCAGGCATATGCAGTGCAACAAACCCAGCAGGAGCAAGATCCCGGACCTTCGACAGTCAGAGGTACTATTCTAGTAGCTTCTGTCTTGTCTTCAGTACTTTTTGATATGGGTTCTACACATAGTTTTATATCTGTACCTGTTGTGGAGAGCCTTGGGCTCGGTGTTTCTACTTCTTCTGCTATCTTGATGCTAGACACTCCATTGGGGACTAGGACGGTTGGTGTGCTTCAGTGCAAGGAGTGCCCCCTTGAGGTTGGTGGGTGTCACTTCCTATGGGACCTCTATGTCCTGGAAATGACAAGCTATGACATCATTCTTGTAATGGACTGGTTGGTTCCCCTTCGAGCCTTTGTAGACTGCTATCATCGCAGGGTGCATTTAACGTCACCAGAGGGTGGGGAGTTTCTATACAAGGGCGAGTGGGATGTTCAGGCGAGTCGAGCTGGACCAGAGCATCATGGGCGAGGTGGAGTCACAGCCCAGATTACGAGCTTATATCTGGATGACCAGGGGACTTGTCAGACGGATTTCCCTCCAGTTGTCGATCGTTTCAGGGATGTCTTCCCGGACGGCTTTTTAGGTCTGCCTCTGGTGCGTGAGTTGGATTTCTCTATCGAGCTTGTCCCAAGAGCAGCACCGATGTCCATTCCTCCTTATAGGATGGCCACGCCTGAGTTGCAGGAGCTCAAGAGGTAGTTAGAGGAGCTACAGGCGAAGGGTTTTATCCGACCCAGTACTTCTCCTTGGGGTTCTCCGGTCCTCTTTTCGAAGAAGGCGGATGGTACCCTTAGGCTTTGCGTGGATTATCGGAAGCTGAACCAGCTGACGGTTAAAAACCGATATCCCTTTCCGAGGATAGATGATCTGTTTGATCAGCTTTGTGGAGCACGAGTGTTCTCGAAGATTGAATTGAGATCCAGATATCATCAGCTGTGCATTAGACCATATGATATACCTCTCACAGCTTTTAGGAGCAGGTATGGTCTATATGAGTATACGGTTATGCCGTTCGGACTCACAAATGCGCCATCAGTTTTCATGGCTCTGATGAATCGTGTGTTCCATTCGTATCTTGATTCATTTGTGGTAGTATTCATGGACGACATCTTGGTGTACTCTCACACTCAACACGACCATGCCACCCATCTTGAGATCGTATTGAGTACACTGAGAGAGCATCGCATATATGCTAAGCTCTCGAAGTGCCACTTTTGGATGGACCAGATTCACTTCCTGGGTCATATCATCTCAAAGGCATGAGTTGCAGTGGACCCAGAGAAGGTGAGAGCAGTAGTTTCCTGGGAGCAGCCCAAGAACGTGTTTGAGATAAGAAGTTTCTTAGGGCTGGCTGGTTACTACATATGTTTCATACAAGACTTCTCCCGCTTAGCAGCACCGTTGACAGGTCTGACTAAGAAGGGTGTGAAGTTCGTTTGGTCAGAAGCTTGTGAGACAGCTTTTCAGGACCTAAAGGGAAGGCTGACATCAGCACTGATCCTGATACTCCCAGAGCAGGGGAGGAGCTATACAGTTTACTGTGATGCGTCAGGGATTGGGCTGGGAGCCGTTTTGATGCAGGGCGACCGAGTTGTGGCGTACGGGTCTCGGCAGTTGAGGCCACATGAGAGGAATTACCCGACGCATGATCTCGAGTTGGCTGCAGTTGTGCATGCGTTGTGCTGTTGGAGACATTACTTGTTGGGAGAGCATTTTTTGGTTTTCACCGACCATAAAAGCCTCAAGTATATCTTTACTCAGCGTGACCTGAATCTGAGGCGGAGAAGGTGGGTCGAGTACCTACAGTCCTTCGATTTTGAGCTTGCCTATACACCTGGTAAAGGTAATGTAGTAGCCGATGCACTGAGCTGGAAGACTCAGATACCGGCAGTGCAGGATTCCAGTGGTGAGTGGCAGCTTATGTCCTTGTTCTCTGAGATGCATCTAGGGGTGCATGACAATCAGGGGCCGATTTATCTTTCCTCGTTAACTGTGACTTCTACCCTCCTGGACAGAGTGAGGATGAGGCAACTATCAGTTTCAAAAGGCCTAGTTCTACGGGAGTCGGTGGAAAGTGAAGACCCTCCTTCCGGTTGGACGATAGGCGATGAAGAGGTTTTGCGTTTCCATGGACGTGTGTGGGTTCCAGGGGATATATGCGAGGAGATGATGAGGGAGTTTCATGCTTCAGCTTGGGCCGTTCATCCCGGGGTTACCAAGATGTACCGAGACTTGAGACGTCAGTACTGGTGGTCGGGTATGAAGCGAGAGATAGCTGGTTTTGTTACGAGGTGTTCCACCTGTCAGCAGGTGAAGGCAGAGCATCATAGACCAGCTAGGCTGTTACAGCAGTTGCTCATTCCGGAGTGGAAATGGGATGATGTCGTGATGGATTTCGTGATGGGTTTTCCAAGGTCACCTCGAGGCAATGACGCCGTATGGGTTGTTGTGGACAGACTTACGAAGGTAGCTCGCTTCTTGCCAATCAAGGAGACCTTCAGTATGGACGAGCTCGGAAGGCTGTATATCTGAGAGATCGTACGTCTATATGGGGTCCCTTGTTGTATCATTTTAGATAGGGATGCCTACTTTACGTCTCATTTCTGGCAGAGTTTTCAGAGGGCACTGGGTACACAGGTGCTTATGATCACAGCATACCACCCTCAGACAGATGGCCAGTCAGAGCGGACGATATAGGTGCTAGAGGACATGCTGCACGCATGCGTCCTAGACTTTGGGGGCTCTTGGGAGAAGCATATACCCTTAATAGAGTTTTCCTATAACAATAGTTTTCAGGCAACTATTGAAATGGCACCATAAGAGTCTTTATATGGTAGGCCATGCCGATCACCTTTGTGCTGGTTAGATGCAGGTGAGGCAGCTTTACTGGGACCACAGCTCGTGCAGGAGACATCTGAGCAGGTCCAGTTAATTTAGAAGCAGATGGCTACCGCACAGTCTCGTCAGAAGTCTTATGATGATCGCCGCAGACGACCTTTGGAGTTCGAGGTTGGGGATCAGGTTTTCTTGCGTGTTTCACCGAGGCTGGGACACAAACAGATCAGGAGATAGGGTAAGCTTTCACCGAGGTATGTGGGACCTTTTGAGATTCTGGAAAGAGTTGGGCTGGTTTCCTATCGGTTGCAGTTACCGCAGCATTACCAAGCCATGCACGACATCTTCCACGTGTCTCAGTTGTGTCACTACCATTCAGACCCGTCTCACACCTTTCAGCCTGAGGAGGTTGAGCTGCAGCATGATGCGTCCTTTGAGGAGCATCCGATCCATATCGTTGATAGGAGCAAGAAGGTTCTCCAAGGCCAGTCAGTTCCTCTCATACGGGTGCTATGGTAGCATGGTCGAGTGCAATATGAGACCTGGGAGTGGGAGGCTGATGTACGTGCTCAGTGGCCAGAGCTATTCTGAGCTTTATCTTTGCCACCCTTGGAAGGGCAATTCGGGGATGAATTCCTATAAGGGGGGAAGTTTGTAAGAACCCGGTTCTTATTTTTGAGGTACGTGCTTCTTCTTTTCCTTTTCCTTAAGTGATTTTTGAGAGAATATGGAAAAATGGGAAAAATCCTAAATTTTGAAACTACACGCCGTGTACCTTATCCACACACTGTGTACCTTTGGCCGTGTTGGGATAAGTACACAGGGCATGTAGCCATGTCGGTGACGAAGGGTGTAGGAACCGACTACATGCCGTGTAGTGGTACCTTACACGTCGTGTAGTCAGTCGGCAGGTTAAAAAGTAAGGCGGTGAAGTCACCACCAGCTGGGCGGCAGTACATGCCGTGTACTTGGGAGTACATGTCATGTACTCTTGTCGGCAGATGAACAGTGTGGCAGTGCCTCCAAATGAACAGTTAAATGAAAGGAGTACACACCGTGTACTTTGAAGTACATGCCGTGTACTTTGTTTTCCGAGCTTAAAACAGGCAGTAGCCTCCTCATTTGGCAGAGGAGGCGTTTGATCCATTTTGGAGCCAAAGGAGGAGGCTGGACCTTTAAAGATCCGCAGGGAGTTCGTCTGGAATCTGATTCGGCTTCGGACGATCTCGTTGGAACCGCACGGGTAAGCCCTTCATCCTCCTGGTACCGTTCTTGCCAATTCTTCTCCCAACGTATGTTATTTACGTTTGAATGGATTTTGTTCTTCGTCAGATCTATGCCATTCTTGGGCATTTTTGGAGTCGGCGTTCGGGTATAGCGTTCGTTGACATTTAAAGTAGGTGGATTTGTGTTATTTTCCAACTGTCGTGCGTTTTGTGCGTTTTCGTGCCATGAAACCATGTTGGGGTGTCGTGTGGCTAAGGCCGTTGCAATATTTAATGCCTAGAATTGCATAGGTGATTAAATCTTGATAATAAAATGCTGTTTGGGATTGTTTCTTGGATCCAGAACCACCCCTGGGGTGTGTTTCTCTGTTTAGTCGTTTGGCCAGGATACCTGAGGGTATGCCTTCAATGTAGTAATTGTAAGAATTTCCTTGAGAGGAATTGCTTGTTTATTGCATTTTGATATGTTGGGCATGACCCGGTTACCTGTTTAGCCTGAGGGCGTGATTGTATTAGCCTGAGGGCATTGTGTGATTAGCCTGAGGGTGTGACTATATTAGCCTGAGGGCGTGACTATATTAGCCTGAGGGCGTGACTATATTAGCCTGGGGGGGGGGGGGGGGTGACTATATTAGCCTGAGGGCGTGACTATATTAGCCTGAGGGCGTGACTATATTAGCCTAAGGGCGTGACTATATTAGCCTAAGGGCGTGACTATATTAGCCTTAGGGAGAGATACTGGTTGGCCTGAGGGCTTGGTGCTGTTGAGCACAGAAATGTTACTAAATTAAAGAGATTAAATGAATAATAAAATGGAAATTTAACTGTTAAGTTAGTTACTTTTGAGAAGTACCTAGTTATTGCACTTTACTACTGCACACTTGTTGCATGCTTTACACACAGTTGAGCACGGGCCTTTGGTGGGTGCCTACTGAGATATATTTCTCACACCCTATTTGGGTCACGCTTTTCGGCCCAAATAGATTACGTTGCTGCAGGTCTAGATAGGGGCAAGAGTCCCTATACAGGTACTTGACTGTTGCTGAGGAGTAGGAGGGCATGGGACCGAGCCTAGGCTTGCGATGCCACTGCCGGCTGTTTACTTGTTTTTCTGTACTTTTCTTTTGTTGTATCACAGTGATGTATAACATTTTCTGGTTGTTTTCTTAGAACATGAATCATGTAACATCATCACTTATATACGATTGGTTATATCCACTGCTGTAGTTATTTCAGTTGTGTATGTTTACTACTTCCACTGTTGTTGTATGTTTATTTTGGTATTCCACTGTGCTACACTTTGACAAATGAGGGCATTGTTTCCCCACTATCAGACCTGGGCCCTCACTGCTAGTCGGCAGCCTCTGGCATTTAGGGAAATGCACTTGAGGTCACGTGGCGAATAGGGCTTGGGGCACCCTTTGCGTGGCACCCAGGGCCGTGACGTTACAATAAAAAAGTTAAAATGGTGGGTTAAAGGTGATTTATGAAGATGTTTTAGATTTATTGGTTAAACCTTTATATTGTTTTGATTTAACCTTCCATTCCACCTCTTCCCTTTATATATCTATAATAAAATTCATTGGTTCATGCCTTTTTTATTAATTATTAAAGGTTTTGTATAAAAAATAAATTATAAAGGAATACCTCCTTATTGACATCTATTTTTACATGATCAAAAGACCATGATATTAAAGTTCCAATATCAAGCTCAACTGTAAGAATATCTATATCATCAAGTGGAATAGGTAGCTCTAAACTTAGATCTTGATCTATGTGAATCCCCACTTTCATATGACCTATTGGAAGTTGTTTATTGTGTAGAATATATCCTAGGATATTGTACATTGTACCTATCACAAAAAGGTGATGGGTGGGTTATAATAGATATAAATCATAGTCATTTTCAACCTATAGAATATCAGTCCATGGAATATATCATTGTCTAACTGATTCAAATTTCACAGAATCAATTACGAAAAAATTTATTACCTCTTGTATGGAAGCCCTTTGAGGGGAATGGATCACATCAAATATGGTGGGGGTGGAGGGTAAGGATATTCATGTAGTTGTTTTTGTTGTGTTTTTATTATCTTTGACTACTCCCCACAATATTTTCTAACAAATTATAATACCAATTAATTTTTTATTTTATATAAGCTAATTGTGCCACTATCTGATCAATTTTATTTTCTTTATTCCCATGTTCATTTATTTTCTCAAAATATGTTCAGGATGGCATCCCAAAACCTGCACATATGACATGACCATATTGTTCTGGATGCTTCAAGGCCACTGATAGGAGTTATTCATCAAGTACAACTAATGATGATTCTTGTGTCCAATCTTAATAAAAAATAGAAAAATAAGTAATCATTGTTATGTGATACCAATTTAAAACAGTTTTTCATCATGTCATACTTACACATGCTTCCATTACTTTTTATGTGTTTTCTTCTATTAGTATCCCATATTTATTTACATGATCCTATTTACATAACACATGATAGGGATAAAAGTGTATATGGATTTTGATTCATCAATCTATATATAGACATTTTAAAAATATTTTTTTATCATGTTATACTTACACATGATTCCCTTACTTTTTGTCTGTTTTCTTCTATTAGTATCCCATATTTATTTACATGAGAATCTTTCTATAACACATGATATGGGATGGAAGTGACTTTGGATTTTGAATCATCAATCTATATATAAATATATGAACATAATTATGTTTTTGTTTCATGTCACATAAAGGTATTATTATAGATTTAAAACATATACCATTTTTTTCAAGTGAAGTATACCCCATCATTTCTTTATGGTAGGGGTACATTTGTTTTGTTGAACACTTATTATTTTCAACACTCATTTTTTGTTTAATAAATTAAAAATTATTTATAAAAGTGATTAATACATTTATTTTCAAGAAATATATTACCAGTCACAATGCACCTGAAACATTGTATCCTAAAAACAAACAATAAACACATTATATGTTTGTTAGTTTATCATGCATGAATACATTTATGGTGGGTGAAGGTTTATTTTCCCTTTAGAATCTTTGAGATGATACTTTATAATAATTATCTAAAATCCTCTATGAGCCTTTATAGTGAGAATTACTACAAATTTAACTCATAACTCATCTAGTATAAATGTACTCTGTAAGGGATAATGAAGAGTAAATCAACATTTTGTTATTTTATTTTTTAGTAAAATAAGGAAAGTATAGTATAATATTACCATGATATCTTCCCAAATTATTATCTTAAGAATGAGTAAAACATTGTTCTATGTATCTAAATCAATTGACATGTGTATTCGAGTGGTGTTCCTAATATAACTACTGAACAAAGCCTTTTTGGGGTTAACAGGTTGGCCATGTGCATTCCATATAACCTCAAATTTTATGCCTCTATTTCTCACCTTAATAATTTTTTTAACACTGTCACACTATGACGCTCCTATTTTTTTTAGACACAGGTTGTTCACCTTCTATATTTTCTTTAGCTTCAAAATCATTAATACGTTGGTCCTATGGATTGGTAGCATTGACATGTGAAAAAATATGTTGTTCCTCTGTATCAGGATCATCAACATGCTAATAAACCTATTGTTCTTTGGGATTGGGAGCATAGACTTTTGTAGAATTCATTATCTACATAAGTGGTTGAATATTTAATTTAGATTACATAAATTTAGAATTGAACAAATAATAATACGAGGTAACATAATGTATATTGAAAAAAATATATAACATGATTATTGAACTTTATTTTTTAAAAATTCAAAGGGATTTGAACGCTCTATCAAGTATCCAAATCTTCTCATTGTGGATCCTATGAAATATAAGAACCCATACACAATGGAAATTCCATGAAATGATTACGATGTGCTAATGAAAGGGTCATCCTCATTTGAATTGACATCTGACCCTTGAGTTCTTTTGGATGATAAAAAATAATTGACCACTTTCTATTTGTAGGATCTAGAACATAAAATACTTATACTACCTATGATGAAATTATAAATGGTTCCTCTTTATAAACTTCCTTACTGAAATCAAATTTCATGAATCCCAATTCATATATTTTAACTGCACTCTTATTATAAAATTGATTTCATTGAAAAATAAACACTTGGAATGTTATATAATCCAACTCCAATATTTTTGTGATGATTCTAAAAATGAAATATTTTCATAAATTATATTTTTTTTCCTTGGCACTAGATACATGAATCACTTCATCCATAAGTGTATCTCCACTATTATTCATGGTACTACTTTCTATTAGTAGAAAGGCATGTAATAGAATCCAATGGTCCAAATATGTTCAAATGTTTATCATCAGAGCAGCGAAACTTCATTGTCTCTAGAGATCCGAGACCCGGTATGGTCTGAGGATCTCTCGTGGACTATTTAGAGCATATAAAATAAAATAATGAGTACCTTGTTTCTATTTAAAGAGAACACATATGTCTCAAGTCACTGGTGACCATTACTCTAAGGATCTGATGATGAAACCATCTCGATCATCCACACATGCTTCTCGAATATGTACATACGCCATTCATCAGATTCTAAGTGCTAGCGTGGAGCTCCAAAAATCTCTTCAATGTCGAAATGATTACCAAAATCTCCTACATTCAATCCATGAAGGCATACTTGGATCATTCACTGGGATTGAACAATTATATATCTAGGATTCATGAGGAGAGAAAATCTCTCAATTCTAACTAAGTGAATTGTAATGTGGAAATATATTCTCTCTGACTTATATAGTGGAGGTTCAAAAAAACTAATTTGGGTTCCCAAACCCCTTTATATTTAATGTCCAATAAATAAGTAATAAATAAATAATTATGTTGAACTAAATAAATAATTAATATTATTTATCTTTTATTACATACTCTTAATACATATTAAATATATTATGTGATAAACCTGAGTCATTTACATAACTCGTAACTCCCAAAAATATTAAACGAATCTGTAATATTAAAGAAATATTCATTCGAATAATATTAATCCTTGTGTTTACTTAAAAACTTGTAAATAATTTTAACAAATAAATCCAAACCAATTATTCTTTCATTGAATAATAATTTATTTATTTATTTATTTATGATTGATAAAACTTAGACAACTCTCAGATCATGTAGTGGGTCCCACCATGTCTAATGTAACTATTCACCTGAATATGGTAGATTCTTGAATATGATATTTTGTGTGACTTTCTAGGCCCTTATCTCGATAATAATGAATAATATTCATAGACCAAGAGTGGAGTCTATCAACCCATCAAGGCCCCTAAAGAGGCAAGTAATAGTCATAATGATGACAATCAACCCATAAACACACACTTTGTAATTTAATCTCTTTATATTTAAATACCTCATAAATCACGTCACACACTTTTTTCATCATCCTTTATTTATTTATTGTTTTTTGATCTATCAAGATGGATTTACCCCTGACTACCATGTCCATGGATTTATGAAGGTACTACCATCTTGATCAACCTGGACCGAGATATGACTTCCTCAACTCAGAAGCGACAAATTCTATCTTGATCATTAAACCAATTTTACACCACCAATGACACAATCAAAATAAGATATGTATTTACCTGACCCTAGAATCCCAAAGCTAACATCTTTTACTAATTACATTGTCATGATTATAAGGAATCAAATTCTAAGAGTTTAGTAGTCTTGGTAAACCAGATACATAAATGAGTCTTATATTAAAAATTAATACACCAATTAAAACACACTTTTATTCTTCTTTCTAAATAAATAACATTGAGGATAACATTAATCCATCTAGTAAATCCTCGCATATCTTTCATAGTATAATTCTTGAATTCCTAGGGAAAGAATCATAATAAAGGTGAGCTCAAATGCTCGGTAAGGAAAAAATATAGAAGAAACAATAATGAGTCAATGAGAATAGTCAATAAGGAAAGGTAAATAATTAAACACACATCCCATACAATCAATAAACTGAATGGATGTGTGTCAAAAATATGGAAATTTAACAACTAGAAAAACATTCCATTAAAATAAACTGATAAGGAAAAATAAATATGGAAAGGTAAGAAACTAAAAAACATGCCATTTAATCAATGAACTGAAAATGACATGTATCCATAGATATGTAGATGCAAAATATCATGGATGAATAATAACTAAAACTAAATGAGGGGAATTCTTAATTATTGGATGTCATGTTTCCTAGGCATATGATACTTTTACCATCAAGTGATAGTTTAAGAATTTATAATTTGTGCAACTAATTCATCCCATGAGACTACTAATGTTTCGAGGGTCTTTCATTAACTAGTTCCCAACCTATAGATCTTGAATTAACCAATCTATAACCCATAGATATTTTATTAATCAATCTATAACTTGTATAGTGCATATCCAAAGAATTTAAATAAACAAAGTTCCTTATAATATATCTCTATTGAATAAAGGATATGGGTTTATCAATATTTCCCAAAATAATAAAATAACTTTCAAAGAAAAAACCATATGAAAAAATGGTATATGGTTTAGGAAATAATCATATCCATGAAAAATGATATGGATATTTAGGAGAAATTCAATGTTCAATGATCATAGAAAATTGAATATTTCAAGGGCATAAAAGGAATCAAGGAATTGAATTTGAATACTGTCATTGGAAAAATCAAACATAAACTATATAGAGTAAGATTAAGGATGGTATTAATAAAATATAACCCAATTAGATTAAAATAAAAGGTTATTGTCATCGATGAATGGAAACATTATAAAAAATATTTTAAAAAATTTCTTGAGGAAAATATACTTTTATTTTGAAAAACCTTTTCCTTGAAAATAATTTTTAAAAACATTTTATTTGAAAAAGTAACCTTTTAAAAATTCAATATAAGCATCAAATAAATTAAGGTGGTTAAATCCATACAATCCATACTAGGTAAAAAGAACATTACTTTTTCATGGTTAAAGGTTAGAAAGATGCCTTGTTAGAAAATTGACCAGAAGGTTCCTTTGAAAATATTGGTAAAGAAAAAATGGGTAAAAATTTCCCTACCAGATCATTTTAATTTTATTGGAAAACATTTTAATCAAACATGGTTTTTATAAGAAAACAGGTTCTCCAACTAAAGAGAGATACAAAGTCGGGTTTTTTAAAAAAAAATTTCTAAAACATTTTGAGTACCAAAGAGTGTAAAATGGTACTAATACTTGAAAATAGAAATGAATAACAATATTAGAATGAAAGGTTTTATTGAAAAATGGTCATATAATTTCATTGAATGGAAATACCATTAAAATATCATTAAAGATTTTGTTGAGAAAAATAATATTTAAACATTCCAAAGTGTCCCATACCACTTTGAAACATTTTAAATAATAATACTCATGGAGGAATAACATTAATTGAAAGTGTATAATACCAATAAGATAAAAATATTAATGATATAATATAACAAAATGGGAAGTAGATACACCACACAATAGATGTAAGTGCTGAACATGACATTTATTTCATAGATGTAAAAAGTGAGACGAGAATCCCTTACCTTGTGAAAAAACATTAAACTCCCATATAAGGGGTTTAAACATATTTACCCATTTGTTAATAACTTTTCATTATTTTAACTATTTAGGGTGTTAATTTCTTAGATTGTTGAGTATGTTTTAACTTATTATTAATTGTTATTATTAAATATTTTATGGATTCATCATCCACATAATGTGAATCATGATTTTAATATTATATATATACATTATATATTTATTTATAGTAGTCTATAATATTTGGATATTATAAATTAAGTGCACCGATTATGGAGACAGTAGGCCGCATGTACGCATAAACGATACTTTAATTTATTTTTCATATTAAAAGAATGAAATATATATGATACATATGTATATTATAATTAAATTATAATATCTTTGTTATATATGTTACATAGGTTTATTAAAACCTTCCTTTATATATTCCATGTATGTAATGAACGAGTTATATCACTTTAAGGGGGTGGTAGTCCACACTTCCTCAAACGATGTTATTATATTAACAAAAAATGGAAAGTATTAATAGAATGTGTTATAAAAGGATTAAATAAGTATAAATAAATAATAAATATCATATATATAATATATAAACAAAGTGTCTATAATAATGTCCACTATGATGGGTGGTAAAGGAAAATTGAACAATCATCGTTTCATGAGTCAGTAGTTCACCATACAAAGGAACAGTATGTTCATTACCCATTAGATAGAGGTGTATGTAAGTGTAGGAATAAATATTAAAATAAATTATCCTAGTAAATTTAGGATGTCATTTTTTATTTAATGAAATATGTTACCTCTTAGTTGAGTAACTACTTTTAGTTTGAACCAAAAGGTTTCCTTGGAAGCATTTCTTCACAAAGGGATGATTAAAGGTATATAGGAAGGATGTTTTGAATCTATATGGGCATATATTAGATGAACCTAAGTGGTTTGAGATGTTTTAGGAATGGGGAGATGTGTTTTCCTTTTATAGGGAAGGAAAAAAGACTGAATTGGAATTTCTGGAAACATGTTAGGTGTACACATGTTCTTACCTAAAAAAGCCATAAAAACCAACCAAACTCAATAATGGAAGTTTAATGGACTATAAATTTCCATAAAATTAGTTTTTGAAAAGTTTTTATGTCATTTGGACTCCTAATTTAAAGTTTTAGTCTTTTATTATTCTTAATTTCTCCTTAATAATTGTAATAAATTTTAATTACTTTCACTTATAATTTTGATAATTTTTTTTCTCTATTATTAAACATTATAAATTATTCTGATTTAAAATATGGAATTACTTTTTCCAAATTATAATCATATAAATTTCAGAAATTAATTTAAATTTAATCCCGTAGGTGGGACAACAATTTAGGTTTTTAAAGTAAAAATGTCTGAAAGTTTTCTTTGTTTTATAATCAATTTCAAAGTGAAATTGATTAAAATTACACACATTGTATTATTTGATAAAAATATTATCTAATTAAAATTCAGAACAAATTAAAATTATAATTTAACCTTATAAATAAATTATACGAAAAAGAAGTTTTGAACTAAAGTTCAATTTTTAACTATTCATTAAAAAAATGATATGTTTTAGAAAAATATCAAAAATTCAACCTAACAAAATTATTATGTTTCTATTTTAAATATGAAATTTATCTTGACATATTAAATCAATTAAAGTTACAAAATTCATATTTAAAATGGGTTCACTATTAAATAGTGGTAAAATTACCTTTATAAAAAGATAGGTTTTAATGTGTAAGGTAGGGTTTATTCTTATCTTATGTCTATCAAACCTAATGGATGAATATAAAAAAATTTATTGAATATATAACATATATATTTCATTAAAATAATTAACTAATTTTAATTAATTATGTTTATTTAGAGAAAACTCCTTTGAAAGCATAAAAATAATAATATTTCTTTTTATATCCAATTTTTTCTTATTTTCATTTCTCATTAATTGGTAACCAATGAATTAATTTTATATTTACATAAACCATAAATTTTGATAAGTTAGTTAATAATATTCATAACTTCTAATATAATGTCTAGGTTATATCATATTATATTAAATAATAATATTTTAATAATATAGCATTCTTTGGTGAAAATCAGTATTGCATGTAATGCAAGCCGTTTTTGAAGGTAAATTTTGGGTGTAATGAAATATAAATTGATATTTAGTTAATTTAAATATATATAATATATTTTAAATATTAAATATATTATAATTTTCCAGATATTATATTACCTTACATGCTTGGTGATGTGTGTCATACACGCCATCGAATAAAAAGTTGTACTTTAGAATTTTAGGATGTTACATTATCCCCAACTTAATTAAATTGAATCCTAAAAATTTAAACTCAATCTTGGTAATATATTTATTGATATTTCCTATTTTTAGATCCCACATCATGATAAGGGTTCTTAAAATATTCTATAGAAAAGATATAATATGATGTACAAAGGTCACATGGATTACTATGTAACTAGGTATCTGAGTAAGATAACATCAATGTAAAGTAGAGATGCATACTTATAAGAAAATTGTAAATATTTATAGGGAGTGAATGAGGTCATAAATCAAAAAAAAAATTAATTATCAATATAAAGTTTAGGCATGAAATCCATAAATCTGTGATGATTTAGAAGGCCATTAGTTCAACATAAATTAAGGTATTAGGAAAATATTTTATATCTAAGTCATTTTCCTAATATTGGGTAATTATTTTACTAACCATGAATGTAAGGAAATATTCAAAACATATAGCTTTTTATTTCATGTGAAAATCCTAGCATTTGGTTGTGCTTCTATAAAATTCTAATTCATTCCTTTACTCCCAAAAATTAATTACCAATAATGATTTTTTATGACAAAATCACTAAAGAAAAATTTTAAAGGATCTTAAGGCCTATAAAATAGTGAAAATTATAACTATTTATATCTAACTATATTCTAAAACCAATATGGTTTATTGATTAATCTATAATCCTCAAACATGATACTATTGGTTTATCATTAATATTTATTCATCAAAGTTTTTAACTAAAAACAATAGAAAATTAACCTGTACATCACATAGTTCAGTGGTTGGTGTAAAACCCTTATCCTCCTTTAGTCAAGGGTTTAAGACCCATGGACTTGTCAGATTTTATTGGTTTCCACCCAACTTAAAATGTTGTTCATTTCTAAAACCAAATTAATATAATCTCCAAAAATAAATATGATGGACATCCATGAAATAAGGATAATCACTAAGTATCCTTTTAACCAAGGTTTTTAATAAAACCTAAATACATAAATAATTTATCCAATTATTTTAACATAGGTCCTTCCTTTTTCTAGGGTTTATCCATAATATCATTTCTATAATTTCTAAATCATGACACCTTATCTTTAATCTAAAACACTTAAGGTTTAACCTATGTTATTCATCGTCAAAATTATTCATAGTGGATTGTAAATAAAATGTTAATTTTCCTAAGCATATCCCCCGAGAGTGTTAAACCAGGTACACAATAAGGCATGTTGTCATGTACTAGGTTACCCTGAGTTAGGCTCGAAACACCTTGTCAGAGTTATTACTCCCTGGAAAATCTATGATAGAACCACATCCAGTTGTAGTATCCAAACATGGATGTATTTATAGTAAGAACCACATAATATATACTTTACCAAAATTCTATGGTGTTATTATACACTTATCCTCAAATTCTACCTTAGGGTTATGTTCTCTAATCTATGTTTTCCTAAATCTAGTTCCAAAGGTTGCTACTAAACTTTATCTAATACCAACTGTAGTGACCCGACCCCAGAAGGCCAGAGCTGGTGTCTGCTACTAATTACATTGGCATGATTACAAGGAATCAAATCCCAAAGTACTGGGAGTTTAGTAGTCTTGGTAAACAAGATACATAAATGAGTCTTTTATTACAAATGAATACAATAATTAAAATATAATTTTTTCATTCTTTATAAATAAATAACTTTTAGGATAACTATAATCCATCTAGTAAATCCATGTATATCTTTCATAGAATGCTTTTTGGATTCCTAGGGAGATAAAAATAATAAGGGTGGGCTCAAATGATCAGTAAGGAAAAAATATAACATAAGAAATAATGAATCAATGAGAATATTCAATATGTAAAGCTAAATAATTAAACTCACATGACATGTAATCAATAAACTAGATGGATGTGTGTAAACAATATGTCAAGGTAATAACTAGAAAAACATGCCATTCAAATAACTAGATAAGGAAAAATAAATATGGAAATGTAAGATACTAAAACACATTCCATTTGATCAATGAACTGAAAATGAAATGTATCCATAGATATGTCGATGAAAAATCTCATGGATGAGTAATAACTGAAACTAAATTAGGGAAATACTTAATTCTTGGACGTCATGTTTCTGAGGCACATGATACCTTTACCATCAAGATACAATTTAAACATTTATAATTTTTGCAAATAATTCATCTCATAAGACTACCAATTAATTGAGGGGATTTCATTAACTCGTCCCTAACCCATAGAGCTTTCATTTACTAGTCTCTCACAAGTAGGGATTGAATTAACTGGTCCCAAACCCATATAGTGCATGTCCAAAGCATTTAAATAATCAAATTTCCAAATAAATTATTTATATATAATAAAGAATATATGTTTATAATTATTTACACAAATAAAAAAATAAATTTCAAAGTAAACACCGTATGAAAAATGCTATATGGTTCAGGTAATAATCATATCTATGAAAAATGATATGGATATTTAGGGTAAATTTAATGTTCAATGATCATTGGAAATTAAATATTTCAAGGGAACAAAATGAATATGGGAAGTGAATGTGAATACTGGCCTTATAAATATAGAGGAATATTAAGGATGTTATCAATACAATATAACCCAAGTGTAGTAAAATAAAGGGTTTTTTTCATTTATTAATGGAAACATTATAAAAATATCTTTTAAAATAATTCTTGGGGAAAATATCCTTTTTTTGAAAAACCTTTTGAAAAAAAAATTCTTTGAAATTGTTTATGAAAAAATTTTATTTTAAAAATTAACCTTTTAAACATGCAATGGAATCTTCAAATAAATTATGTTGGGTATATCCACACAAACCATATGAGGTAAAAATGACATTCCCTATGCACAATTAAAGGTTAAAAATATTTCTTGTTCAGAAAGTGACAAGAAGATTCCTTTGAAAAAATTGGTAAAATAAAAAAGGGTAAAAATTACGTTACCAAATAATTTAAAAAAAATTAAACCATTTTAATAAAACATGGTTTTTAGAAGAAAATAGGTTCTCTAACTAAAGAGAGATACAAAGTTGGGTTTTCTGAAAAACATTTTCTAAAAAATTTTGAGTACTAGAGAGTGGAAAAATGGTACTAATACCTGAAAACGTCCATGAATAACTAGATTATAATGAATGGTTTTATTGAAAAATATTCATATAATTTCATTTAATGTAAATACCATTGAAATACCATTAAATATATTGTTGATGAAAATAATCTTTAAACATTCCAAAGCATCCCATACCACTTTGAAATATTTCAAATCATAATACTCATGGAGGAATAACATTAATTGAAAGTTTAGAATACCATAAATATAAAATTATTAATTATATAATATTAAAATGGGCAGTAGATACACCACAAAAAATATGTAAGTGGTGAACATGACATTTATCTCATAGATGTAAAAAGTGAGATGATAATCCCTTACCTAGTATTTAATTTCTGGTGAGAATACTTTAACCTTATGTATAAGGGATTTAAAAATGTTAATAACTTATAAAACAAACATATTAATATTTATGATATCATATATGATCCTATTATAACATTTTATTACCCATTTGTTAATAATTCTTCATTTTATTAACTATTTCGAGTGTTAATTTCCTAGTTTTCCAAGTTTGTTTTAACTTGTTATTCGTTGTTATTATTAAATATTTCATGGTTTCATCATCTATATAATTTTAACCAGGATTTTAATATTATATATATACATTATATATTTATTTATAGTAGTCTATAATATTTTGATATTATAAATTAAGTGCACCATTCATAGAGATGGTAGGTCATACGTATGCATGAATGCTGCTTTAATTTCTTTTTCGTATTGAAAGAAAGAAAGAAAGATACTACATATGTATATTATAATTCCAGTATAATATATATTTTATATATGTTACATATTTTTATTAAAACCTTCCTTTATATGTTCCATGTATGGAATGATCGAGTCATATCACATTGAGGGTGCGGTAGTCCACACTTCCTCAAATAATGTTATCCTATTAATGCAAAATGGAAAGTATTAATGGTATGTGTTATAAAATGATAAAATAAGTATAAGGAAATAATAAAAATCATATATATAATATATAAACATATTTTAAATCATAATTACCACCATTAAGGGTGGTAAAATAAAATTTAACAATCATCGTTTCGTGAGGCAGTAGTTTTCCGTAAACAGAAATAGTATGTTCGTTACCGATTAGATGGAGGTGTGTATAATTGTAGGTAAATATATTAACATAAAATTAACCTAATATATTTAGGATATTGGTTTTTTATGTAATAATATAATAAGTATATATTATGTGTTTTATAATAGAAATAAAATTAAAAATATTAATGAAATATGTTACCTCTTAATTTGGTAACTACTTTTTGCTTGTACCAAAATGATTCATTAGAAGGATTTATTAAAAAAGTGAGGCTTGAAGGTAGATTATATGAATTTTTGGAAGATATATGGTCCTATATTTTCTGAATATAATTTTTTTTAGAGGTGTGAGAAATGGGGATAGGTGGTGGCCTTTTATAGGGAAGGAAAAGAACTTACTTGGAATTTTTGGAAACATGTTCAGTGTAAACATGTTATTACATAAAAAAAGTCCTAAAAATCAATGAAAAATAAATAATGGAAGGTTAATGGACTATATATGTCCATAAAATGTATTTTGGACAAGTGTCTAGGTCATTTGGTCCCCTAAGTTAATTTTTTAGTCCTTTATTAAGCTTAATTTTGCCTTAATAATTGTAATTAATTTTAATTACCTTCACTAATAATTTTGGTAAAAAAAAGTTGGTATTATTATAAATTATAAATTAGTATTATTCTAAATATGTAATATATTATTAAAAATTATAATCATATAAGTGGTATAAATTAATTTAAATTTAATCCCATAGTTGGGACGACAATGTGAGTTTTTAAAGTAAAAACATCTGAAAGTTTGCTATGTTTTTATAATCACTTTCAAAGTGAAATATATTCCAATGAAATTTTTTTTATTAATTGATAAAAAATATTATCTAATTAAAATTTAAAACCAATTAAAATTATAATTTAACCTTATAAATAAATTATATGAAAAAGTAGATTTAAACTAAAATTCATTTTTTAACTATTCCTTAAAAAATGATATTTTTCTAAAAATTATAAAAAAATTCACCATAACCTAATTATCATGTTTATATTTAAAATATGAAGTTTATTTTGACATATTAAATCAATTAAAGTGTCAAAATTCATATTTAAAATGGGTTCACCATTAAATGGCGGTAAAATTGCCTTTATAAAAATCTAGGTTTTATGTGTGATGTAGGGTTTGTTCGTATCTTATGTCTATAAAACCTAATGTAGGAATATAAAAAATATTTTATTGAATATATAACACATATATTTCATTAAAATAATTAACTAATTTTAATTAATTTTTTTTATTCAGACAAAACTTCTTTAGAAGTATAAAAATAATGATATTTATTTTTATATCCAATTTGTTCTTATTTTTCTTTCTCATTAATTGGTGACCAATGAGTAAATTTTATATTTATATAAACCATAAATTTTTATAGGTTAGTGAATAATATTCATAACCACTAACATAATATCTAGGTTATATCATATTATATTAAATAATAACATTTTAATAATATATCATTATTTGGTGAAACTCGGTATTGCGTGTAATGAAATCTATCATAGAAGGTCTTTCTTACGTGTAACACAAGGAATCAAGTAAGGTCGCTCTTACATGTAACATAAGATAAATCTGATTTGCGTGCATTAAAATATATGGAATATATTTTAAATAGTAAAAATATTATAAAGTATCTGGATATTATATTACCTTACACGCTTAGTGATGCATGTAATATACGCTATCAAATAAAAAGTTGCACTCTAGAATTTTGGGGTGTTATAAACTACGTCACCATGATTTCATTATCATGGTTTTTTATTTTCATCAAAGTACATGATCAAATGGTATATTTTGATAATAATCTCAAGTCAGGAGACCAATACACATGTCCATAGATAGGAACATCCAATGACACATGTAACATATGGTGTTCCTATTGGTGGGTCTATCCTAATGATCTCAATAAATAGATATTTTCCAAGTGTGAAATTCATGAGAAGAAGTCTCAATTCTTATGAGACCCCAACACTTGATAGTTAAACATCAACTGTGTCCAGTCAATATGATGTATCTAGATCATATGACATATGTTTAAGATTAATGTCATAGTATCTTGAGGTTCTCATTATAGAATAGGATATACTATAACCATTTGATAATAAAATTAATCTATGGACATTATTATTTAATAGTGGATGTAGAAATTTCTACACTAAAATGGTAAGTGTACATCATAAATAACTCACTATATTCATGATATATTAATCAAAAGCACTAATAAAGTTGGGTATATATCAACCACTTATACAAAATGTTCATCATGTTCATTTTTATAGAATGTACAACCATTATTTACATAACCATTATATGATAATACATGCACACTTGGTCCTATGGCTATCCATAAAAGTCATTCTATAATTCAATCCATATTTACAATTTACTCCTTAAATATATGGTCTAGAAACTATCCTATAAACTATTTATTATGTGTATTATATATATATATATATTTAATCCCTTGATAGATTCAAATGTCTCAGAATTTTTTTATGGGTTTCAACATAAGGAAAAACACATAAATAATTACGAAAAATTTAAATGATATCTTGATTTCTCTATATAATAATAATTATGCAAACATCTATTTTGGAAATTACTTCACCCATAAGATTCTCGGTGTGACAATAGACCAATTCTTTCTACATCAGATAGGTAGTCGGTACACAATTCAAGATATTCCTCAACAACATATTGCTCCATAATACAACCTCCTGGACAACTTCAATTTTTAGATACCCTTTCAAAATATTTATATACCATTCAATAGGGTACAACCATATATAATATATACAACAAAATATTTGAATATATATAACCAAGTGAACCATTATATGAATGAATAAAGGTAGAAAGAACATATCCAATTCAAAAAATATAATAAAAATTTCATTTTCCATAGTTATAAATTTCAACGAGTCTATAAATTTATTGCTTATATATTTGAAAAAGAAACAAATCTTGGTTAATGTATGATAATAATTTTTAGGAAAAATTCAATATAGATTTATGGGAATTAGATATTGTATAAAAACAAGAAATTCATGTGATTTCAAGGACTTTAATTTTAAAACATTCATTTATATATTATTCTTAATATTTTACGAATGCCCCTATGAAACTTTTACATCATTAAAGAAGTTGTAAAGATAGTATATCTATTTCCTAGAAAGAGTTTAAGTATTTAGAGGAAGAAAAGTATGTCTTTCACCATCCGGTGGTTTCAAATATTCCCATATCCCTCAGTCAATCATGTCTAACCTAGACTTAATTTCATCATTTATTTTCCTAAGTGAATTTTGTAATGTTCCAATGGAACTATCACATATATTTTTTCCACATGCATAAAATCAATAAAATTCCTGACATACAAACAATTCAGGCATGATAATTCAAAAAAAATCTAAACACTTTTTCCAAATGGTTTTAGTAAGGTTTTTCAAAGAAGATTTACTAAAAGTAGTGACCATATATTTTACTTTATCAAAAACTTTATCACCTATTGGTGGAAATGGGGTTGTAACTTATTCTGAACTCCCATCAAATGATGTCATCCATGATTGGTATTTATGTCATTATGGTAGATATATGTGATGTCCTAGAAACATGGTCTTTGATGAATGTTTCAATATAATTGAGTGTGTAACTTGTTCACAAATGGGACACCCTTGAGTTCATTTAAATCTATATACTAATAAGTTTTCATAAGTTGGGAAGTTATTTATCATCCCGTACAACTTGGATCTCAATATTAAATCTTCATTTCTGTAAGAAAAATACAATGTAACACCTGAATCCCATAATAATTTTAAATATTCAATCAATGGATCCGAATAAACATCAATATCATTACTCGATTGTTTTGGTCCTGATATAAGTATAGATAACATAAAGTATTTTTGTTTTATGCATAAACAAAATGGAAATTTATAATTTTCCAACATAATTGGTTGTATACAATGAGTGCTTCTTTGAAAACTAAAATGTTTTTACTCCACCTATAGATAGTGCAAGTTGAAGGTTTCTTAGCTAATTTCTAAATTCAGGATAGTCATGATCAATTTTCTTCTACTAAGGAGAGTCTTTTAGGTAATTTAGTTTTATATTTTTATTTCTTATATCTATGTTACACATCAATTTCCTTATATTCTCCTCACTTATAAGCACACAAACCTTGGAATTATTAGAAAGTAAGATACACATTTCATAGGACCTGATTAATCTTTCTTTTTTTGATACACACCACAATTTGGAATTTTTAAGTGATTTTTAGTCCTTATGAAACAATATATAGTCGTTTGGACAAGCATGCATACTTTTAGAGACCATAGCCATTGAATTTAGCATTCATTTAAAATCATATGTTCGTTAGGGAAGATCATTATCTTCTGGGATCATATCATTCAAGAGAGAATATTGTTCAATAAATCTGGAATCATTCCATACATTACCATATTTTACATTATATAGCTTCAGTATGGCAGAAAATGTTGTATATTTAGTACTACCAGCATACAATGGCATCTTTTCACAACTCTTTAACTTCTAAAACATATTTATAGAATCTTGAAGTTCATATTAAACTATCATTTTTATTTTCTTAATACGGTCCTCATCATCATTCACACTTGATAATGAATTCATAATTTTCCACACTTTTAATCATATCAAATGATCCATAAACTGTAGTGTTATCTTAGTCACTAGCAACATTTCATTTTTCCCCATGTTTATTTCAACATTTATAACTTCGATAAATTCCATGATAGATGAAGTGTTATTCTAACTCTTTTGAACTAATTATTATTGAATAACAATAGTGTAAACATAGAAAAAGTATTTGAGATGGGTCATATGCATGATATTTTGAAAACTTGATGATCTCTTTCATTCCATCCTCATAAAATTTCTTCATACGATTGGAATCCATCCGTTTTAGATTCATATCCATCCTATTTGATTTAGCAATATTAGTATTTTAAAAAATAAATAAATACAAAAAAAGTATATGCTTATAACCCATAAAAGAAAATTCTTAAAGAATAATTTAAGATATATAAATCCATTGATTTAAGATAATAGGAGTCAAATGATGCATATTGATATTTTTTTGTAGTGCTGGAAATAATTTAAGGAAAGGAATGTGATATCTATAAAGTTACAAAGAATCTAATTAAATTTTAATCTGTTGAAAAACAAGAGACCAAGGATGGTTTCTATAACTTTTTTTGGTGGGAGTACAACAAGGGGGAGGAGTTGATGTTTATTCATTTCTTTACTCGGTACGTGGTGGTCCTGGTGGTGTTTTAGTGAAAGGATTCTTAAGATCT
Source organism: Viscum album (assembly GCA_963277665.1). NCBI lineage: Eukaryota > Viridiplantae > Streptophyta > Magnoliopsida > Santalales > Viscaceae > Viscum > Viscum album. Next base: position 2,074,844,802 of record OY728131.1, read on the forward strand.
AAAGTTGATATTTTTTAAGATGATGAAAATGTTGATAGATCCCAATCACATGGTCTTGAGAACACAAAATTTAAAGGAAATCTTAAATTTAAATCCAATGAAATAGAAGTATCCGGTTGGGGTTCTTAAGATACTAGAAAAAATGAAGAAAAATATAATTGTGGTTTCATGAATGCTTAAAATTTAAATAATTTAGATGCTTAAGATGAAGGCTCAAAGAACAACAAAAAATTTTTTTATTAGGGCCTGAATGAATATTAAACTTCAACATAGGTTGAATAAAATGTTACAAATGAAAAATATCATGAAATTTTTCCTCAAGAATTCAATATACAACAAATTAGTTTTTAAAATTTCATTTCTAAATTTTTTACTATTTATTGTTCCATTTATTTTTAATGGTTAAAAACTTGCAAAACACACAATTCTATCATAATTTTTCATTATGTTTTCAACAATTTTTCCCATCAAATGGTACGATCTACCACTATCAAGGATCCATGTTCATTCTATATTTATTTATTTCTAAGAATATTTAACACATTTTACTCCTATATATTTCTATTTTTACCAAATTTTTATAATTTACGGGTTTAGGAATATTTACTTCATATTATCAATTATAAGATAAGATATCATCTTCATTTAAAATAGAAAATTTATTCTTTAATTATATAATATGCATTGGAACCTCTAGTTGAGATTTTCTATGAGTGATAATTTTTCTTTTCATTGGTAATATCCATATCCACCTCAGAGAAAAATGTATATATTTTTATTCATATCCAGTGAGAGAGTAATAGTATTGATGAAAGAATTTCCTTTTTAAAAAAATATAATTAAACCTCTTTTTCATTTGTTATTTTTACTAGAATATATATTGATCTAGTAACCAAGAATTTCATAATAAAAATATTTGAAACATATTGTATTGAACTAGAACATTTTTTGGATAGAATCGCCTTCTTGTAATTATGTAGCTCTATATTCATCCCCAGTGTAATAGTTTCTTCTTTAACTTTAATTCTCTCTTCCTTTAGGATTCATCAAAACTCAAACAAGATTTATTTAAATAATCATTATTTTATTTCTATGAAATTTATAAAGTATCCTTGAGGGTCCTTTAATTATTTTATGATCCCTTTTTCATTGTATAAGATTATAAATTTTATAAATTTTATATATGTCATAAGAGGAGTGGAGAGTCTTATTTTACAATAAACTTTTATTATTATTATAATAACTTCATCCCCTAACACTTCTTTCCACTTAATATTTTTTAACTATTAATTCCAATACTTCAATAATTCTATCATAATCTTATATTTTATCATTAATTTTATAAATTTCTTTATTTTTTTATATTTTTAATTTTTTAATATTTCAACCTATTATTTTAATCCATCAATCTCTTCCTTCTGTTATTTCATTTATTCCTTACAATATTTAACATCAAAATTTGAATTATTCCCATGAATTATTTGTATATAAATATCTTCTAAGGATAAATTTAGTAAAAACCTAATTTCTAATTAATAATTATTTGAAACTTTCTATTGTGTTCATTCACATTTGTAACATTCTTATAAGAAGGAATTTTTAACTGAACATGAGGTTAGCAGTTTTTATTGTAAAATTCCTACCATAGATGTTCATAATAATGAAAATATGTAAATTATTTTGGTTATTATTCTTGGTAATGGAAGAAAATCGGTAGAATTGTTTGATTTTAATCCATGGTTGTAGTAAGTACACCTGGAACTTGGAAATGATTACCATTTATGAACTAAAACAACTCTTCCTACTTATAATTTTAAATCACCACCTTATATGATACGTGAGTAGAGTTTTTTAGTGTAAAAATGGTCCATTCATCGATGAAGGCTTATATATCTCATCTATATAATCATTTAGCTGGGAACTCTATGAAAACATTGTGAGAAATTTGAAAAAAAGATCTCACATATGATTAATTCAAAGAAATATCATATGACTAAATAGAAAAAGAACCTGAAAAATCAGTGAGCAAATTAAATCAAAAGAAAATAGCGAGGGGGAGTGGTGGCAGAGATCAAGATGAATCTTTTGAAAAATGATAAAGGATAGAATAAGTGATGCCAACTAAATATGAGAAGAAATAATCAAATCCTTAGGTTATGAGAGGGTCGATTCATCTGAGAAGTTCTAGGGGGAGTGCAGGTAGAGATCGAATTCCACAAGACCTTGAACTATGTGAAACAAGTTGGTTTTGTTAAGGTTAATTAATAATACCAAGAAGGGTTTTATCAGTGATTTCAAAAAAGTGCTGATAAAGATGGGTTTTATCAGTGTTAAAAAAATAAGCGTTGATAATGACATATATAATTAATATTCAATAATATAATTAATATAATTAAATTTTTTAAAAGTAAATAATTATAAATAAATTTAAATTTATAAATTTATAAATAAATATTTATATAATTATAAATATGTATTTATAAATATATATTTATAATTATAATCAAGAAGGTTCTGGTATCGAGCGAACTCAACCCTAAAATTTATTAATGAAAATAAAAATAAATCTGGAACCTATAAATACATGGAATATAAAGTACCACTAAACCAAGAAAGTAGAAAACACAACCACCCAAAATCACTAACCTAAAGAACCACACATCATGGCTTATAGGTCATGGGAAAAGTCACTTTTTTGAGAAAGTAAAAAAAAGGAGTCAGGGGAAGGATGGAGTCAGACATGGATTTTTTCCCTCATTCCAAAAGGGCACAAAAAGAAAGAAAGAAAGCAAATGAAAAAGTAGAAAGCAACATCAAAACAAGACAAAGTCCTTCATTAGAAAAAGAATTCATCAAAAACTAAGTATGGGGATGAAGAATCATGTTGTGGTATTCCCCTTAACCACCCCTATCACAAGGTTTCCATAATATTTTCCAACTTTTAACATACTACCATTGTTTTCCTTGATCATCCTCTGCTTCTTCCACTGATATAGGTTTTGAGAAAGGTATTTTGATCTCAATATCTTTATAATTAGATAACATAATTTTATTTCTAGTTTCTACTATTGGGGTTTCTAGTCTATAGGCCCATCAATAGAGATAATAAAAAAAATTATTATATATAGGCGCTTAACACACCACCATATTGCTAACAGTTGAGCACTGATTAGAAGAAGTTTTATCAAAGGAATTGTCCTCCTTGTTTTATTTAGGGAAGTCACTTAAACTAGATGTACCAATAATTTTTATAGAAGTGGTCAAAGTACTAGTTGAAATAGGTATGGTCATTGTGGGTTTGATATAAAAGTCCATAATAGAACTTTGAACTCAAGAAGATGTAACCTCCTTCCTATCTCTATAGATTCCACTCATTCTAGTTTGGGAATCTGCCTGATCCCTCCTGATATTGAATATCTACAATTCATAGGTTCATGGAGTGGTGCAATAAGATTTCCCGAGCAGTTCACTACAAACAAACCCCATCACATTTGTATTGGGTAATTCCTTACCCTGACTACCATTAGATTTACCCATTAATACACTTCCAATATCCCCTTCACGTTTGGGTCAGGTAGGTCTTGAGAAGGTTTCATAACATAAATAACCTTACATCATCTTCTAAGTGAGCATCAATCCTCAATTTTGATTCAGTTATCAGATGAAGTAAATATCTCCTAGACTTAGACCTGATAGGAATCTATGAACTTACTTTCTATTTACCCTTGAGTTATTTTGAATAGATCATACTTTGTTATTTCCATAGATTATGATCAACCACCTATTGAACAATAACTTCAAAATTATATTGCTAATCATTTTCAACATTTATGATCTCCACCATATTATCCTTGCCTACCACCATTGAGTGAGGTGAGTCATCATCCACCTCATAATCCCATGAGACATCAATCCTACCCAACAATATACTCAAAAAAATTGCAGATACTTAGGTTTCTCTAGATCAGTAGATAGCCCATGAGCCCAATTGCTAACACATAACATTACTTCATCATTATTCTTCCTCTGCCCAAGGTTTTTGAAACCAGAATATCTTTTTTCCAGTGGGGACTCCTACCACTGCACCTTTCTGAAACTATGATTAGGTTTCTTCATAATTCCACCACCTCCCAAGTCAAAATTTTCCCCCACATTCAAAGTGGTATCTTCCCTCAAGTCACCACCACTATAGATATTTCCCTATCAGATCGTCAAAATAATTTTGGCTAGTCTTTGGAATAATTACCCTTGTTTACTCTTCCTACTTCAATATTTATCCAAATCTCCTTAAATAATGGATACTTTACATATAAATTACTTGGAACACTTATCCTTGGTATGACCATCAACATTATAAGTCTCAAAAAATAAAGGAATTGTGTAAGATCCTAGATTTTCTATGAGATAAAGAAATTTTTTTCACTTTAATTATTTTGTTTTATCCTTTTAGTAATTCCTAACGAGTTCAGAAAGGTTATGAGCATGTATGAGGCTTGTTTGGAGCCTGAAGGATTAAGTTTTGAAGGAAACAGATTGGCCTAATGGTTAGTATAAGCCATGTATCTTGGTATGCATAATTTTCTAAACAATGTGAGGTGATTCTATTCACAGTAAGGGGCCACACATTTTGACCTAACCACACCGCCCATGCCACATGACTATGAAAATTCTATAGGACACATTACCTAGGTGTTTTCATGGGTCTCACATGGTTAGTCAAACTTTGTGCCTAGCCCATGCAAGGGGTGACATGGGAAAGTTCTTGTGACATGTTTGGTGCATATTTTGGCCAACCATGCATCCAAACCATGAGACCTCTTAAATAGAGGCGAATTTACAATTTTCACTCCTTTATTTAAAAACATAAACCCTATTTTATTTCCCAGTCACTCGAGCAACTCCTCCCATGTGAAGATACCCCCTTTGGAATTGGCTAAGCATTTATCTACCTTCTTTATATGGACTCTGATCATAACACCATTCATCTCATTGGATTCCCCCCAGTAAGAAATTTTATCAACTACCTTCTTTTATTAGTTAATCTATCTATCTTCTTCACTATCACTATTTTAGCGTGATCTAATATGCCCTATTTTTAGCTCATTTATCTATTTATGCATTTTATCTTTTTCTAGTTTGATTCAAAAGTTAATATTGGACATTTTATCATCTAACACCATAAGGTAGGTGGTATATACCTTTTACCAAAGATTTGGTTTTTTATTAAATTACCACTGATGTGTCGCATGTTGTACCTTCCTAGAATTGCTCCAAAAATTAATCAATATATTAAATTAAATTGTTTGAGCCTTAATTGGATACCTACGTAGCACCTTGGCATAGTTCTAGGATTTCAATCTCAACCCAAACCACCTATAAAATGGGTTCATTAATCTTCCTAATATAAGAACCACCCCTTTGGGTGTGTAAGATTTCCACCTAGTTGTGGAAGACTTAAATAAATAAAATGAGTTAAATAATGGATAATTGTACTTGGGTATGGACACTAACATAACCATGTATTTTATAATACTTTTTGATTTGATTAATGCGGTATGACACTGATATTTATTTAAGGTACGAAACACTCCATATACTAGGACCCTGACCAGAATAGAGAGCTTGCCCATACCCGAACTTAGTAGTGGGAAGTTGGAAATATATCTTGTGAATCTTCATGGTCTAATATGCTTCCTAGACCTAGATTTATGAGCAGACATTGGGCTGTGACTTACTTATAGGAAGGATTTTACCTGTCCTACTTTTGTATTTATGATGTTATCATTGGAAAATTCTATCTGAGGCATGTGATCAGAATTTATAGGGATATTCCACCATTATTTCCTCAAGTATTTCATTGAAGGGTGGTGATGACCATGCTCTAGAGGTGGCGATCCCTGAGCCACCATTATTACCTCCATTAGAGACACTTGTGGCACCTCCGGCTATTCTTGATGTGGGAAATGATGCCCAATTTTGAGAGGGATTCCCACATCTTAAGTAGACTATGCAGGGAGATACATGACCTTCATTTTCTATGGAATAGTTGATGTGGGAGTTTTATCAATAATATCCACCTCCTTTATTAGGGGATGGTGTCCCACAGGATGCCGAGTTATTAATTGAGACCATATTATCTATCTTCAATCATCTAGAGATGCCTCTAGAGAGGAGGGTCAAACTCATGATGTAGACATTTCATGGATCCATAAAAAGTTAGTGGGATATCAATAATTAGGAACATCATCACCAAGAAATGATATAGAGGGATTTCCAATATAGATTCAATAACCACGTTTACCCTAAAACTTTGAGGGTTGATCGAGCCAGGGAGTTTATTCACCTAGATAAGGGTACCATATCTGTTATGGATTACTATACTTTATTTATAAATCTTCAACACTATGTGCCTATTTATACCACTAAAGAGATTTCTAGATAAATATGCTTTGAGGATAGGCTCAAGAATCATATTTGATCATAGGTGAACATGTTTCAGTTTACTACCATGTATGAAATAGAAAAACATGCTCTTATTACTGAATATAACCTGACAGAAGATAGAGGTATGGATCATAGTGGACCATATTCTCAACTTAGTGGTAAATTATATGGTAGTAGGAAGCAGCACTTCAAGACCTATCGTGAGGGTAGTACCAGTCATGGTATATGAGTTGGCAGTTTTATAGTCTATCACCTATGTGGAAAGCATGGTCACATGAAACCTCAAAGTTATAGAGCCCCAGTTTAGTGTCTAAACTGTGGTAGGATGGTCCATTTGTTGTGGCTTTGCCGAATCTTTCCTCTAATTACCACTAAGAGAGGATCTACACCAAATATGGTTTCTAGGGTAGGATTAGTAACTCTATGTCAGGAAGGGAGCTAGAGTTATACTATTCAATCGGGCTAAGGAGGTATTCATGGACACGGTGTTAGACACTAGTGGTATAGTTCTAGCAGAGCAGGACTACTCAAGGCAGTCAGGTTGTATCTTAGGGATGTGGATCATTCCAAATTTATGTATTGTATCCTGCATTGGAAGTGTAGAGTCCTGATCCTTCTATGGTTTGAGGTATGATTTTAGTAGCATCTACATTGGAATCTGTTTTATTTGATATAGGTGATTCCCAATCCTTTATTTCCATGTCTATCATAGAAAGACTTAGGTTAGAAATTGAGTACTTCTATGGTGTGATGACACTCGATAATCCTTTTGGAATTTAATCAAAGAGTGTATTCCAGTGCAAGGAGTTCCCCCTTTAGATAGGTGGGCATAATTTCTTTTAGAACTTCTTCATCCTTGAGATGATAGGATTTGACATCATTATCAGAATGGACTGGTTAGTTCCTTACCAAGATTATGTGGAATTATACTGTTGAATGGCATTGTTTACATCCCCAGAGGGTGGCAGTTATATTACTAAGGGTAAATGGGATGTATAGGAAAGTAGAGATGGACCATAGAATTATGGGTTGGGTAGAGTGACAACACATATTGCTAGTATTTTTATGGAGGATTAGGGAATATATTATGCCAATTTTCCTCTTTTGAAAGATCATTTCAAGGATATATACCCTAAATACTTTTCTAGGTTACCTCTTGAGAGATAGGTTGAGTTCTCTATTGAGTTAGTTCTATAAGATGTACCAGTGTTTATTTGTCCTTACATTATGGATACCATTGAGTTTAAAGAGCTCAAGAGGTAGATAAAGTAATTGGGATCTAAGGGTTTTATATGACCCAAAACTTCACCTTGGGGTTCAACCGTGATTTTTTTCTAAGAAGTCAGATGGAAACCAAAGGCTATGTGAGGATTACTAGAAATTGAATCAGCTTACTCTGAAGAATCGATATCATTTTCCTCATAGATATGACCTATTTGACCAACTCTGAGGAGTAATGGTTTTCACTAAGATTGATTTGAGGTTAGGCTAACATTAGGAATGAGTTATACCTTTAGACATACCATGTACAAAATTTCATATTAGGTATGGTCTTTATGAGTATCTGGTTATTCCATTCAGTTTGAAAAATGTGCCCACTATTTTCATGGATTTTATGAATCAGGTTTTCTAGCTATATCTAGATTCATTTGTGGTAATCTTCATGTATGATATCTTAGTGTATTATCATACTCAACATGACTGTGTCAAAAATTTTGATATTTAATTGAATAAACTAATAGATCACTAGATTTGTGCTAATATTATTAAATGAAACTTTTGGATCAATGAGGTTCACTTTCTAGGTCACATTATCTTAGAGGCGGGAGTATCTATTGACCTAGAAAAGCTGAGTTTTGTGGTTTCCTAGGAATATACCAAGAAATTATTTGAAATATAAAGATTATTGAGGTTGGATGGGTGTTTAAAATACTTTCTTCAGGACTTTTCATGCCTAGAATAACCTATCATAGTCTTTACTAAGAAGGGAATCCAATTTTTATGTTCATACACTTGTGAGACAACCTTTCAAGATATGAAAGGGAGACTGACTTTAGTGTTGATCCTAATTCTTCCAGAGCGGAGTAGAATCTATATAGTTTATTATGATGCATCAGGTATCAGGCTAGGATTAGTTTTGATATATGAATATTGAGTCATGGTATACAAGTCTCTTTAGTTGAGGCCACATGAGAGGAATTACTCAACACATGATCTTGAGCTAGTAGTTGTGGTTAATGCCTTACGTTATTAGAGGTATTATTTGATTGGAGAGTGTTTTTTGGTGTATAAAAACCAAACAATCCTCAAGTATATACTTATAAGGAATGAATTAAACATTAGAAATATAAGGTTTATTGAATACCTAAAATCCTTTGACTTTGGCCTTTTCTATATGTTTGGAAAGGGAAATGTAGTTGGAGATGTTCTAAGATGGAAGACACAGACACAAGTTGTTCAGGAAGCTAGTGTTGAATAAAAGTTTAAGGAACTATTTTTTTATTCACATAATGGTTCAAAAGTTTCATGGAAAGCCTAACCTTATATATTTAGTAGTTACCCATTCTACTAATCATTTTTTCCCTTTTAAAATCTGGTTTATGGGTTACCAGTACCCAAAACAAGGTTCAAAGAAAGATTCAGAAAAACACCAAACGACCTACAACTCCACAAACCAACACCTAAAATTCAACCACAAACAAAATAAACTACACCACACAATAGATCATAGTACCCATATTCATCCCCACATCCCATACAAGATTCATCTTCCACAGTGGATGATTCCTAAACAGAATCTGATCCATGCCGCCTCCCAATATTACCGAACTCCCAGCTCCTCGACTAATCCAGAGGAGGTTGGGTTTCACAGGACTGTTTGACCAAGATATATTTTTTAAAAGCAAGAATCATCCCGCTATCCCACTTAAAATCAGATCTGGTTCTTTCCAGACGCAGGAGATAGGAGTAGTCTTTCCAAGTTATTCTTTTTGGAGTCACAGACAAGGTTCCTTCACACTCAGCCATCCTCTTATTCCCAGCACCAGATTAGTTGGTTAATGGAAATGACACCCTACTTATACATGGGTGTATTTGGGTTCCTACCAACATGCTAGATGAATTAATGTGAGAGTCCCATGCTTCACCATGGGTAGTGAACCAGGGGACTTCCCAGATGTACCGTGATATGTGCCGCCAGTATTAGTGGCTTGGGATGAAATGTTAGATTATGGTTTTTATCATCAAGTGTTGCACATTTCAATATGTGAAGGAAGAGTACCAGTTTCCTAATGTTTTATTTTAATTTACCATAAAAGATCAAGAATCACTGAGAGAGGGAGGGGGTGAATCAGTGATATCTTTTTCCCTTTTATGTTTCCCCTTTTTAAAAAAACCTTCGCCTCCTATTAAGGAGTTATCACCTTGCTGAAAAAAACAAACACACATCCATAGGAACATAAGAATTTATAAGGTTCACTACTCAGAAAGAGTATCTATGTCCTTGGTATGGTTTGGAAATAATCTAATACCATACAATCAACTAGAAAACAATCTTTTTTTTTGTGGAATATAATGAGTAGGATATACCCTTACACTCATGTAGCACTATATTCAATACAAAAAATGTATGTTCTTCAAGCAGCATAAATATGGAATAATTTTTTTTGTAAGAAACATGTTATAATGTTTATTGATCAACTTTTAAAAATAAAAAATTTAAAAAAAATCCTTAAATTTTGTATCCATTAGTAGTCAAGAACTTCTTCTAAACTTCATAATGACACTCAGTCTGATTTACCAGTCTAATTACCAAGTCCAATTACTCAGTACAAAAATATAATTCTATGAGAATAACTATGAGATAATTCTAAACCACTTCTACCCGAGTCTAGAAATCCCAGTATGATGATCCAACCTGATATTATGATCAACTAAATACTATCTTGTCTCTTCTCCTTTATTTTAATGTTTGAAAAACTTCCTTAGGTAATTCCAATCTGGGAACTTATTCTCTATGTGATTATTTAGTGCTATTCCTTCTCTCTACAACTCATGAATAATACTTGTGTTAGGAAAGAAAAAAGTACATTCTACTTTAATAAGTGACCTAAAAGAGGTTTGGGTGGGATTCTGAAAATATATCCCATTCAACCAAATTTTCCCAAAATCTTGATTTCCTTTTAATTATGGATACATTTTTGACTCCTTTAATACTTTTCAATTATCTTAAAATTTATCAAATCTTTAAAAAACTCCATCTCACTTCATATATTCTATAAATTTTCAGTCTGATTTTTATTTTCCATTATGATTTTCCTCATTACAATGAAGACAACAATTACATTACTCTGCACCGATTGTAATAAAAGTCTTCTCAATCTGATTTCATCATTACAATGAAGAAATATGGTCACTATGATTTTATTGAACCTATTTAAAAATAATTAGAACCGATGATACTTCATTATGTTTCTTAGTACCAAATTAAAACAAACGAGAAGAGAATTTATTCCCATTATGATGAAATCCCTTTAGCATCATATTCAAGAATTATTTAGACTTTGAGCTCCCCTTGAACACTCTTTCATAATTTATTTAAACAATATTTCAAGATAAACCATGAAAATATTTTTTGTAGGATTTTTTTAGCAATTCATTTTTTTTATTTTCCTTAGATTGATAATTCTAAGTCAGATGATGTTATGAGTGTTAGATTATGCCTGATAGATCAGTATCTGCATCATTATGACAATCGATGTCAACTCAAATCTGATGGATCTTGATCCAATCGTTACAAGAAAAAATAGTTATTATTTATATCCACCCACATGAAAAACAAATAAGATCATTTATTTTCTGTTGACCCACCTGATAAGGAAAACAAAGTTCCCATATGAAAAAAAATAAAAAATTTATCTTGACAAAAATGGTTTGAATACATTATTGATGTTATCCTATCAACTTTTTTCTATCAATCACAACAAAATTTTGTTCTTCTATAAATTCAATTGGTCCTAAAAGTTCCCAATACAAAAAAATTATGTCTCTAATAAAACTCTACAACTGACATACAAAGGATACTAATAAAACAAACCAGTGTTAAAATCTATTATGATGGATCAGTGGCATTCCGCTTTTCATGGATCGATTCTGACAACTTCAACTTCAGAAACTTATTTTATCCTCTAATTACAATAGCAATGAACTTATATAACTCAAATTATTTCTCTAAATATTTATTTATTTTTTATTATTGTTCTGACTTAAAACCAACATCTTCATCTTCACATGTTCTGATAAACCTTTTTATCCTTTAAAAAAAATTTCATCCGACGTTCTCACACCGATGGATTGAGACCAGAAAGCTTTAACTTCAACAGCTTCCTTATTTCAAAAACATTTTCTTATATCATGACTTCTATCATGACATTGAATACATTTAGGATTAGCTTCAACACCATTTTAATTATAATGTAAAGTATTGTAACTTCCTATTCCTCAGTAACATATTTCTTTCCAACCAATTCTTAATATGATTGCTAGAATACGATCTCCCCCTTTCCTTTTTCAAGATTACATCTCATGTTTTATAGAATACTTATGATTTATGATAATTCCAAGATCATAAAATCATTGTCAGGTTTTATATTGGATCTATGCAGAATTCGATTCTCTTCCTCAATATGATCTTCTATCATTATGAACCCATGGTGAGTTCGATGAGCATTTTCATCTAGAAAACATCTTTCCAATCTAATAGAATTTATTAAGAATTGTGAGTCCAATATTTTGAATAAAATTGTGATTATTATCACCACCAAATACAAAGTGAGGTGATTTTTCCATTCTTGACAGTTCATTAAAAACAAAAGAAAAAATGTGAAAATAATAATCTTCCTTGTCATCTTGGTCTAAACACTCTGCCATTTTTATTTTTTTTCAACCAAGATTCATAAATCACTAAAATTTGGAACCTAAATCTATGGATTACTTATCAACAATTATAATCCTATGTGAGCTAACTCATTGTAGAAAACAATAATTATTGACTACAAAACCATATTGTCCATAAGTAGTGACTCATGAAACTTCCCCAACCATTCTTCAAAAAACTTCTTCACTTCTTCAAAATTCCAATAAACTATAGTTTCCTAAAACCACTCCAATAATATATTATAATATTTTACACACTTACATATTGAAATCATAGCTTTCCCACAACTCACCCTATTTACATGCTTCCTTAAAATTTTTAGTACATAACAAGGGATGGATTTATGAAACAATTATACCCCTTGGCAATACTATTTAAATATTATATGAGATAGGGGAAAATATTATAACTCCACCTTGATTTGAAGGATGTTGGACACCCATGTCCAACCTCAGTTTGTGAAAAGCTTAATTCGATAAAGGTTTTGTGAAAATGTCATCAACTTGTTCTGATGTAGGAACATACTCCAATTTTAATTCATTCTTCACCACAAGATCTTTGATGAAATGATAATTTACATAAATATGTTTTGAATGATAATGTTGTAACAAATTTATAGTAAGGTTGATGGAACTGTGATTATCACAACCTAAGAGAAATCATAACTTCACTTCTAACTGAGTCTTTATCCACATAAGTTGGGTAGCAGCATGAGTGGAAACAAAATACTCAGCTTCAGTCATTCTAAGAGTTACTAAATTTTCTTTCTTTTTATGCCAACTAACAAAACATATTCCTATAAAAAAACCACCAGATGTAGATCTTCTATCATCAAAATTTCCTACCTAATCAGCATCTGAATACCCAAAAAAGTCAGTACTTTCTGAATTTTCATATCTAAGGCCAAAAATTTTTGTGCCTTTGATATATTTAATAATTATTTATCCATAAAATAATTGCAATTATTTTGGATAAATCTAAAATCTTTCACATAAGGTAACAACATAAAAAATATCAGTTTGTAAGGTAGTCAAATAAAATAAACTTCCTATCACATTCCGAAAATCTTTCTAATAAACTTCCCTACCTTCACTATATTTAGTTAACTTGGTTCCCACTGAAATTGGTGTGGAAACTAGTTTCAAAATTTCCATTTTGAACTTCTTATGAAGTTACTTATCATACTTCTCTTGAAAAATAAAAATGATTTTCTTCTTTTTAAAGATTTGTAACCCAAGAAAGTATTTCATTTCACCCATCATAGACATCTCAAAAAATTCTTTCATCTCTTAATCAAATCTTTCACATGTTATTTCATCATTAATAAAAAATATAATGTCATCAATGTATACAATTATGATGAGAAAAAACTCCTAACTTTATTTGATGTACATATTTATATCAACTCTTCCTTTATTAAAACCCATATTCCTCAAGAAATTATCCAATTTTGAATCCCATGCTTTTAGAGATTTATTTATCCCATATAAGGATTTCTTCAGCTTGCACACATAAATTTCATCTTTCTTAATAAAAAAACCACATGGTTGTTGAATATATACTTCTTTATCAATATCACTATTCAAAAATGATGATTTCACGTCCATTTGAAAAATTTTGTGACTTCATTGTGCAACAATAATAAGAAATATTGTAATTTTTTCTAATCTTTCCACTATAGAAAAAGTCTCATCAAAATCAATGCCTTGAATTTGTGAGTAGCCTTTGAAAAATAATATTTCTTTATTCCTTATTACTTTACCTTATTCATTCAACTTATTTTAGAAAACCCACTTAGTACCAATAACATTTGTGTTATCTGTCTTGGGTAAAAGTTCCCATGTATCATTATTTTTTATCTGATCCATATTTTTATTCATAGAATGAACCCATTATGGATGATCAAAATATTCATTCACATATTTCATCTCAAATTTTGAATATATGTAATATTGTGTAATAACTTTTGATGTTATTCTTGTTTGGAACTTATGATATTGATCGCCAATAATGTTCTGAGTCTCCACTTGTTTCTTCATCCTAGGATTATATTTTTGAGATTGTTCCTCATCAGTTAACATAATTGAGTCTAATTATTTATCTTGAGTAGGATTACCATTTTCAATATCCTTATCATAATTATCAACACCAATTCCTTCTTCCTACTCAAATTCTTTATTAACGTGAGTCTATTTATCTTTCTTATATTTTTCAATAACTTTCACATCAACAAAATCAATAATTCTTCCTGTTTCTTTATTGAAACATTTATATCCTCTTCTTTCTGAAGCATATACAAGAAAAATTCCATCTTCACCTATTTTCTCAAACTTCCTAAGGTTTCCACATTTTTTCATTATGATTCATAGACTCCCAAAAACTCTTAAGTGTTTCAAACTTTTATTTCTGCCATAAACATTTAATATGGATTTATATCCAATCTTAGCCTATAGAAACGTTGGTTTTTAATGTAAAAAGCAGTTCTCATGGATTTCCTCTAATATTAATGTGAGAGGCCATGTTTAAGTAACATAATTCTCCCCATGTCAACCAAAATTCTATTTTTCCTTTCAACCACACCATTTTATTGAAGATTGTATGGTGTACTTAACTCATATCAAATTCTATGATTTCAAGATATATTTCAAATTGTTTATTTTTTGTATTCACCACCATTGTCTATTCTCAAATTCTCCACTAAATACTCACATTCCTTCTCAGATTTCCTATTAAAATTTTAAACATTTTTAGATCATATGACTTATGTTTCATATACATAACACAAGTAATATAAGTAAATTCATCAATGAAAGTGATGAAGTACTTATCTATATGAGTTTATTGTGTTATCATTGGACCATAGATATCATAATGAAGATGTTT
The DNA here is from genome assembly GCA_963277665.1 of Viscum album. Lineage (NCBI taxonomy): Eukaryota > Viridiplantae > Streptophyta > Magnoliopsida > Santalales > Viscaceae > Viscum > Viscum album. The sequence goes on from OY728131.1 coordinate 2,074,860,064, forward strand.
CAAGGGTTGTTTTAATGAAATGTAAACCTTCTTGCACATATATTTAGTAATCTTTCCTTTTTTATAGATTGAACAACACCAATATCATCTTTTCGACATATCAGAAATACCAATGAAATTTTATCACTTTGATAACTTTCTCATGTTTATTTAAAACACGTGTATTGATCTTTTATGCTACAACTAATTCTCTTCCACCATGCCTAAGTAACAAGAGTTTTATATTTCACTAACATGGAATAAGTTTATTCTTGTGAATTGGTCTCTTGTAATTATTTTTGCATCCTTAACACTTTTCACAAAAAAAATCCATCTTTCATGAAGATAAAAAAAATTTCCTTCATCAAAAAGTTGTGAAACACTTATCAAGTTTTGTTTTATCCCATCAAAAAACAAAAATTTCTTAGATTCTAAATTTTATTCCCCAATGATGGATGAAACATGACCTTTGATTAAAAGAGATTCATCATTTACAAATTTCACATTTCCTTCCTTTAAGTCTTTCACATTCTACAACAATTTTAAGTCTCCTTTTATATGAGAAGAATAACCACCATCCAAGATCCATGGTCATTCTACTTTTGAATCCTTGAGAGTGGTCTCAATAATAAGATCATTTTCTTTCTCTTTATCTTTATTCACTTCTTGCTTTTGAGAATTGTTAACAAAATTTTGTTGTGTTGGAAATAAAACAAGACATAATTTTTCAAGGTGTCCAAGTTTTTCAAAATTTTCATAAATAGTTTCCAAAGGTTGGAACCTATTTTTCACTTTTACACCAACCTTATTAGACTTCTTCAGAATACTAGTGTAGAAAAAGTTTTTTAAGGTGGTTATTTTTTATTTTTTACATTTTTTTTGACGTTATTATAAGAGACGTTATAAATATTGTTTTATGTCAGTAATTTTAAAACCGACATAAAAACAAAAAATCCAAAGCATTTTTCACTTCGGTTCCTAAAAACGCGACGTGGAAAATGATTCAGAGTCATGATTTATTATGTTGGCTTTTAAATAACCGACATAGTATATACTTTATTATGTCGGTTATTATATAACTGACTTAATAAATTGTGCCTCCAAAGCATTTATCATGTCAGTTATTTTCATAACTGACGTGATAAAACACTCTGCCAAGAATTTTTTCACGTCGGTTAAATAATAACTGATGTGAAACCATATATACTACATTAGTTAAAAAATAACAGACTTAAAAAAATATCCCAATCCATTTATTATGTCGGTTATGAAAGAACTGATGTAAAAACCCATTCCCATGCATTTGTTACGTCGGTTTTCAAATAACTGACATTAAAACACATTCCCATACATTTTTTACATCAGTTATAAAATAACCGATGTAAAAACTAATTTTTTATTAATAAAACCGTTCAACCACAACTATTCCATGCCAAAGAAGACCTGAAACAAACCAAAAACAAACCAAAACTAGACCCACCCCCCATTAGACATCCCTCCCACACCCCTGAACCACCACATTGGACACCCTTGGACACCCCATGGATAACCCCCACCCTCCTAGATAGCTCCCACCATTCTAGACAGCCCCAACCCTCCTGGACACCCTCCCACCCCCATGGACACCCTGGACACCCCCACCCCACTGGACAGCCCTCCTGCACCCCTGGAAACCCCCACCCCTGGACACCCCCACACCCTTGGACACCCCTAGATATCCCCCACCCTTCTAGACAGCCCCCAATCCCCTGGACAACCCTCCCACCCTCTTGAACACCCTACCACCCCCATAGACACCCTGGACACCCCCACCCCACTAGACAGCCCTCCCACACCCCTGGACCCCCCCACATACCTTTGGACATCTCCTGGACAACCCCCACCCTCTTGGATAGCCCCCCCACTCCCCTGGACAGCCCTCCCACCCTCCTCGACACCCTCTCACCCCCATGGATACCCTGGACACCCCCCACCCCACTGGACAACCCTCCCACACCACTGGAACCCCCCACCCTAATGGACACCCCCACACCCCTAAACACCCTAGGACATCCCCCCACCCTCCTGGACATCCCCCACCCCCTAGATAGCCATCCCACCCTCCTGGATACCCTTCCACCCCATAAACACCCTAGAAACCCCCAACCCACTGGACAACCCTCCCAAACCCCTAGAACCCCCACCCCACTAGACACCCCCACAACCTAGACACCCCCTAGACAGCCCCCCACACCCTCCAGGACACCCCCACCCCCTAGAAAGCCCTCCCATCCTCTTGGACACCCTCCCACCACCATGGACACCTTGGACACCCCCTAACCCCACTGGACAGCCCTCCCACACCCATGGAAACCCCCACCACTAGACACCCCCACACCTCTAGACACCCCTGAACAACCCCCACTCTCCTGGATAGCCCCCCAGTCCCTTGGACAACCCTACCACCCTCCTGGACACCCTACCACACCCATGGACACCCTGAACACCCCCACCCCACTGGACATCCCTCCCACACCCATGGAAACTCCCACCCCCTAGACACCCCCACACCTCTAGACACCCCTGAACAACCCCCACCCTCATGGACATCCCCCCACTCCCTTGGACAGCCCTCCCACCCTCCTGGACACCCTACCACACCCATGGACACCCTGGACACCCCCACCCAACTAGACAGCCCTCCCACACCCCAGAACCCCCCCCCCCACCCCACTGGACACCCCCACACACCCCTGGATACCCCCTGGATAGCCCCCACCCTCCTGGACACCCTCCCACCCCAATTAACACCCTATACACCCCCACCCCACAAGATATCCCTCCCACACCCCTGAAACCCCCACCCCACTGGACACCCCCCCTCCCACACACCCCTGAACACCCCCTGGACATCCCCCCATCCTCCTGGATAGCCCCACCCCCTGGATAGCCCTCCCACCCTTCTGGACACCCTCCCGCACCCATGGAAACCCTGGGCACCCCCACCCCACTATAAATCCCTCCCGCACCCTTGAACCCCACCCCACACACCCTTGGATACCCCCTCGACAGCCCCCACCCTCCTGGATAGCCCCCCCCCCACTCCCCTGGACAACCCCCACCCTCTTGGACTCCCTCCCTCCCCTATGGACACCCTGGACACCCCACCCCACTATATAGACCTCCCACACCCCTAGAAACCCCCACCCCACTATACCCCCCACACCCCTAGATACCCCCTGGACAGCCCCCCAACCCTCCTGGATAGCCCCCACCCCCTGGAAAACCCTCCCACCCTCGTAGACACCCTCCCACCCCCATGGACACCCTGGACACCTCCCACCCCCTGGACAACCCTCCCACCCTCCCACCCCCATGGCCACCCTGGACATCTCCCACCCCACTAGACCACCCTCCCAAACCCTTGGAAACCCCCACCCCACTGGACATCCCCACACCCCTGGATACCCCCTGGACAGCCCCTCCACCCTTCTGGACAACCCCAACTCCCCTGGACATCCCTCCCACCCTCTTACAAACCCTCCCACCCCATGGACACCCTGGACACCCCACCCCATCGGACAACCCTCCCACTAGACACCCCCACACCCCTGGACACCCCTTGGACAACCCCCACCCTCCTGGACAGCCCCATCCCCTGGAAAGCCCTCCCACCCTCCTAGACACCCTCCCACCCCCATGGACACCCTCGACACCTTCCACCCCATGGGATAGCCCTCACATACCCCTGGAAACCCCCACCCCACTGGACACCCCCCCCCCCCACACCCCTGGAACCCCCCAAGACCAGAATCTATACCAGAAAAACCATCAGGACTAGACCAAAATAAGAAGCAGAGAAAAATTAAACATTCACATATATAACATTAAAAACATACAATGTCAACTAAAAAAACCTAAATCCAACATAAATGACTACCAAATACACAATTATAATGACAATATTCAAAATTACATTTTACACTATAAACAAACTAAAATCCAATCAAACTTGTAAAATAATTTGACCATTCCACTTGTAAGTGTTTGACATCTTGAGAACTATAGGGTTGAGGGTCATCAAATAGCTAAAAATTAAAAGGATAGTAGTTAACATGTATAATGAATAAATCAAATGAAATATTGTGGAAAATTTTAAAAGTAAATCTTACCAGGTCAAAGTTCACAAGTGTTCTAGTTGTAATTATTTCATACATAAATCTTAACATATAATATCCGCATTCGATGATGCCTTGTTGTTCATGACAATTCTGTTTAAATGAGTGTAAATTAAAAATATTATTTTTTATGTAATACATCAAAAAGAAAAAATTATAAATGGATATTTACCTTTACTTTTACATATTTGATCTTGGAACTCATTTTATTTGTGTTCTTTTGAAAGTAGACCCATACCTTGTTAGAAAATAATACGAATGGGATAAATTTAAAATTCATTATAATATATACAACTATTAAGAAATTGAAACTTACTTTTCCAAAAAATTCTTAAAAATTTCCCGCACATCGCCATGGACAGAGCATATCCAATAAAGTGTTTTCTTCCTTGGGAAAAAAACCTAACATCCAATGATCACTAATAAAAGAAAATTTAAGGTTAGTGGTTTTTTATGTTAAAAGATAATGAAATATTTGCCAGAGATATGTTTCCTACCTCTCAAAAAACGGCATCATCCAATATTGTGTGATTATATTCTGTTCAAATATTTCAGTAATATAAAGCATTTTTTGTTCCTCGTCCAATGCATGTGCTTCAAGGGAAATCAAATGTGGGTCCATGAATCCATATACAACTATCTGCTCATTCTTCTCACACATGTTATAAAGATACCTAATACAAAACAAGCATAATTATACATTTTTAATAAATATAATGCAATGAAAAGGTGTTAAGACTTATATGGAAAAAAAATCACCACGTTGATTCCCAACTTATCTCTAGTAACAAGATTCATGTTATCATTTTTCACAATACCCACATTTATTTCACTTCCACAAACATAAGCTTCTATTGGAAACTCATAATGATCCGCCAAAAAATTTGAATATCTTGACAATCTGTCAAGACTACTAGAATTTGTATCTAATGTCATAGACATTTGTCTTTGTTGTTGTCTATACAATACTTCTTTACCTTTGAAGTATTCCTGTAAAAATAAATAGAAAAATATATTAGTTTTCAAATATTAAAAAAAATTAATAAAATAAAATAAAATAGAAGATATAACATACATACCTCTATGGTAATGAGTCACAGAAGTATGGATGGCCAAATTAAAAAATGGACCATACTATGTCCAACTGTCATCACCTCATATGTAGGTAATGGTACTCAAGATTATCTATCTATAATATCCTATACAGTGACCCTATGATGCTCTACCTCTAACTATTGAGGATGAAATGTATCTCTTATACAATATACCAGACCATATGCAACTATATGATGTTGAGGATCATCAACATACAACTCGTAATAAGTAGGAAGCTACAACAGAGGAGTAGGATAAAAAATGGGGTCCGTAGGTTGAGGTAGTGGAGTGGGAGATACTGTCAGAGGAGGATGATAAATAATGGGGTCTACAGGGGGAGGTGGAGGAGTGGGAGATGGAGTCTGAAATTATCTTTGCATGTTTGCAAACATAGACTACACCGACTCTCTACTATTTTCCTCCATCATCACATTAATATTATTAACTTAATACATCAAGGATTTTATTTTTTTATAAACACCCTCAATGGAAGAAGTTGAAAAATGTGGAAACACTTTTCTTACCAATACACCCATCAAATATCCTCATACATGACCAGGATGTTCAGGCTTTTCCAATGTTGTAGATAAAATATCTTGCCTCTTAGCAGCTGTAAATACCCCTTGTGAGCTCTGCTCCTCAAGAGAATCATGTGTTAATTAATTTAACATTTCTGTAATGATTCAAATTATATAAAGAATATATTTAACTTAAATAAATAAAATAAATATCTTATAATCCTCTCAACTACAATTATTGATTCTTCTGAAAGATATTTCTGATTTTTTCCCATCCGAGCTCTCTTCCATTTTTTATGTCTAGATGGAAGGGATAGAGGGGAAACCTCTCGAGATATTGAAGGCTCAACTCTCAATTTTTGTAATTTTTCTTCCATCATTTATTCTTCTAATAATGTATACCCTCCCCGAGATAAACTATGAGGGTATACATTTTTAGATTGGATCTCTTAATGAGATGTCCTAATTTTCTGTAAATTAAGAATAATAAATCATTAACAAAACATTAATAAGATCATTTATATAAGAAATCTTAAAAAAGTTTACATTTACCTTACCAAAAAATGAATCTTTTCTTCTACTTTAAATAATCTATCTCCATGTGTCTTCATCTATGAAAGGATATATATGACATGGATTGTCAGGAATCCTATGACTGAAAATGAAATTAGATGTGAGGGTTGATTTGAAATCCCTTCATCTCCTAGCAGCCATCGATAAGCATTTCTTCCTGACTCCTCCAGTGTCAGGAATATCAAATGTCATCTGATAAAGAAGATGTAAAACATATTATACTAGAAAAATTTAAATAATAGGCAAAAAATAGAAAAAGATCTTACCAAAATCATCTCCCACAACTGAGATATTATCTATTTGTACACACTTCTCCAATCATCATAAAAAATTCATGCTTTTCTCTTACCCTGAGTTGATACAAAACTCTTAAAATCTTTTTCATTTGAACCTCTAGGAAGATCATTCTCATCAAACTAAATGAGTGTCCTCTGGTCCTGTGTATGGGAAAGTGATAATTTTGGTAAATGTGTGCACCCACATTTACCAACTCTTTTACTCTTCTTTGTCATTATGGGAGCACATGAGGAAGATCAGGGAACATCAAGAGGAGCATGTGAATGTTCCTCCCCAGAGGTATGATCATTATTCTCATCTCCAGAATCATTTGGTTAATCAACTAATTGATCTATCAGTATCCTTCAAATCAAATAAAACAAAAATTAGTTCACAAATATAAAAATTCAAATATTACAATACTAATGTAAACAGAAAAGGAAAAATTGAAATAAGTTATGTAATAGTAAACATGGTTAATATGGTAAGTATGTTAAACAATGGTAAATATGGTAAACATAGTAAACATGTTAGTTTAATTTTCATTCAACAAAATCAATAAATAAATAAGCTACATAAAGGTAAAACATGGTAAACATGGTAAACATGGTAAACATGGTAGACATGGTAGACATGGTAAACATGGTAAACATGGTAAACATTGTAAACATGGTAAACATGGTGAACATGGTAAATTAATTTTAATTCAACAAATATAATAGATATATAATTTATGTAATGGTAAACATGATAAACTAAACAAAATTAAAATAAACAAAAACTTCTACTTATTTATTTTAATACACGTTTTAATAAAGAAAAATATTACAATATCTAACATTTTATGAAAATAATAAATGTAAATAAGAAATAAAAATATTTTACCTGTAATATTAAGAATGTTAAAATGGATTGTTTTCCCAAATTCCTTTGTCATGATCGGTCCTTATGACACAAAACATGTCTTCAACTTTCTCATCATTATGTTATGTTAATCTTTCCATAGAAGTAGGGATCTCACATAAATCAGCATCTTCATCAAGTTGATCCTCACCAACATATTGTTTTTTAATTTTAAAACAATATACCACTGTATATCTGATTGATCAACTATATAGAAAATCTTTTTTTCATGGGTTTCCATTATAAAAGAATATATTGTTTCTTCCAATCTATTCAGATTAACAAATGTCATTCCAAATTCATCGTGTCTGACACTATTGTTACTGATAAACCATTTACAGTTAAAATCATGAACTTTAATTTTAAAGTAATCAACCTCACATATTTATTCAATGACTCTGTAATATGCACTTGATGTAAAAATTGGGGTTTTTTCTTCATAACTCAAAAAATGCATTGCTTCTGCAAACACCAATACACCACTATTCTAAACTGAACTTCTGTTGTCCTAAGATTTTGTATGAAATGTATAGCCATTAATGTCATACCTAGACCATGTTATCACATTTAAGCATAGACCACCCACTAACCATCTTAATTTCTCTGATACATCTGATCTACCAAGCAAGGTATTTTTAAATCATGAAAAAAATGTTTTGTTGTGCTCATTCAAAATCCAAATTTCTTTCTTCTTTGGATGAAATTGTTACAACTCATTAATATGCAATGTGATATATGGTTGAGCATCATCTATGTTATTCAATATGTATAATTCTAACTTCTGTATCTGTTCAGCTGACAATGATTTGACTTTCATGCCATGAATCCCCTTTCCCTCATTATTAACTCATTCATGGCGAGATAGAGGCAAACTTATGTGCTCCACTATAGCCAAGTAGCTCGAAAAAATCCGCAACCTCATTAGAAATATAATTTTTAATAATGGAGGCTTCAGGTAGATACGAATTCTTAACATACCCCTTCAATATTTTCATATACCTTTCAAAAGGATACATCCAACAAAGATATACAGGTCCACAAAGATTTATTTCTCGAACCAGATGAATCATTAAATGAACCATTATATCAAAAAAATATGGAGGATAACACATTTAGAATTGAAAAAGTATAGAAATTCCATCCTTTTCTAAAATGTTCAAAGCATTCATATCAATCACCTTATTACAAATTGAATTGAAAAAATAACACTACTTCATTATAGTCTTTCTGACATGGATGGACAATATTCCATGCAATGCAACTAGTAGAAGTTGTTGCATAATGACATGACAATCATGAGATTTCATACCTATCAACTTCAAATCCTTAAAAGAGACAACATTTTTTACATTTGAAGAATAACCTTGAGGCACTTTGATATCATGAAGACACCGACAAAAGATAATTTTTTCCATCTTGGATAATGTATGACAAGTCAAGGGAAGAAATGTTCATCTTCCATTTGGAGTGGGAGCTAACTCCAAATGTATTCCCATTGATAATAAGTCTAATCTTTCATTCCAACCATATTTTTTCTTTTCTTTAATATCTAACAATGTTTCAGTCAAACTATCACAGATATTCTTCTCCACGTGCATGGCATCAATATTATGTTTCACTTCATGAAATATCCATTATGGTAGCTCAAAAAATATTGACCTTTTCTTCCAAATATGTCTATCATTACCAGATTTTTGTAACTTTCCCAATGTCACATCAAGGTTTTCCACCCTCTCAAAATACACATCAGAGGATAAAGGTTTTGCAGAAATATAAAATTCTTATAAGCCATTGCATTCCTTTTTTAGTCTTTTATAAGAGTGATCCATGGTAAAAAACTTTCGATGGCCCATGTATACTGTTTTCCTCCCATGATGCAATTGAAAATATGAAGTCTATTGTTTGCGAATTGGACATGATTTATGCCCCTTAGCACTATATCCAGACAAATTTTCATATGATATAAAGTCATTTATAGTGAACATAAGCACTGCATGTAGTTGAAAATATTCCATTTTATAAGAATCATACACCCTAATACCATCCTCCCATAAAAGTTTCAAATCATCAATCAATGGTGACAAGAAAACATCAATATCATCTTTGGGTTGCTTTGGACTAGAGAACATTATACTCAACGTGACATTTTTTTTGCTTTATAAAAACTTCAGAAGTGAGGTTGTAAATTACCAAAAAAAGTCCATGAACTATGTATTCTACTGAGGGTTCAGTATGGATTCATTCTATCTGTGCACAACCCTAGTATGAGATTTCTAATTTCATTTCCAAATGTAGGATACTGCTCATCAATTTTCTTCTGTTGTGGTCAATCAGCTGAATGATGTATTTTTCTATCACATATCTGCTCATCAACATTCCATATTAACCTTTTTTCATCACATGAATTAGTAAATAAACGTTTTGAACGATGAATTATAGGAAGATACCAAAATACCTTGGAAGGGATCTTTGTAATCTCTACATCAGTTTGTGATTTTTCTTTCAACGTATACCGTGATGTCCCACATTTAGGACACTTTGATAGAAATTCATATTCCTTCCTATATATCATACAGTTATTCAGACATGCATGTATTTTCTTGTATCCCAATCCCATCAGGAATAATATTTTCTTGGCCTTATAATGTGAATTTGGAAGATCGTTGTCTTTTGGAAGAATGTATTTCAACAATTGTATCAGCTCTGTAAAAATTCTATCACTCCATCCATGTTTCTACTTTAGGTTAATCAATCTTAACACCGCCGAAAAAACCATAAAATCAATACAACTAGGATACAATGGTTTTTAAGCATCACCATATATATGTGAAACTGTCAGTTATATCTTAATTTGTCCTACAGCGATATCACAAATCATTTCTTCAATTCCATCAGAGTTACCATATTGCAAATCAACATCATTAGTAGATTTTACATTCTGTCTAGTTTCACCATGCCAAATCCAAGGGTTATAACTCGTATTAAAACCATGAAAAATTAGATGATCTTTGATCTCTCTAATTTTCAATTTCTTCATATTCAAACATTTCAAGCATGAATAGAAAAAAATGTCACTGCTAGGAACATTTCATTTAGAAAATTCCAAAAAGGCATCAATACCTTCGTCATATTCATTACTCATTTAATGTGACGTAATATAACTTCAAATCATTATTATATATAATAAATATAAAAATTATACATCTTGTTAAGATAAGACAAATATATATTTATACGAAAAATATCATAATTTGAATGTAATTTTTTTTTGAAATATAAAAAAAATATATGCATATTTGACAAATATGTGCATGAAAATGATTTTAAAAAGAAAATATAGTTAGATATAATAGTTTTAAATTCATCTTGGATCCTTTCTTCTTAAGGTACACAAAGAATACATCCTAGTGCAATTAGATACGAAATTCACCCTTCCGTAAAAAAGAAATATGAAGTATAAATATTAAAATATGTATACATTCACTACTGAAAATTACACATATTCCAATGATTTGAAACCATTGGGATAACCCCTGAAACTAGTTGGATAGAATACCCCAATGGTTTCACACATTATTGACTTGATGGTCATTACAATAGCCCTATACCAACGATTCTATAAGAACCGTTGGTATAGACTACCTGAAGTTAAAATATGCCAATGGTTTCAATGAAACCATTGGGATATATATATACTAAGGGGTGTCCAAGGGGGTAGGGGGCTATCCAAGGGGGTGGTGGGGGCTGTCTAAGGGGGTAGGGGCTGTCTATGGTGGTAGGGGGTTGTCCAGGGTGTCCAAGGGGGTAGGGGTGTCCTGGGGTGTGGAGTCATGTCCAGGGGGTGGGGGTGTCCATGGGGGTGGGGGTGTCCAAGGGGTGGGTGAGTGGTGTCTAGGGGGTGAGGGGGCTATCCAACCCCTTACCCCATTGAACACCACCACCCCCCTGGACACCCCACCCCCTAAATAGAACCCCCACCCCTCTGAAAACCCCCACCCCCTGGACACCCCACCCCTTAGATACCCCTACCCCCTTGGACAACCCACTCACCCCCCTAGACACCACCCCCACCCCCTGGACACCCCCAACCCCTAGACACCACCCCCACCCCTACCCCCTTGGACACCCCCTGGACACCCCCACCCCTTGGACAACCCCCTAACCCCCTGAACACCACTCCCACCCCTGGACACCCCTACCCCCTTGGTAAGCCCCCCCCCCCACCCCCTGGACACCACCCCCACCCCTACCCCATTGGACACCCACACACCCCCCGGACACCCCCACCCCCTGGATAGCCCCCTCACTCCCCTAAACACCACCCCCACCCCCTGGACACCCCACCCCCTTGGAAAGCCCCCTCACCCCTAGAAACCCCACCCCCTTGGACACCCCCTATACACCACCACCCCCTTGGATAGCCACCCACCCCCTGGACAGCCCCCTAACCCCTCTGAATATCCCTCCACCCTCTGGACACCCCCACCCTAGGGACATCCCCCTCACCCCTTGGACACCACCCCACCCCCTGGACACCCCCACCCCCTTGGAAATCCCCCTCACCCATGGAAACCACCCGCACCCCCTTGGACACCCCCTAGACACCACCACCCCCTTGGACAGCCCCCCAACCCCTCTGGACAGCCCCGACCCCCTTGGACACCCCCACCCCCTGGACACCCCCACCCACTAGACACCACCCCCACCCCTTACCCCCTTGGACACCCCCTAGACACCCCTACCCCCTTGGAAATCCCCCTTATCCCCTGGACACCACCCCCACCACCTTGGACACCCCTTGGACACAACCACCCACCTTGGACAACCCCCACCCCTCTAGACATCCCCCTAACCATCTGAACAGCCCCCACCCCTGGATAGCCCCCACTCCTCTGGACAACTCCCCCACCCCTGGACATCCCCTCACCCCTCTAGACATCCCCTACCCCCTGGACACCCCCACCAACCTAGACACCCCCTACCCCTTAGACTACCCACTCACCCCCTGGACACCACCCCCACCCCCTGGACACCCCTACCCCCTTAGACAGCCCCCTCACCCCCTAGACACCACCCCCACCCCCTTGGACACCTCCAACCCCCTTGGAATTCCCCCATATCCCCTGGAATCTACCCCCACCCCCTTGGACACCCCCTGTACGCACACACACACATGATAGAACACACAAAAATCGTAAAATTTCATGATATCACTTCCATGGGTTATTTTACCTGAAAATAATTTAACATGGTATAAATGAACACTATTAAACTTACCATGATAGCAAGAACAAAGATAGAAAAATAAAATCCCAAAAAATTAGTTTAGGTCATCACAAAAAATAAAAAATGAAATCAAGCTGTGTAAGGTTTACTTGAGTATTGTGAGTTGACCTGATAGATCTGGTGATAATAAAGATGATGAATGATGTTGGAAAGATGGGGCTGGAGGTCACAACTTTGAAGAATACTTTCTAGGTTTTATGTGCGAGAGATATGAATCATAGGTAGCTCGATCGAATAAAATAGAATGAATGAAGACGAGGCATGATAAATCATTTAAAATCATTATCACATCGGTTATTTAATAACCGACATGATAAACTATTTTTTTATGTTTATAACGTTGGTTATTTTATAACCTACATTATAAATGGTGCTTTATCACATCGGTTATTTTATAACTAATGTGATAAATTTCGAATATTTGCTTTATCACATCGGTTATAAAGATAAAGTGCCCAGATTTGATATGTCACGTCAGTTATAAAATAACTAACCTGATAAAGTTAATCTCAGTTTTTATTATGTTGGTTATAAAATAACCGACATAAAAAATTTATTCTCATCGATTTATCACGTCATTTATTGTATAACCAATGTGATAAATCAATTTTTATAGATTTTCATGTAGTGTATATAGAACTGATGTGAAAAATTCCAACGTGTTAAATGTTTTTTCCATTAGTGGAAAACCATTCCCAACCTTCGCTTGTAGTGTATCTTGGGTTGTCGAATCCTCAGAGACCTAAGAAAGAACCTACAGACACATATATCTAATGGATTGTTTTTGGATATTAAGTAAACAAATTTGGGTTTATTTTAGATAGGTTTAAGTGAACATAAAAAGATTAAATTAAATTAAATTAAATATAATTAGTTGAACCTAGGTTATCACTTGGGGTGGATTGGATTCATTCCTTTTCAGACTATTTCAATTTATTATATTTGAGATAGGTTCTTTCAATAAGTTAAAAAAGACTTCATCACTTACTGTTTTAATACCTAAACACCCTAATAATAATCACCTATAAACTTGGAAGATCATATTTTTGAGCACTCTAAGTTAAAGGTTGATATTATCACTTGAAGTGTGTGACCTTAAAATTCAATAACAATGAAGAAGTTTTAAAATTGTAAAATGAAATTCTCAATTAAAAGAAGTGATTAGATATTAAAATAGTGATAAATAACATCCAATAGAAACCCTTTATACGCCTTTAGATCAACCCATAAGAGTATTAGTCCTCTATTGATTCTATGATATCAATGGAAGTGGGAAGTAGACTCATGAGGGTGGAATTGAAGAAGCGAAAAAAACAACAACAAAATAATGGTCACTCCATCATTTTGTGATAAATTTAAAAAGTTTTGGTCTGAATAAATTCACACATTGAGGCAAAATTATCAATTTGATAGGAATAAGAACAAAGTAAGATAAAAATAAGAACTTTTATTAATAAACTAAGGTTAATCCAAGAAACTTACAATTGAATAAATGTGATTACAACATCAAATTAGAAGCATAACATTAAAATGAAACAAATATCAAAGATGATCAACTAGTTCATCACCACTACCTTAAATAAAAATTTATTAAGCCTTGTGTTGAGCCTTAAATAGTGTAAGTCACGCCAATTAATGGTTTTAGGCCTAGATGTATGGAAAGTTAATGGAGAGGAGACTTTTCCACCATTGACCTGAAATGGAAGCCAGCTTACATTCACCAAACATCAATGCCTAAATGACCTTTTAGATGGTAGAATTGGGGTGTTACATAGAAGAGGAAAATAAATATCCATATTTCTCCTAACATTATGTAAAATATTATCCCAAATAGATGTTGGGATTTAGAGATATTTTCTTAATGGTGGGATGTTTTTCTAGGCCACAGAATTTGGACCATAATTTCATCTTCAACTTGAGCCATCTGAAACCCCATCCAAAAATAATAATTATCATAGTAAACTTTTTAATTAAATGTTCCCCATGATTTCATATATCTCCAGTTAAAATTTTAGATTCACTAGTCTTGGATCTTGTCCGATATAGGTTTTTTATTAGGTTGTTGTCCAGTTTAATTTTCCCAGAATGTGTTGACATGAAATCCCACTTTGTTCATCTTAAAATATGAATTTAAAAGTGATTCAAAAGAATGAATTGTTCCTTATATCATGGGAGACCTTAAAATAAAATATTAAAATAAATTTAAGACCATTGTGTGTCTTAGGAGGTGTTCAAAAATATAAAATCAAATAGTTGATTTTAAGAAAAATTTATAATCAAAATATGAAATAATGTTCAATTTGTAAAATGAAATAAAAATGGTGTTTATTAATAATTAATAACATGAAAAATATAAATGTTAATAATGAAAATTAACCTCTTTCAGTGGATAATAATGTAATGTCTCGGACCTCCCTGATACATTACTTTGTCAAAATCTAGTGTGTTTAGGGTGTTTTGGGAGGCAACGATGGTTCATTTCAAGAGTTTTTTAAATTTATAGTTTTTACATCAGTGATTCAATTTTAAGTGAGTCAAATTAGTAGCTTAGTGTTGGTGACTCAGGGTGTTTATAGATCAAGGCATCAATAGGTCGAGGTGACGATAGGTCGGGCGTCGGTAGGTCGAGGTGTCGGTAGGTCGGGCGTTGGTAGGTCGAGGCATTGGTGAGTCGGAGTGTTGATAGGTTGGGAATCAGTGATTTGTGTCCGTGACTCACTGTCGACGAGTCATGTTGGTGGCTCATTGTCGGTGGCACATTCGTCAGTGGATTTGTGTCGGTGACTCACATATCGGTGAGTCATTTCTAGTTTTCCCAGTTTTTCCAGTTTCTCCCCTTTGACATTTCCTTTAACGTTAAATGAATTGAATTCCATATTTAATGAGTTTTTGGTCTGTTTCAAATGATATTTATCTTCTAAAAATATGAAGCTTCCTTTGACTCCTAAACTGTGTGGTCTTGATTGTGATCCAGCTTTAATGGACTTTAAAATTATTTCCCCATAGATTTAGGATCTGGCCTTTCTAAATCTGAAATCCTCTCTTCCTTTGAACTCTTGTGCTCTATTGGTTCACCAAGAGCCTTTCTTCCTAGATAATTCATGCACTTATTCTATATAAGTCCATTCCATTTTTCCCTGGAGTCTTCTCTGCTACTCGGATGACCCCCCTGTTTTGGCGCAAGGAGGGATTGTTGATCATCTGTTGTTCCAAGTAGGGATTCCTTCATGTCTCATTATTTTTTGCATTATGTGAGGTGGGTTTACTTATGTAACCTTGTGAATACTGTTGAAATCAATTTAATGAATATAATAAGAAGTAATAAATTCGGGACTGGGAGTATGATGATGATGATCAATTTTTTAATTATTCTATCCTTGATCCATGTCATGTTTTATAAGGGATGTATGCCTTATGAAA
Organism: Viscum album; assembly: GCA_963277665.1. NCBI lineage: Eukaryota > Viridiplantae > Streptophyta > Magnoliopsida > Santalales > Viscaceae > Viscum > Viscum album. The sequence continues at coordinate 2,074,876,271 of OY728131.1, forward strand.
ATCATGGCCATTTGTGGTCTCTTTTTCTAAACATGTATGGATTGTGAGTACCATTGTTGATACTTCATGAATGACCATATGATTATAGAAATTGTTTAACCATGTATATTCAGCTAAATAAATTGACTCCCCAGGATAAAACTTGTTCTTTGATAACCCTTGTTTTATCAAGTGGAATTAAAGAACTAGTGATGATAAATATGAATAAACCTTTCCTTATTGGTGTGGTTGTGTGATATGTGTGGTTCAATTTAGCCTTATGTCTGTATCGTTCATGTGGTTGTGTGGTTGGGAGTGTGGTTGTGAGTATGGGGTGGTACGAGTGGTGTAAATGTATCTCAGGATGATATATTAGTTGATTGTGGAATGGATGAAGTTGTTATGTAGTGGGACTAAATCTGGGAAGTTTCTGGGTAGCAGGGCTATAGAAATGGGTTGTGTCATGTTCATGTTTATGGGTGTTTTTTGTGTGGTGTTTTGGTACAGCAGGGCAACCAAGTGTAGTAGTAAAAATGTGTGTTGGGGTTTATTCTTGTTGAGAGTAAGGACAGGGTGGAATGACTTTGAATAATGATAGTGGGGGTGTCTATAAAATGGGAGTGTTCAATGGGACTGCAAGCTGGTTGATTTATATTTGTTTTGCTGGATGTGGTGTTTTTCAGGTAGCGGGGCTTCTAGGAATGGTTTAGGAGGGTTGATTTTGAATAAAGATGGTGTTTCCTTGTGTGGAGATTTCTCCCAGTGTTTCTAGTGACCTTTATTTTATGAATGGGTTTTAGAAAGTATTATTTTACCTTAGCCCTTCTTTCTTGTTTGGATTTTATAGTGGTTGGTATGGTTGCTTCACCTTATAACATTTTTAGTGTTTGGTAGTTTCTTGGGTAGGGATGGAATAAATAAATACATTGATAATCCAGAGTGAAAACTGGTAAAATGAATTGACTAGGGGTATGTTTTGAGTTGTGACTTGTTGTGAAGCGTCTTTCATTTATTGACTTATGAAAGTGACTATCGTTCGTGGTGGTATATGCATGTTGGGTTTTTATGAAGGGAAGTTTTGGCATGGGATGGTTGTTGTTTCAAAAACCTATAGGTTGGGATGAGTGTTTGGTACCTATATATATATATACACATGTAGTTCCTTGTGATTTCTATATGCACCCCACTCGTGTAGAGCATTACATGTCGAACATCCCCATTGTTATGGGGGGGGGGGGGTTTCCTTCCCCAACATCCTGATGGGAAGTGGTGTGGGGTACCAAAATATCGATGTGATTATTAATTTAATTTACTTTACATGACTTGCATTATTTAGTAAGTGTGCCTTGGTGAGGTTGGGGTGGATCTTATACCTATTAGGTGATTTTGAGTTTTGTTGTTTTCTTACAGGGGAATTCATTGCTTCTCCCACTTGTGCATGGGTGACTTTGGTTTTTCCCTACTAAGTATACTTGTATGTTCACCCTATATTTATAAAACTATTTTTAGGTTTCCAGAGAGATTACATGGACCATAATAGACCTTACTAGCTCGGAAATTGGGGACAGTTGTTGTGTCGCTGCTTAGTTTTATTTTAGTACTTACTTTGGAGTTTTCTTTTTTATTTATAACAGTTTTACTTTAAACATGCATGTGGGATATATTTTTGTCTCTTTATATATATGTGTCTTGGAGTTGTTTGAGGTTGATACATCTTATCTCCCGATCCTGGTTACTGTAAAGAGGGTAATGGCTCCCATTTTTTGTGAGATTTATATACCCTTGTTGCTGGTCTCCACCCCGGGCCTATTAGAGGTTGGACTCAGGGTTCATTATCTCTCCTTCATCTTGAGGAAGGAAGGTCTCAACTTCTTGTTATCCATTCCCTCACATTAAAGAATGTGGGTTGTGAAAGAATGATATTAGAGTTGATGGTTGAGAGATAGGATGAATTTTGGAGTTAGGCATAGTGAAGATTGCATGGGTTGGCAGGGAAATAGTGTTAGGTGATTTTGGTGCATGAAATTGTCTAGGGAAGACCATATAGGACACAAGATTTTAGGGCCCCTTGTGATTTGATGTAAGGAATCTGAGCTTATCAAACGACTAATTAAGGATATATCAATTATGGGGTAGAGACCCTAGGAAAGGTACACAAATCATGATGACTTGTGTTCTTGTGTTTTTGGGAATTTTAATGAAATTAAAATAAATAATGAGTTAAAAAGAATAATAAATAAATTCCATACTAGTCAGGCTTAAGAATTTATTGTTTACCATTCATCTATGGAACTCAATCATCGTCCATGACTAGATCAGGAAGTAGAGGCTCAGAAGGTCAATCTAGCTGATTAGTGGAGGGTTGATTCAGAGGAGGAGGACAATCTGTGGAAGAAGTTGCTTCATGATTTCCAATGGAAAACTCTTGGAAAGTATGAGGACAATGTACCATACATGGAGATAGAGATTTGACTCGAGGAGTTTGTGATCACATTCAGCTTGATTCGAGCTCTAATAGAGTACTGGGTTCCCCTAAGAAGTGATCTAGATGAGGGGAGCAGTGCGTCAATGGTGGATGCTTTAACTCGGGGTGAGGAAGAAGATCGATGTTTCATGGACTAACTTTAAGAATGAGTTTCAAGTGGAATTCCATTATCTAACCATAAAGGCTAATAAGCAACATGAGCTACTCTCCCTCCAGTAGGGGAGTATGTCAGTATGCAAGTTGGGGATCAAGTTCAAGGATCTCCTTTGATTTTCTATAGACCTTTTCCTAGATGATGAGTCTTGGGAATGACGTTTAGAGGAGGTACTCTATCCTTCCCTCCAGTATACTATTACTCCATTTACCCTACCGACAAACTTAGAGGTCCAGAATAAGGATGAGGTAGTGGAAAGGATGAACTCACGAGGAGGTCTACAATGAGAGGGGAGACAACTGGTTTATTAAAAGGGGAAGGTTGTTAGAATTAGGTCTCCGGTGTTAGGACCTTCTAGGTTTTGGTTGATGGGGAGCTAAACCCAATAGTTATAGTTCTAACCTTTAGTTCCTCATCCTTTTCCCATAGTCTTGGGACAGAGCTGTTTCACTTGTGGAGGCCAGATGCACCTTCAGATTCAGTGCCCATTTCGAGCTCAGTATGGTGGATGTGAGAAGGTCAAGTGCCCACCTCAGAAACAGTTATTGGTCATGCCATTTTAATAGTTGGGAAAACAGGCTACTGCTCCACTGAGGGAAGAAAAAGTAGGTAGAGGCCAACCTGAGGGCATTCCATAAGGACCTCAGACCAGGCATGGTCGTGGAGGCAGCCAACAGAAGATGGGAAGATGAGATGGTTGTGGTCATTTTCACAAAACATAGGTAGTGTTTCCAACAATGTCAGAGATCATTTGAGGTACAATCAGTGTATTCAGTACTTGTGCTTGTACTTTGTTTGATTTGGGAGCTTCTCACCCCTTCATTTTACCCTCTCTATCCCATGCTCTATGACTGGACATAGAGATAATTTCTATTTCCCTGGTGTTTTGTACAACAGTCAGAGGTCATACCAATGTATTTGATGTTTTCTTGAGATATAGACTAATTTTGGGGCCACAACAATACAGTGGGAATCTATTATTGCTATAGATACATCCATATGATGTCATCCTTAGCATCAACTGGTTGTTTTAAGTGCATGCTATCATTGAATGATTCTGAAGGAGAGTCATGTTTTCAGACGTGGAAGGCCAATGTGTGGTTTTCATTGGCGAGCAAAGTTGTTTTATGGGAAATTGTCATGTAGAGCATCTTCTTTCCTTGTTGGCCAAGCTGTTAGTGGAATTAGTGGATGTGGAAATAGTGGGGGCTCCTATAGTTATTAGGGAGTTCTTGTATGTTTTTATCAAGAAGGTTGTGACTCTACCCCCTTAATGTGATGTTGATTTTGAGATAGACCCTGTTCTTCTCTGATTTTGATTGCTCCTTATCAGATGGAACCTTTTTAGCTATGGGAGCTAAGGATTCAGATTGACGATATGAAGATGAAGGGATATATTCATCCCAGTGTGTCACCATGGGGTGCTCAGGTCTTGTTTTTGAAGAAGGAATATGGTGGTATGAGGCTGTATATAGACTACTGGAGGTTGAATTAGGTAACGATCAAGAATCATTACCCTAACCCAAATATAGATGATCTTTTATACCAGAAAAGGGGAGAAAGTTGGTTCTATAAGATCGATCTGTGGCTTTGGATATCACCAACTAAGGGTGAAGAAGGATGATACCTTAAAGACTACCATCAGGTGAAGGTATGGGAACTTCAAGTTTGTGGTTATGTCATTTGGTGTTACGAATGCACCAGCCATGTTCATAGGGATTATGAACTCCATCTTTCGTGAGTTCCTCGACTAGTTCATCATCGTATCCGTCGATGACATCCTGATGTACTCAAAGTCGGAGGAGGAACATTTCAAGATTCTAAGGACTTTCCTAGGGTTCCTTCGACACAATTATCTCTACAGAAAGATGTCCAAGTGAAATTTTTGGACTTGGAAGGTCCACTTCTTGGGGAATGTGGTGTCTTGGAAGGGTATATCAGTGGACCCGTCAAAGGTCGAGGCAGTCGTTTCTTGGGAAACACCCAAAAATGTAGAAGAGGTTCACAATTTCCTCAGTCTTTCAGGCTACTACCAGAGATTCGTACCAAATTTCTCTTGATTAGTAGATCCATTGATGGCTCTAACCAGAAAAGGCCAAGCTTTTGTGTGGAGAGAGCAGTCCCAGGTAACGTTCATATATCTGAAGGGGAATTTGGTCAGTGCCCCAGTGCTTAGGCTTCCAGATGAAGGGGCGATGTTCGAGGTGTTTTGCGACTCTTCCTACCTGGGCTTGGGGTGTGTACTGATGAAGTAGTGGGGAGTGATCTCTTATGGGTCTAGGAAGTTCCATCACAATGAAAATAAATATGAACCCATGATCTGGATCTTGTAGTGGTCGTGTTCGCACTAGATCTGTGGTGACATTACCTCATTGGGAATCCCTTTATGGTCTTCACAGATAACAAGATCTTGAGGTATATATTTTCCTAGTGATATTTGAACTTGAGAAAATGGAGGTGGATGGAGTTTCTCTAAGATTACGATTTTTAGATTTTCTACACCTCAAAAAATGGGAATGTTCTAAATGATGATTTTAGTAGGAATTCATAGAAGGAAGAGGTTTGTGATTTTGCTGACATTTGGAGAGACATTGGGGAGTTGGCTGCCTTTCAATTAGATGTAATAATGGATATAGGTAAAGGTTGTCTATTTTAGATGACGGTGAAGTCACATATGAGAAGGTAGGTGGAGGAGTCTTAGTGGGTAGACTCGGAGGAATAGGTAACATGTGATCTCTTTTGCTAGGGTGATTCTCTGAAGGGATGGTCGAAAGATGGTCAGAATTAGATTTTGTTCTATGGGAAGTTGTTTGTTCCTGTGGTGATGCTCGAGGGAGTTCTTCGTGAGTTTATTTTCTCACACATAGTGGTACACCTGAAAATTTTCAAGATGTACTATAGATTGAGGGAACAGTTTTGATGGCCTGGGATGAAGCGAGCAGTGGCAGAGTTTGTGGCAATGTCCTTGGTGTGACAGTAAGTGAAGGTTAAAAATTGTGTTCCTGGTGGTTTGTTGTATCCCTTAGATATCCCCAAGTGGAAGTGGGATGAAATATCAATGGATTTTCTCATAGGATTACCCAGTTCTTAGGGACTATGCAATGAAATCTAGGTAGTATTGGATCAGTTGAAGAAATCAGCTCACATCTTAGTGATCAAAGAGTCGAGCGTAGTAGATTCCTTAGCATAGAGGTATGCAAATGAGGTGGTTTTGGTGCATGGAATTCCCAGATCTATCATCTCATATTGGGATACATGTTTTACGTTGTGAGTCTAAAGGGGATTGCAGCATGCCTTTATCATTCAGTTATTCCTCAACACTACTTTCCACCCTCAAACAGATACGAAAATAGAGAGGACTATACATACATTGGAGGAAATGTTGTGGACATGTGTTCTAGACTTTAGTGAGTATTGGGTTCAACATTTTCCCTTGGTATAGTTTTATTACAATATTAGTTATCGCTCTTCCATTTCCACGAATCTGTTTGAATCTTTATATAGAAGACCATTTCATTCACCCATGTGCCGGATTGAGGTTGGGGAGGCAGCTGTTCTTGGTATGGATGTGGTGTAGAGTACAACAGAGAAGGTGCAGTTTCTCCATGAGAGGATGAAGGTAGCACAAGACCGGAATATGTTGTATGTCGATCACAGTATAAGGACCTTGGAGTTCGAGGTTGGGGACCATGTGTTCTTGAAGGTTTCCCCTCGACGTGGGCATCAGAGGCTTGACATTGGGAGTAACCATTCTCCTAGGTTCATTAGAAAATTTTGAGGTGTTGGGATGAGTTGGAGAGGTTGAATAATAGTTGGAGTTACCACCGTAGTCGAGAAGGATCCATGACCTATTTCATGTCTCCTAGATTAGTCGATATCTTCACAATAACTCCCATGCCATTGATTGGGGAGAGTTATATATCGAGGACAACACAATGTTTGTGGAACAGATAGTATAGATCGAGGATCATCAGGAGAATGTGATGCATGGATAGACCATTCCCTTGGTTCGAGTGTTATGGAGGCATGGTGTTCTGGAGGAGAGTACTTGGGAGCGGGAGACACAGATGCGTTCGGAGTACCCAGAGTTGTTTTTAGTTTTTCTTATGTGTTTTTCCTTGGGATGTAGTACTTAAACCTTTTTTTATATGGGATTATTTGTTTCCTTATTCTGTAACATATGATAAAGTCCTAACATGTGAAAAAGAAATATGTGAAAAAGGTGGATACCTGATTCCTAATCGAGACACATTAATTGAGATGTGATTAAACCTGTACAGGTGAGTCAGTGACACCCATAGTGGATAATATCCTAACTTGGAGGAAGGAATTCCCTAATTCATGCATTCAAATAGTTGTTGTTTATTTGGTTTATCTTATTGATGTTTGGGTTAGCATATGTGGGATGAGGTGTCCTTGGGTGTTGAGGTTTCACTCCATATTTCTAACAACACAACATAGTTTATCCTAGAGAGGTATCTTGCAAGGTGGTTGTTCATACCCCTCTATCTTCTAGGTGTGGTTTTTAATTCTTGAGGGTGATAATAGTTTGATAGCTATTTGATGTAATGAACCGGACCTCCCTAGTTCATTACTTTATCAAAATCTAGTGTGTTTGGGGTCTTCTAGGAGGCAACATGGGCTCATTTCAAGAGTTTTTCAAATTTACAGTTTTTCCATCGGTGATTCAGGTTTCGGTGAGCCACGTCGATAGCTCAACATTGGTGACTAAGGGCATCGTTAGGTTAAGATTTCGGTAGGTTGAGGTGTCAGTAGGTCAGGTGTCGGTAGGTCGAGGGGTCATTAGGTTGGACGTCAATAGGTCGAGGCATCAATGAGTCGGTACAACAGTGAGTCACATCAGTGAATCACTGTTGCAGAGTCGCATTGGTGGATCAGCTTCGGTGGCTCATCCATCGATGGCTCAATGTCAGTGACTCACCCATCAATAAATCATTTCCACTTTTTTTAGTTTTTCTAGTTTCACCCCTTTGACGTTTCCTTTGATGTTAAATGAGTTAAATGTAATATTTAATGAGTTTTTGGGCTATTTCAAATGGTATTTATCTTATAAAAACTCGAATCTTCCTTTGAATCCCAAACCACATGGTCTTGGTCATGATCTGACTTTAATGGCCTTTAAAACAGTTTCCCCATAGATTTTGGATCTGGCCTTTCTAAAGATGAAATCCTCTATTCCTTTGAGCCCTTATTCTTTATCTTGGTGTGTTGAGAACCTTTATTCCTTGAGAATTCATGCACCTATGATATAACAGTATGTTCCATTTTCCCTTGGAGTCTTCCCTGCTACTCGCGTGACCTCCCCTATTTTGTCATAAAGAGGGATTATTGATCAACTGCTGTTCCAAGTAGGGATTTCTTTATCTCTCTTTCTTTTGTGCATCATGCGAGGTGGGTGTACTTATTCCCAATTATGAATACAGTTGAAACCAATTTAACAAAGATAATAATAAGTAATAAATGAGGGGTTGTGAGTAAAATTATTATGATCGATTTGTTTATTATGTTATCCTTGATCCATGTCATGTTTTATAAGGGTTGTGTGACTTCTGAAAATCATGTCTATTGGTGGCCTCTATTTGCATACCTGTATGTCTTGTGAGTACTATTGTTGATACTTCGTGAACGACCATATGATTATAGAAATTGGTTAACCACATATATTCGGTTAAATAAATAGATTCCATAGGATCGACTTGTTCTTTGAAAACCCATGTTTTATAAAGTTGAATTAAAGAGAAAGTGCTGCTAAATTTTAATAAACCTTGCCTTGTTAGTGTGGTTGTGTGCTATGTGTGGTTCTGTTCAACCTTGTGTTTGTTCCCTTCATGTGGTGCTATATCTGGGAGTATGGTTGTGAGTATGGGGTGGTATGGGTGGTGTAATGGTATCTCATGCTGAGAGATTGGTTGATTGTGGAATAAATGAACTTCTTATGCATTGGGAATAAATCTGAGTAGTGGTTGGGGAGTGAGGCTTCAAGACTGGGTTATGTCATGTTCATGTTTATGGGTGTTTTGGGTGTGGTGTTGTGGTGGAACAGGGCTACTAAGTGTGGAAGTAATTAAGTGTGTTGGGTTTCTTATTGAGAGGAAGGAAATGGAGGCATGACTTTGAAGAATGATGGTAGGGGTGTCCGGGAGAGGGTAGTGTGCAGTTAGACTGCAAGCTGATTGATTTCTATTTGTTTTGTTGGATGTGGTGTTTTTCATGTAGCGGGTATACCGGGGATGGTTTAGGAGGGATGATTTTGAATAAGTATGGTATTTCCTTGCTTGGTGATTTCACCCAAAGTTTCTAGATACTATTATTTTATGAATGGGTGTTATAATGGATTCTTTTACATTGGCCCTTTTTTCTTTATTGGATTTGAAAGTGGTTGGTATGGTAGCTTTGCCTTATAACATTTGTAGTGTTTGGTAGTTTCCTAGGTAGGGATGGAATAAATAAATATATTGATAATGCAGAGTGACATCTGGTTAAATTAATTAGATGGGAGTATGTTTTGAGCTATGACTTGTAGGGAAGCGACATTCATTTATCGACTTATGAAAGTGACCATCATTTGTGGTGGTACGTGCATATAGGGTTGGCAGCAATGGTGGTTTTGGCATGGTCTGGTTATTATTTTAAAAACCCATAGGTTGGGCTGATTGTTTGGTACATATATATATATAAATGTAGTTTCTTGTGATTTCTATATGCACCCCACATGTGTTGAGCACTACATGTTGAACACCCCCATTGTTATGGGGAGGGTTTCCTTTCCCAACATCTCAGTGGGAAGTGGTGTGGGGTACTAAAATATCAATGTGATTGTTAATTTAATTTACTTTACTTGAATTTCATTATTTAGTGAGCGTGCCTTGGTGAGGTTGGGGTTGATAGTATACCTTGTTAGGTGATTTTGAGTTCTGTTGTTTTCTCATAGGGGAATTAGTATGCTTCTACCACTTGTGCACGAGTGACTTTGGTTTTTACCTACTGAGTATACTTGTTTTCTCAACCTGCATATATAAACCTATTTTTAGGTTTCCAGGGAGATTATGTGGACTGTGTTGGACCTTACTAGATCAAATGTTGGGGATGGTTGTTATGTTGCTGTTTAGTTTTATTTTGGTACTTACTTTAGATTTTTTTTTGTATTTTTAGAAGTTTCACTTTAAACATGCATGTGGGATAAATTTTGGTTTCTTTATATATATATATATATATATATTTTGAAGTTCTTTGAAGTTGATACATCTTATCTATCAATCTTGGTTACTATAAAAAGTGTAATTACTCCCATTTTTTGTGATATTTTTATACCCTTGGTGCTGGTCGCCACCCCAGGGCCTATTGGAGGTGAGAATCATGGGTCATTATCTCTCCTTCATCTTGAGGAAGTAAGGTCTCAACATATTTTTATCCCTTCCCTCATATTTAAGAAGGTATTTCATGATAAATCACAAACCCCAACTTGAGTTTTTCTAGTCACGAGAAAAATGTATCTCAAAAATATGAAATTTGAATTGCTTTTCCCAAAAACATTTTAACACACAATTCTCACCAAAATAGCTCATACCAAAAAAATTATGAATCCCATCAAAATCATTTAATACAAGTTGAGTTCATAAGAATATCCCAATATTAATCCCATTACTTTATTCAAATTCATTGCCACATTTCATCCAATTTAAATTAAGCATGATGATTTGCATCACAATAGACATGGGGGTTCATATTTATTCAAGGGATAAAATATATAAGCACTAGGTGGAATCACATTTTAATATTAATATGAGTATTAATTTTTTTTATTTTTTTATTTTTTTGTGTTTATTTTATTTCATTTTTTTCATGGTAATTGAAATTGAACTCAATCGAGTCAACCCATGTAGTGAGACTTTGTCGATGACTCCCAGGATCAAAGACCTTAGGGAACCAACTGAAACTCACATACTTGGACATCATCCTGTGTTTACTCAATCAAAAACAAATTCAAATTACCACAAATATTAATAAAATTCCCAACTTTGGGCCAGAAAAATATGGATTCCTAATCCCCAAGTGTCGAAAGCCACACATTAGGTCAGTTCATTGCTCTACACACAAATTAATTTTTTTTTGTTATTTTTGTGATTTTTTTAATTTTTTTGAATACTCATGTTAAAATTAAAACTATCATTAAACCTATTACATTTTTTATGAGACCCCAATAAATCAAACTAATACCCCACAATCCAAAGGATGTTCATTGTGTTTTTTTATTGAATGAATGAAAATATGAATGGTGAAAAATCACATCGGATAACCGCACATTCCCAAATCATTGTTCCTGAACTTAAACTTGCATTAAAATTAGAATCAAGGCATGGAAAATTAATTGATATTCAATTTTAGAGTGTGCAATGTGTATTATCATGTTCAACATTAAATGAATTTTTTCTTTCCTTTCATTTTTTTATTTCAAAACATTTTTTTAACTTTTTATTTTTTAAGCACACAAAAGAAAATTTTTATTTCATATCCCCACAACTTAAAATTTCACTATCCCCAGTGTTTAAAGAAGATAAAACTTATAAGGTGATAAAGGTAAATGAGAAGAGTTCAAAAAGGAAATTGAAAATGAGAATAATGGAATGAATCCACTTGGCGGTTGAAGTTCAAGTTTGTGTTTCTCCCATTTAATCCCTTAATCTCTATTCCACTGAAAAAAGTCTCGTAAATGATGGTAGTTTGAGTTTTTACACCTATGACTTTCCTAGAAATTCATTAATCTCAACATACCCTGAATCTTATACACCAACACAATTACAACACAATGGAAACCCCTTGAGGTTCCCTTTACTAAAAATAAATAAAAACAAAAGGAAAGAAGGAAAAAACGTACCTGTTTACTTTGAAACTCCAAAAATTGAGTAAATTTATAGGAAAATTCCAAGTTTCCTCTTAGAAAGTGCTTTGTTTAATGTCGTTAGCCAAACTTGGACATTAAATATATAAAAAAAATTAGTTCATAGGTTGGATCAGTTAACTCCTCATTTGTTTCTTGTTTATTGAATGATTCAATGAATGGGTTTAACCTATGACCATTGACTTTAAAGACATGAGCATTTATGGGATCCTAAATCTCTACTGCCCCATGAGGGTACACATGATACACTATATAAGGACCTGACCATCTATACCTAAACTTTCCCGAGTGTAAATAATGTTTTGAACTATATAAGAGCATGGATTTTCCTAGTTCAAAGTGTTTTAATTTAATATTCCATGATTAGTAGGCTTGAAAAATAGATTTTTTATCCTTTAAGTTTCATAAGCCTCCATCCTAAGTTCCTCAATTTCATTAAGATCTAATTTCCTCTTTTATTTGGCCAAAGAAATGTCATAGTTCATTTTTTTGATTTCTTAAAAGGCCTTATGCTCAATTTGAACATGTAAATGGAATGATATTCCATAAATCAACCTATATGGTGACATCACTAGGATAGTTTTGAAAGTAGTGTGATATGACCAAAGGGAATCTAAGAGTTTCTCAAACCAATCTTTCCTTGAGGGATTGATATTTTTCAAGAATTTTCTTAATATCCTTATTCACCAACTCAACCTGACCATTGGTTTGAGGATGGTATGAAGTGGAAAATTAACGAGAAATCCTAGTCTTAAACATGAATGAATGGAATGGGAGATTGTAGAAATGGGTTCCTCCATCACTAATTATAGCCCAAAGAATTCTAAATCTATAAAATATATGCTCTTTCAGAAATCGGATCACAATATGATGGTCGTTGGATTTGGTGGGAATGGCCTCTACCCATTTTGAGATATAAAAAACCTCTAAGTGGATGTAGAGATATATCATATAGTTTGGTAAGGGTCCTATGAAATCAATTCCCCAACAATCAAATATTTCAACAACTAAAATGGGATTAAGGGGAATTTAATTAATTTTGGTAATGGATCCTAATTGTTAACATTGAGTAAAACTTTAGTAGAATTTATAGGAATCCTTAGTGAGGTTAGGATAGTAAAAACCACTTTGGAGGAAATTTTTAGTGATTTTATTTGTGGAAAAGTGACCACCACATTCCTCTCCATGACAAAATTGTAGAATGGACTCTTACTTGGACTCAGGAACACATGTCCTAATGATTTGATAAGGATAGAACTTTAATAGGTAAGGATCATCAAGCACATAGTGTTTTACATCAGAAATGAATTTCCTCTTATCTTGGGTCCTTAGAAATTTTTGAATGTCACCCATCACCAAATGATTTTCTATGTCAGCATACCATAGGAAATCACTCACATAATAGAGGGGAACATCAGGAAATGAATTAGACATAGAAAGGTGATGTGAGTTGTCTTTGAATTCCATCATAGAGAGGTGGTAAAATACAACATTTTCAAAACCCTTTTTATCCTTAATGGTTAAATAAAACTCTTTAATAAGAAGGACACAACTAATTAATCTAGCCTTGTAATCCTATTTTTGGAAAGTTATTTCAGGGATGAATGATCGATGAAGGTAATGATGGGTGATCCTAAGAGATATAACCTGAATTTATCTAAGTAAAAGACAACAAAAAGTAACTCTTTATCTGTGGTGGTGTAGTTTATTTGTGCATCATTGAAATATTTTCTTGCATAATCAATGACATATGGAGTTTTCTTACACCTTTTCCCAAATACTACTACTACAATGAAGTCACTCACATCACACATGAGTTTGAATGGAAGTTTCCAATTTTGGAGATTCCATGATAGGTGGAGATATAGGAGCTGACTTGAGTGTTGAGAATTATTCCCCACATCTTTATATCCATAAAAATGAAGAAAATTTCACTAACATCAACCAAAGTGGTTAAGAAATAGAGATGAAATTCCTAATGAACCTTCTATATAAACCAGCATGTACTAAGAAGGACCTCACTTACTTAATAGTTTTTAGATAGGGATGGTGATGAATGATATAAAACATAGCTTTATCAACCTCAATCCCACTAAAAGATACTAGAAGGCCTAGAAATAGTCCCTCATTTACCATGAAATTGCATTTTCCTAGTTTAGGATGATATTATTATCCTCACATCATGAAAAAACCTTTTAATCATTTAGAAGGAATCCCTCAAAATTATCCCCAAATATGGAAAATTCATCCATAAATACCTCTAAACAATCCCCCACCATGTCTGAGAATATTCCCATCATGCACCGCTAGAAGGTACTAGAGGCATTACATAACCCAAAGGGCCTCTGATTGAAGGCAAAAGTGTTGAATGAACAAGTGAGGGTTGTTTTACCTTGATCCTAAAAGGATACCTAGATTTTATTATACCCTGGGAATCTATCTAGGAAGAAGTAAAATTGATGACCCACCACTCACTTGAGGACTTGATCAATAAAGGGAAAGGGTAAATGGTCTTTCTTGGTACATGTGTTGAGATTTCTATAGTCAATGAAAACTATCCATCCACTACTAACCCTTTTGGGGATAAGGTCACCATCCTCATTGGTGATCATAGTGATTCCATATTTCTTTGGGATAACTTGAATTGGGCTTACCCACTCACTCATAGCAATGGGGTAGATGATACCCGCTTTTAACAACTAAATAAGTTCTTTCCTTACCACATCCATAAGATTAAGATTGATTCTTCACTATGGTTGATGACATGGTTTGGAGTCAGATTCAAGAACAATCCTATGAGTTCCAATGAGTGGGATAATCCCAATAATATCAAAAAGGGTATATCCAATTGCTTTATTATACTTTTCTAGGACATCCAGAAGTATCCTCTCTTGATTGATTTAAAGATATGATGAAATATTAACAAGAAAGGATCAATTATCCCCTAATAATTCATACTCGATAGATTAAGGAAGGACCTTAAATTCAAGATCATATTGGTTAACACTTTCAAAATAAGGATGGGACTTTGGATTGAACTCTTTTTCTTTTCCAAAATTTCTTAAGAGAATTGGTTCCTTTTAAATAGAAGTTTTAGATACCAAATTGGCTAGATCAGTGTCATGAATGGGTATTTAGTAAATGATATTGATTTCACCAATGGTATCATTGATTGGTGATTTGATGCAGTCATAAAAAGATCTATCTAAAAGAGATTCAAGACAAGGGGAAAAATTTACCTCATGTGAAAAAAGGAAATCAATCTCTTTTTGACTTAAACATCCTTCAATAATTCCTTGATGTTCCTCTAGTTCACTATCAACACTATCAATCCAATTAACCTCATGGATCTCTTTATCATCCCTGATTTTAGAGTTTTCAATATAGATATTCAGATTGAGGCTCATGTTTTCAAAGGTTATTGTCATGTTCCCATTCCTAACTCAGACAACTAAGTTGATTATTTCTAGGGATGACCAATGATGATGGGGGTTTTCTCCCTAGGACCTAATATTATATGATTTTCAAGGACAATGAATTCAATAAGGTAAATTAAATTTTCAACTTTTCCCAAAACATCCTTTAATATCCCCTTATAAAATTGAACACTAAGATCAACAAGTTAAAGAGTGAAAGATGTGGGTTGTATTTATTCAAGCCCTAACTGACAATACATGGCATATAGAATGAGGTTTACACTAGATCCTAGATCAAAAAGGGCTTTGAAAACTTTGTTCTCTCCTAACTCAACATTGATGTATAGACATCTTGGATCTTTCAACTTTATAGGAATGGTCCCTTGAATGGTGTTACTCACATTAACATCCAAAAGGGCTTGGTTTTTATGTGAAAATTTAATTTTAAAAGTGCACAAGTCCTTAAGTTACTTTGAGTAGGAAGGAATGGTTTGGATTTCATCAAGAAGGGGAATGTTCAACTTATCCTAAGAGTTTCCTCAAAGTTTCATTCAGTTATGGTTTATATTTTCCTCTCATGCGTTGAGGGAAGGGAGAAGATTATTTGAGTGTTTGGTGTGGTTGTGGTTCCCTCCCATTATTATTGGGTTTTTTAGAATCTTTGGGTGGTTCTTTAATAATTTTCATGTGTTGTTTAAGCTTTTAATGGTTTTGGAATGATTTTTTAGGTTTCTTAATGGATTTTACACTTCTTAAAATAGTCACTGGTTTTAATTGTTCATGAGAGGGTTGTGTGTAACTGGATTATACCCTTAAAGTTAAGGATGGTACTACCTGAGTAGGCATGGGTGCCTTCCAAGTTTTAATGGTTTGAAATTCATGCTTAAGGGATGATAATTCTAAGTTCATTTTACCCATTTGTTACACAACTACTCAAGGATTGGGATAGAGACAAATTGGGTAGGTGTTTGTGTTTGTTGGATTATCCTAGGTGGATACTTTGGTTGTTGGATTGGATATTGAATGGTTTGCTGGATGGGTTGTTGGTATTGTATAAGATGATGTTGGTATTTGATTGGTTGTGGTTGTAACTAATTATTGTTTTGAAAATTTTGTGGATGGTATTGTTTTGGTTATTGTGGCTAGATCCGTTGTTGTTTGGGTTTCTAGACGGGTTACTAGTTATCTTTCCAATGGAATATTGGATGGTCATTGTACCTTGGGTTGAAAGTGTTTTGGCATAGTTTCTTATGAAATTTAAGATCATTGACCTCCATTGGTGGTCCTCATAAAAAAAATATTTAATGTAAGGGATGGTTGGGTAGTTGTTGGTATTATGATCATGTTTGTCACAAATTGTGAAAATAGGGTCAACAGTTTGAATTTCACCGACCTTCCTAAGATCAATATCCTAAATCTTCCTAGTGAGTGTAGAAAGTTTTTTCCTAAGAATTTCTTCATCCCTAAGAGTATGAATTACACAAGATTTTGGTGGTTTCTCATAGTAAGGTGATGTTCCTAATGTTTTGTTTTGTTTGTTCAGCACTTCTAGATTCTTGTAAGCATCATTTGGGGATTTGTTTTTTATGGTTCCATTACACATCATGTCAATGAACTGTTTATTTATTGGACCTAACCCTTCATAGAAAATTCGAACTTTTTCTGGGATTGAAAATACATGGCGAGGTACTATATTGATTGTGTATTTGAACCTTTCCCATGTTTTATAAAATGACTCCCCTTATTTTTTTAAAACATTTTGGAAGCTATTTTTAAGTGAAATTGTTTTGTGATGGGGGAAGTATTTTTTATAGAACCCTATTTGTAGTTGGTCCCATGAGTGGATTGATATAGGTATCAAATTTTTTAACCAATTATTTTCTTGATCCTTAAGTGAGAAAGGAAAGATCCTCATCTTACCTGACACAAGTTTATGTGGAGGGCAGATAGTTTCAATAATTTCGATGACCTCCTTGACATGAAGGTATGTAATTTACGACTTCATCCTATATAAGGTTGGAAGGTGGTTTAGGACATGAGGTTTGAAGACGTAATGGGATTATCCTAGGGTATCATGCTTAATTAAAGAGGGTTTATTGGTCCAGGAATGTGTAAGGTAGTCATTCATGGTTTGATCTACTGCATTCCCCAAGTTTGGGGCTGCCTCATTTGGATTTCCATTTTTCTTCCCACCTGGGATTATGAGTTGGTTTATTTGAAGACCCTCTATTGAAATGGGCTCAATTTTTGAATCTGGGGTATTATGAAGATTATGATCTAATATACAGAGTTTCCTTGGTGTAATTGACTCCCCAAACCTAAGACTATCCACCCTAACAAGACGTTTTGATTAGTCACAAGTATAGGCGGACATGCGCCAATAAAAGTGAAATACAAAAGAAAGGGGAAAAGATAATAAAAGTTTTAGGTGAGAAAGGAGAAATGTGGGAGAATAGAACGAGTGTTGAGATGAATTACTTGGGTCCTTGACAACGTCACCAAAATTTGGTCTCACTCAAATCTACCAAACTTTTTAGGGTTAAGTGGTCACTTGTAATGTGGCTTGGGTTGTCGAATCCTCAGAGACCTAAGAAGGAACCTACAGACACGTACATCATATGTATTGTTTTGGATATGAAGTTGGAAACTTTGGGTTTATTTTAGACAAGTTTAAGTAGAAACTAAGTGATTTAAGTGAATTAAATTTTATAGAATGAGTTGATACTAGGTTATCACTTAGGGTGGATTGGATGCATCCCTTTTCAGACTATTTCAATTTCTAAAATTTGAGATGGGTTCATTCAAGAAGATCAAAAAAACTTCATTAATTACTAGTTTAATACCTAAAAAACCTAATACTAATCACCCATACACTTGTAGGATCATATTAGTGAGAACTCTAAGGTAAAGTTTTGTATTAGCACATGAAGTGTGTGGCCTTAAATTCAATATGGATGTAGAAGTTTTAAAATCATAAAATGAAATTATAAATTAAAATAAGTAATTTGACATTAAAAGAGTGATAAATAACGCCCAATACATCCCCTTGACACCCCATTGTATCAACCCATAAGATTTTATCCCTATATCGATTCCATGATCTCAATGTAAGTAGGAAGTAGTATCATGAGGGCCGAATTGAAGAAGTGAAAAAACAACAACAAAATAACAGTCAATCAATCGTTGTGTGATAAATTTCACAAGGTTTAGTGTAAATAAATTTACACCTTGAGGAAATGGTATCAACATGATATGAATAAGAACAAAATAAGAGAATAATATGATATTTTATTAAGAAACTAAGGTGAATTCAACAAAGTCACAATTGAAGAAATGTGATTACAACATCAAATTGGCAACATAGTATTAAAATGAAACAAATCTCAAAGATGATCAACTTATTCACCTCCACTACCTTAAATAGGAATTTTTAATGCCTTGTGTGAACCCGTAAATAGTTTAAGTCACCCCAATTAATAGTGCTAGTCCTAGGTTGGTGGAATGTTAATGGTGAGGAGACTTTTCCACCATTGACCTGAAATGTCAGTCGGCTTGCATCCACCAAAAAGAGGTGCCTAAATGACCTTCTATATGGAAGAATTGGGGTGGCACATATAAGAAGAAAATGAGTATTTTAATGTCCCCTAACAGGCTATAAAATATGAACCCAAATATATGTATTTATTTATAGATAAGGTTTAAATGGTGGGATGTTTTTATTGGATGCATAATCCAGACCATAATTTCATTTTCAAATTGGGATGTCTGAAACCCCGTTTAAAAATAAGAATTAACACTGGAAAATGTTTAATGAAATGTTCCCCATTATTTCCTCTATATCCAGTTCAAATTTCAGAATCACTGGGCATGGATATTTTCCACTAAAGTCTCTTTATTGGGATTCTTTACAATTTACTTTTCCCATAATTTGTTGGCATGAAATCCCACTTTGGTCATCTTCCAATATGAATTTACAAGTGGTCCAAAAGAATGAATTATTTTGTATAGAATGGGAGACCTGAAAATAAAATATTAAAATAAAATCAATACCATTGTGTGTTTTAGTAGGTGTTAAAAAATATACCATCTAATAGTGCATTTTAAGAAATACTTACAATCAAAATATGAAATAATATTCAATTTGTAAAATGCACTAAAACAGTGTTTATGAATAATGAAGAACATGAAAAATATATATATTAAAAATGAAAATTATCCTCTTTCATTGGATAATCAAGTTCTACCTCTTCTTCCATTTCCTTCATCTTAACTTCTAAATACTCATTATGATTATTTTGTTCCTTAAGTAATTTCTTCAAATCATAAATCTCTTTCAACAACTTAACTATTTCATCAGGAAAAAATTCTTATTTGTTTATTGAGGAAATTTCATTTTTAAACTTCTTGATTTCTTTCTCTTACCTTCCAATCTTTCTCAAGCATTATTTCAATTCTTATTTCATATGATATTCTAATTGAGCTTCTTCTTCTTCATAACTTCTTCTTTCAAATTCTTTATTGTTAACTGTTGTAATAAAAGTATTCTCATCCTTCTCAATAGAATTTTCAAATTCATATTCATTATATTCTTCTTCATAATATTTAGATAACAAACTTATTCTTTTATATTTAAAGAACTTTTTATATTTCCCTTTGGAATAAGGCTTAGCCTTATCACCCAATTTCTCCCATGATATTCTCTGCCTTCTATCATCTTCTTCACTATCCTATTCTTTATTTATTTGAGGAAAATTAGCCAAAAAGTTCCCAATATCTCCACATTCAAAGCATTTTAAGGGAATTTTCCATTTTATATTTACCTTTACCTATTCTCAAATCTTTAAAAAACAAGGATAAAAATTCATCAAAATTTTTACATAATTCATTTTTGGAATCAAAATCCTCAATTTCTTCTTCAATAAGAATATTCTTTGACTTTTCCTTCTTAGAAGACTTGAAATACTTTTATCTATTAGCTTTTGTTTTTATATTAATATATTTATCTATTTTCATTTCATGAGTGATGAGAGTGTTATGAAAATATTACAAAAATAATTTTTTAGGATCTCCATCTTCCAACGAAGAAACATCAACATCAAACTTATCAAGAATAATTCTCAAGATCTTTTCCACAATAGTAGAATAATATAAATTTTCACCAAGACATATGATAGTGATGACAATGTCATTCACCCTAGTAAATAAGTCACCAAAATATTTTTATTCACCCATCTTGATATCTTCATTATTTAGCCTCCAAATTTTTAAATTTTCCTTCTTAACTTTTTTTTTCCATTATTAATTGTTTTTAGCTTATCCCAGATAACTTTTTTATGTGGAAACACCCCTCAATCAAAAAAACATACTTTTATAAAGTGATGAGAGTAAAGAATTATTGGCCCTTCTATCATTCTCAAGGTTTTTCCTATCAAAAGATATAAGAGGAACTTTTTCATCAATAAGAGTAAATACATCTATTTCAAATTCAAGAATATCATACCAAATAGAAATAAGATAAGAAAACATTATATCTTTCTAGATATGATAGTTCTTACCATCCTAGACCAGAATACCCTTACTATTCACATAATTGAGATTCTCTATCACAAATTATTCTTTAAAAATTTAGTAAAGAGTATATGAAGGGAAGCTTCATCTCTTTTACCACTTGTAATTACCCAAGAAAGATCAAGTATCACTAATAGGGGTAGGGGAGAATCATTAATATCTTTTTTCCTTTTATGTTTTCCATTTTCGAAACAACCTTCAACTCTTGTTAAATAATCACCACCTTTCTGAAAAAAACATACATCCATAGGAACATAAGAATTTACAAGGTTCACTACTCAACAAGAGTAGATATTTCATTGGTATGGTTTGGAAACAATCAAACACTAAAAAATTCACTAGAAAACAATACTTTTGTGTGGAATACAATGATTATAATATCCTGTTACACTCATGTATAATTATGTTTAATAAAAAAGTTTATGTGCTTCAAGTAGAAAAAATATGTAATACAAAGTTTTTGTAACAAACATGTTATAGTGATTATTGATCAACTTTGAAAAATAAAAACTTCAAAAAAATTCTTCACTTTCTTACCCAGAAGTAGGCAAGAACGTTTTCTGGACTTCATAATGAACCTCTATCTGATTTGCTAGTTTAATTCCTAAGTCTAGTTTCTTAATAAAGAAATATAATTATATGAGAATACCCCTGAGAAAATTCTAAAACACTTATATCTGAGTATAGAAATCCTAATATGATTCCCAGTCCAATGATCCAACCTGATATGATGATAAATTAAATGTGATCCTGTCTCTTTTCCTTTATTCTTTGATCCAGAAAAATTCCTCATGTAAGACCAATCTGAAAACTTCTTCTCTATACAATTCTTCAGCTCTATTATTTATCTCTACACCTCATGAATAGTACTTGTGTCAAGAAAGTAAAAAATACTTTATACTTTTATAGATGGCACAAAAGAGGTTTGTGTGGGATTTTGAAAATATTTTGTGGTCAACCAAATTTTACCAAAATCTTGATTTCCATTGAATTATGGATATATCTTTGAATTCTTCAATGCTTATCAATTCTTCTAGAAATTTATCAAATATTCTCACAAATTCATCTTGCCTTAGATATTCTAAACATTCTTCAGTCTAATTCTAATTCTCTATTACAATTTTCTTCATTATAATGACGACAATATTTATTTTTCTCTACACTAATTATAAGATAAGTTTTATCATTCCAATTTCTTTATTATGATGAAGAAATATGGTCACTGTGATTTTATTAAATCTCTTAAAAAAAATAAGAACTGAAGATACTTCATTATATTGATCTATACCAAATAAAAACAAATGAGAAGTAAATGTACTCATTACGATGGAATCCCTTAAACATCATCTTCAATAATTATTTAGAATTCGAGCTCCCATTTAAAACTCTTTCATAATTTATTTGAAAAAACTTTCAAGATCTCCCAAGATAATAATTTATGTATGGTTTTTTGATAAATTCATTTTTCTTTTTTTTTCATAGACTGATAATTCTGAGTTTGATGATGTTATTGGGGTTAGTTTGTGTCTGAAATATCAGTCTATTCTTCATTACGATGATTGGTGTCAACTCTAGTCTAATGGATCCTGAACCAATTGGTATAAGAAAACACAGTTCTTCTTTCTCCTGACCCACTTGAAAAAAATCAGAGCATTTCTTTTCTCTTGACCCACTTGATATGGGAAAAATGTTCCCATCTAAAAAACAATAAACAATTTATCTTCATGAAAGTGGTTGAATACATTTTTGATTTTATCTGATCTTCTTTTTCGTATTAATCACACACAAAAATTATTCACATCCTCATTCATTGGTCCCAACAATTCCCAATATGAAACAATTAGGCCTCTATTAAAAATATTTACCTGACATACAAAGGATGCTAATAAAATGAATAGATTTTAGAATAGATTATGATGGATCAATAGTATTGCACTTACAATGGACTAGTTCCATTAGCTTCAACTTCAAAAACTTCTTTTCTCCTTTGATTACAATACCAATGAACATCCAGAACTAAACTCCTTTCTCTGATGATTTTTTTATTTTGGATTATTAGTATGACTAAAAACCAACATCTTCATCTTCACATGTTCTGATCAACCTTCTCAGCCTTAAAAAATCTACGTCCCATGTTCTCACATCAGTGGACTATGACTGAAAATCTTTGACTTCAACACCTTACTTATTCCACAAATATTTTCTTGTATCATGACTTCCTTCATGACTTTGAATACATTGAAGATCTACTTCAACATCACCTAATTTATAATGGAAAGTATTGTAACTTCCCATTCGTTAGTAACATCTTTATTTCCAACCAATTATTAATATGATTGGAAGAATCAACTCTCCCCCATTCCTTTATCAAGATTGAATCACAAGTTTTATAGAATACTTATGATTTATGATAATTCCAAGATCAGGAAAGCATCATTTGGTTTTATATCGGGTCCGTTTAGAAACCTATTCTCTTCCTTAATACAATATACTCTCATTCCAAACCTGAGGTGAGTACGATGAGCCTTTTCATCCATAAAAAATATTCCCAATCCATTGGAATTTCTTAAGAATTGTGATTCCAATATTCTGAATACAACTATGAGTCTGATCACCAAAAAATAAAAAGCGAGAAATTTTTTCCATTCTTGTCATTTCCTTGACAACAAAAGACAATACCTGAATATGATCATCTTTTTTATCAGCTTGGTCCTAACAATTATTACAGTAGTTATCAGTTCCATAATGGAAAAGGGGTGATTTCATGATAGATTTTGTGACCGGTTTACCAAGGTCACCTCAAGGTAGTGATGTAGTTTGGGTAGTTGTGGATAGGCTAAAAAAGGTATCCCTATTCCTTCCTATTTGAGAGACCTTATTAGTGGATGAACTAGGGAGATAGTACATACATGATATTATACTCCTACATGGGCCCCCTCATATTATTATTTTTGGATAGGGACTCTTATTTCATGTTGGGGTTTTGGAAGGGTTTGTAGAAATCACTGAGTATACATGTACTTCTGTGTACAACTTACCACTCATAGGCTGAAAGCTAGTCAGAGTAGAAAATATAGGTTATAGAGGAAATAATTAAAGTATGTGTCCTTGATTTTAGAGTTATTAGAAAAAACATATACCTATCATAAATTTATTATACAAGAAAAATTATCATTCAACCACTTAGATGGATACATATAAGGTCTTATACAGTAGTCCATTATGATCACTTCTATGCTAGCTAGATTCAGGATATGTGATGCTACCTGGACCTTTTATTTTCTAGGAGACTTTGTAGTAGGTGAAACTTATCAGTAATCATACGATTACTAATAAGACTAGACATAAATCTTATGCCAATCACTATTTGTGACCTTTGGATTTTGAGGTTGGGGATAATGTTTTCTTATGTGTTTCACCTAGACTGGGACATAGGAGGATACAAAGGTAAGGTAAAATGACTCCAAGGTTGTTGTACCTTTCATGATATTGGAGAGAGTTAGACTGATATCCTATCAAACAGCTCTTCCTCATAGGTACCAAGCCATGTAGAACATCTTCCACATATCTCAGCTTTTTCAATATCATGCTGACCCATCTCATTCTTTTGATCATGAGGATGTTGAACTAGAGTCTGATGCCTCTTTTGAGGAGTTTCTTATTCATATCATCAATCGAATCATGAAGCATTTTTTAGGAAATTATACCCTTCTAGTATGGGTGATATGAAAGCATGACCATGTATAAGATGAGACTTGGGAGAGTAAGGATGATATAAGTACTCAGTGGATAGAGTTATTATCAAACAAGGATTTACCACCCTTTGATGGTCAACTCAAGGATGATTTTCTTTAAGGGAGGAAGAATGTAAGATCCTAGATTTTTTATGAAGTATGAAACCTTTTTTTTAGTTTAATTCTTTAGTTTTGTCCTTATGGTAATGCCTAATGAGGTCACAGAGGTTACAAGGGTTCCCAGGGCTTGTTCAGATCCTGGATCCCCAAGTTTTAGAGGAAAAAGGTTGTTCATACGGTTATTATAAACCATGATTCCCAGTCCACATGGTTTGTTTAAACTATGTGGGGTGATCTAGTGAATAGCAGAGGACTTCATAGTTTGACCTAACCGTGAATCTCAGGACGCATAGCCTTGTGAATGCTTCAAGTCCTGTTTCATATGAGTTTTTCATGGGAAACACATGGTTACTCAAACCATGCACCTAGCCCATGTTAGGGTTTCCTTGTGATAGGTATTATTGCATGGTTGGAACAATATTTTTCCAACCATCTGACTAAACCATGCAACCTCTTAATGTGGGGTGAATTTATTATTTTTCACTCCTTTATTTAAAAACATAAACCCTATTTTATTTACATATTCCTCCAATAGATCCTCCTAGATGAAGATCCCCCTTTATCCTAGGATAGGATTTGATCTACCTTATTCATCCAGACTATGATTTGGCCACCATTAATTTCATTGGTTTCCTCCCATTAAGATATTTGATCCACGAACTTATTTTCTTAGTTTATATCTCCATCTTCTATACTATTTTGGTGAGATATAGTATTCCCTAATTTTAGGGAATTTGTATATTTCTCTATTTTATCTCATTCTATTTTGAATTAGAATTTGATACTATTTTGTCTATATATTTTCACAAAGGTTTTTTCATTTATTAAATTACCATCGATGTGCTTCATGCCAGAACATCTGGGAATTAATCCAAAAATTAATCAATTTCTTAAATTAAATTGTTTGAGCCTTAATGTGATGCCTATATAGCACCTTGAAATGGTTGGAGGTTGTCAAACTCAACTTTAACCACCTCTGAGGTGTGTTCATCTATTTACCTAAGATAAGAACCACTCGTTTGGGAGTGTAATCTTGACACCTGGTTATGGAAGCCCTGAATAAATCAAATTAGTTAATCAATAGAGAATTTTACTTGGGTATGGACACTAAAATAGTCATGAATTTTATAATACTTATTTATTTGATTAACGAGATATGGAACTAATTTTTATTTATGGTATGTAACTGATCATTATTATGGTATGAAAATGATGAGGGGGATCAAGGTATGGAACCTATGACCTCTTCATAAACATATTTCTTTAGAAATTAGGATGCGTCAACCCTTAGTCATGGGTTCCTGGATTATGTAGGTCTGATAAAATTCTAAGTTACTTAGACTCGAAGAGGTCTCCTTGGTTTGTAGCCTTGGGACCTGGACCATCTAGTCTGTAACCTTTTACATATGCGGTATATTCCGAAGCTAGTAGTTACTTTTACACTTTACTTTCATGTACTTATATCCACCATTCATAGCCCTCTTATAGTTACAACCATATTTCTAGACTTGTTTATATCTTTCATCCATTATAAAACTTTACCTATTTTACCTACACATGGTTATAGTTTTCATACACAGGATAAAATTTTTATAGACACCATTATTGGTGGCCTACTGAGTATATCTCATGCCCTGTTCAGGCCACCAATTGGTACCGAAACAGACTTTATGAATGTAGGTAGAGATAAGGGAAATTTCTTGGTCATGGATTCTTGATTTATTCGTAACAGGGAAGCTTAGGAACATGGGATCGAGCCTTGTCTTGTGATGCCATTAAAGATACCATTTTTGGTATTTTTGTAATTTTATTATCCATGTATGTATTTTATGATTTACTTTTTGTATATCTCTATGACATACTCATGATTTTTTATATGATGCCTCTTTTGGATTGTTTATTATTAATGTATAGATGATTTTACTTTTGCTTCTCTATTTTTCATTATTATGCTTCTAATATTTATTCATTTATTATCACCACTATGCTACTCTGACTATGAGGGTATAGTCTCCCCACTTTACCACCTTAGACTATCACTGCTAATTGGAATCCTCTGGCATAAGGGGAGGCACACTAAAGTGCATGTGAAGAACTAGGTTCAGTTACTGATGAGTGAACCATGTTTGGGATGTGACACATTTTCTCATACTTAATTTTCAAATTGATATCATCAGAGTGCATGGAAAAAACAATTTTATAAATCAAAATGAAACCAGGATAAACTTCTACAAGGATTATGGTGAAGGGTCCATATATGACAAGTTCAATTTCCCTATCCATTTGATTGGGGGCGCCTACTATCGATGCTATATCATGTAATTGTTTTTGTTCCATAGGACTCAGGACAACCCATAAATCATAATCCAGACTGGTGAAAAGGTGTTCTTAATAGAGAAAGGGTCAAAGCCAAACAACCATTTAGGAATATGAAAAGAATATGGCTTCAGGAATAGAGATCCTTAACCTCGGGATTTTTATTGCAACTCATTAGATGGGAACAAACAATGAAAGAATCCATGTCCAACTGAGATACATCTCCAGTTGTTAAAACCCCAAATCGATGAAACCCAGCTTACTGGTTCTTCCAACTGACAGGTCTTCATTCCTTTTGGAATAAAAATCCGAGTGTTGATGGAGTGATCACACATTAACTACATGAATTACAGTCACATAAAAATGAATAAAAATGAACAAATAGATATTATTAATTCTATAAAAAAAATTATTAAAAATGAATTATATTGACTACAAAAATAATAAAATTGAAATTAATTTATAGGAATAAATTATATAAATTTCTAACATATTAAAAATATTAAAATTTATTAAATAAAAATGAATAAATATTAATCATATAAATTTTAACATATTGAAAATATTAAAACTTATTAAATAAATATGTATAAATTTTAAAAAATGAATAAATTCCAAAAATATTAAATATTAATGAATAAAAAAATGAAAAAAATAATATTAAATCAAATAATATTAAAAATGAATAGATAAAATTAAAAAAGTTACAAAAAATTTTAACTATTTAAATAAGAAAATTATTAAAAAAATTAATTTAAATAGATAAATTATATAAATTTCAAAAATATTCTAAATGTTAAAACTTTATAAACAAAAATAAAATAAAATAAATATCATTAATATAAATTATAAACATATTGAAAATATTACATAGTAAATAAATATATGTATAAATAAATATAATAAAATGATTAAATTCTAACAAATATTATAATCAATAAATATTAAAAATGAATAAATAATATTAATGAAAGAATATTAGAAATGAATAAATAAAATTTAATAGAAAAAAATATTTTAGAAAATGAATTCATATAAGACTAACTACATGAATTGTAAAAGCATACAGAAATGAAGAAACTATTAATAAATGTATTTAAATAACTTAATTATATAAATTTCAAATATTTTAAAAATATTAAAACTTAATAAATAAAATTGAATAAATACTAATCATATAAATTTAAAACATATTATAAATAGTACTTAGTAAATAAATATGTACAAATTTAATAAATTTAATAAATTCCAAAAATATTATATCATAAATGAAAAAATACACATTAAATGTGAAATAGTATTAAAAATTAATAGTAAATTCATTATATACACATATACACATGTATTATACATATTCATACACATATATACACTCATTTTCACATCCCACATACACATGTGCACATACATATATGCATGCAAACACACATATACATACATTTTCACATGTACCACATATATAAACACAGATACACAAAACACACACACATAACATAATGAATACACATAAACGCACATGGAAATTGATATTAATATATAAATTTAAATACCACATATTTATAATACATCATTTATATTTTTATAATTTTTTATTAAAATATATATATTTCATATTTATATTAATTATATATATGCATTTTTTAATTTATATATACAATTAAACATTATTTTTTTTATTATAAATGTAATAATTTTTTATATATTGATAAATTATTTTATTATAAGTTATAAAAGTATTTTATCAACACTAATAAAAGCACTAATAATGTGAACCTTTATCAGTGCTAAAAAATGTGTTGGTAAAGAGTACACTTTTATCAGCACTTTTTTAGCACTGATTAAAGTAACCTTCATTAGAACTTTTACCTAGTACTGATAAAGGTTCTCCACTTATTAGTTATTTATATTTAGCACTGGTAAAAGCCAGTGCTGTATATCACACTATCTATGGTAGTGTGGGTTTGAACTTGAACTACCAAATATTATACTACATCTTTTTAGTTAGTAGTGGGATGAGTAATAATATGAATTATAAATTTTTTAACTCATAGGAACAAATGACACACTATTGTAAACCAAGTTTTCTATTCCATTGTTGGGGATGGTGTGTTAGGAAGCTTAAGATAATTAGGTGTCTTTCTGTAACACCGTGATATTTTATATGAATGAAATTATTTTTTATAGCCTATGTGACATGTGGCCATGTTGTCATGACACGTCAAATTGATTATGATTTAAATATTATTCTATAGTCTAGGGTAGACCCTTTGTTATCTCTGAAGGATTGTTGATATGTTTAGAGTGTTTATTTTTAATAAAAAGGACTAAAAGATAGTGTGGTTTTGAAAATAGTTTTAAAAATAGAATGACTTAATTTAAAGAGTTTAATAGTTGAAAAACAAGTGGATTCTAAAAAATATACAATAATTATGTGATCATTGCTAAGTTACTACACCACTTGAAAAGTTATTTGTTCTTAATTGATTATTAGGTTTTGATTTAATCCTTTGATTAAGGGTCAGCCAAGATCTTGGGTACCCAAAACCCTTAAAACGATGAAAATATGACTAAACCTTGACATAAAAATTGTATAGTAAAGTTATAGCCCCTTATCATGAATTAAGGATTGTCATGGAATACTGAAATCTCAAATGTTTGGGAGAGAATAGGAGTCTTGCATTGTCCAATCAGAACAACACAAGTCACACACTTAAAATTACACACTGATCAGTTATGAAATAAAAAGTGTTTCAATTAAATGCATCAAAAAAAGTTAAGATACATATAAAATAACAATTAAAAACCACAATATACACAAAACTAGTAGATAATTATGTTCTAGAACTCCCACTTTAGGTTTTTAGCTCCCTCGCAATGATCATCCACTGTTTAGCCCAACATTGAGACGAGGAGGAAGCTCGGGTGGAACTCCTTATTTGTTATTGACCCACCTATGAGGATAGGGGCCTCCAGAAATTCTAGTACGAGTAGAAGGATACTCTAGGACTCAAAAATGGTAGATATTTTTTCTATTTGTAACTTTGAAATTAGGTTCCCATGGTGACCTTTTATAGCCAAAATGAGAAGTGGTTTTGGGCCCCAAGTTTTTTAGATACCACGGGTGTCTCAGTTTTGGACAAGTAAACGTCCATATCATGACTTCGAAAAAAGATTAGAGTTGTTGGATGAACCCTTGAATGTATCCCTATCAAATTTGGTTTCTAATGGACATTTGGATTGCGATATATTCTCAAAATACCGAACCAAACTTTTGTAATCTATCAGAATCTGTCCCCTGGATAGATTGGTTTGGATGGGCCACCATATGGATGAAATGGGATTTGGTTTCTTGAGATGAGTTGTAACCCATGAAGTTTTGGATCAGAACAAAAAATTCCATCCCATTTTAATTCACATATTATATTAAATGTGAAAAACATTGGGCATGTTTCCTTGGGATTCCATGCAGTTTGGTCCATATTCCTTCTGGATCATCTCTGGGGCCTCCAAATTACCTCCTCCTACAATGAAAATATAAAAACAAGTATAGTTGACCCTTTTAACAGTGATAAATATTAAATAAAGGAATATAACATGAAGTTAAATATGATATTATAGTTGTAATTTACAATACAAAACTAGTTTAGCATAGTGGTGTTAGGGTGAAAATGAAACAGTGAATTGCGATGTGATCACACCCCCACACCTAAACATTTTCACTCATGGGAAAAGTTATATTTACAAAACAATATGCATGTAGATTTTTAAAACTTCATAAATACTTAACATATAATGAAAATTTAATTCCTGATAGAAATGTGATCAAAGAAAAAATCACACCGAGTTATTCTCAATGATCATGAAAAAAGACATCTCAAAAATTACATCAGAATGAAATTCCAAGAGATATATGATACCAATCGAATAAAATAATTCAAAAGTAAATCATGTACTTAATTATATACTTGTGTGTGTGACAACCATTTCATTCTATTCTTTCAACTTTCTATGGAGTAAATATAAGTTATTTTAAAAATTGTCTACTTATATGATCCTTTCCACCGAACCTATCCTACATCCTTCACAATCAAATTTCAAGACCCACTCACTTAAACATTACCATAATTCAAACCATAAGATCCCAACCTAGATATCCCCATATGTTGTACATTTAATCACTCCCCTCGTTTATTTATTTTTCAAAAGTTTCACTTGGAGCAAATCTCACATTCTTTTCTCAACCCTTGTTTGATATCCACATAAAACTAATTGTAATATTTATAAAAAGATCAAAATTTGAGGAAGGGTGATTTTTTACCTTCCCAATATACAACCTTTTTTTATTTTTTAGGGTGTAAAAAAGTTGGATAACATGTACACATTCATAGTTCAATCTGGTACAGTAAATAAATAGACCAGATGATGAACAAACATATGGAAAAATCATTTTATAAAGTTGAGAAAAATTAACCTAACTTATATTTACCTTCTATTAAGTAAGATATTTTCACATTTCATGGTTGGGTGTAAAGATGTGTGGAGAAATTCAGGGACACAATTTTCCCTTAAACTACCCACACAAAGGGTACCATTCTTATCAAAGGTTTCAAAATTATACAACCATTTATATCATCAACAAAGAACCAAATTTCAAAAGACATTCATGCCACAATATTGAATTCTTTCTGAAATTCACATTTCATAAAAAAAATAATGTTAAAATAATATAAATATAGAAATTTTTCATGCATTTTCAATAACATCCATGATTAAGAATGCATAATTTTCCATGATAAAGTGGGAATAAAATATTAAAATTACAACATAAAAGTGAGGGGGGGAATTAGGGGAGGCGGGAAAGTGAAAATACTATACATCAATAAAAAAAGAGAAAAATAAAGACAAATGATGAAAATTACTAACTAACCCAGGAATATATGCATACCCTCACACCTAAAGTGTGTAGTGTAATAGAATGTAGGAAGTAAGGATAAAACCTAGTGGGTTTCATCCATAGAATACTTCTTGAACTTAGAGTTCCTCCATCTGGGACTCTGGAATGGCTTCATGGAAGTGATTCAGCTATTTCCCATTGATAGTTAGGGTTTTCATAGTTTCTTCATTTTGAACCTGAACAAAACCAAATGGAGAGACATTAGTAATAGTGTATGGTCCAAACCAATAGGAACAAAGATTAATTGGATGAAAATTAAGGCTTACATTGTAGATGATGAACTTCCACCCAACTTGTAACTGATGATGAATGATGATATGGTCATGGGAAGCCTTGGTTTTCTCCTTATAAATCCTGGAGTTCTCATATGAATCTCTACACATTTCCTCCAACTCCTAAATTTGTAACTTCTTTTGAGAACCTATACCATAAAGATTATAATTGAATTTTTTGATGTCCCATTAGGCCTATTGATCAATCTAAATAGGGATGTGAAAACTATTTCCAAACATAATTTGATAGGGTGACATTGCAATGGGAGTTTTGAAAGCATTACGGTAAACCCATAATGAATCATCGAGTCTAAGACTCCAATATTTTCTATTAGGTTGAACTATTTTTTTTCAAGAATCTATTTTACCTCCATATTTGACACCTCACCTTTCCCATTGGTTTGTGGGTGATATGAAGTAAAAAATCTATGCCTGACCCCATACCGGCACAAAATATATTGTGTTGTTTGATTGCATAAATGAGAACCCTGGTCACTGATGATGAACCTAGGTAATCCAAACCAACAGAAAATTTGGGTTCTAAAAAATTCCAAAACTGTCTTGGAACCATCTGTCCTTGTGTCTTGTGTCTCTACCCATTTTGACACATAATCAACTGCCAGAAGAATGTATAATTTCCCAAATGAATTGTGGAATGGTCCAATAAAGTTAATTCCCCAAACATCGAAAATGGAATGGTAGAGTAAGGGTTGTTTTGAAATTTCATTTATTTTAGATACATTCCCCATTCTCTTACAATGAGGAAAATATTTATAGAAATCATGGGCATCCTGAAAAAGTGTTGGCCAAAAGAGACTAGAATCAAAGACCTTGTGAGTAGTCCATTGGGGACTAATGTGGCCCCCATAAGCAAGAGTGTGTAATAACCTAAGGACAGACTGAAACTCACTATCAGGAACACAATTCCTGAGGAATAGATCACTACATGTGCACCAAAGTTAGGGGCCATCCCAAATTTACCAACGAGACTCATGTTTTAGATGTTAGGCCTGGTTTTTGTAGAAATTAGTAGGAATTAAATATACTACAAAATAATTTACAATTTCGGCATACCAAGGAATAACATATTGCACTCAGTAAAATTTCTCATCTGGAAGCATGTCATTTATTGGAATATAGGGTGATGTGTAAATGTCTAAGTATGGGAGGATACTATTGATATGGTCATCCAACACATTCTCTATTCCTTTATTATCCCTAATTTCAAGATTGAATTCCTAAAGGAGGAGCATACAATGAATGAGATGTGGTTTGGCTTCTAGTTTCTTTAGGAGAAACGAGAGGGTTGAATGGTCTGAGAACACAATAAATTTAGACCGTAAAAGATATGAACTAAAGTTATCCAAGGAAATCACAATGGAAAGAAATTATTTTTTATTTGAGGTGTAGTTTTCTTGGGTAGGTACCAGTGTAAGTGAGGCATAGGCAATGACATGTGGAGCTCAATCAACCCTTTGTGATAAGACTTCCCCAACTGCATAGTTAGAGGCATCACACATGAGCTCAAATGGTAAATCCCACTGAGGTGGTTGGATTACCAGGGGTGACGTGAGTCTCTATTTTAACTTATTAAAAGCTTCCTCACATTCTTTATCAAAAAAAATTCCTTTTCTTTTTGGAGAAATAGGGATAGGGGGAGTGAGATTTTACTAAAGTCATGAATTAAACAATGGTAAAATCAAACATGACCTAGAAAATACCGCACATACCTTACATTTTTGGGGAATGTTAGGGAAGAAATAACATCAAATTTTGATTTATCTACTTGGATACCATCCCCAGAAATGACATGCCCAAGTACTATACCTTGTTGCACCATGAAATTGAATTTCTTGAAATTTAATATGAGATTATTTTCAACATAGCGATATAGGGCAGAACCTATACTACTCAAAACTTTATAAAAAGAGGATACATAGATAGTGAAATCATCCGTAAATACTTCCATGCAATTCTCCAGGTAATACAAATAAATAATAACCATGCATCGCAAGAAGGTACCTGGAGCATTGTACAGATCAAATGGAATCTTCCTATATGAAAATGTACTAAAGGGGAATGTAAAGATTGTATTTTCCTTATTCTTGGGAGAAATATGGATATAAAAGTATCCAGAATACTTATCAAGGAAATAGTTGTGGGACTTACCTACTAGCCTCTCTAGAATTTGGTCAGTGAATGGAAATGGGAAATGGTCCTTCCTAGTGTATTGGTTTAGTTGGCGATAGTCTATACAGACACACCAACTAATATACACATGAGTTGGAACCAATTCATTGTTTTCATTTTTTATTACTGTAAGACCATATTTTATAGGAAAAACTTGTGTTGGACTAATCCATTGGCTTTTAGATATGGGATAAATGATTCCAGTAATCAATAATTTTGCTACCTTCTTTTTAATAACATCTAGGAGGTTTTGGTTTATTTGACATTGTGACCACCTCACTGTTTTAGCCATATCATTTAACAATATATGATGTGTGAAAATTGATGGGCTAATACCGGGAATGTACACAAGGGTCCATACCACAGATTGTTTATACTCCCTTAAAACATAAATCAGTTGTAATTCATGATCATGAGGTAGTAAACTAGCAATGATGATAGGAAACTTGTTTCCATTATCAAGATAATAATATTTTAACTCTTGAGGCTGTTTTTTTGTTCTAATTCAGTGGTATTTTGGATTGGTGGGAGTGTGTGTGAAAGTGATAGGTTACTAATCTCATATAACTTCTCAATGGTATCATCCTCGGTTGAGGAATGAGCTTTTACAAGCTTAGAAGTATCATGAATGGTCTTGTGATCCTCAGTGTTAAAGAAATCATCAATTAACTAACATGCATGACATTTTTATAGACCACTACAAAAAATAAATGCATGATTCATTACCTATAATTTTAATTAAGGATGAAAACTCAAAAAGGGGATCAAAGGAGTGAAAATAAGTGTTTTTAGGGGAAGGGAGTACATTTATAGTTTTAACAGGGAGAGATGAATGTTCTTATGATGGGTGCTTCATGGAATCAAGTATGTTGAGGTGGAAAATATCACCACCAAAATCCATAGATAATGTAACATTGTGATCATTCATTATGGTTTTGGTGGTTTTCAAGAAAGGTATCCCCAATATAATTGGGGTGTGTCCATTCATCCTATCATCTTAAATTTTAAGAACATAAAAATCATCAGAAAAAAATAAAATTTTCACCCTGACAAGAACATCCTCTAACACACTATAAGGGTGTGTTGTGCTTTGATTTTCTAATTGAACAAAAATTATAGTGGGCTTCAGTTTTTCAACCTGCATTGAATAGAAAATGGAGTGAGGCATCACATTTATAGAAGCACAAAAATCAAGAATAACATTGGAAAATGAATACTCCCCTATGGTGCATGGAATCAAGAGAGTCCTAGGATCATTTCATTTGATGAGTAGTGGTGGATCTATCAATGTTGATACTTTCCCCATCAATAGAACCTTCTCATCACCTCAAAGTCTCCTTCAATTTGAACACATCTCTTTTAGAAACTTGGAGTATCTTAAAATTTTCATTATGACATCAGTCAAGGGGATGTTAACCTGCACTTTTTTGAAAGTTTACATGATTTATTTATCAAGTTCAGTTTCTTTTGGTTTTCCTGGTTAGGTGTCCCTTTGGGGAAATTGAATAGGAATGGTTGGTCTAGACAGCTCATCTATATACCCATTTTATCCATTGGAATGAATTCTCTTAGGATAAGGTTTTTCAACATTTGGACTAATTTAAATGGTTAGGATAGTGTTTTCCTTGGGAGAGGATGAATCTAATAGAGGGTTCATTTGTCACTTATGTTTTTTTCCACTCTAAAGTGTGGTGGAACTAACATTTCCCTTATCCCTAGGGTTAACTATAAGTTGAGAAGTCAATTTACCTGGACCATGACTTTGGATTTCCCCCATCGAGTTGGTGAGTTGGCCTAATTGGGTTTTTAGATATTTTATGGAATCTTGGGTGGTTTTTTGGAATTAGAGATTATTGGAATCCATTTGTTTCATCATATCTTCTAGTCTAGGATTGGGTTTTAGAGGGGGTGGTTGGAAAGGCCTTTGTGGGGTTGGGTATTTCTGGGTGGTGGTGGTGGATGACTACTCTACCCTGGTTGGTTACATTATTGTTGAGGTTGGTTTGAATACCCCATTTCTTATATTCTTGGTTTTATTTCCACCAAGGGTTATATGGATAGTAAGGTTCTTTCCTAAAGGGTTGGTTATAGGGGAAGCCTGGAAATATTACCTCACAACTCTCAGAAGTTTCTCTTGGTTGGGGGAATTGGTCAAAATAATGGGTATCAGAAGAACATATTCCACAGTAGATAAGAGGAGGAGATTGGTATTTCCCTTGGTAAAGATAAAGTTTTCCAAGAAGTTTACTTACCACTTCAAACTTCATGTCTACCATCTTCTTAAATTCATTACTTTGCACCTCATGGATACCTCAAATGGGTACATTGGATATTTAACCAAATTGTTGAGTGTTCTATTCCACATTCTCAATTAGGATTCTTTCCGCAATTGGGGTCTTATAAACTAGTGCACCACCTTCAAAAACATCAATCATATTTTAATCAATAGTAATTAAACCTTTATAAAAACACTGAATTAAAAGTTAATCACTTATTTGGAAGTTTTGGGAAATTTAAAATTACCTTTTAAAGAATTACCAATATTCATGTAATGTTTCCTCTTTTTATTTACTTATACCATATATTTCTTTCCTTATAGTTTTAGTTTAAGAGTCTAGGAAATATTTTTCAAGAAAAATATGTTTCATGTATTATCAGCCTCTAATTGGTGATTTAACATAGAAAATATAGTCTTTTTTAGTGAATTCTAATGAAAAAGGAATTTCCCTAAGCTTTAGTTGTTTTTTATCTATATTTTAAGGTTTTAATGTAGAAACAATAGTATGAAATTCTTTTAATTTATTATGAAGATCTACTCCTGTGAGTCCATGGAATCTTGGTAATAAGTGAATTAAACCATATTTTAGTTCAAAATTGGATGCCTTGCCTTATACATGAATGTTAGTGGGTTGGATATCAACACTAGGTGAGGTTATTTATTTCAGTGTTCTATTATTTTCAACCATGTTATTCATGTTTATTTCAATTTTTATGTTGATTCTAGAAGAAGAATAGGATAGATCGAGAAGTGTGTGGATGTTTTGAGTGTCCTCCATCAATGGATTGTTTGGTTCTTCTTGGTGTCGATGAGGTAAGATCTTATCCAGTTAATGTTCAAATGGAAGTAGTTCCTCTGATGAATATCTCTTCATGCACAAGGACTAAACAAGGATTATTTTAGAAATCAACTTTTGAAAAAACAATGGAATAAAAGAAGTGAACAAATACTTACAAAATAGGCAATAATTTTATAAAAAACAGACACTAAAAACAAAATCTATCCCCAAAAATGGTGCCAAAATTTGACTACATTCTCAGGACAATTCAATTTTATTATTATTTAAAGATTATTTTATATCCTATCACAAACCCTATTCCATCTCTCAAGGAGCGTTGATAGGTTTAGAGTGTTTATTTTTAATAAAAAGGACTAAAAGATGGGGTGGTTTTGAAAACAATTTTAAAAATAGAATGACTTAATTTAAAGAGTTTAATAGTTGAAAACAAGTGTATTATAAAAAATATATGATAAGTATGTGATCATTACTAAGTTACTACAAAACTTGAATAGTTATTTGTTCTTAATTGATTATTAGGTTTTGGTGTAATTCTTTGATTGAGGGTTACCCAAGATCTTGGGTATCCACAACCCTTAAAATGATTCAAATAGAACAAAAACTTGACATAAAAATCATATAGTCAAGTTACATACCCTTAGCATGAATTAATTCTTGTCAAGGAACACTGAAATCTCAATTTTTTGGGAAAGAAGAGGAGTCTTATGTTGTCCAATAGGAACAACACAAGGCACAAATTTAAAATTGCACACTGATCGGTTTTGAAATAAAAAGTGTTTCAATTAAATAAATCAAAAAAATTAATATAAATATAAAAAAACAATTAAAAACCACAATATACACAAAACTATTAGATAATTATGTGTCTTAACTCCCTCTTCAAGTGTGTATCTCCCTTGCCATGATCACCCACCGTTTAGCCCGCCATCGAGAGGAGGATGAAGCTCGGGTGGAACTCATTATTCATTCTTGATACCCTTATGAGGATATGGGCCTAAAAAAACATCCATAATGATATGAATAATCCTATAGGACTCCAAAATAGTATAGGTTTGCTTTTGGTTCAAACTTCCAAATGAGGTGCCCATGGTTACCTTTTATAGCCAAAATGAGAAGTGGTTTTGGGCACCTAGTTTTCGAGATACGATTTGTGTCTCAGTTTTGGGCAAGTAAACGCCCATATAACAACTTGGACAAAAGAGTAGAGTTGTTTTTAGGAATCTTGAATGTATCCTTGTCAAATTTTGTAGCCATTGGACATCAGGATTTGGAAATTTTGTCAAAATACCTAACCTGACTTTTGAATTAGGTTAGATTATATCCCATGGATAGATTGGTTTGGATGGTCCACCATATGAAAGAATTGGGCTTAAGTTTCTTGAGATGAATTGTACCCATGAATTTTTTGATTGGACCAAAAAAATTCATCCCATTTGAATTCATAGAGTTCACGAAATTTGAAAAATAGTGGATAGGTTTCCTTGGGTTTCCATGCATTTTGGACCATTTTCCTTCTGGATCATCTCCAGGGCCTATAAATCACCTCCACCTATAATGAAAATATCAAAACAAGTATAATTTCCCCTTTTAATAGTGATAAATATTAAATAATGCAATAAAACATGAAGTGAAACTTGATATTATAGTTTGAATTTAAAGTACAAAAATAGTTTATCACTATGGTGCAAGGGTCAAAATGAAGCAGTTAATCATGGTGCAATCAACATGAAACACCAAGGATAAACAAACCATGAAATATATTTCATTAAATTTAATCTCTTCAATATCTTTTGGAATACACAATCCCGAGTCAAAATGAACCATAATATAGTATATGTAACACCTCGGGATTTTATGAGAAATATTCCTTTTAATTTCTTTGATGTCTTGTGTTGTATGCTACCCCAAGATTAACTTTCACTATACGCAACACCGTATTAGATTTTAGTATATGCAACACTATTCTTGGCTTGTGTTGCATTCAAGAGTGACCATCCTCAATAGCATGTGTTGTACGCAATATCGAGTTTTACTAAACAACGATATATTGTTATAATATTATTATGAACTAGAAGTTATGAATAATATTAACCACACTTTGAATTTTATAAAATTATAATTCATATTACACATTTTCTATAACATGGTATGAGAACAAAATCAATTTTTCATATAAAGGAAGTATTTTAAAAAATGTAGTTTTTCTGCCTTTTGATGGAACACCCATTTTAAATCTAAATTTTGACAAGTTTATAAGTTAAATTTGAAAAACTAAACTAATTATTTTGAATCAGGATATAAAAATTTACTTTGGATAAATTTTTCATATTTTTATGATAACTTTCTTATTTTGATGAATAGTAAAAATACGCTAAATTTTACTTATAAGAAACTTTTCTCATCGAGATAATTTATATGGTTAAATTATAATATTGAATGGTTTTAAAGTATAAATAGAATATATTTTTACCACTTAATATAATTTATGTCATTATCATTAATTTTACATTGAATTCATAGGTAAAAACATTTCAATCTTTTGCAATGTTTTAAACAAAAACCCGTTTTTTTCGACAATGGGATTAATTTTAAATTTATTACTTCATATTCTATGTTTTGAATTTGGAAAAATGGATTCCATATTTGGAATCAGGAGGTCCAAATTGTGTAAATATGTAACTTATTTTTTAGGCATTATGAATAGTAACTACAATTAATTTTATTTACCAGAGTTAAAAGTAAATCAGGTAATTAAGGGTAAAGATAATATTATAAAATTACCCTAACACTTGTATTAATATAATTGGATGATTATATTTCTCTCTAAAACATACTTGGGTCGAAATGAAATCTATTTTAACCCACTTGGATGAGATTAAGACCTTTAATTTATTTTATTTAAAGGAAAGTGAAATATGTCTCACTCGAACTTTAATAAATAAATTATTTTTAATATAAAATTAAACGAAATATAAATTTTATTATAAATACTCATTTGAAATCTAATTTTTTTTATTTATCATGGTAATTTATTTGTAATTTTTAAGAAATATATAATTACTTTAATATCTTATACATTAATGATGCAGAAATTATTTATTTAGTGAAAAATTAATAATATAGTTTTTATTAAAATAATAATACCCATCAAAAGGACCAAACACTTGACCAAAACTTATTGGTAGAGTATATCCACACCATAGTAATCCATGTGTCTACTTGTAGACCATTTGGAGCCATATAAAACAGATCATGACATTTATATTATTTTATTTTAAATGGTTTCAAAGTTGTTTCCTTCATAATTTAATAAACATATGATTTTAAAAGTTGGATGTTTTAGAAGATAAATTCTACTAAAAGTATTCTTATGAAATATATTAGATTTATATTCATCTTAGTATTTTATTTTTAATTTTTATGCAACAAATAAGTATATTAAATAATTATACAAAAATGTTGTAATAATTATTTTATTAAGAAAAATAACAAATAAATGGTTTTAAAAATATTAAAATAAATATTATATTAACTAATTAATGTGATCAAAGAATTTTATAGATGCATATGACATGTTAGTAATCTATTAAATATTTTGGTTTGACTCTATCATCTGTTTGGATTTTATTTAAATTCAAATTCAAATAAATGAATAGTGTCTAAATTGACACTATTGATATTTTATAAAAATAACATATTATTAAATTGTTTAAAAAACACCAAAATATTTAAAAATTAAAAATAAAAATTCATATGTTCTAAAATTTTATAAAGTATCCAATTATGGATAATTCACAACACATAAGTAAGTATTTATAACCATTTAAAATTTAGAATATTATTACCACAAATAAAATTAAATAGATTAAATAAGGATAAATCAAAATGATAAGGTTTAAAATAATATTAAAAATATATATAAATTTGATTTTTTGATGAGGTTACAACCCTATCATATCCCATATTTTAATTTTAGTCACTTTGGTTGTTTTTAATTGGGGTTTGAGTTTATTATAAATTAATATTTTAGAGGTTTCCAAAAGTGCCCGTCTACTCTCTTATAAAAGGGAATCTCCTCCCTTTTCTATTCACTCCATTTTGAGCTTTCAAACTCGGCCAAAACCTGACCATTTCCCTTATCAAATTATCTAGAATAATACTATAGGTTATAGTATTCTTTAAATACCAACTTTAGTACCCTAAGAGGAGGTTTAGAAGAGGCGTGTCGAAGAAGAGGCAATATCCTTTACCGATTCTTTCAAGCTTATTTCTTCTTCTACTTACTCTATATGATTTGTTTAATTATTAAGTAATAACTCCAGTATCACTTGTATACTGATATGTTATTATTATTATTATGAAACAATCATATTTCACCTTCTATCTATCCTACAAAAATAGAAATCATCGCGCGTGCGTACGTATGGCTTACCGTCTCCACACCGTGGTGTAATATGTTTTTCCACCACCACCTTACTTGGATGGGTATAATGGTGGAGATAATAACTATATATGATTATTATAACATGATACTAATTATGAGATATTATATCATCAAATCCAATTCCATTCAATAATTATGGGAATGATATCATCACTCGTGCGTATGTATGGATTACCGTCTCCACGACGTGATGAGATTAATTTTCCATGTTAACCATTCAAGAATAATTATAAAGTATATATAATGAATAATAATGAGATATATGAAATAATAATGCTACTGGATTTATGTGTGTGTATATATATATATATATTTCATCTACTTACTTCCATTCAAGTCAATAAGGAAAGGAAAACAACGTTCATGCATATGTACAACCTACCGTCTCCATGAATGATGTATTTCATTTCATTTATCTATCTATTATATATTTATATAATGAATGTATATATGATATATAAATAATGTTTTAAATTCTGTAAGTAAGTAAATTATGATAATATCAAGAACAAAAAGTCCAAACATGTAAGATAAATGAAACGATTATTACCCAAAATATTACTTCAACATGGAATTGAAAAATGAACGGGTAATATAAAGTTGTAAGTGAATCATATATGATATCATAAAA
Source organism: Viscum album (assembly GCA_963277665.1). Taxonomy (NCBI): domain Eukaryota; kingdom Viridiplantae; phylum Streptophyta; class Magnoliopsida; order Santalales; family Viscaceae; genus Viscum; species Viscum album. The sequence continues at coordinate 2,074,918,531 of OY728131.1, forward strand.
ATGATTATGATTCTTGAATAAGTAAATGACATTATTTAAATCATTATATAGGAGTTTTAGATACGTACAAAAGAAATTGGACCTAAGGTAAGGGATAATTATTCCAATCTCGTTCTTATTCGAGATTATTTATTCGTAAGTATTTACTGGGGTTATATTTATCATCCATGTACATGTTTTATAAAAAAATGTTTTCATAATGTTTTTAAAATTCTTCCATAGATGTTTAAATTCGTTCTTACCCCATTTTTACTTTTACTATATGGTATGTAATTAATCATTCTTTTGTTTACCATACGAGGTACTTTTTTACTTTTCTGGAAAAAGTATGAGGAGAATGTTTTTTTAACTTATATAGCATGAATGAATTTTTAAAATTTCATAACGCCTTATTTACATAAATATTCCTCTAAAATATTTCATGATTATTTTGAACAAAATTCTTTTCTTTTAAAATTTCATGTCATTTTGAGAAAAGAAAATGATTTGAAAGAAGAAAGGATATTTTCCTCAAGAATTCATTTCAAGTGTTTTATCAAAACTATTTTCCATCTATGATGAAATTATTTAATATGTTTATGTTTCAAGCATAATTTCTCTATTATTTACATGGTTTTATATTTTTTATGATGAATTTATATCCATTTTTTATACGGATTATGTTATGATGAGATGATGTTTGTAAAACCCATTTTATTCGTTGGGTTATGATGAATTATTTATGTTTATTTTGTGGCACATGAAAGAATGATTACATTATGAGATGGGTGAGACCTATATCTCCCTCCAATGAATTGGGTATGGATTTATATCTCATGATATAGAAATGGCTATAATGACAAGTAAATCCGATTCAACAATACAGGGATGGAATGGAAAGTAAATTCGGTTCAGTAATGGACTTTGTCCACTATGATGGTCTTGGAATAAATGCCTTGGCTACAATGGAAATAATATTATGTACTTAATGGTTTTCCACAAATCCATGTTTTATTTACATGATATTTTATCATGATTAATGGTCTTTTATGATTTATGCCTTATGTACTTATAAGATTTATGTCATTGTACAAGATTTTGATGTTTTGATTTTATGTTTATGTTTTTACATTCAAATGTTTATGGTTTGTTTTATGTTCTCCATGATTACCCTTACTGAGCATTTGATCTCACCCTTTCTATGTTTTCTTTTCCCTAGGATATAATGAAAGATTTTAGATAGGAAAAAAAATGGTAAGGTCTTTATGGGAGATGTTGAAGATCTTTCACCATGATTAGAAGATTATGTTCCGAGTTTCCAAATACACTAAACTAATATGGTCTTTGGGCGTCTGTTTTTGTTATGTATTAATTATTCCGCAAAAGTAATGTAATGTCTATGTACGTAAAGATTTGGGTCTCTACAGTATTCCATTAGAACTTAATCATTAAATTAGCAGTTATGAATAATACTAAATAAATTATAAAAATTATGGCTATCTATTTATTATAAATAAAATATGAATAATTTAAAATAAAAATAAATTTTTTATAAAAAACAATATTTTTTTCTAAAAGATGGTTTAGTCACGCTTTGCACACATAATTTAAAATTAATTTTTACCACTATTAGAAAATTTATTTTATAAAATTAAATTTATTTTTAAAATCAGAATATAAAAATCATATTTGGGTGAATTTTTTTGAAATTTTTCATTTTCGATGAATAGTGAAACATATTAAATTTTAATTAAAAATCGTGTTTTGGTTAAATTATTTATAAATTTAAATTATATTTTAAATTGGTTTTAAAGTAAAATTAGTTTAATTATATATATATTAATACAATTTATGTCATTGGAATCATTTTCATAATTAATTTTTATATAAAAACATTGTAAACCTTTGAACATTTTCTCTTTGAAAACCCGCTTCTCATCACGTCTACGAGATTAATTTTAAATTAAAATTTTTAATTTGAATGAATGGAATTTGAATAAATGAATTTGATAATTGTAATTAGAATAATTTATATTATCTAATAATGTCAACTTATTTTTTGATAAAAATTAATAGTGAAAACAAAAAAAATTAATTTTTGTGGTTAAGATAAAAATGAGTTTACCAAGGTACAATAAAAAGATAAGGTTTAAATGACCTAAAAAATTGTGTAAAATATATTTTATGGACATATTTAGTCCCAATAATTTATAATCCTTAAGAATAATCCATTTATGTACCCTTTAAGTATGTGGAAAACATTGGAAAACATTTTTCTTTTGAAAAATTACAAGTACACCACTCACCTCACTTATAAAAGGTCACACTCTCTCCTCTATTATTAACACATTAAAAACCTTTTGGTTTATAAATTACCTTACAAAATAACTTAAAAAATTCCATATCCTAATACTATAATCCTTAGTTTGGTCATACATCTATTTTTATAATACTTTAGGTATAATTCTAAAGAGGTGATCCGAGAAGAGGTAAAATTCCTAATTATGCATTTTTGTTTTATTTCTTATTTAAACATAAAAATAATATTCATTTATGATTATATAATAAAAAAAGTATATAAAATATATTTATATGTTATAATTTTATTTTTATGACCTACATCAATCACCTCTTCCATCAAATGGTAAATGATAATGTAGCTCATGTGTACGACGAACTATAGCCTCATGGACTGATATGGCATGTTTTCCATCAAATCCTCCCACAATTGGGTATGATGATTGATATAAAGTATATATATATATATATATTATATTTATAACACAATTACACCTGTGGATTAATTATATTATATATACCTATTTTTAGTTTCCATTTTTAGGGGACATGATAATGTCGCTCGTGTGTTTGGCAAACTTCCGCCTCGCGAAGCGATGTGATTCATTTTTCACTAACTATTTATATAAAAGATAATAATGATAAATTTAATGAATATATGTGATATAAATGACATAATTATTATATTAATTACATATTTTTTATCCTTAAAATAAAATATATCATTTTATTTCTTACCTTGTCACTCACTAAAAGATGATAACATCGTTCGTGTATGTGTAGACTACCTCCTTCATGAAGCAAGGTGATTCTATATTTTCATCATGAAATCCCATGGATGATATATATAAGTATATTTAAATAAATAATATGACACTATTATAATTATTTAATTATAAAATATTACTTACCTCATTTTCATAATGATCATTGAAAATGGAAACGTTACTGATACATATGTACGACCTACCGTCTCCATGATAGTAGCGTACTTTATTTCTCAAAAACACATTTCATAATTGGTATTAAAATTATAATTGATGTATAAATATAATAATTATCTCGTTATTATTATTATATATACTATTAAACTATATAATATACACAAGAACCAGAACATTCCTGAAAAATAACGAATGAGAAAACAAGGTAATTAACAACCAAAATAATAAAAATAATGAACGATTATTAAAGAATGGGTGATAATATGTTATAAAAGTATTATAATTGATATTATAAATATTAATATAGTTTTATTATAAGTTAATAAAAATTTTAAAACCACTATACAGGAGGTTAAATCATGTTCAACCCAAACGAATCATGAGGCATGGGACTTCATCCCAATTTCTATTCAGTGAGTCATATTATAATTTAATGCACCTAATTTATTTTATATGGTTTATATAATTCCTCTTTTACATGTAATATCATGAATAACTAATTATTCATGTTATTTTAAGTTTTAATTTTAATTATTTCATCCAAGGGGATTTTACTTGAAAACTAACAAATGGAAATGAATTTCATAACTCAATTTCTTTTTTTGGGTTATATTACTTCTTCATTTACTTTGATATTCTATTATTATGTTTGTATTTAATTTTTAAAAAGTTATGTTTTATATCCAATTGTTTTATGTGGATTTAAATTTGATACACATAATCAATTCATTAGTTAATTCTCACTTCAACAATATAATCTTTGCAAGAGTTTATTTCATGATCTCATATTAATTAGGATTATTTACAATTGAATTTCCATTGAAAGTAATTATTTGATATATATTTAATAAAAACTTTTATTTTATTCTCCAATGTTTTTAAAAAAATCAAGTAATATTACCATTTTCCCACTCTTTGGAACTAAAAATGGTTGATAGAATGTTTTTAGTAAAATTTGACATCATTTCTCTATTTGGTTATAAATCCCTTTTCTTAAAAAACTATAATTTTTAAAAATGTTTTCAATTTTATTTAAAACTCTTTAAAATATTTAAAGAAAATTTTACCCATGTTTTAATTTTTATAACATGTTTTTAAAATGATCTTCATGTCATTTTTAAAAAAATGCCCATTTGGATTTTACTGAAAAAGGTGAAATAATCTCTATCTTAATATGTAATACATGTATAGAATTTACTGCCATCATGAATTATAAATATTTTAAATATTAATTTATAAGTTTAAAATATTATTTTATAAAAAAAACATTTTAAAAATGTTTTTTGAACTTTTAGTTATAAAATTTAATTTTCAAAAAGAAAAGGTTATTTTCATCAAGAATATTTTTAAAGATATTTTAGAGTATTTCTATTTATCGATGACAACAATACTTTATTTTACATATACTATAATATTAATATGTTGTATTTATGCCATAATTATTATTCCTGTGGATGGTTTATGATTATTTTGACCAAGGATAGTATTATAATTAACTTCCTTGATTCATTTTTGTAGTCATTAACTTTCCCTTGAATTATTCACTGACCTATAGACATTAAATTTATTTTAAATAATAATATTATTAATCATGGATATGTTTATTTATTAAATCACATATATTTTTTACATGTGGTTTATACATTAAAAGTTATTTGTTTATATGGGGAAATATTGATAAATTCTTATTCTTTACTCAATACAAATATTTGATGATAAGGAACATTTTTCATGAATTAAATCAATTATTATATATATGAGGAATGCTTTGGACATGAAGACATATGTGGGGCCCATTATAGATATCCCCTTGATGTATTAGTAGTCTCATGAGATGAATCAATTGGATAACCTTATTAAAATGAGTTTCTAGTGTATACCTCCCCATCAATTTTAAACTGTCATGGAGAAAGATCATAATGGTAGAGTTATCCTGATGCTTGAGATCATAACATCCAATAATAATGGATTTCCTTTATTGATAATCCCCTTATTTTGATCCATGATATTTTCACAATGATACTATATCTAGATGCATTTCATTCTCATTTTATTGATTAAATTGCATGCATTTTCAGTTATTTAGCTTACTATATAGATTATAACTTATTTATTTATGATAATAAAGTTATTAATTAAATGGAATGTGTTTTTATTTATTTACCTTTACATTTATTAAGATAGTGAATTATTTAAGTGGAATGTTTTTTAGATATTTACCTTTCCATATTGTTCATTCCTTATTTATTATTCTTCATTTATTCATGATATATACCATTGTATTCAACCCTTACTGAGAATTTGATCTCACCCTTATTCTATTTCCTTTTACCAGAAATCCATGACGTGTACTATGATTTATATTAATGGATATTCTAGAGGGAATAATTTTATTCTTGAAAAAAATTTATGTTGTAATTTTTGTTTTCAAATGTAATATGGGAATCATGTATGTATCTAGTTTATCAAGACTACTAAACTATTAGTTCCTCCAGGATGCAATTACTTATATCTTATGATAATTTTATAAATTAGAAACTGGATCTGGGATACTGGGGTTAGGGTCACTATAGTTGATATCATAATATTTTTAGTAAAAACATTTGGAACTAGATTAAGGAAAACATAGATTAGGGAACATAAACCTATGATATACTTTGAGGATAAGTTTAGAAGAATATACTAAAGATTTGGTAAGGAATAAATTATGTGGGTTTTTAAATAAATACAACCTTGTATAGATAATACAATTGGATATGGTTCAGGCATAGTTGTACCTTAGGGTAATAAATTCGAAAATTTTGCATTGGGCTTAACCTAATCATCACCTGGTGCATAAAAATTAGCCTTACTATGTAACAGGTTTGATGATCTCAGGGGATATTCTTAGGATAATTCACATTTACTTTATAAACCAATATGAAGGATTTGAATAGATTATGACAATGAATGAACTAAGTTAAAAATAAGATGTATTATATTGAAAATAATGTTTAATGATTTGAAAATCCTATAAATAATTATATAGTTTTCCCAATATGATTATTGTTACTCACACTATGATTTTTTGTACTAGTCAGTGGCTAGAACCGGAAGGATTCGTGTTAACATTTAATAGGAAGGACAATGTGGTGACTATGAGAAACCAAATGGGTTGATCATAGGAGTGAAAATATCATGATTATGCCTAATCAGTTATCCTAAAATATTATTAATAACCCATACCCTTACCAACTCTCATATTAACCAAATAATAGAAGGATAGATTTTTCTAAGATCTTGAGTGATGGAGACCATAGAGGAAATAAGGATTGATTTCCATAACGTAAGAAATGTGGAAATAGATACCCAATAATGTGTCTCAATAGAATGAGAAAATTATTTATGTGTGGGAAAGAGGGGTATAAATAAAATAATTACTGAGGAAAAATGAAGAGTACGATGGAAGTAAATAAATATCATAATAGGGATCTATTAATTATTCTTTGTCTTAAATGTTGGGGTCTTGGGCATTACCTGAGTCAATTACCTCTTCTAAAGGTTAACCCTTAGAATAAGGAATGACCTATGTTGAATTAAATTGGATAAATTAATTATGTATTTTGATTAAAGAATTAAATTGTAAAGTATTTTACCAATTTTGTTTTGATTATAAGAATCATGAAACATTTAATGATTGTGATGAATTTTAGAAGCATATGTCTCTTCATTAATTTAATAGTTATGGATACCACCATGGTTTTATGATTTTAATAATGTTAATAATTTCAAAGTATTAAACACCACTTTTTAGGTTTTATGTGATGCTATTCTACCAATATTAATAATATTTTGGGAGAAATTCATGTAAATTATTTGTTTTAATAGAAAAAATATTTGAATAATTATTATTTTACATTTTATAAACATAAGTTTAAAGGTATTGATAACCTTTAGGGTTAATATGATCATTAATTACATTATAATAATAGTAAAATAAGATTACTAGACTTTGTAAAAAAGTTTTATTGAAAAATTTAGTAAAAAGGTTGTTTGATTATTTACTTTTCAAGGATGTCCATCATATTGTTTTGGGAAATTTAACTAAATTGTATTAATATAGTTTTAGAAAAAGGAAAACCTGTATGTTGGGTGATAACCTGTCATGTTTGGAAAGGCTATGGGGATTGAACCCTTGACTGAAGGATGATAAGAGTTTAGCTCATACCACTCGACTATGTGATTTTCTGGTTAATATTTCATTGTTTTTAGTTAAAAATTTTGAAAAATAAATATTAACGATGAACCAATGGTGTTATTGTTGGGGTTTAGATATTAATGTATTATATTGGATAACTTGTGCTAACCATATTGGTTTTGAAAAATAGTTATAGACTAATGGAATGACTTGCCACTGTTTTATTAATCTTATGATCTGTTAAAAGTGAATTTTAGTGCTTGAGGAATAAAAAAATAATTTTTGGATATTCATTTCTTGGAGTAAGGGGTGAATTGTAAATTGATCAAAGCATAAGAAAAGGGTGAAATTATTCTTATGAAATAGAAATTTATCATGTAATTATTTTTCCTTATATCATTGGATAGTAAAATAATTAATCATATTTAAGGAAAGGATATTGAAAAAATGTTATCCTATTACCTTCATATCTGATGAAGAAAATGGCTGTTTAAATAATCACTTATTTATGGTTTTTAAGTCCTCAACTTTCTAGTAACCACTAACTTTCTTGTAATTAATGACCTCTATCACTATATATAATTATTTATACTTTTCTTCCATGTACATATCTTCACTTTATACTAATGTTATTCTATGTAGAATCCAAGTTATGTTTTATTCTATATGACTTTAATATTTACCTTTCACGCTTATTATTATGAAGTTTTATTATCCCTTTTATGAATATACGTTTTTTAATAATGGTATTTCCAAATGCCAAACCCTTGATTACCAATATCATATTTAAATTGTGAGGATGAAATTTATTTAATTTGGTTAGAATTTAACACCCTAAGATTTTAAAATAATAACATTGTTTTTAATAGTGTATGTGACATTCATCATTGAGGTTAAACAACCCACAAAATATATTTCTTTAAATGTAATCTCTTTGATACCTTGAGAAACAAGTAACCTCGAGTCAAAATTAAGCATAATAACATAACTATTAAATTGGTGGGTATGAATATTAATGACTAAATTTTGAAAATTATGGTTATAATTTATTTTAAATAAAATAATGATCATTTAAAAGAAAAAGAAATGTTTTCTGGAAAGTAATATTTTTTCTATAAGACAGTTTAGTCGTGCTTTGCGCACATAATTTAATATCAAAATTGACCACTATTAGAAAATTTATTTTATAAAACTAACTTAATTTTTTAAATCATCATATCAAAATTATCTTAGTGTGAATTTTTTGTATTTTTCTGAAATGTTTCATTTTTTGATGAATAGTGAAAAATACATAATTTGAATTGAAAACTACATTTTTATTTAAATTATTTATAAATTTAAACTATATTTTAAATTGGGTTTAAAGTAAAACTAGTTAAATAATATATCTATTAATCCAATTTAGTTATTTTTAATAAATTTCATGTTGAATTTTGATATAAAAACATTGTAAACTTTTGAACATTTTCTCTTTGAAAACTCGCTTTCTCATTGCGTATACAGGATTAATTTGAAATTAAAATTTTAAAATTATGTGAATAGAATTTAGAAAAATGTATTAAATATTTTTAATCAGAATAATTTGTATTATCCAGTAATTTAAACTTAATTTTTTACCAAAGTGAATAGTGAAAGCAGTAAAAATTAATTACCACGGTTAAGGTAAAAATGGGTTTACTGGAGGTTAAACTAAAAATATAAGGGTTAAAATTTCATAAAAAATCTCTAAAATATATTTCATGGAAATAATTAGACCCTATAATTTATAATTCTAGATAATACGCCATTTTGGATCCTCATTGAATGTGATAAATATGGGTATACCTTTTCCTTTCAAAAAATTACAATTGTACCACTCACCTCACTTATAAAAGTCTAGCCCCACTCCTCTCATATGAACACCTTAAAACCCTTTTTGTTCTGCCATTACCTGAAAAAATAACTTAAACAATTACATACCCTCATACTAGAAGAATATTTTTTTTCAAAAATATATTATATTAATACTTCAGGTATAATCCTAAAGAGGTGATCCAAAAAGTGGTAAAATGATTAACCATGCACTTTTGTTTTATTTATTATTCCACTTACTTCAAATATTATAAATTTTTGTTTATATAATAACACCATTATATAACAAATATATATATTATTATTATTAGGTAAAGTCTATGACCTATATCCATCTATTTTTCATTCAAATTTGAAATGATAACGTCGCTCGTGTGTACGACGAACTACTACCTCGTGAACTGATGTGACATGTTTTCCATAAACACCTCTCAGGGTTGGGTTTGATGATGGATATAAAGTATATATATTATATTTAGAAAATAATTATAACTATTTATTCATTATATAATTTTAACTATTTTAATTTTTATTCCTTAGGGGACATGATAACGCCGTTCATGTGTATGGAGGACTTCCGCCTCGCGAAGCGATGTGGTTCTTTTTTGACTAATGCTTTATGTGGAAGATAATAAGGATTAAATTAATTAATATATGTGATATAAATGAAATTATTATGATATTAATGGCATATTTATCATTCTTAAAAGATAATATATAATTTTATTTCATACCTTTTCACTCACTGAAAGATGATAACATCGTTTGGGTACCTATGGACTACCCCCTTTAAGAAGTGATGTGATTCTCTATTTTCATCAACACACCACATGGATGATATTTATAAGTATATTTAAATAAATAATATGATATTATTATCATTATTTAAAGATACATTATTACTTAAATCCTTTCCATAATGATTGTTAAAAAATGGAAATGTTATTCATGCATATGTACGACATTTCATCTCCATGATCATAACATACTTAATTTCTTGAAACCATATTTCATGATTGGTATTAAAATTATAATTGATATATAAATATAATATTTATTCCATTAATTTTATTCTAGATATTTTGAAACTATATAACATGCACATGAACCGAAACTTTCATGAAAAAACATGAATGAGAAAACAAGGCAATTAACACCCAAAACAATGAAAATAATGAAATATTATTAAAAAATTAATTATAATAAGTTATAAAAGTAAAATATATGGTATTATAAATATTAATAAGGTTATATTATAAGTTAATAGAATGTTAAAAACCACTATACCTAATTTTAAATCATGTTCAACCAAAAGGAAGCATAAACTAAGGGGTTTCATCTCAATTTCTATTCATTGAGGTATATTGTAATGTTATGCACCTAATTTATTTTTTATGGTGTATAAAGTTCACATTTGACATGTAATATCATTAAAAATTAATTATTAATGGTATTTTAAGTTTTATTTTGATTTATTTTATTTGAGGGTATTTGAATTCAAAATTTACAAGTGGTAATGTATTTCATAACTCAATCTCTTTTATCGGGTAATATTACTTCTTTTTTGCCTTTGATATTGTTTAATTATGTATTTATTGACTTTTGAAAACATTATGTTTTATATACACTTATTTTATGTGTATTTACATTTAATACACATAATTGATTCATTGGTTAATTTTCACTTCAACATTATGATCTTTTCAAGGGTTTATTTCACAATATAATTTTAATCAAGATTATTTATACTTGAAATTACATTGAAGTAGATTATTAGATAATTGTTTAATAAATAATTTAATTTTATTATACTCTAGTTATTCTTGAAATTTTCAAGTGATAGTACCATTTTTCCAAAACCATGTTTCCTAAAAACATTTTCAATTTTTTTGACATTATTCATAATGAGTTAAATAAATTTTTCCCATTTTTTACTTTTTAATTGTTTTTAAAGGAATCCTCGTGTCATTTTCCAAAAAATGCTCATTTGGATTTTATTGTAAAGTGAAAGGAATCTTTGTCTAAACATGTATGAAATGTATGGAATTTACATTCTTCATGACCACTCAATGTTTTAAGTATTATTTTATAAGTTTCAAATGTTTTCTAAAATAAAGGTATTGAAAAATGTTTTGTGAAATTTTATTTTTGAAATGTGATTTTTAAAATGAAAATTATATTTCCCCCAATAATGTTTTTAAATATTTTTTATGATATTTCTATTCATCAATGACAACAAACCTTTTGTAATGGCTCAGACTTCTTTGATCCATTACCTTATTAAAATTTTTTATTTGAGGTTTTCTGGGATGTAGTGGTGACTCATTTAAAGAGTTTTTCAAAAATCTATTTTTCCAATATTAGATCATTCCAACAGTCATTCGTTCCAATAATAGCTCATTCCAATAGTAGCTAATTCAAATGGTAGCACACTGAATGCTGACTCATCCAATGGTGACTCGTGAATAGTGACTCGCAAATGGTAACTTGTCAAATGGTAGCTCACTGAATGGTGAATCCTGCAATAGTGACTCATCCAATGGTGACTTGTCCAATAGTGACTCGTCTAACAGTGACTCATGAGCAGTGTTTCCAACTTCCTACAGTTTCACCTCTTTGATGTTATCTTGGATGAAAAATGCTTTAAAAGCCTTATTTTAATGGAGTTAAGGCCGATTCAAATACCATAAATCCTATCTAAATCTTACTAAGTTCCAGGGTGACTTTACTTAGTCAAAACACGTAAAATTGACTAGATAAACCTTTAATGTAAAATCTAAACCATATATTAAATCGTTGCTCCATTTGTATTTTCAAAAGGGCCTAGATATATTCAGTGCTCGTTCTTCCTTCTTGTTTTCCTTGGTATGGGATACCTAGATTTATCCATCCTATAGGATTCATGTGATCAAACTAAAATCCTTGGATCTTGTTTCCTTGGAGTTTCTTGCAGTATGTGCACCCCCTATTTTGGTGTAAGTAGGAAGTGTCGATCAGTCTTCAATATAAGGTATGTTCTACCTCTATTTTTATAGGTTTCTCGATCTATTTTACTCATGTTTCTCCTTACCATGTTATGTAATGAGATCTCCATGTTTCTAATGGAGTTTTCTTGGTTATTGGTTGGTGCAATGGTGTCGCGGCATCCTTAGGAGGATGTAGTCATTGTGGAAGAGGTGATTGAGATCTGTTTTATTAGTCATTCTTGAGAAAAGAACGTTATAAAAATTTTGAGGTTGGGGATTAATTTCTTCTCTATTTTATTTATGAGAAATTGTAGATTTAACATTTTTATCCCATTTGATCACAATGAAATTTATATAATAAATATTTAAACCAGATTAAGGAATTGGCATCAATTTCTTAGTGATGTTATTGCCTCTTGATTTGTTAGATAATGTGATATCTATGATTTACTTGTTTATCATGTCATTTTTGATGGAATTACTAAAGAACATAAATTTGGAATTAATTGATAATTAATTGGCTAACTATTTAAAGAGGCATGTTACTGAATCTGGTTGATTTTTCAATTTGATGATAATAAAATTAATGTAGATTTTCATATTTAACTGAATTAGTTAATGAACCTGAATCATGTTGATGCTTGTTGATAAAAGTATTAATGGCATGTTAAATTAATTTTTAATGTATTTGTGATAGCTTGAGAAGCTTGTTTCTTAGGCTGCCTATAGTTGGAACTTGAATAATGAATCAGTTAATTCAAGATGTAATAAGAACCAGTTGTGTGAATAAAATATAATTCCATTGTAGGTACTAAGTTTCCCAGTTGTTATAAAGGCCAAGTGCCTTGTACTTTGGAGCCTTGATAACTTGTTGTGTGTGAAGGTCGAATTCCCTATTTAAGGGATGAGAGCCCATTTCTATTCTTGTTCCTACTACTTGTTATGTGATATGGATACAAGACTTGTGGTTAAGGGGGAAGAGAGGACTAGATGTGATGTGAGCTTGGGATGAATGATTCTAGAGGGTTGTTGTGGTATGTCGGGGTAGGGATTCCCAATGGTTGTGGAAATGTTTAATTCCTAAAGTGGTGAGATGCATCAGTTTATGCATGTGGGTGTCAGGAAGGGCACCATAGATGATGGAATGGGTTGAAGCTGGGATTAACCATTGATATGAAAGTGGATGATTGTTTATTCTATTGTTTGTTTATCTGCTTTACTTTACCCACTACTTGAGGTGGTTGTTTTTTTCTTACTCTCCTTCCAAAAGAGGCGAAGACATGTAGGGTATGCCACATGATTTTTGGGTTTAGTTTCTCAAGGATGGATGGGTATACTCTTTCATTATAGTTAGAAAAGACTCGATAGTTATCTCATCTACTCACCATGTAGAACCCCTTATGTTTGGTAGCTTAGAATATTTTTCTAGAATACCTATAAATATAGAAATTTGGAAAGTGATACTGTTGTTAATAAATGAATAAATGTTTAACCCATTGGGTTGGATCTTTCTAGAATTAAATTTGAAGGTAATATTTCTGAGAAGTCGTGGAATCAGATTGGTTATGCTTGGGGGCATAGATCTTGCTTGGAATGATAATGGAATGTAATGTGGAATTGATAATGGTTAATTAATGGTTAAAGAATTAATTAACGTAAAGTTAAACTAATAAAAAGGGGTATATAACTTAATATATTTCTTTAAATGGTTGCATGCTTATAGGATATCCAGTCTTAACAGTGGTAGTCGGGATTCTGAGAGACATTAGTTGTAGTCAAGTCTAAGACAAGGTTATGCCTATAGTGTGGTTGTGAGCTATATTATATTATGTACCTTTTGTGTTTCTATATGCTACTCCACCCTGTCGGTTAGGGAAATTGACACCCCAGGGATTCTGATCTATGAGGTTGTTTTCCCCAACATCACGATGGGAGGATGGATGGATGACTACCCCCTTTGACCCCACACTCTTCTCTTGGTAGTTACTTGTGCTGGTATGCACAACGATTAGTTTTATCCATATATGTTTGTAGAGGGATATAATGGATTGTGGTTATTTCACACATATATTCTAGATATAGTTTCATATGGACTACTATAGGTTTAACTTGTATAGGTTGTGATGGATTGAGGGTTCTTACTCGGTGTATGAGTTGTGATGGATTGAGGAATAATACCTAACATATGATATACATTATGCAAGCTGTGGTGGCTCCCAGAAACTATTTAGTTACTTTTGGTCTTGTGGATGTGGTGGTGTGTTGCATGAGGTGTATGTTGTGGTGATTCATCCAGGAGTCTTCAGGCTAGCCTTTTTTGAGTGAGATGCTTAGGATGTGAGACATTGGGGAAAAGCGAAAAACTAGTGGCTAATTGGAAGAGGGGTACCCTCAACATTATTTATTATATTATATACTCTTGTATGCAATACTTGGTGAGAGTAGTCATGGTGAGGCTGGAAAAATAGTATACCTATTTAGGTGATGATTTAGTTTCACTTATTGTTCATTGTGCTTTAGCATGCTTTATTTAATTTTTCATGAGAGGATTCAGGGAGGATCCTAATGAGAATTTCTCATTATACATTATATAAACTATTTTTCAGGTTACTTGGAGAATATTTAATAACAGTCTGGTTACTACTAGCTTAGGGTTTTTTAAAAGCTGTTTGGGCTTCATGGTCACTACTATTTTAATTTTTTTTTTGGTACTCATAGTTTTCCCTTTCATTTGTAGTATTTCATTTATGAAATTACATAAGTTAACTTGGGTTTCATTTAATTTGTGGTATGAGTAGTATTTGGTTAGTGTCTATCTTATCTCTATATTTCTCATGTGTTATCTTTGAGGGTAATTCCTCCCATCTACGTGTTTATTACACCCTTGATGCTAGTTACCAACCCGAGGCCTACTAAAGGTTGGACTTGGGTGTCATTATCTCTCTTCTCCCATTACCAGCCCATGAGGGGTACACTTTTTGGGGAGGGGGTCATAAAAGAGTGGTATCAAATAGAGGTTGAGGGTTAGGATGGAATTTAGAGTTATGCATAAGTGAGGTTTCATGGTTTGGTAGGGAAACAATGTCATCTAAGTTTTATAAGCATTTTAAACATGAGAGACCGGCTGAGACACGGGTATTTATCCCTCCTATGATCTGATGCACATAACTTCAAGCTTACTGTGGCTACTAAATTTGGTTATACTTGTTATAGGGTTGCGACCTAGGAAAAGACCATGAATCATTATTATTTGCACCTTTGTTTGAATGGGTAGACCTTGGGATAGGTTAACCTAAAATGAATTAAAGAAAAATAATTAATTAATGTTAAAGTCTTCCATATTATAGGTTTTGGAGATATAAATATTAGTCCTTCTATAGGTATGGATCCAGGTCAATTTCCTCATCAGGTTCTCACAGAACATATTCAGAAGGTTATGCTAGTAGATCGTTGCAGAGTAGAGGTTAATGACGATGACACTTGGATGAGGAGACTATGAGAGTTTTAGTTCCAAATTCTATAGAAGTATGAGGGATCCATTTTAGATGCAGTCATAGAATAAATATTATAGGAGGTTGATATTAACTTCAATTCTATCTGTGCTTAAAAAAGAACTGGGTATCATTGGTTGTGACGATGTTGTGTGGGGAAACAATGTAGTGGTGGTTCTTGTTCCTTGTAGATTGTGAGGAGTAGGAAATCTCATTGAAGGAGTTATGTGTCCAATTTAGAGCCAAGTTTCTTTATTCGACCATGAAGGCATCCAGTCACAAGGAGATACTTACCATTAGGTAGGGAAGCTCTAGCGTGTGGGAGTTCGAGATCTATTCTACGAACCTTCTGTGATATGCTTTGAACCTGTTTCTAGATAAGGGGGATAAAGAGAGGCATTTAGAGGAGTCTTTGAATCCATAGATCCCATGCCAGGTCACCCTGATTATGATAAAGATGTATCTTGAAGTGTTAGAAAGAGCAGAGTCCATCAATAGGATGTTAACTAAAACTAGATCATCATGATAGGGGAGTTAGGATTACTCACAAAGTAGAGATATAGTCTGTGGTTTCTAGGGTAGAAGAGTTATCATTTGGTTGGGGGGAGGTTCTAGCCCTTATTATCTCATTTATCTAGGAGAAGAATATCTGAGGATTATGTTAAGGGACTAGGTGATTGTTTTTTTAAGGAGACTGAGGTCATCAGCAGAATGAGTGACCAACCTTTCTGAGGAGTCAGTGTGTTCTAGGTGTTCCACTCAAGGTTCCTTTATTGAGGTTGTTCTATACGAGGCAGCAGCAGTAGGTTGCACTAGCTTTGGACCAATAGAGAGTGGATGGGGTAGGCATAGGATAGCTCCAGGACACTCCCTGTCCATAGAGAGTAGAGTGTGACTATGGAGGTAGTCATCAGTAGGGTCGAAGAGGACATGGAGAAGGTCTTGGTCATCGTCATACATTAGTGTTTCCAGTGCCAAGCGAGCCAGATATCATTTGAGGTACCCTTTTCTTGTTTTCTACTTGGGTTCATGCCTTGTTTGATTCAAGAGTGACACAATCCTTCATATCACCTGCCCTTTTCCATGCTTTTTAACTTGAGGTAGAGAGGCTTCTAGTGCCCTTGGCGTTGACTATGCCAGTTGGTGGTCGAGCTGACTTGTTTGAAGTATGTAGAGACTATGAGCTATTTCTGGGGCATCACTGCTCCTAGGGAGATTTCCTATGTTTATGAATACAACCATATGATGTCATCTTTGTCATGGATTGGTTGTATTTGGTGTAGGATATCATGGATTTCTTTCAGAGGATGGTGGTGTTCTTTGATGCTGGTGGAGAGCTGGCAATGTTTGTTGGAAAATGATTCCCTCAGAAGAGTCAGAGGCATGTTCCTTCCTTGTTATCCTTGATGAATGATCTGATACTGAGTTTTTCGGAGATTCAATAGTCATTATTTTCTAGGGTTTTGGAAGAGTACCATGATGTTTTTCCAGAATAGGTTGTACTGTTACCCCCTCAAAGTGAGATCGAGTTCGGGATCAAGCTACATCCAGGTGTCTCTCCGATCTCAATGTCTTTGTATAGGATGGTTCCTTATGATTTGTGAGAGCTATGTATATAGCTCAATAGTATATTATGGTGCAGTTTCATTTGTCCATGTTTGTCACTGTAGGGTGCAACCATTTTTTTAGGAAGAAGGATGGGGGTAGTTTTCAGTTGTGTGTTGATTATCATCACTTGAACCAAGTGACAATGAAGAAAATCTATCCTCTTCTGTAGTTTGATGATTTATTCGATTAGCTGAAGGGTGAAAGTTGGTTATAAAAGATCTATTTTTGGTTAGGATGTCATCAAATGCATGTGAAGGATGAGGATATCCCAAATACTGCTTCACATTGTCATCATGGGCATTATGATTTTGTTATGATACTATTCGGTGTGATGAATTCTCTAGATGTGTTCATGGGGTTAATGAATATTGTGTTCTGTGAGTTCAAGTATAAGTTCATGGTGGTTTTCATCGACAAATTCCTTGTGTAAGATGCATCTAAGGAGAAGAATGAAAAGTATATGTGTTCCATTTTGAGAGTTCTTCATCAACAGAAAATGTTTGGGAAGTTTCCAAAGTGTGAGTTTTGGGCTCAAGAAGTCTGTTTCTTGGGGAATGTTATATCCCAGCAGAGAGTAGCTAGGGATCCATCAAAGATAGAAGCAGTTGTGTCTGGGGAAGCCCTAATATAGTGGTAGAAGTGAAAATTTTCCTTGGTCTTAAAGGCTATTACATGAGGTTCTTAACCGATTTCTCTTGGGTTGTGACTCCTCTGACTGTATTGACTAAGAAGGATCAGACGTTCATGTGGACTGATCAGTGTTAGGAAACTTTTGAGTATCTAAAGGAAAAGTTGGCCAGTTCTCCAATTCATTGTATTACAACAAAAGGAGTTCATTTTTAGGTTTTTTGTGATGTTTCACATCTGGGGTTAGGCTGTGATCTGATACAATAGAGAATTATCATTTCTTATGGGTCACAGTAGTTTCATCCCCACGAACATAACTATGCCACCCACAATCTCAAGTTGGTTCCAGTGGTGTTTTCCCTAAATTTGTGGAGACATTACCTCATTGGAAAGAATTTTGTTGTCTTCACTAATCATAAGATCCTAGAGTACATTTTCTCCCAGAATTAATGGAACTTATGGCATCTTAGATGAATGGATTTCTTACCGCATTACAACTTCAAAATTTCTTATACACCTATAAAGGAGAGTGTTTTGGCCTATGGGTTAACCAGGAAGCCACGTAGTGATGTAGTGCATGAATCTGATGATTTTTGGAGGGTGATGGAAGAAATTTCAATTTTTCATATGGATATGGGAGAAGTTGGGGGTAGATGTTATCTTTTTCAGATGATATTTTAGTCATCTTTGGTGCAGTAGGTAGAAGAGTCCCCATTGGGGGATCTTGAGGTGGAGGTCCAGAGGGACTGAGTTATTTGTGGTGAGGCCCATGATGTTTGTTCTAAGGATGAAAAACATTGGGTGTTATTTTAGGGAAGTATTTTCATTCCTTTGGTGATGCGTGAGATAGTTCTTAGAGAGTTCCATAGTTCTCCCTTAGTGGTACATCCTGGCATGACAATGATGTACCGATCATTGAGGAGTAAGTTTTGGTGGCTTGGGTTGAACCGTACAGTTGTAGAGTTTTTGTATAGATGTTTCATCTGCCATAAGGTGAAGGCTAAACACCATGTTCTTGGTGTTTTAATCTAGTCGTTATATATTCCTCAGTGGAAGTGGGAGGACATCTCGGTGGACTTTGTTACAGGTTTAACTTGAGCTCAGGAAGGCTATGATTCTATATGGTTTGTATTGGATCGTTGGATGGAATCATCCCACTTCATAGATATTCAAAGAGTTCAGTGGAGTTTTTTCCGAGGCATTATCTAGAGGAGGTGGTCAGACTCAATGGAGTCCCAAGGATGATCATTTTAGATCAAATCCTTATTTTACCTATAGGGTGTAGAGAGGCCTCTATCATGATTTTGGTTCTTAGCTATGACTTAGTACTAATTTTCATTTGTATATGGATAGTTAGGTAGAAAAGACCATCTAGACTCTTGAAGACATGTTTCTCTCTTGTGTCCTAGATTGTGGAGGTTTGTGGATGAGGCACTTTCCATTGGTAGAGTTTGCTTACAACAACAGTTTCCATTCTACCATCAGTATGAAACCATTTGAAGCCTTGTATAGATGACCTTTTCATTCTCCATTGTACTAGAATAGGGTCATAGAGTTAGAAATTCTGGGGTTGGAACTGGTATAGAGTACGACAGAGATGGTTCAGGTGATTTGAGAGTGGATGAAGGAACCACAAGATCATCAAACATCCTATTCCGATCACAAGAGGATACCTTTGGAGTTTTATGTTGGGGATCAAATATTTTTTAAGGTGACTCTCCATCATAGGAAATGAAGGTTTGGTTGTGGGACTAAGATTTCTCTACAGTTTTTTGGGTCTTTCAAGGTGTTGGATCGTGTTGGATCCATGGTGTATCAGGCTGAACTTCCCCCATAAATGAGTCGGATACATGATGTTGTTTCACATGTTTTAACTCTATTGTTATCTTCATGATGACTCTAACATCATTTTTTGGGCGATATCGATTTTTAAGATGATGCGACCTTCGAGGAGAAACCTATAGGGATCTATGACCACAAGGAGAAGTTGTTTCACAAACATTCTATCCTCTCAATTCATGTCTTATGGTAGAATGGTGGTATAGAGGAGAGTACTTTGGAACATGAGTCGCAGATGCATTCTCAATACCCCGAGTTGTTTGATGTTTAGTATTTCTCTTATAACGTTGTTCCCTTGGTGGTTGTATGCCCTTTATACTTATGATATGGATTTCTCTTATTGCTTGTCATGGATTGCTCTCTTTTGAAAGGTACCTCCCCTAGGAGAGTTTTTAGGAGATGTTTATGGGTGTCAAATGATTTCAAAATATTATTTTTTTATGAAGTGGTTGAGATCCTATGGTGGTGAGAGACTTTAGAGGTATCTCGCGGGGTGCATGTTTGGATAAACATAAATTTTTTTCCTCTCTGGGTTGGTTTTGGATTCTCAAGGGAGAGAATAGTTTGAGAGTTATCTGATGTAATGGACCGGACCTCTATGGTCCATTCCATTGTTGTAATTTAGTGGTTGAGGTGTTCTGGGAGGTAGTGGTGACTCATTTCAAGAGTTTTTCGAAAATCTAGTTTTCTAATGGTAGCTCATTCCAACGGTAGCTTGTTATAGTGGCAGATCATTCAAATGATAGCTCACTGAATGGTGACTCGTCCAATTATGACTCACAAACATTGAATCATGAACAACAACTCATAGAACAAAAAATCATTGAACAATCACTCATCCAATAGTGACTTGTCCAATGGTGACTCCTCGAATAACGACTCTTCCAATGGTGACTCATCCAATAGTGACTCGTGAACATTGTTTCCAGCTTTTTAAAGTTTTCCCCCTTTGACGTTATCTTTGATGAAAAATGATTTCAAAGCCTTTTTTTAAGGGATTTAATAAAAATCAAATACCGTAACTCCTATCTAAATCTTCTTAAGGGTCTGGGTTCCTTTACTCGGTAAAAACTTGTAAGATTGACCAGATCATCCTTTAATGGAAAATCAAAACTATATCTTAAATCACTAATCCATTTATATTTTCAAATGGATTGAGATATCTTCAATGCTTGTTCTTCCTTCTTGTTTTCCTTGGTAGGGGATGCCCAAATTTCTTACACCTATAGGATTCATATGATTGAACTAAAATCCTTGGATTGTGTTCCCTTGGAGTTTCCCGCTGCATGCACATCCCCTGTTTTGGTGCAAGTAAGAAGTGTCGGTCAATATTTGATATAAGGTATGTTATACCTATATTGTTTTGGGTTCCTCAATATATTTTCTTCCCATTTCTCATTGACATGTGATGACATGTGATATCCATGTTTCTAATGGATCTTTCTTAATTATTTGTTGGTGCAGTGGTATCACGGTGTCCTCAGGTGGATGTAGTCATTACAGTAGAGGTGATTGTTTTCCATTTTGTTGGTCGTTCTCATGAAAAGAACCTCAAAAACCTTTTAAGGTAGGGGATTGGTTGTTTGTATATTTTATTTATGTGCAATCATAGATTTATAATGCTTTATCCCATTGGATCACAATGAAATTGACATAATAAATTTTTAAACTGGATTAAAAAATTGGCATCAATTTATTAGTGATGTTATTGCCTCTTGATTTTCTAGATACCGTGATATATATGATTTTATTTTTTATATAGTCATTATTAAAGGAATTGGTAAATAACATAAAGTTAGAATTAATTGATATTTAATTGGATAACTGTTTAAAGAGGCATGTTAATGAATCCAGTTATTGTTTTAATTTGGTGATAATCAAATTGATGAAAATATGCATGTTTAACTAAATTGGTTAAGTAACCTAAACAATTATGAGGCTTGTTGATAAAAATATTAAAGGAATGTTAAATTAATTTTTTAATAATTTTTTTTAAGCTTGAGAAGCATGTTTCTTAGGTTTACCATAGTTGGAACTTGAATAATGAATCGGTTAATTCAATATGGAATAATAACTGGCTGTGTGAATAAAATATAATGACTTTGTATGGCCTATGTTTCCTACTTGTTGTAAAGGTGAAGTTCCATGTTCTTTAGAGTCATGATATCTCATTGTGTGTGAAGGCTAAATTCCTTGTTTAAGGGCCTAGAGTGTATTTTTATGCTTGTTCATGCTGCTTGTGATGTTATCTAGATACAAGACTTGTGGTGATGGGGGAAAGGAGTACTAGATCTGATGTGAGCCTAGGATAGATGAGCCGAGAGTGATGTTGTGGTATGTGGGGGGTAGATAGGCCCAGTGTTTGTGGAAGAAGTTGACGACTAGAGTGGCAAGATGAATTGGTTTATGCATGTGGGTGTCGGGGAGGGTGCTAGAGATGATGGAATAGGTTGAAGTTGGGATTACCCATTGATATGAAAGTGGATTCTTGTTGATTGTATTGTTTGTTTATCCGATTGACTTTCCCCACTACTTGTGGCGGATAGTTTTTTCTTACTCTCCTTCCAAAAGAGGCGAAGAGATGCAGGGTATGCGACATGCTTTCCCTGTTTAGTTTCTCGAGGATAAATGGGTATACTCTCCTACTATAGGTGGAAAAGACATGATAAGTAGCTAATCTACTCACTATTTTGATCCCCTTATGTTTGGTATCTTAGAATGTTTTCCTAGAATACCTGGAAATTTGGAAATTTGGAAAGTGGATATGTTGTTAATAAATGAATAAATTTTTAACCCATTGGTTTGGAGATTTCTAGGATGCAATGCCGAGGTAATATTTCTGAGAAGCCATGGACTCATTTTGGTTATGCTGGGGGGGCATGGATCTTGGTTGGAATGATAATGGAATGTAATGTGCAATTGATAATGGTTAATTAATGGTTAATGAATTAATTAACATAAAGTGAAACTAATAAAAAGGGATAAGTAGCTTAATGTATCTCTTTAAATGTTTGTGTGCTTATAGGATATCTAGTCTTAACAGTGGAAACCAGAGTCCGAGAGACGTTAACTACAGTTGAGTCTAAGACTAGGTTATTCCTATATCACAGTTGTGAGTTATATTATATCATATACCTTCTGTGTTTCAATATGATACTCCACCCTATCGGTTATGGAAACTAACACCTGGGTATTCTAAGCCTTGGGGGTGTTTCTTCCAACATCATAGAGGGAGGATAGATGGATAACTACCCCCTTTGACCCTACACTCTTATATTGGTAGTTACTTGTGCTGGTATGCAAGGTGTTTAGTTTTCTCAGTATATGTGTGTATAGGGATGTAATGGCTATTGGTTAATTCAAACACAAATATTTTGGATATAGTTTCTCATGGACTACTATAGGTGTAATGTGTATAGAATGTGATGGCTTGAGGGTTCTTACTCAGTGTATGGGTTGTGATGGCTTAAGGTATAATAACTGATGTATGATACACGTTATGTGAGCTGGGGTGGATCCCGAAAACTACCTGGTTACTTTTGGTTATGTGGATGTGGTGGTTATTTTTATGAGGTGAATGTAGTGTTGCTTCACCCAGGTGACTTCGAGCTAGAATTTTTTTGAGAGATATGCTTAGGAAGTACGATATTAGGGAAAATCAAAAAACTAGTGGGGAAGTGGTAGTGGGGTACCCTTGACATTATGTATTATATTGTATACTCTTGTATGTGATACTTGGTGAGAGTAGTTTTAACGACACAATGTTTTATCAATGGAGTCCCCTTATTAAAAGTATATCTTAAAGTATAATCACATTAGGAAACACAATGAAATATCATGATAGTAAATACTATGTGACCATTAAACATAATTTTTCCACTTCTATGTTTTGAATTTTGAAAATCTAACATACGCAATTGCGATCAATAAGATGTTTGGAGTCCAACAGGACAAACTTAATTTTTGGTGAATAGTAACCTACCCTTATGAATAGTAACCTACCCTAATAAATAGTAATATGACCCTTATGAATATTAAATCCACCAAAATAATAGTAACCTCACTCAATATTGTATAAATAAAATTTAGGCATCTTATAAGTGACAATATGACCATAGTAAAAGTATTGGTATTTTTGTAAGTCATAAATCAATAATTATAATTAATTAATTAATTTAGAAGAAAATTTATTTTCCTAAAATGTTTTAATAAATTAACTATTCTATGTCTTCTGGTTTTAAGATAATTTTATAAGACTTTATTTAATTTTTGAAAGCATTATGAAATCAGTTTTAATTTTAAAATCTGTATTTTTTAAAGTAAATTATGATTTTAATTAAAAATTAGATTAATCATATTTAGAATTTTTTTTCAAAAAAATGGAGTTTATTTTTGGATTCTATATATCAAAAAAAAATTAGGGTTAATTTTTGGTATTTTTCTGTAATACTTGAATTTTTTATGAATAGTGAAATACTATAATTTAAAAAATAAGCTAAACACACTAATTAGAGAGTCATATATGATTTTCTTCTGATGTAATCCCAATTGGTTCTAACTCACATGATCTTATTACTATTCTTGGTCCTGGAATCATCACTATTACTAGTCTTGTGGAGAAATAATAAATTAATGATTATAATATTGAGAAACCCCTGTCCCCTCCACTATAAATACCACCATTCACACCCTCATTGACTCACACCTCTCAAGCTTCAATCCTTATCTAAAATCTTCCCAAACATCTTCTCTAGCCCCTCCCTCACATCCAAGATCTTCTGGTCTCATAAAAAGACCAATCCAAAGTTCCTTAAGGAGGATTCAAGAGGTAATTCCCCTATCTCTTTTCCTTTAATTTCCTTTCAATTTCAAGTTCTTTTCTTAATCACTCCCCACTTATCATCATACGCATGGTATGTTAACTCCAGTATCCTACATATACAGTAATTTTATGATACTAATGGGATAATATATCATCCAACCCCCTTATCCTCTTCTTTTTATGTTAGAATGGAAAATTTTGTTCGTGAGGTGTTAATTTATCACCTTAAAGAACGACATGATTTTATTTTCCTTTACCACTTTAATATCTGGTCATGAAACCATTTTTATGGTTAAACCAGATTATGTTATATTTTATAGAACTAACTTATTTACTTATTAATAAATTATTAAACAAAACAAGTTCATTGTGGTCGAAAAACCGCCCGAATTAACCCAAATGATCATCATTAAATTCCTATCTAATGATTCATCCACATGCTATATAAAATAATTCATTATAAGATCATTTAAAATCCTATAATATCATTAATGACATGAAATATCTGTTTTTTTTATGTTTATCCATTTTCTACAAGAACTTCCATTCATGAATACAAGTGAACGTTTCAAGAAAACGTTAAAAACAAAATTTCCCAAACAATGAATTTAAACTCTATAACTCAAAAAAATACCATAAATGAACTTAATAAAACCATAATGAATCTTATTAATGTATAAAAGGTTCTGGAATTGTTAATTAATGAATCTAATGAGGTTATAAAGGATATTAAAGTGAATAAAGTGTTCAGATACAAGGTAAGGGGAAATTCTCGAACCCAACTCTCATACTTTGGGTTTTCCCTCTTTCAACCCATTTTCAGTATGGATATGCCTTAAAAATCATTTCTTAATTTTCATAATACCTATTATAGGATATAAATGTTTTCTAATTGAGTTTATAAAAAACCCAATTTTCTTCCAAAAGATCTCATCTTACAAATAAACACCCTCTTTTTACTTCTCAAATATTGTTTCCACTTCACTCATCGTTGATTGATCTATGTCAAGAATGTTATCCCCTATTTATTTTTGGGTTCCAAATGTTTATGAATTTATTATTTATGATGTTAAACCCATTCTTTTCCATGTTTTATATTTAATTTTTACATATTTTTATGTGGAATGTATGATAATGTAAATGTTATGATGTGACGGGTGCACCCAAAATTATACAGAGCTCTAATAAATTAGGTAAAGTGATGAATCTCATGAGTTAAAGTGAAATTATGTGTGAACATAATGTTATCTTTGTTCACAACTATGTGTGGTAGTTGACCACTAAGACATGATGCTTCATTTTTATGCATTTCCACATTTCAAGTCTTTTATTAACGCTTCCTCTCATGTTCATGATTCATTGCCTATATTATGATTGTGCTCACCCATTTTTATATGGTTCATATATATCATCTTATTGAGATTTTATCTCACCCATTTTTATGTATATTCTCAGGTGATTATGTGTACTAAGTATTTTTCAAGGGACAATAAGAAGCTGGAGAAGAATGGATTAAATAAATGTTTACATTTTATATTGTAAATGATATGTATAGTCCTAGTTTTCCCAAGACACTAAACATTTGTATCCTTGTTGTGTAATACTATTATGTTTTTTATCTTTATAATGATGTAACTGTAATGTAAGAAAAGTCTGGGTCGCTATAGTTGGTATCTGGGGAAAGGTTTAGTTAATTTGTGAATTAAGATTAGTGATCCCTAGAGAAAACCTATAGTATGATACTAAGTAAAATTATGTACACAAGAAGATTTTCTAAACATAGGGATCCCAAAAGATATTATTTTATCATAAACTTTACAAATGAATAAGTTTTTTATTCATGACTTGTTGACTTATGTTTTGTTCTAACCTTTTCTATTTTAGAAAATGGTGGGAACCAAGAGAAACCCGGACAAAACCCATACAAGGGCCAATGAAACGATTTCCCAAATGATATACCCAATACGTTGGGGGTTGGAGTTCCGAAATTCATGTCGATTATTACCCAACTATCTTTGTTTATGAATAATAACCTAAATAATGTGGAACATCCTCTTTCATCAAAGAGGGAGAAACTGGCTATTGAGTGTTTTATGTGGCAATGACCAACGACATTTAGTGGATCTCCTAATACACTAGTTATGGAAAAACGGGTCAAATCCATTAAGATGATCTTTTTTATGCTTCACTGTTATGAGATGGAGAAGGTGACATTATTATTTTATCATCTAGATGGAGAGGGAAATCAATGGTGGGATTTGATTAAGAACACCAAGCCAAGAGATAGAATTTAAGAGATATAATTGGAAGACTTTAAGATCATGTTTATTAAAAAGTATTTACCATAAACTATTCATACGAAGATGGAGAGAGAATTCATAGATCTCAATAAAAAATAATGAGAATTTTTCATGGCCTACTAAGTGAATTTCAAAAGTCTTTCAAGGTACTCTTTGGGTTTTCTTATGAAAAATGATAGAAAAATTGATAGTTTCTTTAGTGGGTTAAAACCACACCTTAGAAAGGTTATTTCAATTCTAGACTTTAGGAGTTATGAGGAAGTTGATTGGTGTTCCCTCAAAGTGGAGATGGAGTTTGGATAATGGTCCCATGTCTACGGTGATAAAAAATAAAATATAGAGTTTCAAGCCGGAGGATCTAATGATAAAGGTGGGAAGAAAAATCAACAACCCACACTACTGGAAATCATGGTTTTCCCAACAGTTGTATACCAACAGTTCTTTTGAACCATTGGTATAGTTGATCTTTACCAATGTTTTGCATTAACCATTGGTATTGATTTATAAAAATTGATTTTTCCCAACGGTTTGATGAAATCGTTGGGAATGATTGGTAGAAAATTAGTTTTCCCAACGGTTTCATCAAACCATTGGGAAAGATGGGGAAAAACAGTTTTCCCAATGGTTTAATGAAACTGTTGGGAAAACTCTATCTTTCAAAATGGTTTTTAAGAACTTTTGGGAAAGATATCCACGAAATACAGACCAGCTGAACCCCCACCTAGCCCGATTGCAGACCGATTGCAGACAGAACCTAATCGAGCTCCTGAATTCTTCTCGACTGTGACACTCTTTCCACCCAAGATCCATCTTCAATCAAACAAAATCTTATTTCAAACTTCAAATTAGTAAGTGTTACCTTAGTTTTAGCATTATTTCTCTATTTTTTGGTGTTTCATGTTTTCATTTAGGCTAAATTATGGTTGCTGTCTATGGAACCCTTAGATTTGTTTTATTTTTTTTGTTCTACACTTCAAACATGGTAAAGGGTTTGTTTAGTGATGTGATATGGTACTTTTGGTGGAATTTATTTTAGCTAAAAATTGGATTTTGATTTGGATGAATTAATGTTTCAATTTGAGGTGGGGGAGGGTGTGCAGAAGGGGTGGGGGAGGATATAGAGGGCTATACAAGTGGGGTGGGGGAGGGGCTATCTAGGTAGGGTGGGGAGGGGGCTGGGTTGTCCAAATGGGGGTGGCGGTAGGGCTGTTTGGGGTGCGGGAGGGGCTTTCTAGGTAGGGTGGGGGAGGGGGATATCTAGGTAGGGTGGGGGAGGGGGCTGGGTTGTCCAAATGTGGTGGGGGTAGGGCTGTTTGGGGTGGGGGAGGGGATGTCTAGGTAGGGTGGGGGAGGGGTCTGTCTAGGTAGGGTGGGGGAGGGGGCTGGGTTGTCCAAATGGGGTGGGGGTAGGGATGTTTGGGGTGGGGGAGGGTGTGAAGGTTGGGTGGGGGTGTCCAGGCATGGTTGTCCAAGTGGGGTGGGGAGGGTGTGTAGGTGAGGTGGGGGAGGGGATGTCTAGGTAGGGTGGGGGGATGGGTTGTCCAAGTGGGGTGACGGTAGGGTTGTCCAGGTGGGGTGGGGGTGGATGGGTTTTCCAAGTGGGTTGTGGGGGTAGGGGTGTCTAGGTATGGTGGGGGGCTAGGTTTTCCAAGTGGGGTGGGGGTAGGGCTGTCCACATGGGGTGGGGGTGTTGGGTTTTCCAAGTGGGGTGGGGGTAGGGTTGTCCAAGTGGGGTGGGTGGGGTGGGGGTAGGGTTGTCCAAGTGGGGTGGAAACCCTAAATTCAATGTTTTAATTGGATATTTGGTTTGTTTTATTATGGATTAGGTGTATGAGGCATTCCCATTCCTATTATGGGTGGTTTTAATCAAAAGTTATGATGTTAGAACCATTTATGATGTTGTTGTCTCCATTTAATCTCATTTCCCCTAACTTAACATTAAATTCTATATCACATTTGGTTTCTGTTTTTTTAATTTTCAGTTAAGTTATTTGTGTTCAATGATTGTCTCATGTTAATTGTTTTCAATGGTTTGGTGTGGAAATTGGGCATTTAATGTGACTTTTCCAAATGGGGGTGCCTTAATAATACTCCAAATATTTGTTAAAAATGATCAAAGGGATTTTATTATTTAAAATGGATTTTGAAAGATATTTTCTATTAAATTTCGATCCTATTGAATTGTTTATGACAAAATGACTTATATAAATTCTTTTTACAGAATGGACAGAAGTTGGATGTATGAAACTGATTGGATCTCAAGCGATTTTCAAAGCAATTTGGAGAGATTTATAGATTTTTCATTTCACAATGCTTCAGATAGTGGTCGCATACACTTCCCATATTCCAATTGTGTTGGTAGACCTTGGTTGAGTTGTGAAGAAGTCAGCTACCACATAACCAAAAATGGTTTTCAAGCAAACTACTTTGTGTGGTATCACAATGGGTAGAAAATGAAATCTCAAATTGGTGATGATCAAAATGAAAGGACCGGAATAGAGAATTTGTTAGATGATCGGTTTCCATTTATTCGTCATCATGAAAAAGAAAGGATTTCAACTCAAGAAGACTTCTATATGAGGACAGCTGATGCATCTAGTGAAAATGATGATATTGTTAAGGTGAAAAATTGAATGATGCTGCCACGGCTCTAGTATATCGACAATGTGATAAAATGAAAAAGTTAGAATTTTTAATCTGATTGTTTCATGGGAAAACTATGTATGGGATTTCTAATACAACAATTGATTACATTCTTACCCTCTTGAAGGATTTACTTCTAGATGATGCAGAGTTAGTTGAGGAACTTGGATTTTCAAGAAACAAAATTCATACTTGCTCGAAAGATTGTAGTTTATTCTAGGAGGAAACTGCTGAATGAAATGATTGTATAAAATGTGGTACATCCCGCTGGAAGTCAAAATCTGATGGAACACCATCCTATGTTCCACAGAAAGTAATGTGGCACTTTCCATTGATCCCTAGACTCCAGAATCTTTTTATGTCTGATGACATATCAATAAAAATTAGATGGAATGATACCAAGAGAAAGAAGACTAATGATGACTTGGTTCATCCTGCAGATGGATTTTCATGGTAGAGATTTGATGCTCGACATCCTGATTTTGCAGCTGACGTGCGTAATGTGAGGTTGGGTCTTTCATGCGACAGTTTTAATCTGTTTGGGTAGATGCTTACTTCGCACAGCACATGGCTAGTTTTTATACACATTTATAATCTTCCCCCATGGTTGTGTATGAAAAAACCTTTCACTTTCATGAGTATACTCATATCTGGTCCTTCTGATCCTGGCATTGATATTGATGTATACATGAAACCTTTAATAAAAGAGTTGAAACTTGTTTGGGATGTGGGTGTGTGCACATATGATGCATGTTCGAAAGACATATTTCAGATGCGTGTTGCGCTTATGTGGACGATCGATGATTTTCTGGCTTATGAAATGATGTCTGGAAGGAGCATGAAGGGAAAATTGTCATGTCCAGTTTGTATGAAGAATACACGATCCAAAAGATTGAAACATCGTTGTAGTTTCAGTTTTATGGAAAATCGATGATTCTTGCCAAAGGATCATCCATATAGAATGAATCTTCGAAGATTTGATAATACTATAGAGACTGATGATCCACCTTAGCATATGTATGGAACTGACGTTCTTAATGAATTGAAAGATTTCAGTTTTTCGTTCAGGAAGGGTCAAATGAAATCTGGAAAGAGAAAGAATGTTTCCTCTAAAACCTGTTACAATTGGAGGAAGAGGATTATCTTTTTTGATTTGCCTTATTGGTCAACCAATTTGTTATGTCATTTCTTAGACGTAATTCATATTGAAAATAATATATGCTAAATGTTGCTTTCAGTTCTTCTAAATGTCAAGGGGAAGACAAAAGATGATTTACGATCTCGGCATGACTTGGTGGACTGGGGCATCAGACCAGAATTACATCATGTGCGTATCAATGAAAATAAACAGCAACTTCCATGTGATTCTTATGTGATAACACCTATAGAAAAAAAACAATTTCTGGAAGTATTATAGACTATTAGAGTTCCCGATGGCTATTCAAGCAATATATCTAAATGGGTCAACAGAAGAGAGTTGAAGCTAAAATATTTGAAGACTCATGATTATCACGTTCTACTACATGAGTTGCTTCCAATAGCAATCTGTCATTTTTTCCAATAATTTAAGGGTGGTTTTTATTCGGTTGTTCCATTTGTTTAGAGATCTTTGTGCTAAGAAGTTGTCAAAGTCTTTCTTGCAAAAAATGTTGACATATGCCCCATTAATTTTGTGTGAGTTGGAGAAAATATTTCCTCCATCATTTTTCAAATGCATGTTGCATCTGATTATCCATATTACCACTAAAATACTTCTTGGAGGACCTGTTTCTTTTCATTGGATGTATCCAACTGAAATAAATATGTTCACATTAAAGTCTTATGTCCGAAACAGAAATCATCCCAAAGGTTCTATCGTGAACGGTTACTTGGCTCAAGAATGTATGGATTTCTGCTCGATGTATTTGTCTGATCTTACAACATGATTGAACAGACCAATGAGAAATGAAGAAGAACAGTATGAGAAAATTGAACCCAGTTTTCCATCACATCCTCAAACAGGAGAAATTCATGGATCATATACATTGAAGACATTAAGCCATAAAGAGCGGGAGATGGCACATCACATAGTTTTGTTCAACTATTATTTGTTCGATGACTATATCAGGTAACTAAATTGATTATGTATATTTTACATATATATTTATTAAACTATTCATATTTTTTATCTACAGGTAACATAAAACAATGATAAATAGGAAGCATCATTCTTTATCTTTGAGAAGGAGAGAGACTTTGTATAGCAAAGAGTTTTCTGCTTGGTTAAAATTGAAGGGAAAGAAATTAATATTTAAAATAATTATATCAATATTTAATTAAGTTTAATAGTCATTTATATTTTAGGTATTGAGTTTGTCTACTGACTCTGTCTCTTAGGAAATAAGAGCTTTGGATTTTGGTCCTAATACCGTGGTTCGTGACTGTAAATCAATTGTTATCAATGGGTACAAATTTATTGTCACTGAATGAGTAAAGAATATGAGAACACAACATGATGGTGTTATGGTTACTACCATAATAGATTGTTATGCCAGTGCATCAGATAGTAGACCGCGATTTGAAAATGTATGTTATTATGGAGTTGTTGAGAAAATAATAATATTAGATTATTACTCTCATGGACGAGTCACAATGATGAAATTCCATTGGTTTGATTTGATGATGAGACATGGAACATTTACTGATGATTGTGGATTTTGAGTAATTAATATGACTCGTACTCTTGCTATCGAAGAACCATATGTGTTGGCATCAGTGGCTAAACAAGTTTTTTATGTCAAAGACCAACTTCGACCTGAATTTGGTGTCATAGTTGAAGTAATTCCAATACATATTTTTTATGATGGTGATGATGGAATTGACACTGTCCCTAGTGCCATTGGAACCAATCCATTTATTTCTTTTGATGACTCCAATAGCTCAATTTTCAGATTTGATTGTAAACCTGAAGTTGTGGTTGAAAATATATATAATCATTCATACATGTTCTCAATTCTTTTGGTTTACATCGATTTGGGTTGTTAAGGTTGGTAATATTCAAATTGATTTAGTATTGATCACAAATATGTTTTAGCTGACTTGACCATTATGTGAATTATCAATGTTTATTGGTTGCAGTTTTATTTGAACTGCATTTTCTAATTTGGAATTGAACTGTATTCAAACATAGTCAAACAATATTTCTAACTTGGTGAACATTAAAACTTGTATGATTTATTAAATCCATTCAAGATCTTCTAAAACAATTGATAGCTTAATTGACCGTTATTTGAATTTTTAATGTTTATTGGTTGTAGTTTTATTTGAATTTCATTTTCTAATTTGGAATTAAACTGTATTCAAACATAGTCAAACAATATTTCTAAATTGGTGAACATTACAACTTGTATGATTTATTAAATCCATTCAAGATCTTCTAAAACAATTGATGGCTGACTTGACCGTTATGTGAATTTTCAATGTTTATTGGTTGCAGTTTTATTTGAATTGCATTTTCTAATTTAGAATTGAACTGTATTCAAACATAGTCAAACAATATTTCTAACTTGGTGAACATTACAACTTGTATGATTTATTAAATCCATTCAAGATCTTCTAAAACAATTAATAGCTAAATTACCAATTAATCCCCCTATTCCCTCATATATTTAGTTTTTTGGGTTACACCTTAGTTTTCTTTTTCTAATTAATTACATATTTGTTTTCAAAAGCAGGAAATGAATCTAATTGAAGAGAGATGAAGGAAAAAAATGACGGAGAACAGTTGTCGAATGACAGAGTTGGGAATTCCATCATTAGTGCCTGTAGTGAGTACTTTATTTCAAATTGATATATTTAAAGAATATATAATATCATGTGATTAATTTTTTTGTAAATATTTTTTGTAGGATCCACCTATACGTCGACAGTTATTCGACAAGGATCCTAGTACTGGTCCTAGTACTCAAGCCGGTGGTACGAGGAGGGTTCATACAAGAGGTGGAAGAGTAGCTGCGCGTACCCAACTAGACCATGCCCCTCCCACTGACATGTCATCCTTCCCACATTCTGATCCCGGTGTGTCGTTAGGGACACACGGGATATTTAGGCCCCCATGTTTTCACTACCTTCTGCATCTTCTGGCCCATCATTTTCACATCCCATGATGATTCCCACTCCCCATTCAGCATCCGGTCAGACAGTTGTCCCATCTTCTTTACCTTCTACTTCTGTCTCTCTGAGCTTATATATTCCATCGTCTTTGACTCCTGTTCCACCATAGGGTGTTCCATCAGTTTCTATGGATCCAGTGGCGCTCAGCGATTAGACCAGCACAGGTATATTTATAGAACCCTAAAAAAAATTATAGCAATATTTATTTTCATTATAACATGTTTTGATAAAATATTTGCTTTTCTATCATGACAGATACATCTACTGACAGGAGGTGTGGGCGGAGGTGTACACGCATGCGTTCGGTGTGGAACCACTACACACAGGTTATGGTGGATTATAATGAAGACAACCAAATGGTTGAGAAAACAGGGCAGCAATGTCAGAGTTTTTTTGTGATGCTTTCCAAATACACCGACATCATTCCCGTCAACCCGCTATCATGGAGACATTTCCCACATGAGGTCAAGGATAGAGCTTGGGTAGAGATATGGGTAAAAAAATCTGTTCTATTTAATTCCATGAATTATTTTTGTATTTATATGAATTAATATTTTGATGTCAGCTTCGATTTAATTTTCCCGATGGTGAGGGTTCGCAACCAGAATGTCTAAAGGATTTAGGTGAGATTTGGAGAGCCTGTAAGCATGAGTTGTATATTGGTTGGGTTGCTAGAGTTGGCACTGAGTTAGAGGCGATACCAGTGGTGGATGATTGTCCTATAGAGCAGTATCGTCAGATGATTACTCAATGGATGAGTACCCAGTTTAAGGTATTAATAACATTTGAGGTATTTAAATAATAACTTTCATGTTTTGCATTAATACTATCTGTTTCATTTTTGAATTTTATTTAGGAATATTCTTGAAAAAATAAAAATAAAATTGATGCAAAAAAATACCTCCACACACTGGGATGCACTACGATGCCTGATCATGAGAGGAAGCAGGTATGACAATTGTTTATAAGTTTTCTTTACGACTTACACTTTCTTTTGTTTCCTCAATTATTTAATAGTTTACTAAAGTTTTCATATTACTTTAGTTTTCAATGTCATTGTAGAGGAAAATACAAAATATTGAAGGATGTGTGCCTCGAGAAAAACTATTTTGCTCGAGTAGACAGAAAAAGGATGGAAGTGTCGTCAATGAAGCGACTCAGCAGCAGATTGTAAGTTTTAATCTGTTGAATTTATATTTTAATATATATTTTGTAACTTAATTATATATTTATATTTTTAACAGGCTTCTTAAGAGGCCATTGATGCCCAAGAACCAGACAATTTTGGGCCAACAGATCACTTACATCAGGTGTTGGGAGAGGAGCATTCTGGCAGAGTACACTGCCGACCTAGGATAGCCCCGACGAGGTATTGACCCTCCTCAGGTATGAGCTGTAGTGCCACTGAGCTGCAGCAAGTTAGGGAATAGGCAGAGAAGGCTAAGAAAAGGGCCATAGAGATGGCAGAATAGTCTGCTAGGGAAAACAGTGCGTTTATGAAATTTATTGAAGTTCTACGTCCAACACTTCCAACAGAGGCCAGCCCGGATTTTGATAAATATATATTGTTGATATGTTATATATATGGTGCACCAGGTGGCAGTTCTAGTGGTGGTCAAGATGATGTACAGCTTGATGATGATGATGATGTCAAGGAGTCTGATGCGGAAGAGGAGAGAGAGGAGGAGGACGAGGTGGGTGGCGAGGGCGAGGAAGAGGGCGAGGGTGAGGAGGAGGGCGCTGAGGAGGGCAAGGACGATGATGGGGACGAGGACGAGGGTGATGATGATGGTGATGATGGTGATGGTGATGTGGGATAAATTGATCCATTACATTTTTTACTAATATTACTGAGATTTGATATTTAATCTATTCTAGTTGTTGGTTTTATCTAGACTTGTATTATAGTATTGGAGTTGAGTTATTTTTATATATTATCTATTTTTATGGATTTTGTTGTCTTTTAGTGGTTGTGTGTTTGGGAACCCCCCTCCTTCCTGGACCCTGGACAACCCCCCCCCCACCCACCATCCTCCTTGGACCCCAGGCACCCCCCCCCCCCCCCGGAGAGCCCCCGGACAGCCCCCCGAACAGCCCCCCGGACAGCCCCCCCACCCTCCTCCCTAGACCCCGGATAGCCCTCCCCCCACCCTCTTCCTTGGACCCCGGAAAACCCTATGAACACTCCCCGGACAGCCCCCGAACAGCCCCTCGAACAGCCCCCGGATAGCCCCCCACCCCCACCCTCCTCCCTGGACCCCGGACAGCCCCCCAGACAGCCCCCAACCCTCTTCCTTGGACCCCGGACAACCCCCCGAACACTCCCCGGACAACCCCCCGGACATCCCCCCCACCCTTCTCCCTGGACCCCGGACAGCCCCCCAGACATCCCCCCCCCCACCCTCTTCCTTGGACCCCGAACAACCCCCCGAACACCCCCCGGATAGCCCCCGGATAGCCCCCCAAACAGCACCCCGCACAACCCCCCACCCGCCTCCTTGGTCCCCAGACAGCCCCCCGGACACCCACCGGACAGCCCCCCGGACAGCCCCGCCGGACAACCCCCCCCCCACCCTCCTTGATTTCATTTAATACTATAAAATCTATAATATATATTTTATTTATTTTCATCATGATAATCAATGTAAATCACATTTACACATCTAATCAATATCATAGATTCTTGGTATGTTATAAAAGAGATTTATTCATTGGGCATGACATTATTAGATCCGAAATGTTTCATAGCATGATAAACTAAAATCTAATCCATAATAGTAATGATATAAAAATATTTTATATGAATGTCCACAAGATTTTATGTAAATACCATTCCACTAATAGACACATGAGGATTCTCATAAAATGGACAACATTTTAAGCACATACGGAAAACCGACCAAACGCATTTGGTTTCCATTGAAACTTTAGGATAATGATCCATGGGTCATATGTGACATGTACGAATCAACCCACCTCAATCTCTGATGTGGTGTGGCTGACACCACTCAAAGTATTTGTCTTATGTTTCAAAAGGACGTCATTTTAATTGAAAAACATCAACTGGCATACGAAAAATTGTCCAAACACATTCGGTTTCTGTTGAAACTTTAGGAGAACAATTCATGGGTCATATGTGATGTGTACGAGTCAACTCCACCTCAATCTGATATGCGGTGTGGCCGTCACCACTCAAAGTGTCTGTCTTTTGTTTCAAAATGACGTAATTTTAAGTGAAAAACATCAACTGGCATACAGAAAACCAACCAAATGCATTCAAATTGTGTCGATACTTTAGCACAATGATCCATGGGTCATATGTGATGCGTACGAGTCAACCTTGCCTCAATCCGAGGCGCGATGTGGCCGACACCACTCAAAGTGTTTGTCCTCTGTTTCAAAAGGATGTCATTTTAATTGAAAAAAAAACTATTGGCATACGAAAAACTGACCAAACACATTTGTATTGTGTCGATACTTTAGAAAATGATCCATGGGTCATATGTGACGTGTACGAGTCAACCCCACCTCAATCTGAGGCATGATGTGGCCGCCACCACTCAAAGTGTCTGTCTTTTGTTTCAAAAGGACGTCATTTTAAGTGAAAAACATCAATTGGCCTACGGAAAACTGACCAAATGCATTCAGATTGTGTCGATAATTTAGAACAACTATCCATGGGTCATATGTGATGTGTATGAGTCAACCCCTCCTTAATCTGAGGCATGGTGTGGCCAGAATCACTCTAAGTGGCTCTCTTTTGTTTAAAATGGACAACATTTTAAGTAGATACGGAAAACTGACCAAACACATTCGGTTTCCATTGAAACTTTAGGAGAATGATTCATGGGTCATATGTGATGTGTAAGAATCAACCTTGCGTCAATATGAGACGCGGTGTGGCCGACACCACTCAAAATATCTGTCTTTTGTTTCAAAAGGACGTTATTTTAATTGAAAAACATCAACTAGCATACGGAAAACTGACCAAACGCATTCAGATTGTGTCGATACTTTATCACAATGATCAATGGGTCATATGTGACATGTATGAGTCAACCCCGCCTCAATATGAGGTGCAGTGTGGCTGCCACCACTCAAAGTTTCTGTCTTTTGTTTCAAAAGGACGTCATTTTAAGTGAAAACATCAACTGGCATATAGAAAACCAACCAAATGCATTCTAATTGTGTCTATACTTTAGCACAATGATACATGGGTCATATGTGACATGTACGAGTCAACCCTGCCTTAATCTGAGGCACGATGTGGCCGTAATCACTCTAGGTGGCTCTCTTTTGTTTAAAATGGACAACATTTTAAGTACATACGGAAAACCGACCAAACGCATTCGGTTTCTATTGAAACTTTAGGATAATGATTCATGGGTCATATGTGACATGTATGAATCAACCCTGCTTCAATATGAGATGCGGTGTGGCTGGAACCACTCAAAGTGTCTGTCTTTTGTTTCAAAAGGACGTCATTTTAATTGAAAAACATCAACTAACATACGGAAAAATGACCAAATGCATTCGTATTGTGTCGATACTTTAGAAAAACGATCCATGGGTCATATGTGACATGTACGAGTCAACCCGCCTCAATTTGAGGCACAATGTGGTCGCCACCACTCAAAGTGTCTGTCTTTTGTTTCAAAAGGACGTCATTTTAAGTGAAAAACATCAACTGGCATACGGAAAACCGACCAAACGCATCCGTATTGTGTTAATACTTTGGAAAAACGATCCATGGGTCATATGTGACATGTACGAGTCAACCCTTCCTTAATCTGAGGCATGGTGTGTCCGAAATCACTCTAAGTGGATCTCTTTTGTTTAAAATGGATAGCATTTTAAGTATATACGTAAAACCAACAAAACGCATTCGATTTCTGTTGAAACTTTAGGAGAATGATTCATGGGTCATATGTGACGAGTATGAGTCAACCCCGCCTTAATCTGAGGCATGGTGTGGTCGAAATCACTCTAAGTGGCTCTCTTTTGTTTAAAATGGACAACATTTTAAGTAAATACAGAAAACCAACCAAACACATTTGGTTTCTGTTGAATCTCTAGGATAATGATCCATGGGTCATATGTGACCTATATGAGCCAACCTGGGCTTAATCCGAGTCACGGTGTGGCCGGGATCAGTCTAAGTGTCTCTCTTTTGTTTAAAATGGACACCATTTTAAGTACATATGGAAAACCGACCAAACGCATTCGGTTTCTATTGAAACTTTAGGAGAACAATACATGGGTCATATGTGATGTGTACGAATCAACCCCGCCTCAATATGAGATGTGGTGTGGCCGACACCACTCAAAGTTTCTGTCTTTTGTTTCAAAAGGACGTCATTTTAATTGAAAAACATCAACTGGCATACAGAAAACCAAGAAAACACTTTCGGAATATTTTGATACTTTAGGACAATGATCGATGGGTCATTTGTGAAGTGTATGAGTTAACCTCACCTCAATCCGATGCACGGTGTGGCAGGATCACTCCTTGTGTATGTATTTTGTTTAAAATGGACAAGATTATAAGTGAAAAGAACAACTGACATACGGAAAACTGACCAAATGCATTCAAAATGTGTTGATTCTTTAGGAAAACGATCCATGGTCCATATGTGACGTATACGAGTCATCCCCACCTTAATCTGAGGCACGGTGTGGCTGGAATCACTCTAAGTGGCTCACTTTTGTTTAAAATGGACAAAATTTTAAGTACATACAGAAAACTAACCAAACGGATTCAGATTGTATTGATACTTTAGCACAATGATCCATGGGTCATATGTGACGTGTATGAGTCAACCTCTCCTCAATCCGAGTCACGGTGTGACCGACACCATTCATAGTGTATCTCTTTTGTTTAAAATGGATAGGATTATAAGTGAAAAGATCAACTGGAATACAAAAAACTGACCAAACGCATTAGAAATGTGTTGATGCTTTAGGAAAACAATCCATGGGTCATATGTGACATGTATGAGTCAACCCCACCTCAATCTGAGGTGCGGTGTGGCCTACACCATTCACAGTGTCTCTCTTTTGTTTAAAATGGACAGGATTATAAGTGAAAAGAACAACTGACATACGAAAAATTAACCAAACACATTCAGATTGTGTTGATGATTTATCTCAATGATCCATGGATTATATGTGATGTGTACGAGTCAATCCAGGCTCAATTTGAGGAACGGTGTGGCCATGATCACTCTAAGTGGATCCCTTTTGTTAAAAATGGACAACATTTTAAGTACATACGGAAAACCGATCAAACGCATTCGGTTTCCATTGAAACTTTAGGAGAACGATACATGGGTCATATGTGACATGTACGAGTCAACCCCACCTCAATCTGAGGTGCATTGTGGCCACCACCACTCAAAGTTTCTATCTTTTGTTTCAAAAGGACGTCATTTTAAGTGAAAAACATCAACTGGCATACCGAAAACCGACCAAAAACATTCGTATTGTGTTGATACTTTAGAAAAATGATCCATGGGTCATATGTGACGTGTACGAGTCAACCCCACCTCAATATGAGGCACGGTGTGGCCGACACCACTCTAACTATGTCTATTTTGTTTAAAATGGACAAGATTATAAGTGAAACGAACAACTGGAATACGAAAAACAGACCAAATGCATTTGAAATCTGTTGATAATTTATCACAACGATTCATGGGTCATATGTGACCTGTATGACCCAACACGGGCTCAATTCGAGTCACGGTGTGGTTGGGATCAGTCTAAGTGTCTCTCTTTTGTTTAAAATGGACAACATTTTAAGTACATATGGAAAACCGGCCAAACGCATTCAGTTTCCATTTAAACTTTAGGATAATGATCCATGGGTCATATGTGACATGTAAGAATCAACCCTGCCTCAATCTGAGATGTGGTGTGGCTGGAACCACTCAAAGTGTCTGTCTTTTATTTCAAAAGGACATCATTTTAAGTGAAAAACATCAACTGACATACGGAAAATCAAGCAAACGCTTTCGGAATATGTTGATACTTTATGAAAATGATCGATGGGTCATTTGTGACGTGTACGAGTTAACCTCACCTCAATCCAAGGCATAGTGTGGCCGGTATCACTCCAGGTGTATGTATTTTGTTTAAAATGGACATCATTTCAGGTAAAAATATATGGTATACAAAAAATCGATCAAATAATGAATTGAATTTAGGATTCCACATATAATTGTCATCTAAATTTTAAATTGAATTCTAAATTAATTGAGTATGTTTATAATTATGTTATGAATTCTAATTTAATTATGGATGTGTATAGTTCTAGGATTCATTATATGTTAAATGTGTATGAATTTTTTTTCTATATGTATGTGTTAGTTGGTTATTGCAGGTACAATAATTGTATATGTATGTGTTAGTTTATTGCAGGTACAATACTTGGATTGAAAATGGGAGGGAATGCACAAAATGAGGCATGTTGTCCAAATTGCAGAGCTGCTGTGCAAATTGCATGCCTCTATGCAATTTGCACAGCATAGGCTATGCCAACGGTTTCAAACCGTTGGAATAGCATATCTGATGCTTTTTTTACCAATGGTTCAATGAACCATTGGTAAAAAACCTTTCCCAACGGTTCCTAAACTGTTGGGAAAGAGGAGAATCCTTGGTATTTCCCAACGGTTCAAGCGAAACCGTTGGTAAAAACTATCCCAACGGTTTGGAACAACCGTTGGGATAGGTTAGGCTTTCCCCACCCTATACCAACGGTTCACAATAAACTGTTCAGAAAATCTTTCCCAACGGATTACTTCCCTACGGTTTTCAGAACCGTTGGTATAACATATACCAACGGTTTTGCAGCCTTTCCCAACGGTTCAGAACCGTTGGGAAAGACTGTATTTCCAGTAGTTCCACATGCCAAAAATATGGGAATTTTCATCATGGGAACTGCCTCAAAGAGATTGGTAAATGCTTCAAGTGTAGGAAAGAAGGACACCATGCTCAATATTATCGAAAATATATGAGAAGGAAGGAGAATTTAGTGGAAGAAAGGGGATCCCCACCCATGGTTTAATGCTACAACCGTAGGGATCAAGGGAACTATGCAAGCCATTGCACTAAACCTCGAGTCCTTGATGGTAATCAGTGTCAGCAGCCACCAAACACAAAGGAACAAGATAAGTCTTATTCCATCACTACTGTGGAAGTGGAGCAAGATAAAGAAGTCATACAAGGTATACTTCCTATTCACTCAAGAATGGAAAAGGTCCTATTTGATTCTAGTTCTATGAATTCCTTTATATATTTTATGTTTTCTATAACTATATAATTGAAGCATCAAAACCTTGAGGTAAATATATCTGTAAAAACACCAAGTGGTGAAATCATTGCAACCCAAGTGTTTAACTCTTCTCTTGTTGGCGTATATGGGAATATTCTTCCTTCAAATCTCATAATACTTCCCTTGGTATAATTCTATGCTATAATAGGAATGGATTGGCTCTCATTATATAGATCACATATCAACTATTGGGAAAAGGAAATATATTTTCATATTCCAAACCATCCCATACTCCTCTATAAATGCAAGGAAAATCATGAGTCTCCTTTGAAAAATCCTTAAATGGTGTGGGTTTTGATTCCATGTGAAGAGGCAGACCTCTCCCAAATGGTTGAGTCAAAGGAAAGTGTCAACCTATAGGAAATACCCATCATGAGGGAATACAATGATGTATTTCCTAAAGAGTTACTCGTACTTCTCCCAGATCATGAGGTAGAGTTCTCCATAGAACTCATACCAGGAGCTAATCCTATCTCAAAGTGTCCCTATGGGATGGATCCTATTGAATTGGAGGAGTTAAATAAGCAGCTGCAATAGAATTTGGACAAAGGATTCATATACCCTAGTGCATCGAATTGGGGTTCACTAGTGCTCTATGTGAAGAAGAAGGATGGAACAATGCGGTTATGTATCGATTATCATGAACTCAACAAGATCTCCATAAAGAACAATTATCCTCTTCCAAGGATTGATGACTTGTTCGATTAGTTAAGAGGAGCTCAATACTTCTCATAGGTGGATCTTCATTCTGGATATCATCATCTAAAGGTGAATAAGGAAGATATTCAAAATAATGCCTTCCGTACAAGGTATGGACACTATGAGTTTCTAGTGATGCCCTTTGAACTTAGTAATTCCCTTTTAATATTCAAGGATTTGATGAATAGAGTCTTTAGACATTACCTAGACAAATTTTTGGTAGTTTTTATTAATGATATTCTAATCTAATCCAAGATTAAGGAGGAACATGAAGAACATCTAAGACTTTTGTTGGAGACATTGAGAAATGAGAAGTTGTATTCCATGTTAATAAAGTGTGACTTTTGGATGAAGAAAGTCATGTTCTTGGGACATGTGATCACAAGTGAGGGAATTTCTGTGGACCCTTCAAAAAAAGGAAATTGAGGAATGGATGAGACCCTCTAGTTTCACAGAAATCAATAGTTTTCTTGGATTAGCTGGGTACTATCAATGTTTTTTGAAACGTTTCTCATGATTTTCAATCCCACTAACTAAGTTAACAAGGAAATGGGAAAAGTATGTCTGGATGGAAGAACGTGAGTGAATCTTTATGTAGCTAAAGAGAAGGTTGATCACTACACTGGTACTCAAATTACTAAAAAGTGGGGAAAGTTTTGCAATATACAGTGATGCTTAAAAGAAATTATTGGGTTGTGTACTCATGAAAAAATGATAATGTGATAGCCTACGCCTCACAGAATTTGAATATCCATGAGAAGAACTACTCGACACATGATCTATAGCTGGAAGCCGTGATTTTTGCCTTAAAAATAGAGCAGCAATACCTTTATGGTGAGAATTGTGACATATACACCAATCACAAGATCATAATGTATATATTCACACAAAAGGATCTCAACATGCATAAAAGGATATGGTTAGAGCTAATCAAGGATTAAAATTTCTCCATTTACTATCATCATGGAAAGGTGAACAAGGTAGTTGATGCTCTAAGGATAAAAGAACCTTCTACTCTATCCAGGTTATGGATTGAGAAATACCTTATCTTCTTGGATATGAGAAGGATGGATTTTGAAATCAAAAGGGAATGTGATACATCCTACCTTTCCAAAATGATTGTGCCACCGTCAATCCAAGAGATGATTAAGGAGGAACAAAGGTATGATCTGGAGTTACAAAAGAAGGTGAATGTAGTAAAGGAAGGGAAGATGTAGGAGTTCTATATTGATGAAGATGGTGTGATTTGGTTTGGAACGCAGCTTTGTGTGCCATCATCACCCATGATAAAGAAGGATTTATTGGACAATGCACATAACTCAACATTATCTATCCATCCTGGTAGCACCAAGATGTATCAAGATCTCCAAGAGCACTTCTGGTGGGATAACATGAAGAAGGATATTGCAGAATATATTTCAAGGTGCTTGGTATTTTAGAAAGTTAAAGTAGAGAGAAAAAAGTCCAAAGGGATGATGAAAACATTAAATATACCCATGTGGAAATGGGAGAATTTCATTATGGACTTTGTCACGGGTCTCTTAAAGACATCAAAGGGAAATAATATGATATAGGTTGTGGTTGACTGACTCACCAAGATTGCCCATTTTATCACTATTCGGGAAGATATCTTACTTGAACAACTTGCAAATATATATGTGATCTAAGTGGAGATACTACATGTTGTTCCACTATTTATTGTCTCAGATCATGATCCAAGGTTCACATATAAATTTTGGAGAAGCCCTCAACAAGATTGGAGTACTGAATTAAATTTCAACATGGCCTATCACCCCCAAACTGATGTCCAATCTAAAAGGAATATTTAGATGCTCGAAGATATGCTAAGAGACTTATCTTTAGAATTAAAAGGTGGATGGGATCAGTATATCCCATTGGTTGAGTTCTCATACAACAATATCTTCCACTTGAGTATTCAGATGGCTCCATATGAAGCTCTATATGGAAAGCAATGTAGAATTC
Organism: Viscum album; assembly: GCA_963277665.1. Lineage (NCBI taxonomy): Eukaryota > Viridiplantae > Streptophyta > Magnoliopsida > Santalales > Viscaceae > Viscum > Viscum album. The sequence goes on from OY728131.1 coordinate 2,074,963,242, forward strand.
AAACCAGTTGGGATGAAGTTTGAGAAAGAAAGCTACTTGGACATGATCTTGTGCAAGAGATGATAGAGAAGGTTCTATTAATTCAAAAACATATCAAATATGCTCAGAGTCAAAAAAATATCTACACTGACAACCGTCTAAGGGACCTAAAGTTTGATGTTGGAGATAAATTATTCCTTCGAATATCACCATGGAAGAGAGTCATGCAGTTTGGAAAGAAAGGGAAGATAAGCCCAAGTTACATTGGCCCCTTTGAGATCCTTAACCACATAGTATTTGTGTCCTATAATCTTTAACTTCCACCAAATATGTCTCAAGTTCATGATGTGTTTCATGTATCACTCCTGAGAAAGTACATACCAGATCCCTCACATGTACTGAACTCATAGGTGGTATAGATGGAAGATGATCTCTCTTATGAGCAGCAACCAATAAAGATTATAGATAAGAGATATAAGGTCATATACAAAAAGAAAACCCATATTGTAAAAGTTTTGTGGAGGAACCATAAGTTTGAAGAAGCAACTTGGGAACTAGAGGAGGTGATGAAGGGGAGGTACCTTCAACTGTTTGGGTAAAATAAAATTTTGATGGAGAAATTTCATAAGGGGGGAAGAATGTAACGACCTAATGTTTTATCAATGGAATCCCCTTATTATAATTATTCCTTAAATTATAATCATATTTGGAAACCCAATTAAATATCATGATACTAAATACTATGTGACTATTAAACATAATTTTGCCACTTCTATGTTTTGAATTTCGAAAATCAAATATACACGGTTGCGATCAATAAGATGTTTGGAGTCTTGTAGGACAAACCTAATTTTTTGGTGAAGAGTAAACTACCATTATGAATAGAAACATACCCTTATGAATTTTAATATGACCCTTATGAATAGTAAATCCTCCAAAAGAATAGTAACCTCACTCATGATTGTATAAATAAAATTTTGGCATCTTATAAGTGAAAATATGACCATACTAAAAGTATTAGTATTTTTGTAGGTAATAAATAAATAATTATAATTAATTAATTAATTTAAAATAAAATGTTTTCATAAATTAACAATTCTATTTCTTCGGGTTTTAATATTATTTTATAATACCTTATGCAATTTTTGAAAGCATTATGAAATCAGTTTTAATTTTAAAATATGTATTTTTTCAAGTAAATTGTGATTTTAATTAAAAATTAAATTAATCATATTTATAAAATTATTTTTTGAAAAATGGAGTTCAATTTTGGATTCTACACATCGAAAAATTATTATGGTTATTTTTTGGTATTTTTATAAAATACTTGAATTTTGGATGAATAGTGAAATAGTATAATTTACAAAATAAGCTAAATACACTAATTATAGAGTCATGTATGATGTTACGCTGATGTAATCCCAATTGTTTAGAACTAAAATGCATTTATTACTATTCTTGTTTATGGAATCATCACTATTACTTGTCTTGTGGAGAAATAATAAATTAATGATTATAATATTGAGAAAACCCCTCTCTCCACCACTATAAATACCACCCTTCACACCCTCATTTCCTCACACCAATAAAGCTTAAATACTTATCTAAACTCTACCAAAAAATCTTCCCTATCCCCTCCCCCACTTCTAAGATCTTTTGGTATCATCAAAAAACCAATCCAAGTTTCCTTAAGGAGGATTCAAGAGGTAATTCCCCTCTCTCTTTTCCTTTAATTTCCTTTCAATTTCAAGTTATTTTCTTAACCTCTCCCCAGCAACCCTCATACACATGGTATGGTAACTATATTATATTACATATACTATAATTTTATGATACTAATGGGATAATATATCATCCAACCCCCTTCTCCTCTTGTTTTAATTTTATAATGGAAAATGATATTCGTTAGGTGTTAATTTATCACCTTCACGAATGACGTGTTTTCATTTTCCTTCGCCACATTAAGATCTGGTAATGAAACAATTTTTATGGTCAAACCAGAACATTTTATATGTTCTGGAACTAACTTATTTAAATACTACTAAATGATTAAACAAAACAAGTTCATTGTGGTCGAAAAACCACCCGAATTAACCCAAACGATCATCATTACATTATTATCTAATGATTCATCCAAATGGTATATAAATTAATTATTTATAAGATCATTTAAACTCTATTAATATCATTAATAACATGAGATATCATTTTTGTATGTTTATCCATGTTCTACGCAAACTTCCATTCATGAATACAAGTGAACCGTTCAAGAAAACTATAAAAACAAATGTTCCTAAACAATGAATTTAAACTCTATAACTCATCCAAAATCCCATAAATGAACTTAATAAAACTTTAATGAATCTTGTTAATGTATAAAATGTTTTTTAATTGTTAATTAATGAATCAATTGTGGTTATACAGGAAATTAAAATGAACAAATCATTCAGATACAAGGTAAGGGGAAATTCTCGAACCTAACTCTCATACTTTGTGTTTTCCCTCTTTCAACCCATTTCAGTATGGATATTCCTTAAGAATCATTTCTTCATACTCATCATACCTATTATGGGATATAAATTTTTTTTAATTGAGCTTATGACAAACCCAGTGTTCTTCTAAAAGAACTCTTCTTACAAATTAACACCCTCTTTTTACTTCTCAAAGATTGTTTCTACTTCACTCATCATTGATTGTTCTATGTAAAGAATGTTATCCCCTATTTATTTTGAGATAAATATGTTTATTAATGTATTATTTATTATGTTAAACCCATTCCTTTCCATGGGTTATGTTTAATTTTGACATATGTTCTATGTGGCATGCATGACAATGTAAATGTTATGATGTGATAGGAGTGCCGAGAATTATATAGCACTATATGAATGTTATGATGTAATGGGTGAAACCAAAATTAAACAATAATCCAATGAATTGGGTAAAGTAATGAATCTTATGAGTTAAATTTAGATTATGTGTGAACATAATTCTAGCTTTTTTCACAACTATGTGTGGTAGTTGACCACTAAGACATGATGTTTCATTTTTATGCATTGCCACATTTCAAGTCTTTTATTAATGCTTCCTCTCATGTTCATGATCCATTGCCTATGTTATGATTGTGCTCACCCATTGTTATATTGTTAATATCTATCCTATTACTGGTCTTTTTTCTCACCCATTTTTTATGTATATCCTCAGGCAATTACGTGTACTAAGGAGTTTTCAAGGGACAATAAGAAGCTAGAGAATAATTAATTAAATAAATGTTTGTGTTTTATGTTGTAAATGTTATGTATGTTCCTAGTTTTACCAAGACATTAAACATTAAGATCCTTATTGTGTAATAATATTATGTTTCTTATCTTTATAATGATGTAATAGTAATGTAGGAAAAGGTTGGGTTTCTATAGTTTGTATCAAAGGAAAGCTTTAGTTAATTTGGGAATTAGGATTAGTGTACCCTAGAGAAGACCTCTAGTATGAGACTAAGTATAATTATATACACAAGAATATTTGCTAATAAAAGGTATCCTATAACATATTCTTTTAGCATAAATTTTTCAAATAAATAAGTTATTTATTCATGACTTGTTGACTTATTTTTTGTTCTAACTTTTTCTATTTTAGAGAATGGTGGGAACCAAGAGAAACCAGACCAACAACCTGTGTGAGGGTCAATGAAACGATTTTCCTAACGACATCCCCAATGATTTGGGAGGTGGATTTCAGAAATTTATGGAGATTCATACCCAACTATCTCAGGTTATGAATAATAATCTAAATAATGAGAAACATCATCCTTTATTAAAGATGGAGAAACTAGATATCGAGGGTTTTATGCTGCAAAAACCACCGATATTTAGTGGATCTTCAGATCCACTAGTTTAGGAACAATGGGTAAACTTCATGGAGAATATCTTTTCTATGATTCACTATTCTGAGATGGATAAGGTGACATTATTCATTTATCATTTAGAGGGAGAGGCCGATCAATGGTGGGATTTGATTAAGAACACCAAGCCAAGAGACGAAATTGAAGAGATTGAATGGGAAGAATTTAACATCATGTTTCTTAAAAAGTATTTCCCACAAAATCTTCGTACGAATATTGGGAGAGAATTAATAGATCTCAATAAAAAAGAATAAGAACCTATCACTACCTACACAACGAATTTCACAAGGCCTGAAAGGTACGCTTCGAGTTTTGTTATCAACAATGGTAGAAAAAATGATAGATTCTATAGTTGGTTAAAACCACACATTCAAAAGGATCTTTCAATTCGAGACTTTGGGAATTATGAAGAAGAGTTTTGGTGTGCCCTAAAAGTGGATATGGAGTTTTTAGAATGGTATCATGGCTATGATGATAAGAAACAAAAGATGGAGTTTCAAGCTGGAGGATTGAATGATAAAGGTGGGAAGCAAACTCAACGACCCATATGCCAAAAATGTGGGAAGCTTCATCATGGGAACTACCTCAAAGGTATGGGGAAATTCTTCAAGTGAGGTAAATAAGGCCACCATGATCAAGAGTATAAAAAATACATGAGAAGGATAATTTAGTGAAATAAAGGGGATATCCACCCATTGTTCAATGCTACAACTATAGGGAGAAAGGGAACTATGAAAGCCATTGCACTAAACATTGAGTCCTCGAGGGAAATCAAAGTCTGCAGCAACCAAAGCTAAAGGAACAAGGGAAGGATTATTCTATCACTACTACAGAAGTGGAACAAGATAATGAAGTCATAAAAGGTACACTTAATATTCACTCAAGAATGGAAAAATTATTATTTGATTCTGGTTCTATATATTCCTTTATATCTTGAAATTTTTATAGAACTATAGAATTGAAGCCTCAAAACCTTGAAGTAGAGATATCTATCAAAACACCAAGTGGTATAATCATTTCAACCCAAGTGTTTGACTCTTATCCTGTTGGTGTATGTGGGAAGATTCTTCTAGTGAATCTTATAATATTTCCCTTGGTGGAATTAGATTTTATAATGGGAATGGATTGGCTCTCATTATATAGATCAAATATCAAATTTTAGGAAAAGGAAATATCTTTTCATATTCTGAAACATCCCATGATCCTCTAAAAATTCAAGGAAGATCATGAATCTCCTTTGAAAAATCCTTCAATGGTATGGGTGTTGATTCCCTGTAAAAAGCCATACCTCTCCCAAATGGCTAAGTCAAAGGAAAGTGTCAAACTAGTGGAAATGTCCATCATAAGGGAATAATGTGTTGTATTTCCTGAAGAGTTACCCAGACTTCCCCTAGGTCGTGAGGTAGAGTTCTCTATATAACTAATACCCAGAGATACTACTATCTCAAAGTGTCTCTATAGGATGGATCTTATAAAACTTGAGGTGTTAAAGAAGAATCTGTAAGAGCATTTGGACACAGTTTTCATATTCCATACACTACTACAACCTGCCCCTTTATCAGCGCTAAAAACCAGCATTAACAGTGCTAGAAAAGCGCTGTTAATTCTGGCGTAGATAAAGGGGGGGTCCCCTTTATCAGCGCGTGGTGGAGCGCTGATAAAGGTCAACTATATCAGCGCTTCTCGGAGCGTTGATACAGGGTCCCTTTATCAGCGCTCCTCTAGCGCTGTTATAGGTGTCCTTTATCAGTGCTAAAAAAGTGCTGATAAAGGCCCCAGCGCCTGCACCTAAAAAACAGTACCTGCACACTTGCACACCAGAATACCTGCACAAAGTAGCACATGCACACCTGCACACCATAGCACCCGCACCCAATATTTTGACTGACAACGGTATATACATTTACTTAACATCATGAATACAAAAAAAACGCATTGCTATATACATTTCAAACAATGTTTTACATGGTTACATTTACAATTATTCAACAACAGTTATAAACATTCATGTTTCATCCTTTGATATTTGTGATCCACTCTCGATGGTATTTGTTGCCGAACAAAGCATCCGAACTCAAGGAAAAAAATTCACCTATATAAGAAAACAAATATTATGTTAGTAATGCAATAATGAAAGAAATTAAAACAGTAATATGAAAGAATACATTAATATGGAAATGTGAAACTAAAATATTAAATTTTAAACTCAAAAGTTTTCATTTTCATAACAATGAAAGGGAATAATGTAAAATCAATATGTTTTTGATTGATTTATCTCATTTAATAAATACGGATTCTTTATCTAATGAAAAGCTTTACCGGTCACACCGTGCGTCAGATTGAAGTGTGTTCGATTCATACACATCACAAATGACTTTTGGATCGTTGTCCTAAAGTATCAAAACAATCCGAACACGTTTTCTCAATTTACCGTATGTCATTGGTGTTGTTTTCCAAAGTTTATGTCATTTTCAAACTGATATCAGACAATTTTATCCATACCGGTCACGCCGTGCGTCGGATTGAGGTGCGGTCGATTCATACACGTCACAAATGACTCGTGGATCGTTGTCCTAAAGTATCAAAACAATCCGAATGCGTTTTCTTGGTTTGGCGTATGTCATTGGTGTTTTTTTCCAAAGTTTATGTCATTTTCAAACTGATATCAGACAATTTTAGCCATACCGGTCACACCGTGCATCGGATTGAGGTTCGGTCGATTCGTACACGTCACCAATGACTTGTGTATTATTTTCCTAAAGTATCAAAACAATCCGAATGTGTTTTCTTGGTTTGGAATATGTCATTGGTGTTGTTTTCCAAAGTTTATGTCATTTTCAAACTGATATCAGACAATTTTAGCCATACCGGTCACACCGTGCGTCGGATTGAGGTGCGGTCGATTCGTACACGTCACAAATGACTTGTGGATCATTGTCCTAAAGTATCAGAACAATCCGAAGCCGTTTTCTTGGTTTGGAGTATGTCATTGGTGTTGTTTTCCAAAGTTTATCTCAATTTGAAACTGATATCAGACACTTTTAGCCATACCGGTCACACCGTGCGTCGGATTGAGGTGCGGTCTATTCGTACACGTCACAAATGACTCGTGGATCGTTTTCCTAAAGTATCAAAACAATAAAAAGGCGTTTTCTCAGTTTGGAGTATGTCATTGGTGTTGTTTTCCAAAGTTTATGTCATTTTCAAACTGATATCAGACAATTTTAGCCATACCAGTCACACCGTGCGTCGGATTGAGGTGTGGTTGATTTGTACATGTCACAAATGACTCGTGGATCATTTTACTAAAGTATGAAAACAATACGAAGGTGTTTGATCGGTTTGGCGTATGCCATTGGTGTTGTTTTCCAAAGTTTATCTCAATTTGAAACTGATATCAGACACTTTTAGCCATACCGGTCACACCGTGCGTCGGATTGAGGTTTGGTCAATTCGTACACTTCACAAATGACTCTCGGATCGTTTTCCTAAAGTTTCAAAACAATACGAAGGCATTTTCTTGGTTTGGTGTATGTCATTGGTGTTGTTTTCCAAAGTTTATGTCATTTTCAAACTGATATCAGAAAATTTTAGCCATACCGGTCACATCGTGCGTCGGATTGAGGTGCAGTCGATTATTACACGTCACAAATGACTCTTGGATCGTTTTCCTAAAGTATCAAAATAATACGAAGGCGTTTTCTCGGTTTGGCATATGTCATTGGTGTTGTTTTCCAAAGTTTATGTCATTTTCAAACTGATATCAGACAATTTTAGCCATACCGGTCACACCGTGCATCGGATTGAGGTGAGATCAATTTTTACACGTCACAAATGACTTGTGGATCATTGTCCTAAGGTATCAAAACAATCCGAAGGAGTTTTCTCGGTTTGGCATATGTCATTGGTGGTGTTTTCCAAAGTTTATGTCATTTTCAAACTGATATCAGATAATTTTAGCCATACCGGTCACACCGTGCGTCGGATTGAGGTGAGGTTGATTCGTACACGTCAAAAATGACTCGTGTATCGTTTTCCTAAAGTATCAAAACAATACGAATGCGTTTGCTCAGTTTGGCGTATGTCATTGTTGTTTTTTTCCAAAGTTTATCTCGATTTGAAACTGATATCAGACACTTTTAGCCATACCGGTCACACCGTGCATCAGATTGAGGCTCGGTCGATTCGTACACGTCAAAAATGACTCGTGGATCGTTTTCCTAAAGTATCAAAACAATCCGAAGACGTTTTCTTGGTTTGGCGTATGTCATTGGTGTTGTTTTCCAAAGTTTATGTCATTTTCAAACTGATATCAGACAATTTTAGCCATACCAGTCACACCGTGCGTCGGATTGAGGTTCAGTCGATTCATACACGTCACAAATGACTCGTGGATCGTTGTCCTAAAGTATCCAAATAATCCGAATGCGTTTGCTCGGTTTGGCTTATGTCATTGTTGTTGTTTTCCAAAGTTTATGTCATTTTCAAACTGATATCAGACACTTTTAGCCATACCGGTCACACCGTGCGTCGGATTGAGGTGCGGTTGATTCGTACACGTCACAAATGACTCTTGGATCGTTTTCCTAAAGTATAAAAACAATCTAAAGGCATTTTCTCAGTTTGGCGTATGTCATTGGTGTTGTTTTCCAAAGTTTATGTCATTTTCAAACTGATATTAGACAATTTTAGCCATACCGGTCACACCGTGCGTCGGATTGAGGTGCGGTCAATTTGTAAACATCAAAAATGACTTATGGATCATTTTCCTAAAGTATCAAAACAATATTAAGGCGTTTTCTTGGTTTGACGTATGTCATTGGTGTTGTTTTCCAAAGTTTATGTCATTTTCAAACTAATATCAGACAATTTTAGCCATACCGGTCACACCGTGCGTCGGATTGAGGTGCGTTTGATTTTTACACGTCACAAATGACTCGTGGATCATTTTACTAAAGTATCAAAACAATCCGAAGGCGTTTTCTCAGTTTGGCATATGTCATTGGTGTTGTTTTCCAAAGTTTATGTCATTTTCAAACTGATATCAGACACTTTTAGCCATACCGGTCACACCGTGCGTCGGATTGATGTGAGGTCAATTCGTACACATCAAAAATGACTCGTGGATTGTTTTCCTAAAGTATCAAAACAATCCGAAGGCGTTTTCTCTGTTTGCCGTATGTCATTGTTGTTGTTTTCCAAAGTTTATGTCATTTTCAAACTGATATCAGACAATTTTAGCCATATCGGTCACACCGTGCGTCGGATTGAGGTGTGGTCGATTCGCACATGTCACAAATGACTCTTGGATCGTTTTCCTAAAGTATCAAAACAATCCGACAGCGTTTTCTTGGTTTGGAGTATGTCATTGGTGTTGTTTTCCAAAGTTTATGTCATTTTCAAACAGATATCAGACAATTTTAGTCATACCGGTCACATCGTGCATCGGATTGAGGTGCGGTCGATTTGTACACGTCACAAATGACTCATGGATCGTTTTCCTAAAGTATCAAAACAATCCAAATGTGTTTTCTCGGTTTGGCGTATGTCATTGGTGTTGTTTTCCAAAGTTTATGTCATTTTCAAACTGATATCAGACACTTTTAGCCATACCGGTCACACCGTACATCGTATTGAGGTGCAGTCGATTCTTACACGTCAAAAATGACTCGTGGATCGTTTTCCTAAAGTATCAAAACAATCCAAAGGCGTTTTCTCGGTTTGGCGTATGTCATTGGTGTTGTTTTCCAAAGTTTATATCATTTTCAAACTGATATCTGACAATTTTAGCCATACCGGTCACACCGTGCGTCGGATTGAGGTGTGGTCGATTTTTACACGTCACAAATGACTCGTGGATCATTGTCCTAAAGTATCAAAACAATCTGAAGGCATTTTCTCAGTTTGGCGTATGTCATTGGTGTTGTTTTCCAAAGTTTATGTCATTTTCAAACTGATATCAGACAATTTTAGCCATACCGGTCACACCGTGCATCGGATTGAGGTGCGGTCAATTTTTACACGTCTCAAATGACTCGTGGATCATTGTCATAAAGTATCAAAACAATCTGAATGCATTTGATCAGTTTGGCATATGTCATTGGTGTTGTTTTCCAAAGTTTATGTCATTTTCAAACTGATATCAGACACTTTTAGCCATACCGGTCACACCGTACGTCAGATTGAGGTGCGGTCGATTTGTACACATCACAAATGACTCGTGGATCGTTTTCCTAAAGTATCAAAACATTCCGAAGGCGTTTTCTCAGTTTTCCGTGTGTCATTGGTGTTGTTTTCCAAAGTTTATGTCATTTTCAAACTAAGTAGTAGGAATTCACTAATCTAAGGATATGAAACATAAGAAAGGGAGATCATAGATGATCAATAAGTGTAAAGGGAGATATCAATGACCATATAAAGATAACATAAGTATTAATAATTCACCTTCATTGTCTTATTTGTTTACATTCTTCGATCAGGTACGCTGTCCATTCGTTTCTAAAGACATTTATATCATCTTCTGAATAGGAGTTTTTGCGACAGTCATAGTAGTACGAAAAAAATATAAATACACAAAGGATTAATAATTATTTTAAATAAATTAGTAATTATTTTCAAAAATACCTCTTCAGGGATGCTAGTTTATCCATGAAATACGATCTCTTTCATAAATTTACAAACATAACAACCGCAGTCCTTGCCATTTTTTTGTTTCGGACACTGCAGAAACATCAAGAAAAATAAGTAATTTGTTTTGATATGTATTTGGATAGTGAAATATAATTATATATACCCAGATACTTCTCCATTTGTAGATCTTGTGGGCATTGTCGTCCTTACGCCCTGGATTCATTCCAGCCTTTAGACGATATTCATACACCACCCTATCATAACAAAATCCTCGTTAAAAGATAATATAAAATATATAACTAGATATTTAGTTCTAAAATGTTGGATCTAGTGTATTACAAATTGACAATCTCCATCATGTGTGGTCAGTTAGTTGGATATCCATGCAGTGAATCCAGAAAATAAATCTTTGGAGTATCCAAATTGACTGCAATGAGCATCCAATGTTCCCTAAAAACACAAAAAGAAATAAGTACTGATAGAAATGAAAATATGATTGATATGATTAAAATGTAGAGTTTTACCCTTGTATCGTTGGTATTAAAAAGAGCCTGTCAGTCGTAATTCTTCTTTGAAACGTTCTGAGCATATTTGACATCAATTCAGTCTGAAAATTAGAATCTATTTCTGTTCGTTGTGTAGAAATGGTGTGAGGATTAATGAGTCCAAATTTGTATTCATGGGAAAATCCCTTCAATTGTTTTTCATATATACTCTTGTGAAAAATATGAGATGTATTTATCCATAATTATCAAATTATATCAGCTTCTGTAAAATCAAATCATGAAAACATACCTCATGTATACATTTATAACTGAGGCGCCTAGCCAGTCGTATGTGATGATCTCAGAAACAGCGTCTGAACTAACGAAATCCATTGTTTCCTCTCCGTACATATATTTTTCACAAAAAATTGTATGATTCTTTCTGTCTTTCATTTTTGTATCCACATGAGCTTGCAATGATATTAAATGTGGATATAGAACGGGCGGGGTGAACGTGCTCTCAGTAGATCATTTTGATCGGTTGGTTGATCCAATCTTGGAGTCGCTCTTTCGTTTTAGCTTCTCCATTTTATCCTTCTGTAATAACATTCATCGGTTCAGCCATTTTCTAATTTAATGTTAAAGGTTCTGCTTGAAAAATGAACTAGAAATGAATACCTCCTGCTCGACGTGTTTTTTTACAAGATTCGACGGTCATGCAACGAATGTTCCAATAGCTTTTTCCACCGTATGAATGTCTTCATCGTCATTTGGCACGGGTAGCTCGGCACTCGGCTCATGAGCTACGTTAATCGACACTTTGACATGACCGGTTGGAAGTGGTCTGGATTGTAGCGTGTCATTCTGCATATTGAACACCGTATCCCTCGCTACAAGGCGATGGGTGGGAGTTAACAGATATAAATCACAGTCATTTTCACCCTACAGAATATCATTAAATGAAAGGTATCAGTGTCTATGTGATTCACATCTCACAAAAACGAATATTATAATATTGATTACCTTAGTTAAGTCAGGTCTTTGAGGGGAATGGCTCGCCTCAAAGCTGGTGAGGGGTGGATCTTCTCGCGGGGGTTGTTCTTGAGTTGTTTGTTCTCTTCACCTCTCCTCCATCAAACTCTTTAGCATCTCTCCCTGAGTTTGGATTAGTTCTTCAAGGGTAGCTACTCTATCTCTCATTACATGCAATTCTTTAGTTTGTTCATCCTCTTGTTTTTTTTCTAAAAATATGTCTTGGGTGACACCCCAAAACCCACACCTCTGACGCGGCCATACTGTTCTGGCTATTTCAAGGCCATTTAAAGTATTTCTACATCCGGTGCGGGTGTTGATGTTTCCTGTGACTATGTGTTTCGCGCGGAATCCGGGGATGACCTCCTTGACGGGAGATTCAAACGTTCCGATCGGTTTCTAACGGGTTTGTTCGTAGAACCGGAAACATCCAATGATTCCACATCCGTTGGGACCTACTTTCCAAAGGCAGGCGCTCATTAGCTTGTGGGCTAATGAGGCTTAGGAATTTGCATTGGTCGAGAGGATGGGAGGTCGGACTCATCACACCTTTTTGAGGGGAATTATTGTCTACTCCGGGACTCTCTTTATAGATTTAAGTTAAGTTCGTGAATCCTTATTACATTACCAAGTATAAAATGAGCTTTCCTTTAGTTTTAACAATCAATGATTAAATATGCAAGAAATTTAGAGAATCTTTTATATGTATTCGAGGTTCTTCATCAATATAGAATCATCTATATTTGTTTAGAGATTCTTGGTCAATGGTATCCTTCAAAACATTTATATAAAAGTCTCTTGGTCATTTTGATGACCAGGCTGGTTTTAAAGCCACTCAGTGGGGCACTTGAAGTTTATCGTCATTCAGAAGGACAGAGATTATTTCAATGTTGGGATCGAACCCATGAATGGGCTACCTACGTATCCTTTGTTTTGAAAAAGGAATCAGAACCCACGTAGTTCGAGGAAATGGGATATAATGTTTTATGATTGATGGCTCAAAGATGAATGTCATAATTACTTTTACACTCTAAGCTCACGTGAGTCATGCTCGGTGTGAGAAACAAGAGGTATTGGTAAAATTTAGACAATTGTGCCATAAAAGATGCAATCATAAGAATTTGTTTTGGGGCTTATGTATAGATGACTGCCCAGATAGGTGAAGGTTTAGGATTTACTTTTAGGAAGAAAATCCATGAACAGGGTCCACAAAGTTATATGTGCTTTATGGAGATTTGAATACTCTAATCTTGGGGCTTACTCCTAAGGAGGATGCCCAAATTAGGAGGGGACTTATGATTGGGTTTTATTCCTGAAAAGGAAACCCAAATCAAAGGGAATTTATGACTGGTTAAGAGAAATTTTAAGAGACTTGTGGCTTACTCTTAAGAAAGATGCCCAAGATTTATGACTAGGACTTATTCCTGAGAAGGAAGCCTAGGTTAGGGGACTTGGGGCTTACTCCTGAAAAGGAAGCCCAAGGTTATGACTGAGTCTTATTCCTGAAAAGGAGACCCAGGTTAGGGATTAAGGTTTGGGGCTTACTCCTGAGGAGGATGCCCAAGATTAAAGGACTTTGATTGGGGCTTATTCTTAAGGAAGATGCCCAAGATTTATGACTAGGACTTATTCCTGAGAAGGAAGCCTAGGTTAGGGGACTTGGGGCTTACTCCTGAAAAGGAAGCCCAAGGTTATGACTGAGTCTTATTCCTGAAAAGGAGACCCAGGTTAGGATTCTCTCATTTTAAAGGATGAGGTTGAATGAATGAACTCTCAATCTTTGATGACATAAAGATGTTTAAATCATTAGGTTTTGAGAGATATTTCACATAATTCCTTTCAGATAAGGATGTCAAATCAAGAAATCATGCCATAAATGGCTTTGAAGAGTATCTTGAAGACTGAATCTTGAATAGGAAGGGTGAAATGGCTTAAGAGGGGTGAAAAAGGGCAAGATGGGCACCCAAAAAGATAGGGGCGCGCAAGTATTGAAGGTCGCGCAAGTCCTGCGGCGGCGCGCAAGTATTGGTCGCGCAAGTATACTTGCGCGACATAAGGGATACTTGCGCGATTTTCAACCAGAGTTGAATTACTTGAGCGACTCTTTATTAAACCCTTTCCCATCCTCTTGAGGTTCTTCCAGAAGGGGGACGCGCAAGTTATATTGAAGGAATTAAGTCGGCGCGCAAGTGTTTGATAAGTTTCAACATTTAAGCCTTCCTTCTTCCCTTTAGATCTTCCATTCTAGGTAAGAAATTACCTTAGAAGTGTTCTGGAAGCTTTGAGAAGAGACTTGGGCGTCGGGAGCTTTGATCCGAGTTTCTGGGAACCGATCTCCTTGAATGGGGGGCCCACAGGGTCTATTTATAGGCAAAAGAAGACCCCGGGCGGTTACTGGGCGGTTACCAGATCTGTCGCGCAAGTCCCTTGCACGACCATGAGGGGTCGCGCAAGTGTTGAGGCGGCGCGCAAGTATACTTGCGCGACCAAGAGGGAACTTGCGCGACCTCTAGGCAATGTTCTCCTTTTTCATCCCTTTGTCGATTTTTGATGTTTCTTCAAAGGATTAATCACTTTGAGCTCAGATATTCCCTTTTCCGAACTTTAGATTCCGTGACGAAAGGAGCGTCAACAAAAGTCCCCCCTCAGAGTTGGATCCGGAGAGAAATGAGGATTTGACTCTGAGGAAATCGAATCCCTCTAAAGGAAAAGGGCGGCGCGCAAGTCTTCAGTGCGCAGAGGGAGGCGCGCAAGTCTGCTGGAACTTGACTTTTTTTCAGAGTTCCATTGTCTTTTGTGTGGGCAGTTTAAAGTCATGCACGCCGGACATAAAGGGGCTAATGTTTAAGGTCGAAATAGCTTTGACCGAAAAATGGATTAAAATGGATTCAATTCCTTGATAATTTATCTGAAAACAAACTACCATACTCAAGTATGAGAGAAAATATGTAAACTATGACTTAAGAATATTTGATTCTGAGGAATGATATGAAAAAGAGCTAAATAGCATTAGAAGAAGTAGTTTCCAAGAATGAAGTTACTATTATTTAACAAAACCCGTTAGGGGGTTGAAATATGCAGGGCCACCTATGGGCATTGGCTGCATAGTCAAATAAAATAGCATCTTTTGGCTGACAAGTCTGTTATGTGGACTGTTTATGCAAGGCCACCTATGGGCACGTGCTGCATAGTTAGGCAAAAGAACTCTCAGAAATTTACTTTCCTAGTGCTAAAAGCCAGTGAAAGTTTATGGAGATTCAAATTTTCTAAAGCATAGAGTTTGTTGTATGGAAAGAGGTACTTGAATATGGAAAGGATATTTCCGAACAAGAATATCGAAGAACTGGATAAATATCACTCCTACGAAGGTCTGACCCAAACGTAGGGAAGGAGAATAAACCATAGACTTGAATACTTTCAGATCATGAAAAAGGATATGGGACAAATATGTTAAGGATGGCTATTTTTGCGGATCCCTACATACTTTCGTTTAAGACAAATAAGGACAAAAGAGGCATTCTTCCCAAGAATGAAGTTACTATTATTTAACAAACCCGTTAGGGGGTTGAAAACATGCAGGGCCACCTATGGGCATTGGCTGCATGGTCAAATAAATAGCATCTCTTGGCTGACAAGTCTGTTATGTGGACTGTTTATGCAAGGCCACCTATGGGCACGTGCTGCATAGTCAGGCAAAAGAATTCTCAGAAGTTTGACATTTTTGTGACCATAAGTCATGAAAAAGGGTTATGAAGATCTGAAAATATTTAAGGTTAGGATTATAATACATAAAGATGGGTATTTTCCAATGTATATAGAGATACATAGGTCAATGAAAACCATAATCATGTTGTGGCTGGGTCCTGAATTGAAACTTGGACTTCACTACGTATCTCATAAGAATGAGAATCAAGCCATACGTAGTTCTTGAAATACAGTTTAACGTCGTGCAGGACGAAAGGATGAGTGATCTTAGTTTTTTGGGTCATAGAATTCGGACCATAATAATGAATACACAGTGTGTGTTTTCATGAGGACTTTTCAGCCAAGGGACTGAAAGTGAAATTTGGGGTTAGGCCCAAAAGACTTGGGACTGGATTCGAGGGACACTCGAATGTTCCTACGTATCCCATAAGGATGGGAATCAAGTCCACGTAGTTCTAGAATTACCCTTTGTACAAATTTGGTTCGTACATGTGAAGGGTGAAAGGGGACTTTAGTGCAATGATGGTTTAACCTAAGATAAAAAGTTCAGGCATTACCATGTATGCATGTAGTCTTTTGAAAACGAAAAACTATGATTGAAAAATCAATGTCAATAATAGTTCTCTCTCAAATGAGGAAATCAAAGAATATTGTAGTTTATTGTCGTACCGGACAAAAGTGTTGTATAGTTTAACGTCGTATAACAAGGACGAAAATGAATCAATGTAAAGATATTGATTTCAGGGGCGGTTTCACAAATCAACATCATATGAGATGGTGGTGAACCGATGTGAAGAGATTGTTTTTGGGCTTGAACCTTGGGAGGTTGCCTACATACCCAGCCTGGAGGGCAAGGATCAAAGTCTGTGTAATTCAATTAAAGAATGAATTAATGATCAAGTTGTTCTTGTGGACAATGATCTAAAAAAAATGTTGTTGGGACTTACACATGGTTAGTGGCCCAAAGGGAGTGTTATGGTTGATGTTCGCTCTAAGCTCACGTGAGTCATACTCGGTGTGAGAAACAAGAGGTAATAACAACCTTAACGATGTACAGTTTAATGTCATGTAGGACATATCAAGGACTTTCTGTACAGTTTAGCGTCATGTAGTTAGGACGATGGGGACAATACAGTTTAACGTCATATTGGACGAAAGGGGGATTGTGCCGTTTTAATGTCATGCTGGACTTTTGATGATTATATAGTTTAACGTCTTTCCGGACGTGAGGGACTTTTATAAAGTTTAGCGTCATGTAGTTAGGACGTCACAGTTTAACGTCTTGCTGGACATATTTGCAAATAGTTTATGGTCATATACATGGACCAGGGATGATGCAGTTTTAAGGTCATGCTGGACTGTTTATGGAACTTTTTTCACAGTTTAATGTCGTGTGGGACGAAGTTGCAGTTTAAAGTCATACTGGACCATTGCTGTATAGTTTTAGCGTCATATAGCAAGGACGAACTGATGCTGTACAGTTTAAAGTCATGTAGCTAAGACTAAGGTGAATCAATATGAGGATATCAGTTCTGATCTTTTTACAGTTTATCGTCATGCTGGACGTTGGAAGTGCCACACAGTTTAATGTCATGTTGCTAGGACACAATATAGTTTAATGTCATCTCGGACAGAATACAGTTTAGTGTCATGTAGGACAAAATCAGGGACTATGCAGTTTAAAGTCTTGCAGTTAGGACTATTGGTGCTGCACAGTTTAGTGTCATGTTGCAGGGACATAAGTGCGAATAGTTTAAGGTCATATGCACGGACCATACAGTTTATCGTCATGCTGGACGTAGTTGTAGTTTAAGGTCATACTGGACCATTGCTGATGCAGTTTAAGGTCATGCTGTATGAACCAATTGCAAGTCTTGGTTCCGGGGACCAATATTTTGTGTTTATACAAAATACTTCTTCAGAAATCTGGCATTAGTTGGAGTCGTGATGTGTTCTCCATCCATTGAAATCAAATAGAACCAAAGATTAACTCTTCGTCTGATAAAGACTCTGCCTGATTAGCCTGTTTAGGCTGTGCCGTTTGATGGGGCGGTGCCCGTTACTTTGAAGTAGATGGCATGAAATCTGCCAGAGTCAAAGACAATTTAGGCTTTGATGCATACTCATCTTCTTCTGATTCCTCTTTCTTCTTTGAATTACGCTGCCCTTTTGAGGATTTGTCCTTTGATGGAGGCTTTACTGCAGCTTTTGTAGGAGACACAATTGGTTTCTTCAATTGTGTTCGCAAAATGGAATGAGTCCGATTGATTGTCTTTCTGACCATCCAATCATCATATTTTTTCGCAGTTTTGCTTTTGACTTCCTGCCACTCGCCTCCTTCCTCTGGATCTGTAGCGGTAATACACGCTACATGAGCTGAAGAACCCTTCAATTTGACTTGTCCCAAGTCGACCATCTTTTGTAGGAGGTCTTTAAAGAAAAAACACTCCTGGATGGGATGCCCCAACATTTGATGAAAGGGACAATAATTGGGACGGTCTTCATCTCCTTCCTTGTTTGGTCTCTTCGGCACTGGTAATTGAACCAAATTATTTTCCAGAGCTGAAATGAAGTAACCAGGAACTTGCTCACTTCGGAAAGAGTATGTTTTACTCTTCATATCCTCAAATTGTTTTCGTCGTTGATCTTTTTGATCATTTGGACGAAACAGCCTTTGTTGTTGGCGTTCAGGAGGTGGAGCCCTTCGAGAAGATGAAGGTTTTGAAGTAGAAATAGGTACAGGTGCCTGTTTAAGCATAACTGTAGCAGTTTCTGCTTTACCCATTCTTCTTCCTGGAGCTGATGGAATTACACGAGATTTAACCTTAGCCTGCATAAGGGAATCTTCAATCTGTTGAGCGATTGAAGTAAGGTCTCGAAACCCTCCTGTGTATTTCACAGGGATTAATGGCGTGCGTAATTCGTCACGCAAATTTTCCACACAGATTGGCAATAATTCCTCCTGAGGGAGTGATAAACTCAAGGAATACGTTAATCCCTTCCAACGAGCAATGAAATCAGAGACTCTTTCATTCTCCCTTTGCTTGCAGTTTGTAAGATCGAAAACTGTCGTTTTTGGCAAAGTTGAGCTGAACTGAAGAAGGAATTTTTGACGAAGATCCTCCCATCCGATGACTGACCGGGATTTCAAGCTTGTATACCAGACAAAAGCTGGTCCTTGCAAGGTTCGCACGAAGCATCTGAGTTTCACTGCTTCTTGTTGTTCTGGAGTTCCCATCATAGGATCACAACAAGACACGTAATGCGTCAAATGTTGTTCAGGGTCGCCTGATCCATTGAAAGTAGGGAAAATAGGGTTTCCAAAACTGGATGGAGGAGAAATTGAATCTACCCATTCAGGGTAAACTTTCTTTTCAGGTTGAACTTGCGCCCGTTTCCCTTCCATAGTTTCTAACCGAGCTGTTAATGACTCAATAGTAGTTATTAACTTTTGAGAAACGTCAGGTTGAACTTGGTTTTGGGTAGGTGCAATGAATGGAGTTTGGACAGCCGTGGAGGTTGGTGCTGCAACTAATGGTAGTGCTGCCAACCGTTGTTGCGTTTGACCCGTAGGATTAGGCCTCTGTGGGTGTACTGATAAAGGAGGATATTCCTGATCTATCTCAGTAGTTACAACAAATTCCTTCGGCTGTCGGACTTCATCATTCTTAAGAAGAAGACTACTCTGAAGTAGTTCTGCATTCAACCTTCTTAATTCTTTCATTTCTTCCTCCTGTTGTGCAAGCCTTTGCTCTAATGAGAGCGATTGACCTCCTTCAGAGGAAGGGTGAGAAGTAACCTGATTCTTTCCTTTCCCCTTATTGGATCCTTTTCGGAGAGGGGGAAGTGGGTTACTTGAAGGAATACCCAAATTTTGTGTAAGCCTTTGATTACGTGTGCGCACACCTTCTTCATTTAGGTCTGTGTGCGCAACTTCTTGAGCAGGAACCTCTTCATCTGATCCCTCTGATTGAGCCTCATCTGGTGAATCAGCAGCAACGGCAGTGATGACATTAATGGATGCATATTTCATGAAATCCTTTCTATCAGCATTTCTATGATATTGTCTCCTTTTATGTCCATGATAAGACATGGCATTCCGTTGACTTGACCCTTCAGGAATTTCTTTGTGAACCGTCACTTGGAGAGAATCTCCTGACATCTTGGCTCTTCGTTCCTCTTGAGGCTTATTCCCTAATCGAGAGAATACTGACTTTCTCTGAGGGAGGGATTGAAGATTTGAAAAAGTCCCCAGTCCGGTGGACTGGGGGTGTTCCTGTTGCTTCTGCTCAACTCCTCGAATCCCATTCGTTGATTCTGAGGGTTGGGTTAGAGAAGTCCCCAGTCTGGCAAGCTGGGGTGTCTCTTGACATGCTATGTCTGAGATCTTCTTGAAATCTCTCTTGATCTTGCGGATCTTAGTTCGGAAATTAGTTGGATGCATTAACCTGTATCCACTTTTATCACCTGGTTCAACAGACCGTTGGATGATTTCCGAAACTTCTGTCATTTGATGACGTGTTTGCTCCAGACGAGAGGCTTGCGCAATATTCTCGCCTGCTTGATGTAGGAGCAATTCAACAACCTGTTCTCTATATACTTGATTTTGAGAGGAACTAGTTGAAGCTTGATCTCGAGCAAGATTTTGATTATGAACAAAGCCCATTGACTGTGGCCGGCCATGGGCAATAACATTGCATGAGACCATTTTCGGCGGGCTTTGCTGACCGGAAAGCACTGTGAAATGTAGTGCTCCGTGAATACCCCATCCTCTGATATGAACATTAGATGGAGCATTGGAAATTAACTGACGCAATTTTCTCAGCGCGCCAAGGCATGAACGTTGAAGGGTTCTCTGTTGCTTTTCAGCCTTCGGATACCGAGAGACTGATAGAGATGCCAAATCAATCTGGCGTTGTAACCCTTCTATTATCTTAAGATGGTTTTCATATTCATCGTAAGATAATACCTTCTTCTTTAATTGACAAAGAGTTTTCCATATGTTAAGACGAATATCATGGATTCCATCATCCGTCAACATCTTTGAAATGTCATACTGTGAATCAGCCAAAGGCCAAAACATGACTGGTACTTCACCTTTTGCCAGTTTTTTCCTCATGTTCAGCATTTCCTCTTTATCATTAAATGAAGATTCTTCTACCTGTTTGGACCAGAGTTGGTGTTTCCTTGTTGCTTCATTAGATTCAACAAGATTGGTAGAGGAATCACTATTCATGCTGGAAGATGAATGACCTAGGGAAGGTTCGGAGAATAACCTGAACCCCAAGCTATCTTCTGATGGAGAAAGAGTTTCACCTGCCGATAGTAAAACTTCAGACATGACTGGTTTTACGTTTGAAAGTGCCTCGAGATAGGAGGGCTTTCTCGTCACTACATTGCCTTCTGAAGAATTTTCGAGACAATGTGAATCACTACTGCGGAGAGGACTTTCGCAGCGAAGTTCATCACCATGAGGAGGACCTTCATGATGGGTTACAGCAAAAGATGAAATCTCTTGCTCCTTGGTCTTCTGACCACACAGAGGGTTCCTGTGGTTCTCATCTGAAGAAGAAACTTCAAGATTGACCGAATTTTCATGAAGCAAGTCTTCATGAGGAAGTGTCTGTTGAAGACCTTCTGGATTAATGTTCCTGTTATTGGGAACTGAGGGAGTAGAATCTTGAATTCCGACAGATAAATGTCTGAGGGCTTCAAGAACTCCAGCATCGAGCAAGGCCTTGTTACAGATTGGCCTTTGATCTCCTGACTGTGCTGGGCGGATCTTTTTCTTAGATGCCTTCTTACTCGCTTTAGAAATCACTTGATGACGAAAGTGATTGCTCTGAGCAGGTGTATGTGCCTGATCAGGAAAGATGGTCAGGTTAGGCTGACGATCATCGCTCAAATCAGATGTATGTGCCTGACTTGGTTGTCCATATGATATGGGGGAGTAGGCCCCACAACCCTCTTGGACTGGAACAGATGTGTGTGTCTGTTCCGGAGTGAATTGTTGATGTGTCACTCCACTGCTAGGGATAGATTTATGTGTCTGTCCCTGAGATGATGCTGAAGATGTTATGATATCCTGGCAAGCATCCAGAATATGAGCAGGAATTTGCTTCTGCTCTTTCACCATTGATAAAATATGCTTGGTGACTTCAGCCGCCGGAACAGGGATATACGTCCATTCCGGGCTTGGAGTAGGTGTATGTGCCTGCTCCTGTCCTCCTTTTCCTGTCAGTGAATCCTGACAGTACTTAAGTGTGGAGGCAGAGAGTTTAGTCTGCCTCCTGTTTGTCGTCGGGGCTTTCCGACTGACTTCTCCGTGCGCTACCAAACGAGACTGTTGGTAGGCTTGATTAGTATTAGCAGGTGTATGTGCCTGCTGATTACACTTCGCCAAACGTTGTTGACGAGATCCATCATATGTAGTCAGACGAGCCTGCTGACTAACTGCTGATGTATAAGCAGGTGTATGTTCCTGCCTATGGTACTCCGCCGGAATTGCCTGGCGGGATCGGCTTGATGCTGCCAGACGAGTCTGCTGGACAGCGGGATTAAAACGGGCAGGTGTGTGTGCCTGCTCGTTGTTTGCCACCAAGTTAGGTTGGTGGATTTCTCCGGAGATGGCAGGGATGACAACCTGCCTATTATTAACCGGATTCCGTCTCTGGTGATTCATCTTGCCTGCTCGGGTTCGAGGAACCTGAGCTGAATGCCTGGAGCCGGTACCCTCATCATGTTGAGGGTGCACTACCGCACGAGTCTGGCGGCGATTGTTGATGGGAGCCCTTGAGAAGGACTCCTGTCTCTTTGAATTAAGGTCCCGCGGGACCTGCTCATTCACTTCCTCAGAATAAGGGAGTGAATGGAAATTGCGTTCCGGGGATAACGACCCGAAACGGTTGGAGACGGTAGTCAGCACCGCCTGCTTCTTGATTGCTGGTCGCCGTTGTCCGGACGACCAGGTAGAATTGTTAACTTGGAGGGCTTGACGAGCGGCCTCCAGAGTTGGGATAGTACCGTTACGACGGTACTCCTTAACCAGTGCATTTGAAACACAGCGTTGAAGACGCTGAGTTGGTGATGTCATCCTCAGAGCGGATGACGTTCCAGCAGGAGTAGCAGCATTGGTTTTCATGGCAGCAGACCTCACAGTAGAGGTGTTCTCAGCAGCAGTATTCACAGGGGTGAATTTAAGGAAAGCCATTTTTTGTAGGAGATCTTGAAAAAAGAGTGCCTTTTCCATATAACAGACATAATCAAGATGAATCCGGCTACTGCATCTTTTGGATGATCATATGTCAATGATTGCCTTGTTGGCCCAAGGGGCCTAACATCTAAGAAGAACATCACTTTAACTTGGTTAAGGATTCACGTCGGGTTCACCATTTTTTGTTTCGCGCGGAATCCGGGGATGACCTCCTTGACGGGAGATTCAAACGTTCCGATCGGTTTCTAACGGGTTTGTTCGTAGAACCGGAAACATCCAATGATTCCACATCCGTTGGGACCTACTTTCCAAAGGCAGGCGCTCATTAGCTTGTGGGCTAATGAGGCTTAGGAATTTGCATTGGTCGAGAGGATGGGAGGTCGGACTCATCACACCTTTTTGAGGGGAATTATTGTCTACTCCGGGACTCTCTTTATAGATTTAAGTTAAGTTCGTGAATCCTTATTACATTACCAAGTATAAAATGAGCTTTCCTTTAGTTTTAACAATCAATGATTAAATATGCAAGAAATTTAGAGAATCTTTTATATGTATTCGAGGTTCTTCATCAATATAGAATCATCTATATTTGTTTAGAGATTCTTGGTCAATGGTATCCTTCAAAACATTTATATAAAAGTCTCTTGGTCATTTTGATGACCAGGCTGGTTTTAAAGCCACTCAGTGGGGCACTTGAAGTTTATCGTCATTCAGAAGGACAGAGATTATTTCAATGTTGGGATCGAACCCATGAATGGGCTACCTACGTATCCTTTGTTTTGAAAAAGGAATCAGAACCCACGTAGTTCGAGGAAATGGGATATAATGTTTTATGATTGATGGCTCAAAGATGAATGTCATAATTACTTTTACACTCTAAGCTCACGTGAGTCATGCTCGGTGTGAGAAACAAGAGGTATTGGTAAAATTTAGACAATTGTGACATAAAAGATGCAATCATAAGAATTTGTTTTGGGGCTTATGTATAGATGACTGCCCAGATAGGTGAAGGTTTAGGATTTACTTTTAGGAAGAAAATCCATGAACAGGGTCCACAAAGTTATATGTGCTTTATGGAGATTTGAATACTCTAATCTTGGGGCTTACTCCTAAGGAGGATGCCCAAATTAGGAGGGGACTTATGATTGGGTTTTATTCCTGAAAAGGAAACCCAAATCAAAGGGAATTTATGACTGGTTAAGAGAAATTTTAAGAGACTTGTGGCTTACTCTTAAGAAAGATGCCCAAGATTTATGACTAGGACTTATTCCTGAGAAGGAAGCCTAGGTTAGGGGACTTGGGGCTTACTCCTGAAAAGGAAGCCCAAGGTTATGACTGAGTCTTATTCCTGAAAAGGAGACCCAGGTTAGGGATTAAGGTTTGGGGCTTACTCCTGAGGAGGATGCCCAAGATTAAAGGACTTTGATTGGGGCTTATTCTTAAGGAAGATGCCCAAGATTTATGACTAGGACTTATTCCTGAGAAGGAAGCCTAGGTTAGGGGACTTGGGGCTTACTCCTGAAAAGGAAGCCCAAGGTTATGACTGAGTCTTATTCCTGAAAAGGAGACCCAGGTTAGGATTCTCTCATTTTAAAGGATGAGGTTGAATGAATGAACTCTCAATCTTTGATGACATAAAGATGTTTAAATCATTAGGTTTTGAGAGATATTTCACATAATTCCTTTCAGATAAGGATGTCAAATCAAGAAATCATGCCATAAATGGCTTTGAAGAGTATCTTGAAGACTGAATCTTGAATAGGAAGGGTGAAATGGCTTAAGAGGGGTGAAAAAGGGCAAGATGGGCACCCAAAAAGATAGGGGCGCGCAAGTATTGAAGGTCGCGCAAGTCCTGCGGCGGCGCGCAAGTATTGGTCGCGCAAGTATACTTGCGCGACATAAGGGACACTTGCGCGATTTTCAACCAGAGTTGAATTACTTGAGCGACTCTTTATTAAACCCTTTCCCATCCTCTTGAGGTTCTTCCAGAAGGGGGACGCGCAAGTTATATTGAAGGAATTAAGTCGGCGCGCAAGTGTTTGATAAGTTTCAACATTTAAGCCTTCCTTCTTCCCTTTAGATCTTCCATTCTAGGTAAGAAATTACCTTAGAAGTGTTCTGGAAGCTTTGAGAAGAGACTTGGGCGTCGGGAGCTTTGATCCGAGTTTCTGGGAACCGATCTCCTTGAATGGGGGGCCCACAGGGTCTATTTATAGGCAAAAGAAGACCCCGGGCGGTTACTGGGCGGTTACCAGATCTGTCGCGCAAGTCCCTTGCACGACCATGAGGGGTCGCGCAAGTGTTGAGGCGGCGCGCAAGTATACTTGCGCGACCAAGAGGGAACTTGCGCGACCTCTAGGCAATGTTCTCCTTTTTCATCCCTTTGTCGATTTTTGATGTTTCTTCAAAGGATTAATCACTTTGAGCTCAGATATTCCCTTTTCCGAACTTTAGATTCCGTGACGAAAGGAGCGTCAACACTATGTCAAATAGAAAATATGAAAAAATAAGTAAGCATCGTTATGTAATAGTGATTTAAAGCAAAACAAGTTTATATTATGTCATACTTACACATGTTTCCCACACTTTTTGTGTGTTTTTATCTATTAGTTTCCCCTCTTTATTAACACGAGCCTCCTTCCATAGCACATGGCGTGGAATGGAAGTGACTTGAGATTTTGCTTCATCAATCTGCTTATAAACAGAGAAACATGGTTATAGTGTTGTTTTATGTCACATAAAATTATTACAGTACTTTTAAAATACATACCAATTGTTTTTCAATTGAAGCGTACCCCAACCTTGCTTTACGGTAGGGGTACGCTGGTTTTGTTGTCCGTTATTTATTTTCAGAACTCAGTTGTTGTTTCAAAAATAAAAACCTATCAATCAATGTGATGAATACATGCAACGTTACACAACGTGTAACCAAACACAATGTACCTGAAAATTCTTTTCTGCACGACGGTTGAAAAACGCATCCCACGTTCCTTGGGATATCAAGTGTGCATAAAGAGGAGGTGGGTGCGGCTTGATTTTCCCTTCGGCATCTTTCAGATGATTTTTAGTTAAAATGGTGCGAAAGCCTCTATGAATCCTTCCTGCCAGTCTGAAAACATATTCTTTGTGTGAAACATCTACTATAAATGCACTCTACAAGAGATGATGAAGGGTTAGTCAATATTTCAATATTTTATTTTATTTTAATAAATTAAATAGATGATATCATAATGTTACCATAATCTCTTCCCACATTAATGTTCTCAACCCATTGACAACATGGTGCCATGACTCTACGTCAATCGGCACGCGTTGTCAAGTGACGATTTCAATGTAGCTACTAAACATGGCTTTGTTGGGGTTTACATGCTGGCCTAGTTTATTCCATCCCACCTCATATTTTATGCCTTTTGCTTTTTCCTTAAGGATTTTTTCTAAAACTGTCAAACTACGGGGCACCTATTTTTTTTGTGTCGATGGGGTTTCATCGCCTACCATTTCCTCAGTTTTTGCATCATCATTATGTTTCTCCGAAGCACTAGATTCGGCACTGACACCAGCTGCAACAGGTTGAGAGACCTGTTGTACGTCAGCAGTGGGACCAGCTGCAACAGGTTGAGAGACCTGTTGTCTCTCAGCAGTGGGACCAGCTGCAACAGGTTGAGAGACCTGTTGTACGTCAGTAGTGGGACCAGCTGCAACAGGTTGAGAGACCTGTTGTCTCTCAGCAATGGGACCAGCTGCAACAGGTTGAGAGACGTGTTGTGTCTCAGGATTGGGTGCATCAGCAGGTGAAGAAGTAATTATCTACAGAACTGGTTTAAAATTTAAGTTAGATCACATAAAAGCAGCAGCGAACAGATAATAACATAATGTAACACAATCTATATTACAATAAAAATCAATAACCTGATTATTGAACTCCCTTTTTTTTAAAGGCTGAAGGGATTTGACCCCTCTATCAACTATCCATATACCTTCATTGTGGTCTCCTCTGACATAAAAAAAGTTGTCTACATTGGGACCACTACGAAATGATTGTGAAATCCCAATTAAAGGATCATCTTCCGTTGAATTTTCATCTGACCCTTCAGCTGTTTTGGTCGATAACAGAACAATTGAACAGTTTCGGTTTGCGGGATTGGGAACATAAAATACTTGCACTACCTGTGATGCCATTATAAATGGTTCGTCTTTCTCCCCTTCCTTAATGAAATCAACTTTCACAAATCCCAAATCATCTATTTTAACAGCACTCCTGTTATCAACCCACTTGCATTGAAATATCGGAACTTGAAATTCCATATAATCCAACTCCCATATTTGTTTGATGATGCCAAAGTATGAAATATTCACATAAATTGGATTTCTGTCCTTAGCACCGAAAACATGCATCGCTTCAGGCACAAGTGTAACCCCACTATTCTGCATGGTACTATCTCCATCATGTTCATTAGTATAAAATGTATAACCATTAACTACATAAGCATTGTAAGATAATTCATACACACTTGGTCCTCCGGCTAGCCATCGAAGTCGTTCCGAAATAGACTTTGGATTTTCATCTGACTTCTTAAAAATATGATCTCGAAACCATCCTATAAACTGTCGATTATGTGTATTTGATATCCATTTTTCATCCCTTGATGGATTCAATTGCCTAAGAATTTCTTTGTGGATTTTGACATATGGGTCAATTTCCAAACTGTTATGCAAAACATAAAGGTGGTCCTGCTCCCGATCTGTAATATTGATTGTGACAACCTTTCTTCCAGAAATTCCTTCACCCTCTAACCGCCCAGTGTGACGAGATTTCGGTAATCCAATGCTTTCCACACCAGACAAGTATTCGGTACAGAATTCAACGGCTTCCTCAACAATATATCGCTCTGCAATAAAACCCTCTGGCCGACTTCGATTTTTGACATACCCTTTCAAAATCTTCATATATCGTTCAATGGGGTACATCCATCTGTAATTTACAGGACCACATAGTCAAATCTCTCTCACTAAGTGGACCATCAAATGAACCATCATATCAAAAAATGAAGTCGGGAAGAACATTTCTAATTCACATAATATGACGGAAATTTCTTTTTCCATAGCTGGCAATTTCGCCGGGTCTATAACTTTGCTGCATATAACTTTTAAGAAGAAACACAGTTTCGTTAATGTATGGCGGACATTCTTGGGCAAAATGCAACATAAAGCAATTGGAATGAGATTTTTCATCAAAACATGATAGTCATGTGATTTCAAACCTTTTAACTTCAAGTCGCTCATTGACACAAGGTTACTGATATTTGACGAATACCCCTCTGGAACCTTTACGTCATTCAAGAAGTTTCAAAACTGATATCTCTCCTGCCTGGAAAGAGTGTAAGCAACAGGAGGAAGAAATGTTCATTTTTCACCCTTTACTGGTGCCAACTCTTCTCGTATTCCCATCTCAACCATGTCCAACCTAGCTTTAATTCCATCTTTTGTTTTGCAGATGTATTTAGCAACGTGCCGATAACACTGTCAAATACATTTTTTTCTACATGCATAACATCAATAAAATGTCTTACATACAGACAATTCCAGTATTGTAATTCAAAAAAAATTGATCTCTTTTTCCAACCGATTTTCGTAAGGTTTTTCAAAGCCGGTTTACCAAAAGTAGTGTCCAAATTTTTAACTTTCTCAAACAATTGATCGCCTGTTAGTGGAGACAGTGTTGTACATTCTTCTGAACTTCCATCGAATGATGTCTTCCAAGAACGGTATTTATGTCGTCACGGTAGAAATCTGTGATGTCCTAGAAACACGATTTTCGATGAATGTTTCAACCTAATTGATTGTGTACCTTCTTCGCAAACGGGACAGCCTTAAGTTCCTTTAATGCTATATCCTGAAAAATTTCCATAAGATGGGATGTCATTTATCGTCCCATACAACATGACTCTCAAAGTGAAATCTTCCTTTCTATAAGCATCATACAATGTAACACCTGAATCCCACAATAATTTCAAATCTTCGATCAATGGAGCTAAATAAACATCAATATCATTACCCGGTTGTTTTGGTCCTGATATAAGCATAGATAACATGATGTATTTTCGTTTCATGCATAACCACGGTGGTAAGTTATAATTTATCAACATAACCGGCCATGTACTGTGACTGCTGCTTTGAAAACCAAAAGGATTCATTCCATCTGTAGATAACGCAAGACGAAGTTTTCTCGACTCGTTTCCAAATTCAGGATACTCATGATAGATTCTCTTCCACTGAGGAGAGTCTGTCGGGTGACATAGTATCCCATCTTTAATTCTTGTATCTACATGCCATGTTAATTGTTCTGCAGTCTCCTCACTTCCATATAGGCGTCTAAACCTTGGAATGATTGGAAAGTACCATACAACTTTAGTAGGACTGGATTCATCTTTCTTGTATCGAGAAGCACCACACTTTGGGCATTATTTAAGTGATTTGTGGTCCTTGAAAAATAGTATACAATCATTCGGGAAGGCGTGTATTCTTTCAGATATCATACCCATAGAGCATAGCATTCATTTGGCATCGTATGTTCGGCTCGGGAGCTCATTGTCTTTTGGGAGCATGTCATTCAAGAGGGAAAGTAGTTTCGTAAAACTGTCGTCACTCCACCCGTTATCTAATTTCAAATTATACAGCTTCAGTATAGCTGACAATGCTGTATATTTAGTGCAACTAGCATACAATGGCATCTTTGCACAACTTTTTAACTTCTCAAACAATTTTGGGCAATCACGAAGTTCATCTTCAAAGGTCCTTGTCATTTTCTCAATACGATCTTCATCATCATTCACATCTGTAATCACATCCTCCATACGGTTATCTTCATTGTTCATGTTTGTAATCATATCAGATGATCCATAAAACGCAGTGTCACCCCAGTCACTACCTACATTCGTTGTTTCCCCGTGTTTATTCCAACATGTATAACTTTGATCTATTCCGTGATAGATCAAGTGTTCTTCCAACTCATCTGGACTAATTTGTTTTGAATAACAACAGCGTAAACACGGACAAAGGATTTGAGAAGAGTCACATGCATGATCTATTGCAAACTTGATAAATTCTTTCATGCCTTCTTCATACTCTTTTGTCAACCGATTGGCATTCATCCATTCTTTATTTATATTCATCCTATTTAAAATCCATAGGATAAGTATATAGGTTAAAGGAGAAGGAATATGAGTATAATTTAGATAAAAAACAAGATACTTCAATAATATAAAGGAATAAATAAATACCAAAATAAAAAATATATTGGGAACCACTACAATCCCCAAGCCTCACATCATCTAGATCTATAAAACCCATCAAAGTTACTCCAACTCGATCTGGCAACACTGGGACCCAATTCTACCTGACCTTCAATACATGAGGATTTCTTGGGTACTTAGTAGGGAACCACCAATGTGGTTTCATAAATTCTAATTTTTAGTTATATGTGCATGTTTCATGCTCTGAATAAATAAATAATATCTAATAAATAAATAAATAAATCATCATTGATCCTCAGGTTCGTAGCCTCGATCATCCATACCAACTTTGGCTAGTGTCAAAGTGTATTTGAGAACATTGTGATGACTGTACCAACCATAACAATAATCATGAGGTCTTTCACCCTAGTATACATTCATAATTACCGTAGATATAAACTCACCCTGGTGAATATGATAATAACCAGGAAAACCTCCATCCCATTATCACAAATTGAGTAGTATCCATACTAGTATAAAATTGTTCCCAACAACTTAACCCCAGTAGTGCAGGATACTCAACCAAACAGGCCAAATACACAATAAGGACTGAAATCTCTCACCTATCCACTTTTCATAACAAATATAATCACTACTCAAAATCAATGTCCCTATTAGTAGTATCATAGACCTCACTACTATGTAATTTTTTCCATTTCAATAAAATACCACCTCAAGGTCATTTTTTTAATAAAAGTGGTGACATGAATTGGTCACCTAATTCATGCCCCAAAGGACTCAATTAAAAAAAAGAGTATAAGTACAAACACAAGGTGAAAAGAACTTACACCAGTAGGGATTGAGAGAAGTATAAACCAAAAACACCAAGGAAAATCTGGAAAAATATCTAGAAGTAATGAATGATCCAAACAACCTATTATCAACTATTTCATGATCTCCAAAAGGTGTTTTACTATCCATGGGGACAACACTAATCCATCTGGCTCGAAGGGAATCCAATGCCTTCATAAATTTTCTTCTCTATCAACTTGAGTTATGTTATTCATGCTGTTATACAGTTGTTATTTTAAAATGAAGGGCTGAAATGAAACCTGAGAAAGACCTTAATACATTAAAACCAATGTTTATAAAGGAAAACCATTAAAGGTTTGGATCAATAAGCTGTTAAGAATGAAGACCATCATTGCAACGTCACTATCCAACAGAAGCACATGATTTAGTGAAACACTCATCGCATGAGAGAATCATATTATTTATCAGTGTCTTACATGGTATAGCCTCATAATATTTACATGGTAATATTCCATACTATAAATAGTCTCAAGAGATGGCTCATGTCCCATTTCAATATATAGGTTTGTTCTGGGTCAGTCTACACATTCAGCCTATCAACAACCTTACAATGTTATACCCACCCAAGTAGTCACATCCCCAAGGGGGATGTTCACACACTTTAGGTTCAATTCAATAAGGCCAAGGGCTCTGATGTATCACTAGTTCCATGTGTGGCCTATGGGAACAAATACAGAAAACTCACAGAATGTATTCCAAGAGGTCTCTGGGTTCCCCCTAACAAGGTCCTCTAAGTCACACTCACTCTAATAACACCCATTAAGGAATTTATAAATCTATAAAGAAATTACCAGGACCACATACCTATTTTATATGTTTCTACTATTTTAATTCCAAGTTGAAAACTTTTCCTAGGCTCGCTAAGCCTCATCCATTTGTCTACCCCAAGATCAACTCACCAATATAGCTCCTTCCTCTCTCCAAAGAACCAAAATTATTAAATTATAACATTTATAATTAATTATCCAAATCAATTTAAACTTTTTATATTCACTAGAAACTCATCTTGTGAACTTTTCATGTTATAACCAAGACCAAAAATCCATATAATATCTGAAGTGGGATCTTAGTTCCATCTTAGGAAAAATACCCAAACATCAGAACCAAATCCATAGACAACATTATATAATTTGATCCAATATCCATGAAAACTACAAAAGGAAACACAAATCCTTCATAATGATTGGTGACTTGCAGATACCATCATGATGCCTCTTATACATGAGGTAGGAAAACACCCCCATCAAATCAATATGATACCACCGTGCTCTAGTTGAATCACCCATAAAACCTAATCTAGATAAATCAAAAATCAATAGAAACTAAATATAAAGAATAAAATGGTAAGGAAGATGGTAAAATCACTTAGAATTGTTGAATAAATCCACTAAAAAACTCCCCATGGAAAGGAGAATCAAAGAGGAATAAGGGGGTGGGTCGATTGGGCATTGTATAAGAGGGAGGATGAGAAATGGGGGCTTCCCCTATTGGAATTTCAGAGGGAAAAAGATGAAAATATAATTTTAATGTTCTACACAATTTTCCAAACCATATATTAATAATGTGGTGGCACTGTACAAGAAAACCCCTTCAAATATTTGGTCAACATAGTTTACCAAACTATGCATTAATTATGTAAATTGGAACTACCTCAGTCTACAAAATTTCACATGTTTTGTATGAAATCATGAAAAATTGGTATGTTAATCCCTAAATAAAATCCACCTCACATGGTTTCCTCTAATATATCCCATGGTTAACCTTTACTAACCATGAAAGTCAACTATGTGATTTAGAAAGAGGACTGAAAACCTCCTCATGCTCAAGGTTCTACATTGTTTCTCAAAAAATATGAACACAAAACCATGTTTCATTTGAAAAATCTCCAAAAAACATCATATAAAACTAAAATAAAGCTTGTGAGACTCACCTGAGTACTTGAGTCACCTCTCAAATCGCATTGGAGGAGGAGGCAGTAGAGTATTCAGAGGAGGAGGAGGAGGAGGCGCCGGTGGAGGAGGAGGATGAGGCAGCGGACTAAGAGGAGGAGGAGGAAGCGCCGGTGGAGGAGGAGGAGGACGAGGCTGCGATGGAGGAGAAGGAGGAGGAGGAGGAGGAGCAAAGGAGGAGGAGGAGGCGGCAACCAGAGGAGGAGAAGAAGGAGGAGGCGGCGACCAGAGGAGGAGGAGGCGGCAGCCGGAGGAGGAGGATCAGGAGGAGGTGGCGGTCGTGGCGGAGGAGGAGGAGGCGGAGGCAGCGGTGCAGGGGAGGGATTCTACAAGAGCTTGACCGGGTGCAGGGAGGAGGAAGAGGACCCGCGGGTTTCTAACAAATCCGTGTGAGCCTTTATTAGCGCTAGTAAAAATCACTGATAAAGGATGTATTTATCAGCGCTAAAATGAAAAGCGCTGATAAATACAACCTTTATCAGCGCTAACAAAAGCGTTGATAAAGGTCCACTTTATCAGCGCTTTTTTAGCGCTGATAAAGGGGAGGACCTTTATTAGCGCATTTCTGTTAGCGCTGATAAAGGCAGGCTCATGCCTTACCCAGTTTTGTGGTAGTGATATTACATCTCCTTGGGGTGATCTATTTCTCTTTGTGAAGAACAAGGATGAAAAATGAAGTTGTGTATTGATTATCAGGAACTCAGCAAGATCAACATAAAGAACAAGTATCCTATTCCAAGGATTGACAACTTGTTTGATCAATTAAGAGGATATTAATACTCATCAAAGGTGGATCTTCATTTTGGATATCATCAGCTAAAGGAAAATAAGGAACATATTCAGAAAACTGCCTTCTATACAAGGTATGGGAACTATGAGTTTCTAGTGATTCCCTTTGGACTTACTAATGGCCCTAAAATCTTCATGGATTTGATTAATAGAGTCTTTAGACATTACCTAGAAAAACTTTTGGTAGTGTTTATCGATGATATTCTTGTCTACTCCAAGAAAAATGAGGAGCATAAAGAACATCTAAGACTTGTGTTGGTGAAATTAAGAAAGGAGAAGTTGTACGCCAAGTTCAGAAAATGTGACTTTTGGATGAATCAAGTCATGTTATTGGGACATCTGATCACAAGTGAGGGAATTTCTGTGGATCCTTCAAAAACAAAGGTGATTGAGGAATGACCCAGACCCTCTAGTGTCATAGAAATCCATAGTTTTCTTATATTATCTTGGTACTACAGACGTTTTGTGAGAAATTTATCATGATTTTCAAGATAGATAACTAAGTTAACAATGATAGGGTTAAAGTATTTCTGGAATGAAGAATGTGAGGGAAGATTCAAGGAGCTAAAGAGAAGGCCGGTCACTACACCTGTACTCACATTACTGAAAAGTGGAGAAAATTTTATGATATGCAGTGATTCTTCAAAGAAATTATTGGGTTCTGTACTCATGCAAAATGATAATGTGATAGCCTACGCCTCATGGAAGTTGAAGACCCATGAGCATAACTACCCAAAACACGATTTAGAGATGGTAGCCATGGTTTTTTCCTTGAAAATCTATCGGCACTACCTTTATAGTGAGAAGTCTGATATATACACCAATAACAAGATCCTAAGTATATATTCACACAAACAGAGCTCAACATTCATCAAAGGATATGGTTAGAGATAATAAAGTACTACAATTTCTCTATTCACTTTCATCATGGAAAGGAAAACAAGGTAGTTGGTTCTCTAAGTAGAAAAGAACCAGCTACTATATCCATGTTATGGATTGAGAAAGACCCTATCTTCTTGGATATGAAAATGATGGATTTGGAAATCATAAGGGAAGGGGATACATCCAACTCTTCCTAAATTATTGTGCAACCATCAATCCAAGAGATGATTAAGGAGGCATAAAGGGATGATCTAGATTTATAAAAGAAGTTGAATGTAGTAAAGGAAGGTAATCTGTATGAAATCCATATCGAGGATGATGGTGTGATTTGGTTTGGAATTCGTCTTTGTGTTCCTTCATCACCTAGGATAAAGAAGGATCTATTGGAAAATTCACATAGCTCAACATTCTCTATCCATATTGGTAGTACCAAGATGTAAAAAGATCTCTGAGAACACTTCTGGTGGGATAACATGAATATGGTGATTGTGGAGTATATCTCAAAGTGATTTATATGTCTGAAAGTTAAATAAGAGTGAAAAAAGTAAAAAAGGGATGATGAAACCATGGCCTATACCCATGTGTAAATGTGATAATGTCACAATGGACTTTGTCATGGGTCCCCTAAATATGTTGAAGGGAAATATTGCGATATGGGTTGTGGTTGACAGACTCACCAAGACTTCCCATTTTATCACTATTCAAAAAGATATATCGCTTGATCAACTTTCATGGATATATGTGAAGGAAGTGGTGAGACTGCATGGTGTTCCACTATCAATTTTCTTTGATCTTGATCCAAGGTTCACATATAAATTCTAGATAAGTCTTCAACATTTTTTGAGTACTAAATTAAATTTCAGCATGTCCTATCACCCCCAAACTGATGGCCAATCTAAAAGGACTATTCAGATGCTTGAATACATGATAACATCCTTCTATTTGGAATTCAAAGGTGGATGGTATCAGAATATCCCATTGGTTGAGTTCTCATACATCAATAGCTTCCACTTGTGTATTCAGATGGCTCCATATGAAGCTATGTATGGAAAGAGATGTAGAACTCCAACCTATTGGGATGAAGTTGGAGAAAGAAATCTAATTAGACTTGATCATGTAAAAGAGACGACAGAGAAGGTTCAAGTCATCCAGAAACATTTCAAATATGGTAATAGTAAGAAAAAGAGCTATGCTGACAACCATCAAAGGGACTTGGAGTTCAACATTGGAGATAAATTCTTCCTTCGAATATCACTATGGAAGAAAGTATTACGGTTTGGAAAGAAAGGGAAGTTAAGAATAAGGTACATTGGCCCCTTTGAGATCCTTGACCATATATGAGTCTTGGCCTATCGGCTTGCGCTTCCACTGAACATGGCTTGAGTTCATGATGTATTTCACAAATCACACTTGATAAAGTACATACCAGATCCCTCAAATGAATTGAACTGAAAGGTGGTACAACTGGAAGATGATACCTCTTATGAGGAGAAGCCAGTAAAGATTCTGGATAGGAGATATAAGGTCCCACACAATAATACAACTCATCTTATCAAAGTGTTTTAGAGGAAACATAATTTTGAAGATGCAACTTGGGAATCTAAGGAGGCGACGAAGGAGAGGTGCCCTCAACTATTTGTGTAAAATGAAATTTCGATGGCAAAATTTTATAATGGGGGAAGAATTTAATAACCCAATGTTTTATCAATAAAATCCCCTTATTATAAATATGCCTTAAAGTTTAATCACATTAGGAAACACAATGAAATATCATGATACAAAATACTATGTGACCATTAAACATAATTTTTCCACTTCTATATTTTAAATTTTGAAAATTTTACATACACGATTGCGATTAGTAAGGTGTTTGGAGTCCGACAGGACAAACTTAATTTTTTTGGTGAACAGTAACCTACCCTTATGAATAGTAACATATCCTTATGAATATTAATAATACCCTTATGAATATTAAATCCTACAAAAGAATAGTAACCTCACACATGATTGTATAAATAAAATTTAAGCATCTTATAAGTGACAATATGACCATTGTAAAAGTATTGGTATTTTTATAAGTCATAAATAAATAATTATAATTAATTTAAAAGAAAATTTATTTTCTCAAATTTTTTTCAAAAACTAACAATTCTATGTCTTTTGGTTTTAAGATAATCATATAAGACCTTATGTAATTTTTGAAAGCATTTTGAAATTAGTTTTAATTTTAAAATATGTATTTCTTCAAGAAAATTATGATTTTAATTAAAAATTAAATTAATCATATTTAGAAAATTAATTTTAAAAAATTGAGTTCATTTTTTGATCTTACACATTGGAAAATGGTTAAGTTTAATTTTTGGGATTTTTCTAAAATACTTGAATTTTTTATGAATAGTGAAATACTATAATTTACAAAATTATCTAAATACACTAATTATAGAGTCATGTATGATGTTATACGGATGTAAGCCCAATTGTTTAGAAATCACATGTACTTATTACTATTCTTGGTCATATAATCATCACTATTACTTGTCTTTTGGAGAAATAATAAATTAATGCTTATAATATTGAGAAAACCCCTCTCCCCTCTACTATAAATACCACCCTTCACACCCTCATTTACTCACACATATCAAGATTAAATACTTGTCTAAACTCTAAGTAAACATCTTCTCTAGCATATACCCAACTTCTAATAGCTTTTAGTCTCATCAAAATACCAATCCAGTGTTCCTTAAGGAGGACTCAAGAGGTAATTCCCCCTCTCTTTTCCTTTAATTTCCTTTCAATTTCAAGTTCTTTTCTTAATCTCTCCCCACCTATCCTCATCCGAATGGTATTGTAACACAATTATCTTACATATAATATAATTTTATGATATTAATTTGATAATATATGATTCAACCCCCTTCCCCACTTCTTTCTATTTAAAAAGGAAAACGTTGTTTGTGAGGTGTTAATTTATCACCTTCAAGAACGACATGTTTTCATTTTCCCTTACCGCCTTCAGATATGGTCATGAAACTATTTTTATGGTTGAAACAGATTATGTTATATGTTATTAAACTAAATTATGTACATATTACTAAATTATTAAACAAAACAAGTTCATTGTGGTCGAAAAACCACCCGAATTAACCCAAATGATTATCATTAAATTCCTATC
Organism: Viscum album; assembly: GCA_963277665.1. Lineage (NCBI taxonomy): Eukaryota > Viridiplantae > Streptophyta > Magnoliopsida > Santalales > Viscaceae > Viscum > Viscum album. The sequence continues at coordinate 2,075,001,078 of OY728131.1, forward strand.
TAATGATTCATCCACATGGTATAAAATATAATTCATTATAAGATCATTTAAAATACTATAATATCATTAATAACATGAAATATCAGTTCTTTATGTTTATCCATGTTCTACATAAACTTCCATTCATGAATACAAGTGAATTGTTCAAGAAAACTATAAAAATGAACTTTCATGAATAAGGAATTTAAACTCTATAACTCGTCCAAAAGCCCGTAAATGAACTTAATAAAGCCTTAATGAATATTATTAATGTATAAAAGGTTTTTTAATTATAAATTAATGAATCTAATTTTGTTATATAAGAAATAAAAGTGAAGAAAGCATTCAGATACAAGATAAGGGAAATTCTCGAACCCAACTCTCATACTTTGGGTTTTCCTTCTTTCAAACCATTTTCAGTATGGATATGCCTTAAAAATTGTTTATTAATCCTAATCATACCTATTATGGGATATAAATGTTTTATAATTGATTTTATGACAAACCTAATGTTCTTCAAAAAGTACTCTTCTTACAAATAAACACTCTCTTTTTAATTCTAAAATATTGTTTCTACTTCACTCATCATTGATTGTTCTATGTCAAGAATCTTATCCCCTCTTTATTTTGGGAGCCCAATATTTATGAATGTATTCTTTATTATTTGAAACCCATTATTTTCCATTGTTTATTTTTAATTTTTACATATGTTCTATGTGTCATGCATGATAATGTAAATGTTATGATGTGACGGGTGCACTCGAAATTATATAGCACAATATGAATGTTATGATGTGATGGGTGCGCCCATAATTATATAGCGCTCCAATGAATTGGGTAAAGTGATTAATATCGTTTATTAATGAGAAATGATGTGTGAACATTATTCTATATTTTTTTACAACTATGTGTGGTATTTGACCACTAAGACATGATATTTAATTTTTATGCATTACCACATTTCAAGTCCTTTATCAATGCTTCCCCTCATGTTCATGATCCATTGACTATGTTATTATTGTGCTCACCCATTGTTATATTGTTCATATCTATCCTCTTACTGGGCTTTTATCTCACCCATTTTGATGTATATCCTCAGGTGATTATGTGTACTATGAAGTTTTCAAGGGATAATAAAAATCTGGAGAAGAATGGATTAAATAAATGTTTACGTTTTATGTTGTAAATGTTAGGTATAGTCCTAGTTTTTCCAAGGAACTAAAACTTTGGATCCACATTGTGTAATACTATTATTTTTTTTATCTTTATAATTATTTAATTTTAATGTAAGAAATGGTTGGGTCGCTATAGTAGTTGTGGTGAGGTTGGGAGTATAGTATACCTATTTAGGTGATGAGTTAGTTTCACTTGTTGTTCACTATGCTTTAGAATTATTTATTTAATTTTGCATGAGAGGCTCCAAGGAGGATCCAACTAAGTATGTTGTTATACTCACCCTACATTATATAAACTATTTTTTGGGTCACTTGAATCAACTTGGAGATCATGATGGTTACTACTAGCTTGAGGTTTTGCAGGACCTTTTTGGGCTTTGTGGTCGCGTCCATTTTACTTTAATTTGGTAATTGTAGTTTTCCATTTCAGTTTTAGTTATTATTGCAGAACATTACATAAGTACACTTGGTTTTATTTTACTTTGTGGTCTAATAAAGAGTTGGTTCTATCTTATCTCTCTATTTTTCATGTGTTCTATTAGAGGGTAGTCCCTCTCATCTGTATGTTTACTATACTCTTGATACTAGTCGCTAACTCGGGGCCTACTGAATGTGGGACTCGAGTTTCATTATCTCTCTTCTCCCATTGTGGGCCCATGAGGGGTACACTTTGTGGGGAGGGCGTAATGACACCTTTATTTTACATATATATTCTATTGGGGATATGTTGTATTGATACCATCCTTATTATTCATTTAGATGGTTAATGATTATTTTGACCAAGGATAGTATTGAAATTCACTTCCTTGATTCATTTTGGTTGTCATTAAATTTACCTTGAATTGTTCATGTTCCCATGGACATCAAATTTCCCCTAAATATCTATATTATTTATCATGGATATGTGTAATGATTATACCATATATCATTTATACATACAAAATTCTACATTGAAATTTATTTGTTTATCTATTGAAATATTGATAAATCCATATTCTTTACTCAATATAGATATTTTTTGATTGAACACAATATTCATGAATTAAATCAGATGAATCAGTTGTCTAGACTTAGTTAAAATGGTTTTTGGTATATACATACCCATCAATTTTAAACTATCTTGAGAAAAGATCTTGAAGATAGAGGTATCATGATTTCTGATATCATGAAATCCAATAATAAAGCATTTAATTCATTGAGATTTGATTTATTTTTATCCATGATATTTTTTCAATGATATTATCTATAGATGCATTAAATTATCAGTTTATTAATTAAATGACACGTGTTTTAGTTATTTACCTTACTAAACCTATTCTACATTATCCAGTTATGATAGTCAATTTATTGATTAATTGAAATGTGTTTTTAGTTATTTAGAATTCCATTTATTATTCTTTTCAATTATTTAAAAATAATATGTGTTCAGATATTTACCTTTCCACATTGTTTATTCCTTATTAATTATATTTCATTTATTCATGATAAATTCTATTATACTTAACCCTTATCAAGGATTTGATATCATATTTTTTCCCTTTACCTAGGAATCCATAATGTTTACTATGATTGATATGTAAGAATATTCTAGAGTTAATAATGTTATTCTAAAAAAATATATAATTTTTGTTTTCAAATTTAATATGGGAATCATGTATGTATCTAGTTTACCAATACTACTAAACTATTCAGTACTTTGGTATGTCATTCCTTGTATGTTATTCCAAAGTAATAAAGTAGACATTTAATCTAGGCTACTGGTTTGGGTTCGCTACACTTTCCTTTCTCTTATTAGTATTAATTATTTTTATTATGTAGAGTTTTCTTATGATGTTATTTCAAGTCTTATTTTAGATGAATGAGTACTCCAGTAAGGGAAAATATAAAAAGTTCTCAATTATGATCCTAAATTGGATAAAATATTGAGAAATAAAAATAAATAGTAATTATCGGATGGAATATATCCAAGATAGAAAGGATAGAGTTGGGGTGTTCAAGGAGGAGAGTTGAGGAAAATACCTTTAATGGAGTATAAGCATCATTTAATTATGAAGGTCCATGTAAAGACCCTGACCTCAATAGCCTAGTGCCATTGCATTAATTTATTACATTGGAAAAGATACAAGACTAAAAACCCAAAATACCAATCAATTTAGTAGTTTTGGAAACCTAATTACATACCTGAAACATACATTACAATTGAAACTATAAAATACAACATAGTCAATCCTTTGAGAGCACCAATATTATCCTAGATTAACCTTGTATATCAATAAAAATACACATATTGAAATCTTAGGAAAAACAAAACATAATAAATGGGTGAGATCATATGCTCATTAAGGATAAACGTACAGTATAAGATGTTATGAATAAATAAACCTCAACATTGTGGAAAGGTATATAATTGAAACCCAATCCATTTAAACAAAACATTGAGAATAATATGGAAAGAATGAATGAAAATAAAATAATTCCATATAAATACTCGCATGGATATTATATTAATAAAAAATCAACAGTAATATCAATAACTTATCTCATAATGAGGGAATTCATAATGCCAGGCATAATAAACATATCATTAAGGCTTCGACCAAGACACCATACATAAAAGGGTAAGGCCTCATCCAATACCCAAACTAGTTAGTCTCATGATACCAACCAATTCATTGAGGGGATATAATAGGCCACTCCCATCTCTTACTAAGTACAATTCATTCCTCATATGAAAAGGGTGAAACATAAACCACATAAACATTCGTATTGAAAAGTTAGCATAGGAAATGTGAATACTTTAACAATAAATAATGAATGATATCAAAATAGCACATCCAAAACAAAAATGATCAGAAACCCTTCAAAAAAATTTATAAGGTAATCATAATATATCAACCTCAATCAACCATAATATCCAATAATGGATGTTGACATAGATGAAAATAATCTAATAAAATCATTAAAAATATCTTTAGATAAACTTGGAATTTTTTATTTAAAAGGTTGTTCAATTTTAAAATAAAATATTTTCATTGAAAATAATCTTGCAAACATTTTATGGAAGATTCCAGACCTTAAGGTTTCATGATGGTGGAAAAATCCACTCATGTCATATAAATTAAAAAGCATTCCTTCCATATTTTTGTCAAAAAATTCACAAATTACCTCATTTGTAAAATGAAAAAAAGACTCCCTTAAAACCATTTTATAAAAATTAAAACAAGGGTAAAAATAATTTAAACATTTTTAGGATAATATTAAAAATATTTTGGAAAACATTTTTAATAAACATGGAAATGGATGATAGATATTCCTCTGCAGATACTTACTTATAAACATGCTTTAAACACATTAATAATAGTTTAAATAATGTTATTAATTTATACCATAACCATATCCATATTTTTGATATCATATATTATCCTCTTATATCGTTTTGCTAATAATATTTCATTATTACCCTTGTTTTGGGTGCCAACTACTTAATTTTATTATTCAAGTCTTATCATGTAAGTCTTGTTTATTATGAATAGGATATATTTATTTCATATCCATAATTATATTAAGTTCATTTATATTATAATTACTCATTATATACATTGTTATAATCATTATTGAGTGGTTAACATGGAAAATGAATCGCATAGCATCATGGAGATAGTACGTCGTACGTGCACACGAGCGACAATATCATTCCCTTAATGGTGAAAGGGTAAGGAATTGGATGGTATATTAATCATAAATAATAAAAATCATATAATATTTTTTATGTATATCCATTATATCCATCATTATACCCATCTAAATAAAGTGGCGATGAAAAAAATTACACAACGGCGTGGAGACGGTAGGCTATACGTACACACGCACAGTGCTTTTGTTTTTCATAGGATGTATAAAAGGTGGAATATGGTTGTTCCCTAATCATAATAACATATTATTGTATATATGATACTATATTTATTATTTTATTATGGGAGCAATACATGAATATAAAGTATAAGAATAATTGTACATGAATAAGTTGGTAAAATAATTATCTCTTCTTCAGTGGACTTTCTTTAGATCTCTTCTCAAGGGATCTAGATTTGGTATTTCTAGAAGGCACTACAATGAAATAAGACTTTAAAAATGGTTTAAAACCATTGGTAAAGGCCTCAAAAACATTGGGATAATCTGTCCCAATGGTTTTATAAACCGTTTTTGTGTGAGGCGTGGGGATAACCCTATACCAACGGTTCAACTAAAACTATTGGGATAGGTTGCCTGGATTTTAAAAATACCAACGGTTTAGTTTTAACCATTGGAAATTATCTCTACAAATGGTTTTGAATAGTTGGAATAAAACTGGTTTTAAAATTTCCCAATGGTTATCTAACTGTTGGTATACACCTATGGAAATGGTTTGATTTGAACCATTGAGATAGACTCCTACTTTTAAAATTTTCTAATGGTTATCAACCCATTGGTATACACCTATTATAATGGTCAGTTTGAACAATTTTAATAGGGTTTGGTATCCACCATATTTAATAATGGCTATCAAACCATTGGTAAATACCCCATCCCCTCTATAGCATAAACCAGTAGCCTGCCCACTGCACACAAAACACAAAACCTGAAAGAAACAAGAATCAGCATACCCAATGCAGACAAAACCTCGAATAAACAACATACATAATTCACACACCAAAGTATAATCATGTTATTGACTATATTTTTCAACAAATATAGCCTAATAAATTAGATTCACATAGTGAATCTAATTTTAGTTTAATGGTAACCACAAAAAATATAACATGTGTAATTTGAATCATGTTTTCCTCTTCCTCTTGTTGCAATATCGTAGTAGTTTAATGGTAACCACAAAAAAGATAGCATTAAAATACTCAGATTCATCTCCATAATTTTTTAGGTATTGTAAAGAGAGATCTTTTTAGGAGAAGATATGTATTTTTGGTGGGATACACCATTGATAATGGATTGGTGTACCATTGTGTGATTAATCCATGATTTTTGTGTGTATAGAAGTTATGGTTTGGTATTGTTCCTCATGTGAGGGTAAAATAATTGTATCAATATGAATTCATAATTTGTGCCTATGATACTAGGAAACATTATAAAAAAAATAATGGATCATTTGATATAGTTAATTGTATTCTTGTTGTTATAGGTTTGTATAGTTCTTAGTGTCGTCCTTGAAAATTGGGTATGAAAAAATGGTCACACTTAGTCATTTCATTCAAATATGGACTATTTGGGGTCAATAAGACCTATAGAATCACTAAAAGGATAAAATAAGTATAATTCTATTGTGGGATCCATCGATATGGTCATAATTTAATGACCCTCTTATGGTAAGTTTCATGGTACTCTATAAGACTAACCATTGAACGGTCATGGTGACTCTAGAAGATCAATGTGTGAAAGACCTGAGGTTATCTAGTTTCATGATGAATTACTATTATTTGATTTAGATGTAGTAAAGTATAGATAATAGATATTTTTTTAGACTCAGGGTGAAATCAGTTCATACCAAAAGGGATTCATATCATTGGTGAATTAGTGCAAGGTTAAAATCCTTGTGGATGGTGTAAGTGTTTGGTGAACCAACCAGAGAAATTACATTGATGTAAGTTCAGAATTTGGTAAGGATTTTTGATAAATTTAATGATACCTCTAAGTCTTAATGAATAATTATTGTAAGATTCATGGAGTTTTGGTTTTTGGGGCTAGTCATCTTTTTAGAAATATGGATAGAAAAGTACTGACTATTTTTTTCCATGTGAACCTGAATACGATGGGAAGGAACCATATCGATCTCATCATATCAAGTACGAAAGAGAAATTTAAGAATTTACTGTGTAATTTCTATAAACTTTGGAATTTTCAGGTAGTAGTAGTCCTGGAATACTTGTTGGTTCGACTCAGAACAAATAATGAGTTTTGGGTATTTACTTATAATTCGTGATTTGTGTGATCAAGCGTGATGGAACTAAACTACACCAAGCATGTATTTTGACCATCAGAATCCTATTATATATAGAAATTAATATTTATGGGAGAAACTTGATGTTTTGGGATAAAGTGGATGAGGAAAATATCGTGTTTTGAGGTAAAAAGATGCAGTGATCATGGTATTGAAGTTAAAGAATAGTGATCTTTTGGCTCAGCTTCTTGTGTTTTGTGATTAAAGTAATTTAGCGGGAGCGTGATGGACCTTTGAGAGTAAGAATATCCTGGAGGTGATGTATTTGTGTTCAAGGAATTAATACATAGAAATATATGTTTATAAATATTGATGTGTATAATAATGAATGATTTATAAGATACCAAAACTTCTCGAGGATTAGAAGTAATATGGTGAAGATATTGTATTGAACTGCATCGTTATGGGTTGTGAATTTTAAAGAGAGACTATAATTTTTATCTAGTAGATGGATCATATTTATAATTGAGTATGGAAATAATATTTTTCCTATTTGAACATATTAAAGAGGATTTTATAGACATTAATTAAGGCTCATAAGGGGATCAAAGATCGGGTTTTCAGTAGAGGAGGCCTGAAGCATCCATGGATACTTCGGAATCTATCACCTTGCCAATGGAGTGGTAAGAAGACTTGCTACCAAAAAAATATAATTGGCTAACCAATGTGGTAGGAAGAATTCCTGCTACCCAGAAGGACTCACCATCCAATCGATGGACCCCAATTAGATAGCGAGTGAGGTGAGTTGGGAAGTAGTTTATTATAGGTGTTTTGGTCTTTTGGATAATGATTCCCCCTACATCCCCCCTCCCACTACAAATACCCCATATACCCCCTCCCACTACACATCCCCCTCCGACTACCCCCCCACAGCCAACCCCCCTCCCATTGCACAACACCACCCTCCCACTACACACCACCCACCCCCCTAGACAACCCCACCTCCCCCTGGATAGCCCCCTACAGACCCCCCCCCATACACCCCCACCCCTATACAACCCCCACCCACTGGACAGACCCCCACCCCCCTCCACACCCCACCCCTGGATAGCCCCCACCCCCTGGATAGGCCCCACCCTCCCTGCCCGCCCCACCCCACCTAGAAAACCCACACCCCCTCTCCATGGATAGACCACCCCCTCCCAACCTGCACCCCCCACCTGCACCACCACCCCGGATATCCCCCCCCCGGCACAGACCACCCACCTCCTGGACAGCCCCCACCCCCTGTAGACCCCCACCCCCTGGACAACCCCCACCCCCTATAGACCCCCAAACCCCTGAACAGCCCCCCCCCCCCCACACACTTGACTCAGGTCACACAATGGATCAATCCCAAGGTATATAACATAATTTAAGGGTGTTGGATTGTCCAAATCCTATGGAAATGGATAGAACACTATGAATCCTCTCTGATGTGACGATTTGACTCATTCAAAACTTTGATTGGTATCATAACTCACCCATGTATGTGAGATATAAAAGTATGTTGTTATTAAATCATCAAGTAAGGATGGTGCTAATGAGGATGGATATGTGAGTATCATGTAGATCCATACTTGTCCTAATAATATAAACAGTGGCATATAGACTATTGAGATTCTTGTCTCTAGTGATGCAATGAATCATTCAAAACCTGGTTTGGTATTTGTGCATACTCATGATAGGGAATTAAATCATGATACTATTAAACCAATCACCCCAAGGATGAATAGTGATGAAAGGAATGGATATCCAATTAGTGACATGTAGATTACATCCTCTAAAACCAATAGTGATTCAAATTTTCTACAGGGATCTATTTTGGTGGTACTACTCACCAAGTGTAGAAAGAAAAATTATGTATCTTCCTTTCCCTTAGCCTCAGGATTAGATAGTGTTAAAGGGATTGGCGATACAATTTTGGCCTATCTTGGAAAGGAATATGATGGTGTAAATATGATTTTAATAGGGTTTATCCCGAGGATTCACATTTGGATAATTACAAGAATGGACAAAAGATATAATTTTCCACTTTGGTATTCGATATTCTTTAACCTATGGTGTAAAATGTGGTTTTAACAAGGTTTATCCTACACACCCCCTTCACACCTACACAACTCACACCCCCCCCCCTCCCCACCTGCACCACCCCTTGAATAGCCCCCCTGCAGACCCCCACCTCTAGACAGCCCCCCACCCCACCCCTGGAAATCCCCCCACCTCCCCTGGAAATCCCACCACCTCCCCTGGGACAACCCCCCTACAGACCCCCTTCCCCCTACACACTATTGAAAGTGGGTTCCCTAGACCCAACATGTTTTGTACTTTGATTACCGCTACATGTATTCAGTTTGTTATAATACATGTGTTTATCTTTCCATAATAGTGTATATACTTCTGCATCCACTTTGTTTATGGAAATGTCCTTAGATTACCCATCGCATCAAAGGGTTATAGTAGATTCCAGGCTCTAATGAAAACCTTGAGATGCCATGACAATAATCATAATGTAATGTACTATGGTCCAGTTACATCATTCTGAAAAGACATAGATGATGTGTGACCATCAGGCGCTGGGGGCTCATAAGAATTGAGACTTCTTCTCATGAAGTTCGCACTTGATGATCTATAGTAGTTGAGATCTTGAGATCATGAGGAAAGACCCGCATAATAGGAACACCACATGTTTTAGGTGTCATTGGTCATTCCTATCTATAGACATGTGTAATGGTATTTAGACTTAAGATCATTGTAAATGGATGTCATTTAATTACGTACATTTGATTCAAGAAAAAAACCATGGTGAAAAAGTTGTGATGAGGTAGTTTGTATCGGGTAAGTCATTAATGTCATGGCATTGATTGAATGATCATAAAAGGATTTATCACCTTCGAGTTCAGGAAGATATATCTCGGGCCTAGTTGATTAGGTTGGTTGCACGTTCATTAAATCCATGGCCATGGTAGTGGAAGGTAAGACCGTCCAAACAAATAAACAAATAAAATAAAGAAAAATAAAGAATGATGACACTAATGTGCATTCTTCTTTATTGAGATATCGATGACGAAGAGATTATATTACACAGACCATGTTTTTAGGAAGGCAGTCGCTCCTTTGACTTTTCCTTATCTCTATAGGGGCCTCAATGGGTTGCTAGACCCCACTCTAGGTTGGCGGATATTATTCACTGCTATTGAGGTAAGGGCCTAGAGGGTCACACACAATAGCGCCTTGAGAATCTGACCTATTCTGGGAATAGGAATATAGAACTTGGTGGGCCCCACCAAATGGTCCGAGCACTATCCAAGTTCTATGGATCACCAATGAATAAATAAATTCATTAATTATTCAACTTTAGAATAATTCTTTGAATTTATTTATAACATGTATTTACAAGTTATATAGTAAATACAAGTATTAATATTATTCAAATGGATTTTAATATCCTAGGTTGGTTTAATATTAGCAGGAGGTGTGAGTCAAGTTAAAGACTCAAATTTTTCACATAATATATTTATATATTACAAGTAAGTGATAAATTATAAATATTATTTATGGCATAATTTAATTTGTTATAAATAATTTTTTATAACACTTATATAGCAGATGTCTATTACACAGGGGTCGGGGATTCATACCTCGTGTTTTAAACACTCCCTATATAAGTGAGAGAGAGGCTCTCCTATGTTAACTATTCATGTGTTAAGATTGAGATATTTTCTCTCCTCCTGGAATCTAGAGAGAGAGTCTATCAAGTGGAGGAAGATCTTCAAGTTTATGCATCTCAGATTTATCTTCTTCCCTTGCAGTGATTGTCGCTGCGCTGAAGTGAGCGTTGAAGATCGACACAAGCACCCGAATCTCGACAAACGGTGCACGAGCAGATTCGAGAGGCATGTTTGGACGATTAGAGGGCTTTGACGTCAGATTCTTAGAGTAACAATCACCAGCATCCTGCGGAGGACTTGCACATGTCAATTCAGAACTAGGTACATGTTCAGTTTATTTTTGTGCTCTGTTTAAACCTTGCGAGATCCTCGGACCAAACTGGGACAAGATCACCAGAGTTGATAGGGTTATGTCACTTCGGTAATGCAGAAAATTTTAAATTCCTAGCCCACAGGCTTCTTTTGTGCCATCCCAATACCCAACAGTGGTATCAGAGCGATCACAAGATTTTTATGAGTCAACAAAATTAAGATGCATTAAATTTAAGTGTGGGGTGTTAAAATAGTTCATTCAGATCTGACTGCGCGTCATTTCATTTTCAAATGATCAAGCTATGATCATTTAAGAATTTTAATTAGATCGATGTCGTGGTTTATTTTTTGTTCATTTGATGTTAATCTCAATCATTATTGAGATAAAATTAAATGCAATATTTTATTATTATAAAATATAATATAATATTTTATTATAAAATATTTTCCATAAAAGGGGTGTGGAAAATATTTTTCACAAAGTTTTTTAAAAAAAAGGGAGGGGAGACCAAGTCCCCATTCTGGGGCCTTCCTATTTTTTTTTAAATAAAAAAGGGAGACTAAGACCCCATTTTGGGGTCTTCTACATTTTATTTAAAAAAAGGGGTGGTGGCATCTTTTTGTCTAAGGACAAAATTTTAAAAAAAATAGAATACCCCTTTAGGGTCTTCTTCTTCATGTGGCACACCAGGAGGTGGCTCCCCTTGAGGGAGAAACCCTAGCCTCCCACCAAACCGCCTCCCGCTGGACTGTCGCGCTGCTCCCACCCCGGCCGCGTCGCGCCGCCTTGAGCCCCGCCAAACCTCCTGCTCATGCCGGCCGAGCCCCGCACCGGACGCCATCGGTCTCGACCGTGTTAGACTAGGTCGTCGCCATTCCAGGCCGTGCTGGACTGGGCCACCAGCTCGCTAGAGCAGCGGGCTTCCGGCCATTCAGCTGGCTGGAATGCTCCCTGACCTTTCCCACTCCCTTTTCACCTCGTCGGAACCTATTGGAGCTGCATGAGTCACTGGACCGCGCGGTCATGCTGGAGTCACTCCGCAGTCACATCGCGGTAATGCCGTAATTGTAACATCCCAAGTAATGAATAATAGATATTTTTATCTATGTCTATTAATGATTAAGATAGTGTTTTAGAGGCTTAAAATGAAAATAAATACAATCTTATGCATGGAATACACTAATATTCTTAAAAGATTGTTTTACTGCCTTATGATGGAAAACCCTTTTTAAATCTATCTTTTGACAATTTTATAAACTATGTTTGTAAAAATAAACTTATTAATTATTATTGGGACATCAAAAATTACTTTGTGTGAATTTTTGGTATTTTTCTGACAATGTTCATTTTTTTAATGAATAGTGAAAAATACTGCATTTTACATCAAAACTGCTTTTTAATATAATTTATTTATATGATTATATTATCTTTTGAATTGGTTTTGAAGTGAAATTATAATATATTTTTACCATTTAATCCAATGGTGGTCATTGGAATCAATTTCACTTTGAAATTGGACTTAAACTGGTGTCAATCTTTTGATACTTATTGTTCCATAAAAACACGCTATTTTCTCTGACAGCGGGAATTAATTATTAAATTAATTAATGTGACTTATATGTTTTGAATTTTGTAAAATAAACTTCATTTTTGAATTAATAATATCAAATATAGCTTAGGGTGAATTTTTGGTAATTTTCTGAAAAACTCCAATTTTTGATGAATAGTGAAACCACTAAGTGGTAATCAAGCAAACTGATTTTTCAGTTAAATGAAAGTTTACCACTAATGTGTATTGAATTTTGAAAATACGACATACATGGTTGTCATTAGTATGTAAAATGTGGTTCAATGGGATGAAAATAATTTTTTTGGTGAATAGTAACTTTTTTTCATTAATCGCGATTAGAGGTAATTAGTGTAATTTAAGGTAAAAATTATATTATAAAAATATGAAAACACCATGAAACTTTTCCTACCCCTATTGGATGAGTCATGTCCGACCAAGACAACCCATTGGTCGATTTAGGGGACCCCATGGAGCCACTTGGGTGAGATAATGACTTTAATGCCTTTTTTTAAATAAAGGTGAAAATGACACTAACATAAATTGTTTTACTAAAACAATTTTTAGAAGGGGTTATACTAATCCTATTTTTGTCTATAAATATTCTTTAGAAAGCTAAAACGATTTCCTACATCAGGATATATTTTTTATAATTTTTAGACATTAAATAAATTAAATTATTTATGACATCATGATGATGCAGCGATGACCTCATTATTTAACGATTAAAATAAAATGGAAAGATAATGTAATATCTAAGACCTAAACTTGTCCAAAAACTATTGGATGGGAATATTTCAAAGACTTATCATCTTATATTCTAAATATATAAATGTGGGACCTTAGAAATTCGAAAAACTTTTGAAAATAAAATAATAGTTTCATGATTTCCAAAAGTGCCCCTCCTCTCCTCTTATAAAAGGCCCCCACCTCTACCTCATTTCACACACTCCTCAAGCCTTTGGCTCGGCCAAACCCTGCCCATTTACTCTCTCCACATCCCTCTACCCATCCTAGAGGATTCCCTTGGGGCATAATCCTTTCAAAGTAAGCCTTTAGGCTCAAATCAAAAGGAGTTACACTTTTAAAGGTAATTCATTCTCTCATGTTCATTTGTTTTATTTTGCTTCTCCAACCCCCTAAACTCTTTTTATTTACTTCTTTTGTAACAACACCAGTATCTTAAATATACTAGGATGTTTTTATAAGATTTATTTTAGCTACACTCTCACACAACTACATCAAATGGTTAAAGAACATACGGTTTCCGTGGATGGAGAAATTTTGCCTCCCGAAACGATGATTGTTCAATACTCATTTAACACCTTCAAAGGTGGCCATTATGATGTCACTATTTTTATATATGATATATAATATGTTTATGTTTTCCTTAAGCTTCTGTTTTTTTTTCATTTTGGGCATACCTTTATGGCTTCCATTATGGGTAAACACGATATCTTCATTTTAGGAAGTGCGGACTACCGCCCCCTGAAAGTGATTTGATTCGTTAATACCATATGTGGGATGTGTAAGGGATAAAGTTAATGATATTATATATGTTATTATACTGGAATTATAATATACTCTTACATCATTATGATTCCATTCCATAAAATACGAAATAGAAATGGAAGTAGCGTTCATGCGTACGTACGGCTTACCGTCTCCATGAACGGTGCATTTCATTTCTTACCTCTAAATGTGATGTAATATTATAAATAAATGTATATGATAAATATATATGACATATATGTTATCCAAATCATTAATACCATTCTGGATATAACGAACCTTTGACCAAATTAACAACATGTAAGTGTAAGAAGTCTATTTTTGACTTAAGAACCAAATACCGACAAAATGAACATTATTAACTTAAATGATTACATGATGTTCATAACATGGTATAAAAGGAATAATGAACTTGAAAAGGGTTCTTAATCAAGTATAGATTAACTCAAGTTTATTATTCAGGAGATTAAAGAACGGTCGGGTCAAGTCGGATATGAGGTATGGGACTTCGTCTCAATCTCCTTTCATTGAGGCATATTTTGTTTTATACACAACCTTCTTTTATACGGTGTATAAACCGCTTTGACTTTTACGTTTATTCAAAAGGAATCTTTTTCATATGAAGCGTTTACTAAACGACAAAAGGGAATGTTTTTGTCGTACGTATGCGGCGACACCGACTTCTCCGCCGCCGTGACCGTTATTTGAGTTTCGGCTTCCTCTACAAGCCATACCTTCTTTTTAAAAGAAAAATAAATACCATGTTTTACTTTTCTTTTATTTTGGTATCGAAAATGTTTTTCATAATGTTTTTATATCAATGTGTTGTATTGATATCTTGTGATTAAAAGGTGGGAATGTTATGTTTCCTTTATGCATGTTTTATGTGATATGATTATGTTGAGGTTCTTGGGCCTTATTATGAATATGGGTGGTTCCGTGATAAACTAAGGGTGGGTGAGCCCGATATGGCTCTCTAATGCATTGGGTAACGCGAAGGAGTGAAACGTTAAGGTTTCTCCAAAGAGATTTAGGGAATATATTGTGATGGGTATTCCAAACGTAACCAAGAGGGTTACTCCCAACGTAAGAATGTTATGAATGCCTCAAGTTACCTTTATGTCTTATGATTTCTATGGTTTACTCATGATTTAATGAGGTATGTTAAAGTGATTATGTTTTATGGGTAAAGTATGATTTCATTCTTATGTATATATGTACCCATGTTTCCTTTCCATGTTTTTATAACCCATACTGAGCTTTTTATGCTCATCCCAAGTTTTTTTTTTTAAATGATTTTTACAGGTCAAGGGAAAGGTACATGATATGATGATAGTGTCAAGGAAGTGTCAAGAAAGATTCCATGTTTTACCTTAAATATTTTTCCATTGATGGGAAAGAAGAATACTATCTTTATGTAACCACTTTGTTTATATGTGGAATGTAATGCAGGTTTCATGATCTAATTATCTAAAACTCCAAACCTAAAAAGATCCTCAATGTGTAATCTTGTAATAACTCAAGATTAAGTAAGGTTTAAGGCTGGGGCCTTATAGTAATTGGCCCTGCTCTAGGATGACACCCCACGGCAGTTCGTAGTCCTGTCGGACTCCCCGGCTAGAGGTAACCCTACTTAAAATTAATTTTAATTAATTTAGTTTTTTTAATTAAATTAATTAGAATTAATTTGGGGGTTTAAATTATTTTAATCCTAAATATCAATTTAATTTAAAATTAAAATTAAATTAAATAAATGGAACTGATAAATAAATTATTTGAATTTAATCAAATTCATTTAATTTATTAGAACACCCTCACACTATTTAAATTTATTGCAATTTAATTTTCTTGCGTATATTTTACCCTGACTTGTCTTGAGCAGGTGACCAAACAGTGCATGTCTGGTATTTATTTGTTTATTTAATTATTTATTCAATGCGTTCAATATTTGTAATAATTAATTAGATAAATGACAATCTTCGAATCGTCCTTCTAATTTCAAATATGTATAAAGGTCTGCATGTCCAATTCACAAGATGTATTTTGTACCCCTAGACCCCCTCGCCCGCATGTGAGTATATTTCTAATTAAATGATGATCCGAGACAAAGACCCCGCCAAGATGAGGTAGTAAACCAGAAGGGATCCAAGCACATTACACTGGGTAAGCTGCGATGTGAGTCAAGCCACGACTCAGGTATGGATGACCCTAGGTCAAGATTGATTTGTTATGGATCGATCTTTATAGAATGATCAAGACCAGTCAGATTGCATGATTTAATTTATGCATAGTTTATTATTTTATGTGTCTGCGTGATTATTGCATGATCACATAGAATAGTAAACAAGATAAAATACATAAAGATGTGAAGAATTATATTCTATTGCATGTTCAGTAGTGAGCGCGACAACCCAGTTTGAACATAATAAATAGAAAAGGATTATATTTGTCAATAAATAAATATAAAAATCCCTCAAATGTAACGCCCCGACCCCAGTTGCCCAGAGTCGGTGCATTAATTACATAACATTGGCATGATCACAAGAAAGATCAAATCTCGAAAGACCGATTGGTTTAGTAGCCTTGGAAACACTAGATATAATCATAAAGTTTTACATTACATTTCAAAGTGAAAAACTACTACAACAACAAAGTCTTCATATCCACACTATTAACCCCTCATAATATCCCTGCAAGTCATTTATAATTTACTTCTTCACTACTTGGGAAAAATAAAACATAGAAAAGGGGTGAGCTCAAATGCCCAGTAAGGATAACAATATAGTTGAACATTCAAAATAAGCATAAACATTTAAGGCAATGAATTACTAAAACAAAAGCCTTTTAAAATTGAACTTCAACATAGTATGGCAAAAATAAAAATGAAATAATGCCATTTACTTATTCACATGGATATTCTACTAATCGAATAATCACATGCAATATCAATAACCACTTTCATAATGTTGGAATGCATAATGCCAGACTATCATAACCACATAGCCAAGGCCTCGTGCCAAGACTACAAATAAGATTTTGTCAAGGCCTTGTGCCAAGACACTAGTTTGTCTCATGAGACCTACCGATGCATCGAGGAGCTATAGCAGGCTCCACCCGTCACTTATTAAGTCCAATGCATTCCCATATGAAAAGGTTTAAACATAACATAAACATTCGTATTAAAACTAGCATACGAAATGTCAATAATTTCACCATAAACTATGAATGGTATAAAAATAGCACATCCATAGTCAAACATATCACAAAACCTTCAATACAATATAGAAGTTTTGTATCATAATAAATCAACTTCAAATAATCTTAAAATCCATCAAAGGATGTTGACATAGATGAAATCAAAATTCTTATTAAAGAAATATCTCCTTTCATTTTGAAACCATTTAAGATCCATATAAAATAAAACATTTTCTTTGAAAATATTCTTATAAGCTTGTAAGGAAATCTTTGAAGATTTTATAACGGCGTAAAATAACCGCACCCGCCGTATAAGTTAAAAAAAACATTCTTACCTCAATTCTATCGAAAAGGTTAAAAAGGACCTTGTTTTGAAAACGACGGAAAGATTCCTTTATAAACCTCTTATAAAAATTCAAACAAGGGTATAAATGACTTTAACCCATAAAAAATGTTTTGAAATACATTTTTAAGAAACATGGATGTGGATGATAAAGATATCCCAGTAGATTATTACGTATAAACAACCTCGGATAATGAAGAGATTGTGAAATAACCCTTACCTTGTACTTTTCCTTGGTTGGGGTAGGTTAACCTCCTGTATAATGGTGAAATAGTTGTTATTAAATTATAAAAGAATCATATATATTAATATGATATCATATATGATCTTTTAACATTGATTTGTTAATAATATCTTAGAATTATCGTCGTTTCGGGAGTTAACTTACTCATTTTCTTTTATATGTTTTGTTACATAAGCCATGGTTGTTGTATCTTATTCATATCCAGAATGATATACAGTCCTTAAACATCATTTTTAAATCATCAAATGATAATTATACTTGAATGGATACGATGGAGAATGAATCTCATCGCGTTCGTGGAGACGGTAGTCCGTACGTACGCACGAGCGACAATATCATTCTTTTGATATTAAAATAATATATAAATGGATGGTATATCATATATACAGAATCATTAACATGTTATATTTATTATTTACATGAGTTACACATCATTATTATACCCATCCAAATAATATTATATTGAATAACAATTACACCACGACATGGAGACGGTAAGTCGTACGTACGCACGTATGGTGACATGTTATTCAAAGGGTGGATAGAATACTGAATATGATTGTACAATATTTATAATAACATCACAGTATATGTGAGATACTGGAGTTATTATTTCAGAATGGTAAGAACAAAGGAAGAAGAAGTGGAAGAAGAAATGAACTTAGAAAAGGGTGGTGAAATCATTACCTTTTCTTCGGGTTCTTCCTTTTGATTTGATCAAAAGGGCTCCTTAGGTTGGCTTTCTGATCAAACTAAGGCCTCTAGGTTGTAGTGAGGGATGTTGGGAGAGTATTTGGTCAGATTTTGGCCGAACCAAAAGGCTTTGAAGGTGTGAAGAAATGAGAAGGAGGAGTGCCCTTTTATAAGAGGGGTGAGGGGCACCTTTGGAAAAGTTAGAAATATTAATTTATAATAAATTCATATTCGGTTTCTAATGGCTCCAAAGCTTATTATTCAAAGGTTAAGGTGGGGATAGGTCGAAAACCACTCAACCAATAGAATTTAGACAGGTTTGGGTACTTATATTAACCTTATCTTTAAGTATTAACTCTAAGTTAATTAGTTTCACTTTTACAATGTCTCTTTGTATTTTTATATAATATGGTTAATAAACTTACTATATACATCCAAGAGACCCCCAAGTGGTACATTAATGATGAAACTATCATGATATAAGTCTCTTGGCCGAACCTTAGATTTTTAGGAATTTAATATCAATTAATAATATAATATTTGTTTTAAGAACTCTTTTATGTCAATTTTGACACTATTCAATAGTTGATTTTTTTGAAACTCATAACAGATTTATTACTTCTAAAAAAGTCAATTAAATCAATCCTAATATATCATATTATCCTAGAAAATTAGTTTAATTCATTAAAAGTTTCATATTATATTTATTTGGGTATTTATAATATCAATTATTTTAATTTTTCTCTATTATAGTAATTACTGCATCATCATTGTGTCATATATAAAATAAATTATTTAATGTCTAAAAATTATAAATAAAATATCATTATGTATGAAATCTTTTTATCTTTCTAATGAATATTTATAATCTAAAATCCAACATATATAACCCTATGTAACAATTGTTGTTCTAAAAGATATATGCTTGTGTCATTTTTGTATTCATTTTAACTTAATTAAAATAAAGTGTCATTATCACTTACAAGTGGATCCATGGGGTCCCAAAATTGACACAAAGATGCCCATGGTCGACCATGTATCAACCAATAGGGTTAAGACACGTTTTAGGGTAATTTAGTATTATTATAATATTATTTTTTAACCCTTATTTACCGGATTTACCCTTTAACCATGGTAAATAAAATATTTACCGCAGTAATTATTCAAAATGTGTAAAAATAAAAGTTACCTATTTACACAATTTGAACATCCTGATTCCAAATATGGAATCCATTTTCCTAAATTCAAAACACAGATGTGGCAGAAATTAATTTAAAATTAATTCCCGCTGTCAAAACAAAAAGCGTGTTTTTAAGAGATAATAACTATCAAAAGATTGACACTTGTTTATGTTCGGTTTAATTGTAAAATTATGTCCAATGATAAACATTAAATTGAATGGTAAAAATATATTCTAAATATACTTTAAAACCACTCAAATTCATAATTTATCACTATTAATTATTTTGATTAAAAAAGTTGTTTTTAATTAAAATTTAGAAATTTTCACTATTCATCAAAATATGAAAGTTATCCGAAATGTACCAAAATTTCACCTTAGGCTAAATTCGATATTACGAATCCAAAAATGAAGTCCATTTTGAAATATAAAATATATATGATTTCAAAAAGTAGGTATTACTATTCACAACGGCTAGTTTAATTAGTTGTGGTGTGTGTTAGAACTCGAGGTTGCGTACAACACACGCTATCGCATTATTCGAAGAGAAGCGTACCGTAGAAGCTTGGGGTGTTACATTCTCCCATCCTTCAAATAATTGCGTCCTCGCAATTTCTAGGGTATTACTGCATAAAAAGACTCGGGTGGTTCTTCATCATAAGTTCCTCGGGTTCCCACGTTGCCTCTTCCATCTTATGAATTCTCCACAAAACTTTTACCAGACGCGTCATCCGGTTTCTCAGTACTTGTTCTCTTGTATCAAGAATCCTGACGGGCTCTTCGCAATAAGACAGATCGGGTTCCAGTTCTAATTCCTCATAGGTGAGTACATGCATCGGATCAGGCATGTATTTCCTCAATAGAGATACGTGGAACACATCGTGAACTTTGGAGAGACTTGGCGGCATTGCCAATCGGTAAGCTACAACCCCAATTCGTTCTAGAATTTCGAAAGGTCCGATGTACCTGGGACTCAATTTACCTTTCTTACCAAAACCTATGACTCCCTTCCACGGAGATACCTTCAGAAAAACATGATCACCGACTTGAAATTCCAAATCCTTCCTTCGATTATCGGCATAGCTCTTCTGCCTACTTTGAGCTGCTTTGATGTGATTTTGGATTACTTTCACCTTTTCCACCGTTTCCTCCACCAGCTCTGGGCCTGCAAGTTTTCTTTCACCAACGTCATCCCAACAGGTTGGTGTACGACATCTCTTTCCGTATAACGCTTCATATGGTGCCATCTGTATACTCGAATGGAAGCTATTGTTATAGGAAAATTCTACCAGTGGTAAATATTGATCCCACATACCCTGAAAGTCAAGTGAGCAAGATCTCAACATGTCTTCTAAGGTTTGAATAGTCCGTTCTGATTGTCCGTCTGTCTGAGGGTGGTAAGCAGTGCTCAAATGAAGTTCTGTATCCAGGGATTTCTGAAGACTTTTCCAGAATCTTGAAGTAAAACGGGGATCACAATCAGAAACAATTGATAGGGGTACTCCATGAAGTCTCACAACTTCATTAATGTATAGTCTTGCTAGACGTTCCAGGGGTAGATCTTCTCTTATAGCAAGAAAATGTGCTGACTTGGCAAGACGATCAACAATAACCCATATTGCATCGTTCCTTCTAGGAGTCTTCGGTAGCCCCATGACAAAGTCCATCGTAACATTGTCCCATTTCCACTCCGGTATGGGAAGAGGTTGCATGACTCCTCCAGGCTGTTGCCTTCCAGCTTTCACTTGTTGACAAACCATACATCTTGACACAAAATCAGCAATCTCCCTCTTCATGTTGTCCCACCAAAAATGTTCCTTCAAATCTCTATACATTTTGGTGCTCCCAGGGTGTATAGAGAAATTGGAACTATGAGCATCATCCAGCAATTCCCTTTTTAGATCAGGTATATTGGGAACACAAAGTCTCTTCCCGAATTTCAAAATTCCATCTTCATACACAAAGTCTCTCAATCTCCCATCATTCACAGCTTTAATCTTCTTTTGGAATTCGTCATCATCGGTCTGAGAACTCTTAATCCTTTCTAGTAAAGATGGTTTGGCAACCATTTGAAAAAGCATTGATGTTTCACCTTCCCTGGTTATTCCCATGTCCATTTTCACTAGATCCATGAAAATTGGATCCCTTTCAATTCTCATATTGTTCAAAACTCCATGGTCTTTTCTACTCAAAGCATCTGCCACCTTGTTTGCCTTCCCCGGGTGGTAGTGTATCGTACAATCATAATCCTTGAGTAATTCAAGCCATCTCCTTTGCCTCATGTTGAGTTCTTTTTGTGAGAAAATATACTTCAAACTCTTGTGATCAGTATAAATCTCACATTTTTCACCATAGAGGTAGTGCCTCCATATCTTCAAAGCAAAGATCACAGCTGCTAACTCAAGATCATGAGTAGGATAGTTTTGTTCATGAATTTTCAACTGTCGTGATGCATAGGCAATAACTCTATCATTCTGCATAAGGACACAGCCAAGTCCTTTCTTCGATGCATCACTATAAATAACGAACCCATCATTCCCCGATGGTAGAGTCAATATAGAAGCATTGACTAATCTTCTCTTCAGTTCTTCGAAACATTCTTCACACTCTTTTGTCCAAACAAATTTAACCCCTTTACGTGTGAGCTTCGTTAATGGGTTAGCCAATCGGGCAAAATTCTGGACGAAACGTCGATAATAACCTGCCAAACCAATAAAACTACGTACCTCAGTTATACTCGTAGGTGCTGGCCATTCTTGGATTGCCTTGGTCTTAGAAGGATCAACAGAGATTCCATCTTTAGAGACAATATGGCCAAGAAAAGAAATCTCCTGAAGCCAGAATTCACACTTGCTAAACTTCCCATATAATTCATGCCTCCTCAGAGTCTTCAAGATAATGCGCAAGTGATTTTCATGATCTTCGTAGGTTTTGGAGTATAACAAGATATCATCAATAAATACCACCACAAATTCATCGAGATACTCCTTGAAGACTCTATTCATCAGATCCATGAATACAGAGGGTGCATTAGTCAATCCAAACGGCATTACAGTAAACTCGTAATGCCCGTACCTGGTTCGAAATGCTGTTTTCGGAATGTCTTCCTTCTTCACACACAACTGATGGTATCCAGATCGAAGGTCAATCTTTGAAAAGTATTGAGCTCCATGCAGTTGGTCAAATAAATCATCAATACGAGGTAGGGGATACTTGTTCTTTATCGTTATAGCATTGATCTCCCTGTAGTCGATACATAACCTCATAGATCCATCTTTCTTTTTAACAAAAAGAACAGGGGCTCCCCATGGAGAAACACTAGGGCGAATAAATCCCTTATTACTCAATTCCTCTAGTTGTTTCTTTAGTTAGACTAACTCTACAGTGGCCATTCTATAAGGGGTCTTCGATATAGGCCTTGATCCAGGAATCAAATCAATAGAAAACTCAACTTCTCATTCTGGAGGATGTCCAGGTAAATCTTCTGGAAATACATCTACAAATTCTTTCACAACAGGTACATCCTCTATTTGAACATTCCTTTCCTCACCCGCAGTTATTTTATTCTCTTCCTCCCCAATAATTGAATTTAGTTGAGCTATTGAGGGTGGATCTAAATAAGAATTAGGTGGTGACGATTCTGCTCTAAAAATAAGGTGTTCCTTATCATTATCATCAAGAATCGTAACCTCTTTCTTCTTATAATAAATCTTCGCATCATAGTCCGAAAGCCAGTCCATACCGAGGATTATATCAAACTCGATCATAGGTATGACGATGAGATCAGCAGATAAAGAAAATTATGTGCTCTAATGGGGACTGATTCACAAAACTTTGTTGCAACGATACTTCCCTTAGGAGTTTTAACTGAAAACTCCCTTATTAAATCAAATTGGAAATATCTAATTTTCTTAGCAAACTGGGAAGATATGAAACAATGCGATGATCCAGAATCAAATAATGCATTTGCTAAACTTGAGGAAACCATTAAATTACCTGCCACCACGTCTTTCGGAGCTTCTACCTCAGCAGTAGTGATAGCATAAGCCTGGCCTTGATCCCTTGGCCTTTTCTGAGGTAAGTTCTCCTGACGCTTAGGACATGCATTTGCATAATGCCCCATCTCCCTGCAATTGTAGCACTGAACGTTGGTAGCTTCCTTCTTCCCCTTGCAATCATGAGCTTGGTGGCCTTTTTTACCACACTTGTAACAGACTCCCATTCCCTTCAAGCAAGTACCAGGATGTTTCTTCCCGCATTTACCACAAGATGGATATTCAACCTTTCCCTTCTTCCCCTTATTTCCATTCCCAGATTGATCAACAGGTCTCTTCTTCTCTTGCTTTGCTTTAAAGTCATAAGACTTAGAGAATTCCTTTTCGGTCTTTATAGCACATGAGACAATGTCTTCGTACGATGAAAAGGATTGTGAGACTAATGCTCGACAGAGAAATGGTTTTAACCCATCAAAGAAACGATCAATCTTACTTCTTGGGTTGCGAATATAATCTCCAGCATACCTCGCTAACCTTGTAAAGTTAGCCTCATACTTTGTGACATTCTCATCCTCCTTTTGTCTCAGACTCAGAAATTGTCTTTCCATATCCGCTCGATGGTCGCGAGGGAAGTATTTTTCTAAAAACAGATCTTTGAATTCCCTCCATTCCATATTTGATACTTCATCATCTTCCTTCGTATTTTGAATCAATGACCACCATTGATCAGCATCTCCAGTGAGGCGGTAAACTGCCATGATAACTTTTTCCCTTTCACTGCTCCCCAAAGCCTGAAATATTTTCTCTAGGGAAAATATCCATTGCTCAGCTACTAAGGGATTTTTATTCCCATTGAACGTTGGTGGTTGTTGCCTCATGAATCGATCTAACATTGATCCTCAACGCTGTGGATCAGGGTGCTCCATACGGGTAAGGTTATTATTCATAACCTGAGTAAGTTGTCCCAGTATGGTGATTAGCTGATCGGCACCAGTTGCATCACCAGCCCCACTATAATTATCTTGAGCAGGAGGGCAATCCCTACATGGAGTGCGCGCATTGATACGGTTTCCATTTCTTCCACTAGGCGCCATTTCTGAACAATGGCATAAACTAGATCAGTTTATGAATCAAAATACATAATCCCATACTTATAAAACACTTAACATAAATTGAACTATTTATGGATATAATCCATAATCATAAAAATGTTTTCTTTGAGGAAGTATATACTCATAAACCCTTCATAATGATTTGTAAAGAAAATGAGAGTTATCCTAAGCATATCCCCCGGGAGTGTCGTAACCAAGAGTGCAGCAAGGCCCGTTTTCGTGCACCAGTTCCCGTTCGAGTCTAGCTCAAAGCGGTGTTTTCGGGTTTTACCCCTAGGTACATCTGTGCCAGAGCCGCCTCTACCTGCTCGTATCCAGACAGGGATGTATTGCTCGGAAAACTCACAAAATCTCTACAATACCAAAATTCTAGGAAGTTCTTCTATACTAATCCTCAAAGTTCATCTTAGGTCTACGTGCTCTAATCAGAGTTTATCTAAATCTAGCTTCCAAGGTTTGTAATAAACTTCCTCTGATACCAACTGTAACGCCCCGACCCCAGTTGCCCAGAGTCGGTGCATTAATTACATAACATTGGCATGATCACAAGAAATATCAAATCTCGAAAGACCGATTGGTTTAGTAGCCTTGGAAACACTAGATATAATCATAAAGTTTTACATTACATTTCAAAGTGAAAAACTACTACAACAACAAAGTCTTCATATCCACACTATTAACCCCTCATAATATCCCTGCAAGTCATTCATAATTTACTTCTTCACTACCTGGGAAAAATAAAACATAGAAAAGGGGTGAGCTCAAATGCCCAGTAAGGATAACAATATAGCGGAACATTCAAAATAAGCATAAACATTTAAGGCAATGAATTACTAAAACAAAAGCCTTTTAAAATTGAACTTCAACATACTATGGCAAAAATAAAAATGAAATAATGCCATTTACTTATTCACATGGATATTCTACTAATCGAATAATCACATGCAATATCAATAACCACTTTCATAATGTTGGAATGCATAATGCCAGACTATCATAACCACATAGCCAAGGCCTCGTGCCAAGACTACAAATAAGATTTTGTCAAGGCCTTGTTCCAAGACACTAGTTTGTCTCATGAGACCTACCGATGCATCGAGGAGCTATAGCGGGCTCCACCCGTCACTTATTAAGTCCAATGCATTCCCATATGAAAAGGTTTAAACATAACATAAACATTCGTATTAAAACTAGCATAAGAAATGTCAATAATTTCACCATAAACTATGAATGGTATAAAAATAGCACATCCATAGTCAAACATATCACAAAACCTTCAATACAATATAGAAGTTTTGTATCATAATAAATCAACTTCAAATAATCTTAAAATCCATCAAAGGATGTTGACATAGATGAAATCAAAATTCTTATTAAAGAAATATCTCCTTTCATTTTGAAACCATTTAAGATCCATATAAAATAAAACATTTTCTTTGAAAATATTCTTATAAGCTTGTAAGGAAATCTTTGAAGATTTTGTAACGGCGTAAAATAACCGCACCCGCCGTATAAGTTAAAAAAAACATTCTTACCTCAATTCTATCGAAAAGGTTAAAAAGGACCTTGTTTTGAAAACGACGGAAAGATTCCTTTATAAACCTCTTATAAAAATTCAAACAAGGGTATAAATGACTTTAACCCATAAAAAATGTTTTGAAATACATTTTTAAGAAACATGGATGTGGATGATAAAGATATCCCAGTAGATTATTACGTATAAACAACCTCGGATAATGAAGAGATTGTGAAATAACCCTTACCTTGTACTTTTCCTTGGTTGGGGTAGGTTAACCTCCTGTATAATGGTGAAATAGTTGTTATTAAATTATACAAGAATCATATATATTAATATGATATCATATATGATCTTTTAACATTGATTTGTTAATAATATCTTAGAATTATCGTCGTTTCGGGAGTTAACTTACTCATTTTCTTTTATATGTTTTGTTACATAAGCCATGGTTGTTGTATCTTATTCATATCCAGAATGATATACAGTCCTTAAACATCATTTTTAAATCATCAAATGATAATTATACTTGAATGGATACGATGGAGAATGAATCTCATCGCGTTCGTGGAGACGGTAGTCCGTACGTACGCACGAGCGACAATATCATTCTTTTGATATTAAAATAATATATAAATGGATGGTATATCATATATACAGAATCATTAACATGTTATATTTATTATTTACATGAGTTACACATCATTATTATACCCATCCAAATAATATTATATTGAATAACAATTACACCACGACGTGGAGACGGTAAGCCGTACGTACGCACGTATGGTGACATGTTATTCAAAGGGTGGATAGAATAATGAATATGATTGTACCATATTTATAATAACATCACAGTATATGTGAGATACTGGAGTTATTATTTCAGAATGGTAAGAACAAAGGAAGAAGAAGTGGAAGAAGAAATGAACTTAGAAAAGGGTGGTGAAATCATTACCTCTTCTTCGGGTTCTTCCTTTTGATTTGATCAAAAGGGCTCCTTAGGTTGGCTTTCTGGTCAAACTAAGGCCTCTATGTTGTATTGAGGGATGTTGGGAGAGTATTTGGGCAGAGTTTGGCCGAACCAAAAGGCTTTGAAGGTGTGAAGAAATGAGAAGGAGGAGTGCCCTTTTATAAGAGGGGTGAGGGGCACCTTTGGAAAAGTTAGAAATATTAATTTATAATAAATTCATATTCGGTTTCTAATGGCTCCAAAGCTTATTATTCAAAGGTTAAGGTGGGGATAGGTCGAAAACCACTCAACCAATAGAATTTAGACAGGTTTGGGTACTTATATTAACCTTATCTTTAAGTATTAACTCAAAGTTAATTAGTTTCACTTTTACAATGTCTCTTTGTATTTTTATATAATATGGTTAATAAACTTACTATATACATCCAAGAGACCCCCAAGTGGTACATTAATGATGAACCTATCATGATATAAGTCTCTTGGCCGAACCTTAGATTTTTAGGAATTTAATATCAATTAATAATATAATATTTGTTTTAAGAACTCTTTTATGTCAATTTTGACACTATTCAATAGTTGATTTTTTTGAAACTCATAACAGATTGATTACTTCGAACAAAGTCAATTAAATCAATCCTAATATATCATATTATCCTAGAAAATTAGTTTAATTCATTAAAAGTTTCATATTATATTTATTTGGGTATTTATAATATCAATTATTTTAATTTTTCACTATTATAGTAATTACTGCATCATCATTGTGTCATATATAAAATAAATTATTTAATGTCTAAAAATTATAAATAAAATATCATTATGTAGGAAATCTGTTTATCTTTCTAATGAATATTTATAATCTAAAATCCAACATATATAACCCTATGTAACAATTGTTGTTCTAAAAGATATATGCTTGTGTCATTTTTGTATTCATTTTAACTTAATTAAAATAAAGTGTCATTATCACTTACAAGTGGATCCATGGGGTCCCAAAATTGACACAAAGATGCCCATGGTCGACCATGTATCAACCAATAGGGTTAAGACACGTTTTAGGGTAATTTAGTATTGTTA
This sequence comes from Viscum album, assembly GCA_963277665.1. Classification (NCBI taxonomy): domain Eukaryota; kingdom Viridiplantae; phylum Streptophyta; class Magnoliopsida; order Santalales; family Viscaceae; genus Viscum; species Viscum album. The sequence goes on from OY728131.1 coordinate 2,075,029,591, forward strand.
TAATATTATATTTTAACCCTTATTTACCGGATTTACCCTTTAACCATGGTAAATAAAATATTTACCGCAGTAATTATTCAAAATGTGTAAAAATAAAAGTTACCTATTTACACAATTTGAACATCCTGATTCCAAATATGGAATCCATTTTCCTAAATTCAAAACACAGATGTGGCAGAAATTAATTTAAAATTAATTCCCGCTGTCAAAACAAAAAGCGTGTTTTTAAGAGATAATAACTATCAAAAGATTGACACTTGTTTATGTTCGGTTTAATTGTAAAATTATGTCCAATGATAAACATTAAATTGAATGGTAAAAATATATTCTAAATATACTTTAAAACCACTCAAATTCATAATTTATCACTATTAATTATTTTGATTAAAAAAGTTGTTTTTAATTAAAATTTAGAAATTTTCACTATTCATCAAAATATGAAAGTTATCTGAAATGTACCAAAATTTCACCTTAGGCTAAATTCGATATTCCGAATCCAAAAATGAAGTCCATTTTGAAATATAAAATATATATGATTTCAAAAAGTAGGTATTACTATTCACAACGGCTAGTTTAATTAGTTGTGGTGTGTGTTAGAACTCGAGGTTGCGTACAACACACGCTATCGCATTATTCGAAGAGAAGCGTACTGTAGAATCTTGGGGTGTTACATCAAAGATATATTAAGTCTAAAAGACTTCCATTTCTCCCATCTAAACAAAACTGTGTGTTTGGGGTGCTCGTCATCCATAGTTGAGAGTTCCTCTTACTACCGGGGCGTTTTCATGAGAGAAATGGGTTGACTTAATTAAAGTGAGTAGTCAAGGATTATCCTTAGCTAACTTCTTATCAATTTAGAGGAAAGGTGTTGAGGGAATCAAGTTAAGATTTCAAAAGCTAGTAGTTTACTCAACAACAGAAGGAACCACAAGAACAAGTGGTTGGACAGTCTAGTGCCTACCTCTAAACCCTCCAAGTAGTGGCGTAGCCCTAGCTTGTAGACTACAAGGGTGGTTTTGAGGATCCTTTCCACTAGAATACTCAAGAGATAGAGTATTCTGAATCTAATAGTTAGGGCTATTAAGGTTCTCTAAAATAGTGGGAGACATTAAAAAGATATAATTTATTAATCATAAATGTCAAAAGGTAATCAAGATAAAGTACTAACTGCTAAATGTTTATCTAATGTAGATTCAAAATGGAAATCACTAACACCAAAAGTACTTTATCACTATGATCGATCTTGGATAAAGAAAATATCCTGACTGGCAATAACTTCCAGGAGTGGTACAGGCGCTTGCACATAATACTACGCCAAGAAAGGAAGTTATATGTGTTGGAATCCCCAATTCCTGCTGAGCCTCCTCATGGAGCAAGTAAGGTGGAAAAAGATAAATGGAGAAAGCATGTAGACGATACGCTTGATGTACAATGAATCATATTGTCATCCATGTCCGACCAATTGAAAAAAAATGAATGAGGATGAGGATGCCTACAAGATGATTTCACATCTCCAAGAACTATATGAGGAGAGGGTCGGGCAAGAAAGGTATGAGATATCAAGTGCGCTTTATAAGTGTAGGCTAGAAAAGGGGAACCAAGCCAGTCCTCATGTACTTATGATGATTGGGTATATTGAGAGGCTTAAAGCCCTTGGGTTCAAACTGAACCAAGAACTAGCAGTGGATCTTGTTCTTTCCTCTTTACCATCAAGCTTCTCAACTTTTATTTTCAATTATAATATGAATGATATGACAAAGTCGCTCCCAGAACTTTTGGCTTTAGTTCACCAAACTGATAAGGATATGAAAAATACTAATTCATATTTCCTTATGGTGAACAAGAAAAACAAGGGAAAGGCAAAGGGTTCTAAGGCCATGTTGAGGCCTAAGACACCAATGCATTATCCTGCAAAGAATCCAAACATTCAGAGGCAAATTAATGGGAAGGAATCTCTCTGCTTTGGATGTGGCAAGAAAGGCCACTGGAAGAAGAATTGTAGATTTGGGAAGAAGAAGCAAGATGATTCTTCTACTTCAGGTATTTTTTCCATTGAATTAAATCAATCATTTTCTACAAGTTGGGTATTGGATACAGCATGTAGATCACACATTTGTATTCATATACTGGAACCAAGTAGGTTCAAGAAGATTAAAAAAGGTTAACTGGATCTCTGAGCTACAAATGGTGCAAGTCCGGTAGCCTTGGTAGTGGGAGACTATCACTTAACCTTGCCAACTGGTTTGGTTCTAGTTTTAAAAAATTGCTATTATGTACCTTTTGTTACCAGAAACATTATCTCTGTGTAAAGTCTAGAAAATATGGGTTTTTATTTCATGTTTGGAAATAAATGTTGTATTTTTTAAAGGGATAACATATGTTATGGTATGGCACATCTTAACAATGGTTTATATATGTTGTAACTAGAGAACTCAGTAATGGAAGTCAATGACAAAAACAACCAACATGACTCAAATAACACCCTCATATGCCACTTCAGGATTGGTCATGTAAACAAGAAGTGATTACAAAGATTGCATCAAGAAGGGTATATAGACTTGGTACATTTAGAACCCTTAGATGTTTGTCAAGGTTGTTTACAAGGAAAGATGACCAAAGCACCTTTCTCAAGAAAGTGAGAAAGAGCCAATGCAATGATGGAATTAATACATACTGATGTATGTGATCCATTTCCAGTAAAGGCAAGGGGTGGTTTTCTATACTTCATTACTTTTACTGATGACTATAGTAGGTATGACTATATCTACTTAATGAGGTATAAGTCAGATTCCTTTTGGATATTTAAGGAATACCAAAATGAATTAGAAAACCAACTTGGTAAGAAGATAAAAGAACTTCGCTCAGACTGAGGCAGATAATATCTTAACCAAGCTTTCATTGATCACTTGAAGGAGTGTGGGATATTATCCCAACTCACTCCTCCTTATAAAACACAATGGAATGGTGTTAGTGAAAGGAGGAATAGTACCTTGCTTGACATGGTCAGATCAATGATGAGTCATGCATCTCTGCCATTATCCTTTTGGGGATACACCTTGATGACAGTATCATATACCCTTAACCGAGTACCAACTAAAGCTGCATATGGGATTCCATATTAGTTATGGTATGGAAAGAAACCTAACCTAACACAAATGCATGTATGGGGGTGAAAGGAAATTTTCAAGACTTTACCAAGTGAAAAATTAGCATCTAGAAGGACTAAGTGCATATTTATAGGTTATACTAAGGAAAATAGAGGATACTGCCTATATAACCCTTTAAATAGAAAAGTCATTGTGGCATGATAAGCCACATTTCTAGAAAGGGAACACATTTCTATTGGAAATAGTGAGAGCAATATTGACTTCGATGAAGTTAATGCTCCAGATGCACAAGAGTTGGTAGAGGAACAATCACCACAAGAATAAGTGGAAGATGTTATTCCTGAGACACATATACTGCATATCTCTACACGAGAGGTTAGAGAACCAGAGCATTATGGTTTTCTTGTCATCGAGTCATGTGACACATTAGTCCTTCAGGATGATGAGCCTATAACATACAAGGAAGCATTAGAAGGAAAAGAAGTTGCTAAATGGAAAGAATACATGAATTATGAGATGGAGTCCATGTACCAAAATCAAGTTTGGATTTTGGTAGACCCTCCAGCTGATGTAAAGCCCATTGGATGAAAATGGGTATTCAACAAGAAGCTAGACATGGATGGTGAGGTTAATACCTTTAAAGCAAGACTGGTTATAAATGGTTTCAGACAACATCAAGGTATTGACTATGATGAAACCTTCTCGCCAGCAGCAATGCTTAAATCCATCAGAATATTGCTTGCAATAGTATCCTTTCATGATTGTGAAATTTGGCATATGGATGTCAAAACTACTTTTCTAAATGGGAAGTTGGTTGAAGACGTCTATAGGACTCAACCCGAAGGTTTTTTCAATTCAAATAATTCCAATAAAGTATGAAAGCTGTAGAGATCCATTTATGGATTGAATCAGGCATCAAGATAATGGAATGTTCATTTTGATGAGGCCATAAGAGATTTTGGTTTTGTCAAAAATGAAAGTGAGCCATGTGTATATAAAAAGGTTAAAGGGAATTCCATCATTTTCCTAGTATTATATGTTGATGACATATTAATTATGGGAAATGAGGTGCAAGTCTTACAGTCAGTTAAGACTTGGTTAAATGAATGCGTCTCCATAAAAGACTTAGGTGAATAAGCCTAAATTCTATGGATCAAGATCTACCGAGATAGATCTCAAAGGATACTTGAGCTAAGTCAAAGTATATATATTGAAAAGGTACTCAAAAGGTATAAAATGGAACAATACAAGAGAGGATTGTTACTTGTGTCACATGGTGTAAATCTCTCCAAGAAAATGTTTTCACAAAAACATGAGGATATTGAAAGAATGAGTAGAGTCCCTTATGCTTCGGCAGTGGGTTCTGTCATGTATTCCATGCTATGTAATAGGTTTGATGTCACCTTTTCTTTAAGCATGGTGGCTAGATATCAAGCCAATCTAGGAGAGATGCATTGGATAGCTATTAAAAATATCGTAAGGTACTTGAGGCATACTAAGGATATGTTCCTGGTGTATGGAGGAGATGAGGAACTAGTTGTGAGGGGATACAGTGATGCTAGTTTCCAGACAGATCATGATGATATGAAATCACAATCAGGCTACATCTTTTTCCTGAATGGTGGTGCAGTGAGCAGGAGAAGCTCGAAGCAAGATGTGGTCGCGGATTCTACAGCGGAGTCCGAATAAATTGCAGCTTCCGATGAAGTAAAGGAAGCAGCCTAGATACGTAGCTTTATCTCAGACATTGGTGTTGTACCTAGAAGTGTAGACCATGTACCAGTATATTGTGATAATACTGTTGTAGTGGTGCTTGAAAAGGAGCCCAGATCTCACCAGAGAACAAAGCATATTCTTTAGAAGTTTCATCTCTTGAGGGATTTTACTCAAATAGGTGAAGTGACAGTTATTAGAGTAGCCATAGAGGACAATGTGGAAGACCCCCTGACTAAAGCCATTTCTCAATAGAAGTATGATTCACATGTGAGAGCTAGTGGATTGAAACCTGTTAGCAGTTGGCTCTAGTGCAAGTGGGAGTGTTGAAAGTGGGTTCCCTAGACCCAACTTGTTTTGTACTTTGATTACCACTAAATGTATTCAGTTTGTTATAATACATGTGTTTATCTTTCCATAATAGTGTAGATACTTCTTCATCCACTTTATTTATGGAAATTTCCTTAGATTACCTATCACATCAAAGGGTTATAGTAGATCCCAAGATATAATGAGTACCCTGAGATGCCATGACAGTAATCTTAAAGTAACGTCCTATGGTTCAGTTACATCATTTTGAAAGGACAAAGACGATGTGTGACCATCAGGTGTGGGGGGATCATAAGCATTGAGACTTCTTCTCATGAAGTTTGCACTTGATGATCTATAGTAGTTGAGATCATGAGGACATACCCGCGTAATAGGAACACCACATGTTTTAGGTGTCATTGGTCATTCCTATCTACGGACATGTGTAATGGTCTTTATACTTGAGATCATTTTCAATGGATGTCATTTAATTACGTACATTTGATGCAAGGTGAAAACTATAGCGACAATGTCATGGTGAGGTAGTTTGTATTGGGTACGTCACTAATGGCATGGAAGTGATTGAATGATCGAGAAAGGATTTGTCGCTTCTGAGTTCTGGAAGAGATATCTTAGGACTGGTTTATTAGGATGGTTTCACCTTCATTAAATCCATGTCCATGGTAGTAGAAGGTAAGACAGTCCAAAAAAACCAACAAATAAAATAAATCAAAATAAAGAATGATGACACTAGTGTGCATTCTACTTTATTTAGATATCGATTACGAAGAGATTATATTACACGGACCGTGTTCGTAGGAAGAAAGTCATTGCTTTAACTTTCCATTATCTATATAGGGGCCTTGATGGGTTTATAGACTTTGCTCTAGGTCAGTGGATATTATTCATTTCTATTGAGGTAAGGGCCTAGAGGGCCACACATAATAGCACCTTGAGAATCTGCCCTATTATGGGAATAGGAATATAGAACTTGGTGGGCCCCGCCAAAGGGTCCGAGTGCTATCCAAGTTATATGGATCACAAAAGAATACATAAATTCATTAATTATTCAAGTTTATAACAATTAGTTTAATTTATTTATAACATGTATTTACAATTTATATAGTAAATACAAGTATTAATATTATTCGAATGGATTTTAATATCCTAGGTTCGTTTAATATTAGCAGGAGGTGTGAGTCGAGTTAAAGACTCAAATTTATCACGTAATATATTTATATATTACAAGTAAGTGATAAATTATATATATTATTTATGGCATAATTTTATTTGACATAAATAATTATTTATAACACTTATATAGCAGATGTCTATTATACGGGGCCTAGGAATTCATACCACGTGTTTTAAACACTCCCTATATAAGTGAGAGAGAGGCTCTCCCATGTTAACAATTCATGTGTTAAGATTGATAGATTCTCTCTCCTCCTGGAATCTAGATAGAGTTTGTCAAGTGGAGAAAGATCTTCAAGTTCATCCATCTTGGATTGAAGCTTCTTCCCTTGCAGTGATCGTCATTGCGCTGAAGTGAGCGTCGAAGATCCACGCTAGCACATGGATCTCGACAAACGGCACGTGAGAAGATTAGAGAGGAATGTGTGGACGATCTATAGGGCTTTGACGTCCGATTATTCAAGCAAAAATCACTGGCATCCTGCGATGGACTTGCACACGTCAATTCTGAACTAGGTACATGTTCAGTTTATTTTTGTGCTCTATTTAAACCTTGAGAGATCCTTGGACCAAACCGGGACAAGATCACTAAAGTTGACTGGGTTATGTCACTCTGGTGATGTAGAAAATTTTAAATTCCCATCCCACCAGCTTCTGCTACACCATCCCGGTACCCAAAACACACACCCACCCCCTGGAAAGCCCCCCCCCCCACTGGATATCCCCGCACCCCACTAGACAGACCCCCACCCCCTCCACACCCCTACCCCTTGGACGACACCCTACCCCCTACACACCCCACCCCACTTGGACATCCCACCCCCTTCCCTAGACAACATAGCCCCCCTCCCAACATGCACCCCCTCCCCACCTACACAACCCACACCCCGCCTCCAACAAAAATGAAATAAAATCAGTTGATAGTTTTCACTACATCAAAAATGAAATGAAATCAAAATCTATAACACACCATTAAATCCATTTCAAAAGGTCTTAATGGTATTTAATAAATTTTTATAGACAAATATATTCAATTTCACACATGGAAACTTGAATTTCAAAAGAGAAACCATTTCTTCTAATCTCAAAAAACATTTAAATATGTCTTTATCTCCATGATTGAACCCTCTACATGTGAACCATGTGATTAATTTTAACTACGTGGGTAAACCATGAAACACCCAAAAAACTCAAAAACTATAATATTACAATCCAAATATCACTAGTTCTTAGAATGACCCCACATATGATAAAATAAAACAAGATAATCACTAAAATGATGATAACCAAAGGAGAGACTTGAATCAAAGGAGAGTCTTGAATCAAGATTGTAGTGAAACTGAATGAAAAAAGTCAAAATAAATGGAGGAACAATATGTAACAAATATTTAGTCACAAAAAATCATTAAACATAAAATATAATTAATATCAGTCACGAAAAATCATCAAACATCAAATCTCAGTAATATGGTTCATCGATAGAAAGAGTGTGAGTCATATCAATTACTTGAAATCCACAATCATCAATAAATGTGTCATGCCTCATCATCAAATCAAACCACTTTCAGTTCATCATAGTGACTCATCCATGGGAGTAATAATCCAATATTTTTTTTTCAACGAGTCCATAATAACCTACATTTTCAAATCGAGTTCTAATATCTGATTCTCTAGCATAATAGTCTATTGTGGTAGTAACCATAAAACCATCATTTTGTGTTCTCATGTTCTTTTCTCATTCAGTGATAATAAATCTGTACCCATTGATAACAATTGATTAACAGTCACGAAGCATGGTATTTGGACCAAAATCCAAAGATCTTATTTCCTCAAAGACAAAGTCAGCAGGAAAACTCAATACTTGAAATATAAATGAAAATTAAACTTAATTAAATATTTATTTAATTATTTTAAATAGTAATATTTTTACCTTAATTTTAAACAAGAAAAAAACTATTTGCTATGAAAATTCTCTCTCCTTCTCAAAGATAAAGAACAATTATTTCTATTTATCATTGCTTTATGTTCCCTATAGATAAAAATAGGAAAATTTTAACAGATATGTAAGATATACATATTTAGTTTACTTACCTGATATAGACATTGAAAAAATCAATGTTGAAAAAAACTGTGTGATGTGCCATCTTCTGCTCTTGAGGGCTTAATATCATCAATGTATATGATCCAAGAATTCCTTCTATTTGAGGAAGTGGTGAAAAACTGGGTTCAATTTTCTGATACTTTTCTTCTTTTTTTCTCATTGGTCTATTCATTCTTGTAGTAATATCAGAAAAAAAAACATAGAGCAGAAATCGATACATTCTTGAGCCAAGTAACCATTCATGATAGAACCTTCAGGATGATTCCTATTTTGGAAATAAAAATTTAACATGTTCTTATTTATTTTATTTTGATACATACAATGAAAAAAATAGGTCCTATGAGAAGTATTTAAGGTGAAATATGGATAATCAAATGCAGCATGCATCTGAAAAATGATGAAGGAAATATTTTCTCTAACTCACACAAAATTAATAGGGAATCTGCTAACATTTTTTGCAAGAAAGACTTGGACAACTTATTAGCACGAAGATCTCTAAACAAATGGCACAACCGAATAATATCCACCCTTACATTATTGGGAAGAAAAGATGATAGATTATTATTGGAATCAACTCATGCAGAAGGATGTGATAGTCCTGAGTCTTCAATGATTTTAGCTTCAAATCTCTTTTGTTGACCCATTTAGATATGTTTCCTAAATATCCATCAGGAAATTTATTAGTATCTAGTACTTCCAGAAATTTCTTTTTTTCTATAGGTTTCATCACATAAGAAGCACATGGAACATTCCATTTATTTTCACTGATACGCACAGAATGCAATTCTAGTCACATGCCCCAATCCACCAAGTCAAACTGAGATCGTAAATCATCTTTTGTAATTCCCTTAATATTTAGAAAAATTAAAAGAAACATTTCACATATATTCACTTCAATGTGAATTACGTCTAAGAAATGATGTAACAAATTGGTTGACCAATAAGGAAAATAAAAGAATATACTCCTCTTCTTCCAATTGTAATATGTTTCAATGGAAACATTATTTCTCTTTCCAGATTTCATTTGAACCTTCCAGAATGAAAAAATAAAATCTCTCAATTCATTAAGAAAATTAGTTCCAGACATACACTGAGGTGGATCATCAGTCTCCATGGTATTGTCAAATATTCTAAGATTATTTCTATATTGATGGTCCATTGGAAAGAATCATCGATGTCCCATCAAACTGAAACTATAGTGATGTTTTAGTCTTATGGATCATGTATTCTTCATACAAACAAGACAAGATATTTTTCCATTCATGCTCTATCCAGACATCATTGCATAATCAAAAAAATCATTGATCATCTACATAAGCGCATCATGCATTTGAAATATATCTTTTAAACATGCATCGTATGTGCGCACACCCACATCTCAAAGAAGTTTCAACTATTTTATTAAATGTTTCATTTATATGTACATATCATTGCTGGGATCAGAAGGTCCAGATATGAGTATACTAATGAAAGTGAAGGGTTTTTTCATACACAACCATTGGAGAAGGTTATAAATATGTATAAAACTCAGCTATGTGTTGTGAGAAGTAAGAATCTGCCCAAATGGATTAAAACTATCACATTAAAGACCCATCCTCACATTACACACGTTAGCTAAAAAATCAGGATATCGAGCATCAAATATCTGACATGAAAATCCATCTGCAGGGTGAACCAATTCATCATTAGTCTTCTTTATCTCGGTATTATTCCATATCATTTTTATTGATATTTTATCATACATAAAAAGATTTTGGAGTCTAGGGATTAATGAAAAGTTCCACATTACTTTATGTGGCACATGAGATGGTGTTCCATCAGCTTTTAGATTCTAGAAGAATGTTCCACATTTTATACAATCATTTAATTCAGTAGTTTCCTCCCAGAATAAACTACAATATTTCAGGAAAGCATGAATTTTGTTTCTTGAAAATCCAAGTTCCTCAACTAACTTCCATGCCATATAGTGGTTTGAGTAATATCTACATCATTTGAAAGTAAGTATTTCAAGAAGTTAAGAATGTAATGGATGGCAGTATTAGAAATCCCATACATAGTTTTACAATGAAACAATAAGATTAAAAATTCCTGATTTTTCATTTTACCGTATTTTTGATATATTAGAGTTGTGGAAGCATCATTCAATTTTTTCACCCAGAAAACATCATCATTTTCATTAGACACATCATGTGCTCATATCAAAGTCTTCTTGGGTCATAATCCTTTCTTTTTTATGATGAATAATAAATACAAATTGGTCATATAACAAATTCTCCAATCCATTCCTCTCATTTGGATCCTCAACATTTTAAGATTTCATTTTCTCCCCATTGTGATACCACACATAGTAGTTTTCTTGAAAATAATATTTGGTTATGTGGTAGCTGACTTCTTCACAAATCAACCAAGGTCTTCCAACAAAATTGTAACATGGTTAGAATATGTTACCACTATCTGAATCATTGTGAAATGAAAAATCTAAAAATATCTCCAATTTTTTTTGAAAGTCGCTTGAGATCCGATCGGTTTCATATATCCAACTTCTATCCATTCTGTAAAAAAATTGTTATAAGTCATTTCATCAAAAGAAATTAAATAAGATTGAAGTTTAATTGAAAATATATATTTAAGTAAGTGAGAATTGTTCACTTTATATGAAACTATAACTAACACACTACTCTATATGAGAATCATAATATAAAAGACAAAAAAATACTATATTTATAACAAAATACTATAAATAAATATAAATCCATGATATTGACTTAAATTATAAATATAATACCATGACATTTGTGTATATTTAGAGAACACATATAATCCATGGGAGAATTTTGAGAGTCCTATACATCTTGTGTCAAAGAGAAGGAGATATTTCGAATCCATGATCCTTTGAAAGATAAAAATACCATTATTCTCAAGTATTTAATGACATAAGTAATAAATTGATCACCTAAGATCTGGAGAGTGTTTTGAGACCAAAAAAAATGTTTAAGGAAGGTTTTGAATATCTTTTAAGAACTATAAACGAGTGTACAAGATCGTTTAAACTTGTGGAGGAGAATTATATAGGAGTTGAGTAAATTTTAGATCAAGTAAATTTTATATTTTAGCAGATTATTTGAGTGATATTCATAAAATCTATTCTGAATAAATGGGAAATATAATATAAATATGATGGTAAAAAGTTTCTCAGGGATTAAAACATCATGGCCATACATGTGGATAATTATCCAAGAAATATTAAATGGAACTAAGAAGAGTTTGATGTCATAAGATGAAGGTTACATGGGGAAAAGAAGCATGATTCCATGTACATGGAGATTTTGAATGAGTTTAAAGAAGTGTATTTTTGAGGATTAAAATAATGAAGAACCTGATTCTTTGGGTGAATTTAATGAGAATAGAAAACCAGGATTCAAGGAAGAATAAATACGAAATATTTTTTGAAGGTTTAAATGGAAAATATTACCTAATACCAAAGATCATAGAGAATCCATATTTTGAATATGGAATATTTTACTCAAATGATATTTTGTGTCAATTTATTATGCAAGTAGAAAAATATGAAATTAGTGGATTTTGAAATAACTTTCATAAACTGTGTTAGAATTCTAAGAGATCAATACATCATATATCAAAGAAATAGATATATTTTAAAGTCATGATACATTGAAGGATAAGAATCATGTTGTTTTGGACTATTCATATATTTGAGGAAGAATTATACAACTTGATATATTTTATGTATAGTGTATTCAATTCAAAATTCAATACATACAGAATTGAATTCTGTATAACACATACAAAATTGAATTCATAATTCGGAAGGTAATTAGATATGAAGATTGAATAATAATCTTTCTATGATTATGGGATCTACTTCCTCCATCCATATCCTCTATATGATGTCTATACATGGTAAGTGAACTAAATACTATTTTGTATAAACCTAAATGATGTGGGTTGTAACTACATCGAGCTCAACCTAACAAGTATGACTAAGTTGTGTAATAATAATCTAGTTCCTTTCAAGGAAGTTCATCTTATTCACGTTTCATTTGTTAGTAGTGAGTCATTGGTTCAGCTCCAAACCAGGAATGAGGTTTGGGTATTGAAAATTCACCTCTGTATGTCATTGATAATGTCTGATGGAACTGAATAGCACTAGGCATTCCATTGGAGTTATAGAATCTTGTCCCATATAATGATTCCTATGGTGGGGAGCTCCATGATTCATCTGGAGGAATCAATTTAGGACACTATGGGGTGTTCAGTTGGACAATTGCAGTGATTGTGGTATCGAATTTTGGTGATAGTGAGCTTTTGGCTCATCTTATGGTGTTCATGATTGGACTCATCTTATGGTATTCCTTAGGTACACCTCCACATAACTCAAATACTACCAACTAGCAGTGACATACTAAATCATACATTGGGTATACCATGTCGTCATTATTATAACCGTTAATAACAAATAATTAAACAATATCATTGTGAAATATAATAAAAGATCACTAATGAAGTTTAGAAAAAAAAAATAGAAAACAAATAAAAGTGCACTTATTGGGTATACCCAGCCATAGACCGCATAGACCTCTCATTTAGGCCAAATCAAAATAGAAAAAAAAATATGCAGAACAATAAAACTAAGGTAGCACTTAGAAATTTTAAGTGTAGAACTAAAAAATTTCTTGATTGAAGATGGATATATCATTTGTAAGGAGTTTTATAGCCTAGGGTAAGAGATAGCTTTAGGAGATCTTCAGTTTGGGGCTGCAATCACGCATATGGGGAACTGAATCTATTCTATATTTGGGTGAAAAATTTCCCAACAGTTTTAAAAAACAATTGGGAAATAGTCATTACCAACATTTTTTTTAAACCTTTGGTATATATTAGAAATATGGAGAATTTACCAATAGTTTATTCAAACCATTGGGATATGTTTTCTCTGAAAATCTATACCAACGGTTTTATAAAACCATTGGTATAAAAGTGTTGGTATAACCTCATTTTCCACCAGTAAGATCAGGACCTCCATAAATTTGATAAGGATGTTTGGAGGAGAATTGGATAGGGTTCTATGAGCTATAAGTCTCAAAGTGGTGAGAAGAAGTGAAGGAGGAGGTTCCCTTTTTTAATTTAGGTGAGGGTCACTTTAGAAAACTCTCAAAATATTAAATTAATAAAAATTAATTTTTAATTACAAAAGGATAAAAATTGAGTTATTTAAAATATAAGATAAGTATGGTTATAAATCCTCTCAACAAATATTTTTTAGACCATTTTATGCTTTATTATTACCCTTATCTTTTGGTTTTAATCCTTAGTTACACCCTTTAACTCTTACCGTGACAACTTGGATTTTTATAATTTAAGTGTTAATATAGTTACTATAAAATGAAAAACAAACCATAAATGAGTCGTGGATTAAATTTTTAACCATATCCCAATAAATTTTTGGAATTTTAAACTTTTATGAACTTTATATCATTTAATAAACTATTATTTAATATAACATTAATGAAATTTTTTATACTATTCATTACTTTAACTTTTAAAAAAATCAATAAAATAAGATATATTTAAACCAAAACTTATAATATATCACTAACATGTAAAATTTATCTATAAAATTCAAGGATGACAATAATTAATTAAAATTATATTTATTTTAATATTTTTATAATCATTTATTTTTTATTCCCATTAATTAAATAATTAATGCATTATCATTGTATAATCCGTCAAGGTAATTATTTATTTATTAAAAATATAAAATAAATTATAATGATGAAAATAAATATTTTTATTTCAAATGAATATTTATAGTTGAATTTATATTTTTTATTAACCTATATTAAAAATTATATAGTTATTAAAAATATAAGTATAACATCTTTAAATTTTCTTTAAATAAAATATAATGTCATACTCTCATCTAAGTGGTTGAAAAAGGTTATAATATCAGTAAAAGGATACATTTTGTCAAAACCAACTCATAAAATGAAATTTTTACAAGTATAAGGATAATTTTCTGATATTTATAATATTATTTTTACCCTCAATTACTCGATTTATCTTTAACTGTGCTAATAAAAAATTACTAAAATTATTATTCATAATATCCAAAAAAATGGACCTATTTACATAATTTGGATCCAATGATTAAAAATAAGGAATCCATTTTTCAAAATTGAAAACAAAAATATATCAACAATTAATTTAAAAATAATCTCATTGATGAAATAAGAAAACAAGTTTTTAAAATGAAAACTTTCAAATGATTGTAATGTTTTTATATTGAAATTCAATATGAAATTGATTTCAACGAACTAAATTGGATTTAATGATACAAAATTGATCTAATTATACTTTAAAACAATCAAAAATATAATTTAACACTATAAATTTTTGGACAAAATATCTATTTTCAATTAAAATTCATTATTTTTTACTATTTATCAAAACCTGAAACTTATCAAAAAAATACAAAAGATTCCACCAAAATAATTTTTTATTATGATTTTAAATAATAAGTTTGTTTTTTAAAATATAATTTATAAAAGTGTAAAAAAATAGATTTAAAATAAGTGCTCCATTTAAAGGTGGAAAATTTGTCTTTTTAGAAAAATACTTCTTTTATGCATAAAATTAGATTTTTTTTATTATATCTTGTCTATAAAACATGTATGATTAATGTTAAACATTATATTGAATATATTATATATACATATCATTAATATAATCCGAAAGGTGCGATTATTTTATTTTATTGGTATAAAACACCCTTGTGTGAATTTAAATAGTTTTTATAAAAACATTTTATTTTTGTTAAATTGGTTTTTATATTTATTTATAATTAATTGGTAATCAATGAATTCAATAATATATTTTCATAAGTTATTTAATCCTATTAATAACTAAAAAATTAATGGATATGAGATAATTTCATTTTAAACAATAATATTAATTGTATATCACGGTTTGTTTAAGATTGTTGTTGCTTGCAATGTAAGATATCAAAATAATTAACATTAAAAAGAGACATACTATAAAATCTTGGGGTGTTACATTCTCCCATACTTAAATAAATTGAGTCCTCTCTATTTTAAATTTCACTTCAAAAAATAAAATATTGATTCGTTTATGGGAAACCCACATTAGAATATAGGGATAATAAAAGATCCTCTTAATAAGAGGGAAGGATAAATGAAAAGGTAACAACAAAAATGAAGATTCCAAATAATAGAACATTAGTGGAAAGTAAAAACATAGACATAGAATAGAAATATAAATATCAAGTCCTAATGGAGAGTGATATATAATATGGCCATTAGAAGGATACCTATCATAAGACAATAAATTTTTGAATGGTTAAAAGACTACTAATTTATCTGAAAGAAAAGTAAACAGATAACATTTTTTTTCCAAAATATTTTTCCTAGAGTTGAGGGAATATTTTACTATTTATATAAGTAATTGAGATAGTAAACTTACTTGATTAATTTCCATATTTTGAGAATAATCTCATAATTTAGTTGTTCATCAATCTATTTTATATTTCATATAGATAGATATAGATATTCAAGATGATTTTTTATACGTGAAGCACTTTAATGAATCATAAGGTCCACAACAATTATTTCATCATCTAAATTTTTATTGAAATAAAAAATGTTATCATGTAGTATCCAATAAATTATACTTTAACCTCAAAAAATAATATCCAAAGTTAAACATAATCCATTCCACAAGTAGTTACCTTAAGACTCCTTCAAAATACTTCTGTCCAAATTCAAAGTCTGAAAATTTAGAAGGGAGTTCACTAAATTTCAAAAATCAAATTAATATTAGAATCTCCAAACCATATAATGTATCTCTTATTTTCACATATAAAATATATGAATACCTTAATCACCTTAAAACCATAATTAAAACATTATTATTCCAAAAATATAATCTTAGGTTGTTGAATATTTTCCTTAAATCCCAACATCTAATAATCCCAACATAGATGACATAAACCATCAAATCACTTACCACCATTATAGTCACCAATACTATAAAATAAACATATATTTATCATTATTATCTAAACATCATGAATATATTAATGTTTATCTTCCCTAAATCATGTGTTTATGAATGATCAACTTTCCATAGAATCACTTCTCTTAGTTATCGGTACTACTCATCATGTGCTTTTGAATCTTTAAATAAGAAGTACTGTAGTACAATCCTTATATACCCACTGCATCATTAAAAAATAATTCTTGAATCCAAGTAAAAAATCACTTTAATCATTCTAATTCACTCTTAAACCATTAAATATGCTTCACCAAATTATTCTCTAATACCTCCTTTCTTTTATTTATCTTTTTTAAACTCTCCATCATCAGTTTTATAACCATTACATGTATAAACTTTTTGATTCTAACCATTGACCAAAACCCAAAACACAATGCGAGAAACACTAATCATAGTAATATAGTCATGAAGAATCATTTACGGGATGACTAAATCATGAAATCATCTTCTCAATATATGATTCTATAGGTTTAACCTAGGTTATCCATGGTATTTCCAAAACTATAGGATAATATCCTATACTTAGACTTACCCTCAACTATAGGCATAGGTTTGTGTATTCTAATCCATGATTTCCAAAATCTACTTCCAAAGGTTTCTACTAAACTTTCTTTGATACAAACTATAAAGACCCCAACCCCAGTATCCCAAAGCTAGTGCATTACTTTATTACATTGTTATAGATACAAGACTCGAATCCCAAAGGACTGGCCAGTTTTGGAGTTTTAGAAATTAGATTACAAACTTGAAACATACATAACAATTGAAGCTATAAAATAAAAAATAGTCAATCCTTTGAGAGCACCAATATTATCCAATCTTAACCCTTCATATTAATCATAATATACATCTTAGAATCTTGGGGAAAATAAAAAATAAGAAAGGGGTGATCTTTGATGCTTAGTAAGGGTAATCCTACATCGGGAACCATTATGAATAAATAAACATAAACATTATGGAAACGTATACAATTAAAACACAAGCAATTTAAACATGATATTGATCATAATATGGAAATAATAAATTAAAATTAAATAATTCCATATAAATAATCACATGGATATTCTAATAATAAAATATCACATGGAATATCAATAACTAATATCATAATGAGCTAATGTATAATGTCGAACATTATAAACATACCATCAAGGCTCTGGACAAGACACCATACATAAATGAGTAATGCCTTATCAAATACTCGAACTAGTTTTTATCATGAGACCTACCGATGCATATAGGTGATATAGCAGGCCCCACCCATCACTTACTAATTCTAATGCATTCCTCATATGAAAAGGGTGAATCATAAACAACATAAACATTTGTATTGAAAATCTAGCATATGAAATGTGAATACTTTAACCATAAACCATGAATGTTATCAAAATAGCACATCCAAAATCAAAATGATCATAAAAAACATCAATAAAATTTGGTATATGGTAATCATAAGAGATAAACCTCAATCAATAATAATTTCCAACAAGATATGTTGACATAGATTAAAATACTTTAATAAAATTATTAAAAAATTCTTGAGATAAACTATGAAATCATTTATTTAAAAGGACACACAATTTTAAGATAAAAAATTTTCATTGAAAATAATATTTTAAAATTATAAATTAAGCTTTAATAACTTAAGTTTTTATGATGGTGGGAAAATCCACTCATTCTATATAAGTTAAAAAACAATTCCTTTCGTATTTTTTTTGAAAAATGTCATAAATTACCTTGTTTGGAAAATGAAAAAAAATATTCCCTTAAAACTGTTTTATAAAAGTTTGTACATGGGTAAAATGAATTTAATTTTTTTATGATAATAGTAAAAATATTTTTGTAATTTTTTTGGAAACATATACATGGATGATAAATATTCCCCAGTAGATACTTACATATAAACAATCTAGAATAATAATGAGATTGTGGAATTAACCCTTACCTTGAACTTTACATTAGTTGAAAATTATTTAACCTCATGTATAATGGTTTAAAGAATGTTATTAATTTATAAAATAATTATATTCATATTTATGATATCATATATGATCCTATTATATCATTTTATTAATAATAATTTATTATTACCCTTGTTTCGGGTGTTAACTACTTCATTTTCTTATGCTTGTATTTTCATGTAAGTATTTTTTCATATAAACATGATATATTTATTTCATATAAAGAATTATATAAAGTTCATTGATATTATATTTACTCATTATATACATTTTTATAATCATTATTTAATGGTTAACATGAAAAATGAATCACATCGTGACGAGAAGACGATAGGTCGTACGTACGCACGAGTGACGATATCATTACTATAATGGTGAAAGAGTAAGGAATTGGATGATATATTAATTATAAATAATAAATATCATGTAATATTTAATATTTATAGCCATTATATCCATCATTATTCACATCTTAATAAAGTGGTGATTAAAAAAATACACCAGAATGTAAAGATGGTACATCGTACGTACGTACGCATGGTGCTTTCATTTTTCATAAGATATATAAAAGGTGAATTATGGTTGTACCATAATCATAATAACATCTAAAAATATATATTATACTGGATTTATTAATTTATTATGATAATAGCTTATTAAGTATAAGTATAAGAAGAAATGAACTTGAATAAGTTGGTAAAACAATGACCTCTTTTTCTCGGGAATTCCTTTAGATCCATTCTCAAGGGATCTAGAGTTGGTATTTTTAGAAGACCATGACCTCAATAACTTGGATAATAATTTCAGTAGGATAAATTGGTATGTTTTTTTTAGATATAAGGCTCAAAGTGGTGATATGAATAGAGGGAGAAGGTTATCTTATATAATTGAGGTGATGGGAACTTTAGGAAACTCTAAAAATTTTAAATTAATATAAATTAATTTTCAAATCAAAATGGAACCAAAGTGATTTATTTAAAATATAATATGATTATGGGTATAAATACTCCCAAAAATAATTTTTAGACATGTTTAGTTTAGATTCATACCCTTATATTTTAGTTTTAACCCTTAGTTAAACCCTTTAACTCTTACCATGACAACTTGGCTTTTTTACTCTTTAAGTGTAAATATAGTTACTATAAAATGCCAAAAAAAACCATATATGAGTGATGGATAAAATTTTAAACCTTATCCCAATAATTTGTTTATAATTTTATATTTTTATTAACTTTATATCATTTAATAAACTATTATTTAATATAACATTAATGATAATTTTGATACGATTCATTACTTTTACTTTTAAAAAAAATCTATAAAATAAGATATATTCAAACCAAGATTTTTAATATGTAAATAAAATGTAAATTTTATCTATAAAATTAATTTATGACAATAATTATTTAAAATTATATTTATTTTAATATTTTTATAATAATTTATTTGATATTCCTATGAATTAAATAATTTCTACATCATCATTGTATAAGAATTTAAAGTAATTATTAATTTATTAAAATTTTAAAAAAAATATCATTATGAAGACAAATATTTTATATTTTAAATTAATATTTATAGTCAAATTTATCTTTTTTATAACCCTATATTAATAATGATATAGTTATTAAAAATATGAGTATGACAACTTTAACTTTTCTTTAAATAAAATATAATAAATTTAATACTCTGATACAAGTGTCTTAAAAAGGTTATATTAATATCCAAAAGATTCTTTTTGTTGATACCCACTCATGAAATGAAATTTGAACAAGTTTTAGGGTAATTTTCTAATATTTATAATATTATTTTTACCCTTAATTACATGATTTACCTTTAACTGTGTTAATAAAAATATTACTAAAATTAATATTCCTAATTTAAAAAAAATATAACTATTTACATAATTTGGAATCACTGATTTTCAAATTAAAAACATATAAGTTGTAGTAATTGATTTAAAATTAATCTCATTGACAGAATGAGAAAACGAGTTTTTAAAGTGAAAATCTTAAAAAGATTTTAATGTTTTTATATCCAAATTCAATGTGAAATTGATTTTAATGACCTAAATTGGATTAAATGATAAAAAATTGATCTAATTATACTTTAAAACCAAAAAATATATAATTTAACACTATAAATTATTTGGATGAAAAATATATTTTCAATTAAACTTCCGGATTTTTTTACTATTCATCAAAACATGAAACTAATCAGAAAAATACCAAAAATTCAACCACAATAAATTTTTATATTACTATTTAGAATTATAAGTTTATTTTTTCAAATGAAATTTATAAAAGTATCAAAAACTGGATTTAAAACAAGTGTGCCATCAAAAAGCAGTGAAACTAACTTTATAGAAAAATACTTATTTTATGCATAAAATTGAATTTGTTTTTATATCATATCTAGAAAAAAAATATGAGGAATGTTACACATTGAATTTAATATATATATATATATATATATATATATATTTCATTAATATTTCCAAAAAGTTTCATTTGTTTATTTTATTAGTATAAAACACACTTGTGCACATTTAAATAGTTTTTATAAAAATGTTGTATTCATATTAAATTGTTTCTTATATTTATTTTTAATTAATTTTTAACCAGTGAATTAAATAATATATTTTCATAAGTTATTTAATCTTATTCATAACCACCAATTTAATGGCCATGAGACAATTTCATTATGAATAATAATATTAATTGTACATTGTGGTTAATTTAAACTTGTTGTTGCGTGAAACATAAGCCATCGAAATGATTTACATTAAAAAGAGACATACTTTAACATATTAGAGTGTTACAGTACAACCGTGCATCTAAGTTACACCGTTATCTAGGAACTATTTCTAGATCAAACTGTAAATCATACAAATAATATCCAATTCAATTTTGTTTTTCAAATTACCACATGAAGACCTAGACACACACTTATAGAGTTTTCTTGAATTGTGAAACAATTTCCAATTTGACAATGCTTCCATCAGTGTGGTAAGGGTGAGGTCATTTATTTTTTCATTGAAATAAAATGTCAAATAATGGATCCAAATACTTTCACCAAATTCCATAGCAATATGGGTTGAATTGGATAGGAATTTCATCTTGCAACCCAACCCACCAGGGCCCTCCTAGCCAGCAGTAATCTAAGAATGACACCCCAAGCCCACCTCCAATAGGCTAGAAGTTGGAAACTACCACCTAGGTATAATATCACACAGATGGTATGTCTTATCCTAAAGTACATGTACACACTCACACATCTACACAATCCAGTATAAAGTGGAAAAGATAATCAATTCATACTATAAATGCATGTATAATAACTATCCCTCATTAGAGTACTTCAAGAAGTACAAAAAAATAAAAAACGTACAAATAGAAGACCACAAAAACTAAAAAAGAGTCCAACATGTATAAAAAATTATATTATTATCAAGAAGAAAACTCCTAAAATCATCCACAATCCATCTAGCATAACTAAGCTCCATTAACTCCTGGTCCTCCTAGGACTACATCGAAGGACATATCACCTACATAAGACATGACATGTTTGGGAAGATCCCATGGATGAGTGAGTATAAACATACCCACCAGGACACCCTAAAATCACCAAACACAAATCATCAAAGAGGGAGACATATTCATATCACAAATTGAAAGGAATAAACAAGATAACCCAGATATACTCAACGGAAGACTTCAAGTCACAAGGTGAGATCAAGTCATCACTGTCAGCCTAGGATCCTACTAGAGGATGGATGGTAACATTAATCTAATATAACTCACTAATAAAGTATTACTAATCTAATGTAACTCATCCAAGAGGTCACACTCACCAGGTCTTACCATGAAGAAGCATGTAGAAACTGAGAGGGATCATCTGAAGTAAAATCTTGATCGAAAAACACCACACTGGAAGACAACAGATGTTGATATATAGATAAGGGATAACACCCAAGGCCTATGGGGGTTACCTAACCTTATCTAGGATAACCCATTAGAAAGGGGATCACACACATTGGATGTTAGTAATGAGATACCTGACTCAGCATAGGGAAGAATAATATATGATCAGACCCTGAGCCACACAATGTGATACTTGAATCTATCCAAAACTAATTTGTAGAGGGGATCACTAATCCTATTATTAGGACATGATGGATCACTATACCCACTTAGGGATGGGCAAGGGGAACACATCCATACTGATATGATTAAAGGGAACTCACCCAAGATCATACTATAGATATTCTGAGAAAAACAAGGGCTCTAACCTACCCTAGAAGGAGTACATGATGTGTCCTATGGGGTATATGACTATTCTCACTTATTGTGGAATTGACTGTGTCCCTCCGTCTCACATGACATATACCTACCTAGATATATGGTATTATATTATGGAACCCAACATGTAGAGGTTGTGATGGAACTCATCGTGTGCCACCTATCCAAACCCATTCACATTACAAAGTATATGGGGTGTCCCATCACACACAGTGTGAGGGGTCACATTTCCTCCTTTTCATGTAGCCCTTGTATAAACTGAACTAGTTGTATAAGGGTCATACTATTTTCATTAAGAATTTTTGTATTTACTTGATTTATTTTTTTGATAAATTTTAATACCCTAGTTTATTGTTTTCTTAAAATTATATATTATCAACTTTTATAAATATTTATATCTTTATAATTAAAAGAAATTTATTTTTTATTAATTTTTATTATGGAATTATTGTTTAATTTTCTTGATGGATTTTGTAAAAAAATTAGGCCAAATTTGGATATCTAAAAAAACATCACTTTAACCACACATAGGGGACCCGAGGGTCAAACCTATGGGAGAACATCCCAAGGGACAAGGCAAGGAGGAAATCCATGTATAGGAATGTGGTAGGGTGGATGCATAGTGTGCCCATAGGTTTGGGATAATGGAACAACATGAGGATGTTTCGGCCTATGAGGACCAAGTGTGTGTGTTTTGTAATAGTCATTGATCCCCCATATCCAAATAAAGTGGTTGCATCATGATTTTATTTATATATCAAAGTACAAAACATGAGAATAATCGATGTGGGATGTGGAGACATAGTCATTATTCCTCCATCTCTTAAAAACATAGATATTTCTCCATCTGTTAGATCAATGAAATTTGAGCCATCCATTGGCTACTGTTCCATCATATTTTTCCTCCCTAACACTCAAAGTATCTTTTACATTGAAGTTAATGGCCATACCTCCTCTGTTTAAACCATGACCTTCATGGGTTTTTTCTTATCGAGTTTATGAGGCAATGAAGGATACGCCATCATTCATGCATCTATGTTTTCATGCATGAAAATATTCTGATTTTTTGAAAAATGAAAAAAAGATGCATAAGGTTGTTAAATATACAGATGTGTTAAAAGCATCATCTTCCACAGTACATTGTTCGATTCTTGATAGTGGGATAGTAGCATTCATGGTCGACCATTCGACTTTCCTCATAGTAGATCCTTAGTAACAAAAGTACCATTCAAATGGTAGATAATATTTATTGAAAGTAACATGTTAGAACATAAGTACTGAAAAACTATTGCAATAGTTAACCATTCACCAACCATGATGGTAGCAGGACCCTCTAACAGCAGCACTACCCAGCTTAGTTCATCTGGCAGTAGTGTAGCCACTATCCATTCTCAACGGGTTGTCACCACTAAGCTTTAAATGGTAGTTTCTATTGAATTTTATGAGAGATCACTTAATATTGGTGGTAATACCATTCCATGCACCAATGATAGTTCTTATATTAATCCAAATTGGTAGATCATACAAAATGGTTGATCTCTCTTCAATGATATCTTCCTAGTGATAGAAACATCTTTTTACCACCATATTTTATTTTTTATCAACTGTTAGTTTAAAAAATATTATTTATATAATTGATTTTATTTTAATTGGTTATATTTAAATAAAATATTTATTTTTTATTTTTTTATAATATTTTGATAAAATATAATTACATATTTTTTTAAAATTTTCTTGGAAAAAATTCTATTCAAATAAACATGCTATAAGATGCTCTATTTTCAAGAATTTTTTATATTACAATAAACTGAAAGTTTATTAATTTTATTTTAACTATTTTGTAAATATGTAATATATATGTTTATTCTAACAATAATGCTATAATATTTAATATCATATTCCATGTAGAAATAAAATATCATAAACACTCCAAGTATGAGCGCATTAATTCAAATTAAGAAAACAAATATATTTTAAGTGTTTATTATTTTTCTAATGTGTATTTTTATGATTATCCAATGAAACAATCCAATAATATATTTAGAGTTAATGAAAAAATTATCCATTTATATAAAAATAAAGTAATTAAATAAAATTTAATTCAACAAGATTGATAATAATGATTTTTTAGAATTATAGAGATAGAAAAAAATTGAATTTTATACAAGATTTTTCAAAGTACTATTTCTCAAAAAAACTATTATTCAATTACTACAATCACAAAGTGATTCATCATTTTCATCATACACTACTGAAGTGATCTAATTCCCTGATCTTCACCAACTTTCAAGATTATCTGCTTATATAATGTTGTTTAGTTCATTCTATTTTTAATTGTTGAATTTATTTTTTTGGACTGTTTGTACTCTATATTTGGTTTAATCTTTTCTCATCCAAAATCTTTCAATTGGGTTATTCCTTATATCTAAAATGAATTTCGGGTTTTGAAACCTATAAAAAATTAAGTTATTTTGTGACTCCTTCATTAGTTAGGGGTTATACTACCAAGTTTGGACAAGGTACATTTGTTTTTAATTGGGTTCTCAATCCCCATCAAAAGTGAGAAACTAGTAAATACTGGTCACCTCATCGAGTATAGGATATTGAAGAGTAGATTAGGATATTGGTGATCTAAACTACTATAAAATACATTTTTTTATTTATTTCCCTTTCCACTTCAAATTTAACATTTTTTAATCAATCTGATAATCATATTTGATTGAATAATTTGAGAAGGACTATTCATTCTCCTCTAGACACTATTAACATAAACCAAGACCTAAAAATTGGTATCAGAGATTGGTGACCTTTTAAGGAATTGGTTATAACCATTTAATTTAATTTTTTAACTAACAATTATCCTAGACTTAATAGTCTATGGAAAATCTCCAATGATTTTTTATAGAAAGTTAGAAGTTTGAGATACTAAATCCCATCAGACCACCCCACTTCAATGGATATAACTATGTTTACTAGAAGTATTAGATGGAGGTATCTCTAAAAAATTCAGGTCTTGAATTCTAGGATATTATTTCAAAACTTTATAAACTTTATTAAGTGTATTTAGAAACTCTAACTAGTAATGATGCTATAAAATGTGTTCTAAATTAAAAATTTGTGAATTATTTTTATTTTTCTTTAAGTAAAAATATGTATAGCCATATTTATTCATGCAAAAATGCATATAAAATCTGAAGGACTTTAAAATTCACTCATCAATGAAGTGGAAAGTTTTAGGGAACTAATATAGGTATTCATAGAGTTGGGTTTCAAGAATTCATATTGAATGATCAAGTGATAATCAATGATATGTACAACATATTCACAAAGATTATAAATAGTATGGTTTCACTCAGAGATAATATAAAAAATTAAGTTCTTAATTGAAAGAGTACTTCATGATTTTCCCAAAATATTGCATCATAGAAGGTTTCAATTGAAGAGAGTAAGTATTTCATTGATTATTCAATGGATGAATTGATAATATCACCTCTTAATATGATCTGGAAATGAAGAATTAAAAAGTTTACGATCATAATAAAAGGAAATGTGTAACATTTTAATCTAATATAAATTTAATTGATAATTCCTATGACTCTGAGTTACAGCAAAGTGAGAGAGATTAAATTACAAATTTTACCAAAGGATTCTACAAGTACATGAATAGAAAGATAGGCTTTAAAAATTGTCATAGAAGATACCATCAAAAGAATGACATAAAGGGAAGTAAAAAAGGTAAAAGTTGTAATGACCCAAAATTTTTATCAATGGAAATTACCTTCTTATAATAATTTCATATAGTATAATCATATAAAATCACATTAAGAACACAATAAAAACATTATAAATTAATAATGAATGAAATAAGAGGTATTTCTAGAAATTAAGGAGCTTATACCAATGAAATAGTAACTTGACCTTTGGAATAGTTATATGGACCTTATGATTAGTAAATCATCCAATAGAATAATAAACTCATCAATGAAAGTATGAATAAAATTTAGGCATCTTATAAATTAAAATATGATATAATTATATGAAAGTATAAGTAAATAAATGTTTTAAAAATGATAAATTAAGTATTGGTATTTTTGTGGAACCAAAATGTTTATTTACAATTTTTAATTAATATAATGATTTAAAAGAAAATTTATTTTCATAAAATATATTTATAAACAAAATTTTTGTTTTCTTGTGATTATGGAATGATTTTATGATACCCTAATTCATTTTTCAAAGTTTTATAAAATCAATTATAATTTTAAAATTGGTATTTTCTGAATAAATGATGATTTTATTTAAAAATTAAATTTATCATATTTAGAAAATTATTTTAATAAAATGGAGTTAATTTTTTAATTATACATTTTTTAAAATGTTTAGGGTGAATTTTTTGGATTTTTCTAAAATAGTTTATTTTTTTGGGAATAGTGAAATGCAGTAATTTACGGTATAACCTAAATACATGAAATATTGATTCATGGATGATGTTTGGATGATTCAAGAACTATTGGTTCGAACTCACATACCTTATTTACTATATTTAGTCCTAAGATCTTGAGACAAAATAATAAACTAATGAATAAAATAATGAGAAAACACCTCTCTCCTCCACTAAATATATTACCCCTCACTTCCTCTCCTCCCCACACCTTCCAAGCAATGATACTTGTCCAAATTATTCCCAATCCTTTTCCTAAGTCCCCCCATTCCATTTAAAGGTTCCTTTGGTCTCAATAAAAGACCTAACTCAAGTCCCTCAATGAGTTTCTCAAGGAGAATAATTTAAAAGCTAAAAACCTCTTTCTTTTTCTATTAATTTATTTCTAATTTATTTTATTTTCTTATTATATACTCACCCCCCTTATCCATATGGCATTATAACTCCAATATCTTATATATAATGAAATTTTATTATGTTAATGTCATAATCCATCATTATCTCTTTATCCTCTCCCTTTTATTCTAAAAATAAAAATGTTGTCCGTGAGGTGTTAATCTATCACATTCAAGGATAAACAAATTCCATTTTCCTTTTACACCTTAAAGGATTGTATTAAAACCATAATAATGGTTTAAAAAGATTTTAAAATTAATTTTATAACCTTCTTATGTTCTAGAACTAACATATTTACATAATACTAAATGATAAAACAAAATGGGTTCGTTGTGATAAAAACTGCCAAATTAACCTAAACAATTATCATTAACTTTTTATCTAATGATTCATCATCATAACATTTAACAAAATAAAATATAATACCATTTGATATTATGTAATTTAATTAATAACATATAACATTAATTATGGACAACAATTCTAATTTTATATGAATTTCCACACTCATATACAAGCAAACCGATCATGAAAACCAAGGAAATGAATGCTCCCGAATGATAAAATTATATCTTATAACTCATCAAAAAGGATATAAATGAAATTATTAAAATTATAATAAATAAAATAAATGTAATAGTGGTTATTAATTAATTTATTTTATTGATTTAATTTGATTATTGAGATCATTAAGTACAATTACAAAAACATTTCAGACATAAGGTAAGGGATTCTCACCAAACCTCCATTTTTTCCTTTGGGTCACACTTTCTCTCTCATTAACCCAATGCAACTCTTATTTATTTTTATATAATTATTCTAATTTGTGTTTATATATTCCAAAATCATGTATCTAGACCATATCATCCTTCTTTTATGGGTAAATACATGTTTTTATAAGGTTTCCTTCTTAATTCTTCCCAATAAGCAAACCCAATTAAGGGAAACTTCTTGATTTCTTACCCATTTTCAAGTTATCTCCATAATATGTTTTAATCAACCATTATTTTTATAAAATAAATAATTTTATATTGAAAAAATATCTTGATTCATTTATGGATTTATACAATCAATTATGTATTTTCCCGTTTTAAAGAATCTTTAATATTTTTATTAAACCGCACTAAAATGTTTTATATATAAAGTTTATTAAACACTTTTTTACAAGTTTTCACTTCATTTATAAATAAATTATCATTATATATTAATATTTTACCTTATTAATATGTATGTATTATTTAAATCCATTATTTCATGGACACCATTATGACATTCCCTTTTTATGCCTTTTGACATGATTATGATGCATGATTCTTTCCATGGGTAACCCTTATGTTTTTGTTTGATTTCTTATGTATGATTATTTATTTAGAACAAACATTCATGAAAATTTTATTATGGGTGCACAAATATAGTGGTCCAATGTATTGGGTAATGTTTAGTCCCATGAGATGTCACGTCCAACAGTCTTTGTGGTTAGCCTTGACTTGTGAACCATGTGAAATAGTCTTGGTGGTTAGCCTTGATATGTTCTCTATGTGAAACAATCTTTGTGGTTAACCTTGACTCATGCTCCTCTGTGTGAAATGATCCTCGACTCATGTTATTTCATTTTTTATTTTGTTTCTATGTTTTCATGATTCCATGATTCCATGATTCCATGATTACATGATCATGTGTTCTATATGTTATTCTTATATATGTTTATACATGTTCCATGAATTTTTATGTCATAATTTTATACCTTCTAAACCCATGTGCTATTCTTGATTCCTATTTTTATTCTTTTACTTGTATTTCTAGCTCATCCCTTTTTTCATGTATTCCCCAGGTTATCCTATGCATATGTATGGGCCCAAAGTAAATTAGGATATCATTATGAAGATTTAATAAAAGTAGTTTTTGTTTTGGTTTCATGTTATTTATTTATGTATATAATCTTACAAAGACACTAGACTTTACGATCCCTGGTTGTATTTGATGGTTAATTATTATTAAAATCATGTATTAAATTTTCTAAAAGGCTAGGGCCATTATATTTAGTATCAGAGAACTATCTAGTTATATTTAGAGATTATAACTATAGAACATTAGTAAAAACCCTAGGAATAATTCTATAACCATGGATAACCTAAATTTAAATTTAGGGAATAAAAATTTAGAATATACTTTTCATTTACAGGTTTATCCTTTTATGTTCAATGTTTTATTTTTTATATGCTTATTATCTAAGTATTCAAACCCCCTAAGTCTAATTTCTTTTTCTTAGTTAATGGATGAAAATAAAATAACTCATTTCAATAGTCAATGTGATAGGTAATGTGACTATTACCCTAATGAAATGAAAAATATGATGAGAACGAGTGCTCAAAACTTTATGACACTACTTAATCAACGATCTCAAGTTATGAATTATAACTTGAATTGTGTGGAATTCCCTCATTCTTCTAAGAAAGATAAAGTTGCGGTCAAATACTTCCTCCTTCAAAGGCCGCATATGTTTAGTGGATCTTCCGATCCCATACTCATATAATAATTGATTAACTTCATTAAGAAGTTATTCTCTATCCTCTAATGATTATATGAATATAAATTTGTGCTGATGGTCTATATTTTTTATGGGGAAGCTGATCCGTGGTGTGCACTGATCTAGAACACGGTCTAAGGATGAAATAGATTCCATGGATTTATATGAATTAAAGAAATTTTTTCAATAAATATTTTCCTCAAACCATACATCTCAATATGGGAAGGGAGTTCCTTGGACTGAAGGAGATGGAAGACATGTCTATCGGGACATATGAAGCAAACTTCACAAGACTTGTACAATATGCCTTCATCTTTTTCATGAACATTGAAAGCAAGATAGATCAATTCTTTAGAAGATTAAATTCGAGTCTACGAAAATTATTGGTAATTTGATACTTTGATAGATATGAGGAGATTTTTTGTTTTTTCCTTAAGGTTAAAATGGATATCAGAGACTCTTAGTGGTCTCGTAGGCCCAAGGAAAAAAGTGGAAAATGGATTTTAATATGGGAGGATTAATAGATAAATCCTATAACGGAAAGAAATACCATCATCCCACATGTCAAAATTGTGGGAATAAGCATCCTAGGAATGCTTTAAAGGGAACCAAGAAATGATTTAGATATAGAAGAATTGGGTATATGGCTAATAACTGGTGAAGGGATATGAAGAATCCCACTAATATGGAAGAATAATGGAAGGATCAGATCAACACTTAGCCTGTAGTAAACTGTTACAAATATAAGGAACATGGGAATTATGTGAACCATTTCCTTAAGCCAAGGTTTGTTGGAGGAAATCAATAACAACAACCTATAAGGTAGCAAGGAAGGGAATATATTATCACTACTACTGAGGAGGAGCCAGACAATTATGTGGTGACAGGAACTCTAGTTATTCATTCAAGAATAATGAACATATTATTTTTGTGGTTCTACGCATTATTTCATATCTTGAATGTTTAGTAGAACTATTCAAACACCACCTCAAAATATGGAGGTTTAGTTGTCTGTGAGAATAGTAAATGGGGAAATTATTGCATCCAAAGTTTATAACTCCTCCCTGATGAATGTTTGTGGACTAAACCTCCCAAAAAACTTTGTCTTACTTCCTTTGGTGATGTTTGATGCTATATTGGTAATGTATTGGATATATTTATACAAAGTGAACATCGATTATTGGGAAAGGGAGATCACTCATCATATCTCATGGAATCCTCCAATTCTATAAAAGTGTAAAAATAATGATGAATCTCTTTAAGAATCATCATCGAAATTGTGGATATTTTTTCCTTATGAGTAAGAATATCTTACTCAAATCATTGAGACAATGGAGAGAATAATTCTTAAATACATGTCCATTATGGGGGATTACATTGATGTGTTCCCTAATGAATTTTCTGGTCTTCCTCCTAACCAAGATCTTGAGTTCTCAATTGAACTTATTCTTGGATCTCTACCTATATCAAAGAAACCTTATATAATGGTCATAATTGAGTTGGAATAACTAAAGAATCAATTATAATAGAATCTAGAAAATGGTTTTATACACATGAGTGCTTCACTATGGGGTGCATCAATCCTCTTCATAAAGAATAAGTATGGATCAATGCACCTCTAAATTAAGTATTATGATCTCAAAAAAATCACAATAAAGAACATGTATCCCCTTCCATGGATATATAACTTATTCGATCTACTACGTGGGGCCAGTTATTTCTCTAAGGTGGTACTTTCATTGGGATATCAACAATTAAAGGTGGGAAAGGAAGATACTCTGAAGACCACCTTTAAAATGAGGTATGGGAACTGTTATTTCATAGTGATACCCTTTGTAATCACTAAATCTCCTGTAATTTTCATGGATTTAATAAATATAGTCTTTAGATATTACCTTGAAAAATATGTGGTAGTCTTTATTGATGATATTCTAATATACTCCATGAGCAAGGAGGAACATGAGGAGAAATTGCATATTGTGCTAAAGACTTTGCAAAGGGAGAAGCTATATTAAAATTACAGTAAATGTGAGTTTTGGGTGGAGGAAGTATCATACTTGGGGCCTATTATCACCAATAATGGAATGTCTGTGGACCCTTCCTAGATAAAGGAAATTAAAGAGTATCCCAGACCAACATCTGTAATGAATATCCACAGCTTCCATGGTCTAGCTGGGTTTTATTGATGATTTATGAAGAACTTATATTGATTTTCAAACCCACTAACCAAGAAGACTTGGATGTGAGAAAAGTTTGTCTGGAATAGTGAGTGTGAATACTGCTTTGAAGAGTTGAAAAAGAGGCTTATCCCAACATTTTTACTCACACTACCAATAAGTGGGGATGTATTTGTGGTGTACAATGATGCTTAAAAGAAGGTATTAGATTGTTTAATGATGAAAAATGATAAATTGATAGCCTATGCCTCAAGGAAGTTGAAAATTCATTAGAAACACTATCCCATGCATGATATGGAGTTGGCAGCTATGATCTTTGCATTGAAAATTTAGCGGCATTATCTATATGGGGAGAATTTTTAAATTTATACTAATCTTAAGAGCCTAAAATATATATTCACATTGAATGAGATTAATATGAACTTGTGAATATGGTTATATCTCATCAAGTATTATGACTTCTCAATTGAAAACCATCCCACTAAGACAAATAAGGTGGAGGATTCTCTAAGTATAAAGGATCCTATATCTTTATCAATGGTTAGAATTTATAAGCATCCAATATTCTTATACTTGAAAAGGATGGTAATGGGAATCATTAAGGAAGTAACATCATAAATAATTTATCAAATTATTTCTCAACCATCCCTTATGTATAAAATTAATTATTCTCAAAGAAATGATGTGGAAATTAAGAAAAGGGTGGAAGCTATCAGAAATGGGAAACCCACAGAGTTTAAAATTGATGAGGATGGACTCTTAAGATTTGGGTCATGAATATGTGCACCATCCAATTCAGATATAAATAAAGAGATTCTTAAAGTGTCATATAGGTCAACCTTATCTAAACACCCATGGATTACAAAGATGTATTAAGATCTTTGAGACAATTGTTGGTGGGACAATATGAAGAAGGAGATCACTGAATATACATCAAAATTCTTGGTATATTAGCAAGTGAAGGATGAAAGGAAAAATTATATGGGTATAATGAAACCATTACCCATATGATGTTATTAATATTTTCATAACTTATTATATACACTATTTACTAATTTTATATGAAATGTGCATAATTTATGTGAAATATTAATGTTTAAATATTAAATACAATTTTAGAACACTATTTGAATTTATCCAGATTGAATTATGTTTAATTTTTTAATAATAACTATCCTCATAATGATCTAAATTGTGTGATTATTGTTTTTTAAGGCTTACATATTCAATTTAACACATATCATTAGAAGGAATCATTCGCCAATTCTTCCATTTGAAGGGTCATATGGACCACACAAGAAGGCCCATAGAATCTGTGAAGAAACTGGACCATCCATGAATATTGAATTATGGGGATCAATATAGAAGTTCAAAATCATTTATTCTCCTCAAACATTTAGATAAAAATTCAAGGAGTCGTGAATAAAAATTTCAAGACCCAAATCCAAAAACAAGAGGCCCAAATGAAGCTTTTAATTCCATCCCACCATTCTGGACGAGAATTAAAATCAGGACACTATTTTGGAATTGTCTCCTGATTTAATAATCAAATAAGGCTCGAATTTTTTATTGTTAAAGCTAAGATAGGGGATCCCAACTTATTAGAATAAATTAATTTTATTTTATGAAATCTTCCTATTCAAAAACCCATTCACATTTCATCCTTTGAAAAAGTGATGATAAAAACATAAAGGTGAAAATGTTTTAGTAAAATAGACATATCTTTGGATCCAAAATTCCAATGGCTGTCCCATTTTGAGGGATGATAGAAAACATAAATATATACAACTTGTAATAAGAGATAATCTCGAGATTCAGCTGTCTGGATGGCCAAATTGGCCATGAAAGTGTAGAGTAAGATTTGAAATTCAAACTGTCCACCTCCTTGGGCTATAAATACAACCCCCTCTTCTCCTTGAATGTGGTTGGAATTTCAGAAGATAGGAGAATATATTGGCATGAACCAAGATTTCTCAAAGTATTTAGAGGACCTTACATACAAATTTTTTCACTTGAGAGACCCTTCCTCCTCTCTTTGATTTCATTTACTTTTGTGCTTTTCTTCATTTGTAATCTTATAAGTCTTTGTTTTGTAATTTTGTATTAATGAATGTTTATTATTAATATTATGATTTAATCATCCAACATATGTTATTAAATATTAATTCTCCTAAAATATTTTAAATAACTATGAAAACCCTTCCCTTATTTTTCCTCCTCATTCAATCGAAATTCTATTTTTAATTCTCATCATCGTTTGTGTATTTGTGTTCAGCGCACAACTCTTTTCTTATACCATTATTTTTCTTCTCTTATTAACTCATCATCATAAACATAATAAAACAAACTTATAATCATATTAATGGATGAGAAAATATACCATTGGGGTGAGTCAAAATTTAGGGATGTTAAGTGATTGAGAGTATTTTCTCAATGTGTATTCTTTAATTTAGCATTGTGTATGTTGGACTTAACATGTCATAGATTAATGGAATATTTTGTTTAAAGTATGGATTACATGGATTATTAGAAACATAAGTACACTACCACAATCATGTACTGATTTATATTAGAATCCAAGTTAAGTTAAGGCTTGGATTAAAGCCTTAACACTTTGGAATTCAAATCAACATCAACTTGTGACAAGGGTGTTAATTTAATGCAATATAAAGCAAGGATCAAGGATATCAAAAACTTAACTAACTAATGATGAAATCACCCCAATATTTTTCAAATTGTTAAATAAAAAATCATCCATAAATTATTTTATAAGCTCTGCAAACAAACCCACCAATCATAATACAATCAACTAAAAACAATCAACTATTAAAAAGTATCATCATCAAGGATTCAACATGAGTGCTGATTTACACATTAACAGAGCACCGGAACCTTGAATGGTCGATAGGTGACAATCGGCCGTGCATTCACCATACCAACATGGAAATGGGAAAACATCACCATGAACTTTGTCACCAAACATCAGAAGACATCCACATGAATTAATGCTACATGGGTTGTGGATCTTATTATAAAGACAACTCACTTTATCACAATTCGAGAGGAATTATCCCTAGATCAAATTTCATAGATATAAATAAAAGAAGTGTTAAGGTTGTATGAAGTACCATTATTGATTGTATCTGATTGAGATCTTATATTTACCTCTATGTTCTGGAAAAGTCTCCAACATACTCTAAACACTGAGCTGAAATTCAGTACAGATTATCATCATCAAACTGATGTCCAATCTAAATAGAATATTTAAACACTAGAAGACATGTTTATAGCTTGTTCTATGGGCTTCAAATGAAGATGAGACCAACATCTTTGGCTGGTCGAATCCTCCTATAACAAAGGTTTATACTCGAGCATCTAAATGGATCCATATGAATCCCTTTATGGGAAAAGATGAAAAACACTGACATGATGGGATGAAGTTAGTGAATTTGATCTATTAGGACCTAAAATGGTCAAAGAAATGTTGGAAAAGGTGAAAACCATTCAGCAGCACATTGAGGTATCTTAAATTCAACAGACGAGTTATGGAGACAATTGTCGATGGGACCTCGAGTTTAAGGTTGGAGACATGGTATTCCTCTATGTATCTCCATAGAATTAGGTCATGAGATTTGAGAAGAAATTAAAGTTAATTCCTTGATACATCAACCCCTTTGAGATTCTTGATCGTGTTAAAGCTATGGACAATTGACTAGCACTTCCACCAACCATGTCTCAAGTACATGATGTATTCCATGTATCCCTCTTGAATAAGAACATAACAGATCCCCCACATGTAATGAATTCAGAGGTGGTGCAATCAGAGAATGATATCTCTTATGAGGAGAATCCAGTGAAGATCTTGGATCATAGAGATAAAGTTATATACAATAAGACCACTCACCTGGTCAAAGTACTATGGAAGAACCATAATAACAAAGAGGAAACATGGGATCTAGAGGAAGAAATAAATTATAAGTACCCAACTTGTTTTCAACTAAGTATGTAAAACAAAATTTTGAGTGTGAAATTTCATAAGGGGGAGAAAATGTAACGACCCAAAATTTCTATAAATGGAAATTCACTTCTTATAATTATTTCATACAGTCTAATCACATAAAATCACATTAAGAACACAATAAAAACTTTAAAAATGAATAATGAATGAAATAATAGGTATTTCTCAAAATTAAGGAACATATAACAATAGAATAGTAACTTGACCTTTGGAATAGTAATATGACCCTTATAAATAGTAAACTGGCCAATAAAATACTAAACTCACCAATGAAATTATAAATAAAATTTAAGCATATTATAAATGAAATATGATATAATTATGTCAAAGTATAAGTAAATAATTTTTTTTGAAAATGATAAATTAAGTATTGGTATTTTTGTGGAACATAAATGTTTATTTACAATTTTATAATTAATATAATGATTTGAAACAAAATTTATTTTCATAAAATAGATTCATAAACTAATATTTTGTTGTCTTGTGATTATAGGATAATTTTATGAGACCCTAATTAATTTTTTAAAGTGTTATAAAATCAATTAAAATTTCAAAATTGGTATTTTTTTGAATAAATGATGATTTAATTTAGAAATAAAATTTATCATATTTAAAAAATTATTTTCAAAAAATGTAGTTAATTTTTTAAATATACACATTGAAAAATGGTTATGGTGAATTTTGGGAAGTTTTATAAAATATTTGATTTTTTTTGTGAATAGTGAAATATGGTAATTTTTAGTATAAGCTAAATACATGAATTATTGATTCATGGATGATGTTTGGATGATGTAAGAACAATTGGTTCAAAATAAAATTTCTCATTTATATTATTTAGTCACAATAATCAACACTATTCATATTCATGAGACAAAATAATAAACTAGTGAATAAAATAATGAGAAAACACCCCTCTCCTTCATTATAAATACCACCCCTCACCTTATCTTCTCCCCACACCTTCCAAGATTTTTGCCTCATACAAATTCTTCCAAATAATTTTCCCAAGTATATTCCCCATGTCTATGAGCCTTTGGTCTTAATAAATACAAAACTCAATTCCCTAAAGGAGGTTCTGAAGGAGAAGAATTCAAGAGGTAAAAACCTATTTCATTTAATTTTTGATTTCATTCCAATTTATTTTATTTTCTTATTATCTACTCATATCCCATTATATATGTGGAATGGAAACTATAGTATCTCACATATACTGTAATTTTGTTATTTTAATTTAATAATCCATTATCATCTCTTTGTACTCTTTTTTAATTTTAAAAATGAAAACATTGTCTGTGAGGTGTTAATTTGTTGCCTTCAAGGACAACAAATTTTCATTTTCATTTCCCACCTTCAAGAAGTGTCTTAAAACATCATAATGGTTGAAAAAGAAAGTAAAATTCATTTTATAAACTTTTTTATATTCTAGAACCAACATATTTACATAATACTAAATGATAAAACAAAACAAGTTCGTTGTGATAAAAAAAATCACCAAATTAACCTAAATGATTATCATTAAATTTTTATTTAATGATTCATCCTCATACCATTTAACAAAATTAAATACAAGAATATTTTATATTATATATTTTCATTAATAAAATATAATTTAAATTTCATAAAACCATTTTCATTTTATATGAAATTCCATACTCATATACAAGCGAATTGATCGTGAAAACCAAGGAAATGAATGCTCCCAAATAATAAAATTATATATTATAACTCATCAAAAAGGCTATAAATGAACTTAATAAAATTATAATAATTAAATACATGTAATTAAGGTTATTAATTAATTAATTAATATATTTAATTTGATTATTCAGGACATTAAGTACAAGTGCATAACTATTTCAGACATCAGGTAAGGGATCCTCACCTAACCTCTATTTTTTCTTCAGGTCATGATTTCTCTCTCTTTTCCCCAATGTAACTCTTATTTATTTTCATATAATTCTTCCAAATTCGGTGTATATGTTATAAAATAATGTATCTGGATCATATCATTCTTATTTGTGGGGAAATACATGTTTTTATACTATTTCCTTCTTAATTCTTTATGATTAGCAAGCCCAATTAAGGGAAACTTCCAGATTTCTTACCCATTTTCAAGTTCTCTCCATAATTTGTTTTAATCCACAATTATTTTTTATCAAATCACTCATTTTATCTTTAAAAGCTAACTTGTTTCATTTCTGGTTTTATATAAACAATTATTCCTTTTACTATTTTAAATAATCTTTAATATTTTCCTTAAACGACACTAAAATGTTTTATATCTAAAGTTTATTAAAACCTTTTTTACATGTTTTAACTTCAGTTTGATATCAGTTATAGTAATCTATTCCTATTATCCCTTATGAATTTTCATTTATGATTTAAGTCCATTCTTTCATGGAAAACATTATGAAATTACCTTTTGTTATGACTTTTGACATGATTATGATACCCAATTATTTCCATTGTTAACCCTTATGTTTATGTTTGATTCCTTATATATGATTTTTTGTGTGGAACACATATTCATGAACATGTTATGATGGGTGCACCCATATAGTTTTATAATTAATTAGTTAATTTTTAGTCTCATGAGACGTCATGTGCAACGGTCTTGGTGGTTAGCTTTGAAGTGTTCTCCATGTGCAATGGTCTTGGTGGTTAGCCTTGACTCATTCTCCATGTGCAACGATCTTGGTGGTTAACCTTGAATTGTTCTCCTCCATGTGCAATGAGCCTTCAATAATTCTTATGTCATGTTTTATGTTGTTTATAAATTTCTATGATTCCATGATTACATTATCTCATGTTCTATATGTTATGATTCCATATGTTTATACATGTTCTATACCTTTTTATATCATCATGTTATTCTTTTTAACCCATGTTCCCTGATTTATTGATATGTTTATTCCCTTAATGGGATTTTTATCTCATCCCTTTGTTCATGTATTCCCTAGGTTATCCTATGTATATGTAAGGTCTCAAAGGAAGTTAGGGTAACATTATGATGATTAAATAAAAGAGGTTTTTAATTTTAGTTTCATGTTGTTTAATTATGCATCTAATCTTCTAAATACACTAGAATTTATGATCCTTATATTATATTTTATGGTTAATTATGCTTAAAATCATGTAATAAAATGTGTGAAAGTCTAGGGTCATTATAAAAGTATTAAGTATGATGTTTCTGAATTAATATGCTATGAGTGTTGTAAAACATGACATATAAAATGAGACAATATAAAATTGAAAAAGAAGGGAAAGACAAGAAATACAAGAAGGAGATAAAATGAGAATACCATTATAGATGGAGCTATACAGAAGAGTCAGAAACTAGTAGTGATAGTTCTAAGAGTGAAAAGGAATCGACCAATATTTTCTTGATAAAAACAACAAAGAATGAGGTAAAAACTGATTCTAATTACAATTCTGGTTATAATTCTGAAATATAAATAGAAGTTAAAGGAATAAATAAACAAAATGAAAAGTTTCAACATGATATTTTGATAATGGGTGAACTATACTAAGAACTGAAAAGATAAAATAAGAAATTTATAAAAGATAAAAGGTTACAGATTTTGAAGTAATTAATTTAAAATATGATAATGAAAGAATGAAATATTTCATGTTAAAAATATATAAAGATCAAAATAGGGGATTTAAATTAGTTTGTGAGGATTTATAAAAAATTGAAAATAAATGTAAGAATATTAAACATGAAAATAATAAACTAATAAATACAAGATCATGTTATACTATGAAAATTTGTGATGAAATATAATTTATTCAAAAAGAGAATGAAAATATTAAAAGAAAAATAACTGAATTAAAAAAATGGTATCTTTTTTTGTTCAAGGAAAAGACCAATTTGATAAGATGATATCTCTGGGTAAAACCAATAAAGAAAAAATTATCTTTGGGTATAAAATATAAATTCCAAATATGTATAGAACAAATTTTTTTATTAAAAGTAAAGGAAATGTTTCATATATTACATTCTATAAATATAATCTAAAATGGCCTTATGCAAATGAATGTTATTTAAATTTACTCAATAATTATTCTATAACAAGACTTTTATTTCAAAGAATATATCCTCTAGATTACACTATAATAAATACCTTAAATTAGTACAGGTTCCAAAGAGTTTTAAAACAAATCCAGTTGGCCCTAAAATATATTGGGTACCAAAACAATTATATACTTAATCCATTTTATAAGAAACATGCCTAAAGTGTTATAAAGATACATAGTATATGGACAAAGAGTTCTCTAGGAATATTACTGGTGACATATCTAACTTTTTATCTTTTAATTATTATAATGGAGGCACTATCACTTTTGGTGACAACTCTAAAGGCATGGTCAAAGGTTTTAGAGAAATAGGTATATTAAAATATATCATAATTTATAAAATACTATATATAGATGGTTTAAAAAAATTATAATAAAAAAAATTTGTATGATTCTATGAGTGAAAGGTTTGATGATAATAAATGTATTGTCTATAAAGATAATACTATTTTATTTTATACCAATAGAAAAGAAAATATCTACCTGATATATTTCTTAGAACTAACACCAAAAATTTAAAGATCTTAAATGATGTAGTAACAGACTACATTATTTGGCACATAAGGATGGGACATGTTCATATTCGATAAAGGTATGAGTTGGAAAAACATTGAAATGTTCTGGAACTTTCTAAATTTAAAGAAAGTAATTATTTTGTATGTGATTATTGTCTGAATATTAAGCGAAAAAAAAGAGTATTTTAGATCTTTTAATATGGTTAATACTGACATATTCTTAGATCTACTTTATCTTAACTTATTTGGACCCATGATAACTGATAGTTTAGGTAGTAAGAGATATGTGTTTTTAATTCTAGATGATTTTAGTATATTCACTTGGAATATTTTATTATCCTATAAAAGTGAAACCTTAAACAAGTTTATTACATTCTGTAAACAAATTCAAAATAAAAAAGTCTATTTAATTTCATAAATTAGAAGTGAAAAAGGAGAATAAATTTTTAACTTAGAATTTAAGAAATTTTGTGAAAAGAATTGATATTTCCATAATTTTCCACCCCTAAAACTCCCCAACATAATGGTGCAGGAGAGAGGAAAAATAGATCTATTAAAGAAATTACAAGGATAATTCTTAATTAATTAAACCTATAAAAATATTTTTGGGTTGAATCAGTTAACATCACTTTCTATATAATTAATAGAGTTTATATTAGACCCTTGTTAAATAAAACCCCTTATGAACTTTTGAAACTTAAGATTTACTACTTTAAATTATTTTTCTATAGATTTTATATTATAAATACTAAATACAGTATAGAAAAATTTGATTCTAAAATAAATAAGGGTTTATTTTTATGATATTCAAATAATAATAAATATTATAGAGTATATAAAAAGAGAACTATGTCAGTAGAGGAATCTATACATGTAAAGTTCATTGAAAATATTATAGAATAGATTATAGATATTGTTGATTCTATTGATGAATTTCAATAATTAAATTTTGATGAAGATACTTAAAAATGATTATACATCAATTAAGGGGGATCACATCTTTTCTCTACCTGATCCTATGAATTGGAAAACTCAAATAGATCAATCAGTAGAAAATTTAATTGGAAATGTTGAATCTGGAATAAGAACTAGAAAATAATTTTTTATTTTTTTGTGATAATTTTACCTTTGTATATTATTTTGTGCCTATTAATATTAAATAATCTTTGGAATATTAAAATTGGATAAATTCTATGCATGATGAGCTTAAGTAGTTTGTTAGGAATAAAGTCTGAAAATTAGTTGGGTTACCTAAAGATAAACTATATATTTGACCTAAATTATTTTTTAAAATAAAATTGATGATTTTGGTAATATAGTTAAACTTATTCTAAATTAGTTTCCCAAGGTTATTTATAAGAATGAGTAATTGATTTTGAATATTCATTTGAACCAGATTATAGATTATAACTATTCAAATTTTATTATCTTTTGTAAGTTTTCAAAATTTTAAACTATATCAAATGGATATAAAAATTTCTTTTTAAAATTTTTTAATTTTATAAGAGGTGTATATTAACTAACCACTTGGTTTCAAAGATGATGATTTTCAAAAACCATGTTTTCAAACTTTCTAAAGAATTATATGGTATTAAGTAATCTTCAAGAACTTGGTATGATAGACTAACAATATTTTTACTAAAAAATGATTTTAATATAAGAATGGTTCAACCAAACTTATTTATATAGAAAATTTTTACTAATATTTTAATTTTACAAATATATATTTATTATATTATATTTATATATATAAATTATATACTTAGTAATTATTTTTTAAAATTAATGACTAATTAATTTTATATGAGCCTAATGAGAGAATTAAAAGTTTTCTCTAGTCTTCAAATTTTACAAAGACAAGATGGTATTTCTCAAAATCAAAGTAAATATGATAAATATTTAGTTAAAAATTGAATCTTCATTCATATAAAACTATGATAACTCCAATGATAATTAATACTAAAATTTATGTGGATTAATATATAATTTCTATAAATGATAAAATATATAGAGGAGTTATAAGAATCCTGTTTCATTTAACTTCATCAAGTACTGATATTTTGTTTTTTGTATGTTTGTGTGCTATATATAAATCTAATTAAAAATAAAGTAATTTAAATTCGATAAAAAATATTTAGATATGTTAAAGGAATTTTAAACTGTCACATACATAGCTTATTTTAAATGTATTTTTATTTTAATTTCCATTAATGCTTTGTTTTGGGGGGTTTCCAAAGTTTTTATGGAGAATAGGTGAGTTTTCATGAATTGGGTCAAACCGTGAGCCCAATTCCAGATTTAAAAATAAATTTTGTTTCTTTTATAACTTATTCATTTTTTAATATTTTTCACTCATTCCAACTCCTAAATGTCCTCCTCTGATATATTAATACCACAATAAAAATTTGGAGCCTTTGGAAATTCATAACCAAGGTGTATATGGGTTTTTATTTAAGGGATTGGGCCTGCCCGAAAGCCCAATTCCAGTTTTAAAAATAAAATTTTATTAATTAATAACATATTCATTTTTAAGGTTCTTTCGGTGATTCCAAGCCCCAAACACGCCCCTTGAACCCAGCCGCGCGTTCAATATCCTCCCACTCTCTTTGCAGCTCATTTGCATCGCGGTTTAGGTTGAAACTTCTGAAGAACTCAAATTTCGGGAAGATTTATAAATGTAATTTGTTTCCTTCATAAATCCTTAGATTCTTACTATTTTTCCCCCATTAAAATTCCTAAATGATCTAAATATACTTTTTCGAACCTCCCTTGAAGGTTTGAGTATTTTTAAAATTAGATACTAGTATTTTTGGGGGCGATTTCTACAAG
Source organism: Viscum album (assembly GCA_963277665.1). NCBI lineage: Eukaryota > Viridiplantae > Streptophyta > Magnoliopsida > Santalales > Viscaceae > Viscum > Viscum album. The sequence continues at coordinate 2,075,073,351 of OY728131.1, forward strand.
ATATTTTAAGTAAGTTGTTCTCATCCTTTCTTCTTTCAATTTGTTTAGGGTTACATCCAATGTACTTAGGGTTTATTACATTATCATTGAGGTTACTAATGTCCAGGAAGTAGGGTTTAAAAATTAGGGTTTTATCTTGTGTTTCATGGTCTGAAATTATTGTTTTAGGTCTGGTTTACCTTCCTTGAGGTGCAGCGATGGTGCGTTTGAGTTTTCACACAAAGGATTCAAGGGTTTCCTTGGTTTTGGTAGGTGATTCCATTGTGTATGAAATATTTGTGAATTGGATACTGTTTTTATGTTATTTTCATTCTTATTCAATTTTATTATTTCTGAAAAATATATTTTTAGTGGTGTTTGTATTTAAAATGAATCCTAAATGCCAATTTCTTGTGAAATTGGGAGTTTTTCATAGAAATGTTTTATTAGTTTAATTGGGCCTACCCTATAAGTAACTAGTTGATTTTATTGAACTATAATAGGGATAAAAATACTGTTTTTAATGATTTTCTATTGTGTTTGGTGCTGAAAAATCTGGTTTTAATGGTGTTTGTGAACCACATGAAATTCTAAGAGTTGTGTTGTGTAAAAATGGAGACTTTGCAATGATGTCGTTTCTTGAACCATATGGGGTTGCCCTAAAAATGATTTTGTGTTTTCACTGAAATGTAGTAGGATTTCCTTTATGTTTTGGAAACTTAAAAATATGCACATAGTATGCAAGTGAGGTTTATAATGAGTTTTGTGTCCGAAACACTACGAGATTTTGAGGAATTGTTTTATGAAAAATCTAAGTGTTTTGTTGCGTGTTTAAAGTGGTATAAAATGTGATAGATACTGTATTGGTTGTGTTTGACCATTAATGGTGTATTATATGAAAATTTATTTATGTTTCATGCTGAAATTGATTGAGCACAAAAGGGGAAGCCCGGGTACCTAGGTGGGGTGGATTTGTACTAGTACGGCTAGTGGACCGGATGGGTTTTGTCCCTGTTTCATTTAGCATTTGGATAACAAAAACTCTAACTAAACTATGTGGATAATTATTAGGGACCAATAGGTTATGGGTATGTTCCCTACTAGTGGCTCGTGCACGATAAAGGATTTTTCTATGGTTACTTTACACCGAGGTACGAGGTACATAGGGCCCAAGACAACCTAGTGCCTAGGGGTGTTCCCAATGTTGTTGCTCATTGAATTTGTAGTATTTACCCATGTCTTAGGGTGTGTTTGGAAGTAAATTACAGTATCTAAAATTTCTATTTTAATGTGTTAATATTCTGAAAAATTTGGATTGAAAACTATTTCCAATTAGAGGTTTCATTTCTTGAAATTTTAACACTACTTTTCCTTGCGTTTGAAAACTGCTTTATTTTTCACATTGTATTTCTTACTCTTTGGAATCATTGGGTGGTATCCTACTAGGATTAGGCTCACACCCTACTTACACCCCTTGGGTGTAAGTAGACTTGGTTATGTTTGATTCAGGTAAATTAAAGGCTAAGGGTGATGGCGGTTCATGGTGTTAGTTCCCATCCTTGGTGCGGAGTTGTGGAGATAGCTTGGGGGCAATGACCCCTAGTCATGTGGAGTCCTTGGGGCTGTCTTGATGCTATAATTATTTTTATTTGGACCACTTGTATTATCTTTAAACCAATGTACTCAGTTCTAGTTTTTACTTAAGTCTTGTTTGGCTCAAAAATTTTAGATTTATATTATGGATTGTTTTTAATGTTTTATGCTTTCATACTTGGGTAAATCGTTCCCAAACCTAAATTAATGATACCCGAGCACTTGTTCCAGCCCGTGGGGATAGGGAGCGCCCTTCAGGTCATGTCATGGGCTGGGTTTGGTGCCAGTTTTGGCGGTGAACAGATTTAGTTCGTGACAAAATGGTATCAGATCAGGTTCGCTCCTTGGGTCATGTTATTTGGGGAAGAGTCAACATAGTCTAGAGCTAGGATTTTTGGGACTTGAAATTTCATTCATGGGTAGTGTGTCTGGACAGCAAACCTTATGATAGGATTCAAGTCACCATGGGAAGTATGGATTTATCTGATTCCTTTGTTTTTCTTGGTTTAATTATGACTATGGGAAATGAAAAGAGAGTTGGGCGAATAATCTCAGTGAGCTCGCATGGCCTGGCAAGCCATGTGGAGCCATGGATATTTCCCTAGAATACTCTCTGTGATGGTGAAGTGATTGGAATATGTCTTCCAACCATATGTCTAAGTCACCCACCGAAACTAGTTTCCTCTCACATTGTCTTGTGTCTCTTTGTTTTGGAATCTTGGAAACTTGGTTTTTTTTAAGCAAAAAAAATGACTTCACTTTAAGGAGTGTGAATTTTTGTGAAGTTAATTTTTAGTAAAGTGAAAATGGTTTTATTTTTTTTATTCCTATAAATTAAATTTCATAATTATTTCAAAAGGGTAAATTATGTGTTTACACCTCTTTTGAAAGTATTAACTATGTTAATTGGGGTTTTGAAAATATGTTTCTAGTGGAATTTTTTTTAAACCATGGAAAAGTGTTTTGGATTGAATTAAGTGTTCTAGAATTTTTTTGTGGGGGTTGAAGATGGATTTTGGGTTTGGTGACTGCTGAACAAAAAAAAAATTATGAACTTTTAGAACCTTGTCATGAAATAAGAAGAGTTGAGTTCTTAATTAAATGGAGATTTATGAAATGGTGTTTTTCATAAAATTAGAAGTGTTTTGAAATGGGTTGAAATGTTTTGAAATGATTGTGAAAGGCATGAATGTGTTCTTTTATTGAATTATGGATTCTTTTCTAAATGGTTGTGTCCTTATGAAATGTTTTGTAAGATGTGAATTGGGATTTTTATCTCATTGTTAGCAGTTTTGAGAAAAAGGTTGGGTTGGTTGGCCATTTTGTTTTTGAAAAGTGGAAGGAAGTTTTGTTTTACCCTTTGGTATTTCCATGAGTGACCACATGAATGTGGTTATATGGGATGATGGATGGTTAATGGCATGATTGGATGAGTGTTGGGATGGATAAGAGTAGGGTGCCCGGTGTGGCACAAAAACATGCATGTGTGAGGCCCATGGGGTACCATTGGTGGATACGCTTACTGCTAAACCGTTTGTTTTAAAAGAATTGGTTTTAAAGAAAAACATGATGTCTTGATGAATAGTTTGGTATGGTTTGTATTATGGGTTTTTTAAAATGTTGATGTTGTGGGATGTTTTGAGTTCAAGAACCCCTTCTGTTTGAACTGTGTTTTGGGTTTGTGTTTGGTCGGTAAGATGTGTTGTAGGGACGGTTAGTGGTCTCTTTTGAAAAAAAAAATTGGGATGCCTTTACGGTGGTTCCCTTCATGTGTTTGGATCTGGTTTGTGGCATGTTTTGACCAATGGACCAGCTTGGTTGGGTCCTTGGGTTCTCTCATTGGATAAGGTACGCCCCCGTTAAGGGTTAATGCACAACTGAAGTGAAACCCGTTTTGTTTCGCCATTGTAAAATCCTCTAGTTGATCAATATAAAGAATATTTTATCGAAATTTTTTTTATTTAGTCTACACCCATTCATTTTTCTGATTTGTGGATCCTCTTGTAGTGGGATAGTTCTTTTGGAAGGTTGAAAGAGACCTTAGTTTCTTAAGTTTCCTGATTCATCAAAGGTGGGAGTGTTCTTTCGTTGTTAGTATGGATGAGTGTCTTGATGGTGTCTAAGAGGGCCTATGGGTTCTTTATAGTTTCTTTGAAGAAAGAGTTATTATTAAACCACCAATTTTGAGATTTCGGTCATGATAGGATATTGTGTCCACTTTTTGGACTTATCTGTTGTTTAGGGACTTTGAATATGGTATCGTTCCATGTATTGTTTCTATCAATCGCAAGGGTCATGTTCGATGATGCATTGTGATGTTGTGTGCACTTTTGACCATAAATGTGAAGGTCACACAATCCTCTAAGGTTCTATGTTATGTTGGGATTATGTCTCCCTTGGGAAAAACATCAAATCCTCTATCTTAGAGGAAGGTGTTTATACGTGTCTTCCTCTTCTGTTGTTTCTCACCCAAAGAAACAAGGTGCGATGTGTGTGCATCTTCTGATCCCTTGTTTTAGTGAAATGTCTGTTTTTGGTAAAGTGGGTTATGAAGTGTGTTATGTCTTGATGAACCCATCGGGGTATGAGGTTTAGTTGTTTGTGGCACTGAAAGAAGAAGTTCCACATAGGGGTTTCAACAGCCTAACTGTGTGGCCGAAGATGCTTCAATATTTTGAGCTCCATCCATAGGTCCCAAAGAGAAGTTGGCGCGTAGTCAAGGGAAACACCAGTGTTGTTTAAACCCTTGTAAAATTTAATATCCTCAGTGTGAAAGATATAAAGTGTTTAAACCTATGGTTTCATCATCTTCCTTATGTTGTTCTCGTTCGGTGGAAATAGGTAGAGGGCCTTGTACCCATGTCATCGCCTAATGTCTTTCCCTCCCATGTTGGTTTCCATTGAGTCCTTAGAGAATGGTTGGAAATTTGGCTAGAAAGTTTGAGCACACATTTTGTGCACGATTAGTAGTGACAGTGTGCTAGGAATCCATGTGGAAAGAATGATCAGCATAGTTAGTGCATGGTTTCCCAAACCGTGCGGACTGACCCTGCACCCTTCCCAAATCTTAAAAAAAAATTGGGTCTTTCTGTGTCGTCCCATGCTGGTCAGTTAAGATGGTTGGTTCTTGTGGTGGGAAGACCCACTGTGGGTATCATGTATATTATTTTGTAAATTTCTAATTTATGTATACCCCTTGTACTAGGGAGTCTGTTTGGGCCTCCCCCTATTAGTGTCTTGATTCTGTCTCGGGGAAAAAAATTAAGTTGTCTCTTATGGTGGGGAGCCCATTTGTGTCTCTTCATACGAGTAACTCATATTTTTCCTTGGTTTTGTATGGGAAGTAGGTATTATCATTTGGAGATATCTAAATTCCTACATCTTACTTTGGTAAACATTGATATTGGATAGTGACCAATGGTTTAGTTATAGTAGGGCAAGTGTAACCTTGTTCGATGTTGTTGTTTATTTGGGTAAATTGATTGAGTATTGTTCAGATTGTGTTTAAGTAGTTTTCATTTGGGATAAAGCCTAAATGTGCTTGATTCTTTCAGGAAAGTGGTGTAAGTCAGGTTTTTGAGAGTATTCCTTCCTTCATTGATCACTGGAGGTGTTATGGCCTTTGGGGGAGAAACCTGGTAAGAGAGTACCTCTTGGTTTCTTAGTTGGGTTTGGTTGTTGCTTTGGCCTTACTGTGACTTTCCGGGGTGGAAAGTTTTCATGGTGGGGAGAATTGTCACATACATAGTTTATTTTAAATGTATTTTTATTTTAATTTCCATTAATGCTTTGTTTTGGGGGGTTTCCAGAGTTTTTATGGAGAATAGGTGAGTTTTCATGAATTGGGCCAAACCGTGAGCCCAATTCCAAATTTAAAAATAAATTTTGTTTCTTTTATAACTTATTCATTGTTTAATATTTTTCACTCATTCCAACCCCTAAATTTCCTACCCTGATATATTAACACCAAAATTAAAATTTGGAGCCTTTGGAAATTCATAACCAAGGTGTATATGGGTTTTTATTTAAGGGATTGGGCCTACCCGAAAACCCAATTCCAGTTTTAAAAATAAAATTTTATTAATTAATAACTTATTTATTTATAAGGTTTTTTTGGTCATTCCAATCCCCAAACACGCCCCTTGAACCTATCCGCGTGTCCAATATCTTCCCACCCTCTTTGCAGCTCATTTGCATCGCGGTTTAGGTCGAAACTTCTGAAGAAATCAAATTTCTGGAAGATTTATAAATGTAATTTTTTTCCTTCATAACTCCTTCGATTCTTACTCTTTTTACCCCATTAATATTCCTAAATGATCTACCTATCCTTGTTCGAACCTCCCTTGAAGGTTTGAGTATTTTTAAAATCAGACACTGGTATTTTTGGGGGCGATTTCTACAAGATATTTTAAGTAAGTTGTTCTCCTCCTTTCTTCTTTCAATTTGTTTAGGGTTACATCCAATGTACTTAGGGTTTCTTCCATTATAATTGAGGTTCCTATTTTCCAGGAAGTAGGGTTTAAAAATTATGGTTTTATCTTGTGTTTCATGGTCTGAAATTCTGGTTTTAGGTCTGGTTTACCTTCCTTGAGGTGCGGCGGTGGTGCGTTTGAGTTTTCGCACAAAGGATTCAAGGGTTTCCTTGGTTTTAGTAGGTGATTCCATTGTGTATGAAATATTTGTTAATTGGATAATTTTTTTATGGTATTTTAATGCTTATTAAATTTTATTATTTCTAAAAAATATATTTTTAGTGGTGTTTGTATTTAAAATGAATCCTAAATTTCAATTTCATGTGAAATTGGGGGTTTTTCATAGAAATGTTTTATTAGTTTAATTGGGGCTACCCTATAAGTAACTATTTGATTTTATTGAACTATAATATGGTTAAAAATACTGTTTTTAATGATTGTCCCTTGTGTTTGTTGCTGAAAAATATGGTTTTAATGGTGTTTGTGAACCACATGAAATTCTAAGAGTTGTGTTGTGTAAAAATGGAGACTTTGCAATGATGTTGTTTCTTGAACCATATGGGGTTGCCCTAAAAATGATTTTGTGTTTTCACTGAAATGTAGTAGGATTTCCTTTATGTTTTGGAAACTTAAAAATGTGCACATAGTATGCAAGTGAGGTTTATAAGGAGTTTTGTGTCCGAAACACTACGAGATTTTGAGGAATTGTTTTATGAAAAATCTAAGTGTTTTGTTGCGTGTTTTAAGTGGTATAAAATGTGATAGCTACTGTATTGGTTGTGTTTGACCAGTAATGGTGTTTTATATGAAAATTTATTTATGTTTCATGCTGAAATTGATTGAGCACAAAAGGAGAAGCCCGGGTACCTAGGTGGGGCGGATTTGTACTAGTACGGTTAGTGGATCGGATGGGTTTTGTCCCTGTTTCACTTAGCATTTGGATAACAACAACTCTAACTAAACTATGTGGATGATTATTAGGGACCACTAGGTTATGTGTATGTTCCCTACTAGTGGCTTGTGCATGAGAAAGGATTTTTCTATGGTTACTTTACACCGAGGTACGAGGTACATAGGGCCCAAGACAACCTAGTTCCTAGGGGTGTTCCCAATGTTGTTGCTCATTGGATTTGTAGTATTTACCCATGTCTTAGGGTGTGTTTGGAAGTAAATTACAGTATCTAACATTTATATTTTAATTTGTTAATATTCTGAAAATTTTGGATTGAAAACTATTTTCAATTAGAGGTTTCATTTCTTGAAATTTTAACACTACTTTTCCTTTGAAAACTGCTTGCTTTTTCACATTGTATTTCTTACTCTTTTGAATCACTGGGTGGTATCCTACTGGTCTTAGGCTAACACCCTACTTACACCCCTTGTGTGTAAGTAGACTTGGTTATGTTTGATTCAGGTAAAGGAAAGGCTAAGGGTGATGGTGGTTCATGGTTTTAGTTCCCATCCTTGGTACGGAGTTATGGAGATAGCTTGGGGGCGATGACCCCTAGTCGTTTAGAGTCATTGGGGCTGTCTTGATGCTATAATTATTTTTATTTGGACCACTTGTATTATCTTTAAACCAATGTACTCAGTTCTGGTTTTTACTTAAGTCTTGTTTGGCTCAAAAATTTCAGATTTATATTATGGATTGTTTTTAATGTTTTATGCTTTCATACTCAGGTAAATTGTTCCCAAACCTAAATTAATGATACTCGGGCACTTGTGCCAGCCCATGGGGATAGGGAACGTCCTTCGGGTCATGTCACGGGCTGGTTTTGTTGCCGGTTTTGGCGGTGACCAGATTCGGTTCGTGACATTAACACTAGTTTATTTTACTCCAATTATAACTATTTTAATATGTTATCATTTTCTGATTCTGACTTTAGAGGCTATAAGATTGATAGAAAAAACTCATCAGGTATGTGTCACTTATTAGGTAAATTTTTGATATCATGGAGTTACAAAAAGAAATTGTTAGTTTCATTTTCCAAAGTTGAGGTTGAGTACATAACTACTTCTAATTATTGTACTCAAAGACTCTGGGTAAAACAAACTCCACATGATTTCAATGTTTACTTAGATAAGATTCCCATATTCTGGGACAACACTTCTTCTATATCAAATCTAAGAATACTTTAAGACATTCTAGGACTAAACATATAGATGTTATATTTAACTTCTTAATAGATCACATTAATAAATGGGAAATTGTTTTGTAAAATTTAAACAGAACCCCAACTAGAATAAATATTTACTAAATTATTATATTCTATGAGGTTTGAAAAATTAAAATTTGAACTGGGCATGAGATAAATTTAATTTCTAAGAGATTATTAAAAATTATTTTACTATTTTTTAATTTTTTTATATTAATAATTATATGAATTAAATGGGAGTTATCCTCTATTTTGTTTTTTATATACTATTATTAATATATTTTTTATTTCTTTGTTATTTTTTAAAAATTTCAAAATGTGGGAGAAAATTTGAGAGAAAATTTAGGATTTCTTAAAATTAAAAGTTTTTATTTTTCAATTTAAAAAAGGGGGAGATTGTTTTCACTAAGAGGTTTTATGATTAATAAATTTATTGTATTGATAAATTGTAATCCCATTAGTCTAATGTTTTATTGAAATTACATATTATTAACTTTTATTAAGATGTAAATCTTTGGAATTAAAAGAAATTAATTTTTTATTAATTTTTATGCTTGAATTATTGTTTAATTTTCATAGTGAATTTTGTAAAAAAAATAGATCAAACTTGGACCACCCACAAGACATCCCTTCAACCACTCATAAGGGAACCAAGGGTCAACCCCATGGGAGAGAATCCTAAGGGAATAGCCAAGGCAACATGCCATGTATAGGCCTGAGGTGGGGTGGATGCATAGCGCACCTATAGGTCTAGGCTAGTGGACTAGGATGTGGAGGTTCCAGATCATGAGGCCCAAGTTTGTGTGTTGTGTAATGGTTTTTGATCCCCCGTAGTCAGTTTGACCAGTTGTAGAATGATTTTATGGATATACTAGAGGCTATCACATGTGAAGAATCTATGTGGGATGCTCAAGCCACGGTAACTATTCCTCTATCACAAAAAAAACATGGATATTTCCACATCCATTTGATCAAAGAAGTATGTCCCATCCATTGACTATTATTTAATCATCCGCATCCTCCTGAATGATTGAAGGCTCATATATTTTGAAGTTATCATTTGAACCTCCTTTATTCAAACAAAGGCCTTAATGGGTGTCTTCTTGTCGAATTTATGAGGCGATGAAGGATACAACATCATTCATGCATCTATATTTTCATGCATGTGAATATTTTGATGTTCGACCAAATGAAAACATTGTTGTATAAGGATTTTTTATATACAAATGTGTTTGAAACCTAATTTTACATGGTACACTGTTTGACGCCACATTGTGGGATGGTATCTATGGCCAAATGTTCAACCTTCCTCACAATAGATCCTTAGAAACATATGTACCATTCGAAGGGTACATCATATTTACTAATTGTAGCATGTTCTAACAGATGTACCACTATCCTACTACAATGGTGGGCTACTCATCAACCACGATGGTAGTATGACCCTCCAACGATATCACTGCCCAACACATCTCATTCGATAGTAGTATTTCCACTATCCATGCTCAACAGTTTCTCAACACTAAGATTTCAATGGTAGTTTCTCTTTTATATGATAAAAAATCACTTCATAGTAGTGATATAACATTCAATGAACCAATGGTAATTAGTCCATAAAACCAAACGGAAGATCATACCAGGTGGTAGATCTCTCTTAAACAGTATCTTTCTAATGGTAACAATTCTTTCCACCACCAAGTTTTATTTATTGTATCTAACTTTAGTTTAAAAAATATTTTTTTTATATAATTGATTTTATTTTAATTACTAAAATTTAAATTAATTATTTAATTATCATTTTATGATTATATTTTTGTAAAAATGTAATTACATATTTTTTGAAATTTTATGAGTAAAAATTCGATTAACATGCATATGTTGTATGATGCTATGTTTTTATGAATTTTAGATACGCCGATAAACTGAAAGTATATTCATTTTATTTTAACTATTATTTAAATATGGAATATATATTTTTGTTCTAAAAATCATTTTGTAAGCTTTATGATATTATTCCATGAAGGAATAAAAGTAGAGACTCTCTAAGTATGAGCGTGTTAATTCAAATTAATGTAACAAATATATTTTAAGTGTTTATTATTTTTCTAACATGTCTTTCTATGATTATCCAATGAAACTATCCTAGAATATATTTATAGTTAATGAAACAATTATCAATTTCTATTCAAATAAAGTAATAAGATAAAAGTTCATTCAATAATATTGACAATAACAATTTTTAAGAATTTTAGAGACAAAAGAAAACAGAACTTTGATACAAGCTTTTATGAAGTAATGTTTCTAAAACAATACTATTATTCTATTACTGTGATCATGAAGTGATTCATAATTTTCATCATCTACTAATGAAGTGATTTATTTCCTTGATCTTCACTAACTTTCAATATTATCTACCCATCTTCTGTTCTTAAGTTCATTCTATTTTTCATTGTTTTATTTATTCTTTCTGACTATTTGTACTCTAGTTTTGGTTTAATATTTTCCCATAAAAAAGATATAAATTGAGTTATTCCTCCTATATAAATGGAAGGTTGGGTTGTGAATCCCGTACAAATGGTTTATAGGTTACGAATCCTTCAAAAGTTAGGGGTTATACTACCAGGTGTACAAAAGGAATGTTTGTTTGTAATTGGGTACTCACTCCCTATCAGAAGTGAAGAACTAGTAGATATCAGTATTCTCACTGAGTAGAGAATATTAAAGAGTATATTATCATCTTAGTGATCTAAACTACTATAAAAAACGTCATGTGTTATTTGTTTCATTTTATGTTGTACATTTAACATAGTTTAATCACTCTGATAATCATATTTGATTGAATAGTTTTAAAAGGAATATTCACCCCCCCCCTATAGTCACTATTTACATATACTAAGACCTAACACATATAGAGTTTTATTACACTATAAGATGTGTGATATTTGACTCACTTTTTAAACCCTATATTCTGTTTAGAGGGGTCCAAACGATGTGTGTTATTCTGAAGTACACATCACATATCGCAGAATTTCACTGAAAATCTAGCCAATTCACATGTATCTCCCATAAAAACACCACCTTTGATTCTATTATGATATTCTCCCAAAATAATAGATATATTTTTAATGATCATTTAATGATGTTAGTGTCCAGATTTCAGCCACCCTTTGCTGGGAAAATGCCTCCTCACCGATCCACAAAAGTCATGCATGTCAAAACCCACGTCGTAAAAAATGGTTGATACACCTTGAGATTTAATCATGATAATTGATAATAATCCACAAAAAAAACCTACATGATCGTAACACTACAACAATTATCCACAGATCTTGATAATAACACATTGAATTGGGTTCTTGGATAAAATCGAATCACCGATCAAATAAAATATAGATGATGAATGAATAATAGATAAAGAGAACCATGAAACCCAAATGTGGGAAAAATATTTGTCCATTATTCATTCAACCATGATCAACATAATTCTAAGAATAATAAAGGATTATCAAAACATCAAATTTAAAAATTCAATCTTAAATTCAAAATTCTAGGGAAATAATTAAACAATTAAAATTCAACAAACTTGATCGTCGACTTAATTTTTGAAAAAATAATTCACATTCGTCATGGAAGAGAAAAAGTAGGGAATAATCTAACAAAATAAAAACCTAACCTTGATATTGGATTGATCATTAATGAATAATAAGTTTCCATTGATGTAATTGATGAGATCCACCATGATCTTAATTGGCTGCAAAAAACTACACATTCATTCATTGTTGATCTTAGATTTTGAGATCACCCAACAACTCGCTCTCCACTAGATATCTCTCTCCACCTGCTCATTTCCTATAGGGTTATGTGGATAAACCTAGGGAATTTTCTAAATAGATATTAAATAGATGGAATTTTAAGGTTAGAAAATTAAATGGTCATTAAATTAATAAATCCATTTAATCTTCTAATGACTACACTTTAAAGAAACACTTGACACGTATAAAGATTTTGTCACACCTAGGGTAAAACTTATGTTTTAGATTTAATGGCGATATTTCTTTTCCCATTTGAGAAATATTTGAGATTTATTCAATTATTTCGGAAAAACCATTTTTGTGTTATATAATAAATTTTATAATTTTAATATATCAACATTAATGCTCCACAAGCCCTGAAATTATATGAAAAATCTATGGATTACTATGAAAATATTATTTGGAGTATTACAAAGTGTCAAATAGAAATTTAGAAGTTACTAACTTATCCTCAACTTTAAGGATTTTCATCCTGAAAATTGAAAACCTACTAAGACAGGTGAGGATAATATGATCGCATTCAACTCTCTCACTCCCATAAGCTCTCCCAGTGGTTCTAATGCTGCTAATAAACACATACCCAAGGAAACAACTTTCCCATGAAGGGTATTATCCTATTATCCCTAAAACACTACTAGTAACTCTGAAAAGGTAAATTCATTTTTAGTACCCAACTAACCTCAATTGACAATGTGGGATAGATCATTCACATGTCTCCTTAGCTGCAATACATATAACACATTGTTTACCCATTCTAAATGTGATAATAGGCTAAGTGGTATTCTACATTTCCAAACCTACATAGTCTTTGAAAAAGGCTAATGAATTAAAGAGAAAGATCTCCACCTTTTTCAAATATTTGCAGTCCTTATTGAGGTGAGGCCTTTAGAAGAATATGGTCTCCCACATCAAAACCCAAATGCCTACATATTCATTCCACATAATACTTATGATTGAATTGGTTAGACCTTATATTCCCTTGGAGGATCTAAATTGTCCCTATCAATACTCACACTAACTCTGTGCCCATAAGAACTATCCCCCTTGGATCCAACCCTTGCATTAGTGACCCACATGGTCTACCATATGAGGCCTCAAATGGTTCCATGACAATGGTGGAGAGGTAACTATTTCAAATACACAAAGGTTTGATGATCCTCCCATCTATATCAAAATACAAACATGAAAATCCCAAGCATGTCCTCTAGAACCTGAATGATCCTCTCTACCCAGTTGTTTGTCTAAGGATGGAATTTCATGCTCAACCAAATTAATGTTGGTACTAAGGTTTTTAACTGTTGAAAATGGTGTGTGTTTTTTTTGTTCTAAATCCACACTAAGGTTGATCAAGTACTTTTCGAGGAAAGTTTTTTTATAGGGAAAATGGATTCAGTGTTGAAGGTGGCATTATTTTCTAGTGTTTTCCAAATTTTTGGATCCAAAATTTGGAGGATGAATAAATTTGTTTTTGAAAAAGTAATAATATTGTGTGCAATGTTAAAGGTTTTTTGGAAAATTGTGTGTAAGTGATGTTTTGGGACCATCACAACTAAATTCAGCAAAGGTGTGAGTTGCATGCAAGATTTGAATTTACGTGAAAGACGAATTTATGTGAAATAGGAAATTTTCACCCCATAGAAGGTGAACAAGACTCTTACGTTCCATATGAGACATTAAAAAAATAGTTGTGCACATGTTGGAAGGTATAAAAGTAACTTGCACACATAGATTTCTATTTCTATAAATAGGCTACCACCCCCCTTTATTTGAAGTAACTTTTCCAATGAAGATCTGGTGTCTCTACTGGGTGAAAGAGTTTCATGCATAAGAGTTACACACAATAAAACAAATATAAAGATTGTTCATTGTGTCTATCAAGACCAAGTGAAACTCATGTTCTGTTTCCCCTAAATATAAGGGTTTCGCGAAAGATATCTTTTACAAAAAATCTAACATTTGGGAACAAGAACAGGTGTTGCATGCATATTCTTGAGTTGTGCGACTATTAGGTTTTGGAAATCTAGTTTATTTTATCAATGCATTAAAGTTCCTCAATTCAGGACTATGATGAAATTAGTGTCTCATTCTAGATAGGGAAAAATAATTAAACTCTAATATACTAAAGAAAACTTCAAGTTGTTAAACTGAGTAAGACTTCACTCAAATCAATGAGCTAGGGTGATTCAACAGAAGTATTTTGAGGGAGGAAGTGTGTTGTCCCTAAAATCTTGTAAATTTAGTGTGCCTAACATAGAGTGACTATGTCTAAACTTCTATTTTACACAAAAACTGGTTAAGATTAGTGAATTTTGGTATAACTAACACACTATCGATGTATGAACCTTGGACTATCCCTTTGTGGTGAACCAAGTAAAACTATTTTGTTGTCTCAATGAATTTCAATGTTTAATTACAACACCATTCCATTAGACAGGTTTAATAAGTTCCATCCAACTTGGGAACACGATCCATCACTTTAAAAGAAAAATTTGACCCCCCCCCCAATTCACCCCTCCCATATCAGGGTGTTCTAGGATCTTATAAGTGGTATTAGAGGAAGGTTACTTGTGTTCAATTTATCCTCTATGTTTTCATGGAGAATTTAGTGAGTCAGGTGTATTCCCCTCTTTGATAGAAGAAACTTCCATTTTTGGAAGAATATGATGATATCTCTTATATGATCCCCTTGATATGGATGTTATTTTGTCCATATCTCAAGGGTTTTAGGTCACTGATGCAAAATGTATTTTTATGAATAAAACACAGAAAAAAATGCTTTATGCAAATGCCAAAACTCAAACTTTTCTCACTACAGCTCTATCTGATCAGATCTATTTGAAGGTTAGGAGTTTTTTATCATTCAAGTCCATGCATGAGAAATTTTAAAATATATATTAAGGTGATAACAAAGTAAAATTGGAAAAACTTAAAGTTGTGAACAATCAGTTCGATGATTTGAAAATGTATTAAGATGAAAATGATGATATTTTCTTTAGTCATATAACTGAATTTATTGGATCTATTCGATGACTTGAGGCAGAAATTAAGGAAATTAGTATTGTAAAGAAAATCCTAAGAAGGCTCCTACCTCTGTATAATCCAAAAGTTCCAACCCTTGAGGAAATATATTTGTCTAATATTTCTATTGATGATTTGTTAAGTAATCTAGTAGCGTATGAAATGGTAGTCTAACCAAAAGATGCATCAACTCGAGTAAACATAGAAATTGAATTCAATTCCATGGAAAAACATGGAATTTATAGATTAATTAATGATGGATATGATGAGGAATATTAACTTTTTTCTCTTTTCACCAAGAAACTCATGAGAGGAAAAGGGATATTTGAAGGAAAACTTTTATTAGATTATTTTTAGTGTGGTGGAGTATAGAACACTACCTATCATTGATCAAGGAATTTTGATGATGTTTAAAGTGAATAATAAATAATTTAGAAGCCTCTGAAGAGGTTTCATAATAAGGGAGACTTAAAATAAAGAAATAAATTTTAGAAAAAATATTTTTGTCTACAAATAAGAAAAGGATGATAATGATTTTTTGAAGGATGTTGAAACATAGTTTAAATATGAAACCCAATCATCCATGATGGATACAGTTGAAAAGGTAGACCTTATAAAATATAAATATAATTATTTTATTGTTTTTTTAATCTCAAGGTGTAACTTTAGATTTCTCTTAATGTTATTGAAAATCAAAGGAAGAGAAATATAAATATGAGAGATGTTTTAAAAGTGCCATGAGAATATATTTATTAGTTGGAAGTAGAAATTGATCAATTGGAAGAAGAAGAAGAAGAATATTTAACAACTCATGAAATATCAAAATAGGTTTTGTAATTTAAACTTAGGATTTAAGAGCATGAAAAGATCATCAATGACATGACATAGACACTGGAGGAAAAGGTTAAGATTATTGAGAGACTTGAAGAAGAAGTTGTTACTTTAAATATTGAATTTGAAATTGAATAAATCTCAAAGGAAATAAAGAAGAAATTATATTTTAGAATATTCTCATATTCAGATATATTATAAAGAGAAAAATGTGGTTCTAAATAAGTATATAATCCCTTAAAAGATCAAAGATCCACATGTATGGGGGAAAGTGTAATCAACTATGATGCAGAAACATCAAAGGATGGAAAGGAGATGGTCTAAAATAAAGGGAAGCAGAAAGTTAGACATATCATAAAGGCACCTATTGTTCTAAAAAATAAATCTTCAAACCAAATAGAATAGAGAGGTGAAAATAATCCTCAAGTTTCCAAAGAAAATAATCGGTCAAATTATTTGAATAAAGAAGGGGACATGATTAGGAATGGAAGTGATAATACATTTACTCTTATTAAATGTAAATTTTGTGGTTTTTTGGGAAATACCATGTCTTGCTATGAAGAGACAAAGAGATATCTAAATGGGGAAGTTCTTAGAATTTAAAAAAGTATATGAGACCATATCCTTTATCATAAAGAATAAATAGTTTCCATGGTTATTGTTTTCATTGTTCTAACTATGGACATAAAAATATCCATTGCCGACAGAGGAAGGTGGAAATAATAACTAAAGATCTTTGACGCAAGTCAATTCCCATCAAACATGTAGAATTTCTCTTGAAAATAGGTATTATCCTATAAAATAAGAATATGAATATGATGAACCCATGAATATTGAAAATATATTGGAAATGATACCTTTTTCCATTACTCAATCAGGTATCTCATGGAAGGAAAAGAAGAAAATAGAGATAGTCAACCTTGAAAAAATTGTTCTCAAAACTACAAAGAAAAGTAGAACTTAGATTCTTGATAGTGTATTGTCATCCAAAATGACATGAAATAAATATTTTTTGAATAATATTTTTAAGGTGTATGATGAAACATTGATATTTAGAAATGATGGTGCTCTAAATATCAAAGGTAGTATAAGTACAGAACTAGAAAATAATGAGATGAGGAAAAATAAATTTCTCTATGTAGAAGGTTTACATCACCATCTCTTGAGTGTGAGTCAAATCTATGAATTGGGACTGATAGTAAAATTTAATCAAAATGGGTTCATTATCAAAGGAAATACAAGTAATTATCTTATTAAAGGATGCAGAATAGATGGAAATTTATACCATGTTGAGAGTAAAGATAACATTTTCAAATTAATAGTTGAAGAATAAAATAACTTGTGGCATTAAAGGTTGGGTTATATTAATCATCAGAGCATGGAAAAAATATATAATATTAATATATCTGTCTAAATTCCCAATATGAAGCATGAACTAGAAAATTAATGTGATACATTCATGTGAGGAAATATGGTTAGGAGTTCATATCGTTTGAATAACAAAAGGGAATTGAATCTTCTTGATATTTTCTACACCGACATATGGGGTCAAATAAATGTGGATGGAACATATGGAGATATTTACTTCTTTATTTTTATTGATGATTATAGTAGAATAAATTTTGTAATGATTATATAATGGAAACTATAAGTGACTAATTATATGAAAAATTATAATCGAATAACTAAGAATGAAACTGGTTACATAATCAAGATTCTACAATTTGACAATTGAGGAGAATACGCATACATTGATTTAAAAATTACCTCAAAAAAACATAGAATAAAGCATGAGGTGGATGTATTGATAACCCCATAGAATAATGTATTTTTTGAACATATAAATTGATATGTGAATAATATTTCTAGAACTATGTTTATTGAGAGTCATATTTCTTGTCATTACTAGAAAAAGGATTTTCAATAGTGGTGTACACTTAAAATCGAATAGGTATTTTTATAGTAGAAAGCATGACATAATATGAATTATTTTATCGAACAAATCTCTCTCCAAATTTTTTTTGTGTTTTTGGAAGAAAATTTTTCATCCTAAACAAAGAAGGAAATAAAGGAAAGTATGGTGATATTGTAGATGAGGGAATATTCCCTTGATATTCAATGAAGATTAAAGCATACAAATGTTAAAATAATCTCCTTTAAATAATTGTGGAAAGAATTTATTTTAGGATCATTAAAGATAAAACCATAATTACCTTGAAGGGCTCATATGCTGATATGATATAAAATTAATAAGAAAGTGGACAAGGGACTGATTCAAATACAGAAACATTGGAAGAATTTCAATATATTTAGGGCTCACAAAATGATGATGATTCAGAAGAAGAATAAGAAGAGGAAACCATAGAAAATGAAACTTCATTAGAACCTCATAAGAGAAATAGAAAAGAATAAATTGATCCATCCAACATCATTGGGGATTAGAACACACCCAAAAAGACAAGTAGAATGAGGAATCAAGAACATTCAACCTTCCTATAAATTGTATAACCAACCTCATTTTAAGAAGCAGTAAAGGATGAATCAAAGATTAAATACATGAATGAAGAACAAGATCAGATTGAAAAGAACCATACATGATATCTTGTTAAGAGACCTGAAAATCCAAATGTGATTGGAACTATGTGGATCTTTGAAAACAAATTTTTTGAGCATGTATATTTAATCAGATGCAAGTGTTTATTTGTGTGTAAAGGCTATGCACAAATTGAAGGCATTGATGTTGAATAAATGATTTCTACAATAGCTATACTGGAGTTTCTTAGGATTTTTCTTGCAATGTAAATTCAAAAAGGATACAAATTTTATCATATGGATGTCAAAATGGAATTCTTAAATGGTTTTCTTGAAGAAGAAGTCTACATTGAATAAACAGTGGTATTTTTTATTGTAAATGATGAAGAAGTTGTTTTTAATTAAAGGAGGATCTCTATGGTCTAAATTAGGAACCATGAGCATTGTATTATCGACTGGATACTTATTTGAATAATATTAAATTCAAAATTAGAGTTTATGATCATAATATCTATGTGAATAATTCCTAGTAATATCAATTTATGGCGATTGTGTATGTGGATGATATTATATTTGGAAAAATAAGTATGTGATCAGTGAAATAGTTTTCTAATCATAAGAAATATGAATTTTAAATATCTATGATTTGTGAACTCACATACTTTTGGGGGATATAGGTGGTTCAAAAGAAGTATTATACATTCACTTATTAGGAAAAATATTCAAGAGAGCTTCTGAATAAATTCAACACATGTGACTCCAAACCAATATCGACTCCAATTGTGGTTGGGAAACAAATTGGAATACATGAGGATTGGACATTTTTGGATCCCACCCTATATAGGATAATCATTGGAATCTTATTATACATGACTGTAAAACAAATTTATATCATCTTTTCAACATGATTAGCATCTCACTTTCAAAGTAATCTGATAGAAGAGCATTTGGAAGCAGTTAAACGAGTTATGAGGTATATTAAAGGTACACTCAATTTTATCTTATACTTTGAAAAATGAAGAGATAATGAATTATCATCATTTTTTATGTTTATTTTTATGGATATATGGTCTATCAAAATTCCACTAGTGGTGGTACTTTATTCATATGAAAAAATGTGTGATATGGTTGAGAAAGAAATAGGAAAACATTTCTCTTAGTATGGATGAAGTAGAGTATATCTCCACTACAAAGGATTGAACTCATCTATTGTTGATCAAGAAAAAATTAAATAATATTGGTGATGAGGTGATGAGGTGAAACATCCGATGGTGATTCATTGTGACACCAAGAACATGATCAATGTTATGAAGAATCTAGTTCTACACTCTCATACCAAACTTATTGTGATCAGATATCACTTTATTAAAGAAAAATATGAAAAAATTGTGATGAAAATAGAGCATGTTGACACTAATGACCAAGTGAATGACAATATGACTAAGCCATTGGAAACACATATATTTTAGAAACATTTGTTGAAACTCAGTGTTCAACCACATCCCAATTGAAGAGGAGGTTATAGATGGTCCCCTCTCCCCATTTGTGTTAACTGTTTTAATCTATTTGTAGAAGTGATGTAGATTTATGGGAGAGATGTGATCTAGGGGAGTTTTTTTTAGCTCTAAAAGTAAAAATACATATTCTTTGGGTTTATTTCTAATGGAAGAGAATAGAAAAATTAAATGTTATAAAGGTTTTATAGTTAAAATATTTTGACAAACCATGAAATGCCTCCATGACACGATGATAATTGTGTGTTATGAGGAAACAATTATCAATGCTTCTATGATACGATGAGAGTTATGTGTTATGAGTAAACAGTTCTCAATTCTTTTATAACATTATGTGAATTAAGTGTTATGAGGAAACAATTCATATTTCTTAGAGCTTAGCTTTGATATCTTTAATAATTCTAAAACATGAGAACCTAATTCATGATTCTCATCTTGTTTTCTACACTAATATTTTCTCACTTAGACTTAAAGTGTTGGATGAGTTATTTATTGCCTTTAAGGTTTTTACTTGAGGTTGGTGCTTTGTTGAATTTATTCTATAGATTTATAAAAATCAAAAAAGGGAAGACTATTGGAACCAAGGGTTTTCACTAATGAAAATGGAGTGTGTTTTTTTTGTTGTTAATCCACACTAGGGTTGATCGAAGAGTTTTCAAGACAAGTGTTTTTATGACGAATATGGATTCAAGGTTGAAGGTAGAATTTTTTTCTAGTGTTTTACTAATTTTTGGGACCAAAACTTGGAGGATGGAGTTTTTTTTTTGAAAAAATGAATCATCTTGTGCACAAGGTTGAAGTGTGTTTGGAAAATTGCATACAAGTGATATTTTGGGACCATCACATCAAAATATAGCAAAGGCATGAGCTGCGCACAATATCCAAACTTGTGTGAAAGATGATTTTGTGTGAAATAGGAAAGTTTCATGTCTTGGAAGGAACACAAGACTATTATGATACAAATACAATATCAAAAAAGAGTTACATGTATGGTGTAAGGCTCTTAAGTAACTTGGACATAGGTCCATCCTTATCTTTAAATAGGCGACCACCCCTTCATTCGAAGTAACTTTTCCAATAAAGATCCAGTGTCTCTGCCACGTGAAAGAGTTGTGTGCAAAAGAATTCTGCATAGTAAAAATTATGCACAGAGTGTTCCTTATGTCTATCAAGACCAAGTGAAAGTTTTGTTCTGGTTTCACAAAAGATAAGGGTTTCATGAAATCTATCTTCCATGAAAAATACAAAATTTGTGTGAAGGTATAGGTGTTTCATGAAAGTTATTGAGTTCCGTGACTAATAGGATTTTAATATGTAGTTTTTTGATCAGTGCTTTAAAGTGAATAAATTAAGTACTATGGTACAAGGAGTGTCTTGTGCTAGATAAGGACAAATACATTAATTAAAATATACTAAAGATAACTTCAAGTCATTAAACTGATTAACACTTCTCCAAAAGTAGTGATATAAGGGGAGTTGATAGAAGTATTCTGAGGGAGGTAGTGTACTATACCTAAAATATTCTAAAGTTAGTGTGCCTAACATATAGTGACTATATATGAACTAATGTTTTACACAATAACTAGTGAAACTTATTGGATTTTGGTACGATCGACACACTATCAGCATATGCTCCTTAGATTATCCCATAAAGGTGAAACAAGTAAAACTATTGTGCTATCTCTCTTCATGTGAATGTTAGTTACTAAATGATTATACCAGAAAGGTTTAAAAAGTTCATTCCAATGTGGGAATAAGATCCATCACTTTAAAAGAAAAATTTGAAACCCTAATTCACCCATCCCCTCTTAGGGTGTTCTGGGGTCCTACAATTGAGTCCCAAAGCCTCATATAATCCTCTTCATAATCATGATGTGAAGATAATATCATGGTATAAAACAATTATTAAGGAATTTTCATGAAGTCAGTATATCTCCTTCATGAACAGGAATTCCAAACACTCCATTGAACCCTTCTCTTAGATGGATAAAAAGTGGATCAATTTTGTGAGTTGATTGATGATCACCCAGACAGTGCTGTGAACTCTCACTGATCATGAAATTCTCATCATGAAATCTCTAAAGATACCATCCCATTTATACTTCCATACCAACACCTCAAACTTCACCTATTGGTAGGTGAGGCATTGAGAGATAAAATCAACAAAACTCTATTACATCCTTGTCCAAGCAAACTGATTATAAAAGATCCTGGTATGTCCTAACCTCTCTTGGATGCATTGCTAATGAAGAATCAAGAATCTCCCTCAGTACCTCATCTTGCAGCATCAATGGTACCATTATCCATCCTTGAATAAAGATGATTTGCTCTGAAGCTTTATTAAATCCATTAGGATCATATATAATAGATATTTGGTCAGGTAAGATCTTATAATCAATATCCCCAACTTGTTCCTCCTTGACATGATGAGGAAGCATAGGGGTAAAAATCGTAGACTTATGTTCTGTTGAACCATAATTTTCCATAAGGGACAACTACAAAGAGGTCAAATTCTCTATCCCATCTCTCAAAAACTATAAATAAAAGTCCCTATAGTGAGTATATGTTCCCACATTTCATTTCTTAGGAGTATAAAATATCTTAAAACCATAAACCTATAGGAACTCCATCTATAATATCTACCTAAGGTTAATATATTTCTACAAAAAGATATACCTAAGACTCTTATGGTTAGAAAATATAATTAATGTCTCTCCCATAAGACTGTGTTACTAAAAATTGAAAGCAAAAACCATTGCTACAAACTCTAAGTCATGAGTCATGTATTTATTCCCATGGGGTATCAGCTATCAGTACACATACGTAATAACTTCCTACCTCTATATCAAAACACATCCAAAACCAACTCTGTAAGCAATGTAGAACACCCTATAACAAACACCCTCCTCTAGAAATCTCAATATGGGTGTTCTTTCCCACCATTGTTATAGCTCATAGAAATCTTTCTTACACTTCCACTCTAAAGGATACCCCTTTTGGGTCAAAGGTATTATAGGTTCCTTGATCATAGATAAATCAAGAATGAATCTCTAAAAATAGCCTTCCAACCCAAGGAAACTTCAAACCATGACCACACTCTTGGGTGTATCCCAAGATAGAACTGTCTCAACCTTTACCTGGTCCACCATTACTCCCTATTATGAGATGAAATTTCCCAAGAAGTGGAACTCTCAAATCCATAACTAAAACATCAAGAGATTCCCATAAATATATCACTTGATTAAGTTCATATCATCCTAAAATATTTCATGTACTCCTCCAATGATTCTGATTACATGAAGATTTCATCTATGAAGACCATTAAGAACTGTTCTAAGAAGGGATGAAAGACCTGGTTCATAAGTCCCATGAACTCTTTTTTAGTGTTTTTCGTATCAAGGGAATCACCACGAACCCTGAGCTTGTGATAACCAAAATTAAGTCCAAACCTTATGAACCACCTTGACTCCTTTTAACCTATCAATAGGTCATTGATTCACGGAAGTAGATACATACTCTTGATATTCCCCTGGTTTATGAGATTATAATCCATTCATAAACTCAAGCTCTCATCTTCCTCCTGGGTAAAAAAAACCGGGATACCCAGGGGGACACACTGGGTCTAACAAATCCATTTCTCTATATATTCTACAACTGCACCTTCATTTATCTCAACCATGTGAGGGAAATGTGATATGATGGAGTAGATATCGAGAAATCCCTACATACAAGTCAATGTTGAAGTCGATATTTATATAGGAAGGTAAATCTATAACATCCTCCGGGAAGATAACCTCATACTCTTTCATCACTATAGGAAATAAAATCTTATATCATTCACTGCTCCAAGGGTTATACTCTCCAACTAAAGAGAAATTGATTGTATCCACCTGTATATGAGATCACCCTGCTCTGTCAAGGATTCAATCTCACCAAATAAGTAAAACTCCATCCCACTAACTCAGAAACATTGAAACCCTCACTAGTTAAAATAAATATATTCATGTATAGTAGAAGAAGAATCCAGATCTAGGAAAACATCATAGGGACTCATCACTATTATGAAAAGATCCCACATGAATCTCCCCTATAAGAATTAAATCACACATCCAGAAGTGGAGTTTGATCATCAAAACATCCACAACAGGAGTCTCTAAGAACAAAGGTTGGGCTAAAGGATCCAATGAAAACTCTAGGACTAAAATAAGTGATGTGACAAGGAAATATTTTCCCTCACCAGTTTCTACCAATGATTCAACTAATCTAGAGAAGACATAGGTCACACCTTGGATCACACTCAGAGCCTTCAGTTTATCTTCCTCCATATCTCGCAACTATCATTTTCCTTTACCACATTTTCTACAAAGAAATGTTATCTTTGAGAACTTAGTACATTTTAAATAGTGTCAAAGATACAAATAAAAGAGACTCATCCAACACACCTCTATTTTATCCATTTTGGGTAGCACTAACTCACCCACATGCCTTTAAAATGCATCACAAGAGAATGTGTCTTAGTGGGGGAAGTGTCCCTCTTCCTTTCATGTTTAAATCCACTTCAAAAATCACCAAAATAGGGATACATCAACAAATTGCATCACCCTAGAGATTTATCATCGCTATGACCACCATAAAGAGGGGTATTATCTAGGAAGAACACTCACACTATAGACTCGATACAATACTCTACTTCTCGGGTAGGGTGTCTGGCTCACCAAAAAACACGAGTGATCTCTAAATTTAAAATTAATGAAGTGAAATCATCACAGGTGTGTCATGTACTGATACCATTTAAACTAAAAATTTCTAAACCTAACGTGGAGCATCTACATAAACCGAAAGAGGTGAGTTAGTATGCTACTCAACGGGTGGAGGTCCCACTTGCTATGCACCTAGGGGAACCACCTTCTGCACAAGTCCCTAGATTGAAGCCATATTTCCTTGTAGATCATAATAAAATTCCTAGTTTGGAATCCTAGTAGGATATCATCATGGAGGCATCTAGAAACATCAAAGATGAACCATGGTCAAAAGAGAATATATTGGGAGATTACTCAAGAAGTACATTGAAACTACAACCCATTCTTATATGATGCATGTACCATTGTTTTACCTTCAACCATTTCCTACATATTTGAAGTCAACAAGTAGGTCATTATAGTCCTATATAATAGATACTTCATCTCCCACACCATCATTGGGTTCCTTATATTAAGATTCAAACTTAAGGCACTTTAACACTATTTCCCAAGTTTCCAAACCAAACATCATAAATAGAATATCTCTAAATTCCCATACTAATACAGACACCTTTGAAACCATTCTATCATTACTCAACCCACCAAGGTCCACATCACTAAAGATAAGTTGATAATGAAACCTCAATCCCACCTCTAATATACCAGGGGATGTGACTAACACTGAGTAGTAATATCACACACATGGGAGGCCTTATCCACATTGAGTAAGAATATCACACACATGAGAGGTCTTATCCTAAAGTACATGTACGCATGAAAACATATCTATAATAGAATATAATATAGGAAAGATAAACAAACTATACTATAAATTTATGTATAAAAACTATCCCACATCAGAGTATATCAATAAGTACAATAAAAGAAAAAAGGGCCAAATACAAGACCACCAAAACTGAAAAATAGCCCAACCTACTAACAAAAGGGGACTGTTATCAAGATGAAAACTCCTAGAACCTTATGTGGGACATCTAGAAAAACTAATCTCCACTTTCTCTTAATCCTACTACGACTCCATAAAAATTTCTATCATCTTCATAAGATATGAAAAGTGTGGGAAGAGCCCATGTAGGGGTGAGTATAAACACACCTGGTAAAACACCCCAAAATCACCAAATGAAAAACATCAAAGAGGGAGTCAAATATATATCAAAAATTAAAGGGGATAAAAAATATAACATAGATATGATCAAAGGAAAATTATAAGTATAAAAGTGAGGTTACATCCTCATCACCAACACAAGATTATATTAGAGCCTAAAAGGTAATATTCATCTAAGATAACTCGTTCATCGAGTCTTTATAAGATGATGGATCTCATATGAGAGGTCACACTCATTGGGTATTTCTATGAAGAAAAAAATATGAACTAAGAGGGATCATCTTAGGTACTCTCTCGATCAGACTACACCACACCAAATGGAAAAAGATGTCTATACATAGATAAGTAATCATGAATATGGCCTATGGGGGATACTTAACCCTGTCTAGGATAACCCACCAGGAATGGGATCACATGACCTGGATATCAGAAATGGGATAATTGACCCAACCCAGGGAAGAATAATAAAGGATCAAACTCCATGCTACATAGAGGGATACCTGAATCTATCTGGAACTAAAAAATAGAGGGGATCACTCATCTACTACTCAAGATGTGATTCCTTACTATACCCTCTTAGGGATGGATGAAGGAAACATAAACAAATTGATAAAGTTCATGAGAACTCACCCAAGCTCATACCCCATTTGGTATGAGAAGAAAAAAATCTCTAACCTACCATATAAGGAGTACAAGGTGTTTCCTATAGGGTACACATTGTTTCTCACTGAGTCCAGAACAGCTTGTGTCTTGCCATTTCACACAAAATATACCTTCATAGATACATGGTGTGTTTTTATGAGACACAATGTGTAGAGGTTGGTATGACACACAGTGTGTGATGCCTTCCCAAGTCTATGCACTTTTTAAAGTGCATGGTGTGTCCTATCACACGTGGCATGTGGGGTCACATGGCCACTTGGGAGTGTACTCCTTGTACACACTGAACTGGATGGATAAGTGTCACATGGATTGTGTACCCACCACATGGCACATGATATTTAGCTCACCATGTAAACCCCAGATACCACTCATAGGGTTCCACACAACATGTGTTCTTCTCAAGTATGTGTTTTGTATCATATAATTTTTAGAAACTCCATCTCGTTCACATGTTTCACCTGCTCAACTACTTCCTTTGATTCGATCATGATATTTTCCCAAAATATCAAATTTGGGTTGACCAAACCCACGCCAATGGTAGTGTTTTGATTCCATCCATACTTCTCTCATAAAATACCTCCTCATTAGTCCACAAAAGCCCCGTAGTTAAAAACTTATATAGTCAAAAATTGTTGATCTGCCTCAAGATTTCATCATCAACATCGATAATCCCCTGATACAAACCTAAATATTCTTGATTCCACAATAATGATCCATTGAACCTTAGAATCATGCATCAAATTTGGTTCCAAGATAAATTTTAATCATTAGACAAACAAAATACTAATTATGAACAAAACACAGAGGTAGAGAACTACAAAATAGAAAAGTGATAATGATCATTAGCCATTTTTTATTCAACCATCATCAACAAAAACTGAATAAAAATGGAGTACTATCAAAAAACAAAATATGAAAATTCAATATCAAATTCCAAATTTTAGGAAGATAAATAACCAACAAAAAATCAACAATCTTGATTTGTGAATTAATTTTTGAATAATTAATTTTTGTTCATCATGGAAGAGAAAGAACAAGAAATAATCCAACAAAACAATTCCCTAACTCGAGTTTGGATCAATCATTAATGAATAATAAATCCAAATTTATTTTATTTATGTAATCCACCATGATCTTCATTGGCTCAAAAAAAACTCAGTGTTCATTCATTGTTGATCTTCGATCCTGAGATCACTCGCCAACACACTCTCCACCAGAGCTCTCTCTATATCCCCTCATTTCCTATAGGTTTATACAGATAAACCTAGGTAATTTTCCAAATTGGGACTAAATAGAGAATAAAATAGGATTATACAATTAAATATTAATTAAATTAATAAACTAAATTAATCCATTTAATCGACACATTAATGCTCTCTAAAGAAACACCCAACATGTACAAAGATTACATAATTCCTTGGTTAAAACCGCATCCCATATTTAATAGAGGTCTTAGTTTTCTTATCCAAGAAACCATTTGGGAGTTATTCCATTATTTCTGAAAAACCACACATGTGTGACATAAATATAATATTTTTAATATATCAATTCCAGGGCTCCATGGACCCTATAATTCCTCACCGACTCCATGCTTTACTCCAAAAATATTATTTCAAATATTACAAAGTATAAAAATAATAATAATAATAAAAGTCACTAAAGTTCAAAAGATGATTATTTCCTCCCTCTAAATCCATGAACATTCATTTCTACATTCTAAATTTTTATCAATATGATAATGAATTACTATACACTTCATGGGAGAGGTTTAAAGATAAATTAATCAAATGTACCCATCATGACATTGAGATGTGGTTAGTAATATAAAATTTCTATAAGGGTCTATCTCAGGTAAATAGGTCAATAATAGATGTCACTACTTTTGGATACTACTATAATAGATCTATTACGTTTTGGATGAAATTTCAAGTAATAATTTTCAATGGAAATAAGAAGAAGTGTAAAAGTGAAAAGTCCACATGGTGGAAAAATTGGATAGATGGATGCACAAATGGAGGCCATGGAAAGAAATATGGATTCAATTATTATTGGATTTGGTGACCTAGAACCAACATATATATAATTTATGATTACCTATATTAATATTCATGGAATATTGAAAATTTTATTATCATATCATGATTGTTATTTTTCATGATATTTAATGTGATAGTGCCCAAAAGGCATTTGTCAAACTGAAAGGTCATAATAGTTCCTTTCTATGATGAGAACCTATAAGTTTCATGAAAATATAATTAAACATAATTTTATTGCTATATTATGTCATTTAATGTGACAAAAATGATACAGACTATCTGGGATGGATACTCATAAGACTTTGAATCACTATATCATAGTGTATGACCTTGGTAATCTCAAGAAAGGATGTTATCAGAATGTGGCCCACTGGTAGGAAATATATAGTTCTATGTGTCATTGTATATTTTTATTTTTCAATGTATGTAATGGTTTTTAGACTTTAGTATTATTATTAATTAATATTATGATCCTCTTACTTTGATGTACCAAAACAATCGTGATGGTATACATTCATGGGAAGTAGGATAAGTTGGGTGAATCATGGGTTATATGTATTAATAAATAATGTGTGAAAGGATTTTTATCTTTATAATTTATTGTTAGTTTATAAATTAGTCCCATTAATGGGAATTTAACTTCCTAATTAAGTCTAATACAATATAATTTTTTGGGAATTCCATTTCTGTAAATTCAAAGAAAGAAACATTATACACATAGGTTGATGACACCAACATGAAACTAGATTGATTTGAGATATCATGTTTAATGTATAATATTACACTTTAAGTGTTTATATAAGGTTTTATGTCATTATGAAATTAACTTATTTCTCTATGGGTGCCTTGTCACATTGGTAAACAATACCTTGGACTTTAAGCAGTGTTTTCTAATACCACTAAGAAATGGACCTAAAGGGTCACACACTATTAGTATCCAAAACCTCAGTTAAATTATATATGAATTTAACATGTTGAATAAATATAATTCTCACATGTGGTTTAAAAATTATTCATATTTATATTTATTGAAAATATCCAATCACGGTTATTTGAGATAATAAATATGAGTTTAATATTAAATAAATATTTATTCTCTATTTTAGTGAGTATAATATTTATTTATCAATTGATGATTAATTCAATGATATTTTTTTATTTAAATTAATATTCATTATTCAATTTTTGATAAATATTGAGTACTTATAGGATGAGTTAAATTATCTAGTGAAAAAAATATATTAATTACTATTTAAATAAAATTTTAATTAATTTATTGAATAAATAATATTTATTTATATATGAGTCTATTGAATGTCAGGTAAATAATAATAATATTTTTATTTATAAATGGGGTTCATTGGGTATTAAGAGAATAATAAGGTCCCATGTGAATATATGATTCTATAACCCTATCCATATTTAAACTTGATTATAACATTATCATCCTTAATTATCATTGTGTACAATGAAAGTCTATAGATAATTCTTCCAGTACGTAGATATATCTTCCTATAGAATTGTTTAAAAATTGAGAGTGATTATACACCTCCACAATCTCAAATCTTGATAGAATAATAAGAATACTTACGACCTTGAAAAAAATCTTGTTTTGACCATCAACGTATAATGAAAGCACTTGAATCTTCCGCACTATTACCCAAGGATTTCTAAGGTGATTTATATTGGTTTATGATGCATGTGTGTATCACCACTAGATAGATTTTACCCTTTAATCCTCTCACCAAAACGATAGCCTGACAGGAAGTGATCTACCGAATCTTCAATAAATAAAGAATTTCAATTTAAGGTAATTATTAATTTTAAAAAATTAATTATAAATTATATGTGATGATCCTATATTATTGGTTCCATCATTTTATGTCAATTAATATTCAAATTATTTATTTTGGTCATGAAATTTTTCATCATGTTTATTTTTTATTATTCATTGATTACATGAAAAGGAATGGTTATAAACATCCCAATAGGTTCTTCCAATGTGTTCAAAACCTAAAATTAGTATCAAAGTAGTCGGATATCAATTTATAATTATTTATTAATCATTGATTTATTTAGTCATTTTTTGTTATTTTTCATTTCCATTTAACAATTCTTTAAATCTAAATGTTGATATACTCTCTTTTTATTCTTTTTTCTCACTAATATAATAAGAAATGGATTAATTATATAAAAAGAAAATTAGAAAAATCCATTTGGAGGCACCAATTTTTTTCTGGATAACACAAGAGTACATGATTTATAGCCCATAGGTACATGCCCTGTACCTATATACACTATAGTAGGATACACCATGAGAGATCTAGATCATCATATAAGAAATATATGTGACACGTGTTAATACATGCCATGTGTTGGCCATGCCATTATGGAATATGGTTTTCTAGACTACACTCTGTGTAACTCACTTACACACTATATAGTCCATGTGTTTTAAAAGTGGAAAATGTGTAGTAAAAGTCACATCATGTATTTATTATATGATGTGTGTGACTGACATCCATTTATCATAGAGGTCACACAATGTGTAACTCCCTTACACATTGTGTACCTCATAAATATCCATCGACAAAATACATGCATGGTCCCTAGACGTGTGTCATATATAAATGATGAAGATACACAACATGTAACTGGCATGTATATACTGTGTATACTACATGTTTATGCCAAAGTAAAATTAATTTAATTATTCAATTTAAACCTAATTAATAAGTGTTTGAAATTTATTAATATTACTCACCGTGTGGTATGTTATATATATATATATATATATATAATTCTTAATTAATTTCATTATATTATTTGGAAGTATATACCATGTATGGTCAGAATGTGTTGACTACTCCACATGCATTAAAAACATTAAATAATATAGAAATTACATGTGATTGCATTTCACTTATCGATAGTACACATCATTTAATTATGTGACACATCCTATATTCTATATTATTTATAAGTGAACAATATACCACCAAAATACATGTCATCTAGTTTAGAGGGGTACTCACAGTGTTTCCTCTAAGTACATGGTTTGGACTTGGTTAATTTTAAATTAAATTAAATTATTTAATTTGATTAAAATTATAATAGATGGGAATCTCAAGGAGAGTCTAGATGGAAATTAAGATAAATGAATAAATTAATTAATAATGATAATTAATTAATTAAAACACATTTTATCTTAATTAAGATTGGTTGAAATGAATTCTTGTTTATTAAAAGGGAAATCATTTCATGTGTGTGGATGATCATGATATTAGACTAACCTATTTATGCGATTAGTTTATTTTAATTTATTATAAAAGCATGTTTTTTTGTAATAATTTATTAAATTAAATTGTTGGCCTATATACCATCCCTCATTCTCATTATGTAAGGGCCTACATTCCCACAATTTCTTTTATGTAAATCCTTTAACCAATCCTTTTGTTCCCCTCACCTTCATGTGATTAATTCTTATGTAATGGATGGATCTCCTAGGTGAATAGAGTTAGTTTAAGTTTTTAACTAAGTCGAAACCAATCTAGGAGATACATATAAGCACATGAAGAATATTGAAACACAAACTAGGTGTGGTTCAAAGAGTTTATTCTCTAAGGTCAAGGGTTCGTTTATCATCTTCCAGATAATCCAACCTTTAGAAAACTCATGATAATACCACTTTAGTATTTTATTTTTTTCAATTTCATGGCTAATTATTTATGGATTCTTTATTGTGATCATATAATAAAGGAATTAACAAGCATGTAAGATGGAATTATAATAAATTTAAGTATGTATAAATTTTATTTAATACATAGTTAATTAATTAATTAAAATTATATTAATATTGACAAATTATGTAATAAGATAAAATGTAAAAATTACATATAATGATAAAAATACCTCAATTAAAATATCATATCAGTATATCCTTAAATTACCTAGTTTATAATGTAACCATTAGATCATAATGTTTGATATAGATCTCACAAATACATTACTGTTTAATTGGGAGTTCTAAATAATTCTTTGAGTTAAATTAACAAAATTCACAAAAATAGATGCATCTGTCACTATACGTGGTGTAAATTTTAAGGAAATAGTTTATAAAATAAAATCCCATTATTTTAGGATTGGAGAGTCCACACAACAGGTCAAGGAGTTGTGTGTTAATGTAGTTGACAAAGAACATCCTACCTAAATACCTTCGAGAATGATTAGGCTCTCACTTGTGTTATGAGAAGGGAAATATAAATCCTTTACACTAGAATATCCATGCAATAAGATAGTATGAAACTTATGGTGAGGGTTATTGGGTTTTGATAAAATATTGGGAGAATAATAAATTAAAATTTATTATCTATTTTAAGTCTAGATAAAATACTAAAAAAATATTCTCTTATTATAGAAATGGTAAGCTGCATGACTTAGACTATATTAAAATGATCCATATTAGATAAGTATTACCTTATCACCAGCTAGAATTTTTTAGAATGGTATAGGTGCTTGAGTGTCATACCACTCAATGAACAAAAATTATACATGATGTAAACCCCTATTCCTAAAGCGTCTGGTAAAGAGGCTAGTGGGGAAGAACCGTCTCTCTACATGAAACATTTGGATGATTCCATGAATTTCCAATTTTTGATGTTATTTTCCATGTACAATGAGATAAAAAAAACATGAGTATATAGATACATATAACATCATATCTCACCTCTATGATCTTTATCAAGTGAAGGTGAGACAATAGATATATGAGATCTCTAATGAACTATTCACTTGTAAGCTTGAAGAGTTGATTCCTGTTGGGAAAAATGTAGTCAAGTTGATTGGATACATAGAGAACTTATATATATTAGGATTTAATATCCCTAATTAGTTGCACATGGATCACATTTTCTCCTTGCCACCTAAGAGCATATTTGGTTTTATTGTTAATTTTAATATGAACAATAGTAAGAATTATATCTCATAACTCATTAACCTAATTTTACAAGTTGATAAATACATGAGGTGTGAAAAAACCTATTATACTTATGGTAAATAAAGGAAATAATAAAGAAAAGGGATCCAAGACTCACTCAAAGTCCACACCTCCTAAGCACCATCCTTCTAAGAAGAGGGAGATCCAAAGATAGGAAAAAGAAAAATAAGTGGTATACTTTTCACATGGAAAGATAGGTTGTTGGAAGAAAAATTGAATCCAGTTAAATAAGGGGAAGATTCAGGTGAATTCATTATTGAGTGTAATCTTTCTGTATCTACCGGTTGTGTATTATATGAAACTTTTGGTACTCACATTTATATCAAAATGTAGGAACCAAGTATAGTCTGAAATATTTATAGAGGATAGGTGGATCTTTGAGCTACTAATTGAGGGAGGCTTTCTTCCTTGGATATAGAAGAATACCACCTCCCATTTATAATAGGGATGATCTTGGTTATAAAATATTGTTCTTATATTCCAATAATTACCAAAAACATTATTTTTGTATCCTTCATAGATACAGATGGTTTTATTTTATAATTTAGAAATAAGAACATATTTTTTTTCAAATATAATATATTATATAGTATGAAACATTTAAATAATGTTCTTTATATATTAGATTACAAAAATCAATTATTGTAAATTGATAATTAATCAAGTTCACATGACTCATATCACTCCCAGTTATGGAATTACTATCATGGTCATGTAAACGAGAGGCATTGGACACAAATCTATAAAGATGGATATTTATATTATTTTGAAATAGATCCAATTTATTTCTACATCACTTATTTATAATGAAAAATGAAAAATCCACATTTTGGAGTACATTTTAAATGGTATACAAGGCTTATATAATTGGTACAAATGGATCTGTGTTGTCCTTTTCTAGTAAAAGATATAGATGGGTATTCTTATTTCATTATTTTATTGATGACTTGAGAATATATGGATATGTATAAATAATGAGGTATAAGTCTGAATACTTCAAAGAATTAAAATAATTCAATAATTAAGTAGAGAATAAACTTGGTAATAATATAAATAATATTTGATCAGATCGAGGTGGTGAGTATCTTAACCAATAAGTCATCAATTTTATAGGATTTTGGGATTTTTATCTCAACTAACTCCTTTATATACACCATAGTGGAATGGTGTCATATAAAGGAGGAATTGTACCTTTCTTAACATGGTAAGGCTGATGATGACTCTTGAAGATATTTTATTATAATTTTAATTATATTCACTATATACTAAAAAATACACTCTAAAATAGGTTCCAACTATGGTGGGAAATGGAATACCATATGAGTTATAGTATGGAAGGAAATCAATGATGTTGAAAATACATGTATGGGGATGCGAGAAATTTGTTAAGGAAAGTTTTGGAAACAAAATATCACCCTAAATCATAAAGAATATCTTTATCGGTTATCCCATGGAAAAAGAGGATACAATCTATACAACCCCTCAAATAAGAAGGTAAAATTTTCAATACATTCTATATTTATTGTGAGGGAGAACATCCTAAAAAATGATAATGGGATTAAAATTAACTTCTATGAAGTTGATACTCAAGATATATAATTGTTGGTCCATGAACATATTCCAAAATTCCTTATGGAATATGTTGTTTATAAAACACAAGTTCCATTTAGAAACACCAATGAGGTTAGAGAACCCTGGAGGTTTGATTTTCAAGTCACTGAGGATGGTGGCTCATTATTGGTTGACAATAGTGATCCTCTTTATTATAATGTGGTAGTAAACATATTATAAGATGAAATATGGAATTAAGCTATGAATTTTTAGATTAACTCATGTATCATAACCAAGTATGGTTTTTGGTCAATCTTGTAGTTAATGTAAATTCTGTTGGGTGAAATTTGTTATTCAAGATAAAACTAAACATGAATGGAAAATTAATTACCTATAAAGCATAACCATTGGATAAAGGGTTTAATTAGTGTCAAGGAATTAAACACAAGGAAATATTTTCTCTAGTTTCCATGTTTAAATTCATCATAATTCTACTTTCTATAATATATTTCCACAACTATGATATTTGAAAGATGAATATTAAAACATATTTTCTTAATAGGAATTTTTAGAAAGATATCTATATAACACAACCAAAAGTTTTTATTACACAAAAGGATTCAAATAAATTATGAAAGTTATAAATATCCATTTATGGATTGAAGAAGGCATCCAGATCATTGAATATTTGGTTCAATGAATCTATAAAATAATTTGGTTTCATAAAGAATGAATGTGAACCATGTATTTACAATATTATTATTGGGATTGAAATCATATTCCTAGTAGTATATGTAAATGAAATATTGATTATTAGAAATGGAATATTAGTATTATATTTAGTGAAGGACCTATTAAACAAGTGCTTATCTATGAAGGACTTAGTTGAAGTAGTTTAAATTATTGGTATCAAGATCATTCGTGATTATTCCAAGAGGTTTATTGGAAAAAGTCTTGGAAAATACATTAAACAGATACTAAAGAGATTCAGTATGGAATAGTCTAAGAGATTATTGGTTCTAATGACACATGGTGAACATATCTCCAAGAAAATGTTTCATCAATCACAACATGATAAAGAAAAATAGATAGATAGGAAGAGTAATATCTTATATGAATTCATGATGGGTTCGATCATGTATGACCTGTTATGTATTATGATTTATTTTTATTATTCCTTGAGCATGGTATGCTGATATAAAACTGATCCAAGATAATATCATTGGTTTTATATTAAGGTTTTACTTAATTATCTATGACACACTAAGGATATGTTCTTATTATATATAAGATAAATGGAATTAGTCATCAGGGGATATACTAATTATAGTTTCCAAATAAATCAGAATTATTTGACATCACATTCAAGATATGTATTCCGTATCAACAAAGGAGTTATGAGCTGGAAAAGTTTACAATATTTAGTTTTCACTGATTCTATTACCAAATTTAATTATATTTTGGATTATGATATAGGAAAATAAGTATTATGGATACAAAATTTTGTTCAAGAGTTTGATGTGGTTCCTATAATTGAAGACCCCATCATGTTATATTGTGATAATACTACAGTGGTGGCTCTTGAAAATGATATAAGGTCACATTAATGGATGAAGCACATACTCTATAATTATCACTTGTTGATGTATTTTACTCAAATATGTGAGGTCATGGTGAGTAGAGTTTCCATGGAGGATAACATGGTAGAACTCTTGAATAAATCCTTATCTTAAAAGAAGCCTGAATATCACGTGAGAGCTAGCATATGAAGGTTTTTAGTAGTCTACTCTAGTTTAAGTTAGATCTTATTGGAGTTGATTACCTAAAACCAACTTATATGTAATTTATGATTACATGTATCCATAGTTATAGAATATTTATAAAGTTATTATCACATCATGATTGTTATTCTCTATGAAATTGAATGTGATAATGTCTTAAGGGTACTTACCACAATGAAAGTTTTTAACAATTCCACACTATAATAAGAACCTAGAAGTTCTATGAAAGTATTATAAAACATAAGTTATATAGATTTAATATATCACTTAATGAGAGAAAATATATATATATTATTAGGAGTGTAGAATCATAGGATATTGAGGCACTATCTCATGGGGTACACCCTTAGTAATCTCAAGAACAGAGGTTATGAGAACATTAACTGCCGGTAGGAAATATATATTATATGTGTCATTGGATGTTCCTATTTTTGAATGTATATAATTTTCCTTAGAATATTATCATTCATGTACTTTGATATACTGACAAAAACTTTAATGACGTATGTTTATGGGAAGTTGGGTATGTTGGGCATGTCACAAGTTATATGTATTAATGAATAATGCTAGAGAGGATTTATAACTTCCTAGTTTAATGGAATTTTATATATCAAGACATTTTATGGGAATGGAAATTACTCATTAATTCTATGTTTATGGTGGTTTTTTGTAAATATAATTTCTAGAAAGTTAAAGAAAGAAACATAGAGGACATAGGTTGATGATGTCGTCATGTAACTTGCTTAATTTGTGATATCATAGTAAAGGGATTATACTATACAATGACTATTTTTATGAGTTTTTATGTCATTAAAATATTAAATTCTTTATCTATGGGTGTGTTGGTGTATTTTTAGATGCTACCTTAGACTTTAGGTAGTGCTATGTAATGCCACCAAGGAAGGGGCCTAGAGGGTCACACAGTAAGTGTACCTAGAACCTTAGTTAAATTCTATATGAATTTAATATTTTAAACAAATATTTTTTCAATACATGGTTTAATAATTATTCATGTTTATATTGATCATAAATAATTATTCCCCACTTATTCGAGAGAATAAATTTTCATTTAATATTCACCAAATATTTATTCTCTATTTTAGTGAATATAATATTTATTTATTTATCAATGAGTAATGTAGTGATATTTATTTATTTAAACAAATACTCATTATTCAAGGATTAATAACTATTGAATAGTATTTATGGACCAAATTTAATGGTTCGGTGAGAAATAATATATTAAATATTATTTTAATAAATTTTAATTTTTTATACAAGAAATATTATTTATTTATCCATGAGTCTAGTGCATTCCAAGTCAATAATAATAATAATAATAATTTTATTTATACATGGGGATTTTTGGGGATTAATATAATAATAAGGGCCCATGTGAAAAATATTATTCTCTAACCCTAACCTGATTTAAATATGATTATAAAATTCACAACCTTAATCATCATTGTGTACAACAAAATTCTAGAGAGAATTCTCCCAAGCCCCAAAGAGATCTGACTCTAGAATTATCTAAAAAATGGACCATGATTCTACTCATCCACTATATCAACTCTATATAGAACATTAAGAATCCTTACAAACATGAAAGGATTATTGTTAAAATCATCAACATATGACACAATCACCCAAATCTTTTACACTAGTACCCAAGGACTTCTATGACGACTTATAGAGGTTCATGGTGAACATGTGTATCACTACTAGATGGATTATACACTTTAATCCTATCAACACAATAATAGTATTCCAAAAAGTGATATAATAAATCTTCAACAAAGAAATAATTACAACTTGAGGTAATTATTAATTTAAACAAATTAATTATAAATTATATATGATGATCATATCTTCTTAGTTCTAATGTTTTATATCAATTCATAATTGAATTAATTTCATTTTAAATGATGTTTTTTGTCATGTATATGTTAGATTATTCATTGATTATTACAAAAATCCAAATTAGAAACTTTCCCATAGGTGCTTCTTCTATGTTTAAATCTTGAAATGTTGTCCATTCACCAACCCCAAGGTATTTATGACAAAAATGTCAATTATGTTGATTATAACTATCA
This sequence comes from Viscum album, assembly GCA_963277665.1. NCBI lineage: Eukaryota > Viridiplantae > Streptophyta > Magnoliopsida > Santalales > Viscaceae > Viscum > Viscum album. The sequence goes on from OY728131.1 coordinate 2,075,112,240, forward strand.
AAATAATTTTCAAGGGTATAGGATAAAATAAAATAAAAATCAAGGTTATAAAAAAAGATAACCAGGGTTCCAACCACAACCCGGAAAATATATTCAGATTCAAATTTCTAAAATAGAGGAGAAATTTTCAACTTTCATAGAAACCACTGAGGAATTCATCAATGATTTTTTCTATGATTCAAAGAAACCATGGGCTTATATGATAAATATGTAATTTCAAGTTAGTAAAATTTAAAACTATCCCATTGAGAGACCAAGAAAAATGATACTAGGGGGCACAAAGGTCTATCCGAGTAATGAATTGAAGGTCATCACCTTGATAAGTGAAAAAATCACGGAGACAAGTTCTGAATAAGATATAAAATATAAGATAAGAAATTTAGAAAATAAATGTAAAGGGAATAAAATAATAAGTAAAATGGGAAAGAAGTTGATATAGAATCCAAGGAAAAAAGCACCAACACCCTTTAAGCCACAACTACACTTTATGGGGAGGTTAAATCATGGGAAGTTCAATGAACAAAGTGGTATGTTTTTAGAAAACATTAAGAAGATTAATATTAAAATCAATATTATATAAATTTTAGTAAAAATTCCTATGTATGAAAGATTCATGGAAGAGATAGTTTCAAACAAGAGTAAACTGAAGGAGTTGGGCACTATAACACTCATAGAAGAATACTCAGTCATGGTCTTGAGGAGTATACTAAGGAAATAAAAATATCTATATTTCTTTTGAATTCTTATTAATATTGGATCTAATAAAATTTTAATGGATTTTTGAGATCTAGGAGTGATTTTGAACATAATTTCATGCTAAAATTCAAGAGATTTGGATTAGAGGAGATGAATCATATAAAAGTTTCACTCGAGTTGGAAGAAACTATAGTGAGATATTCATGATGATTTATTGAATAAATTTTGGTTAAAGTGGATAATTTTAATTTTAAAGTACACTTCCTCATGCTTTATATGGAAGAATATAAGACACCCCTCATTCCGAGAAGTCCATTTTATGTTGTACGAATATCCTTGATTGATGTGAAAAGTGAGGAATTATCTATTAGGTTTGGTGGTCAGAAGGTTAAGTTTAATATACATCAAGACCTAAATAATTTTGCTGAGAATTACATATATTTGAGTGAGAAAAAAATTATAATTAGAGGATATTATTTCCATTAATAAGAGAGATGAAGTAGCTACTTATGAGAAGAAATAAGATGATGAAATTGAGGAAAATAAGGAGGTAAGATTGATGTCGTATATGATTCAATATCCTAGAATAGTTATTGTATCAAAACGGTTCAAAGTGAACCATAGGGTTTGGTTATCCCATTATTTTACATTTTATTTCACAGGGATAACCAAAAATGGTGGATTAGCCCCAAGGATGTGTAAAAGGTGCTACCTCAAGTAAGAGTAAATCTATATTCAAAGAATGGAAAAGACCCATCAATATAGAGGAATCCCAACCTTAATCATTCATTCATTTAGATAGAGTAAATTATTTCCAAACTTATATCACTTGAATACACATTTTGTATGTTCTATATAAAATACCTTAATAATCACTTTCAGGATGAAACATTATTTATTTTATATTTTCTTAGGATCTTTTTGGATGTTTTGTATATTCCCCCTATATTTTTGAGCTTAAAGTGCATAGACCTTACACTTTCACATGATTATTTTGGTTTTCTAGGTATATAATAACAGAAGTAATAATAGGAGAAGGAAATTAAAATACTTCATTATAAACGGAGGTTTTTTTAATTCTATACATTTTAATATTTCTATATTTTCACATGTTTTTTGGGTTTTAAGGGAATTTTCATTTCACACTTAAGTCTGTTATTATATTTTTGAACTATAATGAAACATTTCTTAGGAACCCCATAATTCCAAGTTTTTTATGTCATTTTTAATATTATCTAATGAGTAATATAGTTGAATAATTAGTAGAGATAAGAATGAGTGTATCAGTTTGATGAATCGTGACTTGGGGAGACTAGTTGACTTATGAATATGAAATTAATAAAAAAATTTAATTATTTGATTTTATAAATTTCATTTTAATTGATTTGTTATTATGATTAATACTATTATTTATTTTAAAAATCACATGTTCACATTACTAATAGGGTTCTAAACCAAAATTTTCATATTCTTTCTTATACCCATTTATTAATATATACTTGAGGGATATAGACCTAATAGAACATGTATTAATTATTATCAAATCCATGAATGAAAAAGTCACATTAATATGAATATTGGGAAATTTTTTTGAGCCCCTTTATCCCTTGAGACATACCTTGACATTGAATCCTTATTTTGAGCATGGAGAATACATTAAAGACCTTAATTGTGAAATCCACATTACAATCCCATTTTATCCTTCCCAACCTACTCTTTGTATTTTTTAAGATATAAAATGATTTTAAATTAAGGTTAAGGGGTTTCCTATGGTGTAAAAAAATTATGTATTAATGAGGATATTTAGGGTGTTTTCATTGGGTTTTGGTGGAGGTTAATAAAATTTTATTTATTGTATTTCATTTTCTATCTTCAAAAAAGGGGGAAAAGAGAAATAAAAAAAGAAGAAAAAATCAAAAAAAAAGACTACTCTTACTTAACCTATGATATTATTACATATATTACAATTATTATTGTGAGGACATCAAATAAGGGCTGGGTGATGAGTGAAAGATTTATTCCAAGTGAAATCTATAAACAAAAAAGAAAATAAATAAAAAGAAAATAACAAAAGAGGGTATCTTTCATTTTTCTTATTTCTATGTTTGTAAGACTTTGATTTGATTTGGGGAGTATTTGGTGATTTCATCTTTTAAAGGATGAGTTTTTTATTGAGATTTCCATTGATTATCATGAAATGTGCTAAGATTTAACCTCTTTTTTGAGCTTAACTTTTCACATTAATTACCTACCAACCACTAGCCTCAGATACATTTTATCCTTTTTGTGAAATCCTCATGATTAATGATGATATTTTCCTTTGTAAGGTGAATATTTGAGATTAATTTCAAGATTTTTCTCAAAATGAATGATCTTGTGGTAAGATAATAACTCTAGTAATTTTTTACCTTTAGTTATGAGAAAAACGTTTTTCAAGTGAGGTATATCACAATTAACATACATACTATTAATAGATTGAGAAATGTGAATTAAAGATAAGAAGAGAATCATTAATTCAAAGTATGAAATTAAAATACTTTATTATGTTAGATTCCATTAAAAACAAGGAGTTGAAGATATTTATTATGTGATGTTTTAAATTTTATTTTATTATTGATAATTATTTGATTTTATTGACTTTGATGTTTAAATATTGGTAGGATAGTTTCCCTTTGTGATGATGTTGAGATTTCATGATTGAGGAAAAACATGAGTTTATGTGTAGGGGATTGGGTTACAAGTATTTTATGCATAATTATTTTATTGATTTTATTTATTTAATCAATTATTTTCCCTAATTTATATTTTTTTATTTGTTTTTGGAAGAAAATGGTTATATTGATTTTTTTTATGTTTGGATAAATTTTGAGAAAAATGAGGGAAATAATATTTATGGATTTAAGCATGAAATTTTAAAAAAGAAAATATCAAGGGATAAGTTTTTAAAAAAAAATCAGTCCCAAAGGCTATCACCTCCTAAAAATCCAGCTGTCATGCAATAACTAACCATGCTCAATGGTGGAACCAACCTAGAGCAACATGATGGTGAGTAGAGGGGAGAACATGGGGGTGGCATTGTATGGGGAATTTATTGTGGGGAAACACCATGGTAAGGAAACAATTATGTTTCACTATGACTTAGATGATAAGGAATAAACATGACATGGGAACTTCGATATAGGAAAATGAAATGCGAGCACTATTGATATTTAAAAATTCCCATGGAACAAGTGATACAACTCTATCTCACTTTACCACTTGTCACCTTATCCACTATTTCTAGGGTTTACCTTGTTCACATTATGCTTACCAGTCTCACACTATAAACCACTTTGTAAGATCAAAGGACTATTGAGGATGAGTCTGCAAACCCACTATCAACCACTACATAAGATCAAAGGAAACTTGTTATAACCCTTTGGGAAGGTTTGGTCAGTTTTCACATAATTTATCACAACCACTTAAATAGTAAATGATGAAGATTGAATTTAAATGGAATATTCTTTCGGTCATGATATTAAGGAATAGTTAGGTTTACACTGTGTTAGATGATCTCATGTTGTAACCTATAGAGAAGGTGATGTGAAGGAATAGAAGTTTATAGATACATGCTAATATGGAATAAGTACTTGAACTGTGTTAAAGGAGTTTGTTCCATAAGTAATTTGATAAATTATTAAGATTACTTGGAGAGTTTTGTGGTTTATTTATATTTCCAAATTTTAGATAATATTCTCACACTCTGACATACTATTCACATCATGTAAAACATTGTATTAAGTGGGTTGTGCTTCTATAAAGAAGGTCATAACCATGAGTGAATGATGTTGTGGTGTAAGGATATAGATAATATAGATTCATAATTTTTGGAAAGTAGTCACAGGTGTGAGGGATTTGTTCATTCCACATGCATACAAAATCCTTATGAGATAGTGAGATGGAGTTTTTATCGCATTGCAAGGGTTAGAGCTTATAGTTGTGTCCATGAAAGGTAGTGGTGATGATTTTCAATAGAACATAAAGTTTCCATGAGTGTTTACCTATCATTTCATATTCATGCATACAAAAAAAGTTCTAAGACAGGTTTATTCCATGATATACCATTTACGTCATGACATGCTCAGCCAAAAACAAAAAAAAATAGATATGATTTTCTTGGATATTCATAGGAAATTAAGGAGCGATTAGATCCTATTTAACATTGAGTTTAAGGAATGGATTAAATGTTATTTCAACCATTATATAGGGTAATTTCTACTTAAAAATTCAAGGTTTTCGGCTTATAAATTCAAGGGTTTCTACTAGTAGTAGGGAGATACGGTGGGGCATGTAAGGCTACCCCAAATTGCATGGTGTAGTGTGGCCTATGAAAGGTTTTTCACCATAACCTACATTTTAAATTCCAAAATGGAGAATGGGGGAGTTTTAGGTGTGGATTATAAGTCCAAAAAAAAATTCACCCTTCACAAGGACTTTTCTAGTCATGCATAGTGATCCTTATGAATGAAAAACCATGAGGCAGTGAGCTAAAATTGAAAATATTATGGTGGAGGGGATGTAATAAAACCTTCATCAACATGAGGTATATTAATACCAAGTACCAAATCCTTATGGAAATTTTTTAATATAAACCAAAAATTCCCTATTCAGCAAATTCCCTAGGATCTGAAAATTCCACTAGCTCTGATACGGGATGTAAGGTTCATTCCACACCCCTCCACCACAATATTATCCTTTTGACTTATTAACTCATAGTTTTTCTTTATTAGGGATTAGTACCTAATTTTGACTAAATGTGCAGAAAAATAATTGTGATGGGCAGAGTTATATTAATCTATTCCTGAAGCTCCCCTATGCCCCTTATGAGACTCATGATAGGAGGTTACAACATAAACATTCATAGGATATTTCACAACACCACACACTATGGTGAAACCTTATAGGAAAATGCACATCCCATACTTATATACAATAGGATAGATGTGAAGAGTACTTCCCAAATCCTTGGGTAATGTGCTATATATAGACTAACACTATATCTTTAGTTACCCGAAGTATATGACCATGAGAAAAGAGATATTTTTTAGTAGTAATTGAGTACCAAGACCAAGTAATTTATTAAAAAAAACTCTTAAAACAACATGTATAATCAATTTAAAATTTCACTTCACTAACACATGAACATAGATTTTCTGATCATAGTACATATTCTTTGGTTATTATTTTTATCTTTGTTTCCATTCACTTTAATGTTTCTAAGTGTTTTTTACATTTGTATATATGGGTTTGACCTCAAACTACCATATATTATTTAACAACTTTATATTTAGTATTATTATGATTAATAATATAAATTCTAAAAAAATTACCTTATAATTTCTAATGAAACATTTTAGGAAACCACTCGTGTTTAAAGATTATAAGTGATCCACCATACTAAATCTAGTAGAATCCACCCTGTGAAACCAGTCACCCTATCTTCTAATCATTATGGGGAGTTCTTCTATGTAGATCTTATATTAATGGAAATATATATCTTTGGTCAATGTATCCCATTTCCAAAACTCCTCCATCTAGTATACGGTGCATGTCTTCGAATTTCTCATGATTTTCCCTTAGCTATTTTACACATCGCTCCCATAAACCAAGTTAAGGTAGTAATTTCTGATGAAATGTATCAACTACAATCATACAATCATTTGGTAATATAGCCTATATAACATAGTGTACCACCTAATGGTCCCCTAAACCCTAGTTTCTACTATTCCACCAGTACTATCCAAAACCATCAGAAATTATGTCACTAAAATTTCTCCTTGGATGAAACTAACACCTCAGATAGAAAATGGTTTTCATAGACAATCCTAACACCTTCCCTACTATGAATAGGTGATACTCCACTATTTTTACATAGGAACTTTATTTTCGAAATGGAATGCCACTAAAGGGTTACATACACCATTTCTACTCTAGCTGTCTCACTCACTCTCTACATAATTTTCTCTAAAAGTTAAGAAACCCAATCTACTAAAAAAATCCTTAGAAATTGACATTGAAACTCTAAGAGATATATACCATAATGTTTTACATGTAAAACTATTCATGATGAAGTATTCATATGTTTGATTATGAAAAATGGGAGATAAGTTATGGAAAAAACTATAGAAGGCACATTACAATACATGTATTTCCATCTACACGATGTGTGAGAATTGGACAAGAAAGTGCCTCCTCTATCTAATATGTGTGGATTTGACCTAAATGGAACACCCAATATGGTACACGATGTTTGGGACTCACTGTATAATCTAGGCATGTATCTCTAGTACACACTAATATGTAACACATGCATGCATGACATATACCCATTTATATATGGAATATATACTTCCATCGAATAGTTAATGTGGGGTTGACCAATATATCATGTCAAGTGGGGTAGACAATGTGTGTGATTTTCAGATCACCCAATAATATATAAATGGGATCACCCAAGTTGTGTCTCTATTAGACATGATGTGAACTGTCAAAAAAATCATGGATAACCCCTAAACTGGGCATTTGATCTGGTCCACATCATGCCCAAGGGGTGTCCCTGATCCCCATGGTCCAACAACAAGTGATAAATGAATTGAAAACAATCATTGGGGATTATTTTTCCAAATTAATAATAAAAGATATGAAGCACCCACTCAGAATTCTATCATGTCAATTTCATATTTTAGAGTCAATGTACAAAAATAATGAAAAATAAAAAATATAAATAAATTAAAATGAATCACAACTAGAATAAATGAACAAATCAAGATAAAATAAATAAATACAACAGAACAAATACAACGATCAATGTACAGAGAGAAATCATGACTGATACAACACTAAAAAGAAAGAAACCCCAAACCCACATAACATAATCTTATTGTGGCCTCTTTTTCACCATTAATCCATAACGACTCACTACATGAGAAATCCTAAACCAAATAGAAATTCAAAATAGACTCAGGTCTTCTAACGTTGAGTGGAATAAGTAGGGTGAACTTAGTCAGAAATCACTAGAGATTCTATGCATTTCCTTTTTTAAAATAGGACAAAAATGCTATTTTGAAATACAATATTAGAAAATAATATTTTCATCATTTTGAGGAAATAATAAAGAGCATTTAAAAACAATCCATCCTTAAAAATCACAATATTATTTAAAGAAACATTTTAGAAACCTTTAACATACACCCCTTTTTTAAATACCATTTTTTAAAATACTCTTTAAAAACCCAAAACAGTACTAATGAACCACATAATATTCACAAAGGAGATATAAACTAACAAATAAACCAAATAAAATGAAGTAGGAACACAATAAAAATAATTAAATGAAAAGTGGTGAGGTAGTAATATAACCAAATATAGTGAGTAAGAAATAATAAATAATTCATCATTATTGTAATTTTATAAATGTATCATGGGGAGAACATATACGTAAATGGGTTGGAATCATATATTAGGACAATAAATGATCATAAGTCTATAACCACATTAATTCTATCAACTATTCTCACTAGTGGAACATCTTCCTATAGTCCCCAACACCATAGGGGATCTAGTCTATCTCATCAGGACTAGATAAAAACATCTATCATTCTTCACTAATACACCTAGGAAACCTAGATGATAATTAAAATCAGAGGTAAGGTAGCCAATACATAAATTTACCTGATCAATAATTAATACAATCTAATCACCATTTCTCAACCAACCTTCATACAATCGACCATGTGAAATCCCTCCTTAAAGTGGAGGGTTTCCATGTAGGTAAACACTTTAAAACAAAACATTTCAATGTTCCAATTGGGACTTAATCATTTTAAAGTATCATTATTATTCCAAAATACCTTTTGAAAAACCATTTCCAAATAAATTATATCAAAAACATAATTTTAATGTTCCAAACAGGAATAAGCATTTGTTTGATAAAGCCTCATTTGAAAACTAAAGAAAAATTTAGAAACCCAAAAGTAAATAGAATCATCCTATGAAATTATATATATATATATTTCTATACACCTTTATAATCATGTGTACACATACATATATAGGTTCATATCTACTTTAATACATATAAATATATATCAATATTCATAGGAAGATCCAAAGTGACCAATAAGGACCCATAATTTAATCCATTTATCAAAACCAAGGGGATCAATAAGATAAATCAATGAAATTATAAAAGAGATAGTAAATTGAAGAAAAAAACCTATATCCCTCACCATAATTATATGAAAACATTTTAAATACAAACATCCAATTAATCAATCAATAACCCATTTAAAAAACCCTATAGGTATTTTATCAAACACGTGGAATATACCCATTCTCTTTAAAACAAAAGAATAAAATCATTACCTTTGATAATTGTTTTTTAAACCCACTATAAACCATTAGAACAATTAAAATTATAAAGGAAACGTGTTTTAAAAGATTGATAATACATGTCACAAGAAGAAAAGAAAATTCATAGAACCACCTACCTAAACTAGAGTGCAGATGTGATGAAACATTTAGAAATAGGAATAAAAATAATTAATATAATATATTTACATCCAAACATCAAGAAAAAAAGCACATTAGGTTGATATAACTTCTTATGTATTTTCCAGTATGAATCTAGGGAAATATAGGAAAAACAAACAAGAAATAAAGGAAGAGTGGGAGGAAGATAAAAGACCATACCTAAAGAAAAAATCCAATAAATGAGTAATAAATTCCTCAAAATAAAAGGGAGTACCAAGGGGGTCATTCCCTATCTATTAGGTGCATTTTAGCCAAGTGAGGAGAGAGGGAATGGGATTTGGGATTTATTTTGTTAGAGATAAGTTTAAGTATTTTATGTTTTAATATTATGGGTAAGTCGCATAGTTTGGCTACATGTTTTACTAAACCATGTGCCCCTCACTGGACACACAAGAAACTTATATGGTTTTGGTGAATAAATTGGGAAACCATATGAAATTCCTATGTTAAAAATTTTAGGCCTCATCATGGTTCATCACATGGTTAATTCTAATCATTCTCTTATTCTCCGACTTTAAATTTTTTAAAATTTTACTCTTTTTTGACCAAAAACTCAAGGAAAAGTCTAAATATTAATAAATAAATAAAATAATAAGGGAATGAGAGATATAGGTGTGAAAAAATCCCTACCATAACTCATTATACTCCTAAAAATTCAATTATTCTTGATTAAAAGGGAGAAAAATCCATGGATTTTAATCAAAAATAGGAAATACACATCAGACATGATTCAATAAAACACCACTCACATAAAAACAATCTAATGAGAGCATCATGAGTCTAAGAACCATTCCAGATCTTCCCACCACATAGTAATGTTATAACAAAATGGATAGATAAAACAAAAATAAGTCACACACAGAATGATTTATTCATAGTCACATTCATAAATTACTTAAATATAAACACTCACTCTCTAAATGATAACAAAACACCGAGCATCAAAAAATCACATTCCATAGATCATAACTAGAAAAAAAGAAATGGATGGATGAATGAAAGGAATGGAAAAATAAAAAAATAGATACCTTAAAATCTTTTTATTCCACTATCAAGATTCTATGTTTTACAATAATTCTTCCTTGGATGATTATTCTACTTACTAAACCTCTATAGGTGTTCCAACTAACCAAAACAATGATAGATATTTGGGATATCCAATAAAAAGTGATTTGAATGCCCAAACCAATCACACTAGAAGAACAAAAGGAAATGATTCTAGCTTTAAGTATAAAAAATAATAATATCCACCCAACATAGGTTCCAATATATTCTACTCCTCACAAGATGGGTAAACCCCTCTAGAACTAGAAGAAACTAGCCTACCACATATCATGGGTTTCCCTTCAGAAACAAACTCATCCAGATAATCCTCATCCACTATATATTTAAATTGGATGAGTCTAGATGTGATAATTCAAGAACTAATATCCAAACTAATTCCCATTATAAATATATTATCCTTTATAGAATCACTTGGTGTGATCTGAGAAGAAAATAGGACCAAATAATTGAAATAGTTTATGTACTCCTTCATCAAACATTGACACTACTTTATAATCATGAGCTCCACCACCTTATTCAACATAAACTCCTCAAGAAGGAACCATTGAGAAAACATAGTCTTAAATAATTACCAATTTATCCCATCTTTCAATTGGTCTAGGATGACTATTTTCCATTGATCCAAACTCAGCCCTTTGTAGAGACCCAACAAAACCCTTACTCTTACCACAATAGGATTCCCCAAAATTTAAAATAATTATTTAATTTTTTCAAGATAATAAAAAACCTTTAAAGAACCATGATCGCCTTGAAGTATAGAAAAACAATAGGAGTAAATTGGATACTAAGAAAATTCCAAACAATTATCCCATGCCAACAATATCTCAACATGTTATGAAAATGTGTCTTAGAATTTTAGAATGTAAAAATATTAAATAATTATATTTTTAATATAATTCATCTAATAATTCCAATCATGGTTTCTCTATAAAAAATAATGGAACATAGTCATGGGTGGAAGAATCAAAATACATGAAATATGATCTCAACTCTAATGATAAAGTAACCTACCTCATGGAAATTACATCGGAGCTTCAAAATTGGATCGTCATTGACACACAGATCATTATTAGAAGATCATGAATCCACCATCATATCATTAATTATATGTAGACACCATAATGATCATCTATCCTTTCTATATTATCTATTATTACAAATGAAAAAAATGCATAATATAACTAAACCTATAAGTTATAAAAAATAATATTTTATATTGCTTCTACTAGGTATGATGGGTAAATCATCTAAAACCTAAAACAGACTCAGTACAAGACATGATACTACAACACATAATTTATACTCTTCCTTGTTAAAACACCCCATTTTGGACACAACCATTTTGGAGATACCAATGTTCATGCTCATGGGTAAAATATTTCTTTATTTGATTAATATTAAATATCCCTAAAAACTAACCAAATTATAACTTCACTAAAATTCAAAATATGGGTAAAAATCACATTTTAGGATCAAAGGGAGCATCAATTTTTTTATAAAAACATATTCTAGTGTAAATTTATTATTTTACCCCTTTAAAGGACTCAATAATTTGAAACATAAAAGTGAGATAATTCCTAATAATGAAAATCTGAGTCATTACTTTATGTTCTAAGGAAAATTTCATAAATTTAAGTATTAAAAGTGTTATAATATGATGGTTTAAGACTTTTAAGATAATTAATAATGGTTTAATAAGTAAAGTATGAAGTGAATATAGTTTATTTGTGTGTTATATTCTTAAAAGAATGTTTTGTGTAGAAAACGATAAAAATCCTAGGTATTTATATTTGAAGGGGTGATATTAAATTGGAATCACACAAACTAATAATACTAGAGGAAATATAATAGGATAAAGTAATAAGTTATAAAATAATTTCATTGAATTTTATATTATATAAGGTAATTATAGATATTACAATAAGCGATATTAGTTTATCAAAGGAATAAAATCCGATGAAATGGATAGAATTACTTTTTTCAATGTAATGAGTTATATTGAGTAAAATATAGTTCTATATTGAATTACATGAAGTATAAATTAATGGTATTGAATTTAATTGGGTATAAACTTAAGTCTTACATAAAAAATATGTGTGAAATAGGTGGCTGAAGTAGAAAATAAAAAGATTCATGAAACATACATGTGAATAAAAAACTCAAGAAACTAAAGTTTAAATTAGTTTCATAGGTTATAATTTGAAATATTACTTATTATATGAAAATTTAATGCATAATTAATTCAAGTTGTAAACCAAAGTTTCTAGAACCAAATCATTTCATATTAACTGGTCAATGATTGAGTATTTAAGTGAAATAATTTTTGATAGATCTAAATAAATATTTAGAGTGTATTGTGATTAGATATGATAGACTCAAATATAAATTTTAATGTAAATATTTGGTTTTCATATATTGAAATATGAAATAATAAGTTTTTTTGAGAAACATGATGTTTCATGTGGTTTCCTTTCTAAGGGAAATGATTTATTTATCAAAGTTAAAAGAGAAAATATTGTATATTTAAAAATAATATATGAATATATTTTTATAGAGTTTAAATGGGATAATATCATGGGATCTAGTATTTTACATATCACTCTATTCTATTTCTTTGAATTATCACAAACATAATTCTGTGTTTCTATTGATTTTATGTATTTTAGCTATTACATTTTAGACACTTTATTATAGAGTTACTAGAAAAATAATATGGCTCAAGAGGATAAAAAGGTTTAAATTGTATCCTCTCACCTATTAATACTAGTATCTACCCATTGGGGTACCATCAAATGATTGGTGTCACCTTGAAAGATCACGGAATCTTTCTAGGTTCCATCAAAAACCCAGTGGTGTCGGTACTCTAAAAAAACTATGCCTTAAAATGGGACCCACATGCCTTAATTCAACCCCCAATGACTCTATTAAATCCCAAGGTATTAAGAACCATCCAAAATCTCCCTGAAGGCTATAAATTAATCCCTTGAGTTCTGGTAATGAAATGGTTCACTTATGTCAAGATTATGCTACCATTTTTTCATCTCTAGAGCTCTCTTTTTCTTTCTAATTGTATTCAAGATCTCTCAAATTTATCAATCCCTCTATATATATTGTATTTATTCTCTTATTAATTATAAAAAGGAGAGTGGAGTGTGTTCTTCATTGGGATTTCATATAGAAAGCCTCATTTTTTTTCTTTTTTTTCTTTCTTAGTCCTTAAATAAAGGGGAAATTATTGCTTAGTCCTTAATAAAAGGGATCAGTTCATGATTGGTCCTTAAAGAAAGGATGATTGGGTTTCAAAACACAACCATTAAAATAATAGAGAGTTTCTTACTACAAACACTAAAAATTAAGGGATATTTTTTTTCTTGTTTGGTCCTTAAAACAAGAGATTTACATTTTTAAATGGGTTTCTTGGGTACTTTTGAATCTAACAGAGAAAAATCATCCAAATCCCTTATGGTGGAGGCATACCAAACTTCGTTATCAAACTATATTATGTTATTAATTTTATTTACAACACACTAAAAATTTTATTTAATCACTTTCACTCTAAATTCTTATTTTTTTTATTTAACTCTTTCACTTTAATTTCATCTATTTAATTATTTTAATTTTATATGTTTTTTTAATTTATAATTTTTTAAAGGGAAATTCACCCCCTCTTTCCATCCTTTCTCAAACCAATAATTAGTATTAGTGTCATGACCCCCTCCCACCAAATATGCCCCTCTGGAGCCGGAAATGGTGAAAGGGAGATAATGACCCCCGAGTCCTGCCTCCAGTAGGCCCTGGAGTGATGACTAGCACCAAGGGTAAGAGTTTTCACAAATATGGGAGGCATTACCCTTTTATTATTTAAGATCAGGAAATAGGACAAGTCAACCACCAAAAAGGAAAAAGAACAAGTGTATAGAAATAAACCCAAACTGATCCCACATTCATGTTTGAAAAATTCTGAAACAAGGTACAAGTACAAGAAATCTCAAAGGTACAATACCAAAAGAAATAAGAGTACAACAAACTGCAACAACTCCAACTATCCCAAATAGAAGGGTCCCGTACGGCCCTGGTAGTCCTCCTGGAAACCTGAAAGTAATGTAGGGTGAGAATACAAGTATACTCAGTAGGGAAACCTAAAGCTCTCATGCACATGTGGGGAGACATCCTAATGTCCCGTGAGAACAATAGGAGAAACCAAAATCTAGAAAGGAATTCTATCCACCCAACCTCACCAGCCACACTCTCAAAAAACACAAAACAACATGTAGTAGTATATAAGAACAAGAGTATCAGGTACCCCACACCATTTCCCCCAACTAGTTAGCTGCTCTTCCTAATGGAAAATGTCCTGACGCTACCACACTCTTCCCACCAGCACACACCTGGGCCTCAAGAACCACATATCCCACTCGCACACACCTGGGCCTCACAAACCACATATCCCTCCCTCACACACCTGGGCCTCACAAACCAAATATCCCGCCCGCACACACCTGGGCCTCACAAACCACATATCCCGCCCGCACACACCTGGGCCTCGCAAACCACATATCCCGTCCGCACACACCTGGGCCTCCCAACCACATATCCCGCCCACACACACCTGGGCCTCATCCCGAAGATTCTTGGGAACAGTAATAGTAACATAACTCTAGATCGAAGAAACCTAGTGTAAAGACCTGTAAAA
The DNA here is from genome assembly GCA_963277665.1 of Viscum album. NCBI lineage: Eukaryota > Viridiplantae > Streptophyta > Magnoliopsida > Santalales > Viscaceae > Viscum > Viscum album. Next base: position 2,075,127,265 of record OY728131.1, read on the forward strand.
TTCAAGGGAAATTTTTTTTGTTTAATTTTCTTTGGGATTTTACAAGGGCACAGTTTCTAACGGCACCTGATTCCGAGGTCAGGTGTGCCCGGAATCATGTTCCGAAGTTTATCTCGGCTACGTTCAGTGAACGAACGATCGATTTTTCCTAACTTTTGAACCGGATCTCGGAATCGAAATCTGAGGACACCGATGAAACCACAACGCCGGTAATTGCTTAAGAACACCTTTTTCCGGAGGTGCGTTTGCTCCGATGAGGTTATTAGTTAAATGGTTTAACTAAAGAATAAAATAAAATATTGTGCTACAAATTTTATTTCTATTATAAGTAGTTAAACCTATGCTTGGTGGTTGGAGTGGGACCTACTAATATCCTAACTCCACTAGGTAGGATATTAGTGAAGTGGGGCCCACATGAGCCCCACCCCTTCAAATCCCTTTTTACCCTCCCTCTCGTGATTTTAATTTGTAACTCATCCGTACCCCGAATTAATGGCAAGTCAACCCTCAAAATTAATTTGAATATTAAACGCTCCTCAATTAATTCAATTAATTGAATGAGATCTGTTTGATTTTAAAATTAATGGCTTGCGTGTGTGTTAATAAAATAATACAAGACTTATTTTATTAGGGGTTGATTCATTGTGCGAAAGGAAGGGAGGACTCTTGCGCTCTTGAGGAATATCTTCTTCCTCCTTGAAGAATGCGAAGAACACACCGTCACCGACGAAGAACGCCGACCTCCGATGAAGGACGACGAATAACGCTGATTCCTCGGAGATCGACGACGCGACGCCGTGTACCGCGACGCCGATGGTCCTCTTCTCTGCAACGTCGTGTACCGCGACGCCATGTACCGCGACGCCGATGATCCTCCTTCCGCAATGTCGTCTTCCGCGACGTCCCTTTCTTGCGACAAACCTCATTCGATGACTTCATCGAGGTATTGGTTTGATTTTTGGTTCATGAATTTTTCTTGACCATCCAAATGTCTTTTCTTAGCCGCTTGATATCGGATTAACGGGAGGGGGCCGGTCCGCATGAACACGGCCGACCCTCCTCCCCCTTTGATGATGTGTTTGTTGCGGCACGAACAAAGGTAGCGCGGTGCAACGACACCGCACGGAAACAAAGAAGAACGGGTGAAGAAGTGTGGCGCCGTCGCGCCGCGCCGTTGAGGCCGAACAAAACCGCGGCCGGAGTCGGGGCCGCAGAGGCGATTCGAAGACTCCGCGGATTGTTTATTTGACGTGCGGATTGACGGGCGATGACGGAACGGGCCGCAGAGGCGTTTTGAAGACTTCGCAGTCAAGGGAAGGTCCTGGGAGGACCTCTGGAGAAGACTGCAGGCAAAACGGACCACCGAAGCACGTCCGGTGGTCCGCGGAAGACCCTGCCGGCGCGCCGCTAGGAGGAACTGTCGCGGATGAAGCTGCGGCGGCAAGCGACCGGGATCCCGCATTCACATGGGATCCGGTGGAGGACGCGGCACCCGCCGCGTCCGCGGAATGCAAGGGAAGTGGGGACCGCATCCCCCCATGCTTGGCTGCTGGCTGAGCCAGCAGGCCACCCGGCCAGGCTGGGCCGGTTCGCGTGGACCGGACCGGGCTGCGCCCCGCCGGGTCGGACCGGGCCCAGACCCCCCATTTTCGGACCACTTTCGGTCTTTTGCCCATAACTTGGGCTACGGACCTCTGATCGATGCAACGTTATTTGTGATGATATCCTTGGATCGAGATGGTCGTTTCAGTATATTACACTCCAGGTTTCGGAGAACTTTGTGTAAGGCCGGGTTGGTTCGAACACAAAACTAATCGGGGCCTCAGAGCAGGAACGCTTATAACTTGAGCTCCGTACATCCGATTGACGTGCCGTTGACTTTGTTGGAACCCTCTTAGTGATAAGGACCATTTGGCTTACTCCTCTCGAGGTTTGGACGTAGTTGGAGTACGGTCGGGTTGGTTTTGACTTAAAAACCAACTGGGCCCCTAGAACGAAAAAGTCATTAACTCTCAGACCGGGCAACCGATTGACGCGTCGTCTGTCGCGTTGTGTTCCTATTGACATGATGGAACTTTGCAATACATAAACTCTGGTCTATGTGATAGTTGATGTATCGACTTCTTGGCTAGTGGAGTGGACCCTCCCGGAACGAGCATGTTGTGTGCAGAAACCCTAGAGCTGGTTGCGACGACGATGAAGACTACCGTACTGAAATCCTATATGGGTTCGACAGTGAAGACTTTCGTACTGGAATCCTCCGTGGGTTCGACGATGAAGACTACCATACTGAAATCCTATGTGGGTTCGACGATGAAGTCTTTCGTATTGGAATCCTCCGTGGGTTCGATGATGAAGACTACCGTACTGAAATCCTATGTGGGTTCGACGGTGAAGACTTTCGTACTGGAATCCTCCATGGGTTCGACGATGAAGACTACCATACTGAAATCCTATGTGGGTTCGACGGTGAAGACTTTCATACTGGAATCCTCTATGGGTTCAATGATGAAGACTACCGTACTGAAATCCTATGTGGGTTCAATGGTGAGGACTTTCATACTAGAATCCTCTGTGGGTTCGACGATGAAGACTTTCGTACTGGAATCCTCCATCAGTTCGACGATGAAGACTACCATGCTGAAATCCTCTGTGTGTTCGACAGTGAAGACTTTCATACTGGAATCCTCCATGGGTTCGACGACTACGACTGCACTGAAATCCTCCATGGGTTTGGCAGTGACGAAAACCATACTGGAATCCTCTGTGGGTTTGACGGTGAAGACTATCGTACTAGAATCCTTCGTGGGTTCAACGACAACGACAACCGTACTGGAATCCTTTGTGGGTTCGGTGGCGAAGACTATAGTACTTGTATCCTACATGGGTCCCAGATAGATGAATTAGTAACTACATCTGATCATATCTATCATCTTACGAAGAAGTATACTTGTGTGAGCTGAGTCTTGATTTTTAATCAATATCTCCGATATGATTGACTTGCTTTCCTATTTGGATTGTGTTGTGATTTATTATGTGGATTGGGTTGTACTATCCTATGTGGATGTGATCAAACTTGGTCTCAGATGTTAGAGTCGAACTGGAATTGATGACTTAGGTATATGTATGGGCATATACCTAAGTAGTGTTGGTTGTTACTTCGTTATTGTATCTTTCCTTTATGGATTATCCTTTGTGGATTCTGGGAGACCTTCGGGGGTCTCGGGGTCCCTACTGAGTATCGTATACTCACCCATGCATAGGCTATGCCTGCACTACATTGTGTTGGATGTAGACAACAGACAGCGCTGATCGTGGTTGAGTCTTGTGGAGCAGGTCGGTACCTGGAGGTGGACCACTGGGTGGGAGGTACATGGAGTGGACGGCTGGACCTGAGGAGCTGAGGAGGCTATCTATACCCACCCTTCAGGTGGGATTTCCAGAGGAAGGCTTGGACTCGCTACTTACTTTTCTGCTGCTGCACTCTCTTTCAGTTGTACTTACTTTCCTTTGTACTGCACTTTCAGTTTGGGTTTGTATTCTAGCCCACTTACTTTTCCGCACTTACTTTTGTACCAGTTTTACTTAGTGTTTACTTCTGCTGGCTTACTTTGTGGTGTTTGTTTACATTATAAAGGCAATGCCTTCCCCTTTTTTCGGGATTTACGCCTTTGGTGCTAGTCTCCAGCCCCTGGCCTATGGAAGGCGGGCTTGGGGTAGTCACGGCATGGGCACCGAGGACGGTTCGTGACAAATTGGTATCAGAGGAGTTCGGATCTACCGCAAAACTCAGGACTTTAATCTTTATTCTATGTGAAGCAATAGTGTTAAGGGTATTGAGTGTGGTTATCAATCCAGGGAGTCCAGTGTTGGTGTGGAAGCCGACATATCTGTACACCAGGACCCTGACTTCTGATTTCCGACTCAGTGCATGAAAACATTGATTGCATGTGTGTTTCAAAAAAATTCTTTGTGATTACTTCGAGTTAGCTCAGAGCCGGAAAAGGTCTTATGCTGACAGGAGGCGGAGGCCACTAGAGTTCAAGGGTGGTGACCACGTTTTCTTGCTGGTCTCACCTCGACGTGGATTACGAAGATTTGGCCGGGGCGGCAAGTTGTCTACGCGCTTCATCAGACCTTTTCAGGTACTCGGCAGGATAGGCGAGGTGGCTTATCGCCTGGCTCTACCACCTCAGTTGCACCGGGTGCACGACGTCTTCCACGTATCTCAGCTGAGGAGATACGTGCACAACCCGACGCATATCATCGACCATGGGGAGCTAGACCTTGATGATGGGGTGACTTTTGCAGAGGTCCCAGTGGAGATCGAGGATCGACAGGAGAAGGTCCTACGTGGGTGGTCAATTCCTCTAGTGCGCATCAGATGGCAGCACGGGAACCTCCAAGAGAGCACTTGGGAGTGGGAGGCTCATATGCGTGCTCAGTACCCACATTTGTTCCCCTAGTTTTCGATGTATCTTTACGGGGACGTAAAGCCCTGAGGTGGGAGTAATGTAAAGGCCCGTAAAATTCAAGGGAAATTTTTTTTTCTTAATTTTCTTTGGGATTTTACAAGGGCTCAGTTTCTAACAGCACCTGATTCTGAGGCCTGGTGTGCCCGAAATCATGTTCCGAAGTTTAGCTCGGGTACGTTTAGTAAACGAACGAGCGGGTTTTCCTAACTTTTGAACCAGTGCCCGGAATCGAAATCTGAGGACACCGATGAAACCGTAGCGTCGATAATTGCTTAAGAACACCTTTTTTCAGAGTTACGTTTGCTCGGTTGAGGTTATTAATTAAATGGGTTAACTAAAGAATAAAATAAAATATTGTGCTACAAATTTTATTTCTATTCTAAGTAGTTAAACCTATTCTTGGTGGTTGGAGTGGGACCCACTAATATCCTAACTCCACTAGGTAGGATATTAGTGAAGTGGGGCTCACACGAGCCCCACCCCTTCAAATCCCTTTTTAACCTCCCTCTTGTGCTTTTAATTTGTAACTCACCCACACCCTAAATTAATGGCAAGTCAACCCTCAAAATTAATTTGAATATTAAATGCTCCTCAATTAATTCAATTAATTGAATGAGATCTGTTTGATTTTCAAATTAATGGCTTGTGTGTGTGTTAATAAAATAAGACAAGACATATTTTATTAGGGGTTGATTCGTTGTGAGAAAGGAAGGGAGGACTCTTGCGCTCTTGAGGAATATCTTCTTCCTCCTTGAAGAATGTGAATAACACACCATCACCGACGAAGAACGCCGACCTCCGACGAATAACGTTGATTCCTCAGAGATCGCCGACGTGATGCCGTGTACCGCGACGCCGAAGTTCCTCTTCTCCACGATGCCGTGTACCGTGACACCATGTATCGCGACGCCGACGATCCTCCTTCTGCAACACCGTCTTCCGCGACATCCCTTTCCTGTGATAAACCTCATTCGACGACTTCATCGAGGTAGGGGTTTGATTTTTGGTTCATGAATTTTTCTTGACTGTCCAAATCTCTTTTCTTAGTCACTTGATATCGGATTAACGGGAGGGGTTCGGACCGCACGAACACGGCCGACCCTCCTCCCCCTTTGATGATGTATTTGTCGCGGCACGAACAAAGGTAGCACGGTGCAACGACACCGCGCGGAAACAAAGAAGAATGGGTGAAGAAGCGCGGCAGCGTTGCGTCGCGCCGTTGAGGCCGAACAAAACCGCGGCCGGAGTTGTGGCTGCAGAGGCGATTCGAAGACTCCAGAGATTGTTTATTTGACGTGCGGATCGACGGGCGATGACGGAACGGGCTGCAGAGGCATTTTGAAGACTTCGCAGTTAAGGGAAGGTCCCGGGAGGACCGCTGGCAAAGACGGCAGGCAAAACGGAGCACCAGAGCGCATCCGGTGGTCCACAGAAGACCCTACGGGCGCGCCGTGCCGGCACGGTGGCGCCGGCAGCCGGCATCGGTTGGCCGCCCGGAGGCGGCGGTGTCCCGGTGCGCCGCCAGGAGGAACCACCGCGGCTAAAGCCGCGGCGGCAAGCGACCAGGATCCAGCGGCCGCGCGGGATCCATTGGAGGACGCGGCACCCGCCGCGTCCACGGAGCGCAAGGGAAGGGGGGACCGCGTCCGCCCATGCTCGGCCACTGGCCGAGCCAGCGTGCCACCGGGCCGGGCCGGGTTGCGCGGACCGGACCGAGCTGCACCCAGCCGGGCCAGGCCACGCCTAGCCGGGTCGAACCCAGATCCGGGTCGGGTCAACCCGGTTCGGGCCGACCCAGGAAGGGTTGGGCCGGGTCGGACCGGGCCCAAACCCCCCATTTTCGGACCTCTTTTGGTCTTTTGCCCATAACTTGGGCTACGGACCTCCGATCGATGCAGCGTTAGTTTAAATGCGATCCTTGGATCGAGACGGTCGTTTCAATATATTACACTCAAGGTTTTGGAGAACTTTGGTTACGGCCGGGTTGGTGTGAACACGAAACCAACCGGGCCCTCGGAGCGGAAACGCTTATAACTTGAGCTTCGGACGTCCGATTGATGTGTCGTCAACTTTTTTAGATTTCTCTTAGTGAGAAGAACATTTTGGCTTACTCCGCTCGAGGTTTGGACGCAGTTGGAGTACATTCGGGTTGGTTTTTACTTAAAAACCAACCGGGCCCCTAGAATGAAAAGGCCATTAACTCTCAGACCGGACATCCGATTGACGCGCCATTTGTCGCGTTGTGTTCCTATTGACATGACAGAACTTTGTGATACATCAACTCTGGTCTACGTGACAGTTGATGTATCGACTTCTTGGCTCGTGGAGCGGACCATCTCGGAACGATCATGTTGTGTGCGGAAACCCTAGATCTGGCTACGACGACGATGAAGACTACCGTACTAAAATCCTATGTGGGTTCGACGGTGAAGACTTTCGTACTGGAATCCTCCGTGGGTTCGATGATGAAGACTACCGTACTGAAATCCTATGTGGGTTCGATGGTGAAGACTTTCGTACTGGAATCCTTCATGGGTTCGACGAAAAAGAATACCGTACTGAAATCCTATGTGGGTTCGACGGTGAAGATTTCGTACTGGAATCCTCCATGGGTTCGACGATGAAGACTACCGTACTGAAATCCTATGTGGGTTAAACAGTGAAGTCTTTCGTACTGGAATCCTCCGTGGGTTCGACGATGAAGACTTTTGTACTGGAATTCTCCGTGGTTTCGACGATGAAGACTACCGTGATGAAATCCTATGTGGGTTCGATGGTGAAGACTTTCGTACTGGAATCCTCCGTGGGTTCGACGACTAAGACTGCACTGAAATCCTCTATTGGTTCGGCAGTGATGACAACGGTACTGGAATCCTCTGTGGGTTCGATGGTGAAGACTATCGTACTGGAATCCTCTATGGGTTCAACGACGACGACAACTGTACTGGAATCCTTCGTGGGTTCAGCAGCGACGACTACGGTACTTGTATCCTACGTGGGTCCCAGCTAGATGAATCAGTAACTACATCTGATCATCTCTATCATCTTACGAAGAAGTATACCTGTGTGAACTAATTCTTGATTTTCAATAAATATCTCTGATATGATTGACTTGCTTTCCTATGTGGATTTTGTTGTGCTTTCCTGTATGGATTGGGTTCTACTATCCTGTGTGGACGTGATCAAACTTGGGCTCGGATGTTGGAGCCGAACTGGAATTGATGACTTAGGTATATGTATGGGCATATACCTAAGTAGTGTTGGTTGTTACTTTGTGATTGTATCTTTCCTTTGTGGATTATCCTTTGTGGATTCTAGGAGACCTTTGGGGGTCTTGGGGTCCCTACTGTGTAGCGTATACTCACCCCTGCACGCGCTATGCCCGCACCACATTCTGTTGGATTCAGACGACGGACAGCGCTGATCGTGGTTGAGGCTTGTGGAGCAGGTCGGTACCTAGAGGTGGACCACTGGGTGAGAGGTACACGGAGCGGACGGCTGGACCCGAGGAGCTGAGGAGGCTATCTATACCCACCCTTCAGGTGGGATTTCCAGAGGACGGCTTGGACTCGCTTCTTACTTTTCTGCTAATTCACTCTCTTTCAGTTGTACTTACTTTCCTTTGTACTGCACTTTCAGTTTGGGTTTGTATTCTGGCCCACTTACTTTTCAGTACTTACTTTTATACCAGTTTTACTTAGTGTTTACTTCTGCTGGCTTACTCTTTGGTGTTTGTTTAATTTATAAAGGCAATGCCTTCCCCTTTTTGTCGGGATTTACGTCTTTGGTGCTAGTCACCAGCCCATGGCCTATGGAAGGCGGGCTTGGGGTTGTCACGGCACGGGCCCCGAGGATGGGTCGTGACACCTGGGCCTCATCCCGAAGATTCTTTGGAAAATAATCCTGCCCGAAGATTCTTGGGCTAATATCACACCAGTCAAAACCTACCCAAAGAGTCTTGGGTGTAAGGTCACCTCAAGCCATCACAGCCTATGGAAGAAGGAGCAGGAAGGAGCTAGTAACTAAGGGGAAAACACCCTCTCCCATGAAATGGGAGTGTTCGAAACTAAGTGCTCAATATGGGTGGGGTGCGACAAAACACAAAGATACAGATATATATATATATATATATATATATATACCAAACACACAACCCAACCTATGGCTTCTAAATAGATAAATTGAACACGTGCCTCGACACTGCTACTACGAAGTATGTATACAACAAACAACCCCAACCCCATTTAGGTTTTCATGTTTCAACAGTATTAGTTTAATAGTTTCTTAACTACCAGGAAACTATCAACAACCAAACTGGATCAAGAGTTCATAAAACATATCCCTTCCATCCACAAATCAAGTTAGGAAAACACAAGCAACACAAACAAGTCCCTTTTTATTAACCAACCAACCCCATTGATTATTATTTCTGTTCTATTACCATGCCCCACCATTCACCAAATCTTATACTTTTATTTATTATTCACAACCCATAGTTTGTTCACATTCAAACCCATCCCTGCAGCCTCGTTGCCAACCACTATAACCACATAGCATTCACACCAACCCACAACCAAGCCAACCACAGCCTCGCTGCTCACCCAATCCACAACAACCCACACAACAAGGCTCGTGTCACATCATTTCCCCTTTAACAACATTTACTACAGCCCCGCTGCCCATCCTATTCGTAACAACCCATTATTCACCCCTCCCTTTCACAAACCACGTAACCAATCCAACACCAACATGTTCATTATTCCATTTTGTTCAACCGGGGTGATCACACAAGGGTTCCAGATATTCATTTAAATCATCCAACTATACGTGATTAACCAATTTCCATATTCCACAAGTTTCCATTCACAAAATGGTCTAGAAAGATAGGGAAACTTTTAATTGCACAAGAAAAGGCCCCCAAAGACCGTGATTTTCCATAGGCATAAGCCTATTCAATTGACAACATAACAATAGGATAAACAAAGATAAACATAACAACTTCCCCATCCTCGTTCTTTAAGCCAGTTATTATCTTCATTAAACTGGTTCAACTATGTCTCGTGAAAGCAAGATGACACCCATCCCGCATGATGCACAAATTAGAGAGACGAAGGTAAGATCCCTACCTCAAAGGTTTTCGATGAAAACCACCAACAACAAAGAACGCACAAGGAATCTGGTTCGATTCTCCATGAAACGTCCTTAGATCTCCTCTCCTAACACAACCAAGACCAAAGATCATCAAAAACAACATCCCCACACTTGGATCTACCCACAACGGGTGTATATCTATGAATTCAATAGGATAGGAGAAGTAGATCTAAGAATATGTAAGAAGATCTAAGAAACATAAGCAAGAACGAGCACATACCTCAAAAACCGGCTTCGATTCGCCAAGAAAAACCTCTGGATCACCTCCAAAACACGTGGGAGAGGTTCTATAACCTTAAAGGGATATAAATCCTGAGTTATGGCCACTTAGTGGGTTTAAACAAGGTGGTAAAATGAAAAACGAGTTAGATCCAAATTTTATGATCTAACTTTAAGTTGTCGCGTTGTTAGTCCACACGGTTTAGAAAACTGTGCGCTAACCGTGCGTTAGCTTCTTCCTCTCCAAACACTCCTCGCATGGTTAGGCCGCACAGTTATACAAACCGTGCGCTAACCATGTGTTAGCCACTGTCTCCAAAACCAACCTTGCATAGCTTGGCCGCACGGTTTAGGCAAACCGTGCGCAGACCGTGTGACAGCCACTGCCCCTTAGATTTCCTTAAAAGTCCACCCAAACACACCCCAAAGTCACCTTGGCCTCCCGGAACACCTCTAGCACCAAATTTTCACAAGTAATGGATTGGAGAGTTTCGGTCCATTACATCAGATACCTCTCAAAACATTCTCATCCTTGAGAATCCAAAACCCACCTAAAGATAAAATGAAACAGGGTCTGAACAACCACCCCGCAAGATACCTCTCAGGGCTCTCATCATAACAGGAAACCAACCACTATCCTAATTATATGAGTCAGGGAATTACTTCTCTTATGTCGAGATATTATCCTCTTTAGGCGGCACTGACTCGCCCGCACGGGTTCAATCACATCTGCATTAATGCGTCTCGATTAAGGATCAGGTGTTTCCCTTCCCCAAACATCCGGACATGTTACATAGTTCCAGAGAACAAGGAAACAAAACGTCTCACAACCAACAAGCCAAGCATTCCATATATCAAAGGTAGAATGTATATCATCAAAACAAAGCTCAGTAGAACAAAGAAAAACACAAGTCAAAACAACTCCGGGTACTGAGCGCGCATATGCGTCTCTCACTCCTAGGTGCTCTCCTCGAGGCCACCATGCCTCCACAACACATGAACCAAGGCGATGGTTCATCCACGGAGCACCTTCTCTTTACGATCCTCGATTCTGACTGGTCATTCCTCAAAGGTATCGTCGTATCCCATATCTAACTCTCCCCAGTTGATAACGTGAGAGTCATCGTGTAAGTACCGATGAAGCTGGAAGACATGGAAGACGTCGTGAACTTTCTCTAACTGAGGTGGTAGGGCCAGCTGATATGCCACCTCACTGACTCGCCTCAGCACTTCAAAAGGTCTGATGAACCTAGGGGAGATCTTACTCCCCTTCCCAAACCTCTGCTACCCCCATCGAGGGGAAACCTTCAAGAACACATGATCTCCCACCTCAAACTCCAAGGGCCTCCTCTGACGATCAGCATAAGACTTTTGTCGGTCCTGAGCCACTTTCATCCTCTCACGCACAAGCTGGACTTTCTCTGTGGTGCTCTGTACTACCTATGGCCCAAGAGCACCTGTCTCGCCAACCTCTGCCCAGAAAATGGGTGAACGACATGATCTTCCATAAAAATCCTCAAACGGTGCCATGCCAATAGTAGAGTGGAAGCTGTTGTTGTAGTCAAACTCTACTAAAGGAAATTGTCACACCCATGATCCTCTGAAATCCATAACACATGATCACAGCATTTCATCCAACATCTGGATAGTCCGCTCTGTCTGCCCATCAGTCTGGGGGTGGAAAGCAGTGCTAAGGCGTAGCTGGGTTCCAAAAGCATGTTGTAACCCCCTACAAACTCGTGAGGTAAACCGAGTATCCTGATCTGAGATGATAGTCTTCAGAACTCCATGCAAACTCACCACCTCGTCTATGTACTTCTGTTCTAAGGTACTCAGCGGGCCCGACTCCTTGATTGCTAAGAAGTGAGATGATTTCATCAGTAGATCCACCACTACCCAGATAACATCATAACCACCCTAAGCTCTGGTAAGTCCTGTGATGAAGTCCATTAATATGTCATCCCATTTTCACTCAGGGATATCTAAAGGATGCAACAAACCACTGGGGTCATGATGTTCAGCCTTTACTTACTGACACACTAGGCACCTAGCCAAAAACTTCACCACTTCTCGTTTCACCCCGGGCCACCAAAACTGTTCCCTCAGGGATCGGTACATTTTTTAAACTCCCAGATGTACCTCCAAGGCTGAGCTATGGAACTCATGGTGAACTCCCTCACGCATCGCCTCCAGAACAAACAACCTTCCATGAAAGAGAATCTGATGTCGGCTGTCCTCCGACCATCCTTCTGGAGTGTTTCTCTGATCGATATGATCCCGCATCACTTCCTCCTCGGAGTATCCCCACAGAGACTCTTCCACCAGCTGCAGCAAGGAGGATTGCACCATCATCTGAAACAAACAGCCTCTAACACCCTCTACCCTTGCATCCAAGTGCAGGGCAGCCAACTCTCCCATCGCTTTCCAAGCATCAGCGGATTCCTGAACCACTTCCTTATGTGACTTCCTGCTCAGGGCATCAGCCACAACGTTTCCCTTACCTTAAGTGTAAGAGATCTCGAAGTCATAGTCCTAGAGAAACTCAACCCATCTCCGATGCCGCATGTCCAGGTCACACTGGGAGAAGATATAACGTAAGATCTTGTGATCTGAGAAGACCACAAAGCGCTCCCCAATGAGGTAATGTCACAACAACTTCAGTGAGAACACTACTTCTGCAAGCTCTAGGTCATGGGTGGCATAGTTACGCTCATGAGGGAGAAACTGCCTAGACCCATAACAAATTACACCCTTATTCTACATCAGTATGAACCCAAATACAAGGCCAGAAGAATCACAAAACACCTCATACAATAACCCTTCCTCTGGAAACCTGAGTACCGGAGCACTGACCAACTTCTCCTTCAGGTAGTAGAAAGATGGCTGGCACTGCTCGCTCTATAGGAAGACCTGGTCCTTCCTAGTCAAAGATGTCAATGGAACAGCAACTCGAGAGAAGTCTGGAATGAACCTTCGATAATAACCTACCAACCCCATGAAACTACGAACTTCTTCCATGCTCTTGGGTGCCACCCAAGAAACAACTGCCTCCACATTCGATAGGTCCACTGACACTCCATGATGAGACACCATGTGCCCAAGGAAGTGTACTTCTTGCATCAAGAACTTACACTTAGACAATTTCCCATAAAGATGGTGGTGTCGAAGGACTTCCAAGACTTCCCTGAGATGCTTAATGTGCTCCTCCTTCGATCTTGAGTAGATCGGGATGTCATCGATAAACACAATGACGAACCGGTCCAGAAACTCTCAGAAGAAAAAGTTCATAAGTCCCATGAACACGGCTGGTGCATTCGTAACTCCAAACGGCATCACCACAAACTCAAAGTGCCCATACCTACACCTGAAAGTCGTCTTCGAGATGTCACTGTCCTTTACCCTCAGCTGATAATATCCAGATCATAGATCAATCTTATAAAACCAACCTTATCCCCTCAGCTGGTCGAAGAGATCATCTATCCTTAGAAGGGGTAACGGTTCTTGACCGTTACCTGGTTCAACCTTCAGTATTCTATGCATAGCCTGAGACCACCATCTGCCTTTTTCACGAACAAAACTGGAGCACCCCATGGTGACATGCTGGGTCGAACAAAACCCTTCTCCATCAGATCATCAATCTGAATCCGCAACTCCCGCAACTCTGAAGGTTCCATCTGATAAGGGGCCATCGAAATCGGACAGGCACCAGGCTATAAGTCTATCCCGAACTCAACATCACATAGGGTGGGGGGGTAGATTCACAACCTCCTCAGGAAAAACATCGAGGAACTCCCCAAAAACCTCTAGAACATCTATCATCTTTGTATCAGCTGAAACCACTGATAACCCGCCTAACAAGGAAATGAGAGGCTTCACATGCCGGCTTACCACCTCATAGCTCCTCTCACCAACAAAATCTACACACTGACCATCCAAGTCAGAGAACACAACTCTTCTTCGGAAGCAGTCAATAGCGGCAACAACAGAAAATAGCGAGTTGATGCCTAGGATGACATCGTATGGCTGCATCTATAGTAAAAGAAGATCCCTACTAGATCGATGTGGTCCCAACATCATCCCACATCCCCGGCAAACACAAGATATGCTGGTCTGACCTCCAACTAGTGTAATCATCACCAGGGGTACGGAAAGTCTCTCTATGTATAGACCCAACGAATGGGGTAGACCGGGTGCAACAAAGGAGTGAGAAGCTCCCAAATTGAACAAAGCAGAAATGAGAGTGTTGAACAAACAAACCGTTCCTCACACCACCTCTGGTCCTACTGGAGCTACCAACTCTTTTGCATGCAATTGTCCACGCCCAGCTCATCTACCTCTATGATATCGACCATGCCCTGGTCGAGGTCCCTAAGGAGCAACCTGAGGTCGGCCTCCTCCTGCAAAGTCTTCCCTCGGAGGAGCAGGGTCTTATGGCTGCTGGAAGGGCCTCACCGGCAACTGGTGCTGCTGAGGCGGGCACTGAACCTGTCCACCTCCACCGTACTGAGTTCGAGTCAGGCACCGACTCTGAATGTGCCCGAAACCTCCACAAGATAAACACTTCGGTCCTGGTCTCGTGAAAAAGGGACGAGGACCCGAAGATCTTTACTGGAACTGCTGGGTCCTGGTCCCCACTAGCCTAAATCTGGAAGGTCCTGTCACAGGAGACCTGCTGTTGACTGCCTTCCCCTTCAATGAACCCGGCTAGATCCCCTCTCGTGGTGCACCTCCCTATGAGTGCATCCTCTCTAAAACCTCTGCCTTCTTCTGTACTACCAAGTACTTTAGAAGGGTGAAGGGGGTGACAGCATACTGGAGCGAAGGATGAAGCGCCTCCTCCAAACGTCTCGCCCAAGGCTCCTCATCCGGAAAGAGATCCGAAGCAAATCATAGGAGACCCTTGAACTTGATCCCCAACTCTCGTACTGACATACTCCCCTGATGTAGGGAGATTAACTCCTGTCGCTTCTCTGCCTTGATCATGGAATAAAGGAATTCCTCTTGGAACTCCTTCTCAAAGTCAGCCCACGGAACCTTTGCCTCTGACCTCTCCCCGAGGTAGATATTCCACCACTAACGCACCGCACCTCTCAGCTGACTGACTACTAGGGGAACCCAGTACTCCCTCAGAGCATGGATCCAAGTGAAAGTGATCCCTAACTCCTCAAGTCACCCCTCCGTCTCCATATCCGAAGTACTACCCTCATAATTCTTGAGGGTTTGTCGCTAGAAAGAACAGAGAGTCTTCTTCCAATGATCATATTCATCCTCTCGGTCAATCCTCAACTGATCAACCACCTAAATCTACTGGTCCTCGGCTGTCTGAGTCACCTGAGGACAACGTCCAGGTGCCATAGCTGTACAGTAAACACAGATCGCCTAAGCCCAAGTAGCAAGGAAATTTCTCAAGGTTTCATTTTATCACTTTATTTCAATTTCTTTTCCAGAACACCCAAATAAAGTAAAACACAATCATGATGATGCATGTACCTTCCCTAGGGTCTCTACCCTGCAATCAATGTTGTAAGATCCTGGATTTTGGAAAGGTATGTTTTTGTGGTGTTTTGGGTTGAACCTTTTTCTTTTGGGACTTTAAAAGGTTTCTTGGAAGTGTGAGAGGACTTGGGGGTGTTCCGGGGGCTCGGGGCATAGAAGAAGGAAAGTCTGGGCAAAGAATACCATGGCACACAGCCTGTGCATGGTCATCCAAACCGTGTGGCCTGCCCAAACTAAGTCGTGCGACCCTCCCTCCTCCTGATAGGATCATGCGCACGATTTGCGCATGGTCTTCCAAACCGTGCGGCTAAAATGTGTGACTCCCCCTCCTACAGGCAGTGGCATGCACATGGTTTTCACACGGTTTGTCAAACCGTGCGGTTAAACCATGCGGCCACTTAAAGTTGGAAATTTTACAAAATTGCCACTCCGGGATTTATAACCCCAACTCGGGATTTTCCTCTATTTCCTCCCTCTTCACCCTAGGAACGAACCGTTTCACCCATGACCTCCAAGAGATCGATCTCCCTAATTTTTAAGGCGTTTTTGGTACTGTTGGTTATGTATTGAAGCTCCGGGTAAGGCTAATCTCCTCCTTGGTTCTTTTCTTGGTTTAGGGTTTGTGTCTTCTCTCCCTCTTGTTCTGAAACCCTAAAACCCTATCTTTTGGGTGAGTTCTAGGTTGAAGATCCAAGGTTTGGATGAATCGAGGTGTAATGACTCGATTGAGGGTGCGTTCAACCGTGGATTCGTGGTAGGTGGTCTAAAAGTTATATCCCATGGTTATTTAGGGTTTTTGTGCATGTTAAATTTTGTTCTCGCTTTTCCTTGGTTATGTTTGGATATCCTTGGCATGTTTGAGAAGAATGGCGTTTAAAATGACAAATGGGAACCCTCGCGATCCCCGCGGGATGTGTTGGGATTGACTTGACCTAAATTAGGGCCATCCATGGGATGTGCCGACTTTTCCCGGGTTTAGGGAGTGTTATTAAACAAGTGATCTTGTTGTGATAAATGGTAGATACCTTGATGAATATGATGGCATGATTGGTTGAACGTGGAATAGAAGTTGGGTGATGCACCTAGACTTAGTAATAATCAAAGGGTTATTTGAAATGGAATGAATGGTTGATTCATGGAAATGATGAACGGGTTAAATGGGTTAATGTGTAAATTGATTAAATACCATAATGGGATAGATTATGGGTCTAGGATGGAATTATTAGTGAGATAGGCATAGCACATGGGAATTGGGTGAATATTTAAATGATGTGAAATGGTAATGTGTTAATGGGTTAAGGCATGATGTGGTTTCCCATGTGGGATGTTGTGAATAGTGACTGCCAAAGGGAAATGGTTGAATGGTTGATGTTTACTTATATATAAGCATGTGCACATGGCTTCGTAGTGTGGAGTATGACATGAGGATCTATGCCCATGGGTCGAGTGAAGACTGAGGCTCCGAACTCCACCCTAAATGCACGGGTTATGAAAGGGGACTGAGGGTTTATTCTCTTAATGGTTGCATCCACCCGGACTGAGGCTTCGAGGTGAGGATATGGTTGCTATGAGGGGGTTAGTCCTAGTGATATAGGATAAGGATGTGTTTACCCTCTTTAATGTGATTGTTGGCCTTAGACCCATGTAACATGTAGAACGTGATTAACCCATGGAATGTGATGAAATGGTAAGTGATGATATTTGTTGTGAAATGAATGGTAATGAAAGTGGTAATGGATTGACTTTGAACTTGTTAATGTCAACTTAATTAATTACTTGGCATGTATCATTCATATCTATTTTTCATGCACTATATGTTTGTACCGGATATTTTGTAGACATCGTTGGTGGTGGCCTACTTAGTTGTACTCACACCCTGCTTGGGCCGCCGTTGGGTACCCGAGCAGACTTCATGTTTGCAGGTCAGGACAAGGGCAAGGGTCCTTGCTAGATAGCTGAGTGGACATGGGTAGCACTTGGTAGAGGATCCGGACTTGGATTCGGGACCATTTTGGGGATTTGGCTGTTGTCCTTATTTTAGGCTTTTGTTCACTTTTTCACTTGTAGTATGACATGGCATGTTTACTGTTGGAAATGTTTGATATACATATTCCTTGTTTAATAGGTTATTGTTTCCTCTATTTGGTTATTCTGTTGTGGCTTACTCTGATATATCTAGGGGGTATAGTCTCCCCATTTGACTACATAGACCCCTGCTGCTAGTCGGTAGCCTTTGGCGTATAGGGAGATGCGCTTAAGTTCATGTAACCACCCGGCTCAGAGCACCGGTTTAGTGGATTCCGGGTCGGGGAAGTTACAAATGTAGTCTCACTTGGTCGTTCGGTAGGCTCAGAGTCCTTGCATCGAATCACGGGGGGGGCTAAAATCCCGTGTCCTAGCCGGTCTTCCCTGGCCTATGTCATGCACCAAGATCAGCCAACACTGTTGCCCTACCATCCCATGCAATCCTCACTGTGACTAACTCCAGACTCAATCCTATCTCTCAACCATCACCTTTGATACCATTCTGTCATGACCCCCTCCCACCAAAGATGCCCCTCCTGAGCTGGTAATGGTGAAAGGGAGATAATGACCCCCCGTGTCCCGCCTCCAGTAAGCCCCAGAGTGGCGACTAGCACCAAGGGTATGAGTTTTCACAAATATGGGAGGCATTACCCTTTTTATTATTTAAGATCTGGAAATAGGACAAGTCAACCACCAAAAAGGAAAAAGAACAAGTGTATAGAAATAAACCCAAACCGATCCCACATTCATGTTTGAACAATTCTGAAACAAGGTACAAGTAAAATAAAGCTCAAAAAGTACAATACCAAAAGAAACAAGAGTACAACAAAATGCAACAACTCCAGCTGTCCTGACTAGTAGGGTCCTGCATAGCCCTGGTAGTCCTCCTGGAAACCTGAAAGTAACATAGGGTGAGCATACAAGTATACTCAGTAGGGAAACCTAAAGCTCTCGTGTACATGTGGGGAGACATCCTAATGTCCTGTGAGAACAACAGAAGAAACCAAAACCTAGAAAGGAATTCTATCCACCCAACCTCACCAGCCACACTCTGCAAAAACACAAAACAACATGTAGTAGTATATAAGAACAAGAGTATCTGGTACCCCGCACCATTTCCCATTACTAGTTAGCTGCTCTTCCTAACAGAGAATGTCCTGACGCTACCACACTCTTCTCGCCCACACACACCTGGGCCTCAAGAACCACATATCCCACCCGCACACACCTGGGCCTCTCAAACCACATATCCAGCCCACACACACCTGGGCCTCGCAAACCACATATCCCGCCCACACACACCTGGGCCTTGCAAACCACATATCCCGTCTGCACACACCTGGTCCTCACAAACCACATATCCCGCCCGCACACACCTAGGCCTCACAACCACATATCCCGCCCACGCACACTTGGTCCTCATCCTGAATATTCTTGGGAATATTAATAGTAACAGAACTCTTACCCAAAGACACCTGGGCCTCATCCCAAAGATTCTTGGGAAAACAATCCTGACCAAAGATTCTTAGGCTAATATCACACCAATCGAAACCTACCCAAAGAGTCTTGGGTGTAAGGTCGCCTCATGACATCACAGCCTATGGAAGAAGGAGCAGGAAGGAGCTGGTAACTAAGGGGAAAACACCATCTCCCATGAAATGGGAGTGTTCGGCACTAAGTGCTCAACATGGGTGGGGTGCGACAAAACACAAAGATACATACATACATATATATATATATATGTTTACCAAACACACAACCCAACCTATGGATTCTAAACAGAGAAACTGAGCACATGCCTCGGCACTACTAATACGAAGTATGTATACAAAAAACAACCCCAAACCCATTTTGGTTTTCATGTTTCAAAAGTATTAGTTTATTAGTTTCTTAACTATTGGGCAACTATCAACAAACAAACTAGATCAAGCATTCATAAAACATATCCCTGCCATCCACAAATCAAGTTAGGAAAACACAAGAAACATAAACAAGTCCCTTATTATTAACCAACCAACCCCATTGATTATTATTTATGTTCCATTACCATGCCCCACAATTCATTAACTCTTCCACTTTTGTTTATTATTCACAACCCATAGTTCGTTCACATTAAAACTCATCCCTGTAGCCCCACTGCCAACCACCATAACCACATAGCATTCACACCAACCCACAACCAAGCCAACCACAGCCCCGCTGCTCACGCGATCCACAACAACGCACACAACAAGGCTCATGTCACATCATTGCCCCTTTAACAACATTTAGCACAGCCCTGTTTCCCATCCTATTCATAACAACCCAGGATTCACCCCTCTCTTTCGCACACCACGTAACCAATCCAACACCCACATGTTCATTATTCCATTTTGTTCATCCGGGGTGATCACACAAGGGTTCCGGATATTCATTTAAATTAGCCAACTATACGTGATTAACCAATTTCCATATTCCACAAGTTTCCATTCACAAAACGGTCTAGAAAGATAGGGAAACTTTTAATTGTGCAAGAAAAGGCCCCCAATGACCGTGATTTTCAGTAGGCATAAGCCTATTCAATTCACAACATAACAATAGGATAAACAAAGATAAACATAACAACTTCCCCATCCCCGTTATTTAAGCCGGTTATTATCTTCATTAAAATGGTTCAACTATGTCTCATGAAAGCAAGAGGACACCCATCCCGCATGATGCACAAATTAGAGAGACAAAGGTAAGATCCCTACCTCAAAGGTTTTCGACGAAAACCACCAACAACGAAGAACGCACAAGGAAGCCTGGTCGATTCTCCATGAAACGTCCTTAGATCTCTTATCCTAACACAACCAAGCCCAAAGCTCATCAAAAATGACATCCCTACACTTGGATCTACCCACAATGGGTATATATCTAAGAAGTAAAGAGGAGAGGAGAAGTAGATCTAAGAAGATCTAAGAAGATCTAAGAAGATCTAGGAAACCTAAGTAAGAACGAGCACATACCTCAAGAACTAACTTCGATTCACTAAGAAAACCCTCTAGATCGCCTCCAAAACACTTAGGAGAGGTTCTATAACCTTCAAGGGATAGAAATAACGATTTATGGCTGCTTAGGGGGTTTAAAAAAGGTGGTCAAAGGAAAAACAAGTTAGATCCACAATTTTAGGATCTAACTTTAAGTGCCCACACGGTTAGTCCGCAAGGTTTAGCAAATCATGCGCCAATCATGCATTAGCTTCTGCCTCGACAAACACTCCTCGCACGGTTAGGCCGCACGGTTAGACAAACTATGCGCTAACAGTGCGTTAGCCACTGTCTCCAAAGCCAACCTTGCACAGCTTGGCCACACGGTTTAGGAAAACCATACGCAGACCGTGTGACAGTCACTGCCCTTTAGCTTTCCTTAAAAGTCCACCCAAACACACCCCAAAGTCACCTTGGCCTCCCGGAACACCTCTAGAACCACATTTTCACAAGTAATGGACTGGTGAGGTCCGGGCCATTATAATTAGAGCTAATTTTTTATTTTTAAAACCTTAACTTTTTAATGGAATAATTTTTTAAAGATGGATTCTTTCACTAATTCCCAAAGTGATCTAGAAGGAAATTCTAGGGATAAAGTCCCTTATTTTGATGAAACTAATTTCAGCTAATGAAAAATATACATTTCTATATTTCTTAAAATAATATGATACCCCATTTGGAATATTTTTTAAATGTATATAATTTTTCTAACCAATAATAGGAAAAATGGACTCCCATTGACATAATTTATTTTTATCTAGGTGGAAAATACATGAATGAATTTTTTTGTGCATTGGATAAAAAATATTTTGATAAAGTTTCCATGTGTAGAAATGCTGATGTGATTAGTAAGGTTCTTGAAGACAAACAAGATGTAAATATCAATCAAGAGTACCTCAACAAGAAGGTGAAAAGCAATAGGGCACTAAAAGTTTTAAAAAAGTGTACAATTAACGACTCAATCACCTCATTTGAATCAAGATAAAATTTCTTACATCCTTAACCAATTAATGTAATCAAGTATGTTCTGATAGTTATTCTTGTTATTTAAGTCATTTAAATTATGAAGATCTCAAATATGCTAGAGATAAATTACAAGAATGATATTTTAAACTCACCATAAAATTCAATGATCATAAAAACAAATAAAATCATGTTTTGAGTAGGAAAGATCTTATTTAAAATTAAAAATAAAATCTTTAAAATAATGAAAGGAATAATGAATTTCTTTCTAAAAACTAATATTAACAAAAAAGGGTTTAATTAATTTTTTAAAGATATTTATAAGGTTACGAATAAATGTGAAATGATTAAAAATGAAAAGAGGAAATTTTAAATTGAATTAAGAAATAATCCTTGTTCAAGTCAATCCTATGTTGAGATGTTGAAACCCACCATAAAAGATCTTAAATAATATCTTTCAAAGTTCATCCAAGGTAAAAAAATTAGTCAAGATCTCAGGTTCCAAATTTAATGGGAAAAGTAATTATATACTTGGTAATAATAAAACCTCTTATAGAATTACCGTGAATAATATATTTGTAAGATATAGCTCCCAACAAAAAGTTTTCAATTATTGTAAGAAAACTGGGAACATAATTTTTGAATGAAATAGTAAAAATTCCCATTATAGTAATCCAAAATTGGCCCACCTCTCTAAAAATATATCTTTTATAAAAACTCATATTTCTTATGGGAAATCACATATCAAACAAATTTGGGTTCCAAAATCTCTCTTGGATAATATAAGTGGACCCAAATTCACATAGGTAGCAAAAGAATTTTTCTAATTTTATAGGAAAAGTCTCTAGACTATTTTCGATGAACTACATGGAACATGGTTGGTGGGTGCTTGGGAAACATTCATGGAAAAATCTCAAACATACTACAAATAATTTCAAAATATAATTTATTAACTTTTAAATTGTCTCTATTGTATTTTTATTCAAATATTATCAAACATATTAAATTGGTCTCTAATTGTTGAAATAAATTGATTATTTATTTATATATTCCTTTTTTTTGAAATATATATTATCACTTATATTTTAAAAATATTTTTATTTAAAATATTTTAATTATTTTATTTAAATTTATATTTTAATATCAATTTTAAAGTAAATTTAAAATAACCTTCTAAACCCCAATTTGACCATCCATTATTTTATACATTGAGTATGTGACCAATGAACAAGAAATTATTTTTAATATCTCATATGATTTTCCTAAATTTTTTAACTATTGATTTTTTATTTAATATTTTATATATCCATTATTTTATTTTAAATATTTTATCTAATTTTAAAATTATCATATATTGATTAAAATCTTTACTATTTGGATTTTAAAATTTCATATAGTTCTTCAAATAAAGTATTATTTTGTTAATAAAGTAGTTGTAATTTATTAATCTATTTCAATTGTAATTTATTATTTCAAAATTAAAATTCTTTTTTGATCTCCATTAGGAGACATTGAATAGTCAGTGCTTTCTCATCAGGTATCCAGTGGGGATTTATAGAACTTGGGTTCTGACATTTGTCCACCAGCTAGCTAGTAGACCTTTTTAATGCCCTTTTGGTCTCTTATGTTATGGATGTTTTTTTCATGTGTTTTATATCTCTTTAAACATCCCCTCACTCTAATTATTCTATATTATTTAATTTATATAAATTCAAATCTTTTTTAATCCAATTATTTTAAAATATCATTTGGGTATGTAATATTTTTATCTTCCACTCATTTATTAAAATCTTTGATTTATTTAAAAGACTTTCAAAAGAAAATTAGGACTTTATTTCTATGATAGGGAAAGAATGGATTAAAATGACTCGTTGTTTTGTTAGAAGTATTTCATTAATTTTTCAATATTCTAATTCATTTCATTATTCTTTCATCTTAAAACCATTTTTATAAACACTTATAATTTCAATATGAAATATTGAAATTAATTTTTTCCACTTGATTTCCATTTTAATAAGTTTTAATAATGATTTATATTATCCACTTGAACTCAATGTTTCATTTCTAAAGTTTTTTTCTTTTTCAGTTAAACATCACTCTCATCTTTTCATGTAATTTGTTGTTTCAAGTTCCATGTTACTTATTGATTTAAATCATTTATCATGGTTACTTTCAACTCACTCTCACAATTCATGATATTTATTTATATTTATTTTCTTTATTTTAATGAATAAATTTATCATAGATTAAGAAAAACATTATATTGGATCATATTTGGTCTTATAAATGAATATTATTATGATATTTGAGCATATATTCTTTACCTTGAGATATTCTTGTCTATCAAACCATTTAATGTAATGAATGGAACTTATTTGTTTTTTAATATGAATTATAATTTCACCATGTTATGAGTGTAATCTTTATTTTTTTTATAATTTAAGGGAGAAGAAAAATTCATTGTTTTTAATCATCATTTTCTATTATCCCTCTAACCATATTATGAGATTTTTGTCATTATTTAACATACACAATGGGGGATTATAGATTTATCTATAAATATTTTTTTAATGATATTAAAATTAAATCATTTTAAAAATATTTAAAAAATTAATTTTGAAATATTCTTTGAAGCATTCATTTAGATATCCATCCTTTTCCTCAAGCTTCTAAAAATTGTTCAAAATTAAATTATTTCAATGTAAAATTAATATATTTTCTTAGATGTTCCCTATTTTCTTTATATAAGAGGAGTAGTTTCTAAATGATCTATCTTTTCCTACATAACCCATACAAGCATGTTAAACTTTATGTTTTATGCATTAATATTTTAAATATATGTTTTTATAATGAAATATTTTTCTTGTATAAAAATAATGATTTAATATATTTTGGCATTCTTGATTAAGATATTTGTGCTAAAAAATACGATATTAAAGTTCTCTTAGCTTGTTTGGCATGTATATTTTAGGAATCTTATCTCATGAAATGATTCTTTGTTAAATCTTTGAAATCACTTTTCTAGTTTTTTGAAAATTATCATACATATTTTTAAGATTATTATTTTAAAAAAATTATCTCAAAGAAGTAAATTTTTTTCATTTATCAAGATCTTAGATTCTTATACTATTTTCAATATTGATAATTATTGAATTATATACTCCTTTTTTATCTCCTGAATTTAATATTCAATGAATATCAATATGTGATTTATGATATATCTTTTAATAATTGTATTATAGTATTTAATTTTTTAATTGATCATATTGAAAATAGAAATTTTTATGGATTCTTCATCTCTTTTAAATTCTTTAACCTTGAGCTTCATTGAATTGTGTGCTCCTTTTTAAAATCTTGAACTCATTTATAACCAAAATATCCTTTTTATTTTAATTAATTTTTTCATTAAATTATCTTTTATTGAGATCAGTGACCCATTTATCACTTTATTTAAATCTTTAATTGATTTGATTCATTCATGAAATCTTCTATTTAAATATCGTAGTGATTGATTTATGTCACTCACTTAAGTGATATTTTGTTTTCTTTTTATCTCACTCTTGATTTACATATTTTTATAGATCCCTAATATCATTGAAAATATGAATCAATTGAGGGGAATCCTAAACCTTTCAAATTTTAAAGAACATGTGTGTTAAGTTTTTGTTTTTTAAAATCTATTTTGACATGATCCAAACCTTTAAATTTTGAATATTGTTTTCAAAATCTACTTTTACAACAATCATGGATTTGTTTATTTGAAATCTAAATTATTTTTGAAAACATGTTTTAGGGGAGATGGTGACAAAATAAAAAGTATGTATTCTTTTATTTCATGTTTATAATTATGATTTTATATCGTGAATGGGGGAGATAGTTTTTTATTCATCAAATGAACCATTATATTGTTTTTATAGGGGAAAAATTACATTTTAAGGGGGGTAGTAATAATTTATAAGGAATATTAAATTGTTTAATTATTTTATAAGTTAAATGATTTTTGAAATTGGTTTATTATTGAATTTTAAAAACCTTGAGATTTTTACTTTAATATAATCACAACAGTTGAGAATTTTTTTAATTGTTGATGATGTTATTTTCTAGAATTAAAATTCAAAATTTTTTTAAATATTTAAATGGTTAGTTAAATTTCATTATGATATATTGAAATTCATTTTGGTCATAATAAAGAGAAATAAAATAGGTCTATTTTTATTAATTGAACGCATATGCGTTTTTGATTATAAAAAGGGGGAGAATATTATACATCTAACTCTATTAAGTTTTCTTGAATGATCAAAAATACAATTTTTGTTTCTAATGATTTTAGAGATTTTATAAGTTAAATTTTAGACACAATTTCAAGGAGGCACCAAAAAATTATAGGGATCAAGAAGATCATGTTGGTAAAAATTAGATCCCCCACCTAAAGCTACAAGTGGATACCTAGTGGTGTTGACAATGTACTAAAAACTACCCATTGGAATGGGCCCAACATAACTTAATTTAACCCACAATAGCTCTATTTGAACCTAAGGCCTCAAGAACCTTCATAAATCCCCTAGAGGGTATAAATACACCCTTTGTATGCTTGGAAGGAAATGGTTCACTTGTTTTAAGATTATCCTCCTATTTTTTCATATTTAAATATCTATTGTGCTTTCTAATTATATTCAAGATCACTTAGATTTATCACTCCCTATATCTCTCTCTCTTGTATTTATTATATTATTTATTTTAAAAGGATAAGTGAATTGTGCACTTCAGTGGTATTGTATATAGAAAGCCTCACTATATTTTTCTTTTGGTTCTTTATTAGTCCTTAAAGAAAGGGGTGGTTCTTGATTAGTCATTAAATCAAGGTATTGGTTCTTTATTGGTCCTTAAAGTAATATATATTGGGTTTTTAGAAAAAACCATTAAAATGCTAGCAGGTTTCTTACTAAAACCACTAAAAATAAAGGGAGACTGGGCTTTCTTATTTTTTTTCTTAAAAAAAGATATTTATATTTTTAAATGGTTTTATTGGGTACTATTGAACCTAAGTTAATAAAATCCCACAAATTCACTAGGGGTAGATATGTAGGAACCATTCCTAGGTGATTACTGAACTTTATTATCAAACTCTCTTTTGTTATTTATTTTACTTCAATTGAGCTAATTTTTTTATTTAATCACTTTTGATATTAATTATTATTCGTGTTATTTAAATATTTCAATTTATGTTCATATCTTTAATATTTTTATGTTCATCAAAATAATTTTAATTTCAATTTTTTTAAAGGTGAATTCAACCCCTCTTTCTATCCATTCTTGGACCAAAATCAAGCCCGTTATCTAAAATAATAGAAGAATACATAAATATGATACTAATTATGTTACCAATATATATATATATATATTAGTTATAGTAATTATTTATTATATTTAGTTTCATGAAATTTGGATGAAAATTTTATAACTTTTTCTAGAATGGATAAGTTTGATTCTTATATAGTAAGATTGTGTATTTTAGGCATAAAAGGCTAGGGGGAGAGTTTTAGTGGGGTCTACATAGTCTCATGCATGGTTAAGAAGACTATTCAATTGGTATATATAAACATTGATACTTATTATTTTAAAAATATAAGTATGGTGATTATAACACCTATAATCTTTTAGGAGGTTTGTTTCTCACACAATTAGACCCCCACATTGATTGGATTCTCCCACCCACCCTCTTAACTTGAATATTGAAGAATTTTAGTTAAATAAAGAGGTTAGGGATCTAATAATATTTTTAACCCTTTTATTTTTCTTATTATATCTTTTTTATGCCCTAATTATTTGTATTTTTTTGAATTCATGGTTAAGTTTCATATAAAATAATGGGTTTTATTATATAATTTGGATCTTTTATTGAGCCTCAATCTTCTCATATCCAGAGGAATCACTTCATTTTCATTAGTTTTCAATAATTGATTTTATAAATTTTGTTTCATTTTCTATAGTATTTCATGATTTAAATATTAAATCATATTTTCCATGTCAATAAAGCATTTTCTACTTATTTATAAGTGATTTGTGTGGGTGTTTGTGCTTAATTTTAAAAATTAAAATGTCATTAATGTTTTTATTAGGTATTATGAGAAAAATATACCTAAGAAGGATTTTAAGTGGAAGAGAAGTTTGAGTAAATTTTCTTTTGGATTTTTTTATTCCATGCATATCTTATATAGATTTTATATGATTTTTATTAGTTTTTAAAAAGATGGTTTCAAGGTTATAAATTATATTTTTAATTTTAATATACCTTTTGGCATGTAAAATGAGATTTTTTAATTTTAAATTATTATTCGAATCACCCTTGATGTTTTATTATAAATTAGTTGGAAATTATTATTTATTTGAGGTATGAATTGATGCTTTATGGATGAAAAAGGGGGTTTTCCTATGAAAGGATGTATGGGAGATACACATGAGAGATTTTTATAAAGTGTTTTACTTGATTTCCTAGATTTTTAGTTTGATGCTTCTTAGGAATACTTGGTAAACTAAGTGGTAATTATAGTGATGAGTGTTATTGTAGTTATGATATTTCTTGGACTAGTTCCCTTGGCTATGGTCATGCTCTCAATAGTCATAGGTCTCTAATTAGGCTTAGTATATGCAAGTGACTTGTTCCATATGATCACATTTAATTATAGTGGGATGGTTTCATGGATTCAAGTCCTAAATTGAACCATTTTAGGGACTGTAGGTTTATTATATGAGGATATAACACTATTTTAGTATTTTTTGAGTATATTTCAATATTAGAAATCAGTTTTTTATGAGATATAATAGTTTTAGATCCTCTTTATTTATGTGAAATGATAAAAACTATCTCTTCAAGTTCTTGAAATAATTTTTATCAAAACTAGTGTTTTTTCATTTGTTTTCAAAATTAAATGTCCGGTTTCATTTATATATATAAATTTATAAAATCATTGAAGATACCCTACTATTCTTATATTCACTCCCTAGACACACACACACACAAAAACATTTTTTTATGTATATTTGGTTAACCATTGAAAAGATAAAGATAATGAATCCCTCTCTTTATGTGATAGACTATAGTTATATACATGGAGATATAGATGTGGTTATATGAGAATGTGTCATATAGAGATAAAGTATCTTTTCAGTAGTTGGATCTATTATGGTTTTATTTTTTATATTTATACTGGGGAATTTCGACCACTTTATCTTTTATATCATTTTTTGTTTAATATCTTATTTTGTATATGATGTATATAAATCTTGATATACCATATGTTTTAGGGAATGTTTATATGGTTATGTATTATGTATGTTTTATAAGTTTTTTTTAGTTTTATGATATTTTTAATCTTATTCTGTACTTTATTGGTTTAATTTAAAGTTGTTATTTTCATTTCATATAGAAAATTCAGCTTATGGATACTTCATACTGAACCTCCAAAAGAAATTCTATTTTTTATTTTCATTATTTTAGATAGTGAAATCATTCCAACATTTATTTTTTGACTCCCTCACCACTTGGTCCATCCCCTAGTGACTAGAAATATGATTTAGGTCATGTGTCATGCTGGATCGGTTGTTAGGGAAGGATATTTGGGTTGGTATGTTGCAAAATGGTACCAAATCCATGTTTAAATATATTATTTGGGGATTAATGGTAGATAGGATATAATATCTTCATAACTCATTAAAATATTGTGAAGAATTATTTTCCCAATACTTTTAGTAATGTTCATTGGGTTGATAGAGGAATTTGGTTAAGAGTATTTAAAATGTAAAATTTTATTAATGTATAGTTTTCATAATATTATTATTTAAATTAGTTTTATTTTCTTAATATTGATGTTTATGTGTATAATTTTTTGAGATTTTTAGTTTTGGAGTAAATAATAGAAGAAAATACATGTTTCATGACTTGAGTACACAAGAAGGATATCATGTATATAATCTATACAATTCATTCTAAGGAATCCGGTGGGTAATTCATGCTTAGATGCATAACCAAGAAACTTTAAAATTAAACCATGTATTTCGTGAACACCTTTTTTTTGTTTTATTTCCCTCGTGTTCATTTTATATGACTATTATTGGTATATACAATGCATTTATGATGTTTTTTAGAGTTTTATAATATGAAAATATGATGTTGTTGAATAATGAATTTATTTTTTTTTTTCAAATGTATGGATAATTTTTTTGTGAAGTTTTGTATTTTTTATAAGTTTTAAAAACATTCCTCCTAGAAGAGTGATGAGAAATCCTTGAGAATATTCCATGAATAATTTTCCATGGGTTAATCCTCCATTTAATCTGAACATGGAAGACATGATTATTTTAACCGTTTAGTCTCTATTGAGATAAGAACATCGAGATCTTTCTCGATATATGGATCATGCTCTATAATTAAATAGGTGGAACCCATATGATTTCCATGGAGATAGAGGTTCTTAATAAGATAAGGAGTGTCTGGAGAATATAGAAAGAATCATTAATTTTCTCTAAACACCTATGTATTTTATTGTGAAATTCACCACCTATATACTGGAAGGCACAAGTAGGAAGTGATGGAAGATAATGGTGCAAGATAACTTGAATAAATATATTTCTTATAAGTGATTTAGAGAATTATTCAATCATCAATTCTATTAAAAAACTATGAAGATAGATATGGTCAGATATTTTTGGAACATGCAACAGTTTAATCACACTACAATGGAGTATGTGACCCATTTTTCTAGGATGGTTTAATTTTCAACTGATATTATCACTAATTACCATATGAAGGATTATAAATTTGAAATGCTTTATGAATTAACCGACTCATGACTCCTCATGAGTCAATAGAAAGATTGAGAGTGAACCTTGAATGATGATTCTAATAGTACATAGGGTAGTGATTTGAACCAAGGGTATAAACCAAAAATCTTGGGAGAAATTACCCTTTTTAATTATAAATATACAACCCTAAATATAAAAAACAACCTTGAATATGATAATTGACTTCCACATAAATAAAAAAATACATGAATGAGTATATTAACAAGAAAACCAAACCAAAACACTATATATTAACTGAAAAGGTAAAGCACCGACATGTGACTCCACCTACTCTCAAATATGTCCTCACGTACCAAACTAACGATGCTCAATACCACCTTCCATAGGATTCTATAAGTCTGAAAAAGCAATAGATTATAATAGGGTGAGAATACAAGTTTACTCATTAGGTTCCTACTCCAACCTCTCTTGTACTAAGTGAATATTCATAATAAAGCCTCAATGAAAAAATATATAAATATAATTTATTCAACCTAGAAATCGATAATAATAATCTCCACATCAAAAAGTAACCATCACATTCCATCTACCTCATCATCGTTATCACCATCATGTCATGACTATAACTAAAACATAAACCACCTCCTCTCTATATCCACACATCTAATGATTGTATATCTACAACCAAAAATACTAAATATCTCCATTTTTTAGGTTTATATATCTCTAATAACAACAAATATATAAAAGTACAAATACAAAAATAATAACTATACCAGTGGTGTAAATACAACACATCTTCTCAACACCGTCCTCCTAAAATACCACATCTCTTATATCACATCAATATAAGGGAATAACACATTCCTATAAAATCACAATATAACCTACCAAACAAGGTTAAAAAAATCCATAATATAAAATGAACATCGTATAATCCAAAAAATATTAAATAATAACTAAAATATATACATAACCACAAAATTCATTACAACCATAATCACCAAAAAATAATCATAATGCATTCCTTGATCCTCCACTTACTCATCCCAATTTCAAAACTATATCCATATTTCCATGGTCTATTTAATCCAACCAACCATAGCCAAACCTTTCATTTCAACTAATAAAACGCCACTTCTTTAACACATAAATCTCATTTTTCTTCAATTCCCAATATATTAACAAAAACTATTAATACTCACAACAATAAAAAACAATAATATAATTTATATTCAATATATAATCAATTAATAAAATTACATAACCAAAAAACAATTAGTTTTCCCACATCATCAACATTCATTCCTATTTTAAATTCATACCTTCCATCCATGACAATTTTATTCCCACATAAATTCCTATAATTACTAACTTTTCAATTTTCTCATTATTCAATATCAATTCTAATTTCACTCTACCCCATATCTTGTTAATTATGTTCATAATTCCTTAATATAAAGAGAATCACAATAATTATAAACCATCAAATAAAACTTATTATAAAAATTCATTTAACATGCATAAAAGAGATCTTAGAATCCCATATCATAGTCCATCATTGATGAACTAGACTTGAATATCAAAACTCTCACAACCTTATAGAAAAATCTCATGTACCTATATTCCATAAATCTCATATAAATTATCCATAAAATCCATCCATTAACCACTGAATAAATTCTGAAAAAGAATAATGAATAAAAGAAAGAAGGAATTGAGTAAGGAATACCTTATCTTCCATAGATTCAATCCCATGAGATAAAGGAACTCAATAATCCACCTAAGAGATCACAAAACCACTAAATAAACCCCATTATATCATTTAGGCCACCAAAGATGAGATAAAATCGAATGAGAAGAAAAATCATATAAATTTTTAATTTAATGAAAACTAACCAAACCATGATGTGGTGTTATAAACAACATCATAGTATTGGCCAGTCAAGGTAGATCCAAAAAACATGATGACTTAAATCTTCATCTACCTTAATATTCATTAGAAATTTTACATTTTTTACTTCATATTCCTAACCAAAAGATTGAAATAGACAATAAACCACATTGTAGTGTCCTTAAACCTTCATAAGAACATTAGATGATACCATAGTAGTTTTTCTCTAAAGCACATCATTTTTAAAGTCATGATGAAAAACCATAATGTGTTAATTTATCATTTCAAAAAGCATATTAAACAAAAAATATTACCAAACCAAAATATACAGAATGATCATTTTTACCAAACAACATCATAGAGTTCAAAACCATAATATAATCTCATACAAAACGGCCAATAAAACTCCAAATATCCTTTCTACAAAACCACAACCAAACATAGTAGTGTGTCCATAAATCTTGAGGAATCAAGTAAAATATGGTTCCATGAGACCAAAACCATGGTGTAGTTTTCTACAAAAAAATTCATATCAGTTCCCATAGTATACCTCTAAGTTCACTCCTTACTTCTTTAACACCTCAAAATTCATAGAGGAATGAATATCTAAAATATGATCCTATGAATTAGATACCCCTCGAATGATTCCTATCCTTGAGAATCAAAATAAAATCCATATTGAATAAAAATAAATAATTAAACTCAACAACCATGTGAGATTCCCCTCAAACAAAAACATCACTATAAAAATACTAAATATAATATATATATAGGAAATTCATTTTCAAATAATTCAACACAAAATAAAATTCTATCTTCACTGGAATAAATAAGGTTCAAAGAAACTTTAGGTATTGAACCTAAATTTTCAACTCTTACTCTCATGTAAATTCCTATAAACCAAAATGTCTCTATAAAACACACACCAATGGAATGATGTATCTTCTCAACACCTTCTCTTGATTATTATAGTTATCTAATAAGTTATTTTTTTAAATGATATTTCATATTCTATATTTTACTCACCCCAGTTGATGAAATAAGATTCATAATAAATATGCATCTAAAGCTATGATACTTGAGAGACATCAAAAAATTACTCCAGATAGGGTGGTAGCATCAACATATGCTCTATTTTTCTAATCCTTCAAAACATATCAAAATTTCTAATGAATTATTGATAACATTTATTATATGTAAAAAACATATGCTACTTATGATAAGGAGAGACATTCAAAAGTACAAAATTACCAATATTGAACTCCAAGGGTCTCCTATGGAAATCCACATATGTATTCTATCAATTATGTGTAGATTTAATTTTATCCTAAACCATATGTATATTTTCTATCTTAATTTTCACAAAATCTATACCAATGATCATAACCTCACCAAACTCAATCTAACACAAATGTGATATAAATTATCTCATATACAACACTTACAAAGTTTCTAGGATAAGGGATAAATTGTAGATATTATTTAAGGTAAACTAAATATAAGGTAAATACTTCACCCATGATCCTCTGAAATCAAGAACACATGAAAAAAGCACATCCTCTTAGTATCTAGATTGTACAACCCATATTCTCATCTTCCTAAGAATGAAATTTTATGCTAAGTAATATATAAGATTCAAAATAATTCCATACTCCCTTCCACAATCATGAGTTGATATAAGGATCTTAGTTAGAAATGATTATATTTGGAGATTTGTGAATCCTCATGATCTTAGTGGCATAAATATTTTTCATATGAATCCATCACACTTGAATCCTAAATTTATTTTAAATTAATTGAATTTTTAACATGATTCACAACCACCAAGATGTAATCATAATCTCTTAATTATCTAGGTAAACCTATTATTAAATCCATGCATATATCCTCCCATTTCCACTAAGAAACATCTAAAATCCAAAAAAAACTAGTTGTAACTTGATGATCAGACTTAACCCTCTAAAAAACATGGAATTAAGATATGATATTTTCCAATAACTCTTCATAAAATCCTATAATAGTTTCTCATTCAAGGAATGATGCAACATAGAAACACTTGGATGCACTACTAGAGGCAATCTATAGAAATCAAATAGAACCACTTCTTACGTAACCTGTGAAAAAAACAATATTTCATGGAACAATACCTAATTTTATCTATCTTATGAATATATAACAAGGTAATAGCTATAAATAATATAATCTATCCAAACCCCCACCCTAAGATCTATTAACATAGAGTCCTTCACTGGTTAAAATAAGTAATAATTCATTATCATTTTTTATAGAAATAATACACTACAAACTTCATTAAAATAAAATTATAAATCCAAAATATAATCTATTATCATCCACCCATAACCCAACATTTCTATAATTAATTATTCTCAAAGCATAAAAACCCACATTTCTTTTTATCTAGAGTATATGAAATCTAAAAATCATAGTCATGGAGGAACTTCACCCATATCCACTGATGAAGATTCAAAATAATCCATGAGAATATATATCATAATCCATTATAGTACGTAAATACTATAAATTGTTTCCAAAGTAGGAAGTGTATTTATATATTCAACACAAACACCACCACTACAAACTAAAAATCATGAATTTTATAATTATGTTCACGAGGTTAAAACTCCTAGGGACCATAGGATATAACTCCCCTATTATATCTACACATACCCCATGTTGTGATATAAAGCATTACAGAACCTCAAACATATTCCTTCCTTGGGTAAATAAAGGAAATGAGTGCTAGTTAACTTCTCCTTAAAGCACTGAAATACTGATTACCATAGTGAAGTCTAAATAAAATATCAACCCATATTTTTGAAACATAACAAGGGAAAAAATCTTAGAAAAATCAAATAAATTCATTTAAAAATATCCTTAAAAGACAATAAATATTTAAACATTATAGAATTTTTTTGAAATATACTATGAAACTTACAAATTAATCTTAGATGGGTCCATAACTATTATATTCTAAGAAATGACATAGCCAAGGAAGTAAACTTCTCAAGACAAAAACATACACCTTGACACCATCCCATAGAGTTGATTTCGAAAAAGGAGTTTGAAAACCATTCACAAGTTCTTATCATGATCCTCCTTAGTCCTCAAGTAAATAAATATATCATCAATAAATATAAAAAAAAATTAAATCAAGATAAAGCATGGACAGCGAATTAACCAGTACCATAAACACCACTAGGGTATTTATAACTTCTAATGGAATTACAATGAATTCAAAAATTCCATAACAAGATTATAAATTGGTTTTATACTTATTCTCCTCTTTCACACTCATATGATAGTACCTTAAATATAAATGTATCTTTTAAAACCAAGTATCTTTGTTTTACTGATAAAATAAATCATCAATACTTAGAAATGAATATTGATTCTTCATTATTACTTGATTTAACCATTGATAATCAACTCATAACCCAAGGCATCCATCAAAATATTAGAAAATAGAATTGGGGTACCCTATGTAGATACACTACGGTGGATAAAACCATTTTTAAACATGATATATATCAAAACTTATAATTATAAAAGCTCATTGGGTTTCATATGATAGGAAACTATCAATATTTGAGACATACCTCGACATATATCTATATCAAACTCGATCTCCCACACCCCCCTCAATGGAAAAATCTTAATCTACTCATATAATACATTGAAAAAATATCTCACTACTCTGGATAAATACCTCACCTCAAACTCAGTTACATAAAGAATTAAACTTATAAGGCAAGAAGTAATTCTCTGTGGTTTAAAATGTCATAACCCATTCTTTTAATATCTCTTCCCAATGAACACCACACAATCTCCATCCACATTGGTTTACATCACCCTCATATAATAACAATCAATGTAGGCTCACACTACATGTAATTCATTCATTCTAAACATGACATTATATGATTTCATATTCAATAAAACAAGTTCCCACCTCATATAATTTCATTTAATCAATAATTAATACACACAAATCACCTCAAACAACTTTTCCTAGTCCCTTACTAGTGTAGAAACCTTATTGGTTGAAAAATCCTCTTGATAGATAACTATAACCCTCTCACTAAGATAGGAATAATTAAAGAGTATGAGAAAATAGAATAAAATGATGTAGAGGAAAGAGTTGAAAAGATACAGATCATACATTTTACCATCTTATGTCCTACCATATTTTCAATCACTAATATATGAAGTTATATAAAACCAGCTAATCAACCATGTTTCCCTACCTACTCATTTCCTCCTGATATCTAATCATTCCTTTGTATTGGTGGATGAGTAATATTCATAGGCTAAACTCTACCACATATACCTTATACTGAGGGTATTTATAGTATCTAATGATGATGATTTTGAAACCATTAATATGGATATTATGGTTGATGATCATCCCATCCATCATTATATTATTCTCTAGACCACACTAATTTCCCAAAAAATATAGAAACATAAAATGTTGATGTACTCTAACTCCACTTATTCATGTCACCACCCACACTCGAGGAGTGGAAACCACTATATTTAAGAATCATTTACAGGGGCTTCTATGTTGATAGCTTAACTTACCTGGGATCTATGATCACCTCTGTATAGATCAACTATACACTACACTATGTCTTCCACAACCTTATACCATTCTACTAGTCAGTGCCAAAGTTTTCCCAATAATCTATTCTTTTTTGAGTACATTAGTATATGTATTAAAAGTAGAAGTACTGACATTATATTAAATCTTAGGTCCTATAACCCTCTCAATTTAGTGATCTATCCACTCTTCATCAACTATAAATCCATGGGAATATAAAAAACTCTTAAAATTCACTAAATACTCTAAAACTATAGATATCACATGTTAAATTGATAATATCTCATATTTACATTCTGAATAAAGGGTATCTGCAAAAAATTCCTCTCAAAAAAAGACATAACTTCATTGAAAATACTTCATGATCACCCATATTTAGGTTCCACCACTACCGCACTACTCTGTATAATAAAATCACCTCTATTGGAACTGGTTCTCATTATTAGCCTAAATAAGTTGAACTGGTATCTCCACTTCCTCTAGATACCACTTAATTTCCTTATTAGAAACAAATGAATCATAATTAGGTAATTTTTATTATAAGAAATCTTATAAAATTAATATCCATGGAACCACTACTATTGGGTCTACTATTTGAGGAACAAACATCGGTGTCTCCCACACCCTATATTCCTCTAGCCCATAGTTTCATCACACATGTGGAATAACTATAAGTAAAAAATGTCTTATCCCTAGGAAAATATGTATATCTACACTTACATTTCTTCAAGATCAATCAGAAAAAACAATACAAAATGAAACACATAAAACTATCATAACATGATTATCACACATCGACCATAATTTTATTTATTTTTATTTATTTATTGGTATTTGTACCTAATCTTGAGTTTCAGGTCATTTTTATTTGTTTTTATGAAATTTTTGAGGTTCGGTGAAAGGTGTATGGTTATTTGTATGGTTATTACTAACCCTTACAGAAACCGTGTTTATGACCTATAATTTTTAGAGGAGCCATTTTTTATGATTGGTGCATAGTTCATCAAATTTTGGGACTGAACTATATAGATGTCTAGTTGAGTCCATTAGAGGTCACATGGTTGGAATACAATTTTCCAAATCGTGTTTCCAAGCCATGATACCTTCCCATACTTTTAAAATTTTGAAATGACTATTCTACCCCTCCTTGAATTTTACCCCTAATACACTCTTCCCCCTCCCATTCAACTTCGATGACCATATCATGCC
Source organism: Viscum album (assembly GCA_963277665.1). Lineage (NCBI taxonomy): Eukaryota > Viridiplantae > Streptophyta > Magnoliopsida > Santalales > Viscaceae > Viscum > Viscum album. The sequence goes on from OY728131.1 coordinate 2,075,165,128, forward strand.
TACTACCTCTCTTTTACCTCCCCCTAAGAAAAATATATGTTGATTATTAAATATTTAAGGCATGAATTTCAAGGTAATATCCTCTATAATTCGTCTATTTATTATTTTCTTGATCTTTCCTCTTTTTCTTGGCTTAGAGAGGTCCTGTAAATCTAGGCCAGACTTTGGATCAATTTTGACTTATGGGTTTCTTGATTTTAGGGTATTCCTTGATTTTTTTGAGTATTGTTCTTGTCTTTTGAGGTTGAAATAACACCTTTATTATGGAATAGAAAATATTGAATCATGGTTTTCTCATGTTTTAATATTTAATTTTAGAATTATTGATTGATTTCTCTTTGAATCCATGTTTTGGATACCTAGTGATAACATGATATTATTTTATGTAATTTTTAAGAATAAAACTAGATTTTCTATTGATTTTAATTGAATGGTAAATTTTCTTCTATAAAAACACATAGTTTTAATTTTATTTTTAACTTTCATGCTCACCTTGTGTTTAATAAATTTTCTAAATGCAACTTATGAAGTAATTTGAAGTATCAAATGATGTTTTGATCCTCAAACCAATTTTACAAAGAGTTTCTTAAATATTATATGTGTGATCGGTTCTTTTAAAGGGGTGTTTAAAAATATTATAATTATTTTTATGTTCTATAATGTTTTATGATTGGTTTGAAAGTTGGTTTCATGATAAATAATTTTAAAATAATGATTATGTGGCCTAGTTGGAACCTTCCAAGTTAGTTTTATAAAAATAATGTATCCTTGAGGCATACCCCTTATGGAAGATTGTATTGAGTCCCATTTATTAGATGTTATGATTTTATTAGAATTAATGAGTGAACTTGAGGAAAATGTACTTATGGTGGTGAGGTAATGCTTCTGGTTCCATCGTTTACAAGCATATATATGTATGTGTGTGTGTGTGTATTTTTAGTCATATAATTACTTACTATTATTGATTATCTACCTCCATTTAAAATTCCATGGGAACCAAAATCAAGATAGAAAAATATCTAGATATACATGCTTCACTAGTTTAGGATCATAATCTTACTAGTGTACCTTAGTATAGATTCACCATGCTATGATATTTTCCCCCACGATTATTCCTGATAGGGTATAACCAAGAATTAGGGTAGTTAGATTGAATCAGGAATGCTAATATGATTGATCATGTTTTAGTGTTGTTCTAGATCCCCCCTTATCCAGGAGTTTATCTCATGTTTACTTATACTTGGTTATAATTATTTATCAATTCTATTCTATATCGTTGATTTTTGGATTAGCAGTTTTTTTACTACCTTGGATTATACTATTATTATTATTATTATTGTTTATTATTATTTACCATAATCATATTTTCATTTAAATAAAAAATAATGGCTCTTCTGCTATAGAATGAAATGTATTTTTAAACCAAATACTTCTTCCTTATTTAATGTTTAAAATGGATTCTTTCACTTTAAATTCATAACCTCCATGTTTTAAAAATAAATTATTTTAATATGATGAAGACCCATGATTTGGAATAAAATTAGAAAACTCACTTTTTATTTATATTTTAAACTATCATGAAATGGATCTTTTATTTAAACATTATGTACAGGTTATGTTTATTTTGTTATATATACTAGGATTTTTGGTCATGCATATTATCATTTCAGTTTTAGGTTCTATTTCTATTTTTATCACTATATATTTATGGTGATATTGAGGATGGATGGTGACCTCTAGGTCACATGAATATTAGTTTGGGTATTTTAGTTTTACTTTATATCATGGATGTATTATCCATATCGACCATACTGTTACTTGGTCCCTACTATTGTTTAGTATTTTATATGGTTATAAATAATATTTCATGCTTATTATCTATTTTTTTCATATATTTATAAAACTATTTATTCAATTTGTCTTGGATGCCCAACGTATGGACGGGTCAAGATGAAACTTCTAGAAGAAATCTCTTGCTTATAAAATAATATTTATTAGGAAAAAATGTTTCCCACTCACATATATTTGACTTCATGGTGTTATCTCTATCTCATTGGGAATGGGAATTCCCCTTGATTAATGTCATAAGTCAAATCAGGTTCCCAATTAAGGGGTTTCCCAGACAAGTTTGTGATAAAATGGTATTAGATTTTCATTTTTTATTTAGTTAGTGAAGTTAGATTATAGATAAGACTATCAGAACATAGGTTTTGGGCATAAAAAGTTTTTAGATAAAAGATTCAGTACCAGGCCTTGAGTTACTATGGGATATCAATACATGAGTCTTGAATTATGAATTTTCTTCATTCAGTATTGGTGTATCTGGATTTTTATTGATGATTTTTTGGATTTAATTGATAGTTATGTGGGTTATTTATATATTTTATTAGGTTTAGTGGTGAAATGATATTTTAACCAATGGAATGTAGTGAGATCACATAGTCTGAAAAACCATTTGTATCCCATATGCAAGGTTCCAAATAACTCTTTATGATAGTAGTATGATTGGAACATGGTCCACCAAACCATGTGTCTAAGTCCTTTGTGGTCACTAACCCACATAGAATTTGGTTTTTCATTTTTTTTATGAAATTTTCATGTTATATTGGTGGATATTAGGTGTAAACCTTAAAATATGGTTTAAAACAGTAAGATTTTGGTTTTGAAAATTAATAAAAGATTTTTACGAAAATTATTTTTAAGTGAAACTTGATGTTCATATTTATAATAAAATGGTTTTTATAGAATGGTTTTTCTAAAATCTTCTTAAATGGTGTCCTTCAATTCTAAAATCCAATTTGTGTTATATTAAATATTGATTCAAAATAGTTTTAAGTGGAAAGGTGTATTTTGCAATAAAATATGGGATTGAAAAGGAAATTTAGGATCCTTTGAAATAAAATGAATTGGATTTTTGTGTATGGAGGATAGAGAAATTATGTGTATTATTTTGGAAATGTTTGAAAAGAAATTTGAGTGGATTTAAATTCTATTTTAAGAAATAGTTCATTTATTTTCTTTTAACATTGGTATTTAGTATTACAAGACTCTGATACTAAGTTTTTTTTAATTGTGTTGTGCGTCTTTATTAGTTTTTAGAGTAAGCACCCACCAAAACTTGATGGATTTCAAAATTGAATCTAATAACGATTCTCTACTATTGAACCCTACAATTTATTAACCTATGGATTTTCTTCTAGAGTTCTAAAAGTTGATTCATACTCTCTTTTTTGGGCATCTGAATCCTTATGAAGATGAAGTACGGTTGTGAAATATTGAAAGGATCTTTGGTCTTCTTGAGCTTCCTAAGTCTCTTAAGATAATGTTCACAACATTTATGCTAGAAGCTCTAGGTTGGTAGTGGTGGAAGTACATTATTCATAAAAAACCATACAATAAATTTTCTTAGGAAGGTTTTAAGGCCATGTCCATACAGTAGTATTTATATGAGGTAGTGAAAATGGATAAGGTGATGGAGATGAACATAATTTAACTGGGAGATAGATCAATATTGGTGTATTCACTCTATTTTTTTAACATCATCCCATATCTTCTAGAGTTGGTCATGGATGATTCCTTGAAGGATTAGTATTTTGAAAGAGTCCTTCATCTGGATCTTCAGTCAAGGGTGTTAGAGTTTAGTTTAGCCTCCTGTGTAGAGGTGGAGAGGCATATAGTTTGGGTTGATGTAGTGTTAGAGGGAATGATTATAGTGTTCGATACTTCCTTAATCCTAAAAATAAGTAAAGGGAGCTCTGTTAAATGAATGGGAAAGTGATATAAGTCATATCATATAGAGTTTGGTATCAAGAGGCCCTCTATTCTATCCTCATTGAATTCTTATAGGGGTAAGAAACTAGTGCTCCATCAGTATATAAATCCAAGTAATAATAATCCCTCATGTTTGAATATTCTTAAGAAAATTCATGATTTCAGTTATTTAGGTTATTTGTAAAGGTTTTGTAGATAATTTTCTTAGAAAAGGAGTGGAGTGAGATTTATCACTTTGTAGGATTATCTGGGGTCAACTTCCTAGAACTATTCCTGATCTAGATTTTGTTTGAGGAATTATTCATTCTCTCCTTTGGTTTTCTATTTTTTTTTGTTTTTCTTGGCCTCTATTTATGGAAATTATTAGACCTTTCTATGGGATGTGTTTTTTTTGGAAACTCTAAATAGAAAGCTATTTTATTTAGATATATATAATGTCATATTTGGTATCACATGGTTAATATAACTTTTTTTGATACTATTATTATTGTTAATCTCTTTCTCTTGGTCTAGTTCTCTAGTATTGACATTTTTCAGTAATTCTTATTTTATGGGGAGGCCACCATATTATGATTGACCATTAAAAATTTTGGTGACTTTGTTAGAAACCTTTATTGATGCTTGTGTCGATGATGGATTATCTAGTAGTTGGTTATAGTTTTAGAGTTTATTTGTTAGATATATTGATCTCGATGGATCATTCATATAGGATAATGTATTAGGAATTGTCTTAGAGGTTTTCATGGTTTTACATGGTTTTTATAATCAAGTCATGTTTATAAATATTTAACATCATCTCTTCTTCTAACCAATTGAATTTTCTGAAGCTTTTTGGGGGTAAAAAGAATTTTGGTGGGAATAATTGTCACAAAAAAACCACTATTATCTTTATTTTTTATATTATTAGTGATATTTTTCCTTTATATTGAGTTTAAGGTCGTTTTTATTTTATTTGTTTGGGAAATTTTAGAGGTTCAGTGGGGAGTTCACAATTAGGTGAATAGTTAATACTAACTGTGTGAGTGACCTATAATTTTTAGTAGAATTGTTTTACATGGTTTTTCAAAATGTGTGGGTTCTTTGGTGTTCTCAGTAGAGGGAACACAGTTGTAATATAATTTAACAATTGTGAAACTAAACCATGAAACATGTCTAGACTTTTAAAAATTTTAAATGACTATTCTACCCCTCCCAGAATTTAACCCCAAATCCACCCATCCCCCTCCCATTCGAATCCATGACTATGGTTCACCTAATCGCTCTATTTCCTCTTCACGTTTTTTAAATTCATGTAGATTATTCAATATTTAAGGCCCAAATTTCATGGTAATCTAATCTAGAACTTATCTCATGTTTCCTCCCTCTTTCCTCTTGTTGAAAATGTCATGAAAACCTTAGGAATCCTTTGGATTAGTTTTCACTAAGGTATTTATTGATTTTAGGTCCCCAAATACATATTTGAGGGCTTTTCTTACCTAATAAGGTTAGATTAACACATTTATTATGGAAGCAACAATATTGAGGAAGATTTACCCATGTTGAAATATTTAATTCTAGAACCATTAATTTCCTACTCTTTTAATTTATGTTTTTAATAACTAGTGAGAGTGTCAAATTTTTTATGGAATTTTTAATTAGAAAAATTTGTTTTCTCTTGGTTTTCATTGAATTTGAAATATTCTTCTATCAAAACATATATTTTTAATATTCTTATAGACAACTATATACACATAGTGTTTGATAAGTTCCCTAAATGTATCTTATAAAGTAATTTTAAGTATTAAATGATGTTTTAGCCCTCCAATAAATTTTAAAAAAAAGTTACTTAATTATTATAGGTGTTCTTGGTTATTTTAAATGGGTTTTTAAAACCATTATAATGATTTGAAAGTTTTATAATGTTTTGTAATTGGTTTTAAAGATGGTTTCATGGGAAATAATTTTAAAATGTTGATTCTAAGGCTCGGTTGACACCTTCCAAGTTGGTTTTCTAAAAATATCTAATATTTTATGCATAACCCTTATGGTTGATGATATTGAGTCCCTATTATAGGATGTTATGTTTATATTATAATTAAAGGTAGTTTTGAGGAATGGTTTTTTTGGAGGTGTGGGCATGCTTACTTTTCCATTATCTATGAGTATATGTGTGTGTCTGTGTGTTAGTATATGTATTAATATCACTAATTGTTTCAATTGACTATCCAACCTCAATTTTTTATGTCGTGAGAAGATGAATATAGCTAAATGGATGTATAGGTACACATGGTTTACTTATTTAGGATCATTCTCTAGCTAGTGGATCTTAGTATGGATACACCATGCTATGGTATTTTCCACCATGGTTAGTCTAGGTAGGGTGTGAATGAGCATTAGGTTGGTTGGATTTCACCCAGCTTACCGATATGATGGATCACATTTTAGTACTGTTATATATTTTCCCCCTTAGTTATGAAGTGATCCTATGTTTACTTATACTTGGTTATGATTATTTATCACTTCTCTTATACATTGGTGATTATTTTATTTTCAATTATTGTTTACTTCCACAACTCCTGCTACTATTATTATGATTATTATTTATGTTTATTTACAATTATCATATTATATTTTAAATAAAACTATTTTTTATTCTCTAAAATGATATTTATTTTTAAACCAAATTATACTTCCTTATTTAAGGTTTTAAATGATATATTTTACTTGAAATTCATAACCTCCACATTTAAAAAATGATTCTAATATGATGATGAACCATGATTTTCTTTTGAATAAAACTAGAAAACTTATTATTTTTAGTTCCATTTAAAACTAGCATGAAATGGATCTTTTATTTAATGATTATTCATTGGGAGTTCTTTTATTATGACACCTATTATGTTTTATGTTCACTCTTATTGACATTTTAGGTCCAAGCCTCGGTTTGACTTTTATTTCTATAGAATTATAGTGGCATTGATGATTATGGGTGACCTCATAGTTATATAGATATTTATTTGGGTATTTTAGTTTTATTTTGTATCATGGATCCATCTCATCCTTTCTATCACTTGGTCCTTATTGTGTTCTAGTATCTTTATGGGTTATTTTCATTATTTAATGGGTCATTTTTCAGGCTTATGGACTCCTTGATTTTTATCTTTTTTATAAAACTATTTATTAAATTTGTCTCAAAATTCCAACATATGGATGAGTGATGATGAATTTTATATGATAATTTTTCTACTTGTTAAGTCATATTTATTAGGATAAATCCTTCCCAATTGTGTAAATTTTACCCTATTTTTTATCACTACCCCATCACTATTAAAAAATAGTGTATGAAAACATTACTAACCCATTTAATCCTCGTCTGTACCTACTGAGGATGAGTGGTTACCATCATAAATGTAAAGAATAATATAGGTGTTTCTTTTAAAGAGTTTAGATAGATAAATTCAATGTGGAAACATTAAAATGTGATGATTAATGTGATAATATTCATGTTAAATACTAGTAATGATGATGTGGACATGTTGTCTATAATATTTAGTGTAAGTTTGGAAAAATTCCACTAGTGGAGAGTTTGAGGAATCAAGAAGAAAGGCTTGATTGAGTATAAAAGATACATCAATAGAGAAATGAACATACAAAATATTTTATCAATATTGGGAGATCCATCAGATAAATTTTGAAGTTGATTTGAGTTGGTTTAGAAGGCCTAAAAATAGGTTGAAGAAGTTCAGCAAGTCCTTGAAGAATTCTGGAGACACTACATCTATTTTCATAAGATAAATAGTTCTCCTCTAATACAACATCTTTGTATCACATGGATGTGGTGATTTTATTTGATAACAGACTTACGGAAGATATAAAAACATGTAATATTGGTTTCTAATAATATAATATAATCTCATAAAACACATTAACATGTAAAATATAATAAAAACATAAGATGAAAAGCACATAATATACAGAAACCATGTATGATAGGAAATTCTCATATAAAAAAATAAGTTCTAAGATAAGTAGAGTGTGTATGATATATTTTCATGTTATAAGATCATAATATATGAGGTTTTTTACTATATTATATCTTCATACAATTTAGTATCTCATAATATACAGTGCATCCAATATAATTATTCACAAGATATCCCTAGAGAATATGAAAGGATTATCCCATAAGATATATACTATATCATATGATAGACAACCTCATATGAATATTTTATCTAATGGGACATTTTTCATGATATCTTACTATGTGTACATTTGAGAATATATAATTAAGTTTAATAATGAAAAAATCAAGGAATTTAAGAATGAATTCTAAAGAATAGAGGATTAGATTCATATAATGCATGAATTGATCTTAAATGGATTTAAACAAAATTACTGATCAAGTGAATCCTCATTCAAGTAGAGATATTAGGATATGAGAATTCTATGCTAAAAGAGAGACTTCCATGCTATCTACATGTTTTTATGAATAAATAGATTAAATTCAAGTTGAATTTAAATGATACAAAATCTATACAATTTCAAAGGAAGAAATATCCTGAGTATTATGGGATTTAAAATAGGATGCTGACTGAGAATTCAAATGAGTTTGAATGAGAAAGTAAAATTAGAATCCATTGATTGATTTAATAGATGAGATTCATGATTTAGAAAATATTAGAGTTTCTATATTCCATTTTTGAAACCACTAATCGTGATATTATTTAGTGAATATATATGTGTAGAAAATGAAGAAAAAATGGCTGTGAGAATTGTGTTTTTGAGAACCTGATAAACTATAGTATAATGGAGAGGAAATATGTCAAAGTAAGGATCCATTCATGAAGAAGAAGACTCATGTTATCTAGTATTCAATAATTTTAGAGACTCAGATTATTGAATATATAAAATGTATAGTGAGGAAGATTGTAAAACCAGATTGTGATAATTTGTTGTCAAGGTTCTTTAAGGTACACGAGAAGAAAATTTGATCCATATTGTTGGTGGAGGGATATCTAAATTAGGTGGTTTGGAAGAAACCTAGATTAGAGGGAGATCATTATCTTTTTGGATCATATGTTTTTATTGTGTAGTGGGAATATGAAAAATATAGTGTGGATATAGATTAGGGACACAATAGGGTTATATGTTAATAGTACTGGGAAGATCCTTGTTATAAACATTTGTATTTATAAAATAGAATCCATGATTGTGGGGACTAACCAATCATTGTAAGGAGTAGTATTTTATGAAAAAACCTTGAAAATACTTATGTGTAGTGCCCAATATATTTCTATTTCATATGAGGGGAGGTTAATTAATCCATGATTGAGAGTATAGAGAGTTTGAAAAGTCTAAAATATTGAATTTAATGAAGAAATCATAAAAAATTTATCCCCGATTCCCCCCTCTCAGTAGTACCAACCAACCTAGGTAATACAAGTGGTATCAAAGTAAATATGGGTTAACTATAAATATATAAGAAGTTTTTAAAAATATAGAATCTAAATTATATGAAAAACAGGGGTATTACTATTTATAATGAAAATAACTACCACATTTGGAATAATATGATGTTTCCCTAGCTTCAATCACTTGTCCTAGAGGTAAGAGATTCAAAAATAGTTATATTTCCACTAATTCTTAAGGGAGACCCTATGTATTTTTATGGTAAGAGAAATATAAAAGTATATGAAAATTTAAAAAAACTCCAATCTAATGTCGCTTTTAGAAAATGTTTACACAATGTTCATGGGACTCTAAACTACCAAATACATTTGGGAAAAATTAAAGAGTAATAATGAATGAAATATAAAAGTCAAGGATGATAAATTGAAAGTGTGGAAGTTTTGTTTTAGAGATATTAAAATGGTATATGATGAAAAAATTAATGAATAATTCTTTAGATTAAATTAAATAATCAGTAATATTCAAGGATTTGGTGATAATATAGATGATTAAAAATTTTCAAAAAAAATATGAGAAACTTTCCTAATAGGTTTGATATAATGTTTTTAGATTTGGGGGATTGAAATAAAATTTCCTTGGATGAACTAAAAAATATTCTCATTTCCTATAAAATGATAAAGGATCCAACTTTCAAGAATAAATAAAAATATAAGATGAACTTTGAGGCCATGATAAAGGTTAAATCCTGAGATAAAGAAGTTATAGAATAAAGTGATTTTAATGATGATAGAGATGACTAGGATTTCAAAAAAATTGTTTCTATTTTATAAAAAATGTTTAAAAATGGAAGGAGGAACATAAATTTAAAGAAACTGACATTGTGATTCAACTGTAATAGAATTGGTAAATACTTCCATTGATTTTCCAAAATAGAAGGTAGTTCGATCAAAATCTTATAAGTAAGATGAGAAACCTTAAAAATATAAATAGAGAAAAATCAAGAACAAATATTCAAGTATTAAGAGAAGAATTTTAATGAGGGAAAAGTAATAATATTACTCTTCTTCAAGTAGTTATAATGTAAATTCAATTTTATATTTTATGTTGAGAGAGATTTTGATACCTCCAGAATTGATGATGGAAAAGAAAGGAAAAAGCTAGAATACATCTTGAAAGATGTGTTGGAAACCTATTTTGAAAAGATACATAACTTAATAAAAAAATATAAAACCAATAAAATAAAATAATAATATATATACTAAAAAATATGAGTATTTCAACAAATAAGTGACCAACATTGATGAGATTATGAAACAAAAATTGAATGTGGCTGAGTAAGAGAAAATAGTGAGAGATCTTGAAAAAAACTGGTTAGGAAAGAAGAAGAGCTGAGCAAGCCAAAATCAACATGTTTATAAGATTAAAATTAGTTTAAAATATAATAGAATACTTCACTAAGGATATTGAGGTTAAAAGTGAACTTTTTTAAGGTGGAGAGAAAAAAAGGTCCCAATATACATGTGGAGTTTGTTCTAATTAGTTTAAAGATAAAATTTTTATTTCTTGTCCTAAGTTTTGGATGAGTGGTACTCACCATATCCTCCAAATACAAGAGAGTAATTTTCGATTCCAAGAATCCCCTTGGGGATTTTTGGGTAGTGACATAGGAATTCAGTGACATAGGGTGATGCAGGCATAGTGATGTTGGCAGGCACATGCATGTGTGGGGTGATGACCCAATTCCACAATTATATAGTGTAGGGCCTTATTTCCATATAATGCAACTTATGACCCTCTAATACTTTAGTCAAAATTGTAAATTTTTATCTTAGTTTTAGGCCAATAGTAACAACCCTGACCCCAATAGCCCAGACTCGGTGGTCATTTTATTACAAATGGAATAGATACAAGAGATAACATCACAAAATATAGATCAATTTAGTAGTCTTGAATAAACTAGATATATACATGGTTCCCTTATTACATTGGTAAATAAGCATAGAATATAACAGAAGAAAATAAACATTTTCCTTGACACTTATTTAAAGGTTTCATCTTCAGAACCTAGGGAAGGAAAAAATTAAAGGGGTGTACTCAAATTCTTGGTAAGGTTTTCATATAGTAGAAACATGAGTAGATAATAAGTGAATCATAATCAACTATACATAATAAATATGTTATGGTGAATAACTGAAAAACACATGCCATCAATAAACTGAGAATTTAAATGTATCCATATATTTTTTCATAGTGAAAATCCTCTGGATAGTGATAACTAAATACTAAAGAAAATGAAAATTATTGGATGTAATATATCTAGAACATGAACCATAATATCATCATTATAGTTTATGTTTGTGGATAGTAACCCATCTGATTATTCTTGGAAACAAACACAAAGGTTTTGTCGCCAACTATTTTGTCTCATGAAACCCGTCAATGCCTCGAGGGGATATAACGGTCCCCACCTGTCACTTACATTCCAAATAATTATTCATACATATATTAAATAAAATAAAAACATTACTTGTCAAAATATCTGCATTGATTTGAGGATACAGATTCATCAATATTTCCTCAGTTAAAACAACATTCAAAATAAGCACCGTTTGTAAAATGGTATACGACTAAGAAAATAATCATATCACTAATACAAGAATATGGATATTTAATAGAAATATAATTTAAAATGAATAATGAACTCAAATGTGTAGTAGGTACACTACATAAAAATTATTAGGTGTACAATACCAAGTAAGTCTCAATGAAATGTAAATTGAGACGAAGTCCCTTACCTTAATTCCAACTTAATTACGTCGCTTTTACACTTCCCAAATAAAAAAAATATTCTTATTAAAACACTAATACATAAGTTAAGTATAGTCACTTATAAAATTATTTTTCAATTATAAATATTAGATTATATTTATTAATTTTTTGATGAAATTGAAATGTTTTGATATCATGTTTTTCTTAAAAATTCCCTATTTTCCCTTGGTTTCTCTATTTTGTTAAATGTAAATAATACATTAGTTAATTAATTACATAAGTATAGAATAAATGTAATTAAATATTAATATATTATATATAATACATATTATCTATCCATGAAGGTGGTTATAAGAATTGTTTTTGGAGAAGTCTCTCTTGGTGATTAACTGGCATTTGATGAGAAGTTGTATTAAGAGCGGAAAAAGGGATTGAAAAAAATATATATTTAATATATATAATAATTTAAATAGGTTGTATTAATTAATATAATGTTAAATTACTGAATAATTAATTTATAATGTATATGGTTTTTAAATAAAATGGGAAAAGAATAAAGAGAATAAAAAAATAGGGAGGTGTTAATGGAAACTTACTCTTTTCGCGGTGTCACTTCTCTTGCACGACACTAAAAATACCTTGGTGATTAGAGTTGGATGGATCCAAAAATTCCATAGGTATTCTAAGAGGATTAATAGGGAGTATTTTTATAGATATTTGTATTTTGAAAGTGTGGAATGAGTGATTTTCCAAGGGAAGGGAGAAGGGTTATTTATTCTTAAGGAGAGGGGGTTTTTTAGAATAAAATATTAAATAAAATATTTTATCAAAGGTGAGACTTGTAATAGTTAATTTTTTAAAATATAAATCATATATTAATATAATATAATGGGTTTAAGATAGTAAAATACCTTTATAATTTTAATTCATTAATTTATTGAAAAGGAAAGTGGAAAGAAAGAAAATTTAATATTTTAAGGAATCACTTTTGACTTTAGCTTTTGGAAAATAATTTTTAGGTTTTGAAATTGATTTTATTTTATTTTAATGAATAATTTTTATATTTAAATTTATAATATCCGAAATTGAATTTATATAATTTATTATGTCACTAATACATCATGAATTATGTAATTTATGTTACATCGGTTAAGTGAAAACTGTATTTTTACTATTCATCATAAAATTGAAGTATTTCATAAAATTTCTATAATATCACCCTTGGATAATTTATACATTATGAATTCAAAAAATAACTCCATATTTGAAAAATAATTTTCTAAATATGATAAATTTAATTTTCAACTAAAATTATCATTTATTCGAAAAATATCGATTTTAAAATTATAACTGATTTTGTGACACTTTGAAAAATTAATTAAGGTATTATAAAACTATCTTATAATCATAAGAGAAAAAAATATTAATTTATTTATCTATTTTGATAAAATAAATTTTCTTTTAAATAATTATATTAATTATAAAATTGTAAACCAACACTCAATTTATCATTTTTAAAATATTCATTTACTTATTCCATGATATAAATATGTCATATTTTCATTTATAAGATACCTAAATTTTATTTATAATTTCATAGGTTAGGTTATTATTCTAGTGGTAAAATTATTATTCCTAAGGGTCGCATTACTATTCTTAAGGTTCACATTACTATTCTTAAGGGTCACATTACTATTTTAATAGTCATGTTAATATTTAAACACTATTTATTTAAGATTTGTGTTGTTTGAAACATAATATAATGAATGGATTGAATTTATTTAGGAAGATTCATACCATAAATTTTGGGGTGTTATATTATTCCCTCCTTAGGAAATTTCATCCTTTTTTCATGAATATTTCTTTCTAAACAGATGAGGGAGGTTCTTATTCATTACATCCTATAGTTACAATGTTGATTCTTCCATTTTATAGTTTATCCAAAGAAATTTTACTAGATGAGTTATCTGATTCCTTAATACCTACCATATGGGGTCCAGAATATTGATAGGATCTTCATAATAAGATAAATATGGTTCCAATTCTATTTCTTAATATGTGACTACATTCATTGGGTATGGAATGTACTTTAAAAAAGATATATGGAACACATCATGAATGTTGGAGAGACTTGGAATCATTTCTAATTGATAAGATACAACTCAAATTCAATCCAAAATTTCAAATGGTCTGATGTACCTAGGGCTCAGTTGCCCTTTCTTACCGAACCTTAAGACATCCTTATGTAGAGATACTTTCATAAAGACATGATCTCCTGCTTGATATTCGAAATCCTTTCTCTAGTTATTATCATAACTCTTTTCCTACTTTGAGTTGCTTTAATATGAGCCTGAATTATCTTTACCGTTTTCTTTTTCTCTTCAATAAGTTTTGGGCCTATAAGTTTCCTCTCACTAACTTCATCCTAAAAATTTGGAGTTCAACATCTCTTGCCATATAATTCTTGATATGGCATCATTTGAATAAAATAATGGAAACTATTATTACTGGAAAAGTAAACCAAAGGTAAGTACTGATCCCACATACATTTAAAGTCATATTATCATGATCTCAAAACATCTTCTAATGTTTTAATAGTCCTTTCATATTGTCCATCGGTTTGAGGGTGATAAGAAGTACTCAAATGAAGATCAGTATCTAGAGCCTTCTCAAGGCTCTTCTAGAATTTTTTTGGAAAAACTAGGATCTCAATCAGAAATAATTGATAGATATGCACCATGAAGTATTAAAACATAATTAATATAGAGTCTTTATAGGCACTCAAGAGGTAAATATTATATTGTAGAAAGAAAACATACTGATTTTGTAAGGTGATCAACAATAACCCATATTGCATCATTTCTTCTAGGAGTCCATGGTAGTCTAGTGAAAAACTCCATCATAATTTCATACCACTTCCACATAAGAATAGGTAGAGTTTGTATGAATACTCTAGGATTTTTTCTCGCAACCTTAACTTATTTACAAACTAGACACCTTGACACATAGATAGCAGTTTTCCTCTTCATGTTATCACACCAAAAATGTTCCTTCAGATCTCTATACAACTTGATATTACCATGGTGTATAGAGAAATTTGAGCTATTAGCATCATCTAATAGTTCCCTTTTTATCTCTAGTATTCAGGGAACACATAACCTCTTTATAAATTTCTTAAATCCATCCTCATACATGAATTATTCCAATCTTCCATCCTTAATGGATTTAATTTTCTTTTGAAAATTCTCTTCATCAGATTGAGAACTTTTTATCTTCTCCAGTAAATTTGGTTTCACAATCATTTAAAAAAGGAGTGATGTTTACTCTTCCTTAAAAATTCTCATATCCATATTTACTAAATCTATGAACATAATATATTTCTTAATCCTAATTTGGGTTATAAGTACATGATATTTCTTGTTTAATGAATCTTCTACCTTATTTGATTTTTCAGGGTGGTAGTGTATTGAGAAATCATAATATTTAAGTAACTTGAGCCATCACCTTGCTCGATGTTGAGTCCTTTCTATGTAAAGATGTATTTCAAACTCTTGTGATTCTTATATATCTCACATATTTCTCCATAGAGATAGTGTCTCCATATCTTCAAAGAAAATATTATAGTTTCTAAATCAAGATCATGAGTTAGATAATTTTTTTCATGAGTCTTTAATGTCCTTGATGCATAATCCATTACTTTATCATTTTACATAAGGACACAACCTAATCCATTCTTTTATGCATCATTGTATATCACAAACTCATCATTTCATAATGGAAGAGTCAAAATTCAATAATTTTCCAATATTCTATTCAATTCTTCAAAACATTCAATACATTATTTTATCCATATTAACTTAATCCCTTTACGTTTGAGCTTGGTTAATGGGATAGCTAATCAGGAAAAATTCTAGATGAAAAGCCAATAGTAACTAACTAAACCAATGAAACTACATACCTCAGTTATGTTTATTGACATAGGCCATTCTTAGATTGCCTTTTTCTTCATAGGATTAACTAAGATTCAATCCTTAGAGACAATATGGACAAGAAAAGAAACTGTTTTAATACAGAATTCTCAATTACTAAACTTCCCATATAACTATTTTCTTCTAAGAGTCTTCATAATAATCCACAAGTGGTTCTAATGGTTCTCATATCTTTTAGAGTACACCAATATATCATTAATAAATACCACAAAAAATTATCAAGATATTCTTTGAATACTCTATTCATTATATCCATGAAAATAGAGGGTGCATTAGTCAGTCCAAATGGAATTACTATAAACCCATAATGTCCATATTTGGTTTGAATTCTATCTTTGTAATATCATCATTCGGTACATGCAATTGATGATATCCAAAACGAAGGAAAATCTTACAAAAATATTGAGCTCTATAGATTTGATCAAATAAATCATTAATTTTAGGCAGAGGATACTTTTTAATTATTGTAATAGTATTTATTTATCTATTGTCAATTCATAGCCTCAAGGATCCATCTTTATTCTAAAAAAAGAATAGGGGCTCCCCATGAAGAAACATTAGGGTGAATAAATCCCTTATTAATCAAATCCTCTAGTTGTTTCTTCCACTCCACTAATTCCACAATAGACATTCTATAAGGTGTCTTTGATATTATTCTTGCATTAGGGATTAGATAAATGGTAAATTTGACTTCACACTCTAGAGGGTGCCCAGGTAATTCATCATGAAATACATCAATGTATTCCAACACAACTGGTACATCACCAATTTGAATATTACTTTCCTCATCCCTAGATGTTGTTTTATTTTCCTCTATAATAATTTCATTTGGCAGAGATACTGGCGGTGGATATAGATAAGAATCTGATGATGAAGTTTCTGCTCTAAATATAAGGGATTCTACATCTTTCCAACAGATCATAATTTCCTTCTTGCAATAAATTTTCGCATCATATTTTTAAATCAAGTCCATACTGAGGATTATATCAAATTATACCATGAGTGTGATGATAAGGTCAACAACTAAAGAATGTTTATGTTTCCTAAAGGGGACTAACTGAAACATTTTTGTTTTAATGAGACTTCCCTTAAGAGTTTTGACTGATAAATAATTTGTCAAATCAAAAGGGAAAGGTCTTATTTTCTTGTAAAATTTGGTAGATATAAAAGAGTGTTCTAATCTATAATCAAACAAAGCATTGGCTAAATTTTATTATAGGATTAATGTACCCACCACCACATCATTGGGTACTTCTACTTCAGCTGTAGTGATCGTATAAGCTTGGTTATCTCCCCTTAAACTATTCTATGGTAGATAAACTTAATGATTGAGACATTGATTTGAATAATTACCCATTTAATTATAGTTTAATCATTAAAAATAATTTATTTGTTTTCTCCCCTTAAAATAATTAGCTCAATGACCCTTTTCTCTGCACTTATAGAAAACTCTCATTCCTTTTAAGAATTTACTAGGATGATTCTTTCCACAATTTCCACATAACGGAAATTTCTTCATTCCCTTATTCTTCTTTGATACATACCATTTTCTTTGGTTATTAGAAGACTTCTTATTCTCTTGATTTCCCTTTAAAACGTATGATCTAGAAAATTCCTTCTTCATTTTGATGGAACTTAATACTATTTCAACATATGAGGAAAATTTTTGAGTAGCCAGTGTTTTTAGGATATTTGGTTTAAGACCTTCCAAGAAATAATTAATCTTGTCATATTAATCACATATGTAATATATAACATACCATTCTAGTCTTTTTATGGTATCCTCACACTTTGTAACACTCTATTTTTCCCAGTGTTTTAATCTAAAGAATTTTCTCTTCATTTAAGTTCATTACCCATAAGGAAAATATTTGTTGAAGAATGTTCCTTTAAAATTTATCCATTATATGTATTATATTTAATGCTCCACCTTAGTATTTTGGATCAATGACCACCATTGATTAGAATCCACCTTGAGATAATATACTGCCAGTACAAATTTTTCATTTTCATTAAATCACAACTCCTGAAATATCTTGTCAAGGGATTTGATCCACTGCTCTACTACCACAGGATTAGTTTTATCACTAAAATATGGGGTCTTATACAACAATAAATGATCCAACATAGGTTTATTATGGTTATTCATCAAAACCTGAGTAAGCTTTCCAAATATGGTCATGATCTGATCATCTCCAACACTAATTGTGTTGAATTTCTTAATTGATAAATCCCTACATTATCTGTGGGTATTGATTCCTTTACTTCCATTAGGTTCCATTTCTAAAAAATGGTATACACTAAATTAGGTTATAAATCTTAATGGATAATTTCAAACTAGATACACTTAACGTAAACTAAAAATTTATTCATAGCTAATCTCATAATCATAAAAATGGTTTCTTTGGGTACATATTTACTTTTAAATATTTAATAATGGTTTGTAAAGTGAATTTTAATTATCTTAATAATATCCCCAAGGATTTTCAAACTAGGTGTGTTGTAAATCCAATTTTTGTGTACCGGGTTACCCCGAGTCAGGCCTGGGACACATTGTCGAAGTTATTACCCATAGGCACATTTGTACTAGAACCATGTCCATTTTTACTATCCATATAGAAATGTATTTACTTTATAATCCACTTAATTTATAATTAATAATATTTTAGGGTTCAATTCTATGATTATCCTCAATGTATATCTTAAGGTTATGTTCCCTAAACCATGTTTTCTAAATCTAGCTCCCATGGTTTCTAATAAACATTATTTGATTCCAACTATAACAACCCTGACCCTAGTATCCTGGATTTGGTGGTCATTTTATTAATAATGGTATGGATACAAGAGATCACATCACCAAGGATTGATCAATTTAGTAGTATTTAATAAACTATATACATACATGGTTCCCTTATTACATTGGTAAATAAACATATAGCATAAAAAAACAGTTTCCTCGACACTTATTCAAAGGTTTCATCTTCAAAACATGGGGAAGGAAAAAAATGAAAGAGGTGATCTCAAATGCTCAGTAAGTGTCACATATAGAGGAAACATGAATTAATAATAATTGAATCATAATCAATTAGAAATAATTAACATGGAATGGTGAATAACTAGAAAAAGACCCATCAATAAACTGAGAATGTAAATGTATCCATAGATTTTTTTATAGTGAAAATCATTTGGATAGTGATAAATGAATATTGAAGAAAATTATAAAGTATTGGATGTCATGACCCGTCCCACAGAGCCCATTCCATGAATACCATAAGCCCGCCTTCCATAGGCCAGGGGCTACTGACAAGCACTGAATAGTCATATCCCAAAAAGGGAAGGCATTTTCCTTTAAACCTGTACACACGCACAAAGCTAAAACTGTGGAAATTAAACACAAAGTAAACCAAAACTATCACTGAGACAACTATTGAGAGTATAGTACAACTGAAAGTACAAAGGGGCCATAATATAATCCCAAAACCACAAAAGAAGTAAAACTTCCATGGTCTATCCAATCGAGACTCTACTGGAAGGGTAGGTGAAGGGTAGATGCATGTAGTCATAAAACTACACTCATCTATCCTATCTCACTAAGTATAACCTGGTCTTGGATCACCAAGGTCTCCATCAAAGCATCAGTCACCTACATGAGACACGAAATGTCCAAGAGAAGCCCATATAGGGGTGAGTAACACAATACTCAGTAGGGACCCCAAACCAAAAAGGAAATACCACAAAGAAATACTACAAAGCAAGACCAAAAAGCAGATATAGATCACACCTGTTATAACTCAAATTATAGAAAGTAAGATTCCTAGTCATAAAGATACATCATCTTGTATTGTTGAGGGGCTCATCCCAGATGAGTCACCAAGGTTTGTTCTGCCACTGGACCATTGAGGTCTGCTCCGCTACTGGACCACTGAGGTCCGCTCAACTGTAGGACCACTGAAGTCCACTTGTTTGTGGGACCACTGAGGTATTATCCACTTCTGTACCACTGAGGTCCACTATGCTACTAGACTACTAAGGTCTACTTAGCTGCTGGACCACTAATATTTGTTCGTGTGTTAGACCACTAAGGTCTGCTCTGCTACTAAATCACTGAGGTCCGCTGAGCTACTGGACCACTGAGGTTTTCTCAACTACTGGACCACTGAGGTCCAATGATCTACTCGAACATCGAGTTTTTCTTACCTACTAGATCACTGAGGTCTCGCTCGTCATATCCTTTGTGTCACATCCAGCTGTAGGATTCCTGCTCTCTAGTGCACTTGAGTTTGGGAGATTCTGCTCCTCAATCCATTAGTTGTATCTCAACTACCACAAACTCTCACTTATATTATACCCAAAGGATTGTATCATCCCAAAGGTCCCAACACCATATATGTAACGTCAATCGGACGCCCGGTCTGAAAGATATTGGTGTTTTAGTAAACATGGTCCGGTTGCACCGGGGCCCGGTCCGACTTGGTCGGACCGACCCAAACAACCCGGCCCAGGGTTCTCGCATGACCTGACCCATTTTGGCTAACCTAAACCCACCCGTTTGGGTATGGTCTGAGCTGATATGGCATTTCCTAGTGGCTAAATCTATTGGGCCTTGCTGAACCTGGCCCAATTCGGTTGTGGGTCCAGCCCGTCGGGTCGCCCAGCGACCCGGTTCTCATCATGTCTGGTCTGACTTAGTTAGACTGGTTCTGACCAACCAGGACACCTAGAGGCCTGATTCCCCATCTATCCTACCCCACATCGGCGAGCTGGTTCTCCTCCAGCCCAGATGCTGAGTGATGTTCGGTTCACACAGCCTCGTGGCGCAAGGGCGGCACCGCCTCCTCAGCCAGCTGGTCTGCTCATGCGAATGGGTCTACCATGTGACCTATAGAAAGTCACAGGTCCAAATCATTGTCTTGGCCTATGGACCATGGATTTTCATTATGTGGAACCTCCGACGTGGCCAGGTGGTCGTGTCCACCTACCTCCAGCTTCCAGCCTTGGTGATGGCGGCTCATGCTGCCACCACAGCCTGGTGTCGCCGCCACAGCTTGGTGCTACTGCCATGGCTGGGTGTCGCAACCTTGTTCTGGGGTCCTTCTCACCTGGCATCGCATAATGATGCACCTCTATGGTCCTTCCTGTATCGTGGATGTCATCTTCTCCGACCGTTGCACTATAAAGAACAGGAAGAACGCAAGAAATAATTGGAGAAGGAGTCACAGCATAAGAACACCCAAAGAATAATCCATGTCTTTTTTGTGTTGACTTAGATGATATCTTTTTAGCCAGATCACCAAGAACCAAAATAATGTGGAGTAATCACTAAGATAGATATCCCCTTTATCCCACATCATTAACCATATCACATTAATGATCGAACCATGCATCAACCTATTCATGGGTTAGTCCGTGTTCGTTATTAAACTTTAAGAACAGGGAAAGGAAAATCACTCAAAAAACCCCCCTACTTGGAAGAATAGATTGCTCGATTGATCGAGGATGATTGTTCTTCATTTTTTGTCAATCTCTGGTCCTAAATCCTCTCTCCAAGGGTGTCTTCATCATCTTCTGATTCACCGATGTTCATCGTTGGAGAGGATTACTTTGTTGTTCTTCAGAGGAATTCTAGGGTTATTCATCAACCCTAAATTCTCTATTTAATTTAAGAAGGAAGATGTTTGTGTGTTGCATCATCACCACACTGATTCATTAATGAGGTTCATTAATGGGATTCAACATCACCTCATCACTACAACGCATCGCTAATGAGTCATTATGTAACAAAGAAGAAAATATAATAAAATAACTTTTTAAGTTATTTTATTTTTCTTATGAAATGTTTGAAAACTAAATTTTTCAGTCGACCCACTCCGGTCGATGTTAGTACTTTCTTTGGTGAATCTTGAGGCTCTGAGTTCAATGGTGCTATCAGATTTTTGATCCAGGCACCGGTTTAAAAGTTAGAAAAACCCACTCGAACTTTTATTTAATTAACTTTAAAAAATAGTTCGAAAATACATTCTAGGAACTCCAGGCCTCGGAATCACATGTCATATTAGAGCCTGGTCTTGAAATAATACCATTTAATTTTTAAAAAAATTACATGGAATTATGGGAGATTACATAACTCCCGAATTTAGGGATTTACATCCTCGTAAGCCAAAACAAGGTATAATCGAACAAATTGTGGTACTGAGCATGAATCTGAGCCTCCTACTCCCATGTTCTCTCCTGGAGATTCCCATGCTGCCAATGAAAATGCACCATAGGAACCGACCATCCATGAAGGATCCTCTCCTGTCGATACTCTATCTCCACCTTGTACTCCATGAATGTTTCCCCATCATCAATTTACAGTTCGCCATGGTCAATGATTTGAGAAGGTTCGTTCATGTATCTCCTCAAATGGGGTACGTGTAATATGTTGTGCACCCTCTCTAACTATAGTGGTAGATCCAAGTAGTACACCACCTCTCCCACTCTAATTAGTATCAGAAAAGTTCCAATGAACCTCGGAGATAGATTGTCACCCTAACCAAATATATGTATCCCTCATCGAGGAGAGACTCGTAGGAATGTGTGGTCCCCATACTTGAACTCCAAGGGTATTTGTCACATATCAACATAGTACTTATGTTGGATCTGTTTGGTCTTCATCTTCTATCGGATGACCTGCACCTTCTCAGTAGTAGCATGTACCATCTCTAGAACCATGAGTGTTGACTCCCCTGGTTTATTCCATCATAACAGTGACCTTTATGGTCATCCGTACAATGCCTTTAATGGTGCCACACCGATAGTGGGGTGGTAGCTATTGTCGTACAAAAAATCCATTAGTGGTAGGTGGTCCTCCCAACTATGACCAAAATCAAGAATGCAATAATGAAGCATGTCCTCCATGGTCTGTATGATCTGCTCCATTTGACCATCTGTCTGTGGGTGAAAGGATGTTCTCAAGCACAGTTGAGTCCCAAATGCCTCCTGTAATCCATTCCACAACCAGGATATAAAGCGTGCATCATTATCAGAGATTGTCATATATGAGACTCTATGGAGTCGAACTATCTCCTGCATGTAGAGGCATCCCAAGATCTCTACTGAACCCTGATCTCGAATGGGTAGGAAGTGGGCCGACTTAGTGAGTATGTCTACGATCACCTAGATGGTATCGTTCCCCCTATACGTCCATAGTAATTCCATCACAAATTCCATTGATATCCCATGCCATTTATACTCTGGTACCTCAAGGGGTTGTGTCAAACCTGATGGAACCCGGTGCTCAGCCTTCACTTGCTGACAAGTGAGGAATCATGAGACAAACTCTACCACTGCCTTCTTTATCCCCGGACACCAGTATTGACATCGTAGGTCCTGGTGAATCTTCACCACACCTATATGTACTACCAAAGGGGTGTATGGAACTCCCTCAACACCTCCTCCCACAACACCAATGGTACTATAGTTAGTCCTCTAAAAAGGATGATGTTCTCCCCAATAATATCCCTTAGGGGTATGCCCTGGGGACATCTAGGCCCATGTAAACTCACATCTATCATCTCTGAGTTGCACCTCCCTAACTCGCTGTAAGAGTGGAGGGGAAACTACCATCAACTGAAGAAAAGTTGTCTCCCCTCTATCCACAAAGGATATTTAAAGAAAGTCCAATTTCTCTGAGTCCTCGTTCACCTATAAGGTAGTTCCACCACATCATTAGTGCGAATAATAACTATTCCAACTCATGGTCGTGATTTACATAGTTCTTCTCATGCGGTCACAATTTTCATGATCCATAAATAATCACTACTTACCCCTACATTAGGACACAACCAATCCCAGTTCCTGATGCGTCATAGAACACCACGTAGTCAGTTCCCTCCTCTGGAAGCCTCAAGACAGGATCACTCTTCAAGATCTACCTTAGCTGCTAAAAGCTCTACAGGAATGTTTATGTCCACACAAAGGGGTTTCCATTCTTCATCAATTCCATTATGGGTGATGATACTCTAGAGAAGTTGGGTATGAACTTATGATAGTACCCATCCAACCCAAAGAAAACTCTGCACCTTGGTAACACTCTTGGGTGGTGACCAAGAAAGAACCACCTCGATATTCGCTAGATACACCACAACTCTAGCCTCTGAGATGACATATCCTAGGATGAACCTTTCATATCCGTAACTCACACTTCAAGAGATTTTTGTAAAGCTGGTGCTCCCGAAGTGTGTCCAGAACCATCCTTAGGTGTATTGCATGCTCCTCCTCAGATGCTGAATACACTATGATGTCATCAATGAAGACCACTAAAAACTGGTCTAATTACAGTTATAATATATTTTTCATGAGTCTCATGAACACTTCTAGCGCATTAATCACACCAAAAGGCATCACTAAGTACTTATAGTGGCCATAGCAACATCTGAAAGTTGTCTTCTAGATGTCCTCATCTCGTACTCAAAGATGGTGATAGCCTGATCTAAGGTATATCTTCGAGAACTATCTCTCTCACTTTAGATGATTGAAGAGGTCATCAATCCTCGGTATATGATACTTGTTCTTTATGGTCACTTGGTTCAAGGGTCATCATTCTAAGCATAACCTCAAGCTTCCATCTTCCTTCTTGGAAAACAACACTGGGGATACCCATGGTGAAATATTGGACCTTACAAACCCATTCCTCTATAAGTCCACAAACTGTACCCTCATCTCCCAGAGATCTGTGGGAGCCATCCAATATGAAGGTGTAGATATCAGTGCCATCTCGAGGTACAGATCATTGCATAATTCTACCTCACTATGAGGAGATAGTCCTGGAAAATCCTCTGGAAGGATGTCCTCATACTCATCCACCACCATAGGAAACTGTAGACTCATCTCATCCACTGCACCGAGGGTCATGTTAGATAGCTGATGAGTGATCAGCTACACCCTCCTATGTGGGATTCTATCCCGCACTTCAAGATCTCCCTTCTCACCAGTGAAGGAAAGTCTAGACCCATCTCCGTGGACACACCGAACTCTATGCCTAAAACAGTCAATCTGAGCATGAACAATGGATAACTATTCCATACCTAGAATGACGTCTTAAGGCCTCAATGCCACTCCTAGGAGATCCCAGATTAATCTCTAACCTCTAAGAGTAAGCTCACACTATCGGTACCAGTGTGTGATCGTCGAATCCACTCCCATAGGAGTATCTAATCGTAAGGATCAAGCCAACATCTCAATTGGAATCTTCGAGCTCTGAATAAGGTCCATAGAAAGGAAGGATTGATTGGAACCTGTGTCTATAAGAACTATAGCTAAAGTGGAGAGTGCACATATCAAACCTCATATCATCTTTGGGATGTCAGGATCATAGGCCTTGATGGCCTGAAGTTGAGCCCGCCCTTGTCCACCTGCTCCTCGAGCCCGTGGCAGACCACCTGGGGGTGGTGGTGGTAGTACCTTGTACCTATGCCCACATCCTGCCACTTGTACCTCTCCTCTGACATGTCTGCTACCTGGAGGACCACCCTGTTTCTGTCTCTATCGCTTCCTCAGTAGTCCCTCGACCGTCTTTCAGTCCTCTGTGCAGTGAGTCGAGTAATCCTGAGTAATGTGCCCCTGCCCGCCATATGTGTAACATAATATGTTCTTCTAATGACTCCCTCTACCCTGGGAGAATCATACTACAAAACTTGAGTCTTGGGGTTGTCCTCGAAATGGTCTAACTCGTTTGGGCCTTTGCGTCATCTGTCGGCTACCTGTCACAGATGACTCAGCCAGCTGTTGCCCGGTGGTAGCTCACACTGTCGATGCCTTCTTTGTGAAGAATTTATCCACTAGTAGAGCTCACTCAAACACTACATCCTACATTGGGATGATGATGGAAATAATTGATGACCTGATCTCCCATCCGAGTCCCTGCTCAAAGGTTTGGGCCCTAAAGAAAGGATCCCATACCATATCTGTAGAGTAATTAGAGAGGTCTGTGAACCTCACAGAGTACTCAGCAACTGTCAGGCTACCCTACTGTAGGTGAAGTAGCTCATTTATGTTCACTAAACACAATTTCATGGGGAAGAACTCCTCCCTAAAAAGTTACTCAAAACCAGACTAGGTGAGGGTCACCTCCTCGTTCATCTGGATCATCAAACTCCACCACCTCCCTGTCAAGCCTTGTAGAAGGATCACGGCTAGAACTTCCATCTGGTCAAGTGGCATCCTCACTAAGAAGAAAACTTGTGTCACTGCCTCCAACCAATTTTTAGTGACCTGAGGATCTATATCTCTCATAAAATAGGGAGTTTTCTACCTTTAGAACTGTGTAAGGCATTGACCCTACGTGTGTCCTCTACTAGTAGAGCCAGTAATAACTACTGACCAACAACCGGTAGTATCTCTGGGACACCACCTGAAGGTACCATCTTAGGCAACAATCCCTATACCGAATCCTCGTAACTCTATGGACCATCCTTGTGGTCACACACTAGAATCTTGGATGTTTTTCTACGTGGAGGTATCCTGAAAGATATCAAGATAAATCATTATTAATAGATTATACCTGGTGAGTTGACTCTAAATCAGAAAGATCATGAGAAAACATTCATAGACGCATGCGACCAATGTTTTCATGTACAAATTTGAAAAGTATAATTCAGGGTCCTAGTGTATGGAAACATCGGCCCCCTCACCAACACTAGACTTTTTGTCCTAAAATCCAAACTCAAGACACTTAACACTGTTTCCCGATAAAAAATTTCAGACTCTTAGTTCTTTTGGAAGAATCGACCCCCTATGATACCACTTTTTCATGACCCATCCCCTAGGGATGATTCCATGAATAACCCAAGCCCACCATCCATAGGCCAGGGGCTGGTGACTAGCACTAAATAGGAATATCACAAAAAGGGAAGGTATTTTCTTTTAAACCTATACACATGCACAAAGCTCAAACTACAGAAAGTAAACACAAATTAAACCAAAAATGTCACTGACACAACTACTGAGAGTAGAATACAACTGAAAGTAAAAATGGTCCAGAATACAAGCCCAAAACTAGAAAGGAAATTACAACTACCATGGTCCATCCACTCGAGACACTACCTAAAGGGTAAGTGAAGGGTAACTGCCAGTAGTCGTAGAAGTACACCCGTAGGTCCTGTCTCACTGAGCACCACCTGGTCTCACACCACCAAGGTCTTCGTTGAAGCATCAATCACTTTCACAATACATGACATGTGCGGTCAAATCTCGTGAAGGTGTGAGTAACACAATACTCAGTAGGGACCCCAAACCACAAAGAAAAGGCCACAAAGCAAGACCAAAAAGCAGAGACAGCTCAGACTGGGTATAAATCAAAGTATAGAAAGTAAGATTCTAAGTTATAAAGATGAATGATCATGCACTGTGGATGGGCTCATTCCTGATGAGTTACTAAGGTTTTTTCCACTACTAGAACACTAAGATCAACTCCGCTACTAGACCACTAAGGTCTAGTTGGTTGTTGGACCACTGAGGTCCACTTAGCTTCTAGACCACTAAGGTCTGCTCGACTACTAGATCACTAAGGTCTGCTACACTACTGGACCACTGAGTTCCGCTCGACTACTGGACCACTGAGGTTTACTCATTTATTGGACCATTGAGGTATCCTCTGCTACTGGACCACTTAGGTCTGCTGAGCTACTGGACCACTAAGGTCCGCTGCGCTACTGGACCACTAAGGTCCCCTACGCTATTGGACCACTGAGGTCCGCTCGGCTACTAGACCACTCAGGTCTGCTGTGGTACTAGACCACTAAGGTCCCATCAGCTACTGGACCACTGTGGTCCCGCTCGTCATATCCTTCATGTCACAGCCAACCATAGGATTCCCACTCTCTATTGTGCTTTACTACAGGAGATTCTACTCCCCAAGCCATAAGTCATATCTCAAATTCCAAAAAGTCTCACTTAGATTATACCCAAAGGACTGTCTCATCATTAGGGTCCCTACACCATAGATTTCACGTCAATAGGATGCTCAGTATGAAAGATATTGGAATTTTAGTAAACATGGGCTAGTTGTGTATGGGCCTGGTTCAACTTGGTTGGACCGACCCGACCAACCCATCCTAGGGGTCTCGCATGACCCAACCCATTTCGGCCGACCTGACCCGGATGGGTCTGGACCGACCCGGTCCGGCCTCGCCTAGAGGCCAGGCCCATTGGGCATTTCTAGACCCAGCTCGACTCAGCCGTTTTTCCAACCCACCGGGTCGCCCAGTGACCCGGTTCTGATCTGGTATGGTCCAACTTAGTCGGCCCGATTCTGACCAGACGGGAAGCCCAGCGGCCTAGTTCCCCATCCATCCCAGCCTGCATCGTCCTGTCGGCTCTCTACCATCCCGGGCCACCCATCGACCCGATTTATTCTTCCGACTCGACCTACATTGGTGGGCCAGTTCTCCTCCATCCCAAACACCATGCGATGTCTGGTTCGCGTAGCCACACGTCACCTAGGTAGTGCTGCCTCCTTGACCAGTAGGTATGATCATGAGGACCATGACTTTCCACCACATGGCGCCTTTGACATAGTTGGGTGGCCACATCCGGCTACCTCCAGACATCGGCCTCCGTCCCAACAGCCATTATCACCGTCGCGGTGTGCTGCCAGTGCGCCGCCTCTCTCCTACTATCAGCCTTGTTTCCAGTGGCTCTTGTTGCCGCCACAACCTGGTGCTACCACCATGGATAGGTACCATAGCCTGGTGCCACCGCTGCGGCCTCCGGTCTTCGTCGCGACCATGTGTCGCGGCCACTCGCTAATGCCACAACCCTTCTCGCCTAGCACCACAAGCCAATGCACCATCACGGTCCCACTTGGACCGTGAATGTCATTGCCGCTGACCATTGTTCCATGAAGAACAAGAAGAATTCAAGAAGAAATTTGGGAAGGAGTCGCAACACAAGAACACCCAAAGAACTATCCATGTGTTTTTTTATGTTGACCTGAATACATTCTTGTTAGAAGGATCACGAAGATCCAAAATAATGAAGAATAATCACTAAGCTATATATCCCCTTTATCCTATTTTATTAACCATCCCATATGAATGATCAAACCGCAGATCCACATGTTCATGGGTTGGTCCACATTCGCCATTAAAATTTAAGAACGGGGAAAGAAAAATCACTCAGAAAAACCCCCTACATGGGAAAGAAGATTACTCAAGGAGGATCATTCGTCATTGTCCATTGATCTCCGTTACCAAATCCTCTCTTCAAGGGTGTCATCTCCATCATCTGATTCGTTGGCGTCGTCATTGGAGAGGTTTCCTTCGTCGTTCGTTAGAGGAATTCTGGAATTTTTTGTCAATCCTGAATTCACTATTTAATTAAAGAAGGAAGACGTGTGTGTGTGTTGTAGTGTCACCACGCTGATTAATTAATGAGGTTAATTAATGGGATTCAGCATCTCCTCATAACTTCACTATAGTGCTGATGAGTTGTTGCATAACAAAGAAGAAAATATAATAAAATAACTTTTTAAGTTATTTTATTTTTCTTCTTAAAAGTTCAAAAACTATATTTTTCAATCAACCTGTACTGGTTGATATTAGTCTCTTCCTGGGAAAATCCTGATGCTCTGAGTTTGAAGGTGCCCTCAAATTTTTTATCCAAGCACTAGTTTGAATGTTAGAAAAACTCACTCACAAGTTTATTTACTGAACATTAAAAAATAGTTCAAAAATACATTCTGGCCATTCCAGGCCTCGGAATCATGTGTTGTCTCAGAGCTTGGTCTCTAACTAATCCCATTTAATTTTCAAAAAAATTACACAGAATTCTAAGAAATTAAATTGGACATCATGTATCTGGAACATGAACCATCATATCATCAATACAGTTTAAGTATATGGGTAGTAACCCATCTAATTTTTCTTAGAAATAAACAAAAATGGTTTTCCATCAACTATTTTTGTCTCACGAGACCTTTAAATTCATAAAGGGGATATAACAACCCCCACCCATCACTGAAATTTCAAAGAATTCTTCATATGTAGATTTAATTCAAGAACAACATGCCATATCAAAATATTCATATACCTGATACAAGTATATACATATTTAATATAAATATTATTTCAAATGAAAAATTATCTCAAAGGGGTAGTATATATACTGTATAAAAATCATTAGGTTCACAATACCAAGTCTCAATGAAATGGAAATTGAGATGGAGTCCCTTACCATAATTCCAGCTAAATTACATCGTTTTTACGGCTCATGAATAAAAAAATATATATTTATTAAAACACTAATAAAGAAGTTAATTATAGTAATTTATAAAACTATTTTCCTATTATAATTAATAGATTATATTTATTAATTTTTGTTGATGAAATTGAAGCATTTAGATATCATGTTTTTCTTAAAAATTTCTCGTTTTGCCTTGATTTCTTTGTTTTGTTAAATGTAAATAAGAAATTAGTATAATTAATTCTAGAAGCATAGAATTCAGTTAATTAAATATAAAAAAATTTATATATAATCCTTATTTTCCATCTATAAATTTGGTTATAATAATTTTTTTGGCAAAGTTTCCATAGGTGGTTAATTGGCCTTTGTCGGGTTGTTGTCGTAAGAGTGGGAAAAGGGAGTGAAAATTTTATATATGTAATGTATATAATACTAGAATTAAGTTATCATCATTAATATCATTTTAACTTATGGAATAATTAATTTCTAAGGCATATGGTTTTGAAAGGAAACGGGAAAAGAAGGAGAATAAGAAAAAAGGGAGGAGTTAACGGAAACTTACTCTTTTCTCAGGGTGGATTCTCTTGCACGACACTAAAAATACCTTGGTTATTGGAGTTGGATGGAATATGAACATCCCAAGGTCTTCTAAGAGGATTGAGAGAGTAGATTTTTGTAGAGAGTTGGATTTGTTAAGTGTGTAATGAGTGGTTTTCCAAGGGAAGTGAGGGGGTTATTTATACTTGAGAAGAAGGTTTTTTTTAAAAAAATATCAAATAAAATATTATACCAAAGGTGAGAATTGTAATAGTTATTTTTTGATAATATAAATCTTATATTAATATAATATAATGGGTTTAAGACTTTAAAAAATCTTCATAATTTTAATTCATTAATTTATTGAAAAGGAAATTGAAAAAAAAAGAAAAATTAATATTTTAAGGAATCGCTTTTGACTTTAGGTTTTGGAAAATAATTTTTAGGTTTGGAAACTGAGTTTATTGTATTTTAATGAATAATTTTTAAATTAAATATATATTATCTTAAATGGAAGTTCTATAATTTATTATGTCACTAATACATCATGAATGATGTAATTTAAATTACACCGGTCAAGTGAAAACTGTATTTTTACTATTCATTGGAAAATTAAAGTATTTTAGAAAATTACCAAAAAATTACCATTAGATAATATAGATGTGATGAATTAAAAAATTAACTCCATTTTTTTGAAATATTTTTCAAAATAATAGAAATTTAATTTTCAATTAAAATCATCATTTATTTGAAAAATATCGATTTTAAAATTATAATTGATTTTATAACACTTTGAAAAATTAATTATGGTGTTATAAAATTATCTTATAATAATAATACATCAAAATATTAATTTATTAATCTATTTTTATAAAATTAATTTTCTTTTAAATCATTATATTAATTATAAAATTGTAAACCAAAACTTAATTTATCAATTTTTAAATATTTATTTACTTATTCCATGATTTAAATATGTCATACTATCATTCATAAGATACCTAAATTTTATTTGTAATTTCATAAGTTAGGTTATTATTCTAAGGGTAAAATTACTATTCCTAAGGGTCTCAAAACTATCCTATGGATCACATTACAATTCATGAGGGTCAGATTACTATTCCTAAGGGTCACATTACTATTTCAACAGCCATGTTAATATTTAATCACTATTCGATTGAGATCTATGTTGTGTACAACATAAATTTTTGAATGAATTGAATTTATTTAAGAATATTAATACCATAAATCTTGGGGTGTCATACCTCTCTTGGGTGGTGGGTGTGGGATAAGGTCTAGGAATTTATTACCCATAGAGTGTCCATGGGTGTGTTTACTTTTCTTGTAACCCCTAAGGCCTTAAATAATAAATTTTAAATTTCAGATTTTAATAGTTTCAGAAACAAGTCTGAACTTATTTGGGCTAAGAATACAAGAGATTAAAACTATTACACTTTAAAGTAATATATAAAAATTTCAATAATACCACTTCCCCCTAGGAAAAATGAGTCTTAGTTGACATCAGGGTCGTAATAAGAATATCTTGGATAGATTTTTCACTAATATGGAAGATCAAAGTTTATGTGTTTTCACTGGTTCTATGGAAGGTATATATAAAAAACTAATACTTTTGGTATGACATGTCATTTATATGGAATAGGTATGAACTGATTGGGATCTATGGTGAGAAGATGATGAAATATTCTCAAATAAATCTATTTGGGACCAAGAATATATTAATTATTTACACCAAAAATAAATTTTTTTTGTTTAGAAGAAGCATGTGGAAGATGTGGAAAGAGGGTCATAAGGTTGAGTAATGCATGACTAAAATATGAATATGACTTCTTTATAGTTTAAAAGATAAGTAAGTCCAAATTATGAAATGGTTAAAGTCATATTTTTTTGAGAGTGCCAAGAAGTCATGTAAAAAATATAAATAATATGAGCATGTTAAGAAAGAATGTATAAAATTTTGGAAAGATCAGATGGTAATAAATAAATAAATAGAGAGTTTAAAAATCATTGCTATTTCTAAATGAAATTATGTGATTTCACATGAAGTGGTTCAAGTTAATGAGGTTGCTTTCAAAAGTGTCAACTTAAAGACTCAAGGAAATGTGTGTGAGATATTCCAGTAGGATGTACAGGGCATGGTGAATTTTACTTCCATTATACCATATCAATAAAAATTTATTATGAAATTAATGAAACCATCAGTTAATTTAGATTATTTTTTATACAAGGTGAAGAAGACTACTCCATAAATGGAAGTATTTTAAGGGTAAAAAATAAGCATGCAAACTATAAAGGATCATTATAGAAATAGAAACATGGAGAAATATTCCCATGTTGAGTATAAATGGAGTTAGAGGTCTTGGTTGAGAGGAAGCTCTTAGCCTTATTATTTCAACTGATGAAATAATTTACCCCTCATTATTCCCTTACTTCTTGTTTATTTTGTTCTAAATCTTAGATAATTAAATGAGAAATATGAGTGTTGTATACATGGTATAACAAAGAAGTTTTCGTTCATTAAGTATAGTAAATACCATGAAGAAGAGGAAGTGAGTGCATCCCTTATGGGGTGAAAACATGAAATGATGTTTTTAAATAATCAATATATAGTGAATATTTAATTTATAGAAAAATTAAAAAAAATATAGAATGAGGTATAAAATCACACTTATATCCCTTGTTTTTTATTGTATCAAACATATTTATTAAGGGGGGGGGTTGGTTGAGAAAATGAAAAAGGTGGAGTTGCATGTATTTCACTTGATATTTTTGGTGTTTTTTGTTGGGTTTATTGTATGATAAACCTTTAATTGATAAAACTATTTGAAATATACCATCAGATTATAATTTTTAAAAAATCAATGTTGGGCTCACATTCAGGTAAATTTATGTACAACATTGATCATCTTGGTTAAATCACTAATTTTTTCTACACTAGTTTATCCCATGTTAACATAGAGTTGACTAAATAAAGGCTCATTACTAAGAAAATCATGTTGTTTCATATTTCTCTCAAAATTTGATGAAGTAATTTTTTTGAATAAAAAGTGGATAAGAAAAATATTTTTTAAAAAATCATATAAGTAGTTTAAATAAGAGATAATAATACCCCTATATATCCTTTACATTTATTATCAATAAGGTGGAGGGATGAATTAATTCTATTTTAGTTATGATTAAAGGTATATTACTAATAAATACAGAGGGTTAGATTTAAGTTCACAAATAAATTAGTTGTATTTTTTTATCAATAAGGCTACAAAGAAGGGGAGTCACAGTCCGCTAAGGATGAGTAGATGCTATCATAAATGGTAAGAATAATATATGTGTTACTGATTCAAGATATTGGATGGATTTATTCAATGTGATAGCCTTAAAATATGAAGTTTACAATGATAATTCTCATATTAAAAACTAGTAATAATGATCCAGAAGTGTTGTCTACAACATTTAATGGAAGTTTGGAAGAAGTTGACTAGTAGAGAGTTTAAAGAATCAAGAAGAAATTATAGCTAAAGTAAAGAAGATCCACCCATGGAAAAATTAACATACATGCTATTTTATCGGTATAAGTAGATCCTTTGGATAATGTTTGTAGTTGATTTTAGTTGGTTGATATGGCCACAAGATAGTTTGAAGTAGTTCTGTAAGTCATTGTGGAATTCTGGAGATGGTGTAGCTATTTTTGTAAGATACGTAGTTCTCATATGATACAATATATTTATATGAAATGTATGTGGTAATTTTATATTATATAAGGCACATGAAATATAGGTTGGGGTGTAGGATAGGTTTCGTATAGGATATGATAATATCATAAGATATGAAATTACATAAGATATGAGAAAAACATAAGATGAAAAGCACATAAGATACTTGTGTCGTGTATGATGGGATATTCCTGTATAATACAAAGATATTGTAAGATAAGTAGATCATTTAATATACATCGGTGTATTATGAGTTCATTAGATATGAGGTTTCATATGATATTATTCCTTCATACGATATTAGTGTCTCAGAACATATGTCATGTAATATATATGATATGACATTTCTTACGATATCTTACTGAGTGTATTTATAAGAATCAAGAATTGAGTTTTAGAATCAAAAACAAAGGAATTTTAGAAGAATGAATTATAATGAATAGGAGAATAAATTCAAATGATGCGTGAATTGATCATCAATTGATTCAAACATCATGATTGGTTAAGTGAATTGATATTTAAGCAAATATATGAGGAGATGATAGTTCCATGCCATAATATATTCTACTACATTGTCTTCATGGTTTCATACTCACAAGGATTAAATTCAAATTGAATTTAAATGTTTCAGACTTTATAGAGTTTTAAAGTAAGAAAGATCCCAAGTCGCATGGGATTTAAAAAAGGATTTTGACTGATAATTAAAATGAGTTTGAATGAGAAAATAAAATAGGATTACATTGAATGATTTAAACGATTAGATTTCTACTGTTGAAAATATTGGTGTTTCCAAAATTCCATTTTGGAAACTAGTATTCCCAATATTATTTAGTGAAAATATATGTGCATAAAATGAAGAAGTGATGTTTGTGAGAATTAATTTACTGAGATCATGATACATTGTAGTATCATGGAGAGAAAAGGGGTTTAAGTAAAGATCCATTCATGAAGAAGAAGAACTGTGTGCCCGAGTATTCATGAAGTTAAGAGCCATAGTTTCTTGAAGATATTAAGTGTATAGTGAGCATGATCAATATAATAGTTTATGATAGTTAGATATCAAGGTTATTAAAGGTACATGAGAATACTAGTTGATCCAGTTTATTAATGGAGGGGGATCTATATTAGGTGTTACATAAGAAACTGAGAGTAGAAAAAAATATTTATTGTTTTGGATAATATGTTTATAGTGTATAGTGGGAAGCTGTAAATTCCAGTTGAAAATTGGACCAAGAATATAATGGGAATCTATGTTGATAGGACTCATAAGGTATTTGGTACTACCAGTTTCATTTATAGTGTAAAATACATGATTTGGGGGAATAACCTATTATGACGAGGAGTAGGGTTTTACAGATGAACCATATAAATCCTTATGTGATATGTTATATCTATTTATTTTACATATGAGGAAATGTTTCGTAATTCAATATTGAGAGGATTGAGACTTTAAACATTACAACAAGTTTGATTAAAATAAGAATTCATAAAAAGTATACCACTGATTCACACCCTCATTGGAGAGCCAACCAACCTAGGCACTATAACCCGACCATAAGAAGAATACTTCTAGTCCAACAATAAGATTAAGAGTGTCCCATGAATCCTACCTCCAATAATAAATAGGATGGAGATTAGAACCTAAGGTATAAAACACAGAGTATGGGAAGTATTACCCCATTTAATTATAAATATACAACCCAAAATAGTCAACAACAACCTTAAACCTGACAATCAATTTTTATATGAACACATACATCTGTATTTCAAAAAAAAACAAAACTAAAACATTATATATCGATTGTAAAGTAAAAAAATAAAAAATTGACTCCATCCACTCCTATATAGGTATCATGTTTATAAATAAATAATGCTTGAAACTACTAAGAACATGGTCATGTAAGTCTCAAAAAAGAAATAGATAACAATAAGGTGAGAATACAAGTATACATAGTATGTTACTCCTCCAACCTATCTTTTTTAAAGTGGATAAACATAATAAAAACCCATTTAATGATTTATATATATAAGGACCCAGCCTTAAACCTTACATAATATTGAATTAAATGAATAATTCACATTGAGTATTTTTTTAGCTTTAGAGTTTTAGAGAGTTAGAACATAACTATTACATATCAAACGATTACAAAGTAGACACTTATACCCAGTATCTATTTTTTTTACAAAACATGAACTCTTGAAAAAAATATTCATGTCCAGTTCCCTGTTTAAGATAGCATGAATTTTTATTGATTCCATCCTTGACCCTATTCCACATTATGTCCTGTGAAAAACATTTCAAAAACTTGGGATGAGAATATAAATCTCAGTAAGGGATACACAAAGAAGGAAAACTGTTAGTTTTTTCAAAACAACAAATAAACCATGAATAATTTAACATAAGTAATACTTTTCACCTTTATGAAGTAGTAAATACTCTTTACTGAATAAAGGATCATTAATTCCCTTTTGAAACCAAAATATTACCATAAAACCCATATAAAGAACACATAACATATAAAGGTAACTTGGGACATAAACATACTTAAATGGAATAACCATACGGTCGACTTCCACACATATCACTAAATGGAATAGCCATACGGCCGACTTCCATACCCAATGCATTGGAGGTTATAATGTAACCACCCGTCCTGGTATTCACGGCACCACCCGTCATATGGTTTATCACGTAACCACCCATCAAATTTCCAAGTACCGTCATAACACATAAAATATTTCAAATATAAACATTTCACTAATAACATTTCATTTTCAATCACAAGAATTAATTTCAAGATATTGAAATAATCAATCCATTTTCAAAAACCATTTAAAAAAAGTTTTTTGAATCAAAGTGTCCCATACCACTTTGAGGCTTTTAATGGAATTGTAATTTTAAAACATTAATGTCCATATAAATAAATACTCAAAACCATTTTTAAAAGATGGTAATTAAAGATAAATATTTAGAATAATAAATCTTTAAAACATTTAAAAATGATATTTTTGTTAAAGTGTTTTTAACAAAATGAGAGACTCTTGAATACAAATAATTGAGGTAATCAAAATTTTATAATATCATGAGAATAAAGGGATTCATGATATAATATTCCAAATGACTGTATATACACCATATAAGAGTGAATTGGTGCATAACAACAATTAAGTCTCAATGGAATGTAAATTGAGACGAAATCACTTATAAATACAGTATCCATAGATTAAGGATAAATCAATTGAATAATTATGTGTAACAAATATAAATACACTAAATATGATTGGTTATTCAGTGTAAAACAATCATAGTTCATTCACACATATTCATAGGATGACATATTCAAGAGGTAAATTTTTAACCCAAATAATCGAAATTGGGTTAAGAAGTTCCCTTGCAAAAATCCGACAACCTAACGGTGTCACTTTAAAATTCAGAAACTAAGTTGATGAGAGAGAAAAGGTAATATAATCACTTGGACATAAAATTTATATCAATAAGGATATAGAAGAACATATCCCAACATAATAAGATGTGAATTAAAAGACATAACAAAAAGAAGTCTTTTAAAAAGATGAGGGTGAAAGGTTCCCTTACCGATTTGGTAACTTACAAAACATACGCCACATGAAAGAAGGATCAAACAAGGAAGATGTAAATACTCATAAATGAAATTATATTACACAAAGAGTAGAATAATGGGCAGTACATACACCATATAAAAGGAAATAGTGGCAAATATAGCATGAATCTCACGGGGATAAAAAGTGAGATGAAAACCCCTTACCACATTGTAATCAATCGAGTCGTATGACCCAAAGTTAATAACCACCAAATGAATCACATAATACCATGAATATAATTATAATAATGATAATATATATAAAAATTCAGTACACAATACACCACATGCAATAAATAAGTGGAGAATAATGGAAATCTCATGGAATTAAAAGTGAGATAAGAAAATCCCTTACAAAAATTCGACAGCCAAACGACACCACTTAAAACTTCCAAAAATGGATTGATGAGATAAAATAGGGTCTCTCATCATATGAACATAAAAATTATAGTAATAGGAATATAAAATAACATCCCCCAACATAATAAAGAAGATCTTAAAAGAAGTGACATAAAGGAGAGTACTTAAAAGAAAGAGAGAGGTAGGATCCCTTACCTCGTGTCCACCTTGACCCGTTCGTTCTTTAATATCCAGAATAATAAACTAAAGTTAATTTTTACTTAATTAAGAACCTTTTTAAAGTTTATTATTCATTTTTTATCACTTATTACTATGTTATAAATATTATGTAATCATTTAAGATAATAATGTTCATTTAGTCAATATTTGGTACTTGAGTCAAAAATGAACACCTTATATTTACAAGTTGTCCATGTGGTCAATAGTCCATTATATTCAGAATTATATTCATGATTTAGATATAATATATATCATATATATCCAGTATATACATGTATTTATAATAGTACAGAACATTTGGAGGTAAGAAATGAAATGCACCGTTCATGGAGACGGTAAGCCGTACGTACGCATGAACGCTACTTTTATTTCTATTTCTTATTTTAATGGAATTAAAACATAATGATACATAGGTATATTATAATTCCATTATAATATCATATATAATATCATTAACTCTATCCTTTATACATCCCACATAAGGCATTAATGAGTCACATCACTTTAAGGGGGTGGTAGTCCGCACTTCCTCAAATGAGATTATCATATTTACCCACTATGGAAACCATAAAGGATTGATATAATTTGTAAGTAAAGAAGCATAAGGAAATCATAAACATAATATATATCATATATAAATACAGTTCCATCATAATGGCCACCATGAGAGGCGGTAAGATGTAATTGAACAATCATCATTTCGTGAGGCGTCAGTTTTCCATCCACAGAAACATTATGTTCTTCATCCATTAGATGGATTTGAGGGTAAGTTTAGTTCGAATATTTCTCATAAAAACATCCTAGTATATTTATGATACTGTTTTTGTTACAAAATAAAGGAAATAAAAAGAGTTTAGGGGTTGGAGAAGTAAAATAAAAGAAAACAATTTAAGAGAAACTATTACCTTTAATTTGGGTATCTCCCTTTGGATTGAACCAAAGGACTTCTTGAAGTGCCTTCTGCCTAAGGTAAGGCTTCTACGAGAAGGATAGGGATTTAGGGAGTGTAATTGGGCAGAGTTTGGATGATCCAAATGGCTTTAGAGGTATGAGGAATTGGTTAGAAGTGGTCTCCTTTTATAAGGGAGAGGAGGGGCTCTTTAGGAAAGTGTTAAAACATTATTTTATTATATAATGATATTCGGTTTCTAATGGTCCAAAAATCATTATGGTCTAAGATAAGATGATTCATATTAGAAATAATATCATCCAATCAGAATTGGACATGTTTGGGATAATAATTTAATCATTATAATCTTATTTATTTAAATCATTTATTAATGAGGTAAATACTTCATCATTATTGTGTCATAAATAATTTAATTTATTTAATGTCTAAAAATTATAAAAAAATAGCATGATGTAGGA
Organism: Viscum album; assembly: GCA_963277665.1. NCBI lineage: Eukaryota > Viridiplantae > Streptophyta > Magnoliopsida > Santalales > Viscaceae > Viscum > Viscum album. The sequence goes on from OY728131.1 coordinate 2,075,205,100, forward strand.
AATATTTTTAGATTTCCAATTAATATTTTTAGTCGAAAATAGGACTTATTTAACACCATATAAAAATTAATTACTAAAAGATTTTTGTTAATGTCAATTTTGTCTTCACATTAAATTAATTAATCTAAATTGTCATTTTCACTCCCAAGTGGCTAAATGGGGTCCCAAGATCGACCCAAAGATTCCCATGGTTGTTAGTGACTCAACCAATAAGGTTTGGACAAGTGTTAAGATAATTGTAATTATTATAATATTCTTTTTACCTTAAATTACCCTATTTACCTTTAACTGCGGTAAATAAAAGTCAAAAGTTACTATTCACCAAAAAATATTTTCAACTTATTGAACCACATTTTACTTCTTGATAACAACTATATATGTCGGATTTTTGAAATTCAATTCACATAAGTGGTAAAATTTCATTTAAATGAAAAAGTCAGTTTTTTTAACTATCACTAAGTGGTTTCACTATTCATCAAAAATTGAAGTTTTTCTGAAAAATACCAAAAATTTAGCCTAAGATATATTTGATATTATGAATTAAAAAATGATGTCTATTTTTTCAAATTGAAAAAAAATAAGTGGCATTAATTAATTTTAAAATTAATTCCCGTTATCAAAACAAATAGCGTGTTTTTAAGAAACAATAACTATCAAAAGATTGATACTTGTTTATGTCCAATTTCAAAGTGAAATTAATTCCAATGACCAAAATTGGATTAAATGGTAAAAATATATTTTAATTTCACTTTAAAACCAACTAAAAATATAATCTAACCATATAAATAAATTAGATTAAAACATAGTTTTGAATTAAAATACAATATTTTCACTACTTATAAAAAATGAACTTTATCGGAAAAATTCCAAAAATTTACACAAAGTAAATTTTGATGTCCCCATTCTAAAGAAGGATTTTATTTGGTCACATAGAATGTATTAAAGTGACCAAAACTATATTTAAATAGGGTTCTCCATTAAAAGGCGGTAAATTGACCTTTTAATGAAAATAATGCTTAAAATTAGATTTATTCACATTTTAAGCCTCTAACATTTATTGGATAAATGTAAATACATTTAACAAAAATTTATAATCATATTTTAGTTAGTTTTGTTCATTCCCACCAATACAACGGCTAGTAGTTAACTACCATATAAAATAATAATATTATATTATTAGTGTGCAACGTAAGATTTCAAAGGAACCTGTTGTTGTGTATCGGGTACACTATCGAACATAGCAACCCCTTTAAAGTAAAATTAATATTTAATTCACAAATATTAATAAATATGAAAATGTCATATTCTTCATTAATATGGGATTTTACATCCTTCCCCCCTTTTGGGAATTGCGTCCTCGCAATTTTAAAATTGGGCTCGGGAACTTCATTGAAAGCCCCACATCGAAAAAAGAGACAATAAAACTATCAATTTAAAATAAAGGACGAGAAGTACAAAGGTTACTCGAGAAAACAGATACTACGATTCCATGAAAACATGGATATGGATGAGAAAAAAAACCATCAAGTTCCGATGGAGAGTGGTAGAAAACATGTTTAGGAGAAAGTTAACCACCAGAAAATCACAAACTTGTGATGGGTTAAACAGTCCTTGATTCTCCAGTAGGAAAAGTTAACAAACAAGGTTTTTGTTTTAAGTTACTTTTCATCGAGAAATTTATTTATGAGCTTAACTAAAAACATAAGGAAATATACTTGTCATGTAGACATTCATCTTTTATTAGATTTCTAACACAAACTCATATTTTCTCCAAACGATGAGTATTCAGGATGACTTTTTTTCACATTAAGAGTTCTATAATAAACTTTGATAGAATTACATAATCAAAAAAATATGAACTATATATTTTCCATGTATTTAGAGCTTAACCAAAACCAAAATGGTTTGTGCGAGATCAGATAATCCCCAAAAAAATATAAACTTTTACAAAAATCGAAACCACTCTTAATCTCCAAAATTTGTCTAACAAAACCCAAAGTTCATCAAAGACCATTCAATAAACAGCTATCCATAAAATTCTTCAAAGTAATCCAAACTAAGATTTAAACCCAAATCTTTGAAGGATTTAATCACATATTCTTTCAAGATAAATCTTAACATTTATCTCCAAATAACATCAGTTACTCTTAAAGTCTCATATTGAAAAGTAATTAACCTAATCACATATCCTCCCTGATTGGTTAATTATTTCCATAGATAACCCAAGATCAACTTTTATTAATTCATAAAATCATCTAACTAAAAATAATTTGTCAAACTAACTAGGGACTTCACATAGTCTAGTGGTAGGCGATAAATACCAGTCACACTTTGGTTGTGGGTTTAATTCTCGCAGCTTTTTCCGACGCTACGGGTTGTCACACGGTCCGCGTGTTGTCTTTTTTTCAAAAACTATATAATTTTATAGCATTCCCAAAAAGTGATAAATTTATCAAAAATAACCATAACATAATTTAACCAGGAAGGTTTACTAATAACTTTCATTTTTCATCCCAAAAATGTATTAACCTATAATTTCCTCAAATTCAAGGATCATATAAACCCAAATGGTTCATTATAACTATATCTACAAAAGAAAAGATAATTATTCCTTGAATAAAATTTTTATATATCAAACATCAGGGTTACACATACTATAAAAATTCTTATAATTTAATTCCCATCATCAAAAGATCCTTAATACTTTTAAGCATTTCACCATCCTAAAATTTATCGTAACTCTTGAATCCCTTATATATTGACTTCTTACTCATTCAACATACTTCATGATCCATTAACCATTCCTTTTCAACTTATTTTGAAATAATTATTTCTTACAAACAGAATCATGAATCATATCCTAATATTCAATAATATCAAAACATATGTTAAGAAATAATCCATACCTTTCATTGTTTATTGTCAGTTTCTTCATCCTCAATAGGAATGGAATTATGTATTGGTAAAAAAATTTGTATGATCCTGGTGATCCCATTCCCAAAATATCTTTGTAGGACACCTGTTTTTATAATGACCATGCACACCACATTTAAAATATTCAATTGATCCCTCAAAAATAACTTCTTTCTCTTTCCTAGAGTCAACTAGATGCTTCCTTTTTCCATGGCAGGTTCTTGCTTTATGACCTTCATTTCTACATCTATAGCATCTTCTCGTCCCTTTGAAACCTTTTCCTAGGTGTTTCTTTCCACATCCTTGACACATAGGTTTTTGAACATACATACCTTTATGATTATTACCTGAACTTCTGTGGGGATTTCTTTCTCACATATATGATTCCTTATAAAAATCATCAAAGTTAAGGTTTTCAATCATGACTCCAAATATTTGGTTGAGAATAACCACAAGAGTTCTCATTGCAGCTCCCAATTCATTCAATTGCTCATTCAAAAAATCGTCATAGTTTTCTTCACATCCATTGTTACTTTGATTCCTGCTAGATATATCCATTGACTAAGACCAAAAAGGTACGTGTGCGTATATCATTAAAATCATCATATAATATCTTATGAGGAGGGTAAACACTAAGATATACTTATTCAGGTTATCTTAAACTCATTCACTTTATCTAAAAAAACTATGACTGTTTCTGAAATCCTAACCATTATGGTAATGTCACTTATGCTTAAAGAATACCCTAACCTCTAAAGATATCTAAACCGACCTCAGATACCAACTATAAGGACCCGACCTTAAACCTTACATAATATTGAATTAAATTAACAATTCACATTGAGGATATTTTCAGGTTCAGAGTTTTAGAGAGTTAGGACATAACTATTACATATCAAAAGATTACAAAGTAGACACTTCTACCCAGTATCCATTTTTTTACAAAACATGAACTCTTGAAAAAATAGTCATGTCTAGTTACATGTTTAAGACAGCACGAATTTTCCTTGATTCCATCCTTGACCCTATTCCACATTATGTCCTGTGAAAAACATTTCAAAAACTTGGGATGAGCATATAAATCTCAGTAAGGGATACAAAAATAAGGAAAACTGTTTGTTTTTTCAAAACAACAAATAAACCATAAATACTTTAACATAAGTAATACTTTTCACCTTTATGAATTAGTAAATACTCTTCACTAAATAAAATATCATTACTTTCCCTTTTGTAACCAAAATATTACCATAAAACCCATATAAAGAACACATAACATATAAAGGTAACTTGGGACATAAACATACTTAAATGGAATAACCATACGGCCGACTTCTACACATATCACTAAATGGAAGAGCCGTCATATAGCCAACTTCCATACCCAATGCATTGGAGGTTATAACGTAACCACCCGTCCTGGTATTCACGGCACCACCCGTCATATGGTTTATCATGTAACCACCCGTCAAATATCTAAGTACCATCATAAAATATAAAATATTGAAAATATAAACATTTCACTAATAACATTTCATTTTCAATCATAAGAAGTAATTTCAAGATATTGAAATAATCAATCCATTTTTAAAAACCATTTAAAAAAAGATTTTTGAATCAAAGTTCCCAATACCACTTTGACGATTTTAATGGAATTATAATTTTAAAACATTAATTTCCATATAAATAAATACTCAAAACCACTTTTAAAAGATGGAAATTAAAGATAAAGATTTAGAATAATAAACCTGTAAAACATTTAAAAATGATATTTTTGTTAAAGTTTTTTTAACAAAATGAGAGACTCTTGAATACAAATAATTGAAGTAATCAAAACATTATAATATCATGAGAATAAATGGATTCATGATATAATATGACAAAGGAAAGTATATACACCATATAAGAGTGAATTGGTGAATAACAACAATTAAGTCTCAATGGAAAGTAAATTGAGACGAAATCACTTATAAAGATGGTATCCTTAGATTAAGGATAAATCAATTGCATAATTATGTGTGAAAAATATAAATACACTAAATATTATTGTTTATTCAGTGTAAACCAATCAAAGTTCATTCACACATATTCATATGATGACATATTCAATAAGTACATGTTTAACCCAAAGAATCAAAATCGGGTTAAGAAGTTCCCTTGCAAAAATTCAACAACCTAACGGCGTCACTTTAAAATTCAGAAACCGAGTTTATTAGAGATAAAATGGTATCTCATCACTTGGACATAAAATTTAAATCAATAAGTATATATAAGAACATATCCCAACATAATAAGATGTGAATTAAAAGACATAACAAAAGGAAGTCTTTTAAAAAGAGGAGGGTGAAAGGTTCCCTTACCGATTTGGTAACATACAAAACATACGCCACATGAAAGAAGGATCATACAAGGAAGATGTAAATACTCATAAATAAAAGTATATTACACAAAGAGTACAATAATGGGCAGTAAATACACCATAGAAAAGGAAATAGTGGCAAATATATCATGAATCTCATGAGGATAAAAAGTGAGATGAAAACCCCTTACCATGTTGTAATCAATCGAGTCATATGACCCAAATTTAATAACCACAAAATTAATCATAGAATACCATGAATATAATTATAATAATGATAATATATATCAAAAGGCAGTACACAATACACCACATGCAATAAATAATTGTCGAACAATGGAAATCTCACGGAATTAAAAGTGAGATAATAAAATCCCTTACAAAAATTCGGCAGCCTAACGGTGCCACTTAAAACTTCCAAAAATGGATTGATGGGATCAAATAGAGTCTCTAATAATATGAACATAAAAATTAAAGTAATATTAATATAAAATAACATCCCCCAACATAATAAAGAAGAGATTAAAATAAGTGACATAAAAGAGAGTACTTAAAAGAAAGAGAGAGGTAGGATCCCTTACCTCGTGTCCAACTTGACCCGTTTGTTCAATAATATCCTGAATAATAAACTAAAGTTAATTTTTAATTTCTTAAGAACCTTTTTCAAGTTTATTATTCCTTTTATATCACTTATTACCATGTTATAAATATTATGTAATCATTTAAGATAATAACGTTCATTTAGTCGATATTTGGTACTTGAGTCAAAAATGAACACCTTATATTTAAAAGTTGTCCATGTGGTCAATAGTACATTATATCCAGAATTATATTCATGATTTAGATATCATATATATCTTATATATCCAGTATATACATGTATTTATAATAGTACATAACATTTGGAGGTAAGAAATGAAATGCATCATTCATGGAGACGGTAAGTCGTACGTACGCATGAACGCTACTTTCATTTCTATTTCTTATTTTAATGGAATTAAAACATAATGATACATAGGTATATTATAATTCCAGTATAATATCATATATAATATCATTAACTCTATCGTTTATACATCCCACATAAGGCATTAATGAGTCACATCACTTTAAGGGGGCGGTAGTCCGCACTTCCTCAAATGAGATTATCGTATTTACCCACTATGGAAACCATAAAGTCTTGATATAATTGGGAAGTACAGAAGCATAATGAAATAATAAAAATAATATATATCATATATAAATACAGTTCCATCATAATGGACACAATGATAGGCGGTAAGAAGTAATTGAACAATCATCGTTTCGTGAGGCGTTAGTTTGTCATCCACAGAAACATTATGTTCTTCATCCATTAGACGGAGTTGTGTGTAAGTGTAGTTAGAATATTTCTCATAAAAACATCCTAGTATATTGAGGATAATTTTTTTGTTACAAAATAAAGTAAATAAAAAGATTTTATGGGTTGGAGAAGTAAAATAAAAGAAAACAATTTAAGAGAAACTGTTACCTTTAATTTGGGTAACTCCCTTTGGTTTGAACCAAAGGACTTCTTGAAGTGCCTTCTGCCTAAGGTAAGGCTTCTACGAGAAGGATAGGGATGTAGGGAGTGTAATTGGGCAGATTTTGGATGATCCAAATGGCTTTAGAGGTATGAGGAATTGGTTAGAAGTGGTCTCCTTTTATAAGGGAGAGGAGGGGCTCTTTAGGAAAGTGTTAAAACATTATTTTATTATATAATGATATTCGGTTTCTAATGGTCCAAAAATCATTATGGTCTAAGATAAGATGATTCATATTAGAAATAATATCATCCAATCAGAATTGGACATGTTTGGGATAATAATTTAATCATTATAATCTTATTTATTTAAATCATTTATTAATGAGGTAAATACTTCATCATTATTGTGTCATAAATAATTTAATTTATTTAATGTCTAAAAATTATAAAAAAATAGCATGATGTAGGAAATATTTTTTGATTTCCAATTAATATTTTTAGTCGAAAATAGTACTTATTTAACACTATATAAAAATTAATTACTAAAAGATTTTTGTTAATGTCAATTTTGTCTTCACATTAAATTAATTAATATAAATTGTCATTTTCACTCCCAAGTGGCTAAATGGGGTCCCAAGATCGACCCAAAGATTCCCATGGTTGTTAATGACTCAACCAATAAGTTTTGGACAAGTGTTAAGGTAATTGTAATTATTATAATATTCTTTTTACCTTAAATTACCCTATTTACCTTTAACTGCGGTAAATAAAAGTCAAAAGTTACTATTCACCAAAAAATATTTTCATCTTATTGAACCACATTTTACTTCTTGATAACAACTATATATGTCGGATTTTTGAAATTCAATTCACATAAGTGGTAAAATTTCATTTAAATGAAAAAGTCAGTTTTTTTAACTATCACTAAGTGGTTTCACTATTCATCAAAAATTGAAGTTTTTCCGAAAAATACCAAAAATTTAGCCTAAGATATATTTGATATTATGAATTAAAAAATGATGTCTATTTTTTAAAATTGAAAACAAATAAGTGGCATTAATTAATTTTAAAATTAATTCCCGTTATCAAAACAAATAGCGTGTTTTTAAGAAACAATAACTATCAAAAGATTGATACTTGTTTATGTCCAATTTCAAAGTGAAATTAATTCCAATGACCAAAATTGGATTAAATGGTAAAAATATATTTTAATTTCACTTTAAAACCAACATAAAATATAATCTAACCATATAAATAAATTATATTAAAACATAGTTTTGAATTAAAATACAATATTTTCACTATTTATAAAAAATGAACTTTATCGGAAAAATTCCAAAAATTTACACAAAGTAAATTTTGATGTCCCAATTCTAAAGAAGGATTTTATTTGTTCATATAGAATGTATTAAAGTGAACAAAACTATATTTAAAGAGGGTTCTCCATTAAAATGCGGTAAATTGACCTTTTAATGAAAATAATGCTTAAAATTAGATTTATTCACATTTTAAGCCTATAACATTTATTGGATAAATGTAAATACATTTAACAAAAATTTATAATCATATTTTAGTTAGTTTTGTTCATTCCCACCAACACAACGGCTAGTAGTTAACTACCATATAAAATAATAATATTATATTATTAGTGTTCAACGTAAGATTTCAAAGGAACCTGCTGTTGTGTATCGGGTACGCTATCGAACATAGCAACCCCTTTAAAGTAAAATTAATATTTAATTCACAAATATTAATAAATATGAAAATGTCATATTCTTCATTAATATGGGATGTTACATCCTTCCCCCCTTTTGGGAATTGCGTCCTCACAATTTTAAAATTGGGCTCAGGAACTTCATTGAAAGCCCCACATCGAAAAAAGAGACAATAAAACTATCACTTTAAAATAAAGGAAGAGAAGTACAAAGGTTACTCGAGACAACAGATACTACGATTCCATGAAAACATAGATATGGAGGAGAAAAAAACCATCAAGTTCTGATGGAGAGTGGTAGAAAACATGTTTAGGAGAAAGTTAACCACCAGAAAATCACAAACTTGTGATGGGTTAAACAGTCTTTAATTCTCCAGTAGGAAAAGTTAACAAACAAGGTTTTTGTTTTAAGTTACTTTTCATCGAGAAATTTATTTATAAGCTTAACTAAAAACATAAGGAAATATACTTGTCATGTAGACATTCATCTTTTACTAGATTTCTAACATAAACTCATATTTTCTCCAAACGATGAGTATTCAGGATGACTTTTTTTCACATTAAGAGTGCTATAATAAACTTTGATAGAATTAGATAATCAAAAAAATATGAACTATATATTTTCCATGTATTTAGATCTTAACCAAAACCAAAATGGTTTGTGCGAGATCAGATAATCCCCAAAAAAAGATAATCTTTTACAAAAATAGAAACTACTCTTAATCTCCAAAATTTGTCTAACAAAACCCAAAGTTCATCAAAGACCATTCAATAAACAGCTATCCATAAAATTCTTCAAAGTAATCCAAACTAAGATTTAAACCCAAATCTTTGAGGGATTTAATCACATATTCTTTCAAGATAAATCTTAACATTTATCTCCAAATAACATCAGTTACTCTTAAAGTCTCATATTGAAAAGTAATTAACCTAATCACATATCCTCCCTGATTGGTTAATTATTTCCATAGATAACCCAAGATCAACTTTTATTAATTCATAAAATCATCTAACTAAAAATAATTTGTCAAACTAACTAGGGACTTCACGTAGTCTATTGGTAGGCGATAAATACCAGTCACACTTTGGTTGTGGGTTTAATTCTCGCAGCTTTGTCCGACGCTACGGGTTGTCACACGGTCCGCGTGTTGTCTTTTTTTCAAAAACTATATAATTTTATAGCATTCCCAAAAATTGATAAATTTATCAAAAATAACCATAACATAATTTAACAAGGAAGGTTTACTAATAACTTTCATTTTGCATCCCAAAAATATATTAACCTATAATTTCCTCAAATTCAAGGATCATATAAACCCAAATGGTTCATTATAACTATATCCACAAAAGAAAAGATAATTATTCCTTGAATAAAATTTTTATATATCAAACATCAGGGTTACACATACTATAAAAATTCTTATAATTTAATTCCCATCATCAAAATATCCTTAATACTTTTAAGCATTTCACCATCCTAAAATTTATCGTAACTCTTGAATCCCTTATATATTGACTTCTTACTCATTCAATATACTTCATGATCCATTAACCATTCCTTTTCAACTTATTTTGAAATAATTATTTCTTACAAACAGAATCATGAATCATATCCTAATATTCAATAATATCAAAACATATGTTAAGAAATAATCCATACCTTTCATTGGTCATTGTCAGTTTCTTCATCCTCAATAGGAATGGAATTAGGTATTGGTAAAAAAAAATTTGTAGGATCCTAGTGATCCCATTCCCAAAATATCTTTGTAGGACACCTGTTTGTATAATGACCATGCACACCACATTTAAAACATTCAATTGATCCCTCAGAAATAACTTCTTTCTCTTTCCTAGAGTCAACTAGATGCTTCCTTTTTCCATGGCAGGTTCTTGCTTTGTGACCTTCATTTCTACATCTATAGCATCTTCTAGTCCCTTTGAAACCTTTTCCTAGGTGTTTCTTTCCACATCCTTGACACATAGGTTTTTGAACATACATACCTTTATGATTATTACCTGAACTTCTGTGGTGATTTCTTTCTCACATATATGATTCCTTATAAAAATCATCAAAGTTAAGGTTTTCAATCATGACTCCAAATATTTGGTTGAGAATAACCACAAGAGTTCTCATTGCAGCTCCCAATTCATTCAATTTCTCATTCAAAAAATCGTCATAGTTTTCTTCACATCCATTGTTACTTTGATTCCTGTTAGATCTATCCATTTACTAAAACCAAAAAGGTACGTGTGCGTATATCAGTAAAATCATCATATAATATCTTATGAGGAGGGTAAACACTAAGATATACTTATTCAGGTTATCTTAAACTCATTCACTTTATCTAAAAAAACTATGGTTGTTTCTAAAATCCTAACCATTATGGTAATTTCACTTATGCTTAAAGAATACTCTAACCTCTAAAGTTATCTAAACCGACCTCGGATACCAACTATAAGGACCCGACCTTAAACCTTACATAATATTGAATTAAATTAACAATTCACATTGAGGATATTTTCAGTTTTAGAGTTTTAGAGAGTTAGGACATAACTATTACATATCAAAAGATTACAAAGTAGACACTTCTACCCAGTATCCATTTTTTTACAAAACATGAACTCTTGAAAAAAATAGTCATGTCTAGTTCCATGTTTAAGACAGCATAAATTTTCCTTGATTCCATCCTTGACCCTATTCCACATTATGTCCTGTGAAAAACATTTCAAAAACTTGGGATGAGCATATAAATCTCAGTAAGGGATACACAAAGAAGGAAAACTGTTAGTTTTTTCAAAACAACAAATAAACCATAAATACTTTAACATAAGTAATACTTTTCACATTTATGAATTAGTAAATACTCTTCACTAAATAAAAGATCATTACTTGCCCTTTTGTAACCAAAATATTACCATAAAAACCATATAAAGAACACATAACATATAAAGGTAACTTGGGACATAAACATACTTAAATGGAATAACCATACGGCCGACTTCTACACATATCACTAAATGTAATAGCCGTCATATAGCCAACTTCCATACCCAATGCATTGGAGGTTATAACGTAACCACCCGTCCTAGTATTCACGGCACCACCCGTCATATGGTTTATCATGTAACCAACCATCAAATATCTAAGTACCATCATAAAATATAAAATATTGAAAATATAAACATTTCACTAATAAAATTTCATTTTCAATCATAATAAGTAATTTCAAGATATTGAAATAATCAATCCATTTTTAAAAACCATTTAAAAAAAGATTTTTGAATCAAAGTTCCCCATACCACTTTGTGGCTTTTAATGGAATTATAATTTTAAAACATTAATGTCCATATAAATAAATACTCAAAACCACTTTTAAAAGATGGACATTAAAGATAAAGATTTAGAATAATAAATCTGTAAAACATTTAAAAATGATATTTTTGTTAAAGTGTTTTTAACAAAATGAGAGACTCTTGAATACAAATAATTGAAGTAATCAAAACGTTATAATATCATGAGAATAAATGGATTCATGATATAATATGACAAAGGAAAGTATATACACCATATAAGAGTGAATTGGTGAATAACAACAATTAAGTCTCAATGGAAAGTAAATTGAGACGAAATCACTTATAAAGATGGTATCCTTAGATTAAGGATAAATCAATTGCATAATTATGTGTGAAAAATATAAATACACTAAATATTATTGTTTATTCAGTGTAAATCAATCAAATTTCATTCACACATATTCATATGATGACATATTCAATAAGTACATGTTTAACCCAAAGAATCAAAATCGGGTTAAGAAGTTCCCTTGCAAAAATTCAACAACCTAACGGCGTCGCTTTAAAATTCAGAAACTGAGTTTATGAGAGATAAAAGGGTATCTCATCACTTGGACATAAAATTTTAATCAATAAGTATATATAAGAACATATCCCAACATAATAAGATGTGAATTAAAAGACATAACAAAAGGAATCCTTTTAAAAAGAGGAGGGTGAAAGGTTCCCTTACCGATTTGGTAACATACAAAACATACGCCACATGAAAGAAGGATCATACAAAGAAGATGTAAATACTCATAAATAAAAGTATATTACACAAAGAGTACAATAATGGGCAGTACATACACCATAGAAAAGGAAATAGTGGCAAATATATCATGAATCTCATGAGGATAAAAAGTGAGATGAAAACCCCTTACCATGTTGTAATCAATCGAGTCATATGACCCAAATTTAATAACCACAAAATTAATCACAGAATACCATGAATATAATTATAATAATGATAATATATATCAAAAGGCAGTACACAATACACCACATGCAATAAATAATTGTCTAACAATGGAAATCTCACGGAATTAAAAGTGAGATAATAAAATCCCTTACAAAAATTCGGCAGCCTAACGGTGCCACTTAAAACTTCCAAAAATGGATTGATGGGATCAAATAGAGTCTCTAATAATATGAACATAAAAATTAAAGTAATATGAATATAAAATAGCATCCCCCAACATAATAAAGAAGAGATTAAAATAAGTGACATAAAAGAGAGTACTTAAAAGAAAGAGAGAGGTAGGATCCTTTACCTCGTGTCCAACTTGACCCGTTTGTTCAATAATATCCTGAATAATAAACTAAAGTTAATTTTTAATTGCTTAAGAACCTTTTTCAAGTTTATTATTCATTTTATATCACTTATTACCATGTTATAAATATTATGTAATCATTTAAGATAATAACGTTCATTTAGTCGATATTTGGTACTTGAGTCAAAAATGAACACCTTATATTTAAAAGTTGTCCATGTGGTCAATAGTACATTATATCCAGAATTATATTCATGATTTAGATATCATATATATCATATATATCCAGTATATACATGTATTTATAATAGTACATAACATTTGGAGGTAAGAAATGAAATGCATCGTTCATGGAGACGGTAAGCCGTACGTACGCATGAACGCTACTTTCATTTCTATTTCTTATTTTAATGGAATTAAAACATAATGATACATAGTTATATTATAATTCCAGTATAATATCATATTTAATATCATTAACTCTATCCTTTATACATCCCACATAAGGCATTAATGAGTCACATCACTTTAAGGGGGCGGTAGTCCGCACTTCCTCAAATGAGATTATCGTATTTACCCACTATGGAAACCATAAATTCTTGATATAATTGGGAAGTACATAAGCATAATGAAATAATAAAAATAATATATATCATATATAAATACATTTCCATCATAATGGACACCATGAGAGGCGGTAAGAAGTAATTGAACAATCATCGTTTCGTGAGGCGTTAGTTTGTCATCCACAGAAACATTATGTTCTTCATCCATTAGATGGAGTTGTGTGTAAGTGTAGTTAGAATATTTCTCATAAAAACATCCTAGTATATTGAGGATACTTTTTTTGTTACAAAATAAAGTAAATAAAAATATTTTATGGGTTGGAGAAGTAAAATAAAAGAAAACAATTTAAGAGAAACTGTTACCTTTAATTTGAGTAACTCCCTTTGGTTTGAACCAAAGGACTTCTTGAAGTGCCTTATGCCTAAGGTAAGGCTTCTAGGAGGATTATAGGGATGTAGGGAGTGTAATTGGGCAGATTTTGGACGATCCAAATGGCTTTAGAGGTGTGAGGAATTGGTTATAAGTGGTCTCCTTTTATAAGGGAGAGGAGGGTCTCTTTAGGAAAGTGTTAAAACATTATTTTATTATATAATGATATTCAGTTTATAATGGTCCAAAAATTATTATTGTCGAAGATAAGATGACTCATATTCTAAATAAAATCATCCAATCATAATTGACATATTTAGGATAATAATTTAATCATTATAATCTTATTTATTTAAATCATTTATTAATAAGGTAAATACTGCATCATTATTGTGTCATAAATAATTTAATTTATTTGATGTCTAAAAATTATAAAAAAAATACCATGATGTAGTAAATCTTTTTATCTTTCCAAATAATATTTTTACTAGAAAATATGACTTATTTAACACCATATAAAAATTAATTACTAAAAGATTTTTGTTAATGTCAATTTTGTCTTCACATTAAATTAATTAATCTAAATTTTCATTTTCACTCCCAAGTGGATCAATGGGGTTCCAAAATCGACCCAAAGATGACCATGGTCGTTAATGACTCAACCAATAAGGTTTGGACAAGTTTTAAGGTAATTTTGAATTATTATAATATTCTTTTTACCTTGAATTACCCAATTTACCTTTAACCGTGATAAATAAAAGTCAAAAGTTACTATTCACCAAAAATTATTTTCATCTTATTGAACCAAATTTTACTTCTTGATAAAAACCATGTATGTTATATTTTCTAAATTCAATTCTCAGAAGTGGTAAAATTTCATTTAAATCATAAAGTCAGTTTTTTTAACTATCACTAAGTGGTTTCACTATTCATCAAAAATTGAAGTTTTTCAGAAAAATACCAAAAATTCAGCCTAAGATATATTAAATATTCTGAATTCAAAAATGATGTCTATTTTTCCAAATTCAAAAAATATAAGTGGCATTAATTAATTTTAAAATTAATTCCCGTTATCAAAACAAATAGCATGTTTTTAAGGAAAAATAACTACAAAAGATTGATACGTGTTTATGTCCAATTTCAAAGTGAAATTAATTCCAATGAACAACATTGGATTAAATGGTAAAAATATATTTTAATTTCACTTTAAAACCAACTAAAAAGATAATATAACTATATAAATAAATTAGATTAAAACATAGTTTTGAATTAAAATACAATATTTTCACTATTCATAAAAAAAATGAACTTTATCGGAAAAAATCCAAAAAATTACACAAAGTAAATTTTGATGTCCCCATTCTAAATAAGGATTTTATTTGGTCATATAGAATGTATTAAAGTGACCAAAACTACATTTAAAGAGGTTTCTCCATTAAAAGGCGGTAAATCGACCTTTTAATGTAAATTATGCTTAAAATTAGATTTATTCACATTTTAAGCCTCTAACATTTATTGGATAAATGTAAATACATTTAACAAAAATTTATAATCATATTTTAGTTAGTTTTTTTCATTCCCACCAATACAACAGCTAGGAGTTAACTACTATATAAAATAATAATATTATATTATTAGTGTGCAACGTAAGATTTAAAAGGAACTTGTTGTTGTGTATCAGGTGCGCTATTGAACATAGAAACCCCTTTAAAGTAAAATTAATATTTAATTCACAAATATTAATAAATATGAAAATTTCATATTATTCATTAATCTGGGATGTTACAATATAAACATAATTTAATACAGTAAAAGATTTAAGAATAATAATCCCCATATCATAAAATCATTATCACATCCCATCCACCTCACAATCCTCATCACCATTGCATCATCACCACAACCAATACATCTACCACCCCCTCTCTCCACCCACACCTCTAATGGTAGTATAACTACAATCAAAATAATTAACTATTTCCATAGGTGGGGGATATATATCCTTAATAATAATAACTACATGGTCATATAACTACAATAATAACAACAAACCTTTCAGTAAAAATAAAACATCGCTTATATACATTATCCCCTAGAAATAACACATCCCTTACACCACATCAATATATAGGAATACCACATTTATCTAAAAACCATAACATAACCATCTAAAAAATGTTATAAAAATTATAAAACATAACATCAACATCATATAAACCAAAAATATATCAAATAATCACAATAATATTCATATAAACAAAATTTACATCAAAACACAACAATCATAAATGATTAATCAATCCTCCACTCACTCATACTAAGGTCAACACTCTATCCACACATCCCTTTTTATTCTACTCTAACCAACCATAGCCAAATTCTGCACAATAATAAGTAAACCACCACCACTTTTCCATTTAAACTTAATTCTTCTTCAATTCTTAACAAGTTAACAATAAGTACTAAGACTGTCAACGTTCAACTATAATGATTGAATTTATGTTCAATATAGAATCACATCATAAAATAAAATAACAAGAAAATAATCAGTTTCAGTAAGAACCCGGACCTTCTTTTCAGGTATGTTTTCCTTTTCTGGTCGTTTTTAAGAAAAAGAGGTTTTTTGGGAGGTTGTGCAAGGGAGCATGATTGGCAAACAATTGGCGCATGGTCTGAACAAACTGTGCGGCAAGCCTAGGAAACCGTGCACCCTTGACAGTGGGCTCCGCATGGGTTGCACACAGTTTATCAGACTGTGCAGGAAAATCGTGGGAAGTCCCTAGTTGAGACAGTGGAAACCGCCCGGTTGGCGCACAGTTTTTCAAACCGTGCGGGGTAACCGTGCAACCACTTAAAGTTAGGGTTTTTAAGTCTCAGGCTTCTCAGGATTTCTCATTCCTCCACCTTTCTTCCTCCTACTCATGGATCACGTGGGAGTTGAAATTTTCAGAGGTTTGGGGAGATTCTAGGCTCATTTTGGAAGCAAATTGAAGGGGTTTCTTGGCGGATCGAAGGCGGTTCTCCTCGGGTAAGTCCCTCTATTGGTTCTTTGAGGTTTTGGTTAGGTTTATCCCTCTTCCTCTCTTAGTTTCCTAGATCTATAAAGGTTTCATGTAGATCTAGGGTTTTGTAGCCTTTGTGTGTTAAAGGCTTACCTTGTTGATGTTAGGGAATAGTTTTTGAGGTGGTTTCGAGGAGGTGTTCACCCAGTTTGGAGCGCGTTTGGGTGAAGAGGTCGATTTCACCAAACCCTAAAAGGTAGGTGGTTTGTGCCTTTCGGTTTAAGGTCTTTGAATTATATGTGTAAAATCACCAATACCCATGAATAGGGTATTGGGTGTTAACCATTTTTAACCCTATTAATTGCCTACTTTGCTGGTGTGTGCGAGTAGAGGTTATTTGTATGTGAATAGGGTTGATTGTTGTGCCTTGGATGCATTGTCATACATGTTTTTTCTTGTTTTGACCTTCGGGTCTTGTTTTCCTATTAGGCTACTGTTTACTTTCCCATGACTAGTATTGTAGGATGGTGTGACTGCTGTGTTGTAGAATGCTAGCCAAGTAGTTCATGAGGTTTACCTTGGTCATTATGCGCTGCTACACTTTCTTGACTTACACAGGGCTGTGAGAACCTGGTGTATAGACCATAAGGAGAATTAATGTTGAGGGCTTCTCTAGAGTGTCTTTATAATTGTACGATGTGAGAACACAGGGGGAATTTATGTTGAGTGCTTCCTCAGAGTGTCTATAGTTCCTCGACGTGGGACACAAGGGGAATTGACGTTGAGTGCTTCCCCAGAGAGCCTTTAGTACGATACAAGACTATAGGGGGAATTGATGGTGAGTACTTACCCAAAGAGTCTATACTTTAGCTATACTAGAGGGGTGAGATAGTGTGTGCTTCCCAGAGGGTTGTTTGTACTTATTGGGTTGAACTATAGGGGTTAGGTTGAGAGTCCTACCCAGAGGGTTACCTGTTTGTGATTATCTTCTTTGATTAGATATTGCTTGATATCTGGAACTATGGATTGTTACTGTTGATTACTTACTTGTTTACTACTTTCTGCACTTTTACCTGCCATATATTCACTGACTGTTAGGCACAGATCTCATGGTGGTTACCTACAGGGATTCATCTCACACCCTGTTTTCCCCATGCTTTTGGGCCAAAACAGATTATATTGTTGCAGGTATATATAAGGGCAAGCGCCCTTCTACTTCGGGTACTTGATATGCTGTGGAGCTGGAGATCATGGGACCAATCTATGGCTTGCGATGCTGATGAGTTTATCTGTTTTAATTTTTAGTTTGGATTAGTGCTGTTTTTAGCATTGTGACTTATTTGGATACTTTCTTAGACATATATGTATCATGCCTCATTTATATATATGTATGCTTCAGTTTTTTCTTTATCTCAGTCTTCTGCTGCTTACTCTTGTATGGATGTTTACTACTTTCGCTATTGTATGTGTTTATTTACTTTTGTTGTGTACTCTTCCAATGAGGGTATAGTTTCCCCACTATCACACCCAAGGCCCTCGCTGCTAGTTGGAGACCTCTGGTGTTTGGGGAAATGCGCTTGAGGCCATGTGACCAACCGGGTACGGGCGCCTCTAAGTGGCTTCCGAAACTGGGACATTACAAAGTGGTATCAAAGGGTTATTTTCTCTTGATTTATTGTTTGGATCCTTTATCCAGGGATAGGAAGGAATAGGTACTTGGTAATAAGCTGTGCATGGGAGTAGCTAACCCATGTACAGGGAAAATCCAATCTACCTTGTTTATTGCAGTTTTCTAGTTTTGAAATTTTATGGTTGATTTGATTTCATCGATGGATGACTAAAATGTTTTTTGTTATTACTGTTGACATTATTGAGGTTCTATTTCTGTCACAAACCGATGAGATGAGGGTATTCCATTTCATGCATCATATAGGAACTTGTTAGAAATCACATTCCATGCATTATTTCCATGCTATCTAGGATGGATTAGCAATTGTATGTTGTTGTGGTAGATGTTGTGTATAATATGCATGCTGTTGTGATAGGTGTTGTGATAGAAATACCTGTTGTTTGATAGGAATTTGTGTGTAAGGTATTGTTTGGATGAATGCTAAACTTTGTTTCTTGAGGTGTTTTGGGCCCTCATGGACCGAAAATTGGTGGATCATTGCACTATTTTCTTGTTTGTAACTTTTATAAGATGCTATACTTTGATTCGTGGGGAGTATGGTCCCTCACGGATCAGAATTTGGAACTTTAAATGCTTGTTTCAGTGTTTTATGGGTTCCGGAGTAGTTTCTGTGGCTAACTCTCTGGAAAAACCCAAAATACATTCCATGTAATGTTAATTACATGCCATGTGTTCTTCTGTTTGGGAAGAAACAGTCCTTCATAAGTACACGTTGTTTACTCTATGTACATGTCGTGTACTCCTATGTTTCAGTCCCTATTAATCCTGATCTAAGGTGTGTGCTTGACCTTGCAGAGTCATGCCACCGAGATGTCCTTCGGCTGTCTGCCAGTTACAGAGCAGTGATCAGACGCTAGATATGGCTGATTAGAGATTTCTAGCAGATCTTCATGTTGTGCTAGTCTTGGCACCAGCAGTTATACCTATTATCGGTGCTGATGCATAGTTTAGGGAAGGCTTTATGAGGATGATGCAGACCTTTTAGGGAACGCCACCTCCTGCCTCGTTGATGTATGATTTGATGCGGGTCTTCCAGCAGCAACATCCTCCCACATTCTCAGGGGAAGGAGGACCTCAGGTTGTAGAGTCATGGCTAGAATCCATTCTATTGATCTTTGAGCATCTAGAGACGCCTCCAGAGAGGAGGTTAAAGCTCGCTACTTATATGCTATGGGATTCCTCCAAGAGATGGTGGGATGTGATCTCGCAGGTGGGTCAGCAGTGGGTTATGTCTTGGAAGGAGTTTTAGCACATCTTCTCTGACTACTTCTATCTGGAGACCCTGAGGGCTGACCGAGCCTATGAATTTATGAGCCTTGTGCAGGGTACCCTATCAGTTATGGAGTATTCCTCTCATTTCACCGAGCTTCAGCGTTTTACACCCTTCTTGGGAGGATATAGGTTATTCTTGGCAGGGAATATTAAGGATGGCCTCAAACAGGACATCTTCTCTCAGGTGAATATCTTCAGGTTGACTTCCATCACTTCCATCGTCAACTAGGCACTGATCACAGAGCGAAATCTGAGGGAATCTTGAGTTGTGAGCCAGGGCGGCTCGACATCCAGAGTTAGTGCTTTGCCAGCTGATAGCCGGAAGCACTGCAGGGAGACTACACAGAGATATCTGAGTAGAAGGTATGCATCCTTTGGTAGCCAGGTGATGTACTACCAGTGCGGGAGAAGCAGGCATACGAGGCCGCAGTGCCAAAAGGACCCGGTGGAGTGCCGATCTTGCGGCAAGTTGGGACACCTTCAGCATTTCTCTCAGGACTTCTCACCAGAAGCTGGTGACAGGGGTTCTTCTATGACTCCTCGTATAGGAGCAACTCCGCCAGTTTCTCACCAGTTTGGGAACTAGAGTTCTTCCGGCCGTTCAGGCCGAGGTGGAGGTCGCGGCCGTGGTGGTCAGTCACCAGGCTACCAGTGACAGCAGGGTGGATCAACTCAGAGTAGTCAGGTTGGGTCACAGGGCCGCGGAGCAGGCCAGACCTTTGTAGTGGAGCAGACCCAGCCGGAGCAGGATCCTGGACCTTCTATAGTTCGAGGTACGATCCTAGTTGCCTTGGTTTTATCTTTAGCTCTTTTTGATACTGGTGCTACGCATAGCTTTATATCTGTTGCTTTTGTGGAGAGACTTGGGCTCATTGTCTTCTCTTCTACTGATGTCTTGACACTATACACTTCATTAGGGACTAGAACATCTAGTTTACGTCAGTTCAAGGAGTGCCCTATAGAGGTTGGTGGGTGTCACTTCCTTTGGGATCTTTATGTTCTAGAGATGACAGGCTATGATGTCATTTTCATAATGGACTGGCTAGTTCCCTTCCAGGTATTCGTCGACTATTATCATCGTAGGGTGAGTTTAATATCACTAGAGGGTGGATCTTTTCCACATAAGGGCGAGTGGGATGTCCAGGCGAGCAGAGCGGGACCAGAGCATCATGGGTTGGGAGCAGTTACATCCTAGATTGCTATTATTTATCTGGATGACTAGGGGACTTCACAGTTAGAATTTCCTCCAATGGTGGATCATTTCAGAGATGTCTTTCTAGAGGACTTTTCTGGTTTTCCTCCAGAGCATGAGGTAGGCTTTTCGATCAATCTTGTGCCAAGAGCGGCACTGGTGTCCATTCCTCCTTACATGATGGATACACCTGAGTTGCAGGAGCTCAAGAAGCAGCTAGAGGAGTTGCAGGCAAAGGGTTTCATCCGACCCATTACTTCTCCTTGGGGTTCACCTATCCTATTTGTGAAGAAGTAATACGGTACTCTTAGGCTTTGCGTGGACTACCGGAAGTTGAACCAGTTGACGGTGAAGAACCGATATCCCTTTCCTAGGATTGATAATCTCCTTGATCAGCTTCGAGGATCCCGGGTGTTCTCAAAGACTTACTTGAGATCTGGTTATCATCAGTTGCACGTTAGACCATATGATATACCTCTCACAGCCTAATAGAGCAGTTATGGTCAATACGAGTATATGGTTATGTCGTTCGGTCTCACGAACGTGCCTACAGTTTTCATGGAACTGATGAACCGAGTGTTCCATCCATACTTGGACTCTTTCATGGTGGTCTTTGTGGATGATATCTTGGTGTACTCTAACACTCGACACGGACATGCTACCAATCTTGAGATTATTTTGAGTACACTGAGAGATAATCAGATATATGCTAAGCTCTCAAAATGACACTTTTGGATGGACCTAATTCACTTCTTGGGTCATGTTATCTCAAAGACAGAAGCATCAGTAGACCCATAGAAAGTGAGATCTGTAGTTTCCTGGGAGCAGCTGAAGAACGTCTTTGAGGTGTGGAGTTTTCTAGGGCTGGTTGGATACTACAGATGTTTCATTCAACACTTTTCGCGCTTAGCATCACCGCTGATGGGTCTGACTAAGAAGGGTGTGAAGTTCATGTGGTTAGATTCTTGTGAGTCAGCCTTTCAGGAACTGAAAGGGAGGTTGACTTCAGCACCGATACTAGTCTTTCCAGAGTTGGGCAGGAGCTATACCATTTATTATGATGCTTCAGGTGTCAGGCTGGGAGTTGTGCTTATGCAGGGAGATGGAGTCGTTGCGTACGGGTCTCGGCAGTTGAGGCCACATGAGAGGAACTACCCAACACACGATATGGAGTTGGTAGTTGTTTTTCATGCCTTACATTGTTGGAGACATTATCTTATGAGAGATCACTTTGTGGTTTTCACTGACCACAAGAGTCTCAAGTACATCTTCACTCAGTGTGATCAAAATTTGAGTCAGTGTAGGTGGGTTGAGTACCTACAGTCCTTTGACTTTGAGATTGCCTATACTCCTGGGAAGGGCAACACAGTGGCTGATGTGTTGAGCAGGAGGACTCAAATATAGGCAGTTCAGGAGGCCAGCAGTGAGTGTCATCTTATGGCTCTGTTCTCTAAGATGCATTTGGAGGTGCACAATAGATATGGGCAGACCTTTATTTCCTCTGTAGTTGTAACCTCTAACCTTCTTGATCAAGTATGAATGAGACAACTATCAGATCATGAAGGCCTAGTCCTATGGGAAAGCGTGTCAGGAGAGGACCCTATTCCTGGATAAACCATAAGAGAGGATGATATCTTGCATTTCCAAGGACGCATATGGGTGCCAGCAGACATACGCGAGGAGTAGATTCGGGATTTCCATTCCTCAGTTTGGGTAATTCATCATGGTGTCACCAAGATGTATTGGGATCTACACTGTCAGTATTGGTGCCCAGGTATGAAGAGGGAGGTAGCTGGTTTCATCATGAGGTGCTTCACTTGTCAGCAGGTGAAGGCGAAGCATTAGTGACTAGCAGGGCTTCTACAGTAGTTAACCATTCCCGAGTGGAAGTGGAATGATGTCGCGATGGACTTCGTGACCGATTTTCCGAGGTCACCTCGAGGGAATGACGCAGTTTGGGTTATCATTGAAAGGCTCATGAAGGTTTCTCACTTCTTTCCAATCAAGGACACCATCGGTGTTGATGAGCTGGGGCAGTTGTACATCCGAGAGATTGTATGTCTACATGGGGTTCCACACTCCATTATTTTAGACAGGGATGCTCGTTTTACTTCTCGGGTCTGGAAGGGGCTTCAGAAGTCTTTGGGTACACATGTACTTTTGAGTATGGCTTACCATCCCCAGCCAGATGGCATGTCCGATCGTACGATTCAGGTTCTTAAGGACATGCTCCGAGCATGCATTCTGGATTTTGGAGGTTCTTGGGAGAAGCATATACCTATTGTGGAGTTTTCTTACAATAATAGTTTTCAAGAAACTATTCAGATGACACCTTATGAGGCTTTGTACGGTAGGTCATGCCGATCACCCTTATGTTGGTTGGAGGCAGGAGAGGCAGCTTTGCTGGGACCTCGTCTTGTTTAGGAGATCACAGAGCAGATAGAGTTGATTTGGAAGAGGATGGCTACTGCACAGTCTCGTCAGAAGTCTTATACTGATCAGTGAAAACGACCTCTAGAGTTCAAAGTTGGGGATCAGGTTTTCCTGCGTGTCACACCGAGGTTGGGACACAATAGGATTAGGAGGAAGAGTAAGCTTTCACTGAGGTACATTGGGCCGTTTGAGGTATTGGAGATAGTTGGGTCGGTTGCCTATTGGTTGAAGTTATCTCAGAGGTACCGGGCTATGCATGATGTTTTCCACGTTTCTCAGCTCCGACATTACTTTTCAGAACCGTCTCGTGTATTTCAACATGAGGAGGCTGAGCTCAAAGTGGATGCGTTGTTCGAGGAGCATACTATCTAGATTTTTGATTGAAGTATGAAGGTTCTCTTTGGATGATATGTTCCTCTGGTATGGGTGTTATAAAAGCACGGGCGAGTACAAGACGGGACTTGGGAGAGGGAGGCCATTGTACGATCTCAGTGGCCAGAGCTCTTTGGGGTATCTTCTTCTGCGCCGTTCTAGGGAAATTCAGGGATGAGTTTCTTTAAGGGGGGGAGTTTGTAAGAACCTGAACCTTATTTTCAGGTATGTTTTCCTTTTCTGGCCGTTTTTTAGAAAAATAGGTTCTTCAGGAGGTTGTGCAGGGGCGCATGATTGGCGCACGGTTGGCGCACGGTCTGAACAAACCATGCGTCCAGACCAGGAAATCGTGCACCCTTGACAGTGGGCTCCGCATGAGCTGCACACAGTTTGTCAAACCGTGCGGCCAAACCGTGCGAAGTACCTGGGTGAGACAGTGGCAACCACACGATTGGTGTACAGTTTTTCAAACCGTGCAGGGTAATTGTGCGGCCACTTAAAGTTAGGGTTTTTAAGTCCCGGGCCACTCGGGATTTCCCATTCCTCCACCTTTCTTCCTCCTACTCGTGGATCATGTGGGAGTTGCGATTTTCAAAGGTTGTGGGAGCTCCTTGGCTCGTTTTGGAGGCAAATCAATGGGTTTTCTTGGTGGATTGAAGGCGATTCTCCTCGGGTAAGTCCCTATTTTGGTTCTTTGAGGTTTTGGTTAGGGTTAACCCTCTTCCTCTCTTAGTTTCCTAGATCTACAAGGGTTTCATGTAGATCTAGGGTTGTGTTGCCTTTGTATGTTAAAGGTTGACCTTGTTGATGTTAGGGAAGAGTTTTGAGGTGGTTTCGAGGAGGCGTTCACCCGGTTTAGAGCGCGTTTGGGCGAAGAGGTTGATTTTTCCAAACCCTAAGAGGTAGGTGGTTTGTGAATTTCAGTTTAAGGTCTTTGAATTGTATGTGCAAAATTGCCAATACCCATGAACGAGGTATTGGTCATTTACCATTTTTAACCCTGTTAATTTCCTGCTTTGTAGGTGTGTGCGAGTAGAGGTTATTTGTATGTGAATAGGGTTGATTGTTGTGCCTTGGATGCATTGCCATGCATGTTTTTGCATGTTTTGACCTTTGGGTCTTGTTTGCCTATTAAGCTACTATTTACTTTCTCATTCCTAGTATTGTAGGATGGTGTGACTATTATGCTGTAGAATTCTAGCCAAGTAGTTCATGAGGTTTACCTTTCCTGTTACGCGCTGCTACACTTTCCTGACTTACAAAAGTCCATGAGAACCTGGTGTATAGATCATAGGGAGAATTGACGTTGAGGGCTTCTCTAGAGTGTATTTATAATTGTACGATGTGAGACCACATGGGTAATTGATGTTGAGTGCTTCCCCAGAGTGTCTATAGTTCCTTTACGTGGGCCATAGGGGGAATTGACGTTGAGTGCTTCCCCAGAGTTCCTTTAGTACGATACGAGACTATAGGGGTAATTGATGGTGAGTGCTTTCCCAGAGAGTTTATACTTTAACTGAACCAGAGGGGTGAGACTGTGTGTGATTCCCAGAGGGTTGATTGTACTTGTTGGGTTGAACCATAGGGGTTAAGGATGAGAGTACTGCCCAGAGGGTTACCTGTTTGTGATTATCTGCTTTGATTAGATGTTGCTTAATATCTAGAACTATGGATTGTTACTGTTGAGTACTTCCTTATTTACTGCTTTCTGCACTTTTACCTGCCATATATTCACTGACTGTTAGGTACAGATCTCATGGTGGTTGCCTACTGGGATTCATCTCACACCCTATTTGGGTCATGCTTTTGGGACCAAACAGATTATATTGTTACAGGTATAGATAAGGGCAAGCGCCCCTCTACATCAGGTACTTGATATGCTGCAGAGCTGGAGAGTATGAGACCAAGCTATGGCTTGCGATGCTGAGGATTTTATCTGTTTTCATTTGTACTTTGGCTTAGTATTGTTTTCCGCATTGTGACTTGTTTGGCTACTTTCCTAGACATATATGTATCATGCATCATTTATATATATGTATGCTCTCGTTGTTTCATTATCTCAGTCTTCTGCTGCTTACTCTTGTATGAATGTTTACTGCTTCCTCTATTGTATGTGTTTGTTTACTTCTGTTGTGTACTCTACCAATGAGGGCATAGTTTCCCCACTATCACACCCAATGTCACGACCCATCCTCGGGGCCCGTGTTGTGACTACCCCAAGCCCGCCTTCCATAGGCTAGGGGCTGGCGACTAGCACCAAGGCGTAATTCCCGATAAAAAGGGAAGACATTGCCTTTTTAAAGTGAACAAACACACAGAGTAAGCAAGCTGAAGTAAACACTAAGTAAAAACTGGGTACAATAGTAAGTGTGGAAAAGTAAGTGGGCCAGAATACAAACCCAAACTGAAAGTAAGGTACAACTGAAAAAGGGGGGTACAACAACTGAAAAGTAAAGCCGCAACGTCGAGCCGTCCACTAGAAGTCCCACCTGATGGGTGGGTACAGATAGCCTCCACAGCTCCTCGAGTCCAGTCATCCGCTCCGAGTACGTCCCACCCAATGGTCCACCTCCAGGTATCGTCCTGCTCCGCAAGCCTCAACCACGATTAGCGTTGTCCGTCGTCTGCAACCAACACAACGTAGTTCGGGCATAGCCCGTGCAGGGGTGAGTATACGCTACTCAGTAGGGACCCTGAGACCCCCGAAGGTCTCCCAGAATCCACAAAGGATAATCCACAAAGGAAAGATACAATCACAAAGTAGCATCCGTCAC
Organism: Viscum album; assembly: GCA_963277665.1. Lineage (NCBI taxonomy): Eukaryota > Viridiplantae > Streptophyta > Magnoliopsida > Santalales > Viscaceae > Viscum > Viscum album. The sequence continues at coordinate 2,075,231,865 of OY728131.1, forward strand.
TACTTAGGTATATGTCCATACATATACCTAAGTCATCAATTCCAGTTCGGCTCCAGCATCCGAGCCCAAGTTCGATCACGTCCACACAGGATAGCACAACACAATCCACATAGGAGAGCAAGTCAATCATATCGAAGATAAGTATTGAAAGTCAAGACTCAACTCACACAAGTATACTTCTTCGTAAGACGATAGAGATGATCAGATGTAGTCACTGATTCATCTAAGCCGTCGGACCCACACAGGATCGTTAGGTACTAACCCCCGCAATGACCCACAAAGGATCGATAGGTACTAACCCCCGCAATGACCCACAAAGGATCGATAGGTACTAACCCCCGCAATGACCCACAAAGGATCGATAGGTACTAACCCCCGCAATGACCCACACAGGATCTGACCCACACAAGATCGGTATGCGTTGGCCCACACAGGACCGTTGAGCGCTGAACCACACAGGATCTGACCCACACAGGATTGGTAGCACTAACTCACGTGGGATCGCTGAGTGTTGTAGTCGTCGCCGTTGAATCCACGGAGGATTTCTGTACAGTGGTCATCGTCGTCGCAATCGCAGTCAGCTCTAGGGTTCCCGCACACAGAAAGCTCGTTCGAGAGGGTCCGCTCCACGAGCCGAGGGGCTGATACATCAACTGACACAAAGTCCGGAGTTGATGTATCGCAAAGTTTCGTATCGTCAACAGGAACTCAACGTGACAAACAACGCGTCAATCGGACGCCCGGTCTGAGAGTTATTGACTTTTTCATCCCAGGGGTCCGGTTGGTTTTTAAGTCAAAACCAACCCGACCGTACTCCATCTGCGTCCAAAACTCAAGCGGAGTAATCCAAAAGGTCTGTCTCACTAAGAAGAATCCAACAAAGTCGACGACACGTCAATCGGACGTCCGGAGCTCAAGTTATAAGTGTTTCCGCTCCGAGGGCCCGGTTGGTTTTGTGTACGAACCAACCCGGCCGAACCCAAAGTTCTCTGAAATCTTGAGTGTAATATACCAAAACGACCGTCTCGATCCAAGGATCGCTACGCAACTGACAGTGCATCGATCGGAGGTCCGTAGCCCAAGTTATGGGTAACATACCGAAACAGCCCGAAAATGGGGGGTCTGGGCCCGGTCCGACCCGGCACACCCCCCCCCCCCCCGGGTCGGCCCGAACCGGGTCGACCCGACCCGAGTCCGGGTCCGACCGGGCTGGGCGCGGCGCGGCCCGGCCCAGGGCGGCTCGGCGCTGGCCGAGCGGCCGCGCAAAGGTTTGAGCAAAACCTCTCAATTCCTCTCGCACAACCCAAGCCACCCCAATAAAATAAGGCGTAGCCTTATTTTATTTCACACGCCAACTGTTTTTTAAAACTAAAACAGATCATTCAATTAATCGAATTAATTGAAGGGTTTTGACCGCCCAATTAATAAGGCGTTTATTAATCCAAATAAACGCAAGGGTTGATTTTCATTAAAAGGGGGGGTGGGTTGCGGGTGCGTTACCTAATTAAAGGTGGGGGTTTTGTGGAAGTTGAAAAGGTGGGGCTCGTGTGGGCTCTACCCCACAAATATTCTACCTAGTGGAGTAGGATATAGTGGGTCTCACTTCAACCACTTAGCTTAGGTTAAACAACTTAAAATAAAATAAAATCGGCTGCACCATTTTATTTTATTCTTTTACTTAACCTAAAATTTAGTAACCACACCCGAGCAAACACAACTCCGGAAAAGGTGTTCCTAAGCAATTATCAGCGCTGTGATTCCATCGGTGTCCTCGGATTTCGATTCCGAGCACCGGTTCAAAAGTTAGGAAAACCCGCTCGTTCGCTCACTGAACGTACCCGAGCTAAACTTCAGAAAATGATTTCGACCACACCGGGCCTAGAAATCAGGTGCCTTCAGAAACTGCGTTCTTGTAAAAACCCAAAGAAAATTAAGAAAAAATTTCCTTTGAATTTTACGGGTCTTTACACCCAAGGCCCGCACTGCTAATCGGCAGCCTCTGGCGTTCGAGGAAATGCGCTTGAGGCCATGTGACCAACCGGGTATGGGGCACCTCTGGGTGGCTTCCAGAACCGGGACGTTATAGTTTCCCACATCATTAACTCTTGTTCCTCTTCAAAATTCACACATTCCATTAATTCCAATTTCTCCCCTCTAACTACCAAAATTATCATCTTTTAAATTTACCCATTATTCTATATCGATTTCATGTTCACTCGTCCTCGTATCCCATCAATTATGTTAATATTTATTTAATCCCAAAAGAATCACATCAATTTCCAACCATCACATCAACCAAATTATAAAAATTCATTTCACATGCCTAAAATAGAAGTTAAAATCCTCTAAAATCAATTTACTATTAATGAACGAGACTTAAATATCCAAAATCCCACATCCTCATGGACAAATTGGAAATAACCTATGTTATATCAATCTCATATCAATTCTCTATAAAATTCATCCATCTACCTTTGATCACATCCTTGAGAAGATATAATATAAGAAAGGAGAATGGATCAAGTAAATAATTCCTTAACTTGCATCGATTTGATCCCATGAGATAAAGGAACACAAGGATCCACCCAAGAGCACTCAAAACCACCAAAGAGAGACCATCTGTTATTTAAGTCACCAATGGAGAGATTAAAGTAAATGATAAGAGATAGATCATAAGTATTTATAATCAAATGAAAACTAACCAAACCATGGTATAGTTCCTAAAATAATATCATGGTATGGTTTGGTTAAGGTAGATCCAAAACCAAAATGTCTAAAATATTCAACTCCCTTAATATCAATTATTCATTTTCATTCTTAACTTCACACATATAACAAATACTATAATGTGTAAAATAAACCATGTTGTTCTGTCCTTAAACCCCCTTTAGACAATGAGATAAAATTATGATAGCTATTCATCAAACCAGATCATTTTCTAATACATAATGACAAAAAACGTTGTATTAATTCCTTACTTTTAATAGTAAATCTAACAAAATATATTTCCAAACCACCACATAAAATATGACAATTTTTACCAAACCAAAACACAGTATACAAAATCAGGATGTAATTTCACTCCTAAATAGACATGAAAATAATAATAATCAAAATATCATTTTCTATAAACCATGGCCAAATTCCATACATAAGGAAAAAACCATAATAAGTAAGATAAAATATGGTTATCATTGGAGAGTTCTATTAAAAATGAATGTGCCTTATGCACTGCCGGAATTCCAAGTTCACCTGACCATTACTTTGGTTCTAGCTATTCTTCCTCCCTTGCGCCACTCGGATCTTTGAGTTTTGACAACTGGGTTTGGCCGCCTTTTCCCAGGCTCTCGGTGGCTCATGTCCCTTATACAAAAACTTATTCCCTTCCAGACCTTGGTCCACTTCCAAAGCCTTTGTTCAAGGATGTGATGCATCAGCCTCCGCATCGAAAGTCGATGGCGAGCTGTGCTTTTCTGGTGGTTCCCCTGGTTTTGAAGTCTTCGAGGGAGAGTGGCCTCCCGGTTCTATCAGTCTCAATGAAATCATTCGGGGAGGCTTCAGTGAACCTGAAATCGACTCTGGTGGAGAGATTTGGGATAGAAAAACCTCCACTCTCCTTGTTCTAAGTCCTTGTGAGATCGTGGGGCTTGGAATACCCAGCTAGGGTTTCAGTCTTGAATCGTAAGGCTATCTTCATTATCTTAGATTCTAAGGAGGATTTTGTAAAGGGTTAGTGTGAAAGACCTAGATCTGTCGAGCGATGGCAGTTTAGCTTGTCTTGGTGGTAGATAGAGGCTAATTTCAGTAGGGATTTCTCACATGCTGCTTTGTGGATCTAACTTCCTGGACTTCCCCTACCTTTCATGAACCCAGATTTCCTATGGGGATTCAGAGACTCCCTCTGTTCCTTTATCTGTGCAGAAGATCGCACCCTTCATCTTGAAGAAGTGGCGACGACAAGGATCTGCATAGAGATGGATATTGCCCACCCTCTCCCGGTGCAGATTCTTCTTAGAATTAATGGAATGGAGGACTGGACTCAGGATCTCTGTATCTGTCATCCCCTTAGTTTTGAAAAAGCCTCCACATACAGGGTTACACCCTGCCAGTTTTCCGTAGAAGCCATCAGAGGATGGAGGTCAAGCCGATATCTCTTGAAATGATGGGGAGTTTCTTACACAGGGTACATAATATTCATTATTGGTTTGTTCTGGGGCCAAAGCTAGATGAAATGGGTTTCGATGATCACGCTACTCATCTAGAATGATTGGAGACTAGGAGACCAGATTAAAACAGATTTTCTGTCTAATGAACTACATAATAATCCAGCTTCTCTGGTTGCAGTCCTGGAGCTGAAACAAAATTCCTAAATGATCATGGTGTTTGCACAGAAACTAAGGGTGCTTAAATTCCTACATGTGAATCCCCACAACACTCATATATGGATCTTTTGGAAGGATAGTTTCTCTGTTGATTTAATCACCGCCTCTGATTAGTTCTTGACCACAAAAATTAATGCTGGTGCTCATGGCTTCTTCTTCTCTTTTGTTTATTCCAAGTGCGATGCCCAGGAGTAGGGGTTTCTATGGCGTGATCTCAGAACTTTTAATCCAGGAGAAAATTCATGTCTTGTAGGAGGAGATTTTAACATTGTTGCCAACCCAGAGAAAATGAAGGTATGCAAGGCTTTCCCAAGAAAATCCAGTTAAGACTTTGCTATGTTTATGACCTGCAATGGGATAATGGACTTCGGCTTCATTGGGTATCGGTTCACCTGGTGCAACAGTCATAGAGGGGGCAACCAAACCTAGAGTCGCCTGGGCCGCTGCTTGGTGGATGGCTCTGCTATCTCATTGTTTCCTGACATTGTAGTTTCTCATTTGGGTAGAAGCTTATCATACCACTCTCCTCTATGTATTGTCTTGACCCATGGAAGTAGAAGAGGTGAAGGTTTTCATTTTTCTCATCTGTGGACTGGGAAGAGGGTTTTCATGAAGTAGTTAAAGAGTCATGGAATAGACCTGCACAATGGATTGATCTCCACAATAAATGAATGAGCCTAAGGGGAAACCTTTTGTATTGGTTTAGAAATATTCCACTAAGAAGTCAGAATTTGGTGGAGATCAATAAAGATATAGAACATCTCAAGATTAATCTAGAGAATTCTAAGGATGACTCGCTCTTTTGAGAGCCAAGTGTCACGAGCTGAGCGTCTCAGCACAGCAGTTCGCCCGTGCGGCACCCCAGCCCCCTCCAAGGCGGGCGGAGTTCAGCCGTCCAGCTCTTCATATGTGAGGTTCACTGGTTTCGTTCTGCCATGGACTCATCAGGAGAGTGGCTCCAACTCCCAACCAGTGGTGTCAAGTTTGACACGCACCATCCTTCTCTTTGTTGGGGCGACTCTCATCTCTTAGACAGGGACTAACCAAATGAACCACAACTTTGATGTTCTTGCTGGTGTGGAACAGGACCCCCATGATTGGGTCGTGACATTCTCCCACCACCATTCCATGCACGCCCTCGTGCATGCAGGATCGTGACCTTCTGTGTGTCCGCGACTGCTTCCAACTAACCGGCTACCAAGCATGGTCTCAGGGGACGCTCCTTCCTTGTCGTTGGCATCAATGGTCCACTCACTCTCTGGGTCGCAAACCACCGTGGTCCACCCTCTCTCTCAGGGTCGAAAACCACCTCCACGAGACCCACCCTTCATAGTGGCGTCTCTGCCTCGGACATCTCGCAAGCGCGACCATCTGTGTCGTGTCACCTCTGCATGACACCCCGGGACTCCGCTCCCACCACCAAGGTCCGTCCGGCAGCATTCCGCAACACCACGAGGCACATTCCCTTTGATACCACTTGTCACGGGCTGAGCGTCTCAGCACAACAGTTCGTCCGTGCGGCACCCCAACCCCCTCCAAGGCGGGTGGGGTTCAGCCGTCCAACTCTTTATGTGTGAGGTTCACTGGTTTCGTCCTGCCATGGACTCATCAGGAGAGTGACCCCAACTCCCAACCAGTGGTGTCAAGTTTGACACGCACCATCCTCCTCTTTGTCGGGGCGACTCCCATCTCTTAGATAGGGACTAACTAGATGAACTGCAACTTTGATGTTCTTGCTGGTGTGGGACAGGACCCCCATGATTGGGTCGTGACACAAGACACAAAAAGAAAACAATAGAGGATATTATTTTGAAACAATAATGATTGTGTCATGAACGTTCCAGGGTAAGATGACTTTGGGAGGGAGACAGAAACACTAGTTACTTTCATGCTTGCATCAAAGAAAAACTGTGCTTCAAGCGACCCAATATCTTCATGGAGGATAGACCTTTTTTGGAAGATTGTGATGAAGTGGGGAGGATGGAAAACAAGGAGTTAAAAATTATTCTAGCTGGTCCTAACCTTCGCATGAAAGGGGGTTACTCAAGGGAATCAACAAAGATCTTTGAGGTAATTCCCAATAGGGTTACTAATTATGATAATGAGCTCATGGAGGAGGTCCCTCAAGAGAGGGAGATTTGTGAGGCTGTGTGAAATCTCAATCCCGAAAGCACTCTTGGTCCAGATGGATTCCTAGGATCCTTCTACAGGAGCTCTTGGGTGGTTGTGAAGCATGATATGATTCAGGTTGTGTAGTATTTTTTCATAGCAATCCATCTCCACAGGACTTCCTGTGCCAAAAAGATTGTTTCAGTGGCAAAGGTGAAAGACCCATTCTCTTTAAATCAATATAGACCAATATGTCTATGTAACATACCTTATATGGTGCTAGCAAGCCTAATCAACAATAGAATATTAGCCTATCTTCCCATATGGATATATGATGAATAGAATGGGTTTATCAAAAGCTGAATAATTCTGAGAGCCAATGGATTAGATCAAGAGGTGGTCAACGATATCAATCAGAAAACGTTCAGGTCCAACATTGCTATTAAGATGGATATGAAAAAAAATCATATGATAAGATTAAGTGAAACTTCACCATAAAGGTTCTTTTTGGTATGGGTTTCACTTCCCAGGTAATTGATATCTTGTTTTGATGTTTTAGCTTATCATGGTTATTAATATCCTTCACTGGAAAACAATATGGATTCTTCAGGGTAGTTTGGGGATTGGGACAAGGTGACCTGCTCTCACCAACTTTGTTCTTTCTTTCCCAGGATGTTCTTAGCCGACACATTAACCAATGCATAGACTTAGGAAAAATTATTCCTTAACGTAATAGGAAATTGGTTGGAGACGTATCTCACTTTATGTTTGTAGATGACACAATTATATTTGCAAATGGTAGCAAAAGATCTATTCAGGTGATCAATGAGGCTCTGGAGTAATAATGTAAATAGAGCAGGCAAATGGCGAATCGGGATAAAAGCAACTTTTACATAAAAAATAATTGTCTGGACAACCAAGTTTGTGCTTTGAAGAGTAGTCTTAACATGCACATAGGGAACTTTCCAATGGAGTATTTGGGTGCATCTGTTTCCCCGAATAAGCTTCACATTCATCAAATTGACAAGGTGATTGACATAACCATGGGTCAGATTGTAAACTGGAAAAATAGATTTCTTTCATTCAGAGGTAGAATAACACTAGTAAACGTTGTCCTATCTTCAATTCCCATGAATGTACTTTCAACCCTAAAAGTACTGAAAAGGGTCCTCTCAAACATAGAGAGTATGATGGTGTCTTTTCTATGGGATTCCCTAGCTAGATGGAAAGCACCACTGGGATTTGTGGACTAGATTAGATAGACCCCTAGCCTAGGGTGGAATTAATATCAAGAGAATCTTAAGGACTATGCATGGCATGCAGGCTAAGCTGGCGTGGGAGGATATTGAGGGGACGACTCTCTTGGGAAAGCATATAAAAAATATGCATGGCATTGACATGGACAAGAAAATAGTCAAACCCTCTGTGATTCAGACCATGATTTTGGATTATATACAATTTCTACAGCAACATACTCGATGGATAGTTGAAAGAGGTGACCAAAACTTCTGGGTCAAAAATTGGGCATGATCTAAGTTGTGGTTTCCAGGGAGACCAACACAAGACATCATGTTTAAAGAGGCCAGAAAGTAGCCAAATTTCATTCAGGAAATTCTAAATGAGGAACTAATGGCTATATTTGAAAACATTGTACTTAACTCTGACCTGGATAAGTGTGTATTCACAGCCTCTCCCTATGGGACCTTTTCAATGAAGGAGTTATAGAGATTGTAGGTGACCTCCAATGATCATGATGCTTGGGGTGAGGTGACCTAGTGTAATGGTATTCCCACTAATTTTAACTTCCTGATTTAGAGCATAAGAAATAATGCTATGCCCACCAAGGATAATGTCAAATGCCTGGGAATTAGTTTGACCTTGTGATGTCAGTGTTGCAAGGATCTAAAAGTTGAAACTTCATGTCATCTATTTTTTTAAAGTGACTGGGAAAAATTAGTTTGGTACACATATGTAGGATTCACATGTCTTTCTTATCATGAGATTTTGAGAAATTATTTTTTAATCTTGTGTTTTTAGGATGTAGGAACTATCGAAATGGAGAGAAAAGAAAGGGATATAATATTAGATGCGTGATGTTGGTGCATCTAGAAAAAATAAAATTAAGTGAGGCACAAATAAGTTTTGGGTTCGCGCATTGTCACTATCCTTATAACAAAAAGAACACTAATCAATATCATCAAGATTGAAGAGAAATGAGTGTTTTCTCTTTCTCTTAGGATATCGTAGGCCTACAACATAGACCCCTATCCGATTACCATATCTGAGTGTCGATATTGGGTAAGGTGGAACCCTCATCATTCAGGCCTGAAGCTAAACATTGATGGCTCATGCAACTAGGGGGTTGTGTGTGTGTGTGTGGGGGGGGGGGGGGTGATCCGTGATCCATGGGGCTTGATCAGTCTTGCCTTCGCTTCTCACCTGGGAAGGGGAAACTCTCTTCAAGTAGATGCATAAGCGTTATTGCTGGGTCTTAGGCTATGTGATCAAAGAAATATTCTTCTCAATGCTATGGATACTAACTCCATAACTATTTTCAACTCCCTCTGAGGGAATGCTAACATTTGATGGACTATTTCAAATACTATCCGACGATGTAAGGATCTGATGGGCTGCAACATGGATATCTTGCATACATGGAGAGAAGGTAATGCATTCGTGAATTTACTGGATTCCAAGGAAATTCATAGTGAGTGTTTTCCCTTATTTTTAGGTCTTGGGTCCTTCCCTCCTGCGGGGGTCAATTTGGTTAGGGATGATTCCCTCAGGCTTCACTATTTTAGACCCCCCCTGATTTCTTGGTGGTCCCCCTATTTTTCACTTTTTCCTTTTCACTTCCTAGATTATTCCCGTACTTTTACTTATGTGGTAATAAAATAAATATTTTGTGGTGAGATATGAAAATCATGATGCAGTGAAATAAAAAACGCAACATTATTTCTTCAAAAACTCAAAAATTCAGCTTAACTCCAATATTTAAGCTCAAAGATCACCCATTCATTTTCAAACACTTCAAAATTCACAAATTATAGAACATAAAAGATCTAATACTTTAAAAAATGGGTCTACATAATGATATTATATTTCATTTTTTATATTTTCCCCAAATCACATGTTGATGTTGTTAACAAGGAAGTGAAATCATGTTATATGTTATAGATACTTTAGATCCTTTCGGAAGGAAGATTGATTATGTATTTAAATGACCACCTATTCTATAGTGATTTTTGATATTGAATTCATTTGAGAATTTATTTTTCTTGATATATATAGACACACACACACACATTTAATCCTATCCTAGGGGATCGATTGGATGGTTATCTATAAAGACAACATCAATTTCTATCATCTGAATTTGGTGTTTCTATCATAACATGGGAACAATCATGTATTTCTAGGTGAGTAGGATTTAAGAGCAAGAATATCCAAACCAATTTTTTAGGTTATTAGGACTATCACTTTCCAACTATAACCTCTTCTTATGGATTCTATAGAAGGGAAGCATAAAATTAAACTTCCTTCTTTGGTAAATAAACATCCAGAAGTTAAACCTAATAATTTATCTATATTTCACTAGATAGAGAAGTTGAATTTTCAATTTATCTACTTCTATGAACAAGTATCATTTCCTTACCTTTATATTCAATTATCCTTACTGAAAAGAAGGAACTAAAAATTTAGTTATAAGATCTCAAGGGGGTTGATTTTATTTACTAGAGTGTGTTACCCTGGGTAGCTCCTATTCTCTTTATTAAAAAGGAAAATAAAAATTTTCACCTTTGTATAGAGTATTAATTCTCAACCATGTGATGAAAAATAATATCACCTTTTCCTAAAATTATTAATCTCTTTGATATATTTAGAGAAGTAAGATATTTCTCAAAGATTTAACTAAGGCCAAGATATCATTATTTGAGGTTCAAGGTGTCATATATTCCTAATTATACCTTCACAAGAAGGTATGTTAATTGTGAGTATCTTGTGATGATCTTTGGGATTATGAATTCTCCTACAAATTTATGGCTTTGATGAACTATGTATTTTATAGATACCATGAATATTTTTTATTGTATTTGTATATAATATCCTGACTTATTTCAAGTCAAAGTAGAAATATGAAAATCTATATTAAAATTGTGGATTTAAGAAGTTATTTTTTTTTGTGTTATGTGGTTTATGAAAATGGTATATTAGTTAACCTTGAGAATATTTAAGTGTATATGTATTGGGAGAACCCTAAGAATGTTTTTGAAATTATTTTTTTTAATCTAGAGAATATTATAAGAAATTCATTCACGATTTCACAAAATTAGTTTCATCTTTGATGGAATTGACACATAAGAGAGTGAATTTTGAATAAAGTGATGAGTATCAAAAATACTTTGATGAACATAAAAAGTCGTTGAATTTTGTTGACTATAACTGACCAAATTGAAAGTTACTTAGTTTATTATGATTTCTCAGGTATGGGTATGGGTTGTGTTATTATGTATAATGATCATGTGGCAGTTCGTTGTTCTTTCTAGCTTTAATCACATGAGAAAATAAACCAAACCATGACCTTGAATTAGCATATTTTATTCATGTTCTAAAACTTTAGAGACACTCCCTATTTAAGAAGAAGTTCATTATGTATGAAAATCAAAAAATTATAAAGTATATATTTTTCTCAAAAGGATTTGAATATCATGTAGATAAAATTGATGAAATAATTGTAGACTAATTACTTAAATATGACATGCTCTTATTGTAAAGGAAATGTGGTCACCAATGCTATCAATAGAAAGTTATTAGTGAAAGTAGAGAACTAGTCTCGAAATGAATTGAAATTGGAAAGTAAATTTGCTGAATAGAATTTAGAGATAAAAGTGGAGGAGAATATATTATTCTTATAAATTCTAAATTTCATTCCTTTTATTGGGATAATCTATTAGATTATAAATGTCAATGAATAAGGGGAATTATAAATAGAAGGGAGACCATTGTTGAATGGTATAATTATTATAATATAAATCTTTAATTTATAAATGGATTATACTTATTTTTCTAAGGTTAAAAGTGATAAAGAATTATCAACATTTTAATTGGCTTGTGCACCCAAGTACTACCAAGAATTATTATAATATCAAAAAACAATGTTGGTGGTTTGAGACAATGAGATGAGGTTTTGAATTTGTGTATCATTTCATCACTTGTAAACAAGTTAATGATAGAAATTAATATCCTATTAATTTTCTGTAACCTATTTTTATTCCTATATGGAAGTGGAATGAGGCATCCATGAACTTTGTGACTATGCGACCTTGATCTTCTTGTGGAATAAATGTTATATGGGTGATTATAGACCAATTGATCAAATTAATTCATTTCCTTACCATCAAATAATTCTTTAAGGGAGAAGATCTTTGAAATTTATATGTGTAAGAGATTGCGAAATTGTATGAAGTAACTTATGTTATTATAATAGATACCTATAGTTTACCTATCGATTTTAGAAGTCATCAAGAGGCTACGGGTGCTCATTTAAAATTTGGAATGATATACCATCCTCAAACCAATGGTTAAAAAGAAGTGGATATTTAAATTCATGAAGATATACTTCATTCCGATTTCCATGATTTTGGAGGATCATTGGATAACTATGATTTTTTGATTTAATTTCCTTATAATAACACTCATGACACTTTAATTATGTTGGATCATTTCAATAATATTTATGGTTATCCATTCTGGTATCCTTTGTATGGGATTAGATTTGGTGAGTCATTATTATTGGAACCAATCATTACATAATAAATAAATTATAATATTCAATTGATTTGAAAAATATTGGTGATGGATCAAAGTACTTATAATTATTATGATAACTAATTTTAATGATAATTTGAATTTACAGTTAGTGATCAGGTATTTCTTATGGTTTTACCTAGATTGTGCTATAAGATATCAAGGAATAAAGGTAAGATAATTTTGAGACATGTCAACCCATTTGAAATTGTAGAGTGAAATGGATAAGTGTTGTATTGGTTAGATTAAGCTCCTTAGTTTACATTGATTCATAATATATTCCATGGATCCAAGTTGAAGAAATATTAACCAAATTTATTGTATGTTATTGAATAGAAAGATCTAGATTTAGAGTTGGATTACACCTTTATGAAGTAACCTCTAAATATTCCTGATAATAAAAATAAAGTGTTATGGGAGTATGTTGATCCCTATTGTTTTAGTTCTATGGAAAACAAAAAGGATATTCATAAAACATGGGAGAGGAAATCCACGATAAAGGATTAATGGCCTCATCTATTTACAAACTATAATATTAATAAGTTTTTGGGAAAGTAAAGTGAAATGGTGGGGAGAATTGTGACAAAAAGTGTGTCACAAATGTGTATTTATTTTAATCATTTTTTATTTTAGTGGGTTTGTGAGAATTTAGATGAAAAATTTAGAAAATTTAGAAATTTTCAAAAATGCATAGCTAAGATTCACAAGCAAGAAGACCATGCATTTTAGTCATGAAAATATGAGGGATAGTTCTAGCACTATAAAAAAATGATTAAATTATGGTATTTTTTAGTAGTGGTTATTAAGAAACCACCACTATATGTTTTAAAAAACCACAACCCCACCCCCTCCTCTATTGCATTTCCCCGTTATTTATCAACGTCACTCCATGATCTCTCCATCCACGCACTAGTGCTTCACATCTTCTAGTATCCATCTATGCATGCACTGCCTGATAATAGTGACCTCCCACTCTCCTCCCCCTGACATCAACCCCTACCCCTATTGTTTTAATGTTTTATTAGTTTAATATAGATCTACAAATGTTTCAAGAGAAACTTATAGTGCAATTATCACATTATTTTTATATTATTTTTAGTGAATAAAAAAATCATGAATAGGTTGTTAAAATAATTATGGAATTTTTAGTCATCTTGCAATGTGTGATTATCTATTTTTTATTTTAATCATTTTTTAAATGTCACTTAAATTAGATTTGTTAAGGAATTATATGATTCATGTATTAATCTTCTAGATCTATTTGATATCATTTGTTTTAATATTAATTATTTATTATTTCATCCAAATTTATTATTGAAAAAGTGTTTTCAAACACTTATTCAAGTAGTTTTCCTATGAAATTTAAGTATATGTGTTTTTTTGGAGAATAATAACAAGAATTTTTTTATTCCGTTTATTATAAGTGATAAGTGATTTAAGAAAAAATTAATAAGTTTTTTTCAAAATAGAATCTCAATTTGGGTATTTGATGAAATTATTTATACTAGACATTGAATCCAATTTATATTGTTTATATCTTACATGTTTATAAAAAAAGTTTTTATTTAGGAAGAATCACATGTTTACATCAACTTATATATTTAGATGTTTTGTAACGCCCCGACCCCAGCTACCCAGAGCCGGTGCATTATTACATAACATTGGCATGATCACAAGAAAGATCAAATCCCGAAAGACCGATTGGTTTAGTAGCCTTGGAAACACTAGATATAATCATAAAGTTTTACATTACATTTCAAAGTGAAAAACTACTACAACAACAAAGTCTTCATATCCACACTATTAACCCCTCATAATATCCCTGCAAGTCATTCATAAAATACTTCTTCACTACCTGGGAAAAATAAAACATAGAAAAGGGGTGAGCTCAAATGCCCAGTAAGGATAACAATATAGCGGAACATTCAAAATAAGCATAAACATTTAAGGCAATGAATTACTAAAACAAAAGCCTTTTAAAATTGAACTTCAACATAGTATGGAAAAAGTAAAATGAAATAATGCCATTTACTTGTTCACATGGATATTCTACTAATCGAATAATCACATGCAATATCAATAACCACTTTCATAATGTTGGAATGCATAATGCCAGACTATCATAACCACATAGCCAAGGCCTCGTGCCAAGACTACAAATAAGATTTTGTCAAGGCCTTGTGCCAAGACACTAGTTTGTCTCATGAGACCTACCGATGCATCGAGGAGCTATAGCGGGCTCCACCCGTCACTTATTAAGTCCAATGCATTCCCATATGAAAAGGTTTAAACATAACATAAACATTCATATTAAAACTAGCATACGAAATGTCAACAATTTCACCATAAACTATGAATGGTATAAAAATAGCACATCCACAGTCAAACATATCACAAAACCTTCAATACAATATAGAAGTTTTGTATCATAATAAATCAACTTCAAATAATCTTAAAATCCATCAAAGGATGTTGACATAGATGAAATCAAAATTCTTTTTAAAGAAGTATCTCCTTTTATTTTGAAATCATTTAAGATCCATATAAAATAAAACATTTTCTTTGAAAATATTCTTATAAGCTTGTATGTAAAGCTTTGACGATTTTATAACGGCGGAAAATAACCGCACCCGCCGTATAAGTTAAAAAAAACATTCTTACCTCAATTCAGTCGAAAAGGTTAAAAAGGACCTTGTTTTGAAAACGACGGAAAGATTCCTTTATAAACCTCTTATAAAAAGTCAAACAAGGGTATAAATGACTTTAACCCATATTCTTGTAAATATTAAAAATGTTTTGAAATAAATTTCAAAGAAACATGGATGTGGATGATAAAGAGATCCCAGAAGATTATTACGTATAATACAACCTCGGATAATGAAGAGATTGTGAAATAACCCTTACCTTGTACTTTTCCTTGGTTGGGGTAGGTTAACCTCCTGTATAATAGTGAAATAATTGTTACTAAATTATACAAGAATCATATACATTAATATGATATCATATGTGATCTTTTAATATTGATTTGATAATAATATCTTAGTATTATCGCCGTTTCGGGTGTTAACTTACTCATTTTCTTTATATGTTTTGTTACATAAGTCATGTTTTTTGTATCTTATTCATATCCAGAATGATATCAAGTCCTTAAACATCATTTTTAAATCATTAAATGATAATTATACTTGAATGGATACGATGGAGAATGAATCTCATCGCGTTCGTGGAGACGGTAGTCCGTACGTACGCACGAACGCTACTTCCATTTAATTTTTATTTTAAAAGAATCGAATCCAAATGATACATAGGTATATTAATATTCCAGTATAATATAATATTTTATATATGTTACTTAAGTTCATTAACACCATCCTTTATACGTTCCATGTGTGGTATGAACGAGTCATATCATTTTAAGGGGGCGGTAGTCCGCACTTCCTCAAATGAAATTATCGTATGTATATACAACATGAAACGAATAATGGTATGAAATAAAATGGAATTACAGAAGCTTATATATAAAATATATATCATTAATATCATATTTAATTATAGTTCCATCATAATGGCCACCATGAGAGGCGGTAAGATGTATTTGAACAATCATCGTTTCGTGAGGCGTTAGTTTGCCATCCACAGAAACATTATGTTCATCATCCATTAGATGGAGTTGTGTGTATGTGTAGTTTGAATAATTCTTATAAAAACATCCTAGTATATTGAGGATACTGGTGTTGTTACAAAAGAAAGGAAATAAAAAGAGTTTGGGGGTTGGAGAAGCAAAATAAATGAAAATAATTTAAGAGAAATCGTTACCTTTAATCTAGGTAACTCACTTTGGTTGGAACCAAAGGACTTCTTGAAATGCTTTCTGCCTAATGAGAAGCTTCAAGGAGGAGGAGAGGGATTTGGGGAGCTTAGTTGGGCAGATTTTGGACGAGCCAAGTGGCTTGAGAGGTGTGAGGAAAAGAGAAGGAGGAGTGCCCTTTTATAAGAGGGGTGAGGGGCACTTTTGGAAAAGCTAGAAATATTAATTTATAATAAATTCATATTCGGTTTCCAAAGGCTCCAAAGTTGACTATTCAAAGGATGAGGTGGGGATAGGTCGAAAACAACTCATCCAATAGAATTTAGACAGGTTTGGGTACTTATATTAACCTTATCTTTAAGTATTAACTCTAAGTTAATTAGTTTCACTTTTACAATGTCTCTTTGTATTTTTATATAATATGGTTAATAAACTTACTATATACATCCAAGATACCCCCAAGTGGTCCATTAATGATTAACCTATCATAATATAAGTCTCTTGGCCGAACCTTAGATTTTTAAAAATTTAATATAAATTAATAATATAATATTTGTTTTAAGAACTCTTTTATGTCAATTTTGACACTATTCAATAGTTGATTTTTGTGAAACTCATAACAGATTGATTACTTCGAACAAAGTCAATTAAATCAATCCTAATATATCATATTATCCTAGAAAATTAGTGTAATTTATTAAAAGTTTCATATTATATTTATTTGGGTATTTATAATATCAATTATGTTAATTTTTTACTATTTTAGTAATTACTGCATCATCATTGTGTCATAAATAAAATAAATTATTTAATGTCTAAAAATTATAAATAAAACATCATTATGTAGGAAATCTTTTTAGCTTTCTAATGAATATTTATAATCGAAAATCCAACATGTATAACCCTATGTAAAAATTGTTCTTCTAAAAGATGTAAGCTTATGCCATTTTTATTTTTATTTTAACTTTATTAATATAATGTGTCCCTACCACATACAAGTGGCTCCAAGGGGTCCCCAAATTGACCCAAGGATGCCCATGGTCGGGTATGTGTCCACCAATAAGGTTAGGACACGTTTTAGGGTAATTTTTTATTATTATAATATTATTTTTTAACCCTTATTTACCGGATTTACCCTTTAACCATGGTAAATAAAATATTTACCGCAGTAATTATTCAAAATGTCTAAAAATAAAAGTTACCTATTTACACAATTTGAACATCCTGATTCCAAATATGGAATCCATTTTTCTAAATTAAAAACACAGAAGTGGCAGAAATTAATTTAAAATTAATTCCCGCTGTCAAAACAAAAAGCGTGTTTTTAAGAGATAATAACTATCAAAAGATTGACACTTGTTTATGTTCGGTTTAATTGTAAAATTATGTCCAATGATAAACATTAAATTGAATGGTAAAAATATATTCTAAATATACTTTAAAACCACTCAAATTCATAATTTATCACTATTAATTATTTTGATTAAAAAAGTTGTTTTTAATTAAAATTTAGAAATTTTCACTATTCATCAAAATATGAAAGTTATCCGAAATGTACCAAAATTTCACCCTAGGCTAATTTTGATATTCCGAATCCAAAAATGAAGTCCATTTTGAAATATAGAATATATATGATTTCAAAAAGTAGGTATTACTATTCACAACGGCTAGTTTAATTAGTTGTGGTGTGTGTTAGAACTCGAGGTTGCGTACAACACACGCTATCGCATTATTCGAAGGGAAACGTACCGTAGAAGCTTGGGGTGTTACATTCTCCCCTCCTTCAAATAATTGCGTCCTCGCAATTTCTAGGGTATTACTGCATAAAAAGACTCGGGTGGTTCTTCATCATAAGTTCATCGGGTTCCCACGTTGCCTCTTCCATCTTATGATTTCTCCACAAAACTTTTACCAGACGCGTCATCCGGTTTCTCAGTACTTGTTCTCTTGTATCAAGAATCCTGACGGGCTCTTCGCAATAAGACAGATCGGGTTCCAGTTCTAATTCCTCATAGGTGAGTACATGCGTCGGATCAGGCATGTATTTCCTCAATAGAGATACGTGGAACACATCGTGAACTTTGGAGAGACTTGGCGGCATTGCCAATCGGTAAGCTACAACCCCAATTCGTTCTAGAATTTCGAAAGGTCCGATGTACCTGGGACTCAATTTACCTTTCTTACCAAAACGTATGACTCCCTTCCATGGAGATACCTTCAGGAAAACATGATCACCGACTTGAAATTCCAAATCCTTCCTTCGATTATCGGCATAGCTCTTCTGCCTACTTTGAGCTGCTTTAATGTGATTTTGGATTACCTTCACCTTTTCCACCGTTTCCTCCACCAGTTCTGGGCCTACAAGTTTTCTTTCACCAACATCATCCCAACAGGTTGGTGTACGACATCTCTTTCCATATAACGCTTCATATGGTGACATCTGAATACTCGAATGGAAGCTATTGTTATAGGAAAATTCTACCAGAGGTAAATATTGATCCCACATACCCTGAAAGTCAACTGAGCAAGATCTCAACATGTCTTCTAAGGTTTGAATAGTCCGTTCTGATTGTCCGTCTGTCTGAGGGTGGTAAGCAGTGCTCAAATAAAGTTCAGTATCCAGGGATTTCTGAAGACTTTTCCAGAATCTTGAAGTAAAACGGGGATCACGATCAGAAACAATTGATAAGGGTACTCCATGAAGTCTCACAACTTCATTAATATATAGTCTTGCTAGACGTTCCAGGGGTAGATCTTTTCTTATAGCAAGAAAATGTGCTGACTTGGTAAGACGATCAACAATAACCCATATTGCATCATTCCTTCTAGGAGTCTTTGGTAGCCCCATGACAAAGTCCATCGTAATATTGTCCCATTTCCACTCCGGTATGGGAAGAGGTTGCATGACTCCTCCAGGCTGTTGCCTTCCAGCTTTCACTTGTTGACAAACCATACATCTTGACACAAAATCAGCAATCTCCCTCTTCATGTTATCCCACCAAAAATGTTCCTTCAAATCTCTATACATTTTGGTGCTCCCAGGGTGTATAGAGAAATTGGAACTATGAGCATCATCCAGCAATTCCCTTTTTAGATCAGGTGAATCGGGAACACAAAGTCTCTTCCCGAATTTCAAAATCCCATCTTCATACACAAAGTCTCTCAATCTCCCATCATTCACAGCTTTAATCTTCTTCTGAAATTCTTCATCATCGGTCTGAGAACTCTTAATCCTTTCTAGTAAATATGGTTTGGCAACCATTTGAAAAAGCATTGATGTTTCACCTTCCCTGGTTATTCCCATGTCCATCTTCACTAGATCCATGAAAATTGGATCCCTTTCAATTCTCATCATGTTCAAAACTCCATGGTCTTTTCTGCTCAAAGCATCTGCCACCTTGTTTGCTTTCCCCGGGTGGTAGTGTATCGTACAATCATAATCCTTGAGTAATTCAAGCCATCTCCTTTGCCTCATGTTGAGTTCTTTTTGTGAGAAAATATACTTCAAACTCTTGTGATCAGTATAAATCTCACATTTTTCCCCATAGAGGTAGTGCCTCCATATCTTCAAAGCAAAGATCACAGCTGCTAACTCAAGATCATGAGTAGGATAGTTTTGTTCATGAATTTTCAACTGTCGTGATGCATAGGCAATAACTCTATCATTCTGTATAAGGACACAGCCAAGTCCCTTCTTTGATGCATCACTATAAATAACGAACCCATCATTCCCCGATGGTAGAGTCAATATAGGAGCATTGACTAATCTTCTCTTCAGTTCTTCGAAACATTCTTCACACTCTTTTGTCCAAACAAATTTAACCCCTTTACGTGTGAGCTTCGTTAATGGGTTAGCCAATCGGGCAAAATTCTGGACGAAACGTCGATAATAACCTGCCAAACCAATAAAACTACGTACCTCAGTTATACTCGTAGGTGCTGGCCATTCTTGGATTGCCTTGGTCTTAGAAGGATCAACAGAGATTCCATCTTTAGAGACAATATGGCCAAGAAAAGAAATCTCCTGAAGCCAGAATTCACACTTGCTAAACTTCCCATATAATTCATGCCTCCTCAGAGTCTTCAAGATAATGCGCAAGTGATTTTCATGATCTTCGTAGGTTTTGGAGTATACCAAGATATCATCAATAAATACCACCACAAATTCATCGAGATACTCCTTGAAAACTCTATTCATTAGATCCATGAATACAGAGGGTGCATTAGTCAATCCAAACGGCATTACAGTAAACTCGTAATGCCCGTACCTGGTTCGAAATGCTGTTTTCGGAATGTCTTCCTTCTTCACACACAACTGATGGTATCCAGATCGAAGGTCAATCTTTGAAAAGTATTGAGCTCCATGCAGTTGGTCAAATAAATCATCAATACGAGGTAGGGGATACTTGTTCTTTATCGTTATAGCATTGATCTCCCTATAGTCGATACATAACCTCATAGATCCATCTTTCTTTTTAACAAAAAGAACAGGGGCTCCCCATGGAGAAACACTAGGGCGAATAAATCCCTTATTACTCAGTTCCTCTAGTTGTTTGTTTAGTTCGACTAATTCTACAGTGGCCATTCTATAAGGGGTCTTCGATATAGGCCTTGATCCAGGAATCAAATCAATGGAAAACTCAACTTCTCGTTCTGGAGGATGTCCAGGTAAATATTCCGGAAATACATCTACAAATTCTTTCACAACAGGTACATCCTCTATTTGAACATTCCTTTCCTCACCCGCAGTTATTTCATTCTCTTCCTCCCCAATAATTGAATTTAGTTGAGCTATTGAGGGTGGATCTAAATAAGAATTAGGTGGTGACGATTCTGCTCTAAAAATAAGGTGTTCCTTATCATTATCATCAAGAATCGTAACCTCTTTCTTCTTACAATAAATCTTCGCATCATAGTCCGAAAGCCAGTCCATACCGAGGATTATATCAAACTCAATCATAGGTATGATGATGAGATCAGCAGATAAAGAAAATTTATGTTCTCTAATGGGGACTGATTCACAAAACTTTGTTGCAACGATACTTCCCTTAGGAGTTTTAACTGACAACTCCCTTATTAAATCAAATTGGAAATATCTAATTTTCTTAGCAAACTGGGAAGATATGAAACAATGCGATGATCCAGAATCAAATAATGCATTTGCTAAACTTGAGGAAACCATTAAATTACCTGCCACCACGTCTTTCGGAGCTTCTACCTTAGCAGTAGTGATAGCATAAGCCTGGCCTTGATCCCTTGGCCTTTTCTGAGGTAAGTTCTCCTGACGCTTAGGACATGCATTTGCATAATGCCCCATCTCCCTGCAATTGTAGCACTGAACGTTGGTGGCTTCCTTCTTCCCCTTGCAATCATGAGCTTGGTGGCCTTTTTCACCACACTTGTAACAGACTCCCATTCCCTTCAAGCAAGTACCAGGATGTTTCTTCTCGCATTTACCACAAGATGGATATTCAACCTTTCCCTTCTTCCCCTTATTTCCATTCCCAGATTGTTCAGCAGGTCTCTTCTTCTCTTGCTTTGCTTTAAAGTCATAAGACTTAGAGAATTCCTTTTCGGTCTTGATGGCACATGAGACAATGTCTTCGTACGATGAAAAGGATTGTGAGACTAATGCTCGACGGAGAAATGGTTTTAACCCATCAAAGAAACGATCAATCTTACTTCTTGGGTTGCGTATATAATCTCCAGCATACCTCGCTAACCTTGTAAAGTTAGCCTCATACTTTGCGACATTCTCATCCTCCTTCTGTCTCAGACTTAGAAATTGCCTTTCCATATCTGCTCGATGGTCGCGAGGGAAGTATTTTTCTAAAAACAGATCTTTGAACTCCCTCCATTCCATATTTGATACTTCATCATCTTCCTTCATGTTTTGAATCAATGACCACCATTGATCAGCATCTCCAGTGAGGCGGTAAACTGCCATGATAACTTTCTCCCTTTCACTGCTCCCCAAAGCCTGAAATATTTTCTCTAGGGAATTTATCCATTGCTCAGATACTAAGGGATTTGTACTCCCATTGAACGTTGGTGGTTGTTGCCTCATGAATCGATCTAACATTGATCCTCCACGCTGCGGATCAGGGTGCTCCATACGGGTAAGGTTATTATTCATAACCTGAGTAAGTTGTCCCAGTATGGTGATTAGCTGATCGGCACCAGTTGCATCACCAGCCCCACTATAATTATCTTGAGCAGGAGGGCAATCCCTACATGGAGTGCGCGCATTGATACAGTTTCCATTTCTTCCACTAGGCGCCATTTCTAAACAATGGCATAAACTAGATCAGTTTATGAATCAAAATACATAATCCCATACTTATAAAACACTTAACATAAATTGAACTATTTATGGATATAATCCATAATCATAAAAATGTTTTCTTTGAGGAAGTATATACTCATAAACCCTTCATAATGATTTGTAAAGAAAATGAGAGTTATCCTAAGCATATCCCCCGGGAGTGTCGTAACCAAGAGTGCAGCAAGGCCCGTTGTCGTGCACCAGTTCCCGTTCGAGTCTAGCTCAAAGCGGTGTTTTCGGGTTTTACCCCTAGGTACATCTGTGCCAGAGCCGCCTCTACCTGCTCGTATCCAGACAGAGATGTATTGCTCGGAAAACTCACAAAATCTCTACAATACCAAAATTCTAGGAAGTTCTTCTATACTAATCCTCAAAGTTCATCTTAGGTCTACGTGCTCTAATCAGAGTTTATCTAAATCTAGCTTCCAAGGTTTGTACTAAACTTCCTCTGATACCAACTGTAACACCCCGACCCCAGCTACCCAGAGCCGGTGCATTATTACATAACATTGGCATGATCACAAGAAAGATCAAATCCCGAAAGACCGATTGGTTTAGTAGCCTTGGAAACACTAGATATAATCATAAAGTTTTACATTACATTTCAAAGTGAAAAACTACTACAACAACAAAGCCTTCATATCCACACTATTAACCCCTCATAATATCCCTGCAAGTCATTCATAAATTACTTCTTCACTACCTGGGAAAAATAAAACATAGAAAAGGGGTGAGCTCAAATGCCCAGTAAGGATAACAATATAGCGGAACATTCAAAATAAGCATAAACATTTAAGGCAATGAATTACTAAAACAAAAGCCTTTTAAAATTGAACTTCAACATAGTATGGCAAAAGTAAAATGAAATAATGCCATTTACTTGTTCACATGGATATTCTACTAATCGAATAATCACATGCAATATCAATAACCACTTTCATAATGTTGGAATGCATAATGCCAGACTATCATAACCACATAGCCAAGGCCTCGTGCCAAGACTAAAAATAAGATTTTGTCAAGGCCTTGTGCCAAGACACTAGTTTGTCTCATGAGACCTACCGATGCATCGAGGAGCTATAGCGGGCTCCACCCGTCACTTATTAAGTCCAATGCATTCCCATATGAAAAGGTTTAAACATAACACAAACATTCGTATTAAAACTAGCATACGAAATGTCAATAATTTCACCATAAACTATGAATGGTATAAAAATAGCACATCCACAGTCAAACATATCACAAAACCTTCAATACAATATAGAAGTTTTGTATCATAATAAATCAACTTCAAATAATCTTAAAATCCATCAAAGTATGTTGACATAGATGAAATCAAAATTCTTTTTAAAGAAGTATCTCCTTTTATTTTGAAATCATTTAAGATCCATATAAAATAAAACATTTTCTTTGAAAATATTCTTATAAGCTTGTATGGAAATCTTTGACGATTTTATAACGGCGGAAAATAACCGCACCCGCCGTATAAGTTAAAAAAAACATTCTTACCTCAATTCAGTCGAAAAGGTTAAAAAGGACCTTGTTTTGAAAACGACGGAAAGATTCCTTTATAAACCTCTTATAAAAAGTCAAACAAGGGTATAAATGACTTTAACCCATATTCTTGTAAATAGTAAAAATGTTTTGAAATACATTTCAAAGAAACATGGATGTGGATGATAAAGAGATCCCAGTAGATTATTACGTATAATACAACC
The DNA here is from genome assembly GCA_963277665.1 of Viscum album. Lineage (NCBI taxonomy): Eukaryota > Viridiplantae > Streptophyta > Magnoliopsida > Santalales > Viscaceae > Viscum > Viscum album. Next base: position 2,075,256,015 of record OY728131.1, read on the forward strand.
TCGGATAATGAAGAGATTGTGAAATAACCCTTACCTTGTACTTTTCCTTGGTTGGGGTAGGTTAACCTCCTGTATAATAGTGAAATAATTGTTACTAAATTATACAAGAATCATATAAATTAATATGATATCATATATGATCTTTTAATATTGATTTGATAATAATATCTTAGTATTATCGCCGTTTCGGGTGTTAACTTACTCATTTTCTTTATATGTTTTGTTACATAAGTCATGTTTGTTGTATCTTATTCATATCCAGAATGATATCAAGTCCTTAAACATCATTTTTAAATCATTAAATGATAATTATACTTGAATGGATACGATGGAGAATGAATCTCATCGCGTTCGTGGAGACGGTAGTCCGTACGTACGCACGAACGCTACTTCCATTTAATTTTTATTTTAAAAGAATCGAATCCAAATGATACATAGGTATATTACTATTCCAGTATAATATAATATTTTATATATGTTACTTAAGTTCATTAACACCATCCTTTATACGTTCCATGTGTGGTATGAACGAGTCATATCATTTTAAGGGGGCGGTAGTCCGCACTTCCTCAAATGAAATTATCGTATGTATATACAACATGAAACGAATAATGGTATGAAATAAAATGGAATTACAGAAGCTTATATATAAAATATATATCATTAATATCATATTTAATTATATTGCCATCATAATGGCCACCATGAGAGGCGGTAAGATGTATTTGAACAATCATCGTTTCGTGAGGCGTTAGTTTGCCATCCACAGAAACATTATGTTCATCATCCATTAGATGGAGTTGTGTGTATGTGTAGTTTGAATACTTCTTATAACAACATCCTAGTATATTGAGGATACTGGTGTTGTTACAAAAGAAAGGAAATAAAAAGAGTTTGGGGGTTGGAGAAGCAAAATAAATGAAAATAATTTAAGAGAAATCGTTACCTTTAATCTAGGTAACTCACTTTGGTTGGAACCAAAGGACTTCTTGAAATGCTTTCTGCCTAAGGGGAAGCTTCAAGGAGGAGGAGAGGGATTTGGGGAGCTTAGTTGGGCAGAGTTTGGACGAGCCAAGTGGCTTGAGAGGTGTGAGGAAAAGAGAAGGAGGAGTGCCCTTTTATAAGAGGGGTGAGGGGCACTTTTGGAAAAGCTTGAAATATTAATTTATAATAAATTCATATTCGGTTTCCAAAGGCTCCAAAGTTGACTATTCAAAGGATGAGGTGGGGATAGGTCGAAAACAACTCATCCAATAGAATTTAGACAGGTTTGGGTACTTATATTAACCTTATCTTTAAGTATTAACTCTAAGTTAATTAGTTTCACTTTTACAATGTCTCTTTGTATTTTTATATAATATGGTTAATAAACTTACTATATACATCCAAGCGACCCCAAGTGGTCCATTAATGATTAACCTATCATAATATAAGTCTCTTGGCCGAACCTTAGATTTTTAGGAATTTAATATAAATTAATAATATAATATTTGTTTTAAGAACTCTTTTATGTCAATTTTGACACTATTCAATAGTTGATTTTTGTGAAACTCATAACAGATTGATTACTTCGAACAAAGTCAATTAAATCAATCCTAATATATCATATTATCCTAGAAAATTAGTGTAATTCATTAAAAGTTTCATATTATATTTATTTGGGTATTTATAATATCAATTATGTTAATTTTTTACTATTTTAGTAATTACTGCATCATCATTGTGTCATAAATAAAATAAATTATTTAATGTCTAAAAATTATAAATAAAACATAATTATGTAGGAAATATTTTTAGATTTCTAATGAATATTTATAATCTAAAATCCAACATGTATAACCCTATGTAAAAATTGTTCTTCTAAAAGATGTAAGCTTATGCCATTTTTATTTTTATTTTAACTTTATTAATATAATGTGTCCCTACCACATACAAGTGGCTCCAAGGGGTCCCCAAATTGACCCAAGGATGCCCATGGTCGGGTATGTGTCCACCAATAAGGTTAGGACACGTTTTAGGGTAATTTTTTATTATTATAATATTATTTTTTAACCCTTATTTACCGGATTTACCCTTTAACCATGGTAAATAAAATATTTACCGCAGTAATTATTCAAAATGTCTAAAAATAAAAGTTACCTATTTACACAATTTGAACATCCTGATTCCAAATATGGAATCCATTTTTTTAAATTAAAAACAAAGAAGTGGCAGAAATTAATTTAAAATTAATTCCCGCTGTCAAAACAAAAAGCGTGTTTTTAAGAGATAATAACTATCAAAAGATTGACACTTGTTTATGTTCGGTTTAATTGTAAAATTATGTCCAATGATAAAAATTAAATTGAATGGTAAAAATATATTCTAAATATACTTTAAAACCACTCAAATTCATAATTTATCACTATTAATTATTTTGATTAAAAAAGTTGTTTTTAATTAAAATTTAGAAATTTTCACTATTCATCAAAATATGAAAGTTATCCGAAATGTACCAAAATTTCACCCTAGCCTAATTTTGATATTCCGAATCCAAAAATGAAGTCCATTTTGAAATATAGAATATATATGATTTCAAAAAGTAGGTATTACTATTCACAACGGCTAGTTTAATTAGTTGTGGTGTGTGTTAGAACTCGAGGTTGCGTACAACACACGCTATCGCATTATTCGAAGGGAAACGTACCGTAGAAGCTTGGGATGTTACATGTTTTCTCTATATTAAGTGAGGTTTTGAATAATAATAATAATAAATATATTTTTAATTGAAAATATTTATAAGAACAAAACTAAGGATGATCTTAAGAATTTAATTTTTGTTTAGGATTATGTAAATAATAATTTTGGAAACAATTATTACTATATACATTTTAATGTTTTGAGTGCAAATTTTATCCATATGTAATTTGTTATGAGGTTTGATTTTTTTAAAATAGGGTAGTGGGGTTGTGCTCATATAATTAAGATTTTTTATATTGGTTTTGATTCAAGGTTTAATTTTTTTAATTTGAGACCTCTTTAATAAAATTAAATTTTAATGAGTTATGATGGTTAAATTTGATTTCAAATGAATTATTTTTTAATTTATCTTTCCTATGAATGTAATTGTATATATACATGTATTTTCTTTATTGAAGTCACATTTTTTTACAATGATGTTATGAATTGATTATACTTGTTTGATTAAAAATTTATATATTTATTTTTAATTTATATGATTAAGATTGATAATATAGTATGTATAGATAGAAGTAAAATTAATTTACCCTAGTACCCACCTTGATATGCTAAGATTTTGTAAGAATTTATAGATTATGGAATTTAAAATCAATTAGTGGATTGTAGAGTAAAATATTTAAGTACTGATTATAAATTTATATGATTTTTGAATAAAAACAAAGTACATGAGAACTTGATATTGAAATATTTTCCTACTCAATTTATACATTGTATTTTTCATGGATAATAAAATGTTAAGAAAATTAAAATAAATGATTATGCTATCAATTAAATACAATGAGACTCACCATAGGATAATTCAATTTGAAACATGATAAATGATGTATTTATCTTTACAAGATACAATGAATAAGATTTTAATAGATTAACTAAACCTTCATTTGATCTTGAGTAGGTTAATGTTACTCATAACTTCAGTGAGAAAGGAAATGAGTTTTTTGAATTAGTTGAAGATAAAAATCAAGAGTTGTATTTAGGGTCTATTAAGTTTTCATAGATTTTTTCTTATAAAGTTATACCAAATTAAGTGTCCCCATGTAATTACTAATAAAGAAATTTCCATGATTTTGGAGTTTCTTCATGATGAATTTGGTGAATTTAATACCCTCACACCATTTTATGCGATGAAGAAAATCATCAATATACATGGAATTTATTATAAAAAATACATGCTTGTCCTAATGATTTCATTATTTATTTGGGATAAGTACACCAAAAATGATATAAAATTATATAGAAATCAATGAAATGTGGTTTGAGTAAAAATCAATGTAATTACAGGAATAAATAAATTAATAAAACTCTCATAAAGGTATTTCATCACCTTCCACTAAAATCACTCCCAAAAATAGTTTTCATATCATCTAAAATAATAGATGACATGAAGTAGCATAATTTGGAAAGTAACAATGATGGCTTAATAAGACATCTGAAAGGTTCAATATCATAGAATATTTTTAATTCATTATATTTAAAATTTTCTTCAGATCTAAGGAATGTATTTTTGAGATTGGAATTTTTTTATTTTACCAATGTTTTATCCCTATAATATTATACCATATATGTGTATGGAGAAGTCTTATTTCATTATTTAGATGATTATTCTAGAAAATAAAACTCTTTGAAATGAAATTTATATATACCTTCATCCTTTAATTAAATAATTATAATAATTATTGAATGATGACATGGAAAAATTTGATGCATAAATGAGAAAAATGTTCGAAATTCATGCTTCTTTAATATGGAAAATTAGTGAAATTATATTACTAGGAAACTTATCCAGTTTTAACACCCATTAAAATTTTCATTTTCTGGTTTTTAATTTTTATTTTGAACCCCAATGACTACCCCATAGAAAAAATAGTTCTTCATGTGTTGTTTCCAATTTCATGATGCATATCAGAAATTTAGGTTTAACATAATAAAATTTAATGGATAAATTGAATTGAGAATGTCTTCGAAGGTGTTATCTGGTTCAAAAATATTGGTATAATTATTTAATGTTATTATAGAATTTGAAAATTTTAATTAATTGAAAGAGGGGGGTATGAGGTACAACATACGATACATTTTGAATAAAATAATGGAAGAAAATGAATATATTTTTCAAAATGAATTATCGATTGTATAACATACTAAATCATAATCTTAACATAATTCATATTGAGAATAATTTTGGTGGAAATGTGATATTTAAATTTCTTAATGAGTAGGGTAGATCAAATGATCATCTTAATGCTCATAAGTACTTTGAAGTATTAAAGATAAAGCATTGTTTGTAGGAAAATAAGAATGGAAAGTATCCTATAGAAGTTTTTCTAATAAAAAATCATAGAAAACTTTTATTTCTTTAAACTAGAAAGAATATAAAATTGATAGATGGATATTCAAGTAATATTTCAATTTTCATTAACTTAAAACATAAAAGTTTACATATATTGAAAATTCATGGCTCACATATGCTAATAGATAAGTTTCTTCCCTTAGAATTGAGTTAAGTGTTACCTAAAAAAGTAGTTATAGATATTTTTTATTTGTTAACCTTCTTCAACAAACTTTTTAAAAAAATATAAATCAAACTATGCTTGAAAAACATTAATAAATATTTATAATGACACTTTTTTATTTGGATATGTTAGTCCCCTTTCATTTTTAATTTTCACAATTCATTTGACAATTAATTTGGTTAAGGAAGATAAAATTGGTAGACCAATATATTATTAATATATGTGTTCAATTAAGAGGTACATTAATATATATTTTTATTTTAATTGATGAATTAAATTTTATCAAATTAGTAAGTAAATTTTTTAATATGTTTCTTATTTTCCTCTCATTAGGTTATTATGTCATTTGAATTTATATGAGAGAAATAATTCTTAACTAGAAGGATATATTGTTGAATATTACATAGAAAAAGGGATTTTGGCCTTTTATTATAGGTATTTGGATAGAATAGTGACAAGATTATTTCATTTTGGATGTTTTTGTGAAATGTGTAATAATTATAATTTAGAAAAATATTCATCAATTTTTTAAAATATAGGATGTCCATTTAAAAAGGGAATAAATTTTACACTAACCAAATCAGAGTCACTATAGGTACATATATATCTGATACTAAATGGTCATATCTCGAATCTATTCATTGAATAATTGAGATTAAAATAATAATAATTAGGGATCAAGATCTAAATGAGATGAAAATGATAAAAGATTATTACTAAAGAGAATTTTAAATGGTTTTACCATTATTTAAGTACTTAGAAATATTAATATTAGTAATGTTCTATTATTTAGTCCATGTTAAAAGTAATATATTATATCCTCTTATTTAGAATATTAATGTTCATAATCATTCTAGGATATTGAATGATTTGAATTTTTTGGATCGAGATCATTTAATTAATTCTAAGTGATTTGATGGGTATCATATTAATGAATTCAAATTTCATGCATTCCATTAAAATAAGGATTTAAAATTAAAAATAGAGGTGTATTTATAATTATAGAGGTGAGATACTATAGAAAGTTTGTTTATATCATTGGATTAAACTATCATGGTAATTTTTTATGTTGTCTTATTCAAATACAAGTAATTTAACATTCATAGGGGTATAATGAAAGATCCATTACATTTTTTTATATTGAATTATCTCACTCGATGGATACCATTTAGAATGTTGTGAATGATCCATTTATATTATCATCATAGGTGAAGATGTTTTATTATGTGGATGATGAAGTACATGATGGGTGGAGTGTTATTTTAAACTTAAAAATGGTAGAATTTGATGATATAGGTGATAAAGATCAATTAGTATTTTTTGAGAGTGATCCCCATTAAAATAAAAATATTCAATAGTTTTCCCTTAGCAATATAGAAATAATATAACCTATAAAGGAGGGTGAAAATGAGGAAGTACTCTTAGAAAATGAGCTTGATAACAATGTGGGAAATTAAGATTAATATAATTAAATTTATAAATAGGTAATATCACTATTTTATAACTATATATTTATAAGTTTTTTAATGTATACATGTCTATTTTTAAATTTGTGGCCTCATTTTTATTATTCAGAGCTCACACGACTCTCTTTCTTTCCAAATTAGGGAGACCTGTCGACCACCTCGGGTGGTGAAGATGGAACCTTTTATTAGATGAGAGGATGTGAGGTCACCTCATCTCAATATAAATATTATTTCATATTCTAAGACTCTATTATATGTTTAATACATGTTTTTTATATCCTTACATCAAAAATAATGGTTACCCGTGTTATAAAAGTAATTGATTTAAACTATTTATAATGTGAGAATCACTATGTGTATAAGTGGTTCACAATTTGTATATATGAGATGTGCTACATACTTTACTCCATTAAATAGTTATTAGGGTTTAAATATTCACAATTGGGAACCTTGGATTTTTTCACTATCTAGGAATGTGGTATGCGATACCTTGAGATTTTAGAAAATATTTCTCTTTAAATAATTTTATTTCTTCGATAGCTTGTGTTTCACACAACATTGAGTTTAAAGAAACTGTGATATATTATAAAAATATTATTATGTAACCATTATAACCTATATGTTAAATTTAAAGGCATGAATATGATTAAATACTTTATTATATATAACAAAAATATCCCACTTAATATAAATGTATTGATTATTTCTTAGTAAATAAGAATCCAATTTTTAATAAAATTATATTATGCTTAAAAAATAGATGTACTTCAATATGATGTTTATTAAGTTTTGTGAGAAAATATTATATTTACTTTTTAAAACTTTTAAAAATTGTATTTAATAAAACTAACTACATATTTTAAATCATCATTTAAAAATTACTTTATGTTAAATTTTTGGAATTTTCCAAAAAAGATTTATTTTTCAGTGAATAGAGAAAAATATTGATTTTTTAATTGAAAATTGTATTTTTCTTTCAAGAATGTAAAAAGTTACATTTTTTTAAAAAAAATTTCAATGTAAAATTACATCTCTTATATTTTAAATAGTCAAATTAAGTTCATTAGAATCAATTTTATGTTTGAATTTGGTATAATTTTTTTATAAATAAAGAAAAATTCTTATGAAATACTATTTTTATGAGCACAATGTATTTTTATTAATAAATAAAATTAATAATTATTATTGAATAATTTATTTAAAAATAAATATTATTTAATTTATCAAATGTTTTAAACATTTAAAAAATATTTTCAAGTCATAGGATAAGAATAAATCCAGTTTTATGCTTCAAATTTTATTTTTTAAAATAATTTTTGTCATATTTTACGCACTTGCATTAAAATTAAATTCAATAATTTATAGTTATTGAATTATATAAAATTAATTACACATTTATAATCATAAGTATCAAATTTTTTAAATAGTTCCCTTTTATTTTTTTCATTATTAATAGAAACTGTTGTAAAATTTATCACCTTGATAAAGGGAAAATCTGGTTAATCTAGGTTAAAAATAAGTGAAAAATCCATAAGTTTTCATTATAATTATTTTTGGATGAAGTAAATTAGACCCTTATCACCTTATTATCAAAATTTATTAGTTTAATGGATACTTATCCATGAAAATAATTTATATATTATTTAAATAAAATAAAGTTACAATGTAATGACCCAAACCCTCATGACCTCGTCCTTTTCCAATTATCGGCGGGACCGATCGGCGCGACTGATCGGCGAGACTGATCGGTGTCAACCAGCCTTAGAGGTATTTTCTCCTGCAGCCTCCCCCGTAACCCCACTTTTAGGCCCTTTTAACTTTTTGAACCGTTTCAAGGCCGTTTTTAAGCCATAATTAATATCTAAAAATCCTGAGAAACCTCCCTATTAAATAACAATTAATCCAGTCGTGTGTAACCACCCAACCGCGTGGAATAACCACTATCCGACTTCCAATGTGTTCAAATTTCTTATTCCGTAACAACGGGATTTTAACTATATATATTATAGAAGAATTTATTCTTCCCCCTTCTTCCTTTTTGGATGACTTCTATCTTCTTCCTTGTGCGTTTGAAGTCCTTTGTTACCGAGGAAAGTGGTGCACCTGTGCCGGAGCCCTGCAAGTCTCACATCCCCCGTTCCTAGGGTGTGGAGAAAAACTTCGATCGTTGATCAATCAAGTAGGGTTTCACCTTCGTCTCTCCTTTCTTTGTATCTTGAGGGGTGGGTACGCTATTTCTTCTGTAGAATTGGATGAACCAAACTTTAAATAAGATAATAAACGGATTCTAAAGAATGAAGGGGAGGGGTGTGACCAATGATGCTGCTATGTTTTTCTCTTCTTTCTGGATTAATGGTTTCTGGATTGTGCGAGTTTACGCCTACTGAAAATCATGGTCGTTGGTGGTCTTTCTCTATGCATTAATAAAACCTTAATTCTCATGTTGGTCATGTAAACGAAATTGGTTAATTATGTATATTCAGATAAATAAATTGAAAGCACCAGGATCAATCCTTTTCTGTGATAACCCCGGTTAAAGTACAATAGATTTGGAATCATGGAGTGTGTTAAATATTTTAAATATGAAAATACCGGCATGGACCTGCTTTGTGTTGGTGATAGTGGTTTGGTTGTTTTCATTCACGGGCCGATTGCTGGGTGATGTGGGTGGGGATGTGATACCCTATTGTTACGGATTCATTGGTTATGAATTTGAGGCAGTGTGGTTACTTGATTATATCACGAATTGGGGTGGGATCATCTGTTGTTGAGAAACCATTTTCTCTTGGATCCTGGGGACATAGGGTTGTATCTTGGGGTTTTCTTTGGTTCCATTACTTAGAGGGATCTCACTTATCCCTCTGTTGTTGTGACTTTACAAGAGAACCAGGTGTGAATGCTTAAATTGTTGTTGGGTGTATTCTTTCCTTGGCTTGTGCTTATGCTTACTAGTTGCCCAATTAGGTGTAGAAACTTATTTAAACATTATTACTGAACATGAAAACAAGGATGGGACAAATGGGTTTTGGTTTAGTGCCAGTTGTGACTTGGACACAGGTGTTGAGTGTGTTCTTTAGGCTGGCTGAAGAAAAACCTAGATTTGGGTGAGTGCTTGTTACCTATACATACTTGTAGTTTTTGTGTTTCTAATTCGCGCCCCACCCAAGTTGATAACTTAGTGCCGAACACCCCCATTTCATGGGGGAGGGTGTTTTTCCTAACACTTTTATTAGTGGCTGGTTATTAGCTCATTTCTGATCCCTTTCCCGGATATCCCAAGTATCTTCGGGTAGGCTGTGATGGCTTGAAGTCCATTTTTATCCCAAGAATCTTCGGGTAGGGTAGTGTGGTGGTTGGCCTAGGTGTGTGCGGGCAGGTGGTTTCCCAAGTATCTTCGGGATGAGGCCCAGGTGTCTACGAGCGTGGCAGTGGTTGTTCTAGCCTAGGTGTTTTCAGGCATGGTTACGTGTGAAAGTTGTGGCCCAGGTGTCTGCAGGCGGGTTAGTGGTTGTGGCCTAGGTGTTTGTGGGCGGGATGTGTGGTTGAGGCCCAGGTGTGTGTGGGAAGGGTATGGTAGTGGGACTGCGGTGAGAATGGCGGGATTGGTCCGATGCGTAGGATGTCTTCAATAACCAGTGGGAAAGTGGCATGGGGTACCCAAACATCAATGTGCTATTACTATACATTACTTGACTTGCGTTATTTGGGGAGTGTGCCTTAGTGAGGCTTGGGTGGTTAGTTTCCCTGTTAGGTGCTTGGTTATCTCTTTCCTCACAGGGCATTAATATGCCTCCCCACTTGTGCGTGAGAGTCTTTGGTTTTCCCTACTAAGTATACTTGTATGCTCACCCTACGTATATAAAACTGCTTTCAGGTTTCCAGGAGGACTTCGGGGATTGTGCTGGACCATACTAGCTCAGACCTTGTGACAGATTATCGCAGTTTCTTTTGTTCTTTCTTTTGGTATTTTGCTTTGTAGTCCCCTTATACATTATGGATTTTACTTTTGTAACATGCATTGGGAATGGTTCTTGGATTTACTTTTACTTTCAGTTTGGTGTTGTGGGATTCACTATCTTATCTCCCAATCCTATTAAAAGAAAAAGAGTAATGCCTTCCATTTAGTGTGTGACTTTATACCCTTGGTGCTAGTCGCCACTCCAGGACCTATTGAAGGCGGGTTTTGGGGGTCATTATCTCTCCTTCAACTTAAAGAAGGAAGGGCCTGACAATCTGCTGTCCCTTCCCTCCTTTTGGTGAAGGCCGGTCGTGAAAGAATGGTATCAAAGGATTTGAGAGATAGGATGGAGTCTGGAGTCAGGCACAGTGAGGATTGCATGGGATAGTATGGAAACAGTGTTGGGTGACCTTGGTGCATGAATTATGCCAGGGAAGACTGACTAGGACACGAGATTTTAGGGCCCCCCCGTGATCCGATGCAAGGACTCTAGACCTACTGAACGACCGAGTGAGGCCATGCTGATTGCAGGGTAGAGACCCTAGGGAAGGTACATGCATCATAATGACTTGTGTTCTTGTGTTTCGGGGGTATTTTGGGAATTTGAAATAAATAAGAAGTTTAAGAAGTTTTAAGAACAACGTTCTGCACTACTTGGGCTTAAGCATTCTTTGTTTACCTTGCAGCTATGGAACCCAGAAGACGGCCACGAGTTGTACAGGCGATCGAGGCCCAGGAGGTTGACTTGGATGATCAGCGGAGGGCTGATCGAGAGGAGGAGGACAACCAGTGGCAGAAGAAGCTTCGAGCCTTCCAGCGACAGACCCTTGAGAAATACGAGGGCAACACCTCTGACATGAAGATGGAGGGCTGGCTGGAGGAGCTGGTAATAGCCTTAGCCTTGATCCAGGCTCTGACCGAGTACTGGGTTCCTATGGCCGTTAGCCAGATGTGGGGAGCAACGCGTCAGTGGTGAACGCTCTACCTGGGGGAGAGGAGAGAGGCTGAGGTGGCATGGGCTGATTTCGAGAAGGAGTTCCAGGCAGAATTCCTCTCTTCTACGATGAAGGCAGAAAAGATGCCAAAGCTACTCTCCCTCCAGCAGGGGAGTATGTCGGTAAGGGAGTTGGGGATCAAGTTCAAGGATCTCCCTTGCTTTGCTCCGGACCTCTTTCCGAATGAGGAGTCTCGGGCGAGATGTTTAGAGGAGGTGCTCCAACCCTCCCTCCAATACACTTTTACCCCCTTCACCTTGTCGACATACTTAGAGGTCCAGAAGAAGCCAGAGGTGGTGGAGAGGATGCACACATTGGGCAGTGTGTTACGAGAGGGGATTTAGCTAGGGCCGTCAAAGGGAAAGGCCGTCAGCACCAAACCTCCAGCATCGGGACCCTCTAGGTTCCGACCAGCAGGGAGCATGTCGCAACAGTTCTAGTTCCAGTCCCCCGGTCCTCTCCCTTTCCTTTCAGGCCTAGGACCAAGGTGTTTTGTCTGTGGGAGCCATGGAAATCTCCAGAATCAGTGCCCGGACTGAGTTCAGTACAATAGTGGTGGACATGCCTAGCACCTGCCTTAGCAGCAGCTTCTAGCGAGGCCCTTCCAGCAGTAGTAGCAGGGGCAGCGAGCTCCCGCACCTCCGAGGGCCGACGTTGCAGGGGGAGACCAACCTCAGGGCACTCCTCAGGGACCTTGACTAGGGCATGGTCGGGGAGGCGACCGACAGTCGAGGGGTAGAGGAGCTGGGCGTGGACATTTGCACGCCGCCTAGGCAGTAGTTCCAGCGGGACCAGAGGTTGTTCGAGGTACGATTAGTTTGTTAAGTACCCTTGCTTACGCCTTGTTTGATACCGGAGCTTCGCACTCCTTTGTTGCACCCGGTCTGGCCTGTGCTCTGGGTCTAGATGCCAAGAGACTTCCAGTGCCCCTGGTGCTGAGCACACCAGTCGAAGGTCAGACCGACTTATTATATGTTTGTAGAGGATGCACACCGATGATAGGGCCACACCAGTCGGTCAGGGATCTACTACTGCTATAGATATATCCATACGATGTCATCCTAGGCATCGAATGGTTGTTCTCTGTATGTGCCATCATTGAATGATTCTGAGGAATGGTTGTGTTCTCAGACTTGGGTGGCCGACGTGTTACTTTCACCAGCGAGCGAAATGGTCAGAAGGGTAGTAGGTGAGAGGAGACCCTCCTCTCCTTGTTAGCCGAGCTGTCAGTAGAGTCAGTAGATGATGAGATGGTGGAAGTACCAGGGATCGTCAGTGAGTTTATGGACTTCTTTCTTGAGGAGTTAATGGCTCTACCCCATCAACATGATATCGAGTTTGGGATAGACTTGCAGCCTGGTGCTCATCCGATTTTGATGGCTCCCTACCGGATGGCACCTTCGGAGCTACGAGAGTTGCGAATTCAGATTGACGATCTGATGAAGAGGGGTTATGTCCGACCAAGTGCGTCACTGGGGGGTGCTCCAGTCTTGTTCACAAAGAAGGTAGATGGTGGTCTCAGGTTGTGCATATACTATAAGAGGCTGAATCAGGTGACGATCAAGAATCGCTACCCTCTTCCAAGGATAGATGATCTTTTTGACCATTTGAAAGGGGCAGGATGGTTCTTGAATATTGACCTATAGTCTGGATATCACCAGTTGAGGGTGAAGGAGGGTGACATCTCGAAGACGACCTTCAGGTGCAGATATGGGCACTTCGATTTTGTAGTCATGCCTTTCGGCGTTTTGAACGCCCCGACTGTGTTCATGGGGCTTATGAACTCCGTCTTCTTGGAGTATCTGGATCGGTTCGTAGTTGTGTTCATTGACGACATCCTGATCTATTCAAGATTATAGGAGGACCACTTAGAGCATCTGAGGATGGTTTTAGGGGTCCTCTGATAGCACCAGCTCTATGGGAAGTTGTTGAAATGCAAGTTCTGGACATGAGAAGTTCACTTCCTTGGGAACTTAGTGTCCGAACTGGGGGTAGCGGTAGACCCATCAAAGGTTGAGGTGGTTGTTTCTTGGGAAGCACCCAAGAACACGGAAGAGGTCTGTAGTTTCCTTGGGCTGACAGGTTACTATCGGAGGTTTGTACCCAAACTCTCTTGAGTTATATCACCTTTGATATCCTTGACCAAGAAGGACTAGGTTTTCGTATGGGGCGAGCAGTGCGAGGTAGACTTTAGCTATCTGAAGGAGAAATTGGTTAGTGCCCCAGTACTGAGACTACCAGAAGAAGGGGTGACATATGAGGTGTTCTGTGATGCTTCAGGGCAGGGCCTCGGATGTGTGTTAATGCAGTGACAAGGGGTGATCTCTTATTGTTCTAGGCAGCTACGCCCTCATGAGAGTAATTATGCCACCCATGATCTGGAGCTTGTAGTGTTCATGTTCTCTCTAAAGTTGTGGCGGCATTACCTCATCGGAGAATGCTTTATGGTCTTCACGGATCACAAAAGCTTGAGGTATATATTCTCCTAGCGGGACCTAAACTTATGACAACAAAGGTGGATGGAGTTCCTCTAGGATTACAATTTCGAGATTTCCTATACCTCAGGGAAAGGAAATGTGGTGGCTGATGCCTTGAGCAGGAAGTCACAGAGGGATGCGGTCCAAGAGTCGGCGGACACTTGGAGGGCGATGGAGGAGTTGGCTGCCCTTCACTTGGATGCAAGGATGGATAGTGGTAGAGGTTTCCTGTATCAGATGACAGTACAATCTTCTCTGTTACGTCAGGTGGAGGAGTCTCAGTGGGGAGACTCAGAGTGATAAGTGATGCATGACCGAGTTGACCAGGGCAATGCTCTGGAAGGGTGGATTGAGGATGGTCAGAACCGAATGCTTTTCCAAGAAAAATTGTTTGTTCTAGAGGCGATGCGTGGACAAGTCCTTAGTGAGTTCCACAACTCACCCCTAGCAGTGCACCCAGGAGTTTCCAAGATGTACCAGGGTCTGAAGAGACAGTTTTGGTGGCCCGGAGTAAAGCGAGCAGTGACAGAGTTTGTGTCCAAGTTCCTAGTGTGTCAGCAGGTGAAGGCTGAACACCGCGCTCCAGGTGGGTTGTTGCAACCTTTATATGTCCCCGAGTGGAAGTGGGACAACATCTTGATGGATTTCATCACGGGACTACCCAAAGTGCAAGGAGGATATGACGCTATATGGGTAGTAGTGGACCAGTTGATGAAGTCGGCTCACTTCCTGGTGATTAAGGAGTCAAGTGGAGTGGATGCACTAGCACAGAAGTATGTGGACGAGGTAGTGCGATTGCATGGAGTTCCGAGTTCCATAGTCTCGGAAAAGGATGCATGCTTTACCTCACGAGTCTGGAGGGGATTGCAACATGATTTTGGCACCTGGTTACGTATTAGCACAGCTTTCCACCCCCAGAAAGATGGGCAGACAGAGCACACCATCCAGACCTTGGAGGACATGCTGCGGGCATGTATTCTGGACTTTGGGGGATCATGGGTGCTACACTTACCTCTGGTAGAGTTCAACTACAATAATATCCATCACTCTACTATTGTCATGGATCCATTTGAAGCTTTATATGGAAGGCTGTGTCGCTCACCCGTGTGCTGGGATGAGGTTGGGGAAGCAGGTGTTCTTGGCCCGGAGGTGGTGCAAAGCACGACAGAGAAGGTTCAACTTATACGAGAGAGGATGAAGGTGGATCAGGACCGACAGAAGTCATATGTCGATGATAGGAGGAGACCCTTGGAGTTCGAGGTCGGGGACCATGTATTCTTGAAGGTCTCCCCTTGGCGTGGATAGCAGAGGTTTGGCAGAGGAAGTAAGCTTTCTCCCAGGTTCATCGGGCCCTTAGAAGTGTTGCGACGGGTCGGTGAAGTGGCTTATCAGCTAGCGCTACCACCACCACTAATGAGGATACACGATGTATTCCATGTGTCCTAGCTTCGACGATATCTGCATGATGATTCACACGTCCTCGACTGGGAAGGGCTAGATATCGAAGACAATGCAACCTTCATAGAACGATAGATCAAGATTGAGGATCGTAAGGAGAAAGTACTTCATGGGCAAACCATTCCCTTTTTTTGTGTGTTATGGAGACATGATGGGCTTGAGTAAAGTACCTGGGAGAGGGAAGTGCAGATGAATGCCTAATACCCTGAGTTTTTTTGAGTTTTATCCTATTTTTTCAGTACTTGTTTGCTGTGTAATGCTTACTTTGTCAGCTATGGATGTGCAATTTATTTTCTGTGGATGTGTGTGTGAAGTGTCCTAAAGAATGGGGAGGGGAGGACCTGATCCCTAGTTAAGACGCATTAAAGCAGATGCGCCTAAACCCATGCAGGCGAGTCAGTGCCGCCCAAAGCAGATAGTATCTTAACACGGAGGAAGGGAAACCCCTCTCCCACTGGACCGGACGGTTTGGCCCTTATGTTTTGCGTGCAACGGGGAAGGAGCGGTAGGGAATTTGTGTTTTTTCAGAAGATAGGATATTCCTATGTCAGAGAGGTTCACTCCTAAGAGGTATCTTCCAGGGTGGTTGTTCGGATCCCCCCTCCCTCCAGGTCTGGTTTTGATTCTCAAGGGTGAGAATGGTTTGAGAGGTATCTGATGTAATGACCCAGACCCTCATGACCCCGTCCTTTTCCAATTATCGGTGCAACCGATCGACATGTCTGATCGGTACGACCCATCGGCACGACCGATCGGTGGGACCGATCGGCGCGACCGATCGGCGAGACCGATCGGTGTCACCCAGCCTTGGTGTGTTTTTCTCCTACAACCTCCCCCATAACCCCAATTTTAGGCCCTTTTAACTTTTTGAACCGTTTCAAGTCCATTTTTAAGCCATAATTAATATCTAAAAATCATGATAAACCTCCCTATTAAATAAAAATTAATCCAGTCATGTGTAACCACCCAACCACGTGGAATAACCACTATCCGACTTCCAAGGCGTTCAAATTTCTTA
The DNA here is from genome assembly GCA_963277665.1 of Viscum album. Classification (NCBI taxonomy): domain Eukaryota; kingdom Viridiplantae; phylum Streptophyta; class Magnoliopsida; order Santalales; family Viscaceae; genus Viscum; species Viscum album. Next base: position 2,075,272,636 of record OY728131.1, read on the forward strand.
TTCCGTAACAACAAGATTTTATCTATATATATCGCAGAAGAAGTTCTTCTTCACCCTTCTTATTTTTTAGCCGACTTCTCTCTTTTTACTTGTGCGTTTAAAGTCCTTTGTTAACAAGGAAAGTGGTGCACCTGTGCCGGAGCCTTGCAAGTCACACATCCCCTGTTCCTAGGGCGTGGAGAAAAACTTCGATCATTGATCAATCAAGTAGGGTTTCACCTTCGTCTCTCCTTTCTATGTATCTTGCGGGGTGGGTACGCTATTTCTTCTGTAGAATTGGATGAACCAAAATTTAAATAAGATAATAAACGGATTATAAAGAACAAAGGGGAGGGGTGTGACCGATGATGCTGTTATGTTTTTCTCTTCTTTCATGATTAATGGTTTCTGGATTATGCGGGTTTATGCCAACTGAAAATCATGGAATTTGGTGGTCTTTCTCTGTGCATTAGTAAACCCTTAATTCTCGTGTTGGTCATGTAAAGTAAATTGGTTAATTACGTATATTCAGCTAAATAAATTGAAAGCACCAGGATCAATCCTTTTCTGTGATAACCCCGGTTAAAGTACAACGGATTTGGAACCATGGAGTGTGTTAAATCTTATAAATATGAAATTATCGGCATGGAACTGATTTGTGTTGGTGACAGGGGTTTGGTTGTTTTCATTCACGGGCCAATTTCTGGGTGATATGGGTGGGGATGGGATCCCCTGTTGTTATGGATTCGCTGGTTATGAATTTGAGGCCGTGTGGTTACTTGATTATATCACGAATTGGGGTGGGATCCTCTGTTGTCGAGAAACTGTTGGCTCTTAGATCCTGGGGACATAGGGCTATATCTTGGGGTTTTCTTTGGTTCCAGTACTTTGAGGGATCTCACTTATCCCTCTGTTGTTGTGACTTTACAAGAGAACCGAGTGTGAATGCATAAATTGTTGTTGGGTGTATTCTTTCCTTGGATTGTGCTTATGCTTACTAGTTGACCAAGTAGGTGCAGAAAATTATTTAAAAATTATCACTGAACATGAAAACAAGTACGGGACAAATGGGTTTTGGTTTAGTGAAAGTTGTGACTTGGACACAGGTGCTGAGTGTGTTCTTTAGGCTGGCTGAAGAAAAACCTAGATTTGGGTGAGTGCTTGTTACTTATACATACTTGTAGTTTTTGTGTTTCTAATTCATGCCCCACCCAAGTTGAGAACTTAGTGCCGAACACCCCCATTTCATGGGGGAGGGTGTTTTCTCCAACAATTCTATTAGTGGCTGGTTATTAGATCCTTTCTGCTCCCTTTCCCGGATAGCCCAAGTATCTTCGGGCAGGCTGTGATAGAATGAAGTCCATTTTTAGCCCAAGAATCTTTGGGCATGGTAGTGTAGTGGTTGGCCTAGGTGTGTATGGGTAGGTGGTTTCCCAAGTATCTTCGGAATGAGGCCCAGGTGTCTAAGGGCATAACATTGGTTGTTCTGGCCTAGGTGTTTGCAAGCATGGTTACGTGTGACAGTTGTGGCCCAGGTGTTTGCGGGCGGGTTAGTGGTTGTGGCCCAGGTGTTTGCGGGCGGGATGTGTGGTTGAGGCCCAGGTGTGTGCGAGCGGGGTATGGCAGTGAGACTGTGGTGATAATGGCAGGATTGGTCCGATGCATAGGATGTCTTCAATAACCAGTGGGAAAGTGACGCGGGGTACCCAAACATCGATGTGCTATTACTATACATTACTTGACTTGCGTTATTTGGGGAGTGTGCCTTGGTGAGGCTTGGGTGGTTAGTTTCCTTATTAGGTGCTTGGTTATCTCTTTCCTCACAGGGCATTAGTATACCTCCCCACTTTTGCATGAGATTCTTTGGTTTTCCCTACTGAGTATACTTGTATTCTCACCCTACGTATATAAAATTGCTTTCTGGTTTCCAGGAGGACTTCGGGGATTGTTCTGGACTGTACTAGCTCAGACCTTGTGACAGATCATCGCAGTTGCTTTTGTTCTTTCTTTTGGTATTTTTCTTTGTATTCCCCTTATAAATTTTTGATTTTAATTTTGTAACATGCATTGAGAATGGTTCTTGGCTTTACTTTTACTTTCAGTTTGGTTTTGTGGGATTCACTATCTTATCTCTCGACCATATTAAAAGAAAAAGGGTAATGCCTTCCATTTAGTGTGTGACTTTATACCCTTGGTGCTGGTCACCACTCCGGGACCTATTGAAGGTGGGTTTCAGGGGTCATTATCTCTCCTTCAACTTAAAGAAGGAAGGGCCTAGCAATCTGCTGACCCTTCCCTCCATTTGGTGAAGGCGGGCCGTGACATACAAAATGTCACTCTCTTAGTTTTAAATAACCTTTATGTGTTCACATAGAAGTAAAAACTATTTATGAATGAATATTAATATTAATTTTGTTTATAATGAAATTATATTCATGGTGGTAAATTATTTACAGTTTTTAGGTATTATAAAATTACCTTAAATTTTTACACATCATCAAAACAATATTTATTCAATTAATGGAAAAATAAAATAAATGATTTTGAAAATATTAAAAGTTATATAATTTTAGTAATTTGTAGTGTTAATTTAATTTCAAAAGTGAATATGACATATTAGTGTTGTTTTAAAATATTATATTCAAATTCAAACTTTTTATTTAAGTCTTTGAAGTCAAATTAAATGAATAGTGTCAAAATTAAAAATAATCATATTTTATTAAAATAATGTTCTATTAAATTATTTAAAAATAATAAAAATCTCCAAATAATACAATTTGTATATGATATGGTCTAAAATTTCATAAATTGTAAATTTATGGGCCAATTTTCACCTTATAAGTAAAAAATTACAACCCATTAATATTAAAAAAGTTGTTACCATAATTTAAATTAAAATCGGTTAACTAAGGGTTAATTAAAAATATAAGGTTTAAAATGTCACCAAAAGTTGTCTAAATTATATTGTATGATTGGATAAAAACCATATACTACCTTATCTTCTAATAAATACCCATTTGGAAGAATATTTCTTGATATTTAATTTATTATAATTTAATCTTTAGGGAAATTCTAAAAGTGCCCCTCAAATAAATTATAAAAGGGTACCTACCCCTTCACTTATTCACACAATTTTGAGCATTATAGATTGAAAAAACTCTACCAATTTATCTTATAAACTTACTTATCCAAATTATAGAGGTTATTTGATTTCAAAAACACCCCCTATAGCCTTTTAGAGGATATCGAAAGGATTCATTTCAAAAAAGAGGTAATCGCCTTTACATATCAATTTCTTTTCTACTTTTCCTTAACTCCTATAAATCTATGGTATTTATCATAAAAAAATAAATTCATTATACTTAGTATTATAAAATTTTATTATGATTATTAAAACACAATTATACACCCTCTTTCCCACCAAATGAGAAGTTAAATTATCGTTCGTGTGTACGTCCGACTTACTGTCTCCATGTAGAGATACAATTCATTTTTCATCACCATCTATTAGGGAAAGGTATTGCGATGTTTTTAATATATATATATATATATATGTATATATGATATTTATGGAATAATTTTTATTTTTTAATTATAATATCACATCTACCCACTTACCATCCAATCTTTTGGGAAATGATAATGTCGTTCGTGAGTATGTGTGGACTACCACTTCCATGAAGTGATGCAATTTTTTCTCATTTATATATTATTTGGATGATGAAGTGGAGGAATTAAATGAATATATATGATATATATGATATAATAATGATCATACAAAGGTTAATTAATATTTACCTTTCTTTTATTCTATCCTTCGAAAAATGAAAACAATGTTCATGCATATGTGTTGCCTACCGTCTCCATGAACAATGTAATTCATTTTTCCATCTATAAATTTTATTGATAACCCTAAAAATTTATATAATTAATATATATGATATTTATATCATTAATAATATTTTTTATATGACTAAACCAAAATAAATGTACAAGGAACAAAACTAATTATCTGAAATACTCATGATAAACAAAACAGTTAACACCTATAAATGACAATTTTAATAAGGAATTATAATTAAAAGGGAGTGTAGAAATGTTATAAAGGGATAATATATGATAATATAATTATTAAAATTAATTTAATATAGAATTATAATAAATTTAAATTTATTATATAGGAGTTTAGAGTGCTTTCTAAGTAAGGTGAACTCGAGGTAAGGGTTTTATGTCACAATCTAATTATTTATGAGGAATGATTATGAATATGACCATTATGATGAAATAATATGATATACCACTCAATATACTCAATAAGTTTCCTATACATGGGTTATTTTTTGAAAATACATGTTTCCTTTCATTTTCCTCAGCTTATGTACTGAAGAGACAAAAAATATTTTTTTTATGGAAAATTGAATTCATTTATCTCTTAGGTAAAAAAATATTTTTATTAAATATATATGTTTTCTTATAATGTTTTAAATAATGTTTTTAATATTATACTATGATTTTTAAATTAATTTTTACACATTTTTGAATGTTTACAAAACAGTTTGAAAGGAATCTTCTTATATTTTTCCAAATGAGGTACTTTGTGAATTTTCTGACAATAAGTATAGAAAGAATGATTTTTTAAATGACATTAAAAGATTTTCACACCATGAGGAATAATTTTTCATTTAAATCTTAATTTACAGGTTTAAAAGGCTGTTTTAAAATAAAATTTTTACCTTTATACTTGAATTTTGTAATAAGCGATTTCAAAATGGAAAGGTTATTTCCTTCAAGAATGGTTTAATGACCTTTTAGTGGTATTTATATTCATCACAGAATAAAACCATTGATTCCAATTATGATTTACTAGGGAAATAATACAAGGACACCATCCTTATTCTTTCTCTGTATGGTTTATGAATATGATGACATAATGTTTATAAAACCTGTTTCATTTACATGGGTTATTCTATGACGAAATTATGAATTTTTTATGAAACCCATTTATTTTACATAGGTTATTGTATGATGAAATGTTTATAAAACCCATTTATTTTCATGGGTTATGATATGATGATTTTTTCTTGATCTAATGGAAAACATATGTATTATTTTCACTATGTGATGGGTGAGACCTATATCTCCCTCCAATGCATTGGGTAAAGATTGATATTTTATGAGATACAAGATTGTAATGGGGAGTGAAACTAATTCATTAAGGGATTATATCTAATATGACAGTCTTGGGACTGAACCTTGACTACTATGATGTTTTGGGGAGTGAACCCATTTTATTATTATATCCTTGACAGTGATCCCTGATTACTAAGGAATTGATTTTCTTTTATTATGTATATGGAAAAAAATAAATGTCTTATGATTATACTAAAATTTCATAGATAATGTTATTTTATTTGCTTATGATTCATTTCTTATGAACTACCAAGATTTATTCTATGACTTAAAATTATGATCTTTGATATGCATGGTATGGTTTTTAAACATTTAGATCATGTTCTTAAACCATTGTTCTCATTTTATGCTTATGTGATCATTGATACACCCCTTGTTTACTCGTATTTATCATATGAGATCACCCTTTTCTTTTGTTTCATTTCCCTAGGTTATAAAGAAAATTATTAAGTATGATAGTCTAAAAAGGGTGCTAATTATAAATAAATAAGGGGGAGATGAGGTAGACATTTTATGAACATGTTGTTTATGCTTCTAAGTTTCCAAATATACTTGAACTAAACTATTATGGCATGGATTGAAATGTTATGCAATTAATATTCATATATTATTATGTAATATATATATGTATGAAAAGTTAAGGCTCTATATGGTAAGTTTTGGGGAGTTGGGATTAGGTTAATAAAAATGGATTCCTATATATCCCCATAAAGGGAATAAGAACCCACATAGTTTGGTTTCATTTAATGTGTAATCTCATACCTTTTAATGTCCAGTGATAGGGACCATAGTGTCACATTTTAATAACATGAAACTATTACCAATGATGTTCTTTTTAAGGTCACGTATTCGGGACCATTGTCTCTTGTATTTTAAGATCACACGATTATAAAAACTTTTAAGTAATTTAATGTTATAGAGAATGGAATACTTGGTGAAAGGTACATAGAAATTGTTTTATGTGGGACTTATGAATGATATACCCTTCCTAGTTTGGGATTAAACTAGTTTAGAATTCCTATTTTTGGTTATCCCCTACCCATTGGTTTCTAAACCGAGGGTAAGGATGACTAGATGCATGGTTGGAGTGAGACAAGGAAATAAAGGCCCAAAATTACATGGTACTACTATCCCATTGTACCTATAGATCCTTTATTTGATACAATGAGGATGAATGGATACTTGCAAGCTATGTAAAATGGTTTAGAGTGTCCAAGATGAGTGTATTCATCTAGTGGAAATCCCACTAGTTCCATAAGAGGAGGTATCCTCATTATAAAGTGTATACATGACTGAACATTCTATAAGTAATCTTCTAGTTAGGGAGAATAATGAGTGGGAAACCCATTATCAAGGGAACACATGATCAAAATGGATCACATTTGTGTGAATAATTACGTAGTCATGTATATCAGGATTTTATAGAGGATACCTTGATAGTTTTTTTCTTTCTGAGGTTTTGAATAGGTAGAATGAGTGCGGAAAAGTACTTTTGGGCCGTTGATGTTGCCCAAATATTTATTGTAGGCTTCTTTCATGAAAAATGGACACCCTAGGTTAAATATTATGTGCATATAGACTATTGTAATGAAGGTAAAATAGACATAAAAAGCACTAATTTTATATATGATTTGAGAATTTATATAGATCAAAGAACCCATGGAATTGTTGAAGGTGTATAATATTTTTTTCCAACCATGAGTGAAGATCATAACAAATCTTTGAGAATGTTTTTGAGTTGTTTTATAATTAATGTAGTTTCTCTAAAAATATTTGAAAAGGATATGAGATTATTTGAAATTGTTCTGGAATTTCAAGTTGAAGATACAATTTGTAAAAGGGATAAATATGTAAGTTTTTCTCAAAATAATAATATAAATAAAATATTAGGGATACCTATATTGTATAATATTCTTTATATGATACGTCATAAATTCAGGGAGTGAACTTGTGATATATAATATTTTTTGGATCATACATATGATAACTTATATAGTGTATGAAAAAATATGATAAAGAAAAAACCTTACATGGATACATATTATATTTTTAGAGTTTATATAAGTTTCTTAATGTGGTACAAACTAAAAATAAATCAGAGTAAAAACCTTACATGGATTCATACAATATTTTTTGGAGCATAGATAAGAAACATTATATAGTGAATACAAAAATATAACAAATTCGTGAATTGAATGTAATACATAATATATGTTAGAGGATACACAATATATTTTCCAAGGATCATAAAAAAATATGATGAATGGAAATATTTATGTTGAAATGTAATAAAAAGTCAGTTCATATGTAAGAATTTATAGAATTGAGAAATTGAAAAAGTATTAAATCTCAGTATGATATGAAATACCCTTCAAGGAATACATAAGATTTTGGTTGATACCTAATAAATTTTAGAGTTCATGTTGAAATACTATAAAGGAAATACTAAACTGAGATACACAATATTTTTATGACCATACGCAAACTATTATAAGATTTTACATAATCTATAAGATATTGAAAAGTTGAAAAACGAAAAAGCATTAGTGGTTTTGTGGCACGAAATACATTTCATATGATATGTAATATATTTCAATTAATATATAAGATTTATCACTTTAATAAAATGTGAGGATTATGGAGATTGAAATCAAATGATGTTGAAATGTTATTTATAGATTAAAATATCATGATGATAATGGTTATTCTATGTTGTAAGAAAAATAAGAAGGATAACTGATTGAGTAGTTAACTGATTTATTATTATGATATTTTCAAATAAAAATATTTTAAATTAATTAATGGTGATTGAAGCTGGAGTATTTATATTAAGATTCTATAAAATATATTTATGTGAGAAAGGATGTATATTTAAAATGAAGTGGATGGTTTATTGAGTTTGTTAAAGTTTTTTTAAATTGAATGACCACTTAAAAATAAAAGTGTAATGATTCAAAGAGTGATTTTTAAAATATAAAAAATATAGCTTGATAATATACCTTCTTTATTTTTGAAGTTGAAATTTTAGAATAAAAAAATGTATATCTTGGAATTTTAAATAGTCAATTTTTAGAATTTGGATATTCAGATTCCAAAAGAATTGAGCAAGGTCAAATATTATAGAACAAGTTTGAATTATAAAAGTTTAATTTTTTGAATAAGTGAGAACATTTAGATTTTTATTATTTTGAAGGACCAGAGGAATATTATGTATCTTTTAAAGGTGTATCTTGGAGACAAAGTGATCTTACTCATTTTTTTTAATTGTTTTTGTAAACTAGTGAGAGTTTGTATAAAGATCCAACATGATGTTGTAACTATTGGGAAAATGTTTTGGGTTAATAATTATACCTTCCCATAAAACTTCTAATATTTATTTATATTAGTTAAAAATATGTATCTTGGACTCTACTCAAATATATTATGTAATTAATGACCCATATTTGGGGAGAATGTTGTAAAAATATTGTTTTTTATATGTTATTTTTTATACTATACAGGTGAAGGTGAGATACAATTATTGATAGGATACTGATTCTAACATATTAGAGAGGTTAATTTTAGGGAGGAAATTATAAAAACAAACTAACATTGATTCCCCCTCTTCTTAGTGGTACATTGGTTTGATAATCACTTCAATTGGTATTAAATAAAATCTAAGTTCCCTATGAGTGATTATATTATGGTTTAATTTAATGATATAGAATCTAAATTCTATCATCCAAAAAGTTATACATACATTTAATGGAAAGAAGTATAATTTCTGGAATAATAATATTATTCCTTATTTTTTTTCACTCGTCTTAAAAGTCACTAATTCCACAATAGATAGATTTAAACCACTTGAGAGAGTTGATCACATGATATTTTTTGGTAAAAATAAATTTAGAGGTTGATGAAAAAACAATGAATGAAATTTTGATGTAATTATTTGAAAAAGTTTTTGTAAAGTTGATGAGGCTCAAAAACTCTAATGAAATATTGGATAAGTTAGAAAATATATTTGAAGGGAATGTCAATGTTAAATAAGTTAAACTATAGACTCAGAGAGAAAAGTTAAAAGATATATGAATGGATGATGATGAGACTATTGATGAATATTTCACATTGGTAAATTATATTTTTAGTCATATTAGAGTTTTTGGTGAAACATTGGAAGACTCAACCATTTTCAAGAAGTTGATGAGAAATTTCCTTCACAGATTTGATGAGAATGTCACTGCTCTAGAATATAGAGATGATTTATCTCTTGATAAGCTATAAAATTTTATTATTTCTTATGAAATGATAAAAGAAACTATTTTTAAAAATAATATCAAAGAGGAAAAGTAATTTTTTTTAAATACATAAAAAATATCAAGATTAAAGAAAGGAAAATAGATTTATCCTAAGAATCTAAAAGGGTTGAATAATATGAGAGAATAATGTCTGTCATCTCAAAGAATTTTAAAAGAGGAAAGAGAAAGTACAGGGAAAATATTCCACTGAAATACTTAAAATGTTGTTGAATTGGGAACTTTATAATAGATTTATTAAATAATATATGTGATGAGAATGATGATTAATAAAAGGAAGATAAAACTAAAAATAATAAATAGGGTAAGAGCTCTTAAATATTAAAGATTTATATTGAGAGAAAAAATAGGTTCACAATAATATAAGAAGCATGATAAGCTAGTAATAGGATAAATAATTAAATAAAATTAGTCAATTTTAAGAATAAATTAATAAAATGTTTATAGATTTTCATGGATAATGTAAAAAAACATGAATAGGTCTAAAACAGTGACAAATAAGGTGAAGAGACATACACTGAACAAATTTTTAAATATAATATTGAAGAATTACTTGAACAAAACACCAAACTCAAGAAATAAATACTACTACTAAATAAGGTGACTAAGAAGATAAAGGGAAGTGAAGATAAATTTTACAATAAAGATAAAGACTACATTGATGAAATAAAACTTTGCAATGTTAATTTTTGTGAATGAGATAAAATAATGAATGGTTTTGAAGAAAAATATACTGATAAGGAAGAGGAATTAAACAAGACACAATCAAGGATTCTTGAATCTAAAAATATAATAAAAAATATTATATATGAATAAAAAAATTAGTGGAAGTAAAGGATGAGTCACCACAAGTTGTTGATAATTATTTATCAAAATATCAAGGAATGTATACACTTGTAAACCACAAGAATTTTAAATCTATTTTTGGATAAAAATATAAGTTTAAAGGAAGTTAAAAGAAATTTTGGACTGAAAAGAATCATAATAAGACAACTTCTATGTTAAGGTATGTTTTATAAATCTTTATATGGGAAATTTATCTAAGGAAAAAATAAAACAAAAACTTAGAATATACTTGTAAGAGAAACAAAATTTCAAAGATAGTTTCATTAGTTTCTTGGAAGATCAATATTTAGAAGATGTTTTTGTTTTTTTGGAGACTATATTAATAAACACTAAATTTTATGGTATAATATTTCATTTAATTTGAGTCAAAAGAGGCATGAATTGAGGGAGAACAATTCTGAGAAGATGAGTAACAATTATTAGAAGATATGAGTTGTGAGATGAAATCTATCAGTATTTCCTAATATAAATAGATTTTATTTCGTGGATTAAATCAATTAAAAGTGTGAAAAAATTTCATTATAATGAATAATTTATTACAATTATTATAGGAAAAACTATTTAAGCTATTGGAGATGAGAAGATTTAAAGAAGAGAAAAATTTGAGAAGTCACTTTATATTGAGGTGGATCTTAAAGTAAATAATATAAGTAATCCATGGATAATTGATTGTGTATATTAATATCATATTATTGGAGACAAAAAAATCTTTAAGAACATGATGAAGTAGAAATTACTTTTGTGAATGGAAACTCTTTAAAGATTAGAGGAATTGGAATACTTGAGATTGAATCCCAAAAACCAAAGTCTAAAGGTATTATATTTATTTATCAACTCAGACATATTTTTTGGGTGTAATTTATCTTTTTTATGATGGTAATGAATTCAATTTTAAAATAAATTATTACTCAATCATGTTTTAAAGGATTGAAGGGTTATCATAAATAGATAAATAACCAGTGGTAACTATTTCTAAATTGGAAGTTTTGGTGATACTTGTTATTTGAGCGCAAAAAAGATAATAAATTGTTTCATAGAAAACATATCCATCTATGTCAAATTATTTTGGGAAAAAATTCGAAGGATAATATAGTAAGAAACTTTTACTAGATAAAAAGGAAAAGATAATATATTTTTTAAACCATAGAAAATGGAAATATTACACAAGGTGGTCATAAAAGAGTGGATATTCAGTGAATAAGGTCACTTGAATTGATTCATTCATATTTATTTGGGATTATGAAACATTAATATTATAAAGGTGATCATTATTTCACTATTTATTATTATTATTATAACATAATGAAAAATGTGATGCTCATGAAGCATAATTTTAAATTTTTAGAGACGTTCTTGATCTTCAGAAGTGATATTGAGAAAGGGTTAGGGTTTATATCAATAAGTTAAGAAATAATAATAAAAACAAGTTCACTAGGAATTCATTTTAATCATATCTTATAAAGTATAGGTTTAATCATTAGTATATTTATCTATATCCTCAATATAAAAATATATATTCAGAGAGGAAAAATAGAAGTTTGGTTGAAATAAGTTGAACCATGCTAGCATAATTTAAGGTCACAAAGTTATCCTAGAGGGAAGATGTGAATACAACCATGCATATTCAAAATAGTGGCCTATTAAAGCCTGAATCAAACATGACTCCATATAAAATGTGGTATAAAAATAATCCTATAGAGAATCACTTCAAATTATTTGGTAGTTTGTGTTTTTTAAAGATAACAAATTCATATTTTGGAAAATTTGATGAGATGGTTGAGGAAGGAGTCTTAATGGGCTATTTATATAATTATAGAGGCGATAAGTTCTGGAATAAAATGATATTCAAATTATTGTACTGTTATAATGTGAAGATCATAGATAATAAATTTAATTCTGGTGTAGAAATTGAAGAATATTTTGAAAAAATATAAGTTCACAAAATATATTTCTAGAAATTTTAGTGAAGAAGAAGCAAAAAATGAACTATATAGTGTTGAAATTACTTCACATCAAACTTTTGAAGATGTATCTTCTATCATGAATAGTAAAATGAAACATTAGAGGATAAAGAAGCATGTAGAACCTAAAAATATAATTATAAATCATAATTCACTAGATTAAACTATAATAAAGTTGAAATTTAAAAAAAAAATAAACCTAATTTCTCAAATTGATCCATAATAAGTTTTTAATTATATTTCGTATAAATAATGGATAGATTCAATGAATGAGGATTTGGATATAATTGAGAAGAATGACACACATGATCTTGTTTTAGGACCAAAAGTAAATAATTTCATTGGAACCAAATGGTTGTTTAGAAATAATCTCAATGAAAAATGTAAAGTTTCAAGAACAAAGATAAATTAATATGAAAAGGCTACTCTTAGGTCTAAGGATATTATTTTGAAGAGAAAATTTCTCTTAATGCAAGGCTTATATCTATAAGTATGTTCCTAGTTGTTATATCTGATGATAAATACAAAATCTATCAAATGGATATATAGTCTAATTTTTTAATAGATAACATTAAAAAGAAGTATATATTGAATAACTTAAAGGATTTTTCATTAAAGTGATGAAACTATGGTTTTAAGGTTGAATAATTATCTTTATGTGCTAAAAAATGACCCTATAGAATAGTATTCAAGATGGATAACTATCCAAGAGAAATTAAATTCACTAAATAAAAATTTTAATTAACATTTATGTGAAATAGATGATAAAATTTACTCTTATTGTCATTGTTTATGTTGAATAAATCACTTTTACTTGAGATAAAGAGTATGCTTGTGATGATTTTTCAATGAAAATGAAAAGATATTTTGAAATGTCTATGCATGGAGAGATTTGTTTCTTCCTAATATTGTATGTTTTGAAAAGATAATATATTATCTTTATTTCACAAGAAAATGATTCCATGGATTTATTGAATAAGTTTATAATGGAAGATTATAAAGTGTTTTACAAACCCATGATAGTTGGGGTAAATCTAAGAAAATATAATGTCGGGGAAATTGTAAATCAAAGGGAGTTTCAGAAGTTGATTATAAGTTTTCATTATCTCACTATATCAAGTTGAGAAATTTTTTATACAGGGATATTGTGTGCTAGGTTTCAAAGTTATCTAAAATAGTCCCACATATTTTCATTCAAGAGAGGCCTCAGATATGTCAAAGGGACGTTAAACTTTTTTCATACAATATAAAATATGTGAGAATACATATCTATTTAGGTACACTAATACTAACTAGGATAGATATTTTGATGATGAAAAATCAACATAAGTTGGTAAATTATTTTTGGGAGAATGTTTTGTGAGATGGAATTGAAAGAAGATAAATTCAGTTACTTTGAGAACTACAAAGGTTGAGTATGTGGATAATACACATGCTTTCATACAAATGATATAGATGAGATAGAATTTGGAATAACTAAAGATAATAATTGAGAATCCATTGAGAATTTCATGTGATAATAAAAGTAAAATTGATCTATCCAAGAATATAGTGCAATACTCTATATCTAAAAACATTGATACCAAAAATCATTTTATCAAAGAAAATATTATAAATAGATATGTGAAACTAAAAGGGATCAAATAATTGACATTATCACCAAGTCTATACCCAAGGAAAAATTTGAATCCTTAAGGATAGACATGTATATTTAAACCTCCCCTATCAATTTATATATTTTGGGATACCCTATATTCTTTTGATTTTATTATCAAAAAGGTTGAAACATACACAACTCTTATTTATTTCGGTTTTGAATCTAGAGTTGGTATTCTTGCATAAAGTTAGAGAATTGAATGTTTTTATTGAGGGAGAGATCATAAAAAACACTTGAAAAAAAATTATATATTATCAAGGGGTTTAAAGCTCATAAAAACTTTTCTTTTTCTAGTAGTTCAGTGGAAGGAAATTTCTCTTTAATAAAGGATATTATTTGATGAAGTTTTGTGATATTTTTTTGTGGTCGACAAAAAATTAAAAGTGTGAGAACATAGAACCTAGGGAATGGTTAAAATTGTATTTTATTTATTATCAACCATTATTGAGTATTATTATAATACTTTGATAAAATTTTAAGATGTTTTGAAATGAGTGGATATGATTTGAGAAAATTTGAAAAGGTTTTGAGTTGATTTGATTTTTTTTGGAATTCTGATTTGAAGATGAAATTTATAAAAGGCATGATATAGGTATGTTTTTTTTTCAGAAGTAGGATATCAATAAATGACTGGGGTTATCTATGATATTTAATATTCTCTAGAATATATCTACTAAATTATTGGTGTGACTAACAACCACCTATTGTAGGGAGTAAAAAATCAATTTATTTTCATAGGTTAAATATAGTATAACAGTAAGATAGGGTTGTCTCTATAGAGGATTTATCAAAAAGCAGTTGTTACTAAAAGTTATAAAAGGGAGTTTTTGTTTGTATGGTTATGAAAAAATAGTAATATCATAATAAAAAAGAGATTTAATATGATTTGAGAAAAGTGATTGGAAGTAAATTTTATGAGAGGTGATTGGGTTAGGTTTGGTCATCCAATTAAAATGTTATCCTACTCTTAAAATTGTTGTCTCTACTTATTATTAATTAATGAATGAGAGGTTCCACAATCACTTCACCTATCACCCTTGTTTGAATGGATTTGGTTAATCTTAACTTAAAAAAATATCTACTTATTCTACCCTCCTTCCTATGTGTTCAAGTGATATATTAAATCACTCCTAGTTTACTAAGGAAATTTCCAAAAAAGTCTTGTACTTCCTATGCATTCCCAGAGTTTCCACTACCCCATTCACACGTTTTAGTAGTTTCTAATAACTTCACTACTTATCCCACTATATTCCATAATATATAGGATAAAATGAATAGAGGGAGATTATGGATAATCAATTGAGGTAATATAAAATAATAAAAATAAATAAAATACAATCACATTAAAAATTATAAACTACTATGGTACACTTACAACATTCAACAAAATAAATTATTATTTATCAATTTATGTGCATGAATCAATAATTAAAATCATAATTATTTACCTTCCATGATCTCTCAAGGTTTTACCCCTTAATGCGAGAGGTAATAACGAAGAATATGAAAGAATAATACATTATAACAGAATGAAAAAAATTAATTAAAACTAAAAAATAGTAGAAATAGTTGTGTGAGTAAATCCACCCTCATACTTTATACTTTCTTCCTATTTTTTAGATCATTCGTTTCATTATTCTTCAGTATGTATTAAAACCTCTAGATTCTTTTTCTTTTAAAATTATGCTATATCTTTTACTTGCCTATGATCTCCCTTAATAGTTATGATTTAATATTCCATAAATTTTTTACTTCTTGTTTCTTTGTTTTCAAATGGTTAATCAATCTTGTATTATAATTAATATTTCTTCATTATAATCCACATGAATTGTTGTTAGTGGTGTGTATGAATTATTAATGCAGAACCACTAATCCTCATATTGAATCATGGGTGAACCTGATAAAGTTTTCTTGAGTGATTTTCCTTGTGAATTTTTTTAAAGGAATGACTTCATCTATAGAGAGATAAAGTTATATGTGCTAGATTTAATTTCATATGTACTCCCCTAAGAAATTCATATGTTTAATCCTCAAATTACCTCACTTGGAAAATCTAAACGTGAGCCATTAAAGTCATTTATGGGGTCCCAAACATTTTATGTAGGGAAAAAGATGTATAGAAGTTCATATCAAAAAGTTATACACGTAGAATATCATATTACATTACCAAATTGATACAAAAATCCAAATATCATATGCATATTCTAGAATATAATATGAATTTTCTGACATAATATATGATTCATGAAAAGTTTTACGCTCAAAAAAAACATTGTAAGATGGTCCCAAAAATCATACATGGTTTGTAAAAGTCATATGAGATCTGTGAAAGTTATACACACATAAAAATATCATACGGGAAGACAAAAATACAATACATGGTCTTCACAATGTCTTATGATGCATGGTAGTGTACTTAGGTACTTTTTTGACTTATGTTCATCAAATATATAATACTTCAACAAGTGAAACGCTTAATCAAATTTCTATAAAGTGTAAAAACAAAGGATAATTAATATTAAACCCCTAATATATTTAATAAAATCAATGAGATCAATTAACTTAACAATTGTATCCATTTAATTAATATTCACAAAATCTAATGTATTTACCCTTTAATTCCAAAACTCCCTAAAAATCATTGAATTAATAAACATGTGTGAATTAAATGAATTAAATATAATGAATATATAATTAATTTATGGACTATGTAAATTATCTCACACATAATCCTTAAATACCCATACAAGTTAACTTCAAAAATATTACAAAATAAAAATTCAAAGCACTAGTAAATACAATTTCTATTTTCATCACCAGGTTTATTATTCTTATCATGCCTCCTTAGTATTCTATGTTTAATTTTTTTATGAAGTTAATTTAATTCATTTATACTTCCTTCATCTTCCTATGCTTTCTGATACATTCATTTATGGAAATAATTCACTTAAATATCAATTAGGAATTTTAAAACATTTTTTATATTATCTATGTCCATAAAAGGTTCAATATAGGCTTGATGAATTTATTCATATCCAAAAAATGCATCAAGTATATTTTCATATAATGAGGAGTTTTCAGGGTTTTTTTGTGGGTTTAGTTTTTGTGGTTTCTGTTGTGAAATTTTCTAGGAAATAAAAGATGGTTTAACTCTATTTTAAATAACAATACATGATTTTTTAGTTTCATTTAAGAATGGATTACTCCTTTTCTCCCTATTCCATTTATTCAACTCCACCTATTTTTATTTTAAAATTATATCTCACACCTTTAACACTTCAATATTAGTAAATATCCCTTCTCCATGTTTCCTTTATTATAGCTCATTCATACAATATTTTCAAAATAATACATATAGAATAGATTATAATATCCATATAAATTCAGCAGTAACCAACCAGATCCGTCCTCCATAATTATTATTTTTTGGGTATAATAACTTAAAAAAAATATTCAACAACAATTTAACCTTCATAGTCACACATTTAGACAAAAATACCATCCGATTTTGATAGATTTGTAATTCTAGTGAAGTTTTAGATTTTTGTGGGAAAGGAGGTTTATTTTGGTCTTCAAATAGTAGTGTGACTCCCAAACCTATTGAAGTGATAATTTTTCTATTTTTCAATTATAAATTTTCTCTCAAAATAGAAACATATATGATATATCCCTTCTTCACTTCAGATCAAGTAGAATTATCAAAACAGCTTGTTCCATCTCACCTTTTACCTCACCCACACTTAAATTCAACCAAAATCATGCATCTTCTTCTACAACCTGATAGATAGGAATTTTGGATTATAATGTGTCTACTTAACAATGTAATCCATGGATTATAAGGGTTATATGGGTTAAATATAAAGGAAGGCATGAAAATAGAGTTTAATGTAAAATGAGTATTTTTTTCAAAGGAATATATCAATCATATACATCATAAGGTCCTCAATAATCATTGGGTTTGAATAGATTAACCAGTTATTATGATTACACAATCATTCCTTGGAACTATAAAGAAATAATGGAATTATAAATAAAATTTCAATATGGGTTTAGAATCCTCATAAGTAAGTGTTTTAAATATAGGAAAAAATTTCAATGTATATGATTCAAAAATCAAAGTTATTTTCATGAATTCCCCTCACATAGAATTTTAAAACAAGTTAATTTTAGTATTAATAAATGTTAATTTGATGTTTTAAATTAGTTTCACAATATTATCAAATATTCTAAACTTTCATAGGAATTAAAATTGACCTCAAAAGGTTTTAAAACACAATAAAAATGAAAAATAAACACACAAAATACATTGAAAGAGTCACAAAATATAAAAAAAATAAAAACCAAATTTTGAAAATATTACAATATAAAGGTCCCCCAAAATTAAATGATTTAGTTTACTTAATGAATTTTAAGTGATATATCAATTAAAATGTACTTTAATTTAAACATTATAGTTAATAAAGTGTTAAGGAAAGGTACAACCTGATGGTTCTCATTGATAAATAGGTCAGAGGAGTGTGATACCCTCCACTGGTGCTTGGGGTATATTACCATATAATTTATTCATCCGATACCCATTAATATTAAATGAGGTTTCCACTCCTTATTTTATAACCTACATAACACCAAAAGGATAGAAATTAGTAACCATAAAAGGTATTTAAAATTTGGAATGAAGTTTACCTAGAATAAGTATGATTCTTAAGTTGTAAAAAAATACTTAGTCCTCCAGATAAAAGTTATTTTTCTATATTAATTTTTGATGAGACACTCTATTTATTTCTTTGTAAATTATCTTGTTTTAAAAATATTTTGTTTTAATTTATTCCAACACCTCCATCTACAATTTTCTTAATTTTCCAATTGTGTTAAAATCTCGATTCATCTCTTTCATTTCCCAGTATGACTTTTTCTCCAATTACACAGGTAGATGAAAACTATTAAATAAATTATATTTTATAGAGTTATACCAATTGATGATTTATAGGATATCCTATATGCCCATAATTTTTCTTCTAACCATTGGATCTAAATTTCATATTCAGTTTGGTAGTTTTCTCTAGGATTTCCTTGATTTATCTATTTGAAACTTCATCTTGGATGTTTTTGTGTGAGTTTTAGGGTTTGGATGTATTGTGGTTTACTCTATATTTCCTAATAAAATATTCATTTCTATTATTTCCAAAATTATTCCATTGATCACTGATGACGACTCTCAAAATTCCTAACTTACTAAAAATATTAGTCCTAAAAAATTCACACACAACATTAACATTATTAGTTTTGGTTCAACCCATTTTGAGACATAATAAAATACTATGAAGATTCAAGTGTTCTAAAAGGGAATGGAGAAAGTTACCATTAATTATAATCCCTAAACTTAAAATATCTCATAATATATTATTGGTATTTGGGGAATTTTTAATTTTGATATGTTACCAGTGGATTGAAATTACTCGAAACTTTTAAAAAATTCATGTGAACCTTTAAACAAAGTATGCCATAAAATACCAAATTAAAATACTTTTCTATTATTCTTTTGAGGTCTAATGTGGCCTCCAAAACCAAGAGTGTTTCAAAATTCAAGCACATATTATATCTCAGTATTAGGTAATCACCTTCTTACCAGTTTATCATTATAAAATTTCTACGAGTATGGATCTTCCAAAAGATAAAATTTTTATTCAATTTTTTATCAACTTATTGGGGTTTTAAATGATATAGAAATTTATAAGTTACTAAAAATATAAACCATGTCAGCATTAAAAGGTACCACTCATTAAATCAAGTACAAATATTCTCCTGGAACGTGATCATTTAGTGGGTTTTTGGATAGTATCTCCACTTGTCTTGTTCTAAGAAGTTTGATCTGGTGAAATTCCACTTAGTTCTATTCTACATTCCTATACTTGATCTCTAGATTAAACTCTTGAATAATTAGTATCCATATTACAAGCCTTGTATTTTCTTATTCATTCTTTATCGAGAACTCAAGAGCTATATGATTAGAAAAGGCAATGAATTTAGTTCCAAGAATGTAAGATATGAATTTATCCAAATAAATGATAATTTCTAAGAAATATTTTTTTATTACTTATGGAATGAGTTTTTGAAATATCCAATTTTATTAAAGAATATAAAATAGATTGATATTTTCATTCAATCATATGAGAAAGAACTACCCCCACAACATGGTTGGAAACATCACAAATTTGTTAAAAAGGTTTCTACTAGTTGAGTGGCTATATCACCAGTGGTGTGATTAGAATACTATTTAATTCATTAAATGATTAACTATAATCATCATAAAAAAATTTATTATCTTTCAAAATTGATCTGGAAATAGGAAGAGAAATCTTACTAAAGACCTCCATGAATCTATTATAAAATCCTACATATCCTATAAAGGATCTAACATGTTTCACCCAAGTTAGACAAGGAAATGAATTTATCATTTCAATTTTAAACTAAACCACCTCAATGAATTTTTGGGAAATAGAATTCCCAAATAATATTCTGATTTTAACCATGAAATGAAACTTTTCCAAATTTAAAGCAGGGTTCTATTAATATAATTTTTTAAAACATTATCCATATTTTTCAAACAATAATCAGAAGAATAATAGAAAGTAGTGAATTCACCTAATAAAAAATACAATAATTACTAAATATAGTCTAAAATGAAACTTATAATACACCCTTGAAATGAAACTAGGAAACTATACAATCCAAATGGAATCCTTATGTATGTAAAGGTACTGTGTAAAATTGTAAATATGTTTTTCTTATGATCCTTTGGTGTAATGGGAAACTGAAAGTAACATGAAAATATATCTAAGAAATAATGATGAGTTCTTATTTCCAACCTTTATAATATATGGTCAATAAATGGAATGAGGAAATGATATTTTCTAGAGACTTGGTTTAAATTATTATAATCTATACACACTCTCCATCTATTCTGAATTATAAAAAGTATTAAATCATCATGTTAACTCCTTACTACAGTCAGTCTATATTTTTTAGGAACTATGTGGATGAGACAAAACCATTATGATCCTAAAATGGGATAGATGATCCCTATGACTAAAAACTTATATATATATATATATATATATATATATCCTTTTATACTATTTATATTGTGATGGGTTTTAAACTCCTTTGGGGATTCCTAATGTGTCTATAATTTTATTCATCAAAACTTATATGCATATAGATTTTTAATTAATTATTTCTATATCCCTTAGAATCCTTCCTATTTCATTCAGATTTTCCCTTAAAAGTTTTATCAATTCATGTTCATTATGCAAGGACATGTTTCTAGAAATAAATATAGGTAAATTTTCCCCTTCTATGAGGTACATATATTTACGTTAAGTTGGTAAATGTTTTAATTCAGGACTAGGTGTTATTATAAAAGTAAAATTTCATATAGAATTATAAATTATAAATATTGAATTTATACAACATAGGTGAAATATTATCTCTCTCTCTCTATTATATATACAATAAAATCCATTATTGAATTTAGATATTACCTCATCACCCAAACTACAAACAAATTTTATAAATTTTTTAAGATCCGAATTAATCAAATATTTTTAAATAATTATGAATTTTTTGGAGGTAAAATTTCATAAAATATTTATAGATATTCAATAGGTTCAATATCATCAATGTGTGATAGTTTAAAAAGAGATTTATCTTCCTAAATATACTTTATAACATCAAATACATTGAATTATATTATTCCATCTCAAAAATAAATTGTGAGAGTACCTTAATGTACATTGGTGATGGTATTTACTATGTTTTAGAATGATCTCCCAAAGATTATGAGTGACTACATTGGGGTTCTATCATCCTCCATGTTTATCACATAAAAGTCATCTTGGAAGATCGGATTTTACACTCTAAATATAACAATCTCTAATAATCCTGTTGGAAAGTAGTGGACCAATTATAAACTTGAAAAACCATGCTTATGGGTTAAATATTACCATCTATAAAGAAGTAATTATAGATTGAGGAATTATATTAATAGAAGAACATAAATCAAATAAATCATATAAAAAAGTTATAGAACCAATGGTGTGGGGAATAAAAAATGTATGTGCATCTTGAAATTTTTTAGGAAACTATGGCATGATAAGTGATGAAACACCATTTATTAAATTGATCCTATCATTACATTAATTTATTATTTTCTTGATTCAAATTTCCTTAAAGAACATATAATATTTTTTACTTTTTAGAGCTTCTTGGATAGGAATTATTATCTGAAATTTCTATAAAGTTTCTATAATTTCTCTTAAAAGTTATTCTTATTAGATCTTCTTGGACTGGATTATCCTAGAGAGAGAAGGGAGTGAAAGGTCCTTTTTCTCACTTTTACACCTCTAAAAGTTTATCTATTTCTTCTTCCTACTTGGTCTACATCTCTCTTATTTTTATTTATTTTTTTCTTTCCATGACATGATTTCTTAGATTTATATATATTCATTAGTTTATTCCATTATAGATTGATCTTTCTTGGACTTAGGTATGGATGGGGGTGATTTTATTTACCACTTATTATGGTTATTTTACAAAAATTTCACTTGGGATTTGGGATGGACTAGGATGATAATTCATCTAGTTTTGGAATGAATTTCTATAATAATTCATATCTAGTTCTTTAGTTACTTGAATTTATTACTGAGGTACCAAAACTATGATACTTTCAACTACTACATTGTGGTTTTTATAATATCTTAGTGTTGATTAAAAAATTTCTTTTTTTGTAAAGGGGGTGGTTTCTGGTATTCTAGTTTGTTATAGGACTATTTTAATGGATGTTTATTGGGAATAGGTTGCAATAATTTCTATTGGAAGGGTGTTTGTAGCTGGTTTTAGTTTTAATAAGGTATCCTAGCATGATTTTTTGGTTTCCAAATACATATTGTACTTGGTAAGACTCTCTCTATCTTGATTTTTTCTATTGAAATTTTCTTTGTTGGTATACTACTACACAACTTTATGTTCTGTACACCTCAACACAATGATAAATATAATGATTAGAAGAACATAAGACACATACCTTCACTGGAACTTCCTACTCATTGGTTTATTTCAATGATTTTTTTGGTAAGACTATTTTATTCCTAAAATTTTGATTCTAGTAGTAGATATGAGTTAGAAGACCATACCTAATGCAAACCTACAGTACTTGTAACTCGTATTCTAAAATGTTGTGAGTTTTTTGTTATATTCTCAATAAGTCCATTAGCTTATGTTAGAGATTTTTCTATTAAATATGCTCATAGGGATGCATCTAATAGTTTCTTATCACTGTTATGTAATCATTTGAGAAAGAAGATAAGGAAATAGTTCTCCTCAACTACTTGATGTAGGAAACTAGAACAAAACTTCTTGATTATCTCCTAATACTCATAAAGAGTATCTCAAGAATTTTCTATCATGTAATAAATTTCCCTCTTAATTATTTTGATTCATAAGGTAGGGGGAAATCTTTGACTAAGTCATCTATGTAGATAATCTCAATCATGTAATTATCTTGGATGTAGACTATACAATAATTATTTAGTTTATCCTTTAGGTAAAAAGGGAATTCTCTCCACATGACTTGTTTTTTTTCCACTCCTCTTGGTTTGAGAGTGGATAAGAGTAGTGTGAACTTCATTATATACTTGTTGGAATATTCACCTATAATACCATGAAACTTAGTAAAAAATTGGATTAAATTGGTTTTTCATTAAAAATAATTATGTACAACATGCATGAAAATTTGATTATGTTTGTTTATGAATCAAGACGAATAAAGTTATATTAAATTTTGATTTGGGTTGGATACTATGGTTGTAGGTTCACAATGAACGCTGGAAGTTTCATTTGATCCTATTATGGAAACTTCCTCAAATTTAGATTGAAAGTTTAAATTTATAATCCTGGTTATTAGGGTTATTTTTATCTCTAGATCAAGAGAGGTGAGTTGGTCAATATAAGATCTGGTTATGAAATTTTAATTTTTTTATTTATTTTGGCACTACCTCCCTGACAATGACACAATGTTTTGATATCCCCCTATCTTAGTGTGTAAAAAATATATTTATTTTCCAAGGTTAAATATAACATAGAGTTAACCTAAGGTTGTTCTAGAGAGAAGTGAGCAAAAATTAGGTTTCACTTAAAATCAGAAAAGGGGTGTTTTGGATTGGTTAGTTAAAAGAATTAAAAGTAAAAGAAAAAAAGAGATTAAAATTTATTTTTAAAAAAGTTAATAGATATCATATTGATAATATTTAATTTGGTTAGGGTTGGTTATCAAATTTTAATTTTATCATATTATTCAATATTGGATTTACTTCTTATTAATTAATTAATGAGAGGTTCCATAATTACTTTACTTCTCACCCTTATTTGAATGGATTTAGTGTGGATTAAATTAATTGAAATTTTTTATTAGCATAACCTAATTCTTATCAATGTATGTGATATACTCAAGTGATTATAGTTTACTAAAATAATTACCAATTAAATCTTTCAATTCCAAATAAATCTAAGAGCGTCCACTTATCCTTTCACATGTTCCAACAATCACCAAGTACTTCCCCAATCATCCTATTCATTTCCAGTGTAAATAGGATAAATTGAGTAGAGTAATATGATGGATCATTGATTAAGGAAATTTAAAATAATGTAAATAAATCAAATGCAATATCATTTTAAATTATAGATAACTATGACACACTAAAAACAATTAACATTAGGATGAAACTATTATTAATTAAAATTAATAAATCAAGCATTACAATCAAAATTAATTAACTTCTTTGATAAATAAAGGTTTAAATGATCCATTTTAGAGGTAAAAAAATGATTAATGAAGAAGAATACATTACAACCAAAACAAAAATAAAATAAAATAGAAAAACTTAGAAACAGCAGCATCAGTTTCCAAGTTGATACCCCCTATTCCTTTGACCATTTCCCCCTTTTTGGATTCTAAATTTCATTTTTATTTATCTCATATTAAAACCTATAAGATCCTTTATGAATCTAAATTCTTTCATATCTCCTTGTTTCCTATGGTCTCCCTCAATAGTCCTTATTTAATCTTATATAAAATTTACAGCTTCTGTTTCTTTTTTTGAATGGTTTATCAATCATGTATTATGATTGATATTTATTCATTATAATCCATATTTATACATGTTATTTTTTTTCATGAATATTGACATAGAACCACTAATATTTTACATGGATCATAAGCAAACCTGATAAAATTTGTTTGATTCATCCTCTTTGTGAATATTTATAAAGGCATGGCTTCATACACAGAGAGAAAAATTCAAACACACTATCTTGAAAGTCACATGAGCTTCTATGATAAAGTAATACGTGGCACCAAAAATGTCTAAAGATGGAAAAATTAATCCATAAGGCATAAATATTATATGATGGGTTCCAAACATTTTATATGGGGACTAATTCATACATGAGTTCTCCTCCAAAATCCATACATATAGAATATCATGTACCACTGCCAAAGTCTTGTGTGAATCCAAATACTGTATGCGTAGGTAGGAATATCATACAAACTTCTCAATATCATATGTTATCCATGAAAATCCATATACTTACCCAAACATCATATCTAGGTGTCAACCATCGTACACAGTCCTCAAAAGTCTTATGAGATCTATGAAAGTTGTATGTGTAGAAAAATATCTCATGGGTAGACAAAAATATCACAAGAAAGATTCAAATTTTATTATTCCATATGATATTATACTTAGGCACTTTACTAAAATTCAATAATTCTCATCTTCACCAACAATAAAAACACTTCCTAAACTTCATTTTAAACATCTAAATAAGGAAAATTAATAATAGTCCATCCATTTATTCTAGAAATAAATTAGACCAATTAATTTTTTATTTTTTCCCATTTAATTAATATTCAAAAAATCAAATGAATTGAAACTTTAATTAAAAAAATCCCTAAAAATAATTGAAATAATAAATACGGTGAAATGAAATGAAATAAAAATAAAAAAAATATAATAATATTTTGGAAAATGCTAGTGACTCTTTGATGCATAATATTTTTTAAAGCATACATAAGTTACTTTTTACAATGCATGAAGAAGTGTTTCATAGGAAAAACCATACATGGGTACAAAAAATATTTTTGGATCATATATAAGGTACTTTCTATGGGGAACATTGAAAATGTGACAAAAGAGAAACCTTATGTAGAAACATAATTTT
This sequence comes from Viscum album, assembly GCA_963277665.1. Classification (NCBI taxonomy): domain Eukaryota; kingdom Viridiplantae; phylum Streptophyta; class Magnoliopsida; order Santalales; family Viscaceae; genus Viscum; species Viscum album. The sequence continues at coordinate 2,075,298,840 of OY728131.1, forward strand.
TTTGGAGTATACATAAGAGACATACTACAGTGAATATAGAAATATGGTAAAGGGATGAATTCATTTTAATATATAGTATATGTTATAGTATAAATGATATATTTTTTGAGTATCATATAAAAATTTGAAAAAAGGAAAAAACCTTACATTGAGATATAATAAACTTCTAGTTCGTACATAATAGTTTCTTGAATCTATGAATTAATAACGTGATGAATCTCACTATGATATGTAATATCCTTCAAGGAATATTTAAGATTTTTTTGTAATTTTTAAGAAATATTAGAATGCATGCTGAAATGTTTCCATGGAAAGATTGCACTAAGATACATAATATTCTACTAATGATACGTATGTTTTCTTTATCTTTCAAAAAATACACATGATATTAAAAATTGTAAAATTAGAAAAGTATCAGAGATATCATGATATATAATATATTTCATCTAATATGTATGATATTTCAATTCTTAGATAATATTTTTTAGTTGGCGAAAATGTGCAGATTCTATAGACTGGAATCAAAAGACACTAATCTATTCTTCATGAATTAAAATATAAAAATGATAGTGGTTAAGATATGATAAAATCTGAGTTATATGTATAAATTATTGAATGGTTAGGTAATTTATTTTTATAATATTTTTTAATATGAAGATTTGAAATTCACTAATAGTGATTATATTTTGGGGGGTTATTGGAATATTTTCTCGAACATTTTGAAGTGAGAAAGGTAAGATATTTAAAATGAAGAGGAATATTTTTCAATATTTCCAGAGTTTTTCAATGTGTATCAATATATATAAATATAAGAGCACTTAGTTAGTGAGTTCATCCTACAAGATTCATAACCGAGAGTTTAAAACCAACTTGATAATTCTAGAAGTTCAAATTTGAGAAGAAAGGACTTTAGAGTGTATAGGTTCAGATATTTGATGTTGAAAATATAATGATTTAGGTTATATAAGAAGTGAAAAAGTTGAAATATTTGAGAACTAGTGTAAATTATATAATTTTTAGTTCTTTAATAACTGAACACATTCTAATTCTGATTATTATAAAGGCTCATAGGAATATCTTTTATCAGTTTTCAAGGCATCCTAGAGACAAATTGATCTTACTCATACTATTCTAAATTGTTTTTGTAAACTGGTGAGTGCCAGTTTAAAGAGTAAGTGGGATATTGTGACGATATCTTCTGATGGGGCCCATGCTATGACTCCCTAATCCCACCTATAATAGGCCATAGGATGGTGACTAGAACTGAGTAGGCATATCACTAACATGGGAGGCCTTAGCCTAAGTACCAGTATACACACACACACACACACATCTCCAAGCCTATACAATTCTGAAATGTAAAAACAACTAAACAAACATGAATTTGAACATCTATTTCCCATAACCATAGTACGACATGAAGTAAAGGAAATGAAAATGACTAAATACAATCCCACCACAAAGAGTCTGAAAACAAGTCCAACCTAAAAGTAAAACTGGGAATACTGTCAGGATACCATAGGAACACACCTTGGTCTATCAAGTATCACTAATCACCGTCAGGTCCTGGTCTGTCAAGAACTCTTTTAAAAGGTCATCCATCTATAAAATACACAACATGTGTAGAAAATTACCTTGTAGGGGTGAGTAAAATAATACCCAGTAGGACACCCCAAAACCATAAAGAATATAAAAAAAGAATACAATAAGCTCTACAGAGGTATATGTATACAAAACATATAATAAGAATATCCAGATATAATAAACAAATGCACACAGTCTAAAGGTAAGTCACAACCATAATTCCAGCATATGATTCCATCTCAAAGGTTTCTCATAGAACCCATCTGGGAGAACACACTCCTGAGTCAGATAACACTGATGATGTCCATCTGAGAGGTAATTCTCATCGGGTCTTGCCATAGAAAGTACACACTGAAAGTCTAAAGAGATATGATACACAAATTAAGATTACTCCCAAGGTCATGGGGTATACAAAAAACTCAATCTGGATTAATATACTAAGTAGAAGATTTACGCTCATGTAGTGTTGGTCAAGACGATACCAAGAACTCCACCTATGACCCAAATATGAATAGAGGATCTCACTTTAGTCCTCATAGAGGGATTCTAAAAACCCTATCCAAGAATTCATGCTGAAGGTATCACTATCCTATGAGTAGGAGGTGATTTCATACTAACCCTAAGGTAATGGATATGGGGAACACACCCTAATGAAATTTGTCCAAGATACATATGATAATGGATTCAAGCCAACTTTAAGTGAGTACACACTGTGTAGTAGGGTTACACACTATGTCTTTTTGACCTTAGGTATTATCCATGTAATTGGAATGTGTACCATGTCTGTGTAATAGTACATGACATGTATGATTTCTGAGCACTTTTCCCGTTTTCTAGTACACGACTTATCCCATGTACTTTCTGTCCAAGCAGTGTCCGTGTTGGATTACACGTCATGTATTCACCCATGTACTCTATCCCATGTCTATGTACCCTCCAAGATATATACCGAGCCACCAGGGAGAGGTCATATTCTATGTTATAGGGGTCACACACCATGTGATACTTATATTCTTCTGAAACTATAGCCACCAATTAGAGTGGATGACAGGTCATGTGTCTCTGAGTTACAAGAAATTTATCATAAAATTTTCTAGATTCTCATATCTAGTTTCTATGTCGTTTACCATACTTACAACCTTTTATTCGATTACTATCTCACTGGGAAAACAAAGGAACTGCCTCATCCAAGCATCACCATTGATGAAAAATAGTTTCCAGTCATCAAATCTATCCAGAAATCACCATCGAATTTTGTTCATTGTTACGCATTGAAGAATGTGAAATAAAATATCAAAAACCGTATGATCCATTTCCTCTTCCATAATTACAACACCTTCATGTCTTGATGATACTAGATCTACAATATCGAATTTTTTCACTAAGAAATGGGTGCGTAATGATTGATTCATTGATATATTTTGAACCAAAATCCTAAAAAATTATGATTGTGATGAATGAAGTATCATGGGATAAAATAAAAAGAACTATCATGAGGAATGGACCTCAGTCGATGTTCATTTCCACCTTGATTCATTTTCATTAGAACGACAAATGAAGAGAAAATAATTAAATCACGAAGAAGTACTCCCAATTATTGATTAATATAAACCATCCCATAATACACAAAAAATGTGGATCAATCTGTTGGTTTATTGATATGTGTTCATCATAGAAACCATAAATGGGAAAGAAAACCAAATCAAATAGTGTCTAACCTCGATTTGGATTGATCCTTGATGAAATATCTTCCAAAGGACCCAATATATCTCATAAATTTGTAGGTTTATGTGGATAATCCTAAAAATTATCCATAATCTCATATTTAATGAAATAAATTAGGTCGTTGTGTCAAACAAAAAATAAAATAATTTATTTAATTATTTTATTCATTTTATTCCCATGATGAATTTTCCAAAAATAATCAGCGCCGACCAAGGTTATTTCACACCTATGGTAAACCCCACATTTTGAACTCAATGGTTCCCTTATATTTCAGATCAGCCCCCCATTTAGATGTTAATCCACTTTTTTAGGAAAACTATGCCCATGTGTTATTTAATATATTCCAAACATTTATTTAGGCACATCAGGACTCAAAATCGCACTCTATCTTAGCTCCTAGTCTAGAAAATAATCTTACAATATCCAAAAATAATATATATAAAATCCGAGTCACTAAATTCTCCCCACATTGGGGATTTATGTCTCAAAAATCTAAAACATGGGCTACATAAAATGATTTGGGTAGTGAACATGTATTTGAGCCTCTTGCTCCCATTTTCTCACTTGGAGATTCCTGTACTGCCACAAAAAACGCACTAAAGGAATCAATAGTTGATGAATAATCCTCTCTTTCCATTCCAAGATCTATATTGGGTACTTATTAAAGGTAGATCCATCATTGATGTCCATATCACCGTAGTCTATAATGTGTGATAAGTCATGGACATATCTCCTTAGCTATGACACATGAAAGATGTCGTGTACCTGGTATAACTATAGAGGTAGATCTAAACAGTACACTACCTTTCCAACTCTACATAGTATCTATAAAGGGACAATGAATCTTAGAGAAAAAATTTCACCCCGAAAAAATATCTATAATCCATGTAGAGGTAAAACCAGTAGGAACACATGATCTCCCTCATAAAAATCCAAAGGCCTCTATTGTCTTCCCTCATAAGATTTATGAAGGCTTTGTGTAGTCCTCATCCACTATTTGATGATATTCACCTTCTCTGTAGTTTCTCACACAAACTCTGGGCCCATAAATACCGACTCTCCTAGGTCAATCCAAAAATGTGGCGACCTACAGGGTCACCCGTACAAAGCCTCAAATGGTTCAATATTGATGGTGGAATGATAACTATTATTTTACAAAAACTCCACCTAGTGTAGGTGATCCTATTAACTATGAACATAGTCCAACATGAAATCTCACAACATGTCCTCCATAAACTGAATGGTCTGCTTGGTCTAACCGTCAGTTTGGGGGTGAAACACCATGATCAAGCATAACTTAGTCTCAAAATCCTCCTGTAATCCATTCCACAACCAGGATGTGAAGAAATAATCCTGACCTAAAAGGATCATTTATGGAACTCCATGGAGTCATAAAATCACCTATATGTAGAGGTATCCTATGTACTCTACTAAACTCTTCTCCTGAATAGCTAAAAAGTGGAATGACTTGATGAGTCGGTCTATGATCACCTAGATGTCATATTGTACCCTAGACATATGTGGTAATCCCTTCATGAAGTCCATATATATCCCATCCCACTTATACTCTGGAAGCTAAAGGGGTTAAGCTAAACCCTTTGGAACTTGGTTCTCAAGCTTCACTTGCTGGAAAGTAAGGCAGTGAGGGATGAACTCTGAAACTCCTTTCTTTATCCCTAGCCACCAATACTAACATCTGAGGTCTTGGTATATATTTTCCACACATAGATGTACCACCAAAGGATATGTGTGAAACTATCTTAGAACCTCTTTCCTCAACGTCACTAGTACCATCGTGTTTCCTCTAAAAAGAATGATACGATCCACACATTTTGAAAATCCATTAGGAGCATTTCCATTGGATATCCGGGCATGTAGGGTCTCACAGTTGATATACCAAAGCTGTGCCTCCCTAACTTGCTGTAAAGTTAGAGGGGTAACAACCACTTATGGAGGAGAGCTTCTCCAACTCCATCCATAAAGGATAACTATAATGAGTCCAACTACTCTGACACCTCATTTAGAAGATGCGAACAAGATCACATGCTGGGAGCATTTTCTTCCATATTCCCCTTCCTAGGAGTATATACAATCTTGAAGTCATAATACTGGAAGAATTCTAGCCATCAACTCTATCTCAAGTTAATATACTTCTGAGAGAAGATATACTTGAGAATATTGTGATCAGAATAGATGATAAACTGCCCTCCCATAAGGTAGTGTCACCGAATCTTTAGTACGAAGAAAACCAATACTAACTAAAGATCATGGGTCACATAGTTCTTCTCATGTGGTATCAACTATTGTGAACCATAGGAAATCACTGACTGACTCTACATCAGAACATAACTAATCCTGGTTCTTGATGCATTTCCGAACACTACATACTCGACATGCTCCCCTATAAATCTCATGACGGGAGCACTCTTCAATATCTACCTCAACTACTGAAAATCCTATAGGCACCTCTTTTTCCATATTAAAGGATTCCCCTTTTGAGTCAAATCTATCATGGGAGTTGATATCCAAGAAAAGTTATGTATGAATCTTCGGTAATAGCATACCAACCCAAGGAAGTTCCACATTTCTATCACACACCTGAGTTTCTCCCAAACTTACATCGCCTCAACCTTAGTCAGGTCTACTAACACTCCATCCATTGAGATAAATTGTCCTAGAATGTAGTCTTATTGAATCCATAATTGAAACTTTAATAGATTCACATAAAACTGGTGCTCTTAGAGTACATGCAGAACCATAGTCAAGTGTCTCATGTGCTCCTCCTTAGATACCAATTACACAAGGATATTGTTGATGAAGACTACCATGAACTAGTCTAAGAAGGGTTAAAATATCTGGTTAATGAGTCCCATGAACACTTCTGGGTTTTTTGTCATGCCGAAGGGATTTACATAGTACTCATAGTGACCATAGATACATATGAATTCCATCATCGATATAACCTCATCCTGTACTCAAAAATAGTGATAGACTAGCATGAGGTCAACCTTTGAGAATCATTGTTCCCCTATCAACTGATCCAAGAGGTCATTTATCCTCAATAGTTGACACTTTTTCTTCACAGTCTCATGGTTCAAGCATCAATAGTTCACACATAACCTCAAGATCTGGTCCACATTCTTGGTAAATGACACTGAGGATGTCCAAGGTGAAACACTATGTCTCAAAAATCCATTCCCCTATAAGTCATCCATATACACCCTCAGATCATGAATATCTGAGAGATCCATCTGATATACTGGCATAAATATAAGTTTCATATCGAGGTGTATATCAATGTAGAAGTATATTTCTCATTGTGGAGGTTAACCTGCAACATCCTCAGAGAAGACATCCTTGTACTCTTCCATCACTTTATGAAACTGGGAACTCATAACATCCACTACAACAAGGTCCATTCCATCCAAATAGTGAGTAATTAGATGCACCCTTTTATTCATGAGTCCATCATTAACTACCTATGTTTTCATTTCACCAAAAAGGAGAACCTAGTCCCATCGTTGCCAAAACACCACATTCACTTCATAAAACAGTCAATTTGGGCATGAATTGTGGATAAATAATCCATACCTATGATGAAATCATAAGGCTTCATCATTAATAAAAATATATCCTAAAATAAACTCTCACCTAAAAGAGTCAAGTCACACTATTGACACAAGTGTGTGATTAATGATTCATATCCAATAGGAGTCTCCAAATGCAACAATCAATCTAAGGGATCAACTAGAATCTATAAGTCTAATACAAGATATTTGGAAATAAAGGAATGACTAGAACCTATGTCTATCAGTAATGAATATATGGTATAAAATACACATAACATATCTCGTATCATTCCCAAAGCCTCTAGGTTGTAAGCTTCACAAGCTTGCAGCTATCTGATCCCTTATCCTCTAGATCCCTGATCCGGGCGTAGACCACTTGGGGGTGGTGGTGGTAACAAGTTAAAGCATCCACCACCTCCCAATCCTCTCCCATATCCTCTTCCATGTCCACCTCAATGTAGAACTATATGTTCCTACCATTGAATCTACCTCAGCGGCCCATCCATGGTCTCTTTGACTGTTGTACGATGGGTTAGAAAATCTTAGTAAATATGTCCCCTGCTGTCACATGAGTAGTACCGCCTATATCTGGGATGACTGGACCCATAGTGAAAGCCCTGAACTATAGAAACTCTATCTCGAGACCTGCTCCTGCAATGTATCTCATGTCTAGTTCTCTGAGACTAAAATCGGTTCCCTACTTCTGAGGTCTATGCTCATTCTTTCCCACTACCAAAAACCACTGGATGCATCTGCTCATCCAAGAAACTATCAACCACTAAATCTATCTCTAGAACCCCAACATAAGTAGGAATGTATATAGGGATAACACTGGCTCAGAAATCTATATGTATCCCTCTTTAAATGTTATGATCCTAAAAGAACTAGTCATGAACTATATCCATCGATTACCTGGAGTGGTTGGTAAACCTTGATGAATACTCAGATACTATCATGCTACCCTATTGAAGCTATAGAATCCCCTGGATACATACATCCCTCAAAATAACTGGAGATAACTCCTCCCTAAAAAGGAACTAAAAATATAACTACAATAGATTCAACTCATCATAAGACCGGGTCATTAAACCCCACCATCATCCAGTTGACCCATGAATAAGGCTCGTCACTAGGACCACCATCAGATCTGATGGTGTCTTGACTAGGCAGAAAACTCAGGTCACTGCCTCAATACAGTACTCAGACACCTTTGGGATATGATCACCTCAGAACCTAGTGGTGTTTGTCGCTGAAACATGTGAAGTGCTCTCAGCCTACTCACCTCATCCACTGGTACTATAAGTACCATATTCTACTCAGCAGGTGGTGATATAGCTGGTGCACCACCAGGAGGTAGAACCTCTAGAACTAGTCACCATATCGATGCCCTAATCAATTAGGGGATCATCCTTATGATCATGATGTTGTTTTCTAGTTGGAATAAATCACAGAGGAATCCTAAAAGAAAACAAGATTTACCATGGTCAATGAGTATAACTTGAGGATTGACTCTAGAGGAACATAGAAACCAAAAATCTATTCCTATATGATGAATGTACCATTGTTTTCCCTATAACCAATTTTCTCATGTGCCGACTAAAAAAAGAAGGTGATTAATGTCTTGGTGTATGGATAAGTTTTCCGCCACACCAATGCTATATTCCCTGGCCTGAAATCCAAACTCGAAACACTTAACACGGTTTCCTCAAACCAATCTCACATACTCTAGTTCTAAGGTAGAACTGACTTATTTGATACCACTCTGTCATGACTCGTCTCAATATGACCTATGGAAAGACTCCAAAATTCCACCTTCAATAGGCCAGGGGTTGGCGACTAGCGCCGAGTAGGCATATCACTTACATGTGAGTAATTATCCCATATACATGTACACACACACACATATCCAATCCTATACAATGCTAAAATATAAAAACAACAGGAAAACCATGCATGTATACATCTACTTCCAAAAACTAGAGTATGATAGGAAGTAATGGAAAGTAAAAAGGTCCAAATACAATCCTAGAAAAAAGAGTCTGAAAACAAGTACAACCTTAAAGTAAAACTAGATTTTCTATTAGGATACCATAGGAACACACCTCAGTCTTTTTGGTCTCACTAAGAACCATTTGGTATTGGTTTGTCAAGAACTTTTTCAAAAGGTTTATCGTCTACATAAGAAACGACACATGAGGGAAAATATTGTGTAGGGGTGAGTATTACAACGCCCAGTAGGACACCCCAAAACCAGAAAATATACAAAAAGAGAATACATTCAGATCTACATAAGTATATATATATATATAACACATATACCAAGAATAAATAAATATAATCAACAAAGACACATAGTCAAAAGTTATGTCACAACTATAATGTCAACCAAGTATTCTAGCTCGAAGGTTCCACATAACACCTATTCCATAGAAGTGACTCTTGATCCAGATTACATAGATGAATTTTATATGAGTGGAAATGTTCTTAGAGTCTCTCCATATAAATTACACACTAAAAATATAAAGATATATGATATACAGACGAGGATCATTCCCAAGGCCATGAGGTATACGGACAACTCAATATGAATTAGAATGATAAGTATAGGGTAAATACCCACATAATGTTGGTCATGATGATACCAAGGACTCCACCTAGGGCACAAATATGACTAGAGGATCTCACTCTGGGCCACATAGATGGATTCCAAAAACTATATCTAAGAAGTCATACTGAAGGGATCACTATACTAGGAGTAGGGTTACACACCACGTCCCTTTAACCTTGGGTCCTTCCCATGTAAACGGAATATGTCCAATGTCCATGTAACAATACACAACATGTCATATTCCTGTGTACTCTTCTCATATACCAGTACAAGGCTTCACCTATGTACTTTATGTCCAAGCCGTGTTCGTGTGGGAGTGTACGATGTGTCAATTCCCATGTACTCCAACCTGTGTTCATGTACCCTCCAAGGTACACAATGAGCCATAAGGGCGAGTTCACACACAATGTGATAGGGTTAACACGCTATGTGATACTTATCTCTTTCTAAAACCCTATACACTAATGAGAGGGGCCCACACAATATGTGGCTCTGAGTTACATTCCATGTATTGTTGAATTTTTTAGATTCTCATAATGGGTTTCTTCATTCATTCCCATCACTATGAACTTCGATTTGGTGACTGTCTCACAGGTAAAATCAATGAACTGCCTCATCCAATCCTTTCCACCAATAAAAAATAAGTTCTTCTCATCTAATATATTTATAAATCACCATCGAACTCTATTATTCATTGTGTACTGAAGAACATGAAATCAGGTATAAAAAACCATTCGATATGTCACCAATTCCATCTTCACACAACCGTCATGTTATACCAATCCAAAATCTACAATATCGGATCATTGCACCACAAAATAGGTTCATAATGATAAATTCATCAGGATATGTCAAAATATAGGCCAAATGAAGAATTATCACAATGAACGAAGAATCGGGGGAGAAAAGCACAAGAACAGCCAATAGGAATGGACCTCGGTCAATGTTTGTGTCGATGTTGATTCATTACCATTATAATTATGAAAAAGATATAATAATTAAATCATGAAGAAATTCCCCAATACCTAATTATTCTAAACCATCCCACAGTATGCATGAACTGTGGATTAATCTATTGGTTGATTGATCTGGGTTTGTTGTAGAAACCAAAATAGGGAAAGAAAACAAAATCAAACAATGTAATACATATATTTGGATTTATCTTTAATGAAAAACGGAGCTGTACCATGAAAATTTTCAATATCCTTTTAATTAACCTCACACCGGTCTTCTATCTCCAGTTGTCATTCGCCAAAAGAATCTCCTCCAACTTCTCGAATGGATCTTGTCAATTCATAGGGTTATATAGATAACCCTAAAATTTTTCCATAAGCTCATATTTAAATAATTAAATTAGGTCAATACATCAGAAAAAATAAAATAATTTATTTAATTGTTTTATTCATTTTCTTCTTATGATGATTTTTTCACAAACAACCGGCACCAACCAAGGTTATATCACACTTAGGGTAAATCCCACCTTCTGAATACAACGGTTCCCTCAAATTTTTTATCTGACCCCCCATTTATAATTTTCTCCACTTTTTTAGAAAAAATATGTGTGTGTTCTATTTAATATATTTAATATATTTAAAATATTTATTTTGGGCACCTCGAGCCTTGGAATCAAATGGTGTCACAATTCCTGGTCTAAAACATAATCCATAAAATATCCAAAAAATAATACCTATAAAATACAAGTCACTACAGATACTATAACTATTAGGAAATAGTTTTGGGTTAAGAATGATATCTTTCCATACCAATTATAATATTTGTTTTTATTAGTAGAATATATGCATCTCAAACTTGTCTTGAATATAGTAAGAATATAGTCACCCATATTGGGGGAGAAATTTAGAAACATATTATGTTCTCTATATTAATTTTAATTATAATACATAATACTGAAGGTGAGATAAAAATATTGAGATTATCATGATCCTAACAAATAAAAAAGGTTAATTTTAGGAGAAAATTGTAAAAAGAAAATAACACTGATTTAACCACCCATTCTCAGTGTTACATCATTTTACTAATCAATTTAATAATAGATGATTCCAAAGGGGAAATGAAATTTTAAAGCTAGCCACTGCATGAGAATCATGTGGTTGGTGTGATGAACTTTCATTATGGAATCAAAAGGATCTCAAATGTGAAGTATTTATATGGTTTGAAACAAAAAAATATTATGGTTCATTTACTATATAAAACATGAAATTTGGGTTTACCTATAAGGGTATGCCTCTAAAGACTATATCTCTAAGGTTTCTTATAAATGATTCAATTACTAGAACTTCATACCATTTAAAATTATAATACTATCAAAATTAATATTTAGGGATCTATTTATTGAAAAAAAATATCAACCTTTGACCCATAGATCATTATTCATATAAAATATTGGAAAGCACATAAGTATTTTACCTTCACACCATAAATTATGGTGTGATAAAAAATGATGGGGTGGCCGTATGAAGTCTCCATATTAGGGAAAAAATTACGAAGAACCCAAAAAATGGTTAGTTCCCCTAAATGAATCCCACTATAGTATTGAAAATAATGAGAGAGGGAACATCTAATCAGATGACTGTATAGGGGTTACATCTTTTCACTATAAATAATAGCCACATCATGTAAATATTTCCTATGTAATTTTTACATGGTATCAAATTATAATTTTTTCTATTTTAAATCATAACCCAATTTTATTTCAATATTCTTATTCTCATCAAAAATTTTATCCCTTTTTCAAGCATTAATAAATAACCACCCTTAGAATTTAATCTGCTTAGATAAAAAGAACAAATTTTGAAGAAATTATGTGGATCTGTGTAAGTTTCTTATATTCTACATAAAAGTGGTAACTAAATGGTCAACCTTACCTATATGGAAAGGGAAACATGGGGGGACCATTCATATTCCATAAAACGGTCAATCAAATCCCCTCTTTTTTACATAAAACTAATATTTTTCAGATGAGAATCACTATATAAAGATAACACCTGATCAAATTTATGTGAAAACTCTTATGAATAGGTGTTGACATAAGAATTCATAAAATACCATTCCATCATTAACATTTCATGTGGGATATATCAGTTCACCTAGAACTTATACAGGCTATCCATCACTTATGTTTTATATGAAATTATTTACTTTATTTAATATAATGTGGTACCTAATAATAAATTTCTTTGACAAGCTATCCTAACATTTATAGTTTGTTTGTTTTATTATAGAAATGGAATTAGAGTGTTCCATTAAATCTACTAGAACAAAGGTGGATTTCCATGGATAATAACATTGACTCTGGTAAATTTCATCTTCCAAACTAAAGAGAAACTTCTATCAATGATGATAAGAGAAAACTTGAGGAGATACATGGTTTCATAGAGACTAAACCATTATAGGTTTTGGGTTTCTAGGCAATGCACCCAACCATTGGATAAATCAGAACCAACTGGATCATTACATCATCTAGAATTTATATATTTCCCAGGATAATGTATCATTGATAATAGAATTCATTAAGGTAATGGTGATTAATGGGATAGACCAGGGTGGAGTGGGCCAACCCCTAATAGACCGAGCCTATTAATCTTTGATCTATATAGGAACACATTTAATAAAATCACCAAAAAATTAAGTCTAGTTTGGTTTTTAGTATAAGAGGACTGCTCAATGGGATATCCATCATATGTAATCATGAATTTTATTTAAAATAAACAAACATATAATGTTAAAGAACAATGAAAAATAAACACATTATAGATATCTCATAATTTTTAACTTATATATATATTCATCATATATATATATATATATATATATATTTCATAAAAAAATTCAATATTAAATTGAATAAAAATTTTAAAAAAATTATTCTTGGTCTATGGGATAGCCTACATATTTTGAGTCCCGTATGAAAAAACCCATGTTCAATTTTACCTAGAATATTTAAGCCAATTTAAAATGAACACCATATTTTTCTAGTCCATCCCACCCCATAAATGTGGGCTGGAGGACCTAGTCCATGGGTTTGAGGCCCATTAAGCACCCTTACATTAAGGAAGCTAACACTGGAGTGGGGAACATCCTCTAGTATAAACCAATAAATTTAGTAGAATAACATCATGTATTGGATATATAAGTCCATATTTAAATATCCATCCTATATAAGGATAATGAAGATCAGTGAAAAATGTAGAACTCTAGCTAGTATCTTTACCCTAGATGTATTTTTGGGATAGACTGGGGGTGGACTTTCTTGGTCTACCAAATCTATTTGGAGTTTGAGGGAGAACTCAAGGCTATGGGATTGTATGAGGTAGTTTAGATCTCACAACATTTCTTCTATTATAATAATAATATAATCCTAACCTAATTAGAAGACAGATCCTTGGAACTGACATGTTTCACATGAAGCATGGATAGGTTGGAATCAACCTTTGAGATATGCATACAGTAAATGAAGATCTAATATTGGGAGACATGTATGAAAATTTTCTTCCTACTATTTATATATGGGATAATATAGTGTTATCAAGAACCAACATAGATACCCTGGTACATTGATACCTGAGATGGCTTTGACATAGTCCAAAGGGTGTTCCCAATCATAATGGGTTAGCGACTGGTACCTGGAATCATACAATAATTCACAAGGGAATGAATTTTCAACAAAATAGTGGATGAAAAAATAAATAAATTAGTAGTCTCAACAATCTTCAAGAAGAAGTACCAAAATAAAATAGGTAAAACAAACCCAAAGAACATTATCAAATGAAAAAACATCTATGAAGATAAAAGTTCCAAAATCCTATGTAATGGGCTGATCACATCTCCACCAGTCACCACTATCACTCATGGTCTCAAGGATCCATAATATCCACCACCTCAAAGATGAACATTTTCTTCTCATAGACCAGGCATAAGATAATCTAAAAAAAATCAAAGGAAAAGGTAGGGTGTGGGATAAACAACCCAGTAGGGTCTCACTAAGTGTTCTATAAGTAATAAAATAACAAAAAACATTAAATATTTCAATTTAAATAAAACAAGGCATGGAATCACATTTACATATTAAAAAACATGATTTCATAATCAAAAGGATGATAGATATATTAAAACATAATTAAATGAAAATTTTATAGAAAACATATATATAAATAAGTTGGTGTGAATAAAATAGTTTAATAATCAATGGAATGTAATCATAAAATCAATTTCCAAATCATGCCACCATTTTTTCTCAAATCCATGCAATAATCTCAATTCCATTGAAGTTGGTTTTTTTTCACAATTTTCATGACCTTTGAAAAACCAAAATTCAACCATAAAAAATTTGGGTTTTTAAATCATTTAAAAACTCATTTAAAATAAATCAATCAATTCTGGGTTTTAATTATAACGTAAAGGCTTATGGAACCACTGACATTTAATTAGTGATCAAATAAACACCTGCACTAGGAAATTCCAATGAAGAATAAAGGAGAAGGATATCAAAAGGGAAATACTAGATAAAAAATCATCAAAATCAAACTCATATTTAATTGGAAAACACGAGATCAGACTACTATCAATGAGGGGCAGTGAGGAGAAAGAGAAAACCGTTATATGGAAACTCACCAGAGATAAAATGCCAAAACGAGATATCTGAAAGGAGAGGAATTTCTCAAACATCTATTGGTGTATACCGAAGGGTTTGATGGAAGATTCTACATGATCAAAGAAATTATTTTAGGATGTAGCACATAAAATCTAGATAAGAATGAGGAATTTATGAAATGAATCATTTATTCATGATGTGAACATCTTAATTAGAATGTATGCTGAAAAAGGTATCACCTTAGGTTAAAAATACTAATTTGTACCAATCCACATTATGTAAATAAATTTATGGATTTAATTTTATTCACATTATAAACCAAGTTCACGATATCTTACTAGTGATAAATTCACATCATGAATTCAATTCATGTAATGAATATGTTCTATAGGTTACATGAAGCATTGGTTCTATAAAAAATCCCCAAAATTATCTAATGGCCTTTTAACCTAAAGAATCATACCCTTTAAAACCTTTGAAACATTTATAATTTGACTCCATTAATTCAAAAAAACATACAAACTCAAACATTAGACCATTTCCAAGACAAAATATATATATCCTTGATCAAACCATCTTTTTTTCATATATGATAAGAGGTAAAATAAATAAAATATCATACCTTTTTACTAGGATGTTACAACCTCCCCACCATAAACACTTTCTTTCCCCAGAAATTCTATCATGAAGATTATGTATCAAAGAGATGAGGTCACCACTCCCTCATCAGTGACCCACACTCCCATTTCTTATAATAATAAGAACCATGATGCCAAATCCCACATACCAAAGGTATTATATTCCCATGAATAAAATTTATCTCAGAATCAAAAATCCTGAATGGATGCACAATCATGAATAAATCAGGTTCAACATTTGGATCTTTCCATAATAGGACCTGAGAAGGGTTAGAAAGATACCTCATGAGCTATGATAGATGAAACACATTGTGTATCAACATCAACTACTATGGAAAGGCTAAATGGTAAGATGAATTTCCCATGTTCTAAAAAATCTCAAAATTACCCCATGAAACTCAGTGAAAGATTTCCTTACTTATTAGGAATTTGTTAACCCAACCAAGGTGAAACTCTCAAGAACAACTGGTCACTAAATGAAAATAACAACTATTAATGATGAAGATCAACATAGGATCTATACCAGATCTATTCCATAAAAATTATTAGATGAATCAATGGATTCTTCATCATTGCATCTTAGACCAAACATGATCGAACCAAAGAATCTTCACCAATCCATGACCAACACAATGAAGATCTGTAAGGCTAACCATTCACGACCTCAAAATAATCCATTCTAATATAATAATGGATGATTTTTTTATAGAAAAACTCAACCAGTCCTAAATTGACATCCCAAGATCCACCAAAGTCAAGAACGCTAGTACATAGCATGTCTCAAGAATATGTACAACTTTATCTATCTGGCTAGATGTCTAAAGATGATATTCTATACTCAAATGTACCTAGAATCCCATGGCCTCCTAGAGGCTGTTCTGGATGTGAAAATTGAAATGATGATCCTTATCAAAGAATATAGTATTTGAAAATAAATGAAATCCAAAAAATATCTTGTATGTAGAGATGTCCTAAGTCATCAACTTTGTTTGTATCTCAAATGAGTATTTAGTGATCTGATTTGTCAGTTCTATCGATCACAACCCATATCACATTCTCCCTTCTAGGGTTATGAATCAAACTAACCAAAAATTATATAGAAATATCATCTCACTTTTGAGTTGGCATAATAAGTGGATGAAGAAAAATGAAGGCATATAGTGCTCAACCTTAACCTATTGTAAGGTATAACAATAAGAAATTTTTTTAGTAATGTCTCATCTCATCCTAAACACTATAATTTTTACCACATGTCATAGAACATATTCTTGGTTCTAGGTTTCACTTATCATTGTGAATTATGGAAATCCCCCATCATAGAACTTATCATATGAAAATACACAATGAAACACTTTTGAAAACATAGGATACCATCTAAAGAGAAAATCCTCTCACTGAAATTATTGATACTATTAAGAGATTCCCTAATTCCATAGAATTAATAATCAAACCACTTCTCCCAAAGAATTATCTTGATAAGATAAGAGGTCTACTACATTCTTACCAAAAAAACCTCAGACTCATTCTCCCAGACTCCCAAATGAAACTAAGTAAAGAGAACATATGATTCCACTTTGTTGATGATTATTCCATGGACTGAGTCATAATTTTACCACTTAAATCATTATCAATGAGACTATCTATGCTAGGGGTGTAAGAAATTTTGAAATCAAAATACTTCAGGTACTCCATCCAATGCCTCTATTGGAGGTTTAGATATTTTTGGGAGAAGATATAACTCAAGATTTTATGGTCATAATAAATGATAAACCTTTCACCAAAAAGGAAATTCTTCAAACTGTTTAGAAAATTCATCACTACTATAAGTTTGAGATCATGGGTTAGATAATTCTTTTCATGTGACATAATTTTTCTGGAGTCATATGATAAAACATGATCACCTTGCATAATGATAAATTCTAGGCCAAAAAATGATGCATCACAGAGGACTGTATAGGCCTAATCGACCTTTAGAAGTGTCATCACTAGTGTATAAGTCAAAAGAAATTTCATCTTAACAAAATAACTTCGAATTTTTTCATCCCAAACGAGCTTTAATCCTTTCTGAGAGAAATTGGTCATCAAAGAGGCCAAATTTGAGAAATACTTAATAAAAAATGGTAATATCCCTCCAAGACGAAGAATATTCATATATAGAAGAAATTATATGGTTTCTCCCATATAATAACATCTTTCAACTTCTCAGGATCAACTGAGATACCATGTTATGAGACTACGTGTCCTAACAACATCACTTACTGAATCCAAAAAATGCATTTTGAAAGCTTCACTTAAAGTTGGTGACTATCAAGATTTATAGAACTTATATAAAATAAAACACATGGTCCTACTTTTTCTAATAGTAAAATGAGATATCATCTATAAATATCACCATGAATGAGTACATTTACTAATTAAATAACTTGTTCATCAAATCCGTAATAACTGAAGGTGCATTGGTTAGAACAAATCACATAACTAATTAATCATAATGGAAATACATAGTTATGAAGGTGGTATTCTAAATTTGAGAATATTTTATTATCAACTAGTGATAACCATATTAAAGATAGATCTTAGAGAACCACCTCTATCCTTTCATCTCTTCAAATAGATCATCAACCCATGGAAACAAGTATTTGTTCTTTACCATGACATGTTTGAGTTTCTAGTAGTCAACACATAGGTGAATTATTTTTTTCAAATTTATATTTAAAGATAAAATGTTCCACCCAAGGTGACACACATGGGTGTATGAAACATTTATATAGCAGATAATCCAACTGAGATTTCAACTCATTCAATTCCACTAGTTCCATACGGTAAGAAGGAATATACACTGGTTGAGCAACAAGTACTAAATAAATAAAAAAATCTACCTCTATTATATATTTAAATATAGATAAATCATAAGGAAAAACATTTGGAAACTTGATGAAAACATGGGGGATATCATCACTCAAATATTCTATCTGCAAGTTGAAATAAAACACCAATATTACCTTACCCACCTCTGGAGAAGAAGGGACTACTCTACTCTAACTTGGGTCCTATTCTCCCTGAATGATTTGACACACCCCATTGTGCGCAATAAAGGAGACCAACTAAAGATATCATTCAATTCAGGATTTATTAGAAACCAAAAAATATATCCTGAGAAAGATGTCAAGAGGCTTCATGTTGTGGACCAAAAAATTATATGTAAGTTCAATATCTGATATATTGAAAAAAAAGTATGAAACCAAAGACCCTTCTCTCTCTTCATTCTAAGGGGCATAGTAATATCCATAAAATATGACAAAATATCATAGGAATATTTAATAGGTTCACAATATGAGTTGATATAAATGAGTGTGATGCACTAGTATTAAATAAAACAGTCACTAAATATGAATCTATAGTGAAGGTACCTCTCCCTATCATAGTACCAACATCATATTCCTTTGGAGACTCCTCCACCATGTGAAGAAGTTTCATTCCAGTTTCCTATGGATGGGACCCATTTATTCTTGAAGCATCTAATTACACCATATTACTTTTTGGTGCTAATGATTCTATGCCACTGCATGAATTATAAATGATAAGGAATAACATCTATAGGTAGCCTGAGTAACCACATGAAATATAGATGTTGGGTGCCTCAATGAAAAACCATTTTGAATGACCAAGCATTCCACAATGAATGAAAGTCAAAGGGCCTTTACCAGGCACTGTAGGAGGTTTGGATGATTTCCGTTGTCTTAATAAATCACAAGACTCATAATTTTTTTTATTAACTTTAAAGTAACTCATATAACTACAACTGGGAGAAAAGGGACCTGCTTGGCATCCAAAAAACCCAGGATCAAATCTGGGTAGGGGAGAATTCCTGAGTTATTATAGCAGGGTACTATAGCAACACTGTAGCAGTGGAAGACTGTAGTAGTGGAAACACTATAGCGGTGGAGGGACTATTGCAGGAACTGTAGCAGCGCGGGTACTGTAGCAGTACTGTTCACCGAGGGGTCCTTTGGGCCAAAAAATGGGCTTTCTAGCCCTGTATGTAGGCCACTTGGACTTGGGACTTTGGGCTATGTAATGGGTCACCCTCTACCCAGTCTAAGGAGGTCTTTTCTTTAATAATAAATTAAGGCTTCGGACCCAACCTTTAAAAAAAACTGGGAGAAAAAGGAACTCCCATAAACATTGGATCACAATCCAGGTCAAGCTCAACCATCGACAATTTATCCAAAACATTAGCATAAGAATCGAGATTCACCAAAAAAACCTATGATAAGATATTAGGTATGAGTCCTATCTTGAACATTCGATCCCTTATATTCTCATCATATAAAACCTCAATAAAAAACTAAATAATATATCAGAAACAATTCATATACTGAGTCATGGTTATGTCACCCTTCTTGAGGTTGAAATACTCCATATAAATTCCCAAACCATAGGTTATATATAGAACTAATGAGTGAAAATAACTATATATTCCTTCCTCACTAAGAACTCATGCTTCTTTTCCATAACCATAAAATCCCACCATCTCCTACAAGCACCCAAGCTTGAAGGTACTACATTTCACCCTTATAGATTTTGGCATTTCCACGAACTCAAAAAGAAATTCAATATTTTTTAACCAATACTCCACCTCTTGAGGATCATTAGTGACTTGGAAGGATAGTACTTTCTAGTGAATAAAATATTGATAATAGTCTTTAGATTTATCCCTTCAATGTTCTACTACCATAGCCTAAACAAGATTGGGTGTAGGTACTTTTCCCAGAGCATAAACAATGTGCACCACTATCTCAATAATATTCAGGTCCATTGGAGGATTCTCTTGTTGTGGTTCAATGAAAAAACCACATCCTATTCAAACATCTCCTTAGAGGAATGATACTACACAAAATCAAAAGAAAAAACTTAAATCATCAACACAGATACATAGATCAACAACTCAAAAAACAAATATAAGAAAATCAATTCCATGAATAATAATTCAAGATTTCTATTTCAACATTATCAGATAAAAATTAGGAAAAAGTCTAGAAATTAGATCAAATTATTACTCAAAGATACTTTTCCTAAACAACCATTATTATTTAAGAATCATTACGATGAGAGCTATCAAAATACTCACTCTTGACTTACACATAGTTCCCATTAATCCAAATTTCTTTCTACTATTAAAATCTAGACTATATACTGAAATCAAGGGAATCTGTTCAAAACTCCCTCTAATACCATTTTATGAAAAAAAATCCTCAAAACCCTAGTGAAAAGATAACTAATCAGACTCTAACATGTCCCTAAGGGAATTCCCAATCCCTATAGGTTTGTGACTAGCATCTGACATCATACAAGAATCACAAGTGAATGATTTTTCCACAAATAGTGCAAGATAAAAAAAGTTAGTATGATCGAAATTCCTCATGGATAAAGAACCAACATTAAATAGGTAAAACAAACCCAAAATGATACATCATCAAGTGACACAACATCTATTAATATAAAATCTTAAACATCCAATTTAAAGGTGGATCACATCTCCAGTATTCACTACCATCACTCCTGGTCTCAATGATCAAGAACATCCACCACCTTCAAGTGGCACATAACATTTTCTTAAACTAGGCATAAGATAATCTACAAACACCATAAAGAAAATGTTGGTTATGAACTAAACATATTAGTACATTCCCACAAAGTGTTCCATAAGCAATACAATAAGAAGAAACCATTAATTATTTAAATTTAAATAAAACATGGAATGATATTTCATTAATATATTTTAAAAAAACATTATTTAATAATAAAAAGGATAGAAGATATATTAAAATAGTCTTAAATATAAATTTTATATAAAAAATTTATATATGTAGTTATCATGAATAAAATATTTCAACAATCATTAGACTGTAATCATAAAAAAATTTCTAAATCAAACCTTCAAATTTTTTCAAATCCACCCAACAATTTCTATTCCATTGAAATTGGGGGGTTTTCATAATTTCTATGTCCTTTTCAAAATAAAACACCAATCATCTCAAATATGAGTTTTTAAATCATTTAAAAACTCATTTCAAATCAATCAAGAATTTTAGGGTTTCAATTGTTAGGAAAAGGCTTATAGAACTACCTAACTTTAATCAATAATCAAATAATGACCTGAAATGGGAAACACCAATAAGGAATAAAGGAGAAAGAGATGAAAAAGGAAATCCTAGATCACTAATCATTAAAATAAAATTCTAATTCAATAAAAAAACATGAGATCATAACACAATCAATAAAGGTAAATAGAGAGAAGGAGAAAACTGAAATGAGGAAATTCACTGAAGATAAAATGCCAAACTGAGACATCTTAAAGGGGTATAGTCACTTAAAAATCACTTGGTATATCCCTAGGGGTTTAAGGGAAGAGGATTCATGACCAAAGAAATTATTTTGGGCTGAAGTTCATAAAAAACCATCGGGCACAAAGAATTCATGATGTAAAACCTTGATTCACAATGTGAATATCCCGAGTAGCATGTATGTGGAAATAGGAATCACCTAAGGTTAAACATACCAGTATTAACCAATTAAAATTATGAAAAAAATTCATATCTTGAATGTTATTCACATTCTGAACCAGGTTTAGGGTATCTTCCTGATGATAAATTCACATCCTAAATTCAATTCACAATGTGAATTTATCTTAGAGGCATCACCTAGGACAGGTTCTAGAAAAAAAATCCTAGTCTCTAACACCCTATGAACCCAATTAAACACACACTTTAAAACCTTTGACACATTTTTATTAAGACTCCACTAATTTAAAAAAACATACATTCCTAAAATTTATATCATTTTCCATGAAAAATTATACCCATACTCAATCAAACCTACCTTATTTTGAGGATGATAAAAGGTAAGATAAATAAATGAGTGTAACTTTTAACTAGGATGTTACACTTTCAAACTCTCATATTAGAGAAGAAATTACAAGAGATGGAAAGGGAGATAATGGAACAAGATCTATATAAACACACTGAAATTCCATTTCTTTCCTAGGATACACATATTATCATATTAAATAGTTGAGAAGTAGACCCAGGGAGGCCATAGAGTAGCCCAACTCATAAAACTCATAGATAGATAGGTAAATTCTAACCAACACTAAAGAGATGCCAATACTATGAGTGGGGTTGGGAAATATTCCCTATAATTTACCTACATATATTCATGGTACCATTTATTGTAATGTTCATGAGTGGATAATTTTTCTTATGAATGAGTTTCATTTTGGAGTAAGGACCACCAAATTCATGATGGAATCACAATTATCATGTGGAAAACAAATCAAAATTTTAGTGACAATATTGGAAAAGTTATACCAACTTTTAGGTAATATCAATATGAGTAAGGCCCCATTCATAGTTTTCATCTCATTTATAGTCTTGTGTGTATGGATTTCAGTTCACATAGGGAATAAGAATTTATCAACCTCATAACTATTCTAGGTGATTTATTTGGGCAATATATTCAAAGCGTAATTGGGGTTCATCTACTCTTTCTAGGGAAACAAGATGTTTCCACCATACTAAACTTCCAGAATAAAATTTTATTCATTCCATACAGAGCTTTTACTGGTGAAATAATTGATAATAACACTAACACACATTAAGATAGGCCATTTATCATGGAACTATTAGAGGGTGTACCAATATGAATGATTAGTGGAGATACCATCTATAAAGAATATATGCATTGCAACCCTACAATTTTTGTGTGTGAAAAGGATTTCTTATGATATTCCCCATAACATTTGAATTGAGTAACATCCTATGATTGTGTGTAACTTTTGTAAGATACTAATTCAGGATTATACAAACAACTGGGTCACATTTTTACCAAATAATGATACTATTTGGATATTCATTAATTATTCCAATGCTAGGATTAGGATCTACCCCAATGAAATATTGAAATATTTAATGGTCTATCTAAATATTCCACCACATCTGAAGGTGACGAGGCATAAAAGAGTCCATTGGAAATGATATCATGAATCCTACATAAGAAGAATACACTAATAAATTACCTTATTAGTGAAAGTATTGGGAAACAACTGAGTCAAGGGGGCACATCTCCCTCCATCAGTCGAGAAACTCTCCAACCAACTATCCCCGTGAATTCATAATCCCCATAAGCATGGGTGGAGTGGGATTCTTGGAAAATATTTTCATTCATAAAATAAATATGGGATTCCCTATAGATGGATGATACTATTTTGATGAATTTAAATAAGATAACTATTCCATTATACATCATCTTTAAGAATTATCCTAATGAATTTAATAACTATATTAAAGAATTCATCACTATAGTTCATAATGACAATGGTCAGGCCTTCTATTCACATCGAGTACCAAGATTAATGAGTTTTAAAATAGGTAGCGATTATGATGATGGTTGTAATGGTAATAATGATGATAATGATGAAACTATGCAAGAAAGGGATATAACCGATGAAGTGGAGACTAACCAAATATCTTCTTGGGAAAAGGTAATATCAATTTATGTTTACACATGGCATGCTATTTTAGTATTTCCATTCATATTAGTTTTTTTATTTAATAATATTTTTGAAAAAATTCTATGGATGTTATGTCCCGAGAGTATTCACCCAGGGGAATAGTGATCGGGCTAGATGCATGTTTAGGAGACAGAGTCAAAGAGGGATAGTTACCTTTATACATGGTATAGTTGATGGCCATAGACCCTGAACCTATATCATTATTTCCAATGATACCTCTGATGGATCAAAACATGGAAAATTATTTTGAAGAATTCAACTGTGGGATTAGGTGATACTTCTAGAACCCTGCCTTACCTTAAGGATGGTAGGTGAATTATATATATATATATATCCATTAATTTTAGAAAATGTAAAATTTTCATAGTAATAGGATAATGTATTTAGATAATTGTATAATCCATTACCATAAACTCAAGGGAAAATAAATTCTATATTTCAAGAGGGGAAAACAATAACATCTATGACGAGTAATGTCTAAGAAAGGCTAAATCTGGGCTTGGATTGAAATGTTTCAACTGACATGGAAATAAAACTAGAATATTCAGAAAATATTATTATGGATATTATAGATTTATTAAAACATCTATAATTAGTAATTAATGAATTCAACCTAATCATGGATGATAGTATGTTATTTCAACATTTCTAATGACTGAAATTAAAACATTTTTATTAATATTATCAATTAATTCCCAATTTATGTCATGTGGAAAACCTTATTCAACATAAATTAGATGGAAATAGATTAAGATTGTGGCTTTGTTTATTTTTCAGCACCATATGGAACCTTTTCACATGGGTTGATGTGGCTCTCTAAAATCCTATATATTTGGCTTTTGGAGATCTTACATGGATGGAACTTTAACAAAACATTATATACACATTGGTTAATGAACCAGTGATCAAAATAGAAATTTAAATTTTGATCAGTGGAGGTAAATATAAATAATTTTTCCCTTAATATTTATATTTTTTGGTTGACATAAACTTTTGAAATCGACTTCAATAGCCATGTCACAAATAATGGAGGTTCACAGGGCCACCAACCAGGTGTCTTAGTCATTACAGGTTGCAAAGGAATGGTTTTCTTGGGAATCATCTTACTCAGGGATATTAAAATAAAGAATTCATTGGTTAATCTAGTTATAGAGTATATTCTAGTTCCTATGATGGACTTTGATCCTTACCTATATTATACCACATTTGAATAATAATTATGGAAAAATGTATAGTAGATTATCTAAAGTCTGATGAATATGACCCCTCTCAATAATCCTAGTGAGAAACTATAAAATATTCAAAAATATGTTTATCATTATGGGATTTATAGGATTTTTTTATTGTGTAATCCATTTTAGTGTTAGGAGGATCATTGAAACAATGGGTGTTTTAATCAGATATTTTAGTGGCCAATTTTGTGGATTGTTACTTAAAACTCACGAATATAGTTCTTTAAGAAAATTCTCAATAAGAAATGGTGGAAGTAGAATATAACCATCTCATTAGGGAAGGAATAACCTAAGTGGAGTGTCTCTGTCATGAACTATCCAAGGTTGAGAAGGTTTTGGAGAATCAACATAAGTTATTAGAGGAAGATAAGAAAATGTGAGAGGATATTGCTGTAAGGGTAGTAAAACTATATTTTGATAAAGAGTCTAAGGATAAAAATTTGGACGGATTTCATTAAGCTATCAAAAACTCAAAAAACTCAATGATTAATCTTTGAGGTTTGATTTAACATGACCTATAATAGTATCCTGTTGAATTTTATTCTTCTCATAATTTTTTGATTAATAATTTGTTGATAATTAGGGAGAGGCTCCAAATTGTGGTTGTTAAACCCTCTAACTTTTTCTTAATATAATGATAATTGTTTTTACCTCAAACCCTTATTGGTTTATTTAATCTATATAATTTATAATACAAGTTATTTATTACTTCTGAAAGCTCACAAATAGTAGTAAAAATTAGTTTAATCTAGGTGAACATTATATGATACTAAATTATCGTAAATCATAAATTCAAAATACATGAGTTACTAATTAAATTAGTTAAAAAAATAAATTATATTTTAAGGTATATTCTCTTATATGGGTATAATATAGTTGGATATGCAACATATATTCCATCATTATAGGTTGATGTTGACCAATTAGATAAAATATTAAAGAGGGTTGATTTCCTCTTAGAATTATGCTTCTTGAAAAATATAGGAGAGCTGGATATGCATCACATGAACCATCAATGTAAGCCAAGGATAGTTCATTTCAACATTAGAGAGTGTGTGAATCTATATAATTTGACTTATAAAGGAGTTTTTATGGGTTAGTTAACATTTAGGAAGGGTTTGAGACCCTAAAATTTAATTATTGTGAATTTTTAATTTATAATATGAACCAATATATATGGGGATATGAAGATGCTCTAATTTTTTCCTAGATTAGTAGAACTAATTTGAAAAGAATAAATTTTACTTGGGAAAAGTGTTGGTCCCTTATGATTTGTGACTTTTTCTTTTAAATGATCTAATGTTTTCATATGACATGAAAAGGAATGTATTATCAAGTATAAACTTAGATTTTTGTTATGTTTCCCTTTAGGGGTTTTTAACTGAACAAGATTTATGTCACTTTTTTTTTGTTTTATACTCTAGATTTTCCTGATCCATGAATTTAAAAGGCCTAATGAGAATAGAATCAAATTTTACCCAAGATATACTATGCAAGTGTTTAACTTTATGAGTACTATGTATCTTATATTGGGAAGTTTATGTTCTTTCAATTCAGACTAAAGAGTGTTGATGCTTAGGGTTATATAGATTTAAAAAATGATGGATAAATTTTATGGTCCTAAAAATTTGATCAAAATGAGGTGAGGCAATCTATAAAATGATATGGGTGTCATGACCCGTCCTCAGGGCCTATGCCGTGACTACCCCAAGCCCGCCTTCCATAGGCCAGGGGCTGGTGACTAGCACCAAAGGCGTAAATCCCGATAACTGGGAAGGCATTGCCTTTATAAAAGTAAACAAAACACCACAGAGTACAAGCGGAAGTAAAACACTAAGTACAAAAGAAAGTGCTGAAAAGTAAATGGGCCAGAATACAAACCCAACTAAAAGTACAACTACAACTGAATGAAAGTACAACAGAAAAAGACAAACAGCTGGAAGAAAGGAAGAAGCTCCTGGGTCGTCCTCCTCGGATCCTACCTGAAGGGTAGGTACAGATGGTGCAGCTCCTAGATCGTCCACCACGGATCCTACCTGAAGGGTAGGTACAGATAGCTTCCACAACGCTCTCGCCCGTCAACCTCCTCCGAGTGTCGTCTCGCCGTGAAGTCCACCTCTGGGTACCGTCCAGTCCTCGAACACTCGGCCTCCGTCAGCACTGCCCGTCGTCTGCAACCAACACAATGAGGTGCGGGCATAGCCCATGGAGGTGTGAGTATAACAATACTCAGTAGGGACCCCGAGACCCTCAAGGTCTCACTAAAACCAACAAGGTTAACCAAAAAAAAGATCTCAACAGATAACCTCTACTTAGGTATATGCTCATGCATATACCTAAGTTATCAAGTAACCCATCTCAATCATGAGGAAAACACCAAGATCATGAAATCAACGGATAACCACTACCCAAGTATATGCCCATACATATACCTAAGTTATCAAGTGACCCATCTCAATCATGAGGTAAACACAAAGGTCATCTCAAACCATGATTTTTATTATCGAAACCGTAACTGCTGAAGAGCCCCGTCTCTGGAGTGTATAGTGGTCCTGTCATGACTCCGAGGTACTGCTCACTAACCTAAGACTGTTGAGGTACTCCTCCTGTCGAGTACCGCAGGTCAGCCACCCAAACACAGTAGTGCTTCCCGCCAGGGTATGTCACCCAAACACAGTAGTGCACACCCCCTAGTAGCCTGCTGAGGTACTCTCCAGACAAGTACCGCGGGACTGCACTGTCACACAGGTAGTGCTCCATCCGCCATGGGTCTGCACCCAAACAAAGTAGTGCTCCATCCACTGGGCTAGTCGACTCACTCCAAGTCGAGTCGGTCAAGCAATCGTCAGGTCTCAGTCGGCTACACGGTCTCCGTACTCTGCACGCTCGTCTCTGGGAGGGTCTGCTCCACGAGCTACAGGTCAGTACTCCAAGTATCTCAAAGTCCCACAAAGAAGTATCACAAAGGACCACCTCGTCATAGGGGTCTCAACGCAACAGACGACACGTCAATCGGACCCCCGGTCTATGAGTTACTAGCCTTTTTGTCCCAGGGGCCCGGTTGGTTTTGTGTGCGAACCAACCCGGCCGTATCTCAATTGTACCCCAAACTCTCATAGGGTATGATCATAGGGACCGTTTCTCAACATGATCGCCAATGCCGCTGACGGTTCGTCAAACAGACGTCCGGTCTGAAAGATATCAGCTTTTCCGTTCCAGGGGCCCGGTTGGATTTTGGGTACAATCCAACCCGGACACTATCCAAATGCATCCAAAACTCGGGAAAAGTATGCCAAATGTTTCGTCTCATCAAGAGGAATTCAACGAGACAGACGGCACGTCAATCAGACGCCCGGTCTGTGAGTTATTGGCTTTTTCAATCCAGGGGCCCGGTTGGTTTCATGAGTGAACCAACCCGACCGCACTCCGACGACATCCAAATCTCAAGCGGAGTAATCCAAAAGATCCGTCTCACCTAGAGGAATCCATCAAAGTCTACGGCACATCAATCGGACATCCAGAGCTCAAGATATGAGTGGTTCCGCTCCGAGGGCCCGATTGGTTCCGTATCCGAACCAACTCGGCCGAACACAAAGTATTCCTAAACCTTAAGTATAATATATCGAAACAACCGTATCGTTCTAAGGATCGCTACGCAACTGACGGTGCATCGATCAGAGGTCCGTAGCCCAAGATATGGGCAAAAGACCAAAGAGGATCTGAAAACGGGGGGTTTGGGCCCGAACCGACCCGGCCCGGCCGGCTCGGTCTGGCCCAACCGGCTCGGTCCGGCTCGACAGGCCAGCCGTGGCTCGGCCAGCGCGGCTGAGTGGAAGTCGCGGAGCGGGGGTGAGCGACTCCCCCCCTCGCCCCTGATTGAAGCCGACGGCGAACCGCCGCCGCCAGCCTTCCGGTCGTCGGCGCCGCCACGCCGGCGTGGCGCGCCGCCACCGCCTTCCGTGGACCACCGGACGTGCTCCGGTGGTCCGTTTCTTCTGCCGTCTTTTCCAATGGTCCTCCCGAGACCCGAACTTCACTGCGAAGGTATTAAAACGCCATAGCATCCTGCTTCGTCTTCGTCCGTTGATCCGCACATCGATAAACAAGCTGCGGAGGGTTGTCGGGCCGTGTTTGTTCGGCCCGCGTCCTCTGCGTTAGGTGTTATCAATTGGAAAATAATAAACACATGGTTTTAATCATGACGAGGGTATAATTTATCCAAAATAAATTATAAGAACACCTTGCAATCAAATACCCGCGCACGAGAGTTTAAAAATTTGATTGCGCGACGTGACGACGTCGCACATTCTTGCC
The DNA here is from genome assembly GCA_963277665.1 of Viscum album. Classification (NCBI taxonomy): domain Eukaryota; kingdom Viridiplantae; phylum Streptophyta; class Magnoliopsida; order Santalales; family Viscaceae; genus Viscum; species Viscum album. The sequence continues at coordinate 2,075,328,693 of OY728131.1, forward strand.
GCTCGATCCCGCGCGGCGTGACGATGTCGCGCATGCTTGCCACTCGATCCCGCGTGGTGTGACGATGTTGCACATCCTTGCCGCTCGATCCCGCGCGGCGTGAAGGCACCGCGTCAATTTAATTCGATCCGAAATATCAAGAAAAATAATAAGGGAGGGGAAAGGCCAGGTTTGTGCGGTCCGGCCTCCTCCCGTTAACTGATATCATGCGGTCCAAATAGACACGGATAAAAGACGGAATAGAATCACGTATAGAAAACACGTAAACCCCCTACCTTGTGAAAGATTGAACAGAGGTTCGTCGAATGAGGATTCATCGCGGAAAGATACGTCGCGGAAGGAGACGTCACGGAAGAACCGTCGCGGTAAAAGGCATCGCGTAGTCGGTCTCCAAGGACTCGGTGATCTTCGACGAAGTACGATGCGTTCTTCGCGTTCTTTGTGTTCTTCGATGAAGAAGATGAAGAACTCTAGATTTCCTTAGCTTTTCTCCCCAAACCTTTCAAGCAATAATGGTCCAACCCCAAAATAAAATAAGCTTACCTCTTATTTTATTAACATAACAAATATTTGAATTTCAAGAGTTTAAAATTCAAATAACCACACTTAACTCACTTAATTAATAACATAAGTTATTAAACTTAAGTTGTCAAATATTAAATGTGAGTTGAGGGGGGTTAAATAATGTGAATAGTTATGGAAGGTTAGGGAAGGTGAAGGGGTAGGGTTCGTGTGGGCCCCACCACCTTCATAACCTCCCTTGGGAAGTTGGGTAGTAACCCAACTTCCTCACAAAGCCTAATCCACTTAGTTAAAATAAAAATTGTAGTTTAATTTTTATTTCAACTTCCACAAATTCCAACAACTTACCGCGTGTAAACACAACTTCAGAAGTGGAATTCCTAAGCAATTACCGGTGCTACGGTTCCATCGGTGCCCTCAGAATTCGATTCTGAGCACCGGTTCAAAATATAGGAATTCCCGCTCATTCGTTCACTGAACGTACCCAAGCCAAACATCGGAAAATGATTCCAGGCACACCGGGCCTCGGAATCAGGCACCGTCAGAAACTGCGTTCTTGTAAAATTCCAAATAAAATTAAGAAAAAATATTCCTTGAAATTTCTGGGTCTTTACATTACTCCCACCTCAGGTATTTATGTCCCCGTAAAGCTTCAACACAAACTAGGGTCACAAAAGCGGTATTGAGCACGCACCTGAGCCTTCCGCTCCCATGTGCTTACCTGGAGATTCTGTACTGCCAAAGAAAATGCACCCAAGGAATCGACCGTCCTCATATGATCCGCTCCTATCGATTCTCGATCCCTACAGGAACCTCCGTGGAAGTAACCCCATCGCCATCGTCCTGCTCCTCATGGTCGATGATATGCGAAGGGTCGAGCGCGTATCTCCTCAGTTGAGATACCTGGAAAACGTCATGCACCTAGTGCAACTGAGGTGGATGGGTCAATTGGTAAACCACCTTGCCTACCCAGCTGAGGATCTAGAAAGGTCCGTTGAACCTCGAAGATAACTTTCCGCCCTGGCCACATCTCCGTAAACCTCGTCTAGGTGAGACCTATATAAGGACGTGATCATCATCCTTGAACTCTATAGGTCTCCAATTCTTGTTAGAACTGAAACTCAAACGACTACTGCCACGAGGGTATGGTTGACCGACTCAAGAGTGATCGGTCGCACCCTCCTGTGAAGGAGTTTATCTTGTGCTGCCTGGAGTTTCCTTTTTGCCGACCAAGGAAAACCCATCCTGACGTTTTCCTAAAATCGTCAATTTGTGTATGAACAGTTATTGCCCATTCCATACTCAAACTAACGTTGTAAGGCCTCGACGCTGCCACCAAGAGATTTCAACCAAAACTCTCACCTCGAGGGTCTGACCACACCGTCGACATAAGTGTGATTATCGAGTATCCTCCCAAGGTATCTCCAGACGTGAGGGTCAAGTCCATGACTTCTGGAAACTCTAGGTCTGGAACAAGATTTGCGAAAGCAAGGAATTATTAATATCGACATCTGTTACTACAACAGCTAGTAGTGGACACAAGCTGTCCCTTGAATCATTTTTAGAGCCATTGGGTCACAATCCTTGACCGCATGCATCCGAATTCTTCCTCTTCCCTCCAGCTCCCTGAGCCTGGAGGGGATAACTAAGGCCGGTGGTTGTAGCATGTTAAGATGCACACCACCTCATTCTGCTCTCCTAGATCTGCCTCCACGTCTGCTACTCCGTAGACTCATCTCTCCTTAAAGCTTACTCTTCTTTAAACATTTAACATGCTCGAGTCTCTAAGACTGGAGCTGGTTTCCTGTTTCTTACTGCACTGTGCAGTCTTTATCTGCTCCTGGATGATCTGAAGGAGCTGCTAAAATTTCTCCTTTACCAAAAAGAGAAACTCGGTCTCATCCCCTGGATGAACCACGCCCATTTCCTAATACAGTCAATCCTGACATGAATGACGCATTCACTCCATGGATGACGTCGTAAGGCCTCGACGTAACTACTAAGAGATCCAACTGTAACTATCGACTCCAAGGGTCGAGTCACACTATCGGCATCAGTGTGAGGTTACTGGGTCTCCTCCAGTAGGAATCTCGAAAGTGAGGGTCAAGTCAACAGTCTTAACCAGGACCACTCAGCATCAACCAAACAAAAGGACAGGAAAGAAAAAAAAGATAAGTGTCTTTTTATTATTGAAAGTCATAGTACAAAGACATGAATACAACAGCAACATGGAACTAGAAGTACAAGGGACGTATCCACTAGTTATACTCCTGTCTACCTGCTCCCGGAGCTCTACTTCCTTGTCCACTGCTCGGCTGTTTCTCAAGAACCCGCCGCTGCTTCTACCTCGGTGGCTCCTCCAAAGCCCGTGGATCAACTGTACGAGGAGTAAAATAGTCACATGCCAGGTGACCCTTTCCACCGCATGAGTAACACTGTCTGCTTCTGGCACGCCTAGCTCTGTCCCCACCCTGGGTTCCCCACACCACCGATCCTAAAACCCGAGATCGCCCAACTGCTGGTCTGGTCCTCTGCATAATCTGTCTACTGCCCACAGATGACTCGGCTACTGATCGAAAAGCACGTGGCAAAGGCAGCAGCTCCTGAACACGATCGGGGTGTAGATCTACTGGCACAAACTCCACCCTGAATAAGGTCTCGAAGTCTTCCTATGCGAAGGTCATCCCGTCGCAAAACTGGAACAAGTGGCTCCACCACCTACTTGCTTCTGCCTGAAGAAGGCTGGCAGCAAAGATCACCATGAAGTCTGCAGGCGTCCCCACTAGCCTGAAGACTCTCACCATAGCCTCCAGCCAAACCTCATCTGCCTGCGGGTCCGTCTCTCCCCGGAACCTAGGTGGCCTCTGGTGCTGGAACTCGTGCAGCGCACTCAAGTGGCGTGCATCGCCTACTGCTGGGGCTGGTGGCATCGGTGGCCCAACGTATGGTAGTACTGCTGGTGCCTCCGCTAGTGCCTCAACTGCAAGAGGGCCCTGTACCGAAGCCTTGTCGCTCGACAGGCTGTCAGTACGCACATCCCTCTGGGCTCTAGCTGGTCGTCCGTGAAAAGGCATCCTGAAAGAAACAACGTGACATGGTCAAATGATTATACATGGTGAGCTGACCTGGTTTGAGCTGTTTTAAGGGAAAACCTTTGAAAACACACATGCAATCAGTGATTTTGTGCACAAAGTCAGAAATCAGTTGTCAGGGTCCTGGTGTATGGATACGTCGGTCGGCCGCACCAACACTAGACTCCCTGAACTGAAGACCACACTCGGTACCCTTAACACTATTGCTTCACAGAAAGAAAATATCAGAGTTATAAGTTCTGCGGTAGAACCGAATCCTCTGAAACCAATTTTTCACGACCCGTCCTCGGGGCCCGTGCCGTGACAACCCCAATCCCACCTTCCATAGGCTAGGGGCTGGCGACTAGCACCAAAGGCGTAAATCCCAATAACTGGGAAGGCATTTCCTTTATAAAAGTAAATAAAACACCACATAGTACAAGCGGAAGTAAAACACTAAGTACAAAAGAAAGTTCTGAAAAGTAAATGGGCCAGAATACAAACCCAACTGAAAGTACAGATACAACTGAATGAAAGTACAACAAAAAAAGACAAACAACTGGAAGAAAGGAAGCAGATCTTGGGTCGTACTCCTTGGATACAACCTGAAGGGTAGGTACAGATGGTGAAGATCCTAGATTGTCCACCACGGATCCTACCTGAAGGGTAGGTACAGATATCTTCCACAACTCTATCGCCCGTCAACCTCCTCCGAGTGTCGTCTCGCCGTGAAGTCCACCTCCGGGTAATGTCCAGTCCTCGAACACTCGGCCTCCGTCAGCACTACCCTTCGTCTGCAACCAACACAACGAGGTGCGGGCATAACCCATGCAGGGGTGAGTATAACGATACTCAGTAGGGACCCCGAGACCCTCAAGGTCTCACTAAAACCAACAAGGTTAACCAAAAAGAAGATCTCAACAGATAACCTCTACTTAGGTATATTCTCATGCATATACCTAAGTTATCAAGTAACCCATCTCAATCATGAGGAAAACACCAAGATCATGAAATCAACGGATAAAAACTACCCAGGTATATGCCCATACATATACCTATGTTATCAAGTGACCCATCTCAATCATGAGGTAAACATAATGGTCAAAAGTCTCAGCTCAAACCAGGATTTTCATTATCAAAACCGTAACTGCTGAAGAGCCCCGTCTCTGGAGTGTTTAGTGGTCCTGTCACGACTCTGAGGTACTGCTCACTAACCTAAGACTGCTGAGGTACTCCTCCTGTCGAGTACCGCGGGTCAACCACCCAAACACAGTAGTGCTTCCCGTCGGGGTATGTCACCCAAACACAGTAGTGCACACCCCCTAGTAGCCTGCTGAGGTACTCTCCGGACGAGTACTGCGGGTCTGCACTGTCACACAGGTAGTGCTCCGTCTGCCATGGGTCTGTACCCAAACAAAGTAGTGCTCCGTCCACTGGGCTAGTCGACTCACTCCAAGTCGAGTCGGTCAAGCAGTCGTCAGGTCTCAGTCGGCTACACGGTCTCCGTACTCCGCACGCTCGTCTATGGGAGGGTCCGCTCTATGAGCTACAGGTTGATACTCCAAGTATCTCAAAGTCCCATGAATAAGTATCTCAAAGGACCGCCTCGTCATAGGGGTCTCAACTCAACAGACGACGCGTCAATCGGACGCCCGGTCTGTGAGTTACTAGCCTTTTCGTCCCAGGGGCCCGGTTGGTTTCATGTGCGAACCAACACAACAGTATCTCAACTGTACCCCGAACTCTCATAGGGTATGCTCATAGGTACTGTTTCTCAACGTGATCACCAACTCCACTGACGGTTCGTCAAACGGACGTCCGGTCTGAAAGATATCAGCTTTTCCGTTCTAGGGGCCCGGTTGAATTTCAGGTACAATCCAACCCGGCCAATATCCAACTGCATCCAAAACTCGGGCGAAGTATGCCAAAAGTTCCATCTCATCAAGAGGAATTCAACAAGACAGACGGCGCATCAATCAGACGCCCGTTCTGTGAGTTATTGGCTTTTTTATTCCAGGGGCCCGGTTGGTTTCGTGAGCGAACCAACCCGACCGCACTCCGACGGCATCCAAATCTCGAGCAGAGTAAGCCAAAAGATCCATCTCACCTAGAGTAATCCATCAAATTTGACGGCATGTCAATTGGACGTCCGGAGCTCAAGATATGAGTGTTTCCGCTCCGAGGGCCCGGTTGGTTCCGTATCCGAACCAACCCGGCCGAACCCAAAGTATTCCTAAACCTTGAGTATAATATACCAAAACGACCGTCTCGTTCTAAGGATTTCTACTCAACTGACGGTGCATTGATCGGAGGTCCGTAGCCCAAGATATGGATAACTATGCATGAATGGAGAACCAAATTCTAGAACATAAAACCTCCAAGGGGTGATGTACACAATTTAATGTCATAGTGATTGGACTAAAGGATGAAATTTCATATCTAGTGATAGAGGCATAATCAACCCAATGTGAATTAAAGTAATACGAATAAAAAAACCATAAAGAATGTATAAACAAAGTTTAATTTCATAATTCTGGAATCAATGTTTTGCACTTTTTATTCTAATATGACACAAAACATTATGATGGAAACATAGGGTCATCAGTCCAAAAAAATATAATTGATCTGAAATGAATTTAAATGATACTAATATAGTTTATCAGAAATGAGAAAAATTTCACAAACCAAATTTAACATTTAATAACCAAAATTATTTCAATATATTTTAATATGGGATTAAGGGTGATGTAAATTGTCAATTTTTTAATTTGAATTATGAAATTTTTACATAACAATGAATAAGATAGGACAACCACTGACCATGTTCAAATGATAGGTCCATTACCTCATGGTCAAATAAGTATGTAGAGAACAAACCTTGACCACATTTGAATGCCATGTTCCACTATAATGCTATTGAAGGTTCTTGGGATATGAGGATATTCTCCCTAAGTGTAGATACATGCCATTGATTGGTTATAGGAGCATTTGATATGAAATTATTGTACATTAATTTTGTCTATGGGGTCCTTTGGTATCATATATACTCATTACCAATATATATTAAAATCTTGTGGTAATACATATAATCAATATATATAGTGTGGTGTATGAATATAGAATGTTAAATAAGTATTTGGAGAATTATTATTCATAACCAATAAAAGTTTACTGTCAAAATATATTGAGGGGGGATGGAAGTGGAAGTGGATTTGTGGCTGGGACCAATACAGGAGATTCAGACATCTCTACATGTCCTGTAATTATAGGAATCAATCCACTTTTAGTTTTAGAAGGAAAATTTATCATCCAAACATGGGGTTAATTTAACAAGATCTGATGTGAATGAATATAATGCAGACTAGGATGATAGAAAGAATAAAAGTAGAAATTATAATTGGACCCAAGACAGATGATCCATATGTCACTAAATATACTACTATAAAAAAATCAATCCACATGTATTCATAAAAATAAATTTTATCATCCCATCATGGGGTTAATGGTATACATAGTTCTAGGATAAGGGAGGGTTTGGATGGTCATGGAATTTATTGTTGGGCCTAGGATTTGAGATTCAAGCATCACTACATATCTTGAAATAACAAGAATAAATCCACACATAGTTCTATGATATGGGGTGTTTGCACAGATCTAAATCAAGTGTAATAAAAATATGAAATGAGTGGAGTGTAAAGGTATTAATACATGGTATGAATGAGTGCCCTGAGGATATAAGAAAGGGTGAAACTCAACATGAATTAGTAAATGTCTTAATACCCAGGTGAAATGAGATATAGAATATAAGTTAAGGATTTTTAATGGTCCAAAATAGATGGCCTAGGTTTCACTATATATCTTATGAAAATAGGAATCAAGACACACATAGTTATTGAAAAAATGAGGCATTTTTGTCTTAGTATAGGGTTATTAAAGAAAACCCACCATAAGTGGGAATTCCATACACTAAGATATTTTATATGAATCAAGATCTCATAAAATGAGATCACGTCATATGGAATAGACCACTCCATGTAGTTTAAGGGTTATGTGTGATGGAACATATATATTATAGTTTTTAGGTCATTTGGAAAGGCCCTTTATGTCATATAGTTTAATGTATTGTGACATGGACTTTAGTGTTATATAGTTTATGGTCGTGGGATAAGAACCATACACTGTGTAGTTTAAAGTTATATAGTAAGGAATTTATGAATTCTATTCAAGGATGTGTGAAATATTTCTTAACGATCCTTGAATTGGTAGAGGCGTGATATAGTCTCCATCTATCATGATTAAAGAGTATGATCATTTTGAATTGACCTTGTGAATCACATATGATCCTTCACATTTGTTTTCCAACATTTGGTTATATTTTTGGTATAATCAAAATTCTCAAGTCCAAGAAAAAATCTATTTGGACAAAAAATTATAGGTAAACCTTCTTGTTAAATTCCTACACAACACAGTTTCTGTAAAACTCAAATTTATGAAAGTTTTATAAGATTTTTTCATCAAGTCACTCTAACTCATCAAGATAAAATTGGTATCATTAATCTTCAGTTAGTTTAAAAAAATTTCTATGAAATGTGAAGGAAAAAAACATCAATGAAAAATAATACTCTCATAACAAACACAAATGAAAATTGGGTTACTTCTGTAGAAGTATGGGTAATAGTATGATAATTACACCAATAATTAAATACTTTTCAAGAAAAGAATTATCGACCTTTTCCACAAATTTATAAATGATATTAAATAAATTATTAATGAATTCTTCCACATATCCATTGTACTTTTATAGTAGAATGAGTGATTGTATTGGATATTGTGCTCCAAATATATATTCCTCTACCCGAACTCATATAATTTGGTGTCATTATCTATGAGAATTGTATGTGGAACACTAATTATTATAATAATGTTAAAATTTATAAATTTGATAAAAAAATTGTTTAAAATAAATTTAAGTGTATATATTATGCCTATTAGAGAATAAATTGGTAGTTGTAAGAATTAACTTGAATAACTTAAAAGTAGATGTAGGGTATAAACCCATGAAATTTATTCCCTAAACCAAAAATAAGTTGGAGTAATTGTATATATGAAAAAAAATTAGGTTTGATCTATGAAATAAAAAATTATCTGACATGTGTTACACATTTTGGTGAATTCTGTACAATTATATGTCCTTGATGGATACAAATATCTAATTCTCTTAATTTAGTGGAAGATCATTCCCCAAATTTGATTAGCACTACAAGTGCTGACATGAATATAAAATATGATAGTGAGGGTATCTCATCCTTAAATTTATATAAGAAGGAACCCATTAAATCCTCATTTGTAGAGGAATTTTAGGAGTTTTGGTTAATGTAAAGAAAAACTCTTACTACATGTTAGTGTATTTTCTCTCTTCTAGATTGATCTTGCATAAGTGACTCATTCTAAATATATTACACTATAGAAGACATCCATTTGGTTATTTTGTTAGTTTATGGAGACAAATACTTTCCTTGATCTAAGTTGGTATTGAGTTAATTGATATTCTCGACATCATTGTTAAAAAATAAATATACCAACCTTTGTTGTGCAATATATATTACCGTATTGGCCTGATTTGGATTTACCAGGTCATTAGATTGATTATCTAATGAATCCTCTTGGGAATTTTGTGAGCATATAATATAAGAAAAAACTATTTTGAAGTAAATTTTTATATAAACCCTCAAACATAATTATGTAGGGGTATCAAGTCCTCTATCTTGATGGAATATTTTTCATTGCTTCTTTTGATTACTAATTATAAATCATTATAGACATTTAAATGGGAAATTGTTATTTTCAAGGCGAGCTCTAACCCTATGAAAATATTCTAATACATTGCCTCATTGTTGGCACACCTCTATTAGAGGAAGACAGAGTATGAAAAAATTTCTGTAGTTGGTAAAATGAAGACAATTCCTAGGCTGAATTGATTGAGTTTTGGTACCTCCATACTTTTCCTTGTTAGAATTAAATAAACACCATCAATGTAAAATTTACATGTATGGGAAGTTTCATAAATAGAGAAAAAAATATTCATTGGGGAGTTCTGTATCCAGTGTTAATTCTTTTAGGGAAGGAAGTGATTTGAGAAATTCTACTAGATCTTACCCTCTATTCATATTTTGGGATATAAAAATGTTATAGAATAGACATAGTATGAAAAACCATCTTTATAGTCATCATATCAGTGTAATATGAAAATGGATATACTTGAGTGGATTCAAATGGGATATCAGGAGGATCTCACGATGTTATAGACAATGGATAATTTTCCACACTATAGAGATCAATGCAGGGTTATTAATATTGATGTCAATGTATTTAATTTCATCTTCCAGCATTATTCTAATAATATTGAATATGATTTTCTCTTTATCTACATAATTTTTATAGAAAAATTGGGTGTTAAGGGATCATTCCATGGTTTCCACTTGAAGAATCATGTGATTTCTCTCTATAAGGGGGATCAAAATTCTCATGTAAAGAAAAATATTTCTTAAGATCATCAAAATCCCATTGATAGTCCTCGTCCCCCTAATAAGTTACACATTTTTTCCTAAATTTCACAAAGGGGAATTATTTTCATGTGATATTTGAAATGAAATGCCCGATGTAGGAAAGGATCCCTTGAAGTTCTCTCAATTATCAAATGTTTCAAAGAGGGTTCATATTGAGTATTTACCATGTTTTTTAAACTATGATAATAGATGATGTAGCTGATAAATTTTCCTGAGGCCATCCAAAATGAGAATTTTAGTAAGTTCATTTCCATCTTGTGATGTTACAGTTTGGAAAAACTACAAAGAAATTTTATCTTCAAATTGGTGATATTTGACCATAAGATCATGGAACTAACATTGCACTATTTCATCTAGAAAGTACATAAAGACATGGTTAATGGTATGTTAGTAAGGAAGACCATTATTCTTCAAGTCTAATAGAACCACTTAGTAGAAATATACCAATTGAGTTACCCTAAGGTAGTGGATTATTTAACCTCAAAAACCATTAAGATATGAATATATATAGAATAACTATACATTAATGAGAGTTCTTAAAAACCATTTATTGAATCAATTAGAAACATTGAGGTTGGAAATGGTAATTTTTAATTTATACATTAATTATTTAAATCCTTAAAATCAAGATAGACATTTTTATGTTCTTTTTAATAATATGGACAAGGTTAGTGGGGGAATTGGGATATTGTAACTCAAAGATGATCTTCACCTTGATTATCTTGTCAACCTCAGATTCAACTTCAGTTATATGAGTTGGATTCATTCTCATCATTGCCTATTTGTACTTATGATAGTTTTTTGGTAAACATAAATGGTGTAAAGAAACCTTGGGATCTAACCTATTAATTTCCATGCAGTTATATGTGAAAACATTATACTATTATATGAGAAAAGCGATTTATTCATTCTATTCTTAAGGAGTTGTTGATGAAATGACTAAGGTGGGTCATGGGTTTACTTAGATATGAAGATTAAACCACCTGGGTTTATCAATAGTGATTGAAAGATATTCCCTAAAAGATTTAGTGTAATCTTAGAGCTCTTCTTACCTCATGTCATCAAGGGTGTAATATGGATGAACTTCCTAAAATTCATGGGATGAAAGAAGGATATCCTAATTCTCGTTGGGATCACACTCATATAAAATGTGAAAGGGTTCATTTATCTTATAATATACCATGTTAATATAGGTTAATGTTACTAATCTCCATGTTCCTATATCATGGTACATTTCCAACCGATCAAAGAGCCCATATTACATTACCCAGATACCAGTGAATCTCATGTTAAAGTTTAGATGCTCAGAGGAAAGATTATTATATATGGAATACATGGGAATTTATAATTCTAGTATTATAGGTAGAACAATAGATACATTATCTTGTACATAATAATATATAAAGGTTATTTTTGGATTCTCTCAAATATCCAAATGATCCTATGCTTACTAAAATATAGAATTCTTACTCTGATGCGATTAAGGGGTAGTAAAAAAATTTCACCTAAGATTTGATTCTAGTCTATTAGGGGAATATAGTTGTGTTGAATAATCACCCAATGGATATATTTCCTCCCTTTTACAGTGTCATGCATTGATGTATCATGACTCAAAAGACTCAATGGTGGATTTTTCACAATAGAGCAACAAAATTTTCCCATAAATGGATTATTTCAAAAAATGATTATAGAAATAGGGAACTATTGTATACATATCAATACATTAATTATAAAATATGGAATTTATGATTATATCTTGGTGAACTGATATAATCTTTGAGCCCTTATGAGGTCCCCAAATTAAGTTTTCATCTTGATGTTTCTGAGAGGCTTCTTCTTGCTTTTTTCATACCAACATATTATTAAAATTTAATGAAAAAAAGGCTTTTAATAGCCCAAATGAAAGTGAGTACCAACCCTAATGAATTTAATTCCTAAACCATTTTCCTATAGGTACTTCATAAATATTTCTGATAGTGGTCACCTCAGTCTCAAACTCTTGAGGAATTAGAAGAGAGATAGTTGAACACATCATAATTCTATGTTAGAGGTATATTACTTTTTTCCATGTGGTTGTTCCTTGGACTTAGATCTAGTATAATAAACTAGATATGATAAATATTTAGTCTCCAAGTTAGATTTGGGGGATATTTTTGTTGTGTTATGTTAGGTTGATTTGGGCTTCTCATATCTAGTGACTAGAAATGTGGTTTCTCATTTATCAATCAATCCTCCAACATTATAGTTATAGAATGTGGCCTATAGGATTAAATATCAGATTGATTATTTTTTGGATTTTTGAAGTTCAAACCTCTTATTTTATCTTAACAATATGATTTTTGATGGAATAGCACTTAAAATCCAAAGTTTTTTTCCAAAACCTAACTTCATAAGTGTATTCCTCATCAACAAACATGTCTATCAAATAGAAAATATTAATGAAACCAAAACATAACTCAATATTAAATAGAAATTATATTTAGTGGGGTGTTTACCATACTACTAGTGATGGGGGTAAGAAATACTTAATATTCTTCAACAGTTTGGGTACTTGGGGGGATCATCTATGTAATGACCCAAGATTTTACTATATAGTTTTTCCATTTAAATAAAACTTGTGTCGATTACTTGTTTCCCATGAAAAAATGAACTAAAATGAGCTATGACATATTAAATACATATTATTAAAAAAATTTATTAATAATAAAACATTTAGTAAATAAAAATATTATAATCAATTTAAAAAGAATACAAAATAGGATAAGAATACTTAACGTTTTAAAAGGAATTTTTCAATGAATGTAGTTTTCCTTATAAAGTTTATTTTAATTTAAAATATATATTTATAAAATTTATAATTTGAAATTTTCACAATGAACATAATTTTTGAATTCCTATATAAAAATTGACATAGTATGATTCTTTGATATTTTTCTGAGATAAGTGATTTTTAAATGAATAGAGAAAACTACTGTTTTTTTGAAAAATGGTGACTTTTACTACTTTATCAGCCAAAAAGATGGACCTAAAATTTTATAAAAACATTTAATTGGTTAAATATGTATTTAAAGAATAAAGTTCAAGATTTTAAATATATGTTTCTCATTTATAAAATCTATGTTTAACCATATAAAACAAAAGAAATATTTTAATTCTAATAAAATTATTTTTAACTATTTCATTTAATTAATTATTTTAATGGTAAAATTAGGTTTTAGCTTGATTTGAAAGATCTATATCATTTTTTATTTTATAGTAAATAATTTTTCATAATAAAAATCGATATTGTTGATAATTAATCCTTAAAAGTTTGTTTTAAGCTTTAAAACACACATTTTCTTAAAAAACATTTTTAGACGATATGTGCATTTATTTTAAAATTAATATTTCTATTTTTACAAGACAGAGTTACCATGGGATATAGAGTATTTCAATCCCATATTGGCTACTCATATATTCTCTATTCTAAGAGTATAGACTAATTTGATTGATAAATACATCACATGCCATTCATCCATAGGGATATGTACATCACATTCCCATTTTCTGAATAGATAAGCACATCATAAGTACTATCCAAGTGCGGAAGAACACTCCATAGTATATCTAAATCGATTTAATAGATTTTATACTTTATATATGATAGGAAAATACCATCATGGTAGAGATCCAATTAGTAACATGATCAACAACATACTCGACCACCTCTATTTTAGCCAAGTCAATATATAGACTTTCTTAAGTATGATATCAATGTATGAAGGTTATTAGGCTAGTTATCTCACTAACATATAGTAATGGGGGATAAGATACGATCTATTAAACACTAGTATACCAAATAAATATGTATGCAACTCCAAATTGTATACTTAGTGGGTCATCCATCACATCCAAATAATTTTATTCTTTCTTTTATACCTCATGAGTATATTAAATATCTTTATAAAAGAATCAAACTTATACTAACCTTAATATTTTTTTTCATAACATATAATAATATATCATGATCATTGGTTAATGATAAATCAAATTTATACTTTGAGAGTTCAATTATCATTACCCCACATGAAATGTATATCATTATATACATATATTAAACCAATATGAAAGAATGATAATTTAAACACTAAATTTTATCATATGTAATTATTTACAAATCTTTATGTAACCATATGATAAAACCCTCCCAATAAATCTTTTTGTTAGTAAAATATATGAATAAATAATGTTTGAATAATTTTTAAATTTACGAATCATAATCCTAACATTCAACTCTTTGAACATATTAAAACTTCTTAACTTAATCACATAAAATATTACAATGTCTACTTATATTGGCTACTTATAAGTCTTTCTATGTGAATCATCATCATCCTTATAAATTTTTCCATCTAACATTTTCCTTGAATTGTTTAAATAAGATAACTTTTAAATTATTAATTTACCAAAATGTTTTAAACCATTTTCGAATAAAGTTCCATTTACTATATTAATGTAACTAATGTAACTATTTACATTTATATTTACCACCACAACCTAAAATCTTTTAGGATGTCATTAGTTATTCAATTTGTAGTTTTATTAGTATAAATCTATAATAAATATTTATTTTCACTTATTCATCATAACTAAATGAAACTCTTTACATTTTTATTTATCATCAAATATACTAAACTCTTTAAGATATTAAGTAAAAAACAATTTAATCCTATACTGGTAAAATTATTTTAGAAATATTTATATCTACATTATATTTTAACCAAATGTAACTCATTACATTTTTCTTTACCGCTACATATCCTAAACTATTTTGGATATTATCTAGATATCACTATAAATTTAGATCAGTGTCATAATTTATCTGTTAAACTTGACACACTAAGTTCAAATACATTCCCACTAAATTATTATACACTAAATTCTTTTCAAAATATCTTACTAAGAATCAAAAAATTATTTGTGATTAAGAAATTATAGTTATTTCCTCTTATAAGAAATATTTAACAAGTAAAAAAATTATCTCTATATCACATATGGTATTCTATGTGTTTGAAGCATTTTTTTTCTTGAAAATAAAATAATTCCTTAGAATATTCCACTTATGGATAGAGAAATAACATTCCATCACATTTTAAAAAATATATAGATAAACACTTTTACCCTTTTATTCCTTTTCAATCATGTTATATAATAAAATGAATCTTAAACTAAGTGTATCAATCCATTATCTATAATATTTTCATAAAAACTCTTTGTATTATTCATAAAAACTAAAAAACAAATATTTAAATTATTTACAACAATGGTTTCAATTTATTACATTTAGATGATCCTTTTAGTTTAGATTTTTAGAGAATTTTGTAAAAACATTATAAGAAATTGGAAACTTTCACACAATATATATTTTATTCCACATAAGTATAGGTTTAGGTTTACACCAATATTTAATTGAAGAAACTTTTGATTCATTTAATATGATTCACTATAGTGTAAATATTGACCTTTATAAAATTTAAACTCATTCTTAGATCCTATGAAAAACATTTGAAAATATGGGAAGAGAAAAAATTCTCAGAAAGGGATAAAAATAAATGAATCCCATTAGTATAGTGAAAAACATGAAAATCAATGATGGAATTTACCTTTTTCACAATTAAACTTTGTGCACATAAATATATAATTTCCATATGATAAAATAGAACCTTTATCAATGAAAATCATAGAAACCCATTCTAAAGTATAAGAAGAAACCAATAAGTCATCTTGAGGGAAGTAATAACTCATGAAAACATTCATTTGAAAAACAAACCTTTCACCTTTAAACATTTCATACCTCCTTAAATCAAAATATTTACATAAAAACCATTTTTTCTTAAATAACATATGTAACTTGAGGCATAATATTTATAAATCATGTTCACTCATGTTTAACTAATTTCAAAATAAGTAAATCCCATTTAATTCCAAAGGAGTAACCAAACTGGTAATCTCCATCATTATTTTCCTTCAAAGACTAATCATTATCCAATTCATTAGAGAGGTATATTGGGTTTACCGATCATCATGATCTATATCTATCCCATCCATCAGTATCTATAATTATCTAGTACCATATCATGAAAACATATTTTCTAAGATTTTAATTTTTCATCATAAAACCCATGATAAATTCATTTGAACCCATAAACTAAACACTTTACATTTTTTTATAACTATAATGATAAATATCATTTTTCATTGAAAACTCATAAAAATGAAAAATTATTAGAAGAGAGGGAATATGGTTTAATTTAAAAAACCATGTTAATATATAGAATAATATTGATAATTAACAACAACTATTATGGTGGGAAAAGTCGACCAAATCGTGTACATAATTTTTTTTTTATTTTTATTTTTTAAAAGTAAAATATAACATGTATTGAAAATTTTGAAAAAATTTATTTTTAAACCTTTGGAAAAAATAAAATATAAAAAAATGAACTTTATCAACCTTTTGAGTATATATAAGAACATTATTGAATCATTTAACAGAACATTTATATAGAATAGAAAAAGTGTAAAAAATTTAAAACAACATTTTAAAGGGAAATACCATACCTTAATCCTCATATAAATTAAAAATTATATAACTCATATTTTATGGAAAACCCCCTTTGAATTACTCATTAAGACTTCTTGTTTGGTTCTTTTGGTGAGACCAAAATATATAGAATGTTTTAGGGATTTTGGAGAGATATTTGGGCTAGTGTTGGATGGATTAGAGTGCTCGAAATTTTTTCAGAAGGGAAGAGAATAGGTTCCATTTTATAAGTTAGGGGAGTGACACACCTACAATTATTCAAAGTTTTAAAATAATATAGTAACTCACATGGTCAAGTAGAACTTAAAAAATAAAAATCCAAATATATGGTGATATTTTTTGAAATACCATAATCTAATAATAATTGAGATAATATTTTTTAACCTTATCACCTATTTTTTACCTTAATTAACCAATTTATCCCTTTTACTATAGTAACATATTTTTACCATGGTTACTATTCATAAAAACCAAAAAATGAAATTGAACTCATTGATAAATTTGGATATATTGATTCAAAATATGATATTTTTTTTCAAGATTCAGTTTTTTAGAAGTGGAAGGAATTTATTTTAATATAAGTGCACAAAACTCAATGAAAAATAATTTTTTAGAACAATATATTTCAAGCATAAAAATAAACTTATACAAAAATAAAATAAAATATTGATTCCTATATAATTATTTATATTCTGTTAAATTAAATTAATCTTATTTTATATTAAAAATAAATCCAAAACCAAATTATACTTTTAATTTACCCTATTCAATGAAATAAATAAGGGGTTGGTAAAAATTGATATTTTGACTATTCACACAAAAAATCAATCTTTTGAAAAAAATACCAAAAAATAACCCTAAGATATATTTGATACATTTATTAAAAAAATGAATTCATTTTTATCAAATTAAATTTCTAAAATAAATAAATATATATTTTAAATAAAACCATGTAGTTCTTGGAAATAAAATTTAGTTAAATAAAGCTATTCCCTCTTCAATTGAAAACCTTTATATGATTATTTATAAAACTATGATGAATATAAATCTATAAAATGAATAATTAAAAATCATAATATTTATATATTTAGATTATTTATTAGGTTTTCACATTATTTCCCCCTTATTAAATTTCATGCTTTCAATTTTATTCATTACTCAAACAAGTGAGGGTATTTTTCCCTCATATAATTCTCTGACTCCCATGTTGCTTCTTAAGTCACATGGTTCTTCAATAAAACCTCTATATAGTGAATCACCTTATTTAAAAGTACCTTCTCTATAAAATACAAACTATATATTGAATTTTCTTCATAAGATACATTATTCTCTAACTCTACTACATTGAGGATCAAAACATGAGATGCATCAGGTATGCAGTTTCTTAAAAAATAAACATGAAACACATCACATACCTAAGATAAAATCGATTGTGAATATACTCTGTTTGAAACTGATCCTACTTTTTCCAAAATTACATATAGACTAGTAAAATGTGTAATTAACTTTCCCTTTTCTAAAAAAGGCATAAAACATTTACATGGAGATACTTTATAGAAAACATATTCTCCCACATCAAATAAGAGATATTTCCTTCTGTGAGATACAAAACACTTCTACATACTCTGATCCATCCTCAAGTTCTATTGAATAAAATTAATTTCTCTAATATTTCATCAATAAATACCAGTCCCATAAAATTCATTTCATTAACTTTATCACAACATGATTCATTTTGATACCACTCTCTATATATTGCGTCAAAAGTTTCCATTTGTATGCCGAGATGAAAATTTTTATTATAGAAAAATTCAACTAATTAATGATGTTGATCTTAAAATCCCTAAAAATCCAAATAATATTATCAAATAACATCCTTCAAGGTTGGAATCATTCACTTTTACTATCCATTTGATTGAGGATGAAAGGCTGTATTGAAATTCAATTCAATACACAAATAATTTTGAAGTCATTTCTAAAAATTTGATTTATATTATTTGAATATATATTTTTGAAAAATCCTAGGCTATTGATCCAAATATATAATATCTCAAATAGAAAGAAAATTCCTATAATTAGTCTAGTGATAAAAAATAATCAAAATAATTTTATTTACTAGATATTTCTTTTGTAATACCACCATGAAATCCAGGGATATATTATCACATTTCCATTTAGGAACTATAAAAGCCTAAAGAATACCCTTTAATAGTTTTGACTAGAAATAATCTATTGATAATTCAAACATTTCATGAAAAAATAAGCAATATATATCTTCTTACCTTCCCACTAATAATTTCCCTGAAGGTATATGTATATCTTTGTAATTCCAAGATGAATGGAAAACAAAGATCTATGAGATTCACTTAACAATTCCTTATTAAATTGGGATCACTTAGAACACATAAAGTATTTCCAAATATAATAACACCTTAATTATCAAAATTAAACCTAGGAAAGTTACCCTTCTTGATTGATTGTACTCTTTCTTTCAAACCATGATATTTTATATATGATTTATTCCATCCAACATTGATATATATATTATTTTAAAAAAGTTCCAAGGAAAAAAAAGTTCAAGGAGGTTGAAAACACTACAGACCAAAGTAATCAACCTTAAATAAAATAACAAACTCATGGAGAGGGTATTCTATATTGTAAAAAATAATTTAAGGGTTACCTGGAGAGGACTGAGTAGCAAGGGTTTCCAAGGATGACTATACTGACACCAGAATCAAAAGAGAGGGAGTCCCTCCAAACATAATTTCTAGTAAGACATCAATTAAATCATTAATAAAAGGATTAATTTCTAAAATTAATATGGTTAATGATGAAATATCTTTTTGACTTAAGGAATCTACTACCTTGTTTTAATTACCTGGATGATAGTGAATCATGAAATAATAATCCATTATAAGTTCCAAACATCTTCTTTACCTCACATTAAACTATTTTTGAGTGAATATATACTTGAAAATTATATATTTAGTATATATTTTACATTTTACCTCATATAAAATATGCCTTTAAATTTTTAAATAAAAAACAACCATTGTAATCTCAAGATCATGTGTAACATAATTCTATTCATGTAGTTTTAATAGACGCATATCATATATAATTACCTGGTAATCTTGCATCAAGACACAACTAAGTACCTTAAAAGAAGCATAATTGTAAATAGAAAATTCATCATTTCTTATTGAAAATGAAAATAATGAATAATTAACCAATATTCATTTATATTCTCAAATTATTCATCACATTACTCAATAAAGATGAGTTTAACTCTTTTTTGACTTAACCTTTCTAGTAATCTAGATAACTAATCAAGTATTTCAAAAAAACATTGACATTTATGGGTATTTCCCATTTTCTAATACTTTGGTTTTATAAGGATCTATAATTATTATATCTTTAGGAAAAATATTCCCAAGAGAATAAATATTTCATATCCAATATTCACATTTTATAAATTTTCCATAAATATTATTTTATCTAAAGATTTATAAAACAACCCTTAAATGTCTCTTAAGTTCCTCATATATCTTAGAATAAAACAAAATTTATTTAATTAAAACCATAACAAATTTATCCAAAAACTAATGGAATACTCTATTCATAATATCTATAAATACATTGCGTACATTTTTTGACTCGAAAGGAATAAAAAAATCATAATGACCTAACTAGTATGAAATTATTTATTCAGAATGTCTTCATCCTTCACCTTTAGTTGATGATAATCAAAATTGAGATAAATATTCAAAAAATATTTATCACCCTAAAAATGATAAAATAAATCATTATTATGATGAAATGGATACTTTTTATTAATAATGATGTTATTGAGTGAACTATAATTAATGAAAAGTCTAATGTAACCATCATTCATTTTAACAAATAGAACTTGAGAACCCCAAGGAGAAGTTCTAGTATAGATGCAATCCTTATAAAGAAACACTTATAACTTCTTTTTAAATTCAAATAGCTCAACTGAATTAATTAGATAACAAGGTTTTGAAATTGGCTTAGCATCAAACACTAAGTCACCAATAAAATCAAGATTATAATTAGAAATAACATAAGAAAAATAATTATAAAATACATCCAGATATTTATTCTCTATTGGAACATCACTAATTTGAGAAATTTCCTTCTTTTTAATTTTATTTGAAAATAACATTCACACTTATATTTAATTACTTTCCCAACTTCTTGATATGTTATAAAAGGTATGCAGTCATTTTTATATATGAATTGAAACTCAATTTCAAAATTATGTATGAATTATTTATCTTTGTAATATATCTTATAATGATAAACTAAAATCCAATACATACCCATAATAACATCAAAATATACAATGGGTTAGATAATATGTTTTTTAGGAAAACCCATTCTATATATGATAACATGAATATTTATATAAATTATTTTACACTTTATACTACCCCCATGAATTTTTACAAGTAGTAATGACTTAATTTATTTATATGGTATTTCTATTTTTCGAAAAAATTTCTTAGATATTAAAGAATGTGTGGTTACTAAATCAAATAAGACATTGGTATAATCTGAATAAAAATTAATGTACCTAGAACCACTTTATTTGATAGTACAACATCTTTCATATTAGTGGAAAATACTTTTCCATAATTTTTTTCATTCTTTATCGATGATTCTCACCTTGAGTAACTAACTTCAGAAATGCATTAGCATAATGAACAAATTTGTAGTAATTAAAAAATATCACTTCTAAATGAATATATATTTTCCCTTTACTATTTTTATTATAACTATTTCCCTTCAATTCATGAGCCAAATGACCAATATTACCATATCAATAACACCTTTTGATTCCACTAAACATTTTTTAAAATTTCTTTTACCACATTTGGAATATTTGGGGGGATTACCTCCAGATATTCTGGTTGAATTATTCTCAATTTCTTAACACCTTTAATGCTTCTTACTTTTTTTATAAAAAATTACATAAGTGTTCAAAAACTCTTCAACTTTCTCAATACAATGAAAAACTTCTTCATAACTTTTAAATTCATAAAAGGACAATGATATTTGTAAAATTGATTTTAGACATGTGTAAAATATATACATTTTACTATCATGATGGAAAGTAACATTTGGTTCATACCTTGAGAGTTAAGTAAAATTTTCTTTATATGAGGTCACTGAGTATTCTTTATTTTTTTTAAACTCTAAAAATTGTATTTCCATTATAAACTAAAAAACTCTAGGAAAATACTTCTCAAGAAAAATATCTGTAAGTACCATCCACTCTATGGAATCAATATCATCATTTAACATATTATTCTTAATCAAATACCACCATCAATCAATTTCACCTTAAAAATGCAAAATATTAATATTTTCCTTTTGATGTCCATACATCCCAATAATTCAAATAAATTTTCTATATAATTGATCCATCCTACAGCTTTCACTAGGTCTAAAGATCCACCAAATTCTAGATGGTGTTATTTCATGAAATTATCCACTATTGACATGTAACTCTATGAATAATTCTATCACTTTATTTCATGGGTGGCACCTTTAATAAACTACATGAACTGAGTCTACACTACCAAAAAATGCTCTATCCCAAGTATTCAAGTTTACTAATTTATAAGGTTATTATCCCCTTGATGTCTTTCTAACTTAGCTTCCATTTTTTCTCTAGGAAAAATATTATGATAAAACATGGATTATATAAAGAAACATGACAATATTAAAAATATATATCATGATTATATAACTATAAATTAGTGTATCATTAAAGTTCCTTTTAACATTCACCTAACCTCTAAATTTATATAAAAATTTCATATAATACCTAATAGAACACCCTATAACTTAATTAAACCATATTTACATGATTTATAATCAGGGATTCACTTTATTATATTTTGAGGATCTTTTTAGATTATATTTTTAGAGAATTTTTTAAAAACATTACATAATAAAGTGTAAAATTTTAAAAAATAGACATTTTTATACACAAAAAAAACATTAAAATTTTAACCATATTTCATTCAATACAATTTTTCTTCATTTAATATGAGTCACCATAGTATAAATATTGACCATGATAAAATTTCTAATCATCCTCAGATCTTGTGAAAACATTTGAAAATGCGAGATGTGAAAAACAAATTCTAGTAAGGGATAAAAATATAGGAATCACATTAGTCCCATAAAAAACATGAAAGCCCATGATTATTTTTACCATTTTTAAAATAAATCTATGATCACATAAATATTAAATTTACACATGATAAAATAAACCTTTTTAGGTACTCATAAAAACAATCCTTTTATAAAAAAAACCTTCAAACATTAATATTTCTTTACCACAAGAAATAAAAATATTTATATAAACCCCCTTTTTCATGTATAATATAAGTAAAATGGAGAATCATATTCATAAAATATGTTTACAAATGTTTAAACCATTCTAGAATAACTAAAGTGTAGTTAATTCCATAGGATTAACCAACCTGGTTATCTACCTAATTTTCACCTCAAAGACAATAATTACCTAATGCATTGGAGAGATATATTATAATCACCAATCATAATTATCTATATACGGATCACCCATCATCAACTATAATTATCTAGTACCATATCTTGAAGAAATAATTTGTATGATTTCACTTTTTAATCATAAATCCTTAAAAAATCATTTGAACCCATAAGAAATATAATATACATTTTTTCATAACTATAATGAGAATTTTTTTATTTATTACTAGTTCGGGGGATTACAAGGATAGAATAAACTCACAGACCCAGGAACCATAGCAGGTCAAGCCTCATCCCTCCATAATAGGATTTCAAGAACCCAATGGTCTTATTTTATTGCATATTTTGTGTCCCGAAGGCACTATTTCTAGAATCCCAATGTCCTTGAAAAAAGGCCCTTTATTAGAAAACTATTATGTCATTGAAGGCCTAGAAAACTAGCCAGTAGGTCTCTAAACCACCTCTAATCTCACACTAGAGATGGTGAAGGCCACCTATCAACCCACATGTATACCATCAACAGCATCACACCCACCAATTCTTTTATTCAACTGCATCAATGATCCGCTTAATCACTCACCACAAAAACTAATGTGCCACCACCCTATAATGTCATATGCTTCTTCCCACTTCCACTTATATTATACACCTAGAACATTATGATACCACCTCCAAAAATGTTTCCACCTGTGCTGTCCTTGTTAACTGACTATGATGTACACTATACTGACGTCATGTTGATGTTGGTCCACCCTAAGTGCACTTGTATACATGAAGAAATCCCCACACCCTAAATAATAGGAGGAGTTGTGGGTAGTAGATAGGGATAAAATGATAATTTCATAGGATTTTGTGGATAACCCTAACCAACTAGGATGGGGCTCATCAGTAGAAATATCATTTTTCTTTGAAAAAACAAAAAATTGAAAAATTACAAGAAGAGAGGGAATGTGATATAAATTGAAAAACCATGTTAACAGGTTTAATAATCCTAATAATTAATATTTAATATGTCAATAGGAATGTTTTTTGAGTCATATATGTTAAAAAACACTGTTTTTCACTTTTATAGAGGTAAAAAATGAATTATATGGAAGTCATTGAAAAGATTCCATTTTAAAACCTTTGTAAAGAAAGGAAAATATATTCAAAAATGATCTTTATAAACCTTTGAAGCATTGAAAAGAAAATTATTTAGACTTTTAAATAAACATGTATATGTAAAAGAAAGATTATAAAACATTTAACACAACGTATTAAATGAAAATACCTTAACTTAAGTATCGTCTAGCGTTACACACTCTAAAACTCCTCTTCTATGAAAACCCTCCTTTAGCTTCCACCTTAAGCCTTCTAGGTTTGGAATTTTGGTGAGAATAGAATCTATATGATATGGAGAGGGATGTTTGGAAAGATATTTGGGTATTAATTGGATTAACAATAGTACTAAAAATGTACAAGTAGGGGAGGAGAGTAGGTTCCCTTTTATAAATGAGAGGAGTGACACACATATAATTATTAAAAGTTCAAAAATAATATTAAGTCACTATCATGGTCAATTAGTATTTAAAAAATTCATATTCGAGGATAAGGTGATAATGTTTGAAATAACATAATCCAATAATAAGTAAGATAATATTATGTGACCTTATAACTTATTTTTTACCTTAATTAACCCATTTTTACCTTTTATAGTGGCAGTATATTTTTACAATGGTTACTATTCATAATGACCAAAAAAATGAAATTGGCCTCATTTAAAAATTTATACCCCTTAATTTAAAATATAGAATCCATTTTTCAATATTAAATTTATATAATTGGTGGAAATTAATTTTAATATAAGTGTGCAAAATGCAACAAAAATAGTTTTATATAAAATTGTGTTTTTAGCATAAACATAAATTTATAAAAAATAAAATATATTATTAATTATTATTGAATTATTTAGATTAGGTTTAAATAATTTTATATTATATTACTTTAAAATTAAATTCAAAACATAATGGGAGTTTTAATTTACTTTATTTAATTAAAATAAATTATAGTTTTACAAAAGTTGACATTTTTCACTATTCACTCGAAAATCAATATTTTCAGAAAAATACAAAAAAATTCACCTAAATATATATTCAATATGTTTATTAAAAAATTAAATAATTATTATCAATTTAAATTACTAAATTAAGTAAATTTATCTTTTAAATAAAATAATGTAATTCATGGAATAAATAATTTAGTTAAATAAAACTATTATTCTTTTGACTCAAAATGTTTATAAGATTATTTTTAAAAATATAGTGAATATTAATCCATAAAATGAATATTTATAAATAATAATACTGATTTATTTCTAAGACTACCTAGGTTTCCACACTTTGTTATTGAATCACTTCTCTTATAATATAGGATAATTGAGATGATGATACATATCCATTAATTAGATTTATCTGAGTTTAATACATTATTTTAAATAAAAAATTTATGTATAAACTCTTTTATTCTTAACATGAGTGAAAAAAACAAGATCAGTCAATTATTTTTTGATTTATAACTCTTGTACATTTAAAAAAAATGTAAAATATATATTCAATATCACATAACCTTAAAAATTAAAGAATCAATTTCTATAACACCTACACCTAACATAGAAATTCCATAGAGTTCCCTAAAACTCCTTTTGGTATCTTGATAATCCATCATATATAATTGTTACTCATTCTTCCAGAAAACCCTCGGTTCCAATGACCTTGACTTAATTCTTGAGGAATAATTATTGATCTTTTCAAAAAACTTTTATTCTTCTAGTTTGAATTTTTACCTACTATTACTAAACATAAACACATAAAATGTAGCATCATATGTCTAGTTCATCTATTCACAAAACTTTGAGAATATAAGGTAAAAGTTTCTTGATTTAATTCACATTTTTGGAAAATTTACATAAATTAATATATGATGAATTTCCTAACTAGAACAATCCATTTTAGTCCCCCTTTAAAGAATGTTATAGAATTAAACAAATAATAAAATATGGGTATTAAAAATATAAATCTCATTTTATTAAAAAAAATTGTTTACATGCTCTTGTTAAGAGCTAAGTGAGATAAAAATACAAATTTTATGATAACTTTATCCAATATTGAAGCATCCAAGTTATCAATGCATCAACTCCTTTTCTCTATTACTTCAATCTCCATTCTTAATTTTTTTTATATTTTTGATCTTTGATATATCTACAAAACTTTTAAATCATAAAGTTTGTATCATGTATATATTAGATAAATAGAGTTGGTTTCTATAACCAATAAATATTAAAATAAAACGTTAGTTTAACCATGTCAATAACCTGTTCAATCATATTGAATATCATTTTGAATACTCAATCATATTGAGTATATGAGACTAAAATTCCTTAAATTATTTATTTAACCAGTCATATTTTGTGTATTCACAAAGAGTAATATTCTTTTGGTAATTTTTAATATAATTAATTTGAAACCATAAGTGAATAAATAAATGCTTCAATAAGAATCTAGATTCATATGTTGAACAAATTCAATGCTTGATTACTCAATAATATACAATTTTCTATTTTATAGAGTAATCCTGGTACTTTAATATATTTTAAAGTTACTAGTATAAATTATGAACTTTTCATAAGTTACCAGTATTAGGATTAGATTACATTTTGAATTTTCTTCTAAGGATTAATCTCAAAGTTTAGTTTGATAATGATGAAACTATTAATATAGAACAAAATATTTTATAATCTGAGTGTAATGTTTTATAAACCATTTAATAATGACTTTATTTAAATGGTACCCCAATAAACTTATGACCCTTTTAATAGTTTTTATACCCATTAGTAAACCAAGATCAAAATTTCAATAAGAAATGACCCCAATTTGGTGTGAAAATCATGTCATTCTTTATTTTGGTAGGTATTCATCATAATCAATATCATGTATGACTATTTTATTGTTAATAAAAAAATATTTTTCCAATATATCATCTGGGAAAATCAAAATCTATTTCTATAGTATCCTAACCCTTAGGGTTTCCTAGCCAAGTGTAACCCAAAGTAGACATAAGAAACAATAATTATAAGAAAATTCATGGGCACCCCTATTTGGTGTGAAAATAAATAAATATGTTATAGTTTCACACATAAATTTATTGTTTTATAGAAGATAATCTAGGGCACCCCACTTTAGTATAAAAATAACTGGTTGGTTGATCGAGGTATTAAAAAGTGCTTCTTTAGAAGTAATCTGACACTTAATATTTTTAAGGGGATTTAATCTCACCATTTTCTATCATATCATTCCCTTTATTTGTGCATGATTCTAGTGATTTAGTTTATAATATT
Organism: Viscum album; assembly: GCA_963277665.1. Taxonomy (NCBI): domain Eukaryota; kingdom Viridiplantae; phylum Streptophyta; class Magnoliopsida; order Santalales; family Viscaceae; genus Viscum; species Viscum album. The sequence continues at coordinate 2,075,356,353 of OY728131.1, forward strand.
ATTCCCTTTACCAAACTAATATGTTCAAATCATATTGATGTGTAACTCTTTACATGACCAAAATGTTTTTTTACTCTCCTAAAATAGATTATAAGTATATTTACACATATACAAATGAATCATTTACATAAATCATATGGAAGTTTCATGTAAAGGTATAGAGTTATATTAAATTGAAAATATTTTCATAAGTATTCATATATCAATAAATGCACCATCCAATTCACCTTTCTAGACAAAGCACAAGCCTCCAAACTGGTAGGTAGTCTGACCCCAAGCCATTTTACTCAGGGAGAATTTACTCAAGAGGGAACTAAATTCATTGTAACTCTAAAAAATAATATAAATAAACTATATTCAATAACCAAATTTAAGTTCATAACTTTAATTACAAATCTAGGTCAAGGTATACGAAAAAAATAATTTTATTTTCATACCTAGCATATAATGAAAGGATCAATTTCTTATAAGTAGTTTAACATTTAAACAAAGGCATACATGATTAATAATATAAATAGTTTATAGATATGAATAAAAGTGGGATATTTTTTTTTCAAAAATATTGAATTTAATTATTTAAACATGATATAATCATTTATAACCAAATCAAAAATAAAACCTAATTATAAAGATTTTAAAATTTAAGATTTTATAATCTGGAAATTCCATAATTTTGAATATAATCATTTTATATTCATTATAATATAATTTCTTCCATATGAATCATTATATATAATTTTATTTAAAAAATATGATATATTATGAATTATAAAAAATTTATAATCTAATTTAAATTATTAAAACATTTTACATAATCTAATATCATATACTTAACATTATTTAAACCTTAGTTAAATCAACAATCAAATATTTTTTGATATGGATTAAATTATATCCCAAACAAGGCCCTTTAATTTGAACATTTAAAATTAATTAATTTATGAAACCTTTATAATTTAAAATATAATTTTTTTATATTTTATCTTTATTTTATTTTTATAACCCTTTATAAAATACCTATTATGATTTCTAAATAAATACTTTATTTATAGATCATAATGTATTCTATATAACAGTTGAATAGTATTTTAAATACTATAAATAAATATTTTGAATATTTTATAAATAAATCTTCCATAACAATTTATATAAAATAAATTATAAAAAAATTATAACTAATTAATTTATAAACCTTTAATAAATTTAAATATTCCTAAAATAACCTTAATTATGTTTTATAAATAATCTAAAAAACATAGGAAAATTGAAAAAAATAAAGTTTTCTGTTTACCCATACGTAGAAGAGGTGTCCTGGATAGAGGTAAAACCTTTTAACTTTACGTATCCTCTTCTATATGTGGGTAAGTTGGGATAAACCTTTCATAGACCACTATATATAAGGGTAAGCACTGATAAACCTTATATAGACTTCTATACCTAGGGGTAAGTCCGAATGACCCTTACGTAGAATGATCTACATATGAGTAAAGTGAGATGATCCTGAAACAAACTGCTTTGCATAATGGGAAAATCAGGAAGACCCTTATGTAAACCACTCTATGTATGGGTAACCCAAGACGATCCATTTTTAGAACTATTCTCTATAAGGGTAATCCATGATGAACCTTATGAAAAATTATTCAACAAAAGGGTAATATGTGGTGAAACTTATGAAGAACACTTATGTTTAAGGTAAGTATTAGAAGAAACTTATGTAGAACACTTTTTGTAAGGGTAATCCATTTTACCTGAAAAAATCGACCGGTGAAAAATAATGCTCTGTTTTCACTCAGGATCTTTATTTCACACAAGATTTCACAAATCTATACACATGGGTTTCATTAATATGACTAAAATGTATTTAAATTAATATTATAATAATAACTATAAGATCAATAATAAGTCATTAAAATACCGTTTTGAGGATCTACCATGTATTAAATATGATATGTTTTCAAAAAAATGGAAATAAATAAACTGCTGTAAATTCATACCATTCATCGATGTACATCAACATAATCTTCATCACTTTCATAATCATTTTAATGTACATGATAATATTTTTTGAGTGGAAGAAAAAAGGCATACCACATTTAGAGGTATACATGGTTCAAGCTGAATCATCCATCACATGGATGAGATTCATCCTTTCTCCATGTCATGCTAGTGAATCTAATGAAAAATAGGTAGATAAATATAGATTAGAGTAAAGAGGAGTTTCAATCAAGAATGAAATGATCACACACCCCCACTAATATCTAATGGGAATAATTTATATAACACTCAAGTATGATCCATGGGTTCTATTATATTTATTCATGTGTTATAATTCATATGTAAATGTTATATCCAACTTCATGGATCTAATTCATGATTTCAAATCCTCCTATATGTTTTATTTTATGAAAATTATTATTTAAATTACACCTTACATCAATGAATAATAATAAAACCATAGAATGCACGAAAATGATACACCCATTAGATGAAAATCATAATTTTCATGAAATATAAAATAGCTTATATATTTAATATAAAGATAAGGCTTTAAATAATATCATCTTCTTGTTAATGGATAACATGTCTATGTGAATCACCTATGAGTTCCACTAAGTGTGATTCTAAAAAGGTAGGTGAGTTTTTAATTTCCAATAGAGTAGGATATGGGGGAATTTCTTATAGGGTAGCCCCCAGCTCAGAGAACACTAATATCCTCCTCAGAGGGGGTATACATTTTCCCAATCCCTGGTCTAGGTTTTCTACCCTATGGAAATCATAGTTACATCCCTTTATATTTTTGGTTACTTAATTAGTAGTAATGGAGGTGAAAATATACTCATACCTAAAGTATAGGGTTATCCCAATATTTTTAATGAAACTGTTACCTGATTTGTCTTATCATTTTGGGATCGTATCCTATCATAAAGATGGGTGCAACATATTTTTTACCTTTTTTTAGAGTCCTCTTCCATGGGGGGTAGATCTACTTCTTTAGAATTTTTACACCTGAAGTCTATAACATGATTTACTTTTCTAGTAAAATAGTGCATGAGGCTTTTTATTACTCAATCACATTGATTGTGTCACTTTTGAACTCTTGTATTAGTAGAGTTTCATTTTATTGACCAACCAATATTCCCAAATCCTAGTTTTGAAACATAGTTTGTGTTAATGACATTACTGGTTACCTTATTGGGATGACCCCATTGACCACTAGATGAGGTGAAATTAAATAGCCCAACTTCACCATAGCCTAAGATGCATACTTGGGGAGAATAATCTTGGATAATTTAGTATATCATATTAAGTATTTTTTAAATTGGCCAATTAATGGAACTCACATTTCTTTTCCAATTTGGAGTTAGACACAACCAAAAGAGCATCAAAGTCAAAATGGTGATATAGCTTGCAAAATTCCATGATGTGGTTGGCTATCCATCATAGGGTAGGTTCTTTTATTTGAAGATATAGAATTTATACCATGAATTTAAATGAATATAAGGTATGTGTTCCTCTTAATGGAAGCCTATAATAGCAAACTAAGAGGTATTTATGGACTAGAACATGACCAATGTACTCACTTCATCTAATTCCTTTCACATGATTTTTAAACCCTATTCATATTTATAATATATTTATTTAACCCATTATAAACAAAGGGTCCATTTTATGGATACATTATTGTGTGATATGGATTAATTTTGATGATTTTTTACCACATCTAGGATTACATGATCTAGTAGAGGGATAAAAATTGATCATTTCAGATGCAAACTCATTAACAATGATGATTTATTTCTAGTTGATGGTGGAGTGAGTAATATATATAGCCTTATATTTTAATGTGACTAATAATAAGAGGGTTATTTAAGATGATTATGAAATTTTTAGGAACTTTATATCGAGGGGATTTATCATTTTAAGGAGGTACTTTATAGAAAGTACTATGGAACGAACCTTTGTGGTTAATGATTTCTTTATCTTCAGTATATAGAGGGTATTTACATCAACTATTTTCTAAATCACCATAGGGAGGACCTCTGTGGCTACTAATTTTTATGTTATCATCATGGTCAGGACCTCCAATTATATTTTCTTGATCACCATGGGGAGGGCCTTCATGGTTTCTAATTTGTGGATTGCTGACATTGGGAGGACCTCCACATCGACTATTTTCTTGCTTATCATGGGGAAGATAAAATTGGTTGTAGATTTGTGGATTTACATTATGTGAAGATCCTCTAATTCAGATTTTTTCTTGATCGCTATGGGGATGAACTGTGTGGTTACTGATTTATAGATTTTAATCAGGGGAGTGGGGGGGGGTCCACTTAGACAATATACTTAAATAATATGGGAAAGAAAATTGTGGAGGATGATTTGAGGAGGACCTCTAGAGTTTTTTATTGGTTATCAAAGGGAGGAAATCCACATTGGATATGGAGGGCCTCAATAATTGGATCTATGGGTAGGATCTCCATGATTATTGTATTGAGTTTTACATGGAGATGATCTTTATGGATAGTCTTCATGTTTCTAGGGGAGGGACTTTGTAGATGTCGACTTTTATGTGGTTAAAACATTTAAGAATTCAATGGTTGGAAAGTATTTTATCATGGAGAGGTCCCCCATGATGTTTTCTCTTAGGAATACCTCTATAGTTTTTTAATATTTCATAGTAGGTAGGAACTTTATTAAATATGTTGTTTTCTATCTTGCTAATTATGTGTTAGTTGTGGTAGTAACCAATGATTACATTGGAAGAACCTCAATCCTTATTTTGATAGTGACATGGAATCATAGCCAAGTTACTTTCAAGATATACTATTGCGTTTCAAGTATATTGGAAACCTCATAGGAAGGGAACTGCTCCAAGGATTTAATGGTATTCTTTCCCCAACAGGTCATCCTCCTAGGTTCCCTAGTCTGGAAAATAATTAGAGCCTCAAGAATAGATCTAAAACTGTATGGGGATATACGGAAATGATAATGATATTGTATTATGGGATCCCTTATAAACAGATCTATATTATCCATTCAAATGTAAGAGAATCACCTTATACCCTCTTCTAGGTATAAATTATAGGCATTAACTTTCTTTAGGGAGAGGCTCCCAAATAATTTTTAAGTGGATATGGAGGATTTCTACCCCCTACTATCCTATCACTGGTGTTTTGGTTAGTGTGGGTTTTTATCATAAAGAATTTTGATGACCTTATCAAACATGGTAATTATGTCATTATGTATGTACTTGCATTACATGGAATTTTTCACTTGACATTGATGGCATTGTGTTGATAACATTATCCATCAGGGTTATAAAGTCATGATGGACATCATAGTAGTAACATACATCCAAGGGGTCATTAGTTCATGATAAAAAACTTCCATAGTTATTTCATTATTACCCACAACCTATTTTCAGAGCTTAACTCATCCTAGTGTATTCATGGGGAATTCCATTTGGATTTTGTAGGAGAATATTGTAAGGGAAAAGAAAAAAGGAACCCATTAGTATAGTACCAAAAGTAATAATGTATGGTCAATTAATATATGAAATAATTAATGTATTTATCTCATGTTTACCATTTTTTTTAACATTCTATATTTGCAGTCCTTTTTAATTCATCCAGTGCTCACATGATTATAATATTTCCAAAGTTGAGTGACATATCTATCACATAGGGTGGTGATGATGGAACCTTTTATTAGATGAGAGGATGATAGGTTAGCTCATCTCACTGAAGAACTCATTTCCTTGTATAAAAATCTCATGTAGATTCAATACATTCTCATTAAATCCCTCATAGTAACAAAACCTGTTACCCTTATTATGAAAACAATCGATTAAAATGATGCATAATTTGATAAAAATAATGTGAATAATAGGTTATCCATCAGTATGTATGAGTGGTTTTATATACTATACCCCACATACTAGTTATGCTATAGTTTAAAGCCAAAAATCTAGGAACTCTAGAATTTATCACTATATAGGGAGGAAGTATGTGTTTTGGATTTGGTAATAGGCCCATTAAAGGGTATTTATACATAACCCCATGAAGAGAATCAAAGCTTATAGAGTCTGATTCCATTTAATGAGGAAGTTTTTACCTTTTAATGTTGTGTGATAAGGACCTTATTGAAACCTTTTATTGTCATTAAACCACGATTAATGATGTTCCATTTAATTCCATACGCTTAGGACCATTTTTTTCTTATAGTTTTAGTTCATATGATTAGGACCACTTCTAAGAAGTTTAAATTCATGAAGAATGAACTATTAGGTGAAAGCTAACTAGAATTGGTTTGGGGTTTGACTTATGCATTGGTGTCCCTTTATGGTTGGGGCTTACAATAGGACTGAGTCTATATTGTGGGTTATTCCATACATATTATTAACTAATCAAAGGGTATGGATGACTAGATGCATGAGTGGTGTGAGAAATTTCAAGAATGGTTGGGGATTATATTGGATTAGTTGACCATGGTACCAATAACTCATTGATTGAACATAATGATGCCAGAAATATATTTAAGGGATATAGAAAATGTATTTTGAGTGGATTGGATGAGTTTCTTAATCCTGGAGAAATCCCACCGGTTCCCAAATAAGTGTAATCCTACTTATAATGAGGATAAATTATTGACCATAATTTGAGAACCCTACTAGTTAAGGAGAACAAAGAGTGTGAAACCCATTATCTAGGGAATACAAGATCAAAAGAGAGAACACGAGTGTTCATACTAACCTATTCATGTATATTATTTGGTCATATAGGATTCATGGATAGAGTATTTTTTTTGAGGTTTTAACCTTATAAAATGAGTGTCAGAAAGGTCTTTGGGTTCATTGAGGAAGCTCTAATATTTTTGAAAGGGTTTTTTTGTGGAAAGGGTTATCATAGAATAAATATTATGTGGATATAGCCTATAATAAATAAGGTAACTGGTTGAGACCAAATTTACCCAAGTTATAGGGTGTAAACCGTCTCTTTTAGTACGACTTGGGTTATCGAATCCATATGGACTGAAGAAGAAACCTTGAGACACTATGATTGGATGCAGGATTGGCTATGAAGTGGCCAACTATGGTGTTGATTGATTTGAAGAAATGGTGATTTTATTTAAATAACAAAACAAACAAAACGACTTGAATTAAAAAAATTAATTAAGATGAGTCGATCCTAGGTTGTCTTTAGGGATTTATTGGATATATATTTTTTTTTGGATTTTCTGTTCATCGGTTTAAGAGGTATCCATAAAATGAAATAATTCCTCAATATAATTCTCCAATTTAATCCACACACAATTTCAATTCTAATCACCAATGCACTTATAGAATCACATTCATGATCAATCTATGGAATTGGATCATACTATCACTAAAAATGTGTCGTCGTTAAAGTTGGTGAAGACAAATAAGAAGAAAAATCAAAGGAAGGAACTCTTAAAATGAAGAATATATTTAAGAATTTAAGAACATCAAATAAAATTAAATCCACCCCATGAAACTCCCTAGGATAAAACCATAAAATTTTATCCCTTAATTGATGTTATTCTATCAATGTAAGCGGGAATTCGACTTAAAGAAGCAGGATTGACGAAGAAAAACATTAAGAAAAATGTACACTCTGCCGTTGTGTGAAAAATTCACAAGTGTTGGTGTGAATAAATTCAAACCTTGATTCAAATATCAATGTGTGAAGAAAATAAAAAGATTAAGTGAAGAAGATAAATAATTTTATTAAGAAACTAAAATTATTGAAAAACTTACATGGGAAAAATTGACGATGAGATTACAAAATGGAAGCGGGGAATTACAATTGAAAGAAAGATTTGCATTGAAAGAAAAACTTGGATTCAAAGAAAATTATTAGATGCTAATTCCCTTCACCACCAGATACTTATATAGTCATAATAGTAGCCTTATAGACACTCTTAAATAATAAATTCCATCCCCATTAATTTAGAGATTCAAGAGGATGGTGAAAAAATCGAAGGAATTGGACGTTTCGAAGTTGACCCAGAAAACTGTCCAGATTCATCCTCCTTTTTGACATTCAAATTTGACATTAAATATGGCCAAATAATTAGTGATTTTATAAGAAAAATATCTTCTTTCATGTTTCCTCTATCATCTATCCAAATTTCAGGTCATTTTGTGCATCCGTTTGAATGCTATTCCCGAAATGGTGGGAATCATTTATGGGCGTTCATATCGGTCCAACCATTTAAATGTAAACTTAAGATCCATATATCTCCATGAAAAATTTGGAATTAGCTCTGTCCATAGTTAAATAAAATTATCCACATATTTTTCTATTTCTACTATAAAAATTTGAGCTTCATTGGGCTTGGTTTGCGGGCCCCACTTCTATTAGATGAGCCTTAGGCCCATTATGCCTTTTCCCAAAAAGTTCTGTATTCATGCTGAAAAATCTCAATCATCTATTGAGATTAATCCATCAATCCTAAAAGATAAAATATTCCAAATAAAGTGATCAATCATATACAAAAATATCAAATTTAAAAAATTAATATAATATTCTCCACAAAAAGATGATTGATTGGGCCCAAATTTTCATTTTAAACATGAATTGCATTTGAGATGAGAAATGAAGTTCTATTTATATAATGCACTAAAAACGATGTTTATGGACTTTGGAACAATGAATATAAAGATATTAACAATGAATATTAGCCACTTCCAGTGGCCAATCACACCCCCTAACTTGGGTTTTGCTAGTCCCGAGCAAAATATATTACAAATATGATATTTGAATTCCTTTTTCCAAAAACATTTTAATACACATTTCTCACCCAAAGACCTCATACCAAATAAATTATGAAATCCAAAAAAAGTTAAAACAAGCTAGGTACATAAGCATATCACAAGCCTAATCCCATTCCTTTTTTAAAATTCATCATCACATTTCATCCAATTACAATTAAGAATGATGATGTGTTGTTCATCACAAAAGACATGGAGCCCATTTTATTGTTCAAGGGGATAAAAATGGAAGCGCTAGGTGGGACTCACATTAAACCTTAAGATGAGTATCCATTTTTTTTTTGTTTTTTTTGATTTTTTTAACCACAATAGATATGAAAATACCAACTCTGGGCAAGAAAAAAATGGATTCATGATCCCCAAGTGTCATACGCCACACATATTGTCAATTACATGTTCTACAATAGAGATATAAATCGTAACTCTAGTCAAGACAACTATGGAGTCATTATCCCCAAGTGCCAGACGCCACACATTTGGACAAAACAATTCTCTATGCGGTCACAATTTTTTTTATGTTTTTTTGATACTCAAATTAAACACAAAGTGACCCCAGACCCTATTCTATGATGAAAGGGACCTAAGAAGTCAAATTTTTACCCAAGATCTAGTAGACGTGCATTATGGCATTTTGATTAAGAGGATGAAAATGTAAACCTTGAAAAATCACATCAGACAACCACACTTTCCAAAAACTATGCTCATGAACTTAAACATGCATTAAAATCAGAATCAAGGCATGCAAAATTAATCAATATCCAATTTTAGAGTTTTCAATGTGTGTTATCATGTCTAAGGTTAATGGAATTTTTCTTTCCACGCATGTTATTATTCACAAAAACAAAAAAAAATCATTTTTTATTTAATCTCCCCCAATATATAATAACACTGTCCCTAGTGTTTAAAGAAAACTTATAATGGGGTATAAGAGAGGTGTTCAAATAGGAAATTGAAATGATAATCATGGAATGAAGTCACCTGGTGGTTGATGATGAATGTGCATGCCACAGTATCCCTTCAATCCTGAGTTTGAGTCTCAGCGGCTTGGATGATTGTGATGGGATTTTACCCACAACCTACGACATGTCCTTTTAAAAAAAATTCATTTTTTAACCTATAAAAACATAAAAACAAAATAAAACAAAATAAACTGATGATACATTGTCTTCTTTTTAAATTTCTGGGTAAGGTATTACTCAGAGATCACGCCATGTGACCCGAATGAATATGGAACTCCCCTTTCATACCCATCCATACTCATAATAGAAGAACAGGTCAACAGTCTAAGGTACTATCATATTCAGATTTTTTTAAACCTACAAAAAAAAAATAAACTGATGATACATTGTCTTATTTTTAAATTTTTGGGTAAGGTATTACTCAAGGATCACACCATGTGACATGGATGAATATGACTCTCCCCTTTCATACCCATCATTACTCATTAAAGAAGATCATTTCAACAGCCTATAGTAAATTTTTAAATTAAAATTAAAAATATAAAAATAATTCACAATGATTGGAAACATGAAAACCATGGGTTTCCTCCCATGCAACACTTTTTTTAACGTCGTTAGCTCAACTTGGACCCCCAAAAATTATCCAATTCCAACTTTCAAAATTTTTAGGAACCCATTTTTCTCCACTTCAACAAGATTGAGATTAATAATTTTTGTATAATTTTTGTCATGTAAAATCCCATGTTTAACAATGAGTGTGAAAGTCCAAAGAATTTCAGTAATGGTTGATTGAGTTTCATCTGGATGATTTCCTAAGATTTTAAGGTTCATTTATACTTTGTGAGATTCTGGATGAAAATGGATGATAATTAAATGCTCTTGGTTATCATAAATGAAGGGATTATTGAGTGGGGAAGGAAGGATTATAACATTGAGTTCAGTTTGAATGAATTTTTCCAAATAAGAATGGAAATTTGAATCCAAATTTTTTTCTTCTACAAAACATTTTGAAAGAATTGGAACCTTTTGAAAATATGATTCATCCCCAAAATTGTCCAGCTGAATATCAGGAATGGGTATGGACTCATTGTTTGTGATCTCTCCTAATGGTTCAATTATTGGTACTTCTGAAAATTTATCAATGGATTTATATCCAGGAAACTCAATCCATGATGTCAAAATTTCCTCTTTTGAGTCTAAAAAGTAAATTTCCTCCTGATTTAAAGACCCTTGAACATTTCGTTGATATTTTTCAGTTATCCCATATCCAAAGTTTAGTTATTTTTTAAATTCATGAGTGGTTTTTGGGATAAAATATTCTTCTATCAGTGATGAGGAAAGGACATCCTGAGTGGGAATGGGTTCCTCATAAGTCTCAATGCTTTGTATTTCTAATCTCAGTGATGAAACTTATGAATTAATTTTAACCATTTTTTTCACACAAATGTTCAAGAATTTTGCAGGATTAAGATTGATAGAAGTTTGTACATAATTAACTTCATTAAGTTTGATCTCTTCAATCATCCTCGAGAGGGATGAAAATTGATCCTTTAAATAATCAACATCCCATTGATTGTACATCTCATCTTGTGTGGTGTATTCAATCAAGGTTTGGTCAATGAAATTCCCTATGTGAGGTGATTCCAAATATTGATTTTTCAGTTGATTATTGCCTTGGTCTATCAATGGGTTTTGTGGAAGATATTCCATTTGAGTTTATTGAAAATTGTTTTTGGGATTCATTGGACAAACAGAAATGGATTGGGGAATAGAAAAGAGAAATTAGGGTGAGAATAGAGAATTTGGAGTGAGAAAAGAAGATGAGTGTCTAAGGTACTTACTTGGGTCCCCGACAACAGTGAAAAAATTTGGTTGAGCCCAAATTTACCCAATTTATATGGTGTAAGTGATCGATTATAGTACATCTTGGGTTATAGAATCCATAGGGACCGAATAAGAAACCTTAAGACACTATGATTGGATGTGGGATTGGCTATGAAGTGGCCAAATATGGTGTTGATTGATTTGAAGAAATAATGATTTGATTTAAAGAACAAAACAAACAAAATGAATTGAATTAAAACAATTATTTAAGATGAGTTGATGCTAGGTTGTCTTTAGGGCTTGATTGGATGTATTTGTTTTTCTTTATATTTTCTGTTCATCGGTTCAAGAGGTATCCATAAAATGAACTAATTCCTCAATATAATTCTCCAATTTAATCCATACACAATTTCATGTCCAATCACCAACGCACATAGAGAATAACTTTCATGATCACTATATGGAATTGGATCATACTATCACTCAAAATGTGTCATCGTTAAAGTCGGTGAAGACAAAAAAGAAGATAAATCAAAGGAACTCTTAAAATGAAGAACATATTTACGAATTTAAGAACATAAAATAACATTCAATCCACCCCATGCAACTCCCTAGGATCAACCCATAAAATTTTAGCCCTTCATTGATGTTATTCTATCAATGTAAATGGGAATTTTACTTAAATAAGCGGGGTTGATGAAGAAAAACATTAAGAAAAATTTACACTCCACCGTTGTGTGAAAAATTCACAAGTGTTGGTGTGAATAAATTCACACCTTGATTCAATAGTATCAAAGTGTGAATAAAATAAAAATAAAAAGTTAAGATTAATAACAACTTTTATTAAGAAACTAAAATTATTGAAAAACTTACATGGGAAAAATTGATGATGCGATTACAAAATGGAAGCGGAGAATTACAATTGAAAGAAAGATTTGGATTGAATGAAAAATTTGGATTCAAAGAAAAATATCAGATTCTAATTACCTTCACCACCAGCTACTTATATAGGCATATTAGGAGCCTTAGAGAAACCTTGAAAAAATAAATTTCATCCCCATTAATTTAGAGAGTCAAAAAGAGGGTGAAAAAATCAAGGGAATTGGACGTTTTGAATTTGACCCAGAAAACTGTCCAGATTCATACTCCTTTTGGATGTTCGAATTTGACATTAAATATGGCTGAATCAACATCAGTCGTAGAATACAAATATCGTCTTCCATGTGTCCTCTATCATCTTTAAAAATTTCTGGTCATTTGGTGCATCTGTTTGAATGTTATTCCCGAAATGGCGGGAATAATTTATGGGCGTTCATATCAGTCCCACTATTTAAATGTAAACTTCAGATCCATCTATCTCCATGAAAAATTTAAAATTAGCTCTATAAATAGTTGAATAAAATGATCCCCATATTTTTCTCTTTCTACTATAAAATTTGAGCTTCATTGGACTTGGTTTGTGGTCCCCACTTCTATTAGATGGGCCTTAGGCCCATTATGCTTTGTCCGCAAAAGTTCAGCATTCATGCTGAAAAATCTCCATAATCTCTTGAGATTCTTCCATCAATCCTAAAAGATAAAATATTTAAAACAAAGTGATCAATAATATAAAAAAATATCAAATTTAAAAAATTAATACAATGTTCTCCACAAAAAGATGATTGATTGGGCCCAAATTTTCATTTTAAACATGAATTGAATTTGAGATGAGAAATGAAGTTTTATTTATATAATGCACTAAAAATGATATTTATGGACTTTGGAACAATGAATATAAAGATATTAACAATGAATATTACCCACTTTTAGTGGTTAATCAGTAACACATACTTTAAGAAGCAGTAATTCTATATATATTTGGAAGATTTATATTATTGGATGACTCTAATGGGGAAATGATAGTTTAAATCTAGCCATCATGTGAGATTTATACAATTGTATGGAAGAAAATCATGAAATAATCATGTGGGTATAAAATAGAAATTATTTATGAGGTTCACAACATAAAATATATTTTTTTAAGGGGTCCATGAAGATCTTTTTCAACAAGAACATGTCTATGAAGATCTTATGTGACAATTTTTTTCACAAATATCTTGTAAACAAGGTTTTTTCCCTATAAATCATAAAATTTTATTATAACCATGAGAGATCATATCCAAAGAATATCTATTCAATTTTTCTTACAAATTATGTTATTCCTAAAACTATGTGCATTAGAAAATTATATTCCTAATAAAATATATATCGTTGTGTCAATTTATAGGAAAACCACTAGACCCATGAACTATAGAGATTCATTATCATAAAAACCTAGTGAAAATATATGAATTACACATTTGTATTTGAAATTAATATTTTTTCACAAAATGGAGGCTCACCCTATGAAATCTATACTTAGGTATATAAATAAAAATTATATTGTAAATAGACTGGTAGCCATAGTAGAATCATTCCAAAGTTTCAAAAATGATGAGAAGTGATGCATCAAATCTTTTAGATACAAAGGGGTTCCCACTATATAACATAATCAATAGTTTCACCATGTAAATATTTCACAATAACATAAGTTTACACTATTACTAATTCTGATTTATGATAAAGTCTATGTTTTCACTGAATATTCTCCCAATCTTCTTCTTTTCATCATAGTAATGTTTTTATCCATGTTTTAAGTGTAAATAATGTGTTTTCTATGACATTATGTATATCCCCTAACTTGTTTGTAATCTAAAAATGTACATGATAAAATATTTTATATCTTAACTAATCAATTATTATGTTATTAAGGTTTTCATACATATACATTGTTTTATTTTGTTTTTTAATTTATAATTGTTTTACTAGTATAATTTGTGTACATTTAATACATTATAAATTTTTTGAAGTAAAGGAAATACAAGATTTTTTTGATATTTTAACAAATTATTATCTTTAAGAACACCACATGTTTAATTACCTATAGTGGTTGAAGAAATTTTTAGCCATATAACTCATCCAATAGAAGAAAATTCTAAACTCAATCCATGAAAATTTCCTTATAATTGAGTAATGAATGTTGGGTTTATAGATCAGTTTGAGGAAACTTTTTTCTTCAAAGATGACTGGTAAAAATCTAAATGAGATTTACATGAAAATATGTTTTATTTAGAATAATATTTTGATAGTTTAACATGGATGAAATGAAAAGGTGTTTGGATATAATTTAAACTGAGTGAAATGTGTTTTGATCTAATAACTATATTCTTGTGAGTGTGTTTTAAAAACTAGTAATTTTTTTTATAATTGACTGGAATGAATTTAAATAGGCGAATTATATATATTTTTTTTGAATAATTATAAATGATTCTATATTGCAAAATTTTAATTTACCATCTTTAATGATATAGGGATTTTTTGGTTATTTTAATTTTGTTTTATTCATATGGGTTTATCTTGTATAATTTGAAAAAGAATTCTTTGATGTATTTTATGGTGGCTATAATTGTTTGGATTTGGGTTGTTTAATTGAGTTTAAGTGGTTTCATTGAAATATGATTTTTTCATTTGGTTAGTGTGAAGTTTGGTATAAATTTTTCTTTGAAATAATTTATGTTTTCAGAAACTTAGTTGATATATATATTTTTTAATTTAAAGTGAGATTTTTTTTCATTAGTTTAAGTGTTTCGGGATGATTAAGAAATTTTTGGTCTAAATTTGTTCTATTCCTATTGTGTTTAATTGTACTTTTCTTGAATGTTTTTTATTACATGTTTTAGATGTTGTTAGTAATAGGTTATCCTTATAACCCATGGAACTCTTACGAAGGTAGTCATGATACCTGATAGTTTCTCTAGAATGGTTAAACTTTATCATGGATTTATCTATAATTATTTTTTATTATGATATTTTTTTTTCTGGTTTTAGTTTCAGTTAATAAAAAAGTGGTACTATGAGTTTCTTATATGTTGATCCTAGATATAACTATGAAGTTGGTTGGATAAAGTGTAGTTAGTGGAACAATGGATATGAATGGGTTGAGGGTTGATGTTTTTTGAGCTTAAATACATTGTCTATATGATAAATGAATTTATAATTTATTTTTTGACCTATTTAAACTTATATATGTGTGTTTTATGTATTGGTGTTTTGAATAAGTTGCTTATATTTTTTATTGATTAATGTTTATTTAAATATTATTTATATATATTGTGTACATGTTATTTATATATTATATATATATATTATTTATTTAAAGTTTACATTATTATTGTAACATCTGAAGATTTTATAATATAATTTTTTTATTAATAGCTTTTGGTTCGCTCAACACTGAGCTTAAATGAACTGCAATATACTATTAATTATAATTATTTTAAAACGACCATTATAACATAACCATTAAATTAGAATGTGTGAATAAGAATAAATATATTATAAAATATATATTAAGTTCATATTAAACACAAATTTATTTATTATTTATTAATAAATAAACAATTTTTTTAACAAATTCATCTTATTTTTCAAATATATTTTCTTATCAAAAAATATTTTTATTGCTTAATATGAGGAAATAAATATAATTAATTTTTGAAACTTTTATAAAGTTTATTTGAAAAAATTAATTTCTTTATTGAACTTATAATTTAAAAATTATTCTATGGTGAAATTTTGAGGATTTTTTTTAAAAAGTTAAAAATTTGTTGTATAGTAAAAAATACAATTTTTTTTGTGAACTGCGGTATCTTCCGTGATATCATAAAAAACACAAATATGATATGAAAATTTATTAATTTTTGTAAAGTATCATGTATTATAATTTAATAAAGTATCATAAAAAAATAATTTAGAACATATAAGTTATAAATTATTTCATGATAAATATGAAAAATCCTTTTAAGTGCTGGCGTAGTGATTGTGCAACATTGAAAAAGTAAAAATCAGAAACTTATAAATATTAATTTATAGGTAACAAGTATTTTCATGAATTGTTTGTTAAATATAATTTTTAAATGATTATTTTTAATGATTCTTTTGAATTTTTTTCTTATATAACAAGAATATTATCCAAATTCTTGTACAACGCTTGAGCATGGCTAGAAAAGTTAAATTTAAAAATTGAATAAGTTATATTGACATGGATATGATTAAATATACATAATGAACGAATATAAAGGACTATATTTTTCTTAATTAATTTATTTTTATGATAGTAATTTATTTTTAATTTTTATATATGAAATAATTACATTAGATGCTTAGGAAACACTGACGCAGTTCTTGTGAAAGAAGAAGAAAAATTAATAAAATAATTTTAATCAAAGTAATGTTAACCATTAAATGACCCAAAAATCTAACTAAATATTATTTTTTGAGTATATTTATATCATTATCATCCATGGGTCAAATTTATAACCTGTTGGATCCACTTGGTTGACATCAAGTCCCTTATAGTATTTAAGTTAATGATAAGTCAAACATGTCATACTCTTATTTTTTTATGTATAACATTTTTAATGTGTGGTCATGAAGAATATATGTTTGACCATAAAAATTATTTTTAAATATAAAATATTTATATTCATCATGGTAATTTATTTTTATTTTTTATAGAATAAATAATTACCTTAAAGATTTCATAATAATGATGCCGTAGTTATTAAATTAATGGAAAAATCAAATAAATAATATTAAAAATATTAAAATAAATATAATTTGATGCAATTAATGTTATAAATTAATTTTATAGATGAATATGACATATTAGGTATGTATCAAACATAATTTTTCTATTATATCTTTTTATTTTGATATTTTTATTGCTAATGTAATGAATAGTTTCAAATTTTTCAATAATGATATTACATGGAATTATTATTTTATTATATTATTTTAAAATAATAAAAATCTTAAATAAACCCTTCTATGATACTATATAGTTTAAAATTTAATTTAATATTCATTTATATGCCATTTTTAAGTCTTTGAAACTAGAATAGCCTTATTATATTTTAATATTTTGAGAAATTTTGAAAGTTCCCCTCACCTCAATTATAAAAGGGCACCGCCTCCATCACTTATTAAAAACACTTAGAGCCTTCTATATTGAAAAAACATACCCATTTATCTTCCCAAATTCCTTACTCAATTTTTTTGGGAGATAGTATCATCAAAATACCAACCATAGGGTCCTTAAAAAGAGATCTAAAGGATTTTCTTTGAAGAAGAGGTAATCATCTTTACCGAATCTTTAATGTTTATTTATTCATGTAATTATTCTTAATTTTTTGTTTAAATGATAAAATAATAACTATAGTATCATATATATGATGATATGTTATTAGACTACCACAAAACAGGGTGAGAGAAGCGCTACCCTTTATCAGTGCTAAACAAAATGCGCCGATAAAGGGGTATGCCTTTATCAGTGCTAGTTAAAAGCGCTGATAAATCTACACTTTATCAGCGCTAAAATTAGTGCTGATAAAGGGTACACCTTTATCAATGCTTTTTTTGGTGCTGATAAAGGTGTACCCTTTATCAGTTCTTTTTTTTAGCACTGATAAAGGTTTTTATTCTTAATTTATATAAAATTATAATATTTATAATCGAAAATAATGTTTTTTGTATAGATTAAAAATTATATACCAATATTTATAAATATATACTATTTATTGTTATAATTATTAATAAATAGATATATATTTATCTTATATGAAATTTTAAATAAATATATAAGAAAATAAATAAATTATTAAATAAAAACCGCTAGAACCTTTATAAGAGCTTTTTAAAAGCGCTGATAAAGGTATGTTTTTATCAGTGCTAAAATTAAAGCACTCATAAAACATACCTTTATCAGCGCTAAACAAGCACTAATAAAGGTATGTTTTATCAGCACTTTTATTTTAGTTCTGATAAAACATACCTTTATCAGCACTTTTAATGAGCATTGATAAAGGTTATAGCAGTTTTTATTTAATAACCATAACAAGCCCTCTTCTCATGCACGTGGTCAAGCTTTCGCAAAAGCTGAATGAGGCCCCTCTTCCACCGCGACCTCTCCTCCTCATCCTCCTCCTCCTCCTCCTCCTCTTTCTCTGCCGCCGCCATTGGGGTTTCCTCCTCCGCCGTGAGCGTCATCCTCCTCCGCTGCTGCCTCCGCCGCCGCTACCTCCGCCACCGCTGCCTCCGTCACCACTGCCTCTGGCACCGCTGCCTCCTCTAAGGATGCCTCCGCCATAGCTTCTTCATCTCCAAGGTCCATCTTGATTTGATTTTACCCCAAGTACTTGTTAATGATAGAAAGGTCTTGGAAACTATTAGTTGCATCAGTCAAGATTTCATTGATCAGTAATGGGAAATAATCCTTTAGAAATGTCAATTAAGGTCTCTAATGTTAATGTGGACCATATTCTACCTATTATTTTTCTTAATGGGGAAAATTTTGGTGATCCAAATTGGGTATTTCACTTCAAGGGCAAAGTTAATTTTGGTGATCCATCTTTCCGCTACCTCCGGTGTATGAAACCATGGCCAGGGTCCTTGTTTTAGCAATATGAATGAAATATCTAAAGTTTACTTATTTCAACCTTGTTTCCATTGTATGTTCATCTTTTATATTTTAAAAGTCTATTGAACTCATTCTATCAAAGGTGGGTTCTATAATTTCTTGTTATCTTAAGGTGTGTTTAACTATGGTGTGGGTTGATTTCAGTTTTAGTGGGCTCTTGGGGTTTGTGGGATATGGTAAATGGTGTACTTGGTTATATATTATTTTATTCTCATGGGTTTCTGCTATTTTATGTTTTATTTTCATTTGGAAATCTCCTCCGCTTTTCACCTCTCCTCTGCTATGAACGCACCTCTTTCGTGTGCTGAAGGACACCTTCACGATGAGTTTTCTCCTTTTACTCATTGGTTTCCTCTTGTTCGCATATTATTACTATTTGATATTGATGGTTATAATGTGAAATGTACGAGCTAAATGCCCCGCTGAAAATCATGGCCGTTGGTGGTCCTTGTTTGTGCACTAAATGAATTGCATGTTGGTTGGTTCCTATTAAACATTTGAATATAAAAATTAGTAATTTATGTATAATTGACTTATGAATGAATGCCCTAGGATGAAAAAACTTATGTGATAACCCCGAAATTATCAAACAAAATTGAATAAGGGATGTTTGTAAAATATGAAATTGTGATTGTTTGGTTTGTACGATGTTGCAGTTTTGAGCATGATTGTGTTTTTGTATGGTGTTACGGTTGTTGGCATGATTGATATGCCATTTTTTTCCATGTTGTATTTCTTACACCATTGAATATCAATCCAAAATTTACCCATTTCAATGGAACCACCACTTTGTTACTGGTGAAATTCCACTGAATCCTAGAAAACCACTTCTAGAGGACTCTATGAGACACTTTATGGTGTGAAGATGATGTTTTTCAGATTCTATATATTTTTAAAATACATGGTATTTAGTCTTGTTAAATGGAACATGCTTCACCATACATGTATTTCATATAGATTTTAATGCCACACAACATTTATCCCCAAAATCTACACCGCATGACTCATCTTTTGACTCAAACTTGGAATAAGTTTCATTTTAAATGTTACATGTCATGTGAACCTAAGTCACACACAATGTATCTCCAAGACATATACTTCATCATGAAACCATGTATATGACGTGAAATAATGGTAGAACCACATGATATGTGTTTTACTTTACTCAAACCATGTATAGATACCATAGAAACTTGATGTGTATAGACTATACGCCCCTAGTGGTCATTTAAGGACTACACACCATTTATTCCACAAAAATGTGATTCATAGGTGGTGAGGCGACTTAGTATGTATCTAAAGTACACACCTTTACCTCAAGTTGTTATATATGTTATGTACTTTTAAAGGCATCATGTAGTATTTGTAAGACTAACTTGGAATTAATTTGATATATGTCAGATTAAATCAGTTATCTTATCCATACATGATGTTCACCCTATTGGACACACCGTGTATATGGATTTCACATGAGTTTAGAAATGGTAGTATACAACCAACCTTGACTGAGAACCCTACACATTGTGTATCCATTGAACAAATTGTGTGCTATGTTATTTTCATTATTATTATTATTTATTTTTCACTTATATGATAGCATTTCATGTATGAGTATCCCATTATAAGTATCTTCTCATGAAGATCACAATAGTATGATTCCCTCAATCATTGGAAATTGCACACGATGTGGTTTTGATATTTTATTTATCTTCACTTTGCTTGAGAGTTAACAAGTGTCAAGTGAGATGTTTGGAGAAAATATGGAGTATGGTACTCCCCCATGTTTCAGTGAAGATTCCTCCATGTATAGGTTTTAGGTACTCCATGGAGACATACAAAAGACAGGGCAAAATCCCCTGTATATATATAGAGTTCAAGTACTTCCACATGTTTTGGGGTAGGTTCCTCTATTTCATGTATAAGTATCCAATTATATCCTTATATTGTTTTTTGAGGGAATTCTACTAGTTATGTTTACAATCACACCTGTATGGACTTTATAACCACATTTGATGTGTTTATTTTTATATTTTATAGTTTGGAGATGAAATTTGTGGACATAGAGTTAGTGAGGTTAGAGTAACAGTTAAACTATATGCAATGATGGTTCATTGTAGAGGAATTTGTACTATGTTTTTTTATAAAACCCAAACAATACTACTTGATTAATTAAAACATAATATTAGGCAATTTAGAGATCAAACCCATAAAGATGATGAATATGAATAAATAATGGATGAATGTCTGTTAGCTGAAAAAAGATTATGAAGATGGCGTGAAAGAGTTTATCAAGTTTGCAGAAGATCATACATGTGACCCTTCTCAAATCCTTTTTCCGTGTTTATGATATTGTTATTCAAGAAAAATTAGTCCATAGGAGTTGTAAGAACACCTTATCTGTCATGGAATATATCGAAGTTATACATTTTGGAATAAACACAGGGAAAAAACGAATGTAGGTAGTGGCTTGGAGAACATGAAGTTTTATGGATCATCTGATAGGATTACAAGTGTGAAAAATGAATACAATCATATGGAGGATGTGATTACAGATGTGAATGATGATTGAGATTGTATTGAGGAAATGACAAGGACAGTTTAAGATGAACTTCGTGATTGCCCAAAATTGTTTGAGAAGTTAAAGAGTTGTGGAAATATGCCATTGTATGCTGGTTGCACTAAATATACTACATTGTCAGCCATACTGAAGCTGTATAATTTGAATGTAGGCAATAGGTGAAGTGACACCAATTTTATGGAACTACTTGCTCTCCTGATTGACATGCTCCCAGAAGATAATGAACTCCCAAGCCGAACATATGATGCGAAACAAATGCTACGATCGATGGGTATGATCTCTGAAAGAATACACGCCTACCTGAATGACTATATATTGTTTCACAAGGACCAAAAATCACATAAATAATGACCAAAGTGTGGTTATTCTTGATACAAGAAAGATTATTCTAGTCCTATGAAAGTTGTATGGTACTTTCCAATCATTCCAAGGTTTAGGTGCTGATATGGAAGTGAGGAGACTGCAGGACAATTGACATGGCTTGTAGATGCAAGAATTAAAGATGGGAAACTACGTCACCCAACAGACTCTCATAAATGGAAGAGAATTGATCAAGAGTATCCTGAATTTGGAAATGAACCAAGAAACCTTCGTCTGGCGTTATCTATAGATAGGGTGAATCCTTTTGGTTTTCAAAGTAGCAGTCACAGTACATGGCCGGTTATGTTGGTAAATTCTAACTTACCATCGTGGTTATGCATGAAATGAAAATACATCATGTTATCTATGCTTATATCAGGACTAAAACAACTAGGTAATGATATTGATGTTTATTTGGCTCCATTGATCGAGGATTTGAAAATATTTTGGGATTCAGGTGTTATGTTGTATAGTGCTTACCAAAATGAAAATTTCACTTTGAAATCCATGTTGTACAGGATGATAAATGACTTTCCTACTTATAGAAATTTGTCAGGATATAACATTAAAGGAAATCAAGGGTGTCCCATTTGAGAACAAGGTACATAGTCAATTAGGTTGAAACATTCATCAAAAACTGTGTTTCTAGGACATCGTAGATTTCTACCTCGACGTCATAAGTACCGATCTCAGACGACATCATTTGAAAAAAGTTCATAAGAATGTACAACACTGTCTCTACTAACCGGTGATCAATTGTTTGAGAAAGTAAAAGATTTGGACACTACTTTTGGTAAAATGTTTTTGAAAAACCATATGAAAACTAGTTGGAAAAAGAGATCAGTTTTTTTTGAATTACCATACTGGAATTATCTGTATATAAGACATTTTCTTAATGTTATGCATGTTGAAAAAAATGTATGTGAAAGTGTCATCGGAACATTGGTAATTTCACCCAACAAAACAAAGGATGAAATTAAGGCTAGATTGGACATCATTGAGATGAGAATATGAGAAGAGTTGACACCAGTGAAGGGGGAAAAATGAACATTTCTTCCTCCTACTGCTTACACATTTTCTAGGAAAGAGAGATATCAGTTTTTCAACTTCTTGAATGACATAAAGGTTCCATAGGGGTATTCATCAAATATCAAGAACATCGTTTCAATGATCGATTTAAAATTAAAGGGTCTGAAATCACATGAATTCCATGTTTTGATGAAAGATATAATTCTTATAGATTTACGTTGCATTTTTCCCAAGAATATCTTCCATACATTAACGAAGCTCTATTTCTTCTTCGAAGCTATATGCAGAAAAGTTATAGACCCGATGAAATTTCTAACTATGGAAAGAGAAATTGTCATCATATTGTGTGAATTGGAAATGTTCTTCCCGCCAAAATTTTTCGATTTGATGGTTCATTTGATGGTTCATTTGGTGAGAGAGATTCGACTATGTGGTCATATACATTATAGATGGATGTACCCCATTGAACGGTATATGAATATTTTGAAAGGGTATGTCCAAAATCGAAGTCTTATAGATGGTTGTATTGCAGAGCAATATATTTTTGAGGAAGCCATTGAATTTTGTACTGAATACCTTTCTGGTGTGGAAAACATTGGCATACCAAAATCTCATCACAATGAGTGGCTTGAGTGTGAAGGAATTTCTAGAATAGAGGTTTTCACAATCAATATTCCAGATCGAGATCAGGCTCACCTTTATGTTTTGCATAACAGTTTCTACATTGAACGATATGTTCAAACCCACAAAGAAATTATTAGGTGTTTAAATCCTTATAGGGATGAAAAATGGATATCATATACACATAATCGACAGTTTATAGGATGGTTTTGGGACCATATTTTTAAGTAGTTAGATGAAAATCTAGACTCAATTTCAAAACAACTTCGATGGCTAGTCGGAGGATCAAGTGTGTATATATTATCTTACAATGCTTATGCAGTTAATGGTTATACATTCTATACTAATGAACATGATGAAGACAGTACCATGAAGAATAGTGGGGTTGCACTTGTGGCTGAGGCGATGCATGTTTCCGGTGCTAAGGATATAAATCCAATTTATGCAAATATGTCATACTTTGACATCATCAAACGAATATGGTAGTTTGATTATACAAAATTCAAAGAGTCGATTTTTCAATGAAAGTGTGTTAATAACAGGAGTGCTATTAAAATAGATGAATTAGGATTCATAAAAGTTGATTTTATTAAGGAAGGAGAGAAAGATGAACCATTTATAATTGCATCACAGACAGTACAAGTATTTTATGTTCCAAACCCCGCAAACTGAAATTGGTCAATTGTTCTGTTATTGACCAAAACAACTAAAGGGCCAGATGAAAGCTCAATGGAGGCCGACCCTTTTATAGGGACTTCACAATCATTTCACAGTGTTCCCAATATAGATGAAATTTTGTATGTCATAGGAGACCATAATGAAGGGATTTACATAGTCGATAGAGGAGTCAAATTTCTTCAGCCTTTAAAAAAAGAGAGTACAATAATCAGGTTATTTGTTTATTGTAATATACATTGTGTTACGTTATGTTATTATCTGTTCACTGCTGCTTTTATTTAATCTAAATTAAATGTTAAACCACTTCTGCAGATAATGACTTAGGCACCTAATCCCGAGGCACAAAAGGTCTCTCAACCAGCTGCTGGTTGTCCCAGTGCAGAACAACAACACGTTTCTCAACCAGCTGCTGGTGGTCCCAGTGTAGAGCAACAACATGTTTCTCAACCTGTTATTGCTGGTCCTAGTGTTGAGGTACAATAGGTTTCTCAACTTGTTGTTGCTGGTCCCAGTGCTGAGGTACAACAGGTTTCTCAACCTGTTGCTGCTGGTCCCAGTGTCGATGCTAGCGCTATGGAGGAACATATTGATGATACTTCTTAGGAAAAGGTAGGAAATGAAACCCTGAAAGTGCAAAAAAAAATAAGAGCACCGTAGTTTGACATTGTTACCCAAAATACTTAAGTCAATAGAAAAAGACATCAAATTTTAGGTGGGATGGAATAAGAGAGGCTAACATGTTAACCCCAACAAAGCCATATTTAATATCTACATAGGAATCGTCACTTGGAAACGCATGCCGATTGATGTACAGTCGTGGAACCATGTTGTTACCAGGCTTAAGACACTAATGTGGGAAGATATTACGGTAACATTATGATATCAATTTTTTAATTTATTAAAATAAAATAAAATACCAAAACATTTACTTACTCTTAATCATCCATTGAAGAGTGCATTTATAGTAGATTCCTTGCACAAGGAATATGTATTAAGAGTTGCAGGAAGGATTCATAGAGGTTTCCACACAATTTTAACAAAATATCATCTTAAAAATGCTGAAGGGAAATCAAGCCACACCCACCTCCTCTTTATTCTCACTTGATATCCCAAGGAGCGTGGGGTGCATTTAGAAACCATCGTGGGGAGTAGACTTTTCAGGTACAATGTGTGGGGTAATAAATTTTTTGACGTTTCTTGTATTCATCACTTTGATTGATAGTTTTTTATTTATAAAATAGAAACTGAGTGCTGAAAATAAAAAACACTCAACAGAACCAGTGTACCTTTATCGTAAAGCAAGGATGGGGTATGATTCACTTGAGAAAAATTGGTACATCTTTTAAATATATCTTACTACTTGTATGTGACATAAAACAACACTATAACCATGTTTCTCTATTTATATGTATATTTATGAGTCGAAATTGAAATCCATATCCATCCCACGCCATGTGCTATGGAAGGAGGCTCGTTTAAATAAAGAGGGGATACTGATAGATGAAAACACTCAAAAAGTGTGGGAAACATGTGTAAGTATGACATAATATAAATTTGATTTTTTTAAATCGCTATTATATTAAAATTAATACTTATTTTTCTATATTTTCTATCTAACATAGTCACAGGAATCAAAAACACTTGCACCAAATGTAGAAATACTTTCAGCATCCTTGATGTAGCCAACAATATGGCTGCGTCAGAGGTGCAGGTTTTGGGGTGACACCCCAAACATATTTTCAAAAACAAGCGGATGATCAAAATGAAAAAAATGGAAAATCTGCAAGAAAAAATAGCTATTTTTCAAGAAGAATTACAATAACAGAGATAGATGATAGCAAGTTTTATGGGGGAGAGGCAAAGATAAGAAAAAACTCAACAACAACCCGTGCATGATGATCCCGCCCCACCGCCCACTAACTTTGAGGCAAGCCATTACCCTAAAAAACCTAACTTAGACGTGGTAATAAATGTTTTAATAACTGTTTCTGTGAAATGTGATTCACATAGACACTGATACCTTTCTTATACTAATATTCTAGAGGGTGAAAATGACAATGATTTATATCTATCAACTCCCACCTATCTCCTTGTAGCAAGGGCTACAGTGTTCAATATGCAGGACGACATGCTACACAATAGAAAACTTCCAACATATCATTTTAGAGTGTCAATTAATGTAGCTAATGAGCCGAGTGCCAAGTTACCTGTTCCAAATGACAATGAAGACATTCATATGGTTGAAAAATCTATTGGAACATTCATCTCATGGCTGAAAATTCTTGTAAAAAACATGTCGACAAGGAGGTATCCATTTTCAATTTATTTTTAAAGCTAGACCTTTAACATTTAATGAAAAAAGGTATGACCCCATGAATGTTATTAAATAATGACAAAGAGAAGGGGGTGAAACAAAATATCGGCTCAAAACTATATCAAGGATCAACCAACTGTTTGAAATGGTCTAATAAGAGCACCTTCAACCCACACATTCTATTTCCACAGTTAATATCATTGCAGGCTCATGTGGATACAAAGTTGATAGAGGGAAATGCTCGCATAGTTGATTTTGAAAAAAATATGTACTAAGAGGAAGCATAATATTTCATTAGTGTTGAAAATGTAAACGAAATCCTCATGTATGAATGGATCGGAACCTCATTTATAAATATATACAAGAGGTATGTTTTCGTGATTTGATTTTACAAAAGCTGATATACTCTAATAATTATGGATAAATACATTTTATATTTTTGGTAGGCGTATATATGAAAAAATATTGAAGGGATTTCCCCATGAAAAAAAATTTGGACTCATTAGTCCTCACACCACCTCTTCAAAAGACAAAATAGATTCTAATAAAGAGGATGCAATAATATCATCCCTTCTCAAATAGTTTGAAAACAAAATTACAGATGATAGACTCTTTTTAATACCAACTATGCAGGGGTAAAACTCTACAATTTAATCATATCAACTATATTTTCATTTCTTTCTTTACTTATTCCTTTTGTATTTTTAGGCAACATTGGATGCTGATTGTAGTCAAGTAGGATACTCCAAAGATTTATTTTCTGGATTCAATTCATGGATATCAAAAAAACTGACCACACATGATGGAATTTGTTAATTTGTAATACACTAGATCCAACATTTTAAAACTAAACATCTAGTTATATAATTTATGTTATCTTTTAATAAGGATTATGTTATGATAGGGCAGTGCATCAATATCGTCTACTGCATGGAATGAATCCAGGGAATAAGGATTAAAACACCTATAAGATCTATAACTGGAAAAGTATCCTAGTATATATAATAACATTGCACTATCCAAACACATATCAAAACAAATTACTTATTTGTGTCAATGTTTCTGCAGTGTCCAAAATAAACAAATGGAAAGGACTGTGGTTATTATGTTTTTAAATTTATGAAAGAGATCGTATTTCACCAACAAACTAGCATCCCTAACGAGGTATTTTCAAAAATAATTACGAGTTCATTTAAAATATTTATTAATCCTTTTTTTATTTATATTTTTTTCAGTACTACCATGAATTTCATAAAAACTCATATTCACAAGATGATATATATGTGTTTAGAAACGAATGGGCAACATACCTGATGGAAGATTGTACACAAATATGATGAAGGTGAATTCCTTCTAATGTTATCCATATATGATCATTGATATCTCCCTTTTTTACACTTACTAAGAATATATGATCACACTTTATTATGTTTTATATCCTTAGGTTATGAAGAATGGTTTTAGAAATGATTTTTCTTTCTAGTAAAGCATAAATCATTGGACTACACTAGTCAATAGTGTGGAATTCGACCAATGCATAGTAATTCAGGCCACTCACGAGTATCTTAAAATCTTGATGGGAACCAATATCTTGGATTTTCAATTTTCTAATTTTAGTTTCCCTTAGATGTGGGTGGGGGATGTCCAGGAGGGAGGGGTGTCCAAGAGTGGGGGGAAGGGGGGTGTCCAGGAGGGGGTGTGTCCACGAGGGAGGGGGTTTCCAGGTGTGAGGGTGTGTGGGGGTGTCCAGGAGGGGAGGGGGGGCTGTCCAGGGGGTGTCCTGGAGTGGGGGGTGTCCAAAAGGGAGGGGGTGTCCATGAGTTAGGTGTCCAGGAGGGGAGGGAGGGTGTGTGTCCAGAAGGGAGGGGGTGTACAGACAAAGATCCATTCAATTCCATTCAATACTGATAATATACAATGGGTAGATCACTTATAGAGTATCCTGAAGTGGGTCCGTAGTGAGGCATAAAAAGTTCCAACCAACCAAACCAATTCCAAGCCCATGTAATGGCCTAAGAATTATATTATAGTTTAATTTGAGGCCCAATATATCTTATTTTATGTCATAAAGACCCAAAATATGCATCATTTACCTTTCTCACATTAGATTTATGTGAAATTTCGTTCCTATTCCTCTAATATATTTTTTTGTTTGGTGTTTTTCCTTGATTTTTTGAACTGTATCTCTTCAAAATATATAGGATTTTATAATTCATATTATTGAATGATGGTGTATGAATAATATTTATTCCATTATCAAATAGATAATGAAAATATAGTTGGATAAAGAAGGTTATTAATGGGTATACACTAAAGAACTAGGAGGGAGGGGGTGTCCAAGAGGGAGGGGGTGTCCAAGTGGGAGGGTGGGTGGGGGGTGTCTAGGAGGGGAGGATGGGCTGTCTAGGAGGGGAGGGGACTGTCCAGGGGGTGGGAAGTGGGCTATCCAGAGAAAGGGATGGGGGCTGCAAGGGGAGGGAGGGGGGGTTGTCCAGGAGGAGGGAGGGGGGTTGTAGGTGGAGTGGTGGGAGGGAGGGGGGCTGTACAGGGGTAGAGAGGGGGCTGTCTAGGGAGGTTGTATTAGGGAGGGGAGGGATGGGGTTTTCCAGGAAGGAGGGGGTGTCCGGAAGGGGGGGCTATTCAGGAGAGGGGGGGGGGTGGCTATCCAGGAGGTGGGAAGGGGGCTGTCCAGGGAAAGGAAGGGGGTCTGTAAGGGGAGGGAGGGGGGGGGGGGTGCTATCCAGGGGTAGGGAGGGGGGCATTGATGTTAACCGAAGCATCAAGGTAGATTAGAAAACATGATAAAATACTATTTTGATACTTACCAAGATCAACATGTTGACTTTAAATAGACTTTAATATCTTCATTTAGTCCATCAAAGACATGACTAAAATCCCAAAAGATAAGACTGAAATTCACTCAAATGTAGGCTGTAGAAGCCATGCATTCTGTGCCATGGTTTTTCCAAAAGTTTCACCTAGGGGATTAAAATAAAAATCTATTATAGTTCACTATCTCAAGAGTGATTGTGTGGTTCCTTCAATGGGATTTTTTCTTCTGAAGAAGAACGTCAGATGGTACGACTGGATTAAACAACACCGATTCATAATCAACCACAGTCTGAATGAAAGTGGAAACATCTTTTATGGATAAGTTCTCACATGTTTCCACTCATATGTCCCATCTCCTCAGTTCCCTTCCATTAAACAAAGGTTTTTCAGTTCCTTGGGAAACTTTCTTCCTATCGTATGCGACTATGATCACATTCTCCATGTTGTTTTCACCTTTGTGCTATATCCTCCATGATTACTGTTGACCAAGTGTTGTCTTCCGCAGTATCTTCAAGTCCAAACGCGTTCTTTTCCAGTTTCACTAAACTTTTTGACTTCCGCACGTGGTCCCATGGAAAACAAAGTGTAGATGGATCCTCTTGCTCAGTTTCAGTAGCATTTTCCGCAAAAGATGCGACCAACATCCCGATCGCATCTCTCCCATTTGTCTCCCTGTTGTCGCCTCCATCAGAATGTGTCAGTCTCCTCCGTAGCTAGAATCAACCAATAATCTTCCTTTTCCTGCATCTCAGTCATTCTCATCGCCAATTTAAGTCACTCCCCCTCTTGTTGTGACACTTTCTCTATGATGCGCAACATGTTAGTGGTGTTTTTTCAATATTCATCTTACTCTGTCAACTCATATTCCTACCTGCGCTGCTCTTGATCCCACCGCTACTGGTGCAACGTGAGAGCTTCCATTTTGGATACAATGGACTAATTCTGAAAATATCAAGGGTTTATTCCTCTTTTTGTAACAGAAAAGTGTTTTTATGAAAATATGTCCATTTGATCATACCCACTAAAATCTATTATTATTATTGTTACTATTGTCATTGATAGATTTGAAGTTGATTTTATTTCATTGTCTAAAGATATCATTTGGTTTTTCCTATTTAAAGTTCACTATATATTTGTAGAACAATAAGTTTTTGTTCTGTCCAGGGGGTTGTCTTGAGGAGGGGAGGGAGGGGGGTTATCCAGGAAGGAGGGGGTGTCCGAGAGTGGAGGGGGGGGGGGTGTCCAGGAGTGGAGGAGGGAGGGTGTTCAGGAGGGGAGGGGGGCTATTCAGGAGGGGAGGGGGCTATCCAGGGGGTGAGAAGGGGGCTGTCTAGGGAAAGGGAGGGGGTCTGCAAGGGGAGGGAGGGGGGTTGTCTAGGAGGAGGGAGGGGGGTTGCAGGTGGAGTGGTGGGAGGGAGGGGGGCTGCAAGGGGGGGGGGGTATCCAAGGGTAGAGAGGGGGCTGTCTAGGGGGGATGTCTCGTGGAGGAAAGGGTGAGGGGTTGTTCAGGAAGGAGGGGGTGTCTGGGAGGGGGGGGGGGGCTGTCCAGGAGAGGATGGGGGCTGTCCAGAAGGTGGGAAGGGGGATGTCCAGGGAAAAGTATGGGGGATGCAAGGGGAGGGAGGGGGGTTGTCCAAGGGGAGGGAGGGGGGTTGCAGGTGGAGTGGTGGGAGGGAGGGGGGCTGTAGGGGGGGATGTCCAGGGGTAGAGAGGGGGCTGTCTAGGGGAGGGGAGGGAGGGGGTGTCCAGAAGGGGAGGGGGTGTCCAGGAGAGGGGGTGAGGGGCTGTCCAGGGAAAGGGATGGGACTATAAGGGGAGTATGGGGGGGGGGGGGGGGTTGTCCAGGAGGAGATAGAGGGGCTGCAGGTGGAGTGTTGGGAGGGGGGGGACTATCTAGGGGTAGGGAGGGGGCTGTGGGGGGGGGGGGGGTTCCAATAGGAGGGATGGGGGATGCAGGTGGAGTGGTGGGAGGGGGGGGGGGGTGCCCAGCAGTAGGGAGGGGGCTGTCTTGAGGAGGGGAGGGAGGGGGGGGGGTTGGCTAATCACACTAAAGAACTAAGAGATCAAAATAAAAGTGAACCAGTATGATCATGGCCTATCTAATTGTGTAGGTTCTCATCAAACCCTCTCTAAAACTGATAAATACAAAACAATATTTATATGTTATTGAATCATGTTGAACCTCTTCTAAAATATTAATTCAATCCAAGGAAATATAGACATGTAAAGGTTGTAACAGGTAACAATTTACATTTTATTAATTTATTCTTTCATATTAATGTTTAATTTATTTCATTATTGTATTACTAATATAATATTTTTTTTTCTTATATAGGTGAAATCTTTTTCTTGAGTTTGAATGATTTGTTCGGAAACTAATACCAAGGATGAAATTTTTTTAGAGTGGATCATGGATGCAAAAAGGATGAAACATCAATGTTTTTTAACTGTTTGTTGGATAATTATAATTGTAACCAAACTAAACATTATTTGAAATGTATATAGAAGTGTGTTGTTTTGTATTCACGATTTCAAGTAAATGTATATAGCATTTTTGTTCTTCTGTGCATTGTGTGTAGGTGTTATTTGTTCTATATGTGCTGGTGCTGTCTCATGTGTGCAGGTGCTGTGCAGGTTCTGGGTTTGCACACACAATTTGGCCTTTATCAGTGCTAATTAAGCGCTGATAAATGGATAATATATCAGTGCTCAAAATAGCACTGATAAAGGTAGTATTTATCAGCGATATTTTTAGTGATGATATATTATCCATTTATCAGTGCTATTTTTAGCACTGATAAATACTACCTTTATCAGTGCTATGTTTTACACTGATAAAGGGGACCCCCTTTATCTTCACCATGATTAACAGCGTTTTTTAGCATTGTTAAAGGTGGTTTTTAGTGCTATTAGTAGCCCTATTTGTATTAGTGTTATTATTATTATGGTAAAATGATATTACATCTTTTATCCATCCTACAAAAAATGACATCACTATGTGTGCATACATACAACTTACCGTCTCCACTTAGTGGTGTAATGTTTTTCTATAAATACTTTACTTGGATGGTTATAATGATGAAAATAAGGGATATAAATTATATTTATGAAATTATATCAATTATTTAAATTTAATATATCATTCACTCCATTAAAGTTTTACTCTTTAAGGGTATGATATCATCACTCATGTGTACATATAGCCTACCATCTCCACGATGCGATGTGATTCATTTTACATGTTCTGTATTGAAGAATGCTTATAAAACATTATTTAATGATTAAATAAGATATTTATAACATTAATTTAATTCTTCATATGATGTATCTATATCCTATTCTAATTAATTAGGACATTCACTACAAAACAATAATAATAAATTAAGTCAATTAACACCCGAAACAAGAAAAATAGTGAAATATTATTGATGAACCAGTTGTAAGATGATATAAAACGATCATATAAGATATTATGAATATGAATATGGTTCTATAATAAAATAATAACATGTTTAAAACCATTATATATGAGTTTTGAACATATTTGAAGGATATCAAACTTGAGGTAAGGGATTCTAATCTCACTTTTACTTCAGTGGGAAATATGCTTTATTCGCCCTTATTTATATTTTGTGGTGCATATATTGCCCCTTTTATGTGTTATATAATGAATTAATTTATCTTCTTGATAGTTAATGTTTGATTTGAAGTTATTTATTTCATGGGTCTTATGATTGAAAATATTACCAAGTGGTAAGGGTTTATATCATAATATAATCATTATTTGGGATTATTTATGTTTGAGCCTCCACTGGGGAATATTTCTATTACATGTCCATTTTTTTAAAATTCATTCAATTTTTTACTATTCTAATAATATTGGTTAAAGTCATTTTTACCCCTATTTTACAATTTAATTTTTTTAAAATGAATCTGCATGTCAATTTCAAAACAGTTCCTAATTGGATTTTACCAAAAAAGTGAAAAGAATATTTGTTTTATTGTGTACAGAATGAATAGAATTTACATCCATCATGACCACTCAAATATTTTTAAGTTTATTTTCTAATTTTTAAAAAGTTATTTTAAAATAAAATTATAATCAAAATGTTATGTTTAATTTTACGTGTAATAAGTGATTTCAAAGTTAGAAAGTGTATTTTCCTCATGCATTTTTTAGTGATATTATTAAATTATCTATGTCAACATTCTTTATTGAATCCTATAACTAATTGAGGTTGATCTCTTATGATACCATTAATTTTTTTATTGAATGGTTTATGATCAGTTTGATTGAGGATGTACTATTTTAAAACCATTATCCGTATTACTCTGGATGGTTTATGATTATGTTTACTGATTGAGGAAATCAATTACATTTAATATACTAGTTTTAGTATGAATGTATATGTTGATTTTATTTCACCCTTTTTATGTGGGGGAATGCCTTGGACTTAGTAAGTGATGGTATGGTCCCTCTATAACCCCCTGATTCATCATTAGGTATCATGAGACAAACTAGATCAAGTTTTGGCTGAGGCCTTACCCATTTTTGTGAAATTCATGGTTGAGGCCTTGAAAATATGTTTTGATGTCCCATATTATCCATTCCATTATTATGATATTATTTATTGATATTCCATAAGATTATTCAATTAGTATAATTTACATGTTTAACTTTCATTATCATGTGATTATTTATATGGAATTATTTTTTCATCATTTATTCCTAAAATATTATTCTCATATTATTTATTAAATGACATGTGTTTCAGTTAGTTGACTTTCCACATTTTTTATTCCTTATTTACTCATAAATTTCTCTGTACGCTTACCCTTACTGAGAATCTGAGATCACCCCGTTCTTATATTTTATTTTCCCCAAGATATGAGGAAGTATTTTTTGATTAATATATAGGGAAATACTAAGGGGAAATAATGGAATTCTTAAAGAAATTATTTTTGTTTTTTTTATGTTTTAAAATGTAATGTGAATTTAAATTCTGTATCTTCTAATAAATCATTTTTTTACCTCAGTTATGTGTGCTTTTAATTTTGTTCCAATTCATTGTTATGGAACTATTACAAGTTACCTAGGAGTTTAGAATGGTTTCTAGGGTTTGAGGGCTTGTTCAGAGTTTGGAATCCTGGCCGGTGGAGAAAAATACTGGGCCGCTTGGTAAGTAGAAACCATGTGAGCCAGACTGCACACTTTACTTAACCATACAAGACCTAGGTAGAGGACCAAGTAGGGCACATGATTTTCCCCAATTGTGTACCAGGGGATTCATGTCTGAGATAGAATCTCAATAAAATATAGAAAATCCATGCACATGGTTGGAAAAAAATTTCTCAAATGGTGTTGGACTGATTGTGTGGGTCCACCCAAGAGGTAGTGCCATGCACACAGTTGGTGCATAGTTTGTCCAATCATGCAGCCAAACTGTGTGCCCCTATTTTTCTTGGTTAAAATGAATAAATTTACCTTAATTAATGTTTAACATTACCTATCATCCTTAAAATCTATTTCCAATGAAACATGACCTTCATTCTTCATATTGGAGGTCACAACCCCCTCTTCCATAGGTTTTACTCCTACTCCGATCCAAACTCTGATTCAATCCTCATTCAACATGTTGGATGCACATCAGCGCGTAATTCAACTATCTTGATCTATTAATCATTTATATTCTCCTTGATGAATTTATATAGATATAGGCTCATATTCCCTATTTTAAGGGTGTTGACACATTCTTTGACTTTCTTCCAATCCAGGACAAACTAGAGGTTGATACTAGATGAGGAGAGTTTTGTGAGTATATAGTTGGTGGTCAATGAATCATTACTAAATTATCACCATTTTATAAACTAAATTCAGTATTTTTATGTAGATTTTATTGGGTGTTACCTATTTAATTCATGTTACTTTCTTATAATCATTATTCTCATATTCTATAGGCTCTTCCATATAGTACCATCACACTATTTCAGGTTGAGACCTCAACATCTTCCACCCCAAGTTGTGTGTTTCCTTAAATATGATGCGGTAACTCAAGTGGGTTCACCCTTGATACTGTTAGGGTGTGTGGATTTTCCCTGCTAATGGAATGAACTGTTTAATTAAATAAATGTTGAATTGATAATGGTTAGCGCCTTATAGTTTCCACTTTACCCTTCTAAGATAATTTTCAATTAATTGATGAAATGTTAAAATGTAAATGAAAATTATATTATATATATATCCCTTATACCAAATGAATATAATTAAATGGTTTAGTTACATGTCCATAGCACACCTTTCCATGCTTATGTATGGTAGTAGAGTGAACCTGATAAATGATTAATTAATTTAATGTACTAAATAGTTTCATATATTGTTATGCCTTGTCACACTAATGAAAGGAAATGGACTAAACCAAATTAATTATTAAAAGGAATGGGTATTACAAAGAATAATTTATTTAATGAATCAAGTATATGGTTCCTAATTCCTATGGATTTGTTCATCTTTATAGGAGTGTCCAAAATTGATCTAGCCTTGGATTCCCAAGGGAATTACTTGAGCACTCTTTGATTCCATTCTGATTTAGGGACACTAGTTTCTAGGGGAGGTACCCACCTTGAAACCCAATATTTTCCTTCCAGTGGATTGCCAACATGACAACGTTGGATCCCTCCATTATCATTTAGATATTAGGATTCATTGGATACACTCCTTGGATGCAACATGACATTTTAGACATAAGGGACCACGGATAAAACAATTGGATGTAGTCATTTATTATACCATTTTACCTTGGATGAGATCATTGGAATCAGTTAGAATCATATTACAGTGGAATGTATTGGGTGATTCCCATTGGATTACACCCAAACCCCTTATATCTAGGATATAGGTTACCATAGAGTTCAATCGACCCTAAGGTCAATGATTAATTAGTTATTATGTTGGATAATCTTAGTTATTATCATATTTATAGGATTCCTTATAACATCTTTGATTATTTATTTTTATTATCAAGATATGATGTGAGTGTAGGTTATAACTCACATGAAATATTATATAAACTGAACTTAAGTGAATTAACTAAACTATATCATGTTCAATGAAATTACTAGATAATGCTGAAGTAGGTATCCATGCATTAAATTTCTGTATTTATTTAAATTTATATATACTTATATGATGTTAGTTTATATTTGATATAATGGATTGTATAAATGATGTTGGTGGTGGCCTACTAAGATTTATCTCACACCCTAGATGGAATTCCATTTGTACTCAGGAATATTACATGTATACAAGTTTTGAAAAAGTGAAGCATCCTACATTGGATAAATGATATTTCTTTCCTGAATTAGGATAGAGCTTGGTAGAAGATGACCAAGATAGAGCTTGGGATGCTTGGATAGTTTTTTGATTCTTTTTTCTTATTGAGTATAACATGTATTTCCTGTTTCCATATATATCTATTTATCATTTTTTGGATACATGACATATATTATCATCATATTTTGTATATGATTCAGCTTCCATATTCTATTATTATTACTAGTTCCATCTATTATATATTATTTCTGTCTGCTTCTACTCCGGTGGGTTACTGATTTAGTGTTTATAGTGATTGTTATCTATTGTCCCATATTTTTATTATACTACTTATATTATTCAATTGTTATTATATTTATCCTACAAGATCCACTTTTGTAATGTAGGTATATTCTCCCCATGGAAACACCCTAGGACCTCGTTGATATTCAGTATCATCTGGAGTTTGGGAAGATGCACTTGAGGCCATGTGGCCTTCCAGCTTTAAGGAACCTTTGTGTGGAAACCATGGTTAGGACATAAAAAAGTGATATCAAAGGATTCCTTTATTGATTTACTATTTTTAGACAATATACAGAACATTAATAATGCATGGAACCTAGTTATAATCCATTCTTGGGTGTTTTTAACCCATGTTCAGGGTAAATTCTGAGTTTCTTGAAATAAAATTTGTTGTTCTATATTTTTCCTATTATAGTTGGTATCCTTTCACCATTGGGCGATTCACATGTTTTGTGATGATGATTATTATTATTACGATTTAGGATTTCATTTCATCATTGGATTGATGGCATGAGGTAACAGATATTTTTTTCATGCATAATTTTAGGTTTCTAGAATTTACATTCCATGCATATGCCATGTCATATAGGTGCATTTAATTTATTGTATTTCTTGTTTTTACTATGATTGTTGAGTGATGATATGGTAGTTATATTATGTTTATGATTCTATTTGGATGTGATTGAATGATTTCTAGTTTCAATTCATAAGGTATATGGTCCCTTGTTGGTTGGAATGGGTACTTTACTGAGTTAAGACAAAATATATAACCTATTACATTCTGAGACCAAATGTAGATTGGGTTAACTATTAATTAAATGGGTTCCTATTTTATTGATAAGGTGTATGGGTCATGATTCACTGGGAATGAAAATCTATTTTAATCAGACCTTTATACATGTTTATAAGAAAATTAAACATAAAAATTAAAACATGGATTAAAAATATATGGTTTCTAGTAAATGAAGAGGGAAGGTGCTATTGAAACTTCATCTACTAGAATCCCTATAATTTAAACTTCAACACTTACCAATACATGGCCTTCTAAGTGGGTAGTTAGGGTATTATAAATTTCATAGTGATTCCTTATTTTAATGTTCTTCTTCCGCTAGTGCTTATAAATTTTCTTAAAGATTTTTATAAGGTGTGTGATTGGAATTTTCATAGCTATTTTACCATGAAATTCTCATGTCATGCACCAGGAGGGTGGAAAAGACTATCCTCCTGAAATGGTGGTCCCTAAGCCTCCAGTCTTACCTTTAGGACTGCCACTTGAGGCACCACATACTATACCTAATAAGGGTAATGAATCTCATCTTTGTGAGAGTTAATATAATCTGATTCAGTCCATACAAGATGCTCCATGACCTGTACATATGATGGATGATCTGACATGTGAGTTCCAAGAACATTATCCTCCCACCTTCTTTGGGTATGAAGGAAAAAAAGATGATTATTCTTGGATGTAGGCTAGCCTATCTATATCTTTCCATATAAAGGATCCTCTAGAGTGTAGGGTTAGGCTTTCCACCTATACGATTCAGGATTCGGCCAATTGCTAGTGGGATGTGACTACCTAGGATGGTCAACATTAGGGTATGGTTTGGGATGATTTTCAAATTGCCTTCTATGAACAATTTTTTTCTTAGAAGCTAAGAGTTTATATAACTAGATAATTCATGCATCTAGAGAAGGGATC
Organism: Viscum album; assembly: GCA_963277665.1. Classification (NCBI taxonomy): domain Eukaryota; kingdom Viridiplantae; phylum Streptophyta; class Magnoliopsida; order Santalales; family Viscaceae; genus Viscum; species Viscum album. The sequence continues at coordinate 2,075,395,208 of OY728131.1, forward strand.
TATGTCAGTCATGGACTATTTAACTTTTTCTACTAAGTTGAAGATATTTTCAATACTTATTGACAATGATGATCTATCACATGCTAGACATTTTGAGGATGTGATCTGGTATTCTATTTGTATGTAGGTGAATATATTTATCCTACCTACATTTTTATGAGACCATTATTCTAGCTCTTATCATTGACCACAACCTAAGGGAAGAATATACTACCGGGAACATATGATCAATGTTGAGGTAGTCCATTAGTTCTTCCGGTAACAGGAAGCATTCCCTCTAGATTTCTTTTCAGAGAAGTCATAATCATAGTGACCACACTAGATGTACCTTTTTATAAAATCAGTGCTGGAAAATAGAGGAATCTAAATCCACAACGTGATAGAGGCCTAATTGAGTTCCATTATTGTGGACATATAGGGAATATTTTGATATTTCGTCAGACCTTTACATATAGTTCCATTGGAAGAGGATCCATACCAACTCTACCTTTAGGGCAAGGTTAATTTATGTCATGTTATGTAGGGAGTTGGTGTAACACCTAAAGGACTGTTCGATGAGGAGTTCATGGTCGCAGTATCCAAACTTTATATCATTAGTCCCAGTAGAGCGGTCATACTCAAGGTAGTCTAGATATAGCATAGGTCAGTGGATCATGTTAGTTTCATGCTTTACAACATCTATAGTATGCGGTACTATTCTAGTAGCCTCCACTATAGTATATTCATTATTTGAAATAGGTTATTCACACTACTTTATATATTTATCTATCATGTAAGTTTTTGGGTTGAAAATTTAGTATTATTGGGGTGTAATGACCCTTGATATGCCACTGGGTGTATAGTCTAAGGAAATAAACCAATGTAGGGATTTCCCCTTAAAGTAAGAAGCTACCCATTCTTATGGGACCTATTTGGTCATGAGATAATAGGCTCAAATTTCATTATTGGGATGGATTGGTTTGTCCCATATCATTCCATTGTAGACTACTATCACTATAGGGTATCTTTTAAATCACTAGAGGGTAGCAGTTATCTATAAAAGGTTGAGTGGGATGTCTAGGATAGTAGAGTTGGACAAGAGCATCATGGGCTATGTGAATTGACCAACCATATTTTTAGTCTCTTTGTGAAGGAGTAAAGAGTACACCATATATCTTTTCCTCCCATTGTAGATTGTTTTAGGGACATATTTACTGATTATTTTTCATGATTACATCCTATGAGAAAGGCAGAGTTTATGATGGATCTGGTTTCAGGAGAAACTCTTGTGTCTATTCCGCCATATAGGATGACACCTACCAAGATCCAAGAGATCAATAAATGATTATAGGACTTATAGTCTAAGGGGTTCATCATACCCAGTATATCCTATTAGAGTTTACCCATGCTATTCGCTAAGAAGGTGGATGGTACCCTTTTTTTAGGCATGGATTTATGACATTTGAACCATCATGTGATTAAGAAACTGGTATCCACTACCTCAAATAGATGATTTATTTGACCATATCTAAGGAGATTTTATGTTTTCTATGATCAACTTGAGATCATCATCAGGTGCGAGTAAATATCCCACACATACCTCATACAACATTTCATAGCAGGCATGGTCTATATAAGTATCTAATTAAGTCATTCAATCTTATGAATGTGCCTTCCATTTTCATGGCCTTAATGAATGGGGTCTTTCTTCCCTATCTAGATTATTTTTCATGGTATTTGTGGATGAAATATTAGGGTACTATCACACTTGTAGTGATAATTCTAATCATCTTGAGATCATTCTGAATACCCTTAGAGAGAATCATCTTTATGCCAAGATTTCTAAGTACCACTTCTGGATCAACAAAGTTGACTTATTGAGTCATATTATTACAGAATCATGATTATCTGCTGAACCAGAGAAGGTGAGTGATGTGATTTCCTTGGACCAGCCCAAGAATGTATTTGATATACAGAGTCTATTGGGGATGAATTAATATTAAAAGAATTTCATATTAAAAATATCATGGATTTTTTAACCTCTTATAGTCTTACTAAGAGGGGTGTCAAGTTACTATGGTTATAATCATGCTAAAATTCTTTTTATGAGTTGAATGGAAGGCTTACCTCAACACCTACTCGAATTTTTCCAGATCTTGAAAGAGTCCATACAGTGTTCTATGATGCATCTAGAATCATCTTGGGAGAAGTTATGATATAGGAGGATAGAGTTATTGAATATGGATCTCAGTAGTTGAGGCCTCATGAGAGGAATTTACCGACACATGACCTTGAGCTAGTAGAGGTTCTCCATGCCTTATGCTACCGAAGACACTATCTGATGGGTGTGCGCTTTATAGTGTATACAGACCACAAGAGCATAAAATATATATTTTCAGTGTGACATTAATCCTAAATAGTGAATATGGGTCAAATATCTTCATTCCTTCAATTTTGAGCTTACATATAAACTTGTAAAGGGAAATTTAGAAGCAGATGCACTAAGCTAGCAAACTCAGGCACATGCCGTACATGATTCCAGTGATGAATAGAAATTGAGGAACCTTTTTTCTAAGATGAATATGAAGTTTCATGAAAGTAATGGGAATTATTATCTATCAGCCTTGATAGTAACCTCCTTACTCGTTGATAGGGTAAAGAGTAGGGAAATTTTAAGAACTTGAGGGGTTTGGTTCTATGAGAGAGTATTTCTAGTATGGACCCACCTACAGATTGGTCTGTCGATTAATATGATATTATCCTTTTAAATGGGAATGTTTTGGTTCCTATAGATATGAGAGGGTAACTAATGTGCGAGTCCCAAACTTATCATTTCATAGTTTATATATGAATCTCCACGATATATCGAGATATGTGACACCTGTATTGGTGGTCGAGGATGAAATTTCAGATAACATGATTTTTCACTAGGTGTTCCACCTTTCAACAGGTGAAGGCAGAGCACTAGAGACCTACATGATTTTTAAAACTATTTCTAGTCCTGGAATGGAAATGGGAAGATTTTTATAGGTATTTTTTAGTTGGATTACTGAGTTCACCCTGAGGCTGCGATATAGTTTGGGTAGTCATGGATCAACTGATAATTGTAGCCCACTTACTTCTTATCTAGGAGACTTTCTTAGTTGATGGGATGGGATGATTATATGTCCATGAGATTATATGGATACATAGGGTTCCTATTACTATCATCTTAGATATGTATGATCATTTCACATTAATATTCTGGTAGGGGTTGCAAAGATATATGGGAACATAGGTTATTCTAAGCACAACCTTTTAGCTTTAGACTGATGGAAAGTTTGAAAAGAGGATACAGGTGTTAGAGGACTTGTTTTGGGCATGCATCCTTGATTTCAGTAGTTTGTGAGAGGATAATACTACTCTCATTTAGTTTTATTATAATAATATCTTCTGGGAAACAATTTAGATGGACTCTTTTGAGGCCTTATATCGTAGGTCGTTATGTTCTCCCCTATGGCGGTTAGAGGCATTAGAGGCAATGCTACTAGGTCCTCATCTCTTTTTGGAGACTTTGAGTAGGTTCAGTTAATCAGAATGTGTCTAAATACTGATTAGTATAAACATAAATCCTTTGAAGATCATTTTCGATGACCTATAGAGTTTGAGGTCGGGGATCGTGTTTTCTTATAGGTATCACCCAGGTTTGGGCATAGATAAATACAGAGGAAGGGGAAGACATCATCTCATTATGTTGGACCATTTGAGATTATAGAGATATTTGGGATGATAGATTATCATTTTATAATACATTATAGGTGCCATTACATATACGACATCTTCCATGTTTCATAGCTTTTTCAATATCATGTCGACCCATCTCATACTTTTGATCCAAAGGAGGTTGAGTTGGATGCCAATTCTTCTTTTGTGGATCACCTGTTACACATATTTGACCAAATCATAAAGGCCCTCTGAGGCTGGTCTATATCATTAGTATGGGTTCTATGGTAGCATGGCTTAGTGTAGGATGAGACCAAGGAGAGAGAGGCTAATGTACATGCCCAGTGGCCAGTTTTTTTCTCAGACATTGTTTCACCATCCTTTGAAGGTGAACTCATGGATGATTTACTTTAAGTGGGGATGACTGTAAGAACCCGGTTTTTAACTTAGATATGAATCCTCTTAAATTGGTATAATTATTTATTATGTATATATTATTTATTCCTAAGGATTTTATAATGGTTTTAGGGGAGTTGAAGCTTTTTAGAATCTCAAAACCCTAACCGGTGGGGAAAAATATTTGGCCTCATGCTTAATAAAAACCGTGCAAGTTAGTCCACACAATTTCCATAACCATAAGACACCTGGGAAGATGTCAAAGCAGGGAACACAGTTCTCCCTAACCATGTTCTAGGGGCCACATGCCTATGTGATTATCTCAAAAAATTTCAGTAGAGACATGCACATAGTTTCTTAAATAGCTTGTGACTAACCATGATGGGTCCCCCTAGATGCACTTATATGTGCATATTTGGGGCACAATTTGGACAAACGTGCAATAAAAATAGTGAGCCTCTATTTTTATTAAGTAAAATGAAAAATTTTCCCTTAATTTTTTTTAATATTACCTCTCATCCTTCTTTTCTATTTCCAGTGATAGAGGGCCTCCATCCTTCACATTGGAGCTCCCAAAACCCTCTTCCATAGGGTTTTATCTGGTTCTCCGATCAATCTCCGATTCAATCCTCATACATAATATTGGATGTTAATCGTTGATTAATTAAATCACCCAGATCCATTATTTGTTTATATTTTCATTGAAATATTTATTTCGATGAAGGCTCATATGCCATATTTTTAGGGTGTTGATCCATTCTCTAGTTTTCTTTTGATCCAGTCCAAACTGAAGGATGAGACTAGATGAGGTGAGTTTTACGTGTATACAGTAGGTGGTCTATGACTCATTCCTCAAGTATCTCTATTTTATAAACATTAATCATTGTTCACATGATGATTTAATTGGAAATTTCATATTTAATTCTTGTTACTTTTTTATAATCATTATGCTCGTATTCTAGATCCATTTCCATTTAGTAGTGTCACAAAGTTAAGGGTCAGGAACTCAACAACTTCCACCCCAAGTAGGGTGTTTCCTTCAATATGTCATGGTATCCCAAGAGAGTTCACTTATAACACCATTTGGGCATGTGAATTGACCCTGATAATGTTAATCCTGATTTAATTAAATAAATGATTAATTGCTAATGGTTATCATCTTATAGTTTCCACTTGAACCTTCTAAGGAAAGTTCTTAATTAATTGATGAACCTTTAAAATGGAAATGGAAAGTATATTTTATATATATAACTTGGTCCAAATGAATGAAATTAAATAGTTTGGTTGCATTCTTATAGCACACCTTTCCATTCTTATGGAAGGCAGTGAAGTGAACCTGATAAATGATTAAGTAATTTATAGTACTAAATGGTTTCATGTATTATTATGCCTTATCACACTAATGAAAGGGAATGAATTGAACCAAATTAATTATTAAAAAACATGTGTATTCCATGGAATAAGTTATTAAATGAATCAAGTATATGGTTCTTACTGCACATGGACCTATTCATATTTATAGGAGTGGTCAGACTTGAGCTTTCCCTAGATTACTTATGGAATTCCTTGAGAACTCATGGATTCTATTCTGATTTAGGGATTCCAGTTGAAAAGGGAGATGCCCACCTTGGAACTTAATATTTTTCTACCAATGGATACCTAACATGATGTTGTAGGATCACTTTATTATCATTCAGATATTAGGATTCCTTTCATAAACTCCTTGATCTAGCATGACAACTTGGACATGTTGTTCCATGGATACACCCATTGGGAATAGTTGTTACTTATCTTATTTTACCTTATATTATATCCTTGAAATCGATTAAAATATTATAATAGTGTAATTCCATAGGTGATTCCCCTTTTATTACATTAAGACCCCTTATTTCTAGGCTTCATGTTATCATTGAATTGGATTGACCCTGAGGAAAAGGATTCCATGGTTATTACCTTGGATCATATTTCTTAATTTCATCATTATAGTATTACTTGTTACATATTGGATCTGTTATTTTTACTATCATGATATGATGTCAGTGCTAGTTATACCTCATGGGAATTATTATATAAAATGAACTTAAGTGAATTAATTAAATGATATCATGTTCAGAGACATTACCAACTGAGGTTGAAGTAGGTATTTTAACATTTAAATTTTCGCACTACTTTACATTTATATATACCCACACAATGCCAGTTTATATTTCACATATTGGATGGTATATATGCCATTGGTGCTGGCCTACTGAGATTTACAACACACCCTATTTAGGCCTCCATTGGTACCCAAGAAGATTAAATGTATTCATGTGTTGAAAAAGGGAATCATCCACTCATGGACACCTAATATTGCTTTCCTTCTTTAGGATGAAGCTTTTTAATAGATGACCGAGTTGGAGCTTGGGATGTTTCCATAGTTTTTGGATTCTTTTTTCTTCTTGTGTATATAATTTATTGACTAATTCCATGTATACCTGTTTTATAGTTTTTAGAGACATAGAATACATTATCATCATATTTTTTATATGATTCACTTCCCATGTTTTAATATTACTGCCATTTTATTTTTTATATATTATTCCTGCCTGATTATTCTATGGTGAGTTATTGACCTAGTTTTTATAGTTTCTATTATCTGTTGTGAATTTTTTTATTATACTTCTTCCTCTATTTACATGTTATTATATTTATATACTATGATCCAATTTATTAATGAGGGAATAGTCTTTCCTCTAACACACCCTATTCCCAAGCTTTTAGTCAGCATCCTCTGAAATTTGTGGAGTTGTTCTTGAGGCAATTTTTCCAACCGTATTTGTGACACCTTTGAGTGGCACCAAGGGTCAGAGAATCACATATCTAGTTTACCAAGACTACTAAACTATCTGATCCATTGGGATATGATTCCTTGTATCTTATTCCAATGAAATATTTTAACCACCAACTTTGGACTATTAGGTTCTGGGTCTTTATAATTGGTATCGTAGAAATATTTGTAGAAACATTGGTAACTAGAGTTAGGAAATCATAGATTAGTGAATGGAAATCTATGATAGAATTTTCAAATATTCCCAAAAAACCAAGATTATGATTTAAAAATTATTTATACCTAAATTATTAATTTAAATCACTTGTTTCAATAGTTTTGAGATTCTATATTATGTTTAATAATGTTATGATCTAATATAATATATGAAATAATTTATAAACAATTCCTAGTAGAAGGAATGGGGACCACATCAATGCACTTAATCTAAAGATTAAGAATGATCAATTCTTTGATAGGTTTAATCCAATATTTCAATGGGAACTAGAATTGAAAACATTCTCATCATATTAGAAAATATTATGATGTGTTAATAAGATAGGAAATTAATTCTATAAGTATTATGTCTTTGAAAGGAAATAAAATAATAACATGATAGAAAATAAAAACAAGGATAAAGGGAAGAAAGGAAACAATGATTTTCCATTATATGATACTTATGAAAGGAAACACCCTTTTATATGCTTAAAAGGAAAAAGAGTTTTCTTAAATTATTGGGAAAAGGCCATTGTACCCATAATTACAAGTGAAATAAAGAATCTACCAATGTAAAAGGTTTCCACTATAAGGGGAAGGGGCATTACATAAATAAATTTCACATGCATCAAATGAATATAGAGTAGAAGAATAAAATGGATCAATGTAAAGCATATGATATTCTGATAGTCAATGTGGAATGATTAAAGTAATTTTAAATTTCGATTCAATAATAGTATGATATCAATGATATTAAGGTAAAAATTTTTTTTAAATTCATATGGATTGTATGATATTAATATTTATTTAAGATTTTGAGATCATATGTTTAATGGTAATAATGACAGGGAAAATTGATTCAATGGAAAGTTGATTTTTTTTGTAAAAAAAATGTTTGAGGGAAGATAATCCTTAATATGTTCTCTAAGTTGAGATAATAATGACAAAGGGATGTTTATGGGATGGTATTATTGACCTTGTGTAAGAACCCAACTTTTCAATTAGGTACAAATCCTTTAATTTTTAGTCCAATTATATATTTTGAACATAATATAGATGCCTAATGAGTTAGTAAAGGTCTCAAGGGTATCCAGGGCAAGTTCGGAGCCCAAAACCCATCTTTTTATGAAATCTGAATAGGTCGCATGGTTAACACACAATTTGGATAACTGTGTAGATTGAAATTTCTGGACAGAACCACTTTGCACGGTTAGCGCATGGGTGGGAAGACTAACCATGTGGGAACCCCTTATGACCAAGTGACTATACATGGTTTGCACATAGTTTTTCTAACTATGTGGAAAAACTGTGCACATGCCATTTTTTCTGGGTAAAATGACTAATTTACCCTTCATGATCTATTAGAACCCCTCTTCCTCCCTAATCCATATTTTAGTAGGATTAACTTATTTCTCTCTCAATTAGAGGATTTTTGAAGATCAATGTTAGGGAATCTAATATATCCTTCATCTGGGATCTATTTGAGCTTCCATTCATCATGTTGGATGTGTAACAGTAAGTACTCAAGTCCTCTTGAGTTGTTCTTCCTCTCTTTTGCTCTCGACCGAGTTATCGGAGTATGAGCATTTTTTTCTTTTTCTTATATATACTTTGATCCAATCCAAATCAAGGGAAAATATAGAAGGAAAAGTATTGTACAACCGTAAGGTGGGTGGTCTATAACTCAACCCTAAAGTTGGTTGATTTTGGAATTACCATGTGGGCCCCACTGATTCCATCGAGTACCGTTTATTGAATTCTTATGCCACACTTATACTTGTTAGAACCATATCGTTATGATCTTTCCATTTATGTGATTAAATGTTGGTGGTTGTGCCCATAAATCCATTCATCCCATGTACTATGTTATTCCATAATTATCATTTTAGTGCTTTGACACATTTGAGCCACTGTTCGGGGGTGCCTTGTCTTGAACTTCTTAAGGTTAACCATTTCTATATTAAATGGATTGTTTTTAAATGATGAAATCATAATGGAAATTACCATGCGTGTTCACCACTTGACCCACCTAAGTTAAGTGCATAAAATAAATAATTAAATGTGAATGATTAATTGGTTTCATATCCATAGCACCCTTTATCACATTAATGGAAGGTATCAGAATGAACCTTGAATATGGAATATTCCTTAAATGGATTAAATGGTTGCATGATACTTGTACTTTCCACACTAATGAAATGAAAGGCTTGAAAAAATGGATTTATTGATTAATGATGACTTGACTAAAGGGTTGTATGATACTTGTCTTATTCACACTAATGGAACTAAAGACCTGAACCAATTGAATTATTATATGAATTCACTATCAAGTAGGAATGTACTGACTTGAGATCACTTTGGATTATGATCGGAGAATACCATGAGCACTTGGGAACCCCATTTCTATTCACGGTAACAACTTACTTAGGCTGAGACCCACCTTGAAACCAATCCTTATCTCATATTTGGATTCCTAGTATGACACCATAGGATCCTTCATATAGCACTATAAGATGCCTTGGATACACTCCTTGGATCCAGCACTGATAGGTAGGTTCCATGGTTAAATACCATCTGGCCCAGTTTTTCTTAGCCCAATTTTACTTTGGATGAACTACTTGGACTATATAGGCACCTCATTGTGGAATTCCTTAGACTATTATCCTTGGATTACACTATTACCCCATGCCAGGATACAATTATTACTTAGTTGGTGACCCTTGAGGTTTACGTCGCCGTGGTTATTACCTTGGGAATTCACTATTAAATATCACTATAGGTTACCTTGATACATCCTGAAACCTATACTATCATTAACATGTGACATATTATAAACTGGTAACAACCAAATGATGAATTTGTTACATGATCAGACACCAGTCAAGGGCTTAAGTAGGTATTTGGGTATTTTTTACATTGAACTACTTCACTTTATTTACACATGCTTGTACACAATAATATTTCATTACACGGGACATATGTTATATACACCATAGGTGGTGGCCCACTAATATTTGTCTTACACCCTCTCTAGGTGCTGTTTGGTACTTGGAGTAGATTAAATGATTGCAGGTGTTAATAAAAGGGAAGTACATGGATTCGAACACTTGATTGCTTGCTGTTTAAGTTGGAGATTTTTACCAAAGGACCTAGTTGTATCTCAGGATGTCACGACTGGGTTTAAATTTTCATTTGGTTATGAATTGGGTTGGGTTTTTGGGTGAACTATGGTTAAGACTTTGAGTTTTTTGAGAAAAGCGCACGTATGTGTGTTTGTCGGCGTCTGTGCTTGAGCAAAACACGATTGAGGGGTCGTGCAATGACACCCTAGTCGCCGCGCTACCCGCCCTACATGCGGGGGGGGGGGAACTAAATGTCCTTTAATTAATGAAAATGGTGGTTAAATATATATATATATATATATTATTTAGAATCAATAACCCTAAAATAAATATTATTATTTATTATTAACATAATTATTTTATCATTATTTTATATTTATCAAAGTGATTTTTATTATTATTAATAACATGTATATTATTATATTTATTATATAACTTTTATTATTATCATAATTATATTAAATTTTTTAATGAAATTAAGAAGAATAAAAAAGGGTAATGGAGGGTGAAAGGGGGTGCGCATTGCACAACCCCCTGATTGATTTTGTTTAAAAAAAACAAAAAAAAGAAAATAAAAATAAATGAGTAGGGTTGGAAGTAGCGGCCGTATGCCCTCGACCCGCCTCCTGTCGGCTCCCTCAGACCAGCCGCATGCCACCGCCATCCCCTCCTTCCTGCTCCGCCTCCTGCCGGCACCCTCAGACTAGCTACACGCCACCACCATCCCCTCCTTCTTGCTCCTCCTCCCGCCGACACCCTCAGACCAGCCGCAAGCCGCCACCATCCCCACATGCCTACTCCACCTCCTGCTTTCCCTGCTCCATCCAACCGATGAAACCCTGTTCCCCTTCCCCATTCTCAAGCCATCCACCCCATTTTTTTCAAAACCTGTTGCATGCCGCTGTCCCTCACCTGCACGACCTGGCTGGCCTCACCCTTCCTTTTCACATCACACAACCACACCTCCCCCTAGCTAGTGCGTCCTCCTCTAGTGACGTCCTTCCCCCTTACCAGCGTCCTCCTTCCAGCGACATCCCCTCATATCCAGTAGTTCTCCTCCCACATTTTATAGGGTTTTTATTTTTTATCCAAATCTTAGAGTGTAAGGTTTAGTTTAATTTTTTTTTGGGTCTGATGTTGATGTTTAGGGTGTTTTTGGCTTCTCGTTGGTGCGGTTGCGGTGAAAACGAGGTTTCACACCGGTTCCGGGAGATCCGTCCATGTTTGAGGTTAGCGATTCCGCCTATTATAATTGTTTGATGAATTAATTTGCGCGTTTAATTAAATTAGCATATTATTTAAATTATTTGTTTGGTGCAAAGTTTGTTTTTAGAATTTTTTGAGTTGATTCGCTTATTTGAGTGTAGTTTTGTGGTAAAACTTTGTTGCACACCATGAGAATGTTCTATTAATTGTCTAACTAATTTATTAAGTGATTTTTGTGCTGAAAAAATATATTTTTTAGAGTTTATTATGCGTTTGATTTTTGAAGTGGTATGTTCATATGTGTTATGGTGTGGTTTTGATGAAATTTGCTTTGTGCCATCAAATAGTGCTTTATTAATTCACGTAGTTGGTTTATTAAAATATACCAGGGTTGAGAATTGTGTTTTAGAAATGCGTTGGTGTGAATTTGATTATAAAAGTGTTTTTAAAGGGGTTTAAGTTGGTTTCTTGTGTTTAAAGTTGCAGTACGCTTTTCAAAATTGTTTTGTAAAGTTTTAAATGGTTTATTAAATAATTTTGAGACTATGAGTTTTGTTTTGAAAATGTGTTTAGGTGCACACACTTTAAATGTATATTTCATCATGTCGTGTGCTTTTGTCTGGTTTTGCACTCTAAGTGTTTTCTTGAAATGGTTTATTGGCTTGGCGTCGTGTGGTTTTGTTAACACTTTGAATATTTTTAAAGTCGCCTAATAAATAATGTTGATGGTGTGAGTTGTGTTTTGAAAACATGTAAAAGTGTTTCTTTAACATTGTTTTCTCTTTTGGATTGTTTTAAGTCCGTCTTTGTGTGATTTTAGTTTTATGCGGTTGTTGCAACACGTTTGCAAGGTAGCCCCACGATATTGATGTCATCAGCTTGCACTTTCTTGTATGCATGCGCGAGGCATGTTGCACCATTGTGTTTGGACTGAGAGTTGAGGTAGGTCCCCCACTGCACTTGCCTTTGAATTTAGAATTCATTAATTGCTTGATATTTCATAAATTTTAATAAATAAGAAATAGAATTATATGATAAATTTTTAAATGGTCACTCGATGTAAAAAGAGCCGTTTATTTTGTACACGACACTTGAAATGTTTTCTTGATGAGCAGACCCCCAGTAGTGAAAGAATTCCAGTTTGGCCTTTAAACATAATTCATGAAATTTCAAATTTGGTTCTGGTTTTAAAGATAAATTATTTCTTCTGAACAAGTGTTTCGGGTTTTCTTGAGAAACGAGGTTTTTCTTTAAAGTTGATGAAGGCCCGTTTGGCACTTTAATAAAAATAATTTATGTTCGAAAAACTCTCTTTGGGGTGACTCTGGGATGACCTTTGGTTTATATTGACTGCATATGTTGTGTGTGATGTTTGTACTACTTGATTGACTTTTCTGACTCACCCCTTTTCCTTTTTATTGTATGTGTTGACATGAGAACCTGGAATAGTGAGTGAATCTTCTGAGAATGATTGCTACACTATTTTAGATTACGCACTGGCTAGTGGCCCCATAGCAGGGGAATATTGAGTTATTACTGCTATGGGGATTGGGCCCCTCGGTTAGGCCATGTAGGGCTATGCCGAGCATTAGGGCGTTATGACGTCATCGAGTTAGGGCATGCCTTCTGGATGAGTCAGATTTATAGTATGTTCTGGATTGTTCACGATCTCCTAGGTTCGACCCATGTTTTTTTTAGTGTCTATTTTTATGTGGCAGACAGTTTAGAGGTATAGTTCAGGTTTTGGCCCATGTGTGCCACTTTTTCCATTTCCCTTAGTGTGTGTTGTGTGTTGTGTGTAGTTTTCCATTTTACTAACAACTGAGGTTTGAATTTCTAAATTGTTCACGGAAATGTTTTAAAATGAAATGCACCTGTTCCTTTCAAACCATAAACTTGTTTTTTTTAAATTAAAAAGGGATATGGACTGTTACTTATTTTATAAATAAAAGTGTGTGTGGAAACCAATATTTTATATAATTTAGTTCAAACCTGAAATTGATAAATTCTTTATTTGATGGTATGTGCATTGGGAATAGAATTAGTCGGGCGTACCTACTGAGTTTTAATACTCACGCCTATAGTGTTTTCATATTTTTAGTTTCTATTGCAGGTTTGACTCAACCTTGCTCGCTATGGGAGAGAGTTGGGTGTGGACTGGTGAGAAACTCTCGGAGTCGCGAGGATTTGTGGTCGTGGTCAGGTTAGTTGGTTGTGTTTTATCGTTCTTTATTTTCATGATATTTATTTACTTCACGATATTATACTCTTATGCTACTTTATTTATTTATTTTATTGGGAAAAATAGTTTCTTATTGCTCTCTTTTGATGCCCTGGTGCTTGTCACCAGCCTGGGAGGATTGGGAATGCCTCTCGGGCCATGTCGCGGACTGGCTCGGGTGACCAATTCAGGGTCGTCTCGGGTTGGTTCATGACAAAATGGTATCAAAGGAGATCGGCTCCTGAGTGGACCTTGTTTTTCAGAGAAGCCATTGTTATTTGGGGTTGTCATGGTAGAAAGAGTATAATTTTCGGAACTCGAGGCATACGGACGAGAAGGAAGTCATGAACCCTTTCTCGTTCTGAACCTCGGGTTACCATGGGATGTTCGGGTTGTTAGTGTATTTTGGTTATTCTAAATTGTTTCATGTTGGGAAATGAAATGGAAGCCAGGCAGGTGATCTTCATGAGCTCGCATGGTCTGGAAAGCCATGTGGAGCCAGATACATTACCCTAGAGTTCTCTTTGTGATGGTGGCGTGACTAGTGTATGGCCGCCAACCATATGTCTGAGTCATCCATCGACGCTAGTTTCTCCTTGTGGATCGTTTCATATTTTCTTTATTTTTAAGAATTATTTTGTAAGGTTTTATTTTGGAAAGTGTGAAAAGTTGAAAGTGAAATGTCAATGACCATGTTTGACCCATCCTCTTGCTTTCTTGTTATTTAGTGTTCGCCCCCTCACGAAGGTTTGATGGATGCCCAAGGTGCAGAATCAGGTGGTGAATCCTTAGAAAACCCTCCAGTTGATCAGTCCATGGATTACATCCTTGAGTTTCAGAAGTTAAACCCTCCCCTCTTTTATAGTCAAACAGATCCTCTTGAGGCGGAGGAGTGGATGTGGAAGATTGAGAGGAACTTCTGTTCTCTCGCGCCGCCTAAGTTGTTAAAGGTGAATTTGGATACCTTTATGCTTGAAGGCCGAACCTGTAAATGGTGGAAGTCCGTGTCTCGGAACAAGCCTTGGGAAGATCTGGCATGTGATTTTTTCAAGTCATCATTCATCCAACAACACTTCTTTGAGTTGACGAAGCTGTGGAAGAGGATGAAGCTATGTTTTCTTCAGCAGGGCGTTGAATCGGTACTAGAATTCTATCGACGTTTCATAGACCTAGTTCTGTATGATCAGTGGTTTATTGCAAATGATCCCAGGAAGGCTCGAAAATTTGAGTCTGGACTCCGACCTGAGCTGCGATCAAAAGTGGAAGAGATAAACCTAACCACCTTCTCGGATGTTGTGGGGCAAACCTTTCTGGATGAATTTGGGTTAGCAGGAGGACTTGTGGTGGCAAATCCTCCAGCTTTGGAAAGTAGTGTAGAGGATGGTGATAAGAAGAATGGGAAGCGGACTGATGCTGAGGGAACTGGTAGAGGAATCAAGAGGTCTTTAGACCTTCAGTCATATTCCTCACAACAGAATGCCTTTATCTGTCACCAGTGTGGTAAGCGGGGGCACAAGAGGACTATGTGACCGAATGCTCTGAAACCATGCCGCACCTGTGGACGTCTGGGTCACTTACAGCGATTCTACCGAGGTTTTTCCAAGAAGCGCGCTAAATCCAGACCTGGTTCGTCGAAGGTCACCTCAGTCCATCAACAAGTAAAGGGTGAAGTTTTTGGGTCAGTTTGATGTTTTCTTTTTGTGTTGTTCTTTGGATGTAGTAGTCTTCACTTGTAGTGTTTTGTGGTGTTTCTTTTCCTTTAGTTGTAAGAATGGTTATTTTTAAACCTCTTTGAAACTTTTATTTTGAATGGAAGTGTATTTGGTAAAATTCTGGTTTGTGTGTGGTGTTTGGGGGTTTTGAAGCCTGACTGCAAGGCAGGAGATGCTTCAATCATCAAATCTCTGGCCTTAGGTCTCAGAGTGAAGTTGGCGTGTATTCTGGAGAACCCCAACGACATAAAAAGGTTTTTGATTTAATCTTTGTCTTTAATGTGTCAGGGTTCATGTTCTTCTGAGGTTGTGAAGTTGTTGGTATAGAGATGACAACAGTTTTGATAGTCTCTCAGTTGGGCACTTCCCTCCCCTTCCCTCCCTACCTGCCCCTCCCATTATGGTAGAGTTTCTGGTCCATGCGGGAAGTCTCTGAGTTCGATTGATCTCACCAGTTCTTATAGTGGGGAGACCCATCTCAGGTCTCGCTGATTTCAATTTAGCTTGTCTCCTATGACGGGGAGTCCGTTCGGACCTCCTGTGTTAGTACATCAGTTTCGTTCCAGTGTCAGTTCGAGTAAGGTTTTAAGAGGTACTCATTGGAGGTAGTTTAAATTCATTTGTTGGTCTCATGAGGGTCGTTGTGTTTCTCTTGGTGTTGTGTATTAAGGTTGAATTGAGGATGAAGAAAATGTTTGAGTTCCGTTTGATTATGTTTAAGGTGTGTGTATGTTGAGCTGAATTTACTGTCGTGAAAGTTCTGTGCTCTTTGAACAAATCAATTGGAGGTGGTCACACTTTTGGGGTGGGTGACACTTAGCATGGAGTTAATTTCCGTCTCATGAGTTCTTGTTGTTCATCTCTCTCTTTTTGAGTGTTTTGGGATCTCTTTGTTGTCGTTCTTTAGAGATCTCTTTGAATTCTAAAGTAATACCAGTTTCTGTTTTGTCTTATGATCTTGTTGTGGCTTTCTGAGGGCGAAAAGTGTTATGGTAGGGAGAATGTCATGTCCGGGTTTAAATTTTAATTTGGTTATGAGTCAGGTTGGTTTTTTGGGTGAACTATGGTTAAGACTTTGAGTTTTTGGAGAAAAGTGCACATATGTGTGTTTGGAGGCATCTGTGCTTGAGCAAAACATGGCCGAGAGATCGTGCAACGACACCCTAGTCACCGCGCTACCCACCCTGCATGCGGGGGGGGGGGGGACTAAATGTCCTTTAATTAATGAAAATGGTGGTTATATATATATATATTATTTAGAATCAACAACCTTAAATAAATACTATTATTTATTATTAACATAATTATTTTATCATTATTTTATATTTATCAAATTGATTGTTATTATTATTAATAACATGTATATTATTATATTTATTATATAAATTTTATTATTATCATAATTATATTAAATGTTTTAATGAAATTAAGAAGAATAAAAAAGGGTAAAGGAGGGTGAAAGGGGGTGCACATCACGCAGCCCCCCCTGATTGATTTCGTTTAAAAAAACAAAAAAAAAGAAAATAAAAATAAATGAGTAGGGTTGGAAGCCGCAGCCGCATGCCCTCGACCTGCCTCCCGTCGGCTCCCTTAGACTTGCCGCACGTCGCCGACATCCTCTCCTTCCTGCTCCACCTCCCACCGGCACCCTCAGATCAGCCGTACGCTGCCGCCAACCCCTCCTTCCTGCTCCACCTCCCACTGGCACCCTCAGACCGGCCGCACGCCGCCGCTATCCCCTCTTGCCTGCTCCACCTCCCGTTGCCCCTACTCCATCCGGTTGGAGACACCCCATTCCCCTTACCCGTTCGCAAGCCAGCCCCCCTTTTTTTTTCACACCCTGTTGCACTCCACTGTCCCCTCGCCTACGCGGCCTAGCCGGCCTCACCCTTCCTTTGTGCATCACACAACCACATCTCACCCTAACCGGTGTGGCATCCTCCAGTGACGTCCTTCCCCCTTACCGGCGTCCTCCTTCCGGCGACATCCCCTCATCACCGACAGTTCTCTTCCCTCCTTTGATGGGGTTTTTATTTTTTATCCAAATCTTATATTGTAGGGTTAAATTTTTTTTGGGTCCGATGTTGATGTTTAGGGTGTTTTTGGCTTCTCGTTGGTGCGGTTGCGGTGTAAATGAGGTTTTGCACTGGTTTCAGGAGATCTGTCCACGTTTGAGGTAGGTGATTCCGCCTATTAGAATTTTTTAATGAATTAATTTGCGTGTTTAATTAAATTACTATATTATTTAAATTATTTTTTTGGTGAAAAGTTTGTTTTTAGCATTTGTTGAGTTGATGCGCTTATTTGAGTGTAGTTTTGTGGTAAAACTTTTTTGCACACTATGTGAATGTTCTATTAATTGTCTAACTAAATTATCAAGTGATTTTTGTGCTGAAAAAATATATTTTTTAGAGTTTATTATGCTTTTTATTTTTTAAGTGGTATGTTCATATGTGTTATGGTGCGGTTTTGATGAAATTTACTTTATGCCATCAAATAGTGCTTTATTAATTCACGTAGTTGGTTTATTAAAATATATCAGGGTTGAGAATTGTGTTTTAGAAATGTGCTGGTGTGAATTTGATCATAAAAGTGTTTTTAAAGGGGTTTATGTTGGTTTCTTGTGTTTAAATTCGCGATATGCTTTTCAAAATTGTTTCGTAAAATTTTAAATGGTTTATTAATCAATTTTGAGACTATGAGTTTGGTTTTGAAAATGTGTTTAGGCACACGTGCCTTAAATGTATATTTTATTGTGTCATACCCTTTTTTCTGGTTTTACACTCTAAGTGTTTTCTTGAAATGGGTCGTTGGCTTGGCGTCGTGTGGTTTTGTTAACACTTTGTGGATTTTTGAAGTGGACTAATAAATAATTTTGATGGTGTGAGTTGTGTTTTGAAAACATGTGAAAGTGTTTCTTTTACTTTGTTTGCTCGTTTGGATTGTTTTAAGTCCATCTTTGTGTGATTTTTGTTTTATACGTTTGCTGTAGTGAATTTTCAAGGTAGCCCCGTGATATTGTTGTCATCAGCTTGCACTTGCTTGTACGCATGCGCGAGGCATTTCGCGCCATTGTGTTTGGACTGTGAGTTGAGGTAGGTCCCCCACTGCACTTGCCTTTGAATTTAGAATTTATTAATAGCTTGATATTTCATAAATTTTAATAAATAAGAAATAGAATTAGATGATAAATTTTTAAATGATCACTCGATGTAAAAAGAGCTGTTTATTTTATGCACGACACTTGAAATGTTTTCTTGATGAGCGGACACCCATTAGTAAAAGAATGCCAGTTTGGCCTTTAAATATAATTCACAGAATTTCAAATGTGGTTCTGGTTTTAAAGATAAATGATATCTTCTGAACAAGTGCTTCAGGTTTTATTGAGAAACGAGGTTTTTCTTTAAAGTTGATGAAGGCCCGTTTGACACTTTAATAAAAATAAATTAATTTGAAAAAACTATCTTTGGGGTGACTCAGGGCTGACCTTTGGTGTATGTTGACTGCATATGTTGTATGTGATGTTTTTTCTACTTGATTGACTTTGCTGACTCACCCCTTTTCTTTTTCATTGTATGTGTTTACATGGGAACCTGACATAGTGAGTGAATCTTCTGAGAACGATTGCTGCACTAGTTTAGATTATGCAGTGGCTAGTGGCCCCATAACAGGGGAATACTGAGTTATTGCTACTATGGGGTTTGGGCCCCTCGGTTAGGCCATGTAGGGCTATGCCGAGCATTAGGGCCTCATGACGTCATCGAGTTAGGGCATTCCTTTAGGATGAGTGAGATGTATAGTATACTCTGGAATGTTCACAATCCCCTAGGTTCGATCCATGTTTTATTTAGTGTCTATTTGTATGTGGCGGATGGTTGAGAGGTCTAGTTTGGTTGCTGGACAATGTGTTCCACTTTTTCCATTGCCCTTAGAGTGTGTTGTGTGTTGTGTGTAGTTTTCCATTTGACTAACAACTGAGGTTTGAATTTCTAAATTGTTCAGGGAAATGTTTTAAAATGCAATGCACCTGTTCCTTTCAAACCTTAAACTTGTTTTTTTAAATTAAAAATGGCAATAGACTATTACTTATTTTAGAAATAAAAGTGTGTGTTGAAGCCAATATTTTATATAATTTAGTTCAAACCTGAAATTGATAAATTCTTTATTTGATGGTATGCGTATTGGGAATAGAATTAGTCGGGCCTACCTACTGAGTTTTAATACTCACGCCTATAGTGTTTTCCTATTTTTAGTTTCTGTTTCAGGTTTGACTCGACCTTGCTCACTCTGGGAGAGAGTTGGGTGTAAACTGGTGAGTGAATCTCGGAGTCGCGAGGAGTTGTGGTCGTGGTTAGGTTAGTTGGTTGTGTTTGATCGTTATTTTATTTTCGTGCTATTTATTTACTTCATGATATTCCACTCTTATGGTGCTTTATTTATTTATTTTATTGGGAGAAATTGTTCCCTCTTTCTCTCTTTTGATGCCCTGGTTCTTGTCGCCAGCCTGGGAGGATCGGGAACGCCTCTCAGGCCATGTCACGGACTGGCTCGGGTGACCGGTTCAGGGTCGACCCGGGTTGGTTCATGACACAGGATGTTGGGATATACTTTTGATTTCCTTTATACTTTTGTGGAACATGTTTTGACTTCTATCTTGTATCCATGTTTTCTAGTTTTCTAGTAACATGAAATATCATTAGTTGTTGAATTCAATTCTAGTTGTTCAGTTATTATAATTGTTATCCTTATTTTCCACTACACCTTCTATTCATGTGTATTTATTCCAATATTTACCTATGTTACTTTCACCCACTACACTGCACTTTGGTAATGAGGGAATATTATCCCAAAAGACACACCCTAGGCCCTCACTACTAGTCGGTATCCTTTGGAATTTAGGGAGATGTACTTGATTCCATATGTCCCATTGGGCTCATGGCACCCATCAAGTGGCATCCAGGTCCGGGATGTCACACCTTGAAAATGTCTAGTGATTTTATGGAAAAGTGATTCATGATGATGTAAACTTCATTTTGGCGATTTATGAAATACATTCAATAATCTAAGATTTTATTTAAGGAAAAATGAGAGAGTTAATTATTCAAAGAATGAATATTTTAATTAATATTTTAGTTATATCAGGGTATTATTATATTTGGAATGTGACATTAAGAGTTGCATTATATTCTTGTGGAATTTAATGTTAAGTTTATTTTGAAAATTTAGTGACCATTTTTCAGATATATTTTGGATGAGACTTAAGATTAATGACATATGAAATAGATTACTTTGAAATTTGGATATTATTTTTTGTTGGTAACATGTATTGACCATTTTAATTTTAGTAAACATTTAAATAATGAAGTAATGACTTATGAATATTTTGATAAAAGTTATTAATGAATGAAAAATTCATCTTGAACATCTATTTTCTGGCATAAGAGTGAAGTGAAAATAAATTGAAGCAAAACCAAGGATGAGATTATGCTTATGAAATGGAAAAAAATCAAGTGAGTTTACTTTATAAAGTAATTATCTATATAGTAAAATAATACCTAAAATCTATGAAAATGATTTTGGAATTAATATGTTATATTTTTACTTTTCTTACTATGAAATAAATGTCTCTTTAACCGATCAAAAAATTTATTGTTTTGTGATGGATAACTTTATAATGAACATGTTCTCTAACAAACTCCATCAGAACATGATGGTTATATTTCTCTTCCATGTAAATATTTTCATGAATGTTCTCTTATTCAAAATCCTAGTTTGTGGTGACATTCACATTTCTCTTTCCCCCTTTTTTAGAGGTTGTTTTATTAACCCTTTTTATGATATGGGTTTCCCACCAAGTATTTTTCAAATATCATCACTTGATTTTTTTGAAGTGAAATTTTGAATTGTGAGGATGATATTTAATGATGGTAGGGATAATGTAAAATCCTGAGATTTTAGAATACATACAATTTAATTAATCAAATTTAGTGCATGTAACATCGAGCTTAAAAGAATCGTGATATGCTATTAATTATTATTATTATTATTATTATAAAACAACCGTTATAACATAACCATTAAATTGGAAGGCATGAATTTGAATGACTATATTATAAAAAACATATAAAGGTAATAATAAATAAAAATTTATTTATTAATTACTAGGAAATAAACATATTTTTAGTAAATTCATTATATTCTTCAAATATATGTCTTCTTCAAAAAGCGATTTTTTATGAGGAAATAGATTAAATAAAATTTTGAAACATTTATAAAATTTATTTGAAAAAATTAATTTCATGATTGAACTCAACATTTCAAAATTATTCTATGGTGAAATTTTTATAATATTCAGAAAAAGATAAAATTTTGACAAATAGTAAAAAATGTAGTTTTTTATGAAATACATTATCCTTAATGATATCATCAAAAACATTAAAATGAAATAAATATTTATTAAAATAATGTAAATAAAAATTTATGATAATATTATACAAATATCATAAAAAAATAATTCAGAACATATAAATTATAATTTATTTCTTGATAAATATGAAAATCGTTTTTAGTGCCAATGTAGTGATTGCACAACATTGGAAGTAAAAATTATCACCTTATAAGTATTAATTTAGTGGTTAAAAGTAATTTAATGATTTTTTTATTAAATATAATCCATAAATTATGATTTTTACTGATATTTTATAATTTTTTACTTATATATCAATAATCTTATCCAAATTATTGTGCAGTGCTTGCTTAAGGCTAGAAAATCCAAATTAAAAAAATTAAATAAGTCATCTTGACCTGGATATGATTAAATATACGAAATAAAAGAATATAAACTAATATATTAATACTAATTAATTTATTTTTATTTTATTTATTATTTTTTTAATTTTTATATATGAAATAATTACATTATATGGTAAGGGAACAATAGTGTAGTGCTTGTGCAAACAGAAGAAAAATTAATAAAATAATAAGAATTGTTAAATGACCCAAAAATTTGAATAAATATTCTCAGCTGAGTATAGTTAAACCAATATCATCGATAGGTCAATTTTATGACCTGTTGGAGCCACTTGGTTGACATTAAGTCCATTATAGTCTTTTAGTTAATGAAAAGTCAAACATGTCATAATCATACTTTTTATAAGTATAATTTTTTTAATTTATGGTCATACAAAAGGAATGTTTGACAAAAAATAGTATTTTTAAATATAAAATATTTATCTTCATCATGGAAATTAATTTTTAATTTTTAGTTAAAAATAATTACCATAAAATCTTGTACAACAATGTTGTAGTAATTATTAAATTAATGAAAAAATTTAATAAATAATATTAAAAATACTAAAATAAATATAATTTGATATAATTAATATTATTCAACGATTTTATAGAATAATATGACATATTAGGGATTTATTAAAAGTATTTTTTCAAAGATATAATGTTATCTTGATATTCCTAATTTTAATGTAATGATTAATATCAAATTTGTTAATAATGATATTATATGGAATTAATATTTTATTAAAATATTTTTAATTAATATAATGTGAAATTAACCCAAATGGTATAATATATGGTCTAAAATTTTATCCCTTATTCATTAGTAGGATATTTTTAAGTCTTTGTCCCTAGAATAGCCTTAATATATTTTAATATTTTTGAGAATTTCTGAAAGTGCCCCTCACATCAATTATAAAAGGGAACCTACTCCCTCAATTCTTCACAAGACTTTGAGCCTTATAGGTCCAAAAACCCTAAAAATTTATCTTCCAAACTTTATTATTCAAAATTTTTAGGAGCTGGTCTCCTCAAATGACCAACCATAGGGTCCTTATGAAGAGATCTAAAGGATGTCTGCTGAAGAAGAGGTAGTCATGTTTATCGAATCTTTCATGTTTATTTTTTTTTCTACTTCATATTCATGTGTTGTTTCAATGATAATATAATATCATTAATATCATATATATTATGTTATGTTATTATGTTTATGAGACAACCTTATTACACCTTTTATTCATTATAAGAAAAATGAAATAACTGCAAGTGCGTACGTACAACTTATCGTATCCACATAGTGGTGTAATTTTTTTCATCACCAAGTTAATTGGATGGTTATAATAATGGAAGTAATGGACATATATTATATTTATGACATTATTTAAGTTCTATAAATTCAATATATCATGAAATCCCTTAAAATTATACTTGTTAAAAGAATGATATCATCGCTCATGGGTATGTACGACCTACCGTCTCCACGATGTGATGCAATTTGTTTTTCATGGTAAAAATTTGAGAATGGTTATAAAACTTTATTTCATGATTAAATTTGATATTTATAACATTAATATCATTATGGATATAATTTTTCTATATATTTTTTAAAATAAAATAGAAATTCATAACAAAACAAGCATAAGAAAATAAGGAAATTGATAAGAAAAACAAAGAAAATAGTGAAATATTATTGATGATTGGGTGGTAAGATGTTATAAATGGATCATATAAGATTTTATGAATATGAATATTGTTCTAGAAGAAATTAATAACCTATATAAATCCATTATAGATGGGGTTTGAATATGTTAAAAGGAATTCAAACTTGAGGTAAGGGTTTATCATCTCACTTTTACTTCTGTGGGACATATGTCTTATTCACCATTTAATTATATTATGTGCTTCATAAACTACCCATTTGATGTGTTATATAATTAATCCCTTTATAGTAATGATATTTAAAGTTTCATTAGATGATATTTATTTAATGGGGCTTACAATTAAAAAGATTCACAAATGGTAAGGGTTTATCTCACAATCTCATCATTATTCTAGATTGTTTATGTTTAAGACTCCACTAGGGAATATTTCTCTTCAATGTACATGTTTTCTAATTTTTTTTTTCAAAATTTTCATTAATATTCTCCTAAAATCGGTTAATTTAATTTTTAACCATATTTTAATTTTTATAAAATGTTTTGAATGGAATCTTAATGTCCCTTTCCAAACAATGACTGATTGGATTTGAATAAAAAAATGAATCCGAATTGTTTTTAAGGTGTACTACATGATCAGAATTTCTAGGAATCATGGACACTCATTTTTTTTTTATAATTTTCAAATTTTATTTTCAATGAAAATTATTTTCAAAATGTTTTCTAAAATTTTAGTTCTAACAAGTGATTTCAAAGTGAAAAAGGTCATTTTCATCATGAATTTTTTAGCGATCTTATTAAACTCTCTATGTAATTTTTTTATGGATACTATAATTCATTTAGGTTGATATTTTATGATGACATTTACCATATTTTTTTGAATTATTTATGACCAGTTTGTTCGTGGATGTACTATTTTGATATGATTCACCATATTAATCTAGATGGTTTATAATTATGTTTACTAATTTGTAAAATTATTTACATTTCATATACTAATTTCAATACAAATGTATATATTGATTATGTTTCACCCCTTTTATATGAGTAAATAATTATACTTAGTATGTGATGGGAAGGTCCTTCTATATCCCCAATACATTGATAGGTCTCATGAGACAAACTAGATCTGGTTTTGGCTGAGGCCTTACCCATTTATGTCAAAATCTTGGATGAGGCATTTATGGTATATTTTATACATCTCTCATTATTCATTCCATAATTATAAGATTATCTATTGATATTAAATGTGATTATTTTATTATTATAATGTCTATGGTTATGTTTCATTCTCATGTGATTATTTATATGGCATTATATGATCATCGTTTATTCTAGCCATATTATGCTACAATTATTGATTAAATGAAATTTGTTTTAGTTATTTATCTTGGAATATTTTTTATGAATTATTTACTCATATATTCTACTGTACGCTTACCCTTACTAAGAATATATGATAACCCCTTATTTATGTTTTATTTTTTCTAGAATACAAGGAAGTATTTTGTGATTGATATGGAGGGATATACTAAGGGGGATAATGTAATTCTCAATTAAATTCATTGTTTTTTTCTGTTATAATATATAATGTGAATTTAATGTATGTATCTAATTTACCACAACTACCAAACTATTCGATCCTTTCATATATTATTCATTATATCTTAGGAAAATGCAATAAAGTAACCACCAACTCTAGGCTACTGGGGATGGGGTATTTATAATTGGTATCATAATTAGTTTAGTATAAAACTTAGGAATTAGAGTTGGGAAAACATAGCTTACATAATTGAACCCTATGATATAATTTTGAAATATTCCCAAAGAAATAATTCTTATTATTTAGAGAATAGTTATACATGAATCTTCAATGTATGTTAATTTTTTCATTAGTTTTAAGATTACACATTATTTTTTTTATAATTTTATGCTCTAATATATTGTATTCCATAATTTATAAATAGAACCAAGCATAAGGATTGATAATCACATCAATGCATGTAATATAAAGAGTAAGAATGATCGATTATTTGATGGGTTTGAACAAATCATTCTAACAGAACTAGTCTCTCAAACATCCTCATCATATGAGGAAATTTTATCATGTGATAACAATAGAAAAAAATAATTATCTAAGTATTATGGATTCTATTGGAAGAAAGATAAGAATAGGATGATAGAGAAAATTGAGAATGAAGGGAAGAAGGGATAAAAGTATTTTCCAACATGTGATACTTGTGGAAGGAAACACCTTGGTATATTATTAAAAGGATTTTTTTGCCTTCATGTATAATAAAAAAGGACACCACACATGTAATTATAATGGAAATAAATAATTTGATAATGTGAAAAGTTTACACTATAAGTAGATGGGGTATTTCACAAATGAATTCCCTAAGTTTCAAAGGAATATATCTCAGAATAAGTAAAGAGATCGATGTAAAGAATATGATATTACTACAGTCCAAGTTGAATAATTAAAGAAATTGAATATTTTGATTCAATAAAAATATTGTATCAATGATATTATGGATATAAGAATCATGAAATGCATAATAATTTTACTACAATACTATATATTTATTATTTTGAGTGCATATGTTGAATGGTACTGACGACTAGGAAGAGTGATTTAGTGGGAAGTTGATATTTTTGGAAAACAAATGATTGAGGGAATACAACCCTTAATATGTTCTCGATGTTGAGATAATAATGAAAAAGATATGTTAGTGGGATATTATTTGTAACCTTGAAAATTTATACTAACTTGATGGAAAAGTAATTCATGATGGAGTTTACTTCATTTTGGGGATTTATGAAATACATTCGATAAATTGAGATTTTATTAAGGAATAAGAAGAGAGTTAATTACTAAAAGTATGAATGTTTTAAATAATATTTTAAGGTGATCATGGTATTAATATATTTTGTATGTGACATTAAGATTTATATTATATTGTCTATGGCATGTAATGTTAAGTTAATATTGGAAATTTAGTGACCTTTCTTCAGACATATTTTGGACCAGACTTAAAGATTAACTATTTATTAAATGGATTAAGTATAACTTTGTATATTTTTGTTTTCTGGTAACATGTGATAACCATTTTGGTTTTAGTAAAAATTTAAAGGATGAAGGAATGACTTATGTATATTTTGATAAAAGTGACTTAGGAATGAAAATTTCATCTTGAACATCCATTTTATAGCATAAGAGATAAAGTGAAAATAGATTGAATAAAAACCAAAGATGAGATTATACTTATGAAATGGAAAAAATAATGTAATTTTATTTTATAAATTCATTGTATTTATAAGAAAATAATCCTCCAACAATAGGAAAATTATTTTGGAAAAAAATGTTATCAACTTACTTTTCTTACAAAGAAATCAATGGTATTTTAACTAATAAAAAATTTATAGTTTTCTGATGGTTAAATTTCTAATGAACATGTTTTATATCACCCTCCATTAGAACTTAATGTTTAGATTTAAAATCTATTTCCATATTTTCATGGATTTTATCCTATTTAAAATCCTAGGTTTTTTCGACATTCACATTCCACTTTCCCTCTTTTTAAGAGGATGTTTTGTCAACTCATTCTACGATATGGGTTTTCCAAAAAAGAATTTTCAAATATCAAACCTTGATTTTTTGAAGAGAAATTTAAAATTGGGAGGATTAAATTTATTAAAGGTAGGTAGAATACAATATCCCAATATTTTAGAATATATAAATTTTAATTAATATCTTTTTGTGCACGCAACACTGAGCTTAAATGATCCTCGATATACTATTAAGTATTATTATTTTAACATGACTGTTATAACAATGCCGTTAAATTAGAAGGTGTGAATAGGAATAAATATATTATGATATATATATGAAGGTTATAATAAATAAAAATTTATTTATTAATTATTATGAAATAGACAATAATTTTTAGCAAAGTCATTTTATTCATCAAACATATGTTTTCTTCAAAAAGTGTTTTAATTGTTTTCTTTGAGAAAATAAATATAATTATTTTTTGAAAATATTTGAAAATTTATTTTAAAAAATGAATTTCATTATTTAACTGAGCATATTAAAATTAATATGTGATAAAAATTTGAGAATTTTCTGAAAAATTTAAAATTTTGATGAATAGTAAAAAAATGTAGTTTTTTATGAAGTATAATATCTTCCATGATATCATCAAAAACACAAATATGAAATAAAAATTTATTATAATTATGTAAATAATCATGTATGATAATATTATACAAATAATATACAATAATAATTCAAAACACATAAATTATAAATTATTTGATGATAAATATGAAAATCATTTTCAGTACTGACAAATTGATTGAAAAGCATTGGAAAAGTCAAAATGGACACCTTAAAAATAATAATTGAGAGGTTAAAATTATTTTCATGAATTTTTATTAATTATATTGAAAAAATTATTATTTTGATTGATATTTTTAACTTTTTGACTTATATCACAAGAATCTTATTCAAATGATTGTGCAATGCTTGCTTAAGGCTAGAAAAGTAAAATTAACAAATTAAATAAGTTACCTTGACATGGATGTGATTAGATATACATAATTAATGAATATAGATAATTATCTTGAGCCTAATTTATTTATTTTCATGATTTTTTTTAAATTTTAATACATTCAATAATTACTTTATATTCTTAGGAAACACTGATATGGTGCATGTGAAAAAAGATGAAAAATTAATAAAATAATTTTAATTAAAATAATAAAAACCATTAACTGACCCAAAAATCTGTCTAAATATTGTTTTTTGAGTATATTTCTAACATTATAATCCATGAGTATATTTTAATTTCTAGATGAATAGGACATATTATTGATTTATAAAATGTATCTTTTTGGAGATAAATTATAATCATGATATTATTAATGTCAAATTGATGAATACTATCTAATTTGACAATAATGATATTATATATAAATAATAATTTATTAAATTATTTAAAAAATATAAAAAAATAAAATAAACCCAAATAGAATTATTTGTTTTTTCTAAAATGCCATCCCCTACTCATTTATTGTCCATTTGGAAGTCTTTGGACTAGAATATCCTTATTATATTTTAATATTTTGAGAAATTTTAAAAGTGCCCCTCACCTTAATTATAAAATGGAACTTCCTCCATCACTTCTTCCAAACACATTAACCATTCTATGTGAACAAAAAACTGTCCGTTTATCTTTCCAAATTCATTATTCATATTTTTGAGGAGATGGAAATCTAAAAATACCAACTCTATGGTCCTTAATAAGAGATCAAAAGGATGTTCTCTAAAGAAGAGGTAATCATCTTTACCAGATCTTTCATGTTTATTTATTCTTATAATTCATATTCATGTGTTTTTCCATGATAAAATAATAAATCCCATATCATATATATGATGATATATTTTTAAGATTATGGGACAACCATATTTCACCTTTTATCCATCCTATAAAAAATGAAATCACTGTGTGTGTGTATGTACGACTTAACATCTCCATATAGTGGTGTAATTTTTTTCATTACCACATTAGTTGTATGGTTATAATTATTGAAATAATGGATACATATTATATTTATTACATTATATAAATTCATTAAATTTAATATATTATTCAATCGTTAATAATTTCACTTGTGAATAGAATGATATCATCATTCGTGCATACGTACAACCTACCATCTCCATGACCCGATGTGACTCATTTTCCATGTTCAACATTCAATAATGGTTATAAAATTTATTTAGTTGTTTAATATAATATTTATAACATTAATATAATTATGTATAAGATGGATCTATATACTATAAAAAATAATTGGGACATTTGTGACAAAATAAACATCAAAAATATGGGAATTAACACATGAAACAAGGAAAATTGTGAAATATTATTGATGAACAAGTGGTAAGATGTTATTAAAGGATAATATAAGATATTATGAATAAGAATATTGTTCTTTAATAAATTAATAACATGATTAAAACCATTATACAATATTTTTGAATAGGTTTGAAGGAATTCAAAAATAAGGTAAGTATTTCTCGTCACACATTTAATTATACATAACAGATGATTTATTCACCACTTATTTATATTATGTGGTGCATATAATACTTATTTTATTGGTCATATCATTAATCCCTTTATATTAATTATTTTTAATGTTTTATTTGAATTTATTTATTTCACAGGGATTATGATTCAAATGATTCTAAAGTGGTAATGGTTTATCTCCCAATCTCATTATTATTTAAGATTGTATATGTTTCATCCTACACTAGAGAATTTTTCTATTACATGTTCTTATATTATAAACATGTTTATATTTTTTTAATATTATACTATAATTGGTTAAATTAATTTTTACACATATTTTACTTTCTAAAAAATGTTTTGAAAGGAATCCGTATGTCATTTTGAAAATAGTGCCTGATTTAATTTTACCAAAAAAGTGAAAGGAATATTTGTTTTAATGTATAAGGCATGAATTAAATTTAAATTCGTCATGAAAAATAAGTTTTTTAAATAATATTTTAAAATTTCTAAAGGTTATTTTCAAAATGGTTTGTGAAATTTTAGTACAAATAATTAATTTCAAAGTGAAAAGTGTATTTTCCTCAAGAATTTCTCTTTGATCTTATTATATAATATCCATGCCAACAGAATTCTGTTTAATATTATGATTCATTGATGTTGATATATTATGATACCATTTAACATATTTTATTTAATGGTTTATGATCATTTTGATTGGGAATGTACTATTTTGATACTCTTTTCGATATTACTATGGATGGTTTATGAATATGTTTACAGATTAGAAAAATTAGTTATACTTCGTATACTAGTTTCAATATGAATGTATATGTTTATTATGTTATAAAAATTTCATATGAGGAATTAATTATACTTAGTAAGTGATGGGAAAGACCCCCTATAACCCCCTGATGCAACGGTAGGTCTAATGAGACAAACTGGACCAGGTTTCGGTTGAGGCCTTACCCATTTATATAGACTTCTTATACATGGCCTTAAAGATTTGATTTAGACATCCCAAATTATTCATTCAATCATTATGAGATTAGTTATTTATATTCCATGTGATTATTTTATTATTATAATGAACATGGTTATGTTTTATTCTCATGTGATTTTTTATATGGAATTATTTGATCATAATTTATTCTTGCTATATTTTTCTCACTTTATTGATTAAATGGCATGTGTTTTAGTTATTTGCCATACCATATTACTTAAAAATTATTTTCTCATAGATTCTTCCATAAACTTACCCTTAATGTGAATCTGATCTCAATACTTTATTATGTTTTATTTTCCCCAGGATTTGAGGAAGTATTTTTTGATTCATATATAGGGATATACTTAGGGGAATAATGGAATTATCAAAGAAATTATTTGTGTTTTTAATTTTTTGAAATTTAAATTTAATTTCAAGTTTTTATCTAGTTTACTAATAGTAATAAACTATTCTATCCTTTGGGATGTGATTCCTTGTATCTTATGACTATGTAATAAATTTACCACTAAATCTAGGCTACTTCGCCCAGTGTATTTATAGTTGAAATTAGAGAAATTTTATTACAAACCTTGGGAAATAGAGTTATTAAAACATATATTATAGAACAAAACCCTATGACACAACTTTTAAATATTTACAAAGAAACCAAGCTTATGATTTAGAGATTATTTATACCTAAATATTCAATTTAATTAAAGTACTTCACTTATTTTTATATTATAGATTATGTTTCATAATGTTATGATCTAATATAGTGTATACCATAATTTATAAGTGGATCTTAATAGAAAGAATCTGAACCACATCATTACATGTAATCTAAAGAGTAAGAATGATTAATTATTTGATGGGTTTAAGAATATATTTTTAAGGGAACTAGTCTCCCAAATATTATCATCATATAATGAAATAATATCATGTGATAAGAAGACAAAAAAAAATAATTCTATAAGTATTATGTCCTTGATAGGAAGTAATAGAAGAAGAAAATGGAAGAGAAAAGGATGGATAAAGGGAATAAGGTAAAGAAGTATTTTTCAACATGTATTAATCTTAGAAGAAAAAAACTTGGTACATGATTAAAAGGAATAATATTTTTCTTCAAGTGTAAGGAAAATGGAAACTATTACAACAATTATAAGGGAAATAAAGAACCTCCAAATTTTAAAATTTTCCACTATAAGGAGATGTGGCATTACATAAGTGGCTTCCCCAACTGTCAAAATAATATAGCTCAGAAGATTAAAAGAGATGAGGTCAAGCATATGATATTACTACATTCGAAGTGAAATGATTAAAGTAATTGTGTAATTGGATTCAATAATAGTATTTTATCAATGATATATTGTTATAAGAATCATGAAATTCATAAGTATTGTATTTAAGTACTATTTATTTAATATTTTGAGATCATATGTTGAATGGTACTGATGACTAGGAAAAGTGATTTAGTGGAGAGTTGATGTTCTTTGAAAAAATGATTGAGGAAAGATAACGGTTAATATGTTCTAGATATTGAGATAATAATGACAAAGAGATTTGTATGGGATAGTATTGGTGACCTTGAAAATAAATAGTGATTTGATGGAAAATTAATTCATGATGGATTTTATTTTTTTGGGATTTATTAAATACATTCAATAATCTGATATTTTATATTAGGAATAAAGAGAAAGTTAATTCCGGATATCATGGATGTTTTTATTGAGATTTTAATGTGATCATGGTATTCATGTATTTGATATGCCAAATTAAGAGTTAAATTATTTTGTTTGTGGAATATAATGTTATGTTGATTTTGGAAATTTAGTCACCATTCTTCAGATATATTTTGGACGAGACTTAATATTAACTAATTTTGAAATGGATTAAGTTGAAGTATTGATATTTTTTGGTAACATGTTTTAACCATTTTGGTTTCATTAATAATTTAAAGGCATATAGTAGGAATTTTAGATATTTTGATAAAATGTGATTTAGTCATGAAAAATTCATCTTGAACATCCTTTTTATGTCATAAGAGATGAAGTGAAAATATATCAAAGTAAAACCAATGATGATATTATTCTTATGTCATAGAAATAAATAAAGAAAGGTTATTTCTTAATCTTATTATCTATATAGTAAAAAAATATCAGAAATCTAGGAAAATTATTTTGGAATAAAAGCATTACCCTTCTACTTTTATTACTACGAAATCAATATTCTTTTATCTGATAAAAAATTTACAGTTTAGTGATAGTTAAATTTTTAATGACCATGTTCTCTATAACCATTGATCAGAACTTTATAATAATATTTATTATCCATGTACATATTTTCATGAATTTTCTCTTATTCCAAATCCTAGTTAGTGGTGACATTCACATTTCTATTGCCCTATATTTTAAGAGGATATTTTATTAACCCTCTATACAATGTGGGTTTCCCACAAAGGAATTTCAAATATAAACCCTTGATTTTTTGAAGTGAAATTTAAAATTATGAGGAATTTTTTTTTTGAATTTAGGGAGAATATAAAATCCTAATATTTTAGTATATATAAAATTTAATTAATAGATTTTGGTGCATGCAACACCGAGTTTAAACGAACTGCGATATACAATTTATTATTCTTTTTTTAACACGCTCATTATAACATAGCTGTTAAATTGGAAGGTATGAATATGAATAACTATATTATGAAATATATATGATTTTCATATTAAACAAAAATTAATTTATTAACTCATATGAAATAAATATTTTTTCATTAAATTCATTTTATTCTTAAAATACATGTTTCCTTCAAAAAGTGATTTTTATTACTTTCTATAATATTATAATTAATTATTGAAACTTTTAGAAAAATTATTTTAAAAAATAAATTTCATTACTCTACTCATCATGTCAAAATTAATCTATGGTGATAATTTTAGAATTTTATGAGAAAGTTAATTTTTTTGATGAAATTGTAAAAAATGCAATTTTTTAATGTAATACAGTATCTTCACCGATAATGTAAAAAACATAAATATGATATAATTTTTTTTTAAAATTACGTAAAATCTTGTGCATGATAATATAATTCAAATATCATACAAAAATAATTAAGAACATATAAATTCTAAAATATTTAAAGATAAATATGAAAATCAATTTCAATGATGATTTAGTGATTGCACAAAATTGGAAAAGTTAAAATTGGCTCCTTATAAATATTACATTGGCATGATTACAAGGAATCCAATCCCAATGGACTAACCAGTTTAGTTGTTTTGGAA
Organism: Viscum album; assembly: GCA_963277665.1. Taxonomy (NCBI): domain Eukaryota; kingdom Viridiplantae; phylum Streptophyta; class Magnoliopsida; order Santalales; family Viscaceae; genus Viscum; species Viscum album. The sequence goes on from OY728131.1 coordinate 2,075,429,364, forward strand.
ACCTGATTGCATACATGATACCCATATTACATTGAAAAATTGAAAAAAACATGATACATAATAAAATGAAATAACCTGCATCCTTGGAATAATTTTCAAAGATTTCTTCTTCATAACCTGTGGAAATGAAACAAAATAATGGAGAGCACAAATGCTCAATAATGGAAAGTACAAATAAATAAATAAATAATCGAAGAGAATAATCATCAGGGAAAGGTAAATAATCGGGCACACATATCTCATAAATATTTGGATTATTCATAATAAATATGGAAAGATAGATAAATGAAAAACATTCCATTAAATCAATAAACTAATAATGAAATACATCCATAAATATGTAAAATAAAAAATCTTTGGGATAAATAACAATAACTAAATTCTAAATAAAGGTACTACTTATGTATTGAACATCATGTTTCCTAGTAACATTATAACTTTGTCATGAAGATTAATTCTAAATATAGTTTAAACTAATCTAATTTGAAAAAATGATTCATCTCATGCGACTACTGATGCATCTAGGGGATTTCATTAACTGGTCCCCTACCCATATAGTGCATGTCCAAATAATTCCTCATATATCGAATAATCCTTTTAAAAAGAGATTTTTAAATAATAGTGCCCATACCAATTTGAAACATTTTAATACTAGGAATATAAAACTATTCATTATATAATATATCAAAAGGGGTGGTAGACCCACCACACAAAATAAGTAAGTGGTGAATATGACATTTATCTCAAATATGTAAAAAGAGTGATGAAAATCCATTACCTTGCATTTCATTTTGGGTGAACATACTTTAACCTTATATATAATGTTTTTAAGTATAATATTAACTTATAATAGAACTATACTCATATTTATAATAATATATATTAACTTCTTACAATATTTTATTATTTTAACTATTTCAGTGTTAGTTGTCTTTTTTTTGAGTATGTTTAGACTTTTTATATGTTGTTCGTATTACTTAGATGGTGATTTCATCTTCTATATAATGTAAACCATTATTTAAATATCTAGTATATTCAATATATATATTTATAATAATACATAAAATTTAGAGATATTAAATGAAATGTACCATTCTTGGATATGGTAGGTCATACGTACGCATGAACACTACTTTCATTTCTTTTCCATATTAAAAGAATGAAAGATAAATGATATAAATGTGTATTACAATTATAGTATCATATCTATTTCATATATATGAAATATTTTAATTAACAAAATCCTTTATATGTTCCATGTATAGTGTAAAAGAATCAAATCACTTTGAGGAGGCGGTAGTCCGCACTTCCACAAACGTTGTTATTGTTTTAAAAAAATAGAAAGCATTAAGGTATGTGTTATATAAAAATTTAAATAGTATTAAGACAAAAAAAATCATATATATCATATAAAAATAGTGTTTCTATTATAATGACCAACTGTGAAAGGTTGTAAAGGAAATATGAATGAAATCATTTCGTGAGGGGGTAGTTCGCCATACAAGAATTATAAATTCATTACCCATTTGATGAAAGTGTGTGTAGGTGTAGGTATAACCCTTTAAAAAATAAAATATCAGAATATTTAGGATATTGGCGTTATTATATAAGCACACAATAATATTAAATTAATGGGTGGGGAAAGAAATTAAACTAAAGTGATAGTTAAAGAATATTACCTTGTATTTGGGTAACTCCTTTTGATTTTATCAAAATCATTCCTTGATTTGATTTCCTCCATAAGTGAAGCTTCTAGGATTATATGAGGAAAGTTAAGATATTATCTGGTCAGGTTTTGGATTATCTAGAAGTCTCAATTTAGTTTTAGGAAGTGATAGAGGAGGTTCCCTTTTATAATTGAGGCAAGTGAAATTTTGGAAACTCTCAAAATATTAAATTAATATAAATAAATTTTCAATTAAAAATGGATTAAAAAAGATTTGTTTCATATATAAGATGAGTATGTGTCAAAATACACTAGTAAAATAGTTTTTATTCATGTTTATGTCACATTATTACCATTATCTTTTGGCTTTGACCCTTAGTTAAACCCTTCAACTCTTACCATGACAACTTTGATTTTTTACATTTTAAGGGTTAATAAAGTTACTATAAAATGAAAAACAAACCCTAAATGAGTCATGGATGAAATTTTAAACATTATCCCAGTAATTTTTTAAAAGTTTATACTTTTAAAAATTTTATATCATTTAATAAAATATTATTTATTTTTGAAATACCATTAATGTCAATTTTGATACTATTCATTTTTTTTTTGACTATTTTAAAATATCATAACAACATGATATCATCAGAAAAAACCTTTAATACATCACCAATACGTCTGAGTAATCTAGAAAATTCTTGAATGTTATTAATTATATAAAATTATATTTATCTTAATATTTTTAATATCATTTATTTTATATGCCCATTAATTATCCAATTACTGCATCATCATTGTGTAAGCCTTTTATTTAATTATTTATTCCCTAAAAATTAAAAATAAATTATCATTATAAAGATAAAAATTTTACATCTCAAATTAATATTTATTGTTGAAGGAAAGTTTTATATAACCACATATAAAAAATGTAATACTTATGAAAAATATGAGTGTGACATATTGGACTTCCTTTAGAATAAAATACTAAAAAATGATTAAAGTAGTCCAAGACACTCCAAGAGTCCATAAAATATTCCAAATTATGGTTTTGGGGAATAATAAATCGTCCATTAAAATTAGTACAAGTGTTATGGTAATTTTATAATATTATATTAACCCTTGATTACCCGATTTAACCTTAACTATGGAAATTAAAAAATACTAAAGTTACTATTCATAATTTCCAAAAATTAATCGAACCTATTTTTATAATTTTAACCCTATGATTACAAATATATAATTCATTTTTAAAAATTCAAAACATAGAAGTTTCAGTAATTAATTTAAAAATAAACCCGTTGATGGAACGAGAAAATGAGTTTCTAAAGTGGAAAATTTCAAAATATTGAATTGTTTTTATATCCTTATTCAATGTAAAATTTATTCCAATGAAATAAATTAGATTAAATGATAAAAAATTTAACTATTTAAACTATAAATCCAATTGAAAATATAATTTAACACTATAAATTATTTAGACAAAAAAAGTTTTCAATTAAAATGCCACATGTTATCACTAATCATCAAAACATGAAACTTAACCAAAAAATACAAAAATTCAGAAGAATTTAATTTTTGTATTAAAATTTGGATGAAAAAGTTTATTTTTTAAAATAAAATATATTAAAGTGTCAAAAGTTGGAATTAAAATAAGTTCACCATTAAAAGGTGGTAAAACCACTTTTAGAAAAAATATAGGTTTTTATGCATAAAATTGGGTTTGTTCTTATCATATTATTATTAAATTTATTGGATTAATATTAAAAATATTTAAATGAATATATATTAAATTAATATCCTTCAATAATAGTAATAAATTTAATTTATTAGGATAAAATGACCTTTTGAGCATAAAAATAGTTCTTTACAAAAAAATTTCTTATATATTATGTTAGTTCCAATATTTATTTATAATTAATTTTTAAATAAATTAAACCATATATTTTCATATGTCAATTAATAATATTTATATCCACCAACCTAATGACTAGTTTATATCTTATTATATGAAATTATAATATTTTAATAATATATTATTGTTTGGTAAAACTCGACCTTGCATGTAACGCAAGATGACTCATTGTAGTGTGTATTGTAAGGTTAAAATGGTGTATCATATAAATAAAGATAGAAATAAAATTAAATTTATTCCAAAAATAAAATATTGTAAAGTATTGGGGTGTTAAATCCTCCCCACCTTAATTAAATTGTGTCCTCGAAATATAAACTTGATCTCAGTAGTCTAAGGATTTATATTTTAAAATAAACAATTATTGAAAAAACCCACATCATAAATAGGGTTAATAAAAAATATTATTAATAATAGGGAAAATAAAATGAAAAGGGTACCAAAAAACTAGGCCTTGGAATGATATATCATTAGTTAAAACATGGATACAGAAGAGAAATCTAACTATCCTGTTTGGATGGAGAATGATAAAGAACATGATAATAAGAAAGTCTACTATCACAAGATTGTAAATATATGGTGGGTTAAAGAGGCCATTAATTTGTTAGTAAGAAAATTAAACGAACAATGTTTTTATTCAAAAATAATTTTCTTATAGTTAATAAATTTATTTACTTCCCAGACTAAAAAAATAAGGAGAAATACTTACTTAACAAGTAGAGTTTCATCCTTTAATCAATTTCCACAAAAAATTCATCTTTTTCTCCAAATGATGAGTATTTAAGATGATTTTGTTCATGCTTAAATAATTTGAATGAATTTATCTCGATCAAAAAACTACAAAATTATAACTATATATTCCTCTTATATTTATACCAAAACCAAAATGTGTAGGATAATATAAGATAATTCCTCAAAAAGAATAACCTTTATATGATGAAAAATGACTTTAATATAAAAAATTCAATAGTAATATAAAAATTTCAGAATAAATCATTAAGAAAATAACTATCCTTCCTAAAAAATATTGTAGAATAATATTGAAACTAAAAAATCAATAGTATTTGATCATATAGTATTCTAAATAACATTAATCACTCTTGATGTCTTATACCAAAAATTTAATTAACTAAATCACATAATCACTAAGATAGGAAAACCATTTACAAAAATTACTTGAATCACCATATGTCCACAATAAAATAATATATTATTAAAAAATATAATTCAAATTTTATTTATCAAATAAAATCCCATAGTATTATGTTTACCTTGATCATATCCCAAAATAGTGAAAATTTTATAAAATAACATTAATGACTTAATCACCAAATCATTTTCCAATCCCAAGGTAATCTATTTTATAAAAAAATGTCCCTAAATCAAAATAACCTCTATATTAGGTTCTTGGCGGGTGGGGGTACAGTTACATCAACAACACACACCACGTACACACAGGCCTAAAAGGCAGGTCATAGCACCCCCAAGGGATAACCCACCCAACTACCCACTTTATTACATCATATATATTTTTCTTGAAGGCCTAATGGTCATGTATCCCATTACATGGCCCATAGGCATATTTTTTTGGCCCAAGACCCATTCTTTTAATTATACCACTATAGTAACCACTACTATAGTACCCGCACAATACCCGCCGTAGCTACAGTGCCAACCACTGCTACTGTTACAGTGCCCACCACCTCTATAGTGTCGTTGTCGCTATAATGCCTCCACTACTATAGTTCCCTGCTGCTAAAGAACTTCATGTAGGATATTGGTAAGTGATGAAACCTTTTTTTCATTGGTTTTGGGTTCAAAACCTACAACCTTGTTGGAAAAAATGGGTTGTCCCCTGGTGTGTGATTTTTAGTTTTCTAATACCATATTAATATTATCAAAAAATGTGATAAGAATCCTCAAAAAATAATCTAAATATATTCAATATTAAATAAATGTTTTAACCACAATGTTTATCTCATATGTTTCATTTTCTATTCCCAATAATATATATACCAATAATTACCTTAAATTCAGAGATTATATAAACCCTAATGGTTATCCCTACCTTTAAACATATTTCTATAAAATTAAAAAGAATTGTTCATTAAATTAGTTTTTCACACATACTACACCAACGGGTTGTGTTATTAATTCTATGTTTTCCTAAATCTTGTTCCCAAGGTTTATACAAAACATCCTTTGATAGAAACTATAACACCCCAACCCCAAAATCCCAGAGCTAGTGCATTATTTTATTACATTGACATTATTACAAGGAATCAAATCCCACAGGACTGATTAGTTTAGCAGTTTTGGAAAGCCAGATTACATACATGATACCCATATTACATAGAAAATAGAAAATAAAAAATTATACATAAAAAATTAAATAAACTACATACTTGAATTATTATTCAATGATTTCTTCTTTATAACCCAGGTAAAGGAAATAAAATGAGCGTGAGCTCAAATTATTAATAAGGGTAATTAAAATGGAAGCAATAATGAATCAAAGAGTGTAATAATAAAGGAAAGGTAAATAACCTAGCACACAAGCCATATAAATATATTAATGAGGAATAATAAATATGGAATAACAGATAACTAAAACAAATTTCATTTAATCAATAAACAAAGAATGATATACATCCATAGATATGTCAATGAAAAAGTCTCATAGATAAATAATAATAATTGAATTATCAATAAAAGAAATTCTTATGTATTATATGTCATGTTTACCAGGAACATGATACCTTTACCATCATTATTTTTACTCAATAAATTTAAAATAATTTGATTTGACCAACTGATTCGTCTCATGAGACTACTGATGCATCAAGGGGAATGCATTAAACAGTCCCCAACCCATATAATTCATGTCCAAAGCATTCCTCATATATCAAATAATCGATTTAAAAAGAGATTTGTAAATAAAATTTTCCCATAAAACTTTTCAAAATTTGAATAATATGAAAATAAAATCATTCCTAACATAATATTTCAAAATTGTCCATAAATATCCCACACAAAATAATTTGGTGGTGAATTCGACATTTATCACACAAATCTAAAAAGTGAGATAAAAATACATTACCTTGTATTTCCTTTTGGTTGAACATACTTTACCCCCTATATAATGATTTTAAGTATTTTATTGACTTATAACAGAAACATACTCATATTTATAATATCATATATTAAATTCTTATAACATATCATTATTTTCACAATTTTAGTGTTAATTGTCTAGTTTTTCGCGTATGTTTTGACTTGTTATTTGTTATTATTATTAATTAGATCACGATTTCATAATCTCATTAATGTAAAACATGATTCAAATATCATATATATTCAATATATATATATTTATAATAATCTATAATATTTGTATATATGAGAATAATTACACCATTCATAAAGATAGTAGGTCGTTCGTACGCATGAACGCTACTTTCATTTGTTTATCATATTAATATAATGAAAAATAAATCATATATATTTATATTAAAATTATAGTATCATATATATGTTATATATATATCACTTATTTTTACTAAAACCATCTAATATACATTCCATGTATAGTGTGAATGAATCACATCACTTTGAGGAGGAGATAGTCCCCACATCCAAAAACAATGTTATTGTGTTTACAAAAAATGGAATTCATGAAGGTATGTGCTATATAAAAATTTATAAATTTTTAATAAAACCTAAATACCATATAAATCATATAAAAATTTCATTTCTATCATAATGATTATAACATCCTATCCTCATAATCCAAGAGCTGGTACATTATTTTAATACATTGGCATGATTACAGGGAATCAAATCCCGAAGGACCGATTTGTTTAGTATTCTTGAAGAAACTAAATACATACATGTAACCCATTTTACATTTGGAAAGGAAACAAAATATGACACATAATAAAAGATAATAAACTGAATCCTTGAATACTCAATAAATGATCTCTTCTTTATAACCTGGGAAAGGAAAAACAAATGACAGGGGTGAGGTCAAACGCTCCGTAAGGGTAACAAATACAGCGAAAGATGTCATAAAATAAACATTAGTCAAATTTAATAAATAAAAATATACTCCTTTAACAAAAACATGAACACATTATGGAAAAAATAAGAGATGAATAAATAATTCTATAATCTTGGGTATTATACTAGTCGAATAACCACATGAACCACTAATACTATTTTAATAAAGATGTAATTCATAATGAGGGAAATCATAACCATATTTTCAAGGCCTCATGCCAAGACTATAAATAATCATTTTGTCAAGTCCTTGTTCCGAGACTATAATTTGTCTCATGAGACCTACCGACGCACTGAGGGGCTATAGCGGGCCCCACCTGACACTTACTATGTCCAATGAATTCCTCTTATGAATGGGGATAAACATAAAAAACATACACATTCATATTGAAACTAACATATTAAATGTAAATAACTTTCCCCAATCATTAATAAAAAACACTAACCACTATGAGCAATATGGTGAATGGTTTCAAGATAGCACATCTACATTTAAACTAATCATAAACCATTAAATAAATAAATGTGGATGATATCATAGGAGATAAACCTCAATGAATTAAACTATTCAAAAAAGTATGTTGACATAGACGAGGATACTTTTATATGAGACCATTGAAAAATCCATGAGGAAATAATCCTTAAACATTCTAAAGTGTCCCATACCACCTTGAAAAATTCAAATCATAATCCCTAATAATGTCATGATAATAAGGAGACTATATATATGATATACCAAAGGGAATTACATACACCAAAATAAATAAATAAGTGGTGAACAAATCATATATCTCATAAAAGTTAATGTGAGATGAGAAAAATCATTTTTACTTTTGAAAGAAGTGTCATTTTAGAAAATCATTTATATTTTCCATGAAATAGGTTTTTATACATGAATATCCCATAAAATAAAATACTGGGACATTTAAATTATATTTTATGCCTAAATTATGTCCCACTAAAGTAAAATCATGTAAAAATAGTTCTTACGATTCTTTAGAAATAAATCATCATATAGAATTTTAAAGAAAGTATTAAAGAGAATTTTAAAGTGGAAAGACATGTTTTTTCTCTTTAATCCAGAAATTATCCAAGGTAATTTTTCATGATAAAATGAGTGTTTTTATAAAAATAATGGTGGCTTAAAACAGATTTTGGTGTACACTTGAAAACGGGTAAGAATTTGAAAACATCCCTTGAATCAGGTTTGTATTTCAGAAATAATTTTGAAAGTTACATTTAAAATGTGTAACTCCCATTAAAATAAAGAAGGATTATGGTTTTTAAACATATATATAACACTAAAATATAATTTATGATTATTTCATAATAATACATAATAATTTCATTGAGGTAATTAGACAATAAAATAACCCGAATGAAAATGGAGGTTCGGGTGAAAAACCCTCATCACTTTGTAATCAATTGATTGAAATGAGCCAAAATTAATAATATTCAAATGATACATTGAATACCATGATAATAAAAAGATTAATGATATGAAACATCAATGGTAAGTATACATACACCATACACAAGTAATAATAGTGAATACGAAATATCTTACAAAGATGGAAGTGGGATGAAGAAACCCTTACCTTAAGTCTGATGGTGTTCTTCACTTGATCTTAGTATCCTGGATAACCAAATTAAATTCATTAATTAATATTTTCAGAACCAATTGTTTATTTAATTGATTTATTATAGACCTATTATGTTCATTCATGTCCTTCTTGATGGGTTTAAGAGGTTCAATTTTATTGTTTGGGAGCATTTTCTTCATGATCAGTATACTTTTATACATGAATGAAAAATAATATAAAATGAGGATGGTAATAAAGAATTGAAGTTATATTTTATAAATTTAATAAATAGAAGGCTACATGGTTGTAAATTTCATTTGGTTACTTAGAGTGAAGATGAATCATTATATAAATCATTTAATGAAAACTGTTTGGGTTAATTGGCGGTTTTTTTTAACACAACGAACTCATTTTGCTTTATAAATCAAAACCATGCGTGAAAAAAGATTCCAGAAACATATATGATACATAATACATATATTATATCCCGGTTCAATCATAATAATGGTTTCATAACCATAATTTAATACGTTAATTAAAATTGAAAACCCATCATCCTTGAATGTGGTAGATTAACACATCTCGGGTGGTGTTTTTAATTTTAGTATAAATGAATGGAAAAAGAGAGATGATGAAAAATTATTCCTTTATCATGAAAATATTCCAGTAAATTTAAGGTACTGGAGTCATAAAATTTTTTGGAATAAATGAGGGGAGGAAGGAAAAAGAAAGGAAGTCAAAATAAAAGAAAAGTTGACAAATCCCTTATGAAAATCAGGCAGCCTGACGACATCACTTAAAAATTCATAAAATATAGTGATGGGAAAAAGGGTGTATCATAATTATTACATAATATATAAAATAATTTGGATATGTAATTACATATCCCAACATAAGACAATTTAAATAAAAGATAATAACATAATAAGAGTGCTTGAAAAAGAGAGAGATCTTGAGACGAAAATTCTGCAGCATAACGACTATGCAACATGGTTTTAGAAAACATTAAAAAGAGAGGGGAAAGAGGTCAAAAATTCATATAAGACTCATAAATCAGTAGTGGGACAGAATAAAATTTAAATAATAACATTGTATTAAAACTTTAAATACATACCACATAAAAGATAACTTGAAATAAAAGAAATGAAAAGAGAAATTTACCTCTTGAATCCACCTCCTGGAGAATATCATTAAGGGAATGGGTTTTAGTCTTTTGGAAAGAACATGAGATTCTTGGAAGTGGGGAGTGACTAGTTTAGGGTATTTGGGAATAACTTTGATGATATTCAATGCTTATAGGAGTTAGGAGAAGAGGGAGTGAGTGGGGTTTTATAGTGGAGGAGAGGAGTGAATTTTGAATATTTTATTCATTATTTTATTAATTCCCTCAAGAAAACCGTTTTTTTGTTTCATGTTACCCCTAATAGTAATATGTGAATGTTAGTTCAAACCAAGTGGCCTTAAGTCACAAATAATTTAATAAATAGTGCATTTAACTGATAATTTGTATATACAATATATTACCATATTTCACTATTCATAAAAAATTAATGTATTTCAGAAAAATCCCAAAAATTCACCCTAACCATTTTTTGACATGTATAATTCAAAAATGAACACCATTTTTTGAAAATAATTTTGTATATAATTTTTAATTTAATTTTTAATTAGAATCATAATTTATTAAAAAACAACTTTAAAACTATAACTCGTTTTATTAGACCTTGAGAAATTAATCAAGGTCCCGTAAAATCATATTATAATCATAAAGTAATAAAGTAAAAATTTGTGATTACATTTTATGAAAATAAATTTCGATTTTAAATTTTTAAATTAATCAGAAAATTGTAATTTAAATATTTATGTCATACAAAAATACCAATACTTATACTATGATTGTTTTTCCACTTTTAAGATGTCTAAATTGTATTTATACATTCATGGGTGAAGATTCTATTTTTTTGTATGATTTACTATTAATTACTATTAATTACTATTCATAAGGGTATGCCACTATTCATAAGGTTATGTTACTATTGACCTAAAATTAAGTTTGTCTTATCACACTCGAAATATCTTACTGAACGCAGCCGTGTATGTAAATTTTTCGAAAGTCAAATCACAAAGGTGGAAAAATTATGTTTATTGGACTAGGTTATAAAAAAGTGGGTTTTTTTAGGGAGTCAGTGTTTCATGGATTCTATAATAAATCTATTTTTAAATTCTTGGGGTGTTACATTATCCCCTCTTTACAAAAATTTCTTCCTCGAAATTTGAAATTGGGATTTGAAAGTTCATGGTTGATACTAGAAAATTTCCTTTTGGGAAAACCATATCAAGAATATAGTTAAAATATTACATTAATAACAGGAAAGGTAAATGCATCGGTTACTAAAAAACAATGCATTTTAATTAGACAAAATGGTCATATAAGAATAATAAAACCATCATGTTGTGAAATTAAACTCTAAAACCCCATACGAAGATCATATTAAACCATTTTGTAAATGCTTAAAATATTAAAATATAATGATTCAATACATTATAATGAAAGTCCATAAATTTCCATGAGGAACATATCATTAATCCTTAATCAACAAGAATAAAATATCAAATTCACATTCCAAACATGTGAATAACTTCATCATATATCCTCTTGAAATATGGTAATAACTTGAATTACTGTAAAAACCATATTGGAAACATGAATTTTTCCATATTCCTAAAGTAAGATACATGTTATTGGATATATTCATTAAATTTAAAAGTGTTGTAAACTCCATCAATTATAGTATAAACCACTTCTCAACAAGTCAATAATTAGTTCCAAGGTAGTCAGTATTTATCAGAATCGATCATTTATTAATCATTATCTCAACATCAGATATATATTAAGGTTTGTCTTTCCCTCAATCATGTTTTTTATAAAAAGTTTAAATTTTCTATTGAATCAATTTTCCTTTATACCATTCATCATATGACCTCAAATCCTCAATGAAATAGTACTGCAGTACAATCCTTATATATCTCATAATTCTTAAAACCAGTACATTACTAACAAAATATTTAAATGAAAGATTCTTGACTAGGAATATTACTCATTATACTTCATATGCAGTAGCATCATAACTTCATCATTATCCGAAATCATGATTTGGGGTATATTACTTTGACTCTTGGGACATTTACTCACATAGTGTCCCATATCCATGTAGTCGAAGCATTGAAGATAAGGAGATTCTTTCCTTATGTTGTAATTATGTGCATGGTGGCCTTTTTCTCCACACGTGAAGCTAACTCCTTTTCCTCTCAAGCATATACCAAGGTGTTTCTTTACATAGTTATCACATGTGGGAAAACCCTTCTTTCCATTCTTCCCTTTATCCCCATATTTCTCTATCATCCTCTTATTCTTTTACTTCCCTTCAAAGCCATATGAATCAGTTAAGTCTTTATATACCTTGTTAAAACATGATATTATTTCCTCATATGAAGAGGATACATGGGAGACAATCTTCTTTTGAAAACTGTCTTAAGACAATTAGAGATATGATCCTTCTTACTCTTCAAATCAAGTGCATTGGTGAAGTTCTCATTCCTTCTGCTAGGTGCCATTTCTAATCAATTCTATATTATATATTAGCTCATAAAATTATGAACAATCTATATCTATAAACATGGTATAACATATAACATAAATTATGCATCATAAATACATGAACTATACACTTTGGTTACTTTAGGGGCATAAATTATTAATAATTGTTTGTAATAAGCTTCTGAATTTACCAAATCATGTCCCCTGGGATTGTTGGACCAAGAGTGCAACAAGGCCCACTGTAGTGCACTATTTCTCATTCGAGTCCAGCTCAAAGTGGTGTTTTTTGGGCTTTACCCTTAGATACATCTGTGCTAGAGCCACATCTACTTATTTGTATCTAGATAGGGATGCACTTTCTTGATAAACCACATAATCTATTCCTTACCAAAATTTTAGGATGTCCTTGTATTCTTATCCCCAAATTATTTCCTAGGGTTTTTTCACTAATATACTTTTTCTATATCTATTTTCCAAGTTTTCTACTAAACTTCCTTTGATACCAACTGTAACACCCCAACCCCAGAATCCTAGAGCTGGTGCATTATTTTAATACATTGGTATGATTACAAGGAATTAAATCCTGAAGGACCGATTATTTTAGTAGTATTGATGAAACTAGATACATACATGGACCCATTTTACAATTTTAATGGAAAAAAAATATGATACATAACCAAAACTAATAAATTGCATCCTTGAAGACTCAATAAATTATGTCTTCTTCATAACCTGGGGAAGGAAAAAAATGAAAAGGGTGAGCTCAAATGCTCAGTAAGGGTGAGAAAAATAGCAGAAGATGTCATAACATAAACATTAGGAGCATTGAATGAATAAAAACATATGCCTTTAACAAAAAATTGAAAACATTATGGTAGGAATAAGAGATGAATAAATAATGCCATAATAAGGGGTATTCTACTAGTATAATAACCACATGAATCATCAATACAATTATCATAAATAGGGAATTCATAATGCGGGACATCATAACCATACCATCCTTGCCTCCTGCCAATACCATAAAAAGTAATTTTTCCAAGGCCTTGTGCCAAGACCGTAGTTTGTCTCATGAGACCTACCGATGCACCGAGGGGCTATAGTGGGCCCCACCCGACACTTAATATGTCCAATTAATTCCTCTTATGAATGGGGATAAACAAAAACAACATACACATTCATATTGAAACTAACATATGAAATTTAAATAACTTTCCCCAATCATTAATCACAAACACTAACCATTCCAAGTAATATGGTGAATGGTTTCAAGATAGAACATCCATAGTCCAAATAATCATAAAAAATTCAATAAAAAAAATTGGATGATATAATAGGATATAAAAATCAATGAAGTAAAATATTCAACAAATTATGTTGACAAAGATGAGGATACTTTTAAATGAGACCATTGAACAATCCTTGAAGAAATAATCCTTAAACATTCCAAAGTATCTCATACCACCTTGAAACATTCAAATCACAATCCCTTAGAATGTAATTATAATAATGAGACTCTAGATATTATATAACAAAGGGAACTACATACACCATAAGAAATAAATAAGTGGTGAACAAGGCATATATCTCATAAAAGTCAATGCGAGATGAGAAAAATCCTTTTTTACTTTTGAAAGTAGCGTTCTTTTAAAAAATAATTTATATGTTCCATGAAATCGGGTTTTAAACATGAATATCCCATAAAATAAAATACTAGAAAATTTTAATTATATTTTAGGCATTAATGATGTCCCATTGAAGTGAAATCACGTAAAAATAGTTCTTAAGATTCTTTAGAAATAAATCATTTTAGAGCATTTTTAGGAAAGTATTAAAGAGAATTTTAAAGTGGAATGACATGTTTGTTATCTTAAATCCAGAAATGATCAAAGTTAATTTATAATGATAAAATTAGTTTTTTTATAAAAATAATAGAGGCTTAAAACAGATTCTCGTGTACACTTGAAAACGAGTAAGAATTTGAAAAGATCCCTTGAATCGGGTTAGTATTTCAGAAATAATTTTGAAAGTTACTTTTAAATTGTGTAACTCATATTAAAATAAGGAAGAATTATGGTTGGTAAACATATATATAACACTCACATAGAATTTATGAGGATTTAATAAAAATAAAAAATGAATTTCATTGAGGTAATTAGACAATAAAAGTAACCCGAATGAAAATGGAGGTTCGGGTAGAAAACCCTCATCACTCTGTGATAAATTAATTCGAATGATCCAAAATTAATAATATTAAAATGATAAATTGAATAAAAATATAATAAAAATATTAATTATATGAAACATAAATGGGTAGTATGCATACACCATACATAATTAATAGTAGTGAATACGAAATATCTCACAAAGATAGAAGTAGGATAAAGAAACCCTTACCTTAGGTCTGATGGTGTTCTTTACATGATCTTAGTGTCCTGGATTACCAAATTAAATTCATTAATTAATATTTCAAGAACCACTTATTTATGTAATTTATTTATTATAGACTTATTAAGTTCATTCTTGTCCTTCTTGATGGGTTTAAGAGGTTCAATTTTATTGTTTGGGAGTGTTTTCTTCATGATTAGTATACTTATATACATAAAAGAAGAATCATGTAAAATTAGGATGGTTATAAAAAATTGAAGTTATATGTTATTTATTGAATATGAAGAAGGTTAAATGGTTGTAAATTTCATTTGGTTACTTGGAGTGAAGACAAATCATTATAAGAATCATTTAATGAAAACAGTTTGGGTTAATTGGTGGGTTTTTGAACACAGCGAACTCATTTTGATTTATAAATCAAAACCATATATAGAAAAAGATTCCATAACCATAGATGAGACACAATACATATATTATATTCTGGTTAAACCATAATAGTGGTTTCATGGCCATAATTGAAGACAATAATAGAAATTGAAAACCCATCATCATTGAATGTGGTTGATTAGCACATCTTGGGCAGTGTTTTTAATTTTAGTATAAAAGAATGGGAAAAGAGAGATGATGAAAAATTATTCCTTTATCATGAAAAAATTACAGTACATGTAAGATAATAGAGTCATCAAAACATTTAAAATAATGGAGGAGAGTAAATAAAAAGAAAGGAACTCAAAATAAAAGAAAAGTTGAGAAATCCCTTATGAAAATTTGACAGCCGAACAACGTCACTTAAAAATTCATAAAATATATTGACAAGATAAAAATGGTATATCATAATTATTACATAGTATATAAATTAATTTGTATATGTAATTAAATATCCCAACATAATACAATTTAAATTAAAATATAATAACATAATAAGAGTCCTTGAAAAAGAGAGAGATCTTGAGATGAAAATTCTGCAGCATAACGGCTATGCAACATGGTTTTAAAAAACATTAAAAAGAGTGGGGAAAGGGGTCACCCATTCATATAAGACTCATAAAACAGTATTGGGATAGAATAAAATGTAAATAATTACATGGTATGAAAACATTAAACACATACCACATTAAAGAGAACTTGAAATATAAGAAATGAAAAAAGGAATTTACCTCTTGAATCCACCTCCTTGAGAATCTCTTTAAGGGAAGGTGTTTTAGTATTTTGGAAAGACTAATAGATTCTTGGACGTGGGTAGTGACTAGGGTAGGGTATTTGGGCAGGACTTTGAGGAGATTCAAGGCTTAGAGGAGTGAGTAGAAGAGGGAGTGAGGGGGGTTTTATAGTTGGGGAGAGGAGTGAATTTCGAATATTTTATTCATTATTTTATTAATTCCCTCAAGACAACCAATAGTTTGGTTTCATGTGACCCATAAAAGTAATAATTTCATGTGAGTTTTAACTAAGTGGCCTTACATCACTCATTATGTCATAAATAGTGCATTTAACTGATAATTTTTATATTCAACATTTTACAGTATTTCAGTATTAATAAAAAATCCAAGTATTTCAGAAAAATCCCAAAAATTCACCCAAACCATTTTTAGATGTATAGAATTAAAAAATAAACTAAAATTTTTGAAAATAATTTTCTAAATAATTTTCAATTTAATTTTTAAATAAAATCATAATTTATTCCAAAAAAAAATTTAAAACTATAACTCATTTTATAAGACCTTGAGAAATTAATCAAGGTCCCGTAAAATTATCTTATAATCATAAGAAAATAAAGTAACAATTTGTGATTAGATTTTTTGAAAATAAATTTTCATTTTAAATTATTAAATTAATCAGAAAATCTTAATTTAAATATTTATGTCTTACAAAAATACCAATACTTATACTATGATTCTTTTTCCACTTTTAAGATGTCTAAATTGTATTTATACATTCTTAGATGATGTTTCTATTTTTTTGTATCATTTACTATTTATTAATATTCATTATTATTCATTACTATTCATAAGTGTATGTCACTATTCATAAGGGTATGTTACTATTCACCAAAAATTTAGTTTGTCTTATGAGACTCTAAATATCTTACTGAACGCAAATGTGTATGTCAGTTTTACCAAATTCAAATCACAGAGGTGGAAAAATTATGTTTTCTTAAATAGGTTATGAAAAAGTGGTGTTTTGTAGAGACTCAGTGTTTCATGCATTCTATAATAAATCTATTTTTAAATTCTTTGGGTGTTACTATGACTATCCATGGGAGGTGCTAAAGGAAAAATGAATAACATCATTTCGTGAGGTGGTATTTCGTTGTACACTAGCAGTAAATTTGTTAAACATTTGATAGAAGTGTGTGTAGGTGTAGTTAAAAACTTTGACATAATAAAATATAAGTATATTTTGGATAATTATGATATTTTATAAAAAATTTAATAATAATAAATTATGGAGTGGGGAAAGAAATAAAACTAAATAGATCGTTGAAGAATGTTAACTCGTATTTGGGTAACTCCTTTTGGTTTATACCAAAATCCCTCATCGGTTTGATTTATTCTCAAATATAGGATTCTAAGAATATGGGAGGGAAGTAGGGATCTTGTTTTGGTTGGGTTTGGATAAACTAGAAGACTAAATGTGGGGTGAGGAAGTGAGAGAGTATGTTCCCTTTTATAATTGATGTAAGGGGAACTTTTGGAATCTCCCAAAATATTAAATTAATATAAATACATTTTCAATTAAAAATGGCTCCAAAAAGAGTTATTTCATAGATATAATGAATATGGGTTGAAACCCTCTAATCCCATAGTTTTTAGACATGTTTAGGTCACATTATTATCCTTATCTTTTTTTCTTTAACCCTTAGTTAAACCTCTTAACTCTTACCATGGAAACATGGATTTTTACCTTAAATGGTAAATAAAGTTACAATAAAATGAATGATAAACCCAAATAAGTCATGGATTTTTTTTAACTTTATCCTAATCAGTTGGCCAATTTTTATATTTTTATGAGTTTTATAACATTTAATAAAATGTTATTTATTTTAAAATATCAGTATTGTCAATTTTGACACTTCATTTCCTGACTTTTTAAAAATATCATAAAATCATTATATCTTAAAAATAAAACCTTTAATACATAACTAATATATATAGTTCATATATATATCTTTTGTGATATTAATTATATAAAATCATATAAAATTATATTTATTTTAATATTTTTAATAAAATTTATTTGATATGTCCATTAATTAAACAATTAATACATCATCATTTTGTAAGACTTTAATTTAAATATTTAATTCCTAAACATTAAAAATAAATTATAATGATGAAGAAAAACATTTTATCTTAAAAATAACTATTTATAGTCAAAGATAACTTCTGTGTAACCACATATAAAAAATGAAATACATATGAAAAACATGGTTGTGTCATGTTGGACTTCCCTTAGAATAAAATATTAAAAAAATGATTAAAGACATCCAAGTGGATCCAAGAGGCCAAAAAATATTCCCAAGGATGATTTTTATTGATAATAACTAATCCAATAAAATTAGGACAAGTGTTAGGATAATTTTATAATATTATATTTACCATTAATTATCTGATTTACCCTTAATCATGGTAATTAAAAAAATACTAAAGTTACTATTAATAGTGTCAAAAAAAGAATCGATTAACATAATTTGGACCCAATTATTGCAAATATAGAATAAAATTTTAAAAATTTAATACCAAGAAGTTGTAGTAATTATTTTAAAATTAATCCCATTAATGTAATGGGAAAAGAAGTTTTTGAAGTGAAAATGTTTAAAACATTGAAATGTTTTTATATCATTATTCAATGTGAAATTGATTAAAATGACCTATATTATATTAAGTGATAAAAAATTGAACTAAATAAACTTTAAAACCAATTAAAAATATAATTTAATGCTACAAATTATTTGGATGAAAAAACTATTTTCAATTAAAATGTAATATTTTATTACTACTCATCACAACATGAAACTTATCCGTAAAATACCAAAAACGTCAACCAAAGTAAATTTTTATATTAAAAATTAAGATAATAAGTTTATTTTTTAAAATAAAATATATAAAATATTCAAAAATTATATTTAAAATAGGTTTTCTATGAAAAGGTGCTGAAACTGCCTTTAAAAAAATATAGGTTTTTATACATAAAATTGGGTTTCTTATTATCTCATGCCTATTAAATCTATTTGATAAATATAAAAAATATTTTATTTAATATATATTAAATTAATATCATTAACTAATTTCAATTAATTTTATTTATTAGGATAAAACAACTTTGTGAGCATAAAAATAGTTCTTTATAAAAACATTTCCTATATATTCAGTTGTTTCCTTTCTTAATTTATATTTAATTTGTAGCCAATGAATTCAAACTTATATTTTAATAAGTTATCTAATATTTTTTATAACCACCAAAATAATTTTTAGGTTAGATATTATTATATTAAATAATAATATTTTCATAATATATTGTTGTTCGGTAAATCTGGGCCATGCATGTAATGTAAGGAAACTCATTTTTGTGTGCAGTGAAAGCTTAACATAGTGTTTCATATAAAGTAAGGTAGAAAAAAAATTAAATTTTCTAAAAAAATATTTTTTTAAAATTCTTGGGGTGTAACATACTATGCAAAAGAACTATGACATTCATGAAAAAACAAGTATAAGAAAATAAGGCAATTAACACCGAAAACAAGGAAAATAATGAAATATTATTGATGAACATGTGGTAAGATGTTATAAAAGGATCATATAAGATATTATGAATATTAATACGATTCTGGAATAAATTAATAATATGTTTAAATCCATTATACATGAGTTTTTAACACATTTTATGGAAGTTGATCCTGATGTAAGGATTTCTTGTCTCGCATTTAGTTTTATGGGAGATATTGCTTATTTGCCACTTAATTTAATTGTGTGGTGAATATACCACCCCTTTTATGTGTTATACAATTAATTCCTTTTTATTCATTATATATAAAGTTTTATTCGAAGTTATATCTTTCATAGGGTGTACTATTCAAAATAATCTCAAGTGGTAAGGGTTTATCTCACAATCTCATCATTATTCAAGAATGCTTATGTTTAAGCCTCCACTAGGGAATTTTTCTCTTCAATATCCATGTTTTTGAAAAATGTTTAGAATTTTTTTCAATATTATTATTCAATTAGTTAAATTTATTTTTACCCATATTTTACTTTTTACAATTTTTTTGAAAGGAATCTGCATGTGGTTTTGAAAACTATCTATGCTTTTCTTTTACCAAAAAAGTGAAATGAATATTTGTTTTAATTTGTAAGTAATGAATGTAATTTACAAAAATACTGACCACTAAAATGTTTTAAATCATATTTTATTATTTTTATAAGATATTTAAAAAAAATTATTTTCAAAATGGTTTGTGAAATTTTAGTTCTAGTAAGTGATTTCAAAGTGAAAGTGGAATTTTCGTCAAGAATTTTTCTAGTGATCTTATTAAACTATATTTATCAAAATCCTTTTATTAATCCTATTATTAATTGAGTTTGATTTATTATGATACTATTTACAGTATTTTATTCAATGTTTTATGATCGGTTTTTTTGGGGAAGTACTATTTTGATACAATTTTCCATATTACTCTGGATAGTTTATAATAATGTTTATTGAATGGGAAAATTATTTAAATTTAATATACTAGTTTTAATATAAATATATATTTTGATTATGTTTTACCCCTTTCATATGAGTAATGCATTTGACTTAGTAAGTGACGGGTGATTCCTTCTATATCCCCTCGATGCATCAGTATACCTCATGAGACAAAGTAGACCGAGTTTTGTCTGAGGCCCTAACCACTTATTTAGGCTTCTTTTCAGAGGCCATGAAAGTATGTTTTAGACATATCATATTACGAATTACATCATTATGAGATTAGTTATTGATATTCCTTGTGATTATTCAATTAGTGTAATTTATATTATTATGTTTCATTCTCATGTGATTATTTTTATGGAATTATTTGATCACCATTTATTAATACTATATTATTATCATGTTATTGATTAAATGAAATGTGATCAAGTAATTTAACTTGAAATAGTGTTTATTCCTAATTTAATCATAGATTCCATTGTATTATTACCTTTCCTAAGCTTATGAATTTATCCCTTCATTTTTTTTATTTTCCCCAAGATATGTGGAATTATTTTGTTATTGATATATAGGGATATAATTAGGGGAATAATTGAATTATAAAAGAACTTATTTATGTTTTTTATATTTTAAAATGTAATATAAATTTCAAGTATGTATATAGTTTTCCAAGACTAGTAAACTATTCAGTCATTTGGAATGTGATTTCTTGTATATTATGAAAATTTAACAAAGTAACCACAGACTTTGGGATATTTGGGTTAGAGTCTTTAAATTTTTTCCCTTTTTTGTAATGGTTTAAAAAAACTATTTCTAAAAGAACCACAACTAAATAATTTAGTAACATTTTTATCAAAATATTTTTTAAAAAATATTATTTATAGATGTTTTTTTGTTAAAATTACTGTAAAATAGAATACAAAAATATAGGACATGAAATTTCATTATATAAATAAGAAAACATTGTGATTTTTTTAGAATTATAATTGTATTTTCCACTATGAAATTAGTCCAATGCATCACAAATTTATTTCCAATAGTGAAATACACTGTGGCTTAGAAAGCACCACTAAAGTAATTAGTGTCAGAGAAAACCACCATCAGAACTTGGTTTTATTATAGTTTAGTGGGGTTTTAATAGTCTCATATATGGTCATGAAGACTGTACAGTTGGTATATGAATATTTCTAAAAATATTTATATTTTTTTGAAGATCTGTTGGGGTTATTATAACTCTAATTTTCCTCAAAGAGTTTTGAATCTCACTCAGGAGGACCCCCATAATGGCTTCCTCTTCTTTCCCTCCCGTGGATTAAATATTAGAGATTTATTAGCGAAATAAATAGTTTAGAGATGTAATTATTCTTCTAAACCTATCATTTATTTTATTTTAGAATCTCCTTACATTAAATTTCTATGGTAGATCAATTTCTTATTTTAAGTTCATCCAAAATTTAGCGTTTTGGTTTATAGGGTGTGAAAATACCTTAATGGTCCCTAATTTACTCATATATAGAGGAATAACTTTGTTTAACATATTTTTGAGTATTTGGTTATATATATTTTATTTTGTTTTACATATCCCTCCATGTTTGAGATTTTAAATTATATTATCCAACATAATAAAGCTTTCCCTAAATTTTTATAAGTGATTTTTTTGAGTTTTTATCTTTTTTTTTTGAAAATATATGTGACACTAATTGTTTTCATATGTATTATTTTAAAATACTTCTTATGGAGGATTTTCAATGGTATAAATTCATTTGAAAATTTTATTTGATTTTCTTATGCCATGATTTTTATATAAATGTTTTATGATTTTTTTTGTTTTAAGGAGGTGATTTTAATGTTTTATTTTATATTTGAATTATAAGGCCTTATCTATGATGAAAAATTAGGTTTTTAGTGTTTTTATATAATTATTATAATCTAAAATTATTTTTAAAAATATGAATGGAATTATTTATTATTTAATTAATGAATATATGATTTTAGTATATGAAAGGGGATATTTATATGTTAAGGTGTGTGAGTGATAAATATGATATATATTTATAATTTTCTTTACTTGATTATCTTGATTTTTGGTTTGAATCTTCATTAGAATATTTTGGTATATAAGTAGTAATTATATTGATGAGTATTATCTTAGTTGTGATCATACATTGACTAGAACCCCTAATTATGATCATACTATGGCTAGTGGGAATCCCATTATAAGGATAAATATATGAAATCCAGTTGTGTTTTAGGATTTAATTAAATTATAGTGGGATTTCAATAAATCGATATTATTTTTAGTTATATATTTTAAATTTATTTATTTTTTCTTATATTTTGATGTTTTGGGTTACATTTTGAGAAATTTTCCAGGTTTTATGGTGAGGGTGAATGGTACCAGGGACCATGAAGTGACTATATAGGGTTTAGAGGTGGATAAGTTAGGGTTTTCATTGTAAAATCATGGACCTTGGGACTATTCATCTACCGTGTAGGGTATTAATGGGAGGTAGTAGAGTTTAGACAATTAGCACATTGTTTGGTCAGACCTTGATGGTAGACCATACAACCCATTATAATTTTTACTATTTTAAACTTTTGAGATTTTAATTAAAGGGGGAATATTCCTTAATACTCCCAATTTATTCATGGGATTCCAAAGTTCCTCCCTCTTACTTACCTCCTCTCATCTCCCTCTCCTCCTTGATTTATATGGAATTTCCCCATCAATCTTTATGATTTTTCTAAGTCACTCATATCTTTTCTCTTCTTCATATTATCCCTTACATATCCAATTTACTCTTCTCCCATGTCCATAGTGAAATATGGATTCTATATTTTATTATATTTATGTGTATATTTAAATATTAGGGATCTCCCTTAGCTATTTTATCTTTGGAAATTCTTCATCCCTCTTTTTGTTGAAAACATCCATTTCTAGTATATTCAATCAATTTTTTGATATGTGACAATATTTAAACTCCCTTTAATTTTAAACCATCAGTGATTGAGTTATTTTAAAAGTTTCTAAAGTAATATTAATTTGATATTGGTTTTTTATGATAATTAACTTGGGTATATTTGGTTATTCAACTGGGTGGAAAATACAAGCCTAAATAGTTACAAAAATAATAGTTAACTTTCTTGACTATAATGTTTTTTATGAAATTCATAAACAATATTTTAATTTTTTTAATTAAATTAATTTCAAGGGAATATGTAAATTATTTTTTTTCTATTTATTAATATTTTCGCTACTAAATAAATTCACGATTTATGTGATTTTCAGTTATATATGGGTTGGTTAAAATGAAACCAAAAATCATTTCAAACTAAATTGGCGGGTCCTTAGGGTTCTTGGGAGGTATTCTTGTGGGATGATGTTATGTAATGACATGAATATTACCATGAAATGGAACTCCTTGTAATACAATTGGGATATGGAATTCTGTCATATATCTATTCTTAGGACATGACAGTCCCTTCAAATTTGTTCACTAAGTTGACATGGTGCTCCCATGAGAACCTATTTCAATTATATAATTATGATATAAAAAACAATTGGAATCCAAAAACCTTACTCCCTTGGTATTACTCCCATAATGAATTATGTTACTATTCTTGGTTTTCCTTTGTGAGTTTTTCTTTAAGGTAATTTCTCTAAAATGTTTTATTCATGATAATGAAACTCAAATAATCTAACCCTATAATTTGTTTTCCATAGAAGTGAAATGTGTTATTTTTATATGTGTATTCTGAATCTAACATGAGTTGGATTATTTTTTAAAACTATTTAATATGGTGATTCATGAAATCATATTGGTTTTTTTGTTCTCATGCCATACATACACCCTATTGGTGTATGTAGACATTTTTTTTCTAACATGGGTAAAGACTTGGATCCAATTGGATGTAGTAGTTACTATTACTATCCAGGCCTAGGGTTTAGAGTGGGTGAATTGAGGGGAGTTGGCCTTCATCTCACATATATAATAGAAGCTATTTTTTACTCATTTTTGGTTTTCTAACCCATGTAGTATGTTTCACCATATCAGCTTCCCATACCACTTCTCTTATTTTTGATCTATTGATTCTTGTGTAAACTTGGTTCCTATATGGAAATGTCTAATCATTAGTTCAATTTTATATTGATTTTAATATTTGGTTATATGTTTTTATTTATTTATTCCCTGTGTGGTTCTTGTTGTATTATGTTTACTCCTTAATAGATTATATGAATCATGAATATATGTTGGGGTCACACTAAGTACTTGGATATGAACCATTAATGGTTGTATTTCTTATTGAGAGAAACCATTACCAAAATAATGTTATTTATTTTCATGAACTAGTTTCCATATCATGGTGATTAGGAATACCCATTAAGTCTATTGAAAAGCTAACTTAAGAACCAGGAAGGGGTGACCAATGTTAGTTCATTGAAAAATGGTATTGAAAGTGGGATTTATTTATATTTTCTTTGAAAGTACTTTCTCTATAGGTGATATGATTTTTAAAACTCAAGAGATATGTTATGAGTTAGTTTTTAGATATCATTAAACATGATAAGTTTTGATTTTCTTGAGGTTTTTATGTACATATAATTTTATTTTTTGATCTAACTCATGAGTAGCCATAGGTGGGATTTTGGCACAGAAGGGAGCTATATCACTAAGAAGTATGTTATATGAGAAAGGTACATATATTTTAGATCATGAAATCAGACCATACAAAATATAAAATGGGTAATTAAGTTTTTTCCTATGGTTTTATATTTTTATATTTACTCTTTATGAACTATTTTGAGTTTATTTGATATCATTTACATGGTTTAAGTTTCTTTTTTAGACATTTGGAAAACATTATTTCTTATTTGATTTCATATAGTATTTTCCCCTAATAAGAGTACCTTTAAATTATCCAAAAGAAGATATTGATAAATTTTTATAAGAAAATACTCACATTGATTTGAATTTGATTGAGACCATGGTTCATAACATCTAATCCATGAATCAGGAAGTTAATATTAACTCGACTATGGTTTGGGAAGCACGAACTAGTCCAATCTATGATAAAGATTGGTCTAATTAGTTTCCCTAACATAACCCTCCATCCCTAAAAGAAATTATTAATCCTAAAGATTATGATGATTGTTTTTAAAATATTGACAAAATATTTGTTTTTTGGAAACTCCTTAACCTGTAGCCGGATGTGGTTGGATTCCATTGTTCTGGAACAATTTCTAAATAAATTAGCCTAAAAGGAATTCATGTTTATATTTACTTGGATATATTACCATGATAAGATGTAACTTTCCATTTCAAGGGAGTTATTTTACATTTAAAGGGTTATATAATTGTAATAGTGTATAGAAAACACTTCAAAGAGCATGTTCATTCTTAACTATAATTGGTCATGAATGATAAGTTTAAGTATCTCCAATTTTAATAAGGTATTTAATAAAATATACGATATCAAGTTATTATGTTAAATATTCCCACGTACACTAATGTGGATGATTAATATATTATAGTGGAAGTAGATTAATTTGGAATTATGGGAACAATTGATATACCTTCCATGATAGGAAGAAGTGAAGGGCGATTCTTTGAAAATAAGAGGATGTAAGATGGGTTTAAAATGGGGAGTGGAAGTGACTGATGATGTATGAATAAATTAGACTCTCTTTTACCCATGGTAACCATGACTCTCATGTTTCATTAGTGAATTAAAATAGTCCCAATAAACCTATATTCCAAGTGATACCAAAGGTTTTCCATTATTATGGCTAGGTGGGCCACCTCTAAAAATTATGTAGATCGAACTCCTCTCCCAAGTGTGTTATAAGGCCCAAAACTCCCATGGGATCTAAAAATAAATCTGATACCTCTATAGTTATTGGGTATCAACCTCATGTTTATAAGTTAATTGGGAAAATTTAGCTAGGAAATGAAACTCAAATTAGTAGAAGGTCTCACTACCACTTTGAAGGTAGACAATTTCATGACACAATGAAAATTATTATGGAATCCAAAGAAGGACCACTAATAGTGTGTGGTATAATAGCTGTTTCCTCATATATTACTATTTATTTATTTTATAAAATTGTCACTCAATAATTTATATCTACTCATATAATGAAACATCTAAATATTACATTTTATATCATGCCTTATATAATGGAAATATATATTCTTGACAAGGAGTATGTTTTTAGTGTCCATGATGACCTCTATCCATATCTGAAGTGGAGTAGTCTTAGTATTTATTAAATATTGAGATGGATATCTTAAATATTATTATTTGAATGGATTTTATGATTATATTAAATGTCCATATCTATTGTTATAATTGATGTGTTACCTTTACCTATGAGTATTGAAGCTCTCTATTAGGATAATACACAGGAAAAGCTAAAATCATTAAATCAACTACTACAAAACCATAGAAACTAGGATCTCAAATACACTAAATATTCAACCTATGGATATCACATGAAATGAAAATTTCAATCCTCATAGAGAAAAATCTTCATAAATTAGGAAACATGAATGCACTTTAAATCACAATGAACAAATACTTTTGGAGAACACATACACAAGCATACAAACAAGAAAAATAAATGCAGTAAACTAAAGAATGATTGAAATTTTCATGGTGCAGAATTTCATATTACGTCCATAGGTGAACCCTAAAAAATTATATATCTCTAGAAGTAAAAATATTTCAATTTTGACTTTTTTACCACATGGATAAATATTAGAAGGAAATCACATTAAACATCAGTAAGTTCCCCCATACATATATTGTGGTCCATCTAATCAACCAGTTGCAAAAAACCCCCCACATTCAGGGCCCAAAATTTGTTTGAAATAATATCTATTGATCTCTCATAATAATCCCTAACCTAACTAGATAAAATTGGTAGAACAGGTGCATCACCATATATCAAAAAACTAATACTATTGAGTGACTTCCCTTTTTATGAACTGTCAGACCCATTAAAACACCCCCAATCAACCTACCATAACTGAAGTCTCATTGGAATTACCTTCTTCTAGTTAACTGAATTTAAATCCTTAACAAGGATTAACAATAACAATCAAATAATTCTATAATGATCTCAGGAAATCCTTCAACACTTAGATATTTTCAAAATCATATCCTCGTTCTAAATATATAAAATACTATCCTACACCTTTTAGTTACCGTAATCCCATTGAGGTTTAATGTTAACTAAAGATTTCTTGGACTAGAACATCAATTCACATGTAATTTAGATCTTATATTCTATTAATATTACATAACTCTAACTATCTATCCTCCAAAATCATTTGAAATTAGTGGCATTTCCAGCTGATATGTTTTTACTTTGATTAAAACACTAGAATTTTCACCATGTTAATTACACATTGATATTCCGGGTAAAGAAAAACACTTTACTAGTTCCTTCTAAGTTCTAAAAATGAATATAATAACTAAAACAACTCCTTTAATACTTCTATTATGACCACAAATTTTTATTCTATAGTAAATAGTGAAACTACAAATTATATTCCAGATATCTAGATGATTAAATCCCTCCAAAGGTAAAAACATAACCCATTTTACTTTTGAGAGTATCAAAATCACCCCTAAAATCCAAATATGCATACCCTTATAATGGATTGGATAAACCAAAACATAAGAAAATATCATTCAATGATTTTAGATACTGGATGATCCATTTTATGGTTTCCTAGTATTCTTTCCCAAGTTTAACCATATACTGGCTAATGGATCCCACTGCATAAGAAATTTATCAGCTATTGTATACCATCAAATACACCAAACTTATCAATTAAAAAGAAAATAAAACTATTTCCATGTATATCAAATCATCTTTTAATCTTGGTTTTACCCCCTTTATATCCCAAAGTGTCCTTCAATGAGAGTTAAAATAGACTTATATATAGTCATTATAAAATACTTGATGATGTTGAAAATGAAATCTATATGAGACAATACCGAACTTCTATAACTCAGACCTCTTTCAATCCTCATTATAAAAATAATATTTATAACATTGAGATATTTCATTTTGAAAGTTATGCAGAACCCATACATAAAATCTTATATCTATTTAATATTTAGATCAAATAGATGCATATCATTGACATAAAAGTTAATTATGATAAATCAATCATCCATAAACACCTTATGATTGAAAAAATGATCTATGTTTCATTACAAGAAACCATTTTCAGCCACAAAAGAAATTAAATTTCATTTTCATTGCCTTATTTAATGTTTCAATCCATAAAGTTTATATTTTAGCTCACACACCAAATCCTTATTCTGATAAACTTCGATACTAGTTAGATACTTCATATTAACGTTTTCCTCTAAATAACTATAAAGGAAATCTGTCTCTATATACATTTTTTCTAATTACAAATCATTATAATAAACCAAGCTTAAGACCATCCATATGGTTATTTATTTTACTATCGGTAAAATTATTTTAGATAATGCCACTCCCTTTTCTTAATATAATCCTTTCAAAAGAATCCTATCTTTATATCTTTTTCTTCCATCTACTTTTTACTTCAATTGGAAAACCCACTTATTCTTAATCACTTTATTTCCTTATGTTAAATATTTTATCTCCCTGGTCTCATTAGAATAAAATGAATCTATTTCCTCTTCCATAAATAACTTCCACTTTTTGAAATATATATGATATTACACTTATTTTAGGCTATTAAGCTCTCCTCCATCCATTATAATTAAGTAGTAAAATTCATGACTAAATATCTGTATCATTTATGTAACTCTAGAATACCTTATCAATTCATCCTATGATTCCAATCTTTCTAATAATGTATCTACAACTTCCCATGATCACAGTGTTTCAAATTATAGAAATCTATTTCATGACTATGAATCCCTTGAGAGTTCAAGTACATATTTCTATAAACTATCTTCTAGACTACTTATGCTAGATCATGAACATATAGAAATTCGTGTACTACTTCAATCCAAATAAACATAAACATATCCTATTGATTCACTGAACTCAACATCATCATATACCAAGTTATTGAATTTGTTTAAAAACCTCTCCTTAAAGAGAATTTTTTTATATTTGAATATCTTCTGATTATTTTCATCCCTCAGTCGGTAACAAAAGTATTTATCTCCTTATCACATAAAAAAACAAACATGGGTTTTAGCATCGAGATTATCCATCACCTTATAATCAATTTGAATGTATAAAATACTATTGAAAAATTTTAGAAGATGAATTTATACTATTTTAATAAACCAAAATTGCTAAAAAATATCCTACCCCACCATCACCGATGAACTTCTGTTAACTAAGTGCAATAAACAATTCGATGATTCCACCCAAATTTCCCTAAAAATCATAGAGGTCAAATACATACTATGTTCCTTCTCACTCAATTTTATTTTCATCCTTCTAACTATAATGTTTTGTTCTTGTGTTCCAGATATAGTTTCTCATGCATGATTCCTTTCTTCTGGTAGTAGTATTTGATGTACCTTCAGCTATATTCACTACTATTATTTATCCTATGGAATTTAAGCCTTTTTCTGCTCTCCTTTTGAACCATGGATTTCCATTGTGTGAAAAAACAAAATCTTATGATAGGTGATTCATGAAATATATATGAACTTATCTTATTTCATCATTAATAAACATGACAAAGTATAAGGGAACTCTTTTAAATGAAATGGGGATGTCCCCAAAATATAAGAATAAAAATGTTATAGAATCCAAAATTGAAGTTTCTTTCTATTCAAATTAAATAAAACATTCCTATATTTATCAATAATGAAACTATAATAAGTTATGATACTAGTATGATTGATATTCAATACACCCTTTACCTATAAAACTTTCATAATATTCTCACTAAGATTTCCAAGTTGGTAGTTCCATAACTCTTAGCTTTAGGAAGTTGTTTTTATAGCGATCAAACGTCCATATGATCATCCAGTTAGATATAATGTCCCATTATTAACTCTCCTTTTCACAGCCATTGATCCTCAAGGAACTTTCCATAAAAAATTAGTGAATCTTGTTTCTCATCCTTCTTTATCCAGTTTTTTTAAAATAAGTGTTTTCCATAAATATTTGGTGTGTATCATTACCTTCAACTTACAGAAGCTCCCATTTGGTATCCATATATTCACAACAACCTTTCCAAAAACATTAACCATTTCATCATATTCCATGTGTACCTTTATAGATATTCAAGATATATAATTAGTCATGCACCCATGCACTGATGTGTAATGGAATAATGCTCCAGAATCTACAACCAATGATTTTACAAGAACATTGACACTTAACAACAAGATACTACTTTCCTTCACTAAATTTAAAGAACAAAAACTTCTGAATATTGTTCTTCAAAAAATAACTCTATATTCTTTAAAATATCTCTTGATATTACTCCTTCCCATAGTTCTAACATGAAATCCAAGGCCTAGAATATTTTTTCACACGATCATATATAGATTTATTTTATTTCTTATAACTCAACTTTTGATTGGGTAACCATCCTCTAATTTATGTATTGAAAGAATTTCTGGAAGGTTTCTACACTTCCCTCCACATGAGATCTTTATTTAGGATTATGTTACTAATATCCTAAAACACCAAGTTAGTTTTTAAGATGAACTCAATGATATCCATAACCATCACCACCCAACTCTCCTATAGCGATGACAACAAAATCAGTTCCAAGACATCAACCGTGAAAGTGACTTTCACTGACTCGATCTGAATTTGGATCATGTTAAAATTATTAATGTAGTCCATATATAGTGACCCATAATTTACATACATTGATATTACTTCATAATTGAATTATATTCATCACAACATACAGTAAAACCATGAAAGTACAATATAGGTATAATTAATTTAGAAACTGGGAAACATAAACAATTGGTTTATAAAACGTCTACATTGTCTCACATTTATTTCATCATAACTAGAATCCTTTTTGGAATATAATAATTAATACAATTCTTCATGACTTGGGGAAAAGAAACATATGAAAGGGTGAGATAAAATTCTTATTAAGGGTAAACAAAGGAAATATCAATCATATCATATTCATAAGAACCTATCATTTGAAAATCATATCCTCCATATAAAAGATCATAATATCATGTCGTGGGATAAATCATTAAAGTGAAATGTAATCCCAATAGTCATAACGTAAGACATAAAATTTTGTGGAATAAACACCTAATAATAGAAAATATTTTCATATTAGTCAAGGCTCATTGCCAATACCATCATAGAGGAAAAAATCCATTATTGAACTGAGTTTACTCCTTGTTCCAGCCCTGTATTACTAAACTAGATTTACTTGTCTTTGTAGTCATGTCTATCTTATGAGATATAAATAATTACCCAATTCATTAGAGAGAGATATAGGTCCCACCAATCTCATGATGAAACCATTCTTATGTGTGCCAAAAAAACATAAAAAACATTTATTATAGCATACCCATGAAATAAAAAGGGTTTCTTAAACATTATTCCATCACAACATAATCCATAAATGGATTTCATAAAAAATAATTCCACAATTTAATAAATACAATCAATGTAATAATAGGGATATAAACATAAACCTATGTAATCTTAGTTGGAAAATAATTTTGATAAAACACTTGAGCTTCATTCTTGAGGAAAATATCCTTTCTTCTTTAAAAATGTTTTCCTTCCTCAAAATACCACACAATTATAGAAGAAATAATTCAACGTGAAAACAACCTTGTAATATTTTAGGTAAATCTTCAATGAAATAAAGCATTATAAAATCATAAAAATCTGTTCATGCCGTCCATGTAAAAATAACTATTCTCGTACTTTTTCTAAAAAATTCAAAAATTACCTCATACCGGATAATACAAAAGATTCTATTCATACCGTTTAGTAAAAATTTACCAATGGGTAAAATTGACTTAAAAAAATTATTTATGGATATGAAGAAAATTTTGAAATACATTTTTAGGAAACATGGATGTGGATGATAAATACATAAAGGAAATTCATACATCTGTAAATCACATGTTGGAAAGATAATTTATATGGTTAAAAAATGCATAAATCAGGAAATGCCATTTATTTAACATGGATGATGAGTATGTCTCAAAAAGTTCTCTGAAACCACATGTTGGAAAGATATAAAAGAAATGCATAAATCTCGAAATCTATAGATGTTTAATAATAATAATTAGGATCTTAAATCCACAAGTTATTCAACCTATAGATATCACATACTGTAGACATTCCAAACCTCCCAAACTAAGGGATATGGAATTTTGAATTATTGAATCCGCCCTAAATAACTATACACAAAGTATTATAAAAAATACATACTGAAGTATAAAAACATGGAAAATAAATGTGGTAAAGTAAAAACCACTATGGATTTACATGGTTTAGAATTTCACCTTGCGTCTTATAAAAGTACCTTTATTTTGAAGTATAAGGATTAAAACTAGATAATTTTTATTCACAAAGAAAACTATTAGAAAGTAATATGTTACACATTATTAGGCACCCCCTATATATATAGTGAGGTCAAGATTGTCATTCAGTTGCACCAACCTATGAATTTCATGTGCCTCTATCCATTTTTAATAGTAATCACTGACTAGTTATATAAATTCTCAACTCGTCTGGATAAAATTTGTAGACCATGTACATCACAAGCTAAATAACATTTAAAATCACTGATTTATCCATTTTTTCTAAACTAACAAACCCATCATAACTTACTCATGATTAACCTCCTACTACAGAATTCTCACTATAACTTCCTCCTTCTAGTGAACTGAATTCAAATCATTAGAGTGGATTCAAAATCCAAAAACTCTGATTTATTCCCAGGATAATGGAAGAAGAGTTATAGATAAGTTATAAAACCTATTATATATATATTTGTAATATAGAGTTATAGATATCTACTCTCTTGATAAAGGATATTAAAGGGAGTTCAAGAAAAAAACTTCCCATCATTTCATTAGAATTTATTAAAGTGTTTCCAGAGTAAATTTTCATGCTACCTTATTAATAATAATTCATGTTTTTATATTGATATGGTCCCAAGGTTATAGCTAATTTCCATTCCATAATATGGTGTTGTGCTAGTGGAATCAAGGGAGTTGAAAATTCAACTAGATGTTCTCAAAGCTATGGGATTTACTCATCGTAGAGTTTCACTATGGGATACACCCATACTCCTTGAAAAAAATTGTAATGGAACCTTAAATATATAAATTAAATACAGGAAGAAAAACTATGTAAACATCAAGAATAAGTTCCCATTAACTTATATTAATGATTTATTTAATCAAAAAAAGGGGTGTGGTGGTTCTAAAAGATTGATCTCTGATCATGGTACCATAAACTTAGGGTGAAGCATTATGAAATAACTAAGAAAACATTTATAAGTAGATATGCTCATTATGATTATTTAGTAAAACAATTAAGATTAACCAATTCTATAGTGGTATTTATAGACCTTATAAACTGCATATTTTCTTAAAACCTCAAATCCTTCATCATGGTGTTCACTAATTAAATTTTGGTCTATTAAAAGAATAAAGAATCACATAAACATAAGTAGAGTTTTTTAGAACTCTTAAGTTATTTTTTTGTGAATCTATCAATGTTTAACTTATAGATTCAATAGATCAAGTTCTTAGGACATATCATGTTAGAAAAAGGAATTTCAATCGATACTAAAAGGCCTAGGGGGATTATGTATTAGGAAGAACCAAATAATGTTGTTGAAATACATATATTCTTAGGTCTCATAGCCTACTACCAGAGATTTATCAAGAAATTATATAATATCTCATCACCTATGACTGATCTCACTAAGAAAGTGGTGATATTTAAAGGGATCAATGAATTTAAAGACTCTTTTAATGATTTTAAATTATGGTTAACATCTCCTTCTATCATAATCGTACATGAATATAGTCAAGGTTAAGTGGTATACTACGATGACTTGGGTATATGATTAGGGTGTTTACGGATTCAAGATAATAATGTGATAGCATATAAATATCACCAATGATAAATTAATTAAAAGAACTATCCAACCCATGATCTTGAATTAGAAGTGACCATGAATTGTCTAAAATGTTGGAGACAACCCCAATTTAGTGAGAAGTTCATAGTCTATAATGATCCTAAAATGTATAGCTATATCTTTTATCAAAAGGATTGAAATATTTGGAAGAGGTTATAGTTGGATAATCTGAAATAATTTGACTTTTAAATAACCTATACACTAAGAATGGGGAATATTTTTATTGATTACCTTAGTCATAAAATCCATCAAAAGTCTAGAAGAAATATAGCGATGATTGAAATATTATGAGACAACTTTATAAAATTTACTTGGAGGTTATAAAAGAAAATGAGGTAATGATCTTAGCCAATATATAAATCACCCCACAATTTCATAAACCTATTAATCAATTATAACTGAAGGATAAATAATTTCAATTTATTTGGAGAATTATATATGGTGGGGAGACCACTAGTGAGTGGTCCCGATATTTAAAGTGTTTCTTTTGTTTCTTGAAATTTTTTGTCTTTCAATATTCCACAGGATAAGTAATAATGAATGACTATCACTATTATTAGGGGATATTTCACCCCTACAGTATGAAAATGTATTATGATATTAACCACTAGCACTGGATCCCTAGAATTATGTGAGATGTTATAGATTTTTGTTATATAATATACACCTATATATAGGTGAAAGTAGAGTATT
Organism: Viscum album; assembly: GCA_963277665.1. Taxonomy (NCBI): domain Eukaryota; kingdom Viridiplantae; phylum Streptophyta; class Magnoliopsida; order Santalales; family Viscaceae; genus Viscum; species Viscum album. The sequence continues at coordinate 2,075,465,080 of OY728131.1, forward strand.
AGAAACCCATGAGTATGCTTTACCCGCTACATGTTTTCACTTATAAGTGGGATATAGTTTCCATGGATTTCATCATTGGACTACCTCATACCCCTCATAGGAATAATTCCATATAGGAATTAATTTAATGGTAGAACAAAACAACCCACTTCATACTGATTAAGGATAACATAAAGGTGAATGAATTGATAAATCTATAAGTTCATGAGATCATTGATTTTTATGGGGTACTATATATGATCATATGTGATTGGGATAGACAATTCATATAAAGATTCTTTAATACACTCCATGATTCTATGAGATCCCAAGTGAAATTGATCATGACACTCCACCCACAAGTAGGGGGACATACACATTAGAAATATTGAAGAACATGATTCATAATTTCATGTTACACTTTGGAGGGTCAAGGGATAACCATCCATCATTATTAGAGATTATTTATAATAACACATACTAATCATATATTTGGATGGATCCTTTCAATGTCCTGTATAGATTACCATTCCGACCGTTGCACTACTAGATCGAGATTGGGGATTACTACTTGATGAGATTGAGTACTCTATAGGAGATGGATAAAAATATTTATCTTAATTAGAAATGATTCGAGATACCTGAGTGTCACCATAAGTAATATGTTGATCATCTTTAATGAACCTTATAATTTTCTATGGAAGACAGGGTATTTTTGATGGTTTTATATCATTTGGGAAATTGGAGGCTTAGAAAATAGGGGAAGATAGCACCAAGGTATGTGATACCTTTTTAAATTTTTGAGAGTATTGGTAAGGTCTCATATTGATTAATACTTCATCCTTGGATGAATTCAATCCACAATGTATTCCGAGTATCTCAATTGAATAGGTATCATCTGAATACCTTCTATATTATAAATTGGGAGTAGTTATAATAGAAATTAATTTCATTATAGTTGAGAAACCAATCCAGATAATGGATTACACAAAATGGGTTTGTGAGGAATTTTATTTCCTTTTTGTTTAGGTTTTTTAGGAATGTGGATGGGATTCACACAGAACTTGGGAATGATAATTTTATATATGAGTGAAATGATCTCATATTTTCTCAATTCATCCATATTCATAAAGAATCTATAGGGGAATACAGTGATATTTTGGAGAATTATAATATCCTAATATTTTTTTTATTTTTATTATGTATTTTTAATTTTTGTATTAATTTTTAATTTTTTTGGAAAATATCCCCAATTTCACAGTTATGGAGAATGATCCTTGGGATTGTAAAAGATGTAGAGGGAGAGGTAATAGGGTATTCAAAAGTATAGAATGTCCATTAGGACTATAAAATTACCATAAAGAGAATGTAGGGTATTTTGTTTAGTGTTTAGGGTTGGTGTGTAGTATAGATGGACCATGATGGTCGACTGTGCAACCCATTGAATTTTTGATATTTTTAAATTTTTGAGATTTTATTGAAAGGGGAAGATTCATTTATACTCCAAATTTATAAAGGGGATTATAAACCACCCATATCAACTTTCTAATTTCTACCTATCTACCTTTATCTAAGAGAAATATATTCGTCAATCTTCAAGATTTCTCTATGTAAGAAATTTATCTCTTATCTCTTATTTATCTTATCCATTTTATCTTCACTTTCATAAAATTTTCAGGGACATGGTGGACTAGGGATTTAAAATTTCAAGGATTTAATTTGTGTTTTTAAATATTAGGGATATACATGGATATTTAGGACATCTTATTCCTTATTTTGGTGAAAAAAAACCACTTAAAGTAGTTTTAATAAATTTTTGGTAGGTGACCCTAAGTTATAGAAACCCTACTTTTTATTACATAACTCGTAAGTAATTTTAAAGATAACAATATAGCAGTGTTAAACAGATAGGATTAAAAGGTTTATTGTCTTGGTAAAATTAGTACTATAAAAAAAATTTACATAATAAAACTTAAACATTATATAATTCCTTCTTCTTTAGATTATTATTGGCCCTAGAAATCTCCTTAGTTGAAGTGGCTACATGAGTATATACATCAAAGAATGGGATGGGATAAAAGACTAGTAAAAGGATATATAAGAACATGAAACAATATAACATGGGTGATAATAATAATAATCATCATAACATAAGCATATTATCATCATTATAATCAAGTAAAGACACATTATATAAAGGCATGGAATGTGGAAATGAAAAAAATGAAACAGCAGGTCTTAGTGGGAACCTACCACACATAGTTGTGAAAAACAATAACATCATGTTCACACATATTTAACTTATTCTATTGAAATAAATCACATTATATAATGAATTGGAGAACTATATTATTATAGGTACACCCGTCACATTATAACATTTTCATGCGCTATATAATTCTTGGTGCACCTGTCCCATCATAACATTTAAATTATCATGCATGACACATAAAATGTGTATTAATATTGAAAATAAAATAACCCATGGAAAGGATTGAGTTTCATTTCATAAATAATACATTCATGAATAAGTTTTGGGAATGAAAAATGGAATAACATTCTTGGTATAATAATCATCAATCTTGAATGAAGAAGAAACAATCTCAAGAGAAGTAAAAGGTGTGTTTTTTTGAAGGGAGTGTTATTTTTGAAAACATATTATTTGTCATAAACCCAAGTAGAAAACTTGTATATCTTAGAAAATATATTATAAGTATGAAAAAATGATATTTATGGAACATTAAAATAATATCCATACTGAAATGGTGTGGAAAAGGGAAAACCAAAAGAAAGAGAGTTGAGTTCGAGAATTCCCCTTACATTATGTACGAATGATTTCTTATATTTAATACCCTTGATAATCAAATCGAATTCATTAATTAAAAATAAATAACCTTTAAAAAATTTATCCTATTTATTATAGTTTTATTAAGATCATTTATGGGATTTTTTATGAGTTATATAATTTAATTTCATCATGCGGGAGTTTTCTTTTTCTTGTTTTTCATGATCGACTTACTTGAATATAAGTAAGGATGCTTATATAAAATGAGTAAAATTATATAGAATTAAAAATATATATTATTAAATATAATAAATAGGTCTAAATGTTTATATATATAATTTTGTTAAATGTAATGAGGATGAATCATTAGATAAATAGTTAATGATAGTCATTTGGGTTAATTTTGGCGATTTTCAATAAAAAAACTAGATTTGTTTTATCATTTAGTATTATCTAAATATTTTTGTTCCATAACATAAAAATGGTTATAAAATATAAATTAACATATGTAACAACAATTATAGTTATTTTATGAACATAATTTAAGGTTTTAAAGGAAAATAAAAATGCATCGTCAACGATGTTAGAAAATTGACAAATCACGGGCGATGATTTCATTTTTAAAACAAGAGAGAGAGAGAGAGAACAAAGTTTGATGATGGATGTTACATTAAAATTATATAAATACAATAATTAAAATATAATTTAGTTATAATTAATATTTGGATAGATTAGGTGACGAGATAATAAGAAAAGAAAAAGAAATTAAAATAAATTAAAAGAAAAAGGAAGAGGATTTTACTTCTTAAATCTCTCCTCCTTTAGAACCTCCTTAGGGAAAAGATTTTGATTTTTTTGATGAGACCAAAGGATCCTGAAAATGGGGGAGGTGATTAGAAAGATACATTAGAATAATTTGGACAAGGATCAAAGCTTGGGAGGTGTGAGTAAAAGAGGTGGTGAGGGGTGGTATTTATAGTGGAGGAGAGAAGTGTTTTCCCATCATTTTATTCATTAGTTTATTATTTTGGCTCAATACTATGACTAGTTTTAGAATTATCACTAAATATATTAAAATATTGAAATATGTTTCAATATTTTGGGCTTAAATAATCCATAAATCTTCCATGGATCATTAATTCATGTATTTAGTGTATATTGTAAATTATCAAATTTCACACTTCACCAAAAATCAAAGTATTTTTGAAAAATTACAAAAAATTCATACTTACCATTTTTCAATGTGTAAAATTAAAAAATAAAATTCCATTTTATGAAAATATTTATATATATATGATAAATTTAATTTTTAATTAAAATCATCATTTACTTAGAAAATACATATTTTAATATTAAAATTGATTTTCTGACACTTTGAAAAATTAATCAAGGTATCATGAAATTATATTAAAATATTAAGACATGATAATATTAATTTATGATTTTTTTAAAAAAATACATTTTCTTTTAAATTATTAAATTAATAATAAAATTTTAATTAAATATTTATGACTTACAAAAATACCAATATTTAATTAATAAATTTTAAAACATTTATTGACATAGACTATGATATAATTATATCATACTTTCATTTATATGATGAAAATAATTAATTTATACTTAAAAGGGTCATGTTACTATTCATTTGGCCAGTTTACTATTCATAAGGGTCATATTACTATTCCTAAGGTCAAGTTACTATTAAATCATTATAAATTACTTAGAATCTAAAAATACTTATTATTTAATTAATTATTAATTTATAAAGTTTTTATTATAATATCAATGTAATTTATACTATAGGAAATTATAATAAGAAGGGAGAAATTCCATTGATTAAAATTTGGATCATTGCATTCTTCCCCCTTTTGAATGTTTTTCTTCAAAATTTCATTTTACATAATCAGGTGAGGGTACTTATACTTCATCGCCTCCTCCAGTTCCCAAGTTTCTTCTTTATACTTATGGTTCATCCAAAAAACGTTAAAAAAGTGGGTTCTCTTGTTGCATAGAACCTTCTCTCTCCCTTCTAGGATCTTTACCGGCTGGTCCTTATAAGAGAGATCATTTTTTAGCTATACCACCTCTGAGTTTAGTACATGTGAGGGATGTGGTATGTACTTACTTAGGAGGGATACATAGAACACATCATGAAATTGATCCATATTAGGTGGATATACTAGCCAATAGGAATTAAATCCAACATGATCTAGGATCTCAAAGGGTCCAATTTTGTAACACCCCAAGCTTTCACAACACGCTTCTCTTTGAATAATATAGTAGCGTGTGTTGTATACAACTTCGAGTTCTAACACACCATAACCAATCAAACTAGCCATTATTAATAGTAATACCAACCTTTTAAAATTTCATAAATTTTATCTTTCAAAATGGACTTCATTTTTGGATTCAGATTATCGAAATTATTTTAGGGTGAATTTTTGGTATTTTTCTGAAAACTTTCAATTTTTGATGAATAGTGAAAAACACTCAGTTATAGTTTAAAACCAAATTTTTTATTTAAATAATTATTATCTTTAATTAGAATTTTTTTAGTTAAAAATAGATACATAATACCTATATAATTTCAATGTAATTCGTTGGAGTCAATTTATAATAATTTTAGATATATAAAAATTTTATTGAACTTTTTACCGTCTTTTACCCACCTCCTAAGAGCATTTGAAAATTAAAATAAAACTTAATTTTACCGCTTTTGTGAGTTTAATTTAGAAAATCCAAGAGACAAAATTGATATCAATAGGTAAAATGTGGTTCAATGAGATGAAAATAATCTTTGGTGAATAATAACTTTGGAATTTTATATGCCAAAGTTAAAAGTAAATAGTGCAATTAAAGGTAAAAATGATATTATTATTACCCTAACACATGTCCTAATTCTATTTGATAAGTATAAATAGGCCAAAAGAATCTTAGGAATAAAATATTAACCTATTTGGTCTACTTTTATTTGATTTGGACATTTATTATTATTTTATTTAAAGAAGAGTCAAAAGAGTTAAAATCAAGGTTTAATAAATAAAACATTTTTCATATATATTTATATATAAGATAAATTAAAATATAAATATTAATTAGAAAGATAAAAAAATTTCCTACATAATGATATTTTATTTATAATTTTTAGACATTAAATAATTAAATTTATTTATGACACAATAATGATGTAGTAATTACCGTATTAAAGAAATATTAAAATAATTGATATTATCAATATCTAAATAAATGTAATTTGAGAATTTTTATGAATTACACTGATTTTATTGGTTAATATGACATGTTAGGGTTGGTTATATGAATTTATTTTTGATGTAATAATGCTGTTATGAATTTTGAAAAAACAAAATACCAAATAGTGTCAAAATTGACATAAAAGGGTTTTTAAAACAAATATTATATTATTAATTGATATTCTATTCCTAAAAATATAAGGTTCAGCCAAATGAATTAAATAATATTATATATATCATTAATGAACCACTTTAGGTTCTCTTGGAAATTTATAGCAAGTTTATTAACCATATAATATAAAAATACAAAGAGACATGGTAAATGTCAAACTATTTAACTAAGAGTTAAATATAAAAGATAAAGTTAATACAGTGAGCCAAACCTGTCTAAAACCTATTGGTTGAGTGGTTTTCTACCCATAACCACCTTATCCTTTAAATAATTTATTTTTGAGCCATTAGAAACCGAAAATTATATTATTATAAAATAATATTTCTAGCTTTTCCTACGGTGCCCCTCACCCCTCTTATAAAAGGGCACTTACCCTTCTCTCTAATTCACACTTTCAAAGCCATTTTTCTCGGCCAAAACCTACCCAAATACCCTCTAAACTGTCCTACCTTAATCCTAGAGGCCTTTATTTAGTCATAAATCCATTCTAAGGAGCCCTTTTGATCAAATCAAAAGGAAGAACCCGAAGAAGAGGTAAATATTTCATCACCTCTTTCAAGTTCCTTTCTTCTTCGAATTCCTCTTTATTTTTTGTTTACATTCTAAAATAATAAATCCAGTATCTTCTATATACTGTAATGTTATTAAAAATATGGTAAAACTATATTCAATGTTCTATCCATCCTTTTAATGACATGTCATCATACGTGCGTACGTACGACTTACCGTCTCCACGTCGTGGTGTAATTGTTATTCGATACATTATTATTTGGATGGGTACAATAATTATGTGTAATTGATGTAAATAATAAATATAACATGATAATGATTATGTATATATGATATACGATCCAATTATGTATTATTTTAATATCAAAATAATGATATTGTCTCTTATGCGTATGTACGGATTACTGTCTCCACGAATGCGATGAGATTCATTCCCCATCATATCCATTCAAGAATAATTTTCATTAGATGATTAAAAATAATGTTTAAAGACTTAATATAATTCTAAATATGAATAATATAAATCCTATCCAAAACAAACATTACTTACGTAACAAATCATATAAAGTAAAATGAATCAGTTTACACCCGAAACGACGATAATACTAAGATATTATAAAAAAATAAATATTAAAAGAGTATATATGATATCATATTAATGTATATGATTATTGTATAATTTAATAAATTTTTTTTCACCATTATACATGAGGTTAAACTACCCTCAACAAAGGAAAAGTACAAGGTAAGCGTTAATTTTACAATCTCTTTATTATCCGAGGTTGTTTTTACGTAAGTATCTACTAGGACCTCTTTATCATAAACATCCATGTTTCATAAAACTTTATTTCAATTTTTTTTAATAGACAATGGGGTAAAGTAATTTATACCCTTATGTGACCTTATATGTTTTGAAAATAATCTTTCTGTCATTTTCTAAACAAGGTACTTTATGACCTTTTTGAAAAAATTAAGGTAAGAATGTTTTTTTAACTTATACGGTATGTGCAGCTATTTTCCACCATCATAACATCATTGAAGCTTATCATACAAGATTATAAGAATATTTTCAAAATAAATGTTTTATTTATAATTATGTGACTCTTAAATGATTTCAAAATTGAAAGAGATATTTCTCTAAAAAAGGTTTTGATTTCTTCTATGTCAACATCCTTTGATGGATTTGAAGTTTATTTGAAGTTGGTTTATTATAAAAAACTTCCATATTTTATTGAAGGTTTTGTGATATATTTGACTGTGGATGTGTTATTTTATACCATTCATGGTTTATGGATAAATTATTGACATTTCATATGCTAGATTTAAAACGAATTTTTATGTTATGTTTAAACCTTTTCATACGAGGAATGCATTGGACATAGTATGTGATGGGTGGAGCCTGCTATAGATCCTCGATGCATCGGTAGGTCTAATTAGACAAACTAGTTTCTTGGAACAACACCTTGATAAAAGCTTATTTTTAGTCTTGGTATAAGGCCTTGACTATGTGGATATAAAGTCTGACATTATGTATTCCATCATTATGAAAGTGGCTATTGATATTGCCTGTGATTATTCCACTAGTAGAATATCCATGTGAGTAAGTAAATGGAATTATTTTGATTTAAATTTTCCATTTTATTATGAAGTTTATGTTTAAATGGATTTTTTTTTTTAGTTTTATACATTTCCTTAAATGTTTATGCTTATTTATGAAAGTTTCCACTATATTGTTATCCTTACTGAGCATTTGAGATCATCCCTTTATATGTTTTATTTTTCCCAGGATGCGAAGAAGTATATTATTACTGACCTGTAGGGATTGTCTATGGGGTTTGAGTGTTGTCTATGGAAACAATGTTGTTGTAGTTTTCCATTTTATGATGTAATGTAAACCTTATGAATGTACCTAGTACTTACAAGGCTACTAAACTAATCAGTCTTTCAAGATTTGATATTTTGTGTTCATAACAATAATACATAATAATGCACCGACTCTGGGCTTATGTGTTCGGGGCATTACAGTTGGTATAAGAGGAAGTTTATTACAAACCTTAGAAACTAAATTTAGATAAACTCTGATTAGAGCACATAGCCCTAAGATAGACCTTGAGGATTAGTATAGAAGAACTTCCTAGAATTTTGTTATTGTAGAGATTTTGTGATTTTTTCAAGAAATACATCCCTTTATAGATATGAGAAGGTAGAGGCGGATCTGGAATAGATGTACCTAGGGGTAAAACCCAAAAACACCACTTTGAGCTAGACTCGAATGGGAACTAGTGCACGACAACGAGCCTTACTGCACTATTGCTTACGACACTCCTGGGGGATATGCTTAGGATAATTCTCATTTTCTTTACAAACCATTATGAATGGTTTATGAGTATATAATTACTCAAAGAAAACATCTTTTATGATTATGAATTATATCCATAAACTATTCAATTTATGTTAAATGTTATACAAGTTTGGAAATATGTATTTTGATTCATAAAATAATCTAGTTTATTCCATTGTTTAGAAATGGTTCCTAGTGGAAGGAATGGAAACTGTATTAATGCATGCACTCCATTTTGGGATTTACCTCCTTCTCAAGATAATTATAGAGGATCTTGTCATACAACTGGTGCTGATCATCTTATCACTATATTGGGAAAACTCACTCAGGTTATGAATAATAACCTTACCCGTATGGAGCACCCTGATCCACAGTGCAGAGGATCAATGTTATATCAATTCATGAGGAAACAACCACCATCATTCAATAGGGGTAAAAATCCACTAGTATCTGAGAAATGGATAAATTCCTTAGAGAAAATATTCCACACATTGGGGAGTAGTGAAATGGAAGAAGTTGTCATGGCAGTTTACCACCTCACTGGAGATGCTGATCAATGGTGGTTATTGATTCAAAACACAAAAGAAGATGATGAAGTATCAAATATTCAATAGATGGATTTTAAAGAAATTTTCTTATAAAAATACATTCCTCATGAACATCGAGTGGATATGGAAAGATAATTTCTAAGTCTGAGGCAAAAGGAGGATGATAATGTCGCAAAGTATGAAGCTAACTTTACAAGGTTAGCGAGGAATGATGTATATTATATATGTAACCTAAGAAGTAAGATTGATCATTTATTTGATGGGTTAAAACCATTTCTCCATCGAGCATTACTCTCACAATCCTTCTCATCGTACGAAGATATTATCTCATGTGCTATCAAGATAGAAACATAATTATCTAAGTCTTATGACTTTAAAGCAAACCAAGAGAAGAATATATCCACTGGACACTCTGGAAATGGAAATAAGGGGAAGAAGGGAAAAGTTGAATATCTAACCTACAATAAATGTGGGAAGAAACACCCTGGTACTTACCTGAAGGGAATGAGAGTCTGTTACAAGTGTGGTGAAAAAGGCCACCAAGCTCGTGATTGCAAGTGGAATAAAGAGGCTGTCAATGTTGAATGATACAATTGTAGAGTAAGGGGGAATTATATGAATGAATATCCTAAGAGTTAGAGGAAATTACCTCAGAAAAATCCAAGGGATCAAGGCCAAGCTTATGCTATCACTACTATTGAGGTTGAAGCTATAAAAGACATAGTGACAGGTAATTTAATGGTTTCCTCAAATTTATCAAATGCTTTATTTGATTCTGGATCATTGCATTGTTTCATATCTTCCTAGTTTTCTAAGAAAATTATATATTTACAATTTGATTTAACAAGGGAGTTGTCAGTAAGAACTCTTAAGGGAAGTATCATTGCAACAAATTTTTGTGAATCAGTCCCCATTAGGGCATATAAATGTTCTTTATTTGCTGATCTCATCATTATACCCATGATTTAATTTGATATAATCCTTGGTATGGATTTGATTTCGGTCCATGATTCAAAAATTTATTGTAATAATAATGAGGTTATTATTTTTATGACGATGATAAAGAACACCTTATCTTTAGAGCAGAATCATCACCACCTAATTCTTATCTAGATCCACCCCCAGTAGCTCAACTAAATTAAATTATTGGGGAGGAAGGGAATGAAATAACTGTGGGTGAGGAAAATAATTTTCAAATAGAGGATGTAACTATTGTGAAAGAGTATGTTGATTTATTTCCAAAGGATTTTCTTGGACATCCTCTAGAACGAGAAATCGAGTTTTCCATTGATTTAATTCCTGGTTCAATGCCCATATCGAAGACCCCTTATATAATGGACACTGTGGAATTAGTGGAACTAAAGAAACAACTAGAATAATTGATTAATAAAAGATTTATTCTCCCTAGTGTTTCTCCTTGGGGAGCCCCTTTCCTTTTTGTTAAGAACAAAGATAGATCTATGAGGTTGTGCATTGACTACAAGGAGATCAATGCTATAACAATAAAGAAAAAGTATCCCCTACCTCGCATTGATGATTTATTTGACCAACTTCATGGAGCTCAATACTTTTCAAAGATTGAACTTTGATCTGGATATCATCAATTGTGTGTGAATAAGGAAGACATTCCAAAAATAGCATTTTGAACCAGGTGCGGGCATTATGAGTTTACAGTAACGCCTTTTGGAATAACTAATGCACCCTCTATCTTCATGGATCTAATGAATAGAGTTTTCAAGGAATATCTTGATGACTTTGTAGTGGTATTTATTGATTATATCTTGATATACTCCAAAAGATATGAAGATCATGAAAATCACTTGTGCATTATCCTAAAGACTCTTAGAAGAAATAAATTATATGGGAAGTTTAGCAAGTGTGAATTCTGGATTCAAGAGATTTATTTTCTTGTTCATATCGCCTCTAAGAATGGAATATCCATTGATCCTTCTAAAAAAAGATAAATCCAAGAAAGGACATCACCGACAAGTATAACTGAGTTACGCAGTTTTATTGGTTTAGCAGGTTATTATCGGCATTTCATCTAGAATTTTTCCCGATTGGCTAACACATTAACCAAGCTCACAGGTAAAGGGGTGAAATTTGTTTGGAAAAAAGAATGTGAAGAATGTTTTGAAGAATTGAAGAGAAGATTAGTCAATACTCTTATGTTGAATCTACTATCAGGTAATGATGGGGTTTTTATTTATAGTGATACTTCAAAGAAAGGACTTGGTTGTGTCCTTATACAGAATGATACGGTTATTGCCTTTACATAACGACCACTAAAAATTAATGAGAAAAACTATCCTACTCATAATCTTGAGTTAGCAGCTGTAATCTTTTCTTTGACGATATGGATACATTATCTCTATGGTGAAAAATGTGAGATTTATACTGATCACAAGAGTTTGAAGTATATTTTCTCACAAAAAGAACTCAAAATTAGGTAAAGGAGATGGCTTGAATGACTCAAGGATTATGATCGCATGATACACTACCACCCAGGGAAGGAAAATAAGGTGGAAGATGCTTTGAGCAAAAAATATCATGGAGTTTGGAACAAGATGAGAGTTGAAAGGGATCTTATTTTCATGGATCTAGTAAAGATGGATATGGGAATAACCATGGAAGGTGGAACATCAATAATTTTTCAAATGGTTGCCAAACAATATTTATTATAAATGATAAAAATTTATCAAGCTGATGATAAGGAGTTTCAAAATAAGATTAAATATATGAATAATGGGAGATTTAGTGACTTTGTATATGAAGATGGAATTTTGAAATTTGGGAAGAGACATTCTGTTCCTGATATAACTGTTCTAAAAAAAGAATTATTGGATGATGCTCATAGTTCCAATTTCTCTATACACCCTAGGAGCACCAAAATGTATAGCATTTTGAAGAAACATTTTTGGTGGGACAACATGAAGTGGGAGATTTCTGATTTTGTGTCAAGATGTATGGTTTTTCAACAAGTGAAAGCTAGAAGGCAACAACCTGGAGGAGTCTTGAAACCTCTTACCATACCTGAGTGGAAATGGGATAATATTACGATGGACTTTGTAGTAGGACTACCAAAGACTCCTAGAAGGAACGATGCAATATGGGTCATTATTGATCATCTTACCAGGTCAGCACATTTTATTATTATAAGAGAAGATTTACCACTTGAAAATCTAGCAAGACTATATATTAATGAAGTTGTGAGGCTTCATGGAGTACACCTATCGATTGTTTCTGATCGTAATCCATGTTTTACATCAAGATTCTGAAAAAGTCTTCAGAAAGACCTGGATACTGAACTTCGTTTAAGCACTGCCTACCACCCCCAAACTGATGGACAATTAGAATAGACTATTCAAACCTTATAAGACATATTGATATCATGATCACTTGACTTTCAAGGTATGTGGGATCAATATTTACCTCTGGTAGAATTTTCTTATAACAACAGCTTCCATTCAAGTATTCAGATGGCACCATATGAAGCGTTATACAGAAATAGATGACGCACACCAACCTGTTGGGATGATGTTGGAGAAAGAAATCTCGTAGGCCTAGAACATGTGGAAGAAATGATAGATAAGGTGAAGGTAATCCAAACCCGCATCAAAGAAGCTCAAAGTAGGCAGAAGAACTATTCTGATAATCGAAGGAAGGATTTGTAATTTTAGGTAGGAGATCATGTTTTCTTGAAGGTACTCCATGGAAGGGTGTTATACATTTCAGTAAGAAGGGAAAATTGAGTCCCAGGTATATCAGACCTTTTGAAATTCTAGAATTAATTGGGGCTGTATCTTATCATTTGGAAATGCCGCCAAGTCTCTCCAAAGTTCACGATGTGTTCCACGTATCACTATTGAGAAAATACATGCCTGACCCAACACATGTACTCACCTATGGAGAATTAGAACTGAAACCCGATCTGTCTTATTGCGAAGAGCCTATCAAGGTTCTTGATACAAGAGAACATGTGCTGAGAAACTAAACGACTCGTCTGGTAAAAGTTCTATGGAGAAACCATAAGATGGAAGTGGCAACGTGGGAACCCAAGGAACTTATGATGAAGAACCACCTGAGTCTTTTTATGAAATAATATTTTAGAAATTTCAAGGACAAAATTATTTGAGGGAGGGGAGAATGTTACACTCCAAGCTTCCACGGTACTCTTCTCTTTGAATAATACAATAGTGTGTGTTGTACGTAACTCTGAGTTCTAACGAACCACAACCAATCAAACTAGCCATTATGAATAGTAATACCCACGTTTTGAAATTTTAAAAATTTTATCTTTCAAAATGGACTTCATTTTTGGATTCAGAGTATCAAAATTAGCTTAGGATGAATTTTTGGTATTTTTTTGAAAACTTTCAATTTTTGATGAATAGTGAAAAACACTGAGTTATAGTTTAAATCCAAATTTTTATTTAAATAATTATTTATTTTATTTAAATTTGTTTTAGGTCAAAATAGATACATAATACCTATATATGTTTAATGTAATTAATTGGAGTCAGTTTATAATAATTTTAGATATATACAGATTTTATTGAACTTTTTACCGTCTTTTACCCACCTCCTAGGAGAATTTGAAAATTTACATAAAACTTAATTTTAACACTTCTGTGAGTTGAATTTATAAAATCCAAGAGACACAGTTGATATAAGTAAGTAAAATGTTGTTCAATGAGATGAAAATAATTTTTTTTGAATAGTAACTTTTGACTTTTATTTACCACAGTTAAAAGTAAATAGGGTACTTAAAGGTAAAAATGATATTATTATTACCCTAAAAGATGTCCTAATTATTTTAGATAAGTATAATTCGACCAAAAACAACCTTATAAATAAAATATGAACCTCTTTGGTCCACTTGGATTAGATTAAGGCATTTATTATTATTTTATTTAAAGAGGAGTTAAAAGAGTTAAAATCAAACTTTAATAACTAATTTTTTTTAATATAAGGTTATAAATAAGATAAATTAAACTATAAATATTCATTAGAAAGATAAAACGATTTCATACATAATTCTATTTTATTTATAATTTTTAAACATTAAATAATTATATTTATTTATGACACAAAGATGATGCAATAATTACTGTATTAAAGAAAGATTAAAATATTTGATATTATAAATATCCAAATAAATGTAATTTGAGACTTTTTATGAATTAAACTAATTTTATAGGTTAATATGACATGTTAGGGTTGTTTAGATTAATTATTTTTGATTTAATAATGCTGTTATGAATTTATAAAGAACAAAATACCAAATAGTGTCAAAATTGACACAAAAGAGTTTTTAAAACAAATATTATATTATTAATTGATATTCTATTCCTAAAAATATAAGGTTTGGCCAAAGGTCTTAAATAATATTATATATGTAATTAATTAACCTCTTGAGGTTCTCTTGGAAGTTTATAGTATGTTTATTAACCATTTAATATAAAAATACAAAGAGACATGGTAAATGTCAAACTATTCAACTAAGAGTTAAATCTAAAAGATAAAGATAATATAGCAATCCAAACCTGTCTAAAACCTATTTGTTGAATGGTTTTAGACCCATAACCACCTTATACTTTAAATAATTCATTTTGGAGACATTATAAACTTAAAATTATTTTATTATAAAATAATATTTCTAGCTTTTCCTAAGGTGTCCCTCACCCCTCTTATAAAAAGGCACTTCCCCTTATCTCTAATTCACACATTCAAAACCATTTGGCTCGGCCACAACCTACCCAAATACCCTCTCAACTATCATACATTCATTCTAGAGGCCTTACTTTAGTCATAAATCCAACTTAATGATCCCTTTTGATCAAATCAAAAGGAAGAACCCGAGGAAGAGGTAAATATTTCATCACCTCTTTCAAGTTCCTTTCTTCTTCTAGTTCCTCTTTCTTTGTTTTTTACATTCTAAAATAATAACTCCAGTATCTTATATATACTGTGACATTATTATAAATATGGTACTACCATATTCATTGTTTTATCCATCCTTTTAATTACATGTCACCGCACATGCGTATGTACGACTTACCGTCTCCACGTCGTGGTGTAATTGTTATTCGATACATTATTTTTTGGATGGGTATAATAATGATTTGTAATTGAAGTAAATAATAAATATAACATGATAATTATTCTTTATATATTATATACCATCAAATTATATATTATTTTAATATCAAAAGAATGATATTGTCACTCGTGCTTACGTACCGATTACCGTCTCCACGAACGCGATGAGATTCATTCCCCATCGTATACATTAAAGAATAATTTTCATTAGATGATTAAAAATAATTTTTAAATACTTAATATCATTCTAAATATGAATAAGATACATCCTATCCATAACAAATATTACTTACGTAACAAATCTTATGAAGGAAAATGAATTAGTTAACACCCGAAATGACGATAATACTAAGATATTATTAACAAAGCAATGTTAAAAGATCACATATGATATCATATTAATGTATATTATTATTATATAATTTAATAACAATTATTTCACCATTATACATGAGTTTAACCTTACCTCGACCAAGGAAAATTACAAGTTAAGGGTTAATTTCACAATCTCTTTATTATCTGAGGTTATTTTTACGTAAGTGTCTACTGGGACCTCTTTATCATCCACATTCATGTTTCTTAAAAATGTATTTCAAAAAAAATTTACTAGAAAATGGGGTAAAGTTATTTATACCCTTATTTTAACTTATATGTTTTTAAAGGAATCTTTTCTTCATTTTCCAAACAAGGTACTTTATGAAATTTTTGACAAAATTAAGGTAATAATGTTTTTTTAACTTATACGGTGGGTGAAACTATTTTTCACCATTATAACATCGTCTAAGATTACCTTACAAGATTATAAGAATATTTTAAAAATAAAATTTTTCCTTATAATTATGTGACTCTTAAATGATTTCAAAATAGAAAGAGATATTTCTCTAAAAAAGGTTTTGATTTCATCTATGTCAACATCCTTTGATGGATTTTAAGTTTATTTGAAGTTGATTTATTATACAAAACCTCCATATTGTATTGAAGTTTTTGTGATATGTTTGACTGTGGATGTGTTATTTTATACCATTCATGGTTTATGGATAAATTATTTACATTTCATATGCTAGATTTAATACGAATGTTTATATTATGTTTAAACCTTTTCATATGAGGAATGCATTGGACTTAGTATGTGACGGGTGGATCCCGCTATAGCTCCTCGATGCATCAGTAGGTCTCATGAGACAAACTAGTGTCTTGGCACAAGGACTTGAAAAAATATTATTTGTAGTCTTGGCACAAGGCCTTGAATATGTGGTTATGAAGTCTGACATTATGCATTCCATCATTATGAAAGTGGATATTGATATTTCATGTGATTATTCTACTAGTAGAATATCCATATGAGTAAGTAAATGAAATTATTTTGATTTATATTTTCCATATTATGATGAAGTTTATGTTAAAAAGGCTTTTGTTTTAGTTTTATACATTTCCTTAAATGTTTATGCTTATATATGAATGTTTCCGCTATATTGTTATCCTTACAGAGCATCTGAGCTCACCCCTTTCTATGTTTTATTTTTCCTAGGATGTGAAGAATTATATTATGACTAAATTGTAGGGATAGTTTATGGGATTTCAGTGTTGTCTATGGAAACAATTTTTTTGTTGTTTTCCATTTTATGATGTAATGTAAACCTTATGAATGTATCTAGTACTTCCAAGGCTACTAAACTAATCGGTCTTTCGAGAGTTGATCTTTTGTGATCATTCTAATGTTACGTAATAATGCACCAACTCTGGGCTTCTGGGGTCGGGGAGTTACAAATTTACCTTGATCTTAGCTTCCATTTCTTTTTAAATTGCATTAATCTATTCAATGGTGATACTCAAAGGAAGAATTTATCTACACTGTCGAACTCTAAATCCCTTAGACTGTTTTCAGCGTAATTATTTTTGTGACTCTATTAATAATTGATTTGTTTTTGGATGGATTGAACCTTATCTGCCATATCTTGCACAAGATTAGGTCTGATTAGCTTTCTTTGGCCAACTTCATCCCATCAGGTTTGAGTTCTACATCGCTTTCCATACAGAGCTTCATATGAATCCATCTAAATACTCAATTGGAAGCTATTTTTGTTTGAGAAATCAACCAATGGGAGATGATGATTCGATCCAACTTTGAATTCCATTGATTAGGATCTTATAATGTCCTTGAGTGTCTGAATAGTCCTTTTATATTGGTCATCAGTTTGGGGGTGAAAATCCATGCTAAAATTTAATTCAGTACTCAAAGCATGTTTGAGACTCCTTCAGAATTTATATGTGAACCTTGGATAACGATCAGAGAAAATCGGGAGTGGAACCCCAAGTAGTCTCATAACTTCCTTCACATATATATTTCCAAGTTATTAAAGAGAGAGATATTCCTCAATAATGATTAAGTGGGAAGTCTTGGTGAGTTGGTCCACCACAACCCATATCACATTATTTTATTTGGATTTCTTCTAGAGACTTGTGACAAAGTACACAGTGAAATTCTAACATCTACTCATTGGTATAGAAAACAATTGCATCAACCCTTTGGATATCTATCTCCCTGCTTTAAAATTATGGCATATCAAATACCTTGAGATATACTTAGCAATCTCCTTCTTCATGATATCCCACCAGAAGTGTTCTTGAAGATCACAATACCTCTTTGTACTCCCAGGATGGATAGAGAAATTTCACTATGTGTATTATCCAATATCCCATCGTTATCCTAGGTGATGAAGGCACACCAAATGGACCCAAGTCCTTTTTTATTGATTTTTGATAACCCCCCTTTCAAGGGATGAGGGGGAACCCTTAAAACGTCTATAGGATTAGTGAATTACATGACTCTAAGGCCTTATAGGAATTCATACTAGACATGAATACTTGGAAATTCCCAACCCTAGCATCTAGATCATGAAGTTAGCTTCCCACCATACCATTTATTATTCAAATAGAAATACCTATGCAAATGTGTACATGCCTGGACCCGATGGAAAATTCCATACCCTCTCATTCTTCCATATCTAGATAGATTTGTTCTGGTAAAACTACCTATTCTAAGTCATAATCTAGAGCTAGTTCCTTTGGTCTGTCTAGTGGTATCTACACTTCATGACCTGAATGAGGTGCCTCTAAGGCCTTGAGGTGGCCTAAAATTCTTAACTAGCTAGAAGGCCTTATAGTCTCCAGGCCCAAACAAGTGGCCCGGATGTGAATAGTTCATGATAATATAGTACTAAACAGTACCTGATATAGTACCTTCTATAGTCACTGCAATATTATTTTCTACAGTGCTTGATACAGTACTACTATAGTACTCAAAAATATTCCTCCACCTAGATTTGAACCTGGGTCTCTTGGATTCACTTAAAGAGTCCTCACTAACTGGGATGAGGCTCATGTGCAAGTAATGAAGGCACACAGAGAATCATTCCAAACTGAATCACACCATCATCATTGATATGGAACTCTTACATCTTCCCTTCCTTTTCTTCATTAAAATTCTTTTGTGACTCTAGATCATCCTTTTGTGCCTTCTTATTCTTCTCTTTGATAGATGGTTCGTAAATAATTTGGGAAAGGTAGGATGTATTCCATGAAATTATGATTCTCAATTCCATCCTTTTCATATCCATGAAAATATTATCTTTCAAAATTATAAGCATGGATAGAGTAGGAAGTTATTTTCTAATAAGAGCATTAACTACCTTGTTCACCTTTATAGGATGATAGTGAATAGAGAAATCATAGTTTTTGATTAGATCTAACCATCTAATTTGATGCATGTTGAGATCCTTTTGTATGAATATATACTTCAAGATATTTTAATCAGTATATATGTTAAAATTCTCACCATAGATGAGTGCCTCTATATTTTCATGGAAAAAATCACAATGACTAGCTCCAGATCATGCATTAGGTCGTTGTTCTCATGGATATTCATTTGCCATGGGGTGTAGGATATCCCCACATCATTTTTCTTGAGTACACAACCCAATCCTTTATTTTAAGAATAATTGTATATCACAAAAAATTCTCCACTTTTAGGTAATTTGAGAATAGGTGTAGTGATCACCATTCTCTTTAACTCCTTAAATATTTCCTTAGATTATTCCATAAAAACATACTTTAACCCTTTTCTTATTAATGTAGTTATCAGGATAGATAATCATGAGAAATTTATCATTGAATGTCAGTAGTAACCAGCTAAACCATGAAATCTCTAGATTTACATGACACTAGAGGGACTGGGCCATTCCTTAATTTCCTTTGTTTTTGTGGGGTCCACAGAAGTTCACTCTCTTGTGATCATGTTTCCCAAGAATTCAACTTGCTGCTTCCAAAATTCACACTTTCTGAACTTGGAATACAATTTCTCTTTCCCCAACGTCTCCAAAAAAATACTTAGATGTTATTTATGTTCCACATTTATATTAGAGGAGATGAGAATATCATCGATAAACACTACCAAAATTTTTTCAAGGTAATGTCTAAAGACTTTATTCATCAAATTCTAGAAGATTGCATGGGAATTAGTAAGTCTAAAGGGAATAAATAGAAACTTATAGTGACCATACCTTTTATGGAAGTTAATATTATAAATATATTCCTTCTTCACATTTAGATATTGATATCCAGAATGAAGATACCCCTTTTAAAATTAATGAGCACCTCTTAAATGGTTGAACGATTCATCAATAATTGGAAGTGGATAATTGTTCTTTATGGTTATCTGGTTGAGTTCTTGATAATTGATGCACAACCTTATTCATAAATCCATTTTCTTGACAAAGATCATTGGAACACACCAAGGTGATGCACTAGGGCATATGATCCCTTTTTTTAAATGCTATTACAGCTACTTTTTTAACTCATTCAGTTTGATAGGATCCATCCTATAGGGAAACTTTGGGATAGGAGTGGATCTAGGTATGATTCAATTGAGAACACTACCTCATGATCTGTGGGAATTCTGGGTAACTCTTTAGGAAATAAATTAATGTATTCCCTCATGATGGGAATTTCCCCTAGGTTGGCACAATCATTTGACTCAACTATTTGAGTGGGGTATGCTTATTCATAGGAAATCAACACCCACACCATTGAAGGATTTTCTAAAGGATATTCTTAATATTTCTTTAATTTTTATAAGATCATGATATGGTTTAGAATATGAAAAGATATATCCTTTTCTCAAAGGTTTATATGTTTTATGTATAATAAGATCCAATCCATCCCTAGTATAGTGTACAATTCCACCAATGGAAGTATCATGAGATTTTATGAGAGAATATTCCCACATACACCAATAGGAGAAGAGTCAAACAATTGGGTTGTAATTATTGTACCACATGGTGTTTTTACAAATATCTCTACTTTAAGGTTTTGGGGCTTTGATTCAATAGTTATAGAAAAGTTACAAGATATAAAAGAATGTGCAGAACCAATATAAAATAATAACTTTTCCATTCTTGAGTGAATAGAAAGTGTACATTGTACAACTTTATTTTCTTACTCAACTTCTGTAGTAGTGATGGCACATGACTTCCCTTACCCATTTTTGTTTTTTGGCTGATGGCGCTGATTACCCTTAAGGACTTGAGGTTTAGTGCACTGTCATGCATAGTTCCCTTGCTCCCTACAGTTAAAGCATTGAACCTTGGGTGGTTCTCTCTTTTCCTCCACCACATTTTCTTGGTTCCTCATGTCTATTCAACATTCATGAGGTTGGTGTCTTTATATCCCTCACTTGAATAATTTCCACATATCTTTGAGGAAGTTAACATGATGATTCTTCACACATTTTTGACATGTGGGTTTTTGAGTATTCTCTTCACCTTTCTCATTAGATCCTCCAATTTGAAACTCCATATTTAGTTTCTTTTTAGTGTAGCCATGAGACCATTTTCTAAATTTCATCTCCATATTGAGTGAACATAAAACAACATATTCATAACTCCCAAATTCATGAATTTATAAATCCTTTCAAATGTTTAGTTTTAAACTATTAAAGAATATAAAAATTCTTCTATCATTGTTGATAAAAAACCCATAGCATACCTTGAAAGCCTTGTGAAATTTTATTCATAAGACATGATAGATTCACCTTGTTTTTTATTCAACTCTATGAATTATCTCTAAATATTTGTGTGAATATATCTATGTAAATACTTGTTAAGAAAAATTATCATAAATACTTCCTACTATATCTCATAAATTTATTCTTTGGATTGGTATTCTTAATAAAATCCCACCATTGATCAACATATCCTTCTAACGGATAAATGACCAGAGTCACCTTGTCAATATCAGAACAGTGAAGCAAAGAAAAGATATTATACAATGAGTTAACCCACTGTTCCATGACTAGTGGATTAGAAGATCCACTAAATGTCGGTGATCATTGCTACATAAAACAATCGATAGTCAGTTGCTCCTGCTTAGGTGAAGGTGAAGGTTCCACATTATTCAAGTTATTGTTCATAACATGAGACAATTGAGTAAGAATCACCATGAAATATTGAAATCCACCCCAAAAAGCATTGGGGATGTTGTTCTGGAAATCTATGAATTTTCCCTTTAATAGGTTGTTGGCCTATTTTCTCCTAGTTTCCACCATTTTCTAAAATAAAAAATTTTAGAACAAAACATAAGTCAACATGTCATGAATAAATAATTTTTTATTTTGTGAAATTAACTATAAGTCATATATTTTGGGATCCCTATTTTTAACATTTAATTAAACAAATATTCTTTGGAGATTACATATACTTAGTCTCATACAATGGGTGTTTACTAAAGTTCTACAATCCTAATTCCAAAATTAACTAAACCATGATCTGATACTAACTATAATGACCGTTATTTTTCTTAAATTAATATTACATCAATTTAAATATAAAAACATAATTGTATTACAATACTAGGATTAAAAGGTTTCATGTCTTGGTAAAATTAGGGCCATACATAAAATTTATATAATAAAACATAAAAATTATTTAATTCATTCTTCTCTATATTTTTATTGGCCCATGAATTCTCTTTAGTACAAATAGCCACCTAAGTATATATATCAAAGAAAGGGGTAATCAAAAAGACTAGAAATAGTAAAGGCAAGAGCATGAATAAAAATAAAATGGTTGATAATAATAATCCTCATCATAACATAATCCCGGGATCATCATCATAATCAATATAGGAATAATTAGATAAATTCATGGGATGTGGAAATGAATAAAAATGAAACACCATGTCTTAGTGGTCTACTACCAAACATAGTTGTAAACAAAGATATCATAGTGTTCACATATATTTCAATTTTTATCACGATAAACATGAAATTAACCAATTAATTAGATTTATATATAATTCAAGGTCCACACTTCATATAATAACATTTTCATGCACAATATAATTCCAAGCACACCCATCGCATCATAACATTTTTATTATCATTCATGACATATAGAACATATAACAATCTTGAAAAAAAACCCATTGAAATGAATTAGTTTAATTTAATAAATAATACATTCATTAATAAAAATTTTTATAGAATAAGGGAATAATATTCTTTGTATAATAATCATCAATCTTGAGTGAAGAAGAAACAATATTAAGAGAAATAAAAGGCGTGTTTTTTGAAGGAAGAGTTCTTTTGGAAAACATTGTGTTTGTTATAAACTCAAGTAAAAAAAATTAATATCCTAGAAAAGACAAGATAATTATGAATAAATTGTATTTTATGAATATTAATTGAATATACCTACTAAAAATGGGGAGAAACAGGGAAAACCCATATAAAGGGAGTTGGGTTCAAGAATTCCACTTAACTTATGTCTAAACACTTTCTTCTCTTTAATACCATGTATAATAATATTGAACTAATTAATTAAAAAATAAGGAAACTTTTATCCTATAATTTTATTCATTATAGTCTTATTAAGTTCTTTTATGGGATTTTTGATGAGTTTTATAGTTTAATTTTATCATACAGGAGTGTTTGTTTTCTTGGTTTTCATGATTGGTTTACTTGAATATGAGTATGAAAGTATTTTTAGAATGGGTATAATTATCCATTATTGAAAATATATGTTATTAATTAAAATATATAATTTTAAATCATTATATATATAATTTGGTTAAATGGAATGAGGATGAATCATTAGTTAAATAGTTAATGATAATCATTGGGGTTATTTTTGGCCATTTTCAATCACAACAAACTCAATTCATTTTATCATTTAGTATTATATAAATATTTTATTCCAAAAACATTAAATGGTTATAAAATATATTTTATAGTATTTACCAAACATTATAGTGATTTTATTAATATAATTTATGGTTTTAAAGTAAAATTAATATGCAATTTCTACAATGTCGGTAAACTGACAGATCACGAGTAATGATTTCATTTTAAAGATAAAACAGAGAGAGAAAAGATTTTGAAGATGGATATTAAATTAACATGATATATTTATAGTATATAAAATATAATAGAGTTATAATGAGATTTTTATAGAGTATGTGAATATATAATAAGAAAATAAAAAGAAATTAAAAGAAATTAAAAGAAAAAGGAAGAGGATTTTACCTCTCAAATATCTCATCCCTGACATCCTCCTTAGGGAAAATGTTTTGGTCTTTTTATGAGACCAAGGGATATTCAATGTGGGTTAGGGGATTAAGAATATACTTGATTATAATTTGGAATATTCTTAAATCCTAAGAGGTATGAGGAAAATAGGTGGTGAGGGGTGGTATTTGTAGTGGAGGAGAGGGGTGTTTTCCCATTATTTTATTCAAAATTTTATTATTTAGGAACAAGACTATAAATAGTTTGAGAATTGTCACTAAATATATTAAAATAAATTAAATAAAGTTATTTATTTTGGGCTTACATCAACCATACATCAACCATGACTCATTAATTTATGTATTTAGTTTTTATCGTAAATTATCAAATTTCACTATGCACCAAGAATTCAAGTATTTTAGAAAAATACAATAAATTCACCTTAACCATTTTTTGATGTGTATAATTCAAAAATAAACTCCATTTTATTAAAATAATTTTATAAATATGATAACTTTTAATTAAAATCATCATTTAAACAAAAAATACAGATTTTAAAATTAAAACTGATTTTCTAACACATTGAAAAATTAATTTTGGTCTCATAAAATTATCCTACAATGAAAATAAATAAAAATTTAATTTTATGAATATTTTTTTGAAAATAATTTTTTTTTTTAAATTATTAAATTAATAACAAAATTGTAATTAAATATTTACGACTTACAAAAATACCAACACTTAATTACCAATTTATTAAAAATTTATTTACTTAGAGTATGATATAATTATATAATAATTTAATATATAAGATTCATAATTTTATTTATTTTTTAATGGGTGAGGCTATTATTCATTTGACCAGTTTACTATTCATAAGGGTCATATTACTATTTCTATGGTCAAGTTACTATTTTATCATTGTGGATTCCTTATCTTCTAGAAATACTTTTTATTTAATAAATTAATAATTTATAATGTTTTCAATATGGTATTCATATGATTTATACTAAATTAAATTACAATAATAAGGGATAAATTCCATTGATAAAAGTTTGGGTCATTATATTTGTCTATTAATTTACATTTAGAAACATGAGCGATTGAGTTATTTTAAAGGATTTTGGAATAATATATAGTTTATATTTGTTATTTTTTAATGTTCCTTAACCTATGTTTATTTTTTTTTCAATTGGGTGTAAGACAAAATCCTAAATAGATAAGAAAATTTTAGTAAATTTTATTCCCGTAATGTGTTCATTGAAATGCCTAAACTCAATTTTAATTGCTTTTAATGGAAGTACTTTCATGTGTTGATAGAAATGAATTCATTGGATTTATAAAGGTTTTACTAATAAAAAACTTCATGATTTAATTAATTTTTTATATGGGTTGGTTAAAATGGAACCTGAAATCATTTTAAACATCAAGGGTGAGTCTATATGGAGCATGAGAGGGATCCTAAGTGGGATGATGTTATGTAGTGAAACAAATATTACTAGGACATGTCACTATATTGTATACTGATAGGGTATGTTGTTCTATATCAAATCCATTATTGAGATGAGACTCTCCCTTTAAATTAGTTCACCTAGTTGACATGGTGCTCCCTTGAGAAACTACTTCTATTATATGATGATGTTATATTAAAACATAATAATCCCCATACCATAGTGCCTTGATATTCCACCATGATAAATTATTTCATGATACTTATTTTTCATTTATTAAGTTCTCCTTAGGATCCTTTAAATATATTTATTTATTCATGATCATCAAAAAAGGATAATCTACCCTTGTTATTTTTTTTCAATAAAAGTTAAATGTGCTACGTTTATATGTATATTTTTAAACTATCAAGACATGGGTTATTTTTTAAAGGTATTTAAGGTGGTTATTAATGAAATACTATTGTAATTTTTATTATCACAACTTATATACACTCTATGGATATATGATTACTGAATTTTGAATAACACGATAAAGTAATGGCTCTTCATGGAGATGGTGGTTACACATGGTAGTCCAAAATGTGGTTAGTAGGAGGTGAAACGATAGATGTTGGCCTTTATATCAAAATAAGATGGGTAGAAGATACATTTTTCCATTTTGGTTTTGTTTTAGACTCATATAATGTATTTTTCCTTATCAATGTCTCATAATGTTTTCTTCTCTAATTATATATATGGGTTATTGTATAAACTTATTCTCTATATATCTATATATAATGTTTGGATTAATTTTATGTTGAAAATAATATTCTTTTATAAGTTTTTAATTATGGATTCCTTGCTTTATTCTTATTTTATTTTTAACTACTTAATAGCCTGCATGACTTGCCAACATTCATTGAAGTCAAGTTAAGTTTTCTGATAAGACCCCTTACTGGATGTATTACTTGTTAGGAGAAACCATTCCAAAATGTGTGTTTTTGAAGCCTATAAAATAGTTTCCAATATGCAGGGATTGGTAACACCCTTCAAAACATATGAATGGATAACTAAGGAACTGATAAGGGAATAATTAGGTTGGTTCATGACATGGATGGTTTTATGGAGTCAACTTAAAGTTTGTACCCATTTAGGATATAGAGGGTTGTTCCATGATGAATTACCACTATTTTAGAAATATTGAAAAATATTTTTTGGATTATAAATCATTTTTATGAGTTGTAATGATTTAATTATCCTGTTTATTTATGGGAAATGATGAAATTTTTTTTGTTATGTTCTTAAAATAATTTTTAACAAAACTAATATTTTATTTGTTTATTTTATATGGTGCCCTAGGATGGATTGACCACTGAGAGAGTAGGGGTGAATCAAAGGTTTCCTTTTATGAATTTATTTTCCTTTGAATTCGACCTCTTGAACTTGTTAAGATTATTTATCCACTCAATATTATCTCTAAAAATCACCTCATGTGAAATTTTAATAATGTATATAGATTAGAGCACAATATTTATAAGTTTTATAAGAAAGAATACTCATTGATTAAACAAGTTATTCCCACTAATTAAATATTTTTCACTATCAAACAAGTGATTATAAAGCTCCGTCTCCAACTGAGAGACACTATTTTATTTCAATTCCATCCAAAATACTTCCAATTATTTCATATTTGACTAAAAGACTTCTTATTCACCATATAAAAATGAGAGAATTTTTTCTTCTAGATCTAACCAAACGTATTCTTTTTCTATCTCCAACTGAGAGACTCCTTCTACTCCTTGAACCAACCATAAGTCTTCAAATTCTCTCAAATACATCTGGAATACAATAAATTTATTCAATAATTGATCTACTATATAATGATTTATTTATCTTCCTCCATGATATTTATGAATCTGATATGCTCATGTACCTATAAAGGACCTTAATTTTCACATGATGTGAAACATGGAAGATACTGTGAGGGTTTGTTAGGTCTCATTCGATTGAGAATTTAGGATCCAAGTAGGTTATTCTCTATCGAATATGGATACCCATCACTATCATGTATCTGTATTTCTAGAGGGAGGAGAGGATGTTGAAGGTTTTGATCATGCAATAGATGTGGGAAACAATAGATATCACCAAATTATATTCAAGGTAGCTGGGGTGGATGGAATGAATTGATATTTCTAATCTACAATGACATACTTATCTGAGATGAATAAATATTTTCGATTTGTGGTGGTGGTTGATGAGGTGAATGGAAATATTCGATCTTCAATGATGGTGGAATATTTTTTGTGAACTACTATAATGGCTATAGAGGTGATCAAAATTCATCAATCTATAGAGGATGTGGCCAAATTTAATGATGAGCACCAATCAACAACTATGGAGAATATGGTGGGATGGACTCACTGATCTAGTTCTTTGGTAGTAACAAAAAAGTTGATGGTGGGTCAACCTGAATATTCTATTAGAATGAAGAAATCTTGGAACTTGACTACAATATAAAAATAACTTTATGGTTTTGCAGAATCTACAAGGGAATAAAACAAAAGGTGTTTTTCATCTCAGAAAAACATTGTTCTAGAGTGTATCATGAAGAAGGGAGTCCCCACCTATGTGATTTAGAATAAGGAGTAGATTCTTGACCAATTCCAAAATTTTGAGCACTCTATAATCGATTGTATTTTTCTACCCACTAGAGGGAAGCTATAGAAAACTAATGATTTGGATTATAAAATGACTTCTATATGGGGTTATTTTTATGGGAGATGAATTACTATGGTTTGATGATTTTTTCAAATTATTTTCCCATCATAGGATCAGAAGAGTAGTGCTTAGGGGAACTGATCAATTGCTTTGAATCTAGGTATGGTTTTATTACAAGAATGAAAATTTCAATTTCACACATTTGTTATTAAAAATACAAGGGATCAATTCTAAATATATGTTATTGATATCAACTAGATTATAATGAATTCTAAAATCTAATTTGATATAGCTTAAGCTATGGGAATTCCAATCAAAATGGATAGGACCACTGAGATTTCCAAATTTAGTTAGTATGCTAGGGTCCTGGTGGAGGTATACTTGAGCTATTTCTTGATTCATAATATAGTGCTCCCATCATTGGATTCTAATATCTCTTTAAAATTATAATATTAAAGACTAAATAATTTTTGTGAAGATTTTCAAATTATAGGTCATTAGAATGATAAATATCATAAGAATTTTATTTTCACTTTTTTTCTCATTAAAAGGGAAACCCGAGGTTTCCTGTAGGAAAACATTGAAAAGGTATATAGTTTAGAATAATGTCATTTCTATTAGAGATAGAAAATACCATCTTGAAAATAAAATTGAATATGTTAATGGTGGTTATTCATAAGTAGTTTAGGAGTCTTCTTAGAATATAGAACAAGTGACTTAGGAATATTTGGATAATTTTCAAGAGTTACAAGCTCATGAATAGGTCAAGGTGGAAGAGGGAAGATTTTAAAATATGAGAGCCTTTGGAAATACATCATTTCAAATAGACCATTTCTCTTATAACTGAGAGACACTCAAATCTAGGAGATAGTGAGAAGCTTTCAAATATATAGGAGGAAACCAATAAATTAATAAAAATGAGAGGCATCTGCAAAAACTGGGATAATATAGAGGACCATTCCACAAAAAATCCTTCCTCTATCTATGAACAGTCTAAGAGAAAAAAAGTCCTTATATATGAAGAAGGATTCCAAGCCACCCCTGTTAGGAAATCAAGATATATTAAATACTATTCATATATGAATCTAACCATAGTTATAGGTTCTCATGAAATTTTAGACTCAGAATCCGATTGGTATAAAGATTATGCTCGGTTTGATAATAATCTTTGAGGTTTATTTTTCTTTAGATCCTCTAGGCATGACTGAATAACTACTTATATTATACTTGATATTATCTCTTTTTCTATTAATTTTTTTTAATAATAAGGGATTTTCCTATTCTTCTTTAAAAAAATAACCTTCAATATCTATTTTTCAGGATTTTTATTCTTTCCCAATAATTCTGATAACCTATAATAAACAGTTTCCTTAGTGAAATTATGTGTGGGATGATTCTTGCTTCTAAATTATTAATTCTTGGCCTCACTGAAATGTGTTCTATTTATGCACAATATTTATGAAATCCACTTCAAGAAAACTTTACACAGGCACATGAGAATTTTATTATCCAAAACTATTTTATATGAAAATCAATTTTTAAACCCACTTTCACTATTTATTTTTCTATTTTTTCTCACAAAATACATTTCATAAGTTTTTCTTCATGTGTGAATGATCATACATGTATACATGAATGAAAAATATAATCTCATTATTTGAGTTATAGTGTATGTGACCTCCTCAAAAAAACACATCACACAACTAATATAAATGTGAATTTTAGTTTTATTCTACCTAAAAATCTAAATGGTTCAATTCCATTGTATTCGCACTGCATCCTTGCATGTAAGGGTAGAAAACAAACTAGTGTCTCAGTCCCTCTATATACGTATCAAGGGCAACTCGAATTATAAAAATAGTTTCATGCTATAACAATAAGGATTCACTATATCTAAAATATTCAAGAAACTCTTGAGTGCGTGGTTCATATATCAAAAGAGCCATGAATTTATTATCCTTCATGTAAGATAAAAAGATTATTGGAAGTAATACTCGTGAAATTTTGTTTCAAATATTTCTATGGTTTTATCTGAAAAAATGAGAGCTCTCAATATCAGCATCACAATTTGGCCACATTGCTTCTTCTTTTATAGGTGAGTATCACCACCTTGTTACACAGCCTCCCTTCTGGTTTTTATATCATATTGAGAACTCAGAAAAATATATCGAGTCATGATTATTATATACCCTAAAAACTTTCATCTATTCTTAAACATACTTTAAGAATCATGGTGTCTTATGGTACGTGATACTAGATTCTTCTTCAGATGCATGCGCATGCTCTGATCACAAGATTCAAATTTAAAAACTCAAACTCATCAATGTGTTTTGAATGCTCAAAAATCCTACTATAACATCATTTTCATTTATAATTTGAACATTATTTGAAAATTTTTATGCATGAAATATGAATATTTCATGCATAGAGGTTTATTTCCTCATCTCTTCAAAATATTGAAAACAAAATATCATAGTAGGATCAATCTTGAATGATAGATGTTTGACCATCTTTTATAGGGAACAGTAGCACCATTGAGGATCAGGAAGATGAAGATGATGAAATAATTAAATTGGATGGTTGAGATCAATCCAATCCTAAGAATATTGAAATCTACTTATGTTTTTAATGGTGGTGGAACAATAACCCACTATGTGCATCCCATAAAAAATTTCATATGCTGCTACGCTCCGCTTCATAAGCAGTCATGTATCGGTAACCGTTCAAGTTATCTATGAGGGATTAGAACCCATCAGATCATGCACCCAAACCTCATGGGTTGTTCTGACCTATGCAGGCCCATGAACACTCTTACAGGAACAATTTTTCCTACCCATTCCCCTTATACATGGGAATTCTCATGTAGGATTATACACAACCTATAAGGCCCCAGCCTTAAACCTTACTTAATCTTAAGTTATTACAAGATTACACATTGCTGATCTTTTCAGATTTAGAGTTTTAGAGAATTAGATCATAAAACTTGCATTACATTCCACATATAAACAAAGTGGTTATATAAAGATAGTATTCTTCTTTCCCATCAATGGAAACATATTTAAAATAAAACATGGATTCTTTCTTGACACTTCCTTGACACTATCATCATATCATGTACCTTTCCCTTGACCTGTGAAAACCATTTCAAAAAAACTTGGGATGAGCATAAAAATCTTAGTAAGGGATATAAAAATATATGGAAAGGAAACATGGGTACATATATACATAATAATGAAATCATACTTTACCCATAAAACATAAGCACTTTAACATACCTCATCAAATCATGAAAAAATCATAGAAATAATAAGATATAAAGGTAACTTGAGGCATTCATAACATTCTTACGTAGGGAGTAACCCTCTTGGTTACGTTTGGAATACCCATCACAGTATATTCCCTAAATCTCTTCGGATAAACCTTAATGTTTCACTCCTTCGTGTTACCCAATGCATTGGAGAGCTATATCGGGATCACCCGCCCTTAGTCTATCACAGAACCACCTGTCTTCATAATAATGCCCAATAACCTCAACATAATCGTATCACATAAAACATGCATAAAGGAAACATAAAATTTCCACCTTTAAATCACAAGATATCAATACCACACATTGATATAAAAATATTATGAAAACCATTTTCAATACCAAAATAAAAGAAAAGTAAAACATGGTATTTATTTTTCTTTTAAAAAAAGGTATGGCTTATAGAGGAAGCCGAAACTCAAATAATGGTCACGGCAGTGGAGAAGTCGTTGTCGCCGCATACGTACGAAAAAACATTCCCTTTTGTCATTTAGTAAAACGCTTCATATAAAAAAGATTCCTTTTGGATAAACATAAAATTCAAAGGGGTTTATACACCGTATAAAAGAAGGTTGAGTATAAAACACAATATGCCTCAATGAAAGGAGATTGAGACGAAGTCCCATACCTGAGGTCCGACTTGACTCGGTCGTTCATTAATCTCCTGAATAATAAACTTGAGTTAATTTATACTTATTTAAGAACCTTTTTCAAGTTCATTATTCCTTTTATATCACTCATTTCCATGTCATTAACACTATGTAATTATTTAAGTTAATAACGGTGGTTTTAACGATCATTGGTACTTGAGTCAAAAATAAGCCCTTTATAATTACAAGTTGTTCATGTATCCATTATATCCATAATGGTATTCATGATGTAGATATAATATATGTCATATATATCTAGTACATGCATTCATTTATAATATTACATAATCATTTAGAGGTAAGAAATGAAATGCACCGTTCATGGAGACGGTAAGCCATACGTACGCATGAACGCTACTTTCATTTCTATTTCATATTTTATAAAATGGAATCATAATTATATAAAGGTATATTATAATTACAGTGTAATATCATATATAATATCATAACTCCATCCTTTATACGTCCCACATATGGTATTTAACGAATCAAATCACATTGAGGGGGTGGTAGTCCGCACTTCCTTAAGTGAAGATATCGCGTTTACCCATAATGGGAACCATAAAGGTATGCCCAAAATGAAAAATATAGAAGCTTAAGGAAAACATAAACATATTATATATCATATATAAATATATTGTCATCTTAATTTATACCTTTTAAGGTGTTAAAATAATTTTGAACAATCATCGTTTCGGGAGGCAGAAATTCGCCATCCACAAAAACAGTATGTTCTTTAACCATTAGATGTAGGTGTGTTTAAGTGTAACTAGAATAATTCTTATAAAAACATCCTAGTATATTGAATATACTGGAGTTGTTACAAAATAAATGAATAAAAAGAGTTTAGGGGGTTGGAGAAGCAAAATAAAACAAAAGGACTCAAGTGAATACATTACCTTAAAATCGGGTAACTCCTTTTGGTTTGAGCTAAAAGGCTTACTTGGGAAGACTTATGCCCAAAGTGAGGCTTCAAGGAGTAAGAGAGGGAATTTTAGAGACAAAATGGGTAGGGGTTGGACGAGCCAAAGGCTTTGGAAGTATGGGTAAGGAGGTAGAGGTGGGGGCCTTTTATAAGAGGAGAGGAGGGGCACTCTTGGAATGTAAAGAAATGTTACTATATTTTCAAATGGGTTTCGGATTTTAAAGGTCCCACATTGATATAATTCTAGGATAAGGTGATAAGGGTTTGAAATATACCCACCCAATAGGTTTTGGACATGTTTAGGTCTTATATTTTACATTATCTTTCCATTTTATTTAAATCGTCAAATAATGAGGTCATCACTGCATCATTATGATGTGATAAATATTTAATAAATTTAATGTCTAAAAATTAAAAAAAAAATACTATGATGTATAAAATCTTTTTATCTTTCCAATGACTATTTATAGTCCAAAATATCATTTATGTAGACAAAATTAAAAATATTTTACTTAGGTGATACATTCTTTGTTACATTTAACAATTTTTAAAAAATAAAAAGATAAAAAGTCACTTTCTCACAAAAGTGATTTCATGGGGCCCCCAAGTTTGGAACAAGGCATCCCATGGTCGGCCATGATACAACCAGTAGCCTTAGGATACATTTTGGTGTCATTTTTTATTATTATGATATTATTTTATTATCCTTAACTACCCGATTACTCATTAATCAAGATAATTAAAGATAATTACCGTCGTTACTATTCATAATGTCCAAAAAAAAAAGAGTCTTAATTACATAATTTGGACCTTATGATTCCAAATATGTAATCCATTTTAAGAAATTCCAAACACATAAATTACAATAATTGATTTAAAAATAATTCCTGTTGTCAAAACAAATAGCGGGTTTTTTTTAAACAGTATCTATGAAAAGTTTGGCATTAGTTTATGACCAATTTCAAAGTGAAATTAATCCTAATGACCAACATTGGATTAAATGGTAAAAATATATTCAGATTAAACTTTAAGACCAATTAAAAATATAATCTAACCATATAATTAAATTAAATGAAAAAGCAGTTTTGATGTAAAATGCAGTATTTTTCACTATTCATTAAAAATGAACATTGTCAGAAAAATACCAAAAATTTATCCAATGTAAATATAAATGTCCCAATAATAGTGAGTATGTTTATTTTGACAAATATAGATTATAAAATTGTCAAAATATTGATTTAAAAAGGGTTTTCCATTAAAAGGCAGTAAAACAATCTTTTAAGAATATTAGTGTATTCCATGCTTAAGATTGGATTTATTTTCATTTTAAGCCTCTAAAACACTATCTAATTCATTAATAGACATAGATAAAAATATCTATTATTCATTACTTACTTGGGATGTTACATCCTTACCCCCTTTAGAAAATTGCGTCCCCGCAATTTATTTACTTATCAAATAAATGGGGGTACTTATCCCTCATTGCATTTTCAGATTCCCATGTTGCCTCTTGAATCATGTGGTTTTTCCACAAAAACTTTACCTAATTAATCACCTTATTCCGTAACACTTGATCCCTGTGGTCAAGAATCTGGACCGGTTGTTCCTCATAAGATAGGTTCTCTTTCAGCTGAACTACCTCTGGACTCAAAACATGAGATGGATCTGGCATGTACTTTCTCAGCATCAAAACATGAAAAACATTGTATACCTGAGATAAAATCGGAGGTAAAGCCACTTGGTAAGCAATTGATCCAACTCTCTCCAGAATTTCATATGGTCCAATGAACCTTGGACTCATCTTTCCTTTATTACCAAATCACATCACGCTTTTCCATGGTGATACTTTGAGAAAAACATGATCACCTACCTCAAAAGAGAGATCCTTCCTCCTATTGTCCGCATAACTCTTCTACCTACTCTGAGCTGTTCTCATGTGTTTCTGTATCAGCTGAACTTTTTCTGCCAACTCTTCTACCAATTCTGGTCCCATCAACTTCCTTTCACCCACTTCATCCCAGAAAGCGGGAGTTCGACACCGCTTCCCATATAATTCCTGAAATGGTGCCATCTGTATACTAGAATGAAAACTGTTATTGTATGAAAATTCAACCAAAGAAAAATGTTGGTCCCAACTTCCCTGATAATCCATCGAACAAGCTCGTAGCATATCCTCCAAGATCTGAATTGTTCGTTTCGACTGCCCATCTGATTGAGGATGAAAAGCTGTACTAAAATTTAATTCAGTACCCAACGACTTCTAAAGGCCTTCCCAAAAGTTAGAAGTGAACCTGGGATCACGGTCAGATACAATGGAGAGAGGAACTCCATGTAACCTCACTATCTCTTTAAGATACAAACGGGAAAGTTGATCTAGGGAAAAATTATCTCATATAGAAAGGAAATGAGCAGATTTGGTCAAGCGATCAAAAATAACCCAGATTGCATTATTACGTCGAGATGTCTTCGGTAATCCCACAACAAAGTCCATGGATATATTCTCCCATTTCCACTCTGGCACTGGTAAAGGATGAAGCATCCCTTTCAGTAACTGCCACTCTGCTTTAACCTGCTGACAAGTCAAACACTTCACAGTAAAATCAGCAATATCTCTTTTCATTCCATCCCACCAGTAATACTCCCGAAGATCTCTATACATCTTAGTACTGCCTGGATAAACTGAAAACGGAGAACTATGAGCTTCACATAACAACTCTCTCTTCAACTATGAATCACAAGGCACACACAATCTATTCCCAAATCTCAAAACACAATCATTACCAATGTTGAATTCAGGTAACTTACCTTTCTGAACCAGCTCTACCTTTTTCTGCAACTCACTATCTTTCTTCTGTGCTTTCTTGATTCTGTCTGATAGAGATGATCTCACTTATACCTAAAACAAAACAGAAGAACATCCAGCACCAACAACTTCTATGCCAAATTTCATCAAATCGTTAACCAAAGGATAACGTTCCAAACACAACATTGCTAATAAAGCATTACTTTTTCGACTCAAAGCATCAGCCACTTTATTTGATTTTCCTGGATGGTAATGAATTGTACAATCATAATCCTTGATTAATTCCAGCCATCTCCTCTGTCTCAGGTTTAACTCTTTCTGAGTGAATATATACTTTAAACTTTTGTGATCAGTATATATTTTACACTTTACTCCATACAAATTATGCCTCCAAATTTTTAAAGCAAAAACAATAGCAACTAATTCCAAATCATGTGTAGGGTAATTTAACTCATGAGTTTTCAACTGTCGTGAAGCATAAGCAATTACCTGATCATTCTGTATTAGGACGCAACCAAGTCCTTTCAATGAAGCATCACTGTATATAACAAACTCATCATTCCTGGAAGGTAGTGCCAAAACTGGAGCATTCACCAATCTTCTTTTCAATTCCTGAAAACAATCATCACATTCTTTTATCCAGATAAACTTAACACCCTTTCGAGTTAGCTTAGTCATTGGACTAGATAACTGTGAAAAATTTCTAACAAACATTCAGTAATAGCCTGCCAAACCAAGAAACTACGAATCTCTGTTACATTTGTGGGTCTTGTCCATTCTTCAACAACCTTTTTTTTGCAGGATCAACGATTATCCCATCTTTAGAAACAATGTGACCAAGGAAAGAAATTTGTTGCAACCAAAACTCGCACTTTCTGAATTTACCATACAATTTCTTTTCTTTCAAGGTTTGAAAAATGACCCTTAAATGTCTTTCATGTTCTTCTTTACTTTTAGAAAACACCAAAATATCATCAATGAAAACCACCACAAACTTACCCAAGAACTCATGGAAAATTCTATTCATTAAGTCCATGAATACAGCAGGTGCATTGGTTAGCCCAAAAGGCATTAATACAAATTACTAATGGCCATATCTTGTACGAAACGTAGTCTTCGGAACATATGATTCCTTTACCTTTAATTGATGGTACCCCGATCTCAGGTCAATCGTTGAAAAATACTGAGCTCCCTGGAGCTGATCAAACAAATCATCGATATGAGGCAAAGGATATTTGTTCTTAACAGTGATATTATTCAAGGCCCTATAATCAATGCAAAGTCTCATTGAGCCATCTTTCTTTTTAACAAACAAGACAAGAGCACCCCATGGTGATGTGCTAGGTCGAATGAAACCTTTATCTAATAACTCCTGCAATTTTTTTTAACTATAAAAGTTCAACTTGAGCCATTCGATAAGGGGGTTTTGAAATTGGCTTAGCATCAGGAACTAAGTCAACAACAAATTCAACTTCCCGATCTGGTATTATTCCAGGAAACTCATCAGGAAAAACATCAAGATACTCATTTACCACTGGGACATCATTAATCTGAACAGTTCCCTTGTTTTCAACAATATGTGCAAGGTAACATTCATTTCCATCTTTTACAAGTTTCTTGGCCTCTTGATATGTTATCAACAGTAAGGTTTCATTCTTGTACACAAACTGAAAGTCTTTTTAAAAAGAAACTTCTTTATCTCTATAGTCAATCTTAGCATGGTAAATAGAGAGCCAATCTATACCCAGGATAACATAAAACTCTACTAGAGGTAGAACAATAAGGTTTACAAGTAGGTTCTTTCCACAGATAAGGATAGGAATATTCTTATAAATTCTTTTTGCCTCAACATTTCCCCCAGGTGTTTTTACCACAAGTTCAGGAGTCATTTCTTGAGATGGTATTCCCATTTTACAAGAAAAGGTTTCAGAGATGAAAGAATGTGTAGACCCCGAATCAAACAACACACTGGCATAATCTGAAAAAACAAACAAAGTACCTGATACAACTTAATTTGATGGCCCGACATCTGCTGAAGTAGTTGCAAAGGATTTCACCACCCCTTTCTGCTTGTAGTCTAACTGCTTCCCATCACTCAAGATCTTTGTCGGACACTCATTTTCATAGTGAACCATCTCATTGCACTTAAAACATTTCACTAATTGTAAATCAAATTTGGTCTGACCTTCACCTTGATCTTTTTCAGTGCAATCACAAGCCTTATGTCCCATCTTACCACATCCGTAGCACTTTCCAGAATTCAGAAGACATTCCCCAGCATGCCTTTTTCCACATTTATCACAAACTGGAAACTTAGTTTTCTTACCATCAGACTTTTTTGAAGAATTCTTACCTTTCTCCCACCACCTCGATCTCTTCTTCTGTTGGTTGTTATAGAACACTTGATCATCGGAAAACTCCATTTCCACCTTCTCATCACATCGAAAAAGATTTTCATAACTTTTAAACTCACGAGAAGCTAATGCCCTTTGATATTTTAGATTTAATCCTGAGTAAAAACGATTGATTTTACTATTAAGGTCTCGGATAAAATTTGGAGCATACCTTGCCAATCGAGTGAACCTTTCTTCATAGGCAGCCACCGAGTCATCCTCTTGCCTCAATTCCAAGAATTTCTTTTCCATCCTAAGTCGAAAAACCTTAGGAAAATACTTCTCAAGAAACATACCTTTGAATTCATCCCAATCAAGAGCATCAATCTCATCGACGTCCCTGATATTTTTAACCATATACCACCACTGATCTGCCTCACCCTCCAAACGGTAAATAACAAGACTAACCTTTTGATTGTATGAACACCCCATGACATCAAAAATCTTCTCCAGTGTTTTAATCCACCCTTCAGCTAACACAAGGTCAGATGATCCTCTGAATTATGGGGGATGTTGCCTCATGAAATGTTCCACCACTGACATGTTCCTCTACGGTTGATCTTGATGATCTCATGCATGGATACCACCACCATTTATCGCTTGAGTCAACTGCGCCATTACGGCAACAAACTATTCAGTTCCAATTCCGACCATATCAGGATGATGATTCGGAAGGTTATTTCCTTCTGTATGCCTTCCTAGCACTGCTTCCCTGTTTCCTCTGCAAAAAACCATTCTGAACAAACATGTCTTAGATGAAGCAACATAGTAATCTTCAAATGATATATCATTTCAAAAAAAAAATATTTTTGGATAATCATTTAATAGAATTCTAACTCCTAAAGTTATCTAAACCGACCTCTGATACCAACTATAAGGCCCCAGCCTTAAACCTTACTTAATCTTGAGTTATTACAAGATTACACATTGAGGATCTTTTTGGGTT
Source organism: Viscum album (assembly GCA_963277665.1). NCBI lineage: Eukaryota > Viridiplantae > Streptophyta > Magnoliopsida > Santalales > Viscaceae > Viscum > Viscum album. The sequence continues at coordinate 2,075,504,503 of OY728131.1, forward strand.
TAGAGTTTTAGAGAATTAGATAATAAAACTTGCATTACATTCCACATATAAACAAAGTGGTTACATAAAAATAGTATTCTTCTTTCCCATCAATGGAAACATATTTAAAATAAAACATGGATTCTTTCTTGACACTTCCTTGACACTATCATCATATCATGTACCTTTCCCTTGACCTATGAAAAACATTTCAAAAAAACTTGGGATGAGCATAAAAAGCTCAGTAAGGGATATAAAAATATATGGAAAGGAAACATGGGTACATATATACATAATAATGAAATCATACTTTACCCATAAAACATATGCACTTTAACATACCTCATCAAATCATGAATAAATCATAGAAATAATAAGACATAAAGGTAACTTGAGGCATTCATAACATTCTTACGTAGGGAGTAACCCTCTTGGTTACGTTTGGAATACCCATCATAGTATATTCCCTAAATATCTTCGGAGAAACCTTAATGTTTCACTCCTTCGCGTTACCCAATGTAATGGAGAGCTATATCGGGCTCACCCGCCCTTAGTCTATCACGGAACCACCCGTCTTCATAATAATGCCCAAGAACCTCAACATAATCGTATCACATAAAACATGCATAAATGAAACATAACATTTCCACCTTTCAATCACAAGATATCAATACCACACATTGATATAAAAATATTATGAAAACCATTTTCAATACCAAAATAAAATAAAAGTAAAACATGGTATTTATTTTTCTTTTAAAAAAGGTATGGCTTGTAGAGGAAGCCAAAACTCAAATAATGGTCACGACGACGGAGAAGTCATTGTCGCCGCATACGTACGACAAAACATTACCTTTTGTCATTTAGTAAAACGATTCGTATAAAAAAGATTCCTTTTGGATAAACGTAAAAGTAAAAGGGGTTTATACACCGTATAAAAGAAGGTTGAGTATAAAACAAAATATGCCTCAATGAAAGGAGATTGAGACGAAGTCCCATACCTCAGGTCCGACATGACTCGGTCGTTCTTTAATCTCTTGAATAATAAACTTGAGTTAATTTATACTTGTTTAAGAAACTTTTTCAAGTTCATTATTCCTTTTATATCACTTATCGCCATGTCATGAACACTATGTAATTATTTAAGTTAATAACGGTCATTTTAACTATCATTGGTACTTGAGTAAAAAATAAGCCCTTTATAATTACAAGTTGTTCATGTATCCATTATATCCAGAATGGTATTCATGATGTAGATATCATATATGTCATATATATACAGTACATGCATGCATTTATAATATTACATAATCATTTATAGGTAAGAAATGAAATGCACCGTTCATGGAGACGGTAAGCCGTACGTACGCTTGAACGCTACTTTCATTTCTATTTCGTATTTTATAGAATGGAATCATAATTATATAAAGGTATATTATAATTCCAGTGTAATATCATATATAATATCATAACTCCATCCTTTATACGTCCCACACGTGGTATTTGACAAATCAAATCACTTTGAGGGGGTGGTAGTCCGCACTTCCTTAAATGAAGATATCACGTTTACCCATAATGGGAACCATAAAGGTATGCCCAAAATGAAAAATACAGAAGCTTAAGGAAAACATAAACATATTATATATCATATATAAATATAGTGTCATATTAATGTCCACCTTTTAAGGTGTTAAAAGAATGTTGAACAATCATCGTTTTGGGAGGCATAAATTCTCCATCCACGGAAACAGTATGTTCTTTAACCATTAAATGTAGGTGTGTGTCAGTGTAGATCAAATAATTATTATAAAAACATCCTAGTATATTGAAGATACTGGAGTTGTTACAAAAGAAATGAATAAAAAGAGTTTAGGGGGTTGTAGAAACAAAATAAAACAAAAGGACTCAAGTGAATACATTACCTTAAAATCGGGTAACTCCCCTTGGTTTGAGCTCAAAGGCTTCCTTGGGAAGACTTCTGCCCAAAGTGAGGCTTCAAGGATTAAGAAAGGGAAGTGGAGAGACAAAATGGGCAGGGTTTGACCAAGCCAAAGGCTTTGGAAGTGTGGGAAGAGAGGTAGAGGTGGGGGCCTTTTATAAGAAGAGAGGAGGGGCACTCTTGGAAAGTAAAGAAATGTTACTTTATTTTCAAATGGGTTTCGGATTTTAAAGGCCCCACATTGATATAATTCGAGTATAAGGTGATAAGGGTTCCAAATATACCCACCCAATAGGTTTTGGACATGTGTAGGTCTTAGATTTTACATTATATTTCTATTTTATTTAAATCGTCATATAATGAGGTCATCGCTGCATCATTATGATGTCATAAATAATTTAATAAATTTAATGTCTAAAAATTATAAAAAAAATACTATGATGTAGAAAATATTTTTAGATTTCCAATGACTATTTATAGTCCAAAATATCATTTATGTAGACAAAATTAAAAATATTTTACTTAGGTGATACATTCTTTGTTACATTTAACATTCTTTAAAAAATAAAAAGATAAAAAGTCACTTTCTCACAAAAGTGATTTCATGGGGCGCCCAAGTTTGGCACAAGGAATCCCATGGTCGGCCATGAGACAAAAAGTAGCTTTAGGACACATTTTGGTGTCATTTTTTATTATTATGATATTATTTTATTATCCTTAACTACACGATTACTCATTAATCAAGATAATTAAAGATAATTACCGTCATTACTATTCATAATGTCTAAACACAAAAGAGTCTTAATTACATAATTTGGACATTATGATTCCAAATATGTAATCCATTTTACCAAATTCCAAACACATAAATTTCAATAATTGATTTAAAAATAATTCCCGTTGTCAAAACAAATAGCGGGTTTTTTTGAAACAATATCTATGAAAAGTTTGGCATTAGTTTATGACCAATTTCAAAGTGAAATTAATAATAATTACCACCATTGGATTAAAGTGTAAAAATATATTCATATTACACTTTAATACCAATTAAAAATATAATCTAACCATATAATTAAATTAAATGAAAAAGCAGTTTTGATGTAAAATGCAGTATTATTCACTATTCATTAAAAAATGAACATTGTCAGAAAAATACCCAAAATTTATCCAATGTAAATTTAAATGTCCCAATAATAATGAATATGTTTATTTTGACAAATATATATTATAAAATTTTCAAAATTTTGATTTAAAAAGGGTTTGCCATCAAAAGGCAGTAAAACAATCTTTTAAGAATATTAGTGTATTCCATGCTTAAGATTGAATTTATTTTCATTTTAAGCCTCTAAAACACTATCTAATTCATTAATAGACATAGATAAAAATATCTTTTATTCATTACTTACTTGGGATGTTACAAAACCTACACTTTCCTCTGTTGACATTAGAGCTACCCTAGGTTGGCCCCCTTGGGCATGGTTGACCTTCCGGTCCCAGAAAGACTTGGTTGATACCTGTCCTAGGATGAATTATGTGGTTGAAACTTATTTTTTTAATAAGTCTACCATTATAAATAATACATATAAATATATATATATATAATTTATGTACAATTCATTCTAAAAAATAATTCCACATATATTCTATATACAATATCCTTATGTAAAATGTATGAAAATATTCTTGCATGGAAACCTTTAATTCTTTCCTCATGAAATATATAATATTTTTTGCATGAAAACCTTTAAATATTCTTCTATAGTCAATTCATCATGAAAATGAATATTTTCATGGTATTATTATATTCATCTCAAAAAAATAAAGAATATCCACTTGATGCAACATTATTCACTCTTTAACACATATATTTAATCCCTGAATAGATGTTTGACAATTTTTAGAGTTACAAGGAGAATTTTTCCAAACATAAATTTCAATGTTATTTGCTAGATCCATAATAATTATACAATAATCACCAATTTATCCAAACACATATTGATACATCATTAACAAAAAAGGAATCACTATTCCCCAAATCCCCCCTTTTTATTTTATTTTTAATATCACTTTACATATTGAAATTTCCATATATATTCTCCAAACATTTCCATCCTTATTGGAAATCAAATGAAAAATGTAAGTTGGGAGTATTCTTATCTCATTTTTCATATGAAAAAATGTTCTTCTCCCTAATATGAAAATTTATTAATCACTTATAAGAGAGTGATGATCTCATATGGTTCCCTTAGAAAATATCCTTTAGTTAATATAATCTATGTCTACTTGGTCTAACCTGGTGTAGAAAACCAGAGAGATACTACCAAGGTTTTTTTTTCTTTCACTAAATTACCATGCTTGTGAAATCACGCTATAAAATAAAAATTACCATTTATGTTTTTTCTAATAATTTTATTTTTCAATGAAATGAAAAATCATGAAAACTTCAATAAACATATTATAAATCTCAGGTGAAAAAATATATTTTTTCCTTTGTCTCATCTTGACATCAATCATGAACTCTACCTTAATTTATATGATTAATAAAATTAATAATGAGGGATGAAAGTGTGATTGGCATAACTCATCCTCAAAATTTATAAATATTTTTAGAAACCCCACATTAATGTGTGGTTAGGATTTAACAAATTTATCTCATCAATGCTCCCCCAAGAGGGACAAATCTATCTTCTTCAATTACAATTATGTTAGTAAAAATACAAATAGACACACAAATATATATATATATATATATATTGGGTAATAATGAGGGACCTTATAGTTATTCAGGAGTAAAATTTATGCTGAGAACTACCTCTCAACCTAGGCCATTATTTTCTCCCAATCTTAGTATGGGATGATTTATTTAGACTCATATTCCTATTTTGAGTCACATATTCATAATTATCTTCCTTCTTCCCCTAAACATCATATTTTTGTGAAATATATTTTTTTAATATGGTAAATTGAGAACATGATACATAAGGTGATTTCATTCTATTTTTAAATTGCTCCAACTATTAAGGAAGTCATGCTAAACATTTATTGGTTATATATCCTTACCTATTAAACCTTTCACACAAGATACAACCATTATGTGGAGTAGATTTTTCCACCTCATTTTCTATAATAAATTGAATTTCTTTATATTTAGAAAATTTTTCAACTTCCTCATAATATCCAAAATACTTGATACTTTTTATATATTGAATCCCATTCCCCTTCTCAGCATAGAGAATATCTCTTGGTAGTCTTGTTATGCATTTCTTATCTTTGTGACCCATATTCTTAAATCTACCACAAAATTATTTTAAGAATTTTTTTCTATTATGAATTAGTATCTTTTATGCACTTCTTGTCATAATATTACTCCTTTTAGTGATAGTTAGTTCAACAGTCTTATTCTTTTGTTCGATTTTAATGACTAACTTTTCACCTTCCTTTCAAACCTGCTTCTCCTTTTGACACGGTCTTCTTTTCACATTATTATATGACCTGTTCATGTCTTGTACATACCATCACTCATAATAACTATGACCACTTCTATTATAATACACATAAATATTTTTTAATACTCTAAATTTATTGTTTTTAGAAAGATTCATTTTCTATGGACTTCTCTTCACTGGTGCATGCATTGTCTTTTCTTCAATTTTTATCCTTATAAATGAAGGACATCAATTATTTCCAAGAATTTCCATTTTATTTTAACATTCCAATTCCTTATTCCTAAGCTTCCAATAACACAAAAAATATCCTACACTCCTTATATTATTTTCTAGTATAGTCTATTTATATTTCACATATTATGAACTTTCCTTCTTTTTATTGGAACAAACACTATTTTAGACAATTCTTGATGAAAAAATAATCATAAATATTTTCTCATCCACCCTTGATGTGGTGAGTTTATCAGTATCTTTCACCAACCAAAAATTCCTAGAGTTTGGTTTAAAACCTACATCAGCATTTGAAACAATATTATTACATAAGAGAGTTTTATTTTATGGGATAATTTATTCTTGGATGATGTTTCCATTTAGATAGATAATGATATCATTCTATTCTTGGAGTCATGGATCTCAAAGCACACTTGTGTAGCAACATATATTTTTACAATAATGTGGGAAGTTTTATCATGTAGTGATTTTTTATTCCTCAATTTCACCTCCAGCTTTAAAAACTTCATATTGAGGGAGTTATTCTCATCCTCAACTGATCTCATATGGTATACCTAATAATCCTTTAGCTTATTAATTATAAATTCATGCTGGTTTTTTTATTCATAAAAATAATTTTCATGATATTTTATCCTCTTAGATTTATCCTTTAGTTCACCATCATTGACCTCCATAGAAACATTATGCTATTTTTCAAATGAATGAAAAACTTTTAAAAATAAAAGTTTAATTAAATATTTGGCACAAAAATTTCTTTATAGTTATTCAATAACATCATAATATCTTTCATCTAAAATAAAAAATATTTAATCCTTTCCATTAACATGTTTTTTGAGAGTGTTGAATATTCCAACATTCAAAACCAATGCCTCTTCCAAGGAATTAGTTTATTCTTCCAGCAGTAATTTTTCATTCTAAAGAGACCCGAGACCTCTAACAACGGAAAATTAAAAAATATTTGGAATGTATTATCATAAGTCATTTTAATTAATAATAAAATTCACTAATTTGTATCTTCAGAGACATCCGATAATATAGGAATGATACATGAAATATTATCATGGCCCCTACACAGGGATTAAACAATAAAAATAAAGATATAATTAATATAACTAAGTGATTCACCATCATAACATCTTGAGTAGGCTTATTAAAAATATTCAAAATTAAAATAATTATTGGAACATGCACCTATTTTATTACCTGATGTCTCTACCTTTATTGAATGATTATTCTTCAGCTTTCTTTCCTGTATTTTATATATGTTCTTCTCAGTCTTGACATAAATCTTTGGATTAGTAACCACAATAGAAACTTCTTTTTTCTCTATTTGAGGTACCTCAATCATTTCATTAAATCTATAGTTCATAAATAATCTTATTTAATCTTTAGAGGGAACCTATCCAATGATACCATATGTAGTTCCCTAGGTCAGATTGACCACTAAGAGGGGAGGGGTGAATCAACGGTTTCCTTTTATGAATTAATTTTTTTTACAATTAAACCTCTAGAACTTGTTAAGGTTATATATAAAATTAATATTATCTCTCAATATCACCTCATGTACTATTTTAATAATGGATAAATAGTATAATATAATATTTAAATGGTTTAACATAAAACCTACTCCTTGATACAACTAGTTATTCCCCCCAATTATAGAATCTTCACTATAAAACAAGTGATTATAATGATCAGACTCCAACCAAGAGAATATATTTTATTTCAACTTCAATATAAATAATTCCACTACTTTTATATCTAACTAAAATACTTCTTCTACTTCAAAAACAACCAAGAGACTCTATTTGATTTGGGATCCAATAGAAAGACTTATTTCTTTGGATCCAAACGAGAGACAACTTCTTCCCCTGTCACTAACCAGAAGACCTCACCTACTCCTAGATCAAACTATAATACTTCACATTTATTAAAGGATTGTTCCACGATAGGATGATCCATTGATATTCCTCCCTGATATCACTAAATCTGAATTTCTCATGTACCTATAAAGTAGATTCCACATCCACTGGTTGGGTCTGTTGGTCTTTCTCAATAATTCTGATAACCTGTAACGACGAGTTGCCTCAAAGATACTATTCATAGGATGATTACTCCTTCTCAATTATGAAGTCGAGACCTCACTATAATGTGTGTTATTTATGAGAACAATTTATTAGAGAAAATTCATGCAATCATTTAATGGAAAAAAGAAAATATTATTATCCTTAATATTTTATGTGTTTCTCAATTATTTGAACCATTTTGTGCTATTTCTTTGTTTCTTTTCACACAAACACACTATCTTCCTCAAGTTATTCATTATGTTTTCATGGTAATGAATGTATGTATACATGAAAATATAATATCCTTATTTGGGTGATAGTGTACACAACCTCCTCAAAAAAATATTTTGCACAACGAGTATGAATGTAAGTGTTACCATTATTCTCCACGTAAAGATGAATGGTTCAATCCCACTACCTTTATGCTATATTATTTTACATAAGTTTAGTGTGAAAACTACTGTCTCATTCCCTTTATGCATGCCTCAAGGGTTCTTCATGTTAGCCAAAGATCTTCACACTATACCTAGAAGGATTCACTTTATCTCAGATATTCACAAAACACCTGAGTGCGTGGTTTTCATCTTAAGATATCCATGAATTTATTCTCATTTTTACAAGATAAACAGCTTCACAAACATCATCCTCATGAAATTGTGTTTCAACAATTTCTCGAGTTTTTTCTAGAAAATGAGAGATCTCAATATTGACTGTGCACTTTTTCCACACTACTTTTCCTTTTATTGGTGAGTATAACCACCTCATTATACTACCTATATTCTAAAATTTATGCCGCATTGAGGAATCCAAAAAATGTTTTGACTCTTGTATATTATAAACACCCAAATATTTTAGATATACTTAAAAATACATTGAGAATCAGGGAATCATATGTTAAGTGATACTGGATTCTTCTTCAAGAACACATGCATGATTTGATCACATTCTTTTCATTTTAAAACATGAATACATCCATGTATTATGAATGTTCAAACAACTGATTGAAACTCCATTTTCATTTATAATTAGGTAATTCTTCAAACATCTATATGAATTCATGATGAATATTTAATTTATGGAGATTTATGTCATTTTTTCCACAAAATATAAATATCAAAATGATCATAGAAGGCTTGGGATTTATTGATAGAATATAGATCATCTTTTCGGGTGAACAGTAGAACCGTCAAGGGTTAGGGTGATGAAGACAATGGAATAATTAAATTAGATTTTATAGGTCAATACAATCTAATAGCTTGTGAAATGTTAGTATTTTTTTGATGGTAGGTGAAAAGTAACCTGCTATGTGTTTCCCACATTGAATTTCCTATGTGACTATTCTCTACTTTATAATAAATCCCATGCAAATAACTGTTCAAGCTAGCTATGTTGGATTGGCATCAATCACACCTTGCACCTATGACTCATGGGGCACATCGACCAATGCAAATATTCCATTCTACTTATCAGCCCAAATGTGGCCTACCCATATTCCTTATACACATGTATACTCCTATGATCCTTTACACAACCCAAAAATTCCTCTACTGCCATGTAAGTTGGCCCAGGATGGATCCCATGGGCTTAGTTGACCTCTTGGTCCCAGAAAGGCTTGGTTGAGCCTTGGCCTAGGAAGGATTCTGTGGTTGACACATATTTTATAATACAAACACCATTTTAAATAATAATTTGAAATATGTAAGTCTATAATTGAACTTCAAGACATTCTAAAATATAATTCATCATATATTCTTCATTAAATATCATCATAAAAAATCTATGAATATATTATTACATGGCCACCTTCATTTCATTCCTAATATAATATATAATTTATTTTTTATGGAAACCATTAAATATTCTTTGATAATAAATTCATCATGGAAACAAATATTTTTATGGTCTTATTCTATTTATCTTAATCTAAATAGGGATTGACCAATTTATGAAACTTTTTTCACTTTTTAGAATATGTATTTAATCATTAAAGACCAATTCAAAAAAATTTAGAGTTACAATGAGAATTTTCCAAAAATATCCTCTAATGTCATTTGTTGAATCCTTAAAAATTCTCCAAGCATCAACAAATCATCCAAGCATATATTGATACCTCATTGACAAAAAATGAAACATTGTGCCTAACATTTTCAAACTATTTTTTTTGGATTAAATTAAGAATGTAAATGTGTATAATACTTGGATGCATCCTACATGGTTTATAATCACTCCATATATACACATTATTGTATGTATGTAGACTTATCACCATGAAATAATAAAATTTATGGAATCCCTATCTTTATGTGATGAAAAATTTCTATATATATAGATTATAAAAGGTGATGACATGTGAGGGTTGAGCATGTGTCACATGGAAATGAAGTCTATTTTTAGTGGTTGGAATTTTTTTGTTTTTTTCTGATATTTTCACAGGGGATTATCCTCTACTCCATATTTTATTTCATTTTGGGTTTACTCCCTCATTTTAGATATAATATAAAGTTTTATATTCCCAATAGGTTAAGAAATGTTTGGATGATTATGTATTGTGTATATTTTAGAATTTACAATTTTATTTAATATATTATGTAATATTATACCATATTTAATTGGTTTAATTTATAAATATGTTTTCATTTATCATGGAAAATACAAAATGTGGACAATTCATGCTGAATTTATAGTTTAAATATGAGTTTTTATTTTCATAATTTTGAAGAAGGTTAAATCATTCCTGTATTAATTTTTTGAAACCCTGAAAACTTTTTCCAACCTCTGAAAGTAAAAAAATGTACTTTAAGTCTTATTTCATGCTATATAAGTGTTTAATGTAGAATATTTAGGCTAATATGTTACAAAATGATGTTAGAACATAATTTAAGTATATTATTTAGGAATTCATGGTAGATAGGATATAGGATCATCATAACTCAAGGGGATGTTGTATATAAAATTTCTAGAAAATAATTTTAGGAATGATACTATATTTTCTAGGGGTAGTTTGGTAAGATTATTTCAAATCCAAAATATATTTATCTATGTTTTCACACCATTTTGTTTTAAATTTGTGTTATTGTTCTTTATATTGAATTTTACATCTATTATTACTAAAAAAATATGTTTTTTAGAGTGAGAATGAATAAAAATTCCTATACCATGACTATAATTCCTGGGATGTGTACCTGCATGTGGACTGTGTCAGTCACTCTGAAGTATCTAGTGGGTAATTCATGTTTAGGAGATCATTAATTTCAATTTTTTATTTTTTAATTACCATATTTTTCCATATAGATATTTTTATATGACATTTATAGGTATACATAATTTATTTAGGATTTGTTTATTTATGTTTTATGATATGAAAAGGTTATTTTGTTGAGTTATAATTAGAGTTTTTATTTTTTTTTAAAATGTATTTTTTTATGTTATGTATTTTTGATAAATTATAAAAAAATTCCACATAGAAGAGCATTGATAAATCTCTGAAAAAAAAGATTAATAATTTTCTATAATGTAATCCATTCATTAATTGGAACATGAGGATATAGGTATCAAAACTATCTAGGATCTTAGAAGAGAAAGATACCGATATCCTTATTAAATCTATGGATTGTTCATAGGAATTAAATATGTATAACCTTTTATATTTTCATGGGGATGCATATGATTGGGAAACTGAGGAGTGGTTAGAGAAGATTGAATTAATATAATATTTTCTATAGATACCTAATAAATATAAGGTGAAATTAACTATCTATGAACTATAAATCACAAATAATAAGTGGATGGAGTAAGTGGTGTATGGAAAACTACTCAAATATATTTCTTGGAAGGGATTTATAAAACTATTCAATCAGTAGTAATATCAAAAATTTATAAATAGATAAAAAGAAACATAAATTTTGGATGTGTTTTAGGGTGATCATATTATTATTGATTACATGCTCTATTTTTTTGAGAATGTGTATTTTTGTCATGATATTTTCACTAATTATACTATGAAGAATTTACACTGTGAAATGTGTCATAAAATGACCCCACTAAGACCCCTCCTAGGTTATAAATGAGATCTATAATGGCCCCTAAATACTTCATCCAACATGCCAGGGGATGAAGACTAGATCCAAGGTTATAAAACATAATGTATAGAAGCCATAACCGAGTTTAAATATATATATTTATAACCCCAAATAGAAAAAAACTCAACTTTGATATTCAACTTCCATATATATAAATGAACACATGTATGAGTATGTTAATAAGAAATCAAACTAGAACAATATCCCTCTATTATAAAGTGAAAATTTGAAAAGTGACTCCAAAAACTCCATGTAGGTCACCACATTACCAAAATAACTATACGAGAAACAACCCTTGATATGATCCTATAATCCTAGAAAAATGAAAATATACAAATAGGGTGTCACACCCTAACCTAATTAATGCGTGACTTGCAAAAAAATTATAAAATTGCTTGGAAAGAACATAGCCTAACCCTGTAAGCAGTCAGTGCCAGGTGGCATGGTTCGAACATAGTTCACTCAACCACATGCTTGACGAAATATGAGACCGCGCAGTTTCCAACTCCACTTGAAATAAATAAAATTTTAATGAGGAAAAAGTGAAAAGTAATTAAAATAAAATAATAAATAGGAAATAATAATTAAGATATTGTTTTAATAATAATAATGATGTTATTATTATTATTATTAAATTTATTATTACATTTTATTAGGTTTGTTATTATTCTTTATATTATTATTTATATTGTTATTTTATATTATTATTATTATTATTATTCATTATATTATTATTATTATTATTATTATAAAATGAAAAAGGACCAAACCCTAGACTACCCGAAACCCCCCCGTTTTACCCTTCTCCTACATGAGCCGTGACCCCAGCCTCCACCTCCTTCGCATCGTGCACCTAACTAGGCCACCTCCTCTAGCCACCCGCACGCTAGCCTCCTACCTCTCTAGCCCTCCACCACCACTCACCATTTACATGTCCCAACCCTCTACCTCTAGCCTACCATGATCTGTTAAGGCTGCCTCTAGACTCCCGTGCTCCGACTGATCTTTTTTTTTCTAATAGTAAACCCCTCCATTAGTGTGTTTTTCAATTGTTCAGAGTTTTCTTTTGATTTAGCCAAACCCTATTATCTGAGTTTTAATTCTCACATTTTTCTCATTTTTTAAAGTGTGTTAAGGGACCACTAGGATCGATTCTACCATCCATGGAAGTGGCATCACATTTTCATGCCTTTGAGGTATGCGTTTTCTGAATTTTCCCTTTCCTTCACGATCCATGACACTTGTGTATTTCAAATTAATTTTTAAATACCATTTTCACCTTTATAAGTATTGTAGATAATTCATTGTAGTGTTTTTATTTTAGTTAAAATTGTTAAAAATATCTTTGGAATGAATTATCTCATTATGCGAAGGTAGTTTCATGTATAAACATAATTGATAAATGATTTTCCAGTCTAATTAATTTAACATGTTCTTTAGTTATTTTTTTTGGGGTGAAATTAGTATTCAAGGAAATTTAATATGAGTGATTTATCCTTTTCGTATGTTATGTGATATGGAGTTAATTCTTTTATGAAAACACATATTTTATCCTTGACTAGTGTTTTTATGAACTATAGAATTAGTGTATTTAACTGTACAAGGACTGAAAACTATTTTTTGGTATGACATCGATGTGAATTTAGTCACAAAAGAATATTTGAGTAAGTTGGGTGTTTTATTCCATGATTTTCTTCTTAAAATTGTTTAATAATTTTTCATAGTGGTTTATTTAATGGTGAATGTTATTTATTTAATTGTTAAAATAGTTCATTTGGTTTTGCAAGTGGTGCAAGTTATTTTTTGAATGGTCTGAAAGTATTTTTTCTTAAGCATTTGGGTATGCATTTGATCTTAAAATGGAATTCGCATGTGTTCTTGGTAAGATCGTGATGTAAGAATTTATTTGGTCCTTTAAATTTGTTTTTCTAAATGAGTGAATGATTGGTTAAAGGATGTTTAAAATGATAATCATGAGTGAAAAGTGTTTCGGGGTGCATTTAGGTTTTGTTTGAAAGGGAATGGTAATTTTTTGAAAATGATTCTTGATTTCTAAATGATGTTGGGTTCTTTGTGTGGTTTCTAAAATGGTTTGAAATGAAATATTTGGGCATATGACCTTTTGGATTTGTAAATGAAAAAGTGGTGTTTGTGTGATGTTTTGGGTAATACTTTTGGACATGTCAATTTAAAGGTCCATTTGGTGATTTCAGCTTTAGTTTAATGCTTGTGTTAATCCTTTGAAAAGACGTTGTTTTGTGTACTGTGTGCCCATTTAACAACTATAATATTTTGTAAAAATGTATCAAATGGTTTTAATGATCTTATGGTATGACGGCCCAATTGGAACCTCTGTTGATATGAAGTATGTATGTATGTATATATATATTTTGGGGAACCTCTATAGGGGGATATCCCTTTATGGGTTATCATATAGAGTATCTGTGTCTGGGGAAAGCAATTGTGGTGATGACCTGGTAAGGTGAGTTACACATGTGAGGGCCTCCTACTTACACAACATTACTATTACTACCATGGGTTCGTAGGGGTATTTTAGATGATTGAGTGATAGTTGCTGATCAACCCCGATTAGATGGGTTGGTACCCCCTCGATTGGTTGTCAGGCCAGGTAGGCTTTGCTACTAGATTGGTCAGTTTAGGGTAGATAGTTGGTTATAGACTTAGGAGATTCACCATATTCCAGTAGGTGGTTCCGAACCGAGTACATATATGGTTATTATAGGGATGTTTTGGATCACCCATGGTTACTGGATTATTTTCATTTCTTGTTCACTTTTTGTTATACTAGTTTATTTGTAGCTTATACTATTTACCTATTCCACTTTAACCCATCATTGGTAAACTTTGTTTTGGGATTTTTTTATAAAAAACTAATGATTTTGAAATTGTAATATTGCATGTGTTGGACCTTTACATAGAAAAAACATGTTTATTATTTTAAAATGTAAAAACCCTACTTTTATATTTTTATTTCAAACTTGTGTCACTGGATTGTTCTGGGAAGTGAGATTATTGGATTCTGTAGTTTATCTTTGAAAACCTACTAAGAATATTTAATGCTCATGCCTATTTTATCATTTTAGTTGCAGGTTTCCTTTTCTCAGGTTTTCTTGGTTGAGTTGCTCATTATTAGAGCAAGGTCGGTCTTTGGTTAGTTTGTGACTTGGAAGGATACGTGGAGGTATTTGTAGTTTCATTTTCTTTTCACCACTAGTTTATATTTTTATCATCAGTATTTTTTTATCATTTTGTCTTTTTTTCATGGGCCAAATCATTCCCAACTGTTAAATTTTGGTGCCTGACACTATTTTCCATCCCATGGGGATCGAGAACGCCCCTCAGGACATGTTGCGAACCGACTCGGGTGACCGGTTCAGGGTTGACCCGGTTTGGTTCATGAAAAAATGGTATTAGGGGAGGCCCTTTCTATTTGAGGTGTATGATAGACGGGGATTAGGAATTTCATGACTTGGGATGTAGGTATAGGAAGGGTATCATAAACCCTCGCTTGTTCCGAACCACGAGTCGCCAGGGGTGGTTCAGGAATTGAGTCCTTATCTCGTGCTGGTTTGTTTTAGATTAAGGGATGAAAATGAAGGAAGCCAGATGTTGCATTGTTATTTCACATGAATTAGTGACCCATGTGGAGTCTGAGTACATAGTTTAAGTTCCTCCTAGTTGTTGATTCTTACTTGGGTCATGACCCACTACTATGTCTCCAGGTTAAGCATGACTACTAGTCCCTCACTTAGGTAGTTTGATACAAGTTGAGTGTCGTCTTAGTTCTAGTTGGTGTAAGTGACCTTTTGAAAATGAAAAAGGGTTTTTAAAATCATAAATATTTCTTTTAAATGGACTTAAATTCATGAAATGGGTTTTAATACTGAATGTTATTGTTCTAAAAATATGGTGTTTGCTTGGAATTGGTAGAAAAATGGGTTGTGTACAACATCCGGTACTCTTTATGAACGTTTTCACATGTGAGGGGATGCATGAGAAGTGCATGTTGGTGCATATAGATGAAAGAGGATGAAGTCATGTGACATGGTTCATGGAATGACAAGGGTGTGTGCTTGGAATTAAAGTCTTGACCCTGATTTTCTAAAGTGATTTTAAAATAGGGGAAATTATTTGGAAATTTAATTTGGTTTGAGAAGTGGGCTTGGTATTTGGAAAGTCACCTTGAACGAATGTAGTTCTGAAATCTAAAATTGAAAGGGGATTTAAAAAAAAGGGAATCTTGCCTTGTGTTTTTATTTGTTTGGTTTTTGACTCAGTCATTTTGGATTAGGATGTTACTTTTAATTATACTTTGATTTGATATCATTTTTTTCTTTGTGTTTTATATGTTGTTCAGAAAATTCCACCCAGAAAGTTCCCCATGGTTACTGATAAGTCATTCCCATTTTTTGGTCCTTCTTAGACATTGCCTATCTTTCACGGTGATTGTGGTTTGTTAGAAGTGTTAGAGTGGCTTGAAGAGGTTGAGCACATATTCAGGGTATTGGGAAATCCCGAAGCTGTCAGAGTGCATGCCATTTTGGTTTTGTTCAATGGTATATCTTTGAAAAAATGAGAGTTATTTTCCCCACCATAAATTTAATTTGGAAATATGTGGGATGTCTTTAAATCCATATTCATCTGATGGTTCATACCAGAAGAGGTGAAGACAAAGAAAAGGGAAGAGATCATGTATATTCAACAAGGACAACAGATGGTGAAAGCATATGTTGATCATTTAAAGGAACTAGTGTCATTTTCTCTGGAGGTAGTATCACAATATTTGATGAAGAATTTTCTCTTTATTGGGAATCTTCATCTAAAGACCATTGAGAAGGTCCTCCTTTCCAAAGACCATCGTTTGGGGAAGCTGTTGGATGATGCATTCCTCGCTGAGTTGGTCTCCAGAGCATAGATGCTTGGAAATCTAGTTTATCTAGTTTCTCATGAAGGTTCCCCATCTGGAAAACATGGTGTGCCATAGGGACCTATTTTGATAGAGTCCTCTATAGTGATTTTGGTTTCCAATTCAATAGATCATTCAATGTTATTCCATTTTTGTGAACGTTTATAGAACACAAAGCTATCATGTCACATCCCTCCGAACACATGACATCGTTGTGGGCATTTGGGTCATCTAGAGAAGTTTTATAGGAAGCATCACTTGAAGAAGACATTGTTACCGGAGGATTCTAGTTCCTAACTACAAGGAAAGAGATGCTTCATCCATTAGAGCCCTAGTCACAGGTCTTGGGGTGAAGCTCGCGCGTAGTCAGGAGTTGCTGGGGGTATGAATCCTTGGTTTGGGTTTTGTGTTCTATGTTGGTGGTGGAACATTTAATGTCTTTTTTGTTCTTGTTTTTCTTCTATTAAAGTTTTTACATTTTTGTAAGTTCATTGTTTTTTCATGAGGTTATGATGGACTCATTCTATTGTAATCCAAGCAGTCCTATTTGTGTAGATGTGGTTATCTAGATCGTTCTTTTTTCTTAAAAGAGCATTTGGACCTTATATAGGTTGATCTAGGTTTAGTTAATTTCTTTTGGATATGTAAGTTCCTTTGGATGAATCAATGTTTATGGTTATGCTCAGTTTCACTACTTGGGGTAAGTTCTACTCGGAGGTGTTGATTTTCTCATACTAAAGAAGTTAGTTTGGATTAGTTCGGAGTTCCCAGGTTGGCCCCCCCTTCTCGGGGTGGTATGTTTTTGTGTTAAATTCTCGCTCTAGTTGAGTTCTTGTGGTGGGGAGAACCCTATAATTTTCTACCTTTCTCTTATCCAGTGGTTTATTTCAGGTTTTAATTAGGAATGAATTCTTGTTTTTTCTATTGTTCAACTAGGTGACTTTCTGGGGGTAGAAAGTGTATGTGGTGGGGAGAATTATCACACCCCAACCAGATAGATGCATGACTTGTGCGTGAGTTATGAAACTACATGGAAAGCATGAAACCTAACCCTATAAGCAGTCAGTGCCAGGTGGCACGGTTCAAATGTAGTTTGCTCAACAACATTCTTGATAGCACACGAGACCTTGTAGTAACCACCCCCACTTGAAATAAATAAATTTTTGATGAAGTAAAAAAAAGAAAATAAATTAATAAAGAGGAAATAATAATTAATATATTGTTTTAATAGTAATAATTACGTTATTATTATTATTAAATTTATTATTACATTTGTTATTATTCTTTATAATATTATTACTATTAATATTCTTTATATTAGTAGTATTATTATTATTATTTATATTATTATTATTATTATAAAATTAACAAGACAAAACCGTCAACTACTCGTGATGCCACCCCTTTTCCCCATTCTTCTACGCAAGACATGACCCCAGCCTCCACCTCCTTCGCACCGTGAACTCGACCTTTCCACCTCCTCCGGCCACCCGTGCGCCGACCTCCTGCCGCTCCAGCCCTCCGCCGCCATCACCCTCACTACGTCTCTTCCCTCCATGCCCCATCCTTCCATAGTTTACCTTTCTACCTTCAGCCTCCCGTTCTCTAGAAAGGCCGCCTCTAGCCTCCTGCTCTCCAGCCAGGCTACCTATGGCCTCTTGTGCTCCGACCATCCCTTTTTTCCGACTATGAACCCCTCCATCAGAGTGTTTTTTTTCAATTTCTGGGGGTTTTATTTTGATTTATCCAAACCCTATTATCTGAGTTTTAATTTACATGTTTTCTCTTGATTTTAAGGTGTGGGAAGGGACCATGAGGATTGGTTCTACCTTTTACGGAAGCAGCTTCACACTTTCACGCCTTTAAGGTAGGCGTTTTCTGAATTTTTCCTTTACTGTACGATCCATGGAAATTTTTTGTTGAAATTAATTTTTAAATATTATTTGAACATCAATAAGTATTGTAGATAATTCATTGTAGTGATTTTATATTATTTAAAATTGTTAAAAATAGCTTTTAAAATAATTATCTCTTTATGCGTTGGTAGTTTCATGTATAAGAATTATTGATAAATGATTTTTCCTATCTAATTAATTTAACATGTTCTTTAGTTAATTTTTTTGTGCGAACTTAGTTTTCAAGGAAGTTTAATATGCATGATTTATCCTTATATCATGTTATTTTATATAGAGTACATTCCTTTAAGAAACCCATAGTGTGTCCTCTAATAGTGTTTTTAGAAAATATGAAATTAGTGTATTTAACAGTGAAAGGACTACAAACTATGTTTTGGTGTGGCATCGATGTGAATTTAGTCACAAAAGAAGTTTTGAGTATGTTATTGTGTTTTAGGCCATGATTTGATTCTTAAATTTGTTTAATAATTTTTCATAGTGGTTTATTTAATGGTGAATGTGATTTCATTAATTGTAAAAATAGTCTATTTTATTGTGAAAGTGGTGCAAGTTAGTTTTTGAAAGGTCAAAAATTAGTTTTTCTTAAGTGTTTTGGTATGTATTTGATTTTAAAATGTAATTCGCATGTGAGCTTAGTGAGATCTCGATGTGACCCTTTGATTTGTCCTTTTGAAATGTTTTACTAAATGAGAGAATGATTTATTAAATGAAATTTGAAATGAGAATCATGAGTGAAAAGTGTTTCCATGTGATTTTTTTTGAAATAGAATGGTAATTTTGTGAAAATGATTCTTGCTTTATAAATGATGTTGGGTTCTTTGAATAGATTCTAATATGGTTTGAAATGATATCTTTAGGCATATTCCTGTTTGGATTTGTAAAGTAAAAAGTGGTGATTGTGTGATGTTTTGGGCAATCCTTTTGGATAGGTCATGTTAAAATCCCATTTGGTGCTTTTAACTTTAGCGTGATTCTTATGTTAATCCTTTGAAAAGTCAGTGTTCTATGTACTGTGTGCCCATTTAACAACTATAATATTTTGTAAAAAAGTATCAAATGGTTTTAATGATCTTATGGAATGATGTCCAGGTCTGTACCTTTGATGATATGACATATTTATGTATGTATATATATTTTGGGGCACCTCTATATGGGTATATCCCTTTATGGGTTACTGTATAAAGTGTCCGTGTCTGGGGAAGGAAAGTGCGGTGAAGACATGGTAAGGTGAGTCACACGTGCAAGGGACTCCTACTTACACAACATTACTATTACTACCATGGGTTCCTCAGATACTTTTAGATGATTGAGTGAAAGTTACTGATCAACCCTGATTAGATGGGTTGGTGCCCCCTTGATTTGTTGTTTGGCCAAACATGATTTACCATTAGATTGGTCAGTTTTAGGGAGGTCAGTTGGTTATAGACTTAGAATATCCACCATATACCGAAAGTTAGTTCTGAATCGAGTACGTCTAGGGGTCTTCTAGGGATGTTTAGGATCACCCATGGTTACTAGATTATTTTCATTACTTGTTCACTTTTCTTTATAGTAGTTTATTTCCCGCTTACACTGTTTACGTTTTCTATTTTATCCCATCTTTGGAATAATTTGTTTTAGGGTTTTTATATAAAAAAAATGATTTTGGAAATGGCATGTCACGTGTGTTGGACATTTAAATGGGAGAAACATGTTTCTTATTTTAAAATGTTAGAACCCTACATTTATATTTATATTTCAAACTTGTGTCACTGGATTGTTCTGGGAAGTGAGATTCTTGAATTCTATGGTTTATCTTCATAACCCTAATGATAATTTTTAATGCTCATGCATATTTTATCATTTCGGTTTTATGCTTCCTTTGCTCAGGTTTTCTTGGCTGAGCTACTCATTATTGGAGCAAGGTTGGTCTTTAGTTGGGTGGTGACCTAGAAGGTCACGTGGAGGTATGTTCAGTTTCATTTTCTTTCCACTGCTAGTTTTTATTTTTATTGTTAGTTTTTTTATCTATTTATCTTTTTTTTGTGGGAAAATTGTTCCCAATAGTTAATTTTTTTCCAAAACTAGTTTCCAACTTGTGGGGATTAGGAACTCCCATCGAGACATGTCACATACCGGCTCCGGTGATAGGTTTAGGGTTGACCCGAGTTGGTTCGTGACATAGGGTTATAATACTAGTATAGTTAATAGGTTCCTACTCAAACATCATTTATGTCAAGTGAATATGTATAATTTAAACATATTGAATGATATATATAAATATAATTTCATTTATAGTTTAATTTTTTAAAAATGTTTTCCGATTAAAATATTATAATGTGGTTTCTATTGGGATTCATTACAATTGAGTGTTGATGGAAGTAATCACAAGAATTATTTATAATCAAGTTTTAATTTCGATCACTAGTTTATAACTTCTCATACTTTGTGGTATGTGGCATCCGCCGATATAGTAACATTAAAATCATGAAGTTCTGTTGATGAAACTTTCACTACTGTTCTTCTCCCATTAGTGTAGTTTAGCATTTCTTCACTTTATCTCTATTTCATGGTGCCACAACATCATTTTAGGTGATCATGGTACCTGGAAGTTTCAAAAATTTTGAGGTAGTCTCTTATGATATTTCTATTTCCATACCCAATATATGATTATTGATGGCGACTTTCTATGATATTGTGGGTATTTTGTGTTTGTGTCAGCAGGGGTTGATATCAGTGGGAACATAATTTGGTGCATCCTGAACTTATTATAGTGGCTTAAAGCACATCACCACCGCATTCAAGACTCCCTATAGTGGTCTATCATAGTCTCTGACCATCTATTTATATTTTATTCCCATGTTTGGTCTATTCATCCTTTTGGGATCATTGGTTTCACTACTATTTGACTATGAAGAGCCCATAAAACCTTATCAAAAATGAGTTTCACCATGATAGACAAAAATTTCCACTAGCTATATTTGGATATGAACACATTTAGTTAGTGAAAACATGATTTCTCTTCCAATCAATAATAGAGGTGCATCATTAGTGAAATGATGATGCATCAAAATTAGTGAAATGTTGACTGATGCATTGTACAATATTTGAGGTGGGGAAAGGGTCTAAGGAATGTAGAGGATAAGTAATGAAGGTTGGATAATTTATATTGTGGAATGTAATGTCCCCGACCCGGGAGTAACTAAACCAGTTCCCCGAGCCGGGTCGCTACATGACCTCAAGCACGCCTCCCCATACGCCAGAGGTTGCCTACTAGCAATGAGGGTCTAATAGGTAACGTGGGAAGACTATACCCTCATTAAAAGAGTAATACACAATAGATTACAACTTAAATAATGGAAACAAAAGAGATCAATCAATAACATGCATAATTAACCAATTCCCAAAACTGGGTACAACCATATAGAACAACCAATATGTCATGTAATGCTACAGTGTGGAGTGAAAAAACCCCAAATAAATAAAATAATAGAATCCACAAAATGGTCTAGACTATAAGTCTGGAACCTTACCCATACAAGTCCCATGTCCAACTCAACTCCCTAGCATAGGGCCCTTTCCCATGTCCTGACCAGCAAGCATGAAATCTTCTCAGGTACACAACGACAGCCTGAGTAGGGTGTAAGTATAACTCAGTTGGCCACCACCAATGGTGTCTAAATTTTTTTTATCAAGGTATATAGTTAATGAAAATGATAATTAATGGCAAGTAAAGATAAACAGTTCAAAATCCATCATTATTAGGTTCCCTTAAGTTAACCCACAAAATATCCCAAGTTCATTTCATTTATCATTTCACCCTTTATCAAGTGTTCAATGGATTAGGCATGATCAAATTACTAAACATGTGGGAATTAAACAAGTCCTATCTCACTAGGAAGCATATCACAATAATTATCAATATCCTCAACTCAAAGCCTCAATTTGGGTGGAATGAAACCATTAAGGGAATAGAACTCCATCCCCTTCCCTAACCTGTGCATTTAGGGGTGGAGTTAGAACCTCAGTCCAACTCAACCCGTGGGCGTAGAACCTCAAGTCAATGCCCCACACAACCAAGCCATGTGCACATTCTTATATATAATTCACCAAAACTAACCATATCACAAAAAACATAGCCAATATCATTACAACATCACAATAATATCATTAAGTGGGAAATTAACGTTATTTCTTAATACATTAACACATTAATCTTTTATAACACTTACCCCTTTAGTTCCATTTCACATTTCCCATTCCTAACTAACTAATCATATTCAAATGTAAACTTAACCCATTATCATACACCCATTATTCCCACTTAACCCATTATCATACACCCATTATTCCCACTTAACCCATTAAAATCCAACCACACACCCACCTAGGCCATTATCCAACCTATGGTGTGTTACTAGGACTCCCATTCACATCCTTCAAGACTAATATAATATTCCCCCTAGGCTCTATGTTCTCACACAATGAACCTATATTTACTTAGCTAAACTCTATGTCTGAGAACATGGGAACACCCCATGGGTGGCCCTAAAATAGGTCACATCATCCTTTATGCATCCCATGGGGATCATGAGGGTTCCATCAGGTTGTTTAGACACCCTAAACTCACATCACAATAATGTCATGAAGAACTCATCATAAGAGGGTAAGAATCAAAACCCTAAATGCACAACTCTCTAAAAAACTCGAGGGATATAACTTGTAGACCAAATACCTTGAATATGTTGATGAAAACCCTCTCAACCAAGGACTTAGATCCTGATCCGACACCCCTTTGAAGAATCAACCTAGATTTCATAGAGAAAGAGAGGTTTGAGAGCTTCAGATAGAAATTTCCCAAAATACAGGATCTAAACCGAAAAAGAGATAAGAAGAGAAGATTAGACTCACCCAGATCATTGATTTGCATCAAATGACACTCTAAATGGTTAAGAATCGACGTAGATTGATCCTTGGAAGCTCTTGGTCCCTTTGGTTCCTTCCAAGGGTTGCAAGGGAAGAGGAGGAGGAAAATACTAATTGAACATAAAAACCCCATAGTGGCAATTTGGTAATTTTTTAGAAGTTTCTTGACCACATAGTTTACCCACATAGTTTTCCAAACTGTGCACAAACCGTGTAGATGCCAATATCCAAAAGCCCACCTCATGCATAGTTTCTCTAGGATGTCCACACGGTTAGCACTAATCGTACAAAAACCATGTGGCCTACCTAGAAAACCCATTTTTATCCTTTTTTGTGTCTCAAACCATCAAAACAACCCAAGACTCCTTAAGGACTTTGGTAAGCACATAATTAAACAAAATAAAGGGAATACACAGAAATATAAGTAAAACATACCTTATGGAAAAATCTGGGATCTTACAACCTCCCCACCTTATAACAAATCATCCTCGAGCCACTCTTCCGAGCATCACCAAGTTGATGAGAAAAGAGTTTAGGCCATAGGGCTCGTATATCCGATTCTCGCTCCCAAGATTCATCCTGAACTTTTTCATGCGTCCACAACACACGAACTAAAGTCACAACCTTTCCTCGCAAAACTTTCTCACTACGGCCCATGGCACGAACCATATGCTCCTCGAATGACGCATAAATATCAACCTCAACATCATAAACATATAGGACATGAGATGGGTTAGGGTGATATTGTCAAAGCTGTGAATCATGAAACACATCATGCATCCCACTATACCATTGTGGAAGATCCTATCAGTAATCCACCATCCTGATCCTCTACAAAATCTCAAATGGCCTCACATAACTAGCTGTCAACTTTCTCTTCGACTGAATTCGACGGTGACCCAACCTTAGAGACACTCAGAGAAACACACCATCATACACCCCGAACTCTAGAGGTCTACGATTCCAATCTGCATAAGACTTATGCCTACTCTGTGCCATTTCCATAAATTTTTGAATCGAACTAACCTTCTTAGACATTTCCCCCATGAGGCTCAGTCCCAACAACTCAGACTCTCCTACCTCTAACTAACACATCATAGATCTACACAGTCACCCATGGAGTGACTCAAATGGATCCACCTAAATTGTAGCATTAAAATTGTTATTGTAGGAAAAATAAAATAGAGGCCAATGTTTCTCCCATAAGTGACCAAAATCCAAAATACAAGCTCTCAAAATGTCCTCTAACACCTTAATCGTTTGTTCTAATTTTCCGTCCGTCTTCAGGTGATAAGCGGTACTCAACAACACCTGGGTTCCAAGCGCCTTTTGTAACCCCTGTCAGAAGCGTAAAGTGAAATGCGGATCACGATCCGAAACTATGATTCTCGACATACCATGAAAATTCACTAACTCTTGAACATATAACTCACCCATCTGATCAACTGTAAATGTATCCTAGATTGGTAAGAAATGATCCACTTTTTTCAACTGATCCATGAACACCCAAATTGTATCACTCTTCCAAGGCATCCTCAGAAGACCAACCATGAATTCCATCATCACGTCATTCCATTTCTACTCTATAATGGGAAATGAATGCAACAATCCACCTAGACGCTGGTGTTCAGCCTTCACCTGTTGATAGTTAAGGCACCTTACCACAAAGCTCGCAACTTCTTTCTTCATTCGAGGCCACAAAAAATGCATGCGGAGATCACAATACATCTTAGTCAAAAATGGATGCACCACCAACTTTGATGCATAGAAATCGTGCATCAAATCCTCCTGTACATATGTTGGCACCACAACATGACCATGAACATAAGAAAATCCATTAGCCCCAAAAGTCAAACCAGAAGGTGACTCCCCACCTTTAAGACTTTCCTTCATAGAGAAACACTCATGATCCACCAACTGACTCTCTTTCACTCTACTAAAAAGCACAGACTCAGCTGTTATATCTTCAAGGTTCATTTTCCAGTACTCATCCTGCACCTCCAAATGCATCTCAACAAACAAGGCCATCTTCACCCACTCTGAATTGGATTCCTGAATTACCTGATTCTGAGTCTTCTAACATAGAGCATCGGTGACACTTTTCCCCTTTCCTGGTGTGTAAACCAACTCAAAATCAAAGGATTGTAGGTATTCAACCCACCTTCACTATTTAAGATTCACATCTCACTAAGATAATATGTACTTGAGTATTTTATGTTCGATAAACACCATAAAAGGTACTCCCAACGAGTATTGCCTCTAACAATTCAAGGAATGAACCACTGCAGCTAGCTCCAAGTCATGGGTAGGATAATTCATTTCATGTGGCCTTAACTTGCATCTAGTTCATCTTCATATAATCGACAAATAACCTCAGTGATCCATCATACTTCTTAGAAAATACCAGAGAAGATCCTCAAATAGTAAGAAAGAGAAATGACCCCCTCTAATACCACTTTGTAACATCCCCGACCCAGGAGCCACTAAATAGGTGCCCCAAGATAGGTTGCTACATGACCTCAAGCATGCCTCCCTATACGCTAGAGGTTTCCGACTAGTAGTGAGGGTCTAATAGGTCATGTAGGAAGACTATACCCTTATTAATAGAGTGAGAAACAATATATAATAACATAAATAATGAAAACAAAAAGAGAGAAATCAATAACATGCATAATTAACCAATTTCCAAAACTGGGTACAACCATATACAAAAGTAAATATGTCATGCCATGCTACAGTGTAAAGTGAAAAAAACCCCAAAGAAAGAAAATAGTAGAATCCCAAAAATGGTTCGGACTCCATGTCCATAACCTCACCCATCCACGTCCCAAGTCCAACTCAACTCCCTAGCATAGGGACCTTGCCCTTGTCCTGACCTGCAAGCATGAAATCTGCTCAGGTACCCAATAATGACCTGAGAAAGGTGTAAGTTAGACTCAGTAGGCCACCATAAATGGTGTCTACAAAATATCCAGCAAGGTAGATAGTGCATGAAGATGATAATTAATGTAATGTAAAGATAAACTGTTTAAAATCCATCTTTATTAGGTTTCATTAATTTAACCTACAAAACACCCCAAGTTCATTTCATTTATCATTTCACCCTTTATCACGTGTTTAATGGATTAGGCATGATCAATGTTCTCAAAATGTGGGAATTAAACAATTCCAATCTCACTAGGCACCATATCACAAAAATTACTAATATCCTCACCTCAAAGACTCAATCTGACTGGAATGAAACCTTTAGGGGAATAGAACTCCACCCCCTTCTCTAACCCGTGCATTTTGGGGGTGGAGCTAGAACCTTGATCCAACTCAACCAGTGGGCGTAGAACCTCAAGTCAATACCCAACACAATGAAGCCATGTGCATATTCTTATTTATTATTCACCACAACTAACCATATCACAACAAACATATCCAATATCATTTACAACATCACAACAATATCCTTAAGTGAGAAATTAACATTATGCGTCAATCTGTTAATACATTCATATTTTATAACACTTACCCCTTTAGTTCCATTTCCCATTTCCCATACCTAACTCACTAGGCATATTCAAGTGTAAACATAACCCCTTATCATACTCCCATTATTCCCAATTAACCCATTAAAATCCAACCACACACCCAACTAGGCCATTACTAATCCCAAGGTGTGTTCCTAGGACTCCCATTCACATCCTTCAATCCTAATATCATATTAACCCTGGGATCAATGTTCTCGCACAATGACCCTACATTTACTTAGCTAAACACTAAGTCTGGGAACGTGGGCACACCCCATGGGTGGCCCTAATATAGGTCACATCATCCTCTATGAATCCCATAGGGATCATGAGGGTTTTATTAGTTTGTTTAGATGCCCTAAACATCACATCACAATAATGGCATGAATAACTCCTCACAAGAGGGTAATAACCAAAACCCTACATGCTCAAATCTCCATAAAACTCAAGGTATCTAAATTGTAGACCACCAAACTTGAATCCTTTGATGAACTCCCTCTTAACCAAGGCCTTAGATACTAATACAAAATTCCATTGAGGCCTCAACATAAATATCACTGAAAAAGTGAGGGTTGGGAGCTTCAAATGGAAATCACCCAAAATACAAGACCTAAACCATAAAAGAGAGAGGAGGAGAAGATTAGAATGACTTGAATATTTTATTCGCATCCAACGACACTCCAAGCGGTCAACAATCGAAGGATATCCATCCTTGGAAGCTCTTGGTACCTTTGGTTTATTCCAAGGGTTGCATGGGAGGATGAAGAAAATCCTGAGTGAACATAAAAACATCAGAGTGGCTATTTTTTAGTTTTTTAAAAATTTCTGGACAACACAGTTTACCCGCACAGTTTTCTAACCCGTTTGCAAACTATGAGGTTTCCACTGTCCAAAATCCCACCTCCTTCATAGTTTCCCTGGGATGCCCATATAGTTAGCACTAACTGTGTGAAGACCAAGCGACCTACCAAGAAAACTCCTTTTTCTCATTTTTCATGTTACAAACCCTCACAACACCCCCAAGCCTCCTTAAAGAATTGGGTAAGCACTTAATTAACAAAAATAAAGGGATTAAACTGAAACTTAATTAGAACATACCTTATGAAGAAATCCAATATCTAACATGGAAACTATTTTCAGAATTATTGTTACCAAATTAGTCCATCTAAAACCTATTTTAGTGAGGATGTAATGGCCTAAAAATCTAATGTTATAACATTGTATTTGATAGAGTGAAGACCCAAAACCCCAATAACATAAAGGAATATAATATCTGAACGATTTAGAATACATTTATTATTTTAAATAAAATCAATATAGGATAGAGCTTTCAATTCACAAGATATTGAGTTAGTGTACATTTCATGCATCAATGATTTTCATTAATGTCTTGACTTTCATGAAAGACCTAGTTCTTTCTAAGCTTTAATATATTATTAATATATTATTATTATTTAATATAATAATATATAACCTAGGCATTAAATTAGTGGGTATGAATAATATTAAATAACTTATGAGAATATATATTTTATATAACTGATCAAATTTTTTTACATTCATCCAATATATTTTATAGTCATAAGATAAGATAAAACCAAATATTAGTCATAAAAAAATATATTTTTCTAAAGGAAATTTTATTGAATTTTAATGGAAAAATAATTTTAAATACAATTTTAGGACATTTATAAATTTTATATGTAAAAATAAAGCTCATTTTTTTAAATTATAACATCAAAATTTCCTTAGGGAGTTTTTCTGATATTTTTTCGGGAGGTTTCATTTTTTGATGAATATTGAAAAATATTGAATTTTAATTCAAAACTGATTTTTTTCATTTAATTTATTTATAATGTTAAATTATATATTAATTTTTTTAATGTCACATTATATAAATTATACATAAAATAATACAATTTAGGTTATTAGATTCAATTTATCTTTAAAATTGGATATAAAAACATAGAAAACTTTTGAACATTTTTACTTTAAAAACCCGTATTTCCATCACTTCTACAAGATTAATTTTAAATTAATTTCTACCACTTATGTGATTGTAATTTGAAAAAACAGATTCAATTATTGGAATTATAATAATTTATAATTAATAATAATGTCTACTTAGTTTTTGACCAAAAATATTAGTGAATGTGATTAAAATTAATAACAACGATTAAGATAAAAATTACCTTAATAAGGGACTAATCCTCAAAACTAAGGGATAAAATGACCTATAAGATTTTATAAAATAAATTAGATAATAGTATTTATAACCTATCAAACGTTTTAAATATTTCTTTCATTATTTTATCCACTTTACATTGGAAAAATTTGGGTGAAATTTCCTTTTAAAAAATTTACAAGAATGCCACCCCTCCACTATAAAAAGGCATTCACCCCTAAAACTTATTCAAACCACTAAATCCTCTTGTATAAAAAAATATAATAAAATAAGATCTAAAAATCCCACCCATAATCCTATAATCCACATTTTATATATAAGGCAAAGAAAATAATTATTTTGGTATAAACCAAAATGAGTTACCCGATAACATGATAACATTTTTCAACGACCACTTCCGTATCATTTATTTATAAAACCATTCAATTATTCTTGTTACACGATTATATAATAACATAAATATCTTAAATATACATATTTTTTTTTATTATATGAGTTATACCTACACCTACACATACTTCCATTAATTGGGTAACGAACTTACTGATATGTGTATGACGAACTACCACCTCGCGAAATTATGTCGTTTGTTTTTCCTTTAACACCTATCATGATTGGAAATTATGATGGAAAATATATTTATATATGATATATATGATATTTATAATTTATTTACACTTATTAAATTTTTATATAAAAAACACCATCATTCATTCCATTTTTTGGGAATACAATAACATTGTCTGTGGAAGTGTGGACTTCTGCCTCCTCAAAGTGATGTGATTCGTTCACTCTATACATGGAATGTATAAAGGATGGTTTTAATAATAATATGAAACATATATATAACATTAATATGATAATTTAATTATAATATACATATAAATATATATCATTTACTTTTCATTCTTTAAAAATAAGATAATGGAATGAAAGTGGCATTCATTAGTACGTACGACCTTCCGTCTCCATGAATGGTGCATTTAAATTCCTATCTCTAAACATTATAGATTATTATAAATAAATATATAATAAATATATATTATATTTAAATCATTTTTTACATTATTTAGATAATGAAATCATGATCTAATTAATAGGAGCAACAAGTAACAAGTCAAAACATACTAATAAAACTAGGCAATTAACATAAAAAATAGTGAAAATAATGAATGATTATATACAAATAGGTAATAAGTCATTATAACTATATCATATATGATACTATAAGGAGAAAATATATGATATTATAAATATAATTTTTGTTCTGGTATAATTTATCTACATGTTTTAGACCAATATACAGGAAGTTTAAAGACATTTACCTAAAAGGAAACATAAGGTAAGAGAATTTAATCTCATTTTTTTACATAAATGAAATAAATATCATATTCGACACTTACTAATTTTTGTGTGGGGTATATAATGCCCATATTTATATATTATATCATGAATTATTTTATCCTAATGGTTTTTTTGTGTGTTAATTTGAATTATTTCTTTTAAGGGGATTTGAATTAAAAGTTACCAGGTGGTAAAGAATTTCATACCCCAATTTCTGTTCACTATGTTATATTAATTCAACGTTATCATTAATATTATAATATTAAGTGTGTAATGAATTTTATCTATCAATTTCGGTATTTATTTTTTATGTGTATTTATAGTTTCACAAATAATCTATTAAATGATTGATTCTCATTTCAACATTAGGGTCTTTTCAAGGGTTTAATTCACAATCTCATTTTGTTTTGAATTGTTTACACTTGAATTTACATTAATTGAAATTATCTTATCATTATTTAATAAATTGTTTATTATTATCATACACTATTTATTCATAACCCTTTTCATGTAATAGTAAAAATTTTCAACTTCTTATTACTTAAAATGTTTTCAAAAAATGTTTTTAAGAAATATCAACTTCATTTAACTATTTAGTCAGAGGATCTATTTTCTAATAAGAAACATGTTTTATTAAAAAGTTTTACAAGATAATTTTAATTTTTAAAAAGGATTTATTAAATAATTTTTTACCCCTTTTTTCATTTAAAAAAGTTTTCAAATTAATATTTATTTTCTCTCTTCGAACAATGATTTTTTTAACATTTTTACAATGAAAAATGAATGTTATTTATACAGTGTATAAAATTTATAGATTTATAAACTATCATTTCTTAGAATATTATTTGAAATTTTTAAAGGATAATTTTTAAAGTAATTTTTTCAAAATGGGGTTTTCAAAGAAAATAATTTTCATTTTTTTTCAAAAAAATGGTCATTTTCGTATATAATGTTTAAAAATATCTTTTTTTAAAATTTTTCATTCATCAATGAAAATAAATATTTATTTTTACTCCACTTGTAATATTTTTGTTTTGATAACATCGTTAATCTTCCTTTAGATGGTTTGGATTGATTTTTCTAATGATAATATTTACATTCACTCCCTTGATTCATTTTTGTAGTCCCCTTGAAATATTAAATTTCATATGACCATTGAAAATTGAATTACCCTAAAAAAATTTATCATTTATCATGTATATGTTAATTTACTAAACCATATACCATCTTTACATATGGATTTTACATTAAAATTATTTGATTTACTGGGGAAATATTTAAAGATTGACATCCTTTACTCAATATAGATATTTGATAAGCCACATTTTTTTGCAATAAATCGATTATTCAGTATATGTGGAATGATTTGGAAATGAATGAAATGGTTTTTGGACCATTTAAAGTAATACCCTCGATGCATTGGTAGTCTCATGATATGAAACTAGTTGGAACGAAATCAATTGTGTTTGGTTCTAAGCAGAATAGGTAGGTTTCTACCCACAAAATTAAATTGTCTTGAGGATAGATCTTGACAGTATACTAGTTTATGTGCGAGATACATGATGTCCAATAATTAAGAATAACCATCATTTTTATTTATTATTTATTATCTATGATATTGTTACTATGACAAAGTCTATAGAGGAATTTTATTATCAAATTATTTATTTAATGGAATGTGTTTTCAGTTTAGTACCTTTTAATATTGATTATTCCTTATCTAGTAATTTAAATAAAATGTGTTTTCAGTTATTTAACTTTCCATATTGTTTATGAACACATTTCTAAGTTTATTGATTATATGGGGTGTGTGTTTAGTTATTACCTTTCCATGTTGATTACTCTCATTTATTCATTATTTCTTCCAATGTAACTACCCTTACTAAGCATTTGAGATCACCCTTATTATATTTCCTTTCCCCATGAATCCAAGAAGTGCACTAAGAAAGACATTTAAGGATACAATAGATGTAATTAAGTTATTATTATCTTGGAGAGATAAAAAATTATGTTGTAATGTTTTTATTATTTTGTAATAAAGGACTCATGTATGTGTCTAGTTTAACAATACAACTAAACTGTTAAGTCCTTCAAGAAACAATTGACTTGAATCTCATTACAATATAATGGCTTCATTACATGAAGTATGGGAATTCAAGAGTTCGAGTGCTATTGTTGTTATCTGAGTAGGTTTATTAGCAACCATGGTAACTAGATTTAGGAAATAATAGATTAGAGAACATATCCCAAAGGTAGAAATTTAGGATAAGAATAGATAAACATACAAAAGTGTTGGTTAGATATATATTATGTAGTTTTATTAGAAATTAATTCCTTTATAGATACTATAAGTGGATATGGATCTAGAATAAATGTACTTAGGTTTAATAACTCCAAAAAGGTGCGTCATGCCTGACTTGAGTGTAACCTGGTACAAAAAATGGGTCTTACTACACACCTAGTTTGACACTCATGGGAGATATTCTTATGATAATTCAAAATTATTTACAAACCATTATAATGGATTTGAACATATAATTAAAATGAATTACCATGGCTAAACCTAAGGTGTTTTAGATTGATGATAAGGTTTTATGATTTAAGTATTCTATAAATTATCTTACTCTTTTCTCACAATGACTAATGTTACTCACACTATTCTTTATGATTTTGGTCAATGAATTAAATGAAAAGGAGCCAAGTTAACATTGAAAATTATAGTAGATGTGGTGACAATGAGAAACCAAATGAGGTGTTGTTAGGAGCCAAAGATATCATTTTTACAACTAATTAGTTTTCATAAAATATGACTAAAAACATACACCTTAACCAATTCACAAAATCAACAAAGAAGAGAAGGACTAGGGGTTATAAGAGATCATGTGGTGGATAACATAGAGAAAAAGAAGGCTTGATTTACATCATTGAAGAAATTTGGAAGGAGAAAATAGGGAAGGTGTCTCAACAGAATGGGGAAGTGATTTATATGTGGGAAAGAAGGATATAAAGGAAATAAATGTCAAGGAAAAATGAAGAGTGCAATGGAAGAAAATAAATATCTTCTTGAGGATCAATTTATAGTTTTTTTTCTTAACAGTAGGAAAGTTGAGAATTACACGAGTCAAGGACCTTTTCTAAAGAATAAACTAT
Source organism: Viscum album (assembly GCA_963277665.1). NCBI lineage: Eukaryota > Viridiplantae > Streptophyta > Magnoliopsida > Santalales > Viscaceae > Viscum > Viscum album. Next base: position 2,075,538,185 of record OY728131.1, read on the forward strand.
AGACCAAGGAAGGACCTATGTGGAAATAAATAGTTGACATATTTATGTATTAAGGTTGTATGGAAAACCATAGTTAAAAGGATATTTAATGATTAAATTTCCAGTATGTCGATCATATTATTGGGAATACCATAGTAATTATTTTAATATAGTTTGGAAAAAGACAATCCACATGAAGGGTTATAACCTGTTGTGTCCAGCGAGGTGGTGAGGCTTGAACCCATGTATGAAGGATGATAACGGTTTCATGCCTACTATTGTCCTACATTATTTCCTAGTTAATGTTTAATTATTTTTAGTTAAAAAATTTGAAAAAAAATATTAATAATGAATTAGTAGTGCCACTTTTTAGGTTCTGAGATTAATTTATTAACCATATTTTTTTGTAAAATAGTTAGATAAAAATATAATTACTTGTTTTATGGGTACTATGATTTTTTAAAATATTATTTTAATGATTCAAAAAAATGGTTCATTCTAGTATATCCATTTCATGGAGTAAGGGATTATTTAAAACATGATCTAAGGACAACCAAAAGATGGAATTATTCATATGAAATTGAAATTTATCAAGTAATTATATTTCCTTATATTCTTTTGCAGTAAAATATTTACTCAACATTAAAAAAATGATAAAAAAAATGTTTTCATAATACCTTAATTTTTTTAAACCAATGATAATTTAAATTATCATGGATTTATGGATTTTAGGGCCTCAAATTTTTATTGACCATTAACTTGTTTGTGATTGATGAACTCAAAAAATCCCTATAAATTCTTATAGTCTTCTTCCATGTATATATATACAATTTCAACATACTTTCTCATATTAGAGGATTTGTTATATGTTAGTCTAAATGAACTTTGTACTTAATATTCAATATTTTATAGAGAATATTTTACGAATCCTTCCCACAATGTAGGATTTCAACAAAGTAAATACCAAACAATATATTACCAAGGTCAAGTTTAAATTGAGAGGATACAATTTATTTAGGGTGGGTAGAATGTGATGCCCTAAAACTATAAATTATGAACATTATATTTGATAGTGTTTATGAAATACATCACCAATCATGTAAGAGAATATAACTTACCAATATATTAAAATATATTTACAATTTTAAATAAATCAAGTCTATGATATTTTCTGAAATTCACATTATACTGAGTTTTTGTGAGTTGTAACGCCCCGAACCCAGTTACCCAGAGTTGGTGCATTATTACATAACATTGTCTTGAAACAAGTAAATCATGTCCTAAAATACCGATAAGTTTAGTAGCCTTGGAAATACTAGATACATTCATAAGTTTTATATTACATTATAAAATAAAAAACTACAACAACATTGTTTCCATAGATAGAACTCATATCCCCTCAGACTATCCCTGCAGGTCCATCATAAAATACTTCTACACATCCTAGGAAAATGAAACATGAGAAAGGGGTGAGCTTAAATGCTCAGTAAGAGTAAGCAATACAGTGGAAGATAAAATAAACATTGGGCTTGGTGAATAATTGAAAACACACGCCTTTACAAAAAATTAACATGAACACTTTATGACAGGTATATGAGATGAGTAAATAATGCAATAATAAAACATAGTCATGGGTATTATACTAGTAAATTATACACATGAAATATCAATATCTAATTTCATAATTATGTAATTCATAATGCCGGACATCATAACCACATAGTCAAGGACTCATGCCAAGACTAAAAATAAGATTTTGTCAAGGCCTTGTGCCAAGACACTAGTTTGTCTAATGAGACCTACCGATGGATCAATGAGCTATAGAGGGCTACACCCATCACATACTAAGTCCAATTCATTCCTCATACTAAATGTTTGAAACATAACATAAACATTCTTATTAAAACTAGCATACAAAATGTCAATACTTTATCCACAAACCATGAATGATATAAAAATAGCACATCCATAGTCAAACATAACTCATTCAATGCAATATGGAAGATTTTATTGTAACATATTAACCTCAATCAATAATAATGAAGGATATTTACATAGATGAAAATAATCATCAAACCTATTTGAGAGAAATGTCCCTCTTTTTCTTGAAAACATTTAAAAGTCACACTATTTGTCAAGAAACTGTTTAAAAATAGATTTTTGAACCAAAGTATCTCATATCAATTTGAAAATTTTAAAAGGAATATTAGTTTTAAAAAATTAATTTCCATATAAATAAATCTTTAATTTTTTTTAAAACATGGACATTAATGAGAAAGATTTAGAATAATGAATCTTTAAAACATTTAAAATGATATTTTAGTTAGAGTTCCTAACCAAAAGAGAGAAACTTGAATACAAATAATTGATGTTATAAATACTTTATAATATCATGATAATAAGGGGATTCATGATATACTATGTCCAAGAACATTATATACACCATATAAAAGTGAATTGGTGTATACAAACAAAGAATTCTCAATGGAATGTAAATTGAGATGAAATATCTTATAAAGACTGTATCCTTAGGTTAAGGATAAATCAACGACATAATTATGTGTGAAAAATATAAAAACACTCAATGTGATTATATCTTTAGTGTAAATCAATCAGAGGACATTCACACATATTCTTGTAAAAACAACACCAATGAATTGGATGTTTAACTCAATAAATGGAGATTGAGTTAAAATTACTCTTATCAAGTTCTTATCGATGACTTGAGAATTTATCAATGGAGTGATTATGTGTATCAAAAGTACATCCATATAAAGTGGAGTCAAAATTACTAAACAAATATAAAATATTTAGTCCAAACATAATCATAGAGTAAAATAATCAATGAAGTATGCGTAAAGCCCCATGAGTGGAAATTAAAATTTGTAATTCCCTTAACGATTTGGTAACTTATGAAACATACACCCCATGAAAGAAGTATCATACAATGAAGATTTAAATACCCATACATTAAATTATATTAAAAAATAATACAATCATGGTCAGTACATACTCCACACAAAAGGAAATATTGGCCAATATAGCATGAATTTCACGGGAATCGAAGTGAGATGAAAAACCCTTACTTCGTTGTAATCAGTCGAGTCATATGAAAAAAGGTTAATAACCACCAAATGAATCAAATAATACCATTAATATAAATAGAATCACGATAATATATATCAAATAGAAGTACACAATACACCACATGCAATAAATAGGTGGCGAACAATGGAAATCTCACGGAATTCAAAGTGAGATAAGAAACCCCTTACCTTAAGTCTGACTTGTCTTGTATGTTTCTTGTTCTTCCTGAATAATAAAAATAAGTTAATTTCTACTTGATTAAGAACATTTTTCAAGATTATTATTCCTTTTATATCACTTGTTACCTTACTATAATAATTAATTAATTATTTTAGATCATATTGGATATTTTATCGATGTTCGGAACTTTAGTAAAAAATGAACTTGTTATAATTACAATTTTCCATGAGGTAAAAAGTCCATTATCTAGAGGATGATATAAATGATTTAGCTATCATATATATATTATATATCCATTATATATATCTATTTATAAAAGTACATTATATTTGAAGATAAGAAATGAAATGTATCGTTCATGTAGACGGTAAGCCGTACGTACGCTTGAACGCTAATTTCATTTCTATTTTGTATTTTAATGGAATTAAAACATGAATATACATAGGTATATCATAATTCCAGTATAATATCATATATAATATCATTAATTAAATCCTTTATATGTCCCACATAAGGCATTAATGAGTCATATCATTTTGAGGGGGCGGTAGTCCGCACTTCCTCAAATGAAATTATCGTGTTTTTCCCATAATGGAAACCATAAAATAATGACAAAATTGAAAATAAAGAAGAATAAAAAAACATAAACATAATATATATATCATACATAAATACGGTCTCATCTTAATGATCACCATGAGAGGCGGTAGGAGATAATCGAACAATCAACATTTCGTGAGGCGTTAGTTTTCCATCCACAGAAACAAAATGTTCTTTACCCATTAGATGGAGGTGTGTGTAAGTGTAGTTCTAATACTTATCATAAAAACATCCTAGTATATTTATGATACTTATTTTTATAATATACATTACTAAAAAGTGTTTAGGGGGTTGGAGAAGTAAAATAAAAGAAAATAAAACAAAATAATTTAAGAGAAAGCGTTACCTTTAATTTGGGTAACTTCCTTTGGTTTGAACCAAAAGGACTCTTGATGTGCCTTATGCCTAAGGTAAGGCTTCTAGGAGGACTATGGGGATATCAAGAGATTATTTTGGCAGGGTTTGGATGATCCAAGAGGCTTGAGAGGTGTGTGGAATGGGTTAGAAGTGGTGTCCTTTTATAAGGGGTAGGAGGAGTTCTTTAGGAAAGTGTTAAAATATTAATTTATTATATAGTTATATTCAGTTTATAAAGGTCCAAAACTAATTAAAGTCAAAGATAAGATGAATCATGGTCAAAATAAAATCATCCAATAAGAATTAGATAGGTTTTGGATATTGTTTTAATATTAATAATCTTATTTATTTAAATAATTTATTAATGAGGTAAATATTACATCATTATTGTGCCATAAATAATTTTATTTATTTGATATCTAAAAATTATAAAAAAACTACCATGATTTATTAAATAGTTTTATCTTTCCAATGAATATTTATAGTCTAGATGTTAATTTATATAACACCTTGTAACAATTAATTTACTAAAAAATATTTGTTTATGTCATTTTTTCTTTACTTTAAGTTAATTAATCTAAAGTGTCATTATCACTCCCATTTGACTCAATGAGGTCCAACAATCATCTGAAAGATGACCATGGTCGTAAATGACTCAACCAATAAGTTTAGGGAAAGTTTTAAGGTATTTGTTTATTATTATAATATTATTTTTACCTTGAATTACCCTATTTACCTTTAATAGTAGTAAATAAAAGTAAAAAAGTTACTATTACACAAAAATTATGTTCATTTTATTGAAACACATTTTACTTATTAATAATAACCATGTATGTTGGAGTTTTGAAATTCAATTCACAGAAGTGGTAAAAATTCATTTAAATGAAAAAGTCAGTTTTTAACTACTACTAAGTGGTTTTTACTATTCAACCAAAATTGAAGTTTCTCAGAAAAATACCAAAAGTTAAGCCTAAGATATATTTGGTATTATAAATTCAAAAATGGTGTGTATTTTACCAAATAAAAAACATAGAATTTACAGTAATTAATTTAAAATTAATTCTCGTTGTCAAAACAAATAACGTGTTTTTAAGAAACAATATCTATCAAAAGATTAACACTTTCTTATGTCCAATTTCAAAGTGAAATTAATTCCAATGACCACCATTAGATTAAATGGTAAAATTATAATCTAATTTAACTTTAAAACCAATTAAAAATATAATCTAACCATATAAATAAATTATATTAAAGTCACTTTTGAATTAAAATATAGTATTTTTCACTATTCATAAAATATGAATGTTATCAGAAAAATACAAAAAATTTACCCAAAGTAAATTTTGATGTCCTGATTCTAAAGAAAAATTTTATTTTGTCAAGTGGAATATATAAAAATGAACGAAACTAGATTTAAATTGGGTTCTCCATTAAAAGGCAGTAAATCAACCATTTAAAGTAAATTATGCTTGAAATTAGATTCATTCACATTTTAAGCCTATAAATTTTATTGGATAAATGTAAAAACATTTAACAAACATATATAATAATTTTGTAGTTAGTTCTTTTCATTCCCACCATTACAACAGCTAGGTGTTAACTACCATTTAAAATAATAATATTGTATTATTAGTGTGCAACATAAGATTTCAAAGAACCCATTGTTGCGTATCGGGCATACCATCGAACATAATGCCCCCTTTTAAAGTAGAATTAATATTTAGTTCACAAATATTAATAAATATGAAAAATGTCATTTTATTTATTTACGTGGGATGTTACATCCTTCCCCCCTTTTGGGAATTGCGTCCTCGCAATTTTAAAACTGGGTTTGGAAACTTCATTAAAAGTCCCACATTGGAAAAGTGTCAGTAAAACTATCACTTTAAAAGAAAGAATGAAAAGTAAAAAGGTCTCTCGAGATAACCCATACTAATATTCCATGTAGGAAAACGTGGATATGGAAGATAAAATAAGTTTCATGTTCTGATGGAGAGGGATAGGAAATATGATCAGAAGAAAGATAATAACAAGAAAACCACAAACTTGTGATGGGATAAATGGTCATTAGTTTCCCAGTAGGAAAGGTAAATGGATAATGTTTTTTTGTTTTAATTTATATTTCATATAGTTGAGGAATTTATTTATGATATTGACTAAGAACATAAAGAGATATACTTACTTTTTAAGTAGAGTTTCATTCTTTAATAAATTCTTACCACTAACTCATTTTTTTAAATGACGAGTATTCAAGATGACTTGGTCACACTGGAAGAGATAGAATCAAATTATAGAGAATCACATGATCCACAAAGGATAAAAAATATATTTACCTTGTATTTGGAGATTTACCACCACCAAAATGGTTAGTACAAGATCACATGATCCCCAAAAGGATGATCTTTTAGAGAAAGAAATACTAATCTTAATTTATAAAATTAAACCAAAAATACCCCAAAGTTAAATAAATACCATTCAATAAAATTTTTTTCTGTAAAATCCTTCAATATAATCAAAACTAACATTGAAACCCAAAACATAGAAGAATTTGGTTATGTAGTCTTTCACGTTAAATTGTATCTCTAAATGGCATCGACTACCCTTAAAGTCACATACTCAAATGTAATTAACCTAATAAAATATTCTCTATGATAGGTTAATCATTTACACAAATAACCCAAAATATTGATATAAATCAACCATTACACCACAAATGAAATCCAATAGTATTCTATTTTCCTTAGGTATATAGTTTTTCCAACAAAGCGAACGTCTTCCCAAATAACATTTATCACTTAATCACCAAATCATTTTCCTATACTAAGGATATCCATTTGATAAGACATAATATCCCAAATAAACTTATTATTGATCAATAAAATTATATAACTAAAAATAATTAGTCACCCTAAATAGGGACTTCACATAGTCCAATGGTAGGAAATAAATCCCAATCGCACTATGGTTGTGGGTTTGATTCCAATAGCTTTGTCCGACCTGATGGGTTGTCGCACAGTCTACATGTTTTCCTTTTTCAAAAACTATATAATTTTATAATATTCTAAAAAATGAGATATATTCCTCAAAATAACTATAAAATAATTTCACCACAAATGTTATCTCATACTTCTCATTTTCATTCCAAAAGTTAATAACTTGTAATTTCCTCAAACTCAATGATCATAAAAAAATGGTTATTTATAACTATATCCACAAGAGAAAAGATAATTCCTCCTCAAATATTATTTTCACATGAAAAAATGTAGTGTTACAAATACAAGAGAAAAGTATTCCAAAGTAATCCCATCAACAAAGATCACTAATACTTTTTAAAAATTTCTCTATCCATTTATTTCAACATAAATTCTTCCTTGACCAAGAAGATATCATATAGAATAGGGAATTTACTCAGGTAATGGATAGGTCCCCTAGATTTACAGAAAATGACTGTAAATGGATTCTTAGAACCATTTTTATTTTTTTCCATAGTACTCTTCATTTTTCTTCAGAAATTCTTTAATTTATGTCCTGATTTGACACACATAAAGCATTTCTTTGTTCCATTAAGACACCTTCCTAGGTGTCTCCTTCAACATTTCCTGCATGATGGAAAACGAACTTTCTTTTCTCCATGGTCTTCACTACCGGATCTCTTATAATTCTCCACTTCTCTCTTCCTTGTTGAGTCTAGGAGTTGGTTAATATATATGTTGATCATATTTTTTGAAAACTGATTTAGAATGAACACAATATCATTTAATCCTATCAACATTCTATTTTTTTTGCTCATTTCCACCACCATTAAAACCTTGTACATCATGATCAAAGTTACTATGACTTACTTGGAATCTATCCATCGACTAAAACCAAAAATCATTGTGTGAGTAATAATAGTCATAATATCATTTAGAGAATATCATGACACCTAATTTTCAATTTAAAACACCTTTGTATTAAACAAGGTCATTTATTCTCATCTTATATTAAAATCCTTCAAATTGGTTTGTAAAGAGAATGTAAATTATCCTAATAATATCCCCTAGGAGTGTCGTAACCAAGAGTGCAGTAATTACCGTTGTCATGTACCAAGATACCCGGGGTCAAGCCCGAAACACCTTGTCAGAGTTTTCACTCCCAGGTAAATCTATGCCAGAGCCACTTCTACCTGCTCGTATCCAGACTGGGATGTACTACTTGGAAAATATACAAAATAACTACATTACTAAGATTCTAGGAAGTTCTTCTATACTACTCCTCAAAGTCTATCATAGGGTAATGTGATCTAATTGGAGTTTATCTAAATCTAGTTTCCAAGGTTTGTACTAAACTTCCTCTAATACCAACTGCAATGTCCCAACCACAGTTACCCAGAGTCGGTGCATTATTAAATAACACTAGCATGATACAAGGAAATCATGTCTGGAAATACCGATCAGTTTAGTAGCCAGGGAAATACTAGATACATTCATAATTTTTTACATTACATTATAAAATGAAAAACTACAACAACATTGTTTTTATAGAACACACTCATATCCCATCATACTATATCTATAGGTTAGTCATAAAATACATCTTCACATCCTGAGAAAATGAAACATGAGAAAGGGGAGAGCTCAAACGCTAAGTAAGAGTAAGCAATACAGTGGAAGATAAAATAAACATTAGGCATGGTGAATAATTGAAAACACATGCCTTTACAAATAATTAACATGAATAATATATGAAAAGTATATGAGATGAGTAAATAATACTATAATAAAACATATTCATGGTTATTCTACTAGTCGAAAAACCACATGAAATATCAATATCAAATCTCATAATGATGGAATGCATAATTCCGAACATCATAACCACATAGTCAAGGCCTCGTGCCAAGACTACATATAAGATTTTGTCAAGGCCTTTTGCCAAGACACTGGTTTGTCTCATGAGACCTACCGATGTATCAAGGAGCTATAGCAGTCTCCACCCGTCACTTACTAAATCCAATTCATTCCTCATATGAAAAGTTTGAAACATAACATAAAAATTTGTATTAAAATTAGCATACTAAATGTCAATACTTTATCCACAGACCATTAGTGGTATAAAAATAGCACATACATAGTCAAACATAACTCATTCAATACAATATAGAAGATTTTATTGTAACAGATTAACCTCAATTTAGAATAAATAAGGATATAAACATAGATGAAAATAATCATCAGAATTATTTGAGATAAATGTCCCCCTTTTTCTTGAAAACTTTTAAAAGTCACACTATTTGTCAAGAAGCCATTTAAAAATAGATTTTTGAATCAAAGTGTCCCATACCACTTTGAAACTTTTAAAAGGAATTTTAATTTCAAAACATTAATTTCCATATAAATAAATCCTTAAAACCATTTTTAAAACATGGACATTATTGAGAAAGATTTAGAATAATGACTCTTTAAAACATTTAAAATGATATTTTAGTTAGAGTTCCTAACCAAAATAGAGACACTTGAATAAAAAAAATTGAGGTAATAATAACTTTATAATATCATGATAATAAAGGGATTCATGATATACTATGTCAAATTACATTATATACACCATATAAAAGTGAATAGGTGTATAACAACAAAGAAGTCTCAATGGAATGTAAATTGAGATGAAATCTCTTATAAAGACTAAATCCTTAGGTTAAGGATAAATCAACGACATAATTATGTGTGACAAATATAAATACACTCAATATTATTGGCTATTTAGTGTAAATAAATCATATGACATTCACACATATTCTTCTAAAAACAACACCAATGAATTGGATGTTTAACTCAATAAATGGAGATTGAGTTAAAATTACTCTTATCAAGTTCATATCGATGACTTGAGAATTTATCAATGAATTGATTATGTGTATCAAAAGTATATACACATAAAGGGGAGTAGGAATTACTACAAAAATAATAAATATTGATTCCACACATAATCATAGAGTAAAACAATCAATGAAGTATGCGTAAAGACCAATGAGTGGAAATTGAAATTTGAAATTTCCTTACCGATTTGGTAACTTATGAAACATACACCCCATGAAATAAGTATCATAAAATGAAGATGTAAATCCCCATAAATTAAAATATATTACAAAAATAATACAATCAGGGGCAGTACATACTCCACACAGAAGGAAATAATGATCAATATTGCATGAATCTCATGGGAATAAAAGTGAGATGAAAAACCCTTACTTCATTGCAATCAATCGAGTCATATGAACAAAAGTTAATAAACACCAAATGAATCACAGAATACCATAAATATAAATATAATAATGATAATATATATCAAATGGCAGTACACAATACACCACATGCAATAAATAAGTGGCGAACAATGGAAATCTCATGGAATTAAAAGTGGGATAAGAAACCCCTTACCTCAAGTCCAACTTGTCTTGTGTGTTCCTTGTTCTTCCTGAATAATAAAATTAAGTTAATTTCTACTTTATTAGGACTATTTTTCAAGTTTATTATTCCTTTTATATCACTTATTACCTTGCTATAACAATTAGTTAATTATTTGAGTTTATATTGGATATTTTATCGGTGTTCGGAACTTGAGTAAAAAATAAACATGTTATAATTACAATTTTTCCATGTGGTCAAAATTCCATTATCTCAAGAATGATATAAATTATTTAGATATAATATATATATATATATATGTATTATATCCATTATATATGTCTATTTATAACATTACATAACATTTAGAGATAAGAAATGAAATGTATCGTTCATAGAGATGGTAAGTCGTACGTACGCATGAATGCTACTTCCATTTATATTTTATATTTTAATGGAATTAAAACATTATTACACATAGGTATATTATAATTACAGTATAATATCATATATAATATCATTAATTACATCCTTTATACATCCCACATAAGGTATTAACGAGTCATATCATTTTGAGGGGGCGGTAGTCCACACTTCCTCAAATGAAATTATCACATTTTACGCATAATGGAAACCATAAAATAATGAAATAAATTGAAAATACAGAAGCAAAAAGAAAACATAAACATAATATATATATCATATATAAATACAGTCTCATATTAATGGTCAATATCAGAGGTGGTTGGAGATAATCAAACAATCATCATTTCGTGAGGTGTTAGTTTGGAATCCATAGAAACAATATGTTTTTCACCCATTAGATGGAGGTGTGTGTAAGTGTAGTTTGAATCCTTCTCATAAAAACATCCTAGTATATTTAGGATACCTTTTTTGTTATAAAAGAAAGTAATAAAATGTTTTTAGGGGGTTTTAGAAGTAAAATAAAATAAAATAAAACAAAAGAATTTTAGAGAAAGCGTTACCTTTAATTTGGGTAACTTCCTTTGGTTTGAACCAAAAGGACTTCTTGATGTGACTTATACCTAAGGTAATGATTCTATGAGTAAGAGGGGGATATTGAGAGATCATTTTGGAAGGGTTTGGATGATCCAAGAGGCTTTAGAGGTGTGTGTAATGGGTTAGAAGTGGTTTACATTTATAAGGGGGAGGATGAGTTCTTTTGGAAAGTGTTAAAATATTAATTTATTATATAGTGATATTCTGTTTCTAAAGGTCAAAAACTAATTAAATTAGAAGATAAGATGAATCATGGTCTAAATAAAATCATCCAATAATAATTGGACATTTTTTGGATATTGTTTTAATATTAATAATCTAATTTATTTAAATAATTTATAAATGAGGTAGATACTACATCATTATTGTGTCATAAATAATATTTGTTTATTTAATATATAAAAATTATTAAAAAACTACCATGACGTATTAAATCGTTTTGGATTTACAATGAAAATTTATAGTCTAAAAGATAATTTATATAACAACTTGTAAAAATTAATTTACTAAAAGATATTTGTTTATGTCATTTTTGTCTTTACTTTAAGTTAATTATTATAAAGTGTCATTATCAATCCCAAGTGGATTAATGGGGTCCAAAAATCGACCCAAAGATTATAATAGTCGTAAATGACTCAAACAATAAGGTTAAGACATGTGTTAATATAATTTTGTATTATTATAATATTATTTTTACCTTAAATTACCCTATTAACCATTAACTGCGGTAAATAAAAGTAAAAAAGTTACTATTACCCAAATATTATTTTCATCTAAGTGAACCACACTTTACTTATTAATAAAAACCATGTATGTTCTATTTTTTAAATTAAATTCACAAAAGTGGTAAAAATTCATTTAAATGAAAAAGTCAGTTTTTTAACTACTACTAAGTGGTTTCACTATTAATCAAAAATTGAAGTTTCTTAGAAAAACACAAAAAAAATCACCTTAAGATATATTTAGTATTCCAAATTCAAAAATTCTGTTTATTTTACCAAATTTAAAACAGATAATTTTCATTAATTAATTTTAAATTAATTCCTGTTGTCAAAACAAATAGCATGTTTTTAAGAAACAATATCTATCAAAAGATTAACACTTGTTGATGTCCAATTTCAAAGAGAAATGAATTACAATGAACAACATTAGATTAAATGGTAAATATATAATCCAATTACAAATTAAAACCAATTAAAAAGAAAATCTAACCATATAAATAAATTATATTAAAAGGCACTTTTGAATTAAAATATAGTATTTTTCACTATTCATAAAAAATGAATTTTATCAGAAAAATACCAAAAATTTTCCCAAAGTAAATTTTGATGTCTCAATTCTAAAGAAATTTTATTTTTTCAAATGTAACATATAAAAGTGACCAAAACTAGATTTAAAGAGGGTTTACCCTTAAAAGGAGGTAAATCAACCTTTTAAAATTGGATTCATTCACATTTTAAGCCTCTAACTTTTATTGGATAAATGTAAAAACATTTAACAAACATATATAATAATTTTGTAGTTAGTTATATTCATTACCATAATTACAATGGCTAGGTGTTAACTACCATTTAAAATAATAATATTATATTATTAGTGTGCAACGTATGATTTCAAAGAACCCATTGTTGCGTATCGGGTATGTCATCGAACATATTGTCCCCTTTTAAAGTAGAATTAATATTTAGTTCAAAAATATTAATATATATGAAAAATTTAATTTTATTTATTTACGTGGGATGTTACATGAGTTTCATTCAATAATGAGTATCTTCAATGGATTTTGTTACACACAAAACCTAGTTAATCGGTTAACAATATATTATTAAAATATTATTATTTAATATAATAAGGTATTACCTAACCATTAAGTTAATTTTTGTGAATAATTTTAACTAAATTATGATAATATAAATATTATGTATCCAATAAAATGGTCTTACATTCATTAAATATATTTTATAGTCACAAGATAAGAGTAAACCCAACAATAAGCATAAAAATATATATTTTTCTAAAGGAAAAATTATAGCCTTTTAATGGAGAACCTATTATAAATAAAATTTCAAAATTTTTTATAAATTCTATATGTAAAATCAAAATTAAAATTTTCAATTGGAATATCAAAATTATTTTACGGCGAATTTTGGGTTTTTCTCTATGAGATTTCATTTTTCGATGAATAGAGAAAAATACTGAATTTTAATTCAAAACATCATTTTCATATAATTTATTAATAATGTTAAATTATAAATTAAATTGGGTTTAAAGTCACATTATATAAACTAAAAATAAAATAATCGAATTTAAGTCATTGTAATTAATTTATCTTTGAAATTGGATATAAAAACATTGCGAACTTTTGACTGTTTTTACTTTAAAAACCAAAATTACCATCCCATCTGTGAGATTAATTTTAAATTAATTTATGTCACTTCCCTCATTTAAATTTTAAAAAATGTATTACATATTTTTAATAAGAATAATTTATAATTTTAAATAATTTAAAATTATTTTTCCCCAAAAATATTAGTGGAAGTGATTAAAATTAATTACAATAATTTAGAAAAATATTATCTTAACAAGGGACTAAACCCTAAAATTAAGGGAAAAAATAACCTATAAAAATTTAAAAAACCATTTAATATTAATATTTAAACCCTATACTGCCTTTTTTTTGTAATTTGGTTCATTATTGGGGCCACTTGACATGTTAAAAATGCGGGTTTAATTGACTTTTAAAAAATTTACAGGAATTTCACTCCTCCTCCACTATAAAAAGGCGCTCACCCTATACAATTATTTTTTCCTATAAAGCCCACTGGAGTGAAAAAATCCAATAACAAAATCTCAGAACATCACTAACCTCATCCAAGATTCCTCATATTGTAAAGAGTGAAAACATGTATGTATTTTTATATAATACAAAAGGAGTTACTCAAAAATGATGTAACATTCTTCAATGATCACATTGATTTTATTTATTTCTCATACCATTAAATTATTATTATTCCATGATTATAATTAAAAAAGTATATAAAATATATTTAGATGTTTACATTTTAATATTTTTACCTAAAATTACACACACTTTCATAAATTGTGTTAAGAACTTGCCGATTCATGTACGACAAACTACTGCCTCGTGAAATAATGTCATCCATTTTTTCCGTTACCACCTCTCACAGTTGAGAATTGTAATGGAAAAAATATTTATATATTATATATATGATATTTAGTGTATTTATGATTCTTTAATTGTTATATAATGAATAAATTCATGCTTTCCTTTTTATTGGAATACGATACCATCGTTTATGGAAGTGTGGACTACCAGCTCCTCAAAGCGTTGTGATTTGTTCACGCTATACATGGAATGTATAAAGGATGGTTTTAATAAACCTATGTGACATATATATAACATTAATATGAAAATGTAATTATAATATAAATATACATGTATATCATTTATTTTTCATCCTTTTAATATATGATAAGGAAATGAAAGTATCGTTCATGCGTACGTACGACTTACTATCTCCATGAATGGTGCATTTCATTTCCTATCTCCAAAATTTATGGATTATTAAAAATATATATATAATGAATATATATTTTATTTAAATCATGGTTTAAATTATGGATATGATGAAATAATGATCTAATTAATAGGAAAAACATGTAACATGTCAAAACATACTCAAAAAACAAGGCAATTAACACCCAAAATAGTAAAAATAATGAATGATTATTAACAAACGGGTAATAAGATATTATTATAAGATAATATATTATATTATAAATATAATTATGGCTCTATTATAATTTATTTAAATGTTTGAAACCATTATAATGGAATTTAAAAGACATTCTCCCCAAAGGAAATGCAATGTAAGGTATTTTCATCTCACTTTTTACATATGTGAGTTAAATTTCATATTCAACACTTACTAAATTTTTGTGGTATATCTACTATCAATTTTTATATATTATATCATGAAATATTTTATATTTATGTTATTTTGAGTTTCAATTTTAATTATTTATTTAAGGGGATTTGAATTAAAAGTTACCAAGTGGTAAATACTTTCATAAGACGATTCCTTTTCATTGGGTTATAGTACTTCTTCATTGTCATTAATACAATAATATTGTGTGTGTAATCACTTTTTACTATATATAGTTTTAAATTAACTTTTTTATTTGGATTTATATTTTACACACATAATATATTCATTTCTTAATTCCTATTTTCAACGTTATGGTATTTTTAAGGGTTTACTTCACAATTTCATTTTGTTCAGAATTATTTATAGATGAATTTACATTAAATGAAATTATATTATAATTATTCAATAAATCCTTTAATTTCATCCTTATATTGTTATTGATTGAAATTTTTCCGTAATATTAACATATTCTAGTCTTTGGTACTTAAAATTATTTCGAAAAAGGTTTTTTATAAAAAACTGACTTCATTTCTCTCTTTTGTTAGAGAACCTGTTTTCTTATAAAATACAAGTTTTATTAAAATGATTTAAAAAATGATATTAAACTTTTAAAAATTCTTTTTTAAAGACATTTTTACACCTTTTTTCTTTTAAAATGGTTTTAAAGGAACCTTTTGTCTTGTTCTGAACAAGGAATTTTTATAACCTTTTTACCATGAAAAAGGAATGTTCTTTTTACCTTATACAACAAATATTAATTTACCAACAATCATTTAATTGAGGATTCATTTGAATGTTTAAAAGGTTAATTTTTATAGAAAATATTTTCAAAAAATATTTTCAAAGAAAAGGATTTTCAAAATGTTTTTCATACTAAAAATTATATTTTCCTCAAGAATGGTTTTAAAGGATATTTTTAATATATTTATATACATAAATTATGGGAACCATTTTTTTACTCAAATTGGGATATTTTGTATTTATACCATCATTAATATTCATTTGGATGTTTTTGATTGACTTTGAAAAGGATAGTATTGACATCCACTTCCTTGATTAATTTTTTTGTCCCCTTGAAATATTCAATTTTCTATGATCATTGACCATTGAATTTAACCTAAATATCCATATCATTTATCAAGGATATATTCATTTCCTAAATAGTATAAAACTTTTCATATGATGTTTGTGTTAAAAGTTATTGGATTTACTGGAAAAATATTGATAAATTTATTTTCTTTACTCAATATGGATATTTTATAAGGCACGCTATTTTTGAATTAAATCGATCATTTGATAAATGAGGAATGATTTAGACATGAAAAAAAAATGGTTTGGAGACCATTTAAAGCTATAAAATCAATGTATTGATAGTTTCATGAGATGAAATCATTTGGTAACAAAACATTCGAGTTTGCTTCCAAGCAGAATAGATGTGTTTCTACCCAAAAACTGAACTGTCTTGATGGTAAATATTGATGGTATTGTGGTTCATTTTCTAGATAAATGACACCAAATAATTAATAATTTCTTTAATTTTGATTCATTATTTATTATCCATGAGAGTTTCACTATGAAAATGTTTGTGGATGCATTTCATTCTTAGTTTATAGAATTTAATGGAATTTGTTTTTAGCTTTTTACCTTTCCAAATTAATTAGGCCTTATATAGTTATTTAAATAACATGTGTTTTTATTTATTTACCTTTTAATATTTTTTATGAATTCATTTATAAGTTTATTGGTTATATGGCATGTGTGTTTAGTTATTACCATTCCATGTTTATTATTTTAATTGATTAATTATTTCTTCCATTTTACTTACCCCTAATGAGAATTTGAGCTCACCCTTATTATGTTTATTTTCCTTAAGAATACAAGAAGTTTACTATTAAATATATTCAAATATTATCAAGATGGAATTAATTTATTATTATCCCTAAAAGAAAAAAATATGTTGTAATTTGTGTATTCATTTTTATTACAAGAATCATGTATGTTTTTAGTTTACCAAGACTACTAAAATGTTCATTCCTTTGGGATGAGATTTACTTATATATCATTCCAATGTAATTATAGTAGGAAATAAATCCAAGATTTCTATGGTAGGGTTCATTTTAGGGGCCGCCAATGGTTTTAACCCCATCTGTATGGAATCCCCTTCCCAAATTCAGTTTATTTTAAAATAAAAAAAGTTATTATAGGGAATGTGAAATATTTTCGAAAACATAAGGAATATTTAAAGGCTATATAAAGTCATTCAATACAAATATATTAGGGATAGTATGGGTGAATCAATTAGTATTTTTCACTCCAATTCATAGATATAATTCCCTATTTTCCATTAACTCCAAGGTTTTAGAAATCCATGGATGAATAGATAATCCTACTTATGTTTTATACGATTCATCAAACATAAGAATTTTCATATGAGGATGGATTTTATTAATTTATCATAAGTAATCTCTAAAATATCTTTTCAGAATCAACTTCATGTAGTGAGGTATTTTGTATCCCTTATTTTTTATAATCAATTAAAACAAATGGTTTGATATTGTGGAAAAAGGTTTTAGTTGTATTTTTCATTTCATTTGGCAAACCAATTTCCCTAATAAAACCAAAAAATGGTATAAAATAATTAAAAACTGAATTTTTACATAACCATTGTTTAGTATAAATAAAAACTATTACAATTTATGAAAATTAATTAAACAATTACCGAGTTTATAAAAAATGTCATTAATTATAATAAATTTATAAAATGAAACTATAATTTTGGAAAAGAAGGGTTATGTAAAATTTATTGTATAAAATATTTGATCATAATATTATGTTTTTTAGGTTATGTATTTTTTCTAAAAATGATTATGATTCATATATTAATGAGATTTCCATATGAAAAACCAAGATGTTTTTGAATAAAAACACATTATTGTTTAAAAGTATAAATTTTAGTGGTTCTAACAAAAAGGTTTCTTTAGAATAAAGTCACCATAATTCATTTGAATTTTTTATCACATGTAAATAATTAAATTATGGATAATAAAGAAACATGTTGTGATTTTATGATTTATAAAGAAAACTATTGTTCAAAAATTCTCAAAAACCTTCATTAGTGTGGCCTCATGGGCCCACGATGAATCCAAGAGGGTATTTGGGCCATAAAATTTCTTTGTAGTGTATGGAATTATTTTTAACTCCTTAAATTTTCATGGTTTATTTTACTATTTTTTTTAATAATTATAAAATAGGGATAAATATAAAATTTCGTATATTGTATTATAAAATGTTTATAAGTGATTTACATGTATTGTTCATATAAAATTCATTATTTATAATTTTATTCAAAACCATATAAAATGGTTTTGGTGGGTTTTATAATAGGTTTAAATAAATATAAATAGTATGATATTAAAATAATGTAAATTATTTACAAAATAAATATGAACTATTTATATATTATGGAATATAAAGGGATTATATTTCTTATAGAATTATATATTTAAATATAATGGATTCCATATGATTTCCATGTAGATGATCAAATATGATGTGTTTATATATGTGATATAAATATATTTTTTTATATTAATATAGGATGGAATGTACCTAATATAATTTCTAAATTATAAAGCGTTTATAATTTATTTATTTATGAAATGCTCATAAATACATATATCATGTCTAAATTTATGAAATGTTTATTTATTTAGTTATTCTTTATTCATAATTATAAAATTCATATATTATGATTGTATTCATACTTTAAATTAAATTATTTAAGATATATGTTATAAATTCTATACCGTTCTTATAATTAGTTACATGCTGGGTATGGAAAAAGATTTAGTGAAGTTAGACTAAGTATATGTTTTTTAGGTTATTAACATAAAAAAGATTTTTTATTGTTTATACATACCATGTATTAAGGATTATATTGGAAGAAAGGTACCTATTGAGTATGGATCTATGGATCATGTGATTTTTTGTTAGACTACTCATTATTATGGGAGCTTAAGCTCATTTTATAAAAGTGGGGGTTAGATACGTGTCATACCATACATTATCTTGTAGATATTTTTGGGTTTTTTATGATTATAAATATTTACATGAAATATTTTCATATACCTTATAAAAAATATGTATTTGGATATGCGTATATATGATTAGATTTTATATTTGGATATGTAACATAAGTCATTAGTCATGTAAAGTGTTATAAGTTAATATGTTTGGAATATATTACATTGGATGAAGGTATAATAAACACATATAAATCCTTAGAATCATGAATGCATCAAGGGAATACATGTGATCAGTTGGTGAGATATAAAACACTCACATAATATACTATGTGTTATTTTCCTTCTTAAGTTAACACTTATCAAGACCACAATTGTTCGGTAAGGGTAACCCTAAAAATTAGGCTCCCATGGATTATCTTTTATTGTGTATGAAGTATGTGACTTACCCTAGAAGTTAGGTAACTATTCATCATAGTAATATTTAGGTCACACATAGATGGGAAACCCAAAACTTTCGCATACTGGAGTGATGAAGGTGAGATTATACATATTATGGATTTAGTAAATGAGTTTTCCACTCAACTATACAAGAGTCATATGTGATATGAATGAAATTATTATCAACCCAAATAACCATATAGTGGGAGAAAGGAAAAATATAAAACAAATCATTATGAAATATTAATATTTTCATCCTAATATACATGATTTAGGTAAAATTGATAATTATTTTCCTAGGAAAACATTTAATATAAGTTATTATTAAATTATTTTAAAACATGATACTCATCTGATAAATTTTTTTATTGCAAAATAAAATAACATCATCATCAATATTTTTTTTGATATCAATTCAATGAAGGGGGGGAGATTAATGGAATAAAATAATTAGATTTGTATATAAAATTAATTATAGTTGTTAAGAAATAAAAATGTTTTATGTGTTATAGAAAATGTATCCTAAAAATTATAACGGTGAAGAATTTTAATAAGAAGATTCATATGCTTAATTGAAGTATTATAAATAGGTACTAATTATATATACTATAATTCTTGTATTATTAGTACCTAATTTGTAAAATTAACATGATAAGATGGATATTTTTAAGATGATAGGTAACCTGAAAAGGAACTATCAAGAACAAGAATGTAATGAGTGATATTTGGATTCAAAGAAATTTTTTAGATGAAAAATAAATGATGCAACTTGCCTTCCTGACTGGCCCAAGAACTTCATTTTTTATAAATTTTTGATAATACCCCTTTTAAGGGTCGAAGGGGAACCCTTAACATTAATTAACCCAAAGGTCTTGAGGAATTTATTCATTATAGACTATGACTACTTGAAATTTCCCCTCCCCAATGTCTGCATCGTGACCACATCTCCACCTTTGCATGGAAGTTCAAAAAGATTTCCTCCACAGAGGTGCACATTCATAGTACAGATGGAAAATTCCATACCCTATCATTATTCAAAATATTTTATCTCTACTTTAGTGAAAGTTCCTTGCTCGGAATCATCTTCTGGTGCTTGTTCCTTTTAGAATCCATTTGGTTGCATCTGCACATCAGGTGGCCCAAAGGAATTGAGGTGGCCAGAAGGCCTTAAGTTGGCTTGGAAGTCTTACTGACCTAAAGGCCTGGGTGGCCCGAAGGTGAATAGTTCTAGATTCTAAAGTACCGAATAGTACCTACTGTAGTACCTATTACATTATTGCTACAGTATCCCAAAATTATTCCTCTTCCAAGAATCTAACATGGGTCTCATGGATATACTTAAGAAGTCCTCACCAACCTGTATAAGGGTCATGTGCATGATGTAACTTCATTTTGGACTTATATAAAAAATTTGAATGGGTATATAAATAAATTTTATAGGTAAGGGTTTCTTTTATAGATATATTTGTCTATAAACTATAGTCAATAATAATTACAGGAAAGGATTACAAAATTTATTGTGAATTACAAAATGAATGAGTTCTATAAAATTTTACCCAATCTTCTCATTATATTGAGGATAATTGAGAAAGACATGGGAGGTCTAACTTTCATTATATAATAATGATATATAGGGGGAAATGTTTAATTTAGAAAAAATAAATATATTTGAGTTTATAATATTTAATATGGGTAATTGAAACTTAAAGGTTTTATAAGGAATAAGTGTAAATGTTTTATACCTCTCTCAGTCTTAATGTTTTCATGATCTAAAACACTCACCTATATTTATAACATTATATATTCATATTAGTATTAGTGCTTAATTTTATTATAAAATAGTGTAATTTCATGGATTATTAAATACTTTTTGATGCCTTGATAAATGTTTGGTCATATCTATTTCCATACATCAATACATTGTAAACACAATAGAATATTCAATGAAGGATTTGAAGTGAGGTAGAGGTGGCAATGATTGAAGATGGTGAAGTGAAAATAACACCTTCTAGCTAGTGCTATGATGGAAATAATAGATTTCCTCTAGAAATACCACCAGCCAACTAGTATCGGAGAGACAACTAGATGGTGGATCTCTAAGATTTCATAAATTTTTTTAAAGACCCATAACTCATTGTGACTAGCTAGTGGTGATTTTCCAAAAGGTTTTAATACTAGGCATCCCACTAGTTTCTTGTTGGTAGCTTTTGAGTATTCAGTAGTGTATCATCACCTATAGTGGGGAAATATTAATTAATTTTGAAAAGAACATAAGTACATTATTCTATAGCTTCATTAATCCTAGAGAATTTGAGTAACATCCCAGCCCTTTTAGAGTCTATAAATAGATTCCTTGGCCCCTAAATAGATAAATGTGTCAAATATTTCTCCCCTTGATGCTCAAAAAATAGATCCATAGAAAAATTTCTAGCTTTATCAAAATACTACAAAGAGACAACTCCAATGTTCTAAATCGATTAAAAGATCTCAACCATACTATAAAATATCTCATCCTTCATTTCACTTCCTCCATCCAAATAGATATATATGTTGTTTTTTAATGGGTTTTCCTAAGTTGAACCTCTCTTTTATCAACATGATTTATCCATCCGTTATCACTCAAAAAAAGCGAGTGATGATTTCCTTGGTTATCGATGAAGCTCAAGAGGGTGATCAAAAACCACAGTTGTGAGGGACATGTTTTTTTATCACCATTTAGATCAAGATATTTTTATAATCGACGTCTCAATTAAAGGGGTGAAGATGTAGCATTAGACATTGTTTTTTAGGAACACTTCTTATAAATGTTTATTTCCTATATTTACTTTTCTACATTAAATAATGTAACATATATTCAAATACTTTCATAAATTTAGTTAGATTGTTTCCACACTTATTTTTCTTTGATATTAATTTCATATCCTAGATTGAATTTATCAACTATATTTCAATTGATTTCAATTTTCATTATTTATTAATTACTTTAATTTATAATTTACCTTTTACATCATATTTAATTTTTAAAAGGTAAATTAACCCCTATTTTTATATATATCTAACCAAAAATTGGAATCAAAGGAGTGCTTTGTGTTTTCATAAAAAAATAGTTGTTTTTAATACTTTCTTTCAATTTTATTTTCCAAATCCTAACAAATTTATAAGAAAGATTTTATTATGGAATCAAATTCCAATTTTCATGATCCTATTTTTCATGGAACTAACTATTAATATTGGAAGAATTAGATGTAAATTTTACTTAGTATTATTATTTATCCCATTTTAAAAATGGTAATGCATGAGTATGTTCCCAATAAAGAATCTGATGAAAAATGGACTTGGAATGATATTATGAATTTTGAACTAAATCAAAATTATATGAATTACTTACATTACAGTCTTGATAGAAATTTTTTAATCATGTTTCCACATTAAAAACTTCTTATGAAAATTTTAATTTATTTAAACACACACAAAAATGTATCATCGGGATTTTAAAAGATTCACTATACATTATAATGAATCTATTACCAAACTTTTTAAGATATTTTATAAAATATGTAGAAGAAACAATTCCCATGTTTATGAATTGTTTATAGAAATTATTATATTTAAAATAATATCTATTTTACCTAGATCTTGTGCTCTCAAATTCACATCAATTATTGAAGAGTTAGATATAAACAATACGGAATTTATGGAACTAATTGGATCAATTCTGAAATATGAAATCATGGTGAAAATATAGGTGGGAAATTAGGCTAATGAAGGTAAAGATTTTAATAAAACCATCTCTTAAAAAGATATTAGTGATGAAAAATCTATAGGTGTGGTTTTCGACCACTATATTATTACAAAAAATATGCTCAATTTTTTATAAAAGAGGAATTTTCAAAAGTGATCATAGAAGTCAAGAAAAATGGTGGAACCAGAATTGATGTGCTATGAATGTAAAATAATGGTGATATCAAATCATAGTTTCCCATCTACAAGAATAATGTACAGGATAAAATACAAGTTAAAACGAATTTTTACATCACAAAATGAAGTAGATGTGATAAATCCTTGGATTCAACATTGTCATCCACTTCAAGTGACTCATGCCCCATGGACCTTATAGAAAATGTTGATAAATACATTAAGGTTAGTACCCATATTCATATTTCCTCATCCTCCTCCTATTATCATCTCTCCTCTTGTTATTAAACATTAAGTCACCTAAATTATGATGAACTTAAATATTCTCAAAGTCAATATAAAAATGGGTTTCATAAAGTATTATATTTAAACGTAGAAATTGAAAGAATCATAAATAAGTTGTTCAAGAAAAATAAAATATCGTAAAAGAAAAGTATATTATCTTCTAGAAAAAATAATATCTCATCATAAAAAACAAGAATCAACTAGATGTAGAGAAAATATAATTCACTATTAACTAACTAAAAATTTATCATTCCAAATACTCCCATGATAAAATAAATAAATAAATTAGCTGGGATTTAAAAATCAAGGAAAAGAACAGGTCATCTTTAGTTTCACCAATCATGATTGTAATACTGAGAATAAATCAAAAATTACTTTTTTTAAAAGGTTTCTCAAAAGATAAATTTTGTAATTATTGGAGAAGAAATTGTTAGTTAATTTATTAATGAAATTGTAAAAATAAACATTATGGGAGACCAAAGTATATTAACCTCTCTTAAAATTTTTATAAATGGAAATCTACTATGAAAATTTGGATTCCAAAATCTTTATTGGCTAATAGAAGTGGACCCATGTTCGTGTGGGTTCCAAAACCTTCAATAATTTAATTTTGTTGGAAATATATATTCCTACAAAAAATAAAGAATCATTATGGTGCCTTGGTAATGGTTTCTTGAGAAAAATATTTGGTATCCTATCTTAATGAAATAAAATCGATAAACTAGAAGGGGGTCACACCACATTCAATGATAAATCTAGGTGTATGATAATCAGTGAAGGTACCATTGGTTTTTATAAATCAATCCTTATGAAAAATGTTTTATTTATAAAAATATTAAAAAAAATTATATATTATTATCTAATTATAAGATAGTGGGTTTAAAATTTCTTTTAAAAAATTTCTTTCAAAAATTTCTTTTTCAAGGTTTTTGATTCAAAAGGAACACTTTTATCCAACGATTCCCAATTTAAAAATGTATATAAAATTAAATAGAAATATATTTTTAGAACAAATATCAAATTGTTGAGTGAAAATGTAATTAAATCTTGGATTTACGATAGATTATTTATTCATACAATTACCTAATATATTGTAAAACTCAACCATTATCAACTAGTACGAGATATTGCAAAATTTAATTTGAAATATAACATGGTTTTTGAAGAATGATTATATGGTAAGAAAAAAATAACATTTTAAATATAAAAAAGTAATTATATTTTGAAAATATATTGAATTAATTCATCTTTACCATTTTGGTCCCTATTAAATTGGAAGTTTTATAGGTAAATACCATAATTTTGTAAATATTTATGAATTTCCAATATTCACATGGGTTTATTTATTAACTCATAAATGCGAATCTTGTAAATACTTATCAAATTTTTCAAAAAAGGTTTAAAATAAAAAAGGATTTAAAATTATTTTAATTTCTAGTGAATATAGTGGAAAATTTTGTTACAATGAATTCAAAAATTTATGTCTTTTTGAAGGATATGATTATTCTGTTTCTACTCCAAAAATCCTTCAACAAAATGGGGTTGTAGAGAAGTGAAATTGAACAAACCAAGTAATTAATAAATCTATTTTAAATGTTTTTGTATTTGAAAATATTTTAACATTAAGGTTGTGAATACTGCATGCTATATCATTAATCGAATTCTCATATAATCTTTTCCCAAGAAAACCACATATGAAATGTTGATTAATAAATAACATAATGCTATATTTTTCTGAAGTTTTTTTTTGAAAATGATTTATTTTAAACACAAAAGACAATATTGGAAAATTTGATTCTAAATCTGATGATGATATATTTCTTGGGTATTAAAACTCAAGTAAATAATTCAATGTATTTAAGAAAAGAACTAAAATAATGGAAGAATCAATCCAGGTTATATTTGATGAATGTTTTACAAAATCATATTATATTTTTATTGAATGATGTTTCAAAAGAACCTTTTTTCAAAAAAATATTTTTTATAAAAAAATATTATTTTTCAAATTGTTTTCATTAATATTGTTGAAAAACTATCCCATAAAAATTTTATCAGTGATTTGAAATTGGCAACTCATACTCGTTGGTCCGTCTTGAATGAGGCAGAAAACATATCACTTATCTCATATCTTGAACCCAAAAACCTTAATGACTACATTAAAAATGAAAATTAGGTACGTTCCATGTAAAAAAGAACTAAATAAATTCACTCTAAAAGATGTATAAACTCTCATGGAAATACATAATTATCATTCTATCATAGGATCTAAATTAGTTTTTAGAAATAAACATGACAAACCTGGTAATATTAATAAAAATAAATATCATTCTATTTCTAAAGTTTTTAAAAAAGAATAAGAAATAAAATACAATGAAATATTTTCATCCTTAATTTGATTATAATCCATTAAAATATTTTTAAAATTCACCCTTCATATTGATTTTAAACTATTTAAAATGGATATAAAAAGAGATTTGTTAAATCATTTTATTTCTGATGAGTTGTGTTGTGGAAAACCCACATGTTTATGAAAATAATGTTTTTTGAAATTATTATTGTAAATTATCAAAAGCCCTTCATGGTTTTAAACAAGATGTTTGAGCATGGACTTAACATATTTTAAATAATATTCTTTCAAATGGTTTTAAAATTAGAAAGATAATTAAAATATCATTATAAAAGATATCTAAAATGGTCTTTTACATGTTCAAATTTACATTGATTTTTTGATTTAGGCTCTACTAATTAATCTATCAATATTGAATTTTTATATTTAATGAATAAGGAATTTGAGATGATATTTATGGGTGAACTCATTTTATTTTGGATTTAAAATTTATAAAAGAAATAATTTAATCTTTTTAAAATAATTAAAGTACATTAATTAATTATTAAACTGATTTTCAATGGATCATGTTATGAAAATTAGGACTCCCATGATTACAAGTTCTAAGAATGCATTAGGTGAAGAGTGTAAACCTGTTTATAACAAGAATTATAAAATAATGATTGGTAGTCTACTTTAACTTACTGTGATCTGACTTGTTTTCATTTTTAGTGGTTGTCTATGTGATCATTTTCAATAAAATAAAAAATAATGCCATTTCAAATCTACGAAAATGATTTTTTATTTAAAAGGATATAAAAAAATAGTTTTTTGTTATCTTAAGGAAACCAATTTTGAATTAAATTTTTTATCTGATGGGTTTTTTGTTAGATAACAACTAGATAAGAAATATACTAGTGAAAATGTCTATATTTAATGAAAATTATTTTTCTCTTGGAGTAGTAAGAATTATAAGTTAGTTTCTATCTCTATAGCTAAAGAATAATATATATCCACTTGTTATTATTGTGCATAAATTAAATTGATACAATACGATCTCTTAGAATTCAGGATTACATTTTACCATATCCCTATTAATCAAAATAATACCAGTTCCATCAATAACAATAGAAATCACATCCACCTATCTCATAATAAAAAATTATCTTCAACACCATTTTCAGAGAGATCACTTCAAAAAAAATGATATGATGTTGGATTTTTCGAAAAAGAATATAAAATCTCTATTATTTTCAATAAACTCTTATCCCTTGATCATTTTGAATTAATTAAATTTGAATTAGGAATAATTATCTTTGGAAATATTTCATTTGACCAATAGATATCTTTTTTTCGTTTATAATTTTATTTAAAAAATATTGTTTTTAATATTGTATTTTTTGTGATTTTTTTATTCTATCTTGGTTATGATCATTTTGTCCCACCAATGTTATCATTTTAGGGGGATCCATATCTCTTTTTTTCCAGTTTAATTATTAAATTTGTATTATGAGAGATATTCTTTTAAATTATTTTTTAAAAAAAATGTTTTTTATTAATTTTAATTATCAATATCATAGTTTCCAAAATATTAGCACATTTTATTAATATTATTTTTAAAACTAATTTTGATATTTTTTTTATTTTCAAATTTATTTCAAAATAATTTTTCTAATTTTATAATATTATTCATGTATGTACATCATTTTAAAAAATATTTGTTTTTATATCTCTCTTAAAAAAGATTAACGTTGAGTAAAAATTTATCATATATAATTATCTCTCTAACTTTTGTCTTAAATTATCTTTGATGGATTGTGAATCAATGAAAGAATCTATTTTTTTACATAAATATATTTTATTCTAAAATACATTTCAATGATAAAATCAATCGATATAGGTAAACTCATTTCTTGAGTAAAAGTGATTCAATGGAAAAGTTATGTGATGTTTTTTTTCATTATATTTTTTTTTAATTTTCTCTTATTTTATGTCTTTATTTTTTATTCTTTTATTTATGTCCAATATTTTGGCTTGTATCTCCTTTTAACATTTACTTTTTTAAATTAAAATATATCTATTTAATGATCATATTATTTCTAGAGTTTGGAAGTCAATAATTATTTTTCAAAAATATTCATATTCTCATTTCCATTTTCATTTGTTTTTTTTCTTTTTCTTTCCCCTCTATCTAATAATAATATTATTGGGGGGGGGGGGTATTTTACAATCTATTTTCAATATAATTTTCTATGTTAATTTTAATTTTAAAATTTATTTTTTATTTGTAAATCTCCCATAATACCTCTTTGAAACCCTTATTAAGTTTCACCCTACTTTCCCCATCTTTCTCTTTTTTGTGTTTTTCACCTTTTGATAATCAAAAAGGGGTGGGGGTGGGGGGGTTCTTGAAAATGACAACTGTTTGTTTTTTATAAAGGGGTGAAATTTATTTTTAATTTAGTTTCAAAAATGGGGAGTAGTTTTTAAATTATTATATTCTTATCTCTTTCTCTCTAGTGCTTAATTATTTTAAAAAATGATAAATTTTAAAATTTTCTTTATTATTGTTAACATAATTATTAATAAGTTTATTTATTGTTCTATTTGAATATTTTCAGGATATATTTAATTTAAATTCTATCTATTTTACCCTATATTTATGCTTAATTTATATTTTTTATATTAATTATTTATGATCATTAAAAAGGTATATTTTTGTACTTATATCTCTCAAATGTTGTTTTTATATCCACAAAACTCACATATGTTTCTAAAATTCTAAATTTAAGTGAGTTTTAGTGATTTTTTTAATATCAAATAGTGGAATTTGATAGAATTTTAAATATCTTTTAAGGACTTAATAAAGATTTGGTAATATTTATTTCTATCCTGGAAGACCCTATAAACACCTTAGAATGTTAAAAGAATGATTTGATGCGATGTTGAGGTGTCCATGTTTGAAACAGGTGAAATATAGATAGAAATAGCCAGCCAATTTCATAATGGTAGTAATATTTTTCATCTATAACTCCCATTGGCTAGTTGGTGGAGGAGAACTAGCTAGATAGTGGATCTCCTCGATATATTTCTTTATGTTTTATGTACACCAACTTTTATCATCTCATTGGTAGTGATTTTCCAAAAGGGAAGAGTTCTATGAAGACCACCTCTACCTAGTTGTGGATATAATTTATCCAGTTTCATATTGATATCTCTATCAAGAAAATATTAATTATGGTAAAAAAGATAATAATTACATTGTAACGACCCAAAAATATCTAAATGAAATTTCTTTTTGAATAAACAAATGAATTATTAATAAATGATGTTATAGAAAAAACATGAACTACATTGGTTATTTTGGACCATTATAAAATATATCCCATTAGATTTAAAAGACTATTAAGTGTCATAAAAATGATAATGTAGTTGTTCTATAGTTACTGTTAAGTTTAGTATATATAAATGGATATGATAAACACTAATTGATACATATATAAAAGGTGATAGCCACAACCATTAGGATCAAACCATATGAAGGAAATTTATCGAAGCTTCCATTGGAGACAGAATTATTGGGATTTTCCATTACCCTACCCCAAGCTAAGATTAAATAATTGAAACATGAAAAAAAATCCAATTATGAGAGAAGTTTAAGCTTATTGAGATAACAGATGAAACCATGTCCCTCAAAGCACCTCAAGAAAGGACCACCATCAGACACCATTAGGGCATATGCTGGGGTAATAAGGGTTTTTGTATCTTGAACCTAATATTATGCATTTATATTTTCTTTTTTAATAAAATAATAAATATATATACAACTTTTTCAATACCTCTTTATATATATATGATTATATGATTAGTTTGATAAAATAATATTCTGATACGAAGAAACTAAAATTGTATTATTAGGAAATATATAGTATCAATTAAGTATCTCTTTTTGTTAAATTCAATAATTTGAGAAATAAATGTTATTTTCATGAAATATTCTTATTAAATAATTTTTATTTAAATATAAATTCAAATATAATTTTATTAAGTCTAATGAAATTATTATATGGGGTAGAAAGTTGTTAGTTCCATAAAAACTAGTATTTTCGAATAAATAATGATTTTTATTTACAAGTTCAAATTCTAATATTTAGAAAGTTATTTTAGTAAAATATATGTTATTTTTAAAATCAAAATATTAAAATTATGTAATGGTGATTTTTTCATAATTTTCTAAGATAACCACATTTTTGGGTAAAACATTAATATGGTATAGATATGTGGTATGTATTTTGACATCATAATATTCGGAAAGTTATTTAATAAATAAAATAAATGGAATAAATGAGAAAAAATACCCCATTTAATATAATATAATTTTGAAGTTATTTGATTGAATTTAAAAACCATTAATGAATAATTCAAAACCTATATTATATTTTTTGGTTCTATAATCAATTATTTATGAACATGAATCATTTCAACAAAACCAATGGTATTGTTTTAATTAGGTTAGTTATTAGACTAATATAATATTGAAACAACTCTACTATGGAAGAAATCATGGATGTAAACCATCAGGAGGTTTTTGGTATTGATTTTTTTATCACTTAGAGTCCAAAAACCAATGTTTAGGAATTAATAAAGAATTCCTTTAACTATTTATATAAATACCCACCAAACCATCCATTCCTCTTCACTCAAATCCCATTGAGTGTGAATTTAATCTCCTTGATCCTATCTAAAGTCCTCAAACTTGTTCCCAAAATTTTAATAATCTACTCCCAAGATTTAAAAATAAATATTTCTAGATAATTTATTCTCTCACAATACTTTTTATTTATGAAATTTCTTTCTAATAGGATTTTTGATTTCATATTGATCATGTTTTATTTTTTATATATTCCTTTACCACCCTTAGGATTCCAAGGTAATGATATTCCACTTTTCACTCTAATTAAATCCTTTAGTGAACCTTTGTGTACACCCATTATGTTGTCAAAATTATTCTATGATTTTTCGTGAAAAAATTTTGTATTGTGAATACCCTTCCCCATTTCTAATCAATGATACTCACATAGACACAAAATTCCTTATTTTCTATGTACTTCCATGTATGAAACCAAAACTCCTTACTCATGGGAATAAAAACTATAAAATATTTTCTTATGTTGTATGATATTTTTGGCACACAAGTTCATGTACATGATATGAATATGACAGGTAAGCTTATAATTATACACCACTTAAATACAATGGTTAATGTTTTTATCTCAAGAGAAACTATGTATGGTTAATGGGTAGTCGGCCTAAGAAAACTATGTTATAATGTATTGATGGTCATCCTTGACTTATGATTATGTTTTCATGTTTTTTTTTGTTTCCACATTAGTATATTACCTTGATACTATAATTTTATATCACTATTTTATTCTCATGTTTCTGATTATCACCCTTATATTTCTCCTTGATATGATTCTTGTATTACTTTTATCAGGTCATGTTTTTATTTTTCTCTTACTAGGCTTTATAGCTCACCCCTTTCTTAGGTTCAACCCTAGGATATCCTATGTAATTTTAGAAGATTAATTGAATTATAATGGCATGTTATAATGTTTTAATTAATATCATTGTATCCCTATTTCTTGTTATTATGATATGTATAAAATTACCCAAATAAATTTGGACTATTGATCTTTTGGGATTGTGTTATGTATATTTATGTAATAAATTGTAAATTAAATTTATAAAATATATGGGTTTTCATAGTTGGTATCAGATAAAGGTCTAGTAATTTTAGTGGACTGGGATTAGAAAAATTAGTGAAAACCATAGAGATAAGACAAAACATAAGAAATCATCACTAATTTTTTATAAAGTATAGGGTGAGTTGATTTAAAAATAAGAATCCTTATATATATGAAAATGTGATTTAGATCTAGTATAGTTGTACCTTTACATAATAACCCTAAAAAGGGTCTATGGGGTATTAAATCGATCAACACATGGTCCTAGACAAAGAGGAATTACTACACACCTGATTTTATATTCCCGTGGGATATGATTTGGTAAATTCATAAGATCTTTTTGAACCATTATGCAGGTAAAAAATTCCTAGGAAATTTCATATTTTTAAATAGACTATGGATAACATACATTGAAACATATAAATTCATAGGTTAAGGAATATATTTCATTTAATATTTAACCATTCAATGTTCAGGTTTTCCTTTTTATGTGTTTAATATTTTTAAAATTATCATCCCTAATTTTCCTTCGTTTTATTCAATGGATGAAAATAAGAGGAACCTAGTCAACAATGAATGTGATGGGTGATGTGATGAATTACCATATAAGATGTGCAACCCAATGGGATATATATTCATGAACTTTATGATAATACATACTAAATTAATTAAAGTTTTGAATCAAAACTTTAATCAGGTGTAAAATTAACACCCCCTTAAGAAAGAGTAAGTTTAAATTGATAAAATCATGTGATAAATGCCTCTAAATTTTAGTGGACCTTATTATACCTTAATAATGAAATAATAGATCCACTCCATTGAAAATATCTTCCTTTTCCTTCAATTTTCTAATTAATAAAAGACTTTTTTTTTATTTTTCTTGCATGTATGGATAATATGATCAATGGTGGACATCAATCAAGAAAAAAATACTAAGGAAGAGATTGAAGTAATGGAGTGGAATGATTTTAGGAAAATATTTTTTTATAAATATTTTCCTCATAATTTCTGATATAAAATGAAGATGGAGTTTCTTAACCTCATGAAAAAGGATAACGGATCCATCATGGTGGATGGGGAAAACTTCACAAGGCTTATGTGATATTCCTATAGAATTTTCATTGACCCCAAAAGTAAAGTTAACCTCTTATTCAGAGGGATAAATCCAAAACTGTAAAAAACTTTGGAAATTTGAGACTTTGATAGTTAGGAGGAAATTATTTGATGTTCCCTAAAATTTGAAAAAGATATAGGGGAATATCAATGGTCTAATGGGTCTAGAGACAAGAACTGGATAATGAAGTTTAATAATGTATAATCAATGGATAAATATCATGATGGAAAGAAAGTCCTGCATCCCACTTTTCCAAAGTGTGGGAATAAGAATCCTAAAAATTTCCTAAAAGGGAAAAGTAAATGATTTTTGTGTGGGAAGATATAAACATAAATAGAGGATGTCGATAGGGGAAACCCAAAAATATGATGGAATAATGGAATGATCCAATAAACCCTTAGCCTACTATGCAATGTTTCAATAGTAGGGAAGAAACATAATATATGAACCAATGCATGAAGAACATCATTTTTGATGATAACAGATGAAAAAACACCAAGGTCTAGAGAGAGGGAAATAATATGCTATCAAAACATATAAGGTGGTTCTTGAAAAAGAGATGGTGATAGATATGGTAGATACTAATTAAAAAATAGTGAAAGTACTATTATATTATGGTTATACACATTCTTTTATATAATTATATTTTATTATAACCATTCAAACACCACCTCAAAACATGGAGGTTGAGTTATTGATGAAAAAATTAAATGGGGAAATTACTTCTTACTAATTATATAACTTATCCCTTATAAATATTTTTAGTTTGATACTATTAGAAAACTTTTTGATACTCCATTTAGTGTGATTAAATTATATTATAGGCATGGAATTTATTTCCTGGAATAAAGTCAACATAAATTCCCAGGAGAAGGAAATCACCCTCTCTATCATGAATCACCCTCTGATTCTAAACAAGTGCATGAAGAATGATGTATAGCCCTTAGAATAATTATCTAAAGAATAGATATTATTTTATTATGAGAAATAATATCTAGATCACATTATTGAGACTAAGGAAATGAATATCCTTGATGACAAGATAATTATTAGAGAATACACTGATGTGTTTCTCAAATAACTTCATGGTTTTCAACTAATCTGAGAAATTTAGTTCTCAAACAAAATTATTTATAGAGATTTTACAATATCTAGGACTCCATATAGAATGATCATTCTTAAACATTTATATCTGAAGAAGTAACTATATGAGAATAAAAATAAAGGGTATATACTCTCAATTTCTCCATAATGGGGTTATCTGATCATTTTCATCACAAATAAATATGGTTTAGTCTTACTATACATTTATTATCATGAGATCAAAAATATAATGATAATGAAAAGTATCCTCTTCCATGGATTGATGAATTATTAAATCAACTTTGTGGATCTTAGTATTCATCTAAGGCAGATCTTTAATTGAGATATTATCTAGTAAAGGTGACGAAGGATTTTATCATGAGGACTACTTTCTATATAAGGTATGGGAACTATGAGTTCATAGTGATTTAATTTGGACTCACTAATGATGATTTAATATTCATATACTTAAAAAATATAATATTTATTCATTATGTTGAAATTGTTTTTGTAGTCTTTATAGAAAATATTCTAATCTACTCCAAAAGTAAGGAGGAACATAAGGAGAATTTAAATTCTATATCAAAGACATTCTTAAAGGAATAGTTCTATTAAAAAAAAACAAATACAAGTTTTATATTGAATAAGTAAAATTCCTTGGGCGTGTTATCACCAAGAAAGGGATATCATTGGATCATTTGAATATAGAGGCAATTAAAGGATGTAAAAAACCAACATATATGAAGAAGATCTATATTTACCTTGGATTAGTTAGGTACTATAATATATTTTTTAGAAACTTCTCTTGATTTTCAAGTACATTAACCTAGATAAATTTTAAGGGAGTGAAATGTTTATGGACTAATGAATATAGAGAGAGCCTTAAATCTATAAATAAGAGGATAATCACTATAACTATCCTCACATTTCCAACAAGTGGGGAAGGGTTTTTTTATTATGATTTTCCCAAAATAGTATGGGTTTTGTACTCATGTATGATGAAAAAGTTATAGTTTATTCGTTCTTCCAATTAATGATCCATGAGCATAACTAGATGAACCATGATCTGTAATTGGATGTAGCGATCTTCAAGTAGAATATTTTTTGACATTATCTCTATGAGAGGAATTGTGACATATATATAGATCATAAAATTCTCAAGTCTATATTCACACAAATAAATCTCAATATATTCTAATTAAGGTGGTTAGATATGATCAAGTATTATTATTGTTTAATTTATTAACATATTGGGAAGGTGAGAAAAGTGGTAAATTATCAAAGTAGAAAGGATCTTACTACCCTATCCCAGATGAGGATTGAATGTGATCCAATATTTTTGATATGAAAGGGATGGAAAATGGTATTATAAAAGGAACTTTATCATAACTTTCTAAAATAATTGCTCAACCATCTATTATTGATAAGATCAAGGATTCCCACAAATATTATGAGCAGTTAATGATTAGGGTTGTTAATATTCTAGAGTTGAACTTTTAGAAAGATATAGTTATATGTTCTGGAAACTGGATATGTGTCTCATAAAAACCATAACTGAAGAGGGATCTTCTAGGTGATGAAAATATATCATACTTCACTTTTTATCGAGGAATAACTAATATGTATAGATATATAAGGAAGAACTTATAGTGGGATTAAATAAATAATGATATTGTAGAATTATCATCTCAATACTTGGTATTCCAAAAAGCTATGGGTGAATGATAAAGTATATGGGTATAATGTAAATTTTTTCCATACTAGTATGGAAATATAATAATGTAACCATGGATTTCATCATAGGATCCCCTAGGATATCTAGAGTCAATAAAACTATTTGGGTTGTAGTCAATCACTTTATAAAGTCAGTGCATTTCATTAAAATTATGGAAGATTTATCTTTTGAGTAACCCAGGAATATATAAATAATATATATTGTAAGACTTCTTTGAGTACTACTATCAATTTAATTTCATTGAAATCTGAGGTTTACCTTGAGTTTCTAGAGAGGATATCAGCAAGAATTTGATACAAAGCTAAGATTCAACACTACTTATAACCCCCATAATAATTTTAATGATGATAGGACCATTCAAACTATATAAATTTTTTTGAGATCTTGTTAAATGGATTTATAAATATGTTGGAATCATAAAATTCCCCTTGTGGAGTTCACATATAATAATTGTTACCATTCCAGTATTCAAATGTAACCTTATGAGGATCTATATAGGAAGTGTGGTCAGAATCCGACATGATGGGATGAAGTTGGATAACTGAATATTATAGGACCTGAACATATTCAATATAATATAGAGGAGGTTTAAACAATTCATCATCATATGAAATCTATGAAAATTTTACATAAAAACTATTTAGAAAACATTTAAAAGAACTAGAGTTTGAGGTCATAGATAATGTGTTCTTTCATATATCACCATTGAAGAAAGTATTAAGGTTTGGGAATGAGGGAATTCTTAGTACTAGATACATTAGTCCCTTTTATATCCTTGATCACATCAGAGTTTTGTCCCATTGAATAGTTCTCCCACCTAACCCATCTCATGTACATGATGTGTTCTATGTATCCCTATTAAGGAAGTATATACTAGATCCCTCACATGTATTGAATCTAGAGGTTGTACCCTTAGAGAAATCTATTTTATATGATTAAAATCCATTAAAGATATTATATCATAGAGAAAAATTTCTATGATACATGGAAACTCACCTAGTCTACGTACATTGGAAGAACTATAAATTTTTGGAGGAAAAATGGGAACCATAAGAAGTAATGAATCAACAGAACAATCCTTTGTTATAATGAATAAAATTAATTTTCAAGAGATAAATTTCAAAATTTTATAATAATTTAACAACCCAAAATTTTATAAAAGAAAATTCATTTTTAATGAATAAATTCCTTATTAAGAAATGAAGTTATAGAAAACATGTTCACTACATTATTTATTTGGGACTATTATAAAATATAGCATGTTAGATTTCAGAATACCATCAAGAAACAGAACCATTGATAATATAGCCATTCAATAATAACCATTAATGTTAGAATATATAAAGGTTTATGATAAAGTCTAATTTATAGTAACATATGAAGCGATCACCTTGAATAATAGTATATTACCCTACGAATCTCATTTATTAGTGATTCTAAGGGATATGGAATCATTTGGATTTTCCATTGACCAATACCAGGGAAAGATTCAAATACTATAACATGTAAGAACCCATTTATAGGATAATTTCAAGCTTATCAAGATAACCACCCAAACCATGTTGGATGAACTATATCTAGAAAGTACCACAATCGCACACCTTAGCCTTAGGGCCAATACTGGTGTAATAAGGTGTTATGTATCTAAACCCTTGTAGTATGAATTTTTATATTTTTTAATAAAATATTAATTATATCTATACCATTTTAATTATTACATCATACATATATGATTATATAATGAGTGATAAAAAATAGATTTTAATATAAAGAAACTAAAATTTAAGGTTTGGGATGTATATAAACTCAATTAAAACCCATTTTTTTTTATATTCATGAAATTTTAAATAAATTTTTAATGAAATATTCTAAATAAATAATAGTTATTTAAATATAAATTATTATTTAATTTAATGAAGTCTAATATAAATTTTATAAGGGTTATAAAGTGGTTCGTGTCGTAAGAACAAGCATTTTCAAGTAAAGATGGGTTTTTATTTAAAAGTGTACATTCTAATATTTAATAAATTATTTGGATAAAAAAATAATTTCTTTTAATATATTCACATTAAAATTATCAAATAGTTAAATTTTCATAATTTTTGAGGCAATCAAATTTTTAATTAAAAAATAAATACATCCTAAATTTATGGTATGAACTATGACACAATAAAAGCCTAAAAGTGTTGTAATAAACATTATAAATAAAATACATGATAAAAAATAGATATAAATTTTAAAATAATTTAATTTTTCTCTTTTTTATTTAATTTTAAAAACATTTGATGAATCTACCAAAACTTATATGATATTTTCAGGTTTTAAAATCAGTTATTTATGAACATAACTCACTTCAATATTAAAAATGATATTATTTTAATGAGTTAAGTTATTAGAAATATAAAATATTCAATATAAATAATTTTTGGTATAAACCATGGGCAAAAACCTAGTGATGGTTTTTAGTTTTTAATATTTTATCACATATATTCCAAAACCCAATTTTAGAAATTAATAAAGAATTACGATCTCTTTCTCTATAAATACCCACCCAACCTCCCAATAATATTCACTAAAAACTCATTTATAAGGAATTTACTCCCTTTATTCCTCTCTAAATCACTACCAATGTATTCCCAAACTCTAAGGAATCTCATCCCATGATTTTAGAATTTTCCTCTCAGGGTAACAAATTCTCTCATCTTCCTTTTTATTCAATAAATTTCTTTGTTCTAATATTTTTGATTTACATTTTATCAAGTTTTAATGTGTTTTAAACATTATTTTACTATCCTTATTATTTAAATGTAATGATTTTCCACTTTTTAATCTCCTTAAACTCTTTAATGAACCTTTATGTAGACCCATTATGATGCCAAAATTCTCCTGTGATTTTCCATTTCAAACTTTTGTATTGTGAATAACCATCCCCATTTACACTATATTATAGTCACATAAATGTAAAAAACTTATTTTATCAGAGAAATAAAATTATGTAAGACACACTACATAAATTTGGGATTAAAATTTATGAAATATGTTTTAATGTTGTATGATTTATGTGGCACAAAAAAGCATGTACATGATATAAATGTGATGGGTGGGCCTAGAATTATATATTCCTCCATTGAATTGGGTAATGTTTTTATCTCATAAGATAACATATATAGTTCAGAATAATTTATCCTAATTAAAATATGTTAGAATTTATCATTGGTTATCCTTTACCTATTATTATGATGTTATGTTTTATGTTGTTTCCACATTCCTATGTTTCTTTTATACTGCCATTTTATATTATGTTTTGATTTTATGGTTTAGGATTCTAAACCATATAAGTCACCTTGATAGTCTTATTATATTAATTTCATTATGTTATTCTTTGATTATTCCCTTACTGGGATTTATATCTCACCCCTTTCTTATGAACACCCCCAGGTTATCTTGTGCAATTTTATAATATCAATGAAATTATAAGGGAATGTTAAAAGAGGATCTCTTATTTTTCTATTCAATAAAGTTGTATTGAAAATCAACCTGTTAAAAATAAAATATATGGTATTTAAAATATTCATTACTCATGGTGAATTCAAGAACCTTCCTTTCCCTTTTAGAGCCTATAATATAAGTCCTTATTCCTTTGTAAGATCAACCTTGATAACACTTTCTCCCCTCAATACTCTTAAAAATTTATCCAATGATGAATTTATAGATTCATCAAAATAATCATAGAGAACCAAATCTAATGTTCTAAATACCTCAAATACTATAAAATATCCACTAAAATATCTCACCCTCTATTGTAATTATTCCCTTAAAAGAGATTTGGGATTTGAATTATATTATATTTTACCAAAGAAAACCACTTGCTTCTCAACCAAATTTCTCCATTGGTTCTCACTCAAAAAAACTAAGAGATGAGTTCCTATAAGAAAATATCATTAGGGTGTTCAAAAAACATAATTTTTAGGGATGTGTTTCTTGATCATTGATGAGATTAAGGTATTTATACAACAGACCACTCAGGTCAAGTGGTGGAGACATAGGGGCTCATATCAATATTTAGCTGAAATCATTCTCAATTTTGTTTTCCTCTATATAATTTTTTTATTTAAATTATATAACATATATTCACATACTTTCATATATATCATTTGAACTTATCGATTCTTAATTTTATTTTATACTAATTTTATAACTCGTATCGAATTTAACAACTATGTATCAATTGATTTCTCAATTTATTATTTATTAATCATTTTAATTTTGAACTAACCTTTTAATTATGCTTTAATTTAATAATGGGAATTTCACCCCCTCTTTCCAAATATATCCAACTAACAAAGTGTTCCTATTGTAGAAATCCCACACACTAGAGAATAAATTTCTCAAAATACCTAAAGTGGTTTAAAAAACACCATAACGAGTCCTTCTTAGGAGTCAATGTTATAAAAATAAATTAGTTTACTTTAAAAAATATATAATTATAACTATATATTAAGAAATTATTTTAAATATATAAAATAGTTAAAAATTAAGGTATAATTGATTATAGAAGATTGATGTTTTCATTTTAATAATGTGGTAAGAGTTTATTCTATAATGAAACGAAATGAAAATTATGACTTCAATTTATATAGATTAATAAATTATTAATTAATTTTTAATTATAATGTAATTTATCTCTTATGAGATATGAGATTTTTTTTAAATATTGATTTTTATCAGTAAATGAGATGATGGTTTTTGGTCGCACATAGTTTATAAGTTGATCTATTCTATAACACAGTTTAAAAAAGGATAAAATTATTTTATTAAATTTATATGTTAAAATATGAGTGAAAGAGTTCTCACTACCCACTGATTGTGTATGTTAATAAATAAGGATTTTTTATTTGAAATTATTATTCTAAAAAACCAAAATATTTCATATTAGATATAGGTATTGATTTTTTATTTATTAAATATTTTAATAAATACAATTTGTGTTATTTTTTTTAAAACATGTTTTTCTAATATAAGAATTATATTTATGGAAAAATATAATTTATAAGATATTAAAGAGAATATATTTGAAATTATTTAAGTTAAAAATACTACAAATAAATTATTACACTGGTCTAAATTAGAGTGAAAGTTACTTTACATCATAAAGTGTTTATGATATGTTGGTAAATAATTATTTTTATATAAGAAGTTAAATTTTAAAATATATTTCCTAAATGATATCAAATAATAGTTTTAATGGAATGGTTCCAAAATATAGTTTTTTTAAATCATAGAAGATTTCTATATATTTAAAATTATACAAGTTATTATCATTAGTAATTATAAAGAAACCAAGACTAAATTTAATGTTCAAATATTGAACATAAGAATTTTGAATCACAATATCACTATTATTTATAAAATATTTCTTTAAAATTATTATATAACTAAATTATTTTAAGATTATGATTTATAAAATGGTCTAACGTCCTATAAGAAATTACTATTTTATGGAAATAACCAATATTCCATGAATCCTTAGTTTTCTTCCTCACATGCCAAAATCTACTGACTACTAATGATGGTACAGGAATTTCTCATGGGGAGACTATATCCTCAATATCATTACCTAAAATAATAAATAAATAAAATAGTCAATGATAACGAAATATAACATCAAAGTGAATCATATTGAATCATAATATTTAAAATATAATAATAAATAATAAACCCTTTTTCTAAAAGAATGAACTCATGGAAAGATATATAACTTATACATCCTAAATGGTATCACCCGATGGTTTATCCTATTCATACTAAAAATAAAGATTAAAAAATAAAATAAATAATTATAAAATAAATAAATAAATTTTGTATTTTCTCAAAACTAACACCACATTACTACCAACCTAC
Organism: Viscum album; assembly: GCA_963277665.1. Lineage (NCBI taxonomy): Eukaryota > Viridiplantae > Streptophyta > Magnoliopsida > Santalales > Viscaceae > Viscum > Viscum album. The sequence continues at coordinate 2,075,580,313 of OY728131.1, forward strand.
ATCATTACCCTCACTTATATTAGGGATACAACCCTAAACTAAATCTCAAAAATAGGTTGGTATATCCAATGAGGTACATGTGCATAATGTGAGAATAAAAATAATCATGATACAATCAACATGGCCCATAATATAAAACTATATGTATTCTCATTAATGTACAATATGAAATGATTTCATAGCTCACATCACATATCAATATGTTGAGTAATCATTCTCTCACCAAGTCACTGTGAACTCAACTATACTTACATCATATAATAGAAAATTTTGGTGTAATGTTTATTTCCAATTCATAAGGTGTATATATTTTCCAGATTAATAGAATCACTACCTTGTTATATGTTAGTATATTATGTCTATAACTAGACTCCTAATAGTAGGTTGGGAAAACAACCAACCCTAAAAATATTCCATAGGGTCATGATAGTAGGTCAAAAAAGCACCCAAACCCAGAAATATTACACATTATCATAGTTTTTAATGGAAAAATAATATGGATAAATCAATTTAGACTTTTAGATAGAGAAACACCTTGTCTATTGAATAAAACATGAAACTATTAGCTCGAAATTCACTTAATCCAGTAAATAATATGTGATACTACTAGTTATAAACACACCCAATCCAGAAAAGTAATATACCAAGATACATGATAGAAATAAAACCATTACTAAAAAATAATTTGATGATATATTTATGGGAAACATACCTAGACTATGAAAATAATATCTCATGTCACAAGCTAGAAACACACACAGTCCAATGAATGATATTTCTTTCCACCAGCTAGAAACACACCCAATTTATATTACCATTCCAATATCATCGGTATAACTCATATGTCCATATCCAAAATAGTAGTCACACAATTTTCATCCACCTATTAGGTGAAACAATAACCTTATCAATATAAAATGTTATAAGTAATGATTTGAATAAAGATTATAAGTGATTCCCCAACTGATCCTTTCCCTTAACTAATAACTCAATATACTTCATATATAAAATTACCAAACATTCCAATCAAATATTAATAATCTAATATAATTTATCAAAGTGAACACGTTGAGTACCTTGAATTACTTTTTTTTGGGGCTTGACCCTCCTAGGCTCAACCCATAACCCATGATAAACACATTTTTCTAGGAAGTAACTTTAAATTCCTATTCTCAATGTTACAAAATAAATGCAACATTAGTTAACCCACTTGGTACTCCACCCTTGGTTTTAATTACTCATTATTTTATTCAACTACCCTTGGTCTATACCATTTAGTCTATTCCTATCTCACATGTCACCTCCAAAAGGATGATTGAGCCTATATAGATCCACACTAATTCATACCATACATTAATGCAATGTAAACCAATAATTAGAAGGTCAAGAATTAGTTTATCTCTGATATAACCCCATTTATTATCAATATAGGACTCAAAAGGATACTATCCAAAATATTAGTTTAACCTAATTTTTACCACTATTGATAACCAAAAGTCAATAAGGTTTCTCAGTAAACCTATTATTTGACTCACCTCTACCCCATCACTCTAGTTGTAACATCATACCCATCACTCTAGTTGAGATGTGATGATCGTACCATAAGGAGTATTCTACAATAATTCAAAACCTAATATTTGTGGTGGTGATTTGATATTCTTATAAAATTATTCAAATATAAAAGGGTGGGTAGAACCAGAATCAAATAGGACATTTTAATTTCTATATTGTTTGATAAGTGTACCTTTCAACACTTTTTTCTCATGACCCACATCAGTGTTTGTGATCAAATATACTTTCCATTTATCTCATACCATAAGATGTTTTTAACATATATTTCCATCATTAATATTTATATTTTGGAATTATTTTTCATAATTACCATACTCCTTGAAGTTATAGATTTAGTCTATGATTGGTACATTAAACTGATCTTTCCCTCCATTATTTTCATTATATTGACTCTTTATATATCTTTTACCTTGATTTTATTAATGAAATTCTGTTACATGCATGAAATATTTACCATTACCTTATATTCCATTCCCCCAAGCCACTTTCGACACTTCTTACACAATGGAAGATGCATTTTATCCCCCTATGGGTATTATTAATAGAGTTTACTCAAAACTCTCTCTTTCTCTTATTTTAAAAACCATGCTAATGATGGGAATATACACTATATATTTCTCCATTGAGATAACATAAAATGATTTTTTTTATAGAAACTAATTTCCCATATGGCTAGTCCCTTTCAAATACTTTTTGGGCCATTTCAGAACTGATAAAATTTTCATTTAGGGTCTATGATAAAAGAAGAAGTGTATCTCACATGTATTGTAAAATATTTATCATTGGGACCTGTATATTCATCATATTTCTGATTAAGCTCAAGGAATTAAATTTCTATTTTCATGTGAGGATTTCATGGAATGTACTTACATAAAAATACCCAATTAAACTCATAAAAAACCATGGAGTCAATTTTTCCCCTTGTATCATATTCTTAATAATATTCTATGATAGGTTTTCTTCACCTTCCAAATGATAAACTTCCATGAAAAAAGTTTCATGATAAATCACTAGAGTACCAAAAATATATTTTTAGTGGTACTGAACCATTACTCAAAAACTAGTGGAACAAAAAACACACCAAAATAAGGTGTTTCTATCATCATGAAAAACTAAATAGTGCATTGGTACTTCCTTTTATAATTTTTAATCTCAACATGATTCGTGGTTTGAGAGAGTTTCCTTATCATATGAGGAATTTTCATTCTAGCTCTGATACTATTCATTTTCTCAAGATGAATATTGTTACATTGACTATGACATTCATCATTAATGCGGTTCATCCTAGTTTCATCCCTCGACTAAAAATAGAAAGCATAGTATATGTAACAAGATAAAATAATCAGAGTGAGTAATCATATAATCATTAAAATAATTCTTAATATGTCTTAAATTATGATACCTTCCTATAAATCTTTAATTTCTTAGCTTCAAATTATATCACATTCAAAAAATGAAATTTTTTCTTAACTTATATTATCATATTATTCATAACCTAATCTCTAAAAATAACTATACCAGCCTATCATACCATTTGAGGTGAATCTATTATAATATACAAGAATATTATATCCTTTTAGATGAATATTCAACACATTTTACAATAGGACATACCTGGGGACCATAAATATCTAATGTATTTGGATACTAGATAAAAAAATCAGTTTATTTCAAAAAATATATTCATTATATTCAAAAAATTATTCTATCTTAACACCTTCTTACTCATTTTTACTTATAATCCTTCTTCATAACCTGGGGAAAATGGAAACATAATAAAGGATGAGATTAGATGCCCGGTAAGCGTAAAAATGCGAGATATAAATTTATGATCATATGGAAGCATATAACAAACATATGGGTTTGACATCATGATTATAACTTATAAAGTCAATGCCCAATAATTCATAGATCATAAATCAAAAGTAATGGAATAAATATTTATCATTTCAATATTCATGAGTTATAAGAGTAAGGATTCATCATTAATCAATCCTAAACCATGAGATTATATCATAAGAAATTTTTTGATAAAAATTATGGAACAATATTATAAATAAAAACATTTAATTATTCAAGATTCACATACAAGATTATCGTAGTGGAAAAAGTCCAATAATGTATTTAATTTAATCCCCATTCAATCATATACTTAGTCAAGGTTCACTTCCAATAATATCATAGTGGACATAGTCCCATACTGAAATGGGTTGAATCCCCAATCTAGTCCATATTATCTCACAATATATCAATCATTACCCAATTTATTGGAGGTATTTAATAGATTATCCCATCAAATATTGAAAATATTATATATATATATATATATATATGTGTGTGTGTATGTGTGTGTGTGTTCCAAGAGATTATAAAAACATTCACTAATTCATTATAGCACAACTCATGGAAAAGAAAATAATATCTTAAAATTTTCATAAAACAATAACCATAAGACATCCAAAGAAGTAACATGGATCATATTATGAGATAATATCCCCAGTTAAGCATAAGAAACATTAGAGAATGTAGACATAGATGAAAAATAACTTTAAAAGAGCATTTGGACATTTCATTGAAAATAGGGGAAAATATATTTTTTCCTTTGGTATCTTTAAATTTTTTTACAAAATATTGAAAGAAATATTGTATTTTAAAATAACCATGGAAACTTTTAAAATGATATTTATATGAATGAACGACCATAATAATGGGAAAATTTGTACATGTATTAATGTAAAAAATAAATATTCATTTTACACTTGGGGAAAAAGATAAAAAGTACCATGCTTGTAAAGTGATAAGATGGTTACTTTTAAAAAACTAAAAATAAAGTACAATATTATTGAAAATTAATTTAAAAAATAGTTTTATCATATAAAAAAATAAATATTAAAAAAAACATGAACACGGAAGGAAAATCTCATAAATCAAATTGGAAATAAGGTCAAATTTACCTAAAAAAATATTCTCAATAGTTTTATATAACAAATTGAGTATAATGAAATGAAAACATATAAAACCTCAAAATAAAAAAAGGATAATAAAATATATGGATTTCAATGGATATGTATCATATAATTTTCCTCAATGTAAGTTTAACATAGACGATCCCCAAAATTTATGAAGTTATAACATTGACCCGTACGTCAAGTCCCATATTTCTTCATATGCATCCAACCCTCATGAATAATAAATATATATATTTATTATTAATATATTCTATTAAAATATTCACACATTACATAACATTAATAATAAAATTATAATTTATAATTCTCATTTTGTTAAAAATTATTTATTAAAAAACATTCAGGTGAAAACTAGTCCATTTTCTATGCATATTTCTATTTGATGGTTATTGTCCTTGAATATTATTCATTGTTTTTTATCTATAGTACATTAATCATGTAATAAGTATCATATTTATTAATTATATATAATTTTATGACCATTCATATAATGCGGTCATGAAAAATAAATTACATCACTTCATGGAGACGGTAGTCCGCACGTACACACGAGTGTTGTTTCCACTTTTTGATTGATGAAATGAAATAAATATAAATAAAAATTCACATTTATATAATTATATATAAATAATAAATACAACTAGTATTAATTAAATATATCCTTATTACAATCCTTGAAAAAAAGAAATGAAAGATGAATTACATCACTTTAGGGAGGTGGAAGTCCACACATACACATCATCGACATTATCATTTTCTAACTGATTTGAATGAGATATAAAATGGATATAAAATTGACATAAAAAAACTTTATTATAGAAAATATAATGATTAAATCATGTTAATATAGTTAAATTATAGTTTTACAATTTTTAAAAAGAAAGAACCATGAAAAAGATCGGTAAGAACATATACCTCTTCTTGAGGTATCCTCATTTGAGAAGAGCCCTAAGACTTATTAGATAGGTATTTTGGTTGGAAAATCACCTCAAGGTCACATATAAGTATTTTCTGAGAGTATTTGGGTATAATTTTGTTGAGATAATGGGACCAATTGGTGTGGAGAAGAGAGGATAGGAGGTTCCCTTTTATAAGTGAGGGGAGTGGCATACCTGTAATTATTATGAGTATTAAAATATGAAAAGTCTATATCATGAAACATTGACTTCAAAATTTGATCAATTTTTAATATATAATGATGTAGGATCTAAATAAATTCATAATATATGATTTATATTTGTATTTATGTTATTTTATTCCTTTTCACTATAGTTGAACCCCTCGTTAGCCCTTTTATCCTTTACAATAGTAACAAACATTTTCTTCATTTAATATTTATATAGATCAAAAATGAAAATGGAATCATGATTTTTTTAATTTTATTTCCAAATATGGATATTTTTTATCAAATTAAATTCCTATAAGTGGTAGAAATTTGTTTTAAAATATTAATGCAAAACACAATGAAATCTATTTTTGAAAAACACATTTTAAGAATAAAGATGAATTTATTTTTATTATTTACAAATTTATAATCATTACTTAAATTTTAGAATATTTTATTGAATATATTATCTAACAATTTCATTAAAATCATTCATAATACTGATTAAGTTAATTTATTTTAATAAAAACACATTGTGCCTATGAAAATATATTTTCAGAAAAAATCTATTTTTTTACTTTCAAATGCTTTTATTTATATTTATAACTAATTAAAAAGTAATGAATTCGTTTTCTTCATGTATATAAAATATTTTTTTAAAATTTATTTTCTCTTGTTCATTCCCACCAATCCAGTGACTAGGTGATACTAGTTACATTTGATAATTATTTTTCAATAGTATATTCTGATGTGTTTAAACTATATGTTGCAAGAAAAGAAATCTATCAATGATATAAAAATTATTTAAAGAGAAATATATCATAAAATTTTATTGTGTTATAATCATTCCCACTTACCCAAAATTTAACATCAGACCACATGTTTAAATATATATAAATATGGTAAATAATAAAGAGAAAACCCCTTGCGATGATGTTCGACCATCTATCCAGCCCCTCTCCAATAATTATCAAGTAACCAAGACCCAATATCAAAAAAATCAGAAGTTAATTTATTGATGAATAACTAATAATCAATTTTTATGATTAATTATAATTTTATATAACATATAAAATTATCTGTAAGAAATATAGATATGAAAAATAACATAAGAGACAAGGTGTATACTATACTTGATGCACACTGAGACTTACGATATAAAAAATATGTGAATACTTAACCTGGTTCATGAACCAATTTAATTAAAAAATAAATGAAAAACAATAAAAATCTAAAAAGGAAAAAAAATCTCAAATGAAACAACACGAAAAATGGTGCATTTATCCTGTATCTACTTCCTCTAACTGATTTAAACGAAATCCCCATTGTTATGTTGTGATTTCACCATACCCTATTAGAATTAAAATCAAAATCCAAAATAGTAAGAATAAAAAACTAGAGTATTAGAAGGAAGAGTAAACAATGATAAGAATGTAACACCCTCGGTTTGAGGTACTTTACCTTTTTATTTTTTATTTTTAAATTATATAATACTTGGCTTGAGATTCAAGAGTTTTTTTATGGTTTTGGTGTATTTTGGATGTTTTTAAAGGGTTTATAGTTTGATAATGATTAGTGGAAAGTATGGTAGTTTCTCTAGGTAAATAAGTAATAGGATTATAATGATAAGAGGGTGTGAATGGATAGAACATAGTTTTCCCAATACCACGTGGGTTCCCAAGAGGGACCGTTCAAGTAAAGGTAAAGGGAAAATCATGGTTGGCACATAGTTTTCAAACCGTGTTAACCAACAATGTTATGTTAGGGTTTTGAGGTATAGATGAGTGCACATATATCCCATTATTTCCCAAACTATGTAGACTAAGAAAATTTCATGTAATTAATGATTTTGGAAATTAGATGTCAACTCAGTTTTGACCATCAAAACCCTCATTTTTCAGATATCCTCTTAGGCCCTTAAACTCCATTCATCTCCTAAGAATTATTTGTGGCTCTTTTTGATTCAAAAGTTGGTTTTGAAAAATCTAAATGCATTAGATATCCATGATAAATATTAAGTCTCCATGTTCTCTTTATATATCTTGTCATCTCCTATTACATGGATCATTAAGTCTGATTCATTATAAATAGATCTATGATATATTTTTTTTTAATGAGATCATGATTGGATCTATTTAAGGAATCAATGTTTTATCCAGAATATAGATGTTTTGTTTCACCAATATTTTATCCTTCACCCATTGATAGGTAGACATATTTCCCCTCCTTGCACATTTACTTAGAATCTGAAGTCTTTAATTCCTCTCAGTGATTCTATTTGTTTTGAATAATTTTTTTTGAAAAAAATATACTGAATCACTACTAGATTTTTCCTATTGTCTTTATTATTATTTTTTGGAATATGGGGGATAGTTCAGAATTTCTAAGTTAAAGTGTTTTAAAATGGAAAATTTTGATAAATAAAGAGGTCTTTGGTGGGGTGTTCTTGACATAGCATGTGTTATTTGTGTTCTTGTGAATAAATAATTTGATAATGGATGAAAGATACCCTAATAATATAACCATTTTGGGAGGTCCAGTTTATTTTTGAGTATGTGGAATATATCATGTAAGGAATTCACCATGATTACATAACCATTTTGGGAGGTATGAGTATTATAAAGTGTGTGAGTGGAATTATGGAATTGATATTTGGATAAATTATTCATTAAAATTTTAAAATGATATTTTATTTTGAAAAAATACTATTGATCAATTAATTTAGGCCTTAGAACTAATTTGGTAAAATATTCTCCTTTTTTATATTTTTATAAACTGATCTAAATGATTTTTATAATCTACCTACAAGTTTATAACACTGTGAGATAACATGATTATGGACTTAGTGGCATCTTAGAAAATCCTCTTTGTGTTTCCTAATAGGTTATTTTAATCATCACCTCCAATGAAATTTTGGGTGTATGCAGAATTTTTTTTGAGAAGATACAGATAAATGGACATATTTCACTTTTCTAGTGGAGCATAATGGATGTTATGGTTTTTGGTTTTAGAGATTGGAGCTCATTGGTCACTATTATCTAGAGATTTGGGTAGTTCCATATTTTGTACTCTAATTTCTATTTTGGTTATGTCATCATGTAGTCTTATTTTAGTACTTCTTTTGGTTCATACACATTTATATTGTTGTTTTGTTGGTATTTCATAAGTTGTATTATTTATAATTCAGGCATCATGTAGTTTAATTGTTTTTATTCATTATTTTCATGTTGTGGTTTTTTGAAGTGAAAATCATCCCCCAACATTTTTTTAATCCCTTATAATTTATTTACAACCTTTGGTGTTTGTTGAAATCACATAATGTTAGTAGTACCTCAACTATTTTGAAGAAAATTAATAGTGTTGGGATCATACTAATGGTATTAGTTTGGGTTGGTATATCTATCAGGATGGTAATTATAGATATAGGATAGGTTGGTACATAAATTGTTTAGCATAAAACATATAACTAACCTATTTATACTGAAATTCAATTCACAGGGGGTGGTTTAGGTAGAAAAAATGTGATGAAATACTTCAAGGTTTGTCATCACCTCATCGTCATGGGTTTTGTTGATGAGACTTTTGTATCATGAATTAGTAAATATACTTCCCACTAAGATAAAATCACCCATGTTCTATTTTATTATTTATAATTTTTTAAATGGAGATATGATAATTTTTTATTGAAATGGATACTTGTGATTTGGATGAAACTGAATTATTCAAAAAATAAAATGAATTCATGAATGCAGTAAATATAGTCTAGATATGTGTTGTTTATTGATTCTTACTAATTTTAAATTGGTTTATTTTTTCTTGTATTATTTTTTTTTGAATAATTTACTTGTTTTTTATTATATAAAGGAATATAAAAGTCTTATGGTAGTAGAACCCAAATTTTTAATGACTTTAATTAGAAATAATTAGCGAAATGGTAATTGCAATCCATGTTATTTCAAGAAATTATCCACTATTTTAGATTGAGTACTTAAATAAACAATCCCATTATTACTATTTTCGTTTTGTGATTTATAACATTTGGCATGTTATTACTATACAAACCCATTAAACATGTATGCTTTTTTTTCTTAGCTTAAATTTTTAATATTTCTATAATTCTCCATCTTTTAATTTATTTTTCTGAATTGGAAATTGGTACATATTGACTAGAATTAAACAAATTTCATTCTATAACTTGAAAATATTTTTCCTCAGATTATTTTGTGGCATGTTAAAAAGACAAGAATATTGTTATTCCTTATTATGTTTATAATTCATATGGAATATTTGTCATAATAAATAGTTTATAAATTAGAATTAATGGAAGTTAAATATAATAGCTTGTTGTCCTGTTCTGTACTTTGGAACATTAAAATTATTGTATTAAGGGTCATGAAATCATGCTAAATTTGTTAATACGTTTCATTAATTTGAAAATTAAATAAAAAATAACCAGTTGTTGGTATTTACTATGATTTATGTAATTTGAAAAGAATGTTTGGTATAATAAGTGGAATAATAAGTATAGTTATGATATGTTAATATGGGTAAGTTACTGTAATGATTTAAGCGTTTTGTAAACCTTTCATTAAATTGATCTTTGATTAAGAAAGCATGTGAAATCTATGATGTGCTAAAATTGGTGATTGTTTAATTTCTTCAATATTTGAGAATTATTGATGGTTAAAATACTATTTTCAATAAAATTCTTAACCTCTGAACATTATATCATGAAATATGGTAGTATAGAAGGATTCACACAATGTTGTAATGTTTTAATTCTTTGATTATAATTCCATATGGTCAATACTTCTAGCACAAAAAGCAATTTTCTTTTATTAAACTATATTATTAATCATGGGTTTATAAGAAATTTGGTCACATTCTCAAGTATAAGAGATAATTAGTTCATAATGTGTTGCATCACAGTTATACATGATTTGGTTTCCTATTTTTATGTGATTTGAATTATTGATCCATGTTTTGAGTAAAAAGAGGCTCTAAAATTATAGAATGATATTAGAATGATTTATTTTAAAAACATATTCTAGACTTAAAATAGTTCTTAAAAAATGGATTTTATAGAATATTTTATAAATTTTTTAGACATTTTCATTTTACTAAAATATTTAAAGTATCTTATGTAAAATAGGATTTGAGACAAAGAGTTGAAAAATAATTTTTTTTGTTTAGATATGTATAATTGTATTGTTTTATATTTTTTTATAAATATTATTTTTTTTCAAGTTGGTTTTTAATTAGATTTAAAAAAATCAAAATTGTTTTATCAGTGTTCAGAAATTAAAATGCTTTTAAATTTATTCTTTAATTGTGTTTAAAGGAACATTATCATTTTGTCAAAAAAAATAACTATTTTAGAAATTGAAAATTTTAGATAAGGTATTCAAAACCATTGTAACATTCTAAATTGGAAAATGATACCTTTATAGTAGCTAGATGTAATGGGATGTATATACACATCAATCCTAGAAATATGTTGTTGGATATAACCTTGGGAGAGTTAGGTTGTTAACCATGGTTATGTTGATGTTTATTCCTAAGATCTATTTCTTCTAATTTTATTTTTTTTCTAGTTCACTTATTGTGATTATGGTTTTTATTATTCTTATGTACCGTCTATGTTGGTTGTGTTAGTTGTCTTTATTTCACTTGTTATGATATTGGTGTTTTTATGCTACTTTCCTTTTATCTTATTCTTATATTGATAATGGTTGTGTGTAATTAATTATTTTTTGAAGGTTATACTTCATTATTAGAGATAAAAATAATGTGTGGAATGAAAATAATATTTTTTTTTTCTAGGAGATGATGTCTGATGGGACAAAGATAAATATGGATCATGGATAACGATATACTATAACACCCTAAGATTTTAAAAGAGGAAAATCATGTTCGATATAATATATGACATAAAATAACAATATTAGAATATATTTTAACATTTAAAGTATTTAAAATATATTTATTTTAAAATAAATTCAATCTCATTGATACATTACATTGCACGCAACACTAGGTATGAACGAACTACAACAGTCTATTAAGATATTATTATTTAAACATAACCATTATAACCTAGATATTAAGTTGGAATGTATGAATAATAATCTCAAAATTATGAAAAATATGTGGTTAAAAAATATACAAAATAAATTAAATGGTTATATAATTATTATAAATAAAATAAAAATCATTTTAAAGAAAAACTATTGTTGTATTAAAAACTGTATTTTTCTAAAAGGAGGTCTAATATTGCATTGCACACATAACTTAAAATTATATTTTACAAATTATTTAATATTTATTTGAAAAAATAAACTTAAATTTTGAAATATACCTATCAAAATTATCTTTTGGAGAGTTTTTTAGATTTTTTTGAAAATGTAATTTATTTGATGAATAGTGAGAAACAATGAATTTTAATTGAAAATTACTTTTTATTTTAAATTATTTATAATGTTAAATTTCATTTTAAATTGGTTTTAAATTAAAATTATTTAAACTTTATATCAGTGAACATAATTTCATCATCTTAATCATTTTAATATTGAATTTTGAAATAAATACTTTGTTAACTTTTGATCATTTTTCTTTGAAAACCGAATTTCCTATCACGTCTGCGATATTAATTTTAAATTAAAAAATTTCAACTCATTTGAATTGAATTTGGAAAAATGGGTTTAATATTTGTAATAATAATAATTTATATTATATAATATGATCATCTTAATTTTTTACCATAATTAATATTAAAAATAGTAAGAATTATATACCATGGTTAAGGAAAAAAATTAGTTTCCTTGGGGTGGGAGAGTTAAACTATGAAGATAAGGGTTAAAAATGAATCAGAACATGTCCAAAACCCATTTTATGGACATATTTAGACCCTACCATGTATTTTTATCGATAATTCTATATTCTTAACCCTTGTGTCTTGTGAAAAAGTGTTAGTACACCATTTTATTTTTAAAATTACAAGTATGCCACTTGCCTTACTTATAAAAGGCCATTCCCTCTCATATCTTATTCACAACATAATTTTTTTTCTTTAGATAATACATATAAAAATCACTAATGAACATAAATAACCTCATTCTAGAGTCCTTTTTTGGTCATAAATACATTATAGTAATACTTTAGGTATAATCCTAAAGAGGTTGTCCAAGAAGTGGTTAAATTATTATCTATGTGTTTTTGTTTTATTTATTATTCCATTTCCTTAAAATATTAGAAAATAATTATAATATAATAAAATTTGTATCTTAAATATAATGATATATATTTAATTTAATGTAATTATTTATATCCATTCACTATTACCTAAAATGAGAAACAATAAAGTTGCTCATTTGTATGGAGGATTACATCCTTGCGAACTGATGTGACTCATTTTCCATCAATGACAATCACAATTGGATATGATGATAGATATATAGTAAATATATTATATTTATAAAAAAATTAGGCATTTTGAGTATTTATACCACATATATCGTTTTTATTTCATTCCATAGGGGATACAATAACGCCGCTCATGTGTACTGTGGACTACCGCCTTGTGATGTGATGCGATTCATTTTTCTCTAACGCTTTATATGGAAGGTAACAAGGAAAAATTTAATAAATATATTTGATTTAAATGAAAAAATTATAATTTCAATTATATATTTATTATTCTTAAAAATTAATATATCATTTTATTTTTTACATTTTTTATCACTAAAATATGATAACGTCGTTCGTGTATGAGTGAACTATCACCTTGACAAAGCGATATGACTTTATTTTCATAACCAAAGCACATGGATGATAAATATATGTATAGATATATAAATAATATAGTATTTATGATATTATTATAATTATTTATAGTTATATTATTACTTAATTTCTTTCCATAATAATAATTGAAAAATGGAAACGTTACTCATGTGTTTGTATGATGTATCTTCTCCATGGTAGTAACACACTTCATTTCAAAAAAATATATTTCATAAATGATCTTAAAAGTAAAATTTATGGATAAAAGGATAATTATTTCATTATTATTATTCTATAAATATTTTAATAGTGACATATTAGACCAATAGTTGACCTTAAAAAGTCATTTTGACACATAAGTCAAATATCATCGAAACACCTGACATTAAATTAATTGATTAAATAAATGTATATAACATGGTAATATGTGAAATAAAATGAATAAAAAACTTCAAATTTTTTATTAATCAAGTAAATAATTAATATAAGTTTATTATTTAGTAAGATAAAGAACATACAAGACGTTTCAGACTCATGGTATGAGTTTTCCATCTAACTTTTACTTCTGTGAGACAAATGTCTTGTTCACCACTTATTTTAATTATATGGTGCACATAATGAATCTTTTATATTATATATAAATAATATATTAATATTAATGGTATTTAATGTTTCATTTTATTTTATTTCGTTTATGGGGCTTGCAATTCATAATTTACCAAAGTGGTAAAGGTTTATTTCACAATCTTATCATTATTCAAGATTATTTATATTTACATCTCTCTTGGGGAAATTACTTGATATTTAAATATTAAAATAAAAATATTTTATTCACCTATAGTCAATCATGATATTTTTTATGTAAGAGTACCATTTTCACACCCTTTGGAACTTAAAAAAATTGATAATATGTTTTTATTAAAATAGGATATTATTTCACTCATCGTTTAGAAATCCTTGTTCATAAAAAACTATATTTTCTAAAAATATTCTCAAAAATGATTTTATACTTTTAAAAATTATTTTAATAGTTATTTTTTACCATTTAACTTTTTTTAAAAATGTTTTCAAATAATTCTTCATCTCTTTTTCAAAATAATTCATGTTTTTATTTTACCAAAAATGTGAAAGGAATATTTGTTTTTAACGTTGTTAGCAAGAACACAATTTTCCACTGTCATGAGCACTTAATGTTTTAAAACCTATTAAACATGATTTTAGGAAGATATTTCAAGAAAATTATCTTGGAAATGTTTTTCCACCCATTTTTATAGGGTTATTTTCAAAATGAAATGTTGATTTTCCTTGAAACTATTTTAAGGATTATTTTATGGTATTTTTATTCAAAAATGAAATAACACCTTTATTGTACTTAAGGTCTACTAGGGATATGTTGTAATGATACCATACTTATTATTTATCTCAACGGTTTATGAATATTTTTACTGGGGATGTACTATTTTAGTGAAATTCATATTACTCTATAAGGATTATAATTATGGTTATTAATTAGGGTAATTATTAACTTTTCTTATGTTAGTTTTTTTAATACACATGTTAATGTTGATTATGATTCTCCCTTTTCATACGAGGAATGCATTAGACATAGTATGTGATGAGTGAGGCCTATTATAGACCTTTTATGAATCAGTAGGTCTCATGAGACAAATTCGATTGGGTTTTGGCCGAGGCCTTATCCATTTATTTAGATGTATTGGAACAAGGGATCAAAGATATGTTTTTGATGTTCAATATTATGCATTGCATAATTATGAATTTAGTTATTCATTGTCCATGTGATTATTCAACCATTCATAATATCAATGGTTATGTTTTCAAGCTCATGTGGCTATTTAAATGAAATTATTTTATCATTATTTATTCCTACAATATTATGCTCATGTTATTGATTAAATAGAATGTGTTTTAGGAATTTAAATTTTTATATTGATTATGAATTATTTATCCATGGCTTCTACTATACATTTACCCTTACACAATATATTATCTCACGACATTCTTATGTTTTTTCTGTAGGATAATAGGAAGTGTTTTGTGATTGATATGTAGTGATACCCTATGAGGAATAATGGATTTCTCAAAGAAATTACTGTGTGTATTTTATATTTTCAATTATAATAATGATTTCAAGTATATATATTGTTTACAAAGAAAAATAAACTATTCAGTCATTTGAAATGTGATTACCTATATCTTATTCCAGTGAAATAAATTATAAACTGGATATAGGTTACTGGGGTCGGGGGTGCAACTATTGGTATCAAAGAAAGCATATTAGAAACCTTGGAAACTAGATTTAGAAAACATAGATTAGGGGACAACAAATTATGATAGAATTTGTATATATTTTTATGAAAACATTGTAATGTTTAGTTAAAGAAGATATTATTTTGTTTCTTCTAACAAATATATCCTTATATAGATACAACAAGTTTATGTGGTTCTGTAATATATGTACCTAGGGGTAATAACTCTGAAAAAGGGTGCATTAGGATTGACACCATCATCACCTGGTGCATGATAAGAGGCCTTATTGCACACCTGGTCTGACACTCTTGAGGGATATTCTTAGGATAAATAAAATTTTCTTTAAAAACCATTATTGAGGATTTGAAAATAAATATATTCATAAAAAAACAGGTTTATGACTATGAGAGTATATATGCGTATTTTTTCAATTTATGTTTAGTGTTTCACTAGTTCTAGAATTATCCATTATGTTTTATATTTTTATGATCTAATATAGTGTATTCCATGGTTTAAAAATGACACATAATTGAAGGAATGTGAATCGTATCAATGAACATACTCCATATAGGGAGTTCTCTCCTATAAATGATAATAAAGCAGGAGTTGGAGATAAAACTCAAACTGACCAAATTATAACCATATTAAGGAAACTAACACCTTTTTAAGTAATAGAATTTCCTATACAGAGAATAAAATTGATACTCCATGTGGTGTAATTATGTTAGACTACTTCATGAATTATAAAATTACTTTAATAAATGAGAATAAAAATTTATTTATAGCTCAGAAATTGATATATTCCCTAGAAAAGATATTTTTTAACTCTAGGAATTAATTAAAAAGATAATGTTTTCATGTAAGTTTTTCATATATCAGGAGATACAGATCAATGTTGGACATTAATTCAAATCAATGAGGGTGAAGAGGAAATATAAAGAATACAGTAGAAGGATTTAAATGTACTCATCTTGGAAAAATATTTTCCTCTTGAGAAATGGATTGATATGGAATGAATTTTCTTGAGCCTAAGATAGAAAGAAGTAGGAGGTGTTTCTAATTATGAAGAAAAAATTAAAATGTTATCAAGGAATTATTTGGAATATATACATAATCCAAATAAAAATATTGAAAATATATTTTATGGTCTTAACCCAATCCTCCAAAGGGAACTAGTCTCCCAAAATTTGTCATCATGTTAGGATATATTATCATGTGATATCAATACATTGAAAGAATTATCCATGTCTTATGGTCATTAAGGGAAGAAAGTGAATAAGAGGATAGCATAGTGAAATATGGATAAAGAGAATAATGTAAAAGAAGTATTTTTCAACATGTGATACTTTTGGAAGGAAACACCTTTGTAAATTCTTAAAAGGAAAAAGTTTTTTCTTTATGTGTGGAGAAAAAATCCAATATGATTGGAATTTAAAGGGAAAGTAAGAATCTTCCTATATGAAATGATTTCATTGTAAGGATATGTGGAACTATGAAAATTAATTCCCCTAGAGTCAAGAGAATATATATTAAAATGATATAAAGGTTCAAGGTCAAGCTTATGCTATTACTACATGTGAAGTAGAATGATTAATGTGCATGTGTTTGGATTCAATAATTATGTTATAAGAATGTTTTAATAAATTATATTATAGTTATAAATATTATGTGATTTGAGATTGTAATGAAGCAATATTTTGTTTAGAATTTGAGAGAATAGGTTGAATAGTACCGATGACCAATAATAGTGATTTTTTGGCTTGTTTAACTTCCTAAAAAACTCATTATTAGATGATTATAACCATAAATATATTCCTGATGTTGAGATCATAATGATAAACAAAGTTTTATTAATTTGGTGACAACCTTTAATATTTATATAATCATTGATGTCAAGGTATTAATGGATTATTGAAATTTGGGAAATTTATAGGAGTTATAAAAATATGAATTTATAAAAAGGACACCCTATATGTTGGGTGAAAAATCCTCATATTCGGAAAGGCTATGGGGTGTGAACCCACAATGGAAGGATGATAAAGGTTCAGCACTTACAACTAACCTACATGATGTCCTGTTAAATATTTCAATGTTTTTAGTTAAATTATTTGATGGATAAATATTATTGTTGATCCTGTGGTGTTACTATTGAGTTTTAGAGACTAATTTATTATATTTTATAACATTTGATTACTATTTTAACTATGGAAAATATTTATAATATAAGGAATTAATTTTCACTATTTTGTGGATCTTATGACTCTTTAAAAGTTAATTTTATTGATTTAGGCAAAAAAGATTCATCATGGATAATAATTTGTTAATTTAAGAAATGAATTGGAAAAATATTGAAGAATAAAAAATGTTGAAATTTTTTCTATGAAATAAAAAGATAACATGTAATTATTTTTACATATATTCTTATTCTAGATAGTAATGTAATTCCTTAACTCTAGGAAGAAGATATCAAACAAAACTTATCCTAATACATTCATTTATTTTGAACTGGATGTATTTTAAATCATCAAAGATTTATGGTTTGGTAGTATTTATCCTTCTCTAGATCACCCACTTTATTGTGGTCAATGATCTTAAACAAAATCTGTAATTATTTACGCATTTCTTCTATGTCCATATCTTCACTTCCCAACTATGTTCTTCTATTTGGAAACCAAGTTATGAAATTAGTCCCTATAAAATTATTACTTCACTTTCTATCTTTTTCAGAAGATGTTTTATTAACCATCCACATGATGTGGTATTTCAAGAAAGATATTGTGAAATATAAAACCACTGATTAACAGGATCAATAATAAATTGTGAGGACAAAAATTATGTAGGTGGGGGGGAGAATGAAACTTTCTGATATTTTAAAAGAGTAAAATCATGTTTTACATAATATATAACACACAACACCATTTTTAGAATAGAATAAAACACTATAATACTTTATGATATATTTATTTTTGAATAAATTCAATCCCTTTGATATCTTGAAATTCACACAACACCGAGTTTGAATGAAACTCAATAGTTTACTAAAATATTATAATTTAAACTTCACCATTATAACCTAACCATTAAGTTCTAAGGAATTAATATTAGAAACTAAATTATGGAAATTATATTTTTTACTAATGTATAAAATAAATTCAATGGTAATCTATTTATTAGAAAATAATTAAGAATTATTTGAAGGAAAAATAAATGTTTTCTAAAAAACTATCTTTTTCTAAAAGGTGGGCTAGTTGTACATTTTGAACATAATTTAAAATAATTTTTTAACTTATATTATAAAAAATATTATAAAAAATAAAATTATTTTTTTGAAACCAAATTTCCAAAAATATCTTTGGGTGATTTTTTTAGAATTTTATAAGAAGATTAAATTTTTTTGATGAATAGTCGAAAATAATAATTTTTACGTGAAAACTACCTTTTTGTTTAAATTATTTATTAAGTAAAATAATATTATAAGTTTGTTTTAAATTAAAATTAGTTCAAATTATATCTATTAACACAATTTAGTTCAATTTAATCATTATTATATTTAATTTTGATATAAAAACCTTTTAAACTTTTGAACATTTTCTATTGGAAAACCCCATTTCTCTTGTGTATGTGGGATTAATTTGAATTTAAATCCTTCAATTATTGTGAATATAATTTTTAGAAATGGATTACATATTTTTAATCAAAATAATTTATGTTACCAAATAAGTTCATATTAATTGTTTATATATTAATTGTTTACCATAATGAATAGTAAAAATAGTAAAAATTATTTATCGTGGTTAAGGTAAAAACTAATTTATTAGGGTTTTAAAAAAATAAGGTTTAAAAATTACCAAATACTTCTCAAAAACCCATTTTATGGACATATATAGAACTTATAATGTTAAATTCTCTATAATATTCAATTATCGATACTTTTTTCATGTAAAAAACATGGTTACACCATTTCTTTTCCAAAATTACAGTTGTGCCACTCACCTCACTTATAAAAGGCCACCCTATCTTCTATTATTGACACATGAAAAACATTTTTTTAGATAATACCTGTCCAAATAACTTCCCAACATACATAAAATGATACTAGAATTTTTATTTTTTCTAGAAATCCATTCTAAGAATACATTAGGTATAATCTTAAAGAGGTGGTCTTAGACGAGGCAAAATTCTTAATTATGTGTCTTTGTTTCATTTCTTCTTCAACATCCTTAAAATATTATTAATTTATCATTATATAACAAAAATTATCCAAAATATACATAGATTTTATTTTTTTTGCGGGAATTAACTATATCTATTTTCTTCTGACCTCAATTGGTAAGTGATAACATCACTCATGTGTACGACAGACTACCGCCTCGTGAAATGATGTGATACTTTTTCCACCAACCTTCTCACGGAAGGGTATGATGATAGATAAAAATATATATATTATATTGCTAATATAATTATACATTTGGATTAATTATATATATATATATATATATATTTAATTTCTATTCTACAGGGGATACGATAACATCGCTCGTGTGTACATTGGAGTACCACCTCATGAAGTGATGTGATTCATTTTTCATGAACTAATTACATGGAAGGTAATAAGGACAAATTTAATGAATATATGTGATATAAATGAAATAATTATACTATTAATGACATATTTATCATTTTTAAATGATAATATATTATTTTATTTTTTACCTTTTCCCTCACTGAAGGATGATAATTTCATTCATGTGCCTGTGGGATACCACCTTCAAGAACCAATGTGACTCTCTTTTCATCACCAAAAAATATGTATGATATATATAAGTATATTTAAATAAATAATATAGTATTTATTATATTATTATAATTATTTATATATAAAATATTACTTACCTCCTTTATAAATGGATAATTGGAAAATGGAAATGGTACTTGTGAATATGTGTGACCCATCGTCTCTATGATCATAACACACATCGTTTATCAAAAAAAGCATTCATTATTTGTCTTAAATTCATAATTTATGTATATATATTATTATTATTATTTCATGATTATTTTTTTTCATTGGTTGAAATAATTACCTCTTAGACCAATAGTCGACCTACTAAAGTCATTTTTGACACATAAATCAAATATGGTCGAAACACCCAATGTGAACTTAATTGATTAATTAATTGCATATAAAATAATAATAAGTGAAATAAAATGAATAATAATCTTTTAATATTTTAATATTAAAGTAAATAATAAATACAATTCTATTATTAATGAGGATAAGGAAAGTACATGATGAGTCAGACTTAAGGTAAGGGTTTCTCTTTTTATTTTTACTTCTGTTTGACATATTCCATATTCAGATTATATTTCCTTATGAAGTGTATATAGTAACACATATATATGTTATTTAATGAATATATTTATATTTGTGTTATTTAATTTCTCCTTTGATTTAATTTATTTCATGCGGAATACGATTCAGTAGTCACTAAATTGATAAGGGTATATTCCATAATATCATCATTATTAAGGATTATTTATTTTTACATATCCCTTGTGGGAATTATTTGATATTTATATCTCAAAATAAAAAAAATTATTTACCTTTTTTATACATGAATGTTTTCAACCATTTTCAACTCTTTGGTATGTAAAATGACTGATAAAATGTCTTTAATAAAATACGACTTTATTTATCTCTTTGATTTGAAATCCATGTTCATATAAACACATTTTTCTAATAGTTATTTTAAGAATGTTTTTAATTATTTATAAATGAGTTATTAATTAAATTTGTATTATTTTTTTTACTTTTTATAATTTTTTTGAAATTAATCTTCATGTCATTTTCAAAAAATGGCCTATTTGGATTTTATCAAAAATGTGAAAGAAATATTTTTTTAACATGTATAGTTTGAATATAATTTTCCACCTTCATGATCAATTCATTGTTTAAATGTTATTATACATGGCGTTGAGGTTATTTAAAAAAAATCAAAATGTTTTGTAAACTTTTTGTAAAGGGTTATTTTCAAAATGAAAAGGTTATTTTAATTGAAAATGTTTTAAGTATATTTTTTTAGTATGTATAATAATCAAAAAAATCAATCCTATATTATAATTATGATATACTAGGGATATGTGATAATAATAACATAATTTTTATTTCTCTAGATGGTTTATGTTCAGTTTGATTAGGGATATACCACTTTGATTGCATTCATATTACTCTGGATGCTTTACGATCATGTTTTTAATTGGGGTAATTGTTAAAATTTCATATTCTTGTTTTTATTCAATAATAATATTTATATTGATTATATTTCACCCCATTCCTATGAGGAATACATTGGAATTAGTAAGTGATGGATGAGGCCTACTATAGAACCTCGATGCATCTATAGGTATCATGAGGTAAAATATATTGAGTTTTGGATGAGGCCATACCCATTTATTTAGTTGTATAGGAAAAGGCCTCAGCATTATGTTTTAGATGTCTGGAATTATGCATTTCATTATTATGAAATCATTTATTGATAAACCATTTTATTTTTTTATTATTTAGAATATCCTTGGTTAAGTTTTCAAGATCATGTGGTTATTTATATGGCATAATTCGATCATCATTTATTTATTTCTTCTTATTCTCAAATTATTGATTAAATAACACGTGTTTATGTTATTTACCTTGAAATTTTAATTATGAACTATTTATTCATAGCTTCAAATATAATCTTACCCTTACTGATCATTTTAACTCACCCCTTTCTAATATTTTATTTTCCTCTAGGATACTAGGAAGTGTTTTTTATTGATATACAGGGATAAAATATGGGGAATATGGGTGTTCTCAAAGAATTGTTTTTTTATTTTATGTTTTAAATTATAAAAAATATTCCATGTATATATCTAGTTTAAATATACTATAAAAATATTTGGTCTTTTGGTATTTTATTTCTTTTATCCTATACAAATTTAATAAAGTAGGCACCATCTTTGGGTTACTGGGGTAAGGGTTGCTACAGATATCGTGGGACCTGAAATTTATTACCATGCTAATTGTCCATTAATATTGGATAACCTGCTTTGAATTCAATAATTTGTAAGTGTAATTATTATTATTTTGTTTATGTGATGGTCCCATAAAATAAAATTCATACTGATTTCTCAAATTTTTTAGTCACTCTCACATCTTATTATAAAATGTTCATCATTTTAATGGAGTTGAAAAAATAAATTATTTGTTTCCATATTTGTTGCGATGAATATTGGTGTTATGTGCCAGATTTTGAGAGTATTTTATGATCGGTAACCTCCATTATAATTTTTTGGTCTATAGGTGCTTGTATTTTAATGTATTTTTATTTATAAAATATAAAGTTGTGTCCTTAGATACCTAAGTGGTTATTACACACTTTATTTAGTGAGTTAATTGAAATTATTTATTCCTATATTACCATGTCTAGTTTTGTAATGGATTACCCAGTATATGTCTCAAATATCTTGATAAGTTGCATAGTGGCTGTCTGGCCTCACCAGTTTCTAGGATGTGGGTTAATAAATTGCTGGATCATGATTGATTCAAGGATTAAACCACTAGTATATTCTTGGGTTGTACATATAAATATGACATCATAGTTTTCTATCTTATGGATCTCATTCCAAACATGGGTGACCAAACCTAAGAAGGTTATCTGGTGGACTCTTAATAGTGTTACCATTAGGTTTAACTTTCTAATGTGGAGCCGTAAGCATTCCTACGATGATGAAAATTATCTCTCAAGTGTATTGGTTCCCAATTTGGGTGCCTCTTTGTGTCAGGATAACATCAAGAAGATTTTCTATATAGATGCAACAAAGGTGTTCATAGTATAGAATATATTAAACCAATTGATGGCCATGTTTTGATGATATAGGTACCTTTATAGTAGGGGGAGTTATTTCTTTACAATTTATCACCATTTTTAGGGGATAATTTCTGAGGAATCCAAGTGTGTGTGTGTGTGTGGGGGGTATATTTAGGAAGTGAAAACGTTTCTTTCAGACTAAAAATAACCATATTTAAATAAATTTGAGTAATCCTTTTATAATTAGTGGTTAACTAATTTACCAATTAAACCCTATGAACTGTGATGTTCATGGGATAATCACTACATTTATTAAGGTTTCCCTAAGGTTTCAATTATTCAAAGATGGTTAATTACCCTATTTAGAGCATCATACAATCACATTTATAATATTTTAGTCTATAGAGTTAGTGTTATATTATATCCAGTTTCATTTGGAAATGATCATATATATTTATATATGTTTCGAGTTAAAGAACCATCAATTATTTAATTTCAAAATTTTGGTTATTGAGTGGGTGGAACCATTCTAGTTTCTTTACTATATTAGTGGGTTTGTTCAATGGGTATCATTGAATTACATATTCAATGAAATCTATGTTTTTCTTTCACTTCCTTTATCCTTGGATGAATAGTTGAATCCTGCTTATGTATGGGATGTGATGTGGTTTCTTTTGAGTTGGTTGTTACCATGGGATATATTTTACCTTCATATCTTGGAACAACTGAGATAAGATATTTCTTAGTTAGTAAGTACTTTTGGTACACTTATACATGTAGTTTGACCTTTTTTCCTTCACTGGAAGTCAATAACTTTCTAAGAATAAAAATAATTATGGAGAGGGAAAATGTAACACGCAAAACATCAGTTACTTTACCTATTTTTTATATATTTTGAGGTTATCTAATTCATTGGTTGAGTTTCAAGAGTTTATAGTTGTTTTTTATGCTTTAGGAGTGTTTTTATGGGTGCATAGATTGATCATGGTTGGGGGAAAGAATGTAGATTTATCTTAGTTATCGTTCAATTGGTTTAGAAAGATAGAAGGGTGTAAAAGTCTAATGCATGATTTTTATAAAATTTCTCAGTGCCTAGGAGTGAAAAATTAAGTGGAGGCATAGGGAAAATAACGTTTGGTCCATAGTTGGTCAAACAATGCAAAAAAAACCATGTGAGGGTGCGGTTTTGAGGTAGATGCATGCATACTATTTCCTAAACCATGCAAACTAACCAAGATTATTGTAATTAATGCTCAAAAATTTAAATCTTAATTCATTTTTGACCCTAGAAACCCTCATTTTTCACCTCTTCTCTAAGGATCTTTGACTCCAGTCCTCTTCTAAGAGATCATCATGGTTCCCTTTGATTTGGAATCTAGTTTTTATGGATCTAAATTTGTTGTATCTCTAGAATAAAAGGTATTTATTATATATCTCTCTATCTCTAAATATTATCATCTACTCTAACATTTAACGTTAGATCTGACTTGTAATGGATAGACATATGATATGTGATGTGTTTTGATAATACCATAGTTGGATCTATCGAAGGAAAAGAGTTCTGAACTCATATGTAGAGTTTTTATTATCTCATTATTCATATTCATCATTTGCTGAGAGGTATATTTTTCCCCTCCATCAACTTTTACGCAAAATGTGAAGGATTTCAAGATTCTAATTGATTTTTTGAATAAAATTGATTTCCAAAACTCCATAGAATTTCTATTGGTTTTTTTCTCATGTATTTGGTCTTGGATTTAGGAATGTGTGGGGACACTATAGGGGTTTGAAATTAATGACTTTTAAAAGGGAATATTTTGATAAAGCAAAATGGATTTTGGTGTGAGTTCATGCCATGAATTGGGTTTCATGTGTTATTATACATTAAGAATTGAATAATGGATGAAATTTAGAATGACTATAGGACCATATTTGGAGGTTCATGTTATACATGGGTTTATGGGATGGATCATGGATTATATTCACAAAGATTACATTTTATGAGGTTTCAGTTTTCATGGTTTCTTGAAATCATGGAATTTATGTTTCGATAAACATTTTTTACTATTTTTAAAATGAATATTTATTTTTGGAAAACCATTTTGATCACATGATTTTTGGTTTGTAAATGATTTTTAAATATCTACTTACCTATTTAAATTTGTATAAACTGCTCTAAAATAATTTTTTTATTTCACCTAATATTTTATAAAACTATGAGCTAACATGATTCTAGTATTATTTCCTTATGGGAAAATTCCATTGAGGTTATATACTGGGTTTCTATACTCACCCCTATATATTCACTTTGGTGTATATAGAGACTTTTTTTGAAATTATGTAGATAAATGGAGAAATCTCATATTTCTAGTGGTGAATGATGGATGATATGGTATTTTATTTTTGATATTGGAGCTTTTTGGTTTCTATTATGTGGATATTTGTGTAATGAAACATTTATAACATTGTTTTAAATTTAAAGTCTATCATCTTGTAATATTATTTTAGTACTTCTATTCACTGATGAACTCTGATATTAGTTACTTACTAGATTTTCTTGAGTTGTATTGTTTATACTTCATGCATCATGGAGTCTAGTTTTTTATTCTCTCTTTTTGGGTTATTGGTTTCTGAATGAAAAATAATCCCCAAACATTTAAAAAATCCCTTGGAATTTATTTCCATTATTTTGTGTCTTGTGGACATCACCCATGTTTAATAGAACCATGTATCTTTCAAGTAAATGAATAGGGTTTGGTTGATACAAATGATATCAGTTTGGTCTAGTCTTCCTATCAGGATGGTATTTATAGAGATATAATGTTTTGGGACATGAAGTTTTTAGCTCAAAGATTTTCAAATATATCTTTATCATAAAATTCAATTTACCAAGGTAGTTCAGGTAGGAAAATTATGGTGAAACATTTTTGGTTTTGTTATCACCTCATCTTCGTTGGTTTAGTCAATGAGAGTTTATAATAATACATTAGTAAATTGACCTCCCACTAGGATGAAATAATTCACATGGAGTTTTTTTCTTATTATTTGATAAATGAGGATATGATAACCTTTTTGTTGAAATAGATTTCTATGATTTGGACAAAACTGATTGATTATAAAAATAAAATGGTTTTGCTAACATGGTAAATAGATTTTGGTTCTGTGTTTTTTGTTGATTCTTCCCAATATGAATTTGGTTAGTTTTTTCTATCATGGATTTGTGTTAATGTTTTCTTTATGATATATTTTCTAAAATAACATGAAAGTATTTGGAAATAAAACCTAAACTAGTGATGATTTTAATTAGTACTAATTAGATAAAAAGTAATTATAATACATGTTATTTTAAGATATTTTCTTCTATTTGAGTTTGATAACTTAAATTCATAGGCTTGTGTTTATTATTTTGCTTTTGTTATTTGTAACTATTTTCATATTTTGATTGTAAAAAACCCTTACACATGTTTGATTACCTTTTTAATTTTATGGATAATTGATGATTTCCTAAACATGTCATTTATTAATTTAATTCAATTATTTTTAAATATTTATGCATCTAATATAATTATACAATGAGTATACTAGATCCTTGATTTTTTTCCTTCTATGATTTTTTTAATGTTAAAAATACAATCATATTTTTTTCCTTATTAGGAAAGAAATTCAAAATGAATGTATAGTTTTATAAATATAGAAGTGAGTATAATCATTAGAAGTGAAATATAGTATCTTATTGTGATGTTTTTATTTTGAATCTATATAATTATTGTATTACGATTTACGATAGCATACTAAAACTATAATTTTATTTACTTAGATAATTCAATAAAAAACCAGTTATTATTTTCTATGATGTTGGTAATTAGTAATACATGTTAGTCATAATAAGTGGAATAACAAGCATAATTGTGATACATTAATATGGGTATGTTACTGTAACAATTTAAGAGTTTTTGTAAAAATATCAATAAATAGAACATTGGTTATGAAATCATGTGAAATTAATGACTTATTAATTTTCTTCATTATTTAATTTTTTCAATATTTGATAATTCTTAATTTTTTTCATTAGAATTATCAAATTTTAAACTTTATGGAATGAAATAAAGTAGTATAGTATATTTAAAAGTGAATTTTATTATTTTATTTGGTTAATTATAATTTTATTTGTTTAATATTGTTGAAACATAAAGTAATTTAGAGTTACATTAACTTGGTTTGTTAGTCATTGTTTAATAAGAAATTTGGTCACATTTTAATGTATATGAGATGACTGGTTATTGATTTTCTTCTTCTTGGTGGATACATGATTTTGTTACTTGTGTTTTTGTGATTTGAAGTAATGATCCATGTTTTGAGGGGAAATAGGTTTTAATAATACAAAATTATTTTAATTGGATTTATTTTAAAAATGAATTATATACATTAGATAAGTATAAAAAAATTATTTCTATAATGTTTTATGATTTTTTAGATATTTTCCTTTTAGGAAAATATTTTTAGACACTTCATTAAGTAGGATTTGGAAAAAAGAGTTGAAAAAATAAAACTTCCATTTTTTTGAAATTTATATTTGTATGGTTTTAAAAAAGATTTGTTTTATAAATATAGAATCATTACAGGATGGTTTTGAAAGTGATTTTATAAAAAATTCATAATTGTTTTTTTTGGTTTTTCATATTTTTGAATGGATTTGAATCATTTATTTAATTAAATTTTTATAGAAATTATCATCTTCATAAAAATTCTTATCACTATGTTGTAAACATAATAATTTGCGTCTGGAATTTAGAGTAGTTATTTTCTTATGAATTGGAAAATGAGACCCTCATAGTAGCTGGATGAAGTGGAAAATATATAAGAATAAAACCTGGAAATATATTATTGGATATTCCCCTAGGGAATTTGGGATTTTGATTATGGTTATGAGGCTAATTTTTCATCTAATATGGTTCTTATAATTCTATTTTTGTGTTAGTTTACTTGGTTTTCTTATTATTCTGATTCTAATCATATGAAAACTCTTTTGGTTGTGTTATTTAGCTTTGTTTCACATGTTATACTTGTGGTATTTTCATGCTATTGAACTTTTATTTTTCATCAGGTATTGATAATGGTTTTGTGTACTTAACTGTGTTGTGATGGTTATTCTTATTTATTGTAAATAAATATAATTCTTTGAAGGAAAAATTAATTTATTTGAGAGAATATTTTTCATGGGATGAGCATCAAGAAAACTACTGTGTAATGATATATTTTGGGTATTGAATTCATTTACCATTCCCTTTTTTCCTTTCCAATAGTACAACTTTGCTGGATATCATTGATTTCAAAGTGTCCTTATTGTAATCTGAAGAATGTGATGGTTCCTCACATTAAAGGCCATATTGATTTCTCTAATTGGTGTTTTAAACTTGCAACTTCTAATAAAATGTTAATATTTTACTGGAGTTGATATGATCAATTTTCTGTTTCCGTATATCTTAGATTAAATTCTGAGGTTAGGTGCCAGTCGTCGAGATTTATTCTTTATTGGTAACCTCTATTTAAGTTTTCTGAGGTATGGGTGCCCACACGGTCATTTTTTTGGCTTTAAAAATAAGTGAGCTTAAACCTTAGATACCTCAACAGTTCTTAACCACTATATTTAGAATGTTACTTTCAATTACTTATTCTAGTCCTCTCATGTTTGTGTTTGACAAGGAATACCTAGTATAGGTCTCATAGTTCATGTTTGATTGAGTAGTGTATATCTAATATTTCCAGTCCCTGAGAAGTGGGTTAATAAAATGTTGGATCATGAATGATCTATAGATTAAACTATTGGAATGAGATTTGGTCATACAGACAAAGATAATGTCATAGTTTTCTATTTGGTGGATCTCATTCCTACCTTGAGTAACCAAGTCTAAGAAATATACTAAGTGTACTTTTTATACTCTTACCATTAGGATAAACTATATGTTAGGGAGTTTTATTTATTTTTTAGAGGATTAAAGCTCTCTCTCTAGTGTATCAGGGCCCAATTTAGCATCATCCTTATATTAGGTCAACCTCAAGTAGATTTTATATCTATATGTAGGCAAGGTGATTATGATATAGAATATCAAAAACAAAATTGTAACAACCCGAGATTTTATGAAAAATATTCTTTTTTATTTCACTAATGTCTTGTGTTGTACGCTACACCAAAAGGAGCTTGCACAACACGCATCCTTGACTTTCCTTGCATTACATGCAATCACGACCATCCTCGATAGCGTGTGTAGTACGCAATACCGAGTTTCACTAAACAACGATATGCTATTAAAATATTATTAAAACTAGCCGTTTTGAATAGTAATAACCAATTTTTGAAATTTTTTAAATTTTATTTTTTAAAATGGACTTCATTTATGGATTCGGAGTATCGAATTTAGCCTAATGTGAAATTTTGGTACTTTTTGGATAACTTTCATATTCGGATGAATAGTGAAAATTACTAAATTTTAATTAAAAACAAATTTTTTAATCGAAATAATTAATAGTGATAAATTATTAATTTGAGTTGTTTTAGAGTATATTTAGAATATATTTTTACAATTTAATAAAATGTTGGTCATTAGATGTAATTTCAAATTTAAACCAGTTATAAACAAGTGTCAATCTTTTGATAGTTATTATCTCTTAAAAACACGCTATTTGTTGTGACAGTGGAAATTAATTATAAAATTAGTTAATGCAACTTATATATTGGGAATTTTGTAAAATAGAAATCATTTTTTGAATTCGGAATATCAATTATAGCTTAGGGTAAAATTTTGGCATTTTTTTGAAAAACTTCAATTTTTGATGAATAGTGAAACCACTAAGTGGTAGGTTAAAAACTGAATTTTGCATAAAACTTAATTTTACCGCTTCTGTGAATGGAATTTCGAAAATCCGACAGACACGGTTGATATCAGTAAGTAAAATGTGGTTCAATGAGATAAAAATAATTTTTTGGTGAATAGTAACTTTTTACTTTTTTTACCGCGGTTAATAGTAAATAGGGTAACTAAGGGTAAATATGATATTACTATTACCATAACACATGTCCTAATTATATTGGATAAGTGTAATTCAACCAAAAACAACCTTATGAATATAATATGACCATTTAGGTCCACTTGGATTAGATTATGACATTTAATATTATTTTATTTAATGAATAGTTAAAATAGTTAAAATCAAAGTTTAATAACTAAAACATTTTTAATATGGGGTTATACATAAGATAAATTCGACTATAAATATTCATTAGAAAGCTAAAACGATTTACTACATAATGATATTTTATTTATAATTTTTAGACTTTAAATAAATTAATTTATTTATGACACAACGATGATGCAGTAATTACCCTTTTAAGGAAATATTAACATAATTGATGTTATAAATGCTCAAATGAATGTAATTTGAGACTTTTTATGAATTAAACTAATTTTCTAGGTTACTAGGATATATTAGTGTTGATTTAATCAACTTGGTTTGAACATATAATTCTGTTATGACTTTCACAAAAATCATATATCAAATAGTGTCAAAATTGACACAGAATAGTTTTTAAATCAAATATTATATTATTAATTGTTATTTTATTCCTAAAAATCTATGGTTAGACCAAATGACTTAGATAAGGATATATATATTAATAATAAACAATTTGGGGTTATTTTGGCATGTTATAGTAAGTGTATTAACCATATAGTGAAAGAAAACAAAAAGACACGGTAAAAGTTAAATTATTTAACTTAGAGTTAAATCTAATTGATAAGGTTAAAATAATACCCTAAACTTGTCTATATCCTATTTGTTGATAGGATTTCGACCCATCCCCACTTTAGCTTCGAAATAAGACCCTTTTGAACCATTATAAACCGATTTTGACATTAATATAAAATAATATTTTGAGGTATTTTTAAGGTGCCCCTCTCCTCCCTTATAAAAGGACACCTCCTCCCCCTCCTCCTCACACCAATTTAAGCACTCAAGCTCGGCCAACCCATGCCAAAATCTCTTCTCCACTTCCCTAGAAACATCCTAGAGGTTCTTGTCTTCCTCAAAGACCAATTTTAGTTCCCTAAGAGGAGGTCTCAAAGAGGCGCTTCAAAGAAGAGGTAATTATCATTACCAATTCTTTCATCTTTATTTCTTCTTCCACCTCTTCTTCTTAGGTTGTTTCATTATGAAGTAATAAAATCAGTATCACTCATATACTGATATGTTATTATAAGTATGAAACAACCCTATTTCACCATCTATCCATCTTACGGAAAAAGAAATCACCGCGCGTGCGTACGTACGGAATACCGTCTCCATGCCGTGGTGTAATCTATTTTCCACCACCACCTTACATGGATGTGTATAATGGTGTAAAGAATAACTATACATAGTTATTACAACATCATATTGATTATGATATATTGTATAATCCACTCCAATTCAATTCAATATTTATGGAAATGATATCATCGCTCGTGCGTACGTACGGACTACCGTCTCCACGACGCGACGAGATTCATTCTCCATGTTAACCATTTAAGAATGATAATAAAGTATATATAAGAAATAACAATGAAATATATGACATTATAAAGCTACTGGATATATTTATATATATATATATGTATGTCATCTACTTACTTCCATTTCAAGACAATAAGGAAAGGAAAACAGCGTTCATGCGTACGTACGGACTACCGTCTCCATGAACGGTGTTTTTCATTTTATTTATCTATCTATTATATATATATATATATACTGAATATATATGATACATAAATCATATTGTATATTCTGTAAGTAAGTAAATCATTATATAAGTAATAATGATGTCAAGAACAACAAGTCAAAACACCTACGATAAATGAAACGATTTTACCCAAAACGCTTCTTTAACATTAAATTTACAAAAGAACGGGTAATATAATGTCATAAGTGAACCATATATGATATCATAACAATGAATATGATTCTGTAATAAGTCAATGACATTATTTAAATCATTATACAGGAGGTTCGGACACATACGAAGCAAATCGGACCTAAGGTAAGGGATAAATTTTCAATCTCATTTTTATCCGAGATTGCTTATACGTAAGTATTTACTGGGGTTACGTTTATCATCCATGACCATGATTTCTAAAAATGATTTCATAAAATGTTTACCTTTCTTAAATGGATGTTTAATGTCATTTTTACCCTTTATTTGCTTTTTACCACATTGTATGAATGAAATCTTTCGTTTGGTTACCATATAAGGTACTTTTTTGACTTTTCTGACAAAAGTACGAGGAGAATGTTATTTTTAACTTATACGACATGAACGGATTTTTACGGTTTCATAACGCCTCATTTTCAAGAAGATTCCTCTACAAGATTTCATGATTATTTTCAATAAAACCCTTATCTTTTAAAATTGCATGGAATTTTGTGAAAATAACATGATTTTAAAGAAGAAAGGATATTTTCCTCAAGAATTCATTTCAAGTGTTTTGTCAAAACTATTTTACATATAAGATGACATTATTTCATATGTTTATGTTTCAAGTAAAATTTCTCTATGATTTAAATGGATTCAATTTTCTTATGATGAAATGATATCAATTGTTTATGGATTATGTTATGATGGCATGATGTTTAAGAATCCCATTTTATTTCATGGGTTATGTTATGATGTATGATTTATGATTTTGTGGCACACATAAGAATGGTTTCATTATGAGATGGGTGGGACCTATATCTCCCTCCAATGCATTGGGTAAAGATTTTATATCTCATGAGATAGACAGGGCTGGAACGGTAGGTTATACCGGTTCAGTGAAACAGGACTGAAACGAGGGTGACTCGATTCAGAAAGGGACTTTGTCCACTAAGATAGTCTTGGAAATGAGTCTTAACCAACAAGAAATGATTCTCTATGATTATGTGTGTATTCCACAAAGTTTCATATTTTAAGTTATGATTATTGTGATTACTTTTCACTGCCATGATTTACCCCATGTTATGAAATTATGATCTCTTTTGCAGGTTAAGATTTCCAAAAGTTATGTGCTTATGATGTGATTGATATTTCTTTTGTTTACCCTTACTGAGCATTTGAGCTCACCCTTTTATGTTTTCTTTTCCCAAGGATATAAAGAAAGGTTTTAGGTAAAAAAAGGAAGATCTTTATGGGAGATTTTGAAGATCTTTCACCACGATTAGAAGATTATATTCCGAGTTTCCAAAGACACTAAACTATTACGATCCTTGTGTGTATGTTTTTTGTTATGTACTAAGTATTCCGCAAATGTAATGTAATTTCCATGTACTTTAAGCTTCAGGTCTCTACAGTTGGTATCATAGGAAAGGTTTAGTCAACCTTTGGAAACTAGTATGCGAGAACTTTAGTGAGATCTCTAGAGATATTTCTAAGGTATGTCTAGGGATGCCTCTAAGGTTAAGTATACGTATAGGTTATAGTACTAGAACTACGCTAACGATCATAGAATTAAACCTAAGATGTTAGATATTGAAGGTACTCCCCCTTTATTATGTTGTTTTCCCTAGCATGATTTTTGCCTCTCACACTAATCTTTTTGGGTTTTAGACGATGGCTGGAACTCGAAGGAACCGTGTTGATCAATGCAATGGACAATGCAATGATTGTCCTCCTGAACAAACAAATGTTATGGGAGATGGAGTGCAAAATCTTATTGCTATACTTACACAAGCTATGAATCATTCTGGACTTCCAAATGAGCAGAGAAGGGAACAATATTCTATTGAGTCCTTCATGAGGCAACGTCCACCTTCTTTCAGTGGGTCTTCTGATCCACTTGTTGATGAACAATGGATCAGTACCACTGAAAAGATATTTTCAGTTCTTCAATGTTCTGAACATGATAAAGTCATCTTAGCAGTATATCGTTTGGAAGGTGAAGCTGATCAATGGTAGAATCTTATCAAGAATACAAGGCAAAGAGATGAAATTGAGTCCATGGAATGGGACAAGTTCAAGAACTTATTTTTCAATAAGTACTTCCCTCGTATTCTTCGAACAAATATGGAGAAGGAGTTTCTTGAACTAAAGCAAAAGGATGATGAATCTGTTGGTATATACGAAGTGAATTTGACAAGACTTGCAAGGTATGCATCTGGCATTATCATCTAACCTGAAAGTAAAGTTGATCGATTTTTTAGTGGCTTAAAACCAAGTCTTCGAAGAGCATTAGCTATAAGAGACTTCAGTAGCTATGAAGAAATTGTGCGTTGTGCTATCAAGGTAGAAATGGAAGTTGGTGTTACATATCCATCTCATGGTTTTGACAAGAAACGGAAGATGGAGTTCAAGGAGAAATCTCAGAATAATGGTGAAAAGAAGATGAATGTTTCCTTATGCACAAAGTGTGGAAAGAAGCATGGTGGAGATTGTCTTAAAGGGACTAGAAAATGTTTTATGTGTGGAAAAGAAGGTCATCGAGCAGCTGAGTGTCGAAGTAATGGAAAAAGGGTTTCTAATGATGTGAATAAAGCAAACACTGCAGAGAACGCACCACCAACACTTCAATGCTTCAAGTGCAAGGAAATGGGGAATTATGCTAATAAATGCCCTAATCCAAGGGTTAGTGATGATCAACATGAGCAACAACTGAAGGCAAAGGACAAAGGGAAGTCACATGCGATCACTATTGGCAATGTTGAATATGACAACGATGTGGTGGAATGATTAAGTGTTTATGTAATGGGATTCCAAAATAATGTTGTATCATTGAGTATTGCAATATTTATTGATGTGGTATTCAAAGTGATTGAGATATTTTTTGGAAATAAGATGATATGCAAATAATGAAGGGAAAACGAGAAAATGAAATGTTTAATAGTATTCATGAGCTCATGATTGATATAAGGACTAAGTGATATCATGGTTTGAGTATATAGAATTTTGAGGATTTTGGTATGTGGAAAGTGTTAACTTTAAACTGCATTCATGTTTTCACTAAGGTATTCAAGAGAATACATGATTAAGGACTTTGAATGTTTGGAATGTGACCAAAAAAACATATCTTATGATATATGGGGATCAACGATGGTATTAAATCTCTGGTAATCGTTTTCACTATGTTATGAGAGTGGACTGCAGTATTATGGATAAGCCTAAAGATTGAAATGGATTATGTTGGACATAAGTGAGTATTGTTTAAGGATAGAAGTTTTTTTTTCTTCGATATTATTGATGGGATGTTATAGTAATGTAGTTTTAGAAAAAGGACAACTTGCAGGATGGGCGACAGCCCATCGCTTCAAGGCTGTGGGAATCAAACCCACAACCGAAGTGCGACTGGCCTTTATCGCCTACCACTGGCCTACAGGAAGTCCCTGTTTATTAGAAACTAGTTTTATTATATTAAGCAGTATGATATACGAAGTATAAAGTCCATTTTAGGAACCATATATGATTAATCTCACTATAGATCGACTTATGTATATAATTTTTGCTAACCTTTTGTTTGAGACAGATGGAATGACCCGTCATTCTATCACATGATCTGCTAACACTTCACGAATAACAAATTCAACTTCATTTATTTAATAGATGAAGAGGAAATTGTTAAAGGCATGAAAAACAGTGAGATTGTACCAAAATAAAGAAATTATTTATTCTAATTCAAATTTTCAACTTTAGGGAAATGATCTTGAAAACCAAAAATGTTGTCCTAGTGATCTTATACCTGATGAATCAGATGGTACCTTAGATCATCACAAATTTATGGATTTGTGATTACTGGATTTTCCATAGCCATGTTCTCTACCACTCTCCATCATAACATGATGGTTAGATTTCTCTTTCATATCCATATTTTCACCTATGTGGAAACCCAGTGATTAGTTTATTTGGGTAATCGTTACATTTCATACTTTAGTTTTTAAAGCCAAGTTTTGGTATTCCTTTTTACGATGTGGGTTTCTATTAAAGAAACTTTCGAATAGTAAACCATTTATAACCCCGACGAATTTCGAGGGCGAAATTCATTTTAAGGGGGGTAGAATGTAACAGCCCGAGATTTTATGAAAAATATTCTTTTTTATTTCACTAATGTCTTGTGTTGTACGCTACACCAAAAGGATCTTGCACAATACGCATCCTTGACTTGACTTGCATTACACGCAATCGCGACCTTCCTCGATAGCGTGTGTAGTACGCAATACCGAGTTTCACTAAACAACGATATGCTATTAAAATATTAATAAAACTAGCCGTTATGAATAGTAATAACCACTTTTTGAAATTTTGTAAATTTTATTTTTCGAAATGGACTTCATTTATGGATTCGGAGTATCGAATTTATCCTAAGGTGAAATTTTGGTACTTTTCGGATAACTTTCATATTCTGATGAATAGTGAAAATTACTAAATTTTAATTAAACACAAATTTTTTAATCAAAATAATTAATAGTGATAAATTATTAATTTGAGTTGTTTTAAAGTATATTTAGAATATATTTTTACAATTTAATACAATGTTGGTCATTGGATGTAATTTCACATTTAAACCAGTTATAAACAAGTGTCAATCTTTTGATAGTTATTATCTCTTAAAAACACGCTATTTGTTGTGACAACGGAAATTAATTATAAAATTAATTAATGCAACTTATATATTGGGAATTTTGTAAAATAGAAATCATTTTTTGAATTTGGAATATCAATAATAGCTTAGGGTAAAATTTTGGCATTTTTCTGAAAAACTTCAATTTTTGATGAATAGTGAAACCACTAAGTGGTAGGATAAAAACTGAATTTTGCATAAAACTTAATTTTACCGCTTCTATGAATGGAATTTAGAAAATCCAACAGACACGGTTGATATCAGTAAGTAAAATGTGGTTCAATGAGATAAAAATAATTTTTTGGTGAATAGTAACTTTTTACTTTTTTTACCGCGGTTAATAGTAAATAGGGTAACTAAGGGTAAATATGATATTACTATTACCCTAACACATGTCCTAATTCTATTAGATAAGTGTAATTCGACCAAAAACAACCTTATGAATATAATATGACCATTTAGGTCCACTTGGATTAGATTATGACATTTAATATTATTTTATTTAATGAATAGTTAAAATAGTTAAAATCAAAGTTTAATAACTAAAACATTTTTAATATGGGGTTATACATAAGATAAATTCCCCTATAAATATTCATTAGAAATATAGAAAGATTTACTACATAATGATATTTTATTTATAATTTTTAGACTTTAAATAAATTAATTTATTTATGACACAACAATGATGCAGTAATTACCCTTTTAAGGAAATATTAACATAATTGATGTTATAAATTCTCAAATGAATGTAATTTGAGACATTTTATGAATTACACTAATTTTATAGGTTACTATGATATATTAGTGTTGATTTAATCAACTTGGTTCGAACATATAATTCTGTTATGACTTTCACAAAAATCATATATCAAATAGTGTCAAAATTGACACAAAATAGTTTTTAAATAAAATATATTATTATTAATTGTTATTTTATTCCTAAAAATCTAAGGTTCGGCCAAATGACTTATATAAGGATATATATATTAATAATAAACAATTTGGGGTTTGTTTGGCATGTTATAGTAAGTGTATTAACCATATAGTGAAAGAAAACAAAAAGACACGGTAAAAGTTAAATTATTTAACTTAGAGTTAAATCTAATTTATAAGGTTAAAATAATACCCTAAACTTGTCTAAATCCTATTGGTTGATAGGATTTAGACCCATCCCCACTTTAGCTTCGAAATAAGACCCTTTGGAACCATTATAAACCGATTTTGACATTAATATAAAATAATATTTTGAGGTATTCCTAAGGTGCCCCTCTCCTCCCTTATAAAAGGACACCTCCTCCCCCTCCTCCTCACACCAATTTAAGCACTCAAGATCGGCCAACCCCTGCCAAAATCTCTTATACACTTCCCTAGAAACATCCTAGAGGTTCTGGTCTTCCTCAAAGACCAATTTTAGTGCCCTAAGAGGAGGTCTCAAAGAGGCGCTTCAAAGAAGAGGTAATTACCGTTACCAATTTTTTCATCTTTATTTCTTCTTCCACTTCTTCTTCTTAGGTTGTTTAATTATGAAGTAATAACATCAGTATCACTCATATACTTATATGTTATTATAATTATGAAACAACCCTATTTCACCATCTATCCATCTTACGGAAAAATAAATCACCGCGCGTGCGTACGTACGGAATACCGTCTCCACGCCGTGGTGTAATCTATTTTCCACCACCACCTTACATGGATGGGTATAATGTTGTAAATAATAACTATACATAGTTATTACAACATAATATTGATTCTGATATATTGTATAATCCACTCCAATTCAATTCAATATTTATGGAAATGATATCATCGCTCGTGCGTACGTACGGACTACCGTCTCCACGACGCGATGAGATTTATTCTCCATGTTAACCATTTAAGAATGATTATAAAGTATATATAAGAAATAATAATGAAATATATGACATTATAAAGCTACTGGATTTATGTATATATATATATTTATGTCATCTACTTACTTCCATTTCAAGACAATAAGGAAAGGAAAACAGCGTTCATGCGTACGTACGGACTACCGTCTCCAAGAACGGTGTTTTTCATTTTATTTATCTATCTATTATATATATATATACTGAATATATATGATATATAAATCATATTTTATATTCTTGAAGTAAGTAAATCATGATATAAGTAATAATGATGTCAAGAACAACAAGTCAAAACACCTACGATAAATGAAACGATTTTACCCAAAACGCTTCTTTAACATGGAATTTACAAAAGAACGGGTAATATAATGTCATAAGTGAACCATATATGATATCATAACAATGAATATTATTCTTTAATAAGTCAATGACATTATTTAAATCATTATACAGGAGGTTCGGACACATATGAAGCAAATCGGACCTAAGGTAAGGGATAAATTTTCAATCTCATTTTTATCCGAGATTGCTTATACGTAAGTATTTACTGGGGTTACGTTTATCATCCATGACCATGATTTATAAAAATGATTTCATAAAATGTTTACCATTCTTCAATGGATGTTTAATGTCATTTTTACCCTTTATTTTCTTTTTACCACATTTTATTAATGAAATCTTTCGTTTGGTTACCATATAAGGTACTTTTTTGACTTTTCCGACAAAAGTACGAGGAGAATGTTATTTTTAACTTATACGGCATGAACGGATTTTTACGGTTTCATAACGCCTCATTTTAAAGAATCTTACTCTAAAATATTTCATGATTATTTTCAATAAAACCCATATCTTTTAAAATTGCATGGAATTTTGTGAAAATAACATGATTTTAAAGAAGAAAGGATATTTTCCTCAAGAATTCATTTCAAGTGTTTTGTCAAAACTATTTTACATATAAGATGACATTATTACATATGTTTATGTTTCAAGTAAAATTTCTCTATGATTTAAATGGATTCAATTTTCTTATGATGAAATGATATCAATTGTTTATGGAATATGTTATGATGACATGATGTTTAAGAATCCCATTTTATTTCATGGGTTATGTTATGATGTATGATTTATGATTTTGTGGCACACATAATAATGGTATCATTATGAGATGGGTGGGACCTATATCTCCCTCCAATGCATTGGGTAAAGATTTTATATCTCATGAGATAGACAGGGCTGGAACGGTAGGTTATACCGGTTCAGTGAAACAGGACTGAAACGAGGGTAACTCGATTCAGAAAGGGACTTTGTCCACTAAGATAGTCTTGGCAATGAGTCTTGACTAACAAGAAATGATTCTATATGATTATGTGTGTATGCCACAAAGTTTCATGTTTTATATTATGATTATTGTGATTACTTTTCACTGCCATGATTTACCCCATGTTATGAAATTATGATCTCTTTTGCAGGTTAAGATTTCCAAAAGTTATGTGCTTATGATGTGATTGATATTTCTTTTGTTTACCCTTACTGAGCATTTGAGCTCACCCTTTTATGTTTTCTTTTCCCCAGGATATAAAGAAAGGTTTTAGGTAAAAAAAAGAAAGATCTTTATGGGAGATTTTGAAGATATTTCACCACGATTAGAAGATTATATTCCGAGTTTCCAAAGACACTAAAATATTACGATCCTTGTGTGTATGTTTTTTGTTATGTACTAAGTATTCCTCAAATTTAATGTAATGTCCATGTACGTTAAGCTTCGGGTCTCTACAAAAATAGTGGGTTTGTTATTATGATATAGATATATTTTCAATTGGGGGAATGAATTCTTGGACTCTTGTCATTTCTATTATAAGTATAGTTTATAAGGAAGTCAAATAGTGGGGTATGTTTGGTATGTGATGACCTTTCCTTCTATAATTACTATCAACATATTTAATTGAGGTAGATAAATACATTGGGGGTTAGTGGTTAATTAATTTACCCATGAAAACCTCTTAATTATGATGTTCATAGGACCATAACTACCTTTTATAGAGTTTTTATATGGTTTCACTTAACTTTAGATGCTTTATTACCCTATTTCGAGCATCATACCACCACTTATGTTGACTTCGGTTTTCTGAGTTGGTGTTTCATTGTGTTTAGCACCATTTGAAAATGGTCATATATCTTCATATATCCTCAAGGATAAAGAATAATTGTTTGTGAAAGTGAAAAAGGTTGGCTCTCAGGTTAGTGGAACCATTTGATCTTCTCAACCATATCAGTGGGATTTTTTAATAGGCATCATTGCATTCTGGATTCAATGTAATGCATCTTTTCCTCCCTTTTTCACTATTCTAGGATGAAAAGTCAAATATTGGTTATATATAGGATGGAAACTTTTTTCTTTTGTGTTGGGATTTACCTTGGAATCTATTTGATCTTCATGTATTGGGGCGGGTATGATAATATTTTACACAAATAATATATATCTTTATTATGTTTTGTATGTCTAGTTTTTTAGTTTAACCTTCTCTTTCTTCACAGGAAGTCTCCTAGTTTTTGTAAACTGAAATTGTTATGGGGGGAGAATATAACACCACTATTTTGAGGGATTTTATCCATTTATTATATATTTTGATGTTATATATTAATTAGGTTGATTTTCAAGAGTTTTCTGTTGGTTTTTAGGTGTTATGGAAGTGTTTTAAATCATGCATGGTTAGGTAAAAGCATTAATATGTCATGAGGTAACCTTTTGATAGGTTTAAGTGGTCATTAGGGTGCACACAGATAGGACAATATTTTTCCAAACTTTCTTGGTGCCCAAGTGATAACATTTAAGTGGAGGTAGAGGGAAAATCATAATTGGAACATGTTTTGTCAAATTGTGTAAACCAACCATGTGTGGGCGGGGTTTAGAGGTCATGGTAGGTTCACTATTTCACAAAATGGATAGACTAACCAAACCGCATGTAATTAATGCTCCTAAAATTATATATTAACTTTATTTTGACCCCCAAAACACGAATTTTTCACCTATCCATTGAGGATCTTGAACTCTAGTCCTCTCCTAAGAATTATTAGTGGTTTTATTTTATTAATAAGATAAGTTTGATAGATTTAGGCGAATTGGATCTCTAGAATCCTGGGTTAGTGTCTTTTTAATCTATCTCTCTCTATAGATATTCTTAGCTTTTCTCACATAGATCGTTATATATAATCCATTATGGATAGATATTTGATCTATATTTTGTTCTTATGAGATATTTATTAGATGAATTAAAGGAACAAATTTTTGATCCAAAATATAATTATTTCATTATGATTTTATTTATTTTCATCACCCTTTGACAGGTAGACAATTTATCAATCATTATACTTTTACTTCAAATGTGAAGGCTTTAATGGATCTGATTTATTCTATTTGGTTTGAATAAAATTAATTTCTAAAACTCGGCTAATTATTTTCTGGTTTTCTTTATCTTTTCTTTATTATTAGTTTGGAGAATATTAAGTACACCACATGGTTTTGAAATTAATATATTTTTAACAATTGTTATTTAGATTAATAAAAGAGTATTTTGTAGAGAATTCATGACATGGATTGGGTTGGGTATGTTCTAGTGCATCGATAAGGGGATCATGGATGGATGTTACCATGATAATGTAACCTTTTTAAAAGGTATAGGTTATGAAATGGTGTGTATGATGGATGATGGTTATAATTCACCATGATTATAAGACTTTTTTGGGAGGTCCTGGTTTGCATGGGTGTGTGAGTGAAATCATGGAATTGATGATTGGATAAACTATTTCTACAATTTTTTAAAGGAATGTTTAGTTTGGGAAAACCATTTTTATCACATAATTTATAGTTCAGATCCACTTTAGTAAAATCATCTGGTTTGCATATTTTTTTATAAACTATTCTAAAAAACTATTGATACTCTACCCATTTTTTATAAAACTATAAGATAACATGATTATGGTATTAGAGAAATGTGGGAAAATTAACTTGGGCTCTCTAATTAGGTTGTTATACTCACTCCTATATATTCAATTTGGTGTATATATAGGATTTTTTTGGCATTCTACATATAAATGGAGATATATAAATTTTCTAGAAGTGCATGGGGGATTCATAAATATTTTATTTTGGAGCTTGGAGCTCTATGGTTGTTGTTATATATAACTTAGGGTAGTTCCATGTTTGAAAATCTATTTTCCATTTTTTAGTCTATCATCTTATAGTCTAATTTTAGTAATTTTTTGGTTGATTCACTTTGATATTGTCTTTTTATAGGTACTTGTTGGGATATATTGTTTATAATTATTTCCTCATGAAGTATGGTTCCTTTCATTCAATAGTTTCAGGTTTTGGTTATTTGAAGGGAAAATCGTCCCCAAATGTTTCTTTAATCCCTTGAAATTTATTTGTAGCCTTAAGTGTCTTGGATACATCATTTCTAACCACCAAAAATTTTGATTAATATTTTTTTCCTAATGATTTGTGTTAATTTATTTTATACTCAACAAAACTACATGCTTTAACTAATAAAGGGAGTATAATTAAAATGATACCATTGGATTTTGACTGTTATATGACCATTGGTCAATATGGATGTTGAAAACTATACTCTTAACGTTATGATTATTGTTTATAAATATAATTGATCATGGTTAATTAATACATAAAGAAGAGTTGATGTCCTCATCCTATAGACTTAGACAGTAGGAAGCCCATATTTTGGATCCAGGGAAGGAGGCAACATCACTGGGCTTTTCTTTGGAACAAGACCAAGCCAAACTCCAACATGTTAAGCTTGAATAGAGTCACTTACGAAAGAAGTTCAATCTGATAGAAATCACCACTCGAGAAATTTTGTGTGAGTCGCCCCAAGATTCTATCACCATAGCACACCTTACTATTAGGTCATATGTAGGTGTTATAAGGGGCTATGTAACAAGGCCTTAGTTTCCTTGTGTAATCCTTTTTTATAAATAAAATTGTTATTTCTTTATTTTGTAAAATTTGTGAATTCCAAATATCAAGATAAATATAGGTGGAATTTTTAGAATTTCTATTTTATTGGTATATTTTGGAAAAATGTATTTTAAAATATTTTTTGTATACTTTAAATAATTAATAACGTGAAATGATTTTCAAAAAATGGTCTTCTATTGTTGTGATCAGTAAGAAATTTTAGAGTATAATAAGACCAACTTAATTTTTAGTATATAGTATTGTAT
This sequence comes from Viscum album, assembly GCA_963277665.1. Classification (NCBI taxonomy): domain Eukaryota; kingdom Viridiplantae; phylum Streptophyta; class Magnoliopsida; order Santalales; family Viscaceae; genus Viscum; species Viscum album. Next base: position 2,075,624,605 of record OY728131.1, read on the forward strand.
GAATAGTAATATTACCCTTATGAATAGTAATTTGACCAATGGAATAGTAATATCACTCAATAATTTATAAATATAATTTAGGAATCTTAAATGGTAATGTGATATAATAACATTAGTAAATAACTTTTTCAGAAATTATTAGTAAAGTATTAGTATTTTTTTCAGGTAAATAGTGTTTTTACTTAAAAATTAAATATCTCATAATTAGAATATTATTTTCATAAAATGGAGTTTATTTTTGAATTCAAAGCACCAATATTAGGTTAGGGTTAATTTAAGAGATTTTTTATAAAATGTTTTGTTTTTGGTGAATAGTAAAATAATGTTTTGAGTTTTGGTGTATTTAATAACATCATTAGTAATATACTCATTATGTCATAATTATGGTCTAATATATTTCAGTAAGATATGTTATTAGGTTTCCAATGTGTCCAATACCATGGGAAAATACCAAGGGCAAGCCCATTGTTTTCCAAATACCATTGACGAGGTGTCCCTTGAAAATTAATAAATTATTCCCTCACATTTGCAATAAATACCAACCCATTCCTTAATTAAATTCATTAAAAATTTATCCTTAACTAATGTCTGGTCTTCTTACCTCCCAATTTTTCATCCCAGGTTCCCTTAATCCCCCAAGGTCCCAACCTTCAAGCTTTTGAAGTTACTCTTCAATGTAAGGGAACCTTTCACCCTCCTCTGTTAGTCATGACTTCCTTTATGTTATGACTTATAGTTTAAATTTTACTATGGGGGGGGTATGTTCTTCTTTATCATTATTACTATAAATTTCATTTCCAATTGATGATAGACCCTTTTTGATATCATCAAATAATTTTCTGATTTTTTAAGTGACACCGTTAGGGTGCCGAATTTTTGTAAAAGAAATCACATCTTCTCTTTTTCATTCATGTTTCATTTTCATGTGATATGTCATTAAAATATCCATAAAATGTTCTTATATCCATGTAATTATGTCATTATACTATATCTTGACTCTCTTATGAATGGGTTACCGCTCTCACATCTCTTTTTAGTGTTTTCTAAAACCATTTTGTATAGTCGTTATGCTGCAGAATTTTTGTCTCAAAATCTCTCTCTTTTTCTAAATAAATTATTTTATTTTATTTATGAGAATACCAAAAAATATTTCATTTCAATGGTTATTCATCAAGACATAAAATTGATATATTTTATTCTATAATTGACATACATATAACCCTCACTCCATTTCCATGGATTATAAATGACATAATGATCTTGTTTTTAAGCACATTTTAAAATGTCACAATTTTGATATAAAACCCATTTCTTTTATTATATTTGGGTTATTTATGAAATGTTTTATTATGATACATGTGGATCAAAAGAAAATAAATACATATTAATAGTGTGACTGTTATATCTCCAATGCATTGGGTAAAGAATTTAATCTTTAGAGATGGTAAGTTTCACGATACCTTGGTGAATAACCCAGGTAATTTTTATAACACCTTGGGGATGAACCTTGGTGAAATGTTCATGAATTTCTAAATTAAATTTTGTAGCCACATATTCATGTTATGATTCATGTTATTTTATTTATGATTTTCCCCTTCTTCCATTTCTCCTATCTTTATGTTTTTCATCATGTTCTTATTGATATCACAAGTAAACCGATTCCCTTACTTTCCTTACTGGGCCTTCTAATCACCCTTTCCTTTAATGTATGTCTCTAGGTTATGAGATGAAGTAATTTTGAATATGATGAACTTTTTAAGAATATTTTAATGTTAATTTAAAATAGTGTTTTATGTTTTCATGTATTATGTTCCAGATTTCCGAGACACTAGACTTTAAAGATACTTTGGTTGTAAAATGTAATGAAAAGTTATAAAAAGGAGAGATTCCATAGTTGGTATCAAAGGATAGTTTAGTTATTTAGGGAAATCAGGATATGAAAAATTTAGAAAGAACCCTATAGAAAAGTATAAATATAGGAAAAATTCCTAGTATCTTGGTGAAATATTTAGTAAGTGGTTTCCAAACAAATAAATCACTATCTGGATATGAACATGTGGATGTGGATTTGGAACAAATGTATCTAGGAGTGAAATATCTGAATAGGAGTTTTGGTATTGACCTGGGGTATCCTAGTACATGACAGTGGGCCTTTATTCACTCATAGTTTGACACTCCCAGGGGATATGTTTGGTTAATCAAAATCTTTTTAAGAATCATTATGAAGGGTTTATATTGAAATGTAATTGTTTAAGCATGAAGTTTTAAGACATAAAATCCTTTACAGTTAAAATTTTTTATAATGAAATAAGATTCTATCTAAGGTTTTATTCTTGTAGAAAATGGTAGGTAATAGGAGCAACCGTGAAAATAGTGACCACAATGGAACATCCATTAACTGCCCTATGATGAAAGCCGAAATGGAAAATTTCATGAGAATGATGAACCAACTAACTAAAGTTATAGGAAGTAACATGAATCAAGATGAGATATAGATCTCTCCATGAATGGAAGAAAATTATTTTAATTCCTTTATGAATCAAATACCACCAACCTTTAGTGGATCTATCGACCCATTGATTACTGAACAATGGATCAGCTCTATCAAGAATATCTTTTCTGTGCTCAACTATTTGGACAAAGACCAAGTCATCCTGGATGTTTATCTCTTTGAGGGAGAAGATGATCTGTGGTGGTAACTGATTAAAAACAAGAGGCCAAGAGTGGAGGTTGAATATTTGGAGTAGTATGAGTTCATAGGGATCTTATTCAATAAGAATTTCCCACGTTTGATGAGAACAAAAATGGAGAAGGAATTTCTCGAGCTGAAGCATAAGGAGAATGAATCTTTAGTAAGCTACGAGATGAACTTCACAAGGATTTCACATTACACCTATATATTTTTCATGGATCCTAATGGGAAGTTTTATTTATTTTTTGGTGGACTATGACCTCATCTACGGAAGAATTTAGTCAATGAGACTATGCCAGATATGAGGAGGTCGTAAAAAGTGCAATGAAAGTCGAACAAGAGTTCGATGAGATGCAGTGGTCTGATAAATCCAATGATAAGAAGAGATCAATGGAACCAAGATTAGGTAGTATCTTCTATTAGGTAAGAAGATGCAAGAAATTTCAACGTCCCACATGTAATAAATGTGGGAAGAATCATTCAGGGAACCACCTGTATAGGAGAAGGAAGTGAAACAAGTGTGGAAGAGATGACCATATTACGTAGAATTGTGGTAGATCAGTAAAGCCTCAACATTCCAACACTAAGGACAAGTGGAATATGGTTAAATCCCTACCTAATGTCCAATGCTATATGTATAGAAAACTTGTTCACTTTTCCAATCACTATCTATATCTGAGGGTAGTGGAGTGGAATCACCATTAGCCTCACCAAAGGCTAAGGGATCAAGGTTATGCTTTTTCTATCACAAAATCTGATGTTGAAGCTCCAAATTATGTGGTAGTAGGTACTATTATTTTTCTCTCAAAGATAGAAACTGCTTTGTTTGATTCTGGTTCTATGCATTCCTTTATTTCCTCCATGTTTTCAAATAATTTATAATCAACCCTTAAACTGCTAAAAGTAGAGTTATTAGTCAAGACTCCTCGTGGGATTATCAAAGAATCATTAGTGTTTTTAAACCCTAGTATTTACTTAAATGAGTAAAATCTTATCGCTAATATAGTAGCCATTCCCATGCTAGAATTCGACATTATAATAGGGATGGAGTGGCTCTCAAAGTATAATTCTAAGATCAAATGTAGATGTAAGGAAATATCAGTAGTCTTGAATGGAAAACCTATAGTTATCTTCCAAGGAGAGATATATCAACCTAATATTTGACTAAAAGAACCTCATATATCCTTCTTTATAGGTTTGATCAGTAAAGAAGAAGGAAATGAGATTATAAGGATAGAAAATGTCCCCATCGTCCAGGAATACATTGATATATTTCCCGAGGATTTACTCAGACCTCCCACAGAAGAAGAGGTAGAGTTCCCCATTGAACTCGCACCTGGATATCATTCGATTTCAAAGTCCTTGTATTGGATGTAAAATCTGGATTTGGAGGAATTAAATAATCAACTCCATGATCTTTTGGAGAAGGTTTCTATCCAACCGAGTGTGTCTCCTTGGGGAGCACCTATTCTCTTTGTGAAGAACAAGGATAGATCAATGCAACTTTGCATTGATTATATAGAACTGAACAGAATCATGGTGAAGAAAAAAAATACCCTCTACCAAGAATTGATGTCTTATTTGAACAACTTTGTGGGGATCAATTCTTCTCTAATATTGATCTTCGTTCTGGTTATGAACAATCAAGGGTGAATAAATATGATATTCTAAAATCTGCCTTCTGATCAAGATATGGGCATTATGAGTTTGTTGTTATGCCATTCGGATGGACTAATGCACCTTCTATTTTTATGGATTTTATTAATAGAGTTTTTAAGGACTACCTTGATAACTTTGTGGTAGTTTTTATTGATGATATTATGATATGTTTCAAAATCCATGAAGACCATGAGGATTATGAAAGGGTTATTTTGCAAAATCTATAAAAGGAGAGTCTTTTTAAAAGTTCATGAAATGTAAATTTTGGTTACAACAAGTTTCGTTTTTGGGGAACATTGTAACCAATGAAGGAATCACAATTGACCATGAAAAGACAAAGGCTGTAGAGGAGTGGTCTCAAACTACAACAATAAGTGAAATTATAAGTATCCTTTGATTAGTGGGATATTATAGGAGGTTTGTGAAACATTTTTCAAAACATTCTAATCCATTAACTGAGTTGAATTGAAAAGGGGTCAAGTTCATATAGAAAAAAGAGTGTGAGGAAAGTTTCCAAGAGACGAAGAAGAGATTGGTTACTGCACCCATGTTAACTCTAACCTCATGTAGACAAGGATTCATTATTTTTAGCGATGCATCTCAAAAATGGCTTGGGTGAGTCCCCATGAAGAATTAAAAATTCATTGCTTATGCATCTCGATAGTTAACGACTCATGAGAATAACTATCCCACACATGATCTGGAGCTGGCTACGGTTGATTTTTATCTAAAGATATAGAGGCACTATCTTTATGGGGAAAAATGTTATATTTACACAGAACATAAAATTTTTAAATATATTTTCACACAAAAGTAATTGAACATGAGACAATGAAGATGGTTGAAAATTCTTAAATACTATTATTGTTCAATTAATTATCATCCCAGATGAACAAACAAAGTCACTGATTCATTAAGTAGAAAATACCCCATTTTTCTTTCCATGATGAGGATTCAAAGAGATCCTTTGATCAAAGATCTAGTAAAGATATAAAAGGGAATTATAGGGTAAGGGACATCATTAACCCTATCCCAAATGATTTATCAACTGTCATTATAAGAGAAGATCAAGAAAGCTCAGAAAGAATATCATTTGTTACCAAATAAGTATGAGGCTGTGAATAAAGTGGTAAGACTACATGGAGTTCCACTTTCTATCATATCTGATCCTGATCCAAAGTTGACATCAAAATTTTGGAGATGTCTTCAACATGCTCTGAGTATCGAATTAAATTTCAGCACTTCCTATCACCCCCAAACTGATGGCCAATATGAAAAGACTATTAAAATGCTCGAGGAAATGATGAGAACATGCTCAATGGAATTTAAAGGTGGATGGGATCAACATCTCCCTTTAGTCAAGTTCTCTTACAAGAAAAGCTTCAAATCGAGCATTCAAATGGAACCCTATGAATCTCTATATGGGAAGCGATGTAGAACTCATACTTGTTGGGATGAGGTTGGGGAGGGAAACCTTCTTGGAATTGATCTTGTGCAAGAGATGATAGAAAAAGTCCATGCCATCCAGCAACATATTAAGGTTTCTCAGAGTCGGAAAAAGAGCTATGCTAACAACCATTGAGGGGACTTAGAGTTTGATGTGGGTGACAAAGTCTTTCTTTGAATCTCACATTGTAAGAGATTCATGAGGTTTGGGAAGAATGAGAATCTCAGTCCTAGGTATATTGGCCCCTATGAAATCCTTGATCCCGTAGGATCAGTGGCCTATCGACTTGCACTCTCTCCAAATCTAGCACAAGTTCATGGTGTCTTCCACGAATCCCACTTGAGGAAATATATACCTGACACTTTACATGTAATAAATCAAGATGTGGTACAATAGGAAAATAACCTATCTTATAAGGAGAAACCGGTGGATATCTTGGATTATAAGGGCAAAGTTCTATACAAAAGACTACTCACCATGTTAATGGGTTGAAGAGGAACCAAAAATGTTCAAAATACATGTGGAACTAGTGGAGTCAATGAGGTAGCAGTACCCCCCACCTTTTCTCTTTAGAGAGTATGAGTTAAAATTTTTTGGAAGAAATTTCATACGGGGGGGGGGGGGGAATGTAATGAACCAAACATTTGAATTATATTTTCCACTAAACTTTTGTGTTATTTTATCTTACACCCAATAAAACTATATCCTTTAATTACTGAAGTGAGTATAATTATAATGAGACCATTGGGTTTTAACTGTTATATGACCATTGGTCAATATTACCATTGATAACTATACTCTTGACGTTATGATTATTTTTTACAAATACAAGTGATCATGGTTAATTAATAAAAAAAGAAGAGTTGATGGCCTCATCCAGTAGACTCAGACCATACGAAGCCCATATGTTGGATCTTGGGAAGGAGGTAACATCACTGGTATTTTCTCTAGACTAAGCCCAACCCAAACTCCAACATGTTAATCTTGAATAGAATCACTTACGAGAGAAGTTAAAGATGATAGAAGTCACCACTCGGGCAATGTTGTCCAAGCGGCACCAAGGTTCTATAACCATTGCACACCTTACTCTTTGGTACTATACAGGTCTTATAAGGGGCTATGTAACAAGGCCTTAGTTACTTTGTGTAATCCTTTGTATAAATAAAATTGTTATTTCATATTATGGTAAAATTTTTGACGTTCAAATATCAAGATAAATATAGGAGGAATTTATAAGAAGCTTTGTTTTATTGGTAAATTTCTGAAAAATGGAATTTTAAAATATTTTTGTATACTTTATATAATTAATAATGTGAAATGATTTTCAAAGAATGGTCTTCTATTGTTGTGATTAGTAAAAAATTTAGAGTATAATAAGATCAACTTAATTTTTAGTAAATTGTACAGTATGAAAAATAATATTAACCTTATGAATAGTAATATGACCAATGGAATAGTAATCTCACTTAATAAAGTATTAATATAATTTCATAATCCTGAATGGTAATGTGATATAATAGAATTAGTAAATATCTATTTCAGAAATTATTAGTTAAGTATTAGTATTTTTTTCGAGTAAATAGTGTTTTTACAAATAAATTATATATATCATAATTATAATTTTTTTTCATAAAATGGTGTTCACTTTTGAATTCAAAGCATATATATTATGTTAGGGTGAATTTATGAGATTTTTTATAAATTTTTTTCTTTTTCGGTGAATAGTAAAAATACAGTTTTGTGTTTTAGTGTGTTTAATGACATAATTAATAATGTAATCATGATTTAATACTTCTAGTAGACTTTTTTACAGTAATATATGTTATTATGTGTCCAAAGTGTCTAATACCATGAGAAAATACCATGGGTAAGACCATGGTTTGTCAAATACCACTCATGAGGTGTCCCTTGGAAATTAATAAATTATTCCCTCACTTTTTCTATAAATACCAACCCATTACTTTAAAAAATTCATTAAAATTCTTCCTAAATGAATATATGGTATTTTTACCTCCCAAGGAGTCCTTTTATGGTTCCCTCAATCCCCCAAGGTCCCATCCTTTGAGCTTTTGAAGTTACTTTTCAAGCTAAGGGAACCTTTCACCTTCCGCTTTCTGTCATGATTTTTTTATGTTATGTCTTCTAGTTTCATTTTTATTATGACGGGGGTATGTTCTTAAATATAATGATTACTTTCCATTTTATGTCTAATTTATTAGAGACCCTTTCCAATCTCATCAACTGATTTTTTTGAATTTTTAAGTGACGCCCTTAGGCTGCTGAATGTTCGTAATGAAATTGCATCTTCTTTTTTCTTTCGAGTTTCATTTTCATATGGTATATCATTAAAATAGTCATACCATATTCTTAAATCCATTTAATTATGTACTTATAATGTATCTTTACTCTCCTATGAATGTGTTACCGCTTTCACCTCTCTTTTTAATGTTTTCTAAAACCATGTTGTATAGCTGTTACGCTGCAGAATTTTCATCTCAAAATATCTCTCTTTTTCTCAAGAAATTATCTTATTTTATTTAGGTGAATACCCAAACCAATTTCATTTAAATGGGTATACATCAAGAAGTAAAATTTATAAATTTGATTCTGGAATTTACATACATATAACCCTCACTCCCTTTCCATGAGTTATAAATGACATAATGATCTTGTTTTTAAGTAGTTTTTAAAATGTCACAATTTTGATATGAAACACATTTCTTTTATTCTATTTGGGTTATTTATGAAATTTTTTATTATGATATATGTGTATCACATAAAATTAAACACATATTAAGGGTGTGTATGATAGCGCTCCAATGCATTGGGTAAATAATTTAATCTCTAGAGATGACAAGTTTCACTATACCTTAGTGAATAACCCTGGTAATTTTTATGACACCTTGGGGATGAACCTTGGTGATAAGTTCATGAATGTATTAATTAAATGTTGTATCCATATATTCCAGTTATAATTAATTCTATTTTATTTATTATATTCCTCTTTACCATTTCTTATGTCTTTATGTTTTTCTCATGTTCTTATTTATATCACAATTAAACTGATTCCCATGATTTCGTAACTAGGCCTTCTGCTCACCCATTACATTAATATATCTCTCTAGGTTATGAGATGATATAATTGTAAATAGGATGAACTTTTCAAGAATATTTTAAAGGGGATTTATAATGGTGTTTTATGTTTTCATGTATTATGTTCCTAATTTCTAAGGAACTAGACTTTAATGATCCTCTGTTTGTAAAATTTAATGAAAAGTTATAAAAAGACCATATGCCATATCACCGTAGTTTAGTATCACCAAAACACTTTTAATCCAATAAATAGGGTCAAGATGCTACAAATAAGAGGTTTATCTCTACATTCCTCTGTGAACTAAACTCTTCTACGATTTTTCTCACCAACCAAAAAGGAATAGAATAAATAGAATATTGGGGAAATCATACCTATAATAAGAAATTATAAAAATAATAAAATGATAAGAGAGTCTTATAAAACTCCCATTAAATTCCCCAAAATTATTCTATTTAAATTTAGGGATATAAAAATTCACTAGAAATATAATGGACCTCATTAAAGTTATTATATTCCACTAAGACTATAGTTCCGACCACCATACCATTGGTGGTGGGGTTTGTAGATAATATATAGCCCACAAAACTGTATTGGAATTCACTATGGTTCCAGTGGATGTGGTTAATGTCCACACATGCTTACTCATTTAAAAAATAACTAAAAATAAAATCTAGGTGTTTTTATCCCATATTTTTATATTAAAAATTTATTTTTTAAATTTTAAACACATTTATAATCGTCTGTTCCCCAGTATGAATAAAAAAAATAAAATTCCATTGCCTTTAATTTCACTGAATTATAGTCCTTTACTACCTATATAAATAATAGATGACATTATTCATTATAAATATCCACATAAAATTTATCATCCTTAAGAATAATAATATCACATATCCGGTGAACTGTGTCAAACCTTGAGATCTAATTCATGATTTTAAACTTTTTCCTTCAGTAGGCTATAATTATGCCATTACTACACTCAAAGTATTTAAGATATCTATTCTATAGATATTTCACACATTATTGCATTAAATATTATAACAACATGAGATTTTAAAAAAGTAACATAATGTTAGATAGTGTATATTACATTAAACACCATGATTATAAGATAATGTAACACCTTGAGACATTATGCTACATTTATTTATAAATAAATTCAATCTCTTCTATAGTTTGTGGAACATGCCTCCCTGAATCTAAATGAACAGTAATAAACTAGACATTAAATTGGTGGGTATAAATAGAAATAAATAAATTATTAAAATTATATGTCTTATAAATGTATAAAAATAAATTCAACTATTATATATTTATTGTAAAAAAATAAGAATCATTTAAAAGAAAACAAACTATTTTCTAAAAAATATTATTTTTCTATAAGGTGGTTTAGTTGTGCTTTACGCACAAAATTTAACATTTTTTTACAATTATATAAAATTTATTTTATAATATTTTATTTTTTAAATAATCACACGAATATAAAATTATAGATTTTTTTGGATTTTTTCGAAAATATTATTTTTTTAGTAAAAAGTAGAAAAACTGATTTTTATAAAATTATCATTTATTTTTAATAAATTAATTCCCATTATTATTTTAATTTGACTTAAAATAATTATAATTATAGTTAATTTATACTAAATCTAATTAATGACATTTAAATATTTGTTATACTAAATTTAAAAAAAAATCTTTTTGGGTCTATAAACTTGATTTTTCTAAAAACAACTTTAAAGTGTATAATGTTTATCCATTTTAATTAATTAAAAGAACACTTATTGAAAAATTATTTATGTTATATATATAATATATAAATAAATTTAAATTCATATAATGATTATTAGTAGTCATAGAGCTAATATAAAATCATTATTTTCTTGAAAAATATAATACTTAAAAAAAAAATTTCATCACGTCTATGTTTTTAATATTAAATTATATTATGCCACTTACATGAATTTAATTTGAAAAAATGTATTTTATATTTTAAATAAAAATACATTATACTATATTACAAGGTTTACTTAATTTTTTATGATAATTAATAGTGAAAATAGTAAAAAACAATTATCATGGTTATGGTACAACAGGTTTATTGGGTGGTTAAATATAAAAGATAAGGGTTACAAATGATTTTTTAATTTCTATTTTAAGTTAATATTTCAAACTTAATTATTCTAAATTTCCAAAATTATCCATTTTTAATCCTGGTGTCATGACAAAAATAGGCGTGTAATTCTTTATTTTCGAAAATACAGTGTTTCCTCTCAGCCACTTATAAAAGGACACCATTATCCTATCCTTTAAACATTTAAAAAATCATTATGATATGAAAATATATTCCCAAATTACTTACCTACATCCTTTAACTCATTTTATAGTCCTTGTTTTTTTGGAAATTTTTCATAGGAAGGAGTTTGGTGAAAACAAAAAGTAGTTGTTTGAAGAAGAGGTAACATCCTTAACCAAGTGTTTTATTTTATTTTTTATTCAAATTCATTAAATTTTTTTTAAACCATGATTATTAAATCAAATTATTACATTCTATATAATTATATTTTTTATGTTAATTGAATGAACTAGAACCATCTCCTACTCTCTCAAATGGGAAATGAAACCATTGATCGTGTGTTCGGCAGATTATCACCTAGTGAACCAACATAATTTGTTTTCTATAACGAATTATCATAGATTTATAACATAATGTACTTCATTTTAATATTTTATATTTATTATATAATTAAATTCTTTAATTATAATATCACATATTAATTTTTTACTTTCTATTCCGTAGAGAATATGATAAATTTTCTTGTGTTTACGACAGATTATCACCACACGAAGCGATATGATTCATTTTTTTACAAATGGTTAAATAAAATTCAAAAAAGGATAAATTTCATGAATATATATTATATATGAAATGATTTTTTTAAATTATTATAAAATATACTTACTTACCCTTCACCTTTTAAAGAAATGATAACGTCACTCGAGCATACGTAAGACCTACCGTCTCCACGAAGCAATGTGTTTCATTATCCATGTTCAAAATTAAATAATGATAATAAAGACATATCTATTGAACATAAATTATATTTATAAAATTAATATCATTATTAATATTATAAAACTATAACCTATGTTCAATATTCAAAACTTTCATGATGAAATGTACAGGAGAAAATAAGGCAATTAACACCCAAAATAATTATGATAATGAAATATTATTAACTAATGGTTAATAAGATGTTTTAAAAGGATCATATATGATATTATAAATAATAATATTTTGATGTTATAAGTTTATAACATGTATAAAACAACTATATATGTGGTTAAATATTTATTTACTAATGATAAGAACAAGGTAATGGATTTCTTAACTCAATTTCCATTCATTAGGTTATTTGACTAAATTTTTGATTATATTATGGAAAAATAATTTTTGAAATGAATTTTTATTAATTTATATTGTATTTAAAAATTTATTTATTTGGATATAAATTTTTTACACTTAATCACTACATTGACTAATTTTCACCTCTATGATATGATCCTTGTAATGGTTTCATCTCAAATATCATTCTTTGAGACACATGTTCTTTTATGCACTTAATTTATTTTTAATGGTTTATATATTTATCCATTATATGATATATTAAAAATAAATCATACATCATTATATTTTAGTTTAAAAACATATAATTCATTAATGGGATGTTATGATTCAAAAGTTACTAAAAGGGAAAGGGTTTATGTTTCAATCTCATTTTAATTAGGATCACTTTTACATGAATTTATATTAAAGAAAATTATTTTATCATTTTATAATAAAACCAAATTTTTTTATTATTATATTATTATTGATTAAATATTTAGTAAATATTACCATTTTACTATATTTCGTACTTAAAATGACTAATAATTTTTTTAAGAAAATTCAACTTCATTTCTCTCTTTTGTCAAGAATCATTTTTTTCCAAATCCATGTTTCTAAAAAAATTATAAAAAGATTATATATATATATATTTATAGTCACTTTGAAACTTAATTTAATTTTTAAAAAATGATTTGAAAATTAATATTATTATAATTTTCCAAGAAATGTACATTTTTTAAATTTATAATAAAAATGTGAAGTAAATATTTATCTTTTTGATGTATTTGAGTTGAATATAACTATTTCATTATCATAACCACTCAATGTTTTAAAGTTTACAATTTAAGATAGAAAAGTTAATTTAAAAAAATTTATTATTTAATATTTGAGAAATTTTTATATTTTAAATAATTGTTTTCAAAACTGGAATGATATTTTTTTGAATAAATGCTGAAAGTTATTTTTCAAAATCATTTTCATTATAGGATGACATCCTTTCGTGTTACTCAGTTTTGAACATTTATGTCCCCCAAGAATGATTTTTAATATTTTTAAAAGTATTTTCATTAAAAAAAACTTTGATGTTATGTAATACTTCTAAGTTATATATATATTTTTATAATATATATAACTAGTTATATTCCCTCTAATTATGGGTTGACACATACCCTATGATAATTTATCAAATGAATTCATTACGAAATTTCATTTGAATATGATATGATCAGAATTGTGAAACAAATTTTCTTTCCGTGGGTAAATCTTATATTATAACTTTTGATTGATTTTATTTATGTAGAACACATAGATCATGAACATGTTATGATGGGTGTAACCAGATAATACTCCAATGAATCGAGTAAATCATTAGTCTTATGAGATGACATGTATGGGATTTTGGAGTAAACCTAATCCATTATGGGGATTATTCCACCATGCGATGCTGTCTTGGTAGTTATTGTTTACTACTATTTATCTCATGTTTTCTCTATCACATTTCTTATGTCACGATGAACTTATGATAAAACATTCATTATATTATTATTCTATGAGATACTGATGGGCATTATATATATAATATCATGTTATAAATTTAACTCAAACCTTATGTTTCCTTATCATGTTAATTCCCTTACTATGATTTTTACCTCACTCATTTTTTCTATGTAAGGTTATACCATACACTTTTGGATCTCAAATGAATAATAAATTAAAATGTTTTATTTTTAGTGTCCCCTTGATGTATTATGAAGCTAGTATTAAAAAGACAGTAGTCCTTTACTATCCTTGTTCTATATAAATTGATATTTTTGTTTAGAAATAATGAAATGATATGTGGAAATGGATTAAGTCATCATAGTTGGAACTAAAGGAAAGGTTTTGTTAACCTTGGGAAACTAGGATGATAAATCCATAATGATAACCCTAAGGATATAACTAACGATAAGTATAAAGATATATATAATTATAAGTCAATGTATACGAAATTATCCAGAAATTTTGGTGAAGTTTAGAGTGATTAGTCTCCGATTATGGACACAACTACCTAGATATACATGTGGATGTGGTTCTAACACAGATGTAACTAGGGGTAATAACACAAAAAAATATGTTCTTATCATGACTTGAGCATTACATGATACATAACAATGTTCTTTACTACACACATGATTTGACACTCCTAGAGGACATAGTTCTGAAATTAAAAAACTATTTATGAAACATTATGAAGGAATTAAATAGATGATTAACATGAATGACCTAGGTTAATCCTAAGGTTTCTTAGATTGAAATAATTTTTTTATGATTTATAAATCATATAAATATTTTTTCTTGATTATTTGGTTTCACATTATGATTATTATTTCTCATTCTATGTTTTGTGGTCCTAGTCAATGGATGGAACCATTAGGAATCATGTTAACACTAAATGTGATAGAAATTTTAGTGATTATGAGAAACAAAAATTTAAGATTATGTGAGAAAAATCTATTTTGATAATTTCAAATAATCTACTTCAATCTTAGATTAACAATATGAACTTCTGTGAGATTCCTATCAAGTAAAATAAGAGGATGATAGACTTTTATGAATATTCATGCGGTAATAAACATAAAGGAATAAAGATTCATCGTCTTATATGTTATGAAGTTTGGAATAACCACAGAGAAGAATACTTCAAATTAGGGGGGATATGTTATATATTTTGAAATGAGTGTCATAGAGCCATGAATTTCCAAGGAGTTTGATGTGTGATAAGTGGGGAATGTGGGAATTATCTGAGTTGATAACCTAAACTAAGGGTTACACCCTAAACTATGGAAAGACATATGTTATAACAAATAATTGAACTAAAAGGGATGAATTATTTTTGTATTATTATTATGTAATTACGCTGTTAAAGTATTTTTACCAATGGTAATTTAGTTCTAATAATCATGAAACATATCTGGATTGTGTCAATTTTCAAGGTATATATGCCTTAATTTTATATTAAGACATGTTTTATGGATACCATCTTGGGTTTATGCATTTAAGGTTAATAATAAGGTCAAAATATTTAAAACCACTTTTTAGGTTTTATGTAAATTCATTTCAAGGTGGCTAAGGATATTTTATGAGACATTATATTGGGTTGAAGTATATATAACTTTTTTAACGTAATGTATTATTTGGAAAGAATACTATTACATTTTTAAGTATTTAAGGTAAATGATTTTTAAGCATATAAACATATTAAATGGATTAAGATTAACATTGAGAGTTATTATTGAGGTATTAGAGATAAATAAATTATCTAGGAATACTAATGCTAACCATTATTGTTTTAGAAAAGAAAAGAGGATTTTTTTGGATTACATGATATGTTTGTATCTTAACTCAGTTCATTAGGAATAAAAAATTTATTTTTTCAGATATTAATTTCTTGGTGTAAGTGATAATGTAGAAATTGATAGATGGACAACCAAAGGATGAAATTGTCCTTCTGAAATAGAAATATATAAAGTAATTATATTTACTTATAATCTTGGATAGTAAAAGAATTCAATAACTTTTGGGAAAGTTTATTGAAAGAAAAAATATTATCATAATGAATTCATATTTTATGAATCAAAATCCCTTTTCAATAATCATAGATTTATGGTTTTTATTTCCTTAATGTTCCATTTATAATTCCAATTTGTTGTGATCAATGATCAATATCACTCTGTAAAATTATTTATGATTTTATTCAATGTACATATCTTCACTTTTCACTATTGTAATTATATGTGGAAACCTAGTTATATGATGAAGTTAATTTTTTTCCTTTAACTATTTTTAATGGAATATTTTATTAACCATTTTTGTGATGTGGGTTTTCCACAAAGAAATTTTCAAACCATTGATTTCTGAGATCAACATTAAATTGTAATGGAAAAATTTATTTGGGGGGGGGGGTAGAATGTTACACCCGGACATCTTAAAAGAGTAACATCATGTTTGATAGAATATATGAAACATAAAAACTAATATTTGAAGATAACAAAACACCCTAAGACTTATGATATATTTCTTTTTATATAAATTCAGACTCTTTGATATCTTGTGAAATAAGAAATCCCAAATCTAATTGAACCGTAATAACCTAACCATTAAAATGGAAGATATAAATATGAATAAATAAATTATGAAAATTATAAGGTTGAAAATTTATAAATTAAATATAATAATATTATTTTTATTGGAAAAAATAATAATTATTTAAATGAAATAAAATATTTTCCGGAAAACTATATTTTTCAAAAAAGATGTTTAGTTTCACTTTGCATACATAATTTAAAATTAATTTTTATTATTTTTTAAAAATATATTTGAGAAAAACTTCCCTTATAAAGTAATCATATCAGTATTAACTTATGGTTAATTTTTTTATTTTTCTGAAAATATTAGTTTTTCTATAAATTGTGAAAAATATGGATTGTTATACAATTATAATTTATTTTTAATAAAATAAGTACAATGATTATTTTCATTTGATTCCAAATATTAATAATAATTATTTTATTTTATTAAATAAATTTAATTACTTTTAAATTATCTTTATATGATAGTTTATTAGAAGTTTATTTTTGGTTATAAAAACAATATTTGTTGAAAACTATTTTAAAGTGCACAGTGTTTATCCTTTTTAATTAATTAAAATAACACCTAGTAAGGAATGATAAAAATTAAATGTATAGATTATATATAAATAAATTAAAATCTATAAAATTATAATTACTAGTCAGAGTGATAATATAATATCAAAATATTTTGGAACAATACACTTACTTAAAAACAATTTTTTCATCGCGTCAACAAGTTTAATTTTAAATTAAATATTGTCGCTTATGTGAATTGTTGGAAGAATAGTTTCCATTTTTGGGGTAAGAATATTTTTTAATAGTTACTATTTAATAGGTTATAAATATTTCTTTACCATTATCAATAGTGAAAACATTAAACATTATTTACCATAGTCAAAGTAAAAATAGGATTACCAGTGGTTAAACTTAAACGATAAGGGTTAAAAATAGAAAAAATTGTCTAATTCATATTTTAATGTAAAATTTAGACGTTATATATTATAATTTTCTAAAATTTCTCATTTTAGATCCCTTTCAAGAGAAAAAATATGGTTTTAATTCTTTGTTTTCAAAAATACCATGTGTGTCCCCTCACCCACTTATAAATGGCCACCCACTCTCCTCTACGTTCCACACTTTCAAACCCATTTGGTTAGACAAATACCTTGACAATTCACATCATTAATTCCATAAACGCATAATATAAGACTTATTTTTTTTCATACAAATAACCAAGGAGGGATTTTATTTTAAACCAAAAAAAGTTGTCTGAAGAAGAGGTAACATCCTTAGATAAAAATTTTATTATTTTTCTTCTTCCAAATCATTAACATATTATGAAAAAAATGATTATATAACAAATAATTTATCTTAAATATACAAGGATAATTTTATGATAAGGTAATTACCTTCAACCATATCCTCCTCTCTCAAATGGGAAACAAAACCTTTGATCATGTTTACATCAGACTACCGCCTTGCGAACCAGCGTAATTCATTTTCCATCACCACTTCAAATGTATAGATATGATGATATATATAATTATTATATATTATATTTATTATAAAATCATACTTATTTAATTATAATATCAAATATACTTCCTTACTTTCCATTCCATAGATAATACAATAACACCGCTCGTGTTGATGGTGGACTTCTACCCCACAAAGAAATGCGATTTGTTTTTAACTAATTCTTTACATGGAAAGTAAAAAAGTTAAAATTTATTAAATATATAAAAAATATATGAAGTTATGATTATTATGAAAAATTAATGTATAGTACACTTCATTACCAATTCACCCGTTAAAGAAATGATAATGTCGCTCACACGTATATACGAGCAACCATCTCCACGAAGCATTGTGATTCACTCTCCAGGTTAAGAATAAAATAATGATTCTAAATATGTATATCATGAAAAAAAGATCTTTATAATATTAATATAATTATTGAGATGATGTAACGATAACATATGTTCAAGATCCATTACATTCATGATGAAACATGCAAGAGAGAACATGAGAATTAACCCCTGAAACAATTGTGATAATGAAATATTATTAACAAATGCGTAATAATATGTTATAAAAGGATCATGCATGATATTATAAATTATAATAATAAATTATTATATGTTTATAAATAATATACCTAAGGATAAATAGTTATAAACTAAAGGGAAACATTGTGTAAGGGGTTTCTTAACTCAATTTCATTCATAGGGTTATACGACTACTTCATTAATTATATTATGCCATAATTATATGTGAAATTAAATTGTATTGATTTATATGGTATTTACACATTTATTTATGTGGATATAATTTTTTTATACATAATAAATACATTTATTATATCTCATCTCAATGATATGAATTTTTAAGGGTTTTTTCTCAAAATTCCATCTTTGAGACCCATGTTGTTTATGCACATTATTTCTATTTAATGGTGTATATAAACCAATTAACATAGTATATCATTAATCCTTTCAAAATTATTATATATTAAGTTATAATTTATGTAATATATTCATAGTGAGTTTTTATTTAAAATTTACCATAGTGGTAAGGGTTTACGTTTCAATCTCATTTTAATCGAGATTTATTATTCATGAATTTCCATTGAATGAAATTTTCTGACAATTATTTCACAAAAAAAAATTAATTTTATTCACCTATATTTATGATTAATTTTTTCATGTCATATTATAGTTTTTTTATTTGTTACTTAAAATGATTGAGATTTTTTTAATAAATCCTACTTTATTTCTCTCTTCAGTCAAAAAAACTTTTCTTCCAAATCCATGTTTTATAAAATTCTTTTAAAATTATTTAAATTTAATGGGTAAAATTATTTTTTTAATTAATTGGATTTTTTCTTAAAAAAACTAAAAGGATTATTCCTATTTTTTTCTAAAAAATTAATTTCCAACCTTTCATACAAAAATGTGAAAGGAATATTTATATTTTATAAAGTATTTGACATGAATTAAACTCTTCCATCATCATGACCAATAAATATTTGAAATATTATTTTTTAATTTTCAAATGTTATTTTAAAAAATGATTCCTCTAAAGTTTTAGAAGGTTTTATATATCAAATAGTTGTTTTGAAAATGTAAGTTTTATTTTCTTCATGAAATTTTTAAAGTGATATTTCAAAATAAGATTTCATCTAAGATGAATACCTTTGATGTTACTCAATGTGAAAAAGGTTATTTTCTTGAATATTTTGAAATTTAATTTTATCAATGAAAACAAAATTTGAGATTATGGATTTATTATAAATTATGCAAACATGTTTCTCACATATATACATAGTTATTATCCCTTCCTTTGACAGGGGTAATACATACATTATGATCACTTCTCAAATTCATTCATGATGAAATTTACATTTAATATTATATGAAGTTATATTATGAAATCCATTTTATTTCCATAGGTCATTATTATGTTATGACTTGTAATTTATTTCCTTTATATGGAACACATAGATCATGAACATCTTATTATGTGTGTTATAATATAGCACTCCAATGAATTTGTTAAAGATATTATCACATGAGATGTAGTGAATTGGATTTGGGAGAGAACCTAATCAATTATGGTACTTTTTTCCACCATGTGATTTTATCTTGGTAGTTAGCCTTGAATTTTATTTATGTTATGTTTTTTGTTTCTGCCACATTTTCTATGTCACTATGATCATATAATTCCATGTTTTTATGTAATTATTCATTGTGATTACTCACGAACCTTCTCTTTATGATATCATGATCCAAATTTAACTCATATGTTATGTTTCCTTATCATGTTTATTCCCTTACTTGGATTTTTAGATAACACATTTTTTATTTGTAATTCACTAGTTATCCCATATATATTTTTAGATCTAATGTATTAAAAGTTTATATTGGTGAATAAAATAAAAAGTTTTATTTTTAGTCTCAATTATATTTATTATGAACCTAAAATTAAAAGACTTGGCATTTATGATCCTTTTATTTTATCAATTTATATTTATGTTTATAAATCATATAGTAATATGTGTAAATGTCATGGGTCATCATAATATGCATCATAAGAAATGTTTAGTTAACCTTTGGATAAAAGGAAGCTAAAAACATAGTAACAAACATATTCACATATATAAGGATAAGTATAAGGATAAGTCAATGTATAGGAAAATATCCTGAAATTTTTTTAAATTTTAGAGTGAGTGGTTTTCAAGAAATGATGACCCAATACAGATACTACAATTCAATTTAATTTTAGAACATATGTACCTATGGTTAATAACTCTGAAAAAAGGCATGGAGATATTGACTCGAGTGTCACTTGGTTTGTGAAAACTATAGAGACCCCAACCCCAGTAGCTTGGAGCTAGTGTCTACTTTATTATATTGGAATAAGATACAAGGAATCAAATATCGAAGGAACAAATATCTTATTAATATTGGTTAACTAGATACATAATGGAAATACATTTTATAATTGAAAAAAATAAAATACACAATGTATTTTATTTTAGAATTCATTTATTTCTTACAGTGTATCTTTACATATCTGTCACAAAACACATTCTGGTATCTTGGGGAAAATTTAACATAAGAAAGGGGAGAACTCAAATGCTCAGTAAGGTTAAGAATAAAATATAATCTATAAAGAATAAATAATAAATAATCAATAAGGAAAGGTAAATAACTAAAACACATGAAATTTAATCAATAACTAGAGAAAACATGGAAAGAATAAAAATATTATCAAATAATACCATAAAAATAACCACATGTGGTTGAAACGTAACCATGTATACTCTAAATATCCAAATAATCCCATGAAATATAAATAACTAATTTCATAATAATGTAATTCATAATTATTGACATCTGGAACATACCATTGAGGTCCTATTCCAAGTCATCTAAAGACCTTCAAGGTCTTATGCGAGACATCTATACAAATGGGTAAGACCTCATCCAAATCCCAATCAAGTTTGTCTCCTAAAAAATACTAATGAATTGAGGTGTCAAATGTAATTGGGCCCCACCCATCAATTACCATGTTTAATGTATTCTTCATTTGAAATTGGTTAAGCATAATCAATATAAACATTCTTACTGAAAAGCTATCATACAAAATCTTAATAATTACTTCAATTAATAAACATAATCATAAACCATCCAGAGTAATATAATTGGTATCGAACTCATATGTCCCCAATAAAATTGATCAAAAACCATCTAGATAAAAAATAATTATTTTATAATTAAAAAATATCTCTAGTGTATCATAATTTTAAATAAAGGGTTGATATCATTATTGAATATAAAAAACATTAAAAATATAATTATTGTTTTTGGGGAAATCAAACATTGCATTTTGAAAAAAAAATTTAAACAAGAAGTTTCTACAACAATTTGAAAATATTTTTATTTTAAGATAAACTTAAAATACTGTAAAATAAGTTTTAAAAAATTGAGTGGTCATTATAGAGAAATATTTTCTTCATGTCTTACACTTTAAAACTATGATTCCTTTCATATTTTCTATAAAATCCAAATGAGAATTGTTTTGAAAATGATATAAATATTATCTTAAATTTTATATAAAAATTAAAAATAGGTAAAAATGTAAAAAATAAATATATTTTTAAAGGTTGAAAGTATTTTTTAAACATTTTTAGAAAACATGGGTTTTTATAAAAATTAATTTCCGACCGAAGGGAGAACTAAAGCCATATTTTCCTAGAAACATTTCTCCAATCATATTAAGCACCACAGAGTGGGAAAATGATAATATTACTTGAAATATTTCATGAATAAAAATATTATAAGAAAATTGATAGATTTTAATATATAAATATCAAATTAATATCCTATGGTAGACATAAACAAAAACAATCCTGAATAATGATGAGTTTGTGAAATAAACACTTACCACATTGGTAACTTTTGAATACTATGCCCCATGAAAGAAATAACTTGAAATGAAACATTAAAATACACATATATATATATTCAAGATATGAAATACCAATAGAGAAGTATATACCACAATCAAAAGAATAATTGATGAATATGGCCTATGTGTCACGAAAGTAAAAGTGAGATGAGAAACCCTTAACACTTGTTCGACTTAATTCATATGTTTCAGAACCTCCAATATAATAAATATATGTTTATAAAATATTTATTATATAACCACATTCTTATAACTAACACAAATATTGTTTACTTATATTATTTTAATCACTCATTTATTAGCAATTATTTGTTAAAATCACTATTTTAGGGGATAATTTCATCATTTTTCATATAGGTTTTGGATTGACAATTTCAGTAATTTTGATTTGGTCATGGTTAAATAAAATATGTAATGTTAACCATGATATAAATAATTTATATATTCATTAGATATTTATTTATATTACTCTATATGAGTTAGAGATAAACAATTGATTACACCGTTCATGGAGATGGTAGGCCCTGCATACAGATGAACATTGTTTTGATTTTTCTCAACAGATGAAATGAAAGGAAAATAAAAATTAATTAACCTTTAAATAATTAATATTTTTTATATAGATATTATATATTAATAATATAAATCCTTATTACAATATATGTAAAAATACATTAAAAACACTTCACATCTCTATATAGAGGTTGTAGTGCACACATGCGCATGAGCGATGTTGTTGTTTTCCAATGGATTGTAAGGTAAGGAGTTATATGAGAAACTTTATTTCCATAAGTATTGTTACATAATAAAAATAAAATATATTCATTACATTTTATCCTTACCACCTTCTATATAATTAATAAGTGAAAAACAAATCATATCACTTTGCGAGGTGATAGTCTTCTGTACACATGATCGACGTTATTGTATCCATCAAGAAATAGAAGTAAAAGTTTAATTGATATGATAATTTAAGAATTAAAATAATATTATAAATATAATATATACATTTTAAATACAAAATCACATCTTTTCTTTAAAGGTGGAGATGGAAAAGAAATGACAACAGTTTGCGATGCGGTAGTCCACCGTACCCAAGAATAATGATTTTGTAACCCATTTGATGTAATAAGAGAATTATGTTGGTTATGTAGTTAACATAATAAAAAATAATTATATATAAAATACTGATTTTATTATATAATACTGGTCTAATATTAATTTAAGGATGTAGAGGAGGAATTAAAAAGAAAATCTCGGTTGAAGATTTTACATATTTTGCAAAAAACTTCTTAGTTAGCAGGAAAAGGCTTCATACATTGACCTTATGACTAAAATAAGGATTATAGGATAATTTTAGGGAATAAATGATTTTATTTGGGAAGATATTTGGTGAAAAAAATTTGTTTTTAATTATTTATTTTAGAAGATATGGGGTGGTCTTTTATAATTTAGGTGAGTGGAACACTAGTAATTATTAGAAAGAAAAAGGTGTACCCACGTTTTTCACATTACAGAAGTCTCCAAAATGATTCATTATCAATCCTAGAATATATATTGAGGAAATAAGTCCATAAAATGTGTTTTTAACATGTTTTGTGTCATTTTTAACTCTTATTATTTTAGTTTAACCCCCAATAAACACATTTTCACTACAGAATAAGTGGATTTTACCAACCGAAAATTAGTGAAAAATAATATATATGTTGGTAAAAATGATTAATTTCAAAAGATATTTGGTTTTTTAGTATTAATTTTAATTACCAATATTTATTTTTATTGATATGTATATATGTTGGTATTAATTGTTCAATACCAACACATCTTTTACTAACAGTCAAATATGTTATCTTTTCATTTTAATACTAACATATTTTTAGAAACACACGAATCTATTATTAACAATTTTTATTACTAACATATATTTTACCATTAGGAAAAAAAATTCTAATAATTTTTTTATAATTAAATTTTATACAAACAACTAAATAAATATATGTATAATAACAATTCATTTGTAAATACAAATGTATATTTATATAAAAAATTAAAGTGACTATTAGATGAAAAATATTTTTTGGAATGTATATGTACATACATACAAACATAAAAACACACACACACATACATATATATATATGTATATATATATATATATCATGTGTATCTATTAACTTGTTACCTGAGTTTTTTGGACGCCACACCTCATTAAAATTCGAATTAAAAATGGTGGAAAAAAAATTAATGGTAATAGTGTCGGTACGATGGACCCATTAAAACTATATTTTAAATATTATCATCCATCTTAAAAAAACATATGAGCTAATTTCAAATCCATTCTAAATGAATTTTAAAAATTATTTTAAAAATATTTGAAATAAATAAATAAAATTCAATATAAATATATGAGTATTTAAAATGAATTTAAAACATGCAATCAAGAATAATAAAAATAGTTAAAAAAATTAAGTATTAACCCTAATGATTCATGCCGCCTCCACCATTTCGCCTCCCTACCTCCCCAGTTTCGCCTCCCTAGTCCTGCATCCCCATCATGCCTCCTTCGTCGTTCCGCCTCCCCACCTCCCCGTCTTGCCTCTTCCTCCTCCCTGTCATACCTATTCCTCCAATCTATCCCACCTCCCGTGTTCTGCCTTCCCATTATACCCCCTATTCCACATCCCCATTCTTCCTCCCTCCTGCCTCCTTTCTAGTGCCGCCTCCCCTGTTCCCCCACCCCCTCACTTGCCTTCCCCCATACTCCATGTTTGCCATGACCCCTCCCCCAAACCCTCCCTCCCTATTCCTCTCACCTGGAATTCCTCACAGACCACCTCACAGACCTCCTCACAGGAACCCATAATTGTTCACGATTGGAACCCCCTACTATATCATCACACAAATAACCTCCCTATTCTATGTATTCTTCCTTGCATGAAACCCTCATTGGACCTTGATATCACATCCCACTACCATTCCTGAAAAAAATGATCCTCTCCAATGAGGAGATAAAAGTGACGAGTTTCAAATTCTATATTTTTTACCTTGTACATTAAGGTTTCATTATTCCTTTACTCTTTTATTTTTATTGTTTCAATTATTTTATTTGTGTTCAAGGGAATATTAAGATAAACATCCATGAGTTGATTGCTTTTTCAAGGATTCTATTATTTTTATTCTAGTTTCTTGTTATTATTTATGCCAACCACATAAAATATTTATGCTTATTTCTTGGTTTCATTTTGTTATATGGTCTTTGTTTTTATTTTCTTTATATTTAAACTTGGTCCAGTGTACAGATGTTGTTTCATAGTTTCTTTTTTTCAACTTGTAGTTTCTATTTTCCTTCTATTTTTCAATTCCTTATGAGCTAGAGATGTGTTAGAAACTTGTACAAGGGCATCCTATGATGCTGACAGCTAACAAATACTGAATTTGTTTTCCAACTGTGCTCATGAAATTACCCGAAGCCACGTGAATCTATGCTCCATGCTGGAACCAAACTAAATATAAAGATAAAATAGTTTCTTCTATATGGATAACACATCCCTTTAAAGAGGAAGGAGTTAAGCTAGATATTACTTTGAGTTCAAACATTCTTATTATAAGGCCCCAACCTTAAACCTTACTTAATATTGAATTAAATGAATAATTCACATTGAGAATCTTTTCAGGTTTAGAGTTTTAGAGAATTAAATCATGAAACTTTCATTACATTCCACATTTAAACAAAGTGGTTACATAAAAGACAGTATTCATTTTTCCCATCAACGGAAACATATTTAAAATAAAACATGGATTCTTTCTTGACACCTCCTTGACACTATCATCATATCATGTACCTTTCCCTTGACCTGTGAAAAACATTTCAAAAAAAAACATGGGATGAGCATAAAAATCTCAGTAAGGGTTATAAAAAATATGTAAAGGAAACATGAGTTCATATATACATAAGAATGAAATCATACTTTACCCATAAAACATAGGCACTTTAACATACCTCATCAAATCATGAATAAATCATAGAAATCATAAGACATAAAAGGTAACTTGAGGCATTCATAATATTCTTACGTAGGGAGTAACCCTCTTGGTTATGTTTGGAATACCCACCACAGTATATTCCCTAAATCTCTTTGGAGAAACCTTAACGTTTCACTCATTCGCGTTACCCAATGCATTGGAGTGCTATCTCGGGCTCACCCGCCCTTAGTTTATCACAGAACCACCCGTTTTCATAACAATTCCCATGAACCATAACATAAACATATCACATAAAACATGCATAAAGGAAACATAACATTTCCACATTTCAATCACAATATAACATTTTAGTATATTGAAATAATGAATCCATTCAAAAAGAAACCATTTCCAAAACCATTTAAAACACATAATAAAGAGATTTTTTAATCAAAGTGTCACATACCACCTTGAAGCTTTTAAAATTTTAAACAATTAATATCAATATAAATAAATCCTTAAAACTATTTTTAAAACATGGATATTAATAAGAACAAATAATTAAAACATTTAAAGCGATATTTTGGTTAAAGGGGTTTTACCAAAATTAGAGACAGTTGAATAAAATAATTGAGGAATAACATTTAGTAAGAACTTTATAATATCATGAGAATAAATGTATTCATGATATAATATTCCAAAGGACAATATATACACCATATAAGAGTGAATTGGTGCATAACAACAATGAAGTCTCAATAGAAATGTCAAATGTGATGAAATCCCTTATAAAGAAGGTATCCTTAAATTAAAGATAAATCAATCTCAAAATTATGTGTGACAAATATAAATACACCCAATATAAGTGGATATTAAGTGTAAAACAATAAAAGGTCATTCACACATTTTCAAAGGATGACATATTCAATAACTACATGTTGAACCCAAAGAAATCAAAATTGGGTTAAAAAGTTCCCTTGGTAAAATTCGATAGCCTAACGGCATCACTTCAAAATTCAGAAAATGAGTTGATGAGAGATAAAAAGGGAATCTCATCACTTGGACATAAAATTTAAATCAATAAGGATATAAAATAACATATCCCAACATAATAGTATGTGAATTAAAAGACATAACAAAAGAAGTCTTTTAAAAAGAGGAGGGTGAAAGGTCCCCTTACCGAGTTGGGTAACTTTCGAAACGTACACCCCATGGAAGAAGGGTCATAAAATGAAGATGTGAATACCCATAAATGAAATTATACTACAAAAAGTGTATAATAATGGGAATTAAATACACCACTCAAAGGTAATTGTGGAAAATGTAGCATAAATCTCACGGGAATAAAAGTGAGATGAAAAATCCCTTACGAAAACTCAGCAGCCTAACGACGCCACTTAAAACATCCAAAATGGATTGATGAGAGTAAATAGGGTCTCTCATCATATAAAAATAAAGTTTACTGAAAGTGTAATACAAAATAACATCCCCCCAACATAACAAAGAGGATCTTAAAAGAAGTGACATAAAGGAGAGTACTTAAAAAGAAAGAGAGAGGTTGGATCTCTTACGAAAATTCGGCAGCCTAACGACGCCACTCAAAACTTCCAAAATGGATTGATGAGAGAGAATAGGGTCTCTCATCATATGAACATAAAAATTACAGTAAGAGTAATATAAAATAATATCCCAATAACAAGAAAGATGAGCTTTAAAAGGAATGACATAAAAGAGTGTGCTTTAAAAGAAAGAGAGGAGTCGGATCCCTTACCTCAAGTCCAACTTGTCTTGTTCGTTTCTTTATATTCATGAATAATAAACTTTGGTCAATTTATAATTGCATAAGGACCTCCTATAAATATTATTATTCAGTTCATATAACATATTTTAATGTTATAATAATTGGTTAATAATATGAGTTCATATTAGACATTTTTGTCGATGTTTGGTAAATGAGTGAAAAATTGAACTTGTAGGAAAATAATTTTCCATGTAGTTATAGGTACATGATATCCAGAATAGTATTTATGTTTTAAGTATCATATATATCCAGTATATATTCATTTTATACTATTCCATAGAATTTGGAGATAAAAATCAAAAGCACTGTTTATGGAGACGGTAGGCCGTACGTACGCATGAACGCTAGTTTCATTTTTTTGTCATATTAATGGAATTAAAAAAAATGAGATATATATATATGTTATAATTACAGAATGATATCCATAGTTTAGATGTAATATATTACATATATATCCATTATATATATGTACTTATAATAGTACATAACATTTTGAGATAAGAAAGGAAATGTACCGTTCCTGGAGACGGTAAGCCGTATGTACGCAATGAACGCTACTTCCATTTCTATTTCATATTTAATAGAATTAAAACATAATGATACATATTAGTATTTTAATTCCAGTATGGTATCATATATAATATCATTAAATATATCATTTATACATACCACATATGGTATTAATGAATCAAATCACTTTGAGGGGGTGGTAGTCCGCACTTCCTTAAATGAAGATATCGCGTTTACCCATAATGGAAACCATAAAGATATAATATAAATGAAAAATACAGAAGATTAAGTAAAACATAAACATATTATATATCATATATAAATATATTGTCATCTTAATGTCCACCTTTGAAGGTGTTAAAAGAATGTTGAACAATCATCGTTTCGGGAGGCAGAAATTCGCCATCCACAGAAACAGTATGTTCATTAACCATTTGATGTAGGTGTGTGTAAGTGTATCTCTAATCATTCTTATAACAAAATCCTAGTATATGGAATATACTGGTGTTTTTACAAAATAAATTAATAAAAAGATTTTAGGGGGTTGGAGAAGCAAAATAAAACAAAAGGACTCAAGTGAAGACCTTACCTTAAAATCGGGTAACTCCCTTTGGTTTGAACTCAAAGGCTTCTTTGGGAAGGATTCTGCCAAAAGAGAGGATTCAAGGTGTTAGAGAGGGATGTGGAGAGACAAAATGGGCAGGGTTTGGCCGATCTTAAGGCTTTGGAAGTGTGGGTAAGGTGGTAGAGGTGGGGGCCTTTTATAAGAGGAGGGGAAGGGCACTTTTGGAAAGTAAAGAAATGTTACTTTATTTGAAAATGAGTTTCGGATTTAAAGGGTCCCACATTGATATAATTCAAGGATAAGGTGATAAGGTTTAGAAATACACCCATCCAATAGGTTTTGGACATGTTTAGGTCTTAGATTTTACATTATCTTTCCATTTTATTTAAATCGTTAAATAATAAGGTCATCGCTGCATCATCATGATGTCATAAATAATTTAATTTATTTATGTCTAAAAAATTATAAAACAAATACTATGATGTAGGAAATATTTTTATCTGTCCATTGATTATTTATAGTCAAAAATATGACTTTTATTACCCCATGTAAAAATTGTTTTAGTAAAACATCTCATGTTTGTGTCATTTTTACTTTAACATTAAATAAAAAGGTATTTATGTCATTTTCCAACCAAAGTGGCTCCATGGGGTCCCCAAGTTTACCCATGGATTGTATTGGTCAGACATGACACATAAAATAAGGGTAGGACATGTGTCTAGGTCATTTCATTTTATTAAAACATTATTCTTATCTTAAACTACACTAATTACCTCTAATCGCGATTAAAAACTTATTAAGTTACGATTCACCAAAAAAATATTTTAATCCCATTGAACCACATTTTACTTCTTAATGACAACCATGTATGTCGGATTTTTGAAATTAAAAACACAAAGGTGGAAAAATTTTCATTTAAACGGAAAATCAGTTTTTATAAGTACCACTTAGTGGTTTCACTATTCATCAAAAAATGAAGTTTTTCAGAAAATTACCAAAAATTCACCCTACGATATATTTGATATTCCGAATTCAAAAATGATGTCTATTTTAAAAAATTCAAAACATATATGTTGCATTAATTAATTTAATAATTAATTCCCGCTGTCAAAACAAATAGCGTGTTTTTATGAAACAAAATGTATCAAAAGATTGACACTAGCTTAAGTCCGATTTCAAAGTGAAATTAATTCCAACGACCACTATTGGATTAAATGGTAAAAATATATTCTAATTTCAATTTAAAACCAATTCAAAAGATAACATAATCATATAAATAAATTAGATTAAAAATAGGTTTTGAATTAAAATACAACATTTTTCACTATTCATTAAAAATTGAACTTTTTCGGAAAAATACCAAAAATTAACCCAAGGTAAATTTCAATGTCACAATCATAAATAATTTGTTTATTTTGAAAAATAGAGCTTATAAAATTGTCAAAAAGTGGATTTAAAAAGGGGTTCTCCATCAAAAGGCGGTTAATTGACTTTTTAAAGAATATTAGAATGTTTACGCTTAAAAACTGGATTCATTTGCATTTTTAATCCTCTTAAATTTATTGTAAAGAGTATAAATATTTGACAAACATATATAATCATTTTGTAGTTAGTTTTTTTCATTCCTTCCATTACAATGACTAGGCGTTAACTACCTTTTAAAATACTATTATTTTATTATTAGAGTGCAACGTAAGATTCCCAAGAAACTCATTATTGCATATTGGGTACGCCATCGAGCATAGTGTCCCCTTTAAAGTAGTATTAATATTTTATTCAAAAATATGGATAAATATAAAAATGTCATATTCTTTATTTACCAGGGGTGTTACATCCTTCCCCCATTTTGGGAATTGCGTCCTCGCAATTTTAAAATTGAGCTTGGAAACATCCTTGAACGTCCCACATCGGAACAAGAGTCAGTAAAAAAATCACTTTAAAATAAAGAAAGATAAGTACAAAGGTCGCCCGAGTTAACCCATACTAGGATTCCATGTAGAAAAATATGGACATGGAGGAGAAAACATAGGGTCATGTTCTGATGGAGAGTGATAGAAAACATGTTTAGGAGAAAGTTAACCACAAGAAAATCACAAACTTATGATGGGTTAAATGATATTCGATTCCCCAGTAGGAAAAGTTAATAGACAACATTTTTGTTTTAAGTTACTTTTTATTGAGGAATTTATTCATAAGGAAACATAATCACTTATCTTGTTGACTTTCAACTTTTATTATATTCCTTACCCAAACTCATATTTTCTTCAAAAGACGAGTATTTAGGAAGACTTGTTCACATTAAGAGTACTATAATCAATTTCTAGAGAATCATCTAATCCAAAATAGAGAACTATATACTCCCCATGTCTTTAGACTCTAACCAAAACCAAAACCAAAACCAAAAAGGTTAGTACAGGATCAGATAATCCAGAAAAAGATAACCCTTTATAAAAAGAAAATCTATTCTTAATCTCCAAAATTTGTCCAACAAAACCGAAAGTTCAACGAGGACCATTCAATAAACAATTTGTCCATAAAATTCTTCAAAGTAAACCAATCTAAGATTGAAACCCAAATATTTGAAGGATTTAGTCACATAGTCTTCCAAGTTAAATCAAAACATTTATCTCCAAACAACATCAGTTGCTCCTAAAGTATCGTATTGAAAAGTAATTAACCTAATCACATATCCTCCATAATAGGTCAATAATTTCCATAGATAACCCAAAATCAGCCCATTCTCGATTCATAAGATCATATAACTAAAAATAATTAGTTAAATCAACCAGGGACTTCACGTAGTCCAGTGGTAGGCGATAAATACCAGTTGCACTTTGGTTGTGGTTTCGATTCCCGCAGCTTTGTCCGACGCGATGGGTTGTCACATGGTCTGCGTGTTGTCCTTTTTCCAAAACTATATAATTATCAAAACATTCCCCAAAATGAGATAAAATATTCAAAAATGATCATAACATATTTTAACCTCAAGTTTATCTCATTCCTTTCATTTTCCATCATATCATAGAGTAACCCATAATTACCTATAATGTAAGGATCATATAAACACTAATGGTTACCTTAATAATTATTACATGAACTTCCACATCGAGTTGGCCATCTCGTACATGATGCATTACAGAACATACCAAGGTTCAAGTGGTTGATCATGACTCCTTGATAGTTGGTTTAGAACAACCACGAGTTTCCTCATTGAATCCCCCATTTTATCTAGTATCTTAAACAGAGAACCACCACAGTTTCCTTCAAACCTATTGTCTCTTTGGTGCCTGCTAGATCCATCCATTCACTAAAAACAGAAATGTCTGTGTGAGTATATCAACAAAACCATCATGTACTATTGAGGAAGATAAACACTAAGATATACTTACTCATTCACTTTATCTAAAACTAGTAATATTTCTGAAATACTAACCATTAAGGTAATGCCACTTATGCTTAGAGAATACGCTAACCTCTAAAGTTTTCTAAACCGACCTTTGATACCAACTATAAGGCCCCAACCTTAAACCTTACATAATATTGAATTAAATGAATAATTCACATTCAGGATCTTTTCAGGTTTAGAGTTTTAGAGAATTAGATCATGAAACTTTCATTACATTCCACATTTAAACAAAGTGGTTACATAAAATATAGTATTCATTTTTCCCATAAATGGAAACATATTTAAAATAAAACATGGATTCTTTCTTAACACTTCCTTGACACTATCATCATATCATTTACCTTTCCCTTGACCTGTGAAAAACATTTCAAAAAAAAACTTGGGATGGGTATAAAAAGCTCAGTAAGGGTTATAAAAAATATGGAAAGGAAACATGAGTTCATATATTCATAAGAATGAAATCATACTTTACCCATAAAACATAGGCACTTTAACATACCTCATCAAATCATGAATAAATCATAAAAATCATAAGACATAAAAGGTAACTTGAGGCATTCATAACATTCTTACGTAGGGATTAACCCTCTTGGTTACGTTTGGAATACCCACCACAGTATATTCCCTAAATCTCTTCGGAGAAACCTTAACGTTTTACTCCTTCGCGTTACACAATGCATTGGAGAGCTATCTCGGACCCACCCGCCCTTAGTTTATCACGGAACCACCCATTTTCATAACAATGCCCAAGAAACATAACATAAACGTATCACATAAAACATGCATAAAGGAAACGTAACATTTTCACATTTCAATCACAATATAACATTTTAGTATATTGAATGAATCCATTCAAAAAGAAACCATTTCCAAAACCATTTAAAACATTTAATAAAGAGATTTTTGAATCAAAGTGTCCCATAATTCCTTGAATCTTTTAAAATTTTAAACCATTTATATCCATATAAATAAATCCTTAAAACCATTTTGAAAACATGGATATTAATAAGAAAAAATAATTAAATCATTTAAAGCGATATTTTGGTTAATGGGGTTTTACCAAAATTAGAGACACTTGAATAAAATAATTGAGGAATAACATTTAGTAAGAACTTTATAATATCATGAGAATAAATGTATTCATGATATAATATTCCAAAGGACATTATATACACCATATAAGAGTGAATTGGTGCATAACAACAATGAAGTCTCAATAGAAATGTCAAATGTGATGAAATTCCTTATAAAGAAGGTATCCTTAAATTAAGGATAAATAAATCTCAAAATTATGTGTGAAAAATATAAATACACCCAATATAAGTGGATATTAAGTGTAAAACAATAAAAGGTTATTCAAACATATTAAAAGGATGACATATTCAATAACTACATGTTGAACCCAAAGAAATCAAAATTGGGTTAAAAAGTTCCCTTGGTAAAATTCGACAGCCTAACGGCATCACTTCAAAATTCAGAAAATGAGTTGATGAGAGAAAAAAAGGTCATATCATCACTTGTACATAAAATTTACATCAATAAGGATATAAAATAACATATCCCAACATAATAGTATGTTAATTAAAAGACATAACAAAAGAAGTCTTTTAAAAAGAGGAGGGTGAAAGGTCCCCTTACCGAGTTGGGTAACTTTCGAAACGTACACCCCATGGAAGAAGGGTCATACAATGAAGATGTGAATACCCATAAATGAAATTATACTACACAAAGTGTAAAATATTGGGCAGTACAAACACCACTCAAAGGAAATTGTGGCAAATGTAGCACAAATCTCACGGGAATAAAAGTGAGATGAAAAATCCCTTACGAAAACTCGGCAGCCTAACGACGCCACTTAAAACTTCCAAAATGGATTGATGAGAGGAAATAGGGTCTCTCATCATATCAAAATAAATTTTAATGAAAGTTTAATAAAAAATAACATCCCCCAACATAACAAAGAGGAGCTTAAAAGAAGTGACATAAAGGAGAGTACTTAAAAAGAAAGAGAGAGGTTGGATCTCTTACGAAAATTCGGCAGCCTAACGGCGCCACTCAAAACATCCAAAATGGATTGATGAGAGAGAATAGGGTCTCTCATAATATGAACATAAAAATTATAGTAAGAGTAATATAAAATAATATCCCAATAACAAGAAATATGAGCTTTAAAGGGAATGACATAAAAGAGTGTGCTTTAAAAGAAAGAGAGGAGTCAGATCCCTTACCTCAAGTCCAACTTGTCTTGTTTGTTTCTTTATATTAATAAATAATAAACTTTGGTCAATTTATAATTTCTTAAGGACCTCATATAAAAATTATTATTCAGTTCATATCACATATTTTAATGTTATAATAATTGGTTAATAATATGAGTTCATATCAGACATTTTTGTCGATGTTTGGTACATGAGTGAAAAATTGAACTTGTTGGAAAATAATTTTCCATGTAGTTATAGGTATATGATATCCAGAATAGAATTTATGTTTTAAGTATTATATATATCAATTATATATTCATTTTATACTATTCCATAGCATTTGGAGATAAAAATCAAAAGCACTGTTCATGGAGACGGTAGGTCGTACGTACGCATGAACGTTGCATTCATTTTTTTGTCATATTAATGGAATTAAAACAAAATGAGAGATATATATATGTTATAATTCCAGAATGATATCCATAGTTTATATGTAATATATTACATATATATCCATTATATATATGTACTTATAATAGTACATAACATTTTGAGATAAGAAATGAAATGTACCGTTCATGGAGACGGTAAGCCGTACGTACGCATGAACTCTACTTCCATTTCTATTTCATATTTAATGGAATTAAAACATAATGATACATAATAGTATTTTAATTCCAGTATGGTATCATATATAATTTCATTAAATATATCCTTTATACATACCACATATGGTATTAATGAATCAAATCACTTTGAGGGGGCGGTAGTCCGCACTTCCTTAAATAAAGATATCACGTTTACCCATAATGGAAACCATAAAGGTATGCCATAAATGAAAAATACAGAAGCTTAAGTAAAACATAAACATATTATATATCATATATAAATATAGTGTCATATTAATGGCCACCTTTGAAGGTGTTAAAAGAATGTTGAACAATCATCGTTTCGGGAGGCATAAATTCACCATCCACAGAAACAGTATATTCATTAACCATTAGATGTAGGTGTGTGTAAGTGTAGCTAGAATCCTTATTATAAAAAAATCTTAGTATATGGAAGATACTGGTGTTTTTACAAAAGAAATGAATAAAAAGAGTTTAGGTGGTTGGAGAATCAAAATAAAACAAAAGGACTCAAGTGAAGACATTACCTTAAAATCGGGTAACTCCCTTTGGTTTGAACTCAAAGGCTTCCTTGGGAAGGCTTCTGCCCAAAGTGATGCTTCAAGGAGTTATATAGGGATGTGGAGAGACAAAATGGGTAGGGGTTGGCTGAGCCAAAGGTTTTGGAAGTGTGGGTAAGGTGGTAGAGGTGGGGGCCTTTTATAAGAGGAAGGGAGGGGCACTTTTGGAAAGTAAAGAAATGTTACTTTATTTGAAAATGAGTTTCGGATTTAAAGGGTCCCAAATTGATATAACTAGAGGATAAGGTGATAAGGTTTAGAAATCCATACATCCAATAGGTTTTGGACATGTGTAGGTCTTAGATTTTACATTATCTTTCCATTTTATTTAAATCATTAAATAATGAGGTCATCACTACATCATCATGATGTCATAAATAATTTAATTTATTTAATTTTTAAAAAATTATAAAAAAATACTATGATGTAGGAAATCGTTTTATCTCTCCATTTATTATTTATAGTCAAAAATCTGACTTGTATAACCCCATGTAAAAATTGTTTTAGTAAAACATTTCATGTTTGTGTCATTTTTACTTTAACATTAAATAAAAAGGTATTTATGTCATTTTCCAACCAAAGTGGCTCCATGGGGTCCCCAAGTTTACCCATGGATTGTCTTGGTCGGTAATGACACATCCAATGAGGGTAGTACATGTGTCTAGGTCATTATATTTTATTAAAACATTATTCTTACCTTAAACAACACTAATTACCTCTCATCGCGATTAAAAACTTAATAAGTTACTATTCACCAAAAAATTATTTTAATCCCATTGAACCACATTTTAATTCTTAATGTCAACCATGTATGTTGGATTTTTGAAATCCAAAACACAGAGGTGGCAAAATTTCATTTAAACGGGAAATCAGTTTTTATAAGTACCACTTAGTGGTTTCACTATTCATCAAAAATTGAAGTTTTTCAGAAAATTACCAAAAATTCACCCTAAGCTATATTTGATATTATGAATTCAAAAATTATTTCTATTTTACAAATTTAAAAACATATAAGTTTCATTAATTAATTTAATAATTAATTCTCGCTGTCAAAACAAATAGCGTATTTTTATGAAACAAATTGTATCAAAAGATTGACACTAGTTTAAGTCCGATTTCAAAGTGAAATTAATTCCAATGACCAATATTGGATTAAATGGTAAAAATATATTCTAATTTAACTTTATAACCAATTAAAAAGATAATCTAATCATATAAATGAATTAGATTAAAAAGAGGTTTTGAATTAAAATACAACATTTTTCACTATTCATTAAAAATTGAAGTTTTTCAGAAAAATACCAAAAATTAACCCAAGGTAAATTTCAATGTCCCAATCATAAATAATATGTTTATTCTGAAAAATAGAGCTTATAAAATTTTCAAAAAGTGGATTTAAAAATAGGTTCTCCATCAAAAGGCGGTTAATTGACCTTTTAAAGAATATTAGAATGTTTACGCTTAAAAACTGGATTCATTTTCATTTTTAATCCTCTAACATTTATTGTAAAGAGTAAAAATATTTGACAAACATATATAATCATTTTGTAGTTAGTTCTGTTCATTCTCGCTATTACAACGGCTAGGCGTTAACTACCTTTTAAAATAATATTATTTTATTATTAGAGTGCAACGTAAGATTCCCAAGAAACTCGTTGTTGCATATTGGGTACGCCATCGAGCATAGCATCCCCTTTAAAGTAGTATTAATATTGTATTCACAAATATGGATAAATATAAAAATGTCATATTCTTTATTTACTAGGGGTGTTACACTTATATTGTTTGAGGTATCCCATTCTGAGTTTTATTATATGGTTAAACTTAGAAGGATGAGAAATAAAAAATTTCATTTTTCACGCAGATTAAGGATTTTTTATATGTTTGTCAAACATATAGTAGAAATTTTTTATTGACTAGAGGATTGGATTTTCAAAAAAATTATTTCACAAGTCCTCTAGATCATTCATGTACAGGTGTGTTATATGATTTTAAATTGGTCATTGGTGTGTGATATGATTATAAATTGGTCAATTATTGATATCTATGTATATGGAAAGCATTTAATGAAATGAAATATTTGCTGGTATTCCCCATTTTATTAAGGTAAAACATTTATTTCCAGGCCTTGACATGTTGTATGTGAACTAATATTTGGGTTCAATTTTTTTAATGAATTTTTATACTCTTAACCCTGTTTATCACCCATCATGAGTGTGATATATTTTTCTTTTGATTTTAGTTTTGAATTGGTTGCAAGTTCATTGATCCAAGAGATGATATTTTTTTATTACATGTCTAATTTATTTGTGTGTAGTTGATGACTGCAGGATTTATGCAACTATAGAACTAATTCATGACATGTTGGACCACATGATAAAAACATGGAAATCTCAGTGCAACCATAGGTTTGGGCATTAAAATTCTATGTGCTTAGTCGATGCAAGTATGAACTGATGTTAGTGTTATGGGGATGAAATCTCTAGTGGAATCCTAGGCACACTCATGAGGAATCAATGATATTACATAATTAAGATAAAATGAGGTAAATTGGGGGAAGAACCCTCTTTTGTGGGTTTCATGATAAGAGAAAAGTATCCCTAAGGTACTAATGTGTGCAGTTAGAAAGTGTGTAGGTGACTCAAGTCCTCTTTATCTCGTGCATGTTTCGTTGGAGCGACCTTATGATTTATTTAGTATTTTTTTAAATGTTTTATTGATTTTAATTATATTTATGTGTGTTTTATGTTGTGAAGAAATCAAAGATTAATTCATTTAATAGTAAACCATGGACTCTGACAATCAAAAATGACTAACATTTTTGGGGTTTCACCTCAAAGAACTTTGACATCAATGGTGATGTTATTCACTGGTTGGTTTTTTTCTCTTTTTACCTCTATCATTGAATAGAATTTAATGTCAAATTATGGTTATAAAACCAATAAAGTATATGGATCTAAAAATGTATATTTTTTTGATAAATTAATATGTGAAAACAGGTTGGTCCTTATTTTGTGTTGAAAAAACTGGTTGATTTCTTCTCAATATATTATCAAATTTATCATCATTTGCAACTAGTTTAAAAATGAATGGTTTTTTTCAAACCAATTAATTAAAGATCACATTTATTTGTATATGAATAAATGGTTTAAAAAAAATGAGTGGTTTTGGATACAAGTTTTGGGGTTATTATCAGTGATTGTTGTTTTTCTGTTGCTTTTCTAGGTTTTTTCAGGTGGATTCATGGATTATTTTTCAAATCTTATCCTTTGGAACACCATTTGATGTTAAAAAGGTTTAAGAAGTTAGAGGATGAAGGTATCAAATGCTACTAATAAATGGGAGCAGGTGTTGACAACTAGAGGTCATGGAGAGATGGTTCTAGATGTTAGAGATGCTTCTTTTTTGTGTGGCTATTTAGTTTTTTTACAGTTTTTCTTTATTTCTATTTGTGTTCCTCTTTTTTATTTCAGATGTGGTTCTTTGGTTCATGTTTCATATTTCAAGAATGTTCTCCTATAATGGTTCCAACTTCACCATCAAGTGGATTTATTTTTAAAAATACATAAAAATGGTTTTTAGGACACGATAGTGTTTGGGATGCTGTTGGAATATTTTTAGAGAAATGATTACTATATTTGAGTCATTTGGACTATCGATCCTCAAGATTTAAACATGGATGATGAAAATTACTCACTATGAAAATCTTTTTTTATAATTCAATTTATTTCTATTTATTTTTCAATTAATGATGATATGTTTCACTAATTTTTGGGTTTGTTTTTTGGTTGTTCCTGATGTTGACATTGGATATGAAGTTTGTGGCATACCAACAACTTGAGGTTTCTCATTGGTTTTGGGGTGAACATATTTTTTTTCTTATTGGTACTAGAGATAGATCATTTCTGGGTATTATCTTTGGTTGTATGTGGTGATGATCCAAGAGATGGGGGATATGATATAACAATGACATGAGGTTTCTCATTTGTACTAGAGCTGACTCGTTGGTCTTGGAGCATGGATGGGATGCTGATGGTCCCTAGTCTCGGGAGCTAGATCACTGGCATGGATTGGATACTACTGGAGTTGAATCACTAACATGGATTAGTCACTGGTGATCCTTGGTCGATGGTTCTAGTGCTGGCTCACTAGAATGGATGAGTTGGTATTTGAGTTGACTTGCTGGCATAGATTGGCTGGTGCTGGAGATGGATCACTAGCATGGATAGCGAGCAGATGTGCTTTCATGACATGGATGAGTCACTAGAGAAACTCTCATTTCACTTATGTTCGACTTATCTCTTTGGCAGGAATGGGCATGGGTGGGTTCGGAGTGAATTGTGTGTTATCGGGTGTGATGTATCCTATATTAAATTTCATTAACAATATAATTATTATTTTTTTATGTTTGAACATGTGTTAAAATTATCTTCAATTTAATAATTAAATCATACATATAATATATGATAAATTAGTAAATATAATATAAAATAATACAAACAATAAAAATTTATAATTTTTATTAAAATTTAATTTATAAACATATATTATATGTGGGTAATATAATTATGAATAGAAAATTTTTCCATTAGAACCTCTTGAAAAAAACTCTAAGAAACATATATATTAACTATTGGTATTATTATAATTGTAACAAAACTGTTTTATCTATTGCAAAAACATTTAGAGATAGAGTTTTTGCAAATAGTTCAGTGATAGGGGTATACATGTTGGTAAAACGTTTTACGAATAGAAAACATACTTTTTCCAACAGATATGCTTCTTTTTGAATAAGTGAAATATTTTGTAGTGTTTACTAGAACCACGATGAATTTTTTGTTGTTGTTTTAACTATTCATTATTGTAAACCATTAATTTGAACTTATTATATGATTTAAATTATGATTATTAAATTATAGAAACCATTTTTCTGAATTAAATTTTAATATGTGTCAAATTTAATTTAAAATTAATCCTAAAAACATGATGAGAATGTGGGTTTTCAAAGATAAAATGGTAAAATGGTTACAATGCTTTTATATAAAAATTAAGTGTGAAATTGATTAAAATGAACTAAACTAGTTAAATTTTAATATAATTGAACTAATTTTAGTTTAAAAACAATTTAAAATATAATTTAACTTTGTAAATAATTTGAATGAAAAATATTTTTTTAATAAAAATCAGTATTTATCAATATTTATGAAAAAGAGAAACATTTCAGAAATGTTACATGAATTCAACCTAAGAAAATATTTATATTATGTTTTAAAAAATAAAGTTTATTTTATCAAATAAATTTTCTAAAATTTGTAAAACTTAATTTTAAATTATATGTGTAAAGTGTGACTAAACCTCCTTTAATAAAAATAGAGTTTTTTTTAGAAAAAAATATCTTTTAATTCAAAATGTTTCATATTTTATTTGTAACTAATAGATTACTATTCATATTATTTTAAAAAATTTAAAACCTAAAATTTTCATAATTTAGTTAGTAATATTCATGTCCACCAACTTAATGCCTAGGTCATAATGGTAATTTTTAAGTAATATTATTCTAATAAAGTATCACATTTCGTTTAAACCAGTTGTTGCATGCATCAAAAGATATCAAAGAAATTTAATTTATTTAAAAAAAATATATGTTAATTTCTTAGGGTATTATATTTTTCTTTAAGAATTGTGTTGTGTTACATATACACTTTTGAATAATATGCCACTCTTTTAAAATATTAGGGTGGTACATTTTCCTCCCTTAAATAAATTTCCTCCCAATTTTTTTTTCTCAATCTCAGTAATCAAGGGTTTGACATTTGAAAATACCTTTTTTGAAATCCCACATCACGATAAGGGTAAATAAAGTATCATCTTGATAAGAGATAAAGGGATGTACGATGGTCATCTGAAATAATTATATAACTAGGTTTCCATGTAAAAGAACATAGGTGGGAAATGAAGATATGAGAATGGACGAAAAGAATAAATAATTATAGAGACTCTTTGGGTTCATTGATCATAATAATTTGGGTGATCCAAAGAAGGTTAAAAAAACCATAAATCTATGATATTTAAAAGAACATAGTTTCAACATAAATGATGATATTAATATAACATTTTTTGTTTCAAGATGTTTTCTTATAGGTTGGGAATTCTTTTACCATCTTTGAATATAAAGAAATTTAACTAGATATCTTTTGATTCCATAAGCACAATTTCATCCTTTGGTTTTTATTTTACAAATTTCAACTTCATATATTACAAGAATAAATGAATATCCAAAAATGAATTTTTTTATACCTATAACACTAAAATTAACATTTAATGGATCATATGATACATAAAATATTAACAATAAATTACCCATATATATAATAAATCCAAAATTTTTAGAAAAAGTTATCAAATAACATAGAAAGTTCAACTTAATCCTTTAAAAAATAGTTAATTTCAAATATGTTCCAAAATATGTCTGATAAAAGTTAGAAGGAAGGTTACTAAATAAACACTATATTCTCAATTCAAATTAACTGGATATTAAAATCACATTCAAAATATTTCAATACCATGATTAACATAAAACCTTAATGGAAACATGAATTATTAAAAAAAATAAAATCTCACGTTGTAAAATATATTCCATATATCAAAACATAAAATAAACTCTTGAAAAGATAATATGAACCATAAAATCACTAAATTGGTTCATTTTCACCAATACTATCCTACAAATATATATTTATCGATATTATATCAAAATATAGAACATATTATGGTTTTTATTAACTAAATAATGTGTTTTCCAAGAGGCACAACTTTTCACGGAATCAATTATCATGGTAATTAGTAACATTCAACATATTCTATCAAATTATTTATGAAATAATACTAGAGTTAAATCCTATACATTCCTTGATTCTTATAACTAGAATATCATTGATATTTCTTTGATCTAAGAAAACTATAACATCATTCTTTCTACTTCAGCAGTATCAACAACACAAGCATGAACATGATCCCTTAATTTCTTATGGGTATATTCCATTGACACATAGGGAATTCATTTTTGTAGTGAACCATATCATAACAGTTGAATTAATGAAATTTTACAATGTTTTTCTTTCCCTTTAAATCATGACCATGGTATAATTTGTCTTCACACATATTTAAAATGTAGTACCCCCAAATTCGGGTACATAACCCCTTTCCTCATGTTTTTTAAATGGTGTGTATTTGATTGGGTTTCCATAAAATAGAGAGTTTTTATAAAATAGAGAGTTTTCATAAAATAGAGAGTTTCCATAAAATAGATATTTTCCATAAAATAGAGAGTTTCCATAAAATATTGTGTTTCCATAATATAGAGATTTTTCATAAAGTTGGGTGTTTCCATAGTGTGTTGTTTCCATAATGTGGAGTGCTTCCATTAAGTGGGATGTTTACATAAAAAATTTGTTACATAAAAAGGGTAAAGGTGAAGTATGAGAGAGTTTTGGGGTTTTACAAGGAGTTTTGGGACCAAAAGGAAGGTCACACAATCCATACACGGTTGGCCCAAACCGTGTGGTCAAACCTTGTGCTGAGGTCAAATCTAAATCCTATTTTCTTTGAGCTTACTCATTTTTGTACTATATATTTCTTTTTGGCTTAAAAAATCATCAATTTTGATATTAATCTCCCTAAAAGGCTGGATAAACCTCCCCACATGAGTTAGAGCCAACCTAGAACCTCCCTTGTTGATTTCAATCCTGATTCTCACGGTAAATTCCCGATGTTCATCATTTTTT
This sequence comes from Viscum album, assembly GCA_963277665.1. NCBI lineage: Eukaryota > Viridiplantae > Streptophyta > Magnoliopsida > Santalales > Viscaceae > Viscum > Viscum album. The sequence goes on from OY728131.1 coordinate 2,075,668,383, forward strand.
TCACGCTTTCTTAGATATCCTTCTTCTCTCTTCTTATTTTCTTATATCTACACCTCCTATAGGTAGATATAATATTGTACTCATAAAATAAATCAAAATATTAATTTTTTCATGGTAGAGGAAGAGATATAAGATTATTTCTTGGAATCTTGATCTGATTCTTGATGTTTGTCACTATTCTTTCCAGATTTGTCACGTTTTCTTATATCTACATAGATATACTTATCCAATATCCATTATTTCTCCAATTTTCACCTATAATGGGTAGATAGACATTTTTATGCCAAATAATTCAATTTGGAGTCATGGTATTTCAAGGATAAGAGAACTAAGGCCGTTCTTGGAGAATCAACCCACCTTCTTATGCATTCTTCATCTGTTGTCATGTTTCTTCAAAACCTTTCAAATCATCTTAATAGAATTGATTGTATTAGCTTTAAATTAATTATCTTGAATTAAATTGATTGTAAAAAACATGGAATAAATCTTATTTAGTGATGATTTATGGTTTTAGTGAAATTGTAAAAAATTGAGGAATTGTTGTGGAAAGTGATTTCTATTTTCAAATTAAAAATGATGACTTTAAATTATTGATTTTCTGGAATTTATAAATTGTTTGATGGGAAATAAGTTTTCCATAAAAGGGAGTTTTTTTGAAATAGTTTTTTATTTAAATGTCTTTGATGGAATTGGTTTTCAATAAAAGGGTGTTTTTATTGAAAATGAGTTTTGTCATGATCCTTAGGCATGTTGGTGTGTGTATTCATATTTCATTTTTGGGGTTTGGTTTATATATGACCTTGTGCTCAGTGAAAAAGGTTAAATGGAACAAGATAAATAAATTTCACATTGCATATACGGGGCTTGGTTGAAATATGACCTTGTGCTCGGTTCCAAAGGGTTAATGGAACATGGGAAAAAATTACCTTGTGATGACTTAGTAGATTGACGAGAAACTACTCATGAGTATGGAACTGTCATAACGTAGCATGAATGGTTGGTTGCATGGGTTTGTGGAATGGTTGTGTATACCAATAAAGGGATATTGTGAAATGATTTTAAAGCTTTTTTAGTTATTTTTATGGAAAAATATCTTTCTGAAAAAATTGATTTCAATTGCACTTGTATGCTTTTGGTAATGAATGGTTTTGGAAACTTGTTTATATTTAGTTATAAACTGTTTTTGAGAATTTTTTTATATAAATTGTTTCATATAATTGTTTCTAACTCTTCTATCCTAGTGGCATGAGTAGGGAAGTCATTGGGGAAAACCTACTGGGTTTTATACTCACCCATGCTTTGTCACTTTGGTGTGTTTTCAGATGATATCATCGGGGATAAGGGCAAAGGTAATGTTTTACATGTGTTTAGAACTACCTCATTATGTTTGTGATGTTTGGAGATTTTGGATCTTAAAGATTGTGGAGAATGGAATATTGGGGTCTTTGGAGAGTCTTATGTAGTTTATATACTCCGTACATTGATACTTGGTTACTCTTCCACTATTTCTTAATTTGATGTGGTTTTGAGATACATGAAGTTGTTGAGTTGTATTTCTTTTGTTCATGCATCTTATATTGAATGTTTGGTTGGTTTATTGGTTTATTTATTAAATGTTAAATCGTCCCCCACATGTATTTTAAACCCTTTGGATTTTATTTACAACCTTTGAGATCTTGGGGATGTCGCTTAAGGCCTAGTAATGACTCGTTGAACTCTCAAGCCAATGAAAATTGGTGGGTCATTACAAATGGTATCAGCTTGTTCAGTCCTTTCCTAACAAGTAGTCATCGATGTTCCTAGTTTTGGAGATGAAATGCCTTCTTGTCTATTCCTTGGGTTAGAATTTTACAAAGGAGTTGGATTGTCGGAACTAGAAATGTATAGCATAAATGAACGTAGCTAACCCTTTTATGTTGAACTTTAAGTTACTAGTGAGTTGGGAAAATAAGTGTTTGGAGACACTTCTAGGATTTTTAAATATCATTGTCATGGTTTTAGCTTATGATATGAGCATGGCATGCATTATAGAGGAATGACATCCCACTAAGAGTGCACACATCCTTTTGAGGAATGATTCATGTTTTGAAAAAAAGTGTTAATTTTTGAAAATTTTTGGAATTGGTTTTCAATTGAATTATTTTGAAAAAGAGAATTCTTATCATATTTTGAAAATGGTTTAATTTTCAAAAGAAGTTAAAGTGTTTTAAAAAAATGTTGAACATGGGAAAAAGGTAGTTCTGGAAAAAAATGTTTGGATTGTTGATGTGATAGAATTTGAAATGCTAAGCCAATAGTTGATAGAGAGTGAGATTAATGAGTTTTGTGGTTAGTTTATAAAATGGAACATTGTAGGCATCGTCGAAAACAACCCAAAGTAGCTACAGAGTATGAGGTTTCACCTAAACTACACATAAACCAAGAGTTAGTTCAGAGTATTGTCCAAGATTTTAAATTTATGGAAACAGTGAACCAATGTAATGAGCCATGACATGTGGATCATACAATCTAGTTCATGAAGTAGAATCCACCTAATTTCTGAGGTGATTCCGAAACTGAGAAGGAAAAGGTCTGGCTATGTAGGATGAATCGTATATTCAACTTAATCGGCACAATGGCAGAGCCAAAGGTCAAAATGGTGACGTATATGCTCTAGGATATTGCACATCAATGGAGGGATTTAGTGGTAAAGGCTAAATTGGATGAAGGCCTTAGATGAGAGGAATTTGAGGAAATGTTCAACAAAAAATTCTATCCTCACACATTCAATATCCAAAAAATGATGGACTTCTTCAACTTGAAACAATATAGTCTCTCTATAACAGATTATACGGCTATGTTCATGAATATAGCGCACTTTTCACTAGAAGTTGTAGCAAGTGCCTCTTTGAAGGCACACATCTTCGAATCAGGGCTATGACAGGAGATTTGATCAAAGATTGTAGTACATTGTATTATAGATTATACAAATATGGTGAACAGAGCGGCTGTGGATGAGCGTGATTTCTCGGGATCTATGGGAGGAGGCACGATGATACATACATGAAATAGTGGGAACTCAACCACTAGGAAAAAGTGGAAAAGGGACACATATTTCCAAGGTGAAAGTATATATCTGAACCAGATGACTGTATTAGTAAACCCTCCTCCATATCCCCAAAGAAAACAAATTTGTTTTCAATGTGGTTAGATTGACCAAATAAAGTGATATTGTATGAAAAATCCTAGAGCATGTCATAATTTCAAAAAGATGGGAAATATTCAGTGCTACGGTCGCAGTGCTCCAAGTTCGGGTGCTTGAGACACATCTTATGAGTCGCAAGCATCATATGCTTTGACTAGATGAAGACAAGAGAATCAGTCTTGTTTGTAGAGTAGATCTAGCCATGATGATTCTAGAAATACCATGACTCTTCAACTAGGGAAACCTCCGCAAGGAAACAAGGTGATCAATGTTGAAAAGAATAAATTGTATGGAGCTGAGAAGATAATTGTCGATGATCAGGCTAGACTATCTATAGTGAGAGGTGAGATTCTTTTGAATTATACCTTTATGAAAGTGTTTTTCTGATACTGGTTCATCACATTCCTTCATTTCTTCTCATTCTGTTGACATTCTATGTTTAAAACTTTAAATTATGCCTTATTTTTTTAAACTGCAAACTCCTCTCGATGAAAGAGAGTGTCAAGACTTTGTTTGTAGAGCATGTTCTACAACTGTTGATGAAAATGAGCTAAAATGGGACTTCTCAATGTTGGATATGGATGTCTATGATGTAATCCTGGGAATGGATTGGATGAAAAAGTTCAAGGATCAAATCAACTTTTATAGGAGAATAGTTAGTTTCATGAATGAGTTTGGCATCAAGAATCTCTTTAGAGGAGTGAGTATTGTAAATAAGGGTGCAAAGAGCTTGTTGGAACCAATGGTGAGAATGTTCACTTACCAGTTGGAAGCGTTGACTTTGGAATCAATGGAAGAGATTGAGGAAAATAGTTTTCCAGCAGTTGTGGATCAATTTCCTAATGTCTTTCCCAAGAACTTATCAGGGTTACCACTTATAAGGGAAGTGGAGTTTATGATTGATGTCTTTTTGGGGACTAATCCTATTTCACTTCCATCTTATAGGATGTCACAAACATAGTTATAGGAATTGAATGTGTAGTTAGAGGAGCTGGAAATCAAGGGTTTCATTCGACCAAGTACGTCTCTGTGGGCAGCACCAGTTTTGTTCGTGAAGAAGGAAGATGGAACTCTTTGGATGTTTTTTAATTATCGTAAGCTTAACCAAGTTATGATAACGAAAATATATACACTTCCATGAATTGATGATATTTTCTATCAATTAAGTGGATCTAAATGGTTCTCCAAGATTGACTTGTGATTAGGATATCACTAATTGAGTGTTCAGAAAGAGGATATTCTAAAGACAGATTTCAAAAGTAGATATGGACACTATGAATATGTAGTCATGCCTTTCAGTCTAAAGAATTAACATGCAGTCTTCATGGAATTAATGAATCCGATATTTCAACAATATCTGTATTCTTTTGTTGTGGTGTTTGTGGATGACATTTTGGTCTATTCAAATACAAGGTATGGCCATGAGGTGCACCTGGAAATAGTGTTACAAAACCTAAGAGATCATCATTTGTATGAAAAATTATCAAAGTGTGATTTTCAGATACAAAAAGTATGTTTTCTTGGCCATGTCATTTCCGATAAAGGAATTTCTGTTGATCATGAAAAGATATAATCCGTTATCTCCTGGAAACCATCGAATAATGTTTTGAAGATACAAAGTTTTCTTGGTCTATCTAGTTACTATCGTCTCTTTGTGTATGATTTATCAGGAATAGCTTCACTAATGAAAACTATGAAAATGAAGAATGCTCCATTCCAATGGATAAAGGAATGTTCGACGTCTTTCCAGGAACTGAATGTTCGGATTACATCGGCACCTATCTTGATCTTTACAGAACTAGTACAGGGGTATGTGGTGTATTGTGATGCTTCGAGATCAGGGTTGGGCTGTGTTCTCATGAAAGGAGATCATGTGGTTTCTAATGTTTCAAGGCAGTTGAGGGTTCTTGAGAAGAATTACCCAACACATGATTTGGATTTAGCTGTAATTTTCCATCCTTTTAAAAAATGGAGACATTATCTCATTAGTGAGTAATTTACTATGTTTACGGATCACAAAATTTTGAAACACAGTTTCTCATAGTGAGATTTGAATCTGAGGAAAACAAGATTGTTGGAGTTTCTCCAAATGTTTTACTTTGACATGATGTACACACTAGGGAAAGAAAATCTGGTTGTATATGCATTGATTAGAAAGTCATATGCTTAGTTGGCGAAAGAAGCTTTTGATGAATGGTAATTGATGTCGGTCTTAGACAACATTCTTGTGGAAGGTGAAGACTATGATTATGTTGCAGTTTTCTTTTCAGCTATTCTTATTATTAATTTAGTAAAAATGATCAAAGAGTCACAAATATCTAACACAGAATGTCTGGTTGTATGTTCAAAACTCAATGGTGGGGAGACTATTGAGGGTGTAAACTTTATGGGGGTTCAGTTTTGTGTTTCAGAGATTGGATGGTTGTACCTATGGGTTTTCAGAAAAAACTCTTACATGCTTACCACTATTCGAGATGGGATGTTCATCCAAGTACACAGAATATGTATAAGTTGTTAAAGGCGCAGTTTTGGTGGAGCGGCATGAAAAGGAAGGTTGCTGAGTTCATCTCATAGTGCTTAACTCGTTAGTTTGTTAAATCCAAGTATCATAGACCAACTAGTATGTTACAATATTTTCCAATACCTGTGTGGAAATGGGATCAGATAACAATTTATTTTATTACAGGTCTACCAATAACAGTATGGAAGTGCGATACCATTTGGGTGATAGTGGATCATCCAACCTAGTCAGCCCATTTAATCCCTATTTGTGAAACTCATATAGTGGAGGATCTTTCAAAAATATATATCCAAGAAGTGGTAAAGAGGCACTGTGTACCAACGTCAATAGTCTCAGATAGAGATCCGATGTTCACATATCATTTATGGAAATCCTTAAAGAAATCCATTGGGACTCAGTTGACTATGGGCATGGCGTATCATCCTCAGAAGGATGGGAAATCCGAGCAGATGATACAAATGTTGGAAGACATGTTGAGGGATTGTGTAATGGATTAAAGTGCCACATAGGAGGATCATATACCCTTAGCGGAGTTCTCATACAATAACAGCTATCAATCCTCGATACACATGGCTCTATTTGAAGAATTGTTTGGGAATCCTTGTCATCCTCCACTATGATGGGTGGAAACGGGTGAAACATCCTTGGTCAGGCCAAGCCTTGTCCAATAAACAATGGAAAAGTTCCAACTGATTAGAAAGAGGATAAAGAAAACTCAGAGTCGTCATAAATCTTTTACAGATCACCATCGAGGACCGTTGCCATTCTCTATGGGTGATCATGTCCTCATGAGGATCTTTCCAAGGCTTGGAAATCATCATTTCGAGAAGGAGGGAAGGTTATCTCCTAGATACATTGACCCTTTTGAGATACTAGAACACGTTAGAGAGGTGGAATATCGGTTGTAATTACCACCATGGTTTAGCTTGGTGCATAATGTGTTGCATGTATCCCAGTTGAAAAAGTATCACACTGATCCTAACCATGTGATCAGATGGGATCACATTGACCTAGAACCAGATGCATCATTGGTACATATCCTAGTGCATATCATGGATAGAAAAGAGAAAGTCTTAAGTGGTAAAATCATTGGTCTATTGTGGGTTTTACGGAAACATTTTCATATTCAAGAAGATACTTGGGAACGTGAGAAGGAAATGAAAAAGCTGTGGCTAGAACTCTTTTTGGATAGCGAGTGTTTTCTAATTTCTAGGGACAGATAGACCAATTGTGGGGTGAATGTAATGCCCCAGGTTTCGGGTACACAACCCGTTTCCTCATGTTTTTCAAAATGATGTTTCTTTGATTGGGTTTCTATAAGTATAGAGTTTCTATTGAATAGATAGTTTCCATAAAATATATAGATTCCATAAAATAGAGAGTTTCCATAAAATAGATAGTTTCCATAAAATAGGGAGTTTATATAATATAGAGAGTTTCCATAAGGTGGGGTGTTTCCATAAAGTGAGTTGTTTCCATAAAGTGGTGTGTTTCCATAAAGTGGGATGTTTCCATAAAAATGTGTTTCCATAAAAAGGGTAAAGTTGAAGGATGAGAGAGTTTGGGGGTTTTATAAGGAGTGTTGGGACCAAAAGGAAGGTCGCACAATCCATACACGGTTCGCCCAAACTGTGTGGTCAAACCTTGCGCAAAGATCAAATATAGATCCTATTTTATAGTAGCTTACTCGTTTTTTTCTCTATATATTTAATTTTGGCTTCAAAACGCCCCTATTTTGAGATTAATCTCCATAGAAGGCTGGAGAACCCTCCCCACATGGGTTGATGCCAACCTAGAGCCTCACTAGGTGATTTCAATCCTGATTCTCATGATAAGTGCCCAGTGTTCATCGTTTTTTCTCACTTTCTTAGATCTCCTTCTTCTTTCTTCATGTTTTCTTATATATAAACCTATTATGGGTAGATCTAATATTGTTCACCTAAAATAAATCCAAATATGGTGTTTTTCATGATAGAGGAAGATATCTAAGATTCTTTCTTGGAATGTTGATCCGATTCTTGAGGTATGTCACCATTCTTTCATGATTTGTCACATTTTCTTAGATCTCTTTAGATCTACTTCTCCAATCTCCTTTATTTCCCCGTTATGCACCTATAGTGGGTATATATATGTTTTTTTATTCCGAATAATTCAATTTCGAGTCATGATCTATCTAGGATAAGTGAACTAAGGCTGTTCATGGAGAATCGACCCGCCTTCTTGTGCGTTCTTCGTCCGTTGTCGAGTTTTTTCAAAACCTTCGATCTAGGTGGATTCAATATCTACTCCTCTTGCTAGAATTTATTTTCTTAGTTTCATATTAATTATATTTAATGAAATTGATTGTGAAAATCATGTAATAAATCTTCTTTAGTGATGACATATGATTTTAGTGAAATTGTTAAATATTGAGGAATTATTGTGCAATGTTAGTTAGTTTCTCAGATTTAAAATGATGATTTTAAATTATTAATTTTATGGAATTTATAAATGGTTTTATGGGAAATATGTTTTCAATAAAATAGTGTTTTATTGAAATGGTTTTTCATTTAAATTAATTTTATAGAAATTTTTTTCATTAAAAAAGGTGTTTTTATTGAAAAAGGTGTTTTGGCATGATCCTTGGGTATATTGGTGTGTCAGTTCATACTGCATTTCTAGGTCTTGGTTGAAATATGACCTTGTGCTCAGTGCTAAAGGTTAAATGTCACATGAGATATAAATTTCATATTGCATATATGGGGCTTGGATGAATTATTACCTTGTGTTCGGTGCCAAATGGTTAATGTCATATGGGAAACAATTACCTTGTGATGACTTGGTAGATCAACGAGAAACTGATCATGAATATAGAACTGTCATAATGTAGAATGAATGGTTGGTTTCATGGGTTTGTGGAATGGTTGGGTATGCCAAGATAGTGCTATTGTGAAATTATTTTAAAGCATGTTTAGTTATCATTCATGAAAAAAGTCTTGCTATAAAAGTTTGTTTAAATTGAACTTGTATGATTTTGGAAATGAATGGTTTTGGAAACTTGTTTATATTTATTTATAAACTGTTTTTGAGAATTTTTTTAAATAATCTATTTTATATAATTGTTTCTAACACTTCTATCCTACTGTCTTGAGTCGGGAAGTCATTTGGGAAAACCTACTGAGTTATATACTCGCACCTTCTTTGGAACTTTGGTGCTTTTGCAGATGCTATATTCTAGGATAAGGGCAAAGGTAATGTTTCACATGTTTTTAGCACTACCTCATGATGTTTGGGCTGTTTTGAGATTGTGTATCTTGGAGCTTATGGAGCATGGATTCTTCAGGACTTTGGAGAGTCTTGTGTAGTTTATCCACTGTGTACTTTGATTCTGGGTTATTCTTCCACTGTTGCTTAATTTGATGTGGTTTTGAGATATATGAATTTGTTGAGTTGTCTTTATTTTATTCATGCATATTACAGTGAATGTTTGGTTGGTTTATTGGTTTGTTTCATAAAGGGTAAATCGTCCCCCACATGTATTTGAAACCTTTTGGCATTTATTTCCAACCTTGGGTGTCTTAAGGATGTTGCTTATGGCCTAGTAATGACTCATTGTACTCTCATTCCAATGAGAATTGGAAGTTCATTATATAAAACATCAATTCCCTCAAGGAAGGTACTATATTGTTTCATTCCACAATTATTACAAGTGGTAAAATCCTTCTTTCCCTTATTCCCCTTATAATTTTGTTTCTCCACCATCTTCTTCTTATGTAGATTATGTTCAAATAAATAATACTTATAGAATCATATTTATTTCTTGATAATAAATGATAATATGTCTTCATATTGTGAGATTATCTAAGAGACAAGTTTTCTTCAAAATATAGTATTATTCTCATCAAATAAATGTTAATTCTTACTCTTTATATTACATGCATTGATTTGGCTCCCATTTCATCAGCTAGGATACATTTTTAAATGATGAAATACAATATATTAGATCATAAATTTATAAAAGATAATTTATAATCCCAAAAATTATAAAAAATTAAACATACATTGAAAAATTTATGCATAACTAATATCGTATTCATAAACATGGTTTCTTTGGGGATATATTTATTTTCAACACCTTCAAAATGGGTTTTAAATAAAAGGTTATTAATAATAGTAATATATCATAAGAGTGTAAAAGTAGGTGCATAGTAAGGACCATTTTCATGTAGAAGGTAACAATTAGGTTGATCCTAATGCTCACTTTTTGGAGTTATTACCCATAGGTACATCTATTCCAAAAGAATTTCTACTCGTAGTATCTAAATAGGGATTTATTTATAGGAAAACCACAAAATATCTTCCTTAAAAAACATTATGAAGTTCTTTTACAATTATCCTAAAATTATAACATATTCTTATATTAACTAAACTATATTTTTTCAAATATAATTCCTAATGCTTATACTAAACATCCTCTAATACAAAATTTAATGACCCTTACCCCAGTAATGTGGAGCTAATGTCTACTTTATTAAATTGGAAAAAGATACCATGAATCTTATCCTGATGGAGAGAATATTTTTGTAGTATTAATAAAATAGATACATAGTCAAAATTTCTATTACAATTGAGAACATAAAAACAAACAAAGTATATTATTTTTGAACACCATTATTCCACATAACATATCCCTAAATATCAAATATAAGAATGTAGTGAGATTAGATACACAGTAAGGGTAAGAGTAATGTTAAATATATCATGAATAAATAAATCAGAATCAATATGAAAAGTTAAAAAACTGAAACACATTCCATTTAAAAAATAACTTGAAAAAAATATGGTAGGATTAAAAGATGATCAAATAATGAAATATAAATAATCACAAGAGCTTGAAACATAACAATAGATTTTCAAAATGATTAAATAATCCCATGTAATTTCAATAACTAAATTCAAAATGATATAATGTATAATGTTGGACATCTAAAACATACCTTGGAAGCTTTTTTACATGAAATATAAATATCATCGATGGCTTGTTCCAAGGAATCTATATAAATGGGTAAGGCCTCAACCAAAACCCAATATATTTTGTCTCATAATTCATATAAATGCCTCAAGGTTCTATCTATAACTTATTCCCACTCATCACATACTAATTAAAATTAATTCATCAAATTAAAGGGGTGAAAAATAATAAAAATAAACATTCATATTGAAAAACTAGTATAGAAAGTGTTAAAAATTACTCTAATTAATATACATAAATGCTAACCACCCATAGTAATATGAATGTTACCAAATTGGTACATTCCCAATAAAAAAAATCATAAACCATCCATATAAATAATAATTAAGGTATCATTAGAACATATCCCCAGGGTTGCATTAGTACAATAATGATATAATGTCGTTGATGAATATAAATACCATAAAATTATCCTTAAAAACATTTTTGACGAAAAATAACCATATGATTTTGAAAATAGCCTTCTAAAAAAATTTCAAAATTCATTTAAAAGTAATTTTATTTGAAAATAATATTGAAGAATTGTAAAATAAGTTTTAAAACATTCAATGGTTATGATGGCATATTTTTTATTCATGTTGTTCACATTAAAACAAAGATTCCTTTGATATTTTGGTAAAAATAAAATGACCATTATTTTGAAAAGGATCTGAATATTACATTCAAAAAAATTTGTGGAAATTAAAAATGGGTAAAAATATACTTAATAAATAATTTTTCAAAGGATAATTTTTTTTGATTTTTTTTGAAAACATGGGTTTTGATGATAGAGGATTTATGACCGAGGAGAGTAATAAATCAATATTTTATAAAAAAACATTCTACCAATCATTTTAATTACCAATGTGTAGAAAAATGGTACTAAAAATGGAAAATTTCATAAATAACTAGAGTACAATAAAATTTACTGATATTAATATAAAAATTTCTAATAATTTCTGTATGGGAGACTTATACAAAAGAAAATACTGAATAATTATGAGATTGTGAAATAAACCCTTACCACTTTGGTAACCTTTGAGTCATAATCCCCATGAAATAAATAACATCAAATTAAAATTTAAATACCATAAAGTCAAAATTATTCAAGATATAACATATAAATAGTGGCAGTATATACACCACTCATAAGAATAAGTGATGAATATAGAATATGTCTCATGGATTTAAAAGAGAGATGAGAAACTGTTACCTATTATTCGATATCCTTCATATGTGTTCAAACCTCATATATGATAAATATATGTTTATTAAAAATCTATTACATTAAAATAATCATAAATATTTTACAATATATAATTTACTTATAGGCTTTTATCATTCATTTAATAGTAATTTCATGTTAAACTAACTCACTCAGATGATAATTGCATTGTTTTTCAGGTACGTTTTGGTTCGGTAATTTTGTTACTTTTAATTTGATCAATTTTTAATAATATAACGAATTATAAAAATGATTTAAATATCATATATTTTTATTATATATTTAATTATAGTAATATATAAATTTAATTTATATAAAATGGATTACACTGATTTTAGAGATGGTATGTTGTACATACAAATGAAAATTGTTTCCATTTTTCTCAAAAGATGGAATTAAATGAAAATAAATAGTAATTAAACATAAAATTATCATTATTATGTTATATATATCATTTATTTCAATAATATAAATCTTCATTAACATCCATGTAAAAATAAAATGATTTTTTTTAATCGCTACATGGAGACAATAGTACACACATACACATGAGCGATGTTATTTTTTTCCAATGGATTGAAAGGTAAGAAGTTATATTCGATGTGATATTTAAATAAGTTTGGTTAGATCTTCAATTTCACATATATTCATTAAATTTAACCATTAATACCTTCTATTTAAAGAATAAGTTAAAAAGAAATCACATTATTTCGTGTGGCGGTAGTATGATGCGCACACGAGCGACATTATCCTATCACCCATGAAATGGAATGTAAGAAGGTATATGTGACATGATAATTAAATAAGTATAAAAATATCATAATTATAATATATATATATATATATATATATATATATATTATATAAATCATTACATCTATCCTTGAATGGTAGCGATGGAAAGCAAATGACATCGGTTTGTGAGGCAGTATTTTGCTGTAGACAAGAATGTTGATTTCACAACCCATTTAATGAAATAAGAGAAGTATTTAGGTTATTAAATTAATATAATATAATCTTATTATATTTAATATTTTTTTATTATATATTCATGCGATAATAATAATTTAAGGAGGTGGAAGAGGAAATAAAATAAAACCCTCTGTTAGGGATGTTACCTCTTCATAACACAACTTCTTTGGTTTGCACAAATATGCTTCATTGGTTGAATTTATGATAAAAATAACGACAATAGGATGAGGGTATGGAATTAATTAAGTTATTTTGGAAGTTATTTTCTGAAACAATTGGTTTTTTATGTTTTAATAGGAGAGGAAAGGTTTTTCCTTTTATAAATGAGGTGAGTATCGATCCTACAGTTTAGAAAATAAAAATATATACCCACGTTTTCACATGAAAAAATTCTATAAAATAATACATAATCTAATTTGGAATATATAATGTGTAAATAAATACATAAAATGGAAATTTGGAAAGTTTTAGGTCATTTTTAAAACTTACCATATTAGTTTATCCTCGATGAACTAATTTTTACCTTAACATGGTATATAATGTTCACTATTTTTTAATTCATTATGGTAAAAAATTAATTTTAAATTATTAGATGATATATGTTATGATTATTAAAAATATAGAATCCATTTTTATCAACTAAATTTAATGATTTGTAAAATTTTCATTTGAAATTAATTTTGTAGTTATGATTAGAAAGAGATTTTCCAATAAGAGAATGTTTATACATTCAAAATGTTTTTAAATTAAAATTAAATATTAAGTTGATTACAATGAACTAAAATAGGAAAATGTTTATATAATTGAGCAAATTTTACTTTAAAAAAATTTAAAATATATTTTAACAATAGATATAATTTAAAATAAAGGTAGATTTTAATAAAAATGAGAATTTTCCAATATTCATTGAAAAATGAAACATTTTAGAAAAATACAAAAAATTCACCCAAATATATTTTTTATTTTATAATATTAAAAATGTTTTTTATTTTTTCAAATTAATTTATAAAATTTACAAATATTAATTATAAATTATGTGTGCAAATCACGATTGAACTACCTTTTAGAAAAGTAATGTTTTTCAAAAAAAAATTCCTTTACTTTAAAATGATTATTATTTGATTTATAATCAATAGATAAACATTTATTAGATTTAATAAATATTTAAAAAATAATAGTTACATAATTTAGTAATTACTATTCATACCTTCCAACATAACATCTAGGTTTTAATAATCATGTTTTAAAAAATTATATTTTAATATATAATCTGGTTTCATTTAAACCTGATATTGCATAAATCACAAGCTATCAAACAGATTGAATTTATTTAAAAATAAATATATTGTAATATATCAGAATGTACTATTCTATTATGTTATTTTTATTTCATTTCATATATGATATCAAATAATATTTTTCCTTTTAAAATAAGAGTTTTTTACAACAACACACCTTACTACATTTTTGTTTTTACATTCTTGAGGGATATGTTTTGGAAATTCACAAAATCATTAAAAAAATCAGAAAGGATTTGAATAAACGATTTCCTTGAATGGCCTAGGTTAAACCTAAGGTGACTTATACTGAAATAAAGGTTTCATGATTTAGACATATTATAAATATTTTTTCATGATTATTTGGTTTCCTGCTATGATTATTATTTCTCATACTATGTTTTTGGTCATAGTCAATGGATAGAACCCAAAGAAATTATGCTAACACTTAACTTGATGAAGAAATTGGTGATTATGAGAAACCAACATGATTTTTGAATGGTGAAAAAGATATTATAACTATGCCTATTCAGTTTTCATGATATATGATTAAAAATGTGAACTTTGAAGAGATTCAAAATGAGTAAAATAATAGAATGATGAAATTTTAGGAAAGTTAGTGTGGAAATGAACATAGAGGAATGCAGATTCAACATCCTATAAGTGAATAAGGTTGGGATGATCACCCAAAAAAATATCTAAAAATGTGGTGAATATGTTATCTATTTGAAAATGAAGTCTATAGAGTAATTTCTTGGAAATTCAACAAATTATATGTAGGGAACTTGGGAATTATCCAAGTCAATTCTATAAAATAATGGTTAAATATTAGACCGAGGAATGAACTGTGTTACAAAAAATAATTTAAACAAAATGGTTGAAGTATTTATATGTTAGGATTAGATAATTATTCTATATAAGTATTTTTACCAATGTTATTTTGGATATAAAAATAATTAAAAATCTATGTATTATGTTAATTTTGGAAGCATATATGCATTGACATTATATTAGCAGAAGTATTATGGATACCATCATAGGTTTATGTGTTTAAAAGTAATCAAAAGTAAAAAATCCTAAAAACCCCATTTTAGGTTCTATATAAATGGATTTCAATGTAAGTAATGAAATTTTGGGAGACATTTTATTGGGTTGAATAATAGATAACCTTTTTTAATGTAAAAGATTATCTGGGAAGAATAATATTACATTTTTGGATATGTAATATTAAGGGTTTTAAGGATATAATCATATTGAATGGATTAAGTTGAATTTTGGAGTTAATATTGTGGTATTAAAAACTAATTAATTATATGTGAATACTTGTGTGAACCATTTTTTCTTTTATTAAATATCGGATGTAAATATTTTTTTTAGGATCATGTGATCAAATAGAAGTTTTTAGTGCTTTAGGAATAATAAAAATAATTTTTTGAGGATTCATTTCTTAGAGTAAGATATAAAGTAGAAACTAATTAAATCCCAATAAAAGGATGCAATCGTTCTTATTAAATAGTTACATAGCAAGTAATTATATTTCCTTATATTCTTGAATAGTAAAATAAATCATCATCTTTAGGAAAAGTATATTGATACAAAAAATGTCATCATATTACCTTTATATCTAATGAATCAAATGGTATCTAAAATCATTATATATTTATCATTTTGAGGTCCATATCTTTCCATTGATCATTCACTGTCTTGTGATCAATTATCTCTTTCACTCTCTATTTTTATTTATGTTTTTTTTTATTTCTATATATTGAATTGTAACCAATGTTATTCTATGCGTAAACCTAGATATGTGATGAATTTAACATTCTCACATCCTTCTTTTTAAAATAAAATTTTGTTAATACTTTTTATAATGTGTGTCTTTCCATAAATAAATTTTTAAACCTATGATTTACAAGATGATGATTAAATTGCGAGGATAAAATTTATTTAAGGGGGTTGAATAAAACACATTAAATTTTTTAAATGGTAACATCATGTTTGATATAATTTTTGATATCATGTATGACACATAATACCAATATTATTATAAAATGTGACACCTTGAGAGTTTATGTTATACTTCTTTTTAAATAAATTCAATCTCTTTAATAACTTGTGGAATATGCAACCTCGATTCTAAATGAACTGTAATAACATAGCCATTAAATTTATGGGTATAAATAGGAATAATTAAATTATGAACATTATATGGAACAAAATGTATAAAATAAATTCAATGATTGTTGATTTATTGAAAAAAATAAGAATCATTGAAAATAAAATTAAATACTTTTTGAAAAATTGTATTTTTATTAAAGGAGGTTTAGCCTCATTCTTCATGGATAATTTAAAAACAATTTTTAAAAAATTTATAAAATTAAATTTAAAAAATATATTTTTGAATTCAGAATATAAAAAACAAACTCATAGTGAAATTTTTGGATTTTTTTTCGAACATAATAATTTTTCCGTGAATATTGGAAGATATAATTTTTTTATCAAATTATCATTTGTTTTTAATAAATTAAAACTAATTAATTTTTTAATTTTTTATCAAAAATAATTTTATTATTAATTGTTTTTATGAAATCCGGTTAATTACATTTAAATAATATTTTTATAAGTTTTTATTATTAGTTTATTTTTGGGTCTAAAAAAGATATTTTTTCTAAGAACTCTTTCAATGTGCATAATGATTCTCCTTTTAATTTTATTAAAACAAAACCTAATGTAGAATGATTTAAATTAAATGTAAATATATTATAACAATAAAATAAAATTAATATAAATATGATTAATATTTATATATTTAATATAAAATCATCATATTCTTGAGAAATACACATCTTGAAAAATGTTTTTTCAACACTTCTACTAGCTTAATTTTGAAATAAATACTATCACTTATGTGAATTGAATTTTCAAAAATGGATTACTTATTTTGAATGAAAATATTTTTTATTATCTAATAAGGTCAAATTAATTTTTTCAATAATTAATAATGAAATCAGTAAATATTATTTACTTCTCTTAAGGTAGAAACAAGTTTATCGAGGGTTAATCTTATAAGAAAAGTGATAAAAATGAAATAAAACTTGTCTAATTCATATTTTAAGGTCATTTTTCTGACTTCTATCTTATATGGATTAGAATTGTTTTATTTTATACCCATGTGAAATGAGAAAAACATGTGTTTAATTCTTTCTTTTTTAAAATATCAAGTGTATCCCCCCATACTTATATGAGGCCTCACCCTCTCCTCTCCTTTCCACACATTGAAAAAAATTTGGTTTTATCAATAAATACACAAATAAATTCTATAATACCATAACATAATAATATATGAATTTTATGTTATAACAAACCTAGGAAATATTTTGGTGTTAACCAAAAGAAGTTGTCTGAAAAAGGGGTAACATCTTTCACCAAACATTTTATTTTATTTTTTCTTCTAAATACATAATTTTTCAAAACATTATTATATTAAAAAAATAGTATATTACATATACTGATATTTTTTATGTTAATGGAAGGGAATCCAACCATTTCATCCTCTATCAAATGGAAAAAAAAAACCATTGATCGTGTGTACGACAGACAACCGCCTTGCGAATCAACATAATTCATTTTCCATCACTGCTTCTCACACCATGATATAATGTTGTATGTAAAGTTTATAAATGATATTTATGAAATAATTAATCTTTTAGATTTATAATATCAAATATACCTTCTTACATTCCATTATATAGAGAATATGAGAACGTCACTTATGTGTACATTGGAATACCTCCTTATGAAGGGATATGATTCGATTTTTTAACTAACACTCTACATAAATAGTAAAAATGGATAAATTTAATAAATATATGTGATATATACGAAATTATATTAACTATATAAAATTAATATATAGTCTACTTCCATATCCTTTCACATTCTAAGGAACTGATAATGTCATTGATGCATACCTCTGGCCTACTGTCTTCACGTTGTGATATGATTCATTCTCCATGTTAAAAAATTAAATAATGAATATAAATATGCATATAAAGAAATAATTGTCTTAATAAAATTAATTTAAATATGTATATTATGTAACTATAACCTATTTTCAAGATCCCTAACAATCATGGTGAAACATGTAGGAGAAAACAAGGAAATTAACACTAGAAACAATAGTAATAATGAAAGATTATTAACGAACATGCAATAAGATGTTATTATAATATTATATATGATATTTTAAATAATAATATGATTCAATTATATGTTTATACCATCCTTAAAACCATTTTAAAATAAGATAAAGAGATTTAAACTAAAGGGAAGTAGGAGGTAAGGGGTTTCATAACTGAATTCTCATTCATTGGGTTATAAGACAACTTCATCAACTATATTTTTCCAAAATTATGTATGAAATGGATTTTCATTTATTTTTGTTTTATTTAAAATTATATTTGTGTATATATATATATATTTTTTAACCACAAAAACCACATGGATTAATTCTTTCCTCAATGATACAATCTTCGTAAGGGTTTCATCTCAATCTTCCTTCCTTGAGACACATGTTCTTTTATGCGCCAAATTTATTTTTATTGGTGTATATACTAAAAATTAAAATAGTATATAATTAAAACTTATAAAATAATGGGGTATTAAGTTAATATTTATCTAATTAATTCATGGGATGGTATGATTCAAATGTTACCAGAGCGGTAATGGGTTATATTTCAATCTCATTTTAGTTGGGATTGCCTATGCATCAATTTACATTGAAGGAAATAATTTTATCATTGTATAATAAAGCCATTAAATTATATTATCATATAGCTATTAATGATGTGTTTTAGTAATATTACCACTTTTAACTCATTATTTCTTAAAATCATTGATAAAATATTTTTATGAAAATATAACTTCATTTATCTCTTGGGTTTAAAATCATTTTTTCTTCCAAATCCATGTTTTCTAAAAAAGTTTTAATTTTTTTTATTATAAATTTAAATAGTCATATTTACCCTTAATTTATTTTTAGGAAATTTATTAATCAATATATTCCTATCATTTTTTGAATAAGGAACAATTTGACTTTTATAAAAAAAAGTTGAAAGTAATATTTATGTTTTTAATGTTTTTTTTCATGAATGGAACTCTTATTTCATCATGAAAACTGAATGTTTTAAAGAATAAATTTTATTTTACAAAGATAATTTTAAAAAATAATTTTGAACTTTTTATTTTTTTAGATTTTAAATAAGTGTTCTTAAAATAGATAAGATGTTTTCCTAATGAAATGATCAAAGTGGTCTTTTAAAATAATTTTCAATCTAAGATGAAAAGTTTTGATATTACTCAATGTGAGAAGGTTAGTTTCATCAATAATGTTTATTAATATTTTTAAAAGTATTTTAATCAATGATAATAAATTTGGATGTAATTTATTTCTTTTAAATTTTGTATATATTTTTCTCACATATATAATAGGTTATTATCCCTTATTTTGACATGATAATACATAAATTATTATCATTTATAAAATTAATTCATGATGGAATATCCATTAAATATGATATGAATCAATATTAAGAAACCCATTTTATTTCCATAGGTAGTTATTATATTA
The DNA here is from genome assembly GCA_963277665.1 of Viscum album. Lineage (NCBI taxonomy): Eukaryota > Viridiplantae > Streptophyta > Magnoliopsida > Santalales > Viscaceae > Viscum > Viscum album. Next base: position 2,075,688,181 of record OY728131.1, read on the forward strand.
TGGTTTAGTATTTATTTCCTTTATGTGGATCACAAAGAACTGGAACATATTAGGATGGGTGCACCTAGATTTCACTCCAACACATTGGGTAAAGAATTAGTCTCACGAGACATCATGTATTGTATTATGGAGTAAACCTAATACATTATAGGAACTTTTTTCAACATGTAATATTGTGTTGGTAGTTAGCCTTGACTTATTTTTATGTTATATTTTTTTTTCTTCCACATATCCTATGTCCCCATGATCTTATGATACCTTGTTATTTATGTTATTATTCCATGAGATTGTTCATGAGACTTCTCTTTATGATATCAGGTTATAAATTTAACTTAAACAGTATGTTTCCTTAATATTTTTATTCAATTACAGGGATTTTTATCCCACCCCTATTTTCTATGTATTCCCTAATTAATACCTTTTTGTTAGGGAGATCAAAAGGATTTAAGACTATGGTATGCATAAAGAATTTTTTTAGTCTCACTTTGATGTATTATGAACCTACTCTTCCTAAGAATATTATACTTTATGATTCATTTGTTTAATAAATGGATATTTATTTTTAAAAATCATGTAATAATTGTGTAAAAGGCTTGGGTTGTTATAATCGGAATTATAGAAAAGATTTAGTTAACCTTTGGAAAATTGGATGAAAAAAACATTGGGATAATCATAAAGATATTTATAGGGATAAGTCTAAGTAAATTATAAGGATATTTCTATGAGTATGAAAATATAATGGAATTGTTATGAAGTGTAAAATGAGTGGTTTCTGAGAAATCACATTTCTACTTGGATAATATTGGTGGACATGGTCCTGGAACAGATGCCCCTTGGGTAATAACTCTGAAAAAGTTGTATAATGATTGACATGAGCATTACATGGTACTAAAAAATGGGAATTACTACACATATGGTGTGACACTCCCAGGGTATATTCTTTAGAAACTCCAAAAATCATTATAAACCATCGTGAAGGAGTTGAATAGTTGATTACCATGAATGACCTAGGTTAAACCTAAAGAGTTTTATATTGAAATTAAGGTGTTCTGATCTAGACATCATATAAATTTTTTTACATAATTATGTTGTTTCCCACTATGATTATTATTTCTCATTCTATGCCTTTTAGTCTCATTCAATGCCTAGAACAAGGAGGGATCAGGTTAACACTATTTTTTATGGATACTTTAGTGGTTACGATAAACTAACTATATGAAGAATGGACAAAAAAAGATATTTATATTCTTACTAGTCAGATATCATAGTATATTATTAAAAACATGAATTTGGGTGATATTTCTAACAATTAAAATAATAGGATAATGAAATTTGAAACATTTTTGGGTTGTAATGAACATAGAAGAAAGAAGATTCAGCTTCCTACATATCAAGAAGGTAGGAACATGTTATAAATATGAAAATTAAGGTCTTAGAGCAATGATTTTAAAAGTAATTATATGTCTAATATGTGGGGAACATTGGAATTTTCTGAGTATATTCCCTAAACTAAGGTTTATCCCCTAGAATAAGGAAATACCTATATTATACCAAATCAATAATGCAAAAGGGTTGAAGTATTTGTAATGTTATATTCAATAATTATGCTATATAATTATTTTTTCCAATGGTATTTTGGTTATTAAAATCATGAAAAACATATGGATTGTTTAAAATTTGGAAGCATATATGTTTTAATACTTAATTAACTAAAGAGTTATGCACAACATCATGGGTTTATGTGTTTATGGTTAATAATCAGTTCAAAATATTAGAAATCTATTTTTAGGTTTTAAGTAAATGGATCTCAATGTGACTAATGATATTTCAAGTGAAATTCTTTTGCTTTGGATTATATAAAACCTTTTTTAATGTAGAGGATTATATGGGAAGAATATTATTTCATTTTTTTGGGATTTAAGCTAAACGGTTTTAAGTATAAACACTTATGGAATAAACTAAGTTAATATTTGGGAGTTACTAATGAGGTATTATATAATAATTAATTATATGGGAATACTTTTTCTACCCATTTTAGTTTTAGTACATATAAGAGGAAAATATTTCTCTTTTTTTGGGTATTACATGATCCATTAGAATTTTATTTTAGTGATTCAAGAATAAAAAAAGTCATTTTTTGATATTTATTTCATAGAGTAAGAGATGATTTATAAATTTATTGAAGAAAAACCCAAGGATGAAATTATACTTATTAAATAGAAATATATCATGTACCTATATTTCCTTATATTTATGGACAATAAAATAACACCACAACTTTAGGAAAAGTATCTTGAAAAAAATGTTATCTTGTAACCTTCATATACAATGAATCAAATGGTATTTAAAATCATTATATATTTATGGGTTGTGGTCCTTAACATTACATTGATCATTAAATTTCTTATGACTGATTATCTCTATTACTCTCTAAAATTATTTATGTATTTATTATATGTACATATATTCAATTTTCACTAATGTTATCTTATGCATAAACAAGGTTATGTGATGTCTTTCAAATTTAAAATTCCCTCTTTTTTAATAGAATGTTTTATTAACCCTTTTTTACATTGTGGGTGTTTCTAAAGATAGATTTTCAAACCCTTGATTTCTAAGATCAAGATTAAATTGCAAGGACACCTTTAATTTAAGCGAGGTAGAATGTAACACTATAATATTTTAAAAAATAAAAATCAAGTTTGATAGTGTATAATACTCACCATAGTAGTATTAGATGATAATTTACCACCCCGATACTTTATTATATATATTTTATACAAATTCAATCTCTTTGATAGCTTGGGGAACATGAAACCACAAACCTAAATGAACCGTAACAACCTAGATGTTAAATTTGAAATTAAGAATATGAATAAATAAACTATGACAATTATATAGTTTAAAAATGTATAAAATAAATTCAAATATTATCTATTTATTGTAAATAAAATAATAGTCATCTATTGGGGAAAACATTTTCTAAAAAATTGTCTTTTTCTAAAAGGTGGTATAGTCACGTTTACCACACACAAAAAATTAATTTTTTCCACTTTTTAAAAATATATTTCAAAAAAATTTCTACTTTATTCATCATATAAATATTAAAATATGGTGAAATTGTAGTTTTTTTGGAGAATGATAATTTTTCAGTGAATACTGAAAAATAGAGTTTTTATAAAATTTTCATTTATTTTTAATAAATTAAGTTACATTATTATTTTTATTTCATTCAAAATTATCATAAATATTATATAGTTATATTAAATATATTTAATTAAATTTAAATAATATTTATATTGGATTTTATAATTAATTTATTTTTGGGTCTAAAAACTAGATTTTTCTTAAAACTATTTTAAAGTGCATAGTGTTTATATTTTTT